>JAUDJH010000031.1:3122866-6070732 GCA_036320925.1 Automeris io | reverse complement strand
GATGCTAAGGGCAAAGCCGAGCCATCTTCCTAGGCATCCGGCGACGTCCGGCCTTGTGCAGGCCTTGTGCAGCCTAACCTAACCTAACCTAACCCAACACAACACCTAACCTAACCTAACCTAACCTAACCTAACCTAACCCAACACAACACGACCCCGTTTAAATCTTTTGTGGAGCGGGTCCAGCGGGTGCGCCCTTACGAGACGCGACTTTTGACGTATCGTGCTCCTCTCTCCGATATGTATTTTTCGGGATATTCACGAAAAACTGAAAAAACCTCTATTTTTAATGAATTTAAGGTCGAAATTTGTATACGCAACCGGAACCTAACCCAATTTTCGTACGATTTTATTTGTTTTTGCAAGCTTTTTTGCTAAATAGCACCGGATTACATCCGAGACGGACTATATTTGTATTTTGTGTTTTGCTTCTCGAGGGCTCAGCATTTACTTAGGCAAGCTTTGATGATATTAAACATTTTTTGAGAATATCTGTGCAGGCAAAATCGTATATTGGTTTAAACGAACAAAATATTGAATTTGTCAAATATTAAATTTATTAAATATTAATTTTTTTCTATCTGCTTTCTTTTTGAACAGTCATAAATTATATAGAAACATAGAGGGTTGTGGGAAGGGAATTTTTGTATAGAATTCTGAGCCTAACTCACAAACGGCCGTCAAATCAAAATTGTAACCGACAGTCTGCCTTTGTTTTTCATACTATTAGCAATTAGAAATTAGTATTCAGATTAAAACAGTGTTTTCGAAGTGCTTTTGACCTGATTTGCTTGATCATTGAGATCTTAGAACAGCATTGCTTTGCATATAGCTTGTAGAAAATTGTAGGAGACCACGAATTGTGAGTTTTTTAAAAAAACTAGATCCTCTTGCTTGTTGGCTTTTATGATTGTTATAAGGTGTGTCGTACTTATATATGTTAACGCTATAAATATTGCAGAGCGAATACTGAGAGTGCTCGTTCTTCCTGCCGGGAGGCCTGCGTAGTGTCGTGTTGAACGTCTTCCTTCCTTCCATAGGGAAGGTTTTGAGAAACAACTGTGCAAATTAATAGCTGTCCCTGCTCGCCCCAAGTGCCAATAAGGTCAGATAGTATATAGTTTTTCTCTTTTTTAGTTGTTATAGAAATTGCCCATCCCTTTTGACCCTTATTTCTTGTCCCGGTTAAATATTTTGTGGAGGAGGAGGATTATATTAGGGATCCCGCCCTGGCACGTCCATAATTAAAGATCTGGACCCCTTTTTTAGGTCAAATTAACACATAAATTGAACATAGTAATAAAATTTTACAAGGCGCATTTTTCATATAAATTTTAAAAATTTCTGAAAATTACATTATTCGACCTATAGCTTCTTTTTCACCTGCAGCACGAGGGCCGCGTCCCCGGGGATCTGCCTGGACACCTAAAACCCGTGATTTATAAAACGAAAGGGCCGGAAGTGACAGTTTAGCGGGCGGACGAAAGTACTGTTTTTGAGGAACATATCTGATTTTATATAATAAATTTTGGCACTATCGGAGAGAGCTCATCGTCGCGAATCAGCCGAGGGGTCGCAATCCCGAATCCGAGAATACTGGAACCCACAGGACCCAACACTACGTCGGTGAAACATAATCATCACCATCATCATCTTTTTATATTGAGACCTGCTCATCTTTCGGCTCCAGCGGGTGCGCCCTTATGAGACGCGTCTTTTGACGTATCGTGCTCCTCTCTCCGATAAGTACTTCTCGAGATAATCACGAAAAACTGAAAAAACGTGAATGCCCACTTACCATCACGTGATCTTGTCACATGTTATTTTATTATATTCATATATATATACTCCCATTTATATCTTACCTAGTTATCTGTTCTCATACCTGCCATCTTTACGAAATGCCCGCTTACCATCATGTTATCCTACCACATGTAATATTTTATCATATATTTTACATACATATACTTACTCCTGGTTTTCCTTTTATATTTAATTTTATTTTTTCTAATACAATAGTTTTTCACTTGTCATCTCACCTTATTTTATTATATATATATATATATATATATTATTATTTTTTAGATACATATATATTCTCCTGGTTTTTCTCTTATATTTAATTTTCCTTTCTAATATAACAGTTTTTCAGAGGTTGTGGATTACTGGGAGAAATATTGAAAGAAGTAAGTAACAGAAGGCTTAACGTGTTTAATTTTGGGTCTAAAGGAAGTTACAATTTTTGGTCTTTTAGGAGAAACATGAGTATGAGAAGAAACTGTATATAAAATTGTCCGATCTAGGTCCAGGTCAAAGTCGAATGTTCTATTAAGAGGGTGTGGGGGATAAGAAGTAGATGTGGAAGCGTGTGGGGTGTTAATATTCAAGGGATTCATAATATATAATTTATTTTAATAAAATATATATTAAATAATAAATAGTGTTAAGAACACACCTTAAGTAATAGAAAAAAATCAACTGAAAAATGTAAATGTCATGATTTTAAAGACAAATAAATATAATGAAATAAGAGGTATATAGAAATAATAAGGTGATTTTTCTAATGAAGAATATATATATATATATATGTATATATATATTAATGAATAAATATAATAATTAATAGATGAAAAATATTAATACTGAAAAAGGAAAATGAAAATAAATTATTTAATGAACTTACAGTTGGCTCGACGGGAGGACCCCTTAAATTTAGTTTCGGCTACTCTCCACAGATGGTGCTAATTTATCGTAAATAAATTAAAAATGATAAAATTAAATACAATAAAAAATGAAAAGGAAAACAGCAAAACACATAAACTATTAGCTAAAAATAAATAAAGACAATAAATTTTGTGAAGATTCCGGCTCCAGATGAGGCAAAAAGAAAATTGAAGGAAATTTGAAAATCACAAATATTGAAATATCTTGTAAAACACAGTAATTTAGAGGTAAACAGTATTAGATAATGAAAAAGGGACACAACAAGATAAATTTAGACGTATGTAAAGTATTAAAAGTACAATATATAAATGACAATAGAGAAAAAAAAAACTGTTCTAATGAAATAATCATGAATAGCTCACGGCCAGCTCGCAGGAAAAATCCAGATTTTTGCACAAAACAGGAGAACACCAAGGCGAACAAAATAACAATAAGAAAATAGGGGGTTACCGATAAGATGGGGGTTTCGGTCGCGATTTTATAAATTTCGCGAATAAAAAAACTAGGATAACTTTTGATGTGAAAATCACAGAACGAATAGAAATACACCGTTTTAAAGGCCGAAGAAGCGCGCACACAACGATATATCACACTTTATATTTTAAGGATATTTTATATTTTTTCGAAATTTTCGAGAGCAGAGCGATACGAAACGTGAACGGAACGCAACTGCGGCTGACCTGAAACTTTTAAATTTTTTTTTGATTATATTTTTATTATACCCTGTATCTGTTTTGATATATCATCATAATAGTTGCCCGCTTACCATCATATGACCCAACCATATGTTATTTCTATATATATTTATTTTTCTATCACTTTCGTTCGATCGTTTTAACCTAACCTAACTTAACCTAACCTAACCGGGGTGTTCCTTCTCTCGTCTGCCGGATGCTAAGGGCAAAGCCGATCCATTTTCCTCGGCATCCGGCGACTTCCGGCCTTGTGCAGGCCTTGTGCAGCCTAACCTAACCTAACCTAACCTAACCTAACCTAACCTAACCTAACCTAACCTAACCGGGGTGTTCCTTCTCTCGTCTGCCGGATGCTAAGGGCAAAGCCGAGCCATCTTCCTAGGCATCCGGCGACGTCCGGCCTTGTGCAGGCCTTGTGCAGCCTAACCTAACCTAACCTAACCTAACCTAACCCAACACAACACCTAACCTAACCTAACCTAACCTAACCTAACCTAACCCAACACAACACGACCCCGTTTAAATCTTTTGTGGAGCGGGTCCAGCGGGTGCGCCCTTACGAGACGCGACTTTTGACGTATCGTGCTCCTCTCTCCGATATGTATTTTTCGGGATATTCACGAAAAACTGAAAAAACCTCTATTTTTAATGAATTTAAGGTCGAAATTTGTATACGCAACCGGAACCTAACCCAATTTTCGTACCATTTTATTTGTTTTTGCAAGCTTTTTTGCTAAATAGCACCGGATTACATCCGAGACGGACTATATTTGTATTTTGTGTTTTGCTTCTCGAGGGCTCAGCATTTACTTAGGCAAGCTTTGATGATATTAAACATTTTTTGAGAATATCTGTGCAGGCAAAATCGTATATTGGTTTAAACGAACAAAATATTGAATTTGTCAAATATTAAATTTATTAAATATTAATTTTTTTCTATCTGCTTTCTTTTTGAACAGTCATAAATTATATAGAAACATAGAGGGTTGTGGGAAGGGAATTTTTGTATAGAATTCTGAGCCTAACTCACAAACGGCCGTCAAATCAAAATTGTAACCGACAGTCTGCCTTTGTTTTTCATACTATTAGCAATTAGAAATTAGTATTCAGATTAAAACAGTGTTTTCGAAGTGCTTTTGACCTGATTTGCTTGATCATTGAGATCTTAGAACAGCATTGCTTTGCATATAGCTTGTAGAAAATTGTAGGAGACCACGAATTGTGAGTTTTTTAAAAAAACTAGATCCTCTTGCTTGTTGGCTTTTATGATTGTTATAAGGTGTGTCGTACTTATATATGTTAACGCTATAAATATTGCAGAGCGAATACTGAGAGTGCTCGTTCTTCCTGCCGGGAGGCCTGCGTAGTGTCGTGTTGAACGTCTTCCTTCCTTCCATAGGGAAGGTTTTGAGAAACAACTGTGCAAATTAATAGCTGTCCCTGCTCGCCCCAAGTGCCAATAAGGTCAGATAGTATATAGTTTTTCTCTTTTTTAGTTGTTATAGAAATTGCCCATCCCTTTTGACCCTTATTTCTTGTCCCGGTTAAATATTTTGTGGAGGAGGAGGATTATATTAGGGATCCCGCCCTGGCACGTCCATAATTAAAGATCTGGACCCCTTTTTTAGGTCAAATTAACACATAAATTGAACATAGTAATAAAATTTTACAAGGCGCATTTTTCATATAAATTTTAAAAATTTCTGAAAATTACATTATTCGACCTATAGCTTCTTTTTCACCTGCAGCACGAGGGCCGCGTCCCCGGGGATCTGCCTGGACACCTAAAACCCGTGATTTATAAAACGAAAGGGCCGGAAGTGACAGTTTAGCGGGCGGACGAAAGTACTGTTTTTGAGGAACATATCTGATTTTATATAATAAATTTTGGCACTATCGGAGAGAGCTCATCGTCGCGAATCAGCCGAGGGGTCGCAATCCCGAATCCGAGAATACTGGAACCCACAGGACCCAACACTACGTCGGTGAAACATAATCATCACCATCATCATCTTTTTATATTGAGACCTGCTCATCTTTCGGCTCCAGCGGGTGCGCCCTTATGAGACGCGTCTTTTGACGTATCGTGCTCCTCTCTCCGATAAGTACTTCTCGAGATAATCACGAAAAACTGAAAAAACGTGAATGCCCACTTACCATCACGTGATCTTGTCACATGTTATTTTATTATATTCATATATATATACTCCCATTTATATCTTACCTAGTTATCTGTTCTCATACCTGCCATCTTTACGAAATGCCCGCTTACCATCATGTTATCCTACCACATGTAATATTTTATCATATATTTTACATACATATACTTACTCCTGGTTTTCCTTTTATATTTAATTTTATTTTTTCTAATACAATAGTTTTTCACTTGTCATCTCACCTTATTTTATTATATATATATATATATATATATATATATATTATTATTTTTTAGATACATATATATTCTCCTGGTTTTCCTCTTATATTAAATTTTAATTTTTTCTAATACAATAGTTTTTCACTTGTCATCACCTTACTTTATTATATATATATATATATATATATATTATTATTTTTTAGATACATATATATTCTCCTGGTTTTTCTCTTATATTTAATTTTCCTTTCTAATATAACAGTTTTTCAGAGGTTGTGGATTACTGGGAGAAATATTGAAAGAAGTAAGTAACAGAAGGCTTAACGTGTTTAATTTTGGGTCTAAAGGAAGTTACAATTTTTGGTCTTTTAGGAGAAACATGAGTATGAGAAGAAACTGTATATAAAATTGTCCGATCTAGGTCCAGGTCAAAGTCGAATGTTCTATTAAGAGGGTGTGGGGGATAAGAAGTAGATGTGGAAGCGTGTGGGGTGTTAATATTCAAGGGATTCATAATATATAATTTATTTTAATAAAATATATATTAAATAATAAATAGTGTTAAGAACACACCTTAAGTAATAGAAAAAAATCAACTGAAAAATGTAAATGTCATGATTTTAAAGACAAATAAATATAATGAAATAAGAGGTATATAGAAATAATAAGGTGATTTTTCTAATGAAGAATATATATATATATATATATGTATATATATATTAATGAATAAATATAATAATTAATAGATGAAAAATATTAATACTGAAAAAGGAAAATGAAAATAAATTATTTAATGAACTTACAGTTGGCTCGACGGGAGGACCCCTTAAATTTAGTTTCGGCTACTCTCCACAGATGGTGCTAATTTATCGTAAATAAATTAAAAATGATAAAATTAAATACAATAAAAAATGAAAAGGAAAACAGCAAAACACATAAACTATTAGCTAAAAATAAATAAAGACAATAAATTTTGTGAAGATTCCGGCTCCAGATGAGGCAAAAAGAAAATTGAAGGAAATTTGAAAATCACAAATATTGAAATATCTTGTAAAACACAGTAATTTAGAGGTAAACAGTATTAGATAATGAAAAAGGGACACAACAAGATAAATTTAGACGTATGTAAAGTATTAAAAGTACAATATATAAATGACAATAGAGAAAAAAAAAACTGTTCTAATGAAATAATCATGAATAGCTCACGGCCAGCTCGCAGGAAAAATCCAGATTTTTGCACAAAACAGGAGAACACCAAGGCGAACAAAATAACAATAAGAAAATAGGGGGTTACCGATAAGATGGGGGTTTCGGTCGCGATTTTATAAATTTCGCGAATAAAAAAACTAGGATAACTTTTGATGTGAAAATCACAGAACGAATAGAAATACACCGTTTTAAAGGCCGAAGAAGCGCGCACACAACGATATATCACACTTTATATTTTAAGGATATTTTATATTTTTTCGAAATTTTCGAGAGCAGAGCGATACGAAACGTGAACGGAACGCAACTGCGGCTGACCTGAAACTTTTAAATTTTTTTTTGATTATATTTTTATTATACCCTGTATCTGTTTTGATATATCATCATAATAGTTGCCCGCTTACCATCATATGACCCAACCATATGTTATTTCTATATATATTTATTTTTCTATCACTTTCGTTCGATCGTTTTAACCTAACCTAACTTAACCTAACCTAACCGGGGTGTTCCTTCTCTCGTCTGCCGGATGCTAAGGGCAAAGCCGATCCATTTTCCTCGGCATCCGGCGACTTCCGGCCTTGTGCAGGCCTTGTGCAGCCTAACCTAACCTAACCTAACCTAACCTAACCTAACCTAACCTAACCTAACCGGGGTGTTCCTTCTCTCGTCTGCCGGATGCTAAGGGCAAAGCCGAGCCATCTTCCTAGGCATCCGGCGACGTCCGGCCTTGTGCAGGCCTTGTGCAGCCTAACCTAACCTAACCTAACCTAACCTAACCCAACACAACACCTAACCTAACCTAACCTAACCTAACCTAACCTAACCCAACACAACACGACCCCGTTTAAATCTTTTGTGGAGCGGGTCCAGCGGGTGCGCCCTTACGAGACGCGACTTTTGACGTATCGTGCTCCTCTCTCCGATATGTATTTTTCGGGATATTCACGAAAAACTGAAAAAACCTCTATTTTTAATGAATTTAAGGTCGAAATTTGTATACGCAACCGGAACCTAACCCAATTTTCGTACCATTTTATTTGTTTTTGCAAGCTTTTTTGCTAAATAGCACCGGATTACATCCGAGACGGACTATATTTGTATTTTGTGTTTTGCTTCTCGAGGGCTCAGCATTTACTTAGGCAAGCTTTGATGATATTAAACATTTTTTGAGAATATCTGTGCAGGCAAAATCGTATATTGGTTTAAACGAACAAAATATTGAATTTGTCAAATATTAAATTTATTAAATATTAATTTTTTTCTATCTGCTTTCTTTTTGAACAGTCATAAATTATATAGAAACATAGAGGGTTGTGGGAAGGGAATTTTTGTATAGAATTCTGAGCCTAACTCACAAACGGCCGTCAAATCAAAATTGTAACCGACAGTCTGCCTTTGTTTTTCATACTATTAGCAATTAGAAATTAGTATTCAGATTAAAACAGTGTTTTCGAAGTGCTTTTGACCTGATTTGCTTGATCATTGAGATCTTAGAACAGCATTGCTTTGCATATAGCTTGTAGAAAATTGTAGGAGACCACGAATTGTGAGTTTTTTAAAAAAACTAGATCCTCTTGCTTGTTGGCTTTTATGATTGTTATAAGGTGTGTCGTACTTATATATGTTAACGCTATAAATATTGCAGAGCGAATACTGAGAGTGCTCGTTCTTCCTGCCGGGAGGCCTGCGTAGTGTCGTGTTGAACGTCTTCCTTCCTTCCATAGGGAAGGTTTTGAGAAACAACTGTGCAAATTAATAGCTGTCCCTGCTCGCCCCAAGTGCCAATAAGGTCAGATAGTATATAGTTTTTCTCTTTTTTAGTTGTTATAGAAATTGCCCATCCCTTTTGACCCTTATTTCTTGTCCCGGTTAAATATTTTGTGGAGGAGGAGGATTATATTAGGGATCCCGCCCTGGCACGTCCATAATTAAAGATCTGGACCCCTTTTTTAGGTCAAATTAACACATAAATTGAACATAGTAATAAAATTTTACAAGGCGCATTTTTCATATAAATTTTAAAAATTTCTGAAAATTACATTATTCGACCTATAGCTTCTTTTTCACCTGCAGCACGAGGGCCGCGTCCCCGGGGATCTGCCTGGACACCTAAAACCCGTGATTTATAAAACGAAAGGGCCGGAAGTGACAGTTTAGCGGGCGGACGAAAGTACTGTTTTTGAGGAACATATCTGATTTTATATAATAAATTTTGTTTGGCACTATCGGAGAGAGCTCATCGTCGCGAATCAGCCGAGGGGTCGCAATCCCGAATCCGAGAATACTGGAACCCACAGGACCCAACACTACGTCGGTGAAACATAATCATCACCATCATCATCTTTTTATATTGAGACCTGCTCATCTTTCGGCTCCAGCGGGTGCGCCCTTATGAGACGCGTCTTTTGACGTATCGTGCTCCTCTCTCCGATAAGTACTTCTCGAGATAATCACGAAAAACTGAAAAAACGTGAATGCCCACTTACCATCACGTGATCTTGTCACATGTTATTTTATTATATTCATATATATATACTCCCATTTATATCTTACCTAGTTATCTGTTCTCATACCTGCCATCTTTACGAAATGCCCGCTTACCATCATGTTATCCTACCACATGAAATATTTTATCATATATTTTACATACATATACTTACTCCTGGTTTTCCTTTTATATTTAATTTTATTTTTTCTAATACAATAGTTTTTCACTTGTCATCTCACCTTATTTTATTATATATATATAAATATATATATATATATTATTATTTTTTAGATACATATATATTCTCCTGGTTTTCCTCTTATATTAAATTTTAATTTTTTCTAATACAATAGTTTTTCACTTGTCATCACCTTACTTTATTATATATATATATATATATATTATTATTTTTTAGATACATATATATTCTCCTGGTTTTTCTCTTATATTTAATTTTCCTTTCTAATATAACAGTTTTTCAGAGGTTGTGGATTACTGGGAGAAATATTGAAAGAAGTAAGTAACAGAAGGCTTAACGTGTTTAATTTTGGGTCTAAAGGAAGTTACAATTTTTGGTCTTTTAGGAGAAACATGAGTATGAGAAGAAACTGTATATAAAATTGTCCGATCTAGGTCCAGGTCAAAGTCGAATGTTCTATTAAGAGGGTGTGGGGGATAAGAAGTAGATGTGGAAGCGTGTGGGGTGTTAATATTCAAGGGATTCATAATATATAATTTATTTTAATAAAATATATATTAAATAATAAATAGTGTTAAGAACACACCTTAAGTAATAGAAAAAAATCAACTGAAAAATGTAAATGTCATGATTTTAAAGACAAATAAATATAATGAAATAAGAGGTATATAGAAATAATAAGGTGATTTTTCTAATGAAGAATATATATATATATATATGTATATATATATTAATGAATAAATATAATAATTAATAGATGAAAAATATTAATACTGAAAAAGGAAAATGAAAATAAATTATTTAATGAACTTACAGTTGGCTCGACGGGAGGACCCCTTAAATTTAGTTTCGGCTACTCTCCACAGATGGTGCTAATTTATCGTAAATAAATTAAAAATGATAAAATTAAATACAATAAAAAATGAAAAGGAAAACAGCAAAACACATAAACTATTAGCTAAAAATAAATAAAGACAATAAATTTTGTGAAGATTCCGGCTCCAGATGAGGCAAAAAGAAAATTGAAGGAAATTTGAAAATCACAAATATTGAAATATCTTGTAAAACACAGTAATTTAGAGGTAAACAGTATTAGATAATGAAAAAGGGACACAACAAGATAAATTTAGACGTATGTAAAGTATTAAAAGTACAATATATAAATGACAATAGAGAAAAAAAAAACTGTTCTAATGAAATAATCATGAATAGCTCACGGCCAGCTCGCAGGAAAAATCCAGATTTTTGCACAAAACAGGAGAACACCAAGGCGAACAAAATAACAATAAGAAAATAGGGGGTTACCGATAAGATGGGGGTTTCGGTCGCGATTTTATAAATTTCGCGAATAAAAAAACTAGGATAACTTTTGATGTGAAAATCACAGAACGAATAGAAATACACCGTTTTAAAGGCCGAAGAAGCGCGCACACAACGATATATCACACTTTATATTTTAAGGATATTTTATATTTTTTCGAAATTTTCGAGAGCAGAGCGATACGAAACGTGAACGGAACGCAACTGCGGCTGACCTGAAACTTTTAAATTTTTTTTTGATTATATTTTTATTATACCCTGTATCTGTTTTGATATATCATCATAATAGTTGCCCGCTTACCATCATATGACCCAACCATATGTTATTTCTATATATATTTATTTTTCTATCACTTTCGTTCGATCGTTTTAACCTAACCTAACTTAACCTAACCTAACCGGGGTGTTCCTTCTCTCGTCTGCCGGATGCTAAGGGCAAAGCCGATCCATTTTCCTCGGCATCCGGCGACTTCCGGCCTTGTGCAGGCCTTGTGCAGCCTAACCTAACCTAACCTAACCTAACCTAACCTAACCTAACCTAACCTAACCTAACCGGGGTGTTCCTTCTCTCGTCTGCCGGATGCTAAGGGCAAAGCCGAGCCATCTTCCTAGGCATCCGGCGACGTCCGGCCTTGTGCAGGCCTTGTGCAGCCTAACCTAACCTAACCTAACCTAACCTAACCCAACACAACACCTAACCTAACCTAACCTAACCTAACCTAACCTAACCCAACACAACACGACCCCGTTTAAATCTTTTGTGGAGCGGGTCCAGCGGGTGCGCCCTTACGAGACGCGACTTTTGACGTATCGTGCTCCTCTCTCCGATATGTATTTTTCGGGATATTCACGAAAAACTGAAAAAACCTCTATTTTTAATGAATTTAAGGTCGAAATTTGTATACGCAACCGGAACCTAACCCAATTTTCGTACCATTTTATTTGTTTTTGCAAGCTTTTTTGCTAAATAGCACCGGATTACATCCGAGACGGACTATATTTGTATTTTGTGTTTTGCTTCTCGAGGGCTCAGCATTTACTTAGGCAAGCTTTGATGATATTAAACATTTTTTGAGAATATCTGTGCAGGCAAAATCGTATATTGGTTTAAACGAACAAAATATTGAATTTGTCAAATATTAAATTTATTAAATATTAATTTTTTTCTATCTGCTTTCTTTTTGAACAGTCATAAATTATATAGAAACATAGAGGGTTGTGGGAAGGGAATTTTTGTATAGAATTCTGAGCCTAACTCACAAACGGCCGTCAAATCAAAATTGTAACCGACAGTCTGCCTTTGTTTTTCATACTATTAGCAATTAGAAATTAGTATTCAGATTAAAACAGTGTTTTCGAAGTGCTTTTGACCTGATTTGCTTGATCATTGAGATCTTAGAACAGCATTGCTTTGCATATAGCTTGTAGAAAATTGTAGGAGACCACGAATTGTGAGTTTTTTAAAAAAACTAGATCCTCTTGCTTGTTGGCTTTTATGATTGTTATAAGGTGTGTCGTACTTATATATGTTAACGCTATAAATATTGCAGAGCGAATACTGAGAGTGCTCGTTCTTCCTGCCGGGAGGCCTGCGTAGTGTCGTGTTGAACGTCTTCCTTCCTTCCATAGGGAAGGTTTTGAGAAACAACTGTGCAAATTAATAGCTGTCCCTGCTCGCCCCAAGTGCCAATAAGGTCAGATAGTATATAGTTTTTCTCTTTTTTAGTTGTTATAGAAATTGCCCATCCCTTTTGACCCTTATTTCTTGTCCCGGTTAAATATTTTGTGGAGGAGGAGGATTATATTAGGGATCCCGCCCTGGCACGTCCATAATTAAAGATCTGGACCCCTTTTTTAGGTCAAATTAACACATAAATTGAACATAGTAATAAAATTTTACAAGGCGCATTTTTCATATAAATTTTAAAAATTTCTGAAAATTACATTATTCGACCTATAGCTTCTTTTTCACCTGCAGCACGAGGGCCGCGTCCCCGGGGATCTGCCTGGACACCTAAAACCCGTGATTTATAAAACGAAAGGGCCGGAAGTGACAGTTTAGCGGGCGGACGAAAGTACTGTTTTTGAGGAACATATCTGATTTTATATAATAAATTTTGGCACTATCGGAGAGAGCTCATCGTCGCGAATCAGCCGAGGGGTCGCAATCCCGAATCCGAGAATACTGGAACCCACAGGACCCAACACTACGTCGGTGAAACATAATCATCACCATCATCATCTTTTTATATTGAGACCTGCTCATCTTTCGGCTCCAGCGGGTGCGCCCTTATGAGACGCGTCTTTTGACGTATCGTGCTCCTCTCTCCGATAAGTACTTCTCGAGATAATCACGAAAAACTGAAAAAACGTGAATGCCCACTTACCATCACGTGATCTTGTCACATGTTATTTTATTATATTCATATATATATACTCCCATTTATATCTTACCTAGTTATCTGTTCTCATACCTGCCATCTTTACGAAATGCCCGCTTACCATCATGTTATCCTACCACATGTAATATTTTATCATATATTTTACATACATATACTTACTCCTGGTTTTCCTTTTATTATATATGTGTTTTATCCTAGATTGTAGGTGTATTGTGTTTAAAATATTAGAATAGATTATACAGGTCAAAAATTTAAAGTAACCTATGTATGAGTGTGTATGATAAACGTTTACTGTTTGTTGGAACTCATCTCAACTGTCTTGTTCGATCTATCTTCTCTAGATTCATCTATAGAGGGTTGTTCAGGATAGGGAGTCGCTGCGGGAAGGACGAGAATTGGGTGACATGCTAAACTTCACAACGCTTGAGATGGAGACCATTGTGAGGGGTATGAGCCCAAAGAAGTCGCCTGGTAGAGACGGACTCACCGCGGATATATGCGCGAGAACAATAGGAGTCGATAAGGGAGTGTTTCTAGCGCTGTGTAACCTTTGTCTTAGGGTCGGGCATTTCCCGAAGCCTTGGAAAATAGCTCAGGACAGGGTAGTCCCGAAGCCGGGTAAGGAGAATTATGCGGTGGCACGATCGTATCGCCCCATAGGCCTCCTCTCGGTTTACGGGAAAATCCTGGAAAAGCTGTTTTCCCGTAGGCTGCAGTGGCAGCTTGGCGCCGAGAGAATGCTCAACCCGAGACAGTATGGGTTCACAGCGCAACGAAGCACTGAGGATGCCCTGTATGACGCTATTGGCGTGATCCGTGAAGGCCTGATGGAAAGAAGAATGGTGGTGACGGTGTCCCTGGACATCAGGGGTGCGTTTGATAGCGCCTGGTGCCCAGGTATACTTGATCAAGTTAGGGCACTCGGGGTGGATCCATACGTCCGTAGACTTCTGCACAGCTATCTTGGAGACAGGCGTGTGTTCTTGCACACTATCTATGCGGGGCACACTGTTACTGAGCCCAATTCCATCGGGTGCGTTCAAGGATCGGTATGTGGACCAATTTTGTGGAATATCCTTCTTAATCCACTATAGCAAATGATAGATGACAGTGAGGTTCACGTTCAGGCGTTCGCGGACGACATTTTAGTGGTGGCGTCTGCGGATTCTGCGCGTGTACTAGAATGCAAATTAAATCCGGTACTGGGAAGGATAGCATGTTGGGGCGCTGCGGCCAGGATCGCGTTTGCGCCGGACAAGACGCAGTGCATGCTTACTACACATAAACTCAAGTACGACAAACCTACACTCACTATGCAAGGCACAACACTACAGTACACTGAACAGGTTAAGGTACTGGGCCTAACAATAGACGCACAGCTGAACTTTACTTCACATGTTGCACAGGTCACGAAGAAGTCTATTGGTATTTATCAAGCCGTCACGAGGATGGCTAGAGCGCAGTGGGGTCTCAACTCCGAGATATTGAAACGCATCTATCTCTCGGTAGTTGAGCCCACTGTGTTCTACGCAGCCGGCGCCTGGGGGGAGACAGCTGAAAAGCGGTACGTAGTCTCGAGGTTGGGGGCCCTCACCAGGCAGTTTGGCATCTCAATGTCAAGAGCGCATAGGACTGTTTCAGCTACATCGGCAATACTTTTGGCGGGTATATTACCATTGGACTTACGAGCTTTAGAAAATAAGATGATCTATGAGGTTAAGAGGGGAAGGCCCATGCCCCAGTTTCCGGGAAGAAAGTTTCAAAAGAAAATTAGCCCATTTGATCTCCCGCATCCGGCACTGAGGAGTAAGATCCCCTTCAGTTTAGCTGAAACTGATGAGGAGATTCTCAAGTTGCCAGAAACAGAGGTAGACATGTACACGGATGGTAGTAAGATTGAAGGTAGAGTTGGGGGGCTGTTACTTGTCAGCGGGATGGGATGGAAATTGCCAGGGCGAGCTTTCGCCTTGAAGATTACTGTACTGTTTACCAAGCCGGACTGGTAGCCATCCTCAGGGCGCTGCAGATGGCAGCCGCCCGGAAAGCCGACTCCGTAAAGATAGTCAGTGACAGCAGATCGAGTCTCGCCGCGCTATCGAACCCCGACACTCTGCACCAGATGGTGCGTAGAATACGAGGCACACTGGGAGATTTGGAATCAAGGGATGTCCGCGTTTTGTTCGTGTGGGTGAGAGCACACACCACTATTATAGGGAATGAAAGAGCCGACGAAGTTGCCAAGAGAGCCGCATTGACCAACAAGTGCGCTCCGGCATTCGGGAAATTCTTGCTCTCTTCTGCTAAAAGCCTCATATGCGGACAATCTACAAAAATATCAAACTAGATATGAAGTCCTAATCAGCATAAATTAACTTCAAAAGCAGTGTCCGGCGATTAATAATTAATTTGTAGAACTATTTTGAATTACTTGTTATTCTAAATTTTGTATACGAAGGCTTACAAATACGACATCTGCGAATAATCTTAGAAACTAAGTTCATTATAGGCGACAGCGCCATCTCTGAACCGAAGGTAAAATCAACTAAAGCTACCAACATTCGGCAGACTACAAAAGTAAGGTTGTTCTGACAGAAACACATAGATGGCGTTGTTTTTCAAAATTTACCAGTATCCTTACCTATATGCGATTTAGAAATTATAATTCTCATTAGAAATTAATTTTATAACTTACACTTTAAAACATTTCCAAACAACAGTCTTACCTTAAAAAAAGGGAACTTTTAATTTATTTATTATTAATCACATTATTATGTACCTTTTTTATATTATTTCAAAATGAAGACTTCAAAATTAAGAAGATAAAAATCAGTCCCTACCATAATTAAATTATAACAATATAGTTCCTTTGCTGAATACTGAGAACTTTGCTCATTTTGCGTGTTCCATTGGTCTACGATCCGTATGTAGTGGCAGTTTCTTTGCGCACGAAAATATTCGCTTCTACATTAACTATGCAAACAGCTAAGGAGTGGAATATGCTTCCTGCGAGCATATTTCCACGATTTTATGGCTTAGGAGCCTTTAAGAGAAGAGTAAATAAGCATTTGTTGGGTAAACGCGGTCCATCGTCGGACTCATCTTCACTTTCCACCAGATATGATTGTGAGGTCAAGCGTCCGCCAGTAAATAATAATAATAAAACAATGCAATTTTCTCCTAATTTAATATAAGTTACAAACCTTCCTACCAGGAGAGCATGAGTGAAAGTTAGTTTTTGTTTCTATTCTATTTAAACCCCACCCCCAATCAACATAGCTACATTTTCGTAGTAAGCCTTTGATATAAACTTCGAACGAGAGCCTGGTCTTAGTTTCCCTTAATATTCAATCATAATCACTTTTAAAACTATTCCGAATAAGTATCATTTGAAATAACGCAACTCTAAGAGATGTTTTCACTTCATGTTCAAGGAAACATAAACTTTATCAAATGGGATTAGGATACTCTATTGCTTTTTATATATCCTTATGACAGAGAGCCAGCATAATAGCGGCTATATTTTAAGAATAGAGTTTATGCAGTTTATTTTATATTATTTGCCAAAGATTGCTAATATAAGAAAAGAAGCTCCTTCCTGCTTATCTTAAACAGCTCAGTTGCGCAATGATACTGCCTCACCAAGCGTTTTCTACGATATGTATCACGCCGAGTGTTATGTAGAGTTATTTAGACTTGTTCCACCCTCTCCATTCCATAAAAGGATGACGTAAGCGGGTTTAAGGAGTAACAGCTGTACGGTAACTCATATCCTGGCTGGGTCAAAGAAGTTCTCTAAATCTTACTTTTGCCGAGGCTTTGAGCTGTGGAATGCTCTTCCGGCGAGCGTGTTCCCACCGTCCTATGATATGGGATCCTTTAAACGAAACGAAGCTGACCGGCATGATTACTGCGATTATCGACAGGTTTTTCTTTACTGTCAGTCTTTGTCATTTTTTGTACTGTATCATGGTTACCATCAGGCTTGGTCCGGTCACTGTACCGTGTCAGGGTAAGAAAAAAGAACAAAGCAAGGAGTAAGAATAAAACATACTTAACTTTTAAAATGTTGTATAATCGTTGTAATGTATATTGAAATGTCTGCAGTAGTGTAGTAGTGTGTAGTAGTGCGGTAGTGTGTGAAAGTTTTTAATTACTTTGTTCATTGCCATACTAGAATTAGGCCCAACTGCTAATCTATTCATAATTTTAAGGACAATTTTAAAAACTAATAAATGATTGTCAAAATCTACTGCTTTTTCTGTCCTTTATATCTGTTTTAAATGGTACCACAAGATGTTTGATATGCCAAAATTTTCATATAAAATATTATATTCATGTGAATGTGTTGTGTATAAAATGTAAACGCTTTTAGATTAACAAATTACTAACCTCGTACAATGAACAGAGCAGGAAGCAAATCGAACATTTCTTCGTGTTGTAAAAACGATAAAATAACATGTTATATCTTTACAGACTCATTTACATAAGTATTTATGTCGCCGTTAAAAAGTAGATTAATAAGTAGTACTCCGGTCCTATTTTTAAATTCCAAAAGGCATTAATAAATTCTAATAACATTTTATTTCCTTTAGAATATATATATTCTTTTTTTTTCTATTTATTTAAGGGACTTTTGTGCCTCGGCGCATGCCAGCCCCGTCGTATCCTAAACATGCACTGCTGACATTTATTTCTGATGGGGAGCCATCAGCGTGAACAGCTCCTTTGCTTCGGCTGAGTAAGGTCTTGCTAAAATTCCGCAGAACATGCCTACATCAAATTTGTCCAGGCTAAAGGCTCCCGTCAGAGAATCTCTTGCAGACTGAGATCGGACACGCTCCATCAGCAAATGTTGTACGTCATCTACTTTCTCACACGTGCTGCAGTTCGGTGACTCCACAAGCTTCATCAGATGTTTAAATTTGCCTGATGGAATATATATTCTTTAAAGTTGCAAGATTTCGTTGAAATAACTCTCTTTTTTTCAACAAATTCGATTATATAAGAATCATTTTGAAGAAAAATACAATCATCTTTTAAATTTACATTCTAGGAAAATAATTTATATTTGAGCATATTCAAACTTCATTTGTACAAACTATTAAATTATAGCCATGATATAAAAAAAAAATCCACATTAGTTCTGTTTATAATAAAATAAAGAAAAAAGAAGGCGGCATTGCTTGCTACGGCACACAGTGACGGATTTCTCAACGCGACCACTAGCGCCGCTCTGACAGGACTACTACACTTGACATTTCTATTAGATGCCGTGCGGGTATCCTCACGGTGCTTTCCTTCCCGGGTAAGCATGTCAGACCTAAATTAGTACTTAATCTTGAAAATCCCAGATGTGCGTGACGGGATCTTGTCAAATTATTTTCTTTCAAAGTAAAAATCAAGGCAGGTATGAAACACGTGATAATCGAAATTAGCTGCAAGATCAAGTGGCTAACCTTGAAATCCATCTTCAATCCAATCTTTGACAGATCATATAACTGCTCTCATGTGGTATTGGTCAAGATACTTGGTTAGACGAGGTAAAGGCAGGCAGAGGGATTGTGGAATACATAGGCCCAGATTAGGTGAACAAATCGTGGGAGCGTTCGCCTGCGAAATAGACGGACTATGTGATCCAAATCTGTCACCTAGATACGTCTCGAGCCGAACTTCCAAACGTCTATCGGAAATAATACGGATTCAAAGGCTCGGTTAGCAACGACTTGAAGAACATCCCTCTAGGGTTTTTAGCTAGTAGTAGTGTGACATAACGGGGTCGCCGCCCTCACAGCGGCCCTGATGGTGCCATGCAGGATTTTCTCCAGGGTTACCAAAAGAGGCTGCAAATGATAACGTAAACAAAAATGTATCACACAGATGTTTACGAGTACTTACAAAAAATAATGATTTTTACCTAGCAGACATATTCCTTGTCATAAATCTCTATGACAGATTATAATCAAAAACAGTAAGTAGCTGTAGTATGAAAACACAGGCTCTCGGGCATTCTTTGAGCATAAAAATAAACCAAGCGTGAAAATATTCATACAACGTTATCACGGCGACAGTGGCATTACGGAAATGTAGGATAAACATAAAACGAATCAGAAATCATCGCGCACTGTTTTCATTTGTAGCACAAACATCGCATTTCACTGGGATTGCGTTAACATTTTATTTATCACGATCCTTTCGTTGGGTTTTTGCTGTGCCAAATAGACTGTTAGCACCACACGTGATGTAACGAAAATAAGCGTATAATGGGAAAGGCTTTTTCGGTAGGTCGTTCAGCCTGATCAATTATTTAGGGTTATTAGCTAATCATCATATTTTAGGCGGAAAGTAACTTGTAATTAACTGTGAAAATTCAAACTTCCAAATGTGGGTATGAAATAGAATAGAGTTAGTGGTAATTCAATATTTTTTTTAATATTTTATATTCGTAGATAGATCGATATATAGATGTTGTTAGACACATGTTAGTTTTCTGTTCATCGTAAGCGGAATTAATAAAACTGGTATAATCTTAGGATGTGCTCACAAGGTTATTTTACATGCACCATAATCACACAGGCGGCGGGCGCTCGCAGTCCTTGTTTAACTACTTAAATGTCACACACATTTATATATATATATATATATATATAAATATAATATATATATTTATATATATATAAATGTCACTTATTCAGTTTAAAACACACTTATTTGAAAAGATTTAAAACGTCACTTACCATGGGGATATGTTTTAAAAAAATAACATCCAATAAAATAACAACAACCGAAATAAAACGGCGAGTCCATAAAAGTACAAACATTTCAAATAATCCAAATTGTACCAAACATGCTTACGCTGCAAATTGAATTTTTGCAAAGAACTTCTCTATTCCCCAAGTACTCGAAAGATCTAGAATGTTTGCCGGAATTTTTATCCCCCGTAATCTAGTTTAGTGGAAAATTTTACTATGGCGAGTTTTTGTGGAGCGAAGTCTTGCGTGCACTAGGGACCAGGGATATAGAGATTTGTGTAAATATTCTATTTATTAATGAAGAAGAAGAATTAATACTCTTGAATAAATATACAAGAATGAATATTCCGTAACCACCAAGCGACAGTCAAAACTTCTGAATACAGTAACGAAACAGTAATTTCCTAACGAATATTTTCGTATAAACCACAAAAGAATCACAGTCCAATATAAACACAAGAGTTGTTAAAGACTATAGTCAAATTAATGGACCTCTTCAAGAAGCTAGAGAGCTCAACACGGTAGCTAAATCTCGCACCTAAGTTTGCTTTGAAGAAAGTCTACAGTCGGACACGTCCATAAGAAAACTTTTTTAATGATTTACTGGCGGACGCTTTACCTCGTTGAGGCTGGAGCACGTAGCGAAATAAATAGCGTGTTACATTCCGAAAAACATATATTAGTTAAAATCCTTACAAACTATATTTACATCTTAAGCCTAACAAATAGAACGCGCACGGTTCTTGCTTATCCTTAACCTAAGTTGATCGGCCAATCAGAAAGCGGCAGTGCTACAGTCGAGAGTGCATATAAGCCTGGGCGAAATCATACTCGGGTTTTTCTGTTCCGATCGTGGCGCCGTGCAGACGTGCAGGTACAACCTCACACCTGATGCATGGTAAAGATGAGTCCGACGATGGATCGAGTCCGCCCAACAAATACCTATATTTACTCGTCTATTAAAGGCTCCTAAGTCATAAGATCGAGGAAATGTGTTCGCTGAAAGCATATTCCACACCTTAGCTGGTCGCCTGGTGAATGTAAAGGCGAATCTCTTCGTGCGGATATTAGCAACGTCCACCTCATACGAATGGTATCCTACACGGCATCTAGTAGTTTTATAATGAAACTAGCTGTCCCGCAGACCTTGTTCTGCCCTATTTCTCTAAAACAAAGTCACATTGTTTTTTTTAATGTTAATAGCTTCCCCGTCAGATTTTTTAGAAATTGTTTGAAGGAACCTGGCCTTAATGCGATATGTATAAAAATTTGACAAATATTGACATTAATATTTATACGTCACTCAATTGTTTTGCCTTCCCGGAACCCGTCCACTGAAATTTAAACTTTATGGTATGGTGTTAAAGGTCAAATTGACTTTTAAATATTATTACGATTTTTTTGTATGAGAATATAGAAAAGTTTTGTTTTTAGACTTTTTCAGACAATTTTTTTAATTTTTTTCTCCGTAATAACCTTCCCCAGACTTCAACAAACACAACAAAAAAGAAATCAGCCAAATCGGTTCAGCCGTTCTCGAGTTTCGCGCTTATCAAGACATTTAGCGATTCATTTTTATATATAAGAAGATAGGGCTGGTGGAATTAGAGAAGCTAGCTCCTGAGGGCACTCTCCACTATGTAACAGGTAAGACTGCGAGGCAGGCGACTTTACGTCGATGCTCGATGTTTTGCATTTTAGGCTCAGTCAAAGTGACATACGTACTGCTTGTACATGTCGGAGCTTTCAATATAGACCATTAAACATTTGTTTTATAAATCCATTTTACCACCTGACATGTGTATTTCAGGCATGGAGGTAACCGTTTATCCGTCCTCAAGACGGCCGAAATACATCAGGACAGAAGATCGCTTGGTATACAGACAACGCGGATGAAGACAATGGAGCTGATTCCGTGACTATAAACCCGACACGCACGCGTCCATCATCACTCACACTCATCATCAACACCAATATTTAGCTTTCTTTACTTGCTTATAGATATTCAACACTTAAAGCCTAATTATATAAATCGACAAAAGTATTGCCCACAAATATCACCTACATACCCGAAATAATCAAGATCTCTAATACATACGTTAATACTGTAAAGAAACCGAACTCAATATAGAAATATCCGGATACAATCAAAGGATATTGTATAAATCCAACCTACCTGCTATACACAAAGACATTGGGGACAACAATACCTCTTCAGAGAGCCTCATGAAACGATACCAGAAGTTGGAAAAAATACAGAATTGAGTCAATATATTTTTATTTTATAGCCAGCAGTCCTTCCCTTATCGGGTCTATCCGGTAGAATAGAATAGTTCCTCCCACTTCATCATACTGAAGTGTAGTAAAAGCCGACTAAGGTATACGGCATGCCGAATTGCACACAGATTAGAAATTAAATGGGGAAGAATTACACGTTAACACTGAAAGCATGCCTGACTCGAGAACAAAGGAAACAAGAAAAGCAATACGTCATAACGTCATAGAAATTGTAGCAACCGTAGATTCCGAGCACCGTTTATCCAAAAAAAATACTTTAGTTATTGACTACTGGTGTGGGTGGTTTCATAAAAATATGTATATAATGTCAATAAATCAGTTATTTACCGGACACGGTCGTTTCATTACAGAACAACTACCTAGGGTAGACTGGGTACAGTTGTAACAGGGTACGGTTGTAACAGAGTGAATATCTCTCGAATTATGGGTGGAACGAAGAAGGGTTCAAGGGAAGAGAGGAGCAGTTTACGTGTCCGAGCATGTTTTTCAGTATTTCGCGGGTGGCCGCGAGCTTCAATTTGTTGTAAGAAGTCTTATTATGTTTGGTCGCGTCAAAGTAAGTATTTTCGATTGAAGATTGTTTCTAATTACG
This sequence comes from Automeris io, assembly GCA_036320925.1. Taxonomy (NCBI): domain Eukaryota; kingdom Metazoa; phylum Arthropoda; class Insecta; order Lepidoptera; family Saturniidae; genus Automeris; species Automeris io. The sequence continues at coordinate 6,047,679 of JAUDJH010000031.1, read as the reverse complement.
TAGCTAATATTAAAAATAGGATGATAAGTATTTTTCTGTTTGGAGTTTAGACCTTCGAGAATATGGAATTGTAATTATTAATGTGTAGGATAGTTTGCCTCGTCACTGTGATTTTTTATTTATAAAGAATACAGGTGGGTACAGTTGTAACAATTTTTATGGGTACGGTTGTAACATTATTATTCCCTTCGTTCCTCGTTGTAGGATGCCTAGGACACGAATAAGAAAGACGACAAAAGGACGAAATGACATTTCGCAATACAAGGAAGCATATGAAGAAGTGAAAAACGGTAAATCTCTTAGAAGTCCCGCACATAAAAAAAGGGATCAGGTCGAGAGCGCTGAGGCAGAAAATGTTGTTATGGGTTATGTGGCACCTAACAAAGTTTTCTCTCACGAATAAGAACGTGTTCTTTCCAAGTATCTCACTCGCTGTACAGACATATATTGAGGACTCCCTAGAAAAGAGATGAGGAAGTTGGCGTTCGAATTAACTTATTTACATTAGCATTTCAGTGAATGCCTTGGGTAATATCATTCCTCCACTTTTCGTGTTCCCTCGAGTTTGGTTTTTGAAAACCGATGCTTCATTTTATGTTGATTTTGTTTTAATTATAGTTATTTTGAAGTCGAGGTATTGATAATTTAAATTACTAATGCTGTTTTGTTGAGTGATTGTAAGAGACTGACAACAAGAAGATATTTTAGATACTTTTTTTTAAACTGACTCGACATTTTTTTCCTCCCGCGTTCTTAATAAAATGTATTTCATCTTTGTATTTCCTTTTTTTTTAAACTGACTTGGCACAGTGACTGCTCCATACCTGGTGGTAAGCATGGTGCAGTCCAAAAAACGGCAACGACTATCGACAGGTAAGAAGAAACCCATCGGTAGTCGCAGCGATCATGCCGGCCTGCACAAATATCTCTTCACGCTACATTTAAAGGATCCCATATTATAGGATGATGGGCACACGCTTGCCGGAAGTCCATTCCACAGCCCAACGACACGACAAAGAAGGTGTTAGAGAACTTCTTAGTCCTGGCCGGGATGTGAGATACCGTATAGCTGTGACACCGCAAACCCGCGCGCGTGGTTCTATTCAGGAAGGGAGAGGGCGGAACAAGGTTAAATAACTCTTCAGAACACTCGCCATGATACAGACGGTAGAAAACGCTCAGTGAGGCAACATTTCTACGCAATTGTAGCGGTTCAAATAAATACTTGATTATAAATACTCCATTACTCATTTAAATAACTATAACAATCGTGTCTTATTAGCGTTAGACACTCTATTATTCTTTTGTGATTTTATTGTAATAAATCTGTTTAGAACACATTATTAGTGCCTCATTTCCATTTGTTACAACTAACCCCAACCACTGTTACAACTGACCCTAGTATTGGGGTAAGTTGTAACAAACGTATGTATTTTTTCAAAATGCTCCTGTAGCCTAATTATTGCATTAGGCGCTCAAATTTTATGAATATTGTGTAGACTAAAGAACACTATTTTACTTCGCGTGCTTATTGCGGGAATTGCTAGTATCATTACGATTCTATGAGCGATTAATGCAAAATTGTTACAACTGTACTCAGTCTACCCTATATCTAGTTGCTCTGGCTGAAAATATTGTCTTTTTATGATGGTTTTTTTTATATGGTGACATCACACAAATATACTAACACACCGGTTCATTATTGATTTATAATAACATCGCGGCAGCGGTGGGATGAGAATACGCGTCCATTCCAACTGGCGATCAAAACTTACGAATTATGATTATTTACCTTTGCCAGTACAACAAGACTGCGTATTGTCATGAATTTGGTCTTTGGCGAATTATTCAGGACATATTGACTCATGACGTCATTAATCCCGCCCAACTGCGAATAGGGTTACGTCATCCTCTCTTTCCTTTGCTAACAGGAATCTATGAATAGTGAGCCGCTTGACTCCTGAACGGCAAATAAAATTAACAAAAAACACCATATATATAAAAACAATTTAATACCACTGACGTTCAGTAAATGAACAATCTCTTTACATTGTAATTGTGGGTATATATGTAAAACATAATTATATTAAAAAGTATTAACGGCTTTTGTCTGTTTCCTGCCATTTCATATATGCCCAACAAAGGAGTAAAATATTACTCCGGAAATGAGAGATATCATAGTCAGCCAAGTGAAAATCATTAGGTAGAATTCGTCACTAAATCATACTGTTACCCTGGGCACTAATAGTATATTGAATGTGCTCTGATACAAAATAGCAAATCATTTTACTATAATACAGGGGTCGGCAACCAGCGGCCCGCGGGCCGCATGCGGCCCCTAAGCCACTGCGGTGCGGCCCGCGCAAGTAAGAGCGCCACAGAGCGCCGCACCGCAGCCAATAAATTAAAAACACCTATAGAAATAAATTTCTATTCCATTGTTTAGTGTGCGCGGAAGCCGGAAATACAGTTCAAGTGATTGCAGTCAATAAAATGAGAGTAACAATAAATATGGTTAAAAATGCTCATAATATTTATGGCCCTTATATAAAAAAAGGTTGCCGACCCGTGCTGTAATACAACAGGCATACTTACATCTAGACATGATTGTAAATTGTATTAGCGAATGCAGAATGTGCTTGTTTCTGTAGCCTCATCTAAAATAGTTTATACTTTTATTACCCCTTGGCAACGCACTATAATCTTGAGGATTTCATTTCCACAGGCTCTCGACACGCCGAGAAGTCGAAAAGCAGTCAAAAGGTAACGCCGAGATTGAAAAAAGTTGATCCTTAAGAGGTAACTTAAGAGGGTACCTTTGACTGTCGGTTAGAAACAGTAACACAGTAAAACACGCCCCGGGGAACGTTATTGGACAAGTTACACAATCGCTCTGTTGTTTCTAAGGTAATATGTATCAACACGACGATCCTCTGTTAGTGTAGGCAGCAACATTGGCTGTCATATACAATTATGTGAAGGGTGTACCGTGTGGCCGTATTATGTGCTCGTACCTTCAACAAGATTTGGTACATGAGTCGCACTAGGGCTCGTATGCGTATTCAACTGCAAAGCTAAAGGTCACCTCAACCTTTGATTTATTTGCATGTAAAATTGTTATCGACCACAAAACAAGTGAAGGTTTAATAATAAAGAAAAGAAATAAAGCTTCGTCTCCTTATTCAATTTCTAATTTGAATAATCATAGAACTGAGAAAGATCAAGTTTTTTTAAATTCAAAATTATTAGACGTCTCGTAGACTTGTTCTATTTGCCCAACATACGGTCGCAGAATGTCCGGCACGGGACGATGAGCGGCGAAATCTGGTCCAAAAGATCGGACACGATCTCACCTTGCCATCAGTGGTATCAGCTATGCTGAAAGGACAGGATAATTGGAGGGCTGTGGTCTCCTTCTGTGAGAATATTATGTCCCAGAAGGAGGCCGCAGAGCGTGAGCGGCACAGAGCTAATCCCACTCGCAGGAGAAGACGTCGTGCTGGCAATCGCCCCGGCACGTCAATTCCAGCCGATCGGTCCATCCATGACCGATTGGCTGATACCCTTGGGATCACGGGTGCTCAAGGCGGGGGCCCTGGGCGCCTGGTTAGCGATATATAGAGATTGATGGAGCGGAAGCGCTCATATTACATTTCGTGAGACTGATGAGGGAAGGCATTGTTGCTAATGTCTTCCTGCGAGACAGAGCTTAAGAAATGCAGTGCACGGCGGGGCTGTGGAGCAATTGATTCCAGGGCCCACAGTCCCGTCTTAGTGCAGATGAGGTCAACTTGGGGTTTTAGCCGGTAAAAGTCCGGCACACCCCGGTTACCATCCCCCATGTGTAGCCGAGACGGTCCAATGAGGATTTTCTCCAAGTAAAAAAAAAAAAGACTTGTTCTATTTGCTAAGCCAAATCGGTTCCAGGTGTCAGCATTCCCGTGCAAGTAACTTTTCGTTGTTTAAAGCGCCATTTGTGAAGTCAAATTATGTTAGTAATATTTTTATTGACCGTGACTGCGATATATATTACATAACATAGTTTATATAACAAACGTTTTTGTGATGTCGATATTTTGTCTTCTACATTTGGCTCCTTTAGAAGAACGCTAAGAAAAAAATTCAAGATTAAGCAATAAAAACTATAACAATACTACTAAATATAACTGGACCTAAACTGAACAGATAGTATACATGTTTCTCTTTTTGGGGCATGTCTATTTCTGCGGATTGAAGTTGTAATATAAAAATAAACATAACTTTTTTAAATGTAATAACAATCGTATATTGTCACGATATATCGACCAGAAGTACGGGCCGGGATTTGAACCTACAGCCATTCGCGTCGCCACGCATGGAGACTAGTGGATACTCGGCCACCACAGCCACAGTTTTTTATCTTCTTTATCTTTAACTGGCAGCCCTCTAATTCAGAGTGACGTAGTTATACAACTTTTTTTTATATTTTTGTCATGATCCCTGCACCAAAAAAAATAGATGAAGTATATCAACTATAACCAACTTATTTATTTGTTATTGACCAACAGGTCTCTCCCATTCTATTACATTCTGGCGGACTCTTTAACATTTCTTTCTGTTGTCCTTTTTTTTTTTCTTTATTTTTAAGGGACTTTTGTTCTTTTGAACATGTCAGCCCCATCATACCTTAACCTAAAAATACAAAAAAATATTAAAACTAACAAAAAAATAATTATAAACTATTTATACATGTTCCAGAACATTCCAGCGGCAGCAGAGGCTGGTTCCGCTAGAATGCTGTGAAACATGCCTACATTATATAAATTAAGGTTTAAACTATTTACAAGGACAGATCTTTCCTTCTTATACTTGTCACATTCCATCAGGAAGTGATGGACATCGTCAATTTTGTCACACGTTTCACAAAGCGGTGAGTCGACCAGTTTCATGAGATATCCAAACTTCCTTGATGGAATGTGACCTGATCTTAACCTAAATGCTGCAGTTACACAGGATCTGCTTATATCCGCTTTATTTCTTTGCTTTTCTGTTGTCCTAATATTTATTATTTAATAGGTAATATAATCAAATTGGTTTATTTCAATAACAAGTTCAACTATAGTTTCAACCCCATCCTCATGATAACATTTTATTTGTAACTAGCTGATCCGGCAAACGTTGTTTTGCTATTTAAGGTTTTGTAATATCTTCTAAGACGTTCATTGAAATTAGGTGATGTCAAAGACAATTTTGTTCACAATTAAATACTCTTAATCAACAACACATTTATTTGGATAAAGATTAATATTATTACGTTGATACAACTCTTAACAAACAATGCATTAATTTCGACTAAATTTGATTACCATAAAAACGGTTCTAGTGACTTAATCTTAAAAGATAGACATATACTGTTGCGGACATTTTTTTAGATCATTTCAAGAGGAATAATTCTTTCATACATACATTTTTGGTATCTTGAACCGTTTTCGCAGCACAAGCAATGGAAGCCCTCAAGGATAAATAATTTTCCCCGTTTTTTTTACATTTTCCATTATTTCTTCGCTCCTAATGGTTGCATCGTAATGTTATATAGCCTAAAGCCTTCTTCGATAAATGTTCTATTCAACACAAAAAGAATTTTTCAATTCGAACCAGTAGTTCCTGAGATTAGCGCGTTCAAACAAACAAACAAACTCTTCAGCTTTATAATATTAGTATAGATTTCAGGTGTCCGTGGTGTTGCACGCTTAAAATATTATAATCTTTAGCAACACCTTATACTTTATAGTGGCCTTTAGAGCCCTCGCAGACTGCCGACAGTGTCAGCAAATACTAACTACGTATTTTTTTTTTTTGAAGCTGACTAATACTGATTGCCGGGAAAGGCATTTTCAGCTCAACCGGGCTTAGGGGGCGAGCACAGAAGGTGCTCAGCCAGCGAAATTTTGGGTTGGGTGGCAATGCAAGGGCACCCCTGTGGGTACGAACCTCGACTTGGACCGCCAGCCAAATAATGTACTAACCCTACGGGTGATCTACCAGCGTTTCGGAACGTGACTACCTTGAGAAGAAACGCCGAAAGAAACTCAAGGCTGCGTCGGAGTAGAACTGCGCCTCGGTGCGAAAACGCACCGGTTGGCAGCAGTTGACTGAACTATCCTTCTTCGGCGCCGCCGGCGACGCCGGTGTCTTGGAATGAAACTAGTGTGTGTGTGTACCTCACTGTTTGATCGATCGGTGTCTAACTATGTTATAGTTTAAGTTAGCTTTTAATCAGCATGAAGTTCTATGCAAATGCGCATATTACAACGATTCAGTATGGGCCGATAAATAAGTCATCGCCAATCAGACTGTTTATTTAGCTCGGAGGGCGTACAAGCAGCCCAACAGGATCTCATCATAATTAAAATTCATTATTTACATATACATTTAGAAAAAATCGCTTAACAATCACCGACCGACTCAGATGAGCACGGCGAGCGTTTTCACCAAGTAACGACAATCGAACATTGATATAGTGGGTAAAAGTTGGATGCTCTTTTAGCAGATATTTTGTTGGAATTTACAGATAGAAGCATCAGAAACATATGTAGATGTCTGAAAGAAAAATAGTTTTATGTGGTAAATATACAATGTTTGAAGAAATTTTGTCGAATTGAAACGATATCTGATTATGATCTGCTCTTTCTGCGAACTTCAATACCCGAGAATATAAAAATAGTGGAAACTATCTCATGAGATGAAGAAATTTTGTTGAACTGGAACTGGAATTTATAGATTTAGCAGCTTTAATATAAGAATATATATTAAGTTTTCTCGAATGTTAGGAAGTGAAGCGTACGGGCCGAGTACTACAATTGCAATCATTGTATTTCAAACAGTGCGGTTAAACTCACAGAGTGGGTCGGTCGCGTGAGATCAGCCCTTACACAGTACGTGTGCTTGTTTTGTGCCTTTTCTGAACAATATACGTGTGTTGTGTAAAGTGCGTTTTTTTTTTGTCTGACCACGCTTCCACATCTGCTACAGAATGGTTGATATCAACAGAAAAACTGAGTTTCCTAAGTCTTTTTTTTTGTATAATCTTTACACGTGAATATCTCGAAAACTAGAATCAACTTTGTACAACGGCTGACAGCGTTAAATACACCGCACTCGAATTATGATTTGTACCTAGGATCAATCAATGTTGAATTTATTGGTCTACAACAGTGTATCAGCCGATAGAAGTCTGCAGTTTGCGAGGCGTCTCGAGTCTACTAAATAATAAATTGCCACATTTAATTTCCAAGAAAACTTTAATAAGTAGCAATTAATAACTCACCAAATGGATCCCTTAAACCCGTTAAAACGAGCCGAGGAGAGCGCTCGAGGAAACTTTACACTCATCAGAGCTTGAAGCAAAGTTTAATTTAAACTCTTAATGAGTGCCTTTCGATATTCGATATTCCAGGATAAACTGATTCTCATTCCCTTAAGATAAATACAAATCGTTGATATAACTATAATGAAAAAGATGTCCTAGCCGGTTTCGGCCACGGCGACTGTTTCAACACCGGTTAAGAAATTCGAGGTCCAGTTTTCGGAAACAGTCAATTGAGTGAGTGCTCTTGAGAAGAAAATTTACGACAAGTCGCCTGCAGACCATTCTAATGACGAGAATATAATTATTAATCTTCAAACGCAGCTAAATGACCGCGAACAGGAGTTACTTAGGAATGACATCGAGATCACCGGAATCCCAGAAAAGAGAGATGAGTCTACGATGCATATTATTAGCACGGTAGCTAATAAATTGGGGCTTAAGTTTGACTCAGCGGATACTGTGATGGCGGAGCGGGTCGGCATGTTGAGGCGTAATCGTCCGGGTGGAGAGACGTCATTTGATTCACAAAGACCTCGGAGCATAGTGGTAAGGTTTATTCGCCGAACACAACGTGATGACTTCTTGCACGCAGCAAGAGTGCGGCGGAATTTCACTACTTCTGAATTGGGCATTGGGGAACTCGGAATACGTGTCTATGTAAATGAGCGCCTTACTAAAATAAACAGGAAATTTCACGCTAGAGCGCGGGAGAACGCGCGTAGGCTCAATTGGAAATACGTTTGGACAAAGGATGGTCAGTTGTTTAGTAGACTAGATGATGCTGAAAGTGTTCATCGTATACGTACAGATTTAGATATTAAGAAATTTTTTGGGGCCAATTAAATTGGTCATTGTTCACGGTGTTCTTTGTTTTATCTATATACAATTTTAATCTGACTCTTGTTAATTGTATAAATTATTTTCCAGTTGCCTGTGTTGTGATGCATTGCTGATCTCAATTTTTTATTTTTTTATATTGGTATTATGTATTCTATAAAAACATTTTATTTATATTAGATTAATTTTTTTTTTACGCTCTATACACTTTACCTATTTTTATTTATTGTGCATATTATTTAAATATATAGTTTCGATCAATATGCCATATAATGTGTGTGCTTTATCATTGAAATTATCATATAGTTTTAATTTTTAATTGTCTTGTTTATTTTTTGACTGTGTTCGATATTATTTACAGTTACTATCTTTTGCAATTTTTTGCTTTATTATATGCAATCAGTCTGTTCTGCAATAATATTTAAAATCTTTATTAATTTAAATTCTATTATAGAGGCTTTATTATACAGTGTTTACTAATAATTTATATGATAATTTTTTAATGGGAGTTAAATATTTTATTATTAGATAGATTGAAAAATAGGAACAAAATAAACCGTTTCTATACACCCAATATAGAAACCGTTTATAAGCCCAAGCAGGCTCGTCGGCCGAGGGATTCTTGTTTGAGGCTCTGTGCGGGGCGGAGCTCTTGTTAGTTTACGTGAGGACTGTATTATTGTGTCGAATCTCTGATAGTTGTTGCTTTGGTTATCTCAGTAAATGTTAAATCGTGTTTAGTTTTAATCAGCACGTATATTTGTTTATTTTTAGTAAAATGGCTATTGATCCTGACATTTATTTATTTTTTTGAGTAAAATAACTTCTGATCCTAACATCAGCAGCGGGATAAGTAACTTCTAGCCCACAGAAAGGAGGAACAAGTCTTGTCTTGAGGGAATCACTTGGAACAATAGTGGAAAAGTCAATGATTGGCTAGATTTTATTGGATTTGCTTTACGCCCACCTAGCAATAAATAAAATGCAAGCGTGCCGACATATTTGGAAGCTGGAAGTTCCTTTTTGGTTTGTTTACTTTTTGTGTGGGGTATCCGTGAAGTAAAAGGTTACGATTAATTATTATTCCAGGTAAGGTAGTTTTGTGTTACAGTGGTATTACGTTGCATTTATATGTTTTTGTCACATAACAAGTAGGAAATGAGTCGATCCAGGCGTCGTGAGTGGCGTCATACAGTTCACGCAGTTCATCTAAAAACACTACCTCTTCGCTGGAAGACATTACACTAGACGTTGACTTCTTGGTTGTTCCTAACAAGCGTATGAATGCTCCCGTCATAATTGGTACCTACATATTGGATGTAGAGGGCGTGACTTGCGTACGAACAAAACACTTGCAGTGAGACACAAGAGCTCTGAAACGTACTGTTTCTTGCGTGACCAATAACCACCAACAACATATTCTTAACATCTCTTTAAAAAGTCTACTCTAGGCTGTCCTCAATAAGATTTTGGACGAGTTTTTTTAAACAAATGATTTCAGGTACAGCTACTTCCTCTGCCACATTGGGCATCATGTGGATTTGCCTGAAGGACGATACTCCAGTCCATTACAGGCCGTGCAAGATGTCGCAAGGCGAAAAACTAAAATTAAACTTTGCAGAAATTCATTACTGCAGGCTCGGGTATACATCGACGTCGTCGATTCGACGACATAAATTAAACAAATGTTCCATTTATGCACAAAGATAGAGTACCTGAGGTGGGTGATATCTAACTAGGAAGTACGACATGCTTTTGGTAAGATTCAGGTTCTTACAGGTTCCACAGCACCACAGAATGTCAAACAGGTTAGGCAATTTATTGGATTGACGGGATATTTTCGTAAATACATCCCAGATTACTCCATCAGGACTGTATGCATTGTTCGTTTATCTTATATAGACATGCAGTTTTCACTGAACCATGGAACATGAGACTGTGCTTCAAGAAATTATTAAAATTTTAATGAGGGTATATGTGAATGTGCTTATCAATAGTAGTACATCGAGTATTTTACTTGTATTTTTGTCATGCTGAAATATTTCGTGTCAGTCCAAGCCCAGGTACAGTACTCTCAAGAGTATTAATGATTATAAAATAGTGTAGAAGTCTGCTAAACAAACATACATAGTTGGATAGGCTATTTAACGACTACTGTGTTCGTAATCAAATCGCTGTAAAGAATGAATTTTATTACGTCATTATCTTTGTATTGCTGGGTAATTCTAAACCACTACTGTGTTCTTTTGTTGCATGGAACGCTATCTACATTTGGAGCTGGAGCGTGTTGCCACGAGCAGCAGAGTCATCATGGTCAGTGCCGAGTCATATGCACGACGTGGCATTTGGTGACCGTCGCTGCCGTCACCGCGCGGTTCCTACTCTGCGTGACGGCGCCGCACACCACCGATGCGCGCCTGGGCGTGTCGTGCCGTAGCGACAGCTATGGTGTGTGCTGCTGTACACCGCTGCGAGCAGTCTACAGTCATCGCGAGCCGTGCTGTGTCGCATACGCGACATGGCATGCCGCTACTGTTGCTGACCCTGTAGTGCCGCTTCTGGTACTCCACACCACCGCGGTACATACCGCGATGCTGTTCTGCCGTACGGAGACGCCACGGCGGAGGCACATGCAGCCTTGGAGTGTCTGTGAGCTGCGGGCTTACTTGTGAGCTACTGACATCGTGCCGACTACATTAACATCACAGGGACATGATTGAGTCATGTTGGCGGTAAAACTAGTACACTAAATTCCTGTCGAAGTTGTTTCCTGAGTAAAAATCAGGTTGACTTTGCGTTGAAAAGGTTGATCGTCAAAGGCAAGATTACGGGAAAGAAATGATTAGATTGTCGCAGACAAAAGTAGTTGAATGACATCTAAAATTAAACTAACTTGTCCTGTCTTGAAAAAAGCATAGTATGGAATACTAAAAAGTTTTCTTATTTAATTTATCTCCATATTTCACTACGAATGTGGGCAGTGTATGATGGTAGCACTAATTCATTTTACTTTCATAAAAACTATTCTTAAGTGTAGGTCAGAATGACCGAGCGGTAATAAAGTGTTCGTTAAGTTTGTTCAGATTCTGCTAAATCTGATTTGACTGGTTGGAAATCATTTCGACAGACGTACTTGTGACGCGTGTGTGTGTACAATTTTGACTTGAGGTCTAGTATTATAGACTTCGAAAGAAGTCTGCTTATGTTTTTAATTAGCTCCATTCTAATGTTTCATATGGTGACGACTAGTGAGCCAGATTAAAGAATTTCCCCACGTTGCATCGGAGATATCATCATGTGAATAATGTGGGCTGTGGCTTTCTTCTGGCATTAACGTGAAGCATACTGGACTGCTAGTCAAATGTAGGAGTTGCAGTGCGAGACCCAAGCGCTAAAACCCTACCAGTAACGAAATATTTGTTTGGAAATTTGCTGTTTGTGTCCTCTCGGTTCACAGTAGAGCCGAATCAAAGAGTACGTGGCGCCTACTCGTCACTCTACTACTTGTCTCTACTGGCGTCAGCGTGCTGCTGAGCAGCCGTTGCGAGCTGTCACCGTCGAGCGGTAGTAACGCTAGAGCGTTGCGGACGGCGGCACTGTGAATGGCGCTCCGGGGTGGCAAATGATGCCTGGAGGCGCGTGCTGCGCGGTCTTTGACAGCAAGTATTTGACAACCCTTATGTCAGCTCTACAAGCGTTGCTTACGTTATTGTTGACTGCTATCCTTACATATTAGGTTACAGCAAATTAACTTAGAGCTTCACACTTCATACTACGCATACAAAAGCAAACGTTACATCTTACATTCCTTAGAACTTAGTGAAACCTTAGAGTAGGGAGTTAGTTATTGGATAGCTTCCAACAGTTATGTATGTGATGTCGGAGTTGGGATGATGCGTTGATTGACACTGATATCAAACTCCTGATTAATTTTGTGATACCCGAATTGCTACGTAATTCGGAAGCCGTGTATTAATTTTGTGATACTTGAATTACTATGCAATTCGGAAGACTTGTATTTATTTTGTGATATCCGGGTTACCTACGTAACGCGTAAGACACGTATGTACTACAATTTAAATACCTGAGTTACTACGTATCGCGTAAGACACGTATGCACTACAATTTTGATACCTAGGTCAATATGTGACTCGGATGTCATGTACTTACTCGTATTAACCTTGTTCAATATTTAGCTAAGACTGTTACTCCAAAGAATTGAACTACAGACCATACGTGGTCTTGGCGTTCGTTGAACTACAGACCTCTAACGTAGTCTTGGCGTTCCATTATCTAAACTACAGGCTTATTTAGCCTTGGCATTCACTATCAAAACTTCAGGCCTAAAGCCTTGGCGTTATATTATCGTACTTCGGTCTAATTGCCCTGGCGTTCGATGAACTACATGACCTTACATGGTCTTGGTGTTCATTAAACTTCAGGCGTATCTGCCTTGGCGTTTTACTTTCATACACAGATGGTGACCAAGATCTTGGTGCTACCGGGTTTGCTGGTCAGGCAGCAAGCAAGCAGCAGGGACTCCAGGCATAGGAATCGGACTGTCGATGCTCCTACTGGATGCAGACATGGACATCGGTGAAGACTACTCCGGACCAAGCGGCTTCAGCCACGGAGCTCGTGTCGGGGACGACACTTAGTCAGAAGAGGCCGTATTAGATAGATTGAAAAATAGGAACAAAATAAACCGTTTCTATACACCCAATATAGAAACCGTTTATAAGCTCATGCAGGCTCGTCGGGCGGGGGATTCTTGTTTGAGGCTCTGTGCGGGGCGGAGCTCTTGTTAGTTTACGTGAGGACTGTATTATTGTGTCGAATCTCTGATAGTTGTTGCTTTGGTTATCTCAGTAAATGTTAAATCGTGTTTAGTTTTAATCAGCACGTATATTTGTTTATTTTTAGTAAAATGGCTATTGATCCCGACATTTATTTATTTTTTTGAGTAAAATAACTACTGATCCTAACATTATCTATTGGTCTTATATTTCTGTTCTTGTATATGTGTATTTTCATATTATTATCTATGATATTTTAAAACTAGTGTATATTTACTCCATTGATCCCTTCCTTGCTGTTTTCTGCGCGTCGATTCAATAAATAGGTGTCAGCTGAAAATCAGCGTTGGGTGGCTCGGCTGGTCACTTAGCATTTGCTGAGCTGACTTCCCTTTGGCGCATCATCACAACATAAGATGTTTACTGTTTTTGTTTTCTGTCTTTAATAACCTATTTTGCTGTGTTGTTTGTTGTGTTGTGTGCCAAATAAATGTCTTATTATTATTTTTTTATTTTTTAATTGCGCAGGAGATATTTAAGTGCATAACTGGACGCGCAGCCAGAAAAGCACTCTCTCGTCCGAACTCCCTCAGGCCCGATGGAATGGAGAACCAGTACGATCGGGAGGGAGCGGGATGCAGGTTTGGTCGAGTTTTCCTTCTCTAAACACCTGGTTGAATTGCGATGTTCAAGAGATACCTTAGTCGCCTTTTACGACACCTCAGCAAGAAGAGGGGGGTGCTATTCTATTCTGCCGGCAGCCACCACGGCTAACTATAATACTAAAATATTGAAACGCTATATATCCCTGTTGGTGTGAGCAGAGATATATTCGTAGTTGTATTAAGGATATATCGTGTGCCCAACGTGACCAGTAGCGCAGCTGATCAACGTTCTCAGAACACTTACACGTACTACCATTTGTATCAGACACCGCGGGGATTTCCTCACGATATTTCCCTTCACTGGTGAGAATGTGGTGCCTAAATCCGTACTTAACAAGCTCACCGGAGCATTAGAACATCGTGAGAAATCCAACATGGCGTCTATTAGAAATGGTCACCTTGGGTACGACAGATAAGCGCAGTGTGGATATAGCCACTAATATATCTCTGCCAACCCCGAAGGTAGAAGTGTAGAGTGACCATATATTAGGTCCTTACATATGAAATTGGCGTTTTTCGTACTGGCCACTTTAATCACAAATGTCTCCTCTTTGGTAAGGAATTCCAAATTCTAATTTGTACAGCTGTAGACTCATGTATTTGTGCTTCGATGATCGTCATTCATTTGTTTTTTCTTCTGTTTTTTTCTGTTTGCGTCACTCATTTCACAAAATGGAAAACTTAAAATATCGCATTATTTACGAGTACGAGTTCCGCCGTGGCACTAGTGCTGCGGAAACAACTCGAAGGGTGAATGATGTGTATGGCGGTCGTGTTGCAAAAGAAAACACAGTTCGTTTTTGGTTCCAACGTTTTCGTTCTGGAAATTTCGACCTGCAGAACAAGCCCCGTGGACGGCCTGAGACTCAAGTTGATAATGAAGAGTTGAAGGCTATTGTGGAAGCGGATCCATCGCAAACCACGTCCGAGTTAGCTGCAGGCTGCGATGTTAGTGATAAAACTGTTTTAATTCACTTGAAGCAAATTGGGAAGATTAAAAAGCTTGAAAGGTGGGTACCTCACGAATTGACTGAAGCAAACCGGCAAACGCGCGTCGACTGCTGCGTTACATTACTAAACCGGCACAATAATGAAGGTATTTTAAACCGATTCATTACCTGTGATGAAAAATGGGTTCTTTACGATAATCGGAAGCGCTCAGCGCAATGGTTGGATCCTGGCCAGCCAGCCAAATCCTGCCCCAAGCGAAAATTAACCCCAAAAAAGTTACTTGTAAGCGTTTGGTGGACTAGTGCCGGTATTGTGCATTACAGTTTTCTCAAATCTGGCCAGACTATTACGGCTGATGTCTATTGTCAGCAATTGCAAACCATGATGGAAAAGCTAGCGGCTAAACAACCTAGGCTGGTCAATCGCTCCACGCCACTGCTGCTTCACGACAACGCTAGACCACACACTGCGCAACAGACGGCTACTAAATTAGAAGAGCTTCAATTGGAAAGTCTAAGACATCCTCCGTACTCCCCGGACCTTGCTCCAACAGATTACCATTTTTTTCGAAATTTGGATAACTTCTTGCAAGGGAAAAAATTCAACTCCGGTGGGGCAGTCCAAATCGCCTTCAAAGATTTTATTGATTCCCGTCCGACTGGTTTTTTTAGTAAAGGGATCAATGAACTACCTATGAGATGTCAAAAGTGCATAGAAAATAATGGTTCATACTTTGATTAATTAAATATATTATATTGAAAAATATTCGACTTTTTGTTCCTCCCATACAAAACGCCAATTTCATATGTAAGGACCTAATACTTTTTTAATTATTTACAGGCGGGCGCTTGACCTCAATCACGTTTGGTGGGAGGTGAATATAAGTCCTCAAAGACTCCTAAGTCATACGATCGTGGAAACGTGCTCGCTGGCAGCATATTCCACTCCTTAGCTGTTCGCATGATGAATGTAGAAGCGAATCTCCACCCCCGTGCGGATGGTCTCCGGAATGGTGTCTAATAGTTTTATGGTGAAATGGGGCTGGTGGAATTAGAGAATGTAGCCCCTGAGAACACTCATTATTATAAATCACTTGGATTATTATAAATGCAACCTGATGAAAAATATTAGCCCTGAAACATTTCGTTATGTTTACTGTATTCCTCCTTGTCACATGATGATGATGATGTCCTAGCCGGTTTCGGCCACGGCGACTGTTTCAACACCGATTAAGAAATTCGAGGTCCAGTTCTCGGAAACAGTCAATTGCGCAGGAGATATTTAAGTGCGTAACTGGACGCGCAGCCAGAAAAGCACTCTCTCGTCCGAGCTGCCTCAGGCCCGATGGAATGGAGAACCAGTACGATCGGAAGGAAGCAGGATGCAGGATTGGTCGAGTTTTCCTTCTCTGAACACCTGGTTGAATTGCGGTGTTAAAGAGATACCTTAGTCGCCTTTTACGACACCTCAGCAAGAAGAGGGGGTGCTATTCTATTCTGCCGGCAGCCACCACGGCTAATCACACACCCTTGCCAAACGGCCTTACGGCCTTGTCACATATTCTCTACACAATTGGTAATTCACGTAATAACCATCGTATTAAATTTGAAATAACGTTTTCCAGCAGCATAAATAGCGTGTGCGCCGCAATCTGCTCGGAGCCCCGGGTCATACGGCTGAGAGCGTAACTTCATCATTTTTCTCGGTCGTTTCCCTCCATTCCCCCTTTTATAAGCTGGAGCAGATTACGGTAATTTAAATTTTCAATGACTTCTTACTGGTTGAGCCTTCTATAAATTGTACCTTTATACATTCTTTCCAAGAACATTTTTTGTCTTTATTTATAAACCATGAGAAACCACGTGCTTTCCTTTATGTGATTTTCTTTTATCCTGACTCTGTATAATAAACACCCCACGCTTGATGGTAAACATTGTGAGTCGAATTGATCGAGTCGATTTATCGCAAAGGATTTTGTTTCTAGCCTCAAATGGGTTTAGTATTTTAACGAAGAATATACAACATAGTATAATGTAATATGTTATTTTATATAAATTAATAAACAGTGTTGTATAATGTGAGTACTTTAATGTTGTATAACCTATATTTAAAGGAATTTCATTGAATTAAATTTAATTAGAAAGAATTTAATTGTATAAATGCTTATACAATTAAATTCCTTCAAAAATCTAACTAAAAATCCTATCAACATCAACAAGAAGAGCGTCACCCAGACGCGGGTGACGCAGCGGCAAACGAGGAAAGCAACATTGATGATGTCCGAGCCGGTTTCGGCCACGGCGACTGTTTCAACGCCGATTAAGAAAATCAAGGCCCAGTTTTCAGAAACAGTCAATTGCGCAGGAGATATTTAAGTGCATAACTGGACGCGCAGCCAGAGAAGCATTCTCTCGTCCGAACTCCCTCGGGCCCGATGGAATGGAGAACCAGTACGATCGGGAGGGAGCAAGATGCAGGTTTGGTCGAGTTTTCCTTCTCTGAACACCTGGTTGAATTGCGGTGTTAAAGAGATACCTTAGTCGCCTTTTACGACACCTCAGCAAGAAGAGGGGGTGCTATTCTATTCTGCCGGCAGCCACCACGGCTTAAAGTAACATTTAATGCGTATACCGACAGCTACTTGCAGGAGCTAGCTGCATCGCAGTTCATCGTAATCTCAAAGAGCCAGACGTTAAGTGCAACGCTGGTGGGTTTATAAGCTTCTAACCGAGACGAAGTGCAATTACACTGTAGCACAAAGGAGCAAAATCAAAGGTTCATTCCACAAAATGTGTTTATATAATAATAAGAATTAATAGTAATATAAATAGTAATTTATATAATAATGAAATCAAACAATATGGCATACACCAACTACATTGAATAAACATCTATCTATCATCACGCCGAGTCCCTATTGGGTTCGGCAGAGAGAATGGAAGGCAACTTCTTCCTGTTCTTGCCAACCTGTTTCGCTTCCGTAACATTCATTAACCCCTTCATGCACTCTCGCCTATCCTGCGTACTTTTGACATGACCCTCCTACATCAGAACTCTTTTTATTTAGTCTATGTAATTCTCGGTCGGCCTCGGCTCTTACTTCCACTCACATTCATATTGTATTTTCTTTTTTTTGTCATCCCCTCATCATTTATCCTCACCACGTGTACAAGCCACCGAAGTATGCTGTCATGCATGCTGTCCTAGGCTTGTCGAATAAATATCGATACATCGATATTTTCAATACAATATATCGATATTTTTGGGCGATATATTTTATAATGATATATCGATACAAAATATCCAGTATCGAAAATTGCATCGAAAACGATATTTTTTTTAATTTTTATGATAGTGAAGTCGCTGAAATCTGAAACTGTAGAAGATAGGACCGAAAGAAAAAAAAACTATAATGTCTATGACTGTTGAGTATTATGTTTTGTTACGTTGCATGCATTGACATCTGTATTTGTTGCATGTATATTATTTGCCGCCATTTATTTATTTATTATTTAGTTTTGATTGATATCTTAAATAGGTCTTAAAGTTAGAAGATAGCCTTTTACTTCTTGATATTTTTGTAATTTTGTCTAATAAAAATGAATACTGGTAAAAAACTTTCGTGTTTATCGAGATTTAATCGATATTTTTCCTACGATATATAGACGCCGATATTGATATTTTAATAAATATCGATATAACGATATTTTTTTTCATTTTCGACATCCCTATGCTGTCCACGACACCGTCGCCGAAGGGACGCGTTTGCTCATAGTACAACAGTACAGTACAGTAGTAGTTACAGGTAACCTAATTAATTTATTTGCTGGTTTTCATGAGGTTCCAGCTTGGCTGGTCACTTCTGCTGCCCGCACTGAACCATGCCTTCCTGGGAAAACTGCCGAGACACGACCTTTAGTGATTCTGAATGTAAGAAGCACATTGTTTTTTAAAATTGTGGATGAGTACACAATTGCAGGGGCAACAATCGCCAGGGCTCTGCCCCTCAAAGTGCCCAATCGTATGTAGCACCCTCGGCGCAGGAGTCTCGCTGCGTGCCCCAGCCTGCAATGCAGGGGACACACACGTCCCCCGACAGCGCCCCCCGGGCCCTGCCGCGCCGAGCGCCTCTTCTGACCACGGCCCGGCATCGGCCCTTAGCCTCATAAATATTTGTTACTCATTCACTGAATATTGTTATTTGGTATCGACATCTGTCCTCTACAATATTCTGCTCGACGCCGTGTCCGTAGTTTCGATTCTCGGAACTGTCACTTTGTATTGTTATCAACTCAACATATAATTATTACGAATTATAAATAAGTTGTTGATCAGTATCCAATGAGTACGTATGTATTGGCGCTGTGTACGCCGGCGCCCCCCCCGCCCGCCGCCCGCCGCTGTGACGCGCGGCACACGTCCGCGGGCGGAGCAGCGCGACGTTAGGTTCTGGCTAAATGAAACAACAATATGAACGTAATGAATTTATTTGTCCGATGTCCCCGGTGACGGCGCGGCGCGGCGCAAGGGGCCGGGGGCCGGGGGGCGGGCGAGACAACGTAAGGGTCGGCCGAATGAGCGCCACTGTGCAAGTCTTACCACACATGCTACTTCTAATTACATCTCTATGATATGATTGTTCGTGTGTATATATGCATGTGTGTATTACATAAACTGATGCACACGCATAGACACACGGTCGCGCGCATGCGCGGTGCCCGCTAGCGCCATCTGTCATTGCGCGTTGACAACGGACAGCGAGCGCCGGCGACACGCACTCGCCGGCGGGCGGCGCCGCGGCCACCCCTCCCCCCCCCCCGCCCCCTGCCCTCCGCGCAGTAATCGGACTCAACGTTGACGAATAAGACAGCGCTCCCCGTGATGACGTTACATTTTATTAGAACTCACTCGGGAGACACTCTATATATACTAGTACTAGTCACACTTACATATATTAGATATTGATTTGTATCATTGTCGAGCACAGCCATTACATGTCTGCTCGCTCCGAATTTATAAGCGTTATGATATAGTACATTCGTTTTAATCTTTAATAATCATATATAATATTATATAATAATTACAATATATCTATATGTATATGTATAAAACAAATCTCTCTCTACCGACATGATGCTCTTAACTTTAAACGACTGAACCAGAAATGTCTACAGCAGAGCTTTACATTTTCCCGAGTCACATTGTAAAATAGGAGTTGAAAGAGAAGGAGTTGCTTGAAAATGGACAGTTTAGTGTACCTTCAGCGGGCGAGGCGGGTCGGGTCGGGTCTGCTAGCTATATATATATATACACATATATATATACATACAAATAATAAAACACACTTATGACGTTTTACTGGAAACGATGCGAAACGTAACGAGAACAAAATGAAAAAACAACTACACTATCGAGTTACACGCTACGGCGGAGCCCCGGGGGCGTTCACCCATTGGTTGACTCCGCGCCGACATCGCGCCGACATCGTGACGACATCGTGACGACATCGTGCCGACGCCGTGTCACGATGCATTTAAGACTTCTTCCTGCAACAGAACAATACAAATAGTGAGATTCAGGTTTAAACGGATATGCTTTAAATGCAACATAGTCGTATTTAAATATAATTGATAGAAACACAGCTACAACTTGATATAACCGTAGTACATTCTCCACTTTAGGTGGAATGAAATCAATAACTGAAAAGTCGTTACTAAATAAATGCACACGTGTAGATCGGTTCCGACGCGAGCGCGGGCACGTCGCTGGCGCGGGCTGTTTGGAATGACATTAATGCATTTTGAAAAGGTTTTACAATAACCGCTCGCGATTGCCGGCGTCGGATCGACAACAGTTAGAAGTAAAAAAAAAGTGATTCTACCGTGTAAAATTGCGTCCGCAGCAAAAGTTTCGTGTTCAGTAAAAGCGCAGCTGACTAGCCCGGAGTGGTCAGAGTCCGCCGCCACGCCGCCGGTCCGGAGCCGGTCCGGGCAAAACTGGTCCACGTGTTATTTAGTAGCACGGACCGCTGTAGTAGCTCCTGCCTCATCGGTTAGGCTTTTTTTTACCGTGTGCAATTACTTTCCCTTTATCGAATGCCATCTCGAGCATTGGCCGAGCGCGTGCCACAAGCGGTTGCGTACCGCCTGGCCGTGCGTCATCGGTTAGTGCAGCGCCGGCTGCGCCTGCCGGGTCGCGCTCGCGGCGCGCCGTCACGCTGCTGGTGCCGCGGCTCGTCTCGCAGCCGAGTCCCGCTGCCATACCGGCTGCCAGGATCGGATTGTAAGGGCACTGCTACAGAGTACTGCGAGCAGTAACCGGTCGCGTTTGTCGGACCAATATCGGGCAGTGTAAAGGGTTCAGTGTGGGCCATTGCCGCGCGCGCGGTGCAGTCCACGACAGCGCCGCGCGTATGAACCGTGCGAGTGCGGCAAGGCGCACACGCACACACACACACACACACAGAGTGAGAGAGAGTGAGAGATACTGACTGGTCGTGGTTGTCGGTGTCGGAGTCGTCGAGCTCGGGCTTGGTGCGCCGCTTCTCGTAGACTAGGATGATGGCGCAGAGCACGAACACTTCGGCGCAGATGCCCAGGAAGGGCCAGAGCGCCGCGTACATGTCCTTCACGCGCAGGGTGACCGTCGCCGGCGTCGCGCCGGGGTCCAGCGGGCGGCACGTGTACAGGCCGGCGTCCTCGCGGCGAGCCACCTCCACCACCAGCGCCGCGCCCTCCACGCCCTGCTCCTCCGACGCGCTCAGCTTCACGCGCTCGCCCAGCGCCACCGTCACGTCCGTCACGTTCGGGTCCTCGGCTGGACAGTCACCGTTGGTGAGCCGGTCAGCCGGTCAGCCGTCAGCGGCTAACCTGACCGACCGGCTCGACAGAGTGCGTACACCTGACGGACGGCGCGGCGCGGCCTGAGCACTGCGACGACTACTCAATGATGAGAGTCCATTGCCAGCGAGTAACGGCAGCGCTGCACAAGCTGAACTACAGATGCAACGAGCCGAGCCGAGCCGAGTGCTTATGACAAGAGCGGCGGCAGGTGCCGCAGGCTGCCAGCACAGCACTCACCGTTGCGGCGGTAGGTCCAGGCGACGGCCGGGTAGGGCTTGCCGAGCAGCCGGCAGAGCAGCTTGAGCTTCTGCCCCTCGACGACGTTGACGTCGGCGGGCACCTTGGCGTGCACGCGCGCCTCGAGCTGCCAGCTGCAGGCGGCGCCGGCGCCGGCCGCGCCCACCGAGTAGTTGCCGTAGTCGTCCTCGGTGCTGCGCTCCGTCAGCCGGAACGTGAGCCCGCCGTCCTCGAGGCGGTAGCGGCCGCGCAGGTCGCGCAGCTCCTCCACGAGGGACCCGTTCTTGCGCCACTGGTACGCGACGCCCTCCTGCCGGCCGACACGAGGCGTCACTGGGCGACCTCGCTATGCACACACACACACACACACACCGCGGCCCGGCCGACGCCGCCGGTCGCCTGGGCCGACTTTTGAAGATTCAACCCTTAACTAGTTCGAAGGTCTCATGTAACTTCGAAATTAATTACATTAGAAGTGCGTGTGTCTGCACTCGGGTACCGGTTTGAAGATAAATAAAACTTTTATTCCGTCCACGAAAGCCCGCCCCAGTCGACTGCTGGACACGGCCTCGGCACCGCCCTGCCGCCTGGCGCGCCGGCTCCAACGGCAGCTGAGTCTTCGGCGCTCGAGGCCTCCGCGCTTGCTTATATCGAGAGTTCGACAACTTTAGTACACTACAGCCCAGAGTGGCGAGATAGCAAATCATGTGGATCGCAGTTTATAAAAGCTCTCCAATACAATATTATGTATTCAGAGCCCACCTATCGGCACTGGCACTGGTAGGTGGCACTGGTGTAGGTGGGCAAACCTGCTTGCGAGCCCTCCGCCGCTGCCAATGGATACGAGTCCTAGCGCGGACAGTTCTAGCAAGGTAGTATGCATAAAGCTGATTGCGTCAGTGCGTGCCGGGCCGGGCTACCTGGGGCGCTGGAGCCAATGCTATTCTGGCACTTCGTTAACAGGGCACGGATGAGGCGGGGGGAGGGGAGCACATCCTTTATAATGAATTAGTATTCGCGCGCTGCATTAGAAAGGAACCGCGGTTACCTGTGCGTGGCTGACGGTGCAGTTGAGCGCGAACGTGCGCCCGACGTCGTACAGCATGCGCTCCGGCGGCACTCCGCCCTCGGCCGCCGCGACCGGCACCGGGTCCGCCGCAGCGGCGGGCGCCGACGCCGCGGTCGTCGTCGGGCCTGCGGAGACAACGTGCGACTGTAGGGCAGGCGGCAGGCGCGGGTGACGGGCGCGCCTGCCGCCTGTCGCATACAAATGAGAATGGCCATTGTCGTTAGAAATACTACAAAATAATTTTTTATACGAATGATCCTTTCATATAATGATATTATTGACAAAATCATAGAAGTAGTACTAAAAGTAGTAGTAGTAGTAGTAGTAGTAGTAGTAGTAGTAGTAGTATAAATTCATACGAAATAAAAAAAAGAAAAAAAAAACCCTATTATTTTGTTGGGTTTTTTCTATAATTACGTTTTTCGTTTGGAGGTTAGTTAGCTTCAACATGTTAAAAATGAGTTGGTTACTTTAAATGCGATAAACGCCAAGAGTTAGGGGCAAGGTTCCGAACAATCTAGTCATTACGAGCTAAGCATGTCGCGCCGTGACAGCGAGCGCGAGCGCAGGCACACGTCGGGTGCGGCTCGTCCGTTCAGGGACAGCATTGTTACGTGACTGTTCACATCCGTAGCGCACGCCCCGCTGCGCCCGGATACTAATATCGCGTGTGCGCCTGCGCGCTCGTCCTGCTGCAGGACATCGCGGCCATTGGTGCGGCGGTTCCCAGCGATGGCGGCGACACGGCTGTCCACAGGTAACGCTCCCTACAAACTCTTATACATTGATACAAATTGTATCGCTTAAACATTGATTGAGTTATAATTGTAATTGACAGTTTTAAAACAGCGAACACTAGCGCCATCTCTTATATAGTGAGACAACGGACGAGAATAGATTTAATTGCGCTGACGAGGTGTCCTCGCCGGCAGATGGCGCAACCGGACGCGCGCTGTCGCCTGATCAACAATACTGTGCATGTGATCGGGGCCGTGCGCCGCAATGCGGCAAATTGTTAACGTAGCACACTCGAGTAGGAAATAGCAATTAACCGGAGCGCGGTGACGTCACGCCGCACAGTTGCAGATAACGGGCCCTGTGATAAGATATCGCCGGCGCAGCGGTATCGCGATAACCACCTACAAGTCCCCGACGAGCCCCGGGTTCGGTCAGTGGAACTTGTTACAGAGGCAGCTCGGTTGCCTACGCGCCCACTTGCCGAGACCCCCGCCTCGCCCCGCCTCCGCCTCGCCCCGCCTCCGCCTCGCCCTCGGCTCGGGCAGGGCGCTGCTGTTGCTTTCAGTGACACACCGCCTTTACACTGTATCATTATATTTATTTATATTCATAAAATCCTCTGCCCTGGCCTGCCCTGCCCTGGCCGACGCGTGACGCGTCCCCTTAGAGCCTAACTAAGCCGCTGAAGCTACAAACATTACATTTTTAGAATAGATCTCACAATAGACGCCGCAGTCGCCCGCTGAACACCATACAATACATTAGGGCTATGAGGACATGAAACAATAACAATATATTGTCGCGTTGTATCCGTTGCGGGCGAGCAGAGACACATCGGCGGCTGTCTACACTCTGTGCTTATGCGTGTGCAGTGGCGCAGCTGCTCGCCGTTCTCAGAGCACTGCACTGGTGCACCGGCACATGACACTTCTGTTAGACGCCATAGGGGTTTCCTCATGGTTAGTCAGTCAATTATCCTCTAGGGTGGCCCAGTACAGCCACAAAAAGTACCTCTAAAGGAAAAGCAGGTCTCTTATATTCATTTAACATACCTTTGCCTGTCAAGACACTTATACTCGGAAACATGTGAACAGATCAAGTTGAAATTAACATCAAACACTGAGAACAGACATTCCTTGTGGCCCTGATGAAATCATACTTCTAAATAAACACATTTAAGGGATATTACAGGGGGACCTAGCAACATCAACTCCCTCAAGCTAACAAATACGCTAATAAATAAGGCTTTTATTCAGATAAAATATATAAGTCCCTTTAGCATTCCACTTCCAGACACATGTACCAGTAGACAGTGGCCGGCGGGTACATGTGTCCCTTGCAATGGATCCATGATGTATGGATGGATTGTATGCCATTGACCTGCCTGCAATTTGGACGCTCAACATATAACACCTTTCAAAGTATGTAGACAAATTTTAGTTTTTGTAATTGTTTATTTACCAATGTTAAACATATAGCCATAGTTTTAAATATAAATATTTCTCACTCACAACTTGTTCCCTCTACCATTCAAGCCTGTCACCCTTTCTCCTATACTATCTATCTCTTCTCTCTTCACTGTTCCTTATCGTTCTACTCTCATTTGTTCTGTTCTACTTACATTCCTATATGTATACATTGTACTTGGACTTTATTCTGTTGATACATGTCAACTAACAGAGAATGTCTTTCTTTCACACATTTGGCAACATAGCAAGCTAGCCCGTGACTTGGGCATAGGAACACATGCCACCTCAGTAGATGATACATGGGGTAGTGTAATGATCAGATTTAAGGACTGATTCAGGTTCCGGCAGTTGTTGCTCGGCAGGGACAAGCGAACAGTGGCTGCCAGGTTGGTATGTATTGTTTTGTATGCACATACAGTGCAAACTCTATATAATGACTCTCATGGGACTGTGCATATTTTGATGTTATAGAGAGTTGTCCTTAAATGGAGAGCAGAAAAATCAGTATTAGAAAAAGAAAAAGTTTATTTCAGACTAGTGTTAGTAATTACATAAAAACACTTCTTATTTGATTGCTATTGAGCATAGTCTGTTATTTTTGTCTGACTTGGCATGTGTAATGCCAGTAGTGGAGTTTATTACCAGCTAGGATAATAAAGTGACAAAAGAACATACACAGCTGCTCAGTTTTTACTAATTTTGGCAACTTCAAAAGTACTTATTATTAAATTGCTGTTGTTGTTGAGAGTGCTTGTAATGCTATACAGAGTGTATCATTATATGGGAAACAAGCTAAGCCAACCAAAGCCGAGGATATCGTTGCTTTAGGGAGTTTGTCGTTAAATCAAGTGACACTACATGGAGGTTACACTGTATATGTAAATGTGACATGTCAAACTCGCAGATATGACAGCCACTTTGTAGCTATGACAGCCAGCTGTAACTTCACTGCATGGTAGCATAAGCAGTATATAAACATTTGAAATCATCTCTACCCACATTTTGTTGCTAATGAGTGATGAATTGTTCAAGTGAGTTACATTCTTGAAGTTGTTTTCATTTAGTTGTTTGGACTGAAGCCATCAGCGCAAAACCCTCACAATACTATCTATATAAAGCAAACTTCATTGGTAATGCCAAACCAAACAATGTTTACAAGAACTATCACAGTGATATGCCATTTGCTTCAACTTTATCAATAGAGCTGTAAAAACTGTTTGCAGAAGATATACACAACTGATAAATGCCAGTTTTCTTGAAGCGAGATGTTTTGTTTGTTACATAAATGTACACTGATATCAAACTAATGATTAAGTCAGCTTAAGGAGTATAAAATGATATAAACATTCATGGATACTCTGTGGAAAGGTCTTCCTGTTGCAAAGCAAACCCAAAGAATTTAAAGCCATGCGCTGTAAAATAGCAATAAAATATTAAATGGATTTAGGAAGGTACAGCATAAACCATTTTCCTGTTTTTTTAATTTAAACTTAAAGGAACAAGACAAAATATATCATTATACTAGTTGCAGGTATCCAGCATTTCGCAGAGTTGCTCAGACAAATCATCATCATGCTATAAACATAATAGATCCCATCTCAAATAAACTTCCATCCTGTGTTTTATGTCTTTGGGGATTGATTTTTAAAAACTTTGAAACCTATTTGTTCATTTCTAAATAAAAAGCTAAATGCAAGTTTTCACTGTGCTTACTTCAAAATTGGTGGATTTTGAAACAAACTTTGAATACGAAATCAGACCATATTTAAAAAAAAACCATCTTAGGTGAATGTCTACATCAGTTCAAAGAGTTTATTCTCATAAGAACCTATGATATAGCCATAGATATAGTGATCTGTATCACTTACATGAGAATATATTGTTTTAAAACATATCTAAAACAGTAAAGTAGGAAAAGCTCTGTATTGGCTTAGACAGAACTATATTTGTTGGTATTTGTCCATTTCATGCACAGGAGCCAATTACCTGAACCATGTAGGCTTCATCAGTGCAGGTTCTACAGCCACATGTCGGTCAGAATAAGTTATTTTATAAATACAGATTACATTCAATTCTATATTTATTAATTGCACTCAGTATACCATACTTTACTGTAGAGAACAATAATAGTTGGAGCAGCTTTAAATGCCCAATAAATAATTCTAGATAATGTAGTGTGTTAGTGGTTTCCTTAAATGAATAAAACTGTTATTGATATTTTTGACTCATACAATTTCCAACAAAATATAAAAACCAAAGTAAAAACTATTTCGTTGTAAATGCCCATAGCAGGGTCATTATAAGATTTTATAATAATCACATCAATGACAACTTGTAGATGCAACAATATATACGCAAAAGTACTTTCCCAATAATTGAACAGAACATCTCGCATTATACTGCGCATGACAATTGTGCTGTTTGTTCATTTGTACATACTTAATAAATAGTAGGAAAATGGTAAACGATGACTAAAATTATTCATATGACATCATTCCAGTGCAGTTGCCTTGTGTTAGATTACTGTACTTTGCGCCCCAATTATCCAAGGACCCTGCTGATTGGTCGCGTTATCGAATCAATCTACAAAATTCCCTTAAATTAAGACGTAAATGATTAAAACTACTCACCCTGAGCACCCGAGGGAACAGAATTAGCTAAAAATAGCACAGCCAGAGAGAAACACAGCAGCGGACGCATCGTTATTTTTTCACTATTTCACTTAAGAACAATAGTGCCCCAATAGTTTCATCAAATAATTGAGATAAGGGCAAAAATGTTACTCAAACCAATAACCAACCACTGGTTAATGAACAATGGATTGTCAATTTGTCATATTGTGAAATGAAGTGATAAAAAGAAAATGGCGTTTTCGGTGTTGTCAATTTCGCCAAACTTTTACGCAAAAAATTTATAATATGCAACTGAAAAGATTTTATATGTTCAATTACAACTCTGAAGAGTACTATCAGCTTATTTCATAAAATCAGTTTTAACGAATGAATAAAAATAAAACATGATTCTTGTACGTTGCTTGTACCGTAAATTGGTTAAAATCGTCACAGAGTAAGTCATAAAATTAAAATGATTTGCAAATTTTGGGACTATTCTCTAACACCCTTATTAATAAACTGTGATTAGCATCAGAATAACTTTACTATATAACAAATATGATATGGTGTGACGCGGTTGTGATTGTCAAATTTCAAAATTTGCCTAACTGTCAGTGTCTTTTCATTCGACCGGGTAATTTTTTTCATTCTTTTTACTTTTAATATCAGTGGGTTGGCATAACACACACCTTAATCTCAGTGTAAGAATTGTATAGTTACTCCGAACTTGCTTCGTGTTTATTAATACCGTTATTAACACGTAGCTATTCCGTGACTAATCAAGAATTAACTACTCCCGTTGTAACTTTGGAGTAAGAGAAGAATAACAGATTTTTATTAATAAGACAGTGTATAAAAGTTATAGTATTGTATACGAAATGATATTCCAGGGCTGAAAGGGCTCAGTTCCAATCCTCATCTTAAGGTAGACAATTTTAAAAAAGCTAGCTGTCAAAATCGATATGGTTTAGGGATGTCAAAAATGAAAAAAATATCGATAAATCGATATTTAGAAAAATATTAATATCGGCGTCGATATATCGAAGGAAAAATGTCGATATATCGATTAAATCTCAGTAAACACTAAAGTATTTTACCAGTATTCATTTTTATTAGACAAAATTACAAAAATATCACGAACTAAAAGGCTATCTTCTAACTTTAAGATCTATTTAAGATATCAAACAAAAATAAATAATAAATAAATAAATGGCGGCAAATAATATACATGCAAGAAATCAGAAGTCAATACATGCAACGTAACAAAACATAATACTCAACAGTCATAGACAATATAGTTTTTTTTTTTCGTTAGGTCTTATCTTCTACAGTTTCAGATTTCAGCGATTTCACTATCATAAAAATTAAAAAATATCGTTTTGATACAATTTTCGGACTAGATATTTTGTATCGATATATCATTATAAAATATATCGCCCTAAAATATCGATATATTGTATTGAAAATATCGATATATCGATATTTATTCGACTAGCCTAATATGGTCGGCTATGGTTAGTTTATTTATTATGAAGTTGAAGATTTCTGTCTATATAAGTATCTTTATGGTCTGTGGTTTAGATCTTTTAAACTATTCAAACGATTTTAATGTCTTTTTAAGCAATAGATCGAGTGATGCTTTATATGTATAACACATATACATTATAGTACAGAAAATATACACTAGAAATAATTTATTTGGCAGAACAATGTTACCCTTGTATGATTGTTAAATAATTGCGAATTTAATAATATTTTAAAACCATATTGAAGAAAATCGAGAAATACAAATAACCGTACCTTGTCGACCATTTATGAAAATGAAGCGAAGAGGAGAATATACAGTTAATGAGGAGATCCCCGAAGCTTCCACCACTTTTAACACGGGGCTGGAGGAACACGGAAAGTTTACTAACAGAGAGGTGTTTGCTAACTCAGCCAGTACGAAACATAGTGAAGCGTGTGCCCCTGGAGACACCAAACTGTGGACAGGCGACCGAATGTACATCAATTATTATGATGTAAGGATCTTAGTGGAATGTTGTTTATTTCTGTTGTATTCCCAGTATATCACAGATAAATAATATATGTAGTTTCTGAGCTTAAATGGGCACACCCTTAATTTAAAAGTCTACATGAGTAGTTAGAGATACTGTTTTGGTTTTTAATAGGATAGAATGGTCTTTTATTAATGATAGATATTTCAGTATCCCCTTATTATCTTCCTGTACAGACAGGACATAGACAGACTACAGGATACTCGTAGCCTGTCCTACACTCCTGGTTAAGTTGGGAACTACCAAAATGTAAACAATTAGTTCTCATTTTCAGATGTTACCAACTGTAAAACTAGAAATTGAAGAAAATGAAATCAACGATGGACTTGTAGAACTAACCGCTTCTGCAGCATCAGATGTGATGAGTTTGTATTCTCAACATGCTAATGATATCATTATTAAACTAGAAGATGGTTCAAATCTGAAGAGGAAGAGAATAGAGGAGGAAGATAGACAGGAATATCAAGTAGATAATGTTGCGAAGGCAAGGTGAGAGCAAATCATCACAATTAATGGGTACATTTCCATAAATGTTATATTAGCCTACTATCCTCCTGGGTTTCTCCCTGCCTCTCCTACTCTTCCCTTTTCATCCCCCTGTTGTGTTTATCTATCTTCTTGTCAAATGGTAATTATTAAGAGGTCTAATCCCACCGTAGATAGATTTGTAATATCTCTAAAGGATTATGCAGAGTTTTCCATGAAAGTCCCCAGGCTGCTTTACTTTTTAACCAACATTGTCAACAATTATCATTGTATTTCAACCAATGTGCTCACAGAATAGAGAATACAATTAGAACATTAAATGATTCAGTCATAGAAGAGTGTAGCAAAATATAAGAGCCTGACTCTGTTTTAAATAAGGCTCAGAGTAATTTTGTTATACAAGTTCTAAAATTTTGCTTTTTAATGCCTTTGTTACAAGTCACTTTGAGTAGGGAGCCGAGTCACAGGCAAACTTATATATACGTAATGATCACATTGAAAATGCACTGAAACGATTGTTTAGATAAATCTGCATGAAACACCATATAGCACCGAATAGTAACAGCTATTAGGATGAACAGTATATTTAAAAGTTTTGATCACTTCAAGCCATGCCTTCTATTCACAGAGCAATGTTTCTGTACAAAACTCTTAATGCGATGGTCGGTAGCTCAGCGATTCTTTCGAATATTTTGTTGACAGTACAACATCCAGGCTTATGATCCTGCTCATATGTAAATTTCTTAACTAAATATCTATATTTCCACACATTGTGTCCAGCTTGACCAGTAGCACAGTAGCACGCTCATCGTTCTTTCATATAATTGGAGGTGTATATATATATAAAAATGTCTGTTCAGTTGTGGGCAATGGGGCAGCTCTGTTGTGTACCATTAATCACTGCTGCGCTGGACAATTGTATTTAATTTAATTTAAAAATATAACAATCCAAAACCACAGATAATAAGACACAGTAACTAAGTGAACAGTGCACCTAGTTCCCTATAAATTAGAATTATTATAAGCTTATAATTTTATATTTTAGCACTCCACTGAATAAGCCCCAAGTGGATCCACATGAACAAACTCAGAAAGGTAATATATGAATGAATTGGTTTGTTTTAGTCTAGTTAAGATCCCAGTGTGGCGACCCCCTCCCGGTTTGTATTCCCTCAGAGTCATAGACGATATGGTTGTATAATGTATAATGTTGATGACAGGCCTGTTGTGCTGTAATACTAAATGTTTGTAACACAAGGTGCCCTTTCAGTCAAGAAGATTAAGGTAGAAGAATCTGAAGAAAATGAGTATACAGAAGAAGGAAGAGACTCAATGTTAAAAAACACAAGTGATTTAACACAAGTAAAGTTTGAAGATAGTAATTTACAAAAAAACATGAAGAAAAACTCGAAGACATGCAGAAGTCTAAGACAAGGAAAAAGAATATATCCATGTGACATGTGTAATTATAATGCTACTTATGAACATTATCTAAAATCTTATAAGAAAACACATTCCGCTAAGAATCCATTTGCCTGTAACATGTGTGATTTTAAATGTAGTAGAAAGGTTAGCTTGACGCAACACTCTAGGACACATACAGGGGAGAAGCCATTTTCTTGTAACATATGTAATTATAAATGTAATAGAAAAGGTAGCTTGACACAACACACTGCAATACATACAGGTGAGAAGCCATTTGCCTGTAACATGTGTAATTATAAATGTAGTAGAAAAGGTATCTTGATGCAAATCATTGCAAGACATACAGGTGAGAAGCCATTTGCCTGTAACATGTGTGATTATAAATGTAGTAGAAAGGGTAGCTTGACGCAACACATTGGAACACATACAGGGGAGAAGTCATTTGCCTGTAACATGTGTGATTACAAATGTATTACTAAAAATTATTTAAAGCAGCACATTAGAACACATACTGGTAAGAAGTCATTTGCCTGTAACATGTGTGATTACAAATGTATTACTAAAAATTATTTAAAGCGGCACATTAGAACGCATACAGGGGAGAAGCCATTTGGCTGTAACATGTGTGATTACAAATGTATTACTAAAAATTATTTAAAGCGGCACATTAGTACTCATACAGGTGAGAAGTCATTTGCCTGTAACACGTGTGATTTTAAATGTAGTAGTAAGAGTGACTTGATGCAACACATTAGAACACACACAGGTGAGAAGCCATTTGCCTGTAACATGTGCGATTTTAAATGTAGTAGAAAGGTTTACTTGACGCGACACATTAGAGTACATACAGGTGAGAAGCCATTTGCCTGTAACATGTGTGATTTTAAATGTAGTAGTAAGAGTGACTTGATGCAACACATTAGAACACACACAGGTGAGAAGCCATTTGCCTGTAACATGTGTGATTATAAATGTAGTAGAAAGGTTAACTTGACGCGACACATTAGAACACATACAGGGGAGAAGCCATTTGCCTGTAACATGTGTGATTACAAATGCATTAGTAAGGCTACCTTGACGCAACACATTAGAACACACACAGGTGAGAAGCCATTTGCCTGTAACATGTGTGATTATAAATGTAGTAGAAAGGTTAACTTGACGCGACACATTAGAACACATACAGGGGAGAAGCCATTTGCCTGTAAGATGTGCGATTTTAAATGTAGTAGAAAGGTTAACTTGACGCAACACATTAGAGCACATACAGGTGAGAAGCCTTTTGCCTGTAACATGTGTGATTACAAATGTATTATTAAAAGTTATTTAAAGCGACACATTATAACACATACAGGTAAGAAGCTGTAGCGACAGTCGGTCCAACGTCTTAAGGAATAATAAACCATAAGTTTTTTTTAAATTATAAAATAGCTGTGAACATGTGTTATTTATTTATTTATTAATTGAGGAGTCTAATTTCAAAATCCGCTAAAACGTATTTTTTTTTAAACACACGCAACCTATTTACCAGGATCGGAATACATCATTATACCGTATCTTAACAGGAAGCATTAGTGTGCTAATTGTAATAATTAGTCATAAGTATCAACTGTTATCTTTATAAGTATTATTTAATGGTTTGTTTACCAAGTGCATGCGTTCCCACTTGTAAAACATTAGTATATAAGCGATTGTATTGTTTTAATAAAGAGAGTTTATTTTCATGAGTTGTCATAGGCTCCATCCCAACCAAATCAAAAATCAATCAAATAAAAGAATAAACAAATCCAAATCAGAAAGCAACACTAGGTTATGCTTAGTATATTTATCTCAATGGAAGTTGGAAATACAACACAAATCTATGCTTATTCAAGCGTTAAACCATGGTACTCCGCGGAATAACTTTTACTCCGGGAGTAAATTTTGATTAGTTAACTCCGTCCTTACTCCTAGTTTATTAATACCATAATTGCCTAATCTTTGCGTAAGTCTTGGAGTAAAGTTATTCTGACGCTAATCACAGTTTATTAATAAGGGAGTAAGAGTCCAATGACATAGCCTGGGTCGTCGTTATAACACTGATTGAAAATCACAGGGAACCGTTTTCAGATGAATGATGATGTTTTGTTTATGTATTTTACCATTTTGTAAACTGCATTAACTGCGCATTTTTTTAATAGTTGGCCACTTAGGTTTTTATAGATTTTTTTTTCACAAAAGGCTCTCAAACTTGTCAAAATGTGCTGAGCTGACAACGCGCTTTATATTAAGAGACAGATTACTCGGAGTGCTTTGTATTACAGCAATTGCACAAGCTTGTCTTGTGCTAGTTCTCATTCATAGACACTGCGATGACGCAAGGCAAAGACAATATAATATTCTTGATTAGAGACGTACCTGTTAAAAATAATTGTTTTATCAAATTTCATTACACATTTAAAATCATTTTTTTTTCAAAAATTTTACAGTAGTTACTGAAAATATTTACTGCATTTTTAATAATAATACCTATAAGGAATAAGAAACCTATGCCTCAAAGGAATAAGAAACCTATGCCTCAAAAACGCAACAAATTTGCTTAAATGCTTACAGAAAGGTCAATAAAAGCTCATTTTAAAAAAAACTTCATAATTTGGGCAACACTTGAATTTTTTTTTTATATTTTTTTTAGCTCTAGTTAACTGTACTACTAGGCGCTCCAGGATTATCCGTTTTTTTTTTAACCCGGTGGAATCCCTACGGACCGTCAGGGGAGCGGTGAGGGCCGCTCCCCCGGTGTGTCGGACCTGCCCCGACTAAAACCACCGGGGTGCCAGCACTGCCCTCTCTTCGCCTTCGCCGAGCCTGGGAATCCGAATACTTCCGACGGCTCGGCGGGCGTTGGCCTTTGGGCAGGTCTCCTCTCGTGGAGGGGGATTTAAACCCCTCGCCTCCTCTCTGTGGGACCGGCGTGTGGGCACACACCCGCCGACCCTTCCTCTCTGCACTGGACGGGGACGCCCTCATCGTCACCCGCCCACCTGCGTCAGGAGGGGAGCCCGTCACGCTGGGAGACCTAATTCGCACATACTGTGACACTCCTTGAGAAGGAATTGGAAGGAGAATAGGGAAGAACCGGGGAAAGGAGTGGCAAATTGAGTAGGTGATTGTATAGCTAAAAGTTAATACGACGTTCATTGTTTATTAGGAATCA
Organism: Automeris io; assembly: GCA_036320925.1. Taxonomy (NCBI): domain Eukaryota; kingdom Metazoa; phylum Arthropoda; class Insecta; order Lepidoptera; family Saturniidae; genus Automeris; species Automeris io. The sequence continues at coordinate 6,012,954 of JAUDJH010000031.1, read as the reverse complement.
CGACGCTCAACGCTCAGCGCTCAGCGGGTCAACTATATTATTATGAAAACAGCATTCTTATCGGTATTAGTTGTTAGCGCCTGATGCCAATATGGATGTTGGTCAGCGAGGGATTGCTGTCGTGATGCTGCAGGCGCCAGCGCGGTCACATTCAGCAAGGTGTCCGAAATCTGTTCGGTCGAATTGTTATCCATTGAACTACAATGACATTGATTAGTCATATGTTAAATAAATACTTTTGCCTTAATTGAGTCATAGAATGTTTCTAAAGCTGTTCCCGGTGGAATAGATGACGAAAATAGCCAATAATTTTCCAAATGGTCTACCTAAAGGGATTGTTCTTTTGGCCCCATTCTCGAAGTCGAGTTGGTAATTAGATATGGTGTACTGATGAATCCAAACCAGGCAACAGTGTAGGATACGGGACATGTGGCAATTAGCGATCTTCAAATCTGAACAAGATCTACTCCTGATCTTCTGGGAGTCGAAGCTGCTTGCGTCCGTAGGCCTTACCCTAGTTTCCCTACACGTGACTCCTGGGTGGTGCTAAACGAGTAGCAGCGAGGTGGTAGGGCGCCGGCGCCCGTCTGGATCGCGACCACAGTGCCTGGGTGTAAAGCCCGTCATAGTGACCAGTTTCGGCCTGTCGCGTTTCGGGATCAGCTTGTGTATATCCAGTAGCTCATATACCTAGGGACCTTCAGTCGTGGTATATGTGGGCCGACATGACGATGTAGACTATCAATGGATATTTATTATTTGATGGTCGCTTTCGTTTTTGGACTACACTGTACTTACCATCAGGTACTCTGTAGTCACTATGTCGAGCCAGTGTAAAAAAAAAAAGCTCTCGATGGGCATCGTCGGCTGGAACACTAGAGATTGCAGAAGTGCCAACGACACGCCCGAGCGCCGTCTACTACACGTACTACAGCTCTTCAACACTGGAAGACTGGATGGAGAGCCTTAGATGTGAGATGCCGATCACAACAGATCTTTTAGGTTGCAGACTGTATACCCCAGGACCGCACAGTAATAATAATAGGGGGCTTTTGCTGATAAGCAAGCTGAACCGGCAGTGGACTGGCCACGTGTCGGTAGCCATGGCGCGGTGCTTCCCTCGGCGAGGAATGGATGCCAAGAGCGAGCCCAATGGCCTTCGTAGGGAGAGTCGTCCAGCAGTCGAATAGGGTGGGTTGTTGGAGACGATGATGGTCGCACTGGGCATCACTCTCGCGCAAGCCAGAGGAACGCTTAGAACTCTCCACCACGAAACACTCGGAATGTTTTTGACACTACGAAACTAAATTGGAATCAAATATTCTCAACAATATTTATTCGTTTAATTTCGGGTCAATTAGTTTTGTACTTCATGACACTGAAATCACGCAAATAAAAGAGGCGATGAATCGTTTTAAATAACCACTTTGAATATCAAACTACATTTTCGAAGTGCCCTAAGTACATTAAGAGCACTTTGCTTATCGCTGGAGTTCCGGCGCTGCGGTGCGGGCGGTGCGGTGCGGTGCGGGCGCTGCGGTGCGGGTGGTGCGGTGCGGTGCGGTGCGGGCGCTGCGGTGCGGTGCGGGCGCTGCGGTGCGGTGCGGGCGCTGCGGTGCGGTGCGGGCGCTGCGGTGCGGTGCGGGCGCTGCGGTGCGGTGCGGGCGCTGCGGTGCGGGCGCTGCGGTGCGGGCGCTTTATCGACTCGAGTATTGTTCACGACGTGTAGTAAAAGCCTAATTGATTGTCTGAATTCAACACATTATTTAACAGAATCATTGTCGTGGCCGAAGGGATCCCGTATCCGCTGCATTCACTCTACTTTGACGCACAGTGTTCCCCTGACACAGGCGGGCCGCGCCGCCGCCACTAGTGCTGCTTGCGTGTCAGCTTCACCCGTTAGAGCGCCTCCATCAGCCTCGTCTATACGTATAGTAGCAGCGACGCGCCTCTCCAGCTCCGCAACACACACACCATTCCTTGTAACCATACTACCGCGGTATACAATATCATTTTCTTGTTCTAAATTGTCATCATCAACTTTTATCGCACAACTCGGTCTTAAATAATTCCTTTCAAGGGCCAGATCCTTAGTTGTGTACACATGCATGCTTATCATCATTTCATTTGATTTCTAAAGTATATAGTACATATATATATATATATATATCTTCTATAATATAAAAATGAATCGCAAAATGTTTTGATAAGCGCGAAACTCGAGAACGGCTGAACCGATTTGGCTGATTTCTTTTTTGTTGTGTTTGATGAAGTCCGAGAAAGGTTATTACGGAGAGAAAAAATTTAAAAATTCCCTGCAACTGTCTAAAAATAACACTTTTCTGTATTCTCATACAAAAAATTCGTTATAAGTCATTTTGAACTTTAATACCATACCATAAAGTTTAAATGTCAGTGGACGGGTTCCGGGTAGGCAAAACAATTGAGTGACGTATAAATATTAATGTCAATATTTGTCAATTTTTATACATATAGCATTAAGGCCAGGTTCCTTCAAACAATTTTCAAAAAACAGCCGACGGGGAAGCTATTAACATTAAAAAAACAATGTGACTTTGTTTTAGAGAAATAAGGCAGAACAAGGACTGCCGGGACAGCTAGTCTATATATATATATATACATAGCGACACGGGCCAATTAATGCGCATTATGTACCCGCGGCGCAGACTCTTAGAACTCTTCCCCATAACTAGAGGCGGCATATGAAGTTCTCTTAAAGATTACAGTACAATAATAATGATGCCTGCCCGATATTGGTTTCGGCGACGTTTCCAAACGACATCTAGAAGGCGTGGCTTGCGGGTCCGCAATATATTCGGAGGCGGCCTGTTGCGCAGGACGTATCTGGTGCGTGAATGCTAGCGCTCGCACAAACGCAGCCTCTGGTCCAAACCGCTCTTGATCTAATGCGACGGGGTACTGACACGATTAGGGAAGCGGGACCCGGCGCCCGGGCACTGCGAACTGATCGCTGTCGGCATCCTGCAGCCGGGACACCAGCTCGTCGCCTCGCGAGAGTGCTCAAGTGCTAGACTGGCATTAGCGCGCCTGCTCGGGCAGACTGATGCTCTGAGCGGGGAAGCACCGCCGGAGGGTTGCGCCCTGGGCCGGCAGCCGGGGCGTGGCCGCTCGGAGCCGCCGGGCAGAGGTCACGGGCACCAACGTGCTTACTAATTGGTGTCAGCTCTGAATAGGCGCCGAGTACAACCGGTACAACCTGCAGCTCTTTACATATAGTATAACAAAAGAGTGCAGTGTCGTGGGCCCCGGCGCTTGCGGCCGAACTCTTCCGAAACGCTTCTACCGATTTTAATGAAATTATGTATATTTGGTACGTATGAATATATGTATTATAGTGTATTTCACACCGCTGGCTAATTAGTTAGGTCCCTATCCAGAATTATTTCTATTTTTTAATGGTTTGGCTTTGAAAAATGCATATAACCTCAAATTTTTCGTTTTCTTTTTGGACTGGACGATGCTCACCATCAGGTATGGTGGCAGTCACTACGTCGAGTCAGAAATAAAAAAAAAATAACCCTCCCACCCCCACCCTTTCATTTTTTAATTGGGATTTTCTTATTTTTATATGAGCAACATCCAAATAGTTTAACTGTCGTTTGTATTTCAAGCGAACGAAATGGTTTATATTGTTGAATGAGGGATGGCGCCGCGTCCGCCAATAAATTATACATGACAATACAATGGTTATTTTTATTTAACAATCAAAATAAATACTAGAAGTGATTTATAAAAATAACGTCTGTCGTATGCTTAATCATAATAATATATCCCTAGTAACTATAAAGGGCGGGATCTAAAATAAAACAACAATAAAATTAAAAAAAATTGAAAACATTTTTAATTTTCATTCGGCAAGGATAAGAAATTTAAATTTATTATCTTAGTAATAAACGCGATAGTATAAATAGTTTGAAAGTTAATCAAATGTCTATTAAATATAATTGTACAGGTGATTTTATAGACGAGGCAGAGAGGATGCTCAGCATTCGATTGTAATACCCATATTACATATGTAACAATAATATTATCTTAATATTTCCTTTCAAACAAACTAAATTATAGTCATCAAATTTAGAGATATTTACACACACGAATCAATGAACAACAATTAATAATTAAGTAGGCGTTTTGCCTGTCCTAAGGCAGGATACAGTGCGAAGGATCAACGAGCCAATACCTGTTTGCCTAAAATTAGGTAAAAGGAACTTTATCTACTTACCTATCAATCAATTCTCATGGCTTCACAATCCTTGTATCCTGTTTTGTCCTGAAATATCATCCTCGTCTATAAAAATCACCTGTACATAGCTGACAAACATATATTTTACACACCCTGTGTAATTAATTTAAAATTTTAACACGTCTGTGGCATTTTTTATATGTAGACTACAAATTAAATATTGAAATATATACATTTTATATGTAATTTTGATAGCATCGTAGATAAGGTTCCTAGAGTTAATCATTTACATATAAATGGTGCAACACTATTTAAATATACACTTACTAGGCACTTACATCCAGGTTCGATTCGAATCGGAACGTCTTGGTACCGCTTTATAAAATAAGTTAGTGTTGCCAGAAAAAAAGAAATGCTTAATTTGGTCTAACAGTGAAAAGAAATGGAAGAGTGTAGTTACTCATTTCGGCATTTAGTCATGACCAGTATTGTTTAAATTTGTTGTTTTACGTTGCTTAATGATTTTTTTGATTGCGTGGGTTCGGGGTGAATGGGTGTATAAATTGTGTGCCAAATATATTTGAAGGCGACCACACACAGTTGCGCACGGACTAGTATTCACGAATTATGTATATTTCTCTAAACCTGGCTATTTTTCATTGGCTAATATAGACAATCATAAATCCATAAGCATTAACACAATTTTAGTCATGTAAATAATTATAGTAAATGTGCTAGAAATTATTCGGCTTAAATTTTGTGCATTGGTTATTGTATCTGGTCGTGTCAATACTATGGGGTTAAATTATATCGATGACAGCAATTTTTGCACTAGCCAATGGAAATCTTCCTTTATTTCGAGTACAAATACATACATAATTGCTGAAATATGAAATATAGCTCCCACGATTACGTAGTCATTTGTACAAATACGATTTAAGATTTATTGCAATAATGTGCCTTGCAAAAGGTCAAGAACCAATGAAGGAGAGACTATTTTATAAAGAATTCAACGCACAAACTCCGTGCGCCGCGGTGTGTGAGTGTCTTAAAGTGATATATACGAGTATATCGAGGGGTGAACGGCTATTTGGTTTAAGCGGCATTTTTTAGTGATATAGTAATATATATTTTTACGGAATCAGCGTTATTTTACCGATTCCAAAAATATATATATATTTTTATTACTATGTCACCAAAAAATGTCGCTTAAACCAAATAGCCTTTCACAGCACGATATAGATCAAGGGGTTTCACGGCGAGCGCAGAGCCTCATACTGGAGGCCTTAACTATATGTAGAAACTTGATATAATTATTTATATTATATATAATTTGTTTGGTTGCTTTTGTGTATTAAAGTTAATTTAGTTACCAAAAATATTGTTTTATTTTACATATATTATACGATAAATAATATACCACCACGCTATATCTCTTTCGGGTGAGCAGAGATACATGGCACCACATGCGCTTGAAGGAGTGCGTCGCCCAACATATCCCGGCGTGAGTGGTGCGCGATGTGTTCCCGCGCACCACTCGTAAGACAATGAGGTGAGCAGGAGCTGGACTTATCACCAGCCCCAGTGCAACGTAGTAGAGAGTGGCCTGAGGAAGTCTACACGTAGCCGGGAGCTGAGCATGCCGGCTCCGACTTTCCCATAGCTCCGGAAGACGAGAGATGTCACACTCCGGGGGCTTTAGTAGGGAAGGCTGAGATTTATAGACGCTTCTCGGACTTTGCTGAGATTGTATTCTCGACTGTGAACAAAAAAAAAACGAAATTTATAGTCGTGTCTTAAGAATGTTCTGAGTGTAGCTAAACAAGTCGGTGAAATCGGTGACTTATCCAATATTTTTGATATTAACCGAAAATAAAGAAGAATATATGATATATGTGGGCCGACATAGCGACGACCGCTCTCAACAGATTTCCCGTTTTTGGACTAAAGCGTTCTTAACATCAGGTATAATGCAGTCCCTTTGTCCAGCCAATATAAAAAAAACTCAGAAACTTTTTTTGTAACGATAAAATGATTTTGTTTCCACTGGCTCGACATAGTGACTACAGAGTACCTGATGGTAAGTACAGTGTAGTCCAAAACCGAAAGCGACCATCAAAAGATGAAAATCCATTGACAGTCTCCGTAGTCATGCCGCCCCGCATATACCGCGACTGAAGGTCTCTAGGTATATGAGCTACTGGATATACACAAGCTGATTCCGAAACGCGACAAGATAAATAGTCATTATGACGGTCTTTACACTTAAGTACTATAGTCATGACCCAGTTCGGGCAATTGCCCTGCCATAAAAAATACTTGGCAATATGTACAGTGTTGTTTAAAGGCAGACTTTCGATCCTAGCAGACGAAGCTGGACAACGACTGTCGGAATTCAAAATTTGCCTTAAAAATGTCAATGTTCATGGACAGAAGTCGTTGATAATAATGAAAGTCATCTCGGTATACGTATAGGTTGAGGGTACGTGATGTGTTCTCATGTACCGCAACAAGACAGAGCGAGCGAGGAGTGGCTCCAAACGCTCCTAATGAGGACAAGGCCTGAAAAGGGAGCGAGCTGTGGCTCCAAACGCTCCTAATGAGGACAAGGCCTGAAAAGGGAGCGAGCTGTGGCTCCACACCCTCCTAATGAGGACAAGGCCTGAAAAGGGAGCGAGCTGTGGCTCCACACCCTCCTAATGAGGACAAGGCCTGAAAAGGGAGCGAGCTGTGGCTCCACACCCTCCTAATGAGGACAAGGCCTGAAAAGGGAGCGAGCTGTGGCTCCACACCCTCCTAATGAGGACAAGGCCTGAAAAGGGAGCGAGCTGTGGCTCCACACCCTCCTAATGAGGACAAGGCCTGAAAAGGGAGCGAGCTGTGGCTCCACACCCTCCTAATGAGGACAAGGCCTGAAAAGGGAGCGAGCTGTGGCTCCACACCCTCCTAATGAGGACAAGGCCTGAAAAGGGAGCGAGCTGTGGCTCCACACCCTCCTAATGAGGACAAGGCCTGAAAAGGGAGCGAGCTGTGGCTCCACACCCTCCTAATGAGGACAAGGCCTGAAAAGGCTCGACGTCGCCGAGCTGCATGCTGGAGCTGGCTCTGCCTTCCCCTGGGCACTCGGTAGACGGGAGGAGGAGCTCCCCGGTGGTGTCAGTCGGCAAGAGCCCACCACACCGGGGTTAGCGGACGTCGCCGCTGCCCCGACGGTCCATGAGGTTTTCCATATAAAAAAGATTGTACTCGTATTGTACTGGTCGGCTTGCGGCGTCCGCTGCGCTGGTCACGGCGCCGCAGTGCAGCAGTGCAGCAGTGCAGCAGTGGACTTCGAATGATCAAACAGTTTGGCAAACGTTTGCAAGCGCTCTCGTGTCGCGGACGATCATGTTTACCGCGACACACACAGCGGATGCAGAATTCATTTGTCTAATTACTCGTTTTTGTCGTATTTAAGCTAAATATATTTCGGTTCCTTTATAAATTAATATCATATGTTTTAGGTTTGCATACTAAAACAATTCACACGTTAGTTATAAATAATTAGTTTGCAACGCGCGCACGTGTATGTATTAATGTTGAGATTGTTACAAGAGATAAATTCATTGTGCAAATATAATTACTCATACTTATCCGTTTTATGGTTTAATCCTACTAATATAATATTATAAATGCGAAAGTTTGTGAATATGTTTGTTACTCTATCACGATAAAACTACTGGACGGATTTGCATGAAACTGCCACAGTAATATAGATTATACATCGGAATAACATATAGGCTACAATTTGTAATGAGTTTATGTAATTTTGGTCGTAACATAACGATACACATCACACACACATCACAACATCAACATACACATACATACATCTTGAATCGCTCCAATTGCGTAGAGATGTTGCCTCATTAAGTGTTTTCTACCGTCTGTATTATGGCGAGTGTTCTGAAGAGCTGTTTAGCCTTGTTCCACCCTCTCCTTTCCTGAATAGAACCACGCGCGCGGGTTTGCGGTGTCACAGCTATACGGTATATCACATCCCGGCTAGGACTAAGCGGTTCTCTAACTCCTTCTTTTGCTGTGTCGTTGGGCTGTGGAATGCTCTTCCGGCGAGCGTGTTCCCGCCTTCCTATGATATGGGATCCTTTAAGCGTAATGTGAAGAGATATTTGTGCAGGTCGGCATGATCGCTGCGACTACCGATGGGTTTTTTCTTACCTTTCGATAGTCGTTGGCGTATTTTTGGACTGCGCCATGCTTACCATCAGGTCTGGTGCAGTCACTGTGCCGTGTCAGTGTTAAAAAAAAATACATGTCAATTAAGTCGGAAAAATATCTGGCCTCTGAGAGCTATCTTGGCGTACACTGCCTAAGCCATTGGAGTTACACAAAGATGATGTACCGTAGTATTGTTTGTCCTGACTAGTTCTAAATAAAAGTCCGCGACAGCATATATCTACTTTTTATGTGGAAGCCACTATGACCAAAATTATGAACCATAAATTTCACGTGACTCAGCACGGCGGCCATATTACATTTAACATTTTCTATAATATATTTAAGTATTTACTTTCATTTATATATTTATTTATCGTTAAGTCCGCACGTGATAGAAAATCTGCTGAATTATGAGCGCTACGAATATACTCGATAGTATAATTATACCCGCTCAAAAACATGGCGTACCGCTGCAATCTATTAGCAGACACTTCAGGTATTCCTTTATAAGGACCGAATATAGATAACAATGGTTTATCTGATCACTGCTAACTTGAGACAAAATGGCTCCGAGACCACTAGGTGAAGCATCGACTGTTAAAATTAACTTTGCATCCGGATCAAAATGAGCTAGGACCTGGTCAGAAGATAAGCACTTTTTAATTATATCAAAAGCATGCTGATGCTCCACGTCCCATTTCCATTTAGTACCTTTATGGAATAGATTATAAAGAGGACTAAGTATGGTAGAAGCATTTGGAACAAAATTCCTATAGTAATTGACAAGCCCCAAAAATGATTGTAATTTGTTAACATTTGTGGGAGTGGGTGCATCAGCAATCGCTTTCACCTTTTGTTGTGACTTTTTTAATCCATGTCTGTTTATCGTATAACCAAGATACTCTACTTCGTCCTTAAAAAACTCACATTTGTCTCTTCTTAAGGTCACGCCTGCATCTTGAAAATTTTTTAAAACTGCGTTAAGTCTCAACATATGTTGATTACTATCGACTCCTGTTATTAACACGTCATCGAGCATACGTAGTACACCCTCCATTCCAGATAATAAGCAATCCATAGCTCGCTGAAAAATTGCTGGTGCACTGGCAAGTCCGAACACTAACCTGGTATACTTAAAGAGACCCCGATGAGTATTGATACAAGTTACATTTTGAGAATCATCATCCAAAACAAATTGATTGTATGCTTGAGCCAAATCTAGCTTACTAAATTTTTGCCCACCATGTAATCTTGTGAATAATTCCTTGGCCGTCGGTAGAGGATACTTTTCAATCACTAACTGCTTGTTTACCGCTACCGAGTAGTCAGCACATATCCTAAGAGACCCGTCACGTTTTAATACGGGTACAATTGGTGAAGCGTGGTCAGACTGTTGAGTTGGTTTTAATATCCCTACCGATACTAATCTGTCTATTTCTTTATCAACTTTTTCTTTTAGTGCAAACGCTAGTGGGCGAGCTTTAACAAAAACTGGTTTCAAGTTATCTTTTAACTGTAAATTCACTTTGTATTTATTAAACATTCCTAGTCTTTCTGAAAATACTGAAGAATATTGCGATTCTAATTGCTTAAGAATGCTATTCCCTCCTTGACAGAAATTCATAGATACAATTTCTAGCTTAAATAAAGAAATAAAATCACGCCCTAGAAGAGGAGGACCGCGCTCGTTAATAACATATACGTTCAAAATGTGTGTTTTATTAGAATACGTAAACGGAAGTCGAGCTACACCTACACAATCAATACGCTTTCCCGTATAAGACATTAAACGTTGCGTAGATTTTGTCAATGTCTGCCCTTTAAAAAATGTATTAAATGTTCGATAAGACATTGCTGTAACCGCTGAACCCGTATCTATTTGAAACGTCAACGGCACCCCCTGAACATTGACAATTTCCGTCATAGCCTCACCGACGACTGTACGAATGTGAAACAATTCATCATCGTCAACACTCTCGCTAGTCACTTTTGTGTTTGCAAAATTAACATATTTGCACATACGTTTTAGGTGACCTTTTAAGTTACATTTTTTGCATTTATAATTTGCAAATCGACATTGTACCGATGTATGGTTCTTGTGACCACATACTGAGCAACGCGTTTTGACTTCACAGCCTATAGGACTTTTTGTAATCTTAAACAGTTTCTTGTGTGAAGACTCTTCTTCTGTTGCCGTTACAGCTTCAATAGCACTGTTACGCGCAGCTTGAACGCTTGCTGCTAGATTAATCGCTTTGGATAACGTTAACTCCTCCAAGTTCCTTGTAAATAATTCATCACGCTCTGTTCCCGGTAGCATTCCCATTACGAAACGATCTCGTAATGCCTCCTCTACATTAAGAAATTTACAGTGAGCTGTCAACCCCCGTAAACGTGCCGCCCACTCTGAAAATGTTTCATTCTTGTTTTGCTTAGCCACATAAAAATTATATCTTTCACCAAAAACGCATCTCGTTGGTGTGAAATGTTTTCCTAGAAGTATTAATATGTCTTCATAAGATATTTTTTCGAACTTTTTAGGCAAGGCTAAGTCCGTTGCTAATCTATAAGAAACATCACTAAGTGTACTTAACAAAATTGCACGTTTCTTAATATCCTTTGGATCCTTTATGTGGTCGATATCATTTGCAATGAACCACTGTGCTAACCGGTTCTTATACGTTTCCCATGATTGCTGATGGTGATTAAATATTAATATCTCGCCGAATTGGCTCATCCTCGTCGCCAATGTTAAGTCCTAATATCATTTAAAATAATATTATATTAGTGACACATTTTTAATATATTTAATGACAACGTCACAGCTGCTGACAAGTAACATCTGTTTGCATAAAACCTTAACATTTATATCTTAGGGATAGGAAAGAATGTTTCGTTCGCAATTTGCCAAAGATGGCATTACTAGGTAGAATGAAATGGTTAAAGAGGTTTTTTTTTCGAAATGACGCTCGTTTATTGTCCGGGAAAGGTCTTCACAACTAAACCGGGCGGGGAAGGGTTCATGAGGGGAGCAGTTCACTCCCGCTTGGGGTTAAACAAACTTATAAAAAAGAAATTGTCTAAACATGACCGATTCGCGACAAGCAGTCTGTAATTAATATTGACATGTTATTAGACACGATTTTGCCTATATGCATATACTCGTAGGCATCCAGGACACGTGACAAACAAATCAATCTATTACAAGCGCTGCACAAGGGAAGTCAAACGGGTGCAATTTGTGGCTGAGGTAATCGCAGAGGGCTCACAACGCCCTGCGTATTTTGTTTAACGATTTACAAGCGGACGCTTGACCTCAATCACACCTGGTGGAAGGTGAAGATGAGTCCGATGATGAACCGCGTCCGCCCAACAAATGCCTATTCACTCTTAAAGACTCCCAGGTCATAAAATCGTGGAAATAACCTCGCTGGAAGTATATTCCACTCTTTAACTCTTCGCATGGTGAATGTATAAGCGATTCTTTTCGTGCAGATATAAGGAACGTTTACCGCACACGGATTTCATGCAATTTTGGGTGAAGGGGCTTCACTGGTATTTGTCATAAATTAATATTGTCCAAAAAATTATTATGCTTGTTTATTGTTTTTATACAACATTTTACAAACCAACATTTTCGTTCCTTACATACTTGTTTTTTTTTTGTTTTCGGCGTGTCCTACGTTGGTGGCCTGGGAAAGACCTTCACAACAAAACCGGGCTTGGTGGGCGAACGCAGAGGGCGCTCAGCCAGCGAAATTTATGGGTTGGGCGGCTACGCAAGGGCACCCCTGTAGGGTACGGACCTCGACTTGGGCGGCCGGCCAGTTGAAAAACGAACCTAACGGTGATCTACCAGCGTTTCGGAAGCGACTACCTTGAGAAGAAACGACGAAAGAAACTCAAGGCTGCGTCGGAGTGAAACTGCGTATTTAAACAACAGTTGACGGACCTATCCTTAATCTTCGTCGTCGGCGCCGCCGGTGTCTCGGAATGTGACGAGTGCTTGTGTGTACCTCGTTGTTGATAGGATCGGCGGTCGCAAGGGCCGCAGTATATTGAATCGACGGGATCCAATAGGACATGACGCGGGCGGCGTAGTTTGCGCGCGATGCCGCTTTTCGGTGTGTAATCGCAGGCACTGCGGACTAAAGGTTTAGGGTGATGCTGCGCCTTGTCGAAATATCGACGAGATGCATTTTGCATGAAACTGGCGAGCGTTTCCAGCTTGAGGTCGTCGTGGAGATCTATGTTGCGCATGTACAGCGGGGCACCCACTGCTGTACGCAAGAATTTATTTTGGATGACCTGAAGGGAATCCAGAGAAGCGGACTGGCTCCGGGCGAATACTACGCTAGCGTAGCTCATCACCGGTCTTATTACGGTCTTGTAAAGAGTCAACTTATTTCTAAGCGACAGTTTACTACGTTTGCACAGCATAGGGTGCAAACGACCGAGCATGAAGGCGGCGCGGTCGCGCACAGCCTTAACATGTGGTCCGAAGGTCAAGTGACGGTCGAGAGTGACTCCTAAGTACTTGACCTCATCGACCTACATAATTGTGAGCCTCCATTTTTACAACGTAGACTTCCGTCTAGTTTTGTTTGGCCCGCTGGGGATCCACCCGGACCCATTGGGAATCACTGCTCTAGATATTTCTAGTTCGTGGACTTGACCCGTGCGAGAACCGAGGCCCAGGACTTCAAGACAACGTGACATTCGTTTATCGACAACGCTATTAGATATGTGCTAACGTATGGGATTGTGGCGGCGTGGGAATGAGATGTTTACACAATCCACCGCGCCCGGTTTATAATATTATCTTGAAACAATTAAATGAAATCTTGGAATATATATATGTGCATGTGAAACATATTAAAATCTTCAAAAATGTATAATATTACTAGGAAACTATAATTAGAAGCGACCACCGTGACTAGTGCATCTTCTTATATATAAAAATGAATCGCAAAATGTCTTGATAAGCGCGAAACTCGAGAACGGCTGAACCGATTTGGCTGATTTCTTTTTTGTTGTGTTTGATGAAGTCTGGGGAAGGTTATTACGGAGAGAAAAATTAAAAAAATTGTCTGAAAAAGTCTTAAAACACCACTTTTTTGTATTCTCATACAAAAAATTCGTTATAAGTCATTTTGAACTTTAATACCACACTATAAAGTTTAAATGTTAGTGGACGGGTTCCGGGAAGGCAAAACAATTATTGAGTGACATATAAATATTAATGTCAATATTTGTCAATTTATATACATATAGCATTAAGGCCAGGTTGCTTCAAACAATTTTGAAAAAACAGCCGACGGGGAAGCTATTAACATAAAAAAAACAATGTAACTTTGTTTTAGAGGAATAGGGCAGATCAAGGTCTGCCGGGATAGCTAGTTTATTATAAACCGGATAGTAACGGCCGCGTCGGCAGGTTCGCTCGCGGGGCCCGCACGCCCCCCTGCTTGCACGGTGGTTATTTATAAGACCTAGTCTACATTCATTGACCCGCTAGCGCCTGGACAGACACTTTTCGACACAAAAGTTCAGAGATTCACTGCACGATCAATCCAGTGGAAAAAAAGTTTTGAACCACTGTACCCTATGATTTGAAGGTCACTCTTTCGAATGATGATGGTAGCAAGTTCCTAAAATGAATTTGTTTATGCGAAAATTGCAAATAAAAAAACACCGTTTTTGGGAAAAGAAATTTTTCAAAACCCATTTTTTTCGCTTTTGCATTTTTTTCAAACGCTTTATACCCATGAATATCTTCTCTGTTACAGTTTCCCTATCTCTGGACTTCCTCTTACTTTCTTACTTATTTATCTTAATTCTAATATATTGTTTCTACAGCTTTACGTTTTTACACATCTTATCTTATTTACTATGAACAACGTCCAAACTATTGCAGTACTACTGTCTCGGACCATCCCCTGGCTCTATTCTCTCTTCCAATTATCTTGACTACCCTCCGATGTAGTTCAAAAATGCCTGACACCTGTCCTCGTTTCCGAGGATTTATGGCAGAGCATCCTCGGCCAATACACACCCCATCCTGCACTCGCAGCCTGCCGCATTGTAACAATAGATGCAGCACGGCCTGCCCCTGGTCGGTGGAAACAGAAAAGGAAAATAAAAATACGACCAATACACGTACAAAACAGAAAGTACAAAGAAAAACAGAAGATAAGTTTGCAAAAAAAAAGAAAAGAGAAAAAAACAGACATTTACTTGTTCCACGATACTCTCGAATAACATCTTTTTTTGAGTTTCAAAATGCTGTCATTGAATAGATCGAGATTAGTAGATTTAAGAAGGTTGTTAATAAAACTGTGCAACGTAAAGACGGTACTGGGTAGCGATACATTGTGTGAGGGTTATCATTTTTAGTTCAAGAGCAAAGAAAATATATAGTGCCTGTGGTAGCCGGCGGGTGATGCGCCGGAACCCAGGCGCAGCGACGCGGATGCTGGGTTTTTCTAGATTAAGAACGGATGTAGCAGTGACGTGCATAGGGCACTTGGAGAAGGTATGCAGAACTCGCGGTAATAATTTTAATATTATATTATTAAAGATAGGCGGCGTGAATATAGAATAGATGTGAATAGAAATGGTCCCTTTTTTTGTTTAAGTAATTTATTCCTGTACTATTCATTGTAAGGGCATGCAATGCTTTCGTGCATCTATGGAATGAACGCTACTGGGATGTAGGCAGAACGTGCTCACCGGTAAAGGAAAACATCGTGAGGAAACCCGCATGACGTCTTATATGTCGTGTGCACTAGTGCTGTGAGAACGGCGACCAGCTGCGCTACTGGTCACGTTGGGCAGGATACATACGCGCAAAGTGGACTGACACTAATGTATCTCTTCTCACCTCGAAAGTTATCACTTTCGTCAAGCTACATCTAGCTTTTGAGCCGGCGGGCAGGCGGGGACGACGCTGCCAAAGATGTTGTAGCCAGCGCCTCCCGGTCCCGCTCCGCCGCCTCCTTCTTGGGAAGAATACGCGCACACCATAACCGAACCCACAAGAACAACAATAAAAACAAAACCACAGTAAAATTAAAACAAAAACGCAAATATTAACACACAAAGTTTACCCTTACGTGACCCTCAGTGCTTCCGGTGCCTCTCTTTTGATCCTCGGTAAGGTTTTTTTTTCGGCATGTCCTACGTCGGTGGTCTGGGAAAGCCCTTCACAACAAAACCGGGCTTGGTGGGCGAACGCAGAGGGCGCTCAGCCAGCGAAAGTTATGGGTGGGCGGCTACGCAAGGGCACCCCTGTGGGGTACGGACCTCGACTTGTGCGGCCGGCCAGTTGAAAAACGAACCTAACGGTGATCTACCAGCGTTTCGGAAGCGACTACCTTGAGAAGAAACGCCGAAAGAAACTCAAGGCTGCGTCGGACTTCGGTAAAGAGTCTCCAAAAATATCGAGAGACGATTCTAGAATCTAGATCGCTAAGCAAGCGGGGCAGTCGGCTTGCCGGAGAACAAATGCCTGCGTTAGTTTTGCCCGCAGGTGCGCGCGCGTACAAGATGCATAAGACGCCAAGGATACGTGCGAGGGGCATTAAAAGAAATTCCGCACTTCAAAGGAACAAATAGAACACGTGCAGGATCATTTTGCAGTCCGACCGTCTGTCTGTCAAAAGCCTTTTTCTCAGAAACGCGTCGAGGTATCAATAATCCGACCGTTTTTGTGGCTATCGAGCCGTTTTTCTCAGAAACGCTTGGATGTATCCAGTTGAAATTAATAACTAGTACTGCTAGTACTAGTAGATCTGCGGTCTCTTCTAGCTCTGAAAAAATCAAACTTCTAAGTCAACGCAGTCAAAAGACATATTCATTTATATCGTGTTTTTTATCAATTTTGCCGGTTTCGCAAGGGAATCGAGACCTACAGGGCACTTCCCGTTGACCTGGAATCAGGTAATTAGGCAAGAAATATCACATAAGACATATCACGAGTACACGAAAAATGATGTATATGCTACGCCGATATGAGCGCCGCCGTATAGATGGTTCCGGGAGCGCGCGCGGGCCAGCGTCGGCAACTCCGCGCGCGCGTGTCACATTGAGGGCTGTCATTAAAAATATTATATGGAACTAACATCGCTTTATTTGCATTCACGGATATTATCAGCCTATTAAGTGTTATTGGCTATAATCATTAAAAAAAACTCCGAAAACAGTATATAGTATAGTCAAATCATTAACAAATTTAACACATTATTTTTAAGGAGGACATTATTCGCATTATTTCTGAGGTGGTAGAACGATTGCCCGAACTGCGCCGTGAGCACAGTACACAAGTATAAAGACCGTCACGGTGACTCGCTTCGACCTGTCGCGTTTCGGGATCAGCTTGTGCATATCCAGTAGCTCATATACCTAGAGACCTTCAGTCGTGGTATATGTGGGCTGGCATGACGATGTAGACTATCAATGGATTTTCATCCTTTGATGATCGCTTTCGTTCTTGGACTGCACTGTACTTACCATCAGGTACTCTGTAGTTGGTCTGTTGAGCCAACGCAAAAAATGACACGCCGGAGAACATTGCTTAATAACAGGCAGCGGCGAGGGCGCCCCGCGGCGCGCGCCTCGACGCGGGGAGCGCGCTACTTATACGGGGCGGAGCGCGCGCCGCTCACACAGCTCGCGCGACCGCCTGCCCGCCGCCAGCCGCCAGCCGCCACCCCCCCCCAGCGCGCACGAGGTGAGCAGCGCCCACTACGCCGCGCCGCACGGGACATTCAGCTGAGACTATTTATTATATTAACTAGCAGCAGGGACCCGGCGCTGCCTGGCCGGAAATAATACATCCCCTTGGAGGTTCATTTCCCAAAAACGTCAAACCTGTATTTTTTTTTTTGTTATAAATAGTAGTAACATATTTCCGCGCTATATCCCTGCCGGGGCGGACAGAGCTGCCTCGGAGGCTGCGTCCGCTTTGCGCTCGCACGTCGCGCGCGATGAGCCCGGTGGCGCTGGTGCGCCGGACGTTTCCATTGCGTGCCGTGCAGACTTCCCTTCACCGGTGAGCGTGTGGTGCCTGTGCCCGGAAGCACCTAGAGGGAAGTGCCGGGACGCGAACCTGTGATCGTTCACGTTGCCGCGTGTGGAAACCGGTCCGCTGTCCACTAAGCCACAAGCTAATTTTTAAATTTTTAATTATAAATATAAATATCAGTTTTTGTAGCGCTAATTTCGAAATTCATGGCTTTTGAAGCGAGCTTTTATTCACTGTTGCGCTCTAATCAGAGTTCGGCAACGAATCGAGCCTGCTGTTGTCATTGCACACACACACACACTGGCCGCGCTCGGGCCGGCCCCGCTCGCCGGCTCGCATGGGCCCGGTGGCGGCGGCGGGCGGCGCGCACTGCGGGCGACGGCGCCCCGCTTGCGCACAGATATCACCAAACCAACAACTTGTAACAAAAACGTTTATAGAATAACAATTGTTGATCTGTCTCTGTGTTCAAAAAACTTCTAAGTTTTGGGTCCCAATTCCCTGTCGCGTGCTGCCGCCGCTGTTTCGGATCTCGGCTTTAATGTCACAAACATTATTTTGGTAATTTGGTGGAAAAATAGAAACAAAATAACAAAATAATGAAATCGCGAGGGCGGCGGGCCCACTCTACCAGATCTTTGCTGTTTAAAAACACCAGGAGTGTGTCCTAGTTGCTGTAAACTGGATCTACAGATCTGCATTGGTCCTACGCCCCGGTGAGGGAACTATCTGGTACGCGTCGCCTCCGGCACACCCGGTGAGGGAATTCCTTCAAGTGTGCCGGCCGGAGAATGACAGAGGAGGGTTGCTGGAAGAGTTCTTCATCAAAAATCATGAACATTATTGAAGAAAACACTTTAAACAAATCGATAAATAAACAATGAAAAATGATCCATTACTTAGATTTTTCAATAAATCTCTAACTAAACCTTTCGGAAAGGAAGAGAACTAAATCGCAGCTCGTGGGATCTCCAAAGAGTTTATTTCAGGACATCTCAGGGTTGAAAACTTACAGACGGAATTCTTCCTTAGCTCATTACATGTAAAGTATCAAATTCAAATTATCCAAATATCCTCGTATATGCGATTTTTTACCTTATCTCCAATCAGCATTTTCTTTTCAAAAAGTAATATTTTATCAAAACAATATCAATTGATGTTATAGAAAATATTTTGTGTTTTACAAAATTCTGCTTCGATTCCCTGTCCGATCATTATTGCCCAAGTAATCGATTGTCAAAGTCAATAAGGACTTTTTTGCTTTGATCAACGATAACTCCGGACTAGAACATCGTATGAAGCTCAAGGGTAGGTTAAATAAGAAAGGATTTGATTATCTAAAAGAATTTCAAGATGAAACTGTGGAATAAAATATATATATATATATATATATTTATCGTCGGGTGAAAGGTTATTTGGTTTAAGCGACATTTTTTGTTGATATATTAATATATATATATTTGGAATCGGTAAAAAACGCTGATTCAGAAAATATATATATATTACTTGAACCCCGGTGTGTTTTTAGTCGGCAGCAGTCTGACGCTCCGGGGTCGCTGCCCGCACAGCGGCTCTCATGGTCCGATGCAGGGTTTCCCACTGGGTCATCGAGAAAAAGGTGAACGCGAAGTATCGTACGGGTGTCCATTGCGCTGCGTGTGCGGCACAGGCGGGCATCTCTATCCACTGCCTCCTCTCGGGAAGTATGATTTATTAAAGGACGCAAGGGATCGCTGATCTGACATTGATTTGTCATTAATGTCAACGTAACACCGCCGCGCGTTCTTGAGGAAAAGGACGTTGACTGACAGACGACGCACGGACGGACAAAAAAGCGCTCCTCAAAGTTACCTTGTTTAACAAAATAATAATGTGTCCTTGTATGCGACACGATTATTAGAGTGTAACAGGGTAGGTGCCTGAAGGGCCTAGCTCATTAAAAAAAACAACCAAAACCTGTTACATAAAATTTATTAAATAAAAAATAGGAAATAAAATTAACGCAACTCGCGAAAAGATGTGAGCGGTGGATTCGGGTGTGCTTGTTGTTCCTTGTGGCTTTAAAAGGAACAGAGGACTTAACGGAGGAATCGGCGACACAGGAGACCCCTAGGCTGGTACGGTCGCAGGTCGGCGACCCTGGGACGAACGCGGCGAGACACGCCGGGGCTCGCAGTCCTCGCGGCTGGGGTGACAACCAGTGTCCGCTCCCAAGCTCCCGCAAGCACGGAGGGTCCCTTTAAGGGAACGTGGAGAAACCCGGTTACACTATCCGGGTCCACGATAGCAACACCCAGTTGGCACAGTCAGACTATATACTGACTATATATATACGTCTTCTCACTATTAAAGTTAGAATCGTAATCACAAATGCGATTGTCTGAGGCAGTACAATAATTAATCTAAGTCACGCCTATAGATGTTTCTCGAATGTATTGAGGGTTGCAAGCCCTAGCGAAACTCCTTCAAAATATGATATGTGTGAGTGATTGGGCAACTATAATAAATATATGTATATATAATACCAGTTAAGTAAAAGAGGGAGGAAGTATCATAGCGTGACATAAATCACCGCTACAAGAGCACGACGACACTAGGGCGTGGTTTTTTATTTGAGAAACATCCTCACACGAGCTCCCCGGCCGCGGCGTGACGGCTTGTGCCGGGTCAACACGCTGGCTGGAGCACCTTGCAAATACAACGCGCGACCATCTCAACCGCACACCGCAGTGCTGGTTGCCGGCGCCGAGGCTCCAGCGCGGGGCCCCCAGCCTCGCCAGCCTCGCCAGCCCCTCGCCAGCCTCGCCAGCCTCGCCAGCCTCGCCAGCCTCGCCAGCCTCGCCAGCCTCGCCAGCCTCGCCAGCCTCGCCAGCCTCGCCAGCCCCTCGCCAGCCTCGCCAGCCTCGCCAGCCTCGCCAGCCTCGCCAGCCTCGCCAGCCTCGCCAGCCTCGCCAGCCTCGCCAGCCTCGCCAGCCTCGCCAGCCTCGCCAGCCTCGCCAGCCTCGCCAGCCTCGCCAGCCTCGCCAGCCTCGCCAGCCTCGCCAGCCTCGCCAGCCTCGCCAGCCTCGCCAGCCTCGCCAGCCCCTCGCCAGCCTCGCCAGCCTCGCCAGCCTCGCCAGCCTCGCCAGCCTCGCCAGCCTCGCCAGCCTCGCCAGCCTCGCCAGCCTCGCCAGCCTCGCCAGCCTCGCCAGCCTCGCCAGCCTCGCCAGCCTCGCCAGCCTCGCCAGCCTCGCCAGCCTCGCCAGCCTCGCCAGCCTCGCCAGCCTCGCCAGCCTCGCCAGCCTCGCCAGCCTCGCCAGCCCCTCGCCGTTGCATCTAGTAATGTGAAGACTTGTCCTGACCGACGCATCATCGTAGACCCTCGACTGCTCCAGATGGACACGTTACATTCTTACATCGGATTCTTCGTGCGATGTAGGCGCGCATTCGGACCGACTTTGATGATATTTTATTCTTAGGAGCAACAAAAAGGGATTCGAAATGTTATGAATACACACATATGTCAATTTACCGGTCAGCGCTGTCAAGGTACACGGGTACTATATTATTATTATTTTTTTTACACTGGCACGACATAGTGACTACAGAGTACCTGATGGTAAGTACAGTGTAGTCCAAAAACGAAAGCGACTATCAAAGGATGAAAATTCATTGATAGTCTCCGTCGTCATGCCGGCCCACATATACCGCGACTGAAGGTCTCTAGGTATATGAGCTACTGGATATACACAAGCTGATCCCGAAACGCGACAAGCCGAAACTGGTCACCATGACGGGCTTTACACCCATGTACTGTGGTCGCGATCCAGACGGGCACCGGCGCTCTGCCACCTCGCTGCTGCTCGTTCAGCACCACCCAGGAGTCACGTGTAGGGAAACTAGGGTACAGCCTACGGACGCGAGCAGCTTCGACTCCCAAAATAAATATAAATATTTCCCAAATATTTATTGGTCTGAAATAAAACACACTTGTTTCGGCGTTATCGGCGAACCGAACTCCCAAGGGGATGGAGTATTTTTTACATAGTAATTACAGGATCTCAGTATCTGAATCCCCTCTCAATATCTGAGAGGGGTCTCAATGCGTAAAAAACTATTATTCGATATTACAGCTCCAGCAAAGAGTGTAGCCATGTGACCTGATTGCAGGAGCTGACGCACAGCGGCAGGCGCCATGCCCCCCGAGCAGGTTCCGGCGCCGACGGAGCCTGGGGAGGCGGAGAGCGAGGGAGTGCTGCCCCGGTTCTACGCGGGCCGCTCCGTGTTCGTCACGGGCGGGTCCGGCTTCCTCGGCAAGGTGAGCGCCGGCCGCGCGGCGCGGGAACAGCCTCCTCATGCTGGCGGGCGCGGCGCCCGGCGAGACGTTGCAACACTCGAGACAATCACATTCAACTGCACTTATAATCGAGTCAACAGTCGAATTTACGTATCGATGATATATCTAAATATTATTCGATCGTTTCAATTGGAACCCGACTCGGTTTCGTTAGCGCTGGGAACTGATCGTCGACTGTTCCTACTTGAACTAAATTAAAATGAATGTCCGCAGCGTCGCGCGCATTGTGCTTGTAGGTTTGTTTGAAATGATCAGAACTCCTAAACGTGCCCACCACGAGCCGGTATTGTGGCCGCAGCGCGCTCGATGGTAAGCCTGGCGCACTCTAAAGAAATGATTGCAACTGTCAAGAGTAAAGAAAAACAATAGACGGACATATGCAGCTGTGTCCTCACGCGCCGTTTGAAGGCAATATCACGAGGACGACGTGGACGCGCTCGCCGGGAGAGCGGCCCGCAGCCCGCAGCCCGCAGCCCGCAGCCCAGCGGCCCGCGACGCGGCTGCAGGTACAGTCAGCGGAAACCTAGCCGGCCCGGCAGCAGACGTCCCTATTAGACATACATCAGCTATAGAGCCTCCTGCTAAATATCGATTCGAACCTGCGGGCTGCCACGTCTCCGCGTATGGATGCCGGCCTCTCGCGCGCTAGACCGCAGACCGCTAACACTACTGCGCTTATTGATATATTTCGTTATCTTTTGTAAATTCTAAAATTATTTTGTGGATTTTAGTTTATTCCATTTCTATTGATATTATAAATTTCAAGTAATTTGGAAAATGATAGTTTTTCTCTATCTTGAAGGAATCTTGTCTTGATGTCGCCAAACCTCGTAGAAATTTATTGGATTTGACCTTATCACATAAAATTCTTAATGGTAAAATGAACTGCCCGCGGCTACATCAGCAATGTTCCCCCGGCGCCCGCCGCTCGCACCCTCGGCCTCGTACCCATCTTCTAACTGACGCAGGCAGCACTTCCCCGGCGAGCCGCCTGTCCCGCTTGCCTACCGATCTGGCATATCCTCTCGACATACTCCTTACCGAAGATCAAAGGAGAGGCACCGGAAGCACTGAGGGTCACGTAAGGATAAACTTTGTGTGTTAATATTTGCGTTTTTGTTTTAATTTTACTGTGGTTTTGTTTTTATTGTTGTTCTTGTGGGTTCGGTTATGGCGTGCGCGTATTCTGTTCCTTTCTTCTTTTTGTCTTCGATTCTCAAATTATTTGGTTTTGATGTGAATGTTGTTTTTTTAAACTGTTCCAATTGTTTTTGTTTACTCGCGGAGCACGCCGCGGCCGCCGCCGCCTTCACCGGTTGGTGCATTCTAATGTTCATTCTCATTGTTATATTTCTATATTGCATCGGCCGCTGGCTGCTCTGCGGATGCATAGACACCCGGCCGCCAGCCGCCGGCCGCCAGCCTCCAGCGTACAGCTCGGCTGTAAACGACAAGCGACTCTTCAATATTGTTTTTAATTAAATTTCGACGCACACACTCGGAGATCGAGCGCAATTTCGTAAGGTCTGCGGCGCATGTCGCAACTGATCCTCTAGACTGTTGGACATGTCGAATATATATATATATATAAACATGTGTTGCGAATGCCGCGCGCTCATTCACTCGGAATATACACACCTATGTATCCGTATGTATCCGTCAGCGCGAGGATTTCATCGGGCACCGAAAAACTAAAATAAATAATCTAAAACTAAACCAAATGGCTGAAGTTTATTTAATTATCATAAATGGTTTCATTTTCAAACACGGAAATATTGTTATATGTCCAGTATGAATGCAGCCGCCTGGCGAGCTGCTGCACATTCAGCCCGCCTCGTCGAGCGGCGCCGGCTTTACTCACATTTATTTATTTATAAGAACACGTTCATAGTCTACACTAACACAAGACATAAACAAGGTACATATGTATACATATGTATGTATGTATATGTATGTATGTATATGTATGTATGTATATGTCGATAGATCCCGACATGGTACTGCGTAGCTGTGCCATTCCGCGCGTTGCAGGGCGCGCCGCCGCCTGAGTTTGTGGACCCATTTGGCATTCGGGACAAGTTAAAATTACACGCCAAACTAAATTAGATGAAAACGTGGACTGGTCTCCCGGCGAGCGTGTTCCCGCCGTCCTACGGTGTGGGCTCCTTCAAGCGTAGCGTGAAGAGATACTTGCGCAGGCCGGCATGATCGCTGCGGCTACCGATGGGTCTATCTTGCCTGTCGTTAGCCGTTGTCGTCTCCTGGACGGCGCCGCGCTTGCCCGCAGGCGCGGCGCGGTCTCTGAGCTGACTCAGGCTGTGCAGAGTCTGTCTGCGTGTTTATTAGCTGCGACATTACGCTTGTGTGTAAATAGTGGCCATTGTCGGTGTTAATGTTTGCGTTTTTATTCTGCTGTAGCTGTGGCTTATTTCTATTCTAGTCGTTCTATGTACGGTATGCGCCCATTCTGTACCTTCCTCTTGTCTCTGGTTTCGATGTGCGCATTTAATCTCTTCTATTATTATTGTTTGTTAACTGTCGGTGCGCGCCGCCGCCGCCACCTTCACCGGTTGATGCATTTCCATATTTCGTTTACAAGTTTTCGTTGTTGTATTCCTATATAATGTGCCGGGCGCGGGCCGCCCTATGCATAACAAAAAAAAAAAAGAAATCAAACCTGTATTATGATTCCTCCTCAGTATCAATATCTTCTGTATTTTGTTCAATTTCTATTTGTAATTTCTAGAATCTTGCAGCAATTCGCAGTAACTCTTGGATGCGGGATTCGATTTCCCCCTTTGACATTTCAACTTTTGTGAATAATATATTTTCAGTCCATATATGCTTGTGTCGTAATGGAGCGCGCACTCGATTTGCTTATTCATATTTCTCGGCGCCAATTACTTAAATAAAAGTATTACATGATTTTATACATTTTTTTCGGTCAATGACAAATTAAGCAATGCTCTTTTGACGTCATTTCTGAGCTACAATATTGAAAGTGATCCAGGAAAATAAAATATATACGGTATAATAAGCAATGTATTGATGACAATATCATTACTTTTAGAGATGGCTTGCATTACCCATTACAACTTGAGGAAAGGAGGAGGAGGTGAGGCCCCTGCCTTAGGTGATCAGGTTCAGCTAAAAGTTAACATAACATTCATTGGCGTAGAACGGTAGCAAGTGTTCCGGGCCAGCTTGTATTAATAATTCAGTAACAGTTGCTGCGGGAGAGTTGGTGCTATCCTCAAGGATCGGCTGGGAACATTCACCGGCCTACGGGACATTGGAAGTGCTCGTTGATACGAGAATTGGAATTTTGAATTGTCCTTCACAAAGCAGCACTGGCCACAATCTGTGCGATTATTTACAATTGTAAACTGGAGACTAAAATATCTGGACGAGTTTCTGAATATTTTATCTTGAATTTATACAAAAGTTTAATGTAATTCGAGTCCTTATTTAGAATACGTGTCAATGTCCGCGGCACCCGAACTGGCCGCGAACCGGTTCTCGCGAAAACAGCGTTAAGGGCGCGCTTACACCTGCCACTTGCATCGCTGAATCCTCAATCGCGACGTCACGGCGACCGCACGCACAGCCAGCGATTGCCGGACACACCGCCGCAGCGCCGCACCGCACCGGGCCGCGGGCGGAACCCGACCCCGGTGGCGCCCGCCCGGGCTACCCTGGTCCATTGTTGCAGCGACAGACGAGGTAATGCACCGCGCGTTGCAACTAAACAATAATGTATCGGCACGCCATGTCGCTTCCGGGGCGAGCAGAGATACATTGCTGGCTGTGTCCACTTTGCGCTTGACGCGGCCAGTGGCGCCGCACTAGTGCTCGTGACGTTCCTGTCAGCTGCCATGACAGTGTCCTCCGGATGCTGTCTCGGCGCGTGCACGCCGGTCCCTTGTCCGCTGCGCCGCCGCAGTCACTGAATAAAGTAACTGTCGGTAGTTCCCTGGCGTGGCTGTCGAGCGCGAGAACGCCTCTATAGCGACGCGCCTCCTTGTCACCGAATGTGTCGCTCGCAGTGCTGCAGTGCCGCAGTGCTGCAGTGATGCAGTGCTGCAGTGCGGCAGTGCGCGCCAGCGTGAGTATCTCGGTTATGGACATCCGCGACATTACGAGCGCATAGACTGGGTGGCATAAACACAGTGCGACGGTTTTATACGCCGCGCCATAGCAACAGTACCTGTTGTATACACCCAGGCCCTGCGTGCCATACTGTTTACATCTCTGGGACGGTTCCGCCCAGTGCTTACTCGACGCCCTGGATAGGTTGCGGCGGAGGGGGAGGGCTGTCCGCATTGTCAACGATCCTGACGTGACTAAGTATCCTGAACCGCTTCAGTCGCGCAGAGACATTGCCTCAGTGAGCGTTCCCTACCGTCTGTATCATGGCGAGTGTTCTGAAGAGTTATTTAACCTTGTCACAGCCTCTCCCTTCAATAATAGAACCAAGTTCAGGGGTTTACTCAGTCACGGCTATGCGGTAACTCGCATCCCGGCTAGGACTGGGAAGTTCTCCTAACTCTTACTGCAGCGGAGTCGTTGGGCTGTGGCGTGGTCTTCCAGCGAGCGTGTTCCCACCGTACTATGATATGCGATCCTTTAAGCGTAACGCGAAGAGATATCTGAGCAGGCCGGCGTAATCGCTGCGACTACCGATGTGTTTTTTTTAACTGTCGATAGTTGTTATCGTTTTTTGGACTGCGCCGTGCTTACAGTCAGGTGAGGCGCGGTCATTGTGTCGAGCGTGGATAGAAAAATTTATGCTGTCAGCGCAATGACGTTTATCGTTGTCAGTTGTGAACATTGTATAAGAGATGGCGCTGGTGTTCGCTGTTTTATAAACTATCGATTATGCTTTTATTTAGGTTTAAGTTTTTAATTGATGTACTTCTGTGGGCAACGCGTGCAGTGCAATCGTTGCTCGAGAACATTCCATGTAAGCGCACCCTTACGCCGCCGCAGCTCGGTCGAGCGGTCATTGCGGGAGGTCGATACGCCGGCAGCCGCCATGCGCCGCCGCCGTGCGTCTGTATGGAAAGCCGTCCGATGCACAGCGCAACAGGCGCGACAGCGCTACACTGACCGGCTTCATAGAAAACGTGCACAAAGCCGTACATTGCGACCCGGAAGCCACTGCCACGCCGCAACTTGCCGTTCCCGACACGCTCCTTAACTGTAGCGGGTCTATGCCCTGCCGGTCAGCCCTTTCGCCCGGTTTAGTGGTGAAGGTCTATCCCGGTCCTCAACATATTGTCCTGTCAATAATTGAAAAAATGCCGGCACAGCCGCGGACGGCGCTAGTTGCGGGACTGCCGCAGCACCAGTCCGGGGTATCGGCTTAGGCGGTGGGGCGGCGACCATCCGCCTCCCCCACTTTCACGGTGAGCCCGTAATGGAGCGACGCGCAGGGCCGGGCTCTGGGAAAGACGAATAGTCATGCCCCACCGGCCGTAGAGCGCTGGACGGACCGCCCCGAGGGTTTTTGTCGGTCAAAGCCCTCACCACCCCCTGACGATCCATGATTTCCCACGGTTTAACAAAAAAAAATGAGTATCACTTTAAGCAAATAGAGTAGAGTAGGCTTGAAATGTAGAAAGGGGGTTATTCAGGTGCAAGAGCTACTAAAAGCCTTTACACATCTGTTTCCTCACGCAGACAATGCAGGCTTGAAGTGGTGCCATCTGTCGATATGTTATAAGAAAATAGCAGACTGTACTCTTTTTGTAAAACCATATTTTATAAACAGTCAGCGACATCTATCGTCAAGTATTGTAAGCTATTAGTAATAATTCTGTTATATACGAGTATTTATTGTTGTGATGAGTAACATTCGATGGCGTTTATATCGTTCTTACTGCAGACTGCAGCTTACAATAATTACTATGATAACAAGAGTAATGCCATCACGAGTGCAGCGTGTCCGTTGAACTGCTAAGAAATATAATTAGTATTAGGAATCTGAGTTGGTTACAGATATAAAAGACAAATCGGGAAACACTAACCAAACTTTCCTTAACAATTTTACAAATTACCAACGTGAAATCATTCAGTCGAGAATCAAATGAAATTTAGCAGAATTGAGCAAACTCCGCACTTTAGGACCGCGCGGTGATCCCGCTCTGCACTTCGGCATAATTTTTATGAAAGTAAAATGACTTTGTGCTATCATTATACGATGTAACCTTGGTGATGAAATTTGGATCTCAACAAGTTGGGATTATGCAATCAGATACTTTTCTATTTAAAACTGGACAGTTCAGTTTGATTTAATTTTAGTTGTCATTCAGTCACTTCACTCACTGATGTATTGTGTGTGTGTCTGTAATCTTGCCCACGACGATCGAGTTCATCAGCCCGCTTAGGGCTTCCTCACACTGTGGCACTATCACGGTCCGTGTGCTGATCACGTCCAGATACGGCCGAAGAAACAAGGAATCGAGATTGGAACTAAGAAACATATATTGCGTTCCTCTCTGTATCTAAGTTTCGCAATTAAACGGATGCATTAATCAAGTGTCATTTCATATTACGTTGTCTTTGACAAATAAATGTTTTGTGGTCGCAAAAGAATTCCAACTTTTGTGAATAACAGCTTTTGTTTGTCCCATTTTGTGGTTACTACTTCTATAACAACTTCCGTAAAGATAATGTAAAGACCCCAGAGAGGAACGACCAAAGTACGAGTTGAATAAAACTTTTGTTCAAGTCGTGTTATGTTGACCCAACCTGACTTTCGCTCGGAAGCAGTCTCGACAGAAAGTCAGTGTACAAGTTTTACCGCCAATGCGGCCAATCATGTCTCCGTGTTGTTAACGCAGTCGGCACGATGCTAGTCGAGCACACGCGAGTCAGGTCGCAGCTCACTGACATCAGAGGCCGCGCGTGCCGTCACAACATCAGCATCATTCAGCACCGAGACACCGTCACCGCTGCGGTGAGGGGTGCCGACAGCGGCCGCCGCACGCCACACCGCGCACGCAGCACAACGCGGCTCACGGCTGTGGACTGCTTGCAGCGGCTTCAGCGTCACACATTCCCACTGGCGCCGCCGCAGCCGCAGCCGCAGCCGCAGCCGGGCATTGCGCAGGGCAGCAAGAGGAATCGTGTTGTGATGACAGCGATGGCTATCACAAACCGTACCGCGTTGCCCGAGACACATAAACAAAACTTTACATAGGAATCTAACAAATTACCAACGTGAAACAAATCAGTCGAGAAATACTATTTCACAATAATTTGTACTCTAAAATTACGAATAAAGCAATACAAGTATTTATTTAACAAGAAGGGGGCCGCGCGGCGCGACCGCAATGCTCATACACAAATTGGGCGCAGCGACCGCGAGATGTCCACACCGGGAGCGGCGGCGCACGCACCCGCTGCGGCCAGCGCTCATTTGCATAACGATCATGTGCACCGGAGAGGTTTTCGGGTTGTTATTCCCCTAACAATAGTTACAAGTCTTAATTTGAAGAAATATCACTTCCATAATAACGCATCGTAAATGTTAGTAAAGCTGCGGGCAACAGGTAGATATATAAAAAAAATTAAGGATTTATAGAAGATTTTTATCGATCGTTATTGGCAACATTGTGCCCAAGAAGCTTAGCCGGAGCGCTGGCTGCAGGTGCTGGTGGAGCGGCTGCTGTGGACGTGCCCGGCGGTGTCGGCGGTGCATCTGCTGCTGCGGGCCAAGCGCGGCGCCACGCCGCAAGAGCGCCTGCAGCGGCTGAAGCGCTCGCGGGTGTTCGCCGTGCTGCGGGCGCGCTGCCCCCAGCGGCTGGAGCGGCTGCACGCGGTGCCCGGGGACTGCGCGCTGCCCCGCCTCGGCCTCGACGAGCGCGCTCTCGCGGCGCTGCAGGACGTGAGTGCCCATTGCGTCCTCTACTCCTTCCTACGACCCCATGTGCGAAGAGTTTTCTTCAGGGACCAACTGTGTAGCGCGCGGATGTAAAGGGCCGCTCGCCTCTTTGTTGGGCGGCGAGCGAGATGCACACGCAGCGCCTCCTAGGCGAGGTCCTGGTAGCAGACTCCCTCGAATCTCAGTAAAAATGGATGCAATTTACTACAGGCAAATTAGACTTTTTTTTTAAGTTAGGGATACAAGTATGGATTTTTTTTGTCTTTGATATAATGAGGGAGAACAAAGGAGAAGAAGAAGGCAGTGAGGGACAGAGTCGACTAGTGTTATATACATGAATACATACGGCTTGGCCCCAGGTGTCGGTGGTGCTGCACGGCGCGGCGACGGTGCGGTTCGACGAGGAGCTCGGCGTCGCGCTCCGACACAACCTGAGCGCACTGCTGGAGCTGACGCAGCTCGTGCAGACGGCGCTGCCGCGAGTGCGGGCGCTGGTGCACGTCTCCACCGCGTACAGCAACGCCGAGCGGAGCGACGTGGCCGAGCGCGTGTACCCGCCGCCCGCGCCGCTGCGCCCGCTGCTGCGCCTCGCCCACTCCGCGCCCGAGGAGCTCGCGCGTCGCGCGCCAGAGTTAGTTGCACCCTGCCCCCGCCCGCGCCTCCGCCCCCACCCCAGCCCCTCTCTGTCTGGTACCCCCTGCCCGCGCCGCTGCGCCCGCTGCTGCGCCTCGCCCACTCCGCGCCCGAGGAGCTCGCGCGTCGCGCGCCAGTGTTAGTTGCACCCTGCCCCCGCCCGCGCCCCCGCCCCTCTCTGTCTGGTACCCCCTGCCCGCACCGCTGCGCCCGCTGCTGCGCCTCGCCCACTCCGCGCCCGAGGAGCTCGCGCGTCGCGCGCCAGAGTTAGTTGCACCCTGTCCCGCCCGCGCCTCTGCCCCCGCCCCCGCCCCTGCCTCTCTCTGCCTGGTACCCCCTGCCCGCGCCGCTGCGCCCGCTGCTGCGCCTCGCCCACTCCGCGCCCGAGGAGCTCGCGCGTCGCGCGCCAGAGTTAGTTGCACCCTGCCCCCGCCCGCGCCTCCGCCCCCGCCCCTGCCCCTCTCTATCTGGTACCCCCTGCCCGCGCCGCTGCGCCCGCTGCTGCGCCTCGCCCAATCCGCGCCCGAGGAGCTCGCGCGTCGCGCGCCAGAGTTAGTTGCACCCTGTCCCGCCCGCGCCTCCGCCCCCGCCCCTGCCTCTCTCTGCCTGGTACCCGGACGCGACTGTGGGCAGGGGCAATGTGGATGTATCCACAGTGGTCACAACGCGTTGTGAGTTAATCAGCCTTAGTGTTATAGTGTGGAATGTTTGCTCGGCAGACTGATAGCGCCGAAGCCCAACACGTACACGTTCTCGAAGGCGATGGCGGAGAGCGCGCTGCAGGAGATGCGGCCCCGACTCTCCTACCCTGTCGCCATCTTCAGGCCGACCATAGGTAACGCAGCAACCGCTTCCCCCCCCCACCACCACAAGCCCACTAGGGTTGACTAGCTGACTGTTGCGGCCTCTGGAGCGTTGCCAAATGAGCATTAATGTTCACCTTGGTCATAAATGTCATGAAAGGTAAAAACGGCCTAGAAGATCTTAGCTTTGAAATTCGTTGTGTTTATTGTATCCTCGGTGGTATATAAGATATTTATATTTTTTAACTCCGATCGGCAAACAGCCTGATAACTCTCCTGATTGTAAGTGGTTGCCGTCGCTCCTGGACAGCTGCGACGCGAGGAGCCTGGCCGCTACGTTGCCGTCTAAGGAGAACATTGTGCACTGAACCCATGGAATGACCCCATTTCATAGAACTGGAAGAAAAAAATCGAAAAAATAGAGTGAGATTGCTTCGTGCGCAGTGGTATCGTCCCACCGGCACCCGTTCCCGGGCTGGACGGAGAACTTCAACGGTCCGAGCGGCACCGTGGTGGGCGCCGGCAAGGGCTTGCTGCACGCAGTCCTCTGCCGGGACACGCTGCGCGCTGACCTGCTGCCGGTGGACTACGCCGCCGACGCACTGCTCGCTGTCGCCTGGGAGACTGCCGCAGACCGGTCACATTTCTAATTACAATTAATAAAGCATTTTTGTAATCCGGAAGAATATCCTGCACAGGGCCATCAGGGTCGCCGTGAGGGCGATGGCCCCGACGTATCAGACTCCTACTTGCTACAAACGCTGGGGTGCCCCTCTAAACCAGACTCCTACTTGCTACAAACGCTGGGGTGCCCCTCTAAACCAGACTCCTACTTGCTACAAACGCTGGGGTGCCCCTCTAAACCAGACTCCTACTTGCTACAAACGCTGGGGTGCCCCTCTAAACCAGACTCCTACTTGCTACAAACGCTGGGGTGCCCCTCTAAACCAGACTCCTACTTGCTACAAACGCTGGGGTGCCCCTCTAAACCAGACTCCTACTTGCTACAAACGCTGGGGTGCCCCTCTAAACCAGACTCCTACTTGCTACAAACGCCGGGGTGCCCCTCTAAACCAGACTCCTACTAGCTACAAACGCTGCGGTGCCCCTCTAATTGCCAGGCCGGGGGATCTGTATTCTTTCAACGCCCTGTCCAGCGATTAGACCGTCCAGGTTCCATTTTATATTAAATATGTACTCATTTGTCTGTAAACAGTATACTGAGATCATTCCTTTGAACTCAAACACAATACTTCTGCTGTAAGCTAATGGAGAGTTGATCTTCTGCTTTTTCTTCTTTGAATAGATTTTAGATAGTGGTTTAATTAAGAACAAGTATTTATAAGAGGAATCCAAAGTATAGTCAGTTCATGTGTGCGCTGCGCAGGCCGGCGGAGGTGCGCGTGTACAACTGCGGCTCCGGCGACAACCCCACGACCTGGCGCCAGTTCCGGCTCGCACTGTTCCGCCACCTGCGCGAGTGCCCGCTGCACGGCGCGCTCTGGCATCCCTTCTTCATCGTCACGCAGTACAGGTCACTATTACAGTGTAGTCGGTGCTGAGGGCGGGGGGCGCAGGCAGGCGGGGGTCCGCGTGTACAGCTCCGGCTCTGCTGAGAACTGGTGAATCAAGAACTCCGTCGCAGGCACACTATAACTCACATGCTCAAAGTAAAGAATGATTCTAGGGTTGACCATAACAAAAAGTGAGCCTCTAACCCTGCAGAATAAGTGGGTCAAATTCCAGGGCAAATAATTTCCGCGTCTCGCATTTGCATAGTCAACTACTGTATACATACTTATAGAGCTAAAGCGCTTAGGCTCATGTCTGAGTGATTAGCGGGACTCAAGAAGGTTATCGCCGCTATCGGCAAGCTGCTTGCGGTCGCCGTCTGGGCAACCCTGCCGCTCGTGGTGGTTTACATTCCAGGAAGAACCAACGAAATGACTCGTGGAGCTGATCAGGTCGGCACTCGGCGCCCTGGCTAGCGATTGTTCCAGGGGCATGTGGTAGGCTTATTCGTCTGCGTGGATTGCCTCACTATAGCAGAAACTTTAAATCACTTCACCTTTACTAAAACTAGAATAGTGGATTGTAGCTTGATAGAAAAGCTATCTCCTCTTTCATACGGTGAAATACCTGTTGGAAGTATCATATATTTTATTCTTCGAGATTTCTTGAACGCGATCATTTCTGGTGGACGTTTCCATATTAAACTGAAGTTATTTGCAAAACGTGTATGAGCTACGCAAACGCATCCTCATTTTTGGCATATGCTTATAAAACGTGTATTTCTCATTCTCACATATTGATCGATTCTCCATCGACTAGAACCGTACCCGTATGGAGGAGTTTTGAAACGAAGTGTCCTCCGCAGACTGGTGTACGAGGTCGCGCTGCTGTTGCTGCAGACATTGCCGCTGTACGCTGCGGAGTACGCGACGCGACTGCTGCGCGTCAAGACGGGGTCAGTATCATGGGCGCCTGTACTTGTATTTACTTGGACAAAACATCTCTTAGCGCCCCCTGGCGCGACCACACATGGCGTGCCGCGCTTTACCAGCTGAAACCCCAAGGTGAGCTCATCCACTCTATGACGGAACTGTGGCTCCTGTAACTGATTGCTGCACAGTCTCGCGACGCGCTGTGTCTATTAAGCTCTGTTCCGGAGGAACGAATTGCATTACACAAACTCTCCCCCCTAATTGATATAAAAAAATATGGTGGAACGTAATCACCTCGAGCCACCAGCCTCTGAAATATCATGAGCCGGGCACCCCGGTCCCCTGCCTTGAGCACACGTGATCCTAAAAGTATCAGCCAATCAACCATGGATGGTGTTGAATTGATAGTGAGATGTAGTTTTGTTTATTCGAGAGATGGCGCTGGCGGAGAATTGGATCACGGTATCGTTGTGTAACACACGATTCTGTATTCTGCCAAAATATTAGTAAATTATGAGTAGCATTAAAACAACTGTTTGATTTATTGAATCACATCCCGATTCGACAGTGGTGACATCTATATTACTTTTGTTCAGATGGATTGAGCGACTGAAATTGATGCGTCATGACGTCTACCACCTCCAAATTGGATCGGCACTCTGCCCCTCCCGCTCTGCGGTCCCCTTTTGGGATACAGCATTACTGGAGCCACTGGCACTGGCAGGGAGAAGTCGTGGTCGATCCTTCGGCCTGACATACACGTAAATGACTTAACCGATCTTCGCTGGACCCTCTTGTTCAAAGGCATATCACCTGACGAGCTATCTCTGTGACATATTGCACGTTGTGCTGAGTAGAACCGAAACGTCCTCACAAATGATAGACGTTGGCCATCGCTTGCTCCAGGTACAACTTGATAACCGCCCACAAGCGGCTGCGCGCGATGAACGAGGCGTTTTCGTTCTTCACGCTGCGCGAGTGGCGGTTCGCGGGCGACGGCGTGCGGCGGGTGCGCGCGCGGCTCTCGTGCGCTGACGCTGCGCTGTTCCGCCTCGACGTCCGCGACATCGAGTGAGCACTGCCGCATCATTATCATCAGCTCGACCTTCCAAGATTAGACATGAACAGGATCTATGATATTGAAGGATCGAATTGCTATAAAGATATTGTTAGAAGAATCGGAAGCCGATTCTGGCTGCACAGGGAAGAGTGAATAGAGTTAGGTCTCGCTTAAAGTTTTTTTAACGTTAAACCGACCACATTAAAGCTTTGACTGACGCGTCGATCAATGAAAACGCCCGCCCAGCATCAGTCCGGGGTAAATGGAGAGCTGCAGTGCTACGCGCCTCCTAGGGTTTGGCTGACCGCACCTGCTCTTCCAAGAGCACACGATTGAGAAGAAGGCAGGCCGGCATGATCGCTGCGACTACCGTTGGGTTTTTCTTACCTATCGATAGTCGTTAGCGTTTTTTTGGCTGCACCATGCTCACCATCAGGTATGGTGTAGTCACTGTTTCGAGTCAGAATAAAAAAAAGGACTTTCAATTTGATAGCGTATCATCAACTTCGGTATACTACTATTGAAATAAACTATAAACACTGTCATGTGAATCAACGGGACGTTGACGAAATTAATTATGATTTTATTTATTTAGTTTGGTCAATTTAGTCAGCACTCAATTGAAAATGTTTAAAAAGAAGCAGGTATCTGTGGGCAACGACCGTGGCGCCGTGTTGTCGCAATATATTCATGCCGGTGGGAGTGCCCGGCAGTAACTCCTTGCGTTTCTGTGAATTGGTTCCAGCTGGGAGGAGCATTTCGCCAACTTCGTGAGAGGCACCAAGCTGTACGCGCTGGGGGAGTGCGACGACGTCAGGGCCACGCGTCGCAGGATGGACCGGTCTGTCTGCTCGTCATTATTCATTGTGTCCTAGTGCCATTAGATGCCATCACCAAAAAAGTTTATCGCGCATTTGCTGTTTTTTTTTCTATTGTGACATCTATACGGTGCTCAATTTAAATTGAATGATGTAGTACAATGCCTAAATGCGCAATGTTTGCAAAAAGGCGGTTTCACCCGCCGCATTGGATGCTTCACATAAATAGGAAATCAACATTATTCTCACAAACTATACATTTTGCCGGATAAAATTTTCGTGAAACATCTGGAGTCCTGTGCACCTTTTGTATTTTCCCGGATGTTCCCAAATCGCATGTTGCGGCTCGACATTTTACAAATAAATACCTGTTTAATTAAAACTCAGGTCATGCACCTCATTTTTCTGAATGGGCGGTGTTGGTAGAGCGGCAATTCTTCAATCAATATCAAAATCAAATATTCAATCATCATTGACGATTTGTTTGATAGTTAGTCCATTCGAAAGAGCACCTCGAGATAATTTCCGTGTTGTAAAATTTTTAATTATAGCTATGTGATACCTATAATTATAATTCTAGATTTATATCTAGAATTCTAGGGTATAATTTTCATCCTAATTCCATCGTAACAATATCAATTTGTCACTAGAAGTTAACTATTCTTGAACTGTTTTTTTTTTTAGACTTTCTAAACTTTAGTAGCAGTATCCGATTATTCAGCTACAGTTTATCAAAAGTAATTGAACAATCACAATGATATCAATCAGTCTCAGTTAGACGCGAGTCTCAGCTAGAAACCGCAGGATTTGGATAAAGGTTCAATCCAGTTGAAACTTTCATCGAAAAGGGTTTTTTAACCGAATGCTTCGGACAAACTGTATCCGTCAACTAAAACGTGGTAGAGTGCATTATTGTCGTGTGGTGTTGCAGGCTGCGGCTGCTGCACTACTGCGCCGTGGCGCTGCTGCTGCTGCTGCTGTGCCGCTTGCTGTTCGCGCTGCTCTAGCCGGCACTGCGCAGCACTCAGCAGCGCGCGACGGCGACCGACGGCTAGCGAACTATTGGAACTGCGTGTTGGAGCCAGCTGTGCTCTATACATTCTGTGATATTGTCCAGCTGTTATTTGTAAAGGTAGAGGGCCGGTAGAGGCCCCCCTGCGGGGAAATGTTTAACATTGAATATATACGCCTCTTGTTGCAGACTGTTCTGTGGAAGACGTCGAAAAACAACATTGTTAGGATCAGAAGTTATTTTACTCAAAAAAATAAATAAATGTCAGGATCAAAAGCCATTTTACTAAAAATAAACAAATAACAAATATACGTGCTGATTAAAACTAAACACGATTTAAACATTTACTGAGATAACCAAAACAACAACTATCAGAGATTCGACACAATAATACAATTCTCACGTAAACTAACAAGAGCTCCGCTCCGCACAGAGCCTCAAACAAGAATCCCCTGGCGGACGAGCCTGCTTGGGCTTATAAACGGTTTCTATATTGGGTGTATAGAAACGGTTTATTTTGTTCCTATTTTTCAATCTATCTAATAACATATATATTTGTGGTAACACATAAATTGAATAAAACTAACATTTTACGTCACTACTCGATCATTTATTGTTGGTTTATTACATTTTTTTTATATTTCCTGAGCTTTTATAAGTGGATACAACTACTAATGTATCTCTACTCACCCCGAAAAGGAAATAGCGTGACGATATATTATTTATTATTTTAATATTTTTTGAGCGTCGATTTGGATCTTCTTTGTTGAGATGTAAAAATGTGTACTTACATATTTTTTATAAAAAATACCGAATGTGGCATGTTTAGTGTTTACTATAGTTTAATTAATTATTGTTTGTTTAATTAATAAATATATTTTATTCCTATACGTCTGGCCTTTTGATTTATTGATGTCGTGTTAAACGGATCTCGCGTCTGTTGCGGGTCCGGTGGCTATTCTTAAGAACGTGAGTGGGTTTGTTCCCCTATAAGACCGTCTACCAGCTGTGCTACATTTCTATATAATAGTTAAGTAATTTGCGCTGGTTACGTTGGTCTTGTTATACAAGTACGTTGTGGATACATTAATTCATATACGAGTATTTTTTATTATTACGTTTTTTTTAATTAGTACTGATGATTATTAATTTTTGATGATTAACTCTTACTAATTTATTGGCATGCATTACGGTGAAGATGTCTGAAAAAATTGTAAACCTATCCATATACATTAAAATAATTAATTAAAACTGGGCTGAATGGTATGTTATCTTCACATAAACCGAATAAAAGCATATTAAAATTACTAGTAGTTATTATTGCCAGCTTACAAGTGTTAACCATATTTTCGAAAATTTTTATGAGCAACAGGTAAAAGGTAGTTTCTCAGTGAACGGTTTCAGGTCCAAGCGCACTCGTTTCAACAACTCGACGTCGACAAGAGTAAGCTTTTTCAGGGTATTATATCTGCTAAATAAATAAAAAAACCTTAATATTAAAGGAAAAATATACGATTTTATACATACAAAAAATGACAATAATTACGTTAAAAAATGATATGCAGTTAGGTGTATTATATTTTATCTATAATTTAGCAAACTTATACAAGCTTTAAATGTTGAAATAAAAGTTCAATAGAAATACTGTTACACAATTTAATATAATTGAAGAAAAAACAAAAATATTTTCATTATTTCCGGGAGACTAAATTATTTTAGGAGGAAACTTTTAGTTGGAGCTAGAAACATAATCCGATGTCAAAGATGTCAAAATTGTCAACGACACGAAGTTGCAATTCGTCAGTGTGAATTGCTCCGTAATATTTGTTATTATAAACGTGAAGACTGAGAATAAAGTGATTAATTAAAAAAACATTAAATTAGCGGTGTAAGGACACGTTGAGGCTAACTGTAAGTAGAGACGCGCGGCAGGACGCGGTGAGAGCGCGCAAGGGTGCGATGAATTATTTTTGTTTTTAATGCTGAGTAATTGAGTGTTGGAGGCCTGGGCTTTGTTCATTGCGCCTTGACACTGTGCCAAATGTTCCAACCGATAAATGCGCAGTTCATTCTGCAATCTGAACGAAACTATACCCTTACGAGTCACGTTGTTAGCCACGCAACCTACTGCTCTGTCCCCTCCAAACCAGATCAACCTGCAAAATAGATTCCTGGCTAGTCTAGAAGCCACTAGGGTTGGTGACCTGAATTACTCTTAGTTTTGTTATTGTTTGGAACTTATGTTTATTTGGGTTGACCTAATAAAAGGCCCTTCTTATAGGTTTTGTTAACTCTCTTGTGTACCTAAATACAATATATTTGATGATAATTTGGCATCAGACTGGGGAAACTAGAGAGCTATAATGCAGTGTTCTTCCAAATATTATTTCTGACAACCACTGTTCTGTCAAGAATGTTGTTATTCAGTGCCATGTGTCCCATAAAAGCATAGAAAAGGACTCAATTTTTAACATTGTGGAAATCCTCATTGACCTTTGGGGAGCCGTGAGGGTAGTGTCATAGTGCATTGAACTCTTACCAACTAAAGCCACCAGGGTATTCCTCCCAGTCAACTGATAAGTCATTGGGTATGACCGCTACAACTTCCTCGAGCCTCAGAGTTAAAGAAGATCTTGCTGGCTGAGTCTATTTCTCTGGCCTGGTGAAGTTGTAAAGGCCTTTCCTGGTCAGTGGCATAATTAATTACCAAAAAAGCATTATCTCTGTGTACTTGTACATCTAATACCTACCTTGAGTGTTCCACCCTCTCTCTTCCTTAAAAGAAGCACGCATGTGGGCTTACAGAGTCATAGCTATACAGTAACTGTCATCCCGACTAGGACTAACAAGTTATATAACTTGTTTTATGCTACGTTTTTGTGCTGTGGAATGGTGTTCCGGCAAACATACTCCCACCATCCTATGGGGTGTTTTTAATAGTAGCAGGAAGAGATATTTGTGCCAGCGAGCATGATTGCTACAACTACTAATGGGTTTTTCTTAACAATTGATGATTATCCTTCTACTTCTATCCTTTTTACTTAGGGTCAGATTTTGAAAGGTAGAAGTTAAACCGGGTCCAAGCCCCATGTGCCAAATTTCAGGGCTGGAAAATATGAGAACAAAATCCAAAGTGCTCACTGAGTAATATATCATGCAATATTCTGTTATTAAGTGAGTGGTAACCAATATTCGTGTTTGAGTTCCAATGAACCAGCTGCACATCATTCACACAACGAGCACGGGGACAGCTATTGACTTAAAAAGTATTACATAGCTTGGAGCAGTTATATTTCCCTATTAATATCTTATAAGTAGTTATAAGTGTTTTATTGGATGAATCTATATAATTGAGTAATAGAGGTAAATGGACTGGTTGGTTTTGTGACAAATGGTAGTTTTTGCTCTGCATTGAATAATTTCAAGATTCTGCAACCAGCATCTCCGAGGCGGTAAGTTTGCACTATATTCTAGCAGCCAGTTGTTGATGACATGCGTGGGCTCACTCGGCGTTTACAGCACTGAGTCACTGCAATATATTAAAGGAAATACGAACAAATATAGTTGTCTATGTTATCTGAGCTCTTGCCACTAATCTGTTCCAGTTAAGTTTTAAAACAAAATATTAGAAGGGAGAAGTGATTTGTAACATAATGAGAATAAACTCTTTGCACTGATACCTTCTTGTGTTTCAGGTACATGATAATCATTCCTGATGATGTCGTTAAAGCCCAGAAATGTGGACTTCCAGGAGACGTGGGCCAACCTCAGAGAAACTGTAAGTATCAAGTCATTAGTGCTTTTATGACTTTTGGCGCGACGTTTCGACATAGTCACTAGATCATGGTCACTTTCGTCCGGGGGGCGGATTGTTGGGTGCTTCGACCTCTTTTGTTCTTTATATACACGTATATACATCAGATATATCACATATATGTAATCTGAGGAAAACATATCAAAATATTTATTTTGTATATATTGTATTACTTTCATAATATCATAAGTTCAGCTAATCTACACGACATTATTTGCCTGTCAGGCGGTACGAAGTGCGACGGGTCAGCTGTAATTTATATACTGGAACGGAGTTCCCTTCCTGCGTCTGTTTTCCCAACATCTCGTGAAGTGGGTATTTTAAAACGACAAGTGAATTGGTATTTGTTTGGTAAGCGCGCTCCGTCATCGGCCTCATCATCACTTTCCACCTGGTGAGGTTGGGGTCTAACGCAGCCTATCTGTGACAAAAAAAAAGGAAGATAAAATCAATTGCATTTATATCATTTACATAAAAATTTTAGCTTGAAATAATTATTATCATAGCAAAAGAACTTCCCCGCGAACGAACTCATGGGCACAGCTGGTAATGAATATAAACCGCGAAAGTGTAAAATGTATAATCACACGTAACGTGCTCAGCCAGCGAGAACTGTGGCTTGCATGGCAACGCGAGGACACGAGCCTCGACTTGGGCGGCCAGCCAGGGAGAAGACCTAATGGTGATCTACTGGCGTTTCGGAAGCAGCTAACTTGAGAAGAAGAGAAAGCGGTGACGGGTAGACAGTGATGTGTGGAGTGCGCAGGTGGCGGGAGTGGTGGGGCTGCGGGCCGTGGACCGCGCGGTGTGGAACACCCGCTTCTCCGACGTGTACGCGCTCTGCGTCGCGCACCCGGAGCCGCTCGCCGACCGCCTCTACGACGAGACACGGTAGGCGCACCATACTCTGCCTTTTTGTTTCCCCTCCCTGTAATCCCTCGTAGAACCGTCACGGACTTTGTAAGAGTGATGCCCGCAGTGCGCCACACCCTTACTGGCTAAAATCTCTCCCATTCCCTTGCATCAGAACCCCATCTCCCCCTTTTCTACTCACACTCCCTCCTTCCCCTCTCTTATCTTCTCTCTGCCCTCCACTTTCCACCTACACACCGCCCTTCTTTTTTTTCAATACTGGCTCGACAAAGTGACAGCATTGACCCTGATGGTGGGTACAGTGCAGTCCAGATACGGCGACGAAGGCGAAGGGACGAAAATCCATTGACATTCACCATCGTTATGCCGGCCATCATATACGACGATGGAAGGTCTCTACTCCCTAGGTTTGTGAAGAACTGGATATGAACAAGCTGATCTCGAAACGCGACAGGCTGAAGCGAGTCACTATGGCGGCCTTTACACTTGTGTACTGTGCTCACGACGCAGTTCTGGCAATCGCTCTGCAACCTCAAAACCGAAGTTGTACGGAAACCTCGTCGCACGAGCACAACTCACGCAGGGGGATTGGTGTGACATAATTAATTAAAATAACGAATTCTTCACAAGCCACTTGATCCGCCTTCACTTTCCCTTAACAATTTGATTACCTATCGAATTCACTGTTAGCCCATTACCTATTGTAATTTAACCAACAAAGCGTCGTATAAAATGAACACTGCAAACGATTCCTCCGCAACGCGTGCACTGGGCAACCGTCCCGACTAAATTATATTCTAAAGCAGTGCGCACGACCTTTATAAAATGGAGTTTGAATGATGAGGGCTTGTCTGTTGGCAGCTGTCGCTCACAGTGATTGAGGATAGCGCCATCACACATACGTATATCGGCTGATCTGTCCGCCCGTCGGTTGCAGTAACTTCCTGGAGGAGCACGTGTCGGGGCTGCTGCAGCGCGTGCGAGCCGACACCGACCTGGACCGGCACGACCCTGACGACGGACTGCTCCTCAGGTACATTCAATGTAGAATGACCCGTATCGGTGCTCTACCGGGCTGTCAAATGGAAAAGTCAAATGAAATACATGTGCTGCGGCTGTGGATTTCTTGTGAATAAGGGACCAGTATATAAGGGATTAAAATTTCGTGCGTATGAATATTTCAGATAATATACGGATTTAAGCATCACATGGTCACCGGTATTCAACCCGCGTGGCGTCCGATAGAAATGCTGTGTGTACTAGTGCTGTGAGAACGGCGATCAGCTGCGCCACTGGTCGCGTTGGATACGACATATAAGCGTAAAGTTGATACAGCCACCAACGCACCTCTGCTCACACTGAAATGGATATAGCGTGACGATATATATAAATCTCCTGTCACGATGTTTGTCCGCGATGGACTCCTAAACTACTAAACCGATTTTATTGAAATTCACACACCACGTGAAGTTTGATCTAATTTAAAAGATAGGATAGTTTTCATCTCAATTCATAGTCGCATTATTATTTTATTGCAAATTATTTGTTTATTATTTAGCAGTCATAATTTACAGCTAGCTCCAACCGATTCTAAAAGATGGCGCTATCCGTTGACTGGATTGAGTAATTATTCAAAAACCAGTCACAGCAAAGCGTGGCAGGTCTGCTATAATTTATATGGCAGAACAACGTTTGCCGAGT
This sequence comes from Automeris io, assembly GCA_036320925.1. Classification (NCBI taxonomy): domain Eukaryota; kingdom Metazoa; phylum Arthropoda; class Insecta; order Lepidoptera; family Saturniidae; genus Automeris; species Automeris io. The sequence continues at coordinate 5,970,104 of JAUDJH010000031.1, read as the reverse complement.
CAGCTAGTTGTTATATAATTAAATGAGGCAACCCTACATTGTAACACTGGAAGCGCGCATAGCACGTGAGCAAAAGAGAAAGCAAAGGATGTTGCTAGTAGGTCGTGACGTCATAGATGTCGTGACCCTTGTAGCTCCCAAGCACCGTTTGTCAATGAAATCGTTTCATTAGAGTTTAAAATGCGCCCTTGCGAGCCGGACAGTGTATGTGTGCGACAATGTCTGTATCAGAGATGTCACGAATATTCGGCAACTGATGATGATGATGTCCTAGCCGGTCTCGGCCACGGCGACTGTTTCAACACCGGTTAGGAAATTCGAGATCCAGTTTCCGGAAACAGTCAATTGCGCAGGTGATATTTAAGTGCAGAACTGGACGCGCAGCCAGAAAAGCACTCTCTCGTCCGAGCTCCCTCAGGCCCGATGGAAAGGAGAACCAGTACGATCGGGAGGGAGCGGGATGCAGGTTTGATCGAGTTTTCCCGTCTCTAAACGCCTGGTTGAATTGCGGTGTTCAAGAGATACCTTAGTCGCCTTTTACGACACCTCAGCAAGAAGAGGGGGGTGCTATTCTATATTCTATTATTTTTTATTCGGCAACTATTCGGTATTCGGCCTATTCGGCCACTTTTTTTGCTATTCGGTATTCGGCCGAATAATACGTACTATTCGGCCGAATACCAAATCATGTAAAAAAGACACGTTATATTACTCAAAATTATGTATTTATTTCCAAATTACAACACTTTAGTCATTAAAATTGATCAGTGGTAAGCTGTGATGGATAAAAACAAGCTTTTCAGCATTTTTTGGTAGCAAACGATTACACTTTTCATCGTAAATGTTATCAGTCTCAGAAAATAACCTCTTACTAAGCACGCTACTTTCAGGAATATTCGGCGGCCGAATATTGGGCGCTTCGGCCGACAGCGTTGCCGAGTATTCGGTATTCTGCCAATTCACTATTCGCGGCATCACTAGTCTGTATGTGTGTATGTATGAATGTGTGTATGTATGTGCGTTGCAGGTACGTGTCGGCGTGGCGCGAGTACAGCCAGGGCGTCTCCTACCTCAACTGCCTCTACTCGTACCTGAACCTGCAGCACGTCAAGCGGCAGAAGGTGAGCGCCACGCACTCGCACTCGCACTGTACTGTACTGTACTGCGTCCCTGTCTGTCTGCACGGGCGCGGGCACGTTGGACAGGGACAGGATGTATCGACGCCTTACCTCGAGAAGGGTCTATGCGACAGAAAGTCGCATGATAGTTTGTTTTGAGTTGAGTGCAGAGCTTTTTTTTTATTACAGAGAAGTTTATCTTCAACCTCAATCTCATCTGATGGAAGGTGTTAAATAAAGGTGTTTGTAGCGTAATACATTGTTTTATTACAATGACAATTTTTATGAATGACTAGCTGATCCGGCAAACGTTGTTTTGCTGTATAAGGTTTTGTAATATTTTCTAAGAAGTTCATTGAAATTAAGTGATGTCAAAGACAATTTTGTTCATAATTAAATACTCTTAATCAACAACACATTTATTTGGATAAAGATTAATATTATTACGTTGATACAACTCTTATCAAATAATGCATTAATTTCGACCAAATTTTTTTACCATAAAAACGGTTCTAGTGACTTAATCTTAAAATATAGACATATACTTTCGCGGACATTTTTTTAGATCATTTTAAGAGGAATAATTCTTTCATACATATATTTTTGCTATCTTGAACCGATTTTGCAGCGCACGCAATGGAAGCCCTCAAGGATGAATGATTTTTCACATTTTCCATTATTTCTTCGCTCCTAATAATTGCATCGTGATGTTATATAGCCTAAAGCCTTCCTCGATAAATGGTCTATTCAACTCAAAAAGAATTTTTAAATTCGAACCAGTAGTTCCTGTGATTAGCGCGTTCAAACAAACAAACAAACTCTTCAGCTTTATAATATTTATATCAGAATGGGATGAGGAGACCAACAAATACCGACCCACTTGCCGTTCGAAGACTCCCGCGTCGTGAGGTGCAGGACAAACAGACGCGGGAAGCTGCTTCCACTTGGCCGTTCGCAGCAAAACGAGCAGGCGAACCGCCGCGTGCGAGCAGCCGGAACCCGCCCGGCGCGCACTCATTGTATGCTAGAAGGGGGAGGGGGGCATTTAATTTTACAACTCAGCCGCGCACTCTTCAGAGAATAGTCTACAGAAAGCCGAAAGGCAGGCCACTCTATGTTGGTGTACCAAAATGGGTGACTTACGCCTTAGTTTAGCAATTTGTTAGTGCTGTAACCTAATAAAAATATCGATGTCGATAAATAACACCAAGACAAGTATCACTATTGCTGATAAACATTTAATATTCAACGAATAGTAATAATTTTTTGAGGAGGCCGGGCAACTGCCCGAATTGCGGCCACAGTACGCAAATGTAAAAACTGTCACAGTGGTGCGGTTTGGCCTGTCGCGTTCCGGGCCCAGCTTGCGTACGTCCAGCGACTCGTATGCCTAGAGGGCTTCAGTCGCGGTATGCGTGAGCCGGCATGACGGAGACCGATAATGAATTGTCGTCTTTTGCTAGTCGGTGATGTTTTTAAACTACACTGCGCTTACCATCAGGTGTACTGCAGTCAATTTGTCTTGCCAGTGTAAAAAAAACATTTTTGACCTGAACAGACGGATTTCTGAATGTCCAAGTTAACCCTGATACTCCACTTCCCTCGGTCAATCAATATTTTAGTTTTATCTATACTAATATTATAAAGCTGAAGAGTTTGTTTGTTTGTTTGTTTTAACGCGCTAATCTCAGGAACTACTGGTTCGAATTGAAAAATTCTTTTAGAGTTGAATAGACCACTTATCGAGGAAGGCTTTAGGCTATATAACATCACGATGCAATTATTAGGAGCGAAGAAATAATGTCATATAATATTTGTTTCACAATTAGTTTATTGATCAATAAAAATATGCGAAAATAGTTAATTAAGAATTCATTAATAACGACTCTTTTACAGTTACCGAAAAGCAATCAATCGAAAATGTTAATATATCTCGCTATTGCGTTAAGAGATGGTCACTGTGTGTGTGTGTGCAGGTGTCGGATGCCGAGATCATATACGGGACGGCGGCCACCGTCAGCTGCCCGGAGCACGACGCGCGGCAACTAGAGGTGACCACTACATATAAAACGAATCCCCGCCACGTCTGTCTGTTCGCGATAAACCCAACAACTGCTGAACGAATTTCGATGCGGCTTTTACCAACAGATAGAGTGATTAATGGAGAAGGTTCCAATGAATAACCTGTTAAGGTTTTGTGTGCATTGGTTGAAATGTGACGATAACTGTTGGCAATGTCGTAGACAGTCAACCCGCCTGGCAGCTGCCATCGACAGCACTGCCAGATCCCTTTGAGATCTAACAGAACAATGTATGGCGGGACCGTTTCTCCTCTACAACTCTACAGAAGAGTCCGCGATGGCATATATCTACCGTTAAGGATAGCTAACTATACCCGTTCTAATTGCTAAAACATACTAACATACTGTTTAGTAATCTATAATATAAAAATGAATCGTTAAATGTCTTGATAAGCGCGAAACTCGAGAACGGCTGAACCGATTTGGCTGATTTCTTTTTTATTGTGTTTGATGAAGTCTGAGGAAGGTTATTACGGTGAGAAAAATTTTAAAAAATCCCTGCAACTGTCTAAAAATAACACTTTTCTGTATTCTCATACAAAAAATTCGTAATAAGTCATTTTGAACTTTAACACCATAGCATAAAGTTTAAATGTCAGTGGACGGGTTCCGGGAAGGCAAAACAATTGAGTGACTTATAATTATTAATGTCAATATTTGTCAATTTTTATACATATAGCATTAAGGCCAGGTTCCTTCAATCAATTTTCAAAAAAATCTGACGGGGAAGCTATTAACATTAAAAAAACAATGTGACTTTGTTTTCGAGAAATAGGGCAGAACAAGGTCTGCCGGGACAGCTAGTTGAGAAATAAAATCAATCATTTCCGCTCATTTATTATCTTTGTGCTAAGCTAGATGGCGCTATAATGAAATTAGAATTCACAATTGTTTTGTTACATAGACATTAATCACACTGAGGAGGTGAATACAGCCTGGTGCGCCGGTACGCTCTTATATTGTATGTTCCAGTTCATCATAGCGCTGTGCTCGTGACGCATACAGCGCGCTGACTGGAAAGCAATTCAGTCGGACGCAGCATTCATTCTTATCACTTTGAATACGTTACGTGCTTTAGCATTTCATGCACGTAATGATAATCCCTTTCAACATATCATTTAAATGAATATCTCAGGAGCTATCGCAGAATGAATTCAAACCCGGGGCCTCGCACGGAATGCACCCGCTTGGCGCGATCGCCCTCGCGTCGGTTTTAGTTTACTAATATTTTGGAAACAGGAGTAACATTAGGATTATTAGAATTTATTATAAAACAACAGAGGGCAAGAGACGCAGAGGAGGAGAAATGTGAAATAGGGGGGAAAGGGAAGAGTAGTTTTAGCTATATTTTAACATACTTTGATGACTTTTATTGTATTATATTAATCGCAGGTAGGCGAGCTCGGGCTGGACATATGGGAGCGCGTGCTGGTGCGGCCGCTCGCCGGCGCGCTCTCCGGGCGCCTGGTGGCCGCGCTGCAGGCCGCGCGCGCCGCGCCCCCCGACCCGCACGCCGCCGACGTGCTGCGCCAGGCGGTGCTCAGCACGGTGCACGTGAGTACACGCACACGCACACACTACACGCACGCACACACACGCTCGTGTACTGTGGGCAATCGCCCCACCGCCACAAACCCTAACTTCAGACGTGGTGTGGTCACTAGGATGAATCAGAATAAAAAAAATTGAATATATGATGTCGCCTCAAAGATGTTTTATTTAGTTGTCATTGGAGCGACCGATGCAAGCCGCTATACTATAAGGTATATGTTATTTTCACTTGAGTAAAAATACCTTTATTGAACCGTAAAGGTTTGAAGTAAATAGGCAAATCTTTAGGCGGTCACATACAGGCCTCTTCCAAATAGGAAATCCCAGTCCGGCCCGCCTGCCACTGGCCGACGCTGGCAACACACATTTCGATTCCAAGCACTGAGGCATACTGGACAGGAACATCTTGCGTGTCTTTCCGAATGCTTACCAACTGAGTCGATTCGACGGATGACTTCTATCCAGGGTTCACGCCCCGGGCGCCAAATTCCAAGGGCAGCAGATGAGCCACCACCCAGCTTATCCATTGAATAATATATCCAAAAAAATGGGTCACCCTCTTCATAAAATTACCTGAAAAGTACAAGCCTTTGGTTTTGGTGTTTTAAAAGTGTACTCAAAAGTCTCATAAGATATCTATACCCCGTTTTACGTTATGCGAAGATCATTCTCGTGTATCATTTCGCTTATACGATAAATTATATTTACATATTCACAAAATTGTAGAGTGCAATGTCTCTAATCCATATAATTGAGGTACAAAGGTAAAGGGACCCTGGAGTAGTCAGACTGTAGTTATCCAAGGCAGACGTCCTCGTCAACAACTTCCGAGGATCGAGCTTCCAGAGTTCATGACCTTGTTCTTGTCCATCCTAAGGTTTGTGCTAAGATCCTCCATCAATTGTGTTATGATGAAGAAACCGTCAACAAATGGGAAGTGAGTGATGCAGGCTTCATCAGCCGGGAACTTTCAAATTTGTTATTAAAATTCAATGTCTCTTTGGATCTGGTGATAGGTTGCGCTATTTGTTCCGGCGTAGCCTTTAGTTTTTTTCAGCGTTCCTCAATGTAATCGTTTCCGAGACACTAATAGGTAAGTAGTTCTCCCCTTGTTGGGCGCCAATGTCGAGGTTCGTACGAACAGGAGTGTTCCTGCTTTGCCTTCGTCTTATACATTAGCTGGCTGAACGCCTTCAGCGTTTGCCCCTCTCGCCAGGTGAAGTCGTAGAGGCTCCCCCAGGCGTCCAGCTTTTTGTCTTGGGGAAAAAAAACTCGGTTTTCTCGTTATAGTTCACTAATACATCATTGAACACTCTCCGTTTTGCAGTTATTGTGAGATCCTATTTTCAATAGACCCTTCGAGGCTTATTCACGTCTACTTGCTATAAAATTACTTCCGAAAAAGAATTCCTCTTTCTTCAGAAACATAGCCAGTCTCTCTCCTCTGGGATATCTTTGCCTGTACCCGTATTTGCTCCACTCAATTCAACAGCGCTCTTTTAACCCAGTTTCGCATTTAAACCTCCTAAATCAATATCGAACTATGTCTCGGTTGTGCGTACGGCCCTCATACGTACCTGCAACCTCACGGTCTGAGTGTGCTGGAGTCAGAGCATAGGCATGAGCACTCGATGAGGCATCGTACATGAGACAGACTCAGGGTTCGGTGTTAAGGGAGTTGTAGACGCGTAACACGGTACTATCTTGGAACTGTTGGTCGCTTTCCTGGCATCAAGTAACTGGATTAAAAGGATCCCTTTCTATCCTTACCCAGTCTTCGGACTTCCGATAATCTTACAACGAAAATTGCTATCCTGTCGAAACTTAGTTCTTCTTCCAGTGCAATAATCTTGTCTGTCCTCTAAGTGCCAATGTTGTGTGTTATCAGGGCCAGGTGTCGTCGGAAGTGGTACAGGGGCCTCTTCCGGAGTACGTTACCACCAGTCGCTCCCCTGTCACCAGTTCCGAGGCCAGGGTAAGGAGTAGCGAGGCTGCCGGGTACTGCGGCATAATACCCACAGTGCTTGACAGGCTCGTTGGTGAGCGCAGAAAGTAGCTTTTTATGCTGAGGGCGCTGCTCCTCGTCTTCAGCTTTTTAATAATATAAATGATTCCTCATTCAAGCGGACCTTGTGCATATATTACACTCATAGATCAATTTCCTAAGGACTGAAAGAGTTACCGGTCAAACTAAGCACAGATGAAAAATATGTTTTTAGTCTTTCTCTAGATAATGCCCCGCTTGGGCCATTCATTTACGTAATTCGTACCCTTTACATGGATGCAATTCTAGACCCTTTCTGTGACCTGGTGGAAATCCTCACCCACCGTCAGGGCAGCGGGATAGTCGCGTTGAGGTTGTGCGGCTTGCGCAGGTGCGCGGGTTCCGAGTGCGCGCGCCGCTCGGTCTGTACCAGCAGCTGGTGCTGGAGCCGTACCTGAGCGCGGCGGGCGCGGCGCACGCGCGCTTCGCGGCCGAGCTGCTGCAGCGCGGCGACATCTCTGAGTACATGCGCCTGGCGCTGGAGGGGCTGGAGCGCGAGGTGTCGCTGGCGCGCCGGTACCTGCACCACTCGTCGCTGGACGCCGTGCGCGCCTGCTACGAGAACGCGGCGGTGGCGGCGCCGCTGCCGCACATACACGCGGACATCGAGCGGCTGCTGCGCGAGGCCGCCGCCGACGGGCACCCGCACTCGCAACAGGTACGGCCGCACTGCAACTATACTTTAAACTTGTGAAATCACTTTTCAATATTTTCTTTGGATTACGGAATGGGGATGTTGAGAGAAGAAACGAAATCAACTCTCTTAGGTCGGCAGCGCAACTACGACTGCTTCTGTTGTAATGGCCACTTACCATCAGGTGGATTGTTCGTCTATTAGCTTTACTTTTACATAAGATTATAGATTCTAATATGTATTTGTGTGATCTATGTTCCGTCTTGACGTCAAACTGATTGAATTAATTTTGGTGACTTTTGTTATGTAAACAAATTAGTCCTTGGAGGTAGACACATGATACCATTGAAATTTGGAAACGCAATTTACATCGGGAAAACGGATTATAAATATTGTAGAAAGAATATACAATATTAACAACAGAGAGGGAAGAAGGTACAATTGTAAGGGGAGTAGGGGGCGACGAGGGGGAAGGAAAAGAGTGATGAGGGAAAGGGGAGAGGAGGTTGAAATAAAATGAGGTGGGAAAGATGAAAGTGGAAAGCAGTTGTGGACAGGACGATTACAGGCTCAGTTGAAAGTAAAGAAGACATGAATTGCCCACTTGGTGGTATAGAAAGTTGGGCCGGTGATAGTTGCGTATGTTGTGCGTGTCCAGAGGCGCGTGGACCTGTCGCGCATGTACCAGCTGCTGAAGCCGCTGGGCGCGGCGGCGCTGCGGCCGCTGGTGGAGGCGGCGCACGCGCAGGCGGAGCGCGAGGGCCGGGGCCTGCTGCAGAACGCGGACCCGCACGCCGAGGTACCGCACGTTGCCGTCTACTTGCGCTCCTTCAGTTGTGCCATACGAGTATGCGGGACAGCATCGCGACGCTCGTTACTTGGCGGTTCTTCATTTTTGAACTGCATTGTACTTCCCATCAGGTGCGGCGTGGTCTATTTGTTGAGACAACAAAAAAAAAGTCACCTTAACTCGAACTAGCTCTCCTTATACAACATTAGCTGTGTCCGCGAACTTCGTCCGCGTGGAATAGTTATTTTGGACATTTTATTTAGTTATTTATTTTAAAATTGTAATATCTTCTAAGATGTTCATTGAAATTAAGTGATGTCAAAGACAATTTTGTTCACAATTAAATACTCTTAATCAACAACACATTTATTTGGATAAAGATTAATATTATTACGTTGATACAACTCTTAACAAATAATGCATCAATTTCGATCAAATTTGATTACCATAAAAACGGTTCTAGTGAGTTAATCTTAAAAGATAGACATATACTGTCGCGGACATTTTTTTAGATCATTTCAAGAGGAATAATTCTTTCATACATATATTTTTGGTATCTTGAACCATTTTCGCAGCGCACGCAATGGAAGCCCTCAAGGATGAATAATTTTCCCCGTTTTTTTTCACATTTTCCATTATTTCTACGCTCCTAATAGTTGCATCGTGATGTTATATAGTCTAAAGCCTTCCTCAATAAAAGGTCTATTCAACACAAAAAGAATTTTTCGATTCGAACCAGTAGTTCCTGAGATTAGCGCGTTCAAACAAACAAACAAACTCTTCAGCTTTATAATATTAGTATAGATTTTCATTTCATTCTTCCTCTGAAACTTTGAGAAGCTCAAATAATGCTACCATTTAAACAATCCGCGAACGAAATTACAATAAACACGTAGTTTTATACATATATGTGTTATCGGTCGGTCGATGGAGCGGCGCTCGGCTTGCGTCAGCTTACACGATGCGATGTGGTGCGGCAGGCGCACGTGCACTTCGTGGGCGCGATGCTGGCGCTGCACGGCAAGTACACGAACCTGTTCACGGAGGTGTTCGCCGGCGCGCAGCCCTTCATCGGCGCGCTGGACAAGGTGAGGCCGCCTCCGCGCTACGCTCCTTCCTCGCCCCGTCTCTGTTTGAGGGTAACCCTTATGAACCGCCAGCTCCGAGGGGAACCAAGGCTTACAGGAAAGTGCTGATAGCTCGCCGTTGCAAGGAAATATGGTGGGGACATTTTGAGGCGATAGAAAAATTGACCAAACTGGCCATGACCGCGGTGCACAAGTGTAAAAACCGTCATAGCGATTCATTTCGGCCTGTCGCGTTTCGGGGTCAGCGTGTGTATATCCAGTTATCCATAAACCCAGGTACCTTCCGTCGTGGTATGTGTGAACTGACAGCGATGGCGACTCCCGACGGACTTTCGTCCCTTGGCGGTCGCTACTGTTCCTAGACAACACTGTACTTCCCATCAGGTGCAAAGTGACTACTTTGCTAAGCCAGTATAAAAAAATTCGTCTTGAGAAGTCCTGGACACGAGTGGAGCTACCTGTAGGAAGTGCCTGTGTCGCAGTGTACGAGTGCAGCGCCTCGCCAGTTCACTTCTTTAATCTGCCTCACCAGTGTCCTCAGTCCATAAAACAGCGACTATCGAAACGTAAGGAAAAAACCCACTGGTAGCCGCAGCGATCATGCCGGCCTGCACAAATATCTCTTCATGCTACGCTTGAGGGACCCCATATCGTTGGATGGTGGAAACACTTTCGCCGAAAGACAATTCCACATCCCATCGAGACGGTAAAAGTAAGAGTTAATGAAGTTCTCAGTCCTAGCCAGGATCTGAATTATCGCGTAGCTGTGACACCGCAGAGGAGCGCGCGTGCTCTGCTACGGAAGGGGGAGGGTGGAACAAGGTTAGATAGCTCTTCAGAACGCTCGCCATGATACAGACGGTAGCAAACATTCAGTGAGGCGATACCTCTGTGCAACCAGAGCGGTGTCCATGGGCAGCTTTGCCCCGGCCTTGACGTAGACTGGTGGTGTACTGACGTTGCGTTGGCGCGGGCAGGCCTGCAGCGCCGTGGTGAACAGCCGCAGCCCGGGCGAGCAGGCGGCGCGCGCCCCCGAGCTGCTGGCGCGCTACTGCGACTGCCTGCTGCGCAAACGCGCCTCCGACCGCGGCGAGCGCACCGCCAGCGCCGCCGGCCCCGGCTCCCCTGAGGGCGACGTGGACGACAAGCTCGCCGCCGCCATCGTCGTCTTCAAGTACGTCGACGACAAGGTCGGTCCTGCCTCTGCCGTCAGTGTCCCAGCGCGCACTCGTCGCACCTGCTGCCTGGCGCCGGTTCACTCGCACTGGACCGCGCACGTTCAACTCGAAACTCAGATCCTATAAGAAACACTTTTCATCTAATAGAATCCATTTCATCATAAAACCACCAGACACCGTGTCGGATACCATCCGTATGTGGCGGTCGTTCCTTATATCCGCGCGAAGAGATTCGCTTCTACATGCATCATGTGAGTAGCTAAGGAGTGGAATATGGATCGAACGAGTAGGTTTTCAAAACATTATGACCTGGGTGTCTTTAAGAGAAGAGTGAATAGGCATTTGTTGGGCGGACGCGGTTCATCATCGGACTCATCTTCACCTTCCACCAGGTGTGATTGAGGTCAAGTGTCCGCATGTAAACAATAATTTAAAAAATGGAACTATGAAAAATTCTCTCTCGCGCCAGTGTTCTGTTGTTATGAAGTATGTTTTAAAACTTCCGCGAGCTTAAATTTAAAAATGGGGCTAGAGCCAAAAAAATTAAAACAATGATTGTGGCTGCCGAGCGACTGTGTCTGCTGACTGCCTAATAACGCCATCTATTAGTAGGCTTACGGAAATAACATATATTTGTACGTGAATGGCGTGTACAGCAGGAGTATAAGTGTTCGGGTGGTGTTGCAGGACGTGTTCCAAAAGTACTACGCGCGCGCTCTGGCGAGGCGGCTCATACACCAACTGTCGGCGTCCATGGAGCTGGTGAGTAGCACGCACACGCTCGCATCTCGGACCTACGCTCTCAATTTTACAGGAACTTCGAAAAATTATCCGATGTTTGCGTGACATCCTGTTCGCGTTGGGGCGCTGTCATAACAATATTAAATCACACTGGACCTCCTTTGCAACGTTTCAAGGCCGTGTGATACCAATCAATTAAAAAGCTGCAGTAATCTAGTGAAATGAAATGTAGCTTTATTAAAAAACGGTACTGTTGTGGCTTAGCGGATAACGAACGGGTTTGCGGCAACACGAATGGTCTCAGTTTCGAATCCCGACACGGTACTCTAATTTTTTCCAAATTACGTATGGATTTAGACAAAATCCGCATGGCTTCTGACAGAAAATGTGTGATACATTAGTGCTGTGAGGCGGGCGATCCGCTGCGCTACAGTTCACACTGAACATGACGTAGGCGTAAATTGAAAACAGACATTATTGTATCTCTGCTCACCCCGAAGGGGATATAGCATGACGATATATTATTATTATTATTATATAAAAATCTGCCACCGGTTCGGAATGCAAAATTTACCGAGAAGAGGAGTATTCACATTTGTTGGTCCTTCGAGGCGGATTCGAAACATTCATGGTCCACCTGCGTCCCATGCATGTGTGTGTATGTGTGCGCCCGCAGGAGGAGCTGATGATAAACCGACTGAAGGCGGCCTGCGGGTACGAGTTCACGAACAAACTGCATCGTATGTTCACGGACGTGGCCGTCTCCGCGGACCTCAACGCCAAGTTCCAGCGGCATCTTCGGGACAAGAACATCTCCCTGTCGACCGGCTTCTTCATACAGGTACCGCTTCAACAGGGCAATGGCCGGCCAGCGCTGGGAAGCTCGGAATTGTCCCCCGACGAGTGTAATTTCACAAGCTGAGTGAAGAAAGTGAAGAGATATTTGTGCTGAATATATTGGCAGTCGCAGCCATCATACCGGCCTGCACACACATCTCTTTGCCGTTCGCTTAAAAATCCCAGTATCATAGGATGGTGGGAACACGCTCGCCGGAGACCATTCCGTAACTCAATAACACGGCTGGAGTAAGAGTTAGAGAATTTTTCAGTAAAAATGGGATTGAACTGAAGACATGTGAGCGACTTCTGTTGGACTGACCGATTTAAAATTTAGTACCTCGCAACGCAAATGAGATTAGAATATAGATGGGTCAGTCCGTGTTTGTCGAGCGACGCGCCAGTAACACGGACGATACTACGCGGGCAGGTGCTGCAGGCGGGCGCGTGGCCGCTGGGCGGCGCCACCGCGCCCCTCGCGCCGCCGCTGCAGCTGGAGCGGCCCGCGCGCCTCTTCGAGCAGTTCTACCGCGCGCTGTTCAGCGGGCGCCGCCTCGCCTGGCTACACCACCTGTGCTGCGGGGAGCTGCGCACGCGGTACACGCCGCGCCCGTACCACGTGACGGCGCCCACGCCGGCCGTCGCGCTGCTGCTCTGCTTCGAGCAGACGGACGCCGCGCCGGCCCGCGACCTGCGCCGCGCGCTGCAGTTGCCGCCGGACGCCTGGGCGCGCCATCTGCGCCCGCTGCTCGACGCCAACCTGCTGCTGGCCACCGGTGACGTCGGCCTCGACGACGCCGCCGCGGCAGACTCTGACGCGGACCCCGAGGGCACGCTCGAGCTCAACTTGGCGTTCTCCTGCAAGAGGACGAAGGTGCGGCTCACGTGTGCTCCGCCCCCCAATCATCACGGTGAGTGCGCTTCCTCATCCGGTGAGCCCTGCAGGAAGCCGGACGTCGCCGGTAGTCGAGGAAATTGAATGGCATCACCCGGCAGCCCTGGAAGTTTGTGAGAATTTCCACCGAGTCAAAAAATATGTCATCGCAAAGACCTCCATAATGTCTCCCTTCAACCTGTCCGTACAGGAATCAGGTCATGCACAGCCAGTTCATACTATACATACTAGAGACCTTCGGTCGCGGCGTGGGCGCGCCGACATCACGGGCAAGATGACGATGAACGATAGAGTGCTGTTGATAGGTTCGCTGCTCTCCGACTGGGCACAGCGGAAAATACTCCTATCAGGTGAAGTGCACTCACTTTGCAGACTAATATGACAAAATGTAATTTTTAATTAATTTTTGGAAGTGAGGTAGGCTCTAAGCTGAAATAGATCTAACAGAGAATGAAATAAACTCTGCAGCAAATAGATAGACGACTAGGTGGAACGAGACAGCATTATTAAAGTAGTTCTAGTAGGAATAATAATATAATAGCGAGAACAACGAGGCGGGGTGGCGCTGGCGTTGCGTTGTGTCCACGCACTTTGCCTGCGCGCGCCGGCGTGCAGCGGCTCTCAACCTCGTCGTCTGCTACTTGCGTTTCTAAAGCGCCGCTCAGTATTAATGTAAACAAATAGAAATATAGTGATAGCAAATAGGTCACACATTTCAATAAGTTACTTAGGAGGATGCAGGGATGTACCTGATCTGGTGACCAATAACGATTGCTTGCTGCCCGCCTCGGCGACCAGTAATCGAGCGGCTCAGGTTTAGAACCAAAACAATATAGTAATAACAAATGTGTCACTCAATGTATATTTATGGACGCGCGGCGCCTGCACTATATCAGGCAGATGTAAGTGACGAGTCTCAGTAAGTTTGCGTACGCAGGCGGGCTGGGGGGCGGGGCGTCGAGCAGCGCGGTGGGCGGCGCCGGCGAGGGGGCGGAGTCGGCGCACTGCGAGGACGACAGGAAGATGTACCTGCAGGCCGCCATCGTGCGCATCATGAAGCAGAGGAAGGTGAGCCCGGTCCGAGGCGGCCGCGAGCGCAGCGTGAGACGAGTGCTTGTTATCGCAACTCGTGTAGGGCTATCAGTATACCGCACCCCCGTTTCCCATCCCCCCAATGCTCCCATCAGACGTTGTTTGACGACGTAGCCTGATTTCAAAGTAACGAAAGCTTGTTCCGCCGGCGCTGCAGGTGCTGCGGCACACGGAGCTGATCCAGGAGGTGGTGTCGCAGGCGCGCGGCTCGTTCGCGCCGTCGGTCGGCATGATCAAGAAGTGCATCGAGGCGCTCATCGACAAGCAGTACCTGGAGCGCGCGGTCGGGGCGCTCGACACCTACTCGTACCTCGCCTAGCCTCCCCCCCACGGCCTGCCCTGGGCCCGGGCCTGCGCCTGCGCCTGCGCCCGCAGGTCCGCGCTCCGACCCCGGGGGCCGCGAAACCTCGCCTTAACACGTTCGTCGCCACGTCACGCGAATACGGGTGACACATTTCCTGTTAAAGTTTATAGGATTTTTAGTTGGATTTTCCGAAGGACTTTTACGGTATAAGCACTTGTATGTAAATATAGGACATGCAACATTAAAATACTAAACATATTCACATAACGCTGTACCTTTTGTCAATATCATATAGGACCATATGACATTATACTCCGGAGGCGGTCGGTCACTGCGGCTTGCGGGAGGCTTGCGAATCAAAGGTGGTCTTAGCTTGAATCCCCTTTGTAACTTGTTTGACGCGCGCTCTATACAATGCACGGTTGAACCATGGATAACCTAGCGTTGCATTAGATGCAATGTCTTCGTACGATCTCAATCAGCGTCTCACAGCCTCGTCACCACAATGCTACGTCGCATGCTTTTCGAGAAATATTTGAGGTGAAGAGCAAAATTCTGTGCGACAAATCGAAGATGATAAATATCACAATACAGTCACGGTACTCGAGCTACATTGTTTATATATCGCTGGATTACGTCACGGCGTAGTGAGAGTCAGATTTAGGCCCCTGGGAAACACAAACGGATCGCGCTGCGCGACGAACGTGTTGAGCGAGGCGAACTACTCGACATATTATCAACTAACACACTAGGACGAGTATATTTATCAATTTTCAATAAAAAGGACATCAAGTAAAAGTACAAACATTAACTCATTTTGCTGGATATTTAACATCACTTGTTTTTAATCATTGACTGCACTAGACAAGTAGCATTCTCTCAGCGATATCGCCCAGAACAGTGCCAAATGTATGCGATTGGTATAATCTTTCGAAATATTACGTCGAAGCGTTATATAAATTCAATACATTTATCGCTTTTCTATTAGCGTTACCGTTGGCAGATTGTTACACTGGCTAAGCCCGATCGCTCAGGAGGCGGTGTCGCACCCAGCACCTCTCTCCATGATAGCGACGGTCAAAAAATATTGATCTAAGAAATGTAAACCAACGATGCCTTGAAACTTTGGTGTAAAATTTTATATACTGATAATATAAGAATTGTTTACTAGACGTCATTTTTTAAAGTCGACATTAATATTACAATTATCAACCCTTTGCACTCGAGACCATTTTCCCTAGTACATAATGTGATGAGCGAAAGTGACCTCTCCAGTACAAAGGGTTACTGAAAACAAATATTATATTGCATGTTTTTTAACTTATTGCATTATTTTTTTATTACCCTTAGGATAAAATACGGTTACATATGAAATGAAACTAGATGGCAGCACTAAAAATTTAAACCACGCAATCGTTATAACTCGTGATATTTTTTTATATTCTATCTGCAACCTTTTCATCGAGTTTAAACGTGATATTTCTGCTGTTAATTTCTGAAGCATCCTGCTGAAGCTAGATGACATTGCTACCATGCCATCGTAAGACCATTAAAGTGCCAAGATTAGTTTTTTAAACAATTGAGCCGGTGATCATTCTATAAAATACATCTAAACAAGTGGACAAGATGCCGTTAAAGCATGGCTAAGAACATTCCCGATAAAATTGCCTTTCAAACGACGAAAGTAAATCGATATCGGTTCATCCGTTTAGGAGATACGATGCCACAAGCGGAAATACATACCATAACAATGTTAGCAATTTTTTCAAGTTAGTTCAGCTCAAGCATCAGATTCAGATCAGATTTATAAATAAAAAAACAATTCAAATAATAAAAATATAGCAGAGCGGGTGTCTAGTAGTGATTTGACAACGGACTGTAGGCACACTGAACGGAAGCGTAAACAGTGCCTCGCATCTGGGGAGATCAAACAAAACACTTTTATTTAATCTACTTTGACAATAAACTAATTTATTACAAAATAACTAATAAAATATAAATTAATATTCATAATAAATACTTTAATGATTTGTAAATGTCCCTAAATAATATATTATACACAAAGTACGTTTAAACAATTATATTCAGTTAAAATATGGCGCCATGACAGGTGTAGTGATGTTCCGATTACGCGCGCCGACTCGACGTGCCGGCTCCTTGCTCTGTACGCATTTCTCAGTGAAATGTATAAAGAGGAATTATATTCAATTAAAAACCTTGATTATTATAATAATAATAAATTTTTAGATCTAAAATAACAGGACCGTAATAAAGACCGTCATAGTGACCAGTTTCGGCTTGTCGCGTTTCGGGATCAGCTTGTGTGTATCCAGTAGCTCGTATACCTAGAGACCTTCAGTCGTGGTATATGCGGGCCGACAGCGATGGCGCCTCTCATCACCCCCTTGACGGTGTTTGCCATTCTTGGACAACTCCGCACTTTGTCAAGCCGGTATAAAAAAATAACATGTTCGCAGGCAGAGGCTGCAACTTGCGCGCGAATCTATTGTAAACGAAGTATCGAGGATATGTTCCTGAGACCGTGATCGTATTAGTCGGCACATCTCTATTCTGAAACAAATTTAATCTACACTTAGATCGGCTCGCACCAACAAATTAAATCTAGCTATGACGTTGTATAAAACGCCATTTAGTTGAACCGATTTCATTCGATCTCAATAGTGATTTCAATTTGACAGTTTTTAAAACTGGATAATGTCGCCGAGCAAGAAAATAAGTACAGTTTAACGCTAAATAACATTTTATACGCGTTTAAACTAGATTTAGTTTGCTGGTGCAAGCTGACCTGAGGCTGGGTTTTACGGGCGCTATTTGAACACTTTGTATAGAAAATAGAATGAATTAGAAAAAAAATAGTAAAATTATGAATAAAGAGGCCGAGAGTGAGGGGGAGGGGTGTTGGGATTTTTTAATTTTCAATATTAAATTATCATTTCTTTGTATGGATTTTATTTTGTAAATGTTTATTTCACTGACGATGATTGATCAATGTTATTGCGGTTTGCGCAGGCGCGGGCGCGGGCTGCGTCTGCGGGTAGATCGCGATTAGATGTAATTATATGTATAAATAAATAAATATTGTACGGACGCCGTTTATTTGGGTTTCATTTATATTATTCAATCACCACTATCCTGGGGGCTTTGACAAAGTAACAACATTTGATCGAAGATACATCGTCTAGCTTGGCCTAACACACCGCCGAGTTCGACCTAATAGGGCGCCGAGTTCAGCATAGTACGGCGCTGACTCCGGCCAAACTCAATACTGAGTCCGGTCTAACACAGCGCCGAGTTCGGCCTAATAGGGCGCTAAGTCCGGCGTAATACTGCGTCGAGTTTGACTTAATATAGCGCCGAGTTCAGCCTACTACAACCGCGAGTCTTACGTTTGTATTTTAAAATGTAGCATCCCTTCTTTTAGTACAACTCTGCTTGGCCTAGCAGCGGTTAAGCGTGGCGTTAGCGTTGCATCGTAACATATCGATAACAGTTGTGTAAGGCAGGTGCCGGCTCCGTGGGTGACATAATGCGCAACATCGAACGCCGGTACGTGACTATCGGCAGCTTGCAGAGCCGTGTCCGACAGCTTATCTGTTGCGTCAAGTGAACTCACTCGGACAGCTTAGACACAAACATTCGGTTAGCGATAACGCCCGTAGAAAAACCTCTAATGTGTCAAATTGGCAAAACATGACATGATATTTCGAAAGCGCATGTAATGTTCTATGCTTTACAGGCGGACGCTTGACCCCAACCACACCTGGTGGAAGATGAAGATGAGTCCGATGATGAACCGCGTCCGCCTAACAAATGCCTATTCACTCTCCTTTTAAAGGCTCCCAGGTCATAAGATCGCGGAATTATGGCCGCTAAAAGTATATTCCACTCCTTAGCTGATCGCATGATGAATGTAGAAGCGATTCTTATCGTGCGGATATAAGGGACATCCACCACATACGGATGGTATCCGACACGATGTCTAGTGGTTTTGTGATGGAACGGGGCTGGTGAATCAAAGTATGCAGTTCCTGAGAACACTCTCCACCGTGCAACCGGTAAAAGACCGCGAGGCAGGCAACTCTACGTCGATGCTCGATGCTCTGCATTTTAATTTTTGGCAAAGAGTCGTCGCCAATAAGACTACGAGCTCTATGATCAATCGAGTCCAAAGCCGCCAACTGATATTTAGCGGACCCGTCCCATAGATGTACTGGCCCCCAAAGTGAGCACATCGCTCGTGATGGAATATAGTGTTGTTCAGGAACGGCTACGACCGCCGAGGGACGGAAATCCATTGGCGGTCGCCATCGCTATGTCAGCTCACACACACTCGTATACAATGACGGAAGGCCTCCAGGTATATCAACAACTGAGTATACACAAACTGATCCCGAAACGTGACAGTCCGAAGCGAGTCACTGGGACAGTCTCTACATTTGTGTACGTTTTCCATTAGCTATGATTGAGGTCAAGCGTGAGCCTATTTGTGATAAAAAAACCTTAGTTCAAATCTATGAATATGAAAAGTATGAAACGGCATATACGGTCATCCACAGAGTTGTGAACTGCAAGGCGTGTAGTCATGTCGCGGAATGCACTAGCCAAGGCGTCGTTCGGCAGTTGTGGCAGTTTGTCAGCGACACTCGTTTCGCAAAGCGATTTCACAGCGGCAGCGGCGATAAGGGCGCGGCTATATCCATGAGCGCGCGCGGACCGGGCCCACACGACAACATGCTGCTCGGCGCGCTCGCTGGAGTCGTTGCGCTGCTGCAGGTGAGTCACGTGCCACACTCGAGATAACCTTTGAGTGATGAAGAGATGAGAGAGAAGAGAAGTTACCACCTCTCCACCGCCAAGTGGTGCGTGGGAACACACAACACCACTGGAATAGCAGCCCTTTCAGGCGCCCTGTCCGGCACCATCTGCTCGGGCTCCCAGGATGAATGGGGATCCTTGCGGTCCTGCGTCGGCTGTCGCAGACAAGCCTGTATTATAGCGCGTGACATCGATTCTCACAGAGTTCACCTTATTTCAGCTAGCGGAGGCACAGTACGCGTATAGCCTCGCGGCGTCACCACCCGCTCCCCTAGTGCTTCCCGCGGCGCGATCCTGCGCGTGCTCCTCGCCCGCCGTGCCTGCGGCGCTGGCTGCCATCGCTCCCGCGCTGCCGGTGCTCGCGCCCGCCCTGGCTGATACCATTACCGCGTCTATTGCGGCCTCGTTGCCGCCGCTGCTGGAGGCCGCGCTGCCGACAGTGCTCACGTCCGTGCTCAGTGCTGCCGGGCCGCTGATCGAGGCGGCCGTGCCTTGCGGGTGTGGCTGCCCCTGCGCGTACCCCGCGCCGCCGTGCGCCTGCGCCGCGCCGCTGATGTTGGCGCCGCCGCCCACGTACTGCTCCCCGCTGCCTCACTACGCGTCGCCTTACTGTTACTAGCACTGCTGCCGAACGATCGTAACACTATTAGTGAACAAGCGATCGACTCTTTAGATGTAGGCTGGCTGGTGCCGCTAATATCTCGATTACCATTTCTGGTCCCGCATTCTGTTGGTTATTGTTTATGTATCGGTCGCTTAACGCTGGGTGATACTCGTAGCGGCCCGCACGATGCACAATGCACGGCTGCGTATAAATGAGAAATAATAAATGTCATTAAGGCCGTTATCGGATGTGCGCATGGTTTTTATTCTGGCAATATTATTTCCCAATTTGTTCCAGACCACAGATTATTTTAGCAACGTAAATTAGTTCAGCCTTAGCACCAATCAACACAAACGTATATAAATCCCCTCGTTTAGCGTCTTCTATCCTATATACTATAATGGCGACCGTTCTTTTGAATACCTAATAATTTAATTCAGTTCCACTTTCTCCCTTCCACACCAGCGATACGCGAGCTGATTTGCGAAACCGTTATTTGTATTTCAACACGCACGAAAGCTTTCCAACTTTTAACTCTCCTGGATCATCAGGCCGTAATAGGAACTTGCACTCGGATTATCCACGCGAAATGCTATTATGTAAATTGCTTTATACCTTATCTGTTGAAAATTGTCACCATTAAAACTGATTCATTGGCACCTAGAACTAAGTGCTTTTAGTAATAAAACAATATTAACACCACGAAGAAACCCACTTTATTTGAAGTCCATAATGATACAAGAGCTGCACAACTTACAAGGACTAGGTGTGCGGCTAGGCGCTCGCGTTGGCCGACTGCCCGCGAGGTACATTTCAGCTCTGAATCTTTAAATTTATCGAGGCTGGGCATAAATTATTATCTGTCATATACTTAACCTCATCCCTAACCAATCCTTTTACTCATATATGTATATGGATTAGATTAATTTAAAAAATTACAGTACAATTTTAGACATATTTTGGTGTATAACTTTGTAAAAATGTAAATATGATTTATCAGATGAGAAGCAAAATATACACAAAATCTTTTGACCTTGCTTAACTTAAGACGTGCTAACGATATCTAATGAGACTTATGAGTTCACTTTTAAAACAAAGGTTTGTACAAATTTATAGCTATAGCTAGATGGTGAGGTCTATAGCTTCTAATGATGGTGGCCTTTGGTACTTTTATGGCTTACAAATGAAAATTGTGTCAAAACATGACCACATCAGAAATGGCTTAGCAGTTTCCCATGTACGCACGTGCGGTTTATAAGAGCTATTAATACAAAGTACTAAGGTGCTTTCGCCTCTGGTCCTCCACGCCGGATGTGTTTGCTCAAGGATAAACTTACACCTTTTGTGGATTTTACATAGATGCATATAATATATGCAGGGTGATTTTATAGACGAAAGAGATATTCCGCATTCGATTGTAATACGAAATACGTAAAAAGAGTGGTATCTTAATATTTATTTATTTTATTTATTTATTTATTCAATGGTAACTACACAGCATATTATAAGATTATATACAAAAATAGGAAATAAAATAAAAAATATAAAATGCTAATAACGTAGTACACAACATATTAAATTTTGGTAAATTTTTGGGTCGCTCCCCGCATCGTATAGTGAGTGTTGAGTGTGTGTGCTCATATAGCTGTTGTATGAATATAAGTAAATTATAGTTAATATTTTTAGGGACAAGTGAATGAATAACAATGAATTGTTAAGTAGGTATTTCGCCTGTCCTGAGCCAGGATACAGTGCGAAGGGAAAACTAGTCAGTATCTTTTTACGTAAAAGGGACTTTTTATATACTCACGAATCAATCATGCGTCACGCGCGCTGCGGTGTCCGCGCTGTTTACGAATCTCTTTTCATTTGTTCATCAATGTTTCTGTATGGATTTTAATTATTTGTATTTGTATTCGTTACATAAAGGTACAAATTATTGTATTCTGAAATATCTTCCTCCAGTTGTCTCGTATATATACTTGCTTCTGGCAGTCGTGTTTCGCGATCAGATCTTGCAGATCCAGCGTCTTCTTATCTTCCGTCCTCATATGCTTGCTCATGGGACAAACTGTAACGTACGTGTCTGTAATTTGTTCTCTTTCGCGCGCGTAGGGTTCTTACAGTGCTATCTCTATTCCGGTCTGTATAATTTTCATTTATAACTTAATAAGTAATTTTACTGTCTCCCGTTTCTAGTTAAAGGCGCCAGCAGCCACTTCCCTCCAAGTCAGCCGTAAGCTCGTTTTGATTTTAAAAATTACTACTGAGTACTTACGTATAGTACTTTAATTACCCCGGCCCGGCATAGTGACTGCAGTGCACCCGGTGGTAAGTACAGTGTAGTCCAAAGACAAAAGCGATTATTAAAGGGCTAAAATTTATTGAGTCTCCGTCGTTATGACGGCCCACATATACGAGTGAAAGTCTTTAGGTATATGAGTCACTGGATATACACAAGCTGACTCCGAAACGCGACAGGCCATAGCGAGTCACTATGACGGTCTTACTTGTGTACTGTGGTCACGACTGTTACCGCAAAAAAAATATAGTGCTGTCCAATAAACGACTACGGTTATCAACAGCTAAGAAAAACTTATAAATATGACTGTGGCCAGTGTTCATGCCAACCTGCCTACATTTCTCTTTATGTGTACTATAACAGTTTTGGGATATAATTAAAAAAAATGTAAAACAATTATATTCATTTATTAAATTTAAACTAACAATAAACCTTTGGTTACAGAATTTAAACTCGAGCTAAATTCTAAACGACATCAATGAACGTCGCGTCGCGGTTCCGAATCATTTTGCAGACGACAAAAACGTTGAAACCGCCTCGCGGACTACCCTCACTTAAAAACGAATATGGCGTCAATTATTGCCAACCTTAAAAAGTATCGTTTACAAACTTCTATACTTTTATACAATAATGTTTTGTGTCTATAATATTACAATTTTAGAATGTCTCTTTGACAGATACGTGCTACGTACGATATGCAGACATATAAATAATATAACTCTAGATATAATAATAATATATTATATTATCTTGGATTTATCATAAACAACTTTATTCTTCACATCAAACGTGTTTAGAGTGTTTTAACGATCACCTGCGACATAGTTATTTTGTGTCCCGGGGGAAAACCCTCCACAGGACCATCAGTGCCGCTGCAAGGGCAGCGGCCCCAGTGTGTCAGACTCCTGTTGACTAAAAACCTTCCGGAGTGTCCTAATCGCTCCAACCGGGCCTGAGAAACCAAATTCATTCAAACGCTCGGGGAGCGTAAAATTTTGTTGAGGCTACCTCTCTGGGAGGGGTAGGAGTAAAGAGCCAATCTATCCAAAACCTCTCTCAGGTGGCGCGCAGGTCACTGCGCATCGCTTCCGTCTCACCCGTGCAGGAGATTCCCTCAACTCTACTGCCCGGCTACATGCGACATAGTGTAATGTAATATGTTATGCTATATAAAAAAAAACATACATAGAACGTCCTCATTTTTTAGGTCTGTTAAAAATAACAATTGTAACTGTTTAAAATAGTTGATAGTTAAAAATTAATCAATTATTAGTATCTTTGTACTAAACTAGATGGCGCTACAATCGAATTAAAACTCACAATTGTCTTGTTACACAAAATTGTAAATATATTGAGAATTTTAATACATAACGGTTCGACAATACGGTCTTTTATTTGAACATCCAGCTTCACATAGTGCAGTGCTCGGGACTGTAACTGTCCGTTCCACCATTTTTAAGACGTTCGGTGTCCCGTCACCCATATCGGGGTGACGTTCTTCTTATTAAAGTTAATAGGATTTCTAGTTGAAATTTTAAAAGGAATTTAATGGAATACGCACTTGGAATGTAAACACAACACACCAAACACACAACATACATACATGCATTGTTGTGTTGGATATACAACATTAAAATATTCACATTATACAATACCTTTTATTAATTTATATAGGATAACATATTACATTATACTATGTCGCGTGCTTTTTGTTACAACACTCTAAATACATTTGAGGTGAAGAACAAAATTATTTCCGATAAATCGAAGTAATACTCGAATTACATTGATTATATATCGCTTGTTTATGTTACGGCGTACCGAGAGCTGGATTTGGGCCCCGTGAGAAACACAACCGAATCGCGCTGCGTAACGAACGTGTTAAACAACAATCATAATAATTAGTTATGTTTAAAATCTAAATTGGAATTTAGCTACTGGACTTTACATAAAAAAATATTATAATACAATAGAATTGTAAATGCTTAATTCTATGATATGCAGGAAACAAATATATTTAAGTATAAATTATCTAGAATAATTCTTTCTGTACTTCATTAGAGCATTATTATCTCTAGTCTACATACAATTGTTGTTTTAGGCCGAGATTTCTAGACTCAAATTTGCCCAGGCTGCGTTGAGAATATTTAAAAATAGACGCACGGTGCGTATTCCGTTTCTGATGACGTTATAATGTTGCATGACTATCTGATGACCATCTCCTAATGCTCATATACTGGGGGGATCCCTGGGGGTCAGCCGGGAGGCCAGCCCATCTGCCTGCCGCCCAGCACGTGCACATGAAGGTGGTAGACGCTCTGTGCTCCGTCCCGACCGTTGTTGACCACCAGCCGCCAGCCGGAAGGCGCGCGCTCCGCCCCCAGCGTGCGCGCCACCAGCATCAGATGCCCCAGCAGCTGTAGGGGAAAACGGAGACATCAGAACAGCCTTGCTGCAGACAAACCCTCACTTGTAATACAACCCTATGGATATGAAATTACAGACAGTTATTTTATTGTTATAAACTATAAAACTAGAGAATAAATTTCATCAAACCATTACTATTCATAATAAGTAATATCATCACGCTATAACCCTTTCAAGGTCAGCAGATACATTAGTGGCTGTATTAACTTTACTCATATATGTTACGGCCAACGTGACCAGTAGCGCTGCTGAGCGCCATTCTCACAGCACTAGTACACAATAGATTCCTACTATAATAGACGCCATCTGGGATTCCTCACAATGATTTCCTTCATCTGTGAGCATGTGGTGTCTAAACGCGAGCTGGGTTGGAACCCACGAGCACTCGTCAGGGATGAATATCAGTCCCTTCTCCACTAACCCACTATACAATATGTAATTAGTTCAATAATGTTATAATTAGGTTTTAAAACAAAATGTTTTCCTGTAAGTGATTTGTAATCTATCTTTATGAGTATAAACTCTTTGAAGGAATCATATGAAGCTGTTTTCCATTTGAATTCCTAATTAAATATATCTTGTTAGATAGTGGAGTGCGTAATTAGCGTTTGTGTGTTATCAGCCGTTATCAGGCACTATCAGCGGGCGTGCAGGATGCCAGGCCGGTTACTCACTGCAGAGCGACAGCTTCTAGCACAGCTACGTAACTGTTGAAATACTTGCAAACATAGTAACACTATATTTCACAATTCAGTCTTCTTTACTACTAGTTATTGTAATTCAAGTTAAAAACTCTTTTATAATAACAGAATTTCTTTAAACTATCTATCAGGACACTGAATCCCTATAGGGGTAGGCAGAAAGAATGACACACCACTTCAATTCCTCTTTCTCTTCCTTAGCATTCATTAATCTTATCACCAGAGATGGGCAAAATGTAATCTGAATAATTATTAAAGATTATAAAATGTAGTCCTAATTTTAATTTTCTTGCTCTGTAATCATGATTAAATCTATTTAAAACACTAAGGTGTCATAAATGTGTATGCAATCTGGGATTCCTAGTGATTAAAACATAGATGAGCAAAATGCAGTCACATTAATGGTAAAAAGGTAAAATGTAATCTTTAATCATTTTTATTAATTTGATTACATATTGCCCATCTATGGTATCACACACTCACTGATTACGCATACTTTTGACATTACCCTCCATCAGAATTCTTTATTTGGTTTGTGTCGGCAATTCTCTGTGGGCCTTCAACACACATGTGAGACATTTTATTGACAATAAGAAATATTTATTAATTGAACTCCGTGAAATCAGCTTCAGTCAGGCCAGAGTGCTGGTGTAATGCTACCCCTCTCTTGCTTAGTGCCTTAGGAGCAGTATGTGGGAAACATATCATGTACTGCTCACGCCATGAAATGTTGAGCAATGCACTCGCTTAAGTGTGTCCTCCAGGTGTCATGTCCATCAAAGAGAGGGATTTTGTGAGAAAGCCTCCAGCATCCTAGCCCGGTAGGGTGGAGGATGGGCTGGGAGGATGAAGAAGAAGACTGTCTCTGCCAACTCTTTAACTTTTAATACAGTTTCAAAAATTTATGAGCTGCCCTCCAAGCTCTCTCGCTGACAATTATATGTGAAATTATTTCCCATTAGTCTCAATAGCTCAGCACGCTTGGAAGCCCAGGCTGAGCATCCTACGAGTGTATGCTACACTGACTCATTAGGATATCTGTCACTGTAATGACACCTTGACATCAACTCACTGTGGGTTATGCAGCACAGGTACCGTCCAAAGCAACTATGCCCATTGAGTAGCTGTGTCAGCCCATAAGAGATGATTTCATCATTATTAGTACCCGACTGTAACAATATTTCTTGATACACCATCAACTAAGTTTCAAAGTAAGACTGTATAGATGGCTCTCCTCAAAATCAGTGTTTTGTGTACGGTCAATGCAGTGCTGAACAATATGAGATAGTTGAACAGACCCGCTGAGTCAGGCACATTAGCTAATAGTTGGTCGCCTATTATTGATGATAATAATGTTTTTATTCTTACAATACAAATAATCGACACAAACACCTGGCTTCATGCTCTAGGCCTGTACAAAATAAACACCGAAGCCTATTTCAATATATAGCGTATTTTTGAAGGCTATGAATGATTCTTCCCGTGCCCATCGTTTCAAAATCCAAAACCCGCCAGAATAGCAAGCGTATGTCTACTAAATTTGATGTCATAATACTTGCCTCAAGGTCCGACTGTACAGCATCCTGAAGTCGCGGGATTCGACGCTTCGGTATCACTAAGAAATGTACCGGCGCTTGCGGGGATATATCGTTGAAGGCTAAACACAACTCGTCCTCGTATATGATATCAGCTTTGATTTCTTTGGATATAATCTTGTCGAATATTGTAGGTCCCGGAGACGCGACGCTTTGCGCTTGCGCTCGACGTACCTCATCGCTGTATGGCCGCTGGACCGCTATGGCGGAGCCTCGCGACAGATCGTATATGTTCGTCGGATACGTTTTCTTCAGTCTAAACTTGAAGGCACGTTGTAGAACTTTGTTAAACATTTTTTCTAATTTTTACAAACACATTTTCTTTTTATTTTGGCATTGTAATTTGACACTATAGTACTGTCAGCCTCTGGATTTTTTTTCTAAAATTCTTAAAACTCCCATAAAAACATCTGAAAAATTCTACCGAAAAAGATTGTTACGGAAGCGCTATCAAATATGATTAAGGTTGTAGGGTTATTCATAAAATGTATGTATTATGCACAGTGTTTATTTTTATTAAAGTATATTTATCAGTTGTATTATGAAATGACATAATTAAAATGAAATAATGTCTTTTTCTCCTATACCTCGTTACAAAAAGTACGTAATCTGTATGTATAAAAATATTATGCCACGATGTTTGTGGTTGATTTCCTCCAAAATAGCTTCAACCGATTTTTATTAAATTTTTATGCTTATTTGGTGGATATGAGAATTGGTGTAACGTGTATTTCGTTACGCTAGCTAATTAGGGTGTACCTATCCAGAATTTTTTTCCACATTTTTGACATACAATATTTCTTTTTGTATTTTTTATGGCTTAGCATTAAAAAATACCAATTACTTCAAAATTGGTTCCTCTCACCACCAATCTCTTATTCTTAAATGGTGATTTTAGTATTTTTGTATGAACAATATCCAAATAATTTTACTGTCATTCGTATTTCAAACAGATCCGAATGATTTATATTATTTAAAGACAGATGGCGTCACTTTCGTCTCAGATCCTATCTCCACACTTACAACACATTAATCAATTTTTCTTTACCAACTAAAATATTCATTGAAAATAATTTATAGAGCAGAATAACGTTTTCCAGGTCAGTTTAGTATAAAATTTGAAAAAAATATATATATCAAAAATTCCGCAATTTAGGCGTAATATTTTCACGTTGGCAAAATTGTTATTGTCATTTAAATGACATTCTATTAATGATATTGATGCTTATTAAATTCACTTTAGAGCAGGCAAAGAACCAGCCATACAGCCTTGTCTGATTTTTGTATTTTTTATTTGTTTGAAAGCCCGAAGCTGTCAGTCTGTTTTCTTCAAAGTTTTATTTAATTTCTCTCTTTACTATGCTAAAATATAGATAGTGCTTGTACGAGTTGTAAGTCTAAATTTCACACTGTCATGTCTCCCTATCATGATTGTTTAAAAGTCCGAAGCTGTATCTATTTTGTAGTTGTAGTAATAATCTAGGAAAACTGGTATGCAAATTGGTGAGAAAACTCAATGGACGTATCAGGAATGCTGGGAGGGCAGCGACCCCAGTGTGTCAAACTCCTACTGACTAAAAACCCCCGGAGTGTCCCTCTCAGGGTATCACAACCTGGCAGAAGGATGAAACTTCCTGCCATGCCTCTTCGCTTCCGACCGTGACTTTCACCATCGCGGCAGCGAGAGGTCGTCCCCAGTGTACTCTTGAACACCTCATGGGCTTGCTGCGCCGTGCATTCATTTTTAACAATAGACGATGTATGTATGTTCAGCATTGTTTTAAAGGGACATGAATAAATAAAAATGCCACGTGTATAAAATAAAATGTATACATTAATCTAACAAACAACAGCAAACACACTTGTCACATTCAGTATCCATTATCTAAAATGCCTAAGTAACAATGTTTATATCAAAACAAACAAGACCCAAATCACGCTCAGAAAATATAAAAAAAAGTAATCAAACCAACCACAAGGGATCGCCAAGTAACGTGGTACATTAATTTTATTCAATTTATGTGTTACCACTTACCACAAATATATATGTTGTGTTTCGACGTTTTTTTCCGAGTACTCTGCGACAAGAGGCTCAAATTGAACATTACCCGCAGGGGGGCCTCTACCGGCCCTCTACCTTTACAAATAACAGCTGGACAATATCACAGAATGCATAGAGCACAGCTGGCTCCAACACGCAGTTCCAATAGTTCGCTAGCCGTCGGTCGCCGTCGCGCGCTGCTGAGTGCTGCGCAGTGCCGGCTAGAGCAGCGCGAACAGCAAGCGGCACAGCAGCAGCAGCAGCAGCGCCACGGCGCAGTAGTGCAGCAGCCGCAGCCTGCAACACCACACGACAATGTTGCCCTCTACCACGTTTTAGTTGCCCTTTAGTGTCTGACCGAAGTCTTTGACCAAAAAACCACATTCGATTAAACTTTCAAATGGATCAAACTTGTATCCAAAGCTTGTGGTTTCTAGCTCGCGTCAAATTGAAACTGGTTGATCCGGTTGCAATTGTTCAATTATTTTAAATAATTATCCGACTACAGATCGATATCCGACCGAAACTGAGTAATCGGTTCCTGCTAAAAAGGTTTTGGCAAACTAATCAGACACAGTTCAAGATTGATTAAAAGTGACAAGTTGATATCGTTATATTTATACATTTATGTCGAGATTATTTACACAGACAGGTGGCAAAACCATAATGATATGAACCTTAGGGTGGGTTGGTGATTCCGGGCGGTAGACTCGAGGCAATCTCTTGCCCGCGGGTGAGGCAGAACGCGCGCGTGAGAGTCCTGAGCACCGTCTAATAGAGAGCTCCTAAGTGATGGACTCTTTACACGCACGCCTCGCAGCGAGGGGGGCCGGCTGGCAGTGAGTAGGGGGATACTGGCACCAGTACAGTAGGAGTCTGGCACACCGAGGCCCTGATGGTCCTGTGCAAGATTCCCCCCGGGGCTACCAAACCATGGGGTCGCATCGCGGACGTTCCGTACGGAAAACTTAGATACAGCTCCTCTCGGACCGTCGAAATCCCTCCGTAAGTTTCGGCAAAATATATAGTTATTGAGAATAATAATAATTTGTTAGAAACATCTAAAGCGCCGTGTGAAGCCGCCTATTGCAAGCGACGCGTCGCCACGCACTCGTCTATACATTGCATTATATAATGTAACTAGCTGATCCGGCAAACGTTGTTTTGCTATATAAGTTATTGTAATATCTTCTAAGATGTTCATTGAAAGTAAGTGATGTCAAAGACAATTTTATTCACAATTAAATACTCTTAATCAACAACACATTTATTTGGATAAAGATTAATATTATTACGATGATACAACTCTTAACAAATAATGCATTAATTTCGACCAAACTTGATTGCAATAAAAACGGTTCTAGTGAGTTAATCTTTAAAGATAGACATATACTGTTCCATTTTTTTTAGATCATTTCAAGAGAAATAATTCTTTCATACATATATTTTTGTATCTTAAACCGTTTTCGCAGCGCACGCAATGGAAGCCCTTAAGGATAAATCATTCTCCCAGTTTTTTCACATTTTCCATTATTTCTTCGCTCCTAATGGTTGTCTCGTGATAGCCTAAAGCTTTCCTCGATAAATGGTCTATTCAACACAAAAATAATTTTTCAATTCGAACCAGTACTTCCTGAGATTAGCGCGTCCAAAGAAACAAACAAACTCTTCAGTTTTATAATATTAGTATAGATTTAAATTGAGCACTGTATAGATGCCACGAGAGAAAAAACAACATTTGCATGATTAATATTTTGTGGTGGTGAACAGTGACGAGCAGACAGACCGGTCCATCCTGCGACGCGTGTCCCTGACGTCGTCGCACTCCCCCAGCGCGTACAGCTTGGTGCCTCTCACGAAGTTGGCGAAATGCTCCTCCCAGCTGGAACCAATTCACAGAAACGCAAGGAGTTACTGCCAGGCACTCAACCCAGTATGAATATATTGCGACAACACGGCGCCACGGTCGCTGCCCACAGATACCTGCTTCTCTGTAAACATTTTCAATTGAGTGCTGATTAAATTGACCAAACTAAATTAATAAAATCTTAATTAGATTCATCAATGACCAGTTGATTCACTTGACAATGTTTATAGGTTATGTTTCAATTGTAGATGATTAAGTTTTTGGTTTTTCTGTTTTTCTATTTTTGATATTTGATTGATTTCAAGTTAATTGTTAATCCCTTTCATAATTGTCCAGGTTTCCGCGCCATGTAGAAATCTAGAGCCTGGACGGGTCGTATTTATGTGGCTTTGGCGAAATGAAATATAATTTTATTCAAATAGACGTTTCTCTATGCACTTTCATAAAAAGAAATCTACCATACCGGTTCGTGAAACAGAATTTACCGAGAAGAGTCGGCAAGGAACATGATTTTTTCTACATAATGAGGTACAAATATATAAAAGAAAGGAACCATAATCCCACGAGTAAAAATATATACATTAAGACCACGCATTTGTATCAATTAAACAGACATTGATGGAACATTATTCCTTTTTTAGCTATGGGAACCCTCGATATCTTAGATAGAGTGTCCATATCTGATCTTGATAGCTCTAAGCTGATGACGATGATGCGGCAATGCTCACTTGATGTCGCGGATGTCGAGGCAGAACAGCGCAGCGTCAGCGTACGAGAGCCGCGCGCGCACTCTCCGCATGCCGTCGCCCGCGAACTGCCACTCGCGCAGCGTGAAGAACGAAAAAACCTCGTTCATCGCGCGCATCTTCTTATTGACGGTAATCAAGTTGTACCTGAAACAGGCAATCGACAGCATCTATCATTTGCTGTGGTTCCGGTGTACATAGGTGTGGTCAGTTCGCGGGGAATCTGGATCTGCATGTGAAAGAGATAATTAATTAGGTAATATGCCTTTGACCAAAAAGATCCAGGGAGGACCGGTTATGTGAGTCATTTACGTGAGTAGTTTCTGACAGAACGTAAGAATTTTCGGATAGGCCGGTTTACCGATGTCTATAGCCAAAATCAGTTAGAGATTGATAAAATGATTCCAAGAGATGATCCAAAGAGATGATCCGGCTCGAAGGTGAAGACGTCATGACGCTAATCGATCCATTCATAACTGACTGACTGTTACTTTTAGGATGACGTGTGCTCTAGGCGAGGGCCATGTGCGTCAAGTTAGCGATACTTCAGAGGCTGGTAGCGCAGGGAAACTGTGCTCCAACTTATATTCGCTGAGATAAATGGTGTGGGCAGCAATAAAACACCATCCCTCGAGACAGTGCTTAACAATCCTAACGCACGACGTGGTTGTAAAGTAATTGATTACAGGGCTACAGACCTGGAGCTCACCTTGGGGTGTTTACACAGTTCAAGTTCAGCACACCCCGGCTGCTACCCCTATGTGTGGCCAAGACGATGCTCTGAGGAATTCCCTTAAGTAAAAAAATGTATAGCCATTAACATCGTACTCGCCCTGTATTGATGCGCAGCAGTCGCGTCGCGTACTCCGCAGCATACAGCGGCAATGTCTGCAGCAACAGCACCGCAACCTCGTACACCAGTCTACGGAGGATATTAGCAAAAGTTAAAGAACATGGGGTTTCCAATAGAAGTTTCACAGTGGATGGAATATGAATTTCGTCACCATCATTATCACGGCATACATTGCATTTCATTCGCACCTATTCGCATGATCTTCTTTTTCTTCAACCTTCAGCCACCCAATGCTGAAATTTCTCCTAGCCCCTTGTACAAGGTCATTGATTTATGTGGCCGGCTTTCCCATATTCTTACAACCGTTTCGTAGTCTCCACTCGAGCATTTTCTTTTTCTACTTATTATCGAATCTACGACATATGTAGCCGTCTTACCTCCAATTTCTAAGTGATATAGCTTTAGATATACCAGTCACCCTAGTCCTTAGTCGAATATCGGTGTTTTTTATTTGATAATTGGACTCGCATGGTAACCTTGGTAAAAACGATAGGGAATAGGGAAGGGTTAATGGCGGCTTGTACGTGACGATGGTAAAGGGATTTTAAAGAGAGCCGCGTTGCGGGTAATCGCGCAGGCGATGGAACAGTGCGTCCAGGTTGTCGGGCTGGCACCACAGGCGTAGTGGTATACGCGCACCTCCACTGGCCTGCGCCCAACACCCTACGACCACCGCGCCGACTACACTCTAATAATGACTTGTTCTGCGTGACGATTGTGAAGTGATACAAGAGCGCGTTGCTCAGCGTGCACCAGCGCAGGTGGCGGAACAAGATACGATGGAGCTGCCATCAGGTCATCGAAATATCATCAAAGCGTCCTGCGACCACCGTAGTAATTACATCCTTAAAGTGACCTGTTGTGGGTGACGATTGTGAAGGGATGCCAGAGCGCGCCGCGCTGCGGGTACTCGCGCAGGTGGCGGAACAGCGCGAGCCGGAACTGGCGCCAGGTCGTGGGGTTGTCGCCGGAGCCGCAGTTGTACACGCGCACCTCCGCCGGCCTGCGCAGCGCACACATGAACTGACCATACTTTGCACATCTCCAATAAATACTTGTTTTTACTTAAATAGTTATGGATTCGAAGAAGAAGAAGCAAGATACTCAACTCTCTGCTAGCTTACAGCAGACGTATCCTGTTTGAGCTCATTGGAACGGTTTAATGTATAGGTTATAGATAGATGAGTAGGGTTTTTTTAATGTAGAGATACAGCTTAAAAAGGGCAATTCGCTCTCGGAGTCGTTGAAAGAATACAAATCTCAGGGTAAGCTGGTAGCTATTAAAGAGCCACCCTAGGGCTTGTAGCCAATAGGAATTTGGTACAACGGGGCTCCCGCCTTCACGATGACCCTGATGGTCCTATGCAGGATATTCTTCCGAATACAAAATTTTTTTTAATTTAATGTAATTAGAAATGTGACCGGTCTGTGGCAGTCTCCCAGGCGACAGCGAGCAGTGCGTCAGCGGCGTAGTCCACCGGCAGCAGGTCAGCGCGCAGCGTGTCCCGGCAGAGAAATGCGTGCAGCAAGCCCTTGCCGGCGCCCACCACGGTGCCGCTGGGACCGTTCAGGCTCTCCGTCCAGCCCGGGAACGGGTGCCGGTGGGAGGATACCACTACGCACAAGACAGCATCATGCATATTTTTTGCGCACTTTGGAATTATGGAACGGGTTGTCGGGTGCAGTTGTTCGGCAAAGGTAAGACATGGGACTCTTCAAGAAGGCAATTAACAATGTTCTCCCTGGTCTAAAACGCAATAGTAACGCTTCTGTGTTCTTTAGAGGCCGCAATAGCTTACGGAGGTGAGCGGTGGCTGCGTTACCTATGGTCGGCCTGAAGATGGCGACAGGGTAGGAGAGTCGGGGCCGCATCTCCTGCAGCGCGCTCTCCGCCATCGCCTTCGAGAACGTGTACGTGTTGGGCTTCGGCGCTATCAGTCTGCCGAGCAAACATTCCGCACTATAACACTGAGGCTGATTAACTCACAACGCGTTGTGACCACTGTGAATACATCCACATTGCCCCTGCCCACAGTCGCGTCCGGGTACCAGACAGAGAGGGGCAGGGGCGGGGGCGGAGGCGCGGGCGGGGGCAGGGTGCAACTAACTCTGGCGCGCGACGCGCGAGCTCCTCGGGCGCGGAGTGGGCGAGGCGCAGCAGCGGGCGCAGCGGCGCGGGCAGGGGGTACCAGACAGAGAGGGGCAGGGGCGGGGGCGGAGGCGCGGGCGGGGGCAGGGTGCAACTAACTCTGGCGCGCGACGCGCGAGCTCCTCGGGCGCGGAGTGGGCGAGGCGCAGCAGCGGGCGCAGCGGCGCGGGCAGGGGGTACCAGACAGAGAGGGGCAGGGGCGGGGGCGGAGGCGCGGGCGGGGGCAGGGTGCAACTAACTCTGGCGCGCGACGCGCGAGCTCCTCGGGCGCGGAGTGGGCGAGGCGCAGCAGCGGGCGCAGCGGCGCGGGCAGGGGGTACCAGACAGAGAGGGGCAGGGGCGGGGGCGGAGGCGCGGGCGGGGGCAGGGTGCAACTAACTCTGGCGCGCGACGCGCGAGCTCCTCGGGCGCGGAGTGGGCGAGGCGCAGCAGCGGGCGCAGCGGCGCGGGCAGGGGGTACCAGACAGAGAGGGGCAGGGGCGGGGGCGGAGGCGCGGGCGGGGGCAGGGTGCAACTAACTCTGGCGCGCGACGCGCGAGCTCCTCGGGCGCGGAGTGGGCGAGGCGCAGCAGCGGGCGCAGCGGCGCGGGCAGGGGGTACCAGACAGAGAGGGGCAGGGGCGGGGGCGGAGGCGCGGGCGGGGGCAGGGTGCAACTAACTCTGGCGCGCGACGCGCGAGCTCCTCGGGCGCGGAGTGGGCGAGGCGCAGCAGCGGGCGCAGCGGCGCGGGCAGGGGGTACCAGACAGAGAGGGGCAGGGGCGGGGGCGGAGGCGCGGGCGGGGGCAGGGTGCAACTAACTCTGGCGCGCGACGCGCGAGCTCCTCGGGCGCGGAGTGGGCGAGGCGCAGCAGCGGGCGCAGCGGCGCGGGCAGGGGGTACCAGACAGAGAGGGGCAGGGGCGGGGGCGGAGGCGCGGGCGGGGGCAGGGTGCAACTAACTCTGGCGCGCGACGCGCGAGCTCCTCGGGCGCGGAGTGGGCGAGGCGCAGCAGCGGGCGCAGCGGCGCGGGCGACGGGTACACGCGCTCGGCCACGTCGCTCCGCTCGGCGTTGCTGTACGCGGTGGAGACGTGCACCAGCGCCCGCACTCGCGGCAGCGCCGTCTGCACGAGCTGCGTCAGCTCCAGCAGTGCGCTGAGGTTGTGTCGGAGGGCGACGCCGAGCTCCTCGTTGAACCGCACCGTCGCCGCGCCGTGCAGCACCACCGACACCTGGGGCCAAGCAGTATGTATACAACACTAGCTTGAACTTCGTAGTGCTTTACAATTAATTAATGTCTTTTTAACTTTTACTGAAACCTGCATCCTCTCTTTTACTCAACTTCTTTTGTCAGTCCTCCCTGTCTCTCTCCCTCCTCCCTCTATCTTCTCGTCATCATATCAAAGAAACAAATACATATAAAAAAACCTTTTTGTACCCCTTACTTAAAAAATATAGTTAAGGTTAATTGCGTCCCTTTCTACGTAGCCCCAAAGAAAATCCAGTACAGGACCGTCAGAGCAGCCGTGGTGACAAAACTTTCCCGGGAGTGCCCTCTACTCGCTGCCTGTTGACCTGGAGATTCATATTTCTTAAATAATTCGGCGAGCGCATAACCTTCCCAGACTCCATCTTTGGTAGAGATGGCTTTATAGAGTCCATGCATCAAGCCTGCAAGTAGTTGGTGCTCAGGAAACACGCGCACCGCCTCTACCGCATCCAGGCAGCTGACTCCTTCATGTCGACTGCCCGGTACATACAAAAGCCCAGAAGAACGTATAGGGATGCATACACTGCAATGTCGTAAACAATTCTTCGATTTAATGAGTCTCTATAAACTCTTTCGTTGGCGTGTGGTGATTCAGAATTTCTAGAACAATTTAGCATTGCGGCACCTCGCAGGCTGCCTCGGTATCCTGCTCACATATTTGCCACCAAACGTTTTGTCACTTTTCTGTTGCGCCAGGGCTGTCGCGTTTATGTAACGGGTGCATGGCCGGAGACAAGAGCATCGATATATTTTCCAATTCGATGCCGACCTTCAAGAAAGAAATTAGTGAGCTGGTGTGTTCAGTTGGGTATTATGTGTCAAGTTGTGTTTGTAGGAATTGTTATCAAGTTTTTTTTTCGATTTTTTATTTTATTTTTTATAAATTTATTATCATTAATCAATGATTTTGAGACATGCTGCGGTAATCTGTTACTGGTATCTATTGTAGACATTTAACTGGTGCACACGATTATTTTGTTAACAATTGTACTGTTGATAGCCCCTAAATAAATAAATACATTTATCGGATCTATAGCAGGAACTCCATTCCCAAATTGCTTTGTACCGCAGTGGGGACACATGCTTCGCCCGCGCGGTTAAAGCAACCGAGCAGTAGATTTGAGGGATTTGCTGCTCGGAGAAGGCGGAGACGTTGCGTGTATGTCTTTCTCACACCGCGGTCCTGGCGAGCGGCCCTTTACATCCGCGCGCTACACAGTAGGTCTCTGAAGAAAACTCTTCGCTCATGGGGTCGTAGGAAGGAGTAGAGGACGCGAAGGGCACTCACGTCCTGCAGCGCCGCGAGAGCGCGCTCGTCGAGGCCGAGGCGGGGCAGCGCGCAGTCCCCGGGCACCGCGTGCAGCCGCTCCAGCCGCTGGGGGCAGCGCGCCCGCAGCACGTCGAACACCCGCGAGCGCTTCAGCCGCTGCAGGCGCTCTTGCGGCGTGGCGCCGCGCTTGGCCCGCAGCAGCAGATGCACCGCCGACACCGCCGGGCACGTCCACAGCAGCCGCTCCACCAGCACCTGCAGCCAGCGCTCCGGCTGAACTTCTTGGGCACAATGTTGGCAACACCGATCGATAAAAATCTACTTTTTTTATTCTGACTCGACGCAATGACTGCATCGCACCTGATGGTAAGCACGGCGTAGTACAAACAACACCAACGACTATCGACAGGTAAGAAAAACTCACCCGTAATCATAACGATCATGCCGGCCTGCACAAATATCTCTTTACACTATGGTTAAAGGATCCCATATCATAGGATGAGACTGTCATATATGTAAGGTAGTAATAAGACAATATTGTATGTCGGTATTTGTATAATCCTTCTTCCGCAAATATATGCCTATTAAGTCGGTTGTGTTTCCGTTGTGCTCCCTAAATTGCAAGTATCCTGGACATACATCTCACTGGCGACGAGGATTCGTGGACCTACGAGTGCGGTGTGGTGTGAAAGTGACTTTTGGACTTTGCGAAGGAAATTATTGTACTTTTTGTTTATAATGGCAGTAGGCAAAATCGGTCATTTTGACCTACAAAAAGACAGTTGGGACTTATATATTGACCAAATAGAACAATATTTTATAGTTAATAAAGTTGAACAGAACCTTAAAGTGCCAACATTAATTACATTGATAGGGAGTGAGACCTATGAGCTAATGAATAATTTATGTGTACCCGATAAACCCAGCACAAAAACTTTTGAACAGTTAGTGGCTATTATGAAAAGGTTTTTGCAACCACAACCCAGCACATTAGCAGAACGCTACAAGCTTCGGCAGCGAGTACAAAGGCACGATGAAAATATCGCGGATTTTGTAGCTGAATTGAAGAAACTGTCGAAACATTGTGGCTTTACAGCGGACAGTCTGCAGGAAAATCTTCGAGATCAGTTCGTTTGTGGCTTAAAAAACGAATTCATAAGGCAGCAATTATTCGCAGAGGATGATATAAAGTTCGACAAGGCGTATAGACTAGCTATAAGCATGGAAGCAGCTGAAAAGGATGCAGCGGCGGTGGACGACTGTGCCCGGGGGAGGGGCGACAGTACATCGGCGCAGGCAGTGCATCAGCTGCGAGCATCGGCATCGTCGCGGGAGCAGAGCGGACGCCGTGCGGGGCGAGCGGGGCAGCCTACGCGAGACGGCATGCATCGAGTTCCGATAAGTGGTGGTGCAAGTGGCACAAGAGGAGCGGATAGCGGACGGAAGCAAGATGGTAACAGAAATTCATATGTTCGACCAGCGACTGGTAGCAGGTGTACAGTATGTGGTGGTCAACATATCAGTGAATACTGTAAATACAGGATTTATACATGTAGGATATGCAATCGGGAGGGGCATTTGCAGAGGATGTGCCCAAAATTAAACAAAAATACATCGCTGCTTAATGTAGTGGCCAAAGAAAGCGCCCGTATTGAAGATGGATTTAGCGACAGCGAAGAGGTGAATAATTATTCAATTATTTCAAAAGACATTAATAAATTTAGACCATACACCATTGTTGTTTACATCGAACAAAGACCGCTAACGATGGAGGTAGACACGGGCAGTGCGATATCGTGCATCAGTTACGACTATTATTTAAAATATTTTACAAATTGTACACTTAGACATACTAGTTTAGTTTTAAGATATTACACAGGTGAAATAATTAATCCTGTGGGTATGATCACACCGTTAGTGACGTATAATGATAGAAGTAAAAAATTAGATCTCTATGTAGTTTGTCAAGGAAAAACGAATCTCTTAGGCAGACAATGGCTGCATGAATTAAATATTAGTTTAAATTCTTTAAATGTTTGTAAAATAGATGAAAGTAGCATATCATTTAATGTGTCGGAATTTAGTTCCAGATATTGTGAGGTATTTTCTGACGGCTTGGGTCGTTACACCGGTGGCACGGTCGGGTTCACGCTTCGCGAAGGCGCGCGGCCTGTGTTCCTGCGAGCGCGCCCGCTGGCGTACGCGCTGCGCGACCCGGTGGAGCGCGCGCTGGAGCAGCTGATGCGCGACGGCATCATAACGCCTGTCACCACGTCCGACTGGGCGACGCCGATCGTGCCGGTAATGAAAAAAGACGGCACTATAAGAGTATGTGGCGATTTTAAACTTACCTTAAATAAATGTTTAGAGGTGGATCGTTTCCCTTTACCCAGGGTGGAAGATTTATTAACCAAACTACACGGGGGACAAAAATTCACTAAATTAGATTTATCTCAAGCATATGCACAGTTGGAGTTAGACGAATCTAAGAAATATACCGTAATTAATACACACAAAGGCCTATATATGTACAACAGGTTAATATACGGTTTAGCTTCGAGTCCGGGGATTTTCCAAAGAAAATTAGAGCAGCTTTTTGCCGATATGCCGAGGGTTGGGGTCTTTCTGGATGACTTAATTATAACGGGAGCAGATGACGAGTCACACATAAAAACGTTACATGAGGTATTCGATAGGTTATTGAAGTATGGACTAAAGATTAAGAAAGATAAGTGCGTATTTTTTGCAAACTCTGTTACATATTTGGGATTTGTGATCAACAGAGAAGGAGTTCATACCTCTCCGGAAAAGATTAAGGCCATTAGTGGTGTGCCGGAGCCCAAAAATGTATCAGAATTACGTTCATTCATTGGAATGGTAATGTATTACTGTAAATTTGTCCGCAATTTGAGTACAATTATGGATCCGCTGTATAATTTACTTAAGCAAAAAGTCAGGTTCGAATGGAACTCTAACCATAGGAACGCATTTAATAAAATAAAAAAAATGTTAATTTCCAGTGAGGTACTGGCTCACTACTCGAGTGAGTTACCCTTGATATTGAGCACGGACGCGAGCAGCGTCGGCGTGGGTGCCGTCATCTCGCATCTCACCGAGCAGGGAGAGCGGCCCGTCGCTTATGCCTCACGCACGTTGAGCGCAGCGGAGAAACCCTACTCGCAGATCGAGAAGGAAGCCTTGGCGATCATCTATGGCGTAAGAAAATTCCACCAATATTTATATGGTCGGCGTTTTACTTTAAGGACGGATCATAAACCCTTGGTGACGATATTTGGGGATAAAGTAGGAATCCCAGTGATGGCAGCGAGCAGAATGCAACGCTGGGCAGTAATATTGGCAGGATATGATTATAGTATAGAATATATTCGGGGCGAAAAGAATTCTGCCGACGCCTTGTCACGGATGCCTGTAGGAAACATTAAAAAAGATCAGGTTGAGACAACCTACATTCATTTTGTGCAAGATTTCCTTCCTGTATCGCGAGAGATGGTACAACAAAATATTAACAACGACAAAATATTAAAAGAAGTGTACATTTGCTTACAAACGGGTTGGCCTAGTAAATGTAAAGACAACAATATGAAGCCGTATTTCGATCGTCGTAATGAACTTTATACCGACGCCGGGTGTATTGTGTGGGGTTACAGGTTAGTCATACCTGAGCCTTTAAGACCACTGATATTAAAAGAATTTCACATAGGACATTTGGGAATCGTGAAAATGAAAAGTATAGCCCGCAGTGTCGTATGGTGGCCCGGTATTGACGCGGATATTGAGCGCACGTGCAGGGACTGCGCGACGTGTGTCGCCGAGGGTCCGGCGCCGCCGCGAGCACCACCACAGCCCTGGCCATATTTGCTGCAACCGTGGTCTCGGCTGCACGTTGACTTTCTAGGACCATATCAAGGTAAAACCTTCCTGGTAATCATTGGTTCCACAACAAAATGGATAGAATTATATCAGATGCCAAGGACAACGGCCGGCAATGTGATTCGAGTTTTACGTGAGACATTTGCACGTTTTGGCCTGCCGAAAGAAGTAGTGTCTGACAACGGCCCACCATTCACAAGTAAAGAGTACGCCGATTTTATGCGAAATAACGGTATCAGGTTGACGTATAGTTCTATACACCATCCAGCATCTAATGGAGCCGCAGAAGGGGCAGTGAAGTTATGTAAGCGAGCAATGGCTAAATCAATCAGAGACGGTTGTGACCTTGACTCAGCACTGCAAGCATATTTAATGGCCTATAGAAACGTGGAGCATGGTACAACAGGCACATCACCTGCTATGCTTCTGCAGCGTAGGCCCTTAAGGTCAAGGTTGGACCTTTTACAAAGAGATAGAATGATAGAAGACAAGGTAAAATATAAGCAACAGAAACAGGTAGAATACGTGGGCGGTAGGGAAAGGTTGTTTAGGGTAGGAGAAAATGTATTAGTTAGGAATTATGGAAGAGGAGAAAAGTGGCTGTCAGGAAAAATTAATCAGAGAATAGGATCTAGGCATTATTTAATTGGCAAGGATAACGATCCACCACTAAATAGACATATTGATCAGATAAGGAAAGACACCGGGAACATTGATGATTCTGATATGGACCGTTCACCGGTTACCACCGACGCAAGAAACATAGCTTGTGATGCACAAGCTCCTTTAGAACTACCGTCTAATACGGAACCCCCACTGGGAACTGAGCCACCGGTGGAAAGACCCAAGAGAGTGAGAAAGCCGGTAGAGCGTTATGGTTTTTAATTTTAAGATTATGTACTAATTAAGGGTGAGGGTGTCATATATGTAAGGTAGTAATAAGACAATATTGTATGTCGGTATTTGTATAATCCTTCTTCCGCAAATATATGCCTATTAAGTCGGTTGTGTTTCCGTTGTGCTCCCTAAATTGCAAGTATCCTGGACATACATCTCAGAGACCTCTTCAAATCTATAGTAATATTATAAAGCTGAAGAGTTTGTTTGTTTGTTTGTTTGTTTGTTTGTTTGTTTGAACGCGCTAATCTCTGGAACTACTGGTTCGAATTGAAAAATTCTTTTTGAATTAAATAGACCATTTATCGAGGAAGGCTATAGGCTATATAACATCACGATGCAATTATTAGAAGCGAAGAAATAATGGAAAATGTGAAAAAAACGGGCAAAATTTTTCATCCTTGAGGGCTTTCATTGCGTGCGCTGCAAAAACGGTTCAAGATACCAAAAATATATGTAAGAAAGAATTATTCCTCTTGAGATGATCTAAAAAAATGTCCGGGACAGTATATGTTTATCTTTTAAGATTAAGTCACTAGAACCGTTTTTATGGTAAACAAATTTGGTCGAAATTAATGCATTATTTGTTAAGAGTTGTATCAACGTAATAATATTAATCTTTATCCAAATAAATGTTTTGTTGATTAAGAGTATTTAATTATGAACAAAATTGTCTTTGACATCACTTAATTTCAATGAACATCATAGAAGATATTACAATAACTTATATAGCAAAACTACGTTTGCCGGATCAGCTATGTCTTGATAAGCGCGAAACTCGAGAACGGCTGAACAGATTTGACTGATTTCTTTTTTGTTGTGTTTGTAGAAGTCTGGGGAAGGTTATAACAGAGAGAAGATTTTAAAAAATTATCTGAAAAAGTCTAAAAACAACACTTTTCTATATTCTCATACAAAAGATTTGTTATAAGTCAATTTGAAGTTTAACACCATAGCATAAAGTTTAAATGTTAGTGGACGGGTTCCGGGAAGGCAAAACAATTGAGTGACGTATAATTATTAATGTCAATATTTGTAATAAGTGAATTAAAACAGTTTTATCACTAACATCGGAGCCTGCAGCTAACTCGGACGTGGTTTGCGATGGATTCGCTTCCACAATAGCCTTCAACTCTTCATTATCAACTTGAGTCTCAGGCCGTCCACGGGGCTTGTTCTGCAGGTCGAAATTTCCAGAACGAAAACGTTGGAACCAAAAACGAACTGTGTTTTCTTTTGCAACACGACCGCCATACACATCATTCACCCTTCGAGTTGTTTCCGCAGCACTAGTGCCACGGCGGAACTCGTACTCGTAAATAATGCGATATTTTAAGTTTTCCATTTTGTAAAATGAGTGACGCAAACAGAAAAAAAAACAGAAGAAAAATACAAATGAATGACGATCATCGAAGCACAAATACATGAGTCTATAGCTGTACAAATTTGAATTTGGAATTCCTTACCAAAGAGGAGAAATTTGTGATTAAAGTGGCCAGTACGAAAAACGCCAATTTCATATGTAAGGACCTAATATTATAAAGCTGAAGAGTTTGTTTGTTTGTTTGAACGCGCTAATCTCAGGAAGTACTAGTTCGAATTGAAAAATTATTTTTGTGTTATATAGACTATTTATCGAGGAAGGCTTTAGGCTATATAACATCACGATGCAACTATTAGGAGCGAAGAAATAGTGGAAAATGTGAAAAAAAACGGGGAAAATTATTCATCCTTGAGTGCTTCTATTGCGTGCGCTGCGAAAACGGTTCAAGATACCAAAAATATATGTATGAAAGAATTATTTCTTTTGAAATGATCTAAAAAAATATCCGAAACAGTATATGTCTATCTTTTAAGATTAACTTACTAGAGCCGTTTTTATGGTAATCGAATTCGGTCGAAATTAATGCATTATTTGTTAAGAGTTGTATCAACGTAATAATATTAATCTTTATCCAAATAAATGTGTTGTTGATTAAGAGTATTTAATTGTGAACAAAATTGTCTTTGACATCACTTAATTTCAATGAACATCTTAGATGATATTACAATAACTTATATAGCAAAACAACGTTTGCCGGATCAGCTAGTGTTTTATATTTAACTAGGTGACCCGGCGGTCTACTGAACGCCATGAAAATTGTTTTAACTTTTAGCTTAATTGTTCCCCTCCTCCCTCTCCTTCCTCCCTCAGCCCATCTTCCTTTACGCTGTTGCCTGTGTGAGGCGCGGCTGGAATGTATTTCCGCGAGTATTTA
The DNA here is from genome assembly GCA_036320925.1 of Automeris io. Taxonomy (NCBI): domain Eukaryota; kingdom Metazoa; phylum Arthropoda; class Insecta; order Lepidoptera; family Saturniidae; genus Automeris; species Automeris io. The sequence continues at coordinate 5,926,065 of JAUDJH010000031.1, read as the reverse complement.
TTTTGCGCTTACTCCTAAGATATACAATTAAATAATACGGTATAAGAAATTATCATAAGCGTGAAACGCTTAAAGCAACTAACGTGTTACAGTTGATAAGGATTACTGCTGTATCCGTTTGAATAGCGTTCCAGTTGCCACATTGTGCGCGACCATTATGTAGGAGTTACAATGAGTACAGCAAGCTATCCTTACAAGATAGATATATGCCATCACGGACCCTTTGTCATTGCGCTGACAGCATACACTCGCTGAGAGCGGACAGTCTGGGGGACGGCACGTCGCTATAGAGGCATTCTCTCGCTCGACAGCCACGCCAGGGAACTACCGACAGTTACTTTATTCAGTGACTGCGGCGGCGCAGATAGCATCCGGAGGACACTGTCATGGCAGCTGACAGGAACGTCACGAGCACTAGTGCGGCGCCACTGGCCGCGTCAAGCGCAAAGTGGACACAGCCAGCAATGTATCTCTGCTCGCCCCGGAAGCGCTATACACAACGCTATACAAAACCCGGCGAACTTCGTTTCGCCACCAGATGGCATCGTTTTGGTTTTTAGTTAGCGTTTGGAAGAACGTGCGCATAATAAATGTCACATGAAATTAACTGAGCAGAGTACAATGAGTAGCTGTCAAACAATGTATAACGCATCGGCGCCATCTACTTAAAATACTGGTGCGATCTGCAGCACCCCGATGCAAAACCATATTGCTTTGTAGTACATGCTATGTATCAGAGATGGCGCTGTATGTGATAAATAATTTTCCCCGTTTTCCAGCTTTTCTGTTGAAATTTTTCCTGAATTTTGTTTGCTATAAACCTCACGGAGCCCGAGACCTTTCCAACGAATGCATAGCCGTGGAAATCAGTTCGTACGTTCTGGAGTTATAGCGTCAGGAAGGAAAACCGGACTTATTTTTATATATTAGATTAAAAATTAAATGAGTTATAACTGAAGATTCAGCAATAAAAGTTGCAGGTGTAAGCGTACCTTTAATAGTGTTTTCGCAACAATCTGGTTCTGTCGACCAGTTCGGGTGCCGCGGACATTGACACGCGTTCAGAATAAGGGGTCAAGTTATTATAGTTTCGAACAAATTGAACATAAAATCTTTAGGAACTCGTCGAGATATTTCTGACGTAGTTGTTGTTTAATCTTGTAAAAAATAATCACACAGATTGTCAAGAGCAACTCAATAAATTGATTCATTTAATAAAACGGAATTGAGTTTCGATAGAAACAGGCGTATATTATATCGATATATCAATCGATAAATAATTCGATTGTTGACTCGATTATAAGTGCAGTTGAATGTGATTGTCTCGAGTGATGAAACGTCTCGCCGGGCGCCGCGCCCGCCAGCATGAGGAGGCTGTTCCCGCGCCGCGCGGCCGGCGCTCACCTTGCCGAGGAAGCCGGACCCGCCCGTGACGAACACGGAGCGGCCCGCGTAGAACCGGGGCAGCACTCCCTCGCTCTCCGCCTCCCCAGGCTCCGTCGGCGCCGGAACCTGCTCGGGGGGCATGGCGCCTGCCGCTGTGCGTCAGCTCCTGCAATCAGGTCACGTGGATACACTCCTTGCTGGAGCTGTATAATATCTAATATTAGTTTTTTTACTTCACGCCTGATAAACTGTATCTATTGTATAAGACCCAAGTCAGGCCTTGCTTGGAATACTGTTCGCATCTTTGGGACGGCTTTTTTCTGTACTTACTCGACGCCCTGGATAGGTTGCAGCGGAGGGCTGTCCGCATTGTGAATGATCCTGACGTGACTAAGCATCTGGAACCGCTCCAGTTGCGTAGAGATGTTGCCTCACTGAGCGTTTTCTAACGTCTGTATCATGGCGAGTGCCCTGAAGAGCTGTTTAACCTTATTCCACCCTCCCCCTTCCGTAATAGAAACGCGGATGCGGGCTTGCGGAGTCACGGCTATGCGGTGACTTACATCCCAGGTGGGGCTGCGTGCGGCGGCGGGCGTGTTCTCACCGCCGTATGATACAGGGTCTTACAAGCGAAGCGTGTAGAGATATTCGTGCAGGCTGGCATGATCACTGCGGCTGTAGATAAGTATTTTTGTACTGTTCATAGTTATAGTCGTTTTTGACCCGGACCATACTCCCAAGAGGCGTCGTGAGACCTCGCCATGGCATATGCTGTCAGGATTTAAAAAAAGTCACCGATTGTATATCTGTACCGCAGTCTACACGAGACGATATTGTTTCGATCTTGCACCGATCGTGTTTAACGCAAAGACGTTAATAATTATTTTGGTTTTACTCTGAGCCTCTCAAGGGACAACGAAATCCTTGTAGGAGCATTTTGCTGTCGGATAACGCCTTTTATCTAAAAAAAAACGCGAAGGTGTCACGTTAATATTAAAGCCAACATTAACGCTAGAAATGCGGATAAATCATAGTTTTAACTCAACGCATTAAAAATATATGCCCGTTATTGTCGTATTTTTATCGTTTTTGTCATTTTCGCAAGGAGACTAGACCTATAGGGTGTTCCCCGTTGACCTAGATTCAGGAAATCACAATCTAAAAAACCGGTTAAGACATACGTCACAAAATTTCGCACAAATAATGTCACGAAACCTCATTTAATATTTGTCTTTACATAGAATTGTTTGAAATGCGGCGCGCATGCGCAATCGTCAAAGTGGTTAGAATTAGAAACATGCTAACATTTACATCGGAGTATTGTATTATTTACTTTTGTTTACCCGGACCCGGCACAGTGACACGGGCACGGCTGTTGGTAAGCACGGGGCAGTCCAAAAAACAACAACGACTATCAACGTCAAAGAGTCATTGAATTTGCAAGGTAAAAAATATTATACGATTTAAAGCGTAATTCAAAACATAATTTTAGCAAATGAACAACAAAATAATATAAAACGAAGTTAAGTACATAATAAAGAATAAAAAAGAAAAAAAAGTTGTAAGATACAAATAATTCAATTAAAATCGATATAAGGTGTCATTCGGTAATCTGTGGGACCTCCTAACGCGCTGACTGAGGCTGTGCATTGTTTATTTATTTTTCACACTGGCTCGACATAGTGACTACAGAGTACCTGATGGTAAGTACAGTGTAGGCCAAAAACGAAAGCGACTATCAAAGGATGAAAATCCATTGACAGTCTCCGTCGTCATGCCGGCCCACATATACCGCGACTGAAGGTCTCTAGGTATATCAGCTACTGGATATACACAAGCTAATCCCGAAACGCGACAAGCCAAAACTGGTCACTATGACGGGCTTTACACCCATGCACTGTGGTCGCGATCCAGACGGGCACCGATGCCCTACCACCTCGCAAAATCGTGTCAGCATGCTTAAAATCAAGTTGTCTAGAGTGGGCTGGGGTGTACTGCTCCAAGCGCGCGAGAGATGCAAGAAAAAATCTTGTTTCGGGTGTAAATTTAGAACCAACTCTTCAAACGCTATTCTTTCGTGAGGATTCGTATCGCATGACTCCTAAGGCCAGTCTAGAACAGCGCCATCACCCTCACATAACACGTTCCGCTGCCGGAGTGGAGCAACAACGTGCTTGACCGTCTCGTGGATTTATTATACATCAATCGGGGTGCCCTGTATAACGAGGTCAGATTTATACTGCCAAATTCCAGCCCAAGCCACAATTGTTCCGCTTTGATTGGAATAAAATTCCCATGGACACCGAAGCCGTTTACGACGTTTTGAAACTCGCTAAACGCGTATCCTTCTTGAATCGAGTTGGAAGCCGAACCATTGGTCTTCAGATCATAGTTGGTGAAGCCGTGCTCGATTGCCACGCCGAAGACCCTGAACCTGTAGCGGCATAGGAAAGCTGAGACCAATCTCGTGCAATCTCTTCTTCGCAGTTTGGAGGCTCACAATCATCTGGTGTTCAGAGTACATCATTTCTAGGTGTCGCCGAGCCGTGGTCTGACGCTCTTTTCTGGCTGTTTTGTCAGAGACGGTATTGTCGCTGAGCTTTTACACGATATCTTGCAGGATGCCGTTCAGCCGACAACGTCCTCACAATCTTCGGATAACAGCTTGATTAGAATTAATGGCTGCAGGAGCTCCACGCTTTGAGCTTCCAGCTTTGACCATACCCACAGCATGTAACATTTCCTCTCGACTCAAATGGGGACATATACTACTAGCTGACTAGGCAAACGTTGTTCTGCCATATAAATTATAGCAGAGCAGCCACGCTTTGCTGTGACTGGTTTTTGAATAATTACTCAACCCAGTCAACGGATAGCGCCATCTTTTAGAATCGTTTGGAGCTAACTGTAAATTATGACTGCTAAATAATAAACAAATAATTTGCAATAAAATAATATTGCGACTATGAATTGAGATGAAAACTATCCTATCTTTTAAATTAGATCAAACTTCACGTGGTGAGTAAATTTCATTAAAATCGGTTTAGTAGTTTAGGAGTCCATCGCGGACAAACATCGTGACAGGAGATTTATATATATTAAGATATACGCAAATTCTCCGAGTTTTCAATATATATATAAATTTAATTTTTACACAACTGTGACTTTATTAATAATTTGTTTTGTTCATTTGACTGAAAAATTATATTTTAAATTAATGTACAAATAACATTAAGTTACTTTTTGTAAGGACACAGTATAATGTTAACGTAAGTAATTGATTTTGATAGCGTGATTTATGAAAGTGCGAACATTGCATAAATGAGGAACGTGTGCATGTATTTAGAGACGGCTAAATTAAACTTCGCGACATCGCTCAATTTATGGTTGTCGACCACCGCCTCGAACTGGACGAACCAAGGTCTCGGCTGATCTGCCCAAAAATCTGGAATCCTGGACGACACCGTTATGCTAGCCAGTGCTGAATCCCGTTCAACTCATGGGTCCTGAGCACACGTCGCAGGTACTCCTTGAGTAGCCATAGTCCAATTCCCAGTTAACTTTTTCGGGTCACCAGTTTAGGTTACAGGTGGCGGCCTATAGAGTTCGGATAATACACAGTTAACAGCAAGACGCATTTTATTTCCATAGTCCCCGAACTCTATAGGCATCGCCACTTACAACCTAAACTTTTTAACTCGTATAATATTGTTTAATTAAAAAATGTCATTCTTTTACTAGACATCGAAGACTCTGTTGATGTATTTTTTTACCAGTGTTAAATTCGCAGTTATTTTGTTGTTTTGTTGTTGTTATTTTGTTGTTTCCCTCTCTAAAAACATTTGACCTGACTGACGTACCATTCCAAACCACTGAAGATAGAACCATTTCATTTGGATATTAGGATCTTTGTGTGACGTAGGCACTCCAATAAGGCCTGCTTTTTTATATTCAACTCCTAAGACAGTGAAATAGCGGTTAAAAGCTTGACTCAAAGTACATCACTAATAAATACTATAAAATCCGGTATTTAGATTTAAAATAAGATATAAAATACATGTATCGACATTTTTAGAAATAATAATCCTCCAAGGGGATGTATTATTTCCGGCCAGGCAGCGCCGGGTCCCTGCTGCTAGTTAATATTATAAATAGTCTCAGCTGAATGTCCCGTGCGGCGCTGCTCACCTCGTGCGCGCTGGGGGGGGTGGCGGCTGGCGGCTGGCGGCGGGCAGGCGGTCGCGCGAGCTGTGTGAGCGGCGCGCGCTCCGCCCCGTATAAGTAGCGCGCTCCCCGCGTCGAGGCGCGCGCCGCGGAGCGCCCTCGCCGCTGCCTGGTATTAAACAATGTTCTCCGGCGTGACCTTTTTTGCGTTGGCTCAACAAACTGGCTATAGTACACCTAATGGTAAGTACAGTGTAGGCCAAGAACGAAAGCGACCATCAAAGGGTGAAAATCCATTGACAGTCTCCGCCGTCATGTCGGCCCACATATACCGCGACTGAAGGTCTCTAGGTATACGAGCTACTGGATATACACAAGCGGATCCCGAAACGCGACAGGTCGAAGCGAGTCACCGTGACGGTCTTTATACTTGTGTACTGTGCTCACGGCGCAGTTCGGGCAATCGTTCTACCACTTCAGAAATAATGCGAACAATATCCTCCTCAAAATAATATGTTAAATTTGTTAATGTTTTGACTATACTATGTACTGTTTTCGGAGTTTTTTTTTTATGATTTTAGTCAATTTCACTTAATAGGCTGATAATATCCGTGAATGCAAATAAAGCGATGTTAGTTCCATATAATATTTTTAATGACAGCCCTCAATGTGACACGCACGCGCGGAGTTGCCGACGCTGTTCCGCGCGCGCTCCCGGACCCATCTATACCGCGGCGCTCATATCGGCGTAGCATATACACCATTTTACCTATACTCGTGATATGAGACTTTATTTCTTGCCTAATTACCTGATTCCAGGTCAACGGGCAGTGCCCTGTAGGTCTCGATTACCTTGCGAAAGCGGCAACAATGATAAAAAACACGACATGAACGAACATATCTTTTGACTGCGTTGACTTAGAAGTTTGATTTTTTCAGATTTAGAATAGACCGCAGATCTACTAGTACTAGCAGAACTAGTTATTAATTTCAACTCGATACATCCAAGCGTTTCTGAGAAAAACGGCTCGATAGACACAAAAACGGTCGGATTATTGATACCTCCACGCGTTTCTGAGAAAAAAGCTTTTGACAGACAGACGGTCGGACTGCAAAATGATCCTGCGCGTGTTCTATTTGTTCCTTTGAAGTGCGGAGTTTCTTTTAATGCCCCTCGCACGTATCCTTGGCGTCTTATGCATGCTATTGTACGCGCGCGCACCTGCGGGCAAAACTAACGCAGGCATTTGTTCTCCGGCAAGCCGACTGTCCCGCTTGCTTAGCGATCTAGATTCTAGAATCGTCTCTCGATATTTTTGGAGACTCTTTACCGAAGTCCGACGCAGCCTTGAGTTTCTTTCGGCGTTTCTTCTCAAGGCAGTCGCTTCCGAAACGCTGGTAGATCACCGTTAGGTTCGTTTTTCAACTGGCCGGCCGCCCAAGTCGAGGTCCGTACCCCACAGGGGTGCCCTTGCGTAGCCGCCCAACCCATAACTTTCGCTGGCTGAGCGCCCTCTGCGTTCGCCCACCAAGCCCGGTTTTGTTGTGAAGGGCTTTCCCAGACCACCGACGTAGGACATGCCGAAAAAAAAAACCTTACCGAAGATCAAAAGAGAGGCACCGGAAGCACTGAGGGTCATGTAAGGGTAAACTTTATTGTGTTAATATTTGCGTTTTTGTTTTAATTTTACTGTGGTTTTGTTTTTATTGTTGTTCTTGTGGGTTCGGTTATGGTGTGCACGTATTCTTCCCAAGAAGGAGGCGGCGGAGCGGGACCGGGAGGCGCTGGCTACAACATCTTTGGCAGCGTCGTCCCCGCCTGCCCGCCGGCTCAAAAGCTAGATGTAGCTTGACGAAAGTGATAACTTTCGAGGTGAGAAGAGATACATTAGTGTCAGTCCACTTTGCGCGTATGTATCCTGCCCAACGTGACCAGTGGCGCAGCTGGTCGCCGTTCTCACAGCACTAGTGCACACGGCATTTTAGACGTCACGCGGGTTTCCTCACGAGGTTTACCTCCACCGGTGAGCACGTGCTGCCTACATCCCAGTAGCGTTGATTCCATAGATGCACGAAAGCATTGCATGCCCTTACAATGAATAATACAGGAATAAATTACTTAAACAAAAAAGGGACCATTTCTATTCACATCTATTCTATATTCACGCCGCCTATCTTTCCTATGCAAGCAATATAATATTTACTGCCGTAATATAATATTAAAATGATTACCGCGAGTTCTGCATACCCTCTCCAAGTGCCCTATGCACGTCACTGCTACATCCGTACATAATCTAGAAAAACCCAGCATCCGCGTCGCTGCGCTTGGATTTCGGCGCATTACCCACCGGCTACCACAGGCACTGTCTAATTTGTTTGCTCTTGAACTAAAAATCATAACCCTCACACAATGTATCGATACCCAGTAACGTCTTTACGTTACACAGTTTTATTAACAACCTTCTTAAATCTACTAATCTCGATCTATTCAATGACAGCATTTTGAAACTCAAAAAAAGATGTTATTCGAGAGTATCGTGGAACAAGCAAATGTCTGTTTTTTTCTCTTTTCTTTTTTTTTGCAAACTTATCTTCTGTTTTTCTTTTTTTACTTATCCTGTACGTGTATTGGTCGTATTTTCATTTTTCTTTTCTGTTTCCACCGAGCAGGGGCAGACCGTGCTGCATCTATTGTTACAATGCGGCAGGCTGCGAGTGCAGGATGGGGTGTGTATTGGCCGAGGATGCTCTGCCAGAAATTCTCGGAAACGAGGACAGGTGTCAGGCATTTTTGAACTACATCGGGGGGTAGTCAAGATAATTGGAAGAGAGAATAAAGCAAGGGGATGGTAGGCACAATGATCCGAGACAGTCGTACTGCAGTAGTTTGGACGTACCACAGTTCATCTTTACTAATATTATAAAGCTGAAAAGTTTGTTTGTTTGTTTGTTTGTTTGTTTGTTTGAACGCGCTAATCTCAGGAACTACTGGTTCGAATTGAAAAAATCTTTTTTTGTTGAATAGACTATTTATCGAGGAAGGCTTTAGGCTATATAACATCACGATGCAACTATTAGGAGCGAAGAAATAATGGAAAATGTGAAAAAAACGGGGAAAATTATTCATCCTTGAAAGCTTGCATGCGTGCGCTGCGAAAACGGTTCAAGATACCAAAAATATATGTATGAAACAATTATTCCTCTTGAAATGATCTAAAAAAATGTCCGAAACAGTATATGTCTATCTTTTAAGATTAACTCACTAGAGCTGTTTTTATGGTAATCGAATTTGGTCGAAATTAAAGCATTATTTGTTAAGAGTTGTATCAACGTAATAATATTAATCTTTATCCAAATAAATGTGTTGTTGATTAAGAGTATTTAATTATGAACAAAATTGTCTTTGACATCACTTAATTTCAATGAACATCTTAGAAGATATTACAATAACTTATATAGCAAAACAACGTTTGCCGGATCAGCTAGTAGTAAATAAGATAAGGTGTGTAAAAACGTAATTATACGTATAAACGTATATTAGGATTAAGAGAAATAAGTAAGAAAGTAAGAGGAAGTCCAGAGATAGGGAAACTATAACAGAGAAGATATGCATGGGTATTAAGCATGTAAAAAAATGCAAAAACGAAAAAAAATGGGTTTTAAAAAATTTCGTTTCACAAAAACGGTGTTTTTTTTATTTGCAATTTTCGCATAAACAAATTCATTTTAGGGACTCGCTACCATCACCATTCGAAAGAGTGACCTTCAAATCATAGGGTACAGTGGTTCAAAATTTTTTTTCCACTAATTTGATCGTGCAGTGAATCTCAGAACTTTTGTGTCGAAAAGTGTCTGTCCAGGCGCTAGCGGGTCAATGAATGTAGACTAGGTCTTATAAATAAACACGTGCATGCAGGGGAGCTTGCGGGCCCCGCGAGCGAAGCTGCCGACGCGGCCTTTACTATCCGGTTTATAATAAATGCACTAGTCACGCTGGTCTCTTCTATTTATAGTTTCCTAGTAACATTATACATTTTTGAAGATTTTAATATGTTTCACATGCACATATATATATTCCAAGATTTCATTTAATTGTTTCAAGATAATATTATAAACCGGGCGCGGTGGATTGTGTAAACATCTCATTCCCACGCCGCCACAATCCCATACGTTAGCACTTATCTAATAGCGTTGTCGATAAACGAATGTCACGTTGTCTTGAAGTCCTGGGCCTCGGTCCTCGCACGGGTCAAGTCCACGAACTAGAAATATCTAGAGCAGTGATTCCCAATGGGTCCGGACGGATCCCCAGCGGGCCAAACAAAACTAGACGGAAGTCTACGTTGTAAAAATGGAGGCTCACAAGTATGTAGGTCGATGAGGTCAAGTACTTAGGAGTCACTCTCGACCGTCACTTGACTTTCGGACCGCATGTTAAGGCTGTGCGCGACCGCGCCGCCTTCATGCTCGGTCGTTTGCACCCTATGATGTGCAAACGTAGTAAACTGCCGCTTAGAAATAAGTTGACTCTTTACAAGACCGTAATAAGACCGGTGATGACCTACGCTAGCGTAGTATTCGCCCGGAGCCAGTCCGCTTCTCTGGATTCCCTTCAGGTCATCCAAAATAAATTCTTGCGTAAAGCAGTGGGTGCCCCGCTGTACATGCGCAACACAGATCTCCACGACGACCTCAAGCTGGAAACGCTCGCCAGTTTCATGCAAAATGCATCTCGTCGATATTTCGACAAGGCGCAGCATCACCCTAACCCTTTAGTCCGCAGTGCCTGCGATTACACACCGAAAAGCGGCATCGCGGGCAAACTACGCCGCCCGCGTCATGTCCTATTGGATCCCGTCGATTCAATTACCGCGGCCCTTGCGACCGCCGATCCTATCAACAACGAGGTACACACAAGCACTCGTCACATTCCGAGACACCGGCGGCGCCGACGACGACGATTAAGGATAGGTCCGTCAACTGTTGTTTAAATAACGCAGTTTCACTCCGACGCAGCCTTGAGTTTCTTTCGGCGTTTCTTCTCAAGGCAGTCGCTTCCGAAACGCTGGTAGATCACCGTTAGGTTCATTTTTCAACTGTCCGGTCGCCCAAGTCGAGGTCCGTACCCACAGGGGTGCCCTTGCGTAGCCGCCCAACCCATAAATTTCGCTGGCTGAGCGCCCTCTGCGTTCGCCCACCAAGCCCGGTTTTGTACCACACGCTGACAAAAAAAAAACAAGTATGTAAGGAACGAAAATGTTGGTTTGTAAAATGTTGTATAAAAACAATAAACAAGCATAATAATTTTTTGGACAATATTAATTTATGACAAATACCAGTGAAGCCCCACCCAAAATACACCCAAAATTGCATGAAATCCGTGTGCGGTAAACGTTCCTTATATCTGCACGAAAAGAATCGCTTATACATTCACCATGCGAAGAGTTAAAGAGTGGAATATACTTCCAGCGAGGATATTTCCACGATTTTATGACCTGGGAGTCTATAAGAGTGAATAGGCATTTGTTGGGCGGACGCGGTTCATCATCGGACTCCTCTTCACCTTCCACCAGGTGTGATTGAGGTCAAGCGTCCGCTTGTGAATCGTTAAACAAAATACGCAGGGCGTTGTGAGCCCTCTGCGATCCACACCCACAAATTGCACCAGTTTGACTTCCCTTGTGCAGCGCTTGTAATAGATTGATTTGTTTGTCACGTGTCCTGGATGCCTACGAGTATATGCATATAGGCAAAATCGTGTCTAATAACATGTCAATATTAATTACAGACTGCTTGTCGCGAATCGGTCATGTTTAGACAATTTCTTTTTTATAAGTTTGTTTAACCCCAAGCGAGAGTGAACTGCTCACCTCGTGAACCCTTCCCCGCCCGGTTTAGTTGTGAAGACCTTTCCCGGACAATAAACGAGCGTCATTTCGAAAAAAAAAACCTCTTTAACCATTTCATTCTACCTAGTAATGCCATCTTTGGCAAATTGCGAACGAAACATTCTTTCCTATGCCTAAGATATAAATAAATATATAAATGAAAGTAAATACTTAAATATATTATAGGAAATGTTAAATGTAATATGGCCGCCGTGCTGAGTCACGTGACTAATTTAATTAAATTTATGGTTCATAATTTTGGTCATAGTGGCTTCCACATAAAAAGTAGATATATGCTGTCGCGGACTTTTATTTAGAACTAGTCAGGACAAACAATCCTACGGTACATCATCTTCGTGTAACTCCAATGGTTTAGGCAGTGTCCGCCAAGATAACTCTCAGAGGCCAGATTTTTTCCGACTTAATTGACATGTATCGTTATGTTACGACCAAAATTACATAAAATCATTACAAATTGTAGCCTATATGTTATTCCGGTGTATAATCTGTATTACTGCGGCAGTTTCATGCAAATCCGTCTAGTAGTTTTATCGTGATAGAGTAACAAACATATTCACAAACTTTCGCATTTATAATATTATATTAGTAGGATAAAACGGATAAGTATGAGTAATAATATTTGCACAATGAATTTATCTCTTGTAACAATCTCAACATTAATACATACACATGCGCGCGTTGCAAACTAATTATTTATAACTAACGTGTGAATTGTTTTAGTATGCAAACCTAAAACATATGTTATTAATTTATAATGGAACCGAAATATATTTAGCTTAAATACGACAAAAACGAGTAATTAGACAAATGAATTCTGCATCCGCTGTGTGTGTCGCGGTAAACATGATCGTCCGCGACACGAGAGCGCTTGCAAACGTTTGCCAAGCTGTTTGATCATTCGAAATCCACTGCTGCACTGCTGTACTCCTGCACTGCTGTACTCCTGCACTGCTGTACTGCTGCACTGCGGCGCCGTGACCAGCGCAGCGGACGCTGCAAGCCGACCAGTACGAGTACAATCTTTTTTATATGGAAAACCTCATGGACCGTCGGGGCAGCGGCGACGTCCGCTAACCCCGGTGTGGTGGACTCTTGCCGACTGACACCACCGGGGAGCTCCTCCTCCCGTCTACCGAGTGCCCAGGGGAAGGCAGAGCCAGCTCCAGCATGCAACTCGGCGACGTCGAGCCTTTTCAGGCCTTGTCCTCATTAGGAGGGTGTGGAGCCACAGCTCGCTCCCTTTTCAGGCCTTGTCCTCATTAGGAGGGTGTGGAGCCACAGCTCGCTCCCTTTTCAGGCCTTGTCCTCATTAGGAGGGTGTGGAGCCACAGCTCGCTCCCTTTTCAGGCCTTGTCCTCATTAGGAGGGTGTGGAGCCACAGCTCGCTCCCTTTTCAGGCCTTGTCCTCATTAGGAGGGTGTGGAGCCACAGCTCGCTCCCTTTTCAGGCCTTGTCCTCATTAGGAGGGTGTGGAGCCACAGCTCGCTCCCTTTTCAGGCCTTGTCCTCATTAGGAGGGTTTGGAGCCACAGCTCGCTCCCTTTTCAGGCCTTGTCCTCATTAGGAGGGTGTGGAGCCACAGCTCGCTCCCTTTTCAGGCCTTGTCCTCATTAGGAGGGTGTGGAGCCACAGCTCGCTCCCTTTTCAGGCCTTGTCCTCATTAGGAGGGTTTGGAGCCACAGCTCGCTCCCTTTTCAGGCCTTGTCCTCATTAGGAGGGTGTGGAGCCACAGCTCGCTCCCTTTTCAGGCCTTGTCCTCATTAGGAGGGTGTGGAGCCACAGCTCGCTCCCTTTTCAGGCCTTGTCCTCATTAGGAGGGTGTGGAGCCACAGCTCGCTCCCTTTTCAGGCCTTGTCCTCATTAGGAGGGTTTGGAGCCACAGCTCGCTCCCTTTTCAGGCCTTGTCCTCATTAGGAGGGTGTGGAGCCACAGCTCGCTCCCTTTTCAGGCCTTGTCCTCATTAGGAGGGTGTGGAGCCACAGCTCGCTCCCTTTTCAGGCCTTGTCCTCATTAGGAGGGTTTGGAGCCACAGCTCGCTCCCTTTTCAGGCCTTGTCCTCATTAGGAGGGTGTGGAGCCACAGCTCGCTCCCTTTTCAGGCCTTGTCCTCATTAGGAGGGTGTGGAGCCACAGCTCGCTCCCTTTTCAGGCCTTGTCCTCATTAGGAGGGTGTGGAGCCACAGCTCGCTCCCTTTTCAGGCCTTGTCCTCATTAGGAGGGTGTGGAGCCACAGCTCGCTCCCTTTTCAGGCCTTGTCCTCATTAGGAGGGTTTGGAGCCACAGCTCGCTCCCTTTTCAGGCCTTGTCCTCATTAGGAGGGTGTGGAGCCACAGCTCGCTCCCTTTTCAGGCCTTGTCCTCATTAGGAGGGTGTGGAGCCACAGCTCGCTCCCTTTTCAGGCCTTGTCCTCATTAGGAGGGTGTGGAGCCACAGCTCGCTCCCTTTTCAGGCCTTGTCCTCATTAGGAGGGTTTGGAGCCACAGCTCGCTCCCTTTTCAGGCCTTGTCCTCATTAGGAGGGTGTGGAGCCACAGCTCGCTCCCTTTTCAGGCCTTGTCCTCATTAGGAGGGTGTGGAGCCACAGCTCGCTCCCTTTTCAGGCCTTGTCCTCATTAGGAGGGTTTGGAGCCACAGCTCGCTCCCTTTTCAGGCCTTGTCCTCATTAGGAGGGTGTGGAGCCACAGCTCGCTCCCTTTTCAGGCCTTGTCCTCATTAGGAGGGTGTGGAGCCACAGCTCGCTCCCTTTTCAGGCCTTGTCCTCATTAGGAGGGTGTGGAGCCACAGCTCGCTCCCTTTTCAGGCCTTGTCCTCATTAGGAGGGTGTGGAGCCACTCCTCGCTCGCTTTGTATTGGTGCGGTACATGAGAACACATCACGTACCCTCAACCTATACGTATACCGAGATGACTTTCATTATTATCAACGACTTCTGTCCATGAACATTGACATTTTTAAGGCAAATTTCGAATTCCGACAGTCGTTGTCCAGCTTCGTCTGCCAGGATCGAAAGTCTGCCTTTAAACAACACTGTACATATTGCCAAGTATTTTTTATGGCAGGGCAATTGCCCGAACTGGGTCATGACCATAGTACTTAAGTGTAAAGACCGTCATAATGACTATTTGTCTTGTCGCGTTTCGGGATCAGCTTGTGTATATCCAGTAGCTCATATACCTAGAGACCTTCAGTCGCGGTATATGCGGAGCGGCATGACGACGGAGACTGTCAATGGATTTTCATCCTTTGATGGTCGCTTTCGTTATTGGACTACACTGTACTTACCATCAGGTACTCTGTAGTCACTATGTCGAGCCAGTGGAAACAAAATCATTTTATCGTTACAAAGAATGTTTCTGAGTTTTTTTGATATTGGCTGGACAAAGCGACTGCATTATACCTGATGTTAAGAACGCTTTAGTCCAAAAACGGGAAATCTGTTGAGAGCAGTCGTCGCTATTTCGGCCTACATATATCATATATTCTTCTTTATTTTCGGTTAATATCAAAAATATTGGATAAGTCACCGATTTCACCGACTTGTTTAGCTACACTCAGAACATTCTTAAGACACGACTATAAATTTCGTTTTTTTTTTGTTCAAAGTCGAGAATACAATCTCAGCAAAGTTCGAGAAGCGTCTATAAATCTCAGCCTTCCCTACTAAAGCCCCCGGAGTGTGACATCTCTCGTCTTCCGGAGCTATGGGAAAGTCGGAGCCGGCATGCTCAGCTCCCGGCTACGTTTAGACTTCCTCAGGCCACTCTCTACTACGTTGCACTGGGGCTGGTGATAAGTCCAGCTCCTGCTCCCCTCATTGTCTTACGAGTGGTGCGCGGGAACACATCGCGCACCACTCACGCCGGGATATGTTGGGCGACGCACTCCTTCAAGCGCATGTGGTGCCATGTATCGCTGCTCACCCCGAAAGAGATATAGCGTGGTGGTATATTATTTATCTATACTAATAATATAAAGCTGAAGAGTTTGTTTGTTTGAACGCGCTAATCTCAGGAACTACTGGTTCGAATTGAAAAATTATTTTTCAGTTGAACAGACCATTTATCGAGGAAGGCTTTAGGCTATATAACATCACGATGCAATTACTAGGAGCGAAGAAATAATGGAAAATGTGAAAAAAACGGGGAAAATTATTTATCCTTGAGGGCTTCCATTGCGTGCGCTGCAGAAACGGTTCAAGATACCAAAAATATACATATGTAAGAATGAATTATTTCTCTTGAAATCATCTAAAAAAATGTCCGCGACAGTATATGTCTATCTTTTAAGATTAAGTCGCTAGAACCGTTTTTATGGTAAACAAATTTGGTCAAAATTAATGCATTATTTGTTAAGAGTTGTATCAACGTAATAATATTAATCTTTATCCAAATAAATGTGTTGTTGATTAAGAGTATTTAATTGTGAACAAAATTGTCTTTGAAATCACTTAATTTCAATGAACATCTTAGAAGATATTACAAAACCTTATATAGCAAAACAACGTTTGCCGGATCAGCTAGTCGTATAATATATGTAAAATAAAACAATATTTTTGGTAACTAAATTAACTTTAATACACAAAAGCAACCAAACAAATTATATATAATATAAATAATTATATCAAGTTTCTACATATAGTTAAGGCCTCCAGTATGAGGCCGCTCTGCGCTCTCCGTGAAACCCCTTATATAACCCCTCTATATCGTGGTGTGAAAGGCTATTTGGTTTAAGCGACATTTTTTGGTGACATAGTAATAAAAATATATATATCTTTTTGGAATCGGTAAAAAAAACGCTGATTCCGTAAAAATATATATTACTATATCACTAAAAAATGCCGCTTAAACCAAATAGCCGTTCACCCCTCGATATACTCGTATATATCACTTTAAGACACTCACACACCGCGGCGCACGAAGTTTGTGCGTTGAATTCTTTATAAAATAGTCTCTCCTTCATTGGTACTTGACCTTTTACAAGGCACATTATTGCAATAAATCTTAAATCGTATTTGTACGAATGACTACGTAATCGTGGGAGCTATATTTCAGCAATTATGTATGTATTTGTACTCGAAATAAAGGAAGATTTCCATTGGCTAGTGCAAAAATTGCTGTCATCGATATCATTTAGCCCCATAGTATTGACACGACCAGATACAATAACCAATGCACAAAATTTAAGCCGAATAATTTCTAGCACATTTACTATATTTATTTACATGACTAAAATTGTGTTAATGCTTATGGATTTATGATTGTCTATATTAGCCAATGAAAAATAGCCAGATTTGGAGAAATATACATAATTCGTGAATACTAGTCCGTGCGCAACCGTGTGTGGTCGCCTTCAAATATATTTGGCACACAATTTATACACCCATTCACCCCGAACCCACGCAATCAAAAAAATCATTAAGCAACGTAAAACAACAAATTTAAACAATACTGGTCATGACTAAATGCCGAAATGAGTAACTACACTCTTCCATTTCTTTTCACTGTTAGACCAAATTAAGTATTTCTTTTTTCTGGCAACACTGACTTATTTTATAAAGCGGTACCAAGACGTTCCGATTTGAATCGAACCTGGATGTAAGTGCCGGGATTCGAACCTAAGGGCATTCATGTCACCTCACAGGGAAACCGGCTCCTTATCCACGAGTTTACTAGAGTTTTCCATTAACTAGTTGTAACCCTTTCGCTAGGGTAACCCTCGTTGTAAAGTGTTTCGCAGGAAACGGAGCTCCGCGCTGGCAGCGCGCGCTTCAAACGCCAGCGCGGTCGCGCAGCATGGACGGGACAAAGTAAAGCCATCAAACGATTTTCATTAGTTTTTAGAAGAAAAGTAATACGGGTTAAATAAAGTATAGTCACCCATCGTGTACAGGCGGTGTTTTTCAGCCGGTGACTATAATCACTGATAGTAGCGAAAAAGTTACCACGCCAGGCAGTAGACTCAGGGGGAAGAAAAGTAATACGGGTTAAATAAAGTATAGTCACCCATAGTGTACAGGCGGCGTTTTTCAGCCGGTGACTATAATCACTGATAGTAGCGAAAAGTTACCACGCCAGGCAGTAGACTCAGGAGAGTCTGCTGCCCGGATGAGAGGGAGGCGGCGCGCAGTGTCCGGCGCATCGCCCGTGAAATAGATTTGGAGTAATGTGCTCTTTACACCCACCCTACCAGGGATGAATCCTAAACAAACTGTTTGCTCTCTCGTTGGATTCCCAGGCCCGGGTGGAGTGATTAGGACACACCGGGGTCGTTGTCCTCACATGCCTGTCCTAACACTCCTATGCAGGATTTCCCCGGGTTACGAAAAAAAAGGGTTAAAACCACGATGAGACACCCGAGTGTCGATCACCCTCTTTTGAATAACGCTCGGCTGGCAGTGTTGACAGTAAAAAAAATATCTTTAATTATTAGTAAGCTGCGATTTAAACGATAATTTAATATAAACCGGAAATCTGTATATTTAAATAGTGTTGCACCATTTATATGTAAATGTTTAACTCTAGGAACCTTATCTACGATGCTATCAAAATTACATATAAAATGTATATATTTCAATATTTAATTTGTAGTCTACATATAAAAAATGCCACAGACGTGTTAAAATTTTAAATTAATTACACAGGGTGTGTAAAATATATGTTTGTCAGCTATGTACAGGTGATTTTTATAGACGAGGATGATATTTCAGGACAAAACAGGATACAAGGATTGTGAAGCCATGAGAATTGATTGATAGGTAAGTAGATAAAGTTCCTTTTACCTAATTTTAGGCAAACAGGCTCGTTGATCCTTCGCACTGTATCCTGCCTTAGGACAGGCAAAACGTCTACTTAATTATTAATTGTTGTTCATTGATTCGTGTGTGTAATTATCTCTAAATATGATGACTATAATTTAGTTTGTTTGAAAGGAAATATTAAGATAATATTATTTTTACATATGTAATACGGGTATTACAATCGAATGCTGAGCATCCTCTCTGCCTCGTCTATAAAATCACCTGTACAATTATATTTAATAGACATTTGATTAACTTTCAAACTATTTATACTATCGCGTTTATTACTAAGATAATAAATTTGAATTTCTTATCCTTGCCGAATGAAAATTAAAAATGTTTTTCAATTTTTTTTAAATTTTATTGTTGTTTTATTTTAGATCCCGCCCTTTATAGTTACTAGGGATATATTATTATGATTAAGCATTTGATAGCGACGTGGTGACATCCACGCGATGTCGCGTGATGATCTGTATACATTCCATCACTCGATACAGCGTGGTGGCGTATATGGCAAAATCTCGTATCACGCTATACCGCGTGCTGATCTATACGGCGAGATCTGTCACCACGCGATATCGCGTGGCCGGTAATTTACATGGTAATCAAGGCCTCTTGTGTGGAGTAATGTTTGTAAGGAGTCTATACATGTGTAGGAGTCGCCTGTGGAATCCCGCTGCGGGTGGTGTACTAGACGATGCTGCACTGCGCCGGGTCCTGCGCGCCCGCCGGGGGGGCGAAGCCCGGGGGCGGGGCGCCGATGTCGCCGACGAGTTCCGTCGGGGGCTGGCCCAGGTCTTGCATCTGACATATAACATTTACGTATTACTTTACTGATCCGGCGAACGTTGCAGCGCCCATTTTATCGCCCATTATTTTACTGATCCGGCGAACGTTGCAGCGCCCATTTGTAAATTAACTTGTTAACTTTTAGCCAAACCTAATCCCCACACTCTTCCCCCCTCTCACGACTCCTTCAAAACCCTCTCACTGGTTTTTACTAACTCTACCCTATCTCCCCTCTCCCTGCTTCGCACCCCTCCTACTTCCTTCATATCACGGTGCAGGTTGTCAATGGGCGTCCATCCGCTGCCGGTCGTTACTTCCTTAGACTACATTAGTTTACTGAAATGTATGTAAGTACGTTACCTTCTGCATTAATTCTAGAACCTTCTCGAACCTCTTCCTCTTGACGTCTTCAGGGTCAGACTCCTGCTCGGGCTCCAGCTCCTCGCACACCTGCTGCATCAATCGCTGCTGCTTCTCGAACCTATCATACATAACAACGGTAATAATATATTAAGTAATAACGCGCGGTGTTGCCAACCACGAGCAAAAATCCCCCTATAATATTTAAAATTCAATAAAGTATTTTAAAATTCATTTGAAATATTTAAAAAAAAAACCATTACAATGTTTTAAAATTCCACTAAAAAATCTTAATTTCAGACTAAAATATTTAAAAGTCCCAATATAACTATTTAAAGTTCCACCAAAACATTTTAAAACCATATTACAATATTTTAACCCCTTGACATATCTTTAAACGCTAAAGTAATGTCACAAATGACGTCTCCCAGGCGTCATAGTATGTCAAAGGGTTAATACCTCACTTTAATTTAAAATTCCACTAAAATATCTTAAATATGACCCTAAAATATTTTAGTCGCACTGCAATATTTTAAATTTGAATTTTAATGATAATTTTTATACATCAATCAATGTATTAAATGCCGAAGATGTAACAAGGTAATACTGTTTTAACTCGTGTGGGCCACGAGAGACGCGGCACAGGAGAGGGAGCGCAATGGAGCTCACCTGTCGTACTCGGACTGCTCGATGGAGTCCCTGTTCGCCGCGAGCCAGGCCGGGTACCGGTCCAGCAGCTCCTTCAGCGAGGGGTACAGCACCTCCTTGGAGAGCAGCGACTGCATCATGCCTTGCATGAACGGCACGAACATGTTGCCTTCCTGCATCCGACACGCCGCCGTGTACAGAGCCGCCGGGAAACACGAGCCCGACTTGCTCCGACTGGCCCGTGACCACGGTGCCCAAGTGCTAAGACCGTTACAGTGACTCGCTTGTTCCGTCGCATTTCCGGATCGGTTTGCATATGTCCAGTTGTATATATCTTTAGTGACTTGTCACGGTATATATGGTCCGGCACGGCGACTGTTAATAAATTGGTCTCTTGGTGACCACTGTCGTTATTGGACTACATTGCGCTTTCCAACAGGTGCGGTGTACCCACCTTGTCGCCTGTTTAATTTGGGTCATTATTATTTTATTATTGATGCTTGCCGCCTGATATTATTAAGGACTGACCACAGCTCTTACAAATAATTATTTAACAGAGATAGTGAAAGCATTATTTACTTAACAGTGATAATGAAATAACTGGTTATTTAACAATGATAATGAAATAACTGGATACTTAAGAGTGATAGTGAAATCACCAGTTTTTTAACAGTGATAGTGAAATATGATGATGTCCTAGCCGGATTCGGCCACGGCGACTATTTCGACGCCGATTTAGAAAATCCAGGTCCAGTTTTCGGAAACAGTCAATTACGCAGGAGATATTTAAGTGCATAACTGGACGCGCAGCCTGGAAAAGCAGTACGATCGGGAGGGAGTGGGATACAGGTTTGGTCGAGTTTTCCTTCTCTGAACACCTGGTTGAATTGCGGTGTTAATGAGATACCTTAGTCGCCTTTTACGACACCTCAGCAAGAAGAGGGGGGTGCTATTCTATTCTGCCGGCAACCACCGCGGCTAACTAACATAAATAACTGATTGATTTATTGATTGATTGATAGTGAAATAACTGATTATTTAACAGAGATAGTGAAACCAGTTCACATTTAACAGAGATTGTAATTACAAGTTGTTTAACAGTTACAGCGATATAACAAGTTTTATAACAATGATAGTGAAATCACTAGTTATTTAACAGTGATAAACTAAAGAGACCGAGACGGTACTACGACAAAAACACGCGTGCGAATGAGAAAACTAATAGCTTATAGGCCCCGTGCTAAAATTGATCCAATCTCTAACCACAAGTGATCGTAAGCCCGATTTTTTTTACACATATCCCAGAAGAGGGTGTGCGGGGCTACCAGCTCATCTAGAATGCATCGTGGCGCTTGCCTGCTGCCCCTCGTTCAGGTTGAAGCTGTTGAACATGTTCGTGAGGTCCTGGTCCGTGAACGGGGTCTGGAGGCTCTCCGCGTTCGTGCTCAGGTTCTGCAGCGTCTGCGATATCGCCGCCGACACCTGCGACCGACACACGTTCTGTTTATCGATACTGTCGTCACCGCGTCACCCGCGCCTGGGCGACAGGTATGCTTCCGTGGTGACCTCGTCACCTAAATATCGGTGACGCCCTTGTTGTTAAACTTAATAGGATTTTTAAAAGGAATTTAATGGAATAAGTATATACTTTGAATGTAAATATAGGATGTACAACATTCAATTACTAAATATATTCAAATTAAATAATAATTTTATTAATTTCTATAGGGTAGCATATTATACTATACTATATAAGTCGTTTGGAACGCATACAGCGTAATTTTACAAAATTTCTTGCTCGTAAAGACAAAAGCTGCCCCTATCGTGCTGATTACGCTGCTCGGCTTAAACACTATAAACTGACATCACTTGAAAATAGAAGGTAGTCGTTCGATCTCATGTCTCTATATAAAGTCGTAAATGGTATCATTTTTGTGCCGGACCTCATCAATAATATAAATTTGCTTGTTCCCAGAGTATTGCCTCGTTTCCCTATTAGGAGAACATTTGACAAAAGGTGGCTCAAAACGAATATCTGTTTGCCTTTTGATCGAATGAAAGAGACATATAACAAAGTTAGTGACATTGACATCTTCCACTGCTCCCTATCAGGGTTTCGATACCGGCTTTGATTACACTGTTCTCATCTGAACCCGCTTGAGTGTACCGGGATAAACTAATATATATTTTTTTTTAATTTTGTTTATCTTATGCTGTATATAGTTAGGTATACCTGTAAAGATATAACACGCGGTCTTAGAACTTGTATATATGTTTTTTTTTAATGTTTTCGTGTATATATCGATGGTATATTAAATAAATAAATACTATGTGCCATATTTTTCGTTAAAACACTCTTTGACCTCAAACGACAGGAACAAAGTTCCTTGCGATAGATCCAGGATAACAATACACATTACAACACTCGAGCATGTTCATAACACTGCAACTCCCGGCGACACCGCGGGGGTGGCATTTCATGGAAGCAGGGGGGGGGGAGCAGGGCTGAGAGCTTAGGAGAACTAACGGTGGGATTAGTGAAACTGAACTATTTATAATCTCACGATATTGTCAAGGATGGCCGATGAATCAGCGCTCAAATAAATAATACGAATAAATATTTACGAACCGTGCGGACGGCTAAGTGTTAATTAATGAAAATGCTACTCAATTATAACTTATCACAAGTTAATTCAAATTGTTGATTATTATTTCGGGCAGTAGACTTGCGGGAGTCTGCTGCCCGGATGAGAGGGTGGCGGTGTGCAGTGTCCGGCGCGCCGCCTGTGAGATAGGCATTGGAAGGGTGGGTTCTTTACCCCTACCGCTCCCAGAGAGGCAGCCTCGACAAAGCATTTCGCTCCCCGGGCGTCTGGATGAATCTAGTTTCCCAGGCTCGGATGGAGCGATTAGAGGGGCACCCCGGGGGTTTTTAGTCAGTAGGAGTCTGACACACCGGGTTTGCTGCCCTCACGGCGGCCCTGATGGTCCTATGCAGGATTTTCCCCCGAGAAACCAAAAAAAAAAAAAAAAATTGTAGATTATAATGATTTAATATGAGTGACCTGGTCAACTTTCTCCTGCGCTGCTGGGTCGTTGTCCGCCGCACCTGCCTGCGCAGAGTCGCCCTCAGGCTTGAGGACCTGCGCCGCGGCCTCTGTAACCGCAACCCTCGGGATCAGATCATCATTTACATATAAAGACGCATCTAATGTTAAATGTTGAAAGTTCTGTAGTTTTGGGGATCTTCAGATCAAATAAATAGCAAAATAAACTTTATAAACTTCTTTATTGCACTTTTAAAAATACTTTTTCGTCTTAACACTTTTTTGTCGTCTTTTTTTTATTTTTTTATTCTATTTATTTAAGGGACTTTTACGTGTGTACGTATGTAAGCCCCATCGTACCCTAATACAGAAATACCTAACATATTACATATGGTGCCATTGATCTGAAAAAGCCAGACGCCTCATCAGATAATAGTTCTGTTAAGATTTTGTTAAACATCCCGATGTCAAGTCTGTTCAGAGCAAAGGCACTCACAAACGCCTCCCTCACAGGTTCAGATCGGATTTGTCGTCTTAAAATTACAGAGCACTCGCATCGAAAAAAAAAAAAACCGTTTATCCCCTCTCTCTTTCTATCTTTCTGTCTTTCACTCACGTGCGTTCCGATCTACGCATTTACTACTTCATACATAATAATATTTCACACAATTACATCCATCCTACAGTTCTTCTAAAGTACTTGTGGTAGAGGTTTTTACCGCTTGTGGGAGGCTTTTGAATCAAAGGCATTATTAGCTTGAATCGTTTTTATTACTTATTTGGCACGCGTTTCTATAATCCGTATGACCTAGATAACGTGCGTTGAACTATAGTTCAAATAATAACTATAGTCTATAGTTCGTAGGGTTATTTATAAATAGCCTTTCGTTGCATTAGGTGTAGACAACTTCAATTATCCATACCCAGCGTAATATAACGGTCACAACAAATTACTGTTTTTTTAAAAAAGAAAGAAAAAAGTGAGATAACGTACGGAATCAGAGATTCCAGTGAGGGTTTTATCGGGATATTGCTTCGGAAGAAGTGATGATGAGTGGACCAGGGCTGGACACTTGAGTGGAGTCAGCAAATCGCCAAACGTACACAAAAAGGTTCATTGTGTATTCTTTCAATTTTTTTATGTTTTAGTATGTCTTAGAAATGAATTTGTAAGCAATTTCTATGCGTAATTGCCTTTTAGTCAATCAATAGAAAGGGTGGTGCTTTACCACGATAATGCTAGACGACACGCATCTTTAGCCACTCAGCAAAAATTAAGAGTTGGGCTGGGAGGTTTTAATGCGCCTGCCACAAAGCCCTGACCTCGCACCATGTCTCCACCTGTTTCGATCTCTTCGGATTTCTTCAGCCAGTGTCAGGTTAACATCAAGAGAGGGCTGCGGAAACTACTTGTCGCGTTTTTTTGTTCAGAAGCGCCAAAATCTCTACAGCAACGGGATCATGCCCCTACCCACAAGATGGCCGAAAGTCATCGAACAAAATGGCACATATACAAGGTTACAGGAAACTAACGCAAAACCTCTTGAGGGTGACTTTGGTATATCAAGACTGACAACTTTTGTTTTACGACTTTCATTTTTCCCCATACAAAAAAAAAACAAATTTGCAGTTCTGACCTTCTTAACACTCTGAAAGGCGGCGCGATGCAACTGGGGCAGATGATTTCGTAGCATCAGCTGACAGAACTTTAAACATAGAGCTAACGAGTGATAGAAATCCCCACTAAAACTAAAAAAGTATATATCTTAGGATGTGTTAAGTTTTGGCAAAAGTCATAGAACAACAGTTGTTAGTCTTGATGTGCCTAAGTTACCTTTAAGAGGTTTTGCGTTAGTTACCGGCAACGTTGTATACTGTTGTTTCAACGGCTTGCCTGATAATTAATAAATAAAATAAACAGCCCACATACCCGCCATTTTCGTGAACGTCTGCGCAATCTGTTCTTGAGTTATCTGATCCTCTGAAATATCAGTATAGTTACATTTTAAAATAAAAACTATATTCCTTTAGCATGAAGTGGTTGGGCTGGCCCGCTGGATGAGGGGCCGGTATCAAATCGCGGCGACGCAAATGCTCATAGGTTCATATCCCGGCGCGTACCTCTCGCTTTTCCCATATTAAGTAAGGATTTAGGCACCATATGGTCATTGATGAAAGAAAACATTGTGGGGAAGCCCGCACAGCATCTGACAGAAATCTCATGTGCACTAGTGCTGTGAGGACGGCGATCAGCTGCGCCACTGGTCACGTTGGGCATGACATATAGCGCAAAGTAAAAACAGCCATTAATGTATCCCTGCTAAGCCCGAAACGGATATACCGTGACGATATGTTGTTATTATTATAATAAATTGGATAAAAGGGATATGATTTTTAAATTTTTAAACGTAAGGTTTATGTTGAAATACAGTATGTTATAAAGCAATGTCCGACCCATGAAGGCGTTACTCGGTATCGACATGTCAGATTGTATTAAGGTTATCGTTTTTAGTTAATGTACAAAAATGAAGACTGAAATAAAAAAATACAAGGAGAAACCTTACAAGGCACCACTGGTAGCGTGCGTAGTTCGCGAACAAAGGAAAGCAAAGGATCATGCCAGTAGGTCATGACTAGTGATGGAAATGCCCGGGAATTTTCCCAAAATGCCCAAAACTTCCTTGGGAATATTTCCGGGAATTTTCATCACTAGTCATGACCCCTGTTGATCTCAAGTACCGTTTATCAATTGAACCGTTTTATTAGTCTTTAATTGATTTTCTAAATAATCGGAGCTTATATCTTACACAAAATAATTAACCATCTTAAATTTTATATGACAATATACAATGTTCACAAATAATAAAGTTTTCTGATTTATTTTGGTAATAATATCGTGTCACCAAAATGCCCCTTTCGTGTTGGACAGGGTTTTCAAAACACATTGTATATAAACATCTCCAAAATTATTGAAATTAATTCACAATTTATCAAAGTTTATTAAAGGCAGAAGCACTATTGTAACCTTAAAAATGATTGACTCCAGTGGCGTGCAGTAACTATCCAAAATAGTAGCAAAACAGGAATAATATAGACCTGGCACTCCGCTAAACCCGCCCAGGATCGCAGCCATGTTGCTCTCGAACTGGGCCGCTGCCTCTTTGATGAACTCCTCGCTCCACATATTCTGCGCCACATCCGACGACTCCTGCTCTTTGCCTTCATTCTTTTTCTCTTTCTTCGTCATGTCTTCCAGTGCACCTGTGGGCAGGACACTTACATTTTTTTTTTTTATTCAATATTTTAAACGGCTTTTGACTGCACATGCAGTCATGCCAGCCCTATTGTGCTGCACCATATACATAGATACAAAAAATGGGAAAAATATTACACTAAGTGTTATGGACAAACTAGAAGATAGAGAAACCTTAAGGTTCCACTAAACTATTGTAAATAAATTTATAAATTTTGCGAGCTTCTTGACTGCTGGGATTACTTAAATAGCTTTGATAAATGCCTAAGTCCAAAAAGTTGATGTTTAGGGTGCTCCTTAAGCTTTCTCTTTCTTTTTTGTTCTGGACAGATTCCATCAACAAATGTTGGATATCCTCTGTTGTGCCACAGCGGATACAGTTTGGGCTACCAACTTTTTTCATAAGATATCCAAACTTGTTGAGAGGAACGTGTCCAGATCTAATTCTATGAGCTACTACAATATATTTCCGACACTTACATTTGTAGTAAAAAAGATCACAATCAAAAAGTGATAATTAACCGGGTTCTATATGTGGCAGCGTGATTGCTCCTAAGTTCGAATCCCAGCACATACCTTTGGGTTTTACCAGATTATATATGGATTTAAGGCAGCACATGCTCACTGGTGAAGGCAAACATTGTGAGGAAACCCGCATGGCATCTAATAGAAATGTCTATGTGTAAGAAAAATTAAATAGCAGGATGCAGGCGCTTATCAGTTGTTTCAACTGCATGCCTGATAATAAATATATAATTACATAATTGTTGAATCCACATCCCACAGACTGGTAATCTCATGTGCAACAAAAATGATAGTATGAATATCATTATTTATAATATCTTTACATTTAAAATACATATAAAAGAACAAATAAATTTCGAAATTTAAAAATATGATTTTGTTATTAATTTTTAATTATTAAAGTTTTGTGTAAAGCAGTACAGTATTAAATGGAGCACCACATAAACATTACTATAAAGAAACTAGTCTACTGTTGTAGAAAAATGGACATTGATTTTTCATTTGCTATATAACAGTGACGGAAAATTGTAATTTTATATCGCCATTGCTTCGAAAAAGTAGCAATAATTCCCACGCTTAACTACAGATAATAATTTCAAAATTATCAGTGTTTACTTTTATGAGCACTTATTGTGAATATAAACGGGTCGTGCGTTTATAAAATTACCTGAAACATTTCACATGCAGCTGTGGATAGTTACAGCTTGGAGAAAAGCGTCGAACGGAGTTAAAATAAATTAAATTTACATTTTTACGTAAAGGTTATAAAGTTGTGTAACACGACCGTGAAAATAAAATAAAAATATATAGCTCACTGTCCAAGAGATCGTCCAGCTCCGGATCCATATCTTGCTTCGACACATCTTTGTTATCAGACATAATTTGTTTTATTGAAATAAGATTTTTGAATAAAAAAATTGCAAAGAAAAATCACTGTAATTAATTTTCCTAACAATTGCTTGACATTTAATCATTTGACTGGAAATAGCAATGCTGCAGAGTTCGGATAAAAAATTCCCCAAAAATATTAGGAGATACCCCAAAGCTCCAATGTTTTTTTATAAAACAAAATTTCGTAGAAGCTACTTTTTTACTTCTTTCGTAGCCAAACGTTAAAAAAATTAAACTAATATCTAAGTTTTTTTCTTTAATCATAAAATCCAATATCTATTGAAACAGTTTTTTAATATACAGAATGTAAGTAGTGGAGCGGATAATTAACCGACAATTGCTGGCATACCTAGAGCAAAATGATATCCTCACCGATCGGCAATATGGCTTTCGTCAGAACCGATCTACTGGGGATCTCCTAGTGTGTGCCACCCATTACTGGGGTGAAGCCATCGAGAAGCATGGAGAGGCCCTCGCTGTCTGTCTTGACATCTCCAAGGCGTTTGATAGGGTCTGGCACGCAACCCTTCTAAGCAAGCTCCAGTCTTATGGGCTACCGGAGTGTCTCAGAGTCTGCATCAGTGGTTTCCTGAGAGAACGGTCTATACGAGTAGTTGTTGATGGCTGTTCGTCGGACCAATTGGCAATTAATGCCGGTGATCCTCAGGGATCAGTACTTTCAGCAACATTGTTTCTGCTGCACATCAACGATTTGCTTAAACCCGGTATCCTTGGGTATGCGGATGACAGCACTGTTACTGATAGGTACTTATAGAGTTGCCTGCCTCTCGGTCTTTTACCGGTTGCACAGTGGAGAGTGTTCTCAGGAACTACATTCTTTGATTCTACCAGCCCCATTCCACCACAAAACCACTAGACATGGAATATGCTTCCAGCGGCCATATTTCCGCGATCTTATGACCTGGGAGTCTTTAAGAGAAGAGTGAATAGGCATTTGCTAGGCAATCGCGTTTCATCATCGAACTCATCTTCACCTTTCACCAGGTGTGATTGAGGTCAAGCGTTCGTCTATAAATTTATTAAAAAAGAAACTACCAACTTCTGGGATTATTCAAAAAATGTAGTTGAATAAAAAGTAAAGCATTTAATATCCACATAATTCTTCCTTCAATTATCACATTTAAAATCCTTAAATAAAATAAATAAAAAAAAGCAAAACTTCTTGTTCACATTTACCGATATTTAGTAATAAAACTTATTTGTTGGAGTCACTATATAAGTGGTAATTTGACAATAAATGAATAAAAGTAAAAATGAATAACAATGGTGCGTTTTGTTACTTATTTTAACTATTCTTAGATTTATCTTTTACATGAATTCATTTGTAAATAAAACGCAGCAATACTTTTTAAAAATCTTAAAATTGCTTTTTCATTTCCATCACGGATATAGAACTAATTTCCACAAATTATGAATTATTTATACAATAAAAACATTGCTCTTCAAATAATTGATTATTTTTGATTAAATAAAACGTAATATGTGTTTTTAGAATTTTTCATGAACAGAACACCAACTTATTGTCGTTAAAAATGGCTTAATTTTGCAATTATTTAAAATATAGGCATTACTTATACCAGTACATATCATAAACAGAACTTTTAAAAAACTCTTTATTTACTTTCATTCTCCTGCGTCCTTATTTTCTCATTTTAGACTAAAGAGATAAAGAATGACTCCTTACATACATACGTATATGAATATACACATTAGATACCTACTTGCGTACGTTATTATATTCTTTATCTAAGGAAACCTATGACCAATTTTTTAAGGCCGTAATTAATGCTAATGAGTTAATAGCGCTGGGTTTTAACGATTTCTCTCATATTAAGTCCATAAAATGAAATATCTTGTATAGTTCGACACAAAAGAGTAGAAATTAATTATTCGGGAACTAAAAAGGCGCTACTTCTGGTAACACCAAAAATAAGTAGTTGATCTATTATTTATTAGTAGAGATGGTAATAACGGCTGGTTTTTAATAATGAATTATGCTATTATGGTATTTTCAAATAACGGTTTTTATAAACTGTTATTTATTATATTGCTTTTTTAGCATTCATTTTTTTATAAAGTAGGTCTCATTTTGTGTAGAAATAAAATGAATTTTGTGTATTTGAAATAGAAAACATTTTCGTTTATTTCAGCAAACCCAGAATTTGTCTCGTACAGGGGATTCTGAGACTTTGTAAATAAAATCTTACACAGAGCTTAACAAACATATAATGAAAATTCTAAGAAATCATGTTTTCGTATATCTAATCCTACGTATAAAAAATTGTTACTATTCATAAAATCCATAAAATAATGTCCATAAAATCAATAAATGTCCATAAAATATTGTTACTAGTATAAAATGGATGTTCAATAAACAGATAACAAAAAATAATTGCATCAAAAAAATTAAGTAGCCTCAAACTTATTCTTGCGCCGCACATGTATTTGTAATAGATAAATATATACAGATTTATATATAAATACACATCCATGACTCACGACAAACTAATCTGCTCATCACAGAAAAGGTTACCGGTACCGCGTCTTGAACCCAGAATCTTTAACATCACTGGTAGACTCACTACAAACTACGCTATCAGGTCACCAACAATAACAAATATTACAAAAGAACAAGTTTCAATTACTAATAACTAAATATTCGTGTATAAAAGAATGAATGTTTTATCTATCAACTTACATATAGCCTACGTCGCTGTCGTTAGTATATTATGTGTTAGGCATAATATTTCCATGCTTTATAAAGAGCAAATATAGAGATGGGTATATATGTTGATGTTCTCGCCACCATTGTAGAGGACAGGCTTGCCGAGGAATTAAAGCTTCTTTAACGCACATATCTACTTCTTCCACTGCTTTTGTGTATGCTGATTTTGGAGCTTGGACTGGCTTACGCGTCGAATATAACTATACATTAAATTATTTCTTCTAACCATAATTTACATCTCTAGTAATAATATTAAATCAACGAATATATAGATAAACAAATATGTAGGTATTAAATTAGAATTAATAGTATATCATCTATATGTAAATAGAGTTTAGTGATTTGAGTCGACCTCAACGGTGATTTTAATTTGGTAGTTGATAAATTAGATGTACCATAAAAAAATATTATATCTGCTGTTTACATAACATGTTATTTTACAACATCTCTACCTATACATTCATAGCAATTGTACGATTACATTTTCTCTAAAGTACCAATATTAAAAAATCTATTTGTATATTTTAAATATGTATCTCTATTGTAGTAAGAATAATTATATCGTTTTTTAAATACATAATTATGTAAATACAATTAAAACTTCGCGGCAATTAAAAAGTTTCAACTGTCAAAAAATTCAAATGAAGTCTGTATCACAAAAAACAAATTATGAATATGTTGTATTTAGTGGATACAGCCACATGTAAAATAAAATGTAAAAAAAAGTCCGTTTGGTTGTATACAGAGTAAGGTAAGGTGGTGGTTCACTTTATAGAGTGTCCGTAGCTAATGTTTCCTTGTACCTGCAAGTACTGAACAATAAAACATTTTTTCGTATACACATTTTTTGTGAAATCAAAAATCTAAGTTCAAACCGTTATCATCAAGTATTTCTTACGAAATCAATAGTTATGTTCATTTATATTATTTCAAATTTTTTTACTTACATTCACAAGAAAACATACATTTCAGCTACGAAATATTACTCTCTCATACTAACTACACTCTATTTTTGTTATTATGTAATTTTTAAAAATGTTAATACGGTCAAGTGTCTACTGCATAACTACTTCAAAGTTCCAATAAAGTTTCCAAGATTTGATGACTTCGTTTGATTATACTCTTCGTACATCCCTATGTATTTTTTACTTAAATGTAATTTTAAATTAGTGATCGCACTATTGTAAGATAAAGTAGTTTTACAAATAATACAAGTTTTTTTTTTAAATCACATTTTCCAAAATAATTTCATATATGAGTTGTTGTGGACTTCATTTTTGGCATTTTAAATACAATACTACTATTTAATAGAACTTAAACAAATAAGATTAAAAATATGCTAACATGCAACAGCGTAAATGACTTTCTACAACGAACTATCTTAAGGGGGCATTCTGGTCTAGAGCCCTACTTTTTGGGTATTTTTCAAACTAGGATAAAAAAAAATTAAAAACATTTTTACTATCCATTTTTTTATATAATATTTATTGATTTTTAAAGTATATAAAAAAAAATAAAAGTCAAAAATTCATCCAGTGACAGGTCGGTGAAGTAGGGGTTGCTAGCCAAACAGTGCTTCCTGGTTGACATGATTCCAACCCTTGTAGTGACCTAAATCGAACAAACAAAAAAAAATCTTAATTAGTAAAGATGTCGCTACATCTTGAACTTCGGCCGAAAAAAAATAATAAAAATTCACAAAATGGCGTCTACTTGAAAAAAATATATTTTTTTACCCCTGTTTTTCGACCTTTACGATTTTTTTAAAAATACTTTAAATTAAAATTTTTCAAAATCCTTAGCTCCAGTGATAAAGAGATCTATGAAAAAGATTCTCACAAAATTTCAAAGGAATCGGTCAGATAGAACTTCAGATATCGTGTCAACCACCTTAACAAAATGAGTTTTGAGAAAAACGCGTTTGAAGTTTGAGAAAGATTAAGAGCCGGTTTAAATGCCGCGTCACAAAATCCACTGTATCTCTCAAAATAAATCGAATTTTGAAAAATCCTTTTAAGAGCATATTTTTGAAAGTCTAAGCTTTGAAAATATGCCAAAAAAATGGATTTTTTCAATTTCCTAGACCAGAATACCCCCTTAATTGTACGTTTTTGAAATTATATTTTAGCAAAATAATGACATTCTTTCATTATTGTAATCGTTTAACAAAATCAAACGTTTTTGTAAAACTGATAAAGACCAAAATTGTAAATCTCATATCAATTGTTTCCAACTGATAATGATGAATCCGTTGTGCTGACAACATATCAAATAAAATTAAACTTTATTTTAAACAGTCTAAAACCCAAAATTCTAATTCTCATATAATATTGGCACAACCCATAATCTAAAACTACGTTATTCTGACAACATACTAAACAAAATTAAACTTTATTCCTTTTTGCTAAAAGGTCAAAATTGTAAATCTCATATCAATTAGTTCCAGCTGATAATGATGAATCCGTTGTGCTGACAATATATCAAATAAAATTAAACTTTATTCCTTACACATAAAAGTTCAAAATTGTAATTAATGAATTAATAATGGTTTGTAGTATCGTTATTTGCTTAAAATTTTTACAATTGTCTGCAATAAATCATTAGTCATTGTTTTGACAATTGGTATATATTGGTTATATTATTCGTTGAGAGTTGACAGGTTGCCAATAAGTGATGTTATGAACGCGTTTCTTTGAAATGAATAGACAGTGATTATTAATTAATTGTTTTTAATGGAATTGTGTCTTTGATAGCGAGATCAACGAATTATTTACAACAACTTTTGTTTATTTTTATAAACAGTGTTACCCATTGTATTTAAATAATGCATTAGATTATTTGTTCTGGTAATAATTTACATCTCTAGATACAACAAAGCAGCCCCTTCCAACTCAGGGCAAAAGTTTTGTCACGTTAGCGGTCACGCTATCTCTTTCTTTTTTCCATACATAAACTCTAGTGTCTCTTTCTTAACTTAACACATCCGAAAAAAGTTCACGCACACTATGCTTTACGTAAACGTATCGGTGTAACTGATAGTAAATTCATTCAAGTGTCAAGTCAACTGTCAACTTATTACTGACACTTGGCGCTAATGGCGGTTGGCTGTTATTTATCCTGTTCAAACTTTTCATTACTTTTCAACTTTTAACTATTTTGCAATACCACTTTTTATGCTATTTATTATTCAATTTGGTTTATTTACGTGTTGTTATATTGTTGTTAGATTTGCTAAAGTGTTGTGTTTTGTAGTTTGTGCTCAGTGAAAAACATCGTTTATTTATTGAAATTAAGTTTTGTTCATTTGATATTCGTTTTAATTCGTTTGGTAAAATGACTTGGGCTTGTGCTGTCCCCGAATGCCCTAGTCGTCGCACTAATTTTAAATTATTTTGCGTACCTTTTACAAACAAAGCTCGATGGGAGGCATGGTTAAGTACATGTCCTTTTTTGCGATCATACCCTTTTAGGCGTCTTTCTAATGTAAGAATTTGCTCATTACACTTTAGATCTGACCATATTAATGATCGTAATAAATTATCTGTTAGTGCAATCCCAACTTTAAATTTACCAGCAATTCCCATAAAGAAGTTATATTTAGAAATTGCGCCTCTAAAAATTAATGAACCTCTTTCTGTCACCGTAATGTTTGATAAAGAACGTAATCTAGAAACTGTCAATAGTCCATTCACATTAGAAACAATATCACAAACTTGCTCTCAATCTACAGAGAAATTTATTGATATTCAACCTACTCAAGAACCATTGAGTCCTGATTTGTCTCATAATATTGTTTTGCCTACCCTGCCATCAGTTATAACTCCACATTCTGTTCAGGGCTCTTCAGTGCGAAATAGTGCCACCTCCTCCCATCTTGAACCATCTGTTATTATATTATAACAATTTTCAGAAAAAGGACCTTAATATTGCCGGAAAACGAGCGACATGGAAGCATCTTGAGACACTCTACCAAGTAGATGGCTACCAAGGACGAGCCAGAGGCACAAAACTCACCGACAAACATATAAATCCAAAATCTTATGACAAAATGAAGGTAAGTCTTTATTTTACCTCGGCTATAAGAATCATTCCTATTTTACAAATAATTATTTATCAACTTCAATGCATTTTTCACCATCATTTAGGATATTTATTTTAGGTAGTTTGCACATATAATTACATTTACAGGTTACAGGTCATTAAGGCAAGGGCTAGATGCCATAATGTGTAATAAATTTTCATGTACCACCACAATATGGACGTCAAATGAAAGAACTCGTCCTAGCGATTCCGAATATATAACATATGTATATTTTTAAACCTTTATATATTAGTTAGTCTGGTTTTAATTTCTTTTTAAATATTTTTAAAATGTAAAAGCTTTCAATCTTTTGAAAAAATGGTTTCATGTCAATAATTTACTTTATTGGAATAATGGTAATTATTTACATATGGAGTATCTACTATATAATTTCAGGTCAAATATGCAGCACAAGTATTCAGCAAGGAAGTGTCCTCATTATTGCAACTGCTCATGAAGAGTCAAGAAGCTTTACAAGAACATTGTTATAGTACAGTTAATCTGGACATTGAAAGCGGTCTTTTTACAGCTGAAATTTTATTGTTTGTAAATAATTTAGTACAAACTAAGGTTACAAGAGGTTCTAGTTACAGATCAGTCAGGCTTCGTAGTACCTAATTTTTAAGCTTATTACAATCTTTTACCCGCAGCTGTGGACTTGGCAATAGTAGATTTTTTCACTTGGTGATGATGCTCATCCCCTGTGTATTAGTAATCCATGCGATAGTAAATACCCTATTTCATTTTAGACTTTGTTAGCTGTACAATATTGAAAACCCCATCAAAATCTATACGATACTATTCAGTTTATTTATAGCCCCAGAACAAATTTTTTAATAACAATTTTTCACCTATGATTTTGTTTAAATAATATTATTTTATGGTATCTTTTTTCTTTTACTATAATTGGGAAGATGTAAGCTATATGTTAATTGTGTACTGTATGTGCATGCTCTAGTGTCACAGAATCAATATAGTACTACATAATAGTGTTTAATTCATTGTAATTTTAGTAATGTGCAATTTATTACCTAACTGATTAATGTTTGTAAAACATCTTTTTTTTATGGTATAAGGGCAAGCGAGCGGACGCTTTACTTTTTGTTTTGTTAGATTTTACTTAAGTTATAGTTTTTGGATTCTTGAACTTTTACAATTTGCTGGGATTTTCGTACTGTTCATTCTGTATAAGTCTTAGCATAATGATTTGTACCTCTAACAATATTGGTCAAATGGATAAAAAAAACATAAAAAGTACTATTTTTTGTGCTGAACTTTGTTATTTAATTTTTTGTCGTATTAGCCCGAGCTTAAGCTCATATTTTAATGTAACTCTTTAGACTAAGTATTATTAACAACCCGCAGCGTAACTCGATCGTTTTTACTTGGTAAGGTTCATCAAATAACTTTAAAAAAATTGTTTAATTTGAAGTTTAACGTAGCTCCAGCCGCCAGCAGCTCTTCAGCAGATGACAAATACTATAATAAATATAATTCAATCCTCTTCTCCCACAGCCTATATAGCTGTGAAAGAAGAAGATTGAATTATAATACAATATTGTAAACATAGATATTATAAAAATCTATTCTATTAATATTTATTTTGTAAATAGAGCTGGATCACGTAGTTTCTCGTACAGCTTCTTCGCCAATTGTTACAAATAAAAATTTAATTTGTTCGCAAGAGGTAGGTACTCAATTATATTGTAAATGTAGTAATTACCCAAATACTCTGTTGTAAAAATATTTATTTTAGAGTGTTCATGTGAAGTTTATCGAGTTTCTTGCGCTGCTAATTCTTTACATATTATTATGAACTTTACGCAGCTGTAGTAGCTTGAATTCATAATCAATAAACATTGAAATTAAATCGTGTTTTATTACTTAATCAAAAAAGAAATAAATAATTATTTGGGGAAGAATATTCAAAAATTATTAAAAACCGGTAATTTGCTGTAATTACAGTAGCAGATTATCGATTCGATATTTAACGTTGACGATTCAGAAACGAATGTTATCGGTTGAGTCACATCACTAATTTACTACGGTATCTGACGTTTGCTTCAAATTTATATTTATGTATATCTTAGCAAGAAAGAGAAACAAAAGTTCGAAGCAAAATTTAATGAGTAAGAGCAGGATGCATCATATGCAAGATGAATGATGTATAGCTAATACTTCCTCGCCCCTTAGGCCGCGCCTCATACCTCGCGCTATCGTGACAAAACTCTTGTATGAAGATGGTCGTCTGTATTATTTATTAGTCTGTGCAACAAAGGAATCAAACAAAACTAGTGTCCGACCGAAAGTTCGGTTTCGGTTTCGGTTTCGACCTAGTTTCGGCCAAAAATCAAGTTTCGGCGGCAGTTTCGGTAGTTGTCGTACATGCTTGCCTAACTTCGTTTCTCGCGGCAACGCTTTGGCGGACGCTGGCGGCCCTGTTCGGGATTCGTGCGCCGTTCGCATTGCTATTTTTTTTTTCGAATTTACGCGCGTTTGATGACCGGGAAAGGTCTTCACAACTTAACCGGGCGGGTGGGCGAACACTGAGGGTGCTCAGCCGGCAATTTATGGTTTGGGTAGCAATGCAAGGGTACCCCTGTGGATACGATCCTCGACTTGGACCGCCAGCCAAAAATACGAAACCTAACGGTGATCTACTAGCGTTTCGGAAGCGACTACCTTGAGAAGAAACGCCGAAAGAAACTCAAGGCTGCGTCGGAGTGTAACTGCGTCGTTTAGACGACAGTTGACGGATCTAATTCGCATTGCTCTATAGCAACACAACTTAGTGCGTTATCACCCGACGTAAACATTCTTTAGAGGTTATGTTTTGATGGAACTGATTACATGTAAGTTTTTGTTTCATTTTTTTACTTGACCACGTTGACTTTTATACTTGACCACGTGAGTTTCGGTTTCGGCTGGAAAACCAGTTTCGGTCGGACTCTAAACAAAACATTTTTATTAAAATTCATAAACATTTTACAAAGAGGTGGCAGCGAGAGCCGGCGCGGGCGCGTCACGTGACGTGACATGTGCCCCCCCCCCTCCTCCAAACAGATACGCAATGCTTCTGCCGACCGAGCCCAGCAACGGCCGACGGCTGCCACTCTACGCGACCACGGGGGATCACTTCATAGAAGGAAAAAAACGCATAGGGAATGACATGCTCAAACGATGTATGACATTTCTACGAACCCCTCCACTCCGCTTCACCCCCGTAAACTGCCCGCGCGCTTCGCCGGCCGCCATGATGATAATTCATTCCGTTTACTTTTTTGTGACGTGAATGTGCTCTTCTATTGACTGTTATTTTGATTTTCGACAACCACTGCTTTTCACCGGATTCCGATTCCTCTACCTACGATTTGACCTTACTGCGCCTGTTTTTGGACCAAGCCTACCTTTTGATTTGGATACTGTTGTTTTGGAAATAGCGTTAAGCTGAAGTTTCAGCAAAGAAAAAATTGTGTACCGTATTATAATTTAACACGTAAGTGTTCGCGCCAAATGGTCGCGAACGACCTTACCGGAGGCGCAACCTCTATGTTTTATATATTGAAAACAAAAAGAAGATTGTCATTCGTGAAAAAGTAAGAGATGTCAAAAGAATATATGAATAATAAAATACATTACCTAAGAACGAATAAAAATGTTATTTTAGAAAACCCTAATTACAAACCCCAAAGGGAAGGCGCTAAGCCACAATAATCGTTTTTGTCCTTTCAGTAAGTACCAATACCTTAAAAAATTACTTCGTATTTTCATTATTTGTAAGTATTATGTATATCAAAATTATTTAATAAGCTGCTCGTTAGTTCTACTTTCAGTTGTTAAAACCAGAAAGAAAACCATGTTGCATGTTGTTTTCACATTTGCACGTGTTAATTTTCGTGTTGATCTAAAAGTAGTTTAGACCTATTTTGTCTGCCCCTCAAACCCTTTGATCTGGGGGTAAGTAGAGAGTAGCAGGAATAGAAATCTAAAGTCGTTCTGATATTTTATTGTTCTCTAGATAATTCCTTGCAAACAAAGCCTGCTGCTATTTTGGATAGGTTTATTAATTATGGTTAAGATAGACTTTATTAAGTAAACAAATTTTTTAAACTTTTATTATACAAAAAAGGGTATCTATTCAATATATAAATTAGGTTCCCATGCGTCTCTTAGAGACAAATTTAGTATTCTGAGATACTCATTCCTATATTTATATTACTCACATTTTTTCTCTCATTTTAGGTACTCTGCATTATAATCTCTCACACTTCAGTTGCATTAAAAGACAGTCTAAGATGTATTACAAGTGTTGTATAAGTAATTGTGGTAGTCACCGAAATGATGTTCGATTACATGTATTTCCAAGTAATGAGAGAAATTGCAACAAATGGTTGAAATATATTAATTGTAAAAAGATTCTAAACATGGATTTAAAAGATCTTTCGAAACTTTATGTGTGCCATAAGCACTTTGAAAGAAGATTCATTACAGCTAAATCTCGTCTGTTTGGCAATGCTTATCCATCATTATTTACTCCAGATGAGATAGCCAATGGAGTACCTGCAGTTGCCCATGAAGATTCCGGTAAGTATCTAAGATGTATATTCTAAACTAATAATAATTTATTGCAAACTTTGCCACACCTATAAAATTTCTCCTCTTTTATTACTTGATATCTCTTATTATATCTATGTTGAGTTTGGAGAAATGTGGAACAACCACACCAGAAATAGAACAGAAAAATCTGAGTAGTAGGGATGAACATTAATCTGAGTAGGATCCTCAATACCCTGCTGCTACAGTAAATTTTATGTACCTTTCTTTATGTTTATATTTCAAAACAAATATAATGAAGTATAAATACCCTTGTTCTGTATTCATGGATACAATCAATCAATCAATTAATCAATCAATTAATGTATCAATTAGTTTTCATAAAACTCATACATTTGTCTTTTGTGTTTTTTTTTTATTAAAGAAAATCTGCAGCAACAACAAATTTAGTACAATCATTTTATAATACAAAACATATAGCCAATTACGGATTTTTATTATGTTGTCTTTAAGTATAGGCGTAACAAAAAACAAAACAAAAACAAATGACAATCATATGTTAAAATAAAACACAACTTTGATATGAGACATGAGAAACCTCTAAAATGTAAAATGTGTTATGGAGATTAACATAGAAGGCTACTTCCTAATATAAGGGTTAAGCAACATGAAACATAACACATTCAAAAATTAAAAACAAATGTAATATTCAATTTCAGAGTGCTGTTCTTGAAATGGACCATAACAACTCAAGAAAAAGTCACTATGATCACAGTTATTGTAAGCGTGAGTTGTTAACTCAGCGTTCATCAACAACAATGGATGAGCCAGAGGCGCACTGTTCATCTACAGCAATCGTTGAACCTGAATTACACCATTCAACAACACCAACAGTTGAAATGGAGTCACAATGTTCCTTATTAATAAATATAAGTTTATATTTTCTGTACTTTAATTTGTGCATAAATTCACTGTTATTATATTTTTTTTTATTTCAGATGATGATGGAGTTATAGAAATAAATGGTGTAAAACTTAACATTATTTATGATCCATCACACCTTATTAAAGGATTAAGAAATAATTTCTTAACTAAGGACATTGAATTCGAGGGCAAGATAGCGAAATGACAGGATATTGTAGATGTGTACAAGACTGATTGTCATCATGCAGAAGTTAGACTTCTGCACAAGTTAAATGATGAACATGTTTTACCAGAAAAAATTAAAAAGATGAAGGTACATATGTTATGTACTTGTATTATTTACTAGCCTACCCTCCGGGGCTACACCTGTCATAATTAAGTTAAAAATATATATTACTTAATATTATATCCTTAAAAACTGTCTTTTTTCAGGTCAAGAATTGCGTCCGTGTATTTAGTAAAACTGTGGCAGCTGCTTTGTCGTATACTCCCCAATTTTGTAAGTATTTGTCTATATTTGGAACAAATTTCAGAACTATTGTGTCATCAGTTTCACAATAAAAGTCACTATAAAATTAGTGCTGGATATTCACTAACAATAACACCATAGTTTTTAACATCTCCAGCAGTTTATAGCAGTCCGCCGCTGCCCATAGCTCCCTACAGGCTTTGTTACAATCATACTTGCAGTATTTATTATATACCATGTGCAAATTCAATATCGATAACAATCATTAAATTGTTTTTACATTACATTAGGTACGCGTTTTATCTGTTTACTTATAATAGCTGACTCAGCAAACTTCCTACCACCTTAGATTATGAATACATAATATACTGATAGCAGATAATTTGCATTAATATTTTTGTTGCAGGCATTATCATCAAATAATATTTTTATGAAAACGTGACAGACAGACAGACATACATTATGTAGCCTATGTTCACCGCTGATAATGTACCTTTATATTGGTGAAAGAATTTTTCAAATCGGACCAGTAGTTTCAGAGCCTATTCAAAGCAAACAAACAATAAAATCTTTCCTTTTTATAATATTAGTATATGTAATAATTTTACTTATATGCAGCAAATGAGAAAATAAATTGTAAGCTTTTTTACTATTTTTGTTTACAGCTCAGTACGTTGATGGAAATCCAGTGAGCAGTACATTAAAAAATACATCGGAAATCCCTTAGTAGTGTGTGTACGCGACGGCACCGGCGCCCGCACCGGCGCCCGCACCAGCGCCCGCACCAGCACCCGCACCGGCGCCTGCACCGGCGCCCGCACCAGCACCCGCACCAGCGCCCGCACCGCAGCCCGCACCGGCGCCCGCACCAGCGCCCTCACCAGCACCCGCACCAGCGCCCTCACCAGCACCCGCACCAGCGCCCGCACCGGCGCCCGCACCGGCGCCTGCACCAGCGCCCGCACCGCAGCCGACGCCGAACCTTTTGCACCTGACTGGGGCACATCAAGACGAGCAACTTTTACACATTCTAAGATATATATACATATATTGTTTAGTTTCAGTGGGGGGTTTCTATCAATCGTTAGGTTCGTTGTGTCAAAGTGCAGTCAGCAGACGGCGGCCGGGCTGCGGCGCGCCGCCTCTCACACCTGGAGGGGAAGGATTGAATTAGAATAAGTCGTAAAACAAAAGTAGTCAGTGTCGGTACATCGAGTGTCCCCGCGTGTACGCACGGCGCTGCGCCGGCGACGCCATTCCTCGCTTACTGCATATTTGTTTAAAACTTGAAATAATTCTTAATGGACGTTCGCGGCGCACATTGTACCAATCGAGGGCCTAGACAAAGTGACATCCGATAAACGATAACGACATATACAAGTGCAAAATGTATTCAGTTGACATAACGCGACGACGCGACACGCCACACGCCACACGTGACGCGCCGAGAGCTTATGTTTATCGAATGTCGATACGTTTAGGGAGGCCTGGACGTGTCGAGACAGCGCGGCTTCGCTGTTTCTATTCATTTTTTGATCAGATTCATTTAATTCTGTTTCAATTACTGAATTATTTACATATTTTATGTAACTCTTTTTTTCTTTATTATCGTCTCTTCCTCGGAACCAGCATGTACTTTCTGAGTGACAACGAGTACCTTTTTTTATTTCTTTACAAATTTCGCATGGATTTTGGTTTTCATTTTTAATACCAGTTATTTGCTGTGTAATTTTTTTTTTATCTATAAACTTCTTTTTATTTACCATATGTTCATGTTTGATCAATTCGTTGAACAAGTTCTCTGCCTCTTTTAAGGTTTCTCTATTAATTCTGTTTAATATAAATTCTGGTACTCCGGCTGCAATGAGATCTATCAGAGTACCTGTATCAATTGATCCTCTTATATCCAATAATAGTTTTTCTTTTTTCATAGCATAGTCCAACAATGAGCCATCCTTGTACTTAAATAACAGTGCATATGTAACTGGGTTCCATCCTTTATTTGCAAATGTCTCACAACATTTCTCTTTCCATGTAGACCATTCTGAATCCATTGTTAGCTTTGTCATCACGGAACTGTACCAATCGGCAGATGATTTATCCATGAACAAACAACCTTAGATTTCTATTTTTTTTTTCATTGTTTGTCACATTAATCGTATGCATTCTTTTTCAAAAAAATCAATCCATTGGTTTGCATTACAAGTTTTACTTGTAAACTTTTCTATCACAAACTTTTCTGCTATTTGTTTCATACTTTGTTGGCCATTAATTTGTGTCTTTTCTATTAATTTCTCTAGTAATCTTTCCATATTCTCTGTTCCTTTCTGATGTGCAGATGTAGATTGGTTTAGGTCTATTTCTTCAAGAAATTGATCCTTAAATTGTAGATTACCATCTTCATCTATATAAGTGTTTCTAAGTCCTTCAGTCATTGTTATCCACACTCTTCTTACTTGGTATCTTTGTGTTAAACTTTATTTTATTTTAGGTTGTTGTTTTTATTATTTCGCTGTTGTGAGTCGCCCCTTTTCAGCCCCTCTGGTAATGTGTATATTTTATTGTCACTTGTAGCTATTGAGGTTATTGCATAAATATTCGACTTTCCTTCACTTCCAGGCAAAAGAGTAAATTCAAAGCGAAGTTTCTCCATTTTCTATTAATTTATTTTTAAACAAATTGTCGTTTTATAAGGTTAAACAATCTTCAACGGTTAAAGAAAACAAACTCTTGTTGCTCTGAAAATACAAAGAGGAGATTTAATACATACATGATTCACAATGTATACAATAATTGGAGGCGCCAATAGAAGAGCGGATAGTGGACTGTATTGCGGTATTTAAAAATGGAAAGAAAGGGAATAAAGGACACACACTGACCGTACGATCCTCGCGGCTCTGATGACGTCGGCTTTATCCTCTCCTTCCTGGCTGTGGCGCCAACATCATAATATGCGGACGAACAATGATTATGGCACACTTGGTGTGTGCGCGTAGCGGACGAACAAAAGGAAGATACAGGACGATGAGGTGTCCTCGCGTTGCGTGCTGACGGCTTTTGCGGCGACCGTCAGGAATGACGTATTGGACGACACTAAAATGATGGCCGTGCTAAATGTCACGGCCGCGTGCGGTGGAAAAGATGACAGGATGAGGGTAGGAAATTAAATGAAGGTGGATTTAAAAAATGAATATATATTGGCGCGACCAATAATTAATATCTCTCAATATACCTGAAAATACAAAGAAACGACAATTATGTTTGTTTCTTTATTTTCACTGGACATTAACGACACGCTTTATAACGAAAAAACTATATTCAAAAACACCACGGCCGAGTCTCTGTCACCTGTCAAAACAATGTTCCACAGTTTATAGGAAGTTGTAGTGGCATAGACTTTGTCACATACAGCCGCGCGAAGAGTGACAACATTCAAAATCCTGAAGGAATTATATTTCCTTTACATATATATGAATTATAGAAATAATTGAAACCGGACGCTGCGCCGAGTCGCATTACTGTTCCCCCGGGAGTGCGGCCCGCCTCGCGAACACAGCTCGCACTGGCGGCGGCCGGGACAGGCGGGCCGGCAATATCCTGGTCTGAATCAGAGAGTAGCGGACGACGGGCATCGTGGCGCGCAGGCTACCGTACATATAGTTATATGACTATTTTGATACGCATTTTCCCGCGTTAGGAACAGATGCAAAACGAAACGCTCCGAATGTAGTATACCTTCTTAACGTTGTAGAGATTCGTCGCCTGACTGGCGCCGTCCCGCCGCGTGCCCGACGAATACACGGACCGCTTCTACTAAGGTAAAGGCGGCGCCTGCCGCTCGCCCCGCGTCGGCCTCACGTGCATTCGCACTCGCACGCGCAGCATTCATTTCGATGCGTGAGAGTGCGCGTCGCGCTGGAAGGCGAGCGCGCCTTGGCGCTGAACCCGACGCGGCCTGCCATCCAGTAGGCGGGCGAGCCGGGGACCAGCCGCAGCGGGTACGCCTGTGGCGCCCGGCCCACGCGCCGCGGCGCGATTTTGAGGCGGGCGCTCGTTGGGTACACGGGCGCGCCGGGCCCTGCGCGGTCGGCCATATTCAGCCCTGGCTCCAGGGGGCGGGCCGGGGCCCAAAGCGCTGGACATCACCCGGCCTACCCACTGAATAATACATCTAAACGAGGGGGCCAAGTTTTCCATTTGAAATTGACTGAAAATTAGTACAAGCCTTTGTTTTGTTGTTTTAGAAATTAATTTAAAAATCTCATAAAATATCTTTGCCACGACTTATATCGCTTCTTACGTGATATTTATATTAGTATGTATGTGTGTGCACGTGCGTACCGGACGTGCGCGGCGCTCCCCTCGGCGGCAGGCGCGCGCCCAAGGTCCAGGTCGGCGT
Source organism: Automeris io (assembly GCA_036320925.1). Taxonomy (NCBI): domain Eukaryota; kingdom Metazoa; phylum Arthropoda; class Insecta; order Lepidoptera; family Saturniidae; genus Automeris; species Automeris io. The sequence continues at coordinate 5,881,127 of JAUDJH010000031.1, read as the reverse complement.
TAGGAGCTGGCGATAGCCCGGCCCGGGGCCCAGGGGCCGCAGCCGGAACCCGCCGGCTGGTCCCGGCCGTCGTCGGCAGCCGGTCCGCGTCCGGCCCGGGACCTGGCGTGCCACACGCGGTCGCATCAGTATGGATGTGCGCGCGCACACACGTCACAGTACAGGATCCGTGACGGATCTACTGATGATTGCCATCAGTGGTCGGCGGGCGCTGATCGGCGTCAGCGGCAGGCGCCGCCGTGCCGAAGTGTTGCGGTGTGATTGTTTTCCCGTCACTGACTCGAGACTGGGCGGCGTGGGTCGCGCGATTGATTGTTTATTCCAATGTATACATTTCAACAGTTAAAGAGAGAGAGCCATTTGTCTTTACGTTAATGGTGTATATGTATGTGAGTGTCGCTCGGTTCAATGTCCAGTTAATCTATACTAATATTATAAAGCTGAAGAGTTTGTTTGTTTGTTTGTTTGTTTGAACGCGCTAATCTCAGGAACTACTGGTTCGAATTGAAAAAATCTTTTTGAGTTGAATAGACCATTTATCGAGGAAGGCTTTAGGCTATATAACATCACAATGCAACTATTAGCAGCGAAGAAATAACGGAAAATGTGAAAAAAACGGGAAAAATTATTCATCCTTGAGGGTTTCCATTGCGTGCGCTGCGAAAACGGCTTAAAATACCAAAAATATATGTATGAAAGAATTATTCCTCTTGAAATGATCTGAAAAAATGTCCGCGGCAGTATATGTCTATCTTTTAAGATTAACTCACTAGAACCGTCTTTATGGTAATCAAGTTGGGTCGAAATTAATGCATTATTTGTTAAGAGTTGTATCAACGTAATAATATTAATCCCTATCCAAATAAATGTGTTGTTGATTAAGAGTATTTAATTGTGAACAAAATTGTCTTTGACATCACTTAATTTCAATGAACATCTTACAAGATATTACAATTTTAAATAATTAAAATAACACCGATATAAAATTCACCCGCGCGAAGCACCGCGCGTTGCTTACGAGCGACGCGGAGAGGGGGGTGTAGCTTTACGAGGTACCATGCCGCGGTCGGCTTCCCTTCTGAATGGTTGTTTGCAGCGTTATTTGTTATTGCGATATAATATCGTCGTGTAATAATACTTTTTAAATACTATTTCATTTTGTTTGTTGTTGTTAATAACGTGATCGTTGCAATAGTTTTGACTGGTCCAGCAGTTGGTCAAACACTGCTTATACCTCGCATCCCAATGATTCCAAATGATTTACCTTTTAATTTTAAAAGAATTCAATTTCCCGTTAAGTTATCTTTCGCCGTTACAATTAATAAATCACAGGGGCAAACATTTAAACACGTCGGAATTGATTTACGTCAAGACTGCTTTTCACACGGACAACTATATGTCGCGTTGTCAAGATCAGGTTGCGGAGAAAACCAATATGTTCTTCTGCCACAAGAAAATAAAACTAAAAATATAATTTACGCAGAAGTACTTTAAAATAATTATGTTCTTTTAAAAACTTAAAAACTAAATGGTCTAAAATAATAACAGAAAATGACGCGGACAAAGTCGTGGGTAGCAGCTATAATTTATAAAGCTAAGGAGGTTGTGTGCAAATATAAATGATGCTCAAAATAACTATTCCACGCGGACGAAGTCGCGGGCACAGCTAGTGTTAGATATTAAAATAAAACAATAATATATCATCACGCTACGCACGCATCCCTTCCGGAGTGAGCAGAGATACGCTAGTGGCTGTATCCTTTTTGCGTTTACATGTCGTGCCCATCGTGACCAGTAGCGCATCTGATGGCCGTTCCCACAGCACTGGCGCACATTACGTTTCTATTAGATGCCGTGCGGGCTTGCTCACCATGTTTCCCTAAAATGTACTAAAAGGAACTTCTGAAATGTATTAATGATCAATAATAAAGAAATAAGCATTATTCACCTCAGGGCATGTACTCTTCGCGACACCATAACAATACGTGTTCACGTTACCTACAACAAGCCGGGCCCTGTACGATACCGACACGCTGTAGCCGTCACGCAGCGGCCGGCCCAGTGGCCGTACAGCGCCACTAACGTACCCGATGTCGCTGTGGTAGCGACGCAGCCCGCGCCGGCGCTGCATTAGGCAAGGGGCCGGTCGGCGGCCGGACTCACCCAGAGGCTTCTTGGACATGCTGTGTCTGCCCCAGAATCCAATAAAAAGTCAAAATTTTTGTTGTTTAACATTAAATCTATTTTCCACGACTGCTGTGTAGTATTACTTGAAGCTAGACAGTAAATTGATCCTATAAATAAAGCATTTTTATCATTATTGCTTTCTATATGATGAATATTTTTAACATTATTGTTCTTATTATAGTAGCACATTACAGCAAAATGATTATACTTATTACAAATTTTGCATTTGGTGCCTAAGGCTGGACATTTTACCCTATGAATTTGACCACAACGTCTACAGTTGCTGGCAGTTTGTGGTGATGGCTGTGATGCTGCTCTGGACTGTTGTCTTGACTTTGACTCCGTTCTCTGTCTTGATTGAGACCTATGTTGACGTTTGGAGATGGACGCGACTATGTTATTTGACTCAAGCTCTTGCACTTGTTTTCTTGTAAGTTCTAAAGTTGTGCTTTTCGAGAAAATCGAGAATAACTCAAAAAATTCTTATCTCTAAGGAAATGAGGTCGAAATTTGTACAACGCAACCAAAACCTAACCCAGTTTTCTCACTGATCTGCTTGTTTTTAGGGATTTTTGCTATGTAATACCGGCTTGTATCTGAGATGGACTATATTTTTTTTGTTATACTTTGCTTCTCGAAAACTCAGCATTTTTAATTAAATAAGCAATTTTAATATACATAAACAAATAATTTTTCATTTTTTAATCAGTTTTTGATAACAAAAATACAGAGGGTTGGAGGCAGTGAATTTTTGTACCAACATAGCGACTACCTCACAAACGGCTGTCAAATTACTATTGAAATCGATAGTCTGCCTTTGTGTTTCAAATATTAAGGTTAGGTTAGGTTTTTTTTTTTTTATAAACCCCTCGACATCCCGTTGCTATGAGATAATGCAACGACATTGTCTCCCTCTTAATTTAGTACATGTATTTATTTTTATAATCCCCTATTATACATGTGTTGTTTTTTAAACCATTACTTTACTATTCTAGCCATACATTCCTTATTTATCTGCCCTTGTTCTCACCCCAATACTCTACTCATCCTTATTTCTATAAACTATTGCATATTTGTTATGCTCAGATTTTTAAAACATTTCTCCTTACTTCTAACAGTATTTCTTTACATTAGTTTATGATTTGTTTTCCGTAAAACTTATTCACCATCTATCTCATTCTATCTTATATCTAATGATTACAATTCTTTATTCCTTATTCTACTTAGTTATGCTCAGATTTTAACATTTCTCTTTATTCTTGTAATGTATTAAATGAAAGACGGACTATCGCAGACTGATTATTTATTTGTAAATCATATGCACCCCGTTGATGGCGGGTGGTTACATAAAAACATTTCTTAATACCTACAATATAGCACACCATCCTCTCTTTTAAACTAAAAACTACAATTACAAAACAGCAACAAACAACACAATTACAAATAAAAGTAATAACTAAACTAAATAATTACATTTAACAATTTATTATACACGTTATTTAAGATTATCTATGTGGTAACGGCCTAAGAGTCATGGTAGACCCTTGTGCTTTTTTAATATGTCGTGGTCTGAGCGTCATAGCATGAGTAGTCCCCAGATGTTCGTCACTCGACTCTCCTACCAACTCTTGGTCCTGACCACAAGAGTCAAGTATTTCACTATTCGTGTCAGGAGAAATATCTTCAATATTGGAAGCTTCACTACTATTTGTATTTGTCTGCTCGGTGCCAATGTATGTAAGTGAGTGTCTAGACTTCCTCTGACCTATAATTTGATCAATATGCCGTCTGTGAATACTATTGTCGGTTTTATCTTGAACCGTATAGGAATCTGGTGCCGTTCTACTGACTACTACCCCTTCTTTCCATTTCAGATCTTTGTTAACGTAATCTCTCATCATTATAGTCTCCCCTGGGGAAACTTCGCGCAACTTCCCGCCGCGACGCTCCTCCTGCGCGCATTGCTTGTTTATTTATTTATAAGTACACTTACATAGACTACATTAACACATAAAAACTATATAAGAACATGAAGAGGATACATTATGAATGCGACTATATTTATAAGTGTAGACTACATGCACAGAAGAAAATAAAAATAAAAATACGAGTAACACAGAAAGATATAAACTACTGTAATTAGAAAATTTTTATAACAGAAATAAAAAAAAAAAACAATAATCTATGGAACAATCTTCTCAAATAACATCTTTTTTTTTAATTTGTATATAGTTTCGTTAAATATGTCGAGATCTATTGATCTCGACATATAATTATATAACTTTGTCATTCTGCATAGGGGTGCATTTTGACCTAAGTTTGTAGAATATTTTATTATATAGAATATTATTTATTGTCGCGAACGAGCTCGCTTGTATCGGGTCGGAGTAAATCTAATCTACCACGTAACCTATGTCCTAACATTGCTACTGCTGGCTCTTTTTGTGTAGTACAGTGTTCCGTGTTCCGGTGTGTAAATAAAAATCTACATAATGCTACATTTACGTCCTCATTTTCAGTAGTTGCCTTTTTCAATACTTGTTTGACTAATTTTACTGCATTTTCTGCGGCTCCATTACTAGACGGATGATACGGTGCTACTAAAATCCGCCTAATGCCATTAATTTGTAAATATTTGAGATATTCAGCCGAGCTGAACGGCGGTCCCTTATCGCTGACTATACTGCGCGGAAGTCCGAAACGTGCAAAAATGTTCTTTAAGCTGTTAATCACTGCAGAGGCCGAAGTACTCGGAACGTTTTCTACCTCTATCCATTTTGAGTGGGCGTTTACTATTACTGTTCAATACGGGAAAACAGGAAATGAAACTCGCTGGCAACTCGGTCACACGCTGCTCTATTCTATTGCCCCCGTGCGGGTCGCAGCGCGCACGCTTCTCATCTATACTAATATTATAAAGCTGAAGAGTTTGTTTGTTTGTTTGTTTGAACGCGCTAATCTCAGGAACTACTGGTTCGAATTGAAAAATTCTTTTTGAGTTGAATAGACCATTTATCGAGGAAGGCTTTAGGCTATATAACATCACGATGCAATTATTAGGAGCGAAGAAATAATAGAAAATGTGAAAAAAACGGGGAAAATGATTCATCCTTGAGGGCTTCCATTGCGTGCGCTGCAAAAACGGTTCAAGATACCAAAAATATATGTAAGAAAGAATTATTCCTCTTGAAATGATCTAAAAAAATGTCCGCGACAGTATATGTCTATCTTTTAAGATTAAGTCACTAGAAGTGTTTTTATGGTAAACAAATTTGGTCGAAATTAATGCATTATTTGTTAAGAGTTGTATCAACGTAATAATATTAATCTTTATCCAAATAAATGTGTTGTTGATTTAGAGTATTTAATTGTGAACAATGTGTGTCTTTGACATCACTTAATTTCAATGAACATCTTAGAAGATATTACAAAATCTTATATAGCAAAACTACGTTTGCCGGATCAGCTAGTTTACATATATAACATCCCTTCCCCTCAAGTTAGGATATACATTTTTTTGTTGAATGTACGTATAGTTTTATAACTATACGTAACCTTAATCATCGTCATCGGTACTGCACTGGACATTCGTCGGCGTTGAGAAAATCGGGCTAATTGCTTGCCGTCTTCGATTTGTACCTGCGGCGCGCGGCAGGGAGGTCGGGCTCTCTGGAGCCACGGCTGGATGTGGCGGTTCTGTTCCCGGTCCTCCTTCCCCTTCTGGTTGAGACACGGTTTCGGAATGAGAGGCTCCTAGCGGGGTCACGTCGGGCACTGCGTCTGGGCCCCAGTCTTGCTCGCCCCTCGACGCTGTTGAGACTCTTTTTTTTATTTGATCCATGTGCCTGGTTACTTCGTACCCTGTTTCCGGCACAAATACTGAGTACGTTACATTTCCTATTTTCTTTTTAATGATTCCTTGAATCCAATTGGTTCTTTTGTTTATTTCATTTTTAATTATCCATTCATTGTCATTCTCTTTAAAGTCTAATCTACGTCTGCCTCGGCAGTATTTAGCCTGTACGTTCTGATTTCGAGCGACCGTTCGCGCTAGGTCTGTGGACGAGTGTGATGGCGCGGTGGGGTTTATGAGATCGAGCCGTGAGCGCAACGTGCGCCCGAATACTATCTCCGCGGGCGACTTATCAGTGGTACAGTGTCTAGAATTGCGATAGTCGAATAAAAATTTTGTTATTTTTTCGGAAATATTTTTTTTTGTTACAACCTGTTAAAATAATAGCCTTGAGTCCCTTTTTCACTATTTTCACGAAACTTTCCGCTTGCCCATTGCTACTGGGATGGTATACAGGAGTTAAAACATGATCAATGCCGTTCAGTTGACAAAATTCCTTAAATTCCGACGATGTAAAAGACGTACCATTGTCACTCACCAACGTGTGTGGAATGCCAAACCGCGACATCCAGTCATACAACTTATTTATGGCCGCCCTTGCATTATGAGTTGAAGTCAAATCGTAACATTCAACCCATTTACTATATGCGTCCACTATAATTAAAAACATACGATTGTGAAACGGCCCTAGGAAATCGATATGAATCCGATAGAACGTATGCGGCGGCAGCGGCAAGGGCGCGAGAGGCGCGTGCGGCGGCCCCGGCCGCAGCGCACAGCATACGGCGCAGCTCGCCGCTACGCGCTGCAGCGCCGCGTCCGCGCCGGGGAACCAGAGCCGTCTGCGAGCCTCCGCCTTCATTTTGACTACCCCGAAATGTGAATCGTGCAGTTCTTTACATATGCTTTCGTGCAACGCTGGGGGAATTATGACTTTATGTCCGGGCATTAAAATACCGTTTTCATATGATAACTGCGTCAGGCAGTTGAAATATGGTTTTAAACCGGCGTTATTTATTTTCCTAGGCCAGCCATTTAAAACGTGATCCTTGACTGTGGCCAGCTGCGTGTGACGAGCCGTCTCGCGACGCAAGACGCTCAGTGTCACCGGCAGCTCGCCCGCAACTACGAAGTTGACGTAGGCCGCGCGGTGCTCGCAGTCCTCGAGCTCGGCTGGCATGGAGGTGCTGGCTCCGCCGCGCACGCCCGAGAGAGATAGTCTGCGCTGTTACGCTTGCTGCTGATATATTCTATCGTATAATTATATGCAGCTAAAAATATAGCATACCTTTGTAGCCGATTAGCAGTTACTTCAGGGACACCCTTGTGTGGCCCGAATATAGCCAACAGGGGTTTGTGATCCGTTCGGCTCGGACCTACCATACAGGTACTGGTGGAATCTTTTTACACCAAAAATTATAGCAGTTGCTTCCTTTTGAATTTGTGCGTATTTTTTTTCCGGAGACGTGAGCGTACGAGACGCGTAGGATATTGGCCTTTCTAATTTGTCATCACCTACTTGAGATAGTATAGCCCCTAACCCTAGTGGTGATGCATCTACCGTTAATATTAATTTAGCTTTTGGATCGAAATGTGCCAACGTTTTATCCGACGCTAAAATGTTTTTAATTTGGACGAACGCGTCCTCGTGGTGTTTGGTCCATTCCCATTTTATCTATACATTACAACAGCTTATAAACGTCAAAGTGGTAATTTGATCACGCGCACTGATATGTTAGGATTGGATAAAGATTTGAGTAGCATTGATTTCTCTCCTATTTATGAAATGACTGATCCAAATGTGGCAGTACTTTTTATTGTTAATTTATTACGCAAGGTAATAGCGGGTAATTCCAGATGCGCACTAACTTCTAGACGAAAAACTATTCTAAAACCATGGATAACTAAAGGTGTTTTGAAGTGTATGCGAAACAGAGATAATCTTTACAAAAAAATACAAAAAAGACCCGAATAACGAAATATTATCAATAACATATAAGAGATATAGAAATTGTTGCACGGCTCTGGTGAAAAGACTGAAGATTGATTATGAAAGAAAATTAATTGAGAAATCTAGCGGAAGTAATAGGAAGCTTTGGAAAATACTAAAAGACATAACATATACTAGTAAAATGAAAGAGAGTCCAAATGAATTAATTCAATCAAATCCATTGCAAGCTGTCAATGATGTTAATGAGTTTTTTGCTAACATAGGGAGATCATTGGCCGAAAAGATAATTACTAACCCAAGGCAAATTCTGGCATACAATTCATGTTTATATTCATTTGCTTTAATGCCTACAGATTGTAAAGAAGTTAATACTCTCATAAGTAATCTCAGGAGTGATTGTGCTGTCGGTGTAGACATGATACCAGCTAATATTCTTAAAAGATATAATAATATTCTTACACCGCCGATAACGTTTATTTATAATTTGATAATAACAACAGAAATTTTTCCAAGTATTTTTAAAAAATCTAGAATTTATCCTGTTCATAAAGGTGGACCTAGGGATCACGTTAATAACTTCAGACCGATATCGATCCTGCCGTCTTTATCGAAAATAATAGAGCGTATTATGAATAATAGGTTAATAAAATATTTGGAAACACATAATCTTTTAGCCAGTACACAATATGGGTTTAGGGCAGGAAAATCGACTTCAGATGCTGTGCATGAAGTGACTAATTTTATAGCTACTGAATTGGATGGAAAGAAAAAGGTTATTACTATATTTCTTGACCTTGCCAAAGCTTTCGATACAGTGTCAGTCCCACTTTTAATTAATAAACTAGAACATCTTGGCATTAGAGGAAATGAGCTAAAATTGTTTGCTGATTATTTATCAAATCGGTTTCAGTGTGTAAAAATTGAAAATTACATTAGTGATGATCTACCGATTCAATTCGGAGTTCCTCAGGGTAGCATTCTTGGGCCTACGCTATTTCTTGTATATATAAATGAACTATGCCAGTTGGTGATACCCAACTGTAAAGTAGTTACTTTCGCAGATGATACAGCACTATTGTTTAGCGGTGATACATGGCAAGAGGTTTTTATGTACGCTCAAAACGGTTTTAATACTGTTGCGAGTTGGTTAAATGATAACTCACTGACACTTAATGTAGATAAAACCAAATATGTAACATTTTCCATTACAGATACTGATTCCACTCTTCATACTTTCAATTTATTCTCACATTCTTGTACAAACTTCACTGATCCAACTTGTATATGTCCTAGACTTCAAATGACAAGTACAATAAAATATTTTGGTGTTATTATTGATTACAAATTAAATTGCCAGTGCTATATCAATCAGTTAAATGCAAGAGTTCGCAAATTAATTGTTATCTTCAAAAATGTACGTCATATAGCTGATTCTAAACTTATTAAATCTATTTACTTCGCTCTCTGCCAATCAATTCTTACTTATTGCATTACTTCCTGGGGTGGTATACCTAAATCACGTTTAATCCAATTAGAAAGAGCTCAACGAGCAATACTCAAAGTAAGTTTCTCCTTACCTTATCTATACCCTACTTTCCAACTCTATAACGACATTAAGGTCTTGACTGTTCGCCAACTTTATATCCTGAACGTAGTGTTAAGGCAGCACTCTATGTTGGCATATGACCCGAATATTGCGAAAAATACTCGTAGGAGAGGTAGAGTGTGTGAGCAAGAATTCGGCAGAACGACGTTTTTACAGCGCTTTTTTGCCTATCAGGGTCCTAATCTGTATAATAAAATAAATGATTTGCTATTTCTATACCCACTGACACAATACACATGTAAACAAAACCTTACACAATTCTTACTTACACTTGACTACAACACAACAGAAACACTATGCTCAAGCACGTACACACACGCACACACAAACACTATAAAATTAAATTAGATTATTTGTATATTAGTGACTAGCTGATCCGGCAAACCTTGTTTTGCTATATAAGTTATTGTAATATCTTCTAAGATGTTCATTGAAATTAAGTGATGTCAAAGACAATTTTGTTCACAATTAAATACTCTTAATCAACAACACATTTATTTGGATAAAGATTAATATTATTACGTTGATACAACTCTTAACAAATAATGCATTAATTTCGACCAAATTTGATTACCATAAAAACGGTTCTAGTAAGTTAATCTTAAAAGATAGACATATACTGTCGCGGACATTTTTTTAGATCATTTTAAGAGGAATATCTCTCTCATACATATATTTTTGGTATCCCGAACCGTTTTCGCAGCGCACGCAATGGAAGCACTCAAAGATGAATAATTTTCCCCGTTTTTTTCACATTTTCCATTATTTCTTCGCTCCTAATAGTTGCATCGTGATGTTATATAGCCTAAAGCCTTCCTCGATAAATAGTCTATTCAACACAAAAATAATTTTTCAATTCGAACCAGTAGTTCCAGAGATTAGCGCGTTCAAACAAACAAACAAACTCTTCAGCTTTATAATATTAGTATTCGAACCAGTAGTTCCAGAGATTAGCGCGTTCAAACAAACAAACAAACAAACAAACTCTTCAGCTTTATAATATTAGTATAGATAAGGAAAGAGCGGGTGTGAGGACCTGGTGATCTGTACCACAGGTATAAAACCTACAGCAGACACCAGTTCCTCACAAACATTTCTATTGTAAATGTTTATATTATTTTGTAATTCAGTTATTGTTTGTGAGGAAAATAAATAAATATATTATTATTAAATATATTATTTTGTATTTTTATTTAATAATTTATATAATGGGATTATTTATATAATACGGAGGACGCGTCTGGCACAAAATTACGATAATAATTAGTTAGACCCAAAAATGACTGCAACTGTGACATGCTAGTTGGCTTTGGTGCTTGTAAAATAGCTTTCACTTTGTCGGGCGATTTCCTAATTCCGTATTTATCTATGACGTGTCCTAAGTACGATATTTCGTCTTTAGAAAAAATCACACTTACTTATTTGTATCGTCAACTGGGCATCATTTAAACGTTGCAAGACTGTAATGAGTTTCTGCATGTGCGGGGCTCTATTTGTTCCCGTTATAAGGATATCATCTAGCAAGAAGATGATTCCGACTATTCCCGCGAGGAAACATTCCATCGCGCGCTGGAAAATAGCTGGCGCGCTGGATAGCCCAAACACTACTCTTGTAAAATTAAAAAGACCACGGTGTGTATTGATGCATGTTAATTTTTGCGATTCCTTGTTTAAAATAAATTGATTATACGCCATAGATAAATCGATTTTACTGAACTGTACTCCCCCGTGCAGTTTGGCTAATAAATCATTTACCGTCGGCAAAGGGAATAGACCAATAGACCAATTGTTTATTAATAGTAACAGAATAATCGGCACATAACCTGATGGAGCCGTTCTTTTTCAATACTGGTACTATGGGTGACGCATAATCTGAGTGTTGTACTGGTTTTAATATCCCCAATGATAACAGTCGATCGAGCTCTTTGTTAATTTTTTCCTTAAGGGCGTAGGGTACTGGTCTTGCTTTGGAAAAAAATCGGTTTAGCATCTGGTTTTAAACGTAAATCTATTTTGAACTTATTAAACGCTCCGAGCTCTCCTGAGAAAACCTTAGGGAATAAAAATGACAGCTGTTTAATTACTCCGTCATTTGAGTAGCATTCTGCCTGCACACGATCGAGCTCGGCGTGAACGCGCGCCGGCGGCGACCGCGGCGCCAACTCCAGGCCAAGCTTATGAATAGAGTCTCGGCCCAGCAGCGGCGGCCCGCCAGCGCGCGCTGCGTACACATGCAACGTTTCCGGGCGCCCGAGGTACGATATTGGCAAATAAACACCACCTATCGTTTCTATATTTTCCCCTGTATAACTGTATAGCTTTTTGTTGGTGGCTGACAATGGTAATCGTTTAAAACTCGACTTGTAAGTTTTTTCCGAAATTACGCTCACTGCTGACCCACTGTCGATTTCGAACTCTAAAGCTAGACCACTGATCCTTACGCGTTCCGTCATAGGTTTACCTTTTACGCACCGAATATTATAGAAACACTCACCGTCGGCATCTCCCTAATGCACAGTACCTTTTTTTTTTACCCGGTGGAAATCCCTACGGACCGTCAGGGGAAGTGCTGAGGGCCACTTCCCCCGGTGTGTCGGACCTGGCCCAACTAAAACCACCGGGGTGCCAGCACTGCCTCTCCTCGCCTTCGCCGAGCCTGGGAATCCGGATACATCCGACGGCTCGGCGAGCGTTGGCCTTGGGCAGGCCTCTTCTCTTGGAGGGGGAATTTAAACCCCCTCACTGCCACTCTGTGGGAACGGCGTGTGGGCACACACACGCCGGCCCTTCCTCTCTGCACCGGACGGGGACGCCCTCAACGTCACCCGCCCTCATGCACAGTACCTGCTCTCACGCACTTGACTTTACCCCCGTTAGGGCACATTTTAAACAAATGCCCTTTATTGTTGCATTTTTTACATTTGTAGTTTTTGTAACGGCACTGATTGGACTTGTGGTTTGTGAATCCACACACACTGCATTTTTCCTTCCTGGTAATACTAAAGACACCATTCGGGCTCCCTGCGCTGGCGCCTTCAGCGCCCAGCGCTGCCTGTGACGAGGCCATTCGTGCGCAGCGCACGCTCTCTGCCAAGTCTATGGCTTTCGTAAGGCTCAACGACCGCTGATCCTGCACGAACAATTTGTCCCGCTCATGTCCTGCTGCCATGCCCATGATAAATTTATCTAGCAAGGCCTCTTCCAGGTCCTTAAATCCGCAGTATGCTGCTAATCCCCTAATCCTGGCCGCCCATTGAGTGTGCGTTTCTCCTGGGTGCTGTGTTGCCGAATAAAAACCGACTTCTCTGCAAACCCGAACCTTTTTGGTGTGAAGTGATCGTCGAGGAGTGTCACTACCGCCTCGAAACACAATTCTTCCACCTTGTTGGGTAATGCCAGGTCACTTGCAAGCTTGAACGTCGTATCACTTAACGATTTTAACACTAAACATACCATAACGGGTCAAATGACCCATTTTGAACTTTTGCATTGAAAATACAAGTATCATCTTATTGTTTTTGCACATTTGACTTCATGATTTTTTCTAACTAATTAACCTACAGTTAATTTAGTATTTTTTTATTATTATTTTTTTATTTATTTCGAGTAATACTTGAACTTGGCACCGATTTTCGAGAAGCCCGCGAACAACCAAAAGAAAACAAACACGAAAGAATCGTTGCCTTAGTCTCCCACAGATACTTATCAACTTTAGAATTGTCAAATAGGAAACTGTAAAGAAAATAAAACCAACAAAATTTGCTCTAAATGTAAAAAATATGTTTGCGGAAAATTTATAATGGATACACTTATATGTAAAAATTGCGATGAGCAATAATTAAAAATTATTATTTTTACTTTTGTAATAGAAATGGTCAATATACAGTTTTTTTAATATAATAAATTTTATTATTATGTTTATTTCCTTCCTAACATCCATATAATACATCCAAGCAGGAAATAGGTATCTAAAAAGTGTTGGTAGGCTTAGTGTTAATAATATCGCCCTCCGTTTGATAGTGGCTTTATCCGTTTCGGCGGTTATGTCGTTAGCGATGAACCATTTATTCAACCGCGATTTAAAACTTTTCCACTCCTGTGATAGATGATCGAAGGTCGAAAGTACACCATAAGTCGTTCCCGTTGACATTTTTTCGAGAATAATGTGGATCCGAACGTCGCTAGTTGTTAAATATGGGAAAACAGTTAGTTTGACACATATGTTGAATTTAAAAGTACATGAGCAGCCAGTGGATATTTATTTTGATATCTGTTTGCCAATTCATTTAAACATCTAGTGGCTAAATAGGAGGAAGCCTTAAGACCATAGGTGACAGTATTTAATTGAATACATTTTATAGATTTATTGTTATATTTATATATATATAATTTTTATATCGTTGTGTAAATATTTGCCGAGTGAGCTAAGACGTTAGAACAAATTCAATGAACTGGGCCGTCTTAATGTCGGAGAGAGGTCAATCAATAAAGTTTGGATATTATAGAAACAAATTAATCGATCTGCAATTCGGCTTATACTCGTGTGGTTTGCATAGTTGGAGCTCGTGAACGAGTATTATATATTGTTGATGTTGAATATTTTAATTTTTAATATAATATATTTAGATTCCAGTCTTGTTGTGAATTTTCCATTGAAATATAGTTATTATAATATATTTAATTTCTTTCAATGTCATGTTTACTGGTAGAATTACTAAGCATCTCGTACCTCTCCAGTTGCGCAGAGGTATTGCCTCAATGATCGTATTCTACCGTCTGTATCACGGCGAGTGCTCTGAAGAGCTATTTAACTATCTCCTTTCCATAAGAGAACCACACACGCGGGTTCGGGAAGTCACGAATATATAGTAACTCATATCCTGGATAAGGTTAAGAAGTTCCTAAACTCCGAGTCGAGCTGCGGCATAGTCTTCTAGCGAGCGTGTCTCCGCCGTCCTACTATATTGGGTCCTTTACACAAAGCATAAAAACTATTTGTGCAGGCCGGCATGACTACTGCGACTGTCGATTGTTTTTCTGTATTGTTGTTAGTTGTTGTCGTTTTTTGAATTGTTGATGTTTGCCACAAAAAAGAGTTGGTAGGTGTAAAAGCTACTCTGACGATATCGTGAGAGTATTAAAAGAAAATGTTTTAAAATTGAAACAGGCTGCTATAGGAATAGCTGGCAGTAAGAGACTAATTGAAACATTAAACGTCTCGATGTCTTCTGCATCGGAACGGAGAGAGAATCTAATTGCACCGAATGGATCGAATGACAAAGCGAAACGTTGCTCGTTAAGCTCTCAAAGTGGTTACATAATGGAGATCTTTGCAAGTTGCAGTATTTATAAAATGTATATTTTTAAAAAACATTTTCTTTCCTGACTCGGCACAGTGACCACACCATGCCTGATGGTAATTATGATGCTGTCCAAAAACTGCAACTAAACAGTCTGAAAAGACAATCGATAGTCGTTGTGATCATGCCGGCCTGCTTTTAGCTTGGAACTAAGAAATACTTGGAAGGATAATCTAGTACACACACATTTTTTTAGAAGCTCATTCATGCTCCCGTTCTGTCTTACATTACTTAATATATACACAACTTAGAAACGGCACAATTTAATGAAAATCAGAAGATCATTGAAGTTTTATTAACGTTATATTAACTTCACTTTTGGCTCCTGTGTACGGTTTTTTGTATATCCTAACACTATGATATATATTTAATGATTACTTCCGTAAGAAAACGTGACGAGCGTAGCATTATTGTAGTTTTCTTATTCCGTAGTAAGATCGTAGCAATCGTTTCATTGTCTACGGACCGTAGCCCGTATTGCTACGCACGTATCATTTTGTAGCTCAATATCACGAGGCGTGTAGGCGACATTTTTCTATTTCATGATTTTACTACACAAACGATTACAAATCAATAACATGTTAAAAATAGATAGGTTGTAATATTAAAGGTGTTTCTTCTATATATTGATATAGTGTGTACTAAAGAGAAAAAAAGCTTTAACTATGATCAAGAGGCATTCATGAGAAAAAGGAAGACAAATTGGTGATCGAGCATCGACGGTATAGTCGCCTGCCTCGCAGTCTTTTACCGGTTGCACAATGGAGAGATTTCTCAGGGGCTACATTCTCTAATTCCGCCAGTCCCATTTTACCATAAAACCACTAAACGTCTTCTCGGATACCATCCGTATGTGGTGGACGTTCCTTATGAATATAAGAACAGATTTGCTCCTACATTCATCATGCGCAAAGCTATGGAGCGGAATATATTTCTTGCGAGCATATTTCCACGATCTTATGACTTGGAAGTCTTTAAGAGAAGAGTGAATAGGCATTTGTTGGGCGGACACGGTCCAGCGTCGAACTCGCCTTCTCCTTCCGCCAGGTGTGATCGAGGTCGAGCGTCCGCCTGTAAATAATTAAAAAAAAAAAGATAAATAGGTGTTAATAATCACGTTCTACTTCCCTGATACAAATATGACATCCTGGTTTTTACACATACTATATTAAATATTGTTCTTTAGCTGCGTACCTATTTCATATAACCTTTGTCAAATGTCCTAAGGCTTGTTATAACACGCCCATAGATTGCCCAATTTCTTTGTCGAGAATCGTGTCCTATTTTTTGTTGCTTATAATTGACAATTATTATATCAAAGGTGGTTACTTTGTGCAAAAAAGTAATGTAGTTACGCAGGCGTTTATCAGCCTAGAAAAGTGTTTAGAAAATTTACATATAGGCAGCGGTATCACGTAAAGAAAATGTATGTTATTTTCGAACAAATCACCTGAGATTTACCGAAAATATATTTTTATAAGAGGGACAATTACTTTACAGAGAGATTGTAGATTAATTCGTAAAATGTTGCTTGAATGGAAAAAAAAATTACATTATTTTTTTTCATAAATACCACGTATTCCAGACTCTTATCCTCCATTGGAATTCTCTTTATATGGTCTGTGCAGGTAAGTCTTGGCCAGCATTCGGCATCTCTGCGTGTCCGTGTGTGTGTGTGTGTGTGTGTAAATGAAATTTAATGTGAATGAAGTGGGCTTAGGAGATAAGATTTACACAGATTAATTAAAGAAGGTACTGATAGAGAGAGGGACGAGTCAAAGATACTGGGAGTGCGTAAAAGAAGTTGGAAGATTAGAAAATTAGTAAAGTGAAAAAGTGAAGTGAAAAGGAATTGAGCAATGATGTCGCATTTAAAATATTCTTGATGTTAGGGTAAATAGATAAACAAATAAAATTCCAAAATTAAATTTGAAACAATGGTAGTACCATACTTTCTACCTATTCCAAAGAGGACTTACTATGATGATACATTCGAAAAAGTGTTATAATAATGTTTTTTTTAATTTGATTATTATTGTACTCATTTATATGTTTATTTCCTATCGCATCTTTTTGTTTCTGTTTCACTCTGTTTTCCTTTTTTGTCTCGATTCCGTTCGATTCGAATTTAGACAATGTCTATGTGAAAACTACCGACTTGATTCTTTGGTTTAAGTAAAATATATTGTTTTATTTGTTGTTGTTTCTTTTCCTATAAAAATAATATAATAATATTGTCAACAAAAAAAAACATTTTTTTTTTTTGACAAGAGCATGTTTAAAAGGCACTGTTAGTAATCGTGCGTTTATCGAATAAACTCGTTTCCGAGCCACTCGTCTCGAGTTGAGATGATAATGAATAACGGAGCGCCCCAGAGCTCTATCATTAATCACCTAAATCGCATACAGTTTGGTGACGTGCGAGTCAACGTTTGTTGTAAACCAGGCTTTATGTGTCGTAGCAAGAAGTGTCAATATTGCCTGATATTATTATTATCGTTTCTTTGACAAGT
Source organism: Automeris io (assembly GCA_036320925.1). Lineage (NCBI taxonomy): Eukaryota > Metazoa > Arthropoda > Insecta > Lepidoptera > Saturniidae > Automeris > Automeris io. The sequence continues at coordinate 5,863,657 of JAUDJH010000031.1, read as the reverse complement.
ACTTAGATAACGGATTCAGAGTTGATCTTTACCGCATCTGTTTTATTCATTTTCAACTTACACCCTCTTTACGTCTTTCTTACACAGAATAAAGTAAAAACGCTATTTTCATCTATCTGTTTATTCGTTCTTACTAAATTATCCTCAGGGCTTAGATATAGTAACATTCGATCAGTAATAGCGCTATTAGAAAAGTAGAGTAGGATTAGGTGAAACCCATACTTAAGGGGGTCCTCTACTCTCGCGGCTGTTTTTTGACGGCTTTTTCAATCTTTTTTTACGGGCAATCCATTGAAATAATCAATCTCATTGTTTTTGCCTAATCTTTATTCACATAAGCTTTACAAATATTTTGAAGTCAAAATATATAATAGAATAAAATTTGTAGTAGCCGACAGGAAGACATCAAGTAAAAAGTGTGCTTGACGGTGACCAAGATTGCGGCTGTTCTGCTTATCTGAAATAAAAAAATCAAACGGCATTTTAATCGTCATAATTGAGACTAGCGATTGAACTAGAGTGAATGTTAAATTACAAACATTGGCATTGTTATACGCTTTTGAAAATTTTATTCTATTTTTTACTCATTTTTTCTTAAGTTTTTCGCTCGTAGAAAAAAAACTATTGAAGCCATCATGATAATCCTAGTTCAATCGCTGTCTGTTCCCCCGGGAGTGCGGCCCGCCTCGCGCACATAGCTCGCACTGGCGGCGGCCGGGACAGGGCGGGCCGGGCAATGTCCTGATCTGGATCAGAGAGTAGCGGACGACGGGCATCGTGGCGCACAGGCTACCGTACATATAGTTATATGACTATTTAGATACGCATTTTCCCGCGTTAGGAACAGATGCAAAACGAAACGCTCTGAATGTAGTATACCTTCTTAACGTTGTAGAGATTCGTCGCCTGACTGGCGCCGTCCCGCCGCGTGCCCGACGAATAAAGACAGCATGCATCCAGGCCACGGCGGCGCCTGCCGCTCGCCCCGCGTCAGCCTCAAATGCACGCGCACTCGCACGCGCAGCATTCATTTCGATGCGTGAGAGTGCGCGTCGCGCTGGAAGGCGAGCGCGCCTTGGCGCTGAAGCCGACGCGGTCTGCCATCCAGTAGGCGGACGAGCCGGGGACCAGCCGCAGCGGGTACGCCTGTGGCGCCCGGCCCACGCGCCGCGGCGCGATTTTGAGGCGGGCGCTCGTTGGGTACACGGGCGCGCCGGGCCCTGCGCGGTCGCCCGTATTCAGCCTTGGCTCCAGGGGGCGGGCCGGGGACCAAAGCGCTGGACATCTAAACGAGGGGGCCAAGTTTTCCATTTGAAATTGACTGAATAGTACAAGCCTTTAATTTGTTGTTTTAGAAATTAATTTAAAAATCTCATAAAATATCTTTGCCACGTCTTATATCGCTTCTTACGTGATATTTATATTAGTTGTAGAGCACAAAATCTTTAAAAATTGTGTTGTAAACATTTTTTCATTGAATTATATTTCAAAATCTGGAATTGTCTAGTTACTGATGACTCATCTGGTCCTGGTCTTGTCCTAGTCCTTGCATGCGTGTGTGTGTGTGTGTGTGCATGCGTACCGGGCGTGCGCGGCGCCCCTCTCGGCGGCAGGCGCGCGCCCAAGGTCCAAGGAGCCCCTATGAGCCGGCGATAGCCCGCCCCGGGGCTTAGGGGCCGCAGCCGGAACCTGCTAGCTGGTCGCGGCCGTTGATTGCAGCCGGTCCGCGTCCGGCCCGGGATCTGGCGTGCCACACGCGGTCGCATCAGTATGGATGTGCGCGCGCACACACGTCACAGTACAGGATCCGTGACGGATCTACTGATGATTGCCATCAGTGGTCGGCGGGCGCTGATCGGCGTCAGCGGCAGGCGCCGCCGTGCCGAAGTGTTGCGGTGTGATTGTTTTCCCGTCACTGACTCGAGACTGGCCGGCGTGGGTGCGCGACTGATTGTTTATTCCAATGTATACATTTCAACAGTTAAAGAGAGAGAGAGTCATTTGTCTTTACGTTAATGGTGTATATGTATGTGAGTGTCGCTCGGTTCAATGTCCAGTTAATGTTAGATATTAAAATAAAACAATAATATATCATCACGCTACGCACGCATCCCTTCCGGAGTGAGCAGAGATACGCTAGTGGCTGTATCCTTTTTGCGTTTACATGTCGTGCCCCTCGTGACCAGTAGCGCATCTGATGGCCGTTCCCACAGCACTGGCGCACATTACGTTTCTATTAGATGCCGTGCGGGCTTGCTCACCATGTTTCCCTAAAATGTACTAAAAGGAACTTCTGAAATGTATTAATGATCAAAAATAAAGAAATAAGCATTATCCACCTCAGGGCGTGTACTCCTCGCGACACCATAACAATACGTGTTAATGTTACTGTTCAGTCTAAATACCATAGCAACTGCGTTGTTTATGAAACAATTGATTCTTTGACAAATAAGAAAATATATACCAATATATTAACGAAGCCAGCCGCCTATTATTTATCCTGAACCGTCTTATGCAACAAATTGTTCCTGAAATGGACCGTTACCTACAACAAGCCGGGCCCTGTACGATACCGACACGCTGCAGCCGTCACGCAGCGGCCGGGCCAGTGGCCGTACAGCGCCACTAATGTACCCGATGTCGCAGCGGTAGCAGCGCAGCCCGCGCCGGCGCTGCATCAGGCAAGGGGCCGGTCGGCGGCCGGACTCACCCAGAGGCTTCTTTGACATGCTGCTGGAGACTTATTCACAAAAAATTTTAATATAATATAATAAAATAAATAATAATAATAATTGTTCACTGAAATTTAGACAGGCGGCCAAGCCGATGCAATGTACTGAACAAATGAGTAGCGATGTCAAGCATTTGAATTTGAACGCGGCCGGCGCGGCGGAGGTCGCCCCGCGTCATGCGACCTGCTTGATGGAAAGCTCAATAGATACTGTTTTATTATTTTTAGTAATTCACTACATTATTGTAACAATTAAAGACTTATTTATGAATTAAAAAGCACTCAGTGTTCCCGCGGCGCAATAGCTGGCTGCTAACGTGTGAGTGCAGCGCGCCGCGCGCCGGACCGGTCCTTACATAGGTCTGGAGACAACACAGGGCCGCAAACAACGACTGTGTCGGCTTCTCCAGATAAATAAAACCCGTTTTGCACCCTGATTAAAAAGTTCTTCCTAAAGATAGCTTATTTACAATAATAAAACAGAAGCCTCCAATTTACACGTAAAGTAGATTTTACTGTAAATAATGTTATATGTCACATACATATAATGTTATCTAATATATAAAAGATTATCCCCACGGATCTCATTAATTGTTCTGTATATTTGTGCATATCCTAACAGGTCATAACCTGTTAGCAAGATGTGCATGGACGGACAATTCTGCGGCCGCGTTCTGTTATTGTACACTCTCATCTAAATATATATAACTCAAAGGTGACTGACTGACTGACATAGTGATCTATCAACGCAGAGCCCAAACCACTGGACGGATCGGGCTGCAATTCGGCATGTAGGTAGATGAAGTCTACTTTGCCATGACAATAAACAAGTTTCATGGGCAAACTCTCAAATTTGTGGGTATTGACTTGAAAGAACATTGCTTCTCTCAGGGACAGTTTTATGTTGCTTGCTCACGAGTAAGTTCACCCAATAGCTTGATAGTTTTAGCGCCTAATGGCAGGTTAGTTAAGAATATTGTATACAAAGAAGTTTTGTAGGCCCTAATTTTTTGTACACACGCTAAACAAAAGTAATGCCGCTAAAACTATACCTCATTAATAATTATCACGGAGCTGAGCTGACTGGGCGTTATATATTAAAAGACAGGTTACTTAAGAACGTTATATTACAGCAGTTACACAGGCTTGTCTCTTACGCTAGTTCTTATTCATAGACGCAGGGATGATCTAAGGCATAGACAATATAATCATTATAGAGACGTACCTGATATCTTCCTTTTTTTTTTTGTTTAAGGCAAGGATTAACTTATTACTAACAGTTATTTGTGCTTCAAGATTTCATGGCGATAACCGGAACTAAAGGTTAGTATCCTTACCTCTTTTTTGTTTATATGTCACGCCATGAAAACTTTTACAATTATGCTAGGAGTAACGAAACGCCACTCTGACATTTGACGTCTTTTTGCTGTTAAGTCGGTTTGGTGTTTGACAAAAATATTAATATTTAGTTTTTTACAAAATAACAATTTACTTATAATATACGAAATTTTGATTACACTTTTGCTTTTACGATTCAATATATCTTTGCGGTTTCTTTACAATACGTTCTGAACGTGTTTGTAAGATGTGTATCGGCATTGGTGTTTTGTATATTCTGATTTTCAGTGTTACTAATGGTTTTTGTTTGTTTTTCAGGTACGACTTCAGTCTGTGGTGGTGTAGACGGTCTTAAAATATGTTCACGGTTACGACGAAAAGTGCCCTGAGGAGAATTAATGAAGTAGCTACGTGGATGTGTGTCTTTTTGTGAAATTATACCAGGAACCCAAGTGTCATTTAGTTTGTGTTTGTAATAGACTTTATCACCTACTTGAAGTTCTGGTAATGTTTTAGTATGTTTGTTATAATAAAATGATGACTTAATTTGTTGTTTCTGTATGTTTTCTTTTAATTTACCTAGGTCTACAACATGTGAAGTAAGTGTTGCTTCTGAAACAGGTAAGACAGTACGTAAGTGTCTTGACATACACAGTTGAGAAGGAGAATATCCTGACTGTTTAGGAGTATTCCGATACATAAGTAATGCTAGCTATGGATCAGTGTTGTCTGCTTTACACTTCTTCAATAAGTTTTTTATAGTACCTATTGCTCTTTCTACCATGCCGTTAGACCTACTCAAGTATGGGCTAGATGTAGTATGTTCAATACCCCAAGACTTGGTAAATTCTTGAAACTCATTACTGTTAAATGGAGGACCATTATCAGAATCTATGATTTCTGGTATGCCGTGTCTTGCAAAAATAGATTTAAGATGAATTATTATGGTCTTAGAAGTTGTATCTGATTTTAACAATGCGATTTCTATGTATTTAGAGTAATAATCTACAACTGTTAAATATTTTGAACCATCTATTTCAAAGAGATCAATGCTTACTTTGTTCCACGGTAACATCTTAAGCTTATGGTGGATTATTGGTTCTTTAGTATTATTCCTATGGTAAGTCGGACATGTATGACATTGGTTGATATATTTCTCAATATCATTGTTCATTAGTGGCCAATAGACTGTTGATTTTGCATGACGAATGCTGCTATTTATGCCTTGATGACTTTGGTGAGGTATAGATAATATATATTCTCTCATTGACTCTGGAATAACAATAGAATTACCTTTAAGTACAGTATAATTAAGAACATGAAGTTCATCTTTAATAGAACAATATGGTTTGACCATTTGGTCTAATGATCCTTTGTGTTCTGGCCAACCATTTAGACAAAACTTCATGACTTGACTAAGCACAGAGTCTTGTTTAGTTCTTTCTTGTAATTCTGTTAACTTTGGTGCACTAATTGATAAGTTAGAAAATATTAGGTTAACATGTAAGTGTATGTCATTCTCTGAGTCTTGTAGAGCACTACATGTTAGAGCTGCTCGTGACAATGTATCTGCTATGTAAAGATATCGACCAGGTTTGTAAATGACATTTAACTCATATGGTTGAAGACGAAGCATTATTCTTTGTAATCTAGCAGGTATATCGAATAAAGGTTTTTTGAAAAGTGTGATTAGTGGTTTGTGATCTGTTTGCACTGATGTCTTTTTCCATAAATATACTGGTGAAATTTTGTACAACCAAAACATACTGCTAATAATTCTTTTTCAATTTGAGAGTAGTTTTGTTGACATGAATTTAAAGCTGATACATAGGCAATTGGCTGTTTGTTATGTAGTATGACAGCTCCTGAAGCATCTTTCGAGGCGTCTACTGATAGAGTAATTTCTTTATTTGGATCATAATAAGTTAGTACTGGTGAAGAACTTATTAATTTTTTCACCTGAATAAACTCTGACTCATGTTTATGTGTCCATATCCATTCATTCTTTTTGGACAGTAACTGTCTTAGACTTGCCGTTTGTAAAGACAGATTTTGAATAAAGGGACTTAGATAGTTGATCATGCCCATGAATCTTTGCAGATCATTTATTGATTGAGGTGAGGGCATATCACAGGTAGCTTCTACCTTTGCTGGATCAACTTTGACACCATTTTGACAAAATATATGACCTAAATATTTTACTTCTGTGGCACAAATTACAGATTTTTCTTTATTAAATTTTAAATTAATTTGTTGAGCTCTGTCAATTACTTTTTGTAGTCTCTCATTGTGTTCTTGGATACTACTGCCATAAATAAGAAAGTCATCCATCATGATTGTAACACCTTCTATATCAGCGAATCTTTTGACCATTTCACTATGGAAGGTTTCCAGTGCTGCATTTATACCGAAAGGTAAACGTGTGAACCTATAACGCCCAAAAGGTGTTATGAAAGTGCACAGCTTTGACGATCTTTCAGTGAGTTTCAGCATCCAGAAGCCCTTGTTGGCATCTAGAGTGCTGAAATATTTTGCACCAGCAAGTTTGGATTAAATGTCATCTAAAGTAGGAAACTGGTAGTGAGGTCTCATGATGGCTTCGTTTAATTTGTTAGGATCAATGCATAGTCTTAATTTACCATTTTTCTTTGTAGTGAGTACAGTGGCACTTACCCAGTCTGTTGGTTCTTCAACACGCTGTATAATGCCTTGCTGCTCCGGGTCTTGTAATTCTTGCTTCAGGGGTTCCCTGAGCTGGAATGGGACTCGTCTGCAGGCTGCGATGACTGGTATAGCATCCGGCTTCCACTTCAGGTCCACCTCTAGGTCCTTAATACAGCCTATACCCTGTGTGAGCTCTGAAGGCAGTTGCGGTGTAATATTAGGGTTGAAGTTTACTGATAATTCTCTCTTAACAAGGTTGAGTGCCTTGCATGTATCCCTACCTCATATGTTTTGACACTGGAAGTCAACTATGTGAAAATTAATATTGTGCATTTTTTTTGTGTTTGACTTGTATATTACACTGACCTATAGTGGGAATAGCTTCACCACTGAAAGTTGATAATTTATAGTGACTTTTGTGTAAGGACTTTAATGGGATGTCAAGAGTATTATATAAATGTGTTAATTGAAATGATGTTCGTCTCCCCCAGAATTTTTTTTTTTAATAATTTATAGACGAACACTTGACCTCAATCACACCTGGTGGAAAGTGAAGATTAGTTCAATGATGAAACGCGATCGCCTAGCAAATGCCTATTCACTCTTCTCTTAAAGATTCCCAGGTCATAAGATTGCGGAAATATGGCCGCTGGAAGCATATTCCACTCCTTAGTCGTTCGCATGATAAATGTAGAAGCGAATCTTTTCGTGCGAATATAAGGAACCTCCACCACATACGGATGGTATCCGACACGATGTCTAGTGGTTTTGTGGTGGAATGGGGCTGGTGGAATCAAAGAATGAAGTTCCTGAGAACACTCTCCACCGTGCAACCGGTAAAAGACCGAGAGGCAGGCAACTCTACGTCGATGCTCAATGCTATGTATACTAATTTTTGTCAAAGTGTCGTCGCCAATAAGTCTACGAGCTCTACGATCAATCGAGTCCAAAGCCGCCAACTGATATTGAGCGGATCCGTCCCAAAGATGACAACAGTCAACATTTTTGTTAACATTAAATCTATTTTCCACGACTGCTGTGTAGTATTATTTGAAGCTAGACAGTAAATTGATCCTATAAATAAAGCATTTTCATCATTATTGCTTTCTATATGATGAATATTTTTAACATTATTGTTCTTATTATAGTAGCACATTGCAGCAAAATGATTATACTTATTACAAATTTTGCATTTGGTGCCTAAGGCTGGACATTTTACCCTATGAATTTGACCACAACGTCTACAGTTGCTGGCAGTTTGTGCTGATGCCTGTGATGCTGCTCTGGACTGTTGTCTTGACTTTGACTTCGTTCTCTAAAGTTGTGCTTTTCGAGAAAATCAAGAAAAACTCAAAAAATTCTTATCTCTAAGGAAATAAGGTCGAAATTTGTATAACGCAACCAAAACCTAACCCAGTTTTCTCACTGTTCTGCTTGTTATTAGGGATTTTTGCTATGTAATACCGGATTGTATCTGAGATGGACTATATTTTTTTTTTGTTATACTTTGCTTCTCGAAAACTCAGCATTTACTTTGCGAATTTAATGGAATTATAATAATTTTTAGGAGCAGCTGTGCAGTCAAAAAATTATTTTGATTTGAACAAACAGAATTTTAATATAAATAAACAAATAATTTTTCAATTTTTAATCAGTTTTTGATAACAAAAATACAGAGGGTTGGAGGCAGTGAATTTTTGTACCAACATAGCGACTACCTCACAAACGGCTGTCAAATTACTATTGAAATCGATAGTCTGCCTTTGTGTTTCAAATATTAAGGTTAGGTTAGGTTTTTTTTTTTTTTATAAACCCCTCGACATCCCGTTGCTATGAGATAATGCAACGACATTGTCTCCCTCTTAATTTAGTACATGTATTTATTTTTATTATCCCCTATTATACATGTGTTGTTTTTTAAACCATTACTTTACTATTCTAGCCATACATTCCTTATTTATCTGCCCTTGTTCTCACCCCAATACTCTACTCATCCTTATTTCTATAAACTATTGCATATTTGTTATGCTCAGATTTTTAAAACATTTCTCCTTACTTCTAACAGTATTTCTTTACATTAGTTTATGTTTTGTTTTCCGTAAAACTTATTCATCTATCTCATTCTATCTTATATCTAATGATTACAATTCTTTATTCCTTATTCTACTTAGTTATGCTCAGATTTTAACATTTCTCTTTATTCTTGTAATGTATTAAATGAAAGACGGACTATCGCAGACTGATTATTTATTGGTGAATCATATGCACCCCGTTGATGGCGGGTGGTTACATAAAAACATATTTCTTAATACCTACAATATAGCACAATTCTAACAGTATTTCCTTACATTAGTGTTCACGATTTGCGCAAAGCTTATTCACCATCTATCTCATTCTATCTTATATAATGATTACAATTCTGTATTCCTTATTCTACTTATTACTACTTTCCTAATTGTCCTTGTTTCCATTTAATCATATATTTCCCTTAACAGCCTTAGTGCTATAAATACCGTACAAACATTGTCCCCTCATTTACTTACTGTTAGGGTTACATTCTTTATCAGTTACTTGTTCTATTCGCCTACCAGTTATCCTATGTTTAGTATTACAAATTTTTATCCTATCCTATCATCTTAAGCCATCTTATTTCTATCTTAATTGACCTTTTACCGTTTAAATACATACATTATAAACTTTATTCATCTAAACTCTAGTCTCAACTCTATTTCCCTTACACTAACTTATCGAAATTACATTTACTTTTATCATTACACTCCCATCGGCTCTTTCCCCCTCATCCCGTTATTCTGCTGTCCGTTCCATCACTGTTTCTATATTTGATCCCTGATTTACTGACCTCCCATAGTCATCCCCAGACACCATTTCCCATATCGGTATCCCACCAAATTCCACTCCTTCACTCTCCATCTCTCACTATGCGTAACTCACCGCCCGCCTGGCTATACCGTCCCACCTACGCCATTCGGGACAATCCGGACTGTACGCAGGATGGCGAGTGTCCTTAGGACTCTTGCCTCTAGCTTGCACCCTACAACAGTTTACACACATCGGATTATCCATACGCAATATAAATAAAGTCATCTCACATAATTACCACGTAACTAGGAAACTAATTCTTATTTACGGATGATAATACTAGGAAAGCTTTGAATCTATCCCCGTGCTTTAGGGACACCTGTAAAAACTAAAAGAAATAACTGCATAGAAACAGGCGGAGCGGGAACCGCGCGGAGCCGGGGGGGGGGGGGGGAGGGGGGCTAGCGTCGGTGCCGCACGTGTAACTTCACGCCGTGCGCTCAAGCTTCCAGGTTAGACAGAGTCGTCGTAACTAAAAAAAAAAACATTTTATAATTAAATCAATCTGGTTAATCGCGTACCTATAAAGCTAGTGCTAACCTCACGACACATAATTCTAGATACAGGGGTTACATAATATAACAAAATAAATAGTACGTAAGATATTACGTTCATCACAATTCTAAAATAAAATATTAAGATCTACATAGCGCAACATAATTAATATTAATCGCTAAATTTTTCGGACACAAATAATGGGGAGTGGCAGAAAACACGGACGATGATAAGCGGGGTGTGTACATGGATGAGAAACACGGGACGGGGGAATCTTCGGGCGCGCGCTGTTACTGGAACGTTCCGGTGCGACACCGACGCGCAAGATCCCGGGAGGTCAACGAACTGTAGAGGCGGGGCGGGGCCGCGGCGACGGCGCTGCACCCTTATACAACTCAATTATTTGTTTCTTTATACGCATCGCGCAAATAAATTAACGACCCGGTCGCACCGTATGGCATTGATACTGTCCTTAATATGATGTACGTAAAGTCATTTCTAACGTTGAACTTAAAATACTTAAATACGATTTAATAATCTCCAGGTCAGTGCATTAATAATCTCACAATGAATTGCATACGAGAAACGACTGCGAGATATCAAGGCAATAAGTACATGCTGTAATAAAATAGTGTACAAGAAGCGGCGTCCAAGTTAGCCGAGCGCCCTGCTCGGCGCCGCTTGCCGCGCGGTTGAGTACAGTGCCCGTCGTGGCGGTCCCGGGTTCGAATCGACCCTACCGCAGTGGATTGAGGTTTCGCTCGGCACATAGTAAAATCACCCATGTAATAAATAAACAAACAAATACATTAATGAATAAATAAGTACCTTAATATTTCGCGCTATTTATTGTTACTAATTAACTATCGAGTAGATGCTAAATATAGTTAATGTTGCATTGTTGGACACGCGCGAATACATGGCCTCCCCACTGCCGCCGCGGACGACACAGCACCGGAACTGCGGCTTCGCCATCATCGTCAGCGTTATCATCATCATCATCATCACCATATATTTATATATATCTGGTGTATGTAAGTGTATACGTATGCGCATGTATATATTGTGGACAGCGTCTGGGAGCTGTGAGGCCATGCCCACAGGTTGCAGACGCGCACACATGCATCTGCCTGCTTGTCAGGTCTGCAGGGGCACGCGCAGCTGCTGTACATGCCGAGACAGCCCACAACTCTCATGCTATGTCCCCTCCCACATGTCACCTGACCCGTCGCGCTCCCCCCCCCCCCGCGCTCCCGTGTTCCTGCTGGACCGAAGGCGCCGCTAGGACAGGGCGTTATTGCTTCGGTCAAGGCTGGTTTTCGTAATCGACCTGCGCTCCTCCAGCGTCCCCAACTTGTTTGCTGCACTCCCACACCCCTACTCTCTTAATAGCCATTTAAATAGCGCTCGTTGTTGCCCCACATGGCAAAACCGATCTTATCTGTTTATATGCTCGCGTATTTATTACACATATAAAACCCGTGTACACACACCTATGTATATGTTTTAATAATAATTTCTTACAGGCTCTCGACTTGTGTGTTCTTCTCAAACGGTGCGGCACACTGCGCTGCCCCCTCACAGAAGCTGAGCATATTGACTCAATGCGACTCTCGCTGCGGTCAGCTCGGTCTTTTAATTGAGCAATGTTTAGTTGATGTGAAAACCGCTATTCCTGACGAGTGACGCCGCGAGGGCTTGCCCAAGCGGAGGTCCAGCTGTCGGCATGCGTTGCGACGGCGATCCCCCGCGGGAATGTCGTTGCCCCAGGTGTGCAAGGAGCGCGACTTACTCTAGTCATCTCGCGCGACCTGGTGGGGGCAGACCTAGCGGTCTCACCGCGAGGCTGTCCGACCACCGAACAGTTCGTTACCAAAGGAGTTGCGACGACGCCCTCTCTGCAGGCAGCGATGTCGCTCACAGTGCCACAAGGGGGGCGATCTATTTTATTTAGACCGCCCCGCCTGATGGTTTCAGACCATCAAACAGGGTAGCTATGTCTACTCACCGCGGACGCCTGCCGGCGGTGCGCTTGCGCAATAGTAAGGGCACTGCTGGCGGGCTTACTGGCGTGGGCGCGCGGTGTTCCACCGCGGCCTGGCGGCAGGACACTCTGGGGGAGCTTGCTCTTGCCGGTCTGTCCCGCCGCCCGCTAGGGACAACGGCCTGGGGTTTGAGCTCGGGACAAAGTTCTCTCCCCAACCTGGCCGGATATACAAGAAAAAATTATGGAGCTACGCAATGATATTGTTTCAAGAATTGCCCTTTTTTAGTAAACTGGGGGACAATCCTGCGGTGTGTCAAACTTCTACTGACCATAATACCCCTGAGATATCTCTCAAATCACTCTACCCGGGCCTGGGAATCATTATTCTCCCAGTTTCCCAAGGAGTGAATAACCTGTGTAGGCTCGTACTTTTTTTTTTACTTGGGGAAAATCCTCATTGGACCGTCTCGGCTACTCATGCAACCGGTAACCGCTCAGGTAACCGGGGTGTGCCGGACTTTTACCGACTAAAACCCCAAGTTGACCTCATCTGCACTAAGACGGGACTGTGGGCCCTGTAATCAATTTTTTTTTTATAACTTATAGGCGAACGCTTGACCTCAATCACACCTGGTGGAAGGTGAAGATGAGTCCGATGATGAACCGCGTCCGCCTAACAAATGCCTATTCACTCTTCTTTTAAAGACTCCCAGGTCATAAGATCGCGGAAATATGGCCGCTGGCAGCATATTCCACTCCTTAGCTGTTCGCATGATGAATGTAGAAGCGAATCTTCTCGTGCGGATATAAGGAACATCCACCACATACGGATGGTATCCGACGCGATGTCTTGTGGTTTTGTGGTGGAATGGGGCTGGTGGAATCAAAGAATGTAGTTCCTGAGAACGCTCTCCACCGTGCAACCGGTAAAAGACCGCGAGGCAGGCAACTCTACGTCGATGCTCGATGCTTTGCAATTGCTCCACAGCCCCGCCGTGTTAGGCTCCTACTCTAGGATAGATGGGAGTAAAGATCCCACTAGAATATTAGAGGCCATGTGGATTTCCTCGCGATATTATCCTTCACCAGTGCATGTGTTGCCTAAACCCGTTTTTAACCTGGAAAACCTAAATAATATATCATCACACTATATTCCTTTCGGGGTAAGCAGAGATATAACAGAGTCTGTATCCACTTTGCGTTTATATCTCGTGCCCAACGTGACCAGTGGCGCAGCTGATCGCCGTTCTCACAGCACTACTACACAGGACATTTCTATTAGCTGCCACGCGGGTTTCCTCGCGATATTTTTCTTCACAGGTTAGCACTTGGTGCTTAAATTCGTACTTAATGTGGAATATTCAGATGTACGCGCCGGCATACGAACCCATGACGCATTGCCGCGCATTGTTGCCGACCCCTTATCCACTAAGCCATCACGGCGACTTATCTTCCTTGTAGGGTAACTATACATTTTTTGGATTTTCCTCTTTACTACCACTATAAGATATTACTTCTTAACAATTTTATGATTTTTAATGAACGGTAAATACCTTATAGGTTTTAATTTCTTTAAAAGTGTCAAAATACTCAATACAAAGGGCAATATCTTTTGATGGCGTGGACTTAGATCAACAAGGCGTTTCAGATCTAAGTAATAATAATATATCGTGACGCTATATCCTTTTCGGTGGGAGCAGAGATACATTACTGGCTGTATCCACTTTGCGTTTACATGTCGTGACCAACGTGACCAGTGGCGCAGCTGATCGCCGTTCCCACAGCACTAGTACACGTGACATTTCTATTAGATGTCGTGCGGGCTTCAGACATAAGTATTTGATAATCGTATTAACTTCTATTAGGTACCTCATCGCGTTCTTGAGAAAGGGGGCCTTAACATAAAGAAAAACAGACGAACTGTGAAATTGTCCCATAAGGGTTTTTTATTCGTTTTTACGGACCTCTAAAAACTATTCTGCTCTAGTTAATAATATAACTATATTTACATAATTCGTTTTATTTTAATAAATTTTAAATAATAATTATATTTTGCAGTACAACATTAATTATGCATACGTAAAATCATTTTTAAAACTTCGCCTGTAAATGTTTTTTCCGCATCTTCCGTCTGTAAACTGAGGTCTTTCACGGCCAGCCGTTTTTCATCGTTTTACTGAGTAAAAAATTCATGCTACTTTTAAAAACTTTAATTTTAAAATACCAATAAATAATTGCATCTTTTAGAGACTGAAGGGGGTGCGCACAGCTCCCCTATCTATAGAGAGGTCCTAATGTACCGCATTGGTGAAGATCTCTCGCTGCCAGCGGTGGTGAAAGCCAATGTCGATAGTGAGGAAGCTTGATGAGAAGTCACAACCTTTTGCAAGGCAGTCCTGAGGCAGAAGGAGGCTGCCGAATAGGTCAGGGAGCGAACAACTTCCCTGGACTATCAGCGGCTAAGACACCGTTGCTGGAGAGCCGTATTCGCTCATAATGAGAGCGACATTCCTCCGTGACACTAGCCGGGCAGTAGACTTGAAAGAGTGTGCTGCCCGGATGAGAGGGAGGCGGCGTGCGGTGTCCGGTGTGCATTGAGACGGGCAAAATGTAATCAGATAAATAAAAGTGATAACGATTACGTTTTTTACCATTAATATGACTGCATTTTGCTCATTTATGGTTTAACACTACAAAATTCCAGATTGTATACACATTTATTATTTCTTAATGTTTTAAATGGATTTAATCATGATTACAGAGCAAGAATATTAAAATTACGGCTACATTTTGTAATCGTTAATCAGATTACATTTTGGGCATCTCTGCCGGTGTGTCGCCCGTGAGAAAAGTTTGGAGGAGTGGGCTCTTTACAGTCTCCCTCCCATCCCTCCCAGAGAGAATTCCTAAACTGGCTATTCGCTCCCCGGGCTGATGGAAGAATCTGGATCCTTAGGCCCGCGTGTAGTGATTGGAAGGACCCCCCGGGAGTTTTTAGTCAGTAGGATTGTGACACACCGGGGTCGCAACCCCGCAGAGGGACCTTGATGATTCTATGTAAGATTTTTCCCGGATAACCAAAAAAAAACGTTCCTCTATTTAGCAGGTATAAACAGAAATTAATCTCGCTGGGTCACAGTTGACCCCCGTTTACAGAAGTATTCAAATTATGTAATATTAGGTCCTTACATATGAAATTGGCGTTTTTTGTACTGGCCACTTTAATCACAAATTTATCCTCTTTGGTAAGGAATTCCAAATTCAAATTTGTACAGCTATAGACTCATGTATTTGTGCTTCGATGATCGTCATTCATTTGTTTTTTTCTGTTTGCGCCACTCATTTTACAAAATGGAAAACTTAAAATATCGCATTATTTACGAGTACGAGTTCCGCCGTGGCACTAGTGCTGCGGAAACAACTCGAAGGGTGAATGATGTGTATGGCGGTCGTGTTGCAAAAGAAAACACAGTTCGTTTTTGGTTCCAACATTTTCGTTCTGGAAATTTCGACCTGTAGAACAAGCCCCGTGGACGGCCTGAGACTCAAGTTGATAATGAAGAGTTGAAGGCTATTGTGGAAGCGGATCCATCGCAAACCACGTCCCAGTTAGCTGCAGGCTGCGATGTTAGTGATAAAACTGTTTTAATTCACTTGAAGCAAATTGGGAAGATTAAAAAGCTTGAAAGGTGGGTACCTCACGAATTGACTGAAGCAAACCGGCAAACGCGCGTCGACTGCTGCGTTACATTACTAAACCGGCACAATAATGAAGGTATTTTAAACCGAATCATTACCTGTGATGAAAAATGGGTTTTTAAGATAATCGGAAGCGCTCAGCGCAATGGTTGGATCCTGGCCAGCCAGCCAAATCCTGCCCCAAGCGAAAATTAACCCCAAAAAAGTTACTTGTAAGCGTTTGGTGGACTAGTACCGGTATTGTTCATTACAGTTTTCTCAAATCTGGCCAGACTATTACGGCTGATGTCTATTGTCAGCAATTGCAAACCATGATGGAAAAGCTAGCGGCTAAACAACCTAGGCTGGTCAATCGCTCCACGCCACTGCTGCTTCACGACAACGCTAGACCACACACTGCGCAACAGACGGCTACTAAATTAGAAGAGCTTTAATTGGAAAGTCTAAGACATCCTCCGTACTCCCCGGACCTTGCTCCAACAGATTACCATTTTTTTCGAAATTTGGATAACTTCTTGCAAGGGAAAAAATTCAACTCCGATGGGGCAGTCAAAATCGCCTTCAAAGATTTTATTGATTCCCGTCCGACTGGTTTTTTTAGTAAAGGGATCAATGAACTACCTATGAGATGGCAAAAGTGCATAGAAAATAATGGTTCATACTTTGATTAATTAAATATATTATATTAAAAAATATTCGACTTTTTGTTCCTCCCATACAAAACGCCAATTTCATATGTAAGGACCTAATATATATATGAATTATAGAAATAATGGAAACCGGACGCTGCGCCGAGTGGTATTACTGTTCCCCCGGGAGTGCGGCCCACCTCGCGCACATAGCTCGCACTGGCGGCGGCCGGGACAGGGCGGGCCGGGCAATATCCTGATCTGAATCAGAGAGTAGCGGACAGTAGCACAGGCTACCGTACATATAGTTATATGACTATTTAGATACGCGTTTTCCCGCGTTAGGAACAGATGCAAAACGAAACGCTCCGAATGTAGTATACCTTCTTAACGTTGTAAAGATTCGTCGTCGCGTACGTGGCGGGGCCCGGCGTGCTCGTCGCCTGACTGGCGCCGTCCCGCCGCGTGCCCGACGAATACACGGACCGCTTCTACTATGGTAAAGGCGGCGCCTGCCGCTCGCCCCGCGTCGGCCTCACGTGCACTCGCACTCGCACGCGCAGCATTCATTTCGATGTGTGAGAGTGCGCGTCGCGCCTGTACGTACGTAGGGTACGCCTGTGGCGCCCGGCCCACGCGCCACGGCGCGATTCCGAGGCGGGCGCTTGTGGGGTAGACGGGCGCGCGCGCCTCGCGCATCGCCGGCAGCGCTCCGGGACGTGCGCGCCGGACCCTGCGCGGTCGCCCGTGTTCAGCCCTTGCTCCAGGGGGCGGGCCGGGGCCCAAAGCGCTGGACATCACCCGGCCTAGCCACTGAATAATACATCTAAACGAGGGGGCCAAGTTTTCCATTTGAAATTGACTGAAAATTAGTACAAGCCTTTGTTTTGTTGTTTTAGAAATTAATTTTAAAATCTTATAAAATATCTTTGCCACGTCTTATATCGCTTCTTACGTGATATTTATATTAGTTGTAGAGCACAAAATCTTTAAAAATTGTGCTGTAAACATTTTTTCATTGAATTAAATTTCAAAATCTGGAATTGTCTAGTTACTGATGACTCATCTGGTCTTGTCCTAGTCCTTGCATGCGTGTGTGTGTGTGTGTGTGTGCGTACCGGGCGTGCGCGGCGCTCCCCTCGGCGGCTGGCGCGCGCCCAAGGCCAGGTCGGCGTTAGAAGCTGGCGATAGCCCGGCCCGGGGCCCAGGGCCTGCAGCCGGAACCCGCCGGCTGGTCCCGGCCGTCGTCGGCAGCCGGTCCGCGTCCGGCCCGGGACCTGGCGTGCCACACGCGGTCGCATCAGTATGGATGTGCACACGCGGCTGCCGGCACAGCGCTAGCACCTGTGTCTAGGGTGTCCGTGGCCCTTCAGGGCGGGTGCGCGCTGCCCCGGGGACATTGCAATTCGTCAAAATACAGATCTAGGAAACCACGCAACTAGCGAGCAACAATAAAGAATAACAGAAATATATACAGTAGGCAAAAAAAGTCCTCGGTCACTTCAAACATTTGCCTATTCTTGAAGTTTTTCTTACTAAGAGATATGAAATTCCACTCCAATTCATTATATTCACTTAAATTACAGTATATTTTTATAAAATAATACATTTCTGACTAAATAATTTAGATATATCTCTTGGTATTCATATTAATTTAAAAAAATAGCAAATCGGGCGCAAAAAAAGTCATCGGCCACATATCATTTCTTAACATCCTACTTATGTTTCGACGCTTAATCGATTGCAATCAAGTGAATTTTGTGCATAAAGGGATGTTATTATTGGTGGGCCAAGGCAATACATTCTCCAGCTGAGCTTTTTTATATTCAATATTATTTTTTGCTTTAATCAAGGACGTGTTGGCTTAAAGAGGTAAGTGTTAAGATTCGCGGCCTAACCATTCTTTTTTTTACATATCAATAATTGTTTAAAATAATTGGAGTGTCATATTATTACGTTCCACACGTACTCACATGAAAAAAAAAAAGCGCTTTACTACGACCGGTACAGTATTCAACAAATCAAGATTTAGCCGGCCCTCCAAAATAAATCGACGATTGCGCAACATTGTAATCCGAGAAATAAAAAGAGACCCGAAGATTTCTGTTCCAAAGATAACAACAAATATTGTGGAATCAATTGGAGTGAGTATAACGCCACAAACGGTTAGAAATATTCTGCAGAAGGATGGATACCGTGGTCGAGTATCGCGCAGAAAGTTCGTCGTAAGTAACAAGAATAAATCGAAGCGAATGCAATTGCCGCAAGAGTACTGGAGCAAGATTATTTGGTCAGACGAGAGTAAATATAACTATTTCAGTCGAAAAGAAGAGTTACCTTTTGGCGTCAGAACGGCACAGAGCTTGAGCCTAGAAATCTTACGCCAACTGTCAAACATGGAGGTGGAAGCGTTATGGTGTGGGGCTGTATGATTGCTTCTGGAGCCGGAAAATTAATTTTCATCGATGGGAAAATGGACTAGTATGTATACAAAAATATCTTATAAAATAATTTGATGTCAAGCGCCCGTCAACTAAATATTGAAGCGGACTTCGTGTTTCAATACGATAATGATCCGAAGCATACTGCGTGCAGTGTGAAGGACTGGCTCTCCAGAAATGTTCAGAGTGTACTCGAATGGTCTGCGCAATCTCCAGATCTGAATCCGATCGAGCATTTGCGGGAACATTTGGATTCAAAATTACACAAGCACTCTATCACCAATATCGCTCAGCTGAAATCAATTATAGTAAATGAATGGGAGAAAATTTCGGCGGATGTGACCAAAAAGTTAGTGGAATCCATACCAAGAAGGCTGCAAGCAGTTCTTAGAGCTAAGGGATATCCCATAAAATATTAATTATTTTTCAATATGATGATAAATTGGACCAATTCGCAACCAAGAGTCATTAAATTATACGTGGCCGATGACTTTTTTTGCGCACGATTTGCAATTTTTTTTAAATAAATATGAATACCAAGAGATATATCTGAATTATTAAGTCAGAAATGTATTATTTTATAAAAATATACTGTAATTTAAGTGAATAAATTGAACCGGAGTGTAATTTCATATCTCTTAATAAGAAAAACTTCAAGAATAGGAAAATAATCCAAGTGGCCGATGACTTTTTTTGCCTACTGTATGTATACAGTGACGAACTAAAGTATTGGCACAGCGAGGTAAACAAAATTATTATAGTGCTAGCAATTATGGGAATACAAATAATATCTGGATTATTTATTATAACAATACTTGCATGATTGATACTTCATTATATTTAAAAAAATCAATTGAAAACAATTTCATAGTTCAGGAAAAAAATAATATAAATGTCATCATCTATTTTGACCTGAACATAAGTATTGGCACAGTATAAAACATAAGTTGTCAAGGCGTTCTATGTTGCTATATTCTGTCGGTAGGTGAGTGTAAACAAACTATAGGGGAATCCCAGTGTCATAGCTATAGGAATTATATATGTAGTATAGTAAAAATAAGTAAAAAAATATAATAATGGAACGTAAAGGTAAAGAAACGACATTGTCCGAGAGAACAATTATATTGAATTTGCACAATCAAAATAAACCTTATGCACGAATTGCAAAAACAATAAATAAAAGCCGCTATAATGTGCGAAGCGTTGTTAAAAATATAAAGGTAAAGAAAACGTCGAAAAACGTTCGCAAAGCGGCCGCCTACACAAAAGCTCAACGAGAGAGAGAAAAGGAAAGTGGTCAATAAAGTCAAACAAAATCTGGAAATTTCATCAACGGCGATAGCAGCAACATTAAGAGAAGACCTTGGCACAGTTTTTCATCCCATAACAGTTCGCAGAGTCCTCAGGAGTGCCGGGTAGAATGCGAGAGTCGCAAGAAGGGAGCCCTACATAAGCAAAAAATAAATAAAAAAGAGGATCGAATTCGCAAAATATTTTTTGTATGAGAAATTAGATTTTTGCGACACAGTACTTTTTTCGGATGAAAGAAAATTTAATATCTTTCGATCCGATGGGTGAATTTTAGTGTGGAGAAAATTCAACAATAAGCTTGAGGCGAAAAATCTTCTATCTACGGTTAAACACGGCGGTGGTAGGATAATGGTGTGGGATTGTATGAGTTCATCTGAAGCTGGAAATCTCGTATTTATTGAAGGAACAATGGACCAGTATGTATATATAATTTTTTTAAGAGAACTTACATAAAAGCGTTAATGATCTGAATCTTGGACGTCATTTTTACTTTCAACATGACAACGATCCAAAGCAGACGCTTACAACATTCGTCAATGGATAGTTTTCAACACCCCACACACGCTACCAAATCCACCACAATCCCTAGACCCCAATCTGATTGAACATCTTCGGCACGAACTGGAAATAAGGATAAGGAAACTTGATATTTCCAATAAAGCCGATCTCAAGAGAATCATCGTGGAAGAATGGTATGCCATCGAGCCCTCATTCGTGGCTAAATTAGTGCATTCGATGCCTGATAGGTTGAGGCAGCTACTGAAAGGAAAAGGGCTGCCAACTAAATATTGATTAATTTTTTTTTCCTTATTTTTATGTGCTGTGCCAATACTTTTGTTCCGGCCAAAATAGATGATGCCATTTATATTATTTTTTTCCTGAACTACGAAATTGTTTTCAATCGTTTTTTTTTTAAATATAATGAAGTATCAAGGATGGAAGTATTGTTATAATACATAAAACAGATCTTATTTGTATTGTTATAATTGTTAGCATTATAATAATTTTGTTTACCTCACTGTGCCAATACTTATGTTCGTCACTGTATATATATGAATTATAGAAATAATGGAAACCGGACGCTGCGCCGAGTGGCATTACTGTTCCCCCGGGAGTGCGGCCCGCCTCGCGCACATAGCTCGCACTGGCGGCGGCCGGGACAGGGCGGGCCGGGCAATATCCTGATCTGAATCAGAGAGTAGCGGACAGTAGCACAGGCTACCGTACATATAGTTATATGACTATTTAGATACGCGTTTTCCCGCGTTAGGAACAGATGCAAAACGAAACGCTCCGAATGTAGTATACCTTCTTAACGTTGTAAAGATTCGTCGTCGTGTACGTGGCGGGGCCCGGCGTGCTCGTCGCCTGACTGGCGCCGTCCCGCCGCGTGCCCGACGAATACACGGACCGCTTCTACTATGGTAAAGGCGGCGCCTGCCGCTCGCCCCGCGTCGGCCTCACGTGCACTCGCACTCGCACGCGCAGCATTCATTTCGATGTGTGAGAGTGCGCGTCGCGCCTGTACGTACGTAGGGTACGCCTGTGGCGCCCGGCCCACGCGCCACGGCGCGATTCCGAGGCGGGCGCTTGTGGGGTAGACGGGCGCGCGCGCCTCGCGCATCGCCGGCAGCGCTCCGGGACGTGCGCGCCGGACCCTGCGCGGTCGCCCGTGTTCAGCCCTTGCTCCAGGGGGCGGGCCGGGGCCCAAAGCGCTGGACATCACCCGGCCTAGCCACTGAATAATACATCTAAACGAGGGGGCCAAGTTTTCCATTTGAAATTGACTGAAAATTAGTACAAGCCTTTGTTTTGTTGTTTCAGAAATTAATTTAAAAACCTCATAAAATATCTTTGCCACGTCTTATATCGCTTCTTACGTGATATTTATATTAGTTGTAGAGCACAAAATCCTTAAAAATTGTGCTGTAAACATTTTTTCTTTGAATTATATTTCAAAATCTGGAATTGTCTAGTTACTGATGACTCATCTCCTCCCCCTCTCCGCTGGACGACACCCCCCACTCTCCGCTGGACTCCACCACCCCCACTCCCCGCTGGACGACACCTCTCTAACCTCCTTTCGCAACGCGCGATAAGAAACTTCGTTGCAATAAATATAGGCGAGCGCCGCTCTGCTGTCGGCAGCACATTTTACGTATCAAACAGAAAAGTAATCTTAAAAGTAATCATGATTAATTGTAATCCGATTAAAGATTAATAATCCTTAATCACTGAAAAATGATTACTTTTTTTGATTAATTTCGTTAATCATTAATCATGATTACAAAATGTAATCGTAATCCTTAATCATTAATCTGATTACATTTTGCCCATCTCTGTTTACAACAAAGGCATTAATAAAGCAACATTTTAGAACTTGTATAACAAAAATCCTTAGATCCCAAGACGGAACCCCAATACTCTGAGCATTATTTAAAACAGAGTCCGGCTCTTATGTTTTGCTACATTCTTCTATGACTGAAACATTTAACATTCTATTTGTATTCTCTATTCTGTGAGCACATTGCACAGAACAAAATTTTAAAATGTTAAAATACATATTATTGTCAGTACACCAGCTGTTTGTATTATTTAGATCCTCTTGTAATTGTTCAGCTCCAGTAAAATTAGCAATGTTCTTATATATTTAAGACATGGACACATCAGCTAATAGCTCCTCCCTTATTATTTGATAATAATAATAGCCATATTAAGTTTGTGAACTAAGTAAAGACAACCTGAATGTTTTTACTACACTAACAGTATGACTACATATTATAAAACCATGTTCCCTGTGTGCCCCACATGTCTGTGTATTGACAAGAAACTCTAAAACTACTGAACTGGATTTTAAGCAGTTTTCAACAACGGGCAGAATGATTCATGAGGAAGGTGCAGAAGTAAGGTCTTGTGAAATTAGTTGAAATACGGTGATAATTGTTGACAATGTTGGTTAAAAAGTAAAGCAGCCTGGGAACTTTCATGGAAAACTCTGCCTAATCCTTTAGAGATATTACAAATCTATGTACGGTGGGATTAGACCTCTTAATAATTAACATTTGACAAGAAGATAGATAAACACAACAGGGGGACGAAAAGGGAAGAGTAGGAGAGGCAGGGAGAAACCCAGGAGGATAGTAGGCTAATATGACATTTATGGAAATGTACCCATTAATTGTGATGATTTGCTCTCGCCTTTGCCTTCGCAACATTATTTACTTGATATTCCTGTCTATCTTCCTCCTCTATTCTCTTCCTCTTCAGATTTGAACCATCTTCTAGTTTAATAATGATATCATTAGCAAGAATACAAACTCATCACATCTGATGGTGCAGAAGTGGTTAGTTCTTCAAGTCCATCGTTGGTTTCATTCTCTCCAATTTCTAGTTTTACAGTTGGTAACATCTGAAAGTGAGAACTAATTGTTTACATTTTGGTAGCTCTAAACTAGACCAGGAGTGTAGGACAGGCTAGGAATATCCTAGTCCGTCTATGTCCTGTCTGTAGAGGAAGATAATAAGGGGATACTGAAATATCTATAATTAATAAAAGACCATTCTATCCTATTAAAAACCAAAACAGTATCTCTAACTACTCATGTAGACTTTTAAATTAAGGGTGTGCCCATTTAAGCTCAGAAACTACATATATTATTTATCTGTGACATACTGGGAATACAACAGAAATAAACAACATTCCTCTAAGATCCTTACATCATAATAATTGATGTACATTCGGTCACCTGTCCACAGTTCGGTGTCTCCAGGGGCACACGCTTCACTATGTTTCGTACTGGCTGGGTTAGCAAACGCCTCTCTGTTAGCAAACTTGCCGTGTTCCTCCAGTCCCGCGTTAAAAGTGGTGGAAGCTTCGGGGACCTCCTTTTTAACCGTATATTCTCCTCTTCGCTTCATTTTCATAAATGGTTCACAAAGTACGGTAATTTGTTTTTCTCGATTTTCTGCCATTGAACATTGTTCTGCCATATAAATTACTTCTAGTGAATATTTTCTGTACTATGATGTATATGTTATATGTATAAACCTTCTTCATGAATCGCTCGATGCATTGCTTAAAACTGCATTAAAATCCGTTGAATAGTTTAAAAAATTTAAGCGAATTGACAGCAAGAGCTAGGATTGTTGATAAAATATCGAAATATCGATATTAATATATCAAATTATCGATATTAATCTAAATATATACAGGCTGTCAGGCAATGCGATACATTCCTTGATAGAAGTTGAAGTACAGCTTATTTGCAGTCATTTAAGTCATATGACACCATGTCCGAAACTTGTTCATTTCTGAGATATTCAAGAATTAAGTATTTTTTCAAAAAAACTCCAGTTTTTATGTTAAAATGTGCCCTTGTAGTGACGAATACAAAATAATGTTATTGTTTTTACATTCGTGATTATGTGATTCGTGATCGTGATTTACAAGAAATGTTTCTGTAACTTATGTGGGAAAAATTGTAAAAGCAGCGAAAACACTACTAATTTAGCAACTCACTTAAGAATCAAACACTATCATGTATATGCCGAAATAACCATAAAAAAAGACAAATATTAACACAGCCACCATTAATAATGCGGAAGAAAACAATAATAATATGTCGATAGCATTGCTACCATCGTCAAAATCGAATACTGGACTTCTGATACGACTGTTGATAAAATATCGATTTATCGAGTCATCGATATTTTATATCAAAATATAAAACTCCGTAATTGATATTTTTAGGATATCGATATATCAAAAATCCGATATTTTAAAAAATATCAACTGCCTACCCTCAACTTATTTAAAATGCTAAAGGGGAGCCCATCACCAAAAATAGGTCGACAGTGCTTGCACTTTTTAAAAATAAATTCGAGCATGATAATTATGAAAAATAATGATTTCATGAATGTTTTGTAGTGTAATATGGGTTATTATTTATCTGTGAAATATATAACACATAGATTATACAACAGATTAGCAAAACTCAGATAGAGCGATTTTCGTCAGTGATAAAAAAAGAAGTTTTTTCTTTCTCAAAGAACGAAAATTAAAGAAATACATTTATAACTTTTTTCTTTTTTCGCAAATAAAAAGAACACATGTTTTATTGTTCTTCTTTAACTACATTGATTTCTCGATTTATTTCAATTTTGATTTAATAAAAGTAATAATTCAAGCATTAAGGGTGCAATCGAGAACAATATAACTGTAACATAGTAATTTTTCTTATGACTTAATATTGACATTCTTTTTTCGTACAGATTTAGACACATGCAGGCAAAAATCACAATATACCGGAAGTAATCTCGAAATATTTATTTTTATGATTTAGTTTATTTAAAATATTTATTACACGAATTTCTGAAATACAGCCAAAAAGTTATTAACATAATATCTTTTAATAAAGATATTCAAAAATACTAATATTTAATAATAATAATTTAATACTAGGGCTTCATAAATATGAAGCCCTAGTATTTCATAGGTGCTATTTTCACCTTGATTAACTATTATATTGTTTATATTAAGTTTTAATTATAAAAAAAGGGATGAAAGTAGTTTCATGAATCCACTGCACTAAATAACTATGCACTTCTAATGAAACGCGTTTCTTTCCAAGGTGTGATGTGTTTCATGTAGTACATGTTCATCATATCATGGTGGAATGTGTCCGGGGAGAGGTGGAACGGACGTTATTGTACAAAGAAATTAACGTTTCGCTGCGGAATGTGGATTCATGTAATAGGATTCTTACCTCTCCCTACTCGAAGCAGGCGAGAATGCTTTAAAACAAAACAAAACAATACAAGAAGCTCTTAAAAAACGAAAAGTGTAATGTACGATGTTTTAACACTGTGGTATAATATTAGGTCTGGGAAAAAGTTCGTAGCGTTTTTTCAGCAAAATTCGACTGGTCTCCTTAAGCGCGTGAATGAATTTATTTGAACCAAATGTATTCCATTATTATCGATAATGTTTCGACATTTTTTAGGTAGATCCATGATCCCATCGGTGAAGACCTTCTGTGGTTTCTAGTTAACTAACTGGATCAAGAAGTTTTCACAGGCTTCTTTTGAAATCAAGTTAATTCCATGAAGAGAGCTCTGCAGAGATCGAAATAGATGATAATCAAAGGGTGCTATATCCGGACTGTAAGGTGGATGCAACAAAACGTCCCAACCGAACTCTCTAAATTTATGACGGGCCATCAAAGAAGTGTGTGGTCGGGCGTTGTCATGATTATAGACAATACTTTTCTTATTTATCATTTCAGGCCTTTTTCTCTCTATCGCCAAGCTTAATCTTTCTAGTCAACCACAGTAGAGTTGATAATCAATCGTATCACCAGTCGCAAGTAGCTCGTGGCAGACGATAACCATCCAGTCCCACCACACACACAACATCACTTCTTTTGGCTTCGATGTTAGTTTAGCAAATCATTGTGAAGGCTCACCGTCCTTTATTCACAATATTTTATGCTTCCACTTGTCGTACGTAATCCATTTTTCATCCCCGATAATTAGAGGTTTTAGAAATGGCTCAATTTCATTCCGTTTCAGCAGCGTATCGCAGATGCTTCATCGGTCCATCATGTTTTTTGCGCTCAACTCACGAGCTCCATTCGTCAAGCTTTTTTTATAACCAGCTTTGTGTAAATGATCAAAACATTTTTATGGTCAATGCCTAGCTCCATACCAATATTGGCACTGCTGATATGCTTATCTTGTTGGACTTTTTCAAGTATTTCACCAGCTTTTGCAGTGATTGGACGACCGCAGCGCGACTCATATTTCACATTAAAGTTACCGAAATGAAAGTGAGCGAACCGTTTCCATACAGCAGAATTTGATAAAGTACCTTCACCGTATATAGCATTTTTTTTCGTAAGCCTGCGCAGCGTAGTTCCCGTTGTCGTAACGATATTGTAGAATACACCGGATTTTTTCATTATTCAGCTCGATGTTCGAGTGCGAAATACTTCCGAACCACTGCACAGATTGCAATGTTTCTTACATTTAACTAACGTTCGGAAGGTCACCTTTAAAGGTGCACTCATGGTGTTGCTGTAATTTATGTTTCTTTAGTTATATGCGACCAAAGCCATTCATCGGGAAAAACGCCACAAACCTTTTCCCAGACCCAATCTATACTAATATTATAAAGCTGAAGAGTTTGTTTGTTTGAACGCGCTAATCTCAGGAACTACTGGTTCGAATTGAAAA
Organism: Automeris io; assembly: GCA_036320925.1. NCBI lineage: Eukaryota > Metazoa > Arthropoda > Insecta > Lepidoptera > Saturniidae > Automeris > Automeris io. The sequence continues at coordinate 5,836,249 of JAUDJH010000031.1, read as the reverse complement.
ATTCTTTTTGAGTTGAATAGACCATTTATCGAGGAAGGTTTTAGGCTATATAACATCACGATGCAATTATTAGGAGCGTAGAAATAATGGAAAATGTGAAAAAAACGGGGAAAATTATTCATTCTTGAGGGCTTCCATTGCGTGCGCTGCAAAAACGGTTCAAGATACCAAAAATATATGTAAGAAAGAATTATTCCTCTTGAAATTATCTAAAAAAATGTCCCTGACAGTAAATGTCTATCTTTTAAGATTAAGTCACTAGAACCGTTTTTATGGTAAACAAATTTGGTCGAAATTAATGCATTATTTGTTAAGAGTTGTATCAACGTAATGATATTAATCTTTATCCAAATAAATGTGTTGTTGATTAAGAGTATTTAATTGTGAACAAAACTGTTGTGTGTCAGTGACATGACTTAATTTCAATGAACATCTTAGAAGATATTACAAAACCTTATATAGCAAAACAACGTTTGCCGGATCAGCTAGTATATGGTATAATTCATCGAGGTGACATGGTAAAAAAGACCAAACCTCGTAAATAAAATAAAGAGAAAAAAAATGATACCACTGGGTAGAATCGAAACTGCGGCTGCAAGGCAAAAAAGCACCATACCTGATGGTAAGCGTGGTGCAGTCCAAAAAACCCTAACGACTATCGATAGGCGAGAAAAACTCATCGGTAGTCACGGCAATCATGCCGGCCTGCACAAATATCTCTACACGCTAGGCTAGGCACGCTACTTGTACACTGTAGCCTCGACCCAGTTTAGGTAATCGCCCTACCTGTTCACCGTTCTCAAGGCACTTGCAAATGATATTTTTATTAAATTCTATTTGTATTTCCTGAGGATGTTTTCATTTATCGGCGAGCATTTGGTTCCTGAGTCCGTACGCGATCTGTAAAAACTCAGTGTTAGGCGCCCGGACTCGAACCTACGAGTACTTGCGTTGCAGCATATGGAAACCGGTCCAGTATACACTAAGCCTTCACTGCCATAATACATAATTATTATCTTCTCTATAATATAAAAATGAATCGTTAAATGTGTATAAGCGCGAAACTCGAGAACGGCTGAACCGATTTGGCTGATTTCTTTTTGTTGTGTTTGATGAAGTCTGAGGATGGTTATTATGGAGAGAAAAATTTAAAAAAATGTCTGGAAAAGTCTAAAAACTCCACTTTTCTATATTCTCATACAAAAAATTCTTAATACGTTATTTTGAACTTTAACACCATACCATAAAGTTTGAATGTCAGTGGATGGGTTTCGGCAAGGCAAAACAATTATAGAGTGACGTATAAATATTAATGTCAATATTTGTCAATTTTTATACATATAGCATTAAAGCCAGGTTCCTTCAAACAATATTCAAAAAAATCTGACGGGGAAGCTATTAACATTAAAAAAAACAATGTGACTTTGTTTTAGAGAAATAGGGCAGAACAAGGTCTGCCGGGACAGCTAGTATCTAATACAAATATACTGACTAGGAAGTATTTCGCTAGCGCTAACATGACACATTCCCTTCGGAACCGCCAAGTAACGAGCATCGCAATTGCTTCGTATTGCCTTTTATCACGGTTGGTTGCACTTTTTTCGGAGGCCTTCGGGTTTTATGTTTTTATGGTGCTATCGGTGTATTTAGAGATCTGATACAACGTATTGCATACTCGGAAAGCCTTGCGTTGCAGTACTCCATGAGCGACGGTAACCGCTTATCATCCAGTAAACTTGTGACCCTGTTTACCGATAAAAAATTATAAAGATCATCTTTGAGATTACACTTTTTTAAGAATTTATATTCTTAATACTTGATCTCAATTGACTGCTGAAATCTAAGACAAAGCAACATTTGATCAGCTGTAAGGCTTCTAGAATGTTGTGTTAATGAAACGACATTTAGACAACAACTGATTTATTTTACAAATACCTCCAATACATACACAACATCTTCCCCTTAGAAACTAAAATATGCTTAATTAGGTACTGATTGTAATTTAAAAACATACATTAAAGCAATATATCTATATCTTACCCTTTTAAAAGAAAATTTTAAAGTTTATTTATAATATATTTTTTTTTTCTTTTTTTTTTTTTTTTCTATTTAAAGTTATGTGTTTTCCAATTTCCGCGCTCGGCTACGTGTGAGCGGCGGAGAAAAGCGTGCGGGAGACTGAATCGCCGCTCCATGCCCACTGCCGGACGCTCCTGGTTCTTTTGATTCAGTTATTTGTGAACCTGCATTTACTTTGTCAAAGTATTTTATTAAGTGACGGCGATTACGTCTGCATTTTGTGCCTCTATCATTTCTTACAAAATAAGACCTTGGAGCTCCTGCATTGCCTAATACAGTACCCCTGGATCTGCGTTCGCCGTCGATGCAAATTACCTCATCATTAGGTTTTAATTCTTTAAGATTTTTACAGTGCTTATCATGGTATTCTTTTGATTTTATTTGATTATTTATCATAGTTAAGTACTCTGATGGATCTATTGATTCTGGTTTTAGTAACTGTGGATGCACTGGTAATTTGCAACGAAGCCTACGGCCCATAAGGAGCTGTGCAGGAGAGCTCAAACCGTTCCGCGGCGTATTTCTATAATTAAGTAATGCTAATGAATAATCAGTATTGCTAGCAATTGATTTTGAAAGAAGATTTTTGACTGTTTGTACAGCGCGCTCGCTTTTACCGTTTGCCTGTGGATAATTTGGTGATGACGTAACATGGTCAAATCCCCACTCTTTAGCAAACTTTTTAAACTCATAACTACTGTACTGCGTGCCGTTGTCACTCATGACTACCTTCGGAATACCGTGACGTGAAAAGATCTCTTTCATGCTTTGTATTATAGTGCGCGAGGTAATATTGCTTAATTTGTTTACTTCTACATAATTAGAGTAATAGTCTATTACTAGTAAAAAGTGATTTCTTTTAAATTCGAATAAATCCGAGCCTACTTTATACCATGGCAGTGGCGGTATGTCGACTGGCATCAAGGATTCCCTGGTCGGCGCGTTTAACCTCTCCTGACAGACGTGACAACTTTTTACGTAATTTTCAATATCGCGGGACATGTTTGGCCAAAACATAACTTGCCTCGCGCGTCTTTTACAGCGATCTATGCCCATGTGACCTTCGTGAACGACGCGCAACATTTCTAGTCTCATGGATTTCGGAATCAACACTAGATTGTCCTTGAATAATACGCCGTCGATGACGTATAACTCATGTTTAATAGACCAATAAAATTTTACCTCGTTCACCACGTTGTACTTATGGTTTGGCCATCCATTGTTTATATAGTTCAATAATATCTTAAAAATAGTATCACATTGCGTTTCTTTTTTAATGTTAGTTAGTTTATTATTTGATATAGGTAAGCAATTAACAACCATTTTAAGCTGATATACGACATTTTTATGTAACTCTTCGCTATACAATTCTGGCAATGGCGCACGTGATAATGTGTCCGCTATGAACATATATTTACCTGGTACGTAATTTACTACAAGATCATAACCTTGTATTCTCAACATCATACGTTGTAAGCGCGCTGGGACGGATAATAATGGTTTTTTGAATATACTTTCGAGTGGTTTGTGATCTGTTTCGACTGATATACTCTTTTTACCAAAAATATACTGATGAAACCTCTCACAAGCAAATACGATAGCCAGCAATTCTTTTTCAAGTTGCGCGTAGCGTGTCTGCGCGTCCGTCAAAGTGCGAGATGCGTATTCTACGGGCCGGCCGTCCTGCATGAGCACAGCTCCGAGCGCGTGGCTGGACGCGTCCACCGACAGCGTCACGTCGCGCGCCACATCGTACAGCGCCAGTACAGGCGCCTCGCATACGCTCGCTGTCAGCCTTTCAAATGCAGCGCGTTCGCTCTCTTCCCAACGCCACGCGTTTTCTTTCTTTAACAGGCTAGTTAAGGGTATTGCATGCTTGGAATAGTTTGGAATAAACTTAGATAAATAATTAACAACTCCGAGAAATCTTTCTAAGCTTTTTTTATCCGTTGGCGCGGGCATCTCTTTTATTGCTTTTATTTTATTATAATCGGGACTCATTCCCTTAGCACTAAACACATGACCGAGATATGTAACTTTCTCGACGCCAATTTGACATTTGTCTTTATTAAATTTTAAATTTATTTCTCTAGCCCTTTCTAGTAACGCTTTCAACCTAAAATCATGCTCTTGTTTCGTGCTGCCCCAAACTAAAATATCATCTACAAAACTTTCTACTCCTTCTAAATTTTCTAGCAATTGATGTATCTTAGCGTGAAATACTTCCGATGCACAATTTATGCCAAACGGTAGACGAAGGAATTGATAACGTCCGAACGGAGTGGCAAAAGTACACAAATCGGCGCTCTGTTCATCCAGCTGCACCGTCCAGAACCCGGAATTCGCGTCTAAAACTGAGAAATAGCGCGCGGTGTGCAGCTGTGCCGCCAGCTCGGACACCGTGGGCAGTTGAAAATGTGCTCGCTGAATGGCGCGGTTTAGTTCACGGGGATCAAGACATATTCTTAAGCCATTATTTTTTTTAGCCACCAAAACCAGTGGATTTACCCATCTAGTAGGGTAATTTACCTTTCTAATAACCCCTAATTGTTCCATCTGTTGAAGTTCTTGCTCCAATCGATCTCGTAAAGATAACGGTATTTTTCTACAAGCGCTAATAACCGGCGAAATTGTCTCGTCAATAACTATATGATACTTTCCCGGCAAACAACCTAAGCCCTCAAATAAATCATCATAATCTGTCATTTTTAAGGAATCTATTCGTTGGACTAATCCCAGCTGTACGCAAGATTTCCGCCCCAACACGCTTTCACATAACATACCAGCTATAACTAATTGTATTTTAAATTGTTTATCGTTAAGTGTAAAAGTTAAACAACACTGGCCCACCACGGGTATCGCGGTGTGCGTATACGACTCTAACGATATTTGTTTGTTGCGAATAATGCTTGTATCATCCACACCTAGCCTAGAAAATGTTTTGTACGACATAATATTGACATCAGAGCCAGTATCCAGTTTAAATTTTACACTCCTGTTATTACATATCAACTCCTTATACCATGACTGGGTACCATCAGTTTTATCTGACACAGTCAAGACAAAAAACGATGTTTCATTTGAATCAGAGTCGCTGTCGTTCTCCTTCTCAACGTTATGCACTTTCATCATTTTATTGGTATCATTCAATAGTGATTTATTTAACTTACACATTCTCGCAAAATGTCCACGATTACCGCAAACAAAACATACAATGTGCAGTGCCGGGCACGATCGTCGCTCGCAGAACCCGGCGCCGCAGCCGTCGCACGGCGCGCGCCGCCCGTCCGCCCGTACTGGGTCACGTCGAGGCTGCTCTGCAGGCACCGCCTGCGCCGGCCCCGCAGAGCCGCGCGCGCCCCGGCCGCGCGCTCCCCTGCGCCAGCTGGTCCGACCGCGCATCTCGACGCCGTCAACACGCACACTGTGACCGATCTGTTGTTCACTTTCCAATGATATTTCCTCGGCTTGACACAGCTTAACCGCTAGTTCTAGGTCTAGTTTCTCACTACGGAGCAAACGGTTCCTGGTAGTCGCACTCCGAATACCACACACTATGCGATCCTTGATGAGGTCATCCTCTAAAGTTGCAAATTCACAATCCTTACTGATAAGTCGCAAGGCCGTGACGTATTGATTTATCGATTCACCCTCTTCTTGATTCCGCGTGAAGAATTTGTAGCGGACGAGTGTGACATTTGATTTTGTGCTAAAATGATTATCGTATTTTTCTAATAGCACATTTATGTCGTTTCTATCTATCTCCTTTTCAAACTGAAAGGTCTGATAGATGTCGAAACCTTCAGGGCCGATCAAATTCAACAGCAAACTCGCCTGGACCTTTGCTGATTCCTTGTACACCCCAGATGCGTCAAGGAATACCCGGAATTGTTGTCGCCAGCGCTTCCACCCGTCAGCCCGGCCGACAGGTCCTCCCTCAATAACAAGTTCTGCAGGTGGTCTCGCGTGCTCCATTGTAACACTATATAAAATCACTTCCCGTATTACTAACAATTACTGTGTACAATGTATAATGATATTTTAGAGAATATTTCATGAAAATAAAATCTATTTATAATTTTTTAAACACCGCTGCCACCATGTTGTGTTAATGAAACGACATTTAGACAACAACTGATTTATTTTACAAATACCTCCAATACATACACAACATAGAATAATACAAAATGTTTGTAATTGATATTCTAGAAAATAGACCAATGTTTGGTCTTTTGTCTCCTACGACATGTCATTGAAACAAAAATAAACGATCAAGGGAAAAAAAATATTTTAAGTGTTTTCTCCGTTTCCCAACGGCACGGCATCCAATAGAAATGTCAAGTGTCCTAATGCAGTGAGCAGTAAACAGCAATCACGTCACGCTGCACGCCACCGGGCACGCTGCGCAAGACACAAGCGCCGAGTGCATACAGACTCTAATGTATCTCTGCTCTGCCCGTAAGAGATATAGCGTGACGATATGTACATACGTGTGTTGCTGCTCTCCCTTCATTTTTATTTTAGTTTTCTTTTTTATTAGGCGCCTGTTTATCTAATTTTGTAATTCATAATTATTTGGTTTATGGGTAATATAATGGTAATGTTTAAATGCGTTACTCAAATTGCTCTCCCGTGATTCAATACTGTGCCTGTGTGTTCAGTCGTGCTGTATACGGTTTGGCATGAAGGCAGCGACTGATTACCGTTGAAGCTCTTTCGTCGCGTAAACTCCTCAGCTTGGAACATCGAGGTAGAGTGGCCAGCCTTTCGGTTTTCTATACACTGTACTCTGGAGAGTGTGCGGCTGAGTTGTATGATTTTATCCCCTCTACCCCCTTTACTATTCCACATGGTTGACATGTTAGCCTTTCGTACGATACGATTCGCTTTCCTTTTTTTGCTGCGAACCACCAATGAGTGGAATTCGCTTCCGACGTCTGTCTTGCAAGCATCTTACGGCATGGGAATGTTCAAACAACGAGTGAATCGGTATTTGTTGGGTAAGTGCGCTCTATCATCGGCCTCATTATCACTTTGCACCAGGTGCGGTTGAGGTCTAATGCAAGCCTGTTTGTAATAATAAAAATATAATCACATCCTTGAGTGGACATTGCGGGTGCGGCCAGTTGCGCTCAGTTACTGTGTAGTCACTTTGACGATCCATTGTATAGCGCTATTTTATAGACGAGGGAGATATTCCACGGTACAATGATTAGTACTGTGCACGCCACTCAGGGCTGCACGGGGTTTTCCGAACAAGGAAGATAGTGGACTGTATTTTTGTAGGTGCTGGTAGGTTATCTTTCTTTGGGCCCTATTAAATGCACACGACCATTATAAAATATACATATATCTATTCCGCTTACCTTGCCGCCGTGGTGTCTCTGCCTGCCTGGATCCAGACCAGCTTCCGGGGCAGTGAATCCGACACGGTCGTGTGCCCGAAGATAAAGGTCCGAAAATCCGTAACTGATGCCAACTCCGTGCTAAATATAATTGTCCCACGCAACACAAAACACAGGGAGCACAATAAAACAATATAACTAGGCCCGTAGCCGTAAATACATTAATAAAAAGCCTTCCGACATAAATTCGATGTGCCCGGTATAGTTGCGTCCGACGGAGTGTGTCGTTTGCCCGCCGTATGACGCCATCTGGCGGTAGGCTTGCGGAAATATACACAGGTATACAGTATAATGGCGTGTACAAGTACCTTCTTGTAGTGAATAAAGATAACTATATTTGCTAACAAATCATAAAGAAATATTAATGCAGGAATGAGAATTGATTGACACGACACCTTAGCACATGCTACGCACGGCTGAATGGCAAGTAGGTAAAGCTCTTTTTACGTGATTCTAGGTAAGCAGGTATTAACTCGTTTTCACTTAAGAGTATCCTGGCTGAGGACGGGCAAAAGCATTATTTAATTATAATTAACTAGCTGATCCGGCAAACGTTGTTTTGCTATATAAGGTTTTGTAATATCTTCTAAGATGTTCATTGAAATTAAGTGATGTCAAAGACAATTTTGTTCACAATTAAATACTCTTAATCAACAACACATTTATTTGGATAAAGATTAATATTATTACGTTGATACAACTCTTAACAAATAATGCATTAATTTCGACCAAATTCGATTACCATAAAAACGGTTCTAGTAAGTTAATCTTAAAAGATAGATATATACTGTCGGGGACATTTTTTTAGATCATTTCAAGAGAAATAATTCTTTCATATATATATTTTTGGTATCTTGAACCGTTTTCGCAGCGCACGCAATGGAAGCCTTCAAGGATGAATAATTTTCCCCGATTTTTTTCACATTTTCCATTATTTCTTCGCTCCTAATAGTTGCATCGTGATGATATATAGCCTAAAGCCTTCCTCGATAAATAGTCTATTTAACACAAAAAGAATTTTTCAATTCGAACCAGTAGTTCCTGAGATTAGCGCGTTCAAACAAACAAACAAACAAACAAACTCTTCAGCTTTATAATATTAGTATAGATAATTAATTGTAAAATGTATTGTACGTGTAAATTGTACCGGCGTATTGTATTGGCACCTTTGCATTTCCGGATTAAGTACGGATTTAAGCGCCACATGCGATCACCACGGCGGTCAGCTGTGCTGGGGACGGTGATTACGACACATAAGCGCAGTGGATACGACCACTAATGTGTTTCCACCCACCGCGATATAGAGGGTATAGACTAGATATATACAGCTGTGTTTGTAAATTGTGTGTGCGTGTGTGCTGGTTGTATTGTAGTCTCCAACATAACCGAATGATGTCATATATGCTTTCAGTTTTTTAATTAGTCCAGCTTGTCGGTCTGTTGGATTCAATCGAGAAAGTTAACTCGGCCTATATTTGTATCTCCATCATCTGCCTTTATCTGTATGATTCGTTATTTATAACAAGAATATTAAAAGCCGTTATTTTTAGGTTAAATAAAACATATAATAATAATTTTATAAGAAATATTTTTAAAAAAATCTGTACTTGTACTGAATAGATTGGATTTTAATTTGTAATATTATTTTAAAAAATTCAATAGGAATATTTTTCTTATGCAGGTAAGTTGTGATCAAGTTTATTGAATCCAGAGGGTAAGTAGATTGAAAAACTCAGCGCCACCTAGTGGAACAGTGTTACACTGTACAGATCAAGTAGTGATTTAAACAGACGCCAGATGGCGTTAAACTGAAATAACTTCAGCACAAACTGTTTCATTGAAAGAAATGAAATGCCACAATTTTTAGACCCATTATTATTATTATTTTTTTACAAAATTATTCTAAATGTTAGTATTTTTAAGGTTTATTGTTTTATCTATACTAATATTATAAAGCTGAAGAGTTTGTTTGTTTGTTTGTTTGAACGCGCTAATCTCAGGAACTACTGGTTCGAATCGAAAAATTCTTTTTGTGTTGAATAGACCATTTATCGAGGAAGGCTTTAGGCTATATAACATAACGATGCAACTATTAGGAGCGAAGAAATAATAGAAAATGTGAAAAAAACGGGAATATTATTCATCCTTGAGGGCTTCCATTGCGTGCGCTGCGAAAACGATTCAAGATACCAAAAATATATGTATGAAAGAATTATTCCTCTTGAAATGATCTAAAAAAATGTCCGCGACAGTATATGTCTATCTTTTAAGATTAACTCACTAGAGCCGCCTTTTTGGTAATCGAATTTGGTCGAAATGAATGCATTATTTGTTAAGAGTTCTATCAACGTAATAATATTAATCTTTATCCAAATAAATGTGTTGTTGATTAAGAATATTTAATTATGAACAAAATTGTCTTTGACATCACTTAATTTCAATGAACATCTTAGAAGATATTACAATAACTTATATAGCAAAACGACGTTTGCCGGATCAGCTAGTACGGAAATAAAGCTATATTCTAAATTTATTACACTGCTTTTGTGAATGCTATTTGTCTTATATTGAATCTGGTTTCACACTCCTGGCGCTACACAAATCAATTATTCATCGTATAAAAACAAAAATATTTTAATCGTAGATCATGTTTGCATCTAATCATTTTATTACAAACCATTCATTTCGTTATGTTTATCTTGTAGTGTTTATTTTGCTTATCAATATACCTAGGTGTCAGTATTCAGGTTAGTTTTAGGTGCTCAATAGTTCAATTTTGTTTTCATCAATCTGTGCGTAGGAATTGTTCCGTAGTATATATAGGAAGACCTCATTCAAAAAGTTAGATTACTTGACATATTTAAAAACACCCAAGTTAATGTCTACTGACCTAATTAATGTAAATACATATTTTTTATTACCGACAGGCTTGCGCTTGACCTCAATCTCACATGATGGAAAATTATAACGGAGCGTGTTCACCCAACAAATACCGATTCACTCGTCTTTTGAAGATCCCCATGTCGTATGGTGTGGAAAAAACATACTCGGGTAGCGATTTCCACTTAGCGATTCGCAGCAAAAAAAGAGAACGCGAATCGCCTCATTCGAGCAGCTGGAATGTCAACCACATAGGTATGTAAACCCGCACGCGCGCAGTTAATTTATGGTAGAAGGTGGAGGGAACAATTCAATTGTACAACTGGGCCGCAATTCAAGAGTATAGCATATAGAAAGGAGAAAGGCAGGTCATCTCAATTGATCGCCGAGCTCGGTGACTCATTGCCGATGAGGCTCTTACGTCGCGTAAACTACTCAGTTTGGAACACCGGCGTAAAGTGGCTTGCCTTTCGGTTTTCTATAGACTATACTCTGGAGAGTGTGCGGCTGAGTTGTATGATTTAGTTCCACCCTCCCCCTTCTACCATAAATTGACGAGACGCCGTGCTGGTTTGCACCCTTTTGTGGTTGACATTCCTGCTGCTCGCACTAAGCGATTTGCCTCCTCCTTTTTGCTGCGTACCGCGAAGGAGTTGGACTCGCTTCCTGCGTCAGTGTTTCCGGCGTCTTATGACATGGGAATCTTCAAACGTCGAGTGAATCGGTATTTGCTGGGTGAGCGCGCTCCATCGTCGGCCTCATCATCACTTTCCAGCAGGTGAGATTGAGGGCAAGCGCAAGCCTGTATGTAATAATAATAATAATAATATAATAATAATAAATCTTACATCGGTGTTCCCAACGAAGTAGCTTGCGCGACGCGAGAGCCATATCGACAATCGATTAAGTTCAAGGTTGCAGAATGGTGTACATGTGAAATATGTTTTTGTAAACCCATCCGCGATACAGGAATTAAACCTGGTGGAAGGATGACGTTTAAAACAAAGTTCATGTATTCCAAATAAAAGGAATTTCGTGAAATAAGGCAAAAAAAACACAAGTTACAATAATTAGTTGTAATAATTAGTTTGTACAATAAGTACAAATTAATTGTATGGATGTTCGTGGATCTGTTTTTTTTTTTTATATTTTTTTTTTATGGTATAATATATAGTATTTAAAGGTGTATATTGGTTTATTGTTTTTTTTTTTTTTGTTTTCTTTTGTCTTATTGAGTTTTGTTGATTGATTGTCTTTTCTGTATTATATTATGTAAAATGATTTTATATTTGTATAACTGAAATACCTAATTGAGTTTGTATATGTGGAGCTGTTCCGGTGAAGTGGCTGTGTCGATCGCAAGGGCCTGTCAGAGTACCAGCGCTGCAGAGTCTAGTGCTCTGTAGCACAAGCTGAGACAGGGCCCTTATTGGCGGCGGCCTAAACCTTTTTATTTATTTTTTTTATGTATTGTTTGGTTGGTTTTTCTTTTTATGTTCTTGGTCTTTTATGTGTGTTCTATTGTTCAATGTTTGTTAAATGGCTTCTGTTAATAAAACGTTTTCTTTCTTTCTTTCTTTACAAGGGTAAATCCGACCAGCTGACTCTCGACTGGCAGGTGATTCACGCGGAAACACAGGGCCGTGCGTTATGCGGTCCCACGCTGCGTCTATTTAAACGCTCATTGTTTTTTGTTTGCACTGTGTATTATCGTCATGATCGCATAGTCACTGCAATATTTATATAATGACTTGTTCACAACATTAACATACTGAGTTATTGGTTTGTTACCCGTCCATAAAAGATAAAAATAAACCGTGTGCGCGGGGTTACTGGGTCGCGGTTATACGGTAGCTCTCACGCCGGCCAGGACTAACAAGTTACCCTGCTCTTACTTTTGTCATGTCGTTTGTTTCAAGTCACTGACAGTCTAGAAGAATATCGCAATGTATTCTCGTTTAACTTTTACACTACATGGCCCTGGGAATCCAGATACTTCCTAGGGGCCCAGCGAGCGATTGGTTTTAGACAGGCCTCCTCCCTGGGAGAGGGTCATAAAACTACCCAAACAATACCTCCCATTGGGGCGGCGTGTGAGCACACACACGACGACAGGACCCTACCCTTCACTGAACGCCACCCCCCCCTCTCTGCTCGACGCCACCCTCCACTTTCCGCTGGACGACACCCCCACTTTCCGCTGGACGCCACCCCCCACTCTCCGCTGGACGCCACCCCCCACTCTCCGCTGGACGCCGCCCCCCTCTCTCCGCAAAACGCCACCCTCCACTCTCCTCTGGACTCCACCCCCACTCTCCGCTGGACACTACCCCCACTATTAGAGGGAAGTTTGGGGTCATATATAATTCAAAATAAAATAACTTGAAAAATTAAATATACGAGTATTTAAATCGGCCTCTCTCTCAGCCAGAACTCAAAAGTAATCATTAAAATAATCATGATTAATTGAATGATTACTGTAATCAAGATTAATGATTACTTACGTAATCTTGATTAAAAGTGATTAGATTACAAGTAATCATGATTACTTTCATCACGATTACTTGTAATCTGATTAAAAGTAATCATGATCACGGCCATCTATGTATATAACGATTGGTGAAATTTCATTAGGTTGATTTCGGCAGTTGTCTATAATAAATTTTCTGGACTAGCGATGTAATATCTGACCTATTGAAACGGAGCAGTTAACATCTGGTAATTTAAATATTCAACAAATAAATCATTGTATGCAAATGTATGTTAGATAAAAAAATATAAAAGTATCAAGATCGGTTGCGTTTTGTTTGACGGTGTTGCTACATCAGCATTAGTGGCGCCCTCATTAATTTTCTACTCTTTTAGGTCGTACTATAGGTAATTTCTGTTTTTTTTTTTTTTTTAAATTTATTTTTAGATACTTAACTCAAATCAAATATTTATCGTTGATTCCAATAAATTCTATATTATGTTAGTGATTATAAAAATCTTACCGATTCAAAAATAAATTTGTGTTATTAATTTTTAAATTATATTTTATGTAACGGGCACAATACAAAATTAAATTTCGAAATACAAAAGTAAGTAACGCCAGAAAATGACGTTTCATTCAAAAATTAATTCCCTATGGCCACGTAAAACGATATGCTTTTTGTAATATTATAAAAATTAATAAAAATACCAAAAAAAAAAACTAAAAAAATCAGGTGAGTACGTCGATTGATTCAATAAGAAATTAATGTATTTTTTAGGAGTGTTTGTAAATTGTTTTGAGGTACAAAGTAAATAATATTTCGTAACGCTATATCCCTCTCGAGATGAGCAGAGATACAGTAGTAGCTGTATCCACTTTGCGCTTTTATGTCGTGCCCAACGTGACCAATAGCGCAGCTGGTCGGCGTTCTCACAGCACTAGTACACATGAAATGACTACAATATTAGACGCCATGCGGGCTCTGTCTCAATGTTTTCCTTCACCCATGAGTATGTGATGTATAAATGCGTACTTAATTTGGAAAGATCTAGAGGTACGGGTCGGGATACAAACTTACGACTTTGCAGTGCTTGGAAACCGGACTATTATTCACTAGGTCATCACAACTACGCACACAGTGAAGATATAATTGTGAATTTATTGTTTTCAGGAAAACTCCAATGTATGTGCGTGAGTTTACTTGAGATCACACATAACTTAGCCGTGTGGACTCGGTCATCGCGAACACAAAATGCCTAACAAGTGAGTATCCATGAGACAGATGAGATTATAACAGGGGCGTGATTGCTATTAGAGAGACAGTTGGGTACGAGAGTGAACTTGTCCTGCCTTAATTTAATAGCGCAGGACAGCGTGTAGATATGAGAGAGTGAAGATCATTCAATCAGCAATGATAAAGCACAGGGTGAGTGGACAAAGTAGAAATAATGCAAGAGTGAGACGTCGTTGCACGGGCAATGCAGTAGCGACACTGAAGTGCGCGATGGCGGCGCTGTCGTCGCGATACACCCGCGCACTTTACATGAGCGCGTCGGTGTACAGCGGTGCTCACCCTCGCCGCCTGCTACGTATCTTTCTAAAATACCACATAGTACTAATATAAAACAGCAGAACTAATTAAAAAGATAGTAAGATATTCGTGTTTATTATTTTTCACTGGGAAACAATCAGTGATTTCACGTTTTTTCCTAACTTCAAGTGAGATTACTGTAGCAGATTGCAGGTGAGCTCTGTGACGTTTTTTTTTACTGCCTGGACTAAGTGATTACAGCACGCCTGATGGAAAGTGGGTGGGTGAACGGCAGTCACCGCCGGGGAATAATCAATCCATCAACAGTTGCCGTCGTCATGCCGACATGCGTATACCACGGCTGGAGATCTCTAGATGTATGAACGACTGGAAGCACATAGTTCATCCCGAAATGGGATAGATCGAAATGAATTAGTATGACAGTGTTTACACTTGTGTACTGTGCTCCCGACTCAGTTCGGGGAATGCAGCGTTTTTTTAATTATGATTTACAAGTGTACGCTTGACCTCAATCACATCCTACACGGGGCTCCGTATTCGCTTATACAATACAATACCTAAAGGCATCTCGGAGTTACCACTATTGAAATTAAAAAAAATACTATTAAAACCGAATTGCTACAAAAAAAGAAAAAGTTTATTGAGGCAAAGGAAACAACACACAACAAACATATTTATATAAAAACAACAATGAAAGAATACATAACATCACATCATGTATCCTGTGTGCTGCTACCCGTCTCAAAGAGCACTCAGCTCAGCGTGTGCTGGGCGACGCTGCACGCGCCATCCAGCGCTGATTTGCAGCCGACGCTCAGGGGAATCGATTGCGCGGACGTCACGGTGCTATTTAAACATTAGAACCAAATATTCAAAAACATACCTTATAACGTACAACAAACAAGTATGACAATAAATACATAGAATACTTTTAAGTAGCATAGAAAAATGTAGAATACTAAATAAAATATAATAGAGATAGGGTAGATTGATAATAAAATACATTTACATACATACAGGCTGAAAAGCAAAAGCAAAAGGGATATTATTCCCTCAATGACTGTTTGAATGATAAAAGTGCGTGGTCTTAATATATCCAATCTTTTTAGCGGGACATTCAAACCTTTATATATTATACCTGTTATTGTACCTTATTATGTTAAAATAAGCAACTGACAGAGTTTCTTGTCGGCTCTTCGGTAGATTCTACTTTCCGAACCGGTATTAGATTTGGTTTTCTTTTTTTTTGTCGATTCAAAAGTGCTTGGATGTAGGCCTATTTGAATATAGTTATATTTCATTCATCTGTTGGAAGGTAAAGATGAGTCCGAGGGTAGACCGCTTCCGCCCGACAAATGCGTATTCACTCTTCTCTTAGGCTGAGGCTTATAGACGGTACTTTGACATCGCATAGCAAGCGCTCGGTAAATTAATTGGTCTTTGCCAGAAAGCTGAGTATACAATAGAAACTTGACTATAACGATAGTATTCTTAAAGCCAACACCAATTTTACAAAATCTGTGACTTATCATACCCTTCGATATCCATCGAGTAATGTTTGAGTGAATTCTACGCAAAGTCAAAGAAGCGTCTATACATCTCGGCATTAAGGACTCCCAAGTCATAAGATCGTGGAAGTATGCTCGCTGGAAGCGTAATCCCCTCCTTAGCTTTTCACATCTTTAATGCAGAAGTGAATCTCTTCGTTTAGATATAGGGTATATTCAGCACATACGGATGGTATCCGACAGGCGTCTTGTAGCATTATATTGTAAATGAAATGAAATGAAATGAAATATATTTATTTTCACCACAAACTAACAAAATACTAGAAATTCAAAAGCAACATTTCTGTTACAAGACAACAACATACAAAAACAAAAGAAAAAACAAAAACATATTAACATGGCGAAAATGGGACCTCCATCAGCTTAAAGCCACAGAGGAAGTCTGCAGCGCTGATTTTCGTGGAGGACCCCGGTCGTGTTACATCTTACTAAGCAATAAAAAACATAATAAACAAGAAATAGGATACATACAGCTTAAATAATCTTAAATATAAAGTATAATAATAAGTATAGATAATAACAATACACCCACTCAAAAATAAATAATTCTAAAATAAACTATTACATACAATAAACAAATCGACTACAAAATGTATTAGTGACACCATAGCACAAATGTATAAATATCTAAAACAAGAGCAAACGTATAAGAGTAAATAAATTAAATAGACTACTTGTAACTGATAGATTATAAAATAAACATCATTGTAATGATGCTGGTCGAACCAGATAATGTAGTTCCCGAGAAAACTCTCCACACTGTGCAATCGGTAAAAGACTGCGAGGTAGGCGACATTACGTCGATGCTCATTATAAATACAATTAACATATGAAATAGTATTGACGGTATACATGTGTTAGGGAGGAACTGGCGAAACCGAGCGGCTTCGCGGGCGAACGCTATCCTCGCAAGGACACGGTCGCGGACAAGTGAGTATGCTGGCCAGCGACGTTACATTGGACCATAGAATTGAGTTATACACGGAAGGACGGTGCAGTACAAAAAGCGTGGTTAAAAGTCAGCAACATGTGTGTTCTCGCAAACCCACTCATGCTCGTCTTGCTCTATTATGTTTTATTTCAACTCTGAAGCACCTCTTGATACAAGTAACATTACAATATATAAACCACATGCGCGTACAAAAACGTACTCCGTAAATATGTTCTTGTTTAGTACAACATGATATTTCAATGATTTGTAATGAATTCACGTTATGATCGTCATCATTTTAATACCATTATGCCGTTTCTGTTATACTTGTGTCAGGGAATACTACAACGTGACCGGTAGCGCGGCTGATCGCCGTTCTCACAGCACTAGTGCATTTGAATTTTCTATTAGATGTAATTCGGGTTTCTTCACGGAGTTTTTCTTCACCGGTGAGCGTTGGGGTCCTTATCCGTACTTAGTCTTGGAAGACCAAGAAGCAGGCGCCGAGATTTGAGCCTACGACAATTCGCGTTGCTGCGTATGTATACCGGGATAGACGGGCGAAATGTAATTTGATTAATGTAAAACGATTACAATTACATTTTGCGTTTTTCATCATCAATATGACTGCATTTTGCTCATCTATGTTTTAAACATTGCGGAATTCTCAATTGCTTAGACATTTATGACTCCGTAATGTTTTCAAAGGATTTAATCATGATTACAGAGCAACAAAATTAAAATTAAGACTATATTTGATAATCGTTAATCATTAATCATTAATCAGATTACATTTGGCCCATCTCTGGATACTGGTCCCTTGTTCACTCGGCCCCAATAGCCACCGCAGGAATGAGCTTACAAAATACAGAAACTAACGGACCCAGCCTGTATTGACACAGGTGTTATTTTCATTAAAAACGGAAAGATTTACTACATTTCAACCCTTGTTTCATCCCTTTATAGGTTAAATATAAAAAATCACCCTTAGTGGATGTTAGGTATTGCCATGAGATTCCAACTGCTTACCTGTCGGTCCCCTGTCCCCTCCCACCACAAGCCTAAACAACAGATGGCGCCGCGCGCGAATCAAACAGTACTAATCAACACCGGTGCGTGCAATCAACGCGTGACGCGAGCGCTAAACTGTGTATTCGTTTTCTCAATTTCAACGACATCGCAGGCGTGATTCATCACCAAAAAGGTACGCGGTTTCTGTCGTCCCTATATCCAGGATCTCATGGTCTCTAGCTAATAATAATAGCTGTGTTTCTATATCCAACAGTGGGTAAAAAGAGCTCCGTGTAAATTTTATAATTAAAAAATATGTTGCTTTTGTTTTATAAGCGCGTGTTGTACTGGGTTATCCTTCCATGTATTTCTTGATTCCATGCGCTTTAATAGAGACTGTGTTGTGATCAGGCCGGCGGCGGCGGGCGACGCGCCTGCGGACAAGAGGAAGGATGAGAAGGGGAAGGGCAGGGCGGGGAAGCAGCCCGAACCGGAACCGCCGCAGCCCGAGGAGTTGCCCAAGACACCGTCGCAGATCGCTCAAGAGTATGTATATTGTTTGATGTGAAGCATCTCGGTCTTCTCCTCTTTTTACACTGGCTCGACATAGTGACTACAGAGTACCTGATGGTAAGTACAGTGTAGTCCAACAACGAAAGCGACTGTCAAAGGATGAAAATCCATTGATAGTCTACATCGTCATGTCGGCACACATATACCGCGACTGAAGGTCTCTAGGTATATGAGCTACTGGATATGCAAATTCTGATACCGAAACGTGACAGGTCAAAGCGAGTCACTATGACGGTCATTACATTTGTGCGCTGTGGCCACGATTCAATTCGGGCAATCGCCCTACCACCAGAAACAGATGTTATGTAGATCATAACACAGTACCATGTTTGTTGTGGCGATTCAGAGTTTGCACCTAAATAGAATTGTGTGTCATGCCTTCCGTCATGGGGCGACACCATTTAACTAGAGCTATAATTATTGCTGCTTCGGATGTGTAGCGGTTGTGATGAGGTTGATATATTTGTTGTTTTCTTTTTTCATTCCTAGTGTAAGCAAAGGCCAATTATGACGCCATTACTACTGTGAAATAATATTATTCATGATAAATCTAAATATAGGTATATAACTCAAAGGTGACTGACTGACTGACATAGTGATTTATCAACGCACAGCCCAAACCACTGGACGGATTGGGCTGATATTTGGCATGCAGGTAGGTGAAGTCTGCTTTGCCATGACAATAAACAAGTTTCATGGGCAAACTCTCAAATTTGTGGGTATTGACTTGAAAGAACATTGCTTCTCTCATGGACAGTTTTATGTTGCAAGCTCACGAGTAAGTTCACCCAATAGCTTGATAGTTTTAGCGCCTAATGACAGGTTAGTTAAGAATATTGTGTACAAAGAAGTTTTGAAGGGCCTAATTTTTTACACACTCTAAACAAAAGTAAAGCCGCAAAAACTATACCTAATAAATAATAATACTTCTTGACGCGAGCGAAACCGCGAGCAAAAGCTAGTATAATATAAATATGTCATTGTTTGAAAATATTATACATATTGGTCTTGATACAATGTATTAATTATAGAGCCATCTATCTGTAAAATAATATTTGGATACCTTTTAATGAAAGCCATCACTAATTAAAAATGTAAATATGATATTAGTTATTCCCGATAGATGGCGATATAATTAAATAAAAGGGAGCGAGGCGATGGGATAACATAATAATAAGAGCAGATTGGATATAGACGCCCACGGCGGTGAACGTTCAGTAAAAAGATATATGTGTTTGGGTTTTGTGGTTACTGACTGTAAAAGCTCAATTATATGTTTTAGAAATAAAGGAAGTGTTACTATGAGTGTTTGAGTTTTTACTAGCATGGTCAACAGATGTCGCTATGTTATTATTTTTATCTTTAGAAAGAATCTAAGGGCGGTTTGCACTAGCCACTAACAAATTAAATCTAGTTAAGGGCCACTTGCAGTAAAAAACGTTAAATCGACATTTAACAAAGACTGGCTTAGGCAGTAAAGTCGATTAAAATTAAATCAGATTATTTCCTCTGGCATTAACGTTTCAACACAGCGATTTTAGTAAGCTTGGCTTAGGAGTTTCTTTCATTTCTCGTTCGATCTTTACTACAGATGATAGTTAGGTTATAGGTTTTTTACGTTCCGTTTTGCGCACGGCGTTCAAAAATATGAATTATTGTTTATTTTTTTTCGTAAAACGGAATGTTGCGTACCGTATAATTTGAACTTTTTGACAGTATGTAACTGCTTTTACTTTCAAAAGTTTTATTGCTGTCTATAAACAAAAAACGTGTAACTATATTTAAAATGAAAAGAGTTCGATCTCCCAATTTCACTAATGCTGAGATTTTGCATTTATTATTATTGGTAGAAAAGTACCCAATAATAGAAAATAAAAAAACAGATATGGTAACCTGCAAGGATAAGCAGGATGCCTAGCAGGCTTTAACCCATGAATACAACAGTTCAACTCCGGGCTGCCCAAGAACAGTAGTAAATTTAATAGTGTGCTACAAAAATCAAAAAATCAAAGTGAAGAAA
This sequence comes from Automeris io, assembly GCA_036320925.1. Classification (NCBI taxonomy): domain Eukaryota; kingdom Metazoa; phylum Arthropoda; class Insecta; order Lepidoptera; family Saturniidae; genus Automeris; species Automeris io. The sequence continues at coordinate 5,815,757 of JAUDJH010000031.1, read as the reverse complement.
CAACACTCTAACGTAAAAATGACCATCAAAGGTAAGTAAAATGGCTATAATGTAATTTAAATATTTATGTCTCCAGCTAGTTCTTAGTAGCTAATTTCCTCTTTAAAATAGACTAATAATACAATTCATGTTTTTTAGCTCCCGATTGGTCTGTTGAGGCTTGTACGTCCAAAAAAAAATAGAGAAAATATATTCGATGGAGTTCAAAATCATGGACAAGACTGGTCTCGAATCGCTGAAGACATACCGAACGTCTCTTTACAAGAATGTGAAACAATATTTAATGATTTATCTAACCAAGCTAAAAAACAAAATGCTGATTTTATCAGTGAATTAAAATGTACAGGTATGAAAACATGTGTTAAATATTATGATATGATAGCATTTAAAATTTTATGAATAGTAATTATATAGTAAATTTTTCTTATAAGTAGTACTGTGCAACTATCCTTATGCACTTACAAATAATTTTTCTCATTATCAATGCAATAACAATACTAAACATAGTATAGTTATAACAATAAGTATGGAAAAAAATTGTGGTAATGGGTTTGTAGCAATAAATATTTTATGATAACTTATTTAATTACAATTTTCAGGAGGTGGCCCACCTCAACAATCACCCAATGACTTAATTATGGAGAAAGTTAAATCGTTAATGGGGCCTAGTATAGAAGGTTTATATACCATTTATGATGGAGATGCTCAATTTATGGAACAATAACAGGAGCAATTACCTATTGCCGAAAGATTAAAACCTATTGATTTTTCTCCTACATTTAATATTTAATAAATTTAAAATTATACACTTTTATGATAATTGTTACTTTGTTCTGTATTCTGTAAATGTGTGAAATTATAGATATACTGTGATGATTCCTGTTTTGGTTAGATTTTCTTTTGTAATATGTGCTTTCTATTATTGCCACAAAGTACATTTACATTACAGAATAGCGTTTTACTTGTTGATTTATTGAAATAAAAAATATTCTCTATTATTTGATCTTGTTTTATTGGTTATTAAATAAAACTAATTTTTTTATAACACAATTTGTATTGCAACCGGGCAAAGTGATAGCTGATTAGAAGTGCCCTTTCAATATTCCCAGAACGGTTCACAACTGGTATTGTAGGGTTATCTATGTCTAAAGTCTCAGGTAGGTCATCATCCTCAGGTATTAAATCTTTTTGAAGCATTGCAATATTATGCAGAACTGCAATAGTAATTATGATTCCTGGTACATTACATAATTTTACATTAATTCCTTTTGATAAGATAGGAAATCGTCTTTTCCAGATCCCAAAAGTACGCTCGATTACATTCCTGGTTTTGATATGTGCTTCTTGGTATAATTTTTAAGCCCTTGTAGTGTCTTCTAAAAGTGGTGTCATCGTGTATTTTGTTTGGGCATAGCCACTATCACCCAAAAGTAGCTTATTGTTATACATACCTTGGACAAAATTCCTTTTTTGAGCACAGTTGATGATAATGTCCTAGCCGGATTCGGCCACGGCGACTGTTTCAACGCCGATTAAGAAAATCAAGGCTCAGTTTTCGGAAACAGTCAATTGCGCAGGAGATATTTCAGTGCATAACTGGACGCGCAGCCAGAAAAGCACTCTCTCGTCCGAGCTCCCTCAGGCCCGGCCTTTTACGACACCTCAACAAGAAGAGGGGGGTGCTATTCTATTCTGCCGGCAACCACCACGGCTCTGAGCACAGTTATCCCATATATTGGCATCATGCACTGAGCCATGCCATCGTGCAACAACATCCTGAAATATAAGTTCTGCAGAACATATGCACTGTGCATTTATAGAGAAAAATCCTTGCCTATTTCTATATATTTCTGCATTTTCTCCACCAGGAGATATGATTTTTATATGAGTACAGTCCACAGCACCAATTACTCGTGGGAATCGTGCTATATTATAAAACTCTGTAACAGTTTCATTTTGTTTATTTTCACTATTGGGCATTTTAATGAATTCAGTATACAACGAAGCAATTGCATGTGTCACACGATGAAGTATCCTGCATGCTGTGGATTCGTGTACTCCTATGACACCGCCACAGGTTGTTAGTTGACTTCCCGTCGCAAAATATCGAAGAGTACACAACAATTGATTCATAGGTGAAACTGAAGTATTTCTGAAATTAAATTAGTGTTAACTACTAGCAGTATGATACACAAGATTGTCATTATAAGTGACATACAGGTATGTACTTACTAGCATAAGCATTATTATTGACTATGATCTTAAATAAAAGTAATTATCTGAATACGTCCGGATGACACTTCCGGTTTGGCCTCTTGGCTTGGCTTCCGGGTTATTGACCTCCAAAGTAAAAGCGTAAAGTAGGGACAAATATCACTACAAGCCAATGTTAATAATTATTATTTAATATCATATAATTTATGCGGTAATCGTTTAACAATAACTTTCATGAAATATGATGTCAGACAATTAATAAGGACTTTTGGGGTGAACAAAAGATGGCGGCAGTGTATGTTCTGCGTAGCGACGGCGTGAGATACGAAAAAGTGTAAAAGTTGGTTTTGGGTTTAAATAATCAGTTTATATTAGTTAATTATAGCGGGTATTATTGTAATTAATGTTTTATAAAAAAGTATAATTGCCGATTATATAGGTTAGATGTATACAAAGTGTTAGCATTTTTAAAAATGTTAAATATTTAGTTCGCGCTAAATTAAGGTAAAATTGTATTTGAATACGTTGCGTGTCACTTAAGTCATGGTTTTTATTAATTCACTCACTGGCAACATTTACATTTCCGGTAATGCCGGCTTAATGACGGTGGAGGCCCCTCCACCTTATCCACTTATATCCCCATATAAAGACACGCAACGGCATTCGAAAGGATTTGGACGCTAGCTCTTGAGCAGAGAGGACGGATTGTAAAGGGAGGACGAATTGTAAAGGCAATAAACAAGCGATGTAGTATATAAATTACTGGATTTTATTCCTAACAGTTCAAAAAAGTATAATGTAAATTGGAAAGCAGCAATTAGAAGTTTATTTTGAATAATTTATAATTTATTTACCTTAAGCGTACGTACCGACTGACATAGTTTTGCAAATGATGAATTATTTTATTTAAAATGTACAAGGCCGATTGTTTACTCAATCGAAACCTTTTTATAAATTCGTCATCTCGTAATGAGTTATATTATATAAATCATTTCTGTCTCCATTTTTTCGTGAAAAACCTGGCGCTTTCATCACATAAACATATAGTTCTTCGTCATTATCGGAGAAAAAATCATCATCAGACTCAGTATCCAAATCCAATAAACACTTGGAATATATATCCATTATAAATATATTTGTATTGACGAACAAAAACACATATAGAACTCTTTTATTTCAATATTATATTGATATTTACATCTGCGTAAACAAGTTTAGTGATTTAAATCGACCTCCATGGCGATTTAAATATGACAGTTGTTAAATCTGGTATTACTACAAAACCGTAGTCGTGCAAGACGAATTTTGCAGATTAATCCTAAATTGGGTTTGAAACTCGTTTTAATGCGATCGTGCAAGCCGGCCCTAAGGCTTTTGATTTAGTGCAAGACAATAAGTACAGATCAGCGCTAAATAGCATTTTATATAACTCTAAACTAGATTTAATTTGTTAGTGCAAGCCGCCCTAAATCAAAATCTAGTTGTAACAACTCTTAAACTGAAATCTTTATTAAGATGGAATCAAACCAATTCAATTAATTAGCGTTTAATACAAGCTTAAACTAGATTAATTCGTTAGTGCAAGCCGCCCTTAGTGTTTTATTTTCAGTAACGCCTCAGTAATCCCCGGTTTAGTTGTGAAGGTTTACCCCGGCCATCACGGTAATGTCCTGTGCGAAAAAAAGCCTCTGTAATGAATTTATTACAGTAAGCCAATATGTATAGGTGATATTGTTTTTCAGGGAAGCCGAGTACAGGGCGATGTTGCGCAAGCAGCGGTTCAAGCGGCGCTGGCCCCAGGTGACCAAGGTGAAGGTGCGCACGAGGCCCTGGGCGCCGCCGCCGCCGCCGCAGCGCGCGCCGCCGCTGGTGAGGGCCCGCTCGGATATAATACGAAAGTGTAAACGCGAACCGGCTGCATCGAAAACTCGTTCGTGAAACACACGTTCGTCAGCTTCAGCTTCTGCTCTGCGATTCGAACCTAGAGGATACAAAACAGGAGCAAAGCTGTTTGACGTGGCAATTAATATGTGCCGGAATAAAGCATCCCAATAAGGAACTGTAATGCAGCGATATAAAGTCGATTTTTAAATGATTTACAAGCGGATGCTTGTCCTCTATCAAAGCTGATGGGTGCTGATACTAGGGCTGTTGATGGAACGGGTTTGTCTAAGAAATGCCTATTCGCTCTTCTTTTAAAAACTCTCAAATGATAAGAACGTGGAAACTGGCTCGATATTCTATTATTTTGCTGTTCCCATGGTGAATGACGATAAATGTAGAAGCCAATGTTTTCTTGACGGTATGAAGGCAGGATTGGAATTCGCGCGCTGCTCCTCCGCAGTGACCACCAGAGGCTCGAGCATAAATATTTATGATAATGTATTCGTATTGTAAAGGGCCTTACTCCGAGGGAGGGGGGGAGGTGTTCAAAACAAAGTCAATCACGTGCAATTTACGACTTATTCCTTCTATTACTGTCGACGAGATGTTCCAAGCAAAACAGTTAAGAAATTGCATGTGATTTGCGTTCTTCTAAATAATATATCTTGGATATTTGGTTTGGGAGTCGATGCTGCTCGCGTCCGTAGGCTTTACCATAGTTTCCCTACACGTGACTCCTGGGTGGAGCTACCTAAACGAGCAGCAGTGAGGTGGTAGGGCGTCGGTGCCCGTCTGGATCGCGACCACAGTACATGGGTGTAAAGCCCGTCATAGTGACCAGTTTCGGCTTGTCGCGTTTCGGGATCAGCTTGTGTATATCCCGTAGCTCATATACCTAGAGACCTTCAGTCGCGCTATATGTGGGCCGACATGACGATGTCGACTATCAATGGATTTGCATCCTTTGATAGTCGCTTTCGTTTTTGGACTACACTGTACTTTCCATTAGGTACTCTGTAGTCACTATGTCGAGCCAGTGTAAAAAAAATCGGAACTGCTCGAAATAAGGTGGCATACCATATGAATATGTTATCACCGATATTCGCACCAGGCCCTCTCTGGTGGTGATGTAGTGCTCTTTATGTAATATAGAAAGGTGTACAATGTCCCCGACAGCTCAGCAATGGCTCCAACTGCTGACAGTGCTGAAAACTCACTTACCCCGGACGTTACAATCTCTAATCGGTTGCCGCAGCGTGGCAATGATTACCAGGATCCAAATGGAATCTTGAGCGATATCCAGCACATGAGAATGGTATCCGAATTTTGTGGTGAACAATACCCAGTAATATTTACATTAACAGGTGATAGAGAAGCCGGAGTTGAAGTTCCACAAGTGGATCCCCCCGTACTTGCGCCGGCGTCGTCGCAGACCACACCTCCAGCGTATACCGCCCGAGGAGATCACTCAGCCGCTTTATGAGTGTGCTAAGCTTAAGAAGGTACTTGTTCTTCCTCATCGTCATCATCCTCCGACCATCCTACTGATTTGCTACTGGTATTAATGGGAACAGCGGATCCTGTAATCAATTCACCATTACTCTGGTAACGATCTCGGGAGGAGTTGTCACCTCCCCTGATACTACTCGATGTATGTTATGATGCACCGGATATTTCTCGAGGATCGCTAATCAGTCTGCCAGGGCCCCCTCTCTGAGTAGTCGCGGCTCCAAAGATATCAGCCAGCCGATTGTGGATAAGCCAATCAATCGACTGGGACTGAAGTCCTGAGATGGTGGCCGGTATCCCGGTGTTTTCTTCACTGAATGGGAATTCGAAAGCCCATCGTGCGAACGTAAATTAAGTACCTATATAATCCTTTTCAGATTTGGCACAGCTTTGCCCAAGTGGAGAAAAACAAGATGATCCTACAAGGCTCCGTTGGGTGCAACTCGAAGCGATATTCATCTACGGCTTGCGGTGAGCTTTTTGTCGAGGTAAAATCCTATATAGGACCGTCAGGACTGCTGTGAAGGCGGTGGCTCCGCTGTGGCAAACTCCCACGGTGGGCGGCGTCTCCTCATGTGTGCTAGCTGAGTCATGAGTCTACATTGATCCTGCAGTCTAGCGAAGGGAGGGGGTATAGAGCATTATCTTGAGGAATATATATATGAATAATTCACCTCTCTAGTCACCACATAGCTGGTTTGTGGAGCATACCACCTCCACTTCTTCCAGGCAGTAAACTAACTGAAGTCTAGTGCCTGGCGGTGATTATATATGCCTCAATGCTATGAGTAATACGCTGTGTAAACGGTCGTACGTTATGTCTTATTGTACACTAGACAGTGACGTGATTTTCTGGGGTAGTATATAGGAACTGAAGTGGTAGCATTGGTTCAACAAAACGTGCACAGGATCCCAGACGGGCTGCATAGCGGCCGTGTGCCGAGCGCTGCTGGAGGAGAAGACGACGGCGCAGCTGGTGCGAGGGGATGTCGACGCGATCATCGAAGCCGGCGACCGCTACTACCGGCAGTGTATGCTCGCGCTCAAGTGCTATAAAGGTAAGCTTCAACTGCTTCATAAATTTTTATGTACCTTTGTTTTTCTTCAAACATTTCTCGGCAAACAAGCTGAAGGAGCATCTAATTCTCGTCCCTAGGCAAGTGCCGCAGTTCTTGGACTTCACTGTTCTTATAATTTAGTGTCGAAGTTGCTCGAGTCCGTAGGCTTTACCCTAGTTTCCCTACACGTGACTCCTGGGTGGTGCTAAACGAGCAGCAGCGAGGTGGTAGGGCGTCGGTGCCCGTCTGGATCGTGACCACAGTGCATGGGTGTAAAGCCCGTCATAGTGACCAGTTTCGGCTTGTCGCGTTTCGGGATCAGCTTGTGTATATCCAGTAGCTCGTATACCTAGAGACCTTCAGTCGCGGTATATGTGGGCCGGCATGACGATGTAGACTATCAATGGATTTTCATCCTTTGATAGTCGCTTTCGTTTTTGGACTTCACTGTACTTACAATCAGGTACTCTGTAGTCACTATGTCGAGCCAGTGTAAAAAAAAATGTGTGCTGTAACCACTTTATTGAGCTGGTGTAAGTAAATATGTTCTGTGAGCTCAGACTCCTCATAACTAAACGATTAACTCAGTTACGATTCAATGAGCATCTCTGTATCATCACTCCTCGCTCCAACCTGCCGTGGTAAGTGGCTATCGCCGCTCACGAACACCCGCAATACAAAGAGCTCTTCATTGCGTTGAAGACTAAGAGAAACGTTGATCACTGACTGTTTGTTCCCGGCCCAAAAGTAAAGGTTAATACGGTCGCTGGTTGGTGTGGGGGGTTCGACAAATACTTCCACTTTCCTCTACTGCCGCAATGTTTGATATGCACGCTGGCCAGCGGCTTGTTTGACAGTCTCTCGTCAGGGGTCCTGGCACTCCACTAGCACAAATAATAGTCCAAAAAAATGATATTATGGCACGAGACAACGAGGTTTTAGCGATGCGCCCAAGCGTGGTGTCACCATCGAACGACGAAACGGTAGTGTCGGCAGCGAAAGATTTGCGCTACTACCCTCACACCATGCTATTTTATTGGTCGATGTCAACGCGATATACTGATCTGTTAGAATCCACCGTAACCTATTCTATAACTAACTATTAAATAATGTTGTATGACAATTAACTAAATATTGGTACGCGAACACAACACTGACCTCAGAAGAACTCCATGTTATCAACAGCATACTGGTAAGTAAACCTGATCTCACTCCCCAAGGCAAGCCTCAGCTGCAGCTGAACCAGCTCCTGACGTCATTCTACCTGCACGACAACAAGTACACGGTGAAGATGGTGGAGACTGATCGAGGGCTGCTCGCCAAGCATCCGGACAATATCCAGGCCGAGCCGGATCTCATGATGTGAGTTTACTCTGTGAATATTCTTTACTCCTCTGCTAATTTACGTAGATGGTGACTTTGAGATTGTATGTAGAAGGTAATTTTTGGAACGGTATATACGATTTTTAAAATGATTTATACACCTCTTTTTTGGGAACTCAGGGGAAATTCCTACATGGGCTCATCAGGGCCACTATAAGAGCATCGATCCCGGTGTATCCAGACTCCTACAAACTAAAAACCACTGAGATGTGTGTTTGGGCACAGGGCATGGGTATAAAAAAGGTACTTGAGATTCCCTTCCGTCTCCCTACATTCCCATTCCACGCTCGGTCCTTAACGGTGATACATGTGTACGCACGGCGGTATCGCTACACTTATCATCGGCGGTGAACTCAGTCACACTACGGAATAGTCAGTCGCTTTGGACAGTACGGCAGAACACCTAATTAATTGTATACGGTGCACGGTGCGGAGCTGCAGTAGCCTGTCCTCATCATCCAATTTCCAGGTAAGTGCCTTTTGAATATTTCATTGTCACTGTGCCTGAACGAACTCTTTGTTCCTTAATTCTCTACGTGGAAATCCAGACCAGCGACACTCTCCGGCAGCTACATAAATTTTATAATACCTACGGTCTCTCCTGCGCTATCCTGCAAACACAATGTGTCTTAAATCAATCTACCCGGGCCTGGGAATCCTTATTCTTTAAGTTGTCCGGGGAGCGAATAGTATTGTATTTCCAAGATCATCCACAAACAGAACCCTTCTTGTTTCGACCATTGAACCCTGTTGGCTTAAACCAAACTGCTGGCATTGCCCAGGCTAATGGAAAAGCGCGCCGGCACCTCATACATGATGATCCTGAGCGTGGGCGGAGATAAACACTTCCTCGTGTGGGGCACGCCGCCGGAGCAACCCGGGCAGGTCAAGACCATCGCTTACATCTTCGACCCTCACATGCTGGACAGCACGGGCCGGCCGAACCCTTTGTGAGTGTCATTATAAGCATTTTTTACTTTAGCAATTTTTTATTTATATCAAAGGACGGCAATCTAGGTTAACCCAGCTAATGGTAAACGGTTATTTTCTCTCTGTCGAACCAGAGGAGGTCTTTTAACAATTTTTTTGAACAACATATTATGTAATTGTGCCTGGAAGCCCAATCCCCCAAAAGAAGTTTCTAGAGAACTGCATTGTTGTTCTCTGCTGATAAGCTAGTGTGAGAATGAGCTCATTAGCGACTTACACAGACAGACTTAGGCAGCACGGTGGTATGCTCAATAAAATATTAGGACATTAGCATCTGATAAGGCGGCTTGTCTGTACAGATCAATGGCATCTTTTGATATACGCTAGTTGATTAGTATTGGTTAAGAAATTAGGTACAATCATGAAATTTTCTATCACTACTCTATAAACGCTGGTCCAAGGTTCGGAGCGGGCGCGTTCCTCCGGTACGCGGGCGTGTCGTCGTTTGTGCTGGACTTTCTCGCGAACTACGGTGACCTGGACTCCGCGAAGAAAGGCACCCCAAAGCCGCCGATCACCCTCACCAATATCGAGGTACTGTGATATAGGCAGCTTCTACTTTCTTTATATCATGAGCTAAGGATCCACCTGAAGGAATCGCTTCAATTGAATATTACATATGAAGTATTGCTATCTTCCTCATCATCAGCCTTGATCTTCAGATCTCCTAAGAAGCAGGTCTTGTTTATTCTTTTAGTTCCCAGTGTGCGAAGGGACAACTTTGGTTCTCCTGCAGGGTAACCTCATTTCGCATTAGCATACTATTGTAAAATCTAATTAAATGGAGATGTTGTATCTTAGGTGGTACAGAAGGAGCCGCTGCTCCGCGAGCCTCGTTACGAGCTGGACCTCAAGGCGCTCAAGATCCATTGCGAGAGCGAGTGGACCAGCATGAACATAAACGCACTCATCGAGAGGAAGAGAAAGGAGGTGACCGTGCCGTACTTTTATTGTTTGAAGGACCGGTAATGATGGTACAGGCTTAGGGGGATGTTGAATAGTGAAAGTAGTAAAAACCTGGTAACGAGCCTGGTTGAATGTGGTGGATATCCATTGTAACCAAATGCTCTGAGGCGTGTAGGTGATGATGACTTTGAATCAGAGATGGGCAAAATGTAATCTGATTAATGATAAACGATTACAAAATGTAGTCGTAATTTTAATTTTCCTGCTCTGTAATCATAATTAAATCAATTTAAAACATTAAGAATTCATTAATGTGTATACAATCTGGGATTTTGTAGTGCTTAAAACATAAATGAGCAAAATACAGTCATATTAATGGTAAAAAACGTAAAATGTAATCGTTAATCATTTTCATTAATCTGATTACATTTTGCCCATCTATGCTTTGAATGGATACGAGAGATAGACGTATACAGAATGGGTCGGAAACAGTTTTGCGAAATGATTGAGCGACCGTAGCGCTCAGCAAGCAAATTAATGGAGTTCGGAGGGAATGTAAGGATTCCTCTGTAGGTAAAGAGCACGGATTGGGCCGCAGGGGAATTTGCTGAAGTAGCTTTTCGGAAGTGATTAAATTTCTCATTTTGTCAGACTTTCAATTTTCTTTTTATTATATGTAACACATGTCCTCAGTCACAATTTTTTTTATTCTGCCTCGGCAATGTGTCCGCGCCACGTGTAATGATGAGCACGGCGCAGTGAAATAACGACCAACAGTAATGAAAACTGTTTAGAGTTTATGAGGTCCGTGATTAAATAGTCATTATATTACACAAATCAGTTTAATTAAATACACTTTCTAATGACAACGCAACCATTATAGAAAAACAGAGAACGCGGGAATAGTAACTTTATAATTATTACATATTTGTTGCTTAGGAATAGGCAATGACACCTTACCGTACAGCCATACTTTATAACAAAAACCAATCGGTAGTAGCAGTGACTATGGCGACCTGCGTAAATACTCATCACGGTTTGTTTAGAAGGGCCAGTATCATAAGACGGTGAGAACGCGCTCGCCGGAAGAACATTCTACAGCTTAACGACTCGGCAAAAGTAAGAGTTGCAGAACCTCTATTGATGGAAAGCGTCGATGGAGGCTGTGATCGAGTGCGCGTACCCTATTATAACCGATGAAATCATTGTTTGAAGTCTCCCGTACTATACGGAGCTGGTCAAACAGGCAATGCCAGCGAACGCTTTTGCTTGGCGGTATGTAATATCAAGGAGGTGAAAAATTGGAGGGAGCTTCATAGGGATACTAATGGAATATATTCTAGGGCCAGTATCCGCTGTGCTCGCTGAGCGCTGTAAGCTTGGCCACCTCCAGAGCTACCAAGAAAGGGAAGGTCAGGGACTTCTATCAGAAAACACCGAAAGAGGTAAGCTCTATGATGGTACGGAGCCAATGAACTTTTAAGGTTATTTGAAGTCCGATGCACTAATAGCGAACGCAATGCGCTACGATATTTAGGTCATGCGAATTATAAAACACGAGCACCAAATCTTATATATAAAAATGATTCGCTAAATGTCTTGATAAGCGCGAAACTCGAGAACGGCTGAACCGATTTGGCTGATTTCTTTTTTATGTTTGTCGAAGTCTAGGGAAGGTTATTACGGAGAGAAAAATTTTAAAAATTCCCTGCAACTGTCTAAAAATAACACTTTTCTGTATTCTCGTACAAAAAATTCGTTACAAGTCATTTTGAACTTTAATACTACAACATAAAGTTTAAATGTCAGTGGACGGGTTCCGGGAAGGCAAAACTATCGAGTGACGTATAAATATTAATGTCAATATTTGTCAATTTATATACATATAGCATTAAGGCCAGGTTTCTTCAAACAATTTTCAAAAAAAATCTGACAGGGAAGCTATTAACATTAAAAAAACAATGTGACTTTGTTTTAGAGAAATAGGGCAGAACAAGGTCTGCCGGGACAGCTAGTAAATAATAAAGAGAATTCACGCTAAGACTGCCTTCTGATTCAAAAGCCTCTAGAGGTAAAGGCCGTCACCACAATGCTTAATGATTCGGCAATGCGTGGGTATAGTGCGATAATTTTAGCTTTTCTATTTCATTTCTTTTTCTTTTCTTTTATAGTTGGTTTTATTGACAATTTAAAAGAGCTTGTAATTTACCTATTACGTTGAGGGCAGCGAAGCCAGTTATTTTGAGTTAGAGTAATGATTTGTGATATCCCTTTCAGGCTGCACCTCAAGTACCCATTCCTCCGGAGCGTCCCCCCGCGGCTCCGACACTGGAGCAGATAATGTCGCTGCGCGGGGAGGACTTCTTCCTCTACTGTCCGCGCATGGATGGACACACCTACGGAAGGTAAATGCCAATTATTCCGTTATATAATAGATCTCTATTAGTAAAGGCGCCCATCTGATTCTGCCCGTCCCGATTCGTCAACAGCAGGACGTGACATGTGTAAGGTGTATTTTACAAACAGTGCCATTAGTGTCCGTTTCTGTCTATAGTGCTATCAAGGCTAAAACATGATATCCTAGAATTATTATAGAACTAGCTGATCCGGCAAACGTTGTTTTGCTATATAAGGTTTTGTAATATCTTCTAAGATGTTCATTGAAATTAAGTGATGTCAAAGACAATTTTGTTCACAATTAAATACTCTTAATCAACAACACATTTATTTGGATAAAGATTAATATTATTACGTTGATACAACTCTTAACAAATAATGCATTAATTTCGACTAAATTTGATTACCATAAAAACGGTTCTAGTGAGTACTTAATCTTAAAAGATAGACATATACTGTTGCGGACATTTTTTTAGATCATTTCAAGAGGAATAATTCTTTCATACATACATTTTTGGTATCTTGAACCGTTTTCGCAGCGCACGCAATGGAAGCCCTCAAGGATAAATAATTTTCCCCATTTTTTTCACATTTTCCATTATTTTTTCGCTTCTAATAGTTGCATCGTGATGTTATATAGCCTAAAGCCTTCCTCGATAAATGGTCTATTCAACACAAAAATATTTTTTCAATTCGAACCAGTAGTTCCTGAGATTAGCGCGTTCAAACAAACAAACTCTTCAGCTTTATAATATTATAGTATAGATGTGGTCTAGTTACATTTTAAAATATTTATAAGAATAAATTGAGAGTATGTTTATTATTTTTTTTGATTGTAAAGCATAACGGAATAACGTCGTCTGGATGACGGGCATACGTAAGGGTGGCACTCATACAGTAAAGACGTACGCCTGCCCATGGTTATTCTGTAAGGATATTATTAAAATATAAGGAATGATTATACACAATGTATATGAGTTTGGTTAATATTATAGCTAATGTAAGGGAATGGGAATAAATGATATATGTTCCGTATTCGAATAAGTGTGCGGACAACTTCGATTATGCTCTGGCAACACCGTACGGGTTGTCAATTGAGTTTTGCTCTGGCTCGAACCGATCCGCCGAGAAACGACATAAAACATGCAAATATACATAAAATACAACAAATTATCCGATTCCAAAGTGTACAAGTGTGCTTGGAAGATCCTCAAAGACACCAGTAGCCTGGAGGAGAAGCAGGGGCCCCTGAGGAGTTGGCGAACTGGTGATCGCGGTAAGTGAGACTCTTTAGGCAGCCCGTGCCACTGTTGCGGAGCTATCGAAGTACCGTACAATATACGAGAAGAGTTGTTTTTGTTAAACTTCTGAACACCGATATTACATGATTGTGTGGTACAGGGACGACATGATACCGCGCCCGAAGTCGGAGACACTGCTGCACAGCTACGTGGAGATCGCCGACAAGAACTTCCACTCGCAGTTCCAGCAGTTGGATGTGGAGAAGTGGATCCTCAGGGCTACCAGGCACATGGCCAGCTTCAGGTACCCGTCAATCTTTAATTGTTGTCAGTTACCGAACTATATCATAGTGTTATATTAGTTTTTGAGGTAGCGGTCGGATCGACTTGCAACTGCCAGAATCCGACGCGTGTCTTTAGGATTAAGTCTAAGGTTTTTTTATAGTTTACAGGTAAACCTTTGACCTCAGCCACACCTAATAGATGGTGCTGATGAGGCTGATGATCACAACGTTTGCCTAACAAAAGCGTATTGACTCTTCTTTTGAAGACCTTTAAATCATAACAATGTGAACAGATAGAAACGAGGAGCGTAATCCAGTCTACCGATGTTCGGATTATGGATGGAGAAGCGATTTTATTTTTTTACTAGCTGATCCGGCGGCCTTATTTATATGCGAGCTAAGCATGTCCTGTTTACTGCTCTGGGACAAAAACACTACGCCACTGCTTGAAGCGGGCAAGCAGGAAGGTGTAACTACTTATAAAATAAATACATTAACAAACAAGAATAAAACAATGAAAGTGAAAACATAGGCAAATGAAAAATCATATCGACAACCACCGCGTGTCCCCCAACCAGCCGATGATTTTCCTTTTAAAGACCGGCAGACTGTCAGCGGACACATCGATGGCACTCTCCAGTTCGTTAAAGCCGCGAGATAGCCTAGAAATAGGTGAATTATAACCCAAGGATGTCCGAGCATATAGGGTGGGACGAGCAAGTTTACTCGGTGCCTGGGGTAACGGAGGAACCGTGCGAATTTTAATGCGAATATAGGGCATATCCACCGCACTGGTGGCGGGTGTAAGATACGATCCATCAGAGACTAAATATATTGATGTAGCTCAGTATGATATGCTTTTCAGTCCAATGGGCTGCTCCGTGCTTTCTATTTGGTCACTATCAGAATGAAGAAGCAATAAGGCGTTGATACTGAGCCTTTACTGGCAGGTACCAGACATTTAAGTGGTACACTGGTATCCCTTGCTGTGTGGCGGCGCTGGCCATGCTGCGCCGGCTGCGGGCTCGAGGCTGGAACGAGGACACTTTGGACGAGACCCTCGATATTGGGTACAACCTCTTCAGGGTAAGCAGAAAACTGATCCCTGATAAAATAGCTAGCGTAATGTCAGGCTCTTCATATAGAGACAAGACTGTAGAAAACAGACCTAGCCGGCAGATATAAATACCAAATGGAGAGTGAGAAAATATTAGTAAAACTGTTCAGTTGGAGCGAGGAGTAGGGTCAACAGTATTGAGTACCAGATATTGAAGTGGTATGTGGTAAGTGGCTCGGCATGCCGCGGGAACTGCGCACGCTTGTTCAGAACCAGGATACGTTTGATAAGTCACTGGTCATCGGATACAAGCTTTTCTGCGTTTATGCGTAAATATACCACGTAGATAGTCGATATAGCTGCTCTACAGGGTATCAAACAGAAGT
Organism: Automeris io; assembly: GCA_036320925.1. Classification (NCBI taxonomy): domain Eukaryota; kingdom Metazoa; phylum Arthropoda; class Insecta; order Lepidoptera; family Saturniidae; genus Automeris; species Automeris io. The sequence continues at coordinate 5,800,448 of JAUDJH010000031.1, read as the reverse complement.
GGCAGCGGACTGGGCATGTGGAAAACAATCTATAACACCCTTGGTAACCTCTTAAGTGGAGACAACGAATAGGAAAATATGGTGGACGCACTCAGAAACGTTGAGCAACTACTAGCAAAATGCAGCCGGTGCAAAGAGCTCGGTTTTAAAAACTTTCTGTGATAGGTTATTTGGGATTCCAGGAGTCGCTAGTGGAGCGCGGTGGACCGATCAGGCCTCTGGTGCTGGGTGAACTTAAAGACAATTTCAGTATACGGGACAGGGAATATCTGCACAAGGTACTGCCTCTTTTTTGTTCCTATCTCTTACGGTGACAGCACGGCGCTGTCAGGCGAGGCGGCGTGGTGAGCTCGAGATCGTGGCAGCTGAAAGCTGTGCACAGCCGCCAACATTGGACGCCTGTATATGTAATACTTGGAGCCTTGAGTTTCTTCTCGAGAGTACTCGCTTCTGAATCGCTTAGGTTTCTTTGTCTGGCTGGTTCTTGTGTTGCCACCCAACCAATAAATTCGCTGGCTGATCACCATCAGTGCTCAACCCTCTCGCCCTCGTAGCCCATTAAAGTTATAAAGGTCTTTCGCGGCCAACAGCGTTAATCTTATCCAAAAAATAAAACATCGTGGGCTGGCAGCGTCTGCCAGAATTCGAGCCGTACCTTTAGAGGAACTCCTTTTTGTCGAATCAAAAAATGGAGGCAATGGGATTTGGGATAGAGATGTACTGCCTTATATCTGCCGCCAAACACTGCAAAGAGAGAGGGAAAACATGAATTTGGGGCATAACATACAACACAAAGCATAGGTTATCAAAGTAGACGGCGGCAAAAGCAGATATCTTGTTCTGTGTTGCCCCGTAGTCAAACATCAGAGAGATAGTCATAGTGACCAGTTTCGGCTTGTCGCGTTCCAGGATCAGCTTGTGTATATCCAGTGGCTCATATACCTAGAGACCTTCAGTCGTGGTATATGTGGGCCGACATGACGATGTAGACTATCAATGGACTTTCATCCTTCGATAGTCGCCTTCGTTTTTGGATTACACTGCACTTACCATCAGGTACTCTGTAGTCACTATGTCGAGCCAGTGTAAAAAAAAAAAGATGTTTGCTGTCAATGATCACTGTGTTTTTGGATTGTACCATTGTTATTTTATTTTATTCTGACTTGGCGCAGTAACCACAGCACTCCTGATGGTAAGCGTGGTGCTGTTCAAAAAACCACAACGACTATCGACAATAAAGATAAACCCAATAAAACCTATCGATAGTCGCAGCGATCATGTCGGCCTGCACAAATATCTCTTCAGGATTAAAGGACTGCATATCATAAGACGGTGGGAACACGCTCACTCGACTGCAGTAAGAGTCAGAGAACTCCTCAACCCTGGCCGGTATGTGAGTTGCCGTGGTAGCCGTGTCTCCGCAAACCCGCGCGCGTGGTTCTGCTATGAAAGGGAGAGCCTTAGCTTAAAGTGTAGTGCGCTCGCCGTGATGAGCCAGTGTAAATCAGTTCTGTGATGAGCAGGAGCGAGGGGTGGCCGTGTGGGGGAAGCTGCTGTCGAACAATCCGAAAGTGTTCGACCTGTGCCGCGGCGTAGAGGCCTTCTTCAAGGAGTCGGACGCTGGACTGCTGCAGGTAAGTACATTGGTAATCTTATCTACTGCCGCCGCAGCACATGCTCTTCGGTGATGGTTAACATCGTTAGGAAATTTCTCATTATTATTATTTTTAATTACAGACAGGTTTTTTTAGACCTCAATCTCACCTATTGGAAAGTGATGTCAGAGAGGTAAACATGAGGGACGGAGAAGGGCCCAGGGCAACAAGGTTCGATTATAACTTATGTTCTTTAAATAATCTCAAACGTATATTAATACCAGTTTAATGTGGAATGGTTTTTGGAATTTTTGGCTCATTTTACTGAAGGAGAGAATAATATTTACTGTTCCTATATTCATGCATTTTGTGTTAGGAAAGCCTGCATTATAGGGTATTAAACGCAGTGTCTCCAATACACACAGCGGAGAAGTCTCGCAAAAGCCTCTACCAAGCAATTAGACGATCCATGACCGAGATTTCTCCGCGAGGAGTGTACAGGGTGTCTCCTGGCAACAGATTAGACGAGCAGAACTGAAGACCGGGCTCAATTGCGCTTATTAGGACAGGCATATGTTCAGCAATGGATTAGGTTAGACCGTTGAGGCTTCGCCGAGTTGCGGAGGAAACTGTTTTCGCCTTTCTGTCAGCACTCAGCAGCCGTGAGGCAAACCATCCCGGGTGGTTTTAGTCAGTTAAAGTCCGACAGACCGGGGCCACCGCCCTCATGACGGCCCTAATGGTGTTTGAGGATTTCCACCGGGTCCAAAGAAGGCTGTCGGTGTTGATGTTTGCGGCATTGCCAACAGATCCCGGGCGAGTACGAGGTGGCGATATGGAACGAGGGCGGCAAGTTCTACATCTACCACCCGTGGCCGGCAGACCGCTACGGGCACAAGGCGAGTCTCGCTCTCTACATCAAAATCAAATTTCACACCACTCACATTCTACTGCCTTTCATACTTCATTCTTTCACCCGTCCGCTGAAAAGGGTTGAATGGTGTCGTTTATTTCTCAAAATTTACAATATATCCTTAATCCTAACTTAAGCCTACATTATAAATTTACAAAAAAAAACAATACTAAACAAACTTAACTAACGTACGGACGAAACTAACTTAAGCCTTAATTGAAAATAAAAACAACAGCCGAGGAAGAACTTATATAATAATTAAAACTTAACCTAGTACAAAATATGAAGGAGGACTATGGGCGGGCAGCCGTGTCGAGGCGAACCTCCTGACGGCGGCGTTCTTCTCCGTCTGCGACGACAGACGGGTCACTGGTCGGAGGGAGCTCGCGCGTCCTTCTTGGTGGAAGTCTACGGAGTCTCTCTACATCAACTCACTTATTATAGACTAGTTGTAGTGGCGCGGCGTTGCACGGGTGGAAATAATTTACACCCTTGGAAGTTGAATTTCGAAAAACGACGTATCACATGTTTTTGATGTCTAACCAAAAAAAAAATTAATATTTAATTTATTTATTCACTATCATAGAACAGCACATATATACATTTTACATACGGTACAGTTGACAAGCTGTGCCAATTACACAATGATAATATTTAAAAACTAACAAAGAAAAGGAAAATGAAAAAACAGTGAACTCTCAACAATTAATATTAATATGACGGCGCCACTGCGCTTTAAGAGTGTCTAGAAACGTCAAAAGTAATAATGGACATTTGGAATAGTGGGGTTTGACGTTTCCCCAGTCTGACGCGACTTCAGGCTCGTCTGTACGCGCGCAGAGGCGGACGGATCAGAATCCATTGGCTTCTCTCGTAAGCAAGACGTGCCTGGTGGAGCGTCGTTACATTATCATAGATATCGAAAGTGCTGATTGTATTACTGTTAATATTTCGTTGAAATAATTATTGGATAGTGTGAAGCCTTCAAATACGTGGTTTTAATTCGCCTCGCCCGCCTACCCACGATCGCTCGGCAGCCAGAGATGGATTCAGAAAATAATGATAATGGCAATGTGCCGTTAAATATTTATAATGTTTACTTCGAACTTTAGTTCACCCATTTAGTTGAGGGATTTAAAAAATCCGCCTTTAGAGTATGCTTTCGTCATACAAACAACCTAAAGTCCAAAAGTTAAGAATAAAAAATAGGTCTTTCGGCCTCAAGTATATGTACCTCTATGTCAAATTCTATTAAAATCCCGTCAGCAGTTTCAGCCTGTACCCCGTTTGAATGTACGTGGAAAAGAGGATATATTATTGTCTGTATGTCGCGGCACAGGTGGGCCTCCGCGAGGGCGGCCGCGCTTGCCTGATGTACTTCAGCCGGATCGCGCGCCTCTGCGAGCACTTCATGGAGAACGCGAGCGACATGAAGCGCAAGCCGTTCAGCATCGCCGACATCAGCGTCACCGAGCGGCACGGCATGCCGCAGCCGCTCAACAAGCTCAAGCGTAAGCGAGACACCAACTGTGTCAGCTGATAATCAACGCTACGTGACTCAGCTGTGGTCTTCTTTTGCGAGGATATTATGCCCCAGAAGGAGACTTCTGATTAGGATCGAGTAAAGGGCCAATCCCAATCGAAGAAAAACATGTTGAGACGCCGGCAAACATGTTGGTATGTGAATTTAAAAAAAATCGAGTAAATTGGTATTTGCTGTGCGAGCGCATTTCGTCATCGGCAGCCTTATCATCTCTTTCCAGCGGGTTAGATTAAGGTCAGGCGCAAGCATGTCTGTAATACAAAAAAAAACCCGTGGTGATCAGTCCTATCTGATCTGGCGATTCAAAAAATGTTGCTTGATGTCATAGGAGCCTTGGCCGCTCAGACGGGGGCCTGAACGCTGAATGCTGGTACGCGTTCTGTCGTAAAATATAGCAAACACAACAAACATCTTAGTGAAGATAGCGCTCACAGTACTCGTTTAGGTGGAAAACTTTTCACCTTGAGGTTTTTTACTAGTGCAATGCCGGCAAAACACGGCCCGCATTCCCCTGTGCGACCGGGAAGGTCCTATGTGAGTGAGTATCTGTGGATGTTCTTTGAGTGCTCATGTGATGACGATGATGCGTAAGTTTATAGTTAATACTATCTGCGCAAACCTCGCCTGTGAATCTTATATGGAATGTTCCATCGAGGATATTCCCCAAAAAAGATGGTTTGAGATGAAACGATTGCGCGTGTGCCCGGCAGCGGTGGCGCCGGGGCGCTGGGTGGTGCGCGGGCGCTTCCACGAAGGCGACACGCGGTTCCCGGAGGAGCACCGCGGCCGGCAAGCCACGCCCGTCGCCATCGCGGCGCTCGCCATGGCGCAGCTCGTGCCGCCGGCCGACTGGACGCAGGACAATGTCGACGAGGTACGCCCCAAGCCCCCAAGCCCCCATACCCCTATACCGCTGGACCGCTCTCACTTTTAACAATGTTCACACATCATAGAGTGTAGCGAGAGCAACTAATTCCTCGTTCGCATCTTGAGAGCAAAGCGGAGATGACATCAAACACGCAAGGATCAGGTGGCAGACAGATGTTACTCATTCTTTTTTTTCTTCTTTTTTTTTACACTGGCTCGACATAGTGACTACAGAGTACCTGATGGTAAGTACAGTGTAGTCCAAAAACGAAAGCGACTATCAAAGGATGGAAATCCATTAATAGTCTACATCGTCATGTCGGCTCATATACCGCGACTGAAAGTCTCTAGGTATATGAGCTACTGAATATGTACAAGCTGATCCCGAAACGCGACAAGCCGAAACTGGTCATTATGACGGGCTTTACACCCATGCACTGTGGTCGCGATCCAGACGGGCACCGACGCCCTACCACCTCGCTGCTGCTCGTTTAGCACCACCCAGGAGTCACGTGTAGGGAAACTAGGGTAAAGCCTACGGACGCGAGCAGCTTCGACTCACAAAATTCATTCTTGTCCTTTACGTATTTTCCACCCTCTTTTTACCGCTCCCCAGTCCTTTCCTTCCTTTTCTTCTCTATGTTCTTCTTGAGTTCTCGCACACACGCTGCATCCATATTCCTTTTGTTGTCATCCCCTGTTCCCTTATAAAATTGTAAACTAGGGCTGTGTTATACTTTACCTGATCTACAGTTATTCCAATATGGTTGACGTACTATCGCAGACGCTCGTCCGCGGCGACATCCTGTACCAGAGTACGATGGAACAGCTGGAGCGACTCGGCATCAGCCTCGACTCGCCCAAGACTGAGGAGGAGGCCGGCGATGAAGAGGAGAGTCAGACCCCTTCAGGCACGCTGGCCGCGGCCGACGTGCTCACCAAGTTCAAGGTATTGTGTGCTATAACCTACACTAGGTACTCAGTATCTGGTTCATCATAGGGTACTATCCTCGATTAGGCAGTAGGTTTGTCAGAATCTGGTGCCTGGAGAGGTGGAGGCAAAACGTATGATCTCTACGCGCCCCGCGAGAGAGAAGTCCTGCAGGGTGAGCCCTTTTTACTAGAGATGCCGCGAATATTCGGCAACTATTCGGTATTCGGCCTATTCGGCCACTTTTTTTGCTATTCGGTATTCGGCCGAATAGTACGTACTATTCGGCCGAATACCGAATACCAAATCATGTACAAAAGTCACGTTATATTACTTAAAATTATCTATTTCCAAATTACAACACTTTAGTAATTAAAATTGATCAGTGGTAAGTTGTGATGGATGAAAATAAGCTTTTCAGCATTTTTTGGTAGTAAACGATTACGCTTTTCATCGTAAATGTACTAGCCTCAGAAAATAACCTCTCACTAAACACGCTACTTCCAGAAGAAGAAAGATAAACTTTAGCAAATTTCGAAAGCTTTGGGTATTGTTTTTCATTTGTATTGAGTATTGTATTGTCTTTGCTGGGCGCGCCTACGCAACGAGGAAAACAGGTTGCAACTTGCTTTAATCCAGCTAACGCGCCCCCGACAAGCATGTATTCCATGCCGAATATTCGGCGCTTCGGCCGAGAGCGTTGCCGAATATCCGGTATTCGGTATTCGGCCAATTCACTATTCGTGGCATCACTACTTTCTACCCCTCTCCCAGATATGGAACGTAAAAAATACTATTTGTTCGCTGGGTTGTTGAAAAATATGGCTCCCTGTGCCTGACTGGTAACATGGTTGAGGCGCGCCACAGAGGTTTTTAGCCCGTAGGAGCCTGCCGCATCGGGGCCACTTCTCTCACGGTTTTCTTGAGGATCATATGCAGGGTTTCCCTTCAGGACAACAAAAAGGAGTATTCCATCTTCGTTATGAAGTTTGAAGGTCAATAGACAAAAGTGATCCAATGCTGTGTCCTTGAAAACAGGAAAGCTCAGTTCGGTATAATGACATTCAGCCATTTTCGTTTATGCTGGCCTGGACTCCTCTCCTCTGGAATATTGGCTTCGAGAATCGACATAGGAAACTCATATTGAGATTCTCTCTGCATATGTAAAAAGGCAGATAGATATGGTGCAGTCCAAAAAACAACTATGATTATCAGCAGTATTGATAAATTGTTTATAATGGCAGTGATCATGCCAGCCTGCACAAATATCTCTACACGCATCGTTTAATTAAAAGACCCAATATCATAGGACGGTGGGAACACGCTAGAGTAAGAGAACTTTATAGTCATAGCCGGGATGTGAATTACCGTGCAATGATGGCTAGTGTTTGCTTGTTTCAGATATCTGAGTACGATTGCATCGAGACCGACGTGATGGACAGCCTCTACTGTGGTAAATATGTTAGACAAAAGGTATTAAACATCGAAGAATGGTCACACAACGATCTAGCATCAGAGCACTTCTCTAGTGCTAGTTTATCGAACTCACCGATAGAATGCGCGCGCTGGCACTGGAGTCGAGCGGGTAATTGAGGTCCTGAATCCGGGAATTTGTGGATTTTGGTGACAATGGTGGAAACAAAGTATGGGTATGAGCTTCAGCTGTCACCGGGACTTGAAAGTGATCAATTTTGCGTTTCGAAAGCAGCTGCATTCAGAACGAATTCCCAAAAAACTCAAGGTTATGGATGGAGAAAGATTACTAGAGGAAGTTGTAGTAATAAAGAAATTGCTGATACGGACGAATCATTAATGCCGTAATTTAAAAAGAAATGTCTGTAATAAGAATAATATATCGCCACGCTATATTCCTTACGGTATAAAAAAAAAATATTTTAGTGTTAGCATACACTTTGCGCGTCTATGTCGTACCCAGCGTGACCAGTAGCGGCAACTGGTCATCGTTCTCGGGGCGCTTGCACATGATATTTCTACCAAGTTTCACGTGGATTTTCTTCTTTCCTTCACCGGTGAGCATGATGTGCGAAAGCCGGTACTGAATCTCGAAAAACGCAGAAATACGTCCCGGCGTTCGAATCCAGGACTTATTCGCCTTGCTGCGCATACGTAGCTGCCCCTTATCCCTTAGGCCACAGCAGCCGGCAGGTTTCTAATGCTTTTATGGTGAAATAGGACTTGTGCAATCAGAGAATGAAGGTTTTGAGTACATGAGAGTATACCCAGTAAAAGTTCACAAAGGCAGCAAACTATCTATGTCCCTCGATATCTTTAACTAGTTTAATAAGATCTGGTATGCAAGCCTTATCAAGCAGGCTCCAGTCTTACGGGCTACTGGATAGTTCTGCAAACCTGGATTAGTGATTTCCTGAGTAAATCTATAATATAAAAATGAATCGCTAAATGTCTTGATAAGCGCGAAACTCGAGAACGGCTGAACCGATTTGGCTGATTTATTTTTTGTTGTGTTTGGTGAAGTCTGAGGAAGGTTATTACAGAGAGAAAAATTTTAAAAATTCCCTGCAACTGTCTAAAAATAACACTTTTCTGTATTCTCATACAAAAAATTCGTAATAATATTTAAAAGTCAATTTGAACTTTAACACGATACCATAAAGTTTAAATGTCAGTGGACGGGTTCCGGGAAGGCAAAACAATTATTGAGTGACGTATAAATATTAACGTCAATATTTGTCAATTTTTATACATATAGCATTCAGGCCAGGTTCCTTCAAACAATTTAAAAAAAACAGCCGACAGGCCAATAGCTATTAACATTAAAAAAAACAATGTGACTTTGTTTTAGAGAAATAGGCCAGAACAAGGTCCGCCGGGACAGCTAGTGATGAATAAAAGTAGTTGTTGATGTCTGTTTACTGAGATCATCAGTTGAAATTGTTCTAAAGGAACAATATGTGCGCAGGCGAGCTGAACCCGGCCCCGGGCTCCGGCACGATGTCGCTGAAGCAGTCGCTGCAGCAGCTGTTCGCGGAGCACGCGGGCGGCGTGGTGACGGCGCGCGGCTGCTCCACCGCCGTCTTCCGCGACGATGACCATCTCTACTTCTTCGACCCGCACGGCTGCGATGACAACGGTCAGTATTGTTCATTTGCTTTGCTGGATTATACTTTATGTATCTCTCACAGATTCCCTATTGGGGTAGGCAGAGAGAATGAACGACTCGTCTTTCTATTTTTCAAACATCATTCGCTTCCTTCTTCATATATAGTTTCTTTCAATGACCAGCAGACTGACTAGACTTCAATGACTTAGCTTATGATTTGTTATTGGGAGGATTATGTACTTTATATTTAGCTTTACAGGACTGGACAGGGAGAGCTCAAGATTCTGAACCACCGAGTTCATGAGTTTCAGTATCAATGCAAAGCACCTCAATTGATGTGAACCTTGGCTTACGCGGCCGAGGTCGGTAAGATGACGGTGACGTTTCTCAGGGTCTAGACAAAATAATATTTATTTTTTTTATTTATTTTTTTACACTGGCTCGACATAGTGACTACAGAGTTCCTGATGGTAAGTACAGTGTAGTCCAAAAACGAAAGCGACCATCAAAGGTTGAAAATCCATTGATAGTCTACATCGTCATGTCGGCCTACATATACACAAGCTGATCCCGAAACGCGACAAGCCGAAACTGGTCACTATGACGGGCTTTACACCCGTGTACTGTGGTCGCGATCCAGACGGGCACCGACGCCCTACCACCTCGCTGCTGCTCGTTTAGCACCACCCAGGAGTCACGTGTAGGGAAACTAGGGTATAGCCTACGGACGCGAGCAGCTTCGACTCCCAAAAAAAAATCAAGCCTAGTGTGGGATTGGGCAAGCAGGGCCAAACCCAACGTGCCAATTTTTATTAAAGAAAAGGTAAATTTTTATAATTTATAGACGTATACTGGACCTCAATTATATCTGGAGGAATGTGAAGATAACCCCAAAGATGAACCACGTCCGCCCAAAAAATGCCCATTCACTCTTTAAGACTCCCTCCTCATAAGATCCTGGAAATATGCTCGCCGGAAGCATAACCCACTCCTTGGCTATTCGCATGATGAATGTAGAAGCGAATCTCTTCGTGCAGATATAAGGAACATCCACCACATACGGATAGTATCCGACGCGGCGGCTGGTGGTTTTGCGGTGACATGGCGCTGTTAGGGTTAGAGGATGTAGCTCTCGAGAATACTTCCGATTGCATTACTGCTGGTTATAGTTCAATGGCGATTGAAATATGATTTTTTTTTTTCGAATTGACGCGCGTTGTTGACCGGGAAAGGTCTTCACTACTTCACCGGGCGGGTGGGCGAACACTGAGGGTGCTCAGCCAGCAATTTATGGGCTGGGTGGCAATGCAAGGGCACCCCTGTGGGTACGAACCTCGACTTGGACCGCCAGCCAAAAATACGAAACCTAACGGTGACCTACTAGCGTTTCGGAAGCGACTACCTTGAGAAGAAACGCCGAAAGAAACTCAAGGCTGCGTCGGAGTGAAACTGCGTCTTTTGGACGACAGTTGACGGATCTATTGAAATATGATGTTCAGGATTGCCATCTGAAGAGCCACGTGCTGCAGCCTGCCTGGTGCGCCTCAGCGGCACCGTCGAGGAACTGGCCAATGTGATCCTCGGCAACCTGCCCCCGGGCCCTGACGACAGCTTCAACATCTCACCGGTCGCGATCACTGCCACCAAGCTCAACGCGGAGCTGGGCGCGCCGGAGACCAAGCTCGAGGTTGTAATCTAACGGCTTATTGCCTCATCATTGTATCTAGGATCCATACAACGCTTTTCTTTTTTTTTTACACTGGCTCGACATAGTGACTACAGAGTACCTGATGGTAAGTACAATGTAGTCCAAAAACGAAAGCGACTTTCAAAGGATAAATGCCCATTAACCCATTTCGTCCCAAATGTCCAAAATTTTTACACAGTTTTCAACGCGATAACTTTTGACCTAAACGTCGCAAAAAAAAATTGAAAAGTACCAATGTCGATGGTTTTTGATGTCCTCTTTCGAAATCCGTGGTCTATTTTGGCCTTGGATTTGATAAAAAGTTATGACTATTTTTTTGGAAAAAAACGCGATTTTTTTTCGATATTTTTCTCTAAAAAATCGTATATTTTCACATCGAATAAAGTAGAATCGACCGTTGAAAATAATTGTAATCGAGGATTTTTTATATTTCCTTTTTAGTTGCCTTGGAATTTTTTGAAAAAAAAAAACAAAATGGCGGTTCGAAGTCAATTTTTTTCGTTTTTTTTCTCAAATATCGACTATTCCATCGTGATTTTTGGTAGAAAGTCATATTCATAGTCATATTCCTCATCGTCTGTTTCATCATGTGATGGGACGAACTGGGTTATGACTACAGCTGTGGAGAATCGATTACAGGAGCCACAGTCCCCGTCTATATGCAGAACTAGTCACCTTGGGGTTTTTAGCCGGCACAGGTCCGGTACACTTCAGTCGCGCCTCCTGCGTGCGGCCGGGACGGTCCGCTGAGGATTATCTCCAAGTAAAAAAGGGTTATGACCACAGTACACAAGTGCCAGAGCCACTATCCGTTTTGGGTGGTCCCGTTTCAGGATCTCTTTGTGTATGTTCCATTGTTCACATATGGTTGAATGGATAGCCAATCCAAGCAACTATAGTACACCTCTTATCTCATGTACAGGTTCGAAAGAGACAGGTATAGCTATTGATATAAGATTTAAATATAGATAGGTTATTCATTCGAGGAGATAGCTATAGAGACGTTCATATACCGCGTATGTGGGCCGACATGGCGATGATGTCAGTTAATAGATTTACCACTTGGCCGGTCGCTGCTGATCTTAGACTGCGTTATTGTTCTCTCCATCAGGGGTGGTGAGGTGTTTTTGTCGTATTAATATAAATAAAGCACTTTAATACTAATTACTTTTGTGTATTAAGGTGAGGTTCGGATTCTGGGGGTCGCGACTTCGCATATCGGTGGCCTAGCTGTGGCTGCCAGGGATACTCTAGTATCTCTGGTTCCAAACGTGCTTTATCACGCTTCGGGGTTTCTGCTGCGGAATCACAACCCTCAGGATCCAATTAGCAGCTATAGGTTGTAGGTATCTAGAAACTATGATCAGCTACATTGGCCGGTCACTGAGTAACTCTTGCTCCTTGCATATTGGTTGTCTGGACTCTGGTTTGTCGGTGCGGAACAGAAGGAGATAATACGTTTGTCGTGTGACAGAGCAAGGCGTACGAGTGGATCAGCAAGGGCACGGCGGCGGTGCTGGCGGGGCCGCGCGGGGAGAACACGGCCATCGGCAAGGTCGCCGAGAAGGCGGGTATCGGGGTTAGTATATTGTTATAGCTTTGAATATTATTGTTTTAGCCGTGGTGGCTGCCGGCAGAATAGAATAGCACCCCCCTCTTCTTGCTGAGGTGTCGTAAAAGGCGACGAAGGTATCTAAAAATAAAAAAAAAAAGAAAGAAAAAGTTTATTGAGCCAAAAGATAACAACACACAACAAACATATTTATATAAAAAAACAACAATGAAAGAATACATAACATCACATCATGTATCCTGTGTGCCGCTACCCATCTCAAAGAGCACTCAGCTCAGCGTATGCTGGGCGACGCTGCACGCGCCAGCCAGCGCTGATTGTCAGCCGACGCTCAGGGGAATCGATTGCGCGGACGTCACGGTGCTATTTAAATATTAGGACCAAATATACAAAAACATACCTTATAAGTTATAACGTACAACAAATAAGTATGACAATAAATACATAGAATACTTTTAAGTAGCATAGAAAAATGTAGAATACTAAATAAAATATAATAGAGATAGGGTAGATTGATAATAAAATACATTTACATACATACAGGCTGATCTCTTTAACCCGCAATTCAACCAGGTGTTCAGAGAAGGAAAACTCGACCAAACCTGCATCCCGCTCCCTCCCGATCGTACTGGTTCTCCATTCCATCGGGCCTGAGACAGCTCGGACGAGAGAGTGCTTCTCTGGCTGCACGTCCAGATATGCACTGAAATATCTCCTGCGCAATTGACTGTTTCCGAAAACTGGACCTCGATTTTCTTAATTGACGTTGAAACAGTCGCCGTGGCCGAAACCGGCCGGGACATCATCATCATAGCATTGAATCAATCTCAATTCCGGTCAGTAGACTTGAGGGAGTCCGCTCGGCTGAGTTGGTGCCGCTATAGGCCACTTGTATCGCTCGCACAATGTAACGGGACAGTCGTTTGACGCGTTCCAGGATGAGGACATGGCGGGGCGCAACGTGGCTCTGCCGGCGGCGGCCGCGTTCCTGTCCGCCGCGGAGTGCGTGCCTCCCCCCCACATGCACCGCGACCACATCTACAACTTCCTCGGTACCACACCATGCTCCCCATATGTTATTGAAGCGTTCTGGAACTTTTGCTCACCAACTGAAATGTTCGGAATTACCTTAGCTACAAAATCTTCTAAGAACCCTTGATTTTGGTCCTTAAAACTGTGTATTTGAGTTTCAAGATACTTCCACAGCCCGCGTTAACATAATAGAGCAAAGACTTGGAGACAATAAAATTGGATTTTAGTATTAAAAAATCACAATGATAACTTAAGTCTTAACTTAGGTTTTTCGATTACCTAGCAAATATCTATTTTTTTATTCTGATTCGACACAGTAACCACACCACCCACACCTGATGGTAAGCATTGTGCAGTCCAAAAACAAGAACGACTATGACATAACAGTAACAGTAACCTATCGATAATTGCAGTGACTTTGCTGGCTTGTTTAGATATATTTTCACGCTTCATTTAAAAAAGCCAATATCATGTGACGGTGGGATCACACTCGCCTGAAGACACACACACAGCCCGGGATGTGGGTTGCCGCATAGCTCTGACTCCATAAACCCGCGCGCCTAGTTCTGTTGTTGAAGGGCGAGGTGGGAATAAGGTCAACTCTTCAGAACATAAAAAAATATGTGGCATAAACGGTAAAATTGTTTGTTTGTGTCGTTTTAGTAGTTTGATTCTTCACAGCAACAAGAGTTTGACGGCTTGAGCACCTGATAATAGCAACTTTAATTTGATACATTTACGCATTTAAAAAAAATGTAGACGCACAGTATGATACCCTAAAAAAGTACAGACATACTAATACCATGGGAATAAATTCAAATGTGATGAGGGAGTATGATTATCAGATGCCGGCGCTGATTACTATCTGAACCACATCAAGAAGACAGGTCGCAAGGAGATCCTCCCGGAGGACCTCAAGGAGAGGTTCGAGATGGGCGCCAACACGTTCTCGGTGGAGCTGGGGGAGCCGATACGGCTTCCGCTGCGGCTGCCCGATGAACCGGCCGGGGTCAGTATTCAAACTTGACTCGATGCTGCCTCTCTGGACAATGGCTGATGTGAATTGCTTCTCAGGAGGGCGGCGAAGAAGCCTCTGAGAGGGAGGAGCTCGGCGAAGGGCTGGAGGAAGAGGAGAAAGAAGAACCAATGAAACGTGAGTGTTCCATGTTGTTTATAATTTACTAGCAGATCCGGCAAACGTTGTTTTGCTATATAAGTTATTGTAATATCTTCTAAAATGTTCATTGAAATTAAGTGATGTCAAAGACACTATTGTTCACAATTAAATACTCTTAATCAACAACACATTTATTTGGATAAAGATTAATATTATTACGTTGATACAACTCTTAACAAATAATGCATTAATTTCGATCAAATTTGATTACCATAAAAACGGTTCTAGTGACTTAATCTTAAAAGATAGATATATACTGTCGCGGACATTTTTTTAAGATCATTTTAAGAGGAATAATTATTTCATACATATATTTTTGGTATCTTGAACCGTTTTCGCAGCGCACGCAATGGAAGCCCTCAAGGATGAATAATTTTCCCCGTTTTTTTCACATTAACCATTATTTCTTCGCTCCTAATAGTTGCATCGTGATGTTATATAGCCTAAAGCCTTCCTCGATAAATGTTCTATTCAACTCAAAAATAATTTTTCAATTCGAACCAGTAGTCCCTGAGATTAGCCCGTTCAAACAAACAAACAAACAAACAAACAAACTCTTCAGCTTTATAATATTAGTATAGATTAAGCACTACTTATAATAAAAGATGAAAAGCGAAGAATCCAGCTGAAGTTAAATTTTCATTTCATAATGTATTTGCAAACTTAGATTTTGATAGGTATGCTTACCGAATTACCAAAGGGGAGTTTATTGAAAGAAAACTAAAATGAGATCAGACCACTGTTGTTTTAGAAGAAGTTTTCTCAAAAACATAACCTTACGTCAATCGAGGGCGTACATTTCACAAAAGCAGAAAAGGCATATTTTAGGAAGATATATTTGGCAATTATACGATTTCCTGAGTTAACATTTGTTTTATTAATTTAAATTAAGACTTAAATCAATAGCCTGTATCTGTCCACGACTAGACTTGTCCGTGATCTCTGACAGCTTGGACTTCTTTTCTCATTAATCTTTACTTCGAGGATCAATGTAGGGAAGTCATATTACGAGCCTATTTGTTTTTAACCAGGTAAAAAATCGCATACACGACCTTCAGAGCAACGGCGGAGGTCACTACCTAGGAATGTCAGATTCCTACCGACTAAAACATTCCTGAGTACTTCTCCATCCGCGCGGCCGCTGCCCGTGGTCGCGATTTAGCGCTCTGCTACGACCGGCTCGACATTGGGATCCTCTGCATGCGTCTGTCCCATAACCTTTGACATCATTTCTCTTTTGCAACGCGCTATTGCTAGGAGCTACCTTACGATTTACCTACACATACCAAACAAAGAGAATTTGATCAAGGATTATGTTATAAGTTCGCGAAATCGACGTGACTGTATGAAGAGATGAATGAATAATAAAGATACATAATAAGACATAGACTTGTGAAAGTAGATATGTCATTCCATTTTATCTGCTTACCCCAATGAGGAATCGATGTGATAGCAGATAGCTATCTGATGTAGAGACATTTCCCAACAGAGATTAAAGACGCGCTCTTCAAGCTATGGTACGACATGACGAAGCCGACGACGCTGAACCTGCTGGTCGGAGACTACCACCAGCTCGGCGTGTGGATGAGCGCCGGCGGGAAAGTCGTCGCTTTCGACCCGGCACCCACCGGAATCAAGGCGTCGCTCACTCCGCAGAGGATCAAGAAAGGTGACATCGCTGCTATTATAAGCGACAAGCTCTTAATCCAATAACTCCTTAAGAAAGATCCATTGACTACTGTACACGCCATTATACTGTATACTTATGTATATTTCCGCAAGCCTACCGCCAGATGGCGTCACACGGCGGGCAAACGTCGCACTCCGTCGGACGCAACTATACTGGGCACATCGGATTTGTATCGGAAGGCATTTTACTAATGTATTTACGGCTACGGACCTATTTATATTGTTTTATTGTGCTCCCTGTGTTTTGTGTTGCGTGGGACAATTATATTAGCACGGAGTTGGCTTCAGTTACGAATTTTCGGACTTATATCTTCGGGCACACGACCGTGTCGGATTCACTGCCCCGGAAGCTGGTCTGGATCCAGGCAGGCAGAGACACCACGGCGGCAAGGTAAGCGGAATAGATATATGTATATTTTATAATGGTCGTGTGCATTTAATAGGGCCCAAAGAAAGATAACCTACCAGCACCTACAAAAATACAGTCCACTATCTTCCTTGATCGGAAAACCCCGTGCAGCCCTGAGTGGCGTGTAAACTCAGCGCAGGCGTGCTCTCGTTTTACTGGATCGATGAAGCGCCTGCAGCGTTCCCGATGAAAAGTAGAGCGTACTCCAAAAACGCCAACGACTGTAACGCACGGTGTCTACAGTCTGCGTCGTGTTGGACAGTCGCCCTGTCATCTCCTGTGACTCTACCGCTGCTGTCACATTCATATACCTCAACACCATCTTGCCCTAAAGACTCTTGGAGATAATCCAGACCATGTCTCTCACACGTATACGGCAGGGACAATATCCACACTAATGTTGTAAACACGAAAGTAATCAGTTTAAGGCATCGGCATTAAATGACTCAGATTGTCAATTGACTCATAATGATCCAGGTGACGAACTACGTCTGCAGCGCATCAAGGATGAAATGTCCGGTGAAGATGCAGGCGGTGATGAGGAAGAGGGCGACGAGGAAGCTGGCGCCGGTGAGAATAAATATTGTTTACTCGATGAAGTATGTATTAGTGTTGGTCTCAAGTTGTGGTGATTGAATAAAAATTGTATTGGAACTAAATTTCTTCTGTTACGTTCATTGAATACTGATTCTGGATCTAGAATTTTTCTAGGCGGGGGAATAACTGAAGATCTAGTGTCGATATCTTATGAGAATTTTGAGTTGACTTTAAAAAGATAAAAACCAAAGGCTTTTTCAATCAATTTTCTAAGGACAGGTTGGCCCATTTTATTAGAGAAACTGTTCAGTCGGTACGCTGGATTTTGGACTCATCAGCCGCGCCCTCTTCTTTGACGTCATGTTGTATTGTAGAAGGAGAAGAGCCACCCGTGCTTGAACCGGAGGTCGTGCCTCCGGACTCTACTGCTGCGCTGATGGTCTTCGCCAGTCCTGGGGAGTTCATCGACAAACTCAGTGAGTACACCTTTAATGAGTTTGAACACTTTAGAAATCAACTGTATTGAAGTTCTGTCTAAAAGTGCGATTCGGGACCTAGCAGTTGCTATTGGGTAGCAATCAGAATCGCGCCTTTACGATTATTCTCAGTTGCGTACCACTCACCCATTGCTGATTATCATGTAGATGACATTTTATTTGTTCACTGCTCGATACATAAGTTTCTCTCAGGGTTTTATAGCAGTTATATATTTTTTTATTTTTTACTAAGGGGCTTTTGTTATAAAGAACATATCAGCCCCATTGTGCCTTAACTTACGTCCTCATATCCCAGGGGAGTCGCCGATAAGTAAGCGTCACCATCTGGCACAGCAATCTGCCTTCACAGGACAAATGATCCGCCAAAATGCCGCGCCAGGCTCTAATAATTTCTCTTTTAATTTTCAACTCGTTCATCAGCGACTTCTTTTGTGATTCGTTCCGGGCACACTCCATCAGCAAGTGATGCATATCTTCAGTTTTCACACGCATAACACAATTGGGTGAGTCGGCTTTTCTCATGAGATATGCAATATTTGCCGCTGGATAATGCCCAGAACGGAGTCTTCAAGTTTAATTTTATGTCGTATACCCGACTAGCTGATCCGGCAAACGTTGTTTTGCTATATAAGGTTTTGTAATATCGTCTAAGATGTTCATTGAAATTAAGTGATGTCAAAGACAATTTTGTTCACAATTAAATACTCTTAATCAACAACACCTTTATTTGGATAGGGATTAATATTATTACGTTGATACAACTCTTAATAAATAATGCATTAATTTCGACCAAATTTGATTACCATAAAAACGGTTCTAGTGACTTAATCTTAAAAGATAGACATATACTGTCCTGGACATTTTTTTAGATCATTTCAAGAGGAATAATTCTTTTTTACATATATTTTTGGTATCTTGAACCGTTTTTGCAGCGCACGCAATGGATGCTTCCAAGGATGAATAATTTTCCCCGTTTTTTTCACATTTTCCATTATTTCTTCGCTTCTAATAGTTGCATCGTGATGTTATATAGCCTAAAGCCTTCCTCGATAAATAGTCTATTCAACTCAAAAAGAATTTTTCAATTCGAACCAGTAGTTCCAGAGATTAGCGCGTTCAAACAAATAAACAAACATACAAACTCTTCAGCTTTATAATATTAGTATAGATAATAGATTGGGAAAGAAGATGCATGGGTGGAGGCCACGAACCGGTCGCTGGAATGTGAGAGACAGCTGGCCAAACAGACTATCCTATTCGTGTGTTGGACGCTATGCGCTAAATTATCTTGTTCGATAGCGCAACAAGGCGGCCTGGATAAGAAACAGTGCCTGGCGCCGTACAAGCTGTACGCGGTGACGGTGAAGAACGAGCTGACGTCGGTGCTGCGCGACAAGAGACCCTCGCCACCGAAAGAGGACGCCGGAGACACGGCCGCTGACGAGGAAGGTGACCTTGCATATACTGATCAAGTTCTATAATACTAATCTTTAGTGCCACAACTCGGCCGTCCGGTCTGCTGGACGAGAAGTACAGCTGACGTCTGTGGTAAAGATAAAGCTGGTGGCAAAAGCTGTATACAAAGCTGTATACAAAGCTGTATACAAATAGCCAATGAATCAAGGAACAAAATTATGTAATTTGTACAAAATATTCCATAAACATTTTCTTGGAAATTTTTCGTTTATTTACCTAAAACAATTTTTTTTGTGAAAAATGATACTTGGCTTTTTAGCTTTTACTTAAGTAATGACGATTCCTTCTTACAAATTTTAATTTAAAATGAGATTATTATTATTTAGCTATACGAATACAGCATAAACAATAACATTATTTTGTATTCGTCACTACAAGGGAACATTTTAACATAAAAACTGGAGTATTTTTAAAAAAATACTTAAATCTTGAATATCTCAGAAATTAACAAGTTTCGGACATGGTGCCATATGACTTAAATGACTCCAAATAAGCTGTACTACAACGTCTATCAAGGAATGTGTCGCCTTACCGTTCACCCTGTATATTTGTCTAGAAAGTACCGGCAACAGTTAGCGCCAGCATCAGTTTTTAAATTTAAACCTGCTTTAGACACGTTGAGCAGATTTTGAATTGGGAAAGCACTGAATCCGCGTGACCACCCCGCGGGCGCGGTTTGCAGGCATCATACAACCCCTTACGGTACCTGGCCGGCACACTCACCTTCGGCAATTGTTATATGGACTGTTCCAACGTCATTCCGTGTTGCGTTTACGTGCGGATTATAAGTGTGCAAGCCAATTATTCAGTGGCTAGATCAAAGATAGGTTACGGAACCTATGTGTATGGTATAGAAGTCAATGCACGTGTAAGGTTATTAAAAGTTCAATGCGCTGCGATATCCAGGTCACACTAATTATATGAAACGCTTACTCAATAAATAATAAAGGTGATTCAAGCTGAAACTTACTTTTGATTTACATGCCTCCCACATGCGGTAGGTGTTTCCTTGTATACATAGGTGTGTAGCCGTGGTGGCTGCCGGCAGAATAGAATAGCACCCCCCTCTTCTTGCTGAGGTGTCGTAAAAGGCGACTAAGGTATCTCTTTAACACCGCAATTCAACCAGGTGTTCAGAGAAGGAAAACTCGACCAAACCTGCATCCCGCTCCCTCCCGATCGTACTGGTTCTCCTTTCCATCGGGCCTGAGGGAGCTCGGACGAGAGAGTGCTTTTCTGGCAACGCGTCCAGTTATGCACTTAAATATCTGCTGCGCAATTGACTGTTTCCGAAAACTGGGCCTTGATTTTCTTAATCGGCGTTGAAACAGTCGCCGTGGCCAAATCCGGCTAGGACATCATCATCATCATCATCATCATCATCAACAGGTGTGTGTTAATGTGTGCGTGTGTGTGAGAGTGAGCGAGCTGTACATGTGTACTAATGGTGGCAGAATCAGAAGTGCTGGTGGAAGCTCTGGAAGACGGTGCGCTGGGCAAGTACTTCGACCGGATCGGACGCACCACGGCCTCGCTCCGGGGAAGGGTCGCGCAGGGAGAGAATTACTTCATGGAGCAGCCCAACAGAGACAACCAGGTTATTTTATATTTCTCGCTTGTACTTGACTCTGTGCAAAGGCGAGCTGTGCTTACCGTTGATGCTTCTGATGTGATGTGGTCTTGAAACCTTAGAATAGCAGCAGAAATCGGTCATTATAAAAAAAAACTAACATCGACGAATAATGATGATGACGATGTTATCTTGGCCGCAATCGGCCTTGGTGCCGTTTCCAAATCACATGAAGTAGGCGCGAGCTGCAGCTCCATTTGGCGAATATGAGCTCGCTGATGAATATATTCATTTCTTCCTTCCTTGATAGTCATTAATCCACTTCAAGCACTCCGCTGATTCCACGAACGTTTGATATTGTCCTCCATCAGAAATCTCTTTTATATGGTCTACTAGCTGTCCCGGCAGACCTTGTTCTGCCCTATTTCTCTAAAACAAAGTCACATTGTTTTTTTAATGTTAATAGCTTCCCCGTCAGATTTATTTGAAAATTGTTTGAAGGAACCTTGCCTTAATGCTGTATGTATAAAAATTGACAAATACTGACATTAATATTTATACGTCACTCAATTGTTTTGCCTTCCCGGAACCCGTCCACTGACATTTAAACTTTATGGTATGGTATTAAAGTTCAAAATGACTTATAACGAATTTTTTGTATGAGAATACAGAAAAGTGTTATTTTTAGACAGTTTCAGGGAATTTTTAAATTTTTTCTCTCCGTAATAACCTTTCTCGGACTTCATCAAACACAACAAAAAAGAAATCAGCCAAATCGGTTCAGCCGTTCTCGAGTTTCGCGCTTATCAACACATTTAGCGATTTATTTTTATATATAAGAAGATGTAGGCAAGTCTCGGTCGGCCTCGGCTTTTACTGCCACTCACATTCATATTGCAGCAGTGTTTTTCGTTGAGGATAAACGTCGCATTAAGCTGTCTGCCGGAATAATAAATAACATAAGCTATATTGCAGGACGCGGCGAACTCGGTGATGGGCATTGTGGTGGAACACATCGAGCCGTACGTCCACTGGAAGCCGGCGCTGGTGGACGCCGTGCTCAAGTACGGGGACAGGCTGCACACGCTGTCGCTCGGCAACGCGAGTGCCCCGAAGCGACTGCAGCCGGCCGAGCTCGTCACCGAGTTCCACGTGACCACCTTCAACGTGAGTATCCACAAAGACTAGCAGCACCATGTTAGGCTTGAGCATTTTTGAAGGATGCCTGGTACAGGAAAGAAAAAAGGCTCACCATTTCCTCTTGACCATGACACGGGGCTCTTCAATAGAGGTGTTAAAAAACTCTGAGACCGGCAGCGCAATGATGACACTTCATGAAATGCAGTTATATATACGCGACGATGACTAGGCGGGCTGTTTGCCTTGTTGTCACGTAAAAAGAAAAGCCCATGGTTTTTTCGAGTCCGTCATGAAGTCGAAGGAGCCGCCCAAAGAGAAAGGGGGAAACATTCCACCCTCGATATTCAGCTGCTCAGAAACCGATGCCAGCGGGACCTACCCGCGCAAAACGCTCTTGAAATAGACTGGACAAGGCTTGAGGCAGTCTGCTGTCCGGACGCAGCGTGAGATGTTTTCTCAAGGTTGTCGCTTCAGGAACCCTAATATATAATTATTTGTTACTAGCAAACCCGGCGAACTTCGTTTCGCCACCAGATGTCTTCGTTTCGGTTTTTAGTTAGCGTTTGAAAGAACGTGCGCATAATAAATGTCACATGAAATTAACTGAGCAGAGTACAATGAGTAGCTGTCAAACAATGTATAACGCATCGGCGCCATCTACTTACCATACTGGCGCGATCTGCTCCACCACCATGCAAAACCATATTGGTTTGTAGTACATGTTATGTAACAGAGATGGCGCTGTATGTGAAAAATGATTTTCCCCGTTATCCTGCTATTCTGTTGAAATTTTTCCTGAAATTTGTTTGCTATAAACCCCACGGAGCCCGAGACCTTTTCAACGAATGCAAAACCGTGGGAATCGGTCCGTGCGTTCTGGAGTTATAGCGTCAGGAAGGAAAACCGGACTCATTTTTATATAATAGATTATATCGGTGTTCTAGGTGAAGCTGGAAATTGCCGGCGACGCGGTAACAGGCGACATCAAGGCTGGCGAGTCCGGCGCCGTGTTGAACCTCCGAAGGGGTCTTACGAAATTCTTCGAATCGGTCAGCGGCAAGCTTATTTCATCTAGCTTTTAATTGCAATCGTTGTCGTCGTTGTTTAATTTAAGTCGTGGTGGCTGCCGGCAGAATAGAATAGCACCCCCCTCTTCTTGCTGAGGTGTCGTAAAAGGCGACTAAGGTATCTCTTTAACACCGCAAATCAACCAGGTGCTTAGAGAAGGGTAAACTCGACCAAACCTGCATCCCGCTCCCTCCCGATCGTACTGGTTCACCATTCCATCGGGCCTGAAGGAGCTCGGACGAGAGAGTGCTTCTCTGGCTGCGCGTCCAGTTATGCACTTAAATATCTCCTGCGCAATTGACTGTTTCCGAAAACTGAACCTCGAATTTCTTAACCGGTGTTGAAATAGTCGCCGTGGCCGAAACCGGCTAGGACATCATCATCATCATCATCATCATCAATTGCAATCTACGGGAACGCGCTCGGCTTCAACTGCACCTGGTGGAAGATGCGGCCGATGGCGAATGATGTTCGCTCAATGAAAGGTTCCCGAACCACGAGAACGCGGGGAAATGGACGCAAATGGGAATGGGGGAATGGAAATACATTTCTCACCTTCACTATTCGTATGACAAATGTAAAAGCGAATTTCTTAATACGAATATAGGGAATAATGAGTACAGAGAAATAATAGAATACACTTCATGTGTCTTCTATTCCATGGGCTTACTGTTCAGAAGCATTTGAAAGAAAAACTAAGGGACATTTCTAGGAAGACACACCTCCAGTGTCGGTCTAATTTTTTACTTGACCGGGTGTGTTTTATTTCAAGTCTCAACCTGTCATAAAATAATGTGGTCACGGTTGAATTGAAATCATAGACGCTACCGCCTTATCATCCGCTCATATACTAGCTACATTTGGGGGGGGGGGGGGGGCGTGTAAAGTGTACTAGTCGCGCGACTATGTACCTGTTAATTACTGGCAGGCTTGCACTTGACTTCAATCTCACCTGATGTAAAGTGTTGATGGCGCCGATGATGAAGCGCGCTCACCCAACAAACACCGATTCGCTCGGCGTTTATAGATTCGTATGTCGAAAGATGTTTTTGGTAAAGAAGACGCGAGAATTGAATTCCACTCTTTGGCGGTTCGCAGCAAAAATTACGAAGTGAATCGCCTCGTGCGAGCAGATGGAGCGCGACCGTCATAAGGGTACGCACCCGCCCGGTGCGCAATTGTTGTATGCTGGAAGGGGATTTTTGTACAACTTAGCCGCGCACTCTCCAGAGTATAGTCTATAGAACAGCCAAAGGCAGGCCACTCTACGTTGCTGTTCCAAATTGAGCAGCTTAAGCGAACTGGTATGGAGAAACTGGCGTGAGGAAGACGGGGTTTAAAGTATAACTGTTTTATTATACTTGCTCCATAAAGTAACTACAGCATCCTGATTGAAAGAACAATGTAGTCCAAGAATGGCAACGTCCAACATGGCAGCGCTAGAGTTGATTGCTAGTTACTGTTGCTATGCCAGCCGTCATATACCACGATTGGAGGTACTCTGTTTTGGGAGTCGAAGCTGCTCGCGTCCGTAGGCTTTACCCCAGTTTCCCTACAAGTGACTCCTGGGTGGTGCTAAACGAGCAGCAGCGAAGTGGTAGGGCGTCGGTGCCCGTCTGAATCGCGACCACAGTGCATGGGTGTAAAGCCCGTCATAGTGACCAGTTTCGGCTTGTCGCGTTTCGGGATCAGCTTGTGCATATCCAGTAGCTCATATACCTAGAGACCTTCAGTCGTGGTATATGTGAGCCGACATGACGATGTAGACTATCAATGGATTTTCATTCTTTGATAGTCTCTTTCGTTTTTGGACTACACTGTACTTACCGTCAGGTACTCTGTAGTCACTATGTCGAGCCAGGGTAAAAAAAAAAACTCTAGGCGTGAAAACAACTGGGGGTACGCGAGTTGAGCTCGAGACACGACGGACTGATTAGTGTGAGTTGATGGGATCTGTTTAGCACGCGCACGGAGTGGTGTGCGCCAAGAGCTACTGCGTTGCTGTGTGGCGCTCCGCCGACCAGAAAGCCTACTGCCTCTGGGAGCCCCACGCCGTCGGGCCCGCGGGCCGGGCCTCCGCCGGGGGAGGCGCCGCCTGCGTTCTCTACTCCACTGTGGAACTGCTCGCTGACACCATCAGAGACAACGTCGAGGCAGGAGCGCGCCCCGGCCCCAACAAGTGAGTTGATGAGACTTGTTCAGCACAAGTTTAGTAACTTGACTGTGTGGCGATTTACATGGTAGAGAGGACCTGAGGTGGGCTCGCTCTTTACACTTATCTCTCTCTCAGAGATAGAGCCTCAGAAAAATTATAAAGAAATGAGACAAATACTAAGTTGGGTTATTGAAGGAATACATATTGCGAGATTGAGCATCCAGCGGCTAGAAGAACGTCCCGTGGTGATTAGCCAGTAGGAGTGTGATACACTAAGACTGCTGCCCTCACGGCAACCTGGACCGTTCTAAGTAGGGTCAACAAGCAACTAACAGAGTCGCCTGTTTGTGCCGGGCAGGTTTTGCATATCAGCCGTGAAGGTGTTCTGGGAGTTCTCGAAGCAGACCGGGCAGGTGACGGCCCAGGGCGCCGTGCCCGACGAGGGCTACGAGTGGAAGGTACTCACTGCCTACGTGGAGACGGCGCGCGGTCGGACCATACTGCGCGGGACCAGGCCACCGGATCTCGTCAAGTCAGTTTACCAATATACTATACAGAATTTTCATTAATATTTCAAGAATCCACTAGATTCCTTGTCAAATACCCTGAACCGTCGCTACGGCGGCAACGGCTGCCAGGTTGTGACGTACCGCTCAGTATGAATAAGATTTTTTTATCCTGACTAGTGATGAAAATGCCCGGGAATTTTCCCAAAGCGCCCAAAAACTTCCTTGGAAATATTTCCGGGAATTTACGAAATGTTCTCGGAAGTTTTGGGCACTTTGGGAAAATTCTCGGGCATTTTCATTACTAATCCTGACCTGGCACAGTGACCACACTACAACTGATGGTAAGCATGGTGCAGTCCAAAAACAATAACGACTACCAACAATTAAGAAAAACTCATAGTAAGTCATAGCGATCATGCCGGCCGTATTTAATGACAAGTTACCGGCTCGAGAAGACAATGTTTGATACTGACGGTTACAGCCTTTTTCGACGTGAATAATGCTGTAGTCTGGGAAAGGCCTTTTCAACTTCACCGGACAAGTAGGAGAAGTTAGGCGAGTCCGTAAGGAGTTCAGCCAGTGTATTCTATGGATTGGTTCGAGATCTATCTCGAGGGTATCTTTATAACGTAGACTTCAGCGGCCAATCCGAGAGCGGAGTCTCATAGTGATCTATTAGCGTTTCGGAGACAACTACCTTGAGATGAAACGCCGAAGGAAATTCAAGGATACGTCGGAGTGGAACTGCGCCTCGATACGTTAATGCACTGCTATTCTTCGGCGATGCCAGGGTCTTGGAATTAAACTAGTGCATGTGTTGTGAGCTTCACTGCGATCTGGATCTGCGGTGAAGGGTCGCAACTCATACGCGCCGCCGTTCCAGGTTCAGACGCGACGCGCTGCTGCAGTCGTCGTGTGGCGCGATAGTCGCCGCCTGCATGTCGCACGTGCGTCGCCCGCATCTCTGGACCAGGAATACCGTTGACCAGGTTCCCTTTCAACATTCAGAACCGCCATCTTATATTACCTCATCGTAATGATTACATTCCTAATACATAATAGGTACCAGTTTCAGTGCTCGATGGCTCAGTCGGTCACCTCGCATATGATACGCTGTTTTTTTTTTGACGCATCATCACAACACAGGGTGTTTGCTTATGCTGTCTTCTACCTTTATTTTTTTTTACACTGGCTCGACATAATGACTACAGAGTACCCGATGGTAAGTACAGTGTAGTTCAGAAACGAAAGCGACTATCGAAGGATGAATATCCATTGATAGTCTACATCGTCATGTCGGCCCGCATATACCGCGACTGAAGGTCTCTAGGTATATGAGCTACTGGATATGCACAAGCTGATCCCGAAACGCGACAAGCCGAAACTGGTCACTATGACGGCCTTTACACTTATGCACTGTGGTCGCGATCCAGACGGGCACCGGCGCCCTACCACCTCGCTGCTACTCGTTTAGCACCACCCAGGAGTCACAACGTATTCTTCTGCAATGCTCGTCTGCTTATCACTTCTCATCATTCTCCGGCCTGATGACACGGCAGAGGTAATATTCAGAAAACTTTTTAGTGTTTGTCGGGATAGAAGTAAATACCTAACTGATGGTTGGATGAAGTAGCGAGATGAGGTGTTGTAAAGGTCTCAAGTTCGGGATACAGTTAGCTGATGTTGAGGAATGGCTGTGGATGATGACGGTTATTATTTGTAACAGGTGATGTGCGTGGCGTGTCAGCTGTTCTCCCGCTCACTGTGCTCGCTCGGCTACGAGTTCCGGCCTGGCGAGGACGTGCTGCTGCCCCTTCAGGTGTGGCTAATCTATACTAATATTATAAAGCTGAAGAGTTTGTTTGTTTATTTGAACGCGCTAATCTCAGGAACTACTGGTTCGAATTGAAAAATTCTTTTTGTGTTGAATAGACCATTTATCGAGGAAGGCTTTAGGCTATATAACATCACGATGCAACTATTAGGAGCGAAGAAATAATGGAAAATGTGAAAAAACCGGGTAAAGTTATTCATCCTTGAGTGCTTCCATTGCGTGCGCTGCGAAAACGGTTCAAGATACGAAAAATATATGTATGAAAGAATTATTCCTCTTGAAATGATCTAAAAAAATGTCCGCGACAGTATATGTCTATCTTTTAAGATTAAGTCACTAGAACCGTTTTTATGGTAAACAAATTTGGTCGAAATTAATGCATTATTTGTTAAGAGTTGTATCAACGTAATAATATTAATCTTTATCCAAATAAATGTGTTGTTGATTAAGAGTATTTAATTGTGAATAAAATTGTCTTTGGCATCACTTAATTTCAATGAACATCTTAGAAGATATTACAGTAACTTATATAGCAAAACAACGTTTGCCGGATCAGCTAGTATGTTATATCCTTCTTTATATCCTAGCTTCGAAGTAGTCAAAGGTTTTTGGAAGACAAAAAAAAGCGAATGCTTTAACTGAAAGCCCTAAGGAAGCACGATGTAAACTGTAGCGCTTTCACCTGCCTCCGTCACACATCTCAGCTCCACCATTAAAAGAGATTCCAGCCACGAACAGCCTTGGTCAGTTGGGTCACTTCAGAAGCAATCAGAGTAAGTGAAGCTATGTTGACGGTGAGAGCGATATGAGCACGCAAATCATCGAGCCGTGACTAAATGTTATCGAGGTTGGCGGCACAATAGCGGGCTGAAACGGCCTCTGGTTGTTGGTAGACGAATAACATGGATGGTGATGCGTGCTACATACTGGCCCGCATACATGCTAGCGTTGCGGTCCGCAAACAGGTGCTGAAGCGGTTCGTCCTCGGCGTGAACTACGTGCGGTACGAGCTGGAGTCCGTGTACACCGGGAGACTGGAACAGAACCAACCGTCCGAAATGACTGTCAGGTCAGTTACATCCGAAAATGTAGACTGTATAGCATGTAGGCGTAACCCGATACGCTCTTGTCGCCCTAAGGGTCGTTAGGGTGGTTAAATATTTGGCGCCCAACGTGGTTAAATATCTGGGGCCCCACGATGGGCGCCAGATATGACCGGTGGTCGTGGGTGTGGTTATAGTAAGATACGAATTTGGCGTTTTACAGTTTATTTGCACTTTAAGGCACACCGAACTGCGACGTACACGCACGTACTCCCGCCTTGGGTCTCGGTAGTCGACTAACTTCTAAGCGTCCCGTGCGCGCGCGCATTCTCTTACCCCGCACGTCTCGTAACACCCTAACGACCCTTAGGGCGACAAGAGCGTATCGGGTTACGCCTACATGCTATAACTGTCATTAATTTTTTTTTTAAACTTGGGGAAAATCTTCAAAGGACCGTCCCGGCCGCGAAGGGGGTGGCAGCCGGGGTGTGCCGGACTTTTACCAGCTAAAAACCCCAAGGTGACTACTTCTGCGAATTAGCGGGGACTGCGGGTCCTGTAATCAAATCGCCGCAGCCCCACTACGCCGCGCCTGACAGGCACAATCACGGGGGGAAGACGCCGCCTCCCCCGATATCACCTAGTATAGTTCAGCAGGGCGCGTCACAACGCACCGCCGTCTTCGCGGGGGTTGCTGACCGGTCGCTCGGAGCCCCCACCCTGAACAGCCACAACCCCTAAGACATCAAGACTCTCATTGATCTAGTACAACTCGTAGATTGATCTCAAGATAACCTTACATGTGTCCCCGGTATAAACTCAAACCTCAACAAATTGCCACTCTAAAGGGGGAATAGCCACACGGGGCGGGTCCCTGAGCGACTGGCTAATGACGCTTAAGTAGCCAGCGGAGCATTGTGACTGGTAGTGTTGGCGTTGACGGCTCTTACTCAAATCTTTCCGAAGGGTGTGATGTAGCGGGACTGGAATTATCCGGATGACAATAGATCCATCAGTTTCCCGGTGGAAACTGGGGTCTATCGGCTGGATCGGGTGTCTATGTCCGATGCGCAGGAGCTGTCGCCTTGGAATTTTTGGCTGATATAACACCAGCACACCCTGGCTGCCATACCACCCTTACATATGTGTCCAACCGAGGGCCTTTTTCGCAATTTGATGAGATGTTTGATCGAAAATTCTTCACAGTGATCACACAGCTCTCCATTGGATATTTTCTTGGGTTAGAAGATACCTAGAATACTGCAGAGGCAGCGGCTTACGAAAACCTGTAGTCGATCTGTAATCATTGCCAAGGGCTTAGTTGAAGTGTGTTCCGTTTCCTGTGGCGCGGGATCAGGTGTGCTCTGGAGCGATTCTTCGAGCAGCACACGCACGGCATCCTGTGGTCGGTGCCGCACGCGGTGGCCGTGTGGCGCGTGGCGGGCGCTCCGCCCTTCTACATGATGGAGCCGCACGCCTGCGGACCTACGGGGCTTCGTCTCGACGCCCAAGTAAGCACTACAATATTCCTTTGCTTACTGTTTTTGGGCCGGTGCTTTAATACCATGAGGGTTGTCGAGTTTTTCGTATAAAATCTGTCTTAAAATTTCGAATAAACTAATTTGTATGTAAATAGCGGACCAGAGAACTAGGGCAAAATAGGTTCAGTAATATTGCTAGTAGAAAAATGCAATTTGTATGAGGTAATTTATATACGACGTCATATTTTTATGACGTCGGCAGTTGAACATCAGTTTCAAAACAATTGTAATGCCGTAAGCTGAATTTTATTTAACTAGTTGTAGGGACACATAGTATAATGTTAACGTAAGTAATTGATTGTGATAGCGTGATTTATGAAAGTGCGAACATTGCATAAATGAGGAACGTGTGCATGTATTTAGAGACGGCTGCGACCTACCCTGCGTCGCTGAAGGTCGTGGTATTTATATGAAAAATGTCGTTGTTAAAGTGTACTTCGTGTAATATTGTAATAAGCGAGATACTCGCCTTTATTCAAAACAAGATTGATGTTATGGATGAAGAAAGTTTAATCAAAGTGTGCAGTTCTTCTTTTACAACGGATGATATAGATGGTGCAAAGTCGTTGCTGTTTGAATCTGTAACTACTAATGTTAAAAAAATAAAGCGAAGAAAAGATCAAAAATCATGTCGAGACTTGGAGGATATTATATCGTTGTTTAAAAACACGGATCCAGAAAGCGTACCTATTTTTGTAGCGAGAGATTTAAATAAACTGCCACCTATTACATTTGATCATGTTGATGTAACTAGATTATTAAAGGATATACTATTGTTGCAATCTGAAGTGAAGAAAATAAAAGGCGATTATGTTTCAAAAGAATTGCTTGATGAACGTTTACTGCAAAATAAGGAGGTTCAATCTATATCTTGTGAAAATGTTCATAATGTTAATAAAGTAAACTGCATATCGTATGCTGATTCAGTTGTCAACGGCTCATTGCATTTAATGAAAGAAGACGGTGGTTGTGTTAATATACGGAGTGCGCGTGCGTCGTCAGATGCATGCGGCAAACGTATTGCTGTCCCGCTTCAGCCTACATTGAGTGCAACTGCACTAGACGTATCGGGGACGAGTCAACGAATTTGTACGGAAGATAAGATTATGCCTGTAAACAATAATGAACAGTATTGTGCAGAGGCTAGTAGGGAACAAGATTGGAATTTAGTACAAAGACGTAAGAAGCAATCACGTTTTGTTGGAAAAAAAGGCACTGCGAATGTTGATTTCACTTCGAAATTCAAAGCTGCTGATATAAGGATTCCTTTTTTAATATATAATGTGTCGAAAGATGTATCATCGGAGGACATAGCGGATTACATAAAGGAAAAACAAATGTTACAGTTTTACCAGAGAAGGTCGTGATGAAAGGAATATGATTCTTATAAGATTTTAATTCCTAAACATTCAATCCATTTGTTTAATAATGATAGCCTTTGGCCAAATGGGATCTTTTTTAGGCGTTATTTTGTTTTTAGAGCGCGAAATGCAATAGACACAGATGTTTCAAAAGCAATAAAATGATGTCTAATCTACAACAACATATATATAAAAAGTGTAAGCTAGTAAGCTATAACTGTAAATCCATTAAGAGATCAGTAAATTATATACAAGAATTATGCCTTTCAGCTGATATAATAGCGCTTCAGGAAACTTGGTTGCTTCAGCATGATTTAGGGTTTCTCGATGGCATTCACCCAGATTTTAATTCAACGGGTGTGTCAGCTGTTGATTCGTCAGAGTTATTAAGGGGAAGACCTTATGGTGGTGTCGCTTTATTATGGAAGTCAAGTGCTTTTGATAATGTAACGGTGATTAAATGTAACAATGTTAGATTAGCTGCGATTAAGGTAGCAATTAAGAGTAGAGTAATGTTAATTTTTTCTATTTATATGCCTGTTAACAATTTCAATAATTTGATAGAGTATACAGATATTTTGTCAGAAGTAAATGCTATTGTGGAGTGTAATGATATTGAAAATGTATTTTTATTAGGAGATTTCAATGCGCATCCAGGTGAATTATTTTATAATGAATTAATTAAATTTTGTAGTGACCATGATTGGATGTGCGCAGATACTGATATGTTGGGTGTTGAATCAGATTCTTTTACATTCTTGAGTGACTATCACGGGACTGGTAGGTGGTTAGATCACTGCGTGGTGACAAATAGTGCAAAACGTTCTATTCATGAGATTAATATATTAAATGATGTTTCGTGGTCTGACCACTTTCCTCTTGAAATAATTTGTGATTTTGATGTTTTAATACCGAAGTTTGCTCAACATAATATTCAGCATAATAATAATAATAATGCAATCATTTGGGGTTTTAGAAATTCTTTTCAAATATCAAGGTATAGTGAGTTATGTAATAAAGCCTTACGCGATATTGATTTTCCTAGTCAATTTAGAGATTGTAGCGATAAAATATGTAAAAATATTGAACATAAGTCAATAATTGATAATATGTATTATAAAATTATATCTATTTTGCAAGAAGCTGCTAGATCTACATATATGCCATTTAAAAAGAATAAACGTTTTGTTACCGGTTGGAATAAATATGTGAAGCAATATCATGCAGAGGCTAGGCTTGGGTTTCTCACTTGGGTTTCGTATGGTAGGCCAAGGTTTGGGCCTTTCTATGAACGAATGAAGTTTACTAGACAAAAATTTAAAAACAAATTAAAATGGTGTCAAGACAATGAGACACAGATTAAATTGAATATTATAGCTATGAAACATGAACAAAAGCATTTTAGTTCTTTTTGGAGACATACGAACTCTTTGAATCCCAAGTCGGGCTTGCCGGGTAGTGTTGGTGGGCTAACGAGCCCTGTGGACATTGCTGATATGTTTAAGAGAACCTTTCAAATTGAGCCTACTAATATTAGTACTAAGGGACAGTGTGTTCGGACTGTGAGTGCTGGTGATTATCATGTTTCATTTACTTCAAAAGATGTTAAAAAAGCTATTTTCACGATGAAGCGTGGTAAGTGGCCGGGTCACGATGGTCTGAGCGTGGAACATTTGAGGTTTGCGGGTGTGCATCTTCCCAGGATACTTATGATGTTGTTTAATTTTTGTGTAGGGCATTCATATTTGCCGAAGGATCTTATGACTACGGTGGTTGTACCAGTATTAAAAAATAAGACAGGTGATTTGTCAGATAGATTAAATTATAGACCAATCTCACTGGCAACTGTTTTCGGTAAGGTGTTGGATAGTCTATTAGGAAGGCAGTTGGATGCGCATATTGCGCTGAATGATGGTCAATTTGGTTTTAGAACCGGTTTGTCTACTGAAAGTGCTATTTTATGTCTCAAGCAGACTGTCCGGTATTATACAGATAGACAAACGCCGATTTATGCATGTTTTCTAGACCTCTCGAAGGCTTTCGATCTTGTTTCGTATGACATTCTCTGGAATAAGCTGTATAGTGAAACTTTGTTACCCCCAGAATTTATTCACATTTTTCAGTACTGGTACTCACATCAGAGCAACTATGTGAGGTGGGCAGGTGCACAGTCGGCTTCATATGGTTTATACTGTGGTGTTAGGCAGGGTGGGCTAACGTCGCCTAGTTTATTTAATTTATATATGAATCAGTTGATTGGGGAGCTGAATGGCACCATGGTAGGTTGTTCAATAGATGGCAAAATGGTTAATAACATAAGCTACGCCGACGACATGGTGTTGCTCAGCCCGTCCATTAACGGTTTGAGAAAATTATTGGCTGTTTGTGAAAAGTATGCGTTGTCGCATGGTCTGAGGTATAACGTGACTAAGAGCGAAGTAATGATTTTTAAAGTGAGAGGTAAATCGCCTTTATTACATATTCCACCTGTATATATGAATAGTGCTCCACTTCGTGTTGTTACGCATTTTAAATACCTGGGTCATGTTGTAACGGAATGGCTTACTGATGATAAAGATATTGATAGGGAGCGCAGGGCGTTGGCTGCTCGTTGCAGTATGCTTGCCCGCAGGTTTGCGCGCTGCACGAAGGATGTAAAATTAACATTGTTTAGGGCATATTGCCAGTCCTTTTACTCGTGCAGCTTGTGGGTGAGGTACTCGCGGGGGGCGTACTACGCCCTGCGTATTCAGTATAATAATGCTTTTAGAGTGCTGTTGGGGCTGCCCCGATTCTGTAGTGCGTCGGGTATGTTTGCCGAAGCAGGATTGCATGATTTTCATGCAGTTATGCGTCGGCGGTGTGCTTCGATGCTGCAGCGTTTGAGGGGCAGTACTGATGGCATTTTAAGTATTTTGTCTGAGAAAGTGGATGGGCCTTTCATTCAGTTTTGGGTGAAGAAGCTCATCCACTCTGGTATTTATTTAAGAAATTAATATTAAGTTTTAAAATTATATGTATTTTTAATTTAAGAAATATGAAATAAAGTTATTATTATTATTATTATTATTAAGTCAGTTCGGATAATACACAGTTAACAGCAAGACGCATTTTATTTCCATAGTCCCCGAACTCTATAGGCATCGCCACTTACAACCTAAACTAGTAATAAACACTATAAATTGTGGCCCAATCCCAGAATTTATCAGTTGACACAAGCTTAAGAAAATAACCGCTTCCGAATCACTGATAGTACACCGTTAGATTCTGTCCCTGGCTGCCCGCCCAAGTCAAGATGCGTACCCACTGGGGTGTCTTTGCGTTACCATCCAACGTATAACTCGCTGGCTGAGCACCTACAGCGCTCGCATCTCTAGCCCGGTGGCGCTGTAAAGGCCTTTCCCAGCCGGCAGGATCTAGGCGCGTCGAAATATATACGAGATACAATACGTGTTCCGCAGGACGACGGCGCCGCGTGCGTCATGACCTTCACGTCGGCCAAGTTGATGGCGTTCTCGTGAGTACATTCCCGTCTGATTATTGTATATGCTCTTCTACATTGCGTTTACCTACTCACTAGCTGATCCGGCAAACGTTGTTTTGCTATTTAAGGTTTTGTAATATCTTCTAAGATGTTCATTGAAATTAAGTGATGTCAAAGACAATTTTGTTCGCAATTAAATACTCTTAATCAACAACACATTTATTTGGATAAAGATTAATATTATTACGTTGATACAACTCTTAACAAATAATGCATTAATTTCGACCAAATTTGTTTACCATAAAAACCGTTCTAGTGACTTAATCATAAAAGATAGACATATACTGTCGCGGACATTTTTTTAGATCATTTCAGGAGTAATAATTCTTTCATACATATATTTTTGGTATCTTGAACCGTTTTTGCAGCGCACGCAATGGAAGCCCTCAAGGATGAATAATTATCCCCGTTTTTTTCACATTTTCCATTATTTCTACGCTCCTAATAGTTGCATCGTGATGTTATATAGCCTAAAGCCTTCCTCGATAAATAGTCTATTCAACACAAAAAGAATTTTTCAATTCGAACCAGTAGTTCCAGAGATTAGCGCGTTCAAACAAACAAACAAACAAACAAACTCTTCAGCTTTATAATATTAGTATAGATATAGATTAGCTAAAGAGCAAAAAAATCTGAATAATTAAATGGAGATAACTTACAAGGAAACAAGAGCATGCTGGTAGGTCCGGGCGGATATTAGACTGCACACTTTCTCAAGTGGGCCGCCCGCGTGTTCAGGTACCTGCAGAACGTGCCGGTGCTGGAGCGGCCCAAGCATGAGTTCCAGCTGTACGCGATGTCGGTGACGGTGCAGCCCATCAAGAAGCTCGGGCCCGCGGAGCCGCCGCTCGTGCGCGCGCCGCCCGGCCTGCGCCTGGTGCCCGCCACCAGCAAGGTCACACACACACACACACACACACACACACACACACACTGCCTATTATTTGTTTATGTGAACAGAAAGCAAACAGCCTAGGCTGAAGGTGATGACTTCAACACAAGAACTGTCATTATTGCGCTGATGACGCAAGAGAGCAGCTCCACTCGTTTTTTAAAGAGCCCCATGTGGTTGTTCAGAACAAATGTGGAGCCTGAAAGTTCATTGCCTAATTTTTAAGTTTATGCCAAAAAATGGCAAATGAGCTGATTGTGATTGAATAGACCGCCAGGAGTTCGTTTCTTCGGTCTAATGAGATCAGCGACGGAATGGAATCACTTCATATTCTTATGATTTGGAAGGATTTGGAGCCTTCTCATTTGGCTTTCATCTGTTCGATCCTGCGTAGCGGAGACCTGCCACGGGACCTGACTTCATACACTCTCCACTGTAAAATTAGGCGTCCATAACTTTGTCTTACCACACGTTTAACTTCATGCTTGGCTACTCATTTAGCTCCACCCAGCTTCATATGTAGGTTCTCAACGGTTAAATTTGAATCAACACTTATCAAGGAAACTGCCGGCCACAGGTGGGCGTGGACGGCGGCAAGCGGCACGCGGACGAGCTCGACCGCAAGCACCCGCCGGGCTCCGCCACCTGCCTGGACGCGCAGCGCGCCGCGGACAATAGAGACAAGGAGCAAGATCAGCTGAAGGGTGAGTGTCCTTCAGGGAAGTAGATC
Source organism: Automeris io (assembly GCA_036320925.1). NCBI lineage: Eukaryota > Metazoa > Arthropoda > Insecta > Lepidoptera > Saturniidae > Automeris > Automeris io. The sequence goes on along the minus strand of JAUDJH010000031.1, from coordinate 5,764,032 downwards.
ACTCTAAAGCAGCCGCCGTACATAAATGTTTTAGGGTTCCGAGCTTGAACCTTGTTCCATCCTCTGCCTTGCATAACAGGGCACGCGCACGAGCTTACGGCATCACTATTGCCGTCGCGTATGCGTCTACGGAGTGCTATTCTTCACGCTACGCTTAAATGATCCCATATCATAGGACGGCGGGAACCCGCTCGCCGCATGACCATTCCACAGCCCAACAATGTGGCCACAGTGAGGGTCAGAACTCGGTCTCAGTCCTATCCGAAATATCAGTTACCGTATAGCTGTGACTCCACAATTCCGTGCGCGTGGTTCTGTTATGGAAGGGAGAGGTTGGAACAAGATTAAATAGGTCTTTAGAACGCTCGGTGTGATACAAACGGTAGAGTAAGCTCAATGAGGCAACATCTTAGAAGGATAATTCTGAATGCGAAGAGTGATGCTGCAGGCAAGGGTTTCTGCCTCCAGGTCAAAGGAATACGAGCGGCTGGTTGGTGCTGAACGATGGCACGCAGTTCCTTTCGGCGCACCACTCCATGGCCTGCAAGAAGTTCCCGTACGCCTCCAGAGGAAACCAGGTATTCCGATTCTGTGTGCTTAGTAAGCTCTTATCGCTTCTTTCTTTAACGCCTAATATTAAATACAAGATGAACGGTTTCCTCTGTGATGTCACCACAAAGCGGCCATTGTTATTCCAACCATAGGAAGTCCACTACTGAATCTATGTTCAGACCTTAACATAGACATTAAGGGAGTTGGAGAGGCGTGTAAATAGCCCTCCATATGAGCGGGGAACGTAACTTGGTTGGCGGTTAAGAGAAATTAAAATTGGGTCAAAACGAGTATTAAGGAAACTTATCACTCCATAAATCGCAGCTGATATATCAGAATGTCTGAATCACTAACCTTTAGGTCTGCAGGTCGTCCAGTATATGCTACAGCACGGTGAGGTTCCAGGGTCCGGCAGCGGCCACGGGCACAGAAAGTTTCCTCTCGCACAATTACACCTTTTTCTCTTCAATAACAACGTCGGTTGGCGGTTTTATTAGAATAATAAGGCGGTTTAAATATATTTTAAAATGTCAGCGGAGATAACACGACGTCGCGGCGGTTGCATATAATTATTTTTTTTTTTTATATAGTAATGAATGACGTTTTTGTGACGTCAAACAGAGCGGTGGTAGTAAGGCGACGTCTATCGGTTTCTTTATATATATATTATTAAAATGTATAAGTCAATATAAAATAAGATTATAACTATAATGGTGTTGGTTCATTGTGTATATTATTTACGTCATGATTTGTGTTGTGTCCTTGTTCTTGTTTCTGTCTTATTAATAACTTCTTTATGTTTGTGATGTGTATTTTGTTGTAGTTAGTAGGTGTTTTTTTGTTTTAGGTTCCTCTACCGGACAATCCCAATATAATTAAAATTAGTTAACACCGATCAACTTTCCTCGAACATTAAAGTCAAATCAAAACGCTGACTTTGGCAAAATCACATTGGTCATACACCAGTGGAAAAGCCACAAGAAAGGAATAATAATATAATCTAACGGTTTCACTACAGATTAAGGAAGCAGATTATCCTTATATCATTCGCAAGTAACTTATGGAGTGATAGAAGGATTTTGGTATGAAGCGGAAGTATCTTAACCGCTTCACCAGGAGTCCAATTGATGGGTTAATGTTATCCAGAGCGTCTGGTCGAAAGTGGCTTGCATTTTTGAGGTGATATTAGTGGATTATCTAAACTTGCTCGGGACCACAATACACAAGTGTAAATTATGTGGTTGACATTCCAGCTGCTCGTATGAGGAAATTCTGCTCTCTTTCGCTGCGAACCGCCAAGGATTGGAATTCGCCTCCTGCGTCTATTTTTCTAACATCTTACGACATGAGAATCTTCAAAAGACGAGTGTATCGGTATTTGCTTGGTTTAAGAAAGAAAGAAAGAAAGAAAAAGTTTATTGAGCCAAAAGATAACAATACACAACAAACATATTTATATAAAAACAACAATGAAAGAATACATAACATCACATCATGTATCCTGTGTGCTGCTACCCGTCTCAAAGAGCACTCAGCTCAGCGTGTGCTGGGCGACGCTGCACGCGCCAACCAGCGCTGATTTTCAGCCGACGCTCAGGGGAATCGATTGCGCGGACGTCACGGTGCTATTTAAATATTAGAACCAAATATACAAAAACATACCTTATAAGTTATAACGTACAACAAATAAGTATGACAATAAATACATAGAATACTTTTAAGTAGCATAGAAAAATGTAGAATACTAAATAAAATATAATAGAGATAGGGTAGATTGATAATAAAATACATTTACATACATACAGGCTGTTCCATAAAATATCAAGTCAAATTACAGAAATATCTAAAGTTACTCTTTCGTATTTAATTTGTTTACGCGCTCCACCATCGACCCCATTATCACTTTCCATCACGGGAGATTGAGATGAAACGCAAACAAAAAAAAAACTATGGATTGTTTAGGCGCTGTCGTGCTCGGTGATGGCGGTGGCAATGTCGCGAGTTGAAGACGTGTGCCGCTGGTGCTCGTCCACGCTGGACCAGGTGCTCGAGAGCGGGGACCAGCTCTACCAGGACAGCTATCTGCACTTCAAACCCCGCTCCAAGATACTCGCCATCGAACAGGTATCATATCTACGCTATGACAGGCTACGAGAGGCTTTATATATACAGATTCATCTGGATCCTACCCTAAACTCAGCGCCACGACTAGTGATGAAAATGCCCGGGAATTTTCCCAAGGTGCCCAGCACTTCCGCGAACATTTCGTATATTCCCGGGAATATTCCCCATACAAGTTTTGGGCACTTTGGGAAAATTCCCGGGCATTTTCATCACTAGCTACGACCTATTTTTGAAGGTTAAAAAATATCTACGTTTTTTTTACATTTTATTTTTATGGCCTTGCTATCAAATACAGTTTGTTTATCGTGTTGAGACGAAGTACTGATTGAAATAAATCCTAAGGCATATCGACATTAGCGTCAACCTGAGACGCCAAAGTAACAAGGGGGTTTCCCGGCTAGCAAATAAAAGACGTCTACTCTTTCTACATAGATTTATTTAGAATAAAATAGGGTGTCTAAAACGAAGACGGGGTTTAGCAGCCGTGGAATTCTCTCCTCTCGAAATTCGAGAGAAAAGAAGACACTAGCTGGAGAGGACAAAGGTCGATGATAGCTTGAGGCTTACCGGTGGACATTTGCCGACTTCTGGTGATGATGTGTGCCTGCTGGTAGTGGGCTTTGCGCGAGGGCGGACCTTCCTAGGGATCCCGACGTCCACGCCATTTTATAAAGGTTAAGGAAAAACCCGTAACGTAAATCAACGCGTGTGCGCAATCTATAGTTCAGACGAGAGAATGAGAACGAACCGTTGGCTGTATCGGCTTAAATCAGTACGGGTCGCGGTGATGCGAGCGCAAGGGGTTCTTCCTTGATCTAGGCTAACACGAGCAGTTGGGGTAAAAAATGAAAAAAATGAAAAGAAAAAGTATTTATTTCGCCACAAATATACAAAAAAAAAAAACAGAAATTTAAATGTAGCAATACAAACAACACACAAAAACAAAAGAAAATACAGAACATATAAACACGGCGAAAATGGGCCCTTCATCAGCCTAAAGCCACAGAGGAAGCCTGCAGCGCTGGTTTTCGTGAAGGGCCCCGGTCGTGTTACATCTTATAAGAATTATCGATAAACAACAAAATACATATAGCTTAAATAATAAATACAAGTGATACTAAAATAAACTATTACATACGATAAATAAATCGACTACAAAATGTATTAGTGATAGATACTATAATAAAAATATATGTATACCTAAAAAAAAAAAAACGAGAAAAAGTATAAGTAAAAAATAAATGAAATAGACTACGTGTAACTGATAGACACACGTATAGCTTGCTTGCTTGGGTGCTTGTTTAGTTGCATAATACTAGACCTAAAATTAAGGAGAGGGATATGCATCAGGTGTGGCTTAGTCACATTGCCGGGCCAGGGTCAATAATGCCTTGCCTCGAGGAGAATCAACCACGAGAGCACGCTTTCCAGATCCTGCGCAAGTTCTACACGCCGGGCAACTGCGTCTGCCGCGTGCTCGTGTTCCAGGCGCGGCAGAAGGGCGTCGTGGACCAGGATCTCTTGCCGCAGGTGCGCGTCTCCCCCTCGCTGTACATGACGCGTATAGGGGTACTTGTGCGGGCACAGTCACTGTGCGTCTATCGATAGGTTTCTCTTTGCCGTTGATGTTTAGTCGTTTATTGGACTGCACAATGTTTACCATCAGGTGTGTGTGACCATTATTCCAGATCCGAATAAATAATAACAAGGTATCGTCACGCTATATCCCTTATGGGATGCGCGGGGATACATCAGTGGCTGTTTTTTTTTACACTGGCTCGACATAGTGACTACAGAGTACCTGATTTTTGGTGGTAGGGCGATTACCCGAACTGGGTCATGACCACAGTACACCAATGTAATGGCCGTCATAGTGACCAGTTTCGTCTTGTCGCGTTTCGGGATCAGCTTGTGTATATCCAGTAGCTCATATACCTAGAGACCTTCAGTCGCGGTATATGTGGGCCGGCATGACGACGGAGACTATCAATGGATTTTCATCCTTTGATAGTCGCTTTCGTTTTTGGACTACACTGTACTTACCATCAGGTACTCTGTAGTCACTATGTCGAGCCAGTGTAAAAAAAAAAAACAATTAATTACCATCGATGAACCGACCGCGTCATCATTAACGTTGTAGAGGTGGGGAGTTCACACAACACAGGAAGGAGAATTAGGAAAAAGTTGAGATGGTAAAAATAATATATTCAAATTAAAATAGTTTTTCTTAACATCTATAGCGCACCGTTGAATTTCCGTCACAAATTCAATTCTGATTTTCTTTTTGACATATTGACATTTATAAAGAGTATAATTAAAAATATAAAAAAGGTGTTAATAAAAAGTAGCGTACAACGTTATACATATGTGTTGCAGCTGACGGAGTTCTTCAGGGAGGAGAAGGCGGGAGTGTTTGTGGCGGGGAACGGAGACTTTGCCGTCGCGCTGTTCCGCACGCCTAGAGGTAGGTATGTCGGGCTGCGAGGTAGCCCGTGGCATCCCTGCCCCGTGGTCATGTCTCAAGGCGCGCGTTCGGCTGTCGCGTGATAAGGTGCCCGTCGGATCCCAACAATCGCGCCTCGGCAGCGGCTCTCAGATCATCATGTACAGCTCTTTATGTATCTATAGGCGCGCGGGGGCCTGACATCATTCATTAGGATGTTGAAGTCTTCACAATCCACTTTTCCTTAATTATCGAATTCCATTGTTAGCCCATTAATTATTGTAATTTAATAAAAGGGTCATATAAAATGAACACTGTAAACGATTCCTCTGCAGCACGTACACCGGGTAACCTTTGTCGACCCAATGATATTTTAGAGCAATGCGCGCGACCTTTGTATAATGGAGTTTGAATGGCGGGAGCTTGTCTGTTGACGAATGTTGATCACAGTAATTTCGGATAGCGCTGTAACATCTGTATGGAATAATAGTGAAAAATAATGATATTTGTAAGAAAAAATTGCATACATTGACCCAGTGCCAAAAAAGCTTTCGCTTGTCCTATTGGTACTAGGTAAAGATAGAAATACTTAAATGCACATCCATGACTCGCGGCACATACTTACGCTGTTCATGAAAGTGCAATACGCTATTACCGGGACTCGAACCCGGGACGTTCAGCGTTGTAGGCAGGGTCGCCGCTGTCACGATATCGGGCCACACGGCAGGCCGCCCCGGTGTGTGCCTGCCGGCATCCATCCGCCGGGCACCGTAGCACGCGGCCGCCGCCCCCGCACGACCCGTGTCAGTGAGACGGTACCGGTGTGCCCGCCGCCCGCAGGCTACTACATGTTCGACCCGGCGGACCGCGACCGCTACGGGCGCGCCGTGGCGCCGCCCTGCGTCGGCCGCGCCTGCGCCTGCTTCTCGCAGTACCCTAACGTTAGTGCTCACCCACTCACCCATTCACTCACTCACTCAGTCAGTCACTCACTCAATCACTCATTCACTCACTCAATCACTCATTCACTCACTCACTCACTCACTCGCTCACTCAGTCACTCACTCAATCAATCACTCACTCAATCACTCACTCACTCGCTCACGCAACTAAGCAGAGTGGTTACGCATTTGCACTTACTCGCAACATTTCGATTACTCACATGTTCGCTCATTTCCAGTGACGTGCATAGGGCATTTGGACAGAGTGGGCAGATACACATAATTAATGTGAATATTATATAATGATAATAAATATTATATTACTTGCACAGGGAAGATAGATGGCGTGAAAATAGAATAGATATAAATGGTTCCTTTTTTTTTGTTTAAATTTTCAGACTTATTTATCGTAAGGGCATGCAATGCATTTACGGAATGAACGCTACTGCTCATTTCCATTTTACTTATTTGTAAATGGACAAAGTGACTAGACCACATCTAATTCTACTATTATTGTGGCTGCAATGACCTAGTGGGTAAATGAGCCGCTATCCGTCCATGGCTGCGTAAATGGTTGTAGCTTCGAATCCCGGCACGTGTCACTAAATTTTCAAAGAATGAGGGCGCACATGGTCTCCGGTAAAGTATATCGTGAGGAAACCCGTATTACTATTGTATATGTACTAGTGATGTGAGAACAATGATCAGATGCGCTACTGGTCGCGTTGGGCACGGCGTGTAAGCGTAAATTGGATACAGACACTAACGTATCCTTGCTCACCTCGAAACGGTTATAGTGTAATAATTTATTATTATAAGGCGTAACATAAGTTCACAACCAGACTACACTAGACTAAATCATCAATCAATCTAATATGGAGAGTTAGTATAGACATTTATTTCCGAAGGCATCAAAATGTAATGTTACCGTTTGTAAGAAAGTCCTTATTCCACGCCATTATAATGTTAAAAATCGTGAGGTGTCAATTTGCAACGAACAGCTAGTATACGATTGATTTCACTACAGGCATAGATCGGCAAAATGTAATCAGATTAATAAAAATTACTACGATTACATTTTACGTTTTTTTATCATTAATATGACTGCATTTTGCTCATTTATGTTTTAAACACTACATAATCCCAGATTACGTACACATTTATGATTTCTTAATGTTTTAAATGGACTTAATCATGATTACAGAGCAACTAAATTAAAATTACGACTACAATTTGTAATCGTTAATCATTAATCAGGTTATATTTTGCCCATATCTGACTACAGGTAAAGATGTTGGTTGAAAAATTAGGTCCGAACATACCACCAGTGGTCCAGGAGACTCGCGAAGAGGATGGCAGCAAAGAGGTGAGTGGCACACGCAATGACTCTCATTCACTCAGGAATAGAGTCGTGAGGGGGGGGTGCGCTTTGGTCCTTGAATACAATGAAATTTAATTTTATTTCAAAGCACTTTTGAATTATTTAAATCACACAGTCACTCATTTGCACGTCTCCGTGACCCTCACATTTTACTAACGACTATGATAATGCAATTATTATTGCGTCTTAAGCGTCGTAGGATGCAGGTGGTAGAAAAGTAGACCTGCCGTAGGCTAAAGCGCAAGATGGCCTGATAGATGAGCAGCAGCGAGGTGGTAGGGCGCCGGTGCCCGTTTGGATCGCGACCACAGTGCATGGGTGTAAAGCCCGTCATAGTGACCAGTTTCGGCTTGTCGCGTTTCGGGATCAGCTTGTGTATATCCAGTAGCTCATATGCCTAGAGACCTTCAGTCGCGGTATATGTGGGCCGGCATGACGATGTAGACTATCAATGGATTTTCATCCTTTGATAGTCGCTTTCGTTTTTGGGCTACACTGTACTTACCATCAGGTACTCTGTAGTCACTATGTCGAGCCAGTGTAAAAAAAAAGTGAAATGTGTTGATAAAACTACTTAGACAAATAAGTGAAGATATAATAATGTTATTTAAAATGGTTGTTAGTTATAGGTCAGTATGTTATGAAGAATTAGAGCTGCGAAGGAACTAAATAAATAGACAGTGAATAGGCCAAAGTTCTGGTAAACTCATATTGCTACAAACCAAGTGCGACCGGGAAATATCTAAGCAACAATTTTGTTATATCCAAATGATGGCACCCAACCTGACAGATCATTTAATGGAAAGTGACCACTGTGGCCAACAACTGTGGGCAACACCATGGGTGTTGTCATAACAGCCATAATCTATTATATAAAAATAAGTCCGGTTTTCCTTCCTGACGCTATAACTCCAGAACGCACGAACCGATTTCCACGGTTTTCCATTCGTTGGAAAGGTCTCGGGCTCCGTGAGGTTTGTAGCAAACGAAATTTAGGAAAAATTTCAACAGAAAAGCAGAAAAACAGGGAAAATCATTTTTCGCATACAGCGCCATCTCTGATACATAGCATGTACTACAAACCAATATGGTTTTGCATGGTGGCGGAGCAGATCGCACCAGTATTTTAAGTAGACGGCGCCGATGCGTTATACATTGTTTGACAGCTGCTCATTGTGATCTGCTCAGTTAATTTCATGTAACATTTATTATGCGCACGTTCTTTCAAACGCTAACTAAAAACCAAAACGAAGCCATCTGGTGGCGAAACGAAGTTCGCCGGGCTTGCTAGTTTGATATAAAATTATAAATTGTTTCAAGGTGAAGGTGCTAGCGGATAAATCCAAAGAACTGAACAAGGATGAAGAAAAGGAGGTAATTAAATGAGCTTTAAAATGGTCTTAGTAAATTAAGAATGAGCTCCGCGGTGGGATTTGCTCTGGTAAGTTTCAGATATATGTAAGTGGACAGTGTTCTTAGGTGCTCGTAACTTTTGTTCGGGCCCCATGAATGATGCACACGACCAACGCGGAGCATTACACAGGAACAGCTATTCCGCTTGCCTTGCCACCGCAGTGTCTCTCTGCCTGGATCCAGGAACAGGCACTGGTGCAACGATGCCTGTACACTGTGTATGCTGTGTGTGAGTGTGTCAATCGATAACAACAAAAAAAAACACAGATTACAAAGAACCCCGAAATGAGGTACAATCAATCGAGTTAAGACAATCCGACGCAGCGATTCCGAAGCTCCTTGCTAGGCAGTTTCCAGGCGAGTGAGTGTTCGCGGAGTGCCGCATAGCGCCATCTAGCGGTGGGCTTGCGGTGATAAAATACATATGTACAGAAAAGTTTATTATATTCCTTCCTCATCCCCGTCCTAAGTTTTGATAATTAATGAATCATTTACCACTGTTTTTCTTTTTTTTTTAATGCTTTAACGTGTCTTATACGCGAATATATAACTGCTGCTCAACGTTTCGATCTGGTCTCACAGGCTACGGCCATGCGCCGCGGAGCTTTCCTCGGGGGGGCGGGGAGTAGCTTCCTCTGCCCTCTATTGTTCTTGATGATTTGGGACAGTCACGTGACCATGGCTTGTGTTACCAGGTCAAAACGTCTAGGTATAAATAATAGTAAATTCGCGCATAAGACCTGTTAAAGAATTTATAATTGTTATTAATTTTTTCGGTGGCAATGTGATTGATTAGTGTGATGTTAATTAGCCATTAATTGGTGTGGTGCTGGTGATTAAGAATTAGTAATCGTGTAATCCGCACCAGGTTCGTTTCGAGGAGCCGTCTTCGTTCGCCGTCTACGGCATGCAGGTGACCGGCCTGCGCCGGCTCAACCGGCACGAGCGCTGACCGACCGCACGGCCGCTGTCGCACTGGCGCCGGGACACGCGCGACGGTTTTAAAAACTCTCGTCTTGCCGGCTGAACGGTTTCCAGATCCGTTTATGTGAATCTGTTATACTTGGTGGTTTAAATTTTAGTAAAACTGACGATTTAGATTCACTTTGCATACAATTGTCAAGTTAATAAATCGAATGTGTTGTTTTTATATTAAGTAATGAACATTGTTAAGTCATTTTGTGTTTAACGATTAAATGATGGAGTTAAATTCAGTGGAAATATTTAAAGATGAAATGGCAAGAGTAATTCCAAACGTGTATAATGAAAATGCAATTCGTTATATCAAGTCAAATGAGTTTAAGAGATAGTTTCTATATAAATGTAATCAGTTTTCATTCTGTCGGTATTAAACCAACGTACAGCAACGTGAGAATATAATTATATTTAAGGAACTTCGTCTTTTGCAGACTTTTATCGGTTAATAGTTTAATTTTTTTTTTTGTCATAGAAACAAAATAATGTTCTCATATTAAATATGATTTGTATTGTGTCCATATTACATATAGTTTGTAATATTTATAATTAAGGTAGTCTATAGAAAGTAGGAGCGTTTTTTTAATGTAACAGCGGGTTTTTTTGCTCACCATAACTATAATACAGCGCCAGTGCGAAAGCTTTTTATTCTGATTTAAAATTATTGTTGTAAAGTTTAGTACAGTGCTGCATATCGTAAAAAAAGGTAAAATTTGTTAAACGGTAAAAATATTTGAGAAATAAACATATTTTTAAATAAAAAATATTGTTTTTTTTCCTTTTCTGGCAAATTTACGAGACCGCATCTTATGAACCCTGAAACGAGTGAATCGGTATTTGTTGGATGAGCGCACTTCGTCATCGGTCTCACACTCAATATTTATTAGATTAGATTGAGGTCAAGCCCAAGCCTGTCTATAATAAAAAAAAACCTGTAGAACTGCAAGAATAACAACTATAGTAAAATCAAAGTAAAAACGCAAATAGTAACACACAGTAGTAGTTTTTGGGAGTCGAAGGTGCTCGCGTCCGTAGGCTGTACCCTAGTTTCCCTACACGTGGCTCCTGGGTGGTGCTAAACGAGCAGCAGCGAGGTGGTAGGGCGTCGGTGCCCGTCTGGATCGCGACCACAGTACATGGGTGTAAAGCCCGTCATAGTGACCAGTTTCGGCTTGTCGCGTTTCGGGATCAGCTTGTGCATATCCAGTAGCTCGTATACCTAGAGACCTTCAGTCGTGGTATATGCGGGCCGACATGACGATGTAGACTATCAATGGATTTTCATCCTTTGATAGTCGCTTTCGTTTTTGGACTACACTGTACTTACCATCAGGTACTCTGTAGTCACTATATCGTGCCAGAGAGAAAAAAAAACACAATATTCGAAATATGGACTTAAAGACTCTTGCCTTGTGTCTTTTACCATCTGCACAGTGGAGAATGTTCTCGGGAGCTGCATTCTCTAATTCCACCAGCCCCTTTCATCATTAAACCACTAGACGTCGTGTCTGTGACGTTCCTTATACCCGCACGAAGATATTCACTTCTACATTCATCAAGCGAACAGCTAAGGAGTGGAATATGCTTGCAGCGAATATATTTCCACGATCTTAAGATTTGGGAGCCTTTAAAAGAGTTATAGGCATTATAATAATAGGCATTTGTTGGGCGGACGCGAGCCATGGTCGGACTGTTTCAACTTCCACCAGGTTTTTTTTACACTGGCTCGACATAGTGACTACAGAGTACCTGATGGTAAGTACAGTGTAGTCCAAAAACGAAAGCGACTGTCAAAGGATGAAAATCCATTGATAGTCTACATCGTCATGTCGGCCCACATATACCACGACTGAAGGTCTCTAGGTGTATGAGCTACTGGATATACACAAGCTGATCCCGAAACGCGACAAGCCGAAACTGGTCACTATGACGGTCTTTACACCCATGTACTGCGGTCGCGATCCAGACGGGCACCGACGCCCTACCACCTCGCTGCTGCTCGTTTAGCACCACCCAGGAGTCACGTGTAGGGAAACTAGGGTAAAGCCTACGGACGCGAGCAGCTTCGACTCCCAAAAGGTGAGGTTCAGGTGTGATTGAAGCGTCCGCCTGAAATAAAAATATATATATGGCTTTATTTATTGATTGCGTTGAAGTAGAGGTTTCATTTTTTCACAGCCACGAGGGACAGCAGATTTGAGCAATTGCTATTAATTTCCAATGAACAAGGTATCAACCTTATTTTATTTTATTTTACATAATAGGGTGCCCAACATGGGTAACATTAGACAAGAAAACAAAAGGATCATGGTACCAAAATAGAACATATAAATGCCCCCACAATTATAGGGCACCACAGCATGCACAGTGATTAATATATAAAGCTAGTTTACATTAAGGAATAATAATAAAATTCCAAAAAAAGAAAAACATATAAATACATATATAGACACAACACAAAAGGGTAATATTGTAGAATGTATAAGTAACAACTTTAAACGAAACTGTGACTGATTCCAAGCAACAAAAAAAAGAAAAAGAAAAAAGAAATACAGTCACTCTCTACACGCTGCTCTAAATTTCCAATAACCTTCACGTACTCCTGAGAAAAGTGACTTGACAGATCACTTACCTTCCGAGGTAACTGATATTGGATTACCAATGAGAGCCAGAAAACAGCCAGGAACTTAGCGGTAACGAGTTGGTGCATGCGCTAGTCCCGGGGCTGCGCGCCGAGAGGGCGAAGGCCGGGCCCGCGCGACTCAAACACGAACCGCGCCTACTACATAATAATCAGCAAAATTACAGACGCACGGGCTAAGCGGACATGTCTTTGAGGCTAAAACTTGATTTTGTAGACCCTGGTATGTCAGACTCTTACGGACTAAAAACCTCCGGGATGTCCTTCTAATTACTCCGCTCGGACCTGGGAAACCTAATTTGTCCAGACTCCCGGGGAGCGAAAACCCTTATTACTACCTCTCTGGGAAGCGTCGGTGTAAAGAGCCCACCCCTCCAAAACCTCCTCTCATCCGGGCAGCTGACCCCTTTAAGTCTACTGGCCGGGCGTTGTATACCTTAGTCTGCTCTTACGGTGTTACAACGCCTCAATATGATGAAAAGGTTCTATTTATTATATTATTTATTTATTTATGGTCTTTCAGCAGTACCATTAACAATAAAATCACATGCACGAGCTAATTGTCAACAATGGATACTAGCAACAGATATCCACAGCATGGCTCAAAAGAATTCACTAACAATATTAAATTTACAAAGATAATAAGCCATTATGAAATGAAATATTATATTTTTATTTTTGCCAAATAATAATGTCCTCAACTCGACAACCGACGCAATTCGTGGCCATTTTGTGTGTATTTTTAATTACGAAGTTTTTCTCTGAACTCGTCCCTCCCCGCGACCAGTTTTTGCCTTCCCTCGTGTTTCTACGAAGCAAATTAAGCCAAATGGGCTTAATATCAAATGATTGGCTTGAGTTATGGACTCTGAGGCTTCCGACGCAGCGTGGACCTTGGAGTCGGCACATACCTTCTCATGGTCGAGATGTAAAAAGATTTGCTTCTTAATTGACAACGTTTCAAAATTATAAAGCCCCTAAATATCGTTTTTTTACTGTACTGTATTATATTTTAACTTGTTATTTTTGTTTCCAAATTTTCTCTGCATAATTAACATTACTTTTTTTTAAATGTCACGTGCAAGAGCCCTGAGAACGGCGATCAGCTGCGATATTGGCACTTTGGCCGCTACCTATAAACGCAAAGTGGATGGCCACCAAAGTATCTTCACTCACCTCTAAACGGATTTAGCGTGAAGATAATTATATTATTATCACTTTATTCGTGGCCGTGGTAGCCTGGTCGACAAGCTGGTATACACGCGCGGCATCGCTTGTGGCAGTAGGTTCTAATCCCGGCATGTACTATTGGGTTTATGTACCACATGCTCACCGGTGAAGATAAGCGTTTTGAGGAAACTAGCATGGCGTTTAATAGAAATATCATACCGAGGGGTGAAATGCTATTTGATTTAAGCGGCATTTTTTGGTGATATCTTAATATATATAAATCTCCTGTCACGATGTTTGTCCGCGATGGACTCCTAAACTACTAAACCGATTTTAATGAAATTTACACACCACGTGAAGTTTGATCTAATTTAAAAGATAGGATAGTTTTCATCTCAATTCATAGTCACAATATTATTTTATTGCCAATTATTTGTTTATTATTTAGCAGTCATAATTTACAGTTAGCTCCAACCGATTCTAAAAGATGGCGCTATCCGTTGACTGGATTGAGTAATTATTCAAAAACCAGTCACAGCAAAGCGTGGCTGGTCTGCTATAATTTATATGGCAGAACAACGTTTGCCGAGTCAGCTAGTAGTAATATATATTTTCGGAATCAGCGTTTTTTACCGATTCCAAAAATACATATATTACTATATCACCAAAAAATGTCCTAGTGCTGTAAGAATGGTGATCAGCTGCGCTGCTGGTCATGCTGGACATATAAGCGCAAAGTGAGTGCAGCCATAAATGTATCTCTGCTCACCTTGAAAGGTATCTAGCGTGACGATGTATTTGCTTCGGCTCTCTTGAAAAGTTGCAGTTTTACACATCCGACGTTACCGAGCTCAGGTCGAGGTATCTCCGCCCGTGGCCCAACAATGCGTCTGTACGTACCTTGCCTAATCGCATAGAACAATTAGGCTCAGCGCACAATAGCGAGTGCTGCACGCACAATGCTCGCGCGGCTCACAGTCCTGCGAGAGCTTTAGTCATGCGCTAGTGATGGAACGGAACCTAAACTATTGCCTGTCGATGTTTTTAAGCCGTTATAGTACTACGATTGAGATTTGCTTACATGATGCCTCGAAAACAAGTTTGTTTTGACAAAAAAGTGAATATATCTTAGGAATTTAAGTATAGCCGAAATATTTCGTTGAATCAAGACCAGGTTAGCAAAATGGGTGACTTTATCATTCGTATCCAACTGAAATCTGCATCATCGGGTTCGGCTAAAAAAACGCATTCGGTAAATGAGTCGAAATATTAGCTAAAGTAAATGAAAACTGTTTGAATTAAATACGATTATTAAATTAGTAATAATAAAGTGTCGTCACGCGATATCCCTTATGGGCTGAGCAGAGATACAATAGTGCCTGTATCCACTTTGTGCTATATGTCATGTCTAACGTGACTAGTGGCGCAGCTGATCGCCGTTCTCACGGCACTAGTACACATGAGATTTGCATTAGATGCCGTTCGGATTTCTTCGCATTGTTTTCCTTCAGTCTAAATCCGTACGTAACATGGAAAAACCCAGAAGTACACGCTGGGATTCAATTCAACGACCATCGTGTCGCCTCGTATGGACTCCAGTCCCTAATTCACTAAGGAACTGCAGTCACAAGGTTAAAACAATTATCGACATATCGATAAATCCATTCTCTTAACACTATCGTCCATAGAAACACTTCCCAATGGGACGCAAACGCGCGCTGTGACGAACTAAATTCCCGGAATCGCTTTTATACTTTATGATTAACATAAAATAGTATTTAAGGCGCTATATTTCACTTTAAGAAGGAAATCCTTAACGAGCATTGCGTTATGTCCCATTGGTGTAGGCTGGGTTTATTATTATTACTTTATTACGTCTACAAAGGGGAATGATTATTGTTTTTCAATAATTAATAATCCTGTTATATTGTTCGTAAATAACAGTTTCTATAAACTGTTATTCACTATTATGATAGAGTTTATAGCTTAAATCTAAACGCTCAAACTTGTGATTGATAGCTTACAAATATTGTATAGCAGTCGTGGCTTAGTGGATTAGGACTGGTAATCATGTGCTGCAACGCGAATGCCCTTGGGTTCAAATGCCGGCACTTAAATCTGAAATTTCCCAAATTTTTGGCCCAACGTGCTCACCGGCGAAAACATCGTGAGAAAACCCGCATAGCATCTGATGATGATGTCCTAGCCGGTTTCGGCCACGGCGACTGTTTCAACACCGGTTAAGAAATTCGAGGTCCAGTTTTCGGAAACAGTCAATTGCGCAGGAGATATTTAAGTGCATAGCTGGACGCGCTGCCAGAGAAGCACTCTCTCGTCCGAGCTCCCTCAGGCCCGATGGAAAGGAAAACCAGTACGATCGGGAGGGAGCGGGATGCAGGTTTGGTCGAGTTTTCCTTCTCTGAACACCTGGTTGAATTGCGGTGTTCAAGAGATACCTTAGTCGCCTTTTACGACACCTCAGCAAGAAGAGGGGGGTGCTATTCTATTCTGCCGGCAGCCACCACGGCCGCATAGCATCTAATAAATATGTAATTTGTACTACTGTTGTGTGAATGGCAATGAGCTGTGCTACTGGTCACGTTGGGTACGACATATAAGTACAAAATGGATACAACCACTATTTTTTGTGCTCACTCTGAAAGGTATATAGTGTGGCAATATACAGTGAGTGTAATAAGTATTCGTACACCACATATATAATTTTATAAATACATATATATCTTCGAGGTAAATTCTTACTTTATTAAACTAATATATACATCTGATTCTGTCACGTTTCAAACTTCATTTCCAGAAAGGAGAACAAAAAAATGTCAATACAATTACAAATAAATAAGATTTCGTCCGAATATGCCACAAATGTTCGCTCGAATACTATTCGTACACCTACAAATTCTAGAGGAAGACTATTCGTATCTTAGTAGTAATATTATTGGGGTATATCAATGCCAATAAACATAGTTTCATTCGTGACAAAAACAAAGAACGCCAGCGCCATCTCTTATACAATGTTCACAAATGACAATGATAAATGTCATTGCGCTGACAGCATACATTCGTTGAGAGCGAGCAGTCTGACAGATGGCATGCCGCTGTAAACGTGTTCTTGTGCTTGACAGTGACATGAATGAACTGTTGACAGCTATTTTTAAGAGTTCCCTACTTTAAAAGGCAAAAGAGGAACCTTTTTGGATGACTTTAGTGACCGTCAATCTGTCGGTACCCTTATTCTCAGCAACGCGTGAAGATATGAAGTTGAAATTAGTATCAAACACGCAGGTTTACGGTCCCTTGTAGCTCTGAAGAAATCAAACTTCTAAGTCAAAGTAATCAAGAGATATCCGTTTATGTGACATAAATGTTCAGTTTTTGGAAGGGAAATTTAAATCTTTACTTTCTCTTAATCCAGAATTATGGTATTTGGAAAATTTTCTGCTCTTGCTAGATTACCTAGAGCATCTAATTTCAATTAGTTCCGAATTTCAAATTATTCAACAAATGTAGGCCACAGTGCACCCTCATGCAGTATGACAACCCTGTACAATTTTATGTCAAGATCTTCTGATCTCGATATATTTAATTTTGGATTGCATTTTGGAACTCAAAAAAGGATGTTATCCGAGAGGTACGCGGAATAAGTTATCGTTTGTTTTTTATCTTTTATAATTTTTTCACCAAAGAAGGAAAACATCATGAGGAAACCCGCACGACATCTAATAGAAATGTCAAGTGTGCTAGTGCTGTGAGAATGGCAATCAGCTGCGCCACTGGTCGCGTTGGATACGATATATAAGCGCATAGTCGATACAGCCATTAATATATCTCTGCTCACCACGAAAGGGATATAGCGTGACGATATTTTTGGCTAATTAGATTACTTTTTTTTCTTTTAGTCACTATTCCTGTCTGTGTATTGCTCGTGTACAAAAGCTATATAGATGTCACCACTGTAGACTCGGAATGTGATTTAAATAAAACAGATAGTTGCTATGTCGCTAGTGTCGCTACTCATAATTTATTAAATATTGTGGCAGAGTATAGAATTGTGTTTTATAAAATGATAGCGTGATTCAATACTCTGCCAGCGCCATCTCTCGAATAAACAAACAACTATCAATATCTATTTACCACTTTAACAGCTCGTGTTTTCATTTTTCTTTCCTTCTGCGCATATAGTCTACACTTCATAATATAGATGCATTTGTTATGTATCTTGTTCATGTGTTATGTTACTATGTAAGTGTTCAAATGATTAAAAAACAAGCAATGTCTTAGGGCACAAGTATACGGAACCCTCGGTGCGAGAGTCCAACTCTTACTTGAGCGGTTTTAAAAGTATATGTGTAATGTGTGCCGTCACTTAAACTATGGCCAAGTGAGAAGATATTTCGTGTGGCCGCTAGTGGCAGGTCGAGTATGTCCACTGTTTCCTGTGACAACCTGTAGAGCTTTTGAGAGTTTTTGTTCTATGAATATGCAATACAATGAAGCTATGCGATAAAATGCTATGCTATATTCGACTATTCAATGTTAAATTCATGTTGTAACAAGAAACCTATTTTTGTAAACCGGGGGAAAACCCTGCATAGGGTTGTTTGGGCAGACGTGAAGGCGGTCCAGGTGTGCCAGACTTCTCCTGGCTCCAAACCCTCAAAATGCGGAGTCAGCGAGGAGAAGCTGGACTTGTTATATGAAATGTATTAATAAGCGTAAGAACGCTTAGATATAATAGTAAAATAGTCACGCTATATCACTCTCGGGGTGAGCAGACATACATTAGTGGTTGTATCCATTTAGCGCGTATATGTCATGCGCAGTCTGGCAGTAGTGCTGCTGGTCTCCATTCTCACAGACTCATGACATATCTATTAGATCCCATGCGGGTTTCCTCAGGTTGTTTCCTTCACCGGCGAGCATGTGGAGCCTTAAACCTTACTTAATCTGGAAAAAACTCAAATGTACGCGTCGGACACTAACCTAGGTACATCTGGTTTTTCTTTCCGGATTAAGTAGGGATTTAGTCATTGGAAGAAAAATATCGTGAGGAAACCCGAATGGCATCTAATAGAAATGTCATGTACACTAGTGCTGTGAGAACGGCGATCCGCTGCGCTCCAAGTAACGTTGAGCATGATATATTAGCGTAAATGAATATAACTAATAATGTACCTCTGCTCACCCCGTAAGAGACATAGCGTGACGGCGTATATTATTTTAGAGGGATTTTCTTGGTAACACTGAAACTGGCAGTAATAGGGCAGTTTACCCTAGCGTTAAAGAGCATAGCATATATTAAAAGGATAAAATGTTATATTATTATAAACTCTTAAACTTATCTGGTAGTTGGAAACCTCGCATGAGTCATCTCTCTCCCTTCCGGTTCCAGGCTCCGCGCTGAGTCGATGGAGACCTGTTTGGACCATTATTACATCCAACTTCGACCACACAATTATTTGTTATACATTTACACAACTCCAACATAATATCAAACGCCTTCTGTTTCACCACACTCCCACTCAAGCCGCCGCCGTAAAGACTTGTCCCACACTGCCATATCCTTCCTGTCACTTTTTATGCTTGCCAACGTAAAATACAATTATTGCGAAATATAACTTAGTTGTCAATGGTGTTCACATTAATATTTAGTATTTAATAACTATTACCTTTATATTATATCCAGCCTAGCTTATCAGAGATATTTGCTGTTGTGCTTCTCTATTATTGTAACACATAGCATAGCATTGCACAGTGGGGCAACAGCATGCGGTGACTAACGCCATAAGCTATCGCAGTGTTTCACTGACCCGGATGCCATTTGACAATAAAATGTTGACGAAAATATTTACAATGACAGTTTTGCTGGTCATTGCCGTTATTTCTCGGTAAAGTGACCGTCCTGCAAAACTGTCAGTCTCGTGAGAATGTCTAGACCGATTACTGAGTACTAAAGTCGTAGATTTAGGAAATACTAGCCGTGCTTGCGACTTCGTTCGCGTGGATTTCAGATATCATGCGGGTTTTCTCACGAAGTTTTCCTTTACCGGTGAGCACGTGGAGCCTAAATCCGTTAGTAATTTGAAAATAGGAATCCTGCTTAGTACTTATTTTACTTCCTAGATAGGTTGCAGCGGTGCGCGGTCTGCATCTTCTGTAATATAAAAATGAATCGCAAAATGTCTTGATAAGCGCGAAACTCGAGAACGGCTGAACCGATTTGGCTGATTTTTTTTTTTGTTGTGTTTGATGAATTCTGAGGAAGGTTATTACGGAGAGAAAAATTTTAAAAATTCCCTGCAACTGTCTAAAAAATACACTTTTCTGTATTCTCATACAAAAATTTCGTTATAAGTCATTTTGAACTTTAATACCACACCATAAAGTTTAAATGTCAGTGGACGGGTTCCGGGAAGGCAAAACAATTGAGTGACGTATAAATATTAATGTCAATATTTGTCGATTTTTATACATATAGCATTAAGGCCAGGTTCCTTCAAACAATTTTCAAAAAACAGCCGACAGGGGAAGCTATTAACATTAAAAAAAAACAATGTGACTTTGTTTTAGAGAAATAGGGCAGAACAAGGTCTGCCGGGACAGCTAGTTGTAAATAATCCAGACTTTACTAAGCATCTGGAACCGCTCCAGTTGCGCAGAGATATTGCCTCACTAAGCGCTTTCTACCGTCTATATCACGGCGAGTGTTCTGAAGAGTTGTTTAACCATATTCCACGCTCTGCCTACCTTAATAGAATCACGCGCGCGGCCTTACAGAGACGCAGCTATATTCCAGGGAGAACTAAAAAGATTTCTCTCTCTCTTTTGCTGTGTCTTTGGGCTGTGGAATGGTCTTCCGGCGAGCGTGTTCCCATCGTTCTATTATATGGGATCCTTTAAACGTAGTAAGAGGTATCTAGTCAAGCCGGCATCATCGCTACGATAACCGATGGGTGTTTGGTAACTGTCGTTAGTCGTTTTGCACTGCATGATGCTTACCATCAGGAGCGGTGTAGTGTCTGTGTCGAGTTAACATAAAAAACCAGAGGTACTTCTTGGATTCGAACCTAGGATTATGCGCGTCGCCGCGGCGGGAGGCCGGTCCCCTATAGCTTCGTGTCTCTTCGTGTTTTGTTTATAAATGTTATTAAATGAAATAAAATTAAATGTATTTATTTCGCTATAAACTAACAAAATCTAGAAATTTAAATACAGTAACAGAAACAAAAGAAAAAATACAAAAACATATAAACATGACGAAAATGGGACCTTCATCAGCTTAAAGCCACAGAGGAAGCCTGCAGCGCTGATTTTCGTGAAGGGCCCCGGTCGTGTTACATCTTATAAGAATTATCAATAAACAATGAAAATACACATAGCTGAAGGTCTCTGCCTGCCCCGCCGGGATGCCTACAGGGCGTGCAGTGTGGGAAACGAGATGTATGTTTACTTATGGTGCCGGCTCATTTGCGTCGTATTGTTGCGTTCTGTTTGTCATATTCGCTTGCGAGCTGACGGGACGTTGAGATTTTTCAATATTTTATCCTGACGTCACAGTGACCACATTACGCCTGATGGTAAGCTAAATGCAGTCCAAAAACGACATCTATCAACAGTAAAGAAAACCCATCGGTAGTCGCCGCGATCATGCCGGCTTGCACAAATATCTCTACACGCTGTGTATTGCTATTATTTATGTTTTCAAATTAAATGTCTGTATTTTTTTTAGACTGACAAAGCGACTGCAGTGCATCTAATGGTAAGTATAGTGTAGTCCAAAAACAAAAGCGACCATCAAAGGATGAAAATCCATTGATAGTCTCCGTCGTCATGTCGGCCCACATATACCGCGACTGAAGGTCTCTAGGTATATGAGCTACTGGATATACACAAGCTGATCCCGAAACGCGACAAGCCGAAACTGGTCACTATGACGGTCTTTGGACATTTTTTTTAAATTCTAACACTACGCGTTGCTATATTTTATTGCAGCGTCTTTTATTGCTCTTTTTGTGGGTTTTTCTTTTATTTGTTTACTCTTTACAGGGTTGCCAGTGGGCCGATGCAATACTCCACACACAAAGCGCATACACAATCACAGTCAACAATGTACAGTTGCTATTGAGGCATCCATAGCATACGTTAGAGTGGCCCGTTTATATTGTATTGATGGTAATGAAAGACAAGATTATCAGTCTGTGCGTCTCTCAAAAACGCGAAGACCTTACTCTTGAAACCCAGCATGGAGTCCGCAAGCAAATCAACTGAATCTGCAAGAAGGTTGTAGGCCCGAGACAATCTACACAAAGCACTGTTGTCTCCGAGGTTTGTTCGCTAAATAACTTTCTCTTCTTTTTTGAGTTTCTTTTACACTGTTTTTATTTTTATTTTAATACTTGTGTACTATGCTCCCCAGCTAGTTCGTGCAATCGCCATAACGCCAATTAAGAGATTTATGGATGTTAAGGAAGCGGAAAGAGGTTTACAAGAATTGAGAGAAGTAGCTTTCCATTCACTCTGGAATTGAAATTAGATTTTAGAATAGTGTTTGAACAGAGATTTCGTTTCCTTATTTTTAGAAACAGATTTTTAATTCCGTTTCTTCTGGAGAAGTTAAGTGTCCGGTCTACCCGTGTGCTCGTTGTGTAAACAGCAAGCCGGGGTCGCTCTGTGCGGACAGCTGGGAGCTGGCGTGTCTCGCTGCATGACGACTCAATGTACTCTCATACGTATGTACCTGTAATTAACTGACTAGCAGGGTCAACACGCTAACTTAGGGTTTTTTTAATGTAGTTAAAGGATAATTGTAAGCATGGCTTAGAATTTCGAATCGCGGCACGTATCTCTGAGATTTTCTAGATTCAGTATAGAATTAGTAACGATCACGCTCACCGGTGAAGGTAAATAACGCGAGGAAGCCCGCTTTGTCTATAATATGTATAAAAATGAATCGTTAAATGTGTATAAGCGCGAAACTCGAGAACGGCTGAACCGATTTGGCTGATTTCTTTTTTGTTGTGTTTGTTGAAGTCCGGGGATGGTTATTACGGAGAGAAAAATTTAAAAAATTGTCTGAAAAAGTCTAAAAACAACACTTTTCTATATTCTCATACAAAAAATTCGTAATTTTATTTAAAAGTTAATTTGAACTTTAACACCATACCATAAAGTTTAAATGTTAGTGGACGGGTTCCGGGAAGCCAAAACAATTGAGTGACGTATAAATATTAATATCAGTATTTGTCAATTTTTATACATATAGAATTAAGGCCAGGTTCCTTCAAATAATTTCCAAAAAACAGCCGACGGGGAAGCTATTAACATTAAAAAAAAGCAATGTGACTTTGTTTTAGCGAAATAGGGCAGAACAAGGTATGCCGGGACAGCTAGTCTATTATATAAATATATCATGGGCACTGTGGTGTGGTGTGGTGTGAGAATGGCGATCAGCTGCTTTACTGGTCACATCAGGCATAACATATAATTATTTTTTATATATCCCGAGGGAAAATCCTGCATAGGACGTTCAGTGCCGCTGTGAGGGCAGCCACCCCAGTGTATTAGACTCCTAGTGACTAAAAACCCTCGGGGTGTCCCTTTGATTGCTCCACTTGGGCCTTAGAAACCAAATTCATCCAGACGTCCAGGGAACAAGAAGCCTTGTTGTGGCTACCTCTCTGGGAGGGGAAGGAGTAAAGTCCACTCCTTCAAAACCACTCTCCCAGGCGGTGTGCCGGAAACTGTGCACCGCCTCCCTCTCATCCGGGCAGCAGACTCCCTCAAGTCTCCTGCCCTGCTATTGTCGCCGGGGGATGTCACGCTCGCTCTGGGCGAACGCGTCCCTCCGTCAGGCACAACATATAAGCGCCAAGTGGACACAGCTACTAATGTATTTCTGCTCACCCCCGAAATCCTTTTCGTTTATCGTGACGATATATTATTATTTAATGGTTATTTAATTATTTTTTTTTACACTGGCTCGACATAGTGACTAGAGATGCCACGAATATTCGGCAACTATTCGGTATTCGGCCTATTCGGCCACTTTTTTTGCTATTCGGTATTCGGCCGAATAGTACGTACTATTCGGCCGAATACCGAATACCAAAATCATGTAAAAAAGGCACGTCATATTACTCAAAATTATCTATTTATTTCCAAATTACAACACTTTATTAATTAAAATTGATCAGTGGTAAGTTGTGATGGATGAAAATAAGCTTTTCAGCATTTTTTGGTAGCAAACGATTACGCTTTTCATCGTAAATGTTACCAGCCTCAGAAAATAACCTCTCACTAAACACGCTACTTCCAGGAGAAGAAAGATAAACTTTAGCAAATTTCGAAAGGTTTGGGTATTCTTTTTCGTTTGTATTGGGTATTGTATTGTCTTTGCTGGCCGTGCCTACGCAACGAGGAAAACAGGTTGCAACTTGCCTTAATCCAGCTAACGCGCCCCCGACAAGCATGTATTCCATGCCGAATATTCGGCGCTTCGGCCGACAGCGTTGCCGAATATTCGGTATTCGGCCAATTCACTATTCGTGGCATCACTAATAGTGACTACAGAGTACCTGATGGTAAGTGCAGTGTAGTCCAAAAATGAAAGCGACTATTAAAGGATGAAAGTGCATTGATAGTCTACATCGTCATGTCGGCCCACATACACCGTGACTGAAGGTCTCTAGGTATATGAGCTGCTGGATATACACGAGCTGATCCCGAAACGCGACAAGCCGAAACTGGTCACTATGACGTGCTTTACACTCATGTACTGTGGTCGCGATCCAGACGGGCACCGGCGCCCTACCACCTCGCAAATTTTGTTAGTTTCAGAACATTTACCGGACTAACAGTTTACATGTAAATCGAACCTGCAGCATGAGCGAGCTCTCCCTTTACATCGCTCGGCTATAGCACCTTAATAACGACAATTTTTAAAATAATTATTAAAGAATCAATACCGAGAAGCGACAATTAGAGGTTTTGCAAATGGCTGACTATTTTTCCAAAATGGCCGCCACAAAAACAAGGCTCACTGTCGTATCAAAATTGTCAAATTGGCTTTCCTTTCATACATACGATATTAGCTCCTATTATTGTGAAGTTAAGTTTGCTTTTTTCATATCACCAGATGGTATGTAACAATTGCTTTAGCAGGGTATGTATTCAGAATCGTTTAGTTTTTTTTTTCGGCAGGATCTACTGGTGCTCCAGCAGCGACTACCTTGAGAACAACCCCGAAAGAATTCATGGCTCAAGGCGAAGTGGGTCCAGAATCGATTAAGAGGGACATTTCATCAAGTTGTACATTTTTTTAAAAGCAAACCAACGCGTTACTATTAAATCTTGCTGAACGCTTTTGTGTAATAATCTTCTAGGTGCAGTATTTCCTCTAGATAATGACCTGAGACTCTTCAAAAACCAGTGAAAATGTTCTTTTTAGTCAACAGAGCACTTTTCAGCAGCGCCGAGATGTTGCCTCACTGAGCGCTTTCTACCGTCTGCATCATGGCGACTGTTCTGAAGAGTTGTTTAACCTTGTTCCACCCTCTCCCTTCCTGAATAGATCCACGCGCGCGGGTTTGCGATGTCACAGCTATACGGTATCTCACATCCCGGCCAGGACTGGGAAGTTCTCTAACTCCATCTTTTGCCGTGTCGTTGGGGTTTGGAATGGTTTTCCGGCGAGCGTGTTCCCACCATCCTATGACATGGGATCCTTCAAGCATAGCGTGAAGAGATATTTGTGCAGGTCGGGATGATCGCTGCGACTACCGTTGGGTTTTTTCTTTCCTTTCGATAGTCGTTGGCGTTATTTAGACTGCACTATGCTTACCATCAGGATTGGAGCAGTCACTATATAGAGTCAGTTTAAAAAAAAATCTTCTCGTGTTGCAAACCATTCATAAGGAGCTGTGTCCGCTTCTCTTGAGGTGGACAGTAAGCCTGTTTGCCTTCTTTGCATGTAAAAAATTATTAAAGGGGTTTTTAATGTCGACTGCGTTGCTTGTTGTTGGTGTGGGGCGCAATGAAAAAAAGTCAACTCATTATTTGACGTAAATAGATATTATTAGTTTCGTCCCAGTGCATGACAGAAGCCTCCCATCCTTTTTCGGTCTATATTTTTAACCTGACTTGGCACTGTGACCACACCAACACGTGGTAGCTTGCTATAATCCAAAAAACGACAATTATCTATACTAATATTATAAAGCTGAAGAGTTTGTTTGTTTGTTTGAACGCGCTAATCTCAGGAACTACTGCTTCGAATTGTAAAAAATCTTTTTGTGTTGAATAGACCATTTATTGAGGAAGACTTTAGGCTATATAACATCACGATGCAACTATTAGGAGCGAAGAAATAATGGAAAATGTGAAAAAAAAACGGGGAAAATTATTCATCCTTGAAGGCTTCCATTGCGTGCGCTGCGAAAACGGTTCGAGATACCAAAAATATATGTATGAAAGAATTATTCCTCTTGAAATGATCTAAAAAAATGTCGACGACAGTATATGTCTATCTTTTAAGATTAAGTCACTAGAACCGTTTTTATAGTAATAAAATTTGGTCGAAATTAATGCATTATTTGTTAAGAGTTGTATCAACGTAATAATATTAATCTTTATCCAAATAAATGTGTTGTTGATTAAGAGTATTTAATTGTGAACAAAATTGTCTTTGACATCACTTAATTTCAATGAACGTCTTAGAAGATATTACAAAACCTTATATAGCAAAACAACGTTTGCCGGATCTGCTAGTCCATATTAAAGAAAAACCCACCGGTTGTCGCAGTGATCATGCCGGCCTGCACACACATTTCTTCACGCTTCGTTTAAAGGAGCCAGTATCATAGGTCGGTGGGATCACGCTCGCTGGTTGACCATTCCACAGCATAACAACATGCTAAAGGGAAGAGTTAGCAAAGCTGGTGGAATCCATGGAAAGACGTTTGTTAAAATATAGTTTTCGGGTCCGGTTTGTGGCACTGAGCCCGTCCCTGACCTTGCGCAATTAAAAAAGGCCATAGACGAAAAAAGTCGGAGAGTCGGCGGCGAACGCGCTGTTTAACATATGTAGCCGTGCATTAGTGAAGCCCTATGTCATTTTAATTACAGCTTTAAATGCTGTCACTTGCTTTCGGACAAGGCCTGGATCCAGAGGGGACAAGCGGGGACCCAGGACCCGAGTGTCGACTTCCAGGGGCAGCAGACGAGCGCATCACCCAGCGTACCGCTCAGAACAATGAAT
Source organism: Automeris io (assembly GCA_036320925.1). Classification (NCBI taxonomy): domain Eukaryota; kingdom Metazoa; phylum Arthropoda; class Insecta; order Lepidoptera; family Saturniidae; genus Automeris; species Automeris io. The sequence goes on along the minus strand of JAUDJH010000031.1, from coordinate 5,737,122 downwards.
CTATAAAAGTGGGAGAACCTTGTAAAAATTGGCTGAAAAATACAAACTTTTGGTTTTGACGTTTTAAGTGTTAACTCAAAAGTCTCATAAAATATCGTTAGCACGTCTTTTTACTCGCATAAATCTTTTTACTATTACTTTTTTATGGTGGTGGGGCGATTGCCCTAACTAGGTCATTACCACAGTACACAAATGTAAGGACCATCATAGTGACTCGCTTTGGCCTGTCGCGTATCAGGATCAGCTTGTGTATATCCAGTAACTCATACATCTAGATACCTTCAGTCGCGGTATATGTGAGCCGACATGACGGCGGAGACTGTCAACGGGTTTTCATCCTTTGAAGGTCGCTTTCGTTTTTGGCCTACACGCATATTACTGCAAAGCGGATACAGCATGACGATATATTTATATATATATATATATATATAGAAGGGAAACGCGATGATCCTCTGTCAGTATGTTTGCAGCAGGTATTAATGACTATTTACAGTAGACAAAGAGGACGAAAAACGTTGTTTGCGATGTCGTCTGCGGTCTTACAGCGGGGCTTAGAAATAACCAATGAGATTACACCGGTCTGAAACAAAGCCGGGACCACCCGACAAACGCGTGACACTATACAGCGTGTGTCGCGTTTGATAATTTTTTGAAGTGACATTTAAAACTCTCGCCATTCTTTACCGTCGCTTTGAATTAGGGATGTAACGGAGGCAGTTTTATCGGAACCGAAGTCGAAGTCGGAGTTTTTAAATTTGATTTATCGGAGTCGGAACCGAAGTTGGAATCGGAGTCGGAGGCAATGTTAGTCAAAAGTGACGGCAGAATAAAATAGTTTTACTAAGGGACAAATAAAAACATTATTCAGTGAACCTTTTTAATTAGAAAGTGATAAATTTACAAATACACAGACAATAAAAATTGCTGTGTTACTTATTAAAATTTTCCCATTAACAGTGAACAAATTAAATCAAATTTGTTCCAGGGTTGTTTTTGTGTTAATCTCTATTTTACTTAATTTAATGTAAATGTAAAATAAAAAAAAAACCTTTTAGTAATAAATTTAAATGTACATTTAGTTTTATATTTAATAATTTTAATCATATTTTTTTAATCTATAAATACATTTTTTAAAATGTCTTCTATAAATTAAGTAGCACTGATTGTTTGATCAATTGTTATTATGTTTCAACAACATATAAAATGATATCAAATGAATTGACTACAACAGCGGCGGTGACCTCCGATGAATACCTCCGATTAAAAAGTTTCGGAACCGAAGTCGAAACCGGAGGTGTAATAACAATCGGAAGTTCCAACTTATCGGAGTCAGAGTCGAAGCTCCGTAACATCTCTGCTTTGAATATATCCGCCGCTGAGTTTACACTTGGTGGCATAGATGGGCAGTATAGCCATCGGTTACTGTATTTCCACATGAATTGAGAAGAGGTACTTAACTCCCCACGCCTTGCCGGTCATCGAGGATGAGACCCCAGTCGTGCCCTCGCGTGCGTCGTGGTGGAAGGTGGAACACCCCGGGGGCTTTACTCGGTGCAAGTCCGACACACCGGAGGGCGGCCTCCACTGCCCCACGAGGTCCGTTAAGGATATCCCACGGGTTACAAAAAAAAATCCACATGAGTAGTTTAATCAATCGAAGTTGCGTGCTTGATTTAGTTTTTCTATACAAAATTGTTAACAATCTTTTCAAAGCTCCTAGCATGTTACCATCTCTAGCATTTTCTACTCTTACTAGATTACCTAGAGTATCTAATTTTAACTTGTCTCGAATTCCAAATTATTCAACAAATGTAGGCCACAGTGTACCCTCATGCAGTATGACAAGGCTGTACAGTTCTGTGTCAAGATCTTCTGATTTCGATATATTTAAGAAAAAATTAAAGCTCGCTGTCGCCGAATGCGGCTGCAGCCCGCAATGCTATTAGAAAACGTATCCAAAGCTGTAATCGGCCAAGATATTATCATCATAAAAAAAGACAGATTTTAAAAGTATTATAGTAAAAAGGAAAGTATTTATATTTTTCGCCTCAGCCTGTATATGTATAGTAAAGTCGTGTTTACACAAGGCAGCCGCGCGACGTGTGACATTTGTCGGCAAACATCCAGTGTAAACTAGCCCTAAAATCATGTACGTACTAATTTCATAGAAATACACGCCATGAGTCTTGTATTTGTACCGTTGTTTATAGAATCTCTCACTGAATTATTAATTTCTCACTTCTCTTGAAACTCCTCAAAGCATGTATCATGCCTTAGAGTGGTGACATTGCGAAGGATCAAAATCCGTGAAAATACATTCCGAAGAAACCGGAGAACTATTTGTATAGTAGCTTACGCACTCATCTGTTATCCGTTAATTTTTAATTTGGCTCCGTCTATAACACGGCGAGTTTTTTTGAAGAAATGAAATGAAATGAAAATGAAATGAAATAGTATTTATTTCACCAAAACAATACAAAAAAAAAACAGAAATTTAAATGTAGAAATCCAAACAACACACAAAAACAAAAGGAAATACAGAACATATAAACAATAAAGATATGTTTTACCTTGTCTCACCCTCTCCCTTCCAAAACAGAATTACGCGCTGTATGGCAACTCACATCGCGGCTAGAACTGAAGAGTTCTCTGACTTTTGCTGCAGCTGAGTCGGTGGGCAGTGGAATGGTCTCCCGGCGAGCGTGTTCCCACCTTCCTACGATATGGGGCCCTTTAATGTAGCGCGAAGAGATATTTGTGCAGGCCGGCATAATCACTGCAACCATCGGTTATTTTTCTTCATTGTGGTCGTTTGATAGAGTTTATGGTGAGTGTAATGAGCACAATTGCTCGTCCAAACCCCACTTAATCTAGTGGGACAGGGCACTGATACAACTGAACTGTTAGAGCTATCTTAAAAGTCATGTGTAAAGAATCCAGAAGGTTTCCTACTGAGCTGTTATATTCTAGATGTCAAGTTTTGACAGTAAGACAGCTCTTTGTCTCGAAACTTGTCCTCCGCAAACATAGAGTGGTCATTGTAGGGACAGATAGCAAAAGAAAACTTCGCAGAATGAGATATGTTTGCCATATGCCGATACACAAGATTAATTTTGCTGAGAAACAATTTTGGGTTCTTGGTTCAAGGATTTACAATAAGGTTAATCATGAATTAAATATCCTGAACTTATCTAAACTCGAATGTAAGATGAAGCTGAGAGATTGGTTGTCGAATCTAAAATATAATGATACTGAGGAACTGTTGCAGGAATAGATGTGTTTGGGCTTTAGCATTAACATTCTTGAAATTATTATTCTCTTTGTTTGTAGAGTCTATTGTTTAGTATGTAATATTATTGTTGTATTGTTTTGAGTAAAGATTGGAGCTACGCAGCGGATGTAAGCTGTATGTAACAGATTGTGTGAAATGTGCTGACATCCAAGATACAGGTTGTCCTAGTTTGGGTGTCAGCTGATTTTAATGTGCTGCTTGAAATTGTTTGTCTAATAAATGACTTCTTTTTTTTTACTAGAGAGAGGCAGGATGCAGTGTCTGGGTACTGATAACTAACCCCTCTCAGCACCCCAGGCCTTTCACAATGCCTTGCCGCCTCTCACGAGTAGTCGAGTAGACCAGGCTGCCAATAAAATGATATTATGAAGAATAAGTAGCCAGACTGTTGTAGTAAGCGGGAGGTGTCCGCAACAACTTGCGCCCCTCAACCAGGTTTCAGCCACGATCTGGCGTGGTTGCCAGGGCGCGGCCGCTGCGTGCTGCACAGCTGCTAGGAGCCGCTGGTGAAAGTACATGGAAAACAATGAGTTGAACTAATTTCTGTCAGCTCTAAATAGAAGCCGGCTGACAGAAATGGACATTGAATTCCCTGTGTACCACAAGGCCATTCAATGTAATAAATATCAGTGGATCTTATTACGCTAGTAAATACCCGCTTGTAAAAAGGTGTAACAAAATCTTATGCACAAAAATATCCGTTCAAGCAAATTGCAAGGCGTCAGGCGATTTCACAATAGCCCGTTTCCTAAATCCATAAATTATATCACCTCCATTCTCGCATCGAACAAAACATTTGGAAGGCATTCATTCAGTATATTCCGTCCCAAATGTATTAAGTTCCATTTATATCGCACATAATGTTAACAACCTAAGGCAATAAAAATATCCTAAAGTTGTTTAAATTTCTTCTTTTTTTTGTGGATACTTTGCTGACTTGTGTATCTCTTTTATGTATTTTTATTGATTACTAGCTGTCCCGGCAGACCTTGTTCTGCCCTATTTCTCTAAAACAAAGTCACATAGTTTTTTTAATGTTAATAGCTTCCCCGTCAGATTCTTTTGAAAATTGTTTGAAGAAACCTGGCCTTAACGCTATATGTATAAAAATTGACAAATATTGACATTAATATTTATACGTCACTCAATTGTTTTGCCTTCCCGGAACCCGTCCACTGACATTTAAACTTTATGGTATGGTGTTAAAGTACAAATTGACTTTTAAATATTATTACGAATTTTTTGCATGAGAATATAGAAACGTGTTGTTATTAGACTTTTTCAGACATATTTTTTAATTTTTCTCTCCGTAATAACCATCCCCAGACTTCAATAAACACAAAAAAAATCAGCCGAATCGGTTCAGCCGTTCTCGAGTTTCGCGCTTATCAACAAATTTAGCGATTCATTTTTATATTATAGATATATTGACGTGTATTTCCCTGAGCATTTAACAAAATATTAATAAAAACAAACAAATCGGTGTCAGCTGTCAATCAGCGCTGGGTGGTTCAGCTTGTTTCTTAGCATTTGATTATAAACTAACAATTAAATATTGGTACAGTAATAATATAAATATATATAATTTGTATAAAACTATATATTTTGAAAACCCTGTCTGAGCAGAAAGAGGAATATTGGTGACACAATAACATTACCAAAAAACACCTGAAAATTATTCCTGAACATACAAAAGTTATTTTAATATAAAACTGGTTAAATTTAATTATTTTACAAGCGATTTAAACTCAGATTACATTTTAAAATAATTTTAAAGACTAGTGAAACGATGTAACTGATAAACGGTATTTGTCATCAACGGGAAACATGACCCTTTTTACATCATGACCTACTAGCACGATTGTTTGTTTTTCTTTTTTCCTTTATTCTCAAACTACGCTCGCTTCCAGTGTTATAAATTACCCCATTTAATTATTTTTTATTTTATTCTCTTTTTCCTTCAACTAAAACGGATAATCTAAATAGAACCTAATATCAATACCAAGTAACGCCTTCACGGATCGGACAGAGATTTTAAAACATATTGTATAATGTATTTTTCTCATAAGTTAGTTTTAAATTAACAATGCATTTCAAACAATAGCAATGCTTTGAAAATTCTCCTGTTCATATGAAATTTCTAAATTTAGGGAAATTTCAAAGTTGGCATTACTGAATGCGACAAAAAATGTTTTGAAAAAGTCTATTCTCTCTGGATTAGCGTCGTCGCCCTCGCAAAACGTTATAAATGCAAAGTTTTATTTGCTGCCGCTACAAAGAACTCTCGCAGGACGCTTTAGTTGCGGAGCTAAAGTAAATGGAAATTAAATCTTTTGAATTTGATCCAATAAAGGATCTTTTATCTGCTGCTACCTGGGAATAAATATCTTCTATCTATATGAAATATATATAAGCACTTGTCCTCACTGATATCATTCTAGTCTAAACAACTGAATGTAAAAAATTAAATTTTATAACCTGGGCGCCCACTAAATATGCAGTTTTTTACAGGGTGTCCCGTATGTGAAACTCCATAGATAAAGAGCTAATAGAGGAACGGTAGCTCTATGACTTACTATAAACAGAATTCTCCAATTTCATCGCGTTTAGGAAATACTAAGAAAATTCAATTTTTAAAGTTATATGGAATTATTTTAAATTTAAGATTTTTCTAGAAAAATTCAAAGGCTTATGATGTAAATTCTTGAGATAAATTACGAATATTCAAAAAATACGGTTACGAGCTTAGTTTTGAACTATGAAAAATTTTATTACTTTTCTTAACACGTTCGTTACGCAGCGCGATTCGCTAGTGTTTCTCGCGGGGTATGAAATCCAGCTCTCGGCACGCCGTAACATAAACAAGCGATATATACACATTCGAGTATTATGATTATATTATTATCTTCGACTTATCGCAAAGTAATTTATTCTTCATCTCAAATGTGCTTAGAGTGTTTTAACGCAAAACATACAACATAGTTTAATGTAATATGTTATCCCTATATAAATTAGTAAAAGGTATTGTATGATGTAAATATTTTTATCATTTTAACATTGTAGATTCTATATTTGGATACAAATACTTATTTCATTAAACTTCTATTAAATATCCAAATAAAAATTCCAACAAGAACAGAGTCACCCATATTTGGTTGACGTGGTGACTAACGTAAATAAAACAGACAAACAATTCAATTGTTTCTATAATGGCTGTATTTTCCTTTAGAGCTATGGAACCCCGTAAATACTACAAAAAATGTAAAATATATGCATGCCATAACATTGTACACATCCAGTTTTCAATGTTCATACGGCATCCACAAAAATGTATTCAAAACTATTATTAAAAAGCTTACGTAACATTTATTTTCATTGATCTCAAAGGCATCTGATGACTCTGGCGAGTCAATAGCCCAATGTCTTGGGCACGGAGGCCGAAAGTTTCAACATAAATATCGAAAATTACAAACAGAATGTTATTCCGAAGCCTTTTTAACTCAAAAACAAGCGGAAACACGTCAATGGCGACTCAATTCATTATAATATATTCGACACATCTTTTTAACTCGACTGAATAAAGTGAGACCTTTGCTTTTCGAAAAAGTTATTTCTTTAAATCTATGGACGTGCGTGGAGCGGCCATTTCGGATTGATCTTCCGCCCGTCTTCGGATTTTAAAATTTGGAACACGTAAGGGGAAGTTGTGTGGAAGCGTCGATGCCTATTTAAATTGGACGAGTTGTGTTCGAAATGTGAATTACGTGTAGGGAGGCGAAATGATGAGATTTTGTATACCGCGGAACTAGGGTATTTATAATTCCCGAACTCCGGGAATTAGATTACATTTCAAGATCCGAGATTATCGTGCTTGGCGCTTATTCTTAACATTATAATCGACTTGCATTCTATTGTATAAGTTAAAAGTGTTTTTTTTTTTAGCTTATACACGTGCCCCTAAAACTAATAAACCGGTTGTGACGAGATTATTGAGGTTCTAATTATTTATTCATTTATTTTTAATGAATTTAAATCACAGTTCATTACAAAAAACATCTTAGATCAGGGGTCGGCAACCTTTTGAGTTGGAAGAGTCAAAATCTGCAATTTACAAAATTTCAATGTTTGTAAAGAGCCATAAATGTTTTCTTGCTAACAATAAAAAACACTTTAATAAATAAAGTGTTTAAATAAAAAATGAACCTATTTATTTATCGATACAGAAAGATTTTCAATTTTTTATATAAAGTTATTAATATCTGCGTATGGAATTAAAGAGCCGCAACTTCACATTCAAAGAGCCGCATGTGGCTCGCGAGCTGCAGGTTGCCGACCCCTGTCTTAGATTTACAAATATCCAACAATAAATTATGCAAACATGATTTTCATTATTTACATTACGCCACCTCCAAGTTAAGATACAGTCACTAATGTATCGACGAATTGTATGTACGATATAGCGTGAAAATATATTGTTATTAGTAAAATATGCTTTTAATTAACAAAAACAAAATATTTAGGGATATTCTTGTAATTAAGTAATTAATACCAAAAACAATTCCAATTTCAGCAAATAATAAACATAACACAATGCGTGTGAGTAATGAAAATAACTACATTTATTTCGCCTTAAAATAAAAATTAAAAAACACGGAAACAAACGATATACAGAAAACACCACACAGAAAAAAGAAAATTGAACATACAAAAACATATATACAAACATTTTAATTATTTGAGCAAATTACGCAGACATTTAATAATAGAAATTATCGCCACGGTGTATCCATTTCGGGGCGAACAGAGATACGTTAGTTGCTGTGTCTACTGACGCTCATATATCGTACCAGCCACCAGCACCAGACCTGTAGCGCAGCTGATCAACATTATCACAGCAAGCTAGTACACATGACATGTCTATTAATTACCATGCGGGATTCCTCGCAAAGTTTTCTTTCAACAGTGAGCGTGTGATGCGTAAATCCTTAGTTAATCTGTAAAAATCCAGAGATACATGCCGGGATTCGAACTTGCAACCATTCACGAAGCTGCGCAAGCATTCCGGTCTCTTACACGCTCGGCCTACAATTCTACATTTCATGTAAGTGATCTTTTGAAATATGAAATTTGATAGAATCCCGGACGTCCCATCTCTAACCCTCTTTACAAATGAAGAAGGTTTTTGTTCGCCGCATTACAATAGAGTTTGAATTCGGTTAGTTAAGCCGCGGTCACACTCGTTTAGTTTTTTTTTTCCTAGAATGTGTGTAGTCACTCGGATGGGAATTAAAAAAAATATTTTTGTTAGAAATGAATGCTGATTGGCTGACGCATCTGCTCTTGGGTCTCGGGTTCGATACGGGTTATTGTGGTTGCAGAAAATACCACCGTGTTTGGGTTATAATATATCATCACTTTATATCCAATTCGGGGTAGGTAGAGATACATTTATGTAAGGGTGTGCTCACATATCAACTGCTAGCGGCCAACCTCAAGATTGTTAGAAAAAAAGAAAGACAAAGCATTTATTTGGCAAACAACATAATATACAACATAGAACTTTAAGTTAATGAAGACAGAAACAAAAAAGTCTGAGCCAGCCAGCGCTGATTGTCTGCTGACATCCTTTCTTATCCTGATTCGGAATAGTGACTAAATCACGGGTGATGGTAAACAAGATACAGTCCAAAAAATGACTACAACTATTAGCATTACAGAAATATCTATTACTAGCTGTCCCGGCAGACCTTGTTCTGTCCTATTTCTGTAAAACAAAATTACATTGTTTTTTTTTTATGTTAATAGGTGCCCCGTCAGATTTCATTCTGCTAAAAGTTATTGGCCTGTCGCAGTCCAATAGAAATGAAATTGCATTGAAACACTCAAGTCATATCTAAGGTAATGATATTTTTACTATAATGCCTTATGGGACATTGTTGGGTTAGTTTTTGTTTGGTTACTTGGCGTATAAATTATAATTTAAATTAATGACATGCAACCTCTAATCAACTTGAAGGCATATCTTTGTTTTGTTTTCATTTCATTTCATATATTTGACAGCTGGGGACAGAGTGGTTTGTATGGTAAAATGAAATTGTTGTTTTTACTATATTCCTAGCATTTTTTTCATATTTACTCGCCTTTTAAACCTTCCCTCGACTTCAACAATTAATTCAAAACCGAAATCAGCCAAATCGGTTCAGCCGTTCTCGAGTTTTAGCGAGACTAACGAACAGCAATTGATCTTTATATACATATATGTACATATATAAATTAAAAGTATAAAATAATATATTAATATAACTGTAAAACTTATCTGGTAACACACGCCATACAACAACTCTTTTATTTTGGTAATTATATTTTATTCTCGTAATTATTTGTTATTCATTTACAGAACATTAATACTTAATATCAACATCTTCTCTCCACTATATTTTAACTTAACCCGCCGCCATTAAAATCTGTCACAGCTCCGTATCCATTCTGTCACTTTATACATAATCATTACAAATTATAAATGAATGATTAATAGTGTTCACAATAATATTTAAAATTAAATTATAGTTATTTTTATTATATCCATTATAGCTTATGGCGATATTTGCTGTTGGGCTTCTCTATTATTGTAACACTGTCTATAGGCCCAGTGATCATGCCGGCCTGCATAGATATCTTTTCACGCTTCTTTTAAAGAACCTAATATTATAGGAAGGTGGGAACACACTCGCCAGGAGACCATTCCATAGCTTAGCGATTCGGCTGCAGTAAGCGTAACAGAACTTCCCAGTCCTGGCCGGGATGTGAGATACCGTATAGCTGTGACACCGCAAACCCGCGCGCGTGGATCTATTCAGGAAGGCAGAGGGTGGAACAAGGTTAAACAGCTCTTCAGAACACTCGCCATGATACAGACGGTAGAAAACGCTCAGAGAGGCAACATCTCTGCGCAACTGAAGCGGTACCACATGATTAGGTTAAAATTAATTGAGGCTATTACGACTTTGCTTAGCAAAGTACTCAAAAAATAAATTCGTTTTAATAAAAAACCTGAATATTGTTATAATAGTACTTTGGGTATATCTAATTAACCTATATATATATATATATATATATATATATATATATATATATATATATATATATACCTATATATGTATTATTATTATTTGTATTTTTGGGAGTCGTAGCTGCTCGCGTCCGTAGGCTGTACCCTAGCTTCCCTACACGTGACTCCTGGGTGGTGCTAAACGAGCAGCAGCGAGGTGGTAGGGCGTCGGTGCCCGTCTGGATCGCGACCACAGTACATGGGTGTAAAGACCGTCATAGTGACAGTTTCGGCTTGTCGCGTTTCGGGATCAGCTTGTGTATATCCAGTAGCTCATATACCTAGAGACCTTCAGTCGTGGTATATGTGGGCCGACATGACGATGTAGACTATCAATGGATTTTCATCCTTTGATGGTCCCTTTCGTTTTTGGACTACATTATACTTACCATCAGGTACTCTGTAGTCACTATGTCGAGTATGTGTAAAAAAAAAATCCATAGTATTAGCAGAGCGAAGGCCATATTGAGAAAATCGGAGATTTACCAAATCCCATGACATTCATTGAGCAATATAAATTGGAATGTTTTAGTAAAGTCTAAGCAAACTTAGGGTTGGGTGTCTAAATCTCAGCCTTAGTAACGTCTGGATCATTCACAATGCGGACGACCCTGCGCGGACAGGTTCCCGTCCCTTTTGGCGATCACTGTTAAGCTATGCTATACTTTCCATCACGCGCGGGGAAGTCACTTCATCGAGTATCTATAAAAAAATGTAAATGATGGCGGCTAGAAGCCGGCCAGAGTCCCGGGCCCGGGCCGTCTGCGCGCTCGCATTAATAGCGATGTCGTACGGGACGCGGGCTAAATGATTCGTGTCACTTCACTAATTCCTCGTAATTAATCATAATAAGTTATGTATCCATTATGTATACCGCGAATTAGAGATCTTGATACTTTTATTTTAAAAAAATATATATACTAGTAGACTTTTTTTTAGTGAGCGGGTTGAAAATCCTGCATAGAACCATCGAAACCGCTGTAAGGGCAGCGACACTGAACAAGGTGCGTCAGAATCCTGCTGACTCAGCACTCCCCTGACAGCCCGAAGGGACTTCCACGGGGTTAAAAAAAAGACTCCTACTGACTAAAAACCCCCGGGGTGTCATTCCAAACACTCTGCCCGGACTTGGAAAATCGAATTGTTCCAGTCGCCCGGAGAGCTTACTAACGGATCTGCCCAGTTGCAAAGTACCAATCATAGATGGCCAAAATGTAATCAGATTATGATTAAAATTGTATTTTGTAATTTTTGATCGTTAATTTGCTTACATTTTGTCGATCTATATTTAAAAACTAATAAATCCTCAATGGCATACACATTTATGACTCATTAATGTTTAGAAGGGTCTTAACCATGATTACAGATTAACGAAATTAAAATTACGATTACATATTGTAAACGTTAATTTATTTATTTATTTTAGGACACTTACGTAGTCTATATTAACACATACAAGACTATATAATAAATGAACAAGACACATTACTAATGCGAGTATATTTAAAAGTGCAGACTACTTGCGTAGAAGGAAAGGAAAATGAAAATATGACTAACACACTGACAGGAACAGTAACTAAAAGACAAATATTAAATCTATTTTGAAAAAAAAAGAGAAAGAAAAACAAACAAACAATAACCTATTATTAATTTCTAAATATATAAATCTCTCCCTTTTCTGTAATCATTCATCTGATTACATTTTGCCCATCTATGGTGCCGATGTAGCACAACCAACAATGGGAGTCGAAGCTGCTCGCGCCCGTAGGCTTTACCCTAGTTTCCCTACACATGACTCCTGGGTGGTGCTAAACGAGCAGCAGCGAGGTGGTAGGGCGCCGGTGCCCGTCTGGATCGCGACCACAGTACATGGGTGTAAAGCCCGTCATAGTGACCAGTTTCGGCTTGTCGCGTTTCGGGATCAGCTTGTGTATATCCAGTAGCTCATATACCTAGAGACCTTCAATCGTGGTATATGTGGGCCGACATGACGATGTAGACTATCAATGGATTTTCATCCTTTGATAGTCGCTTTCGTGTTTGTACTACAGTGTACTTACCATCAGGTACTCTGTAGTCACTATGTCGAGCCAGTGTAAAAAAAAAACTTGTTAAAATTTCAATCAAATCGGCTAAAAGATTATTTTAAAGCATTTTTTTCGATAAATGTTATATATTATGTGATTCTATAGATAAAAAAAACAATCTGTACCACGACGAGTATTTTGATAAGTTATTTAACCTTGTTCCAGCCTCTCCCTTCTGTAACAGAATCACGCGCGCGGGCTTACTCAGTCCCAGCTGTTCGGTAACTCGCATCCCGGCCAGGATTGAGGAGTTCTCTAACTCTTACTGCAGCCGAGGCGTTGGGCTGTGGAATGGTTCTCCAGGGAGTGTATTCCCACCCTATGATATTGGCTCATTTAAACGAAACGCGAAGAGATATTTGTGAAGGCTGGCTTGACCACAGCAACTATAGCTAGTTGTAGTCGTTTTTTGAGCTCCACCACGTTTACCATCAAGCAGGGTGTAGTCACTAAGACAAGTCAGTATAAAAAAACTCAAAGTTTATTGAGACTAGATGATAAACGTTTTTAAGTCACAATAAATGCCCCTTATTTCGACTATTAAAATATAAAAGTATCAAGACTTGTGGTCCCTCGCACACACGTCAGTTTAGTGAAGCGTGCACTCCGTTCGGGAGGTTTGTGAGATCGCGTGTGACAGACGGATGTACACAAAGAACTATTTTTAGTAACCGAGCATGCGAGCGGTTTTTCTTTTTGAATATTTCTTGTCTTCGACAACTCTTGTACGAAGTTTACATATTATTATATATCGTTGCGCTATATCTCTTTCGGGGAAAGCAGAGATAGATTAGAGGCTGTATCCACTTGGCTCTAATATATCGTGCCCAACGTGACCAGCAGCGCAGCTGATCGCCGTTCTCACAGCACTAGTACACACGACATCTCTATTAGATCCCATGCAGGCTTCCTCACGATATTTTCCTTCACCAGTGAGCATGTGTGCCTAAATCCGTACGTAATATGGAAAAATCCAGAGGCGAGTTCCAAGATCCGAACCACAGCCACTAAATTATTAAGCACCATATTGGTTTTTCTGCACGCAACTTTATTTTATAATTCTGGGTAAATCCTGCATAAAACTCAGGGCAGCCGGGAGTACCACGGCTCCGGTGTGCCAGACTCCTACAGGCCAAAATCCTCAGGGTATCCCTCTACCTGAGCAAGCCGGGCCAAGAGCTCCGTGTTCCCCCCACAACCCAGTGTACGAGCATACTTATACAAGCGCCATCTGGAGTCAGGTGTAAAAGACCCACGCCTCAGGTTATCTATCAGGTTTATTAGTCGCAACTACGCTATTATTAATGTATACCGGAGCTGATCGCAAATCAACGCCATTGTCCCGTGACCGGTCCGAAAACACACAAACGGCCAACGAATAATTCCATATATTTAAATAATATGCTATATTCGACTGTATAATTTAGTAGTTACTCTGACGGGTGCCTTTACAAATGGAGTTCGCGGAGATGCGAAGCAACCTACTATTCAGATGCGGCATTTTAGGGTTTCGCAACTAGTTTTTGGGAGTCGAAGCTGCTCGCGTCCGTAGGCTTTACCCTAGTTTCCCTACACGTGACTCCTGGGTGGTGCTAAACGAGCAGCAGCGAGGTGGTAGGGCGCCGGTGCCCGTCTGGATCGCGACCACAGTACATGGGTGTAAAGCCCGTCATAGTGACCAGTTTCGGCTTGTCGCGTTTCGGGATCAGCTTGTGTATATCCAGTAGCTCATATACCTAGAGGTCTTCAGTCGCGATGTGTGTGGGCCGACATGACGATGTAGACTATCAATGGATTTTCATCCTTTTATAGTCGCTTTCGTTTTTGGACCACACTGTACTTACAATCAGGTACTCTGTAGTCACTATGTCCAGCCAGTGTAAAAAAAAAACACGCCAATGGATTTGTGCTTTAACAAACGATGTCTTTTTATCACTTTCAGGCGAACGCTTAATTCGATCACACCTGGTAGAAGATGAAGACGTACCCGATAATAGACCGCGTTGCCCTACAAATGCCTATTCACTCTTCTCTTAAAGACTCCCAAGTTGTAGCATGGAAATTTGCTCGCTGGAAGCATATTCCACTCCTTAGCTGTTCGCATGACGAATGTAGAAGCGAATCTTTTCGTGCGGACCACACGCCGATGGTATCCGTGTAGGGAAACTAGGGTAAAGCCTACGGACGCGAGCAACTTCGAGTCAACTCAGCTTCGTTGCAGCTTACGCACTACATCTGTCATCCGGTAATCTCCAGTTCGGATCTCAATATTGTTTGATCGAAATAGTTATAGTATTTTATGAATACTCGTGCACTGCGACCGAATCGAGACTTAACTATGTAGGATATTCTGTTGCGTTTAAAATAAAAAGTTTGGACTTAATGACCTATACGATTGAACTTGGATGAAGCTCAGTGGAGACTCGTCGAGGGCTTGCTAAAGACTATCTAACTCGCGAGGCTCCGTTGTACTGCCTTGCCAAGCACACATATAGCCGCTAATTGTCTGATAATTTATTGCCAGCAAGCTCCACAGCCACTGTTTACACACAACAATAAAACGTGTTTCTAAGACGTAATAAACAAAATATAAGGTAAACACTTTTCTTGTACCAACTATTGTAATGATCCTAGATTCATAATTTCACGAAATAGGACCGGATACAGTGCGTAATCATTCTTAGATCACACTGTATATACCATCAGACGCGGTGTAGTTACTTTGCCAAGTACATCCAACAAAAAATTTAATAATAATAAGAAATCATTAAAATAACCATATTTTCGTGGCTCGTGGTCGTCCATTTGTCAATATGGCGTCAGTCCGCCATTTTGAATGAATGATGCGCGAAAGCACCAGTTTTGACTCTACCAATTGATTATGCTAGTTCATGGAGACAGGTTGAGGCGTGGCCGCGCTGACAGCGATCCGGCAATTTTAGGCATGGGACAAATTATAACATGAGACCTTTCTGATATTGGTTTTATCTCTTTCGTATGCGTAACTTTTTCGTAGTTCTATCTCACTCTTATTCTGTGTGATTTTCATTTACCACTTTTAAATTACCAGATACTTCGCGTTCCCTCCCATCTCTTGTTTACACCAAATCAACATCTGACTACAAAAAAAGGTTTTTTTTTACATTTTATTTTTCCATTAATCATGCGAACAGCTAAGGGGTGGAATATCCTTTCAGCGACCATATTTCCACGATATCTTAGAAACCTTTAAGAGAAGAGTGAATAAGCATTTGTTGAGCGGACGCAGTCCATCTTTGGATTCATCTTTTCCTTCCCCCAGGTGTGCTTTAGGTCAAGCATCCGCCTGTAAATAATTAAAAAAAAACCGCCCTACCACCTCATAAGTTCATACTTGCTATGTGTCTAACAACGGCGATTCTTTTTTTAAGTCTAGCTCCCCGCTAGCAGTGAGGCCACACCTGAAACTAACAGGCGCATTAATAATATTGTTTATAACTCAAATTCCTTATATCACGTATCGATTGTGGGCTAATGGATCGAGTAAAACGAAACACAGCCATTTGAATATATTTGGACATATATATGCTGGTTATTATGTGCTTTGGGTGTGAATTATTGCCTTCAAGCTTACCCGTGAAGGGAGTAGGCAGGGGTATTGCGTTTCACACATATTTTTGAGATTACCTCAAAACTGTGTGCTGTTTTGAGTGACTATGGTGAAATGTGGTAGCTAGTGCATATTGAACCGGCTTCCATGCGCGACAACTGAAATGATCGTAGGTTCAAATCCCGGCCAGCACCTTTGGGTTTTGCGGATTTAGGCACCACGTTTTTACCGTTGAAGGTAAACATTGTGCGGGAACCAGCGTGACATGTAATAGAAATGTCACGTGTGCTAGTGCTGCGGAACGGCGATCAGCTGCGCCACTGGTCACGTTGGGCACGATATAAGCGCAATGTGGATACAAACACTAATGTATCTCTGCTCATCCCGAAAGGGATAAAGCGTAACGATATATTGTTATCATGTACCTCTAAAGGAAAAGAGGAATATCTAGTTGTTCGTTTGATGGTCAAGACTCAAGACCCTTTTTCTCAGAAACGCATGCGTTGAAATTAATATGACATACAGGCCTGCAGTCCCTTGTAGCTCTGAAAAAATAAAACTTCTAAGTCAACGCAATCAAAAGATATGTCATTTTATGTCGTATTTTTTATAGTTTTTGTCGTTTTCACAGGGAAATCGATACCTATAGGGCACTTCCCGTTGACCTGGAATCATGAAACTGGGCAAGAAGAGACCTAAGACCTAGGTCTTATATCACAAGTACAGGAAAAAGTCCGGAACCCGTAAAGTGGTGAAATTTATTTATTTATTTATTCACTATCATAGAACACCACAAATGGTATATACATTTTACATACGGTACAGTTGACAAGCTGTGCCAATTACACAATGATAATATTTAAAAACTAACAAAGAAAAGGAAAATGAAAAAACAGTAAACTCGCAACAATTAGAGATAGATGTGTGTGCGCGTGTGTGTGTGTGTGTTCGTTGTGACAAGGTGAGTGTAAGAAAGCTATGTATGATATGTGTATAAATGCAGTGTGGCGTCTGTACCCTCCTATTGGCGTTTTAACTTTAGCAAATACATAAACATTTTTTTTTTTGCGAATAGTTTATTTTTAAGGGGGACAGTATGGGGGACTCCTAAACGGAAAGAGATTTAAGAATACAGTATTAGGAAGCATTAGTGCTTTTATTTGAAAATAAAATTGGTAAATTTAAACTTTACGTCAAGTGTGAACTTTCTATGAAAATTGACCCATTTTTTTACATAATTGAACTGAGTTTTATGTGTGGATCAATGTTTTATATGGCATGGTTGTTTCATGGATTTTTAGTTTGTATGGAATCACCGGTGCGCTAGTTTCTCTAGTGTTATAGTTTAATACAAGACAATGCTTTTTATGCTTTTATGAGATGCACGCCAATGTATGTTTCCCTGAAAATAAGTAAAAAAATATATCTCAAGCCCTGAAATTTCACGAATTCGCATAGGACACAGTGTTACCGGCCTAAGAAGGCATATTTAATTTTTTAAATCTTTTATTCACCAAATAAAAAAAATGGCAGATAAAGCTTTTATTATTATAATAAGATTTCTCTACAACACCAATAACACCTTCTCCAATCCGTCATTTAAACATTTTCCTCACTCCTATACTCTCTATCCCGTTCACACTCTCACACAGTTCCATAACATTCGCATCACGTGTCTCGTTCTACCCCCAGACCTACATATTTATTTCAAAGTTTTAAGTGCAAATCGATTTTTGCAACGCAAACAAAGTCGCCGGGAGAGGCGTGTGTATAAATTTAGTGTAACCGCTCGAACACAAAATATGTCCCGGCACTTAAGGCTCGGGGCAAGGGCAGTGACCGATACGGCGAAAGGCTATCAAGCGTACATTCATTTTCGCTACCAGGTTCCGTATATAATATTTTATATACACTACATACAGTAAAACTCTCAACTCTCTATGTTAACTAATCTTGTTCTCTTTGTTTGTGAAGGGACTACTCATATTTAGTCGTTAAAACCAATAGTCGCTCACTGCGACGCAGCCTTGAGTTTCTTTCGGCGTTTCTTCTGAAGGCAGTCGCTTCCGAAGCGCTGGTAGATCACCGTTAGGTTCGTTTTTCAACTGGCCGGCCGCCCAAGTCGAAGTCCGTACCCACAGGAGTGCCTTGCGTAGCCGCCCAAACCTTAAAATACGCTTGGCTGAGTGCTTGAGTTCCCACTAAGTCCGGTTTAGTTGTGGAGGCATTTCCCGGCCGCGCAATACGGTCACTCAGAAAGAAAAACGATATTCATAGGAACCGGTAATGTTTTCGAGATATGAAGTACTAATGGACATACAGTGCCAAGAAAACCCAGCTGTGTGTATTATCTTGTAGAACCTCATTCTCCTTCCTACCATCTCTCCAGAATGTGTCGCTTGCAATGCGCGACAGTCTAGTTTCTTAGGTATGGTTATTCGCTGTGATCTGAACCTTAGAGATTACAAAGGGACTGTAATCTCCGCAACATCATGTAGACTTGGTATCCCGAACAGAGCGCGGCGGTTTTTCACGCCGGATCAACTAAATCCTTTATAATTATAACGTCCAGGTCAGGCCCTGCGTGGATTACTGTTCGCATCTCCGGGACGGTTCTGCCCAGTACTTCCTTGACGCCCTGGATAGGTTGCAGCGGAGGGCTGTCCGCATTGTGAATGATCCAGACGTGACTGAGCATCTTGAACCGCTCCAGTTGCGCAGAGATGTGGCCTCACTGAGCGCTTTCTACCGTCTGTATCACGGCGAGTGTTGTGAAGAGTTGTTCAACCTTATCCCACCCTCTCCCTTCCTGAATAGAACCACGCGCGCGGATATACAGCATCATAGCTATACGGTAACTCACATCCTGGCTAGGACTGGAAAGAACTCCAACTCTCCCTTTTTCCGTGTCGTTGGGCTGTGGTCTTGCGGCGAGCGTGATCCCTCCGACCTATGATACTGACATCTTCAAACGAAGCGCGACTGTCGATTGTTTTTCTTTACTGTTGACAGTTATAATCGTTTTTTGGACTGCACCATACTTACCATCAATCATAGTGTAGTCACAACGCTACGTTAGGATTAAAAAATATTAAATATATTTAAAAATATATAAATATCCCGCGGACCCCTAAGTATGTCACAAGTCCCACACAGAGCCAACTTCGAGGACACTAATGGCGCGTACATTAAGGTAAAAACTGCCCGTGACTCATACGCACTATCAGCTCCTTAAGCTTTAGATAAGAGAAGTAACTGCCGGCATAGAGTAGCCGCGAGTGTAGACGCGACACGACGAACAGATGTCCGCATCAGCGTGGTGAGGGCAGAAACAGATCTTTACACGGATGGAAGCCCTCTGTCTTAGAGATTGCAGTTGGTTGTCAACGCGGCGGTAAGCAGGATGCCGACATTACAATTAGTCAGTGACGTGCATAGGATATTTGGACAGGTTAGGCAGAATTCGTCTAATTAATTTGAATATTATATTGTCATAGTGAATACTATATTGCTTTCATAGGAAAGATAGATGGCGTGAATATAGAATGGATATGAATATAAATGGCAATTTTTTTTGTTTGACTTTAAGCTATTTATTCCAGACTTATCTATCGTAAGGGCATACAATGCTTTCATACATGTATGAAATGAACGCTACTGATATGAACGCAATTAGTAAATACACGAAAGAAAAAAATAATGTCATATATTGAATGATAACAGGTCGAGTTTGGTAGCAGTCAGGAGAAGAAATAGTGCTAAGTGCTCATGTACACAGTTTTTTTTGTCAAAAGAAATTTATTCTGAGAACAGGATAGATCCAGCGAGTGGATGCCAGCCTTATTAGGCTGGGAGACGGAGCGTTTATCTCTCCAAGAGCAGGGAGCTGTCCGAGCGAGCCGAGCAGACTCCCTCAAATTAGCCGATACAGTTGTTTATATAGTCGCGCCGCGCTGTGCGGGCTCAGTTGCCGGTGGCGGCACGCGTGGACTGAGCGCAATCGTTATACGTGCGGGCTACTCATGATGCGATGTAATGTAATGGTGTTACAGCCATAATTAAAAATATCATTACGCTCTATATTCGCGGTAAACAGAGATACATTACTGGATGTATCTGCTTTGCGTTTATATGTCGTACCCGACTTGACCACAGGCCCAGTTGATCGCCGTTTTCACTGCACTAGTATACATGACATTTATTTTAGATGCTATAGGGGTTTCCTCATAATGTTTTTCTTTACCGGAGAGCACGCGGTCCCTAATCCATAGTTAATCTAAAAAAAAAACAGAGATACCCGCTGCGATACGAACCTACAGTCACAAACGTTTGGTTTGCGTATGGTTATAGTTCGTTACGCACTAGGCCACCACGGCTAGCCCTAAATCCGATATTTTAAAATTATTTTATAACACATTATCGCCTCTACGAGTTGAATAGTCTATGAGCAGGCGCTCTCAGCCGGGAGGTCTCAAATTTGACATATCGCGACATAACTCTGTGACCGGAATGAATTCCTCGATACCACTAAATACCACGTATGTTCACGCCTACCTCGCTAATTGGTAGGTAGGTAGTTTGAGCATAAAATATGTAAATAACGCTTGCCCGAACTGGGTCAAGATCACAGTACACGAGTATAAAGACCGTCATAGTGACTAGTTTCGGCTTGTCACGTTTCGGGATCAGCTTGTGTATATTCAGTAGCTCATATACCTAGAGACCTTCAGCCGTGGTATATGTGGGCCGACATGACGATGTAGACTCAATAGATTTTCATCCTTTGATGGTCGCTTTCGTTTTTGCACTACACTGTACTTACCATCAGGTGCATAATAGTCACTTTGTCGAGCCAGTGTAAAAAAATAGTGAAAATTTAAATCTATTATTGCAAGATCATTTTAAAAGGTCAAGTGAAGTTTTTTGTAAGGTATAACAAAAAATCTGTATGGTAAGTTAAAAATTCAAAAATTCCCTTTAACGCCTCCCTCTCCTCCTTAATAATGCACATATTCGTAACCCATTCAATTGAGAGCATTCCAATGAGTTCAAACACGATATTTCTGTAGTGAGTTTGTGTGTTTGATATAAGTGTGTTTGAAAAGTTGAGCGTCTGGTTTAGTGATGAAAATGCCCGGGAATTTTCCCAAAGTGCCCAGCACTTCCGCGAACATTTCGTAAATTCCCGGGAATATTCCCCATACAAGTTTTGGGCACTTTGGGAAAATTTCCGGGCATTTTCATCACTAGTCTGGTTGCCCCCAAATAGCGCCACAAAACCAGGTACACGTTACAACCTTATTGTAACTTCATTAAAATCACAACGTACCAAATTTCATATTGATCAAATCAGTAGAAAAGATGTAAAACTCCTTCAATTCCTACTTTTGTTTTTCGTGCTTGTGATCTATAATAAACGTTTTTGCGATATAGATATACTGTCCTGTGCCTTTGGACCCTTTAAACGAATGGTGAGCGAGAAAATAGCTTAAGTTCAATTTTTTTCTTTACTGTATTTCTTTTTATATATGTACTGTTTATATGTAACATATACACCTATACACAACACGTCTGTATATTTTTATATATTTTTGTAATTACTTGTATTCCCTGTAATGGCGGGCGCTGACGTCTGCGATACAGTCTCACGGACTAGTGCAGGCGTCAACGTAAATTAAATTATACAATGTAAAATTTTTGATCCAATAAAATTATTATAAATTATTATTATTATTACCCCAGTATTGATAGAATTTTATGTAATTTACTTTTAAAAATCGTATGGTAATGAGGTAAAATAAATTACAATTAGCGTATTGCTACAATTAAAGTATTGCTATATATATGTATGTATAATTGATTGATTTTCTCTTATGGTTATTTTATAGCTTGATTTATATTTTTGTTCAAACTTTTGTGGAAACTTTGCTGGCTTATGTAACATTTTTTGTGTATTTTTGTTTTTATTTTTATATTGCTGTATGTTTCCCTTTAAAATAAATAAATAATTATTTTTTTATTCTCATACGGCATATTGATTGCATCACGCCTGACGGTAACTGTGGTGCAGTCCAAAAAACGTCTACAACTATATCAACAGTAAAGAAAAACAATCGATAGTCGCAGCGATCATGCCGGCCTGCACAAATATATCTTCACGCCACGCTTAAAGGAGTCCATATCAGAGGATGGTGGGAACACGCTCTCCAGAAGACCATTCCACAACAATGATTCGGCAAAAGTACTAGATAACTTCGTGGTCCTACCTGGGGTGTGAGTTACCGCATAGCCGTTACACCGCAAACCCGCGCGCGTGTTCTATTAAGGAAGAGAAAGAGTGGAACAAGGTTAAATAACTCTATAGAATTCTTGCCGTGATACAAACGGTAGAAAGGTAAAAGGTCACGATATTTCTGTTTTTACACGGCGACGTGAACTATCGTAGCTCTGAATCTGGGTTTTTCTAGATTTAGCCACCACATGCTCACCAGAGAAGGGAAACCTCGTGAGGAAACCCGCATGGCGTCTAATAGCTATGTCACATGTACTAACGCTGTGAGAACGGCGATCAGCTGCGCTACTGGTCACGTTGGGCACGACATATAAACGCAAAGTGGATACGACCACCAATCTATCTCAGCTCACACCCCAAGGGATATATCTTGATGATACATTATTATTAATTCAATCTATACAGTATGTCCCTAAAGTAATACTTCATAGCTAAAGGGTTGATTGAGGAACGAAAGCATTTTAACTTACTGCGCAGAGGATTTCTCCAATTCCAGTTTTCCCTTTCATAATAGAACCCTGCGCTGAATTGCGGAGGCACAGTTTTACGGTGACAAATATTTCAGCCGGAACTAACTTCTCTAGGTCCCTTTGTCGGGTAATGAGATGGTGGAATGGTCTTTCGATGAGCGTATTCCCTTTGCCTTACGATATTGAGTTCTTTTAGTAAAGCGTTGAGATATTTGTGCAGGCAAGTTGGCGTCGACTATGGGCAGGAGTTGTTTATTTCCATAGATGGGCAAAATGTAATCAGATTAATGAAAATGATTAACGATTACATTTTACGTTTTTTTACTGTTAATATTACTGCATTTTACTCATTTATGTTTTAAACACTACAAAATCTCAGATTGCATACACATTTATGATTTCTTAATGTTTTAAATGGATTTAATCAAGATTACAGAGCAAGAAAATTAAAATTACGACTGCATTTTGTAATCGTTAATAGTTAATCAGATTACATTTTGCCCATCTCTGTTTATTTCGATAGTCGAATTCGGGTTTTTAGATTGGTATTTACTTTCCATCAGGTACGGGGAAGTCACTGAGTCAGCTAAGAATAAAACAATCTAGCCTAACCTAGCTTTTATAACGCTTAGTTTAGAATTGACGTGTTTTTAAATAAAGTTTCAATCCCTATTTCACACCTTACGTGAGAAATGTCTTAAAACGTATCCTTTTCGGGTTCCTATGTCAGAAACAATGTGAAAATGACCCTCAATAGTTTAGGTATAATAGTATATAAAATAAGCGCAGTGGATATAGCCACTATTGCATCCCTACATACCCCGAAAGGGGCATAGCGTGACTATATATTATTATTAATATAGTTAATAATGTTGTTCAGGTCCAAACGTTTAAGATTTTAACCATGAATACAGATTAACGAAATTAAAATTAGGTTTTGCCCATCCATGTCATCTACAAAATGCGTTTACTGACTCTATTGTGTTAATTATTATGTATTTATTCTCTAATTATTATATTTTATTATTTACAGGTGCAAGTATTAGATACAAATTTTAGATTAAAGATACCAGTGTCTCGAAAGCGATTACCTTCAGAAGAAATGCCGAAAGAAACTCAAAGCTTCGTTAGAGTGTAAACGCACCGGTTAGCGACAGTTGATAAAGAAAAGTTTTACAAATAAAACAAAAAGAATTAAATGTACATTTATATTTATATAATAATTACATGATATTTATACAATTACTAATATTTTACCGGGTCTTATGCACGCATTAACATACTTTTAATTGTGGCTTTTAATCGGAATGATAGGTTTAAGTGTACATAATGATACTGGGAGTGCCGTATCGCGAATATTCAAATTATCAACAACAAAAGAGGGTAGATGAAGTAATTTCCCGTCCCCGACATAAACTCCGCGGTACGTCAGTCTGCTCGCGAACGTGCTCTGTGCAACATGTAGGAACGTTGAGCCATAATTAAAAGTAAGTTAATTCGCGCACAAGACTCGTTAAACTATTTATAATGAGTACAAAAGGCTATAATTTAAAATGAGATTTATACAATTATATACATATATTTATATTATTTTCTATGCTGAAGAAGTAATTGAAGACAATTGATAACCAAGAAGTTGCATTTTAAGTCATGCTTAAAATGAAATTTCTTTGGAGCGATGGCCGTGTTGACATACTCCTCATCTTCATGCAATGTTTAACACTAGATTTAAGGCACGTCAAAATGACTGACATTCAGTACATTATATATTTTTATATAATAAAATTATTGAAAACATTGATTTGTAATAAAACAAACATAGAGTTTGAGTCTATGGTCTATGGCACCGCTCCGAGAGAAAGGAGGTAACGGGTGGCCTTTTACAACATCCCTCGCAATCTACGTCGCCGGGTGCTGAGGAAGCTGGCACAGCCGTACTCTTGACTCCGGCAGATGGATCGGAGGAACAACTCGGTGGTTATAGTAAGAGTTTGGTATTCCGTGGCCGCCCATGAGGATTTCCATCAAGTTACTAAAAAAATGTTTATATTAATGGTGTTTTCTATGTTTGTAGCCCTTGTAAGATACACAAAAAATGTGTTCCTTGTATTTTGTTTTTTACGTCTTAGAAATGCGTTGTATTGTTGTGTGGAAGCAATGGTCGTGTAGCTTGCTGGCAATAAATAGTCTTTGTCGTCTGTCAGATCAACCATATTGCGTAACTCCTCGTTACTAACGCTATCCGCAAGAGTTGTTCCCCATTTAGAAATAAAGATTTCTATTCAAATATAATACCAATTTTTGAAATATTTTTTTATAGTTGTCTCAATATAAATATGTTTGCAAATACAAATCAATGATTTGAAGATTTATTTGTGAAACATTAGGGTTTACTGAGCTGATAGCTCAATTCTACGGAATTACATCTCTTTATACAATAAATCCGGAGTTGCATATCTTTATTTACAACAAATCAAACTTAAATCTAAATAAATATCACTTGAAAGTGTTGTTAGATCAAATCCTCAACCCGCCATCTTGAATCCGGCACAATCGGCCGCCATCTTAACGCAAAATAAAATAAGAAATGTTTATTTGGGTAATTTTACACTTATCGGTTTTAGCACCTCACCTCTGTCGATACAAAATCTCGTTTCATTGTAAATTCTTAATATAATTTAATTTTAGCATTTTTTTTACGGTTCACAACATTGAAAGACTTATAAAATATAAATTTATTTTATTGGCCGTTACAGACAAATAAAATTGTTAATTTATGGGGTTTTACGTGCGATAAAATATATAATAATATTTTAAAGAATAATACATTAAGCATAAAATCGAAGGAAATAAATATATTCCAAAATATCGGTATTCAATTCCAACTTTATAGCGGAGTTCCTAAAGGTCCGGATTTCAACTTTTTTTGGTGGTAAGGTGATTGCCCGAACTGGGTCGTGACCAGAGTACACAACTGTAAAGACCATCATAGTGACTCGCTTCGGCCTGTCGCGTTTCGGGATCAGTTTGTGTATATCCAGTAGCTCATATACCTAAAGACCTTCAGTCGCGGTATATGTGGGCCGACATGATAGTTTTTCTATTTTTATGTTCGCGTTAGGGGTAAATGTACAAGATGGATGGCGATCTTTGATCTAACAATTTACACTGGCACAATTTTTACATAATAATTATTTACAATAAACAAAAATACATTATTTGGTATCGTAAAAATGCTATTAATATTACTCAAAACATATCAAAAAGAGTTTAAAGTTCGCTTTGTATTTGAATTGTACAAAGGGTTGCTATATCTGTATATTTTGTTCTAGACAAAACGAAGAACGAGGAATATTTTTTTTTATTACAGAAACGTTTGCGCTTGACCTCAATCTCAGCTGTGCGAAAGTTATGATGACACCGATAATGGAACGCGCTCACCCAGCAAATACCTATTCTCATGTTATAAGATGTTTAAAGACTAGACGCAGGAAGCAAATTCCACTCTTTAGCGGTTCGCAGAAGAAAGGGGAGACGAATCGCTTCGTGCAAGCAACTGTAACGTCAATCACATAAGGGTAGAAGCCCGCACAGCGTCTTGTCGATTTGTGGTAGAAGGGGGACTAAATCATACAATTCAGCCGCACACTCTCCAGAGTATAGTCTATAGAAAGCCGAAAGGCAAGCTACTGTACGCCGGTGTTCCAAACTATTAACTGTTTGTTATTTAAACTATATGTATTTTGTTATTTATCGATAATTCTTATAAGATGTAACGCGACCGGGGCCCTCCACGAAAATCAGCGCTGCAGACTTCCTCTGTGGCTTTAGAGTGATGAAGGGCCTATTTTCGCCATGTTTTTTTTTTTTGTTTTTGTCTGTTGTTTATATTGCTACATTTAAATTTCTGTTTTTTTTTTTGTATATTTGGGGCGAAATAAATACTTTTTCATTTCATTCATTTCATTTTTCATTTCAAACTGAGTAGTTGACGCGTCGTGAGAGCCTCATTGGTAATGAGTCACCGAGCTTGGCTATCGATTGTGTCCAAGGCTGCCAAATGGTGCTAATTATCTGTATCTTTAACTATGTATGGTAGCATTGTTAACATTCAATTCAAATAATAAAACCATAGTTTCAAAGCAAAGCTTGTAACTGTTCAAATGTCACCCGAGTTTACTCGTAGTAAAGTTCTATTTACTTCTATACATGGTAAATGGTGCATACGAGTATATTTGTACTGGGCAGTAAGGCTGAGATTTATAGTTGCAACTTTAAGTTTTCTTAGACTTTACTAAAACATTACAATTTATATTACACAATGAATGTCAAAGGATTTCGTCAGCATGTACTTGGCTTTGTAAATACTATATCTATACTCAATTTCCTATTATATTTTCAGTTTTATGTCAAAACGATTGTATTTTCTGAGAATTTTGCTAAGCAAAGACCAAGTAGCCTCTATAAATCTTAGCCTTAAGCTTCCTCAAACTTTAACCCTTTCCCTACTATCGGTGAATATAGTCACCGGGTGAGAAACATCGCCTGTACACAGTGGGTGCGTATATTTTATTCACCCGTATATTTGTACAAAACTTTGGCTCTGAATGCTGAAGACTGCGTTTGATGGGAGTAGTTCCAGCATGGAGCTTCGTTTCCTGCAAACCACTTTGCAGCGAAGCCTGACGTAGCGAAAAGGTTAACATTTCTTTAACTATAATCACTTTAAACTCTTCCTGATTCATCTAAATGTCCTATCTAAAAGTCTGTTCACAATTCTCCACTTGACTGAGAACCTTGCCTATCCTCTCGTGGAGCACTTTAGCGTTCTTCTCCGGCAGGGGAGGCAAAATATCCCTAATAACTGCACTGTTTTTATGAAACATATCACTTAACTTCACTCCAATCGACTGGGAACTGTGCAAACCTTTTAAAGCGTCTATCGTGCTCTTTCTAAACACACACAAATTATCCAACATCAAACTGTGGTACACATTGTACTTCTTCAATAACCTGTATCCGTGGAGTAGCCCTGATTCATTGTCCAGGAACATTAATAACCCGCTGTCCATCTTCCGTGCCAAATTATGCGCTGGCCCATCCATAATGTTCACATTCCATTGATAATTGAACAAATTATTGACTATCCTATCCAAATTAGCCGTTAAATAATCAAATATAATCAGATCTGACCATTGTGCAAGCTCCACGAATAATTTCACCATTTTCTTACTTATAGCCATGTCTATATGATCAAAGTGTTCTATGCGATCTTTCTTAGTTTTAATTGCTTTCGGTTTCAATTTATCAATAAAAATCTGTTTAGATACTTCCAAAGTATCATTTTCACTAACAGACATTTGTAACACATCGATTTTGTTCAAATGCCTGCTTGATGGTTTGAAAACGTCAGGTATGGTTGCCGATTCTAAGCTAGGAATATATTGGGTAAGTACTACTGCTCGATTGGTATTCCATTGTGAACTAGCAATGTCTTGTGCAACATTTTTCCACAGTTTATCCTTCAAATCTACCACTTTGACCACTGATGGGGCTAGATTGGTCAAGTTTAACAACCTACCCACGTAGAAACTGAATAATTCTCCTTGAATCTGGTCTGTGTTCTGCCTATATCGCACACAAGCTCTCACCCCGTCTTTAAAAGTGACCAGTCGATTTTGCATTCTTCCGCAACCATTTTCCATTTTAACAATTTCATTTTCATTAACGTATTCCTCCCAAAGCTCAGCTGAATTCTCTCCATAGCCTTGAGGTATTGAATTCTCAACTTCAGGCCCCCAGTATACGTTTTCGTAAAGAATTGTCATGTGATTAGGTACGTGACGCGTTAAATTTGCTAAATCAATTGAATGTTTAAATACTTTCTTATCATCTTTTAGAATATCCTTCATACCTTCACTGAGACCTTTTGGGTATGTTATTTTATTATACTTATGTTCTGTATTCACGAATGAAACAGCATCATATCCTTTATCTAAGTCTTTGCCGATACTGTTGATAGAATCTGGTGGTTCTGGTAGATTATTCGTATCAATTGGTTTTAATTTAGCATTTCTTACGTGTTGTACAACTCTAGTGTTGGTTGCTACAAGGAACATCCCTATCGATACACCGAATGCAAAACTAATAATAACACTAACTGCACAAAGGCTATAGAAGCGATATTCTCGTCCACAGCGCCTTCGCATTTCCTCGCTTATAAAATTCTCGTATAAGATATAATTGTCCTTCTTTAAATTCATGCTAATCTTCTCTTCCGTTCTTAAATTTTCTATAGCCAGTATCCTGCCGCATTTTGTTTCGTTCTCCATCTTCGCTTCTATTCTGAATTTCTGATGAGCATCTTCGAGGTCTGTAACAAGAGAAATATGATATTAATTTTATTATTACTCAGTATAATTATCCACTATATCTTTTGCACCTGCAGAATGGCTACGACTACCAAAGGCCGAGAATATATTAACAGTAGCTGTCACATATACCATGACAGAAGGTCTCTAGGCATATCAGTAACTGGACGTACAAGAGGTGATTTTAAAAGGAGAACTGTCAACGAGAATCACTATGACGGTGTACAGATTTCCCTTTACTGGGTCATGAGCGGGGAGATTGAATTGAAACCACTAGATACAGATGACCACTGGTTTAATTGAATATATATAGCACGTAAAACCAATACTTGATATATCTTTTGTTTCTTTGTCTTTTCGTCACATGGCACCTTTGCCTTATATGCAGCTGCTGTGAACGAAACTATAACGCGATGCAATTTGGCATAACGCCATCTACCGAACCGACCTGCATCACGCCATGGTCTGCTCACAGCGGCTGACTAATGTTCTTTTACTCGAACAGACTGTTTTAACACTTGTCTACTGTGGCCAGCACTGAGTTCGGGCAATATCTACACCACCTCAAAATAATATTAATTTTTGGCTGTGCTAGCCTAGTGGATAAAGGACCGATATGCATTCGATGATAAGCAAATAGTCTTAGTTTCTATTCTTGTCAAGAATGGATTTAGGCAGCATATGCTCACCGGTGAAGGCAAACCTCGTGAGGAAACCCGCACGGCATCTAACAGAAATGTCACGTGTACCAGTGCTGTGAGAACGGTGATCAGCTGCGCTACTGGTCACGTTGGGCACGACATATAAACGTAATGTATGCCACTAAAGTTTTTTTTTTTTTTTATTCTATTTATTTAAGGGACTTTTACGTGTGTAAGTATGTCAGCCCCATCGTACCCTAATACAAAAATACTTAACATATTACATATGGAGCCATTGATCTGAAAAAGCCAGACGCCTCATCAGATAATAGTTCTGTTAAGATTTTGTTAAACATCCCGATGTCAAGTCTGTTCAGACCAAATCCACTAAAGTTTCTTCGTTTAAAGTTTATTCGGGATATTGTCAACTATCTTGTGGGCGCTTGCAACTGCATTCTGTCCTCTCCGCTTTGCGAGCAGGCCAAACTGCTGGTTGCACTTTATCTAAAAGTGGCTTGAGCTAATAAGTGTTTTGCCTGTACGGGGGTTACGTGCTCACTCTGTGACAAAACCCCTTTAAATAAATCAAGGGAAAAAAAGCTTCCTTTTTTTTACTATTTTTTTTACACTGGCTCGACATAGTGACCACAGAGTACCTGATGGTAAGTACAGTGTAGTCCAAAAACGAAAACGACTATCAAAGGATGAAAATCCATTGATAGTCTACATCGTCATGTCGGCCCGCATATACCGCGACTCAAGGTCTCTAGGTATATGAGCTACTGGATATACACAAGCTGATTCAGAAACGCGATAAGCCGAAACTGGTCACTATGACGGGCTCTACACCCATGCGCTGTGGTCGCGATCCAGATGGGCACCGACACCCTACCACCTCACTGCTGCTCGTTTAGCACCACCCAGGAGTCACGTGTAGGGAAACTAGGGTACAGCCTACGGACGCGAGCAGCTTCGACTCCCAAAAATACTACTATTATAAAACTAATATAAAAGCAACTGTATGATGTGGTTTTATAAACAAACCACTCGAAAACATTCACAAAAGAATCTATTAAAATAAGCGTGTAAACAAAAAACGTATTTAATTATAGAGAGCGGATACAAGTAACCTCCAATTAACCAGTTAGCTACTAACTCGACAATTAGTTGCGCTCGCCCCTTAGCGCGTGGACGCGGCGCGGCGCCGGCCCGCGAGAAAAAATATACACACCTTTATAGATGTTACTACCTACTCTATTAAATGCTTTGCATTATTATTAGGGTTCTGTACCTCGAAAGGAAAATCGAAACCCTTATAGAGTCAATGTTCTTGACCATAGATGGGCAAAATGTAATCAGATTAATGAAAATGATAAACGATTACATTTTACGTTTTTTACCATTAATATGACTGCATTTTACTCATTTATGTTTTAAACATTACAAAATCCCAGATTGTATACACATACATGATTTCTTAATGTTTTAAATGGATTTAATCATGATTACAGAGCAAGAAAGTTAAAATTACGACTACATTTTGTAATCGTTCATCATTAATCAGATTACATTTTGCCCATCTCGGCTTCCAAGGTTGAGGTTAATGAGCGCTTTCCGCATTTAGCCGGGCAGTAGACTTGTGGGAGTCTTCTGCCCTGGATGAGAGGGCGGCGATGCGCAGTGTCTAGCGCGCCGCCTGTGAAAGAGGTAATGGAGGCGTGGGCTCTTTATACCCACCCGTCCCCAGAGAGGAGGGCGACTGGACGAATTTGGTTTCCCAGGCCTGGGTGGAGTGATTAGAGGGACACCCCGGGGGTTTTTAGTCAGTAGGAGTCTGACACACCGGGGTCGCTACCCTCACAGCGGCCCTGATGTACTATGCAGGATTTTCCCCCGGGATACAAAAAAAAACGTCGTTTATTTTATAGTGTTTGCCATTTTCGCAAAGGTATCGGAACCTTTAGGGCACTTCTCATTGACCTGGATGAAATTTGGTAAAAATGGAGGTCTTATACCACAAATATTGGTAAAAATCCAAAAGCCCTAAATGTGTAGTTACATTACAAAGAAAAAGATTTTTTTACGAAGATACATGTATTTGCAGTTGGTAAAAGAACCGTGACCTGTATTAATGTGTGGAAATAGTCGTTTAACAACGGCAAAGTTAAGTTTGTATCTAAATCTGGTTCGTGTTTCCGTTATAGTAATGTGCTTGTTTATCTTTAATAGTTTATTTCTTCGGAACACTCGCTGCAAGAGGCCGACTCGGACTTGCCCGGTTTTTATATGTTAATACTCCATACAATATAGCTACGACAGCTGTCAAAGTGATGTTTTTAGGGTGGGAAAATTATTAACACTTTAATTGTCGATTATTTATGTTCTAATCCATAGATATATAATTTTAAACGGATGTATTAGATTTTACTTCAACAAGAAAACTAGGAGTCCGCGTTTTTTTAATAATATACATGTAACTTATATTTATTACAAAAAGCGCGCGCGCAGGTTTGCGGAGTCACAGCTATACGGTAACTCACATCCCGGCCAGGACTGAGGAGTTCTCTAACTCCTCCTTTTGCCGTGTCGTTGGGCTGTGGAGTGGTCTTCCAGCGAGCGTGTTCCCACCGTACTATGATATTGCATATTTTAAACGAAGCGTCTAGAGATATTTGTGCAGACATAATCGCTGCGTCTATCAATTGTTTTTCTTTACTTTTGATAGGCTGTAGTAATTTTTTGGACTGTACCGTGCTTACCGTCACGCGTGGTTGGGGTCACTTTGCTGAGTAAGGATAAAAAGTTATTTTTTTTAATAACTAGCTGTCCCGGCAGACCCTGTTCTGCCTTATTTCTCTAAAACAAAGTCACATTGTTTTTTTTTTATGTTAATAGCTGCCCCGTTAGATTTAATTCTGCCAAAAGTTATTGGCCTGTTACAGTCTAATAGACATAAAATTGCATTAAAAGACTTAAGTCATATCTAAGGTAATGATATTTTTACTATAATGCCTTATGGGACATTTTTGGGGTTTTTGTTTGATTACTTGGCGTATAAATTATAATTTTCATTAATGACATGCAACCTCTAATCAACTTGAAGGCATACCTTTGTTTTGTTTTGATTGGCATCATATATTTAACAGCTGGGGACAGAGTGGTTTGTACCGGAAAACAAAATTGTTGTTTTTACTATTTTCCTTATATTTTTTACGTATTTTACTAATCTAACCTAACCTTCCCCAGACTTCATCAAACACAATAAAAAAGAAATCAGCCAAATTGATTCAGCCGTTCTCGAGTTAAGCGCTTAGCAACACATTTCGCGATTCATTTTTATTCATATAGATAATTCATCATCACGCTATATACCTTCCAGAGCGAATAGAGAGTAGTATGTTAATGGTTGTAACAACTTTGCGTTTATATATCGCGCCCAACGTGACCAGTAGCGCAGCTGATCACCGTTCTCACAGCTGCAGTACACATGACATTTCTATTACATGCCATGCTGGGTTTCTCACGATATTTTCCTTCACCGGTGAACACGTGCTGCCTTTATTCGTACTTAAATCGAAAACACGCGATTCGAGTCAACGACGTTTTGCATTGTGATTAGATCGAAGGAGTAAATTAGAAAGAGGTTACATGTCTATGACATTAATATAATGTTGGCCGTTCAGAAAAAAATAAGTTTTGTAAGAAAGAATGAAAAAAAAATAAACATCGATTTTTGAATTTAGAATTGAATGTTTTTTGTTTTAATGCGATAAATTGCGTCTAAAACTAGTAAAAGGAATGGTTATATAAATTTACTAGCTAATCCAGCAAACGTTGTTTTGCTATGTAAGGTTTTGTAATATCTTCTAAGATGTTCATTGAAATTAAGTGATGTCAAAGACAATTTTG
Organism: Automeris io; assembly: GCA_036320925.1. Lineage (NCBI taxonomy): Eukaryota > Metazoa > Arthropoda > Insecta > Lepidoptera > Saturniidae > Automeris > Automeris io. The sequence goes on along the minus strand of JAUDJH010000031.1, from coordinate 5,703,363 downwards.
TTCACAATTAAATATTCTTAATCAACAACACATTTATTTATATAAAGATTAATATTATTACGTTGATACAACTCTTAACAAATAATGCATTAATTTCGACCAAATTTGTTTACCATAAAAACGGTTCTAGTGACTTAATCTTAAAAGATAAACATATTCTGTCGTGGACATTTTTTTAGATCATTTCAAGAGGAATAATTCTTTTTTACATATATTTTTGGTATCTTAAACCGTTTTTGCAGCGCACGCAATGGAAGCCCTCAAGGATGAAAAATTTTGCCCGTTTTTTTCACATTTTCCATTATTTCTTCGCTTCTAATAATTGCATCGTGACGTTATATAGCCTATAGCCTTCCTCGATAAATGGTCTATTCAACTCAAAAAGAATTTTTCAATTCGAACAAGTAGTTCCTGAGATTAGCGCGTTCAAACAAACAAACAAACAAACAAACAAACTCTTCAGCTTTATAATATTAGTATAGATTAGAATATAAAAGTATTATATAATATATTGTAAACGTATTAATAGTTGATAAATATATAATTTGAGAATAAAAGGAGCTTTTCAATCGAAGTAAGAAGGAGTTCATCGTCCACAATCATCAACAAACATCCATCCAACACCACACTGAGCAAGAAATATACGTGCAAAATGGATATAGTCACAAATGTATCGTAGGGATACAGTCTGACGATATATAGTTAACAGATATGAGCAATGTTGATTTATTTATAGCATTTGAATAAAATATCATAAGAAAAAATCACTATTCGTATGCCACCAACAGTACTGTATGACGTTGACATGCGTTTGTTTTTTTAATTATTTTAATATTGAATAAGATACATTAGTTTTTATAATGCCACAGACAAAAAATAATTTATACTCTTAGTAAAATCATTTTATAAGAAGTCTTTTAATAGACAAATCAATCATGTAGATATAACGCGTCTTTGTACGGCGCTCATTTAAATAAACAATAGATAAATAGTGCTGCACCGCTCGCGCTCACTTCGGTCTGCTTTCGGCCATTTTTGAAATTCTGCTCGAAAAATAAACTCGTTTTAATAATAAAAATAACTGAATATTTCATAGAAACTTGAGTATAGCCATAGTAGTTGATAAAATCGGTAACTTATCAAATTCTTGGACATTCATTAAGTAATATAAATTAAATGGTTTAGTAAAGTCTAAGCAAACTTCAAGTTGTGTCTATAAATTTCAGCGTTAGAAACAGCTTATTCGGTTTTGATGCGGTTTTCACTACTACATCATAGAATGCTATTTTTTTTTTAATATAGTGTCAACTTTATTTCAATTGGTTCATAAATAAACAGGTTATGTCAGTTAAAAAAAACACGTTGATCATTTATTGGAAAAAAACTGTATAAAATAACTGTTATGACCGGTGGTCGTGGGTGAATTGGTAGAAAGGCACGGGTTTTGGCGTTTTAGTGTTTATTGCACTTTACGACACACAGAACTGCGACGCACACGCACCTACTCTAGTCTCGGGTCCCGGTAGTCGACTGCCTTGGCAAGCATCCCGTGCGCGCGCGCATCCTCTTATCCCGCGCGTCCCGTAACACCCTAACGGCCCTTAGGGCATTTAACACAAGCACGTATCGGGCGGCGTCTACATGCTATACTGTTCAGTTCATTTGACTAAAATTTTAGTTAACTTTAAATTTAGTCTGTAATATAATGACAATTAAAAGTTTGTATGAACAAAATATATGTTGGCTGCTTTTTTATTTACACTTTTTTATATTTTAAATTATACTTATTATAATATGTCAATATGTAAAAAAAGAATAAGAAGAAAATTTAATTTGTGACATTGAACGGTGCGCTATAGACATTAAGAAAAACTCTTGTAATTTTAATACTATTAATATATTTATATTAACGTCTTAAGTTTTTCTAATTATAATTCCTGTGCTGTGAACTCCACCTCTACATATAATTTAAAAAAATAGACAGCTTTGGAGGTTTGTATTCTTCCAATATCAGTTGAGCTCATGTTTATATTGTGAATCATATAAAATAGAGTTCAAGTTAGGTTGTACCTGCGCACACAGGCCGGAGCTACGGCCGTATGAAGCGTGACGCGCGCCGCGGGCACTAGTGCCACGCGATCGAAGTTTTTAATACATATTTATTTATTTATTCAACGGTAACTACACAGCATATTATAAGATTATATACCAAAAATAGGAAACAAAAAATAAAAAAATCTAGAATGCCAATAACGTAGTAAACATATTAAATTTTGGTAAATGTTTGGGTCGCTCCCCGCATCATATACTGAGTGTTGTGTGCGTGATTTGTGAGTGTGTGTGAGTGCATTTGTGTGCGTGTGTGCGCTCATATCGGTGTTGTATGAGATTCATCTAACTGGAGTCCAGAAATAATTGTCTTAATGACTAATACTTGATCGACAAAGATACTATATGGCACCTGATGAAAAGTACAGTATAGTCGAAGACAGCAACGACTGCCAAGAGAAGAAAATCTGTTGATAGTCACCATCGCTCTCGGTCTACATATACCACGAAGGAAGGTCTCTAGATATGAACAACTGTAAAGATATTATCTATATTATCTCTAGACACGATGGTCGGTATCGGCGCTGTTCATTGGCCTAGAATTGACAGCTGTCACTAGCGTCATATGAACGAACCAAAACTAACCAAAGATATCGCACAGAATAATAATTAACTTTCCCATAAATATCATTAGAAAGACGAAACAATAGCTTTTATGGTTGTTTCTTTGATTTCAGGTGAGATTAGTATAAGCGGTGTGTTGTGTTGTTGTGTAAATGCATAATTGTGTTAAATAAACATTCTTTGATTTCAGAGAAACTCATTTGTTATTGTTCCTAAAACTTATATAAGCACATTATATATACACAAGCTGATCTCGAAACGCGACAGGCCGAAGCGAGTCACTATGACGGTCTTTACATCTGTGTACTGTGGTCACGACGGGACCCAGTTCGGACAACCACCCTAACATCTCAGAATGTAGCTTCTCTCTTGTTTTACCGAATGTAGCTTTGTTAGCCGAAACCGAACGCCTCGGTCAGACACTAGAGATAAAACAAATATAAATATGGAGTAGTTTCGTCCAACCCCCTGCTCATCATGTTAGCAGGAACACTACAAACATCTGTAGTAATAATATTACTGTGTAACAAACACGTACCTATATAGAGTGGTTACAACCAACTCTAAAATTAATAAATAGGATAAAGAAACTAAAACCATAATAGTAACGCCACAGATAACAAGTTATTACTTTGTCTGGCTCTTGTTGCGTTTGATTGCCACCCAGTCCGAGGGAGGGGAGGGGTGGGAGGTAGTTTGTCATACTCTTGTTAAACCATTCGTCTTGCAATCACTACGTATGCGTCAACGGTGCACCTTAATAATTTATATTTGGTTTCATACAAATACTATGCTGTGGAAGTGATATCACATATCGTCAGGACAGCTCAACAGCCTAACAGGTGGGTGGCAATAGTTACATCGCATGAGCCAAAGACCTAGAAAAATTACAGTCCACTTTTAAATTCCATGGAACCTTCCAAGCTCACGGCGGTTCCACATACAATTATGAAATAAAAAGAAACTATAAACGCTCGTCAAAAGTAATATGGTAAAAGAAGAAAGAAACAAACATTTTTTGAGGAAAAAAGGTACAACGCACGACATATCCATATATGTATGTGTTAATCTAGTTTTCCGGCGAGCGTGTTCACACCGTCCTATGGTATTGGGTTCTTTGAACGAAGCGTGATCTGAACCACGCTTTCCATCAGGCATGGTATGCCAGTCACTAAGCCAAGTAAAAAAAAAACATTTATATATTTAACTAATTTGGGAGTCGAAGCTGCTCGCGACCGTAGGCTTTACCCTAGCTTCCCTACACGTGACTCCTGGGTGGTGCTAAACGAGCAGCAGCGAGGTGGTAGGGCGTCGGGCCCGTCTGGATCGCGACCACAGTACATGGGTGTAAAGCCCGTCATAGTGACCAGTTTCGGCTTGTCGCGTTTCGGGATCCGCTTGTGTATATCCAGTAGCTCGTATGCCTAGAGACCTTCAGACGTGGTATATGTGGGCCGACATGACGATGTAGACTATCAATGGATTTTCATCCTTTGATAGTCGCTTTCGTTTTTGGACTACACTGTACTTACCATCAGGATCTCTGTAGTCACTATGTCGAGCCAGTGTAAAAAAAAATGATTCTTTGATGTTCCCGAGATGTGTTGTTTTCTAAATCAGTTTTTAGACGCATTGAGATCGAAAATTCCGTGAAACAGCATCGAATTCGGTTGTCCGGCAGAGAGGACAAGGCGTCGTATGCGTGCTCACATGACGCCTCATTGAGAGGTAGTGAGGGGGGTAACAACTGACCCCCTCCCCTCCCAGAGAGGAGGCCAGTCGCTGGCCGGGTCCGTAGGAAGTATACGGATACCCAGGCCCGACGAAGGCGAAGAGGGGATAGAGTTTGCACCCCGGTGGTTTTAGCCCGTGCAAGTCCGACACACCGGGGGAGTGACCCTCACTACTCCCATGACGGTCCGAAGGTATTTCCACCGGGTTAACAAAAAAAGCATCGAATTCGGTCCGTGTTATAGATACGTAATTTCACGGATTTAAATCGGATCACAGTGCGTTTCCACCCTTAGAAACATGTATGATAACAGTAAAGACAAACGTTTAAAAAAAAACTTACCCCACAGAATACAAAAAAGGGGCATTATTTGTCCGGGAGTTGCTATCAATGACTCTAAACAGTTCCTAACAAGAATTTTTTGTTCACGTGTCTTTTTGTATTTTTTACTTCGAGAACCGTGTTTTTTTACTTTCGAAACCGCTTTGAGAATTTAGTGCACGACATTTTTGTGATACAGCTCGGTTGATCTTTACGCCCAGCGCCTTGCGGGATAGGTAAACTTCTTTACATGTACTTTAATATTCTATTTTAAGAGACAGAATTTCTTTCAACGTACACATTATAAATAAATAATATGTAATCACGCTATATCCCTTTCGGAGTGAGCACAGATAAGTTAGTGGCTGTATCCACTGTGTGCTTGTATGTCATGCCCAACGTGACCAGTAGCGCAGCACTACTACCCGTGATAATTCTATTAGACGCCAAGCGAGATTCCTCACGATGTTTTTTACCTAAATCCATACTTAATTTAGAAAAACCCAGAGAAAACGGAAAAATATAATTAAAATCTCGCTATAGATTGTTAATATTTGACGTTATTTTATGTAAGGGCGTTATTGTGGCTTTTTTTTCTATTTATTCAAGGGACTTTTGTGCCTCGGCACATGCCAGCCCCATCGTATCCTAAACATGCACTACTAGCATTTATTTCTGACTAGCTGATCCGGCAAACGTTGTTTTGCTATATAAGGTTTTGTAATATCTTCTAAGATGTTTATTGAAATTAAGTGATGTCAAAGACAATTTTGTTCACAATTAATACTCTTAATCAACAACACATTTATTTGGATAAAGATTAATATTATTACGTTGATACAACTCTTAACAAATAATGCATTAATTTCGACCAAATTTGTTTACCATAAAAACGGTTCTAGTGACTTAATCTTAAAAGATAGACATATACTGTCCCGGACATTTTTTTAAATCATTTCAAGAGGAATAATTCTTTTTTACATATATTTTTGGTATCTTGAACCGTTTTTGCAGCGCACGCAATGGAAGCCCTCAAGGATGAATAGTTTTGCCCGTTTTTTTCACATTTTCCATTATTTCTTCGCTCCTAATAATTGCATCGAGATGTTATATAGCCTAAAGCCTTCCTCGATAAATGGTCTATTCAACTCAAAAAGAATTTTTCAATTCGAACCAATAGTTCCTGAGATTAGCGCGTTCAAACAAACAAACAAACAAACAAACTCTTCAGCTTTATAATATTAGTATAGATAGGGAGCCATCAGCCTGAACAGCTCCTTTGCTTCGGCTGAGTAAGGTCTCGCTAAAATTCCGCAGAACATGCCTACATCAAATTTGTTCAGGCTAAAGGCTCCCGTCAGAGAATCTCTTGCAGACTGAGATCGGACACGCTCCATTAGCAAATGTTGTACGGCATCTACTTTCTCACACGTGCTGCAGTTTGGTGACTCCACAAGCTTCGTCAGATGTTTAAATTTGCCTGCTGGAATGTGACCTGACCTCAGCCTGTGTGCTAACACTATAAGTTATCTACTGATGACTTCATTAGCAAGCCATGGTAGATGAGGAGGCTCACATGATGATGTCCTGGCCAGTTTCGGCGACGGCGACTGTTTCAACACCGATTAAGAAATTCGAGGTCCAGTTTTCGGAAACAGTCAATTGCGCAGGAGATATTTAAGTGCATAACTGGACGCGCTGCCAGAGAAGCACTCTCTCGTCCGAGCTCCCTCAGGCCCGATGGAAAGGAGAACCAGTACGTTCGGGAGGGAGCAGGATGCAGGTTTGGTCGAGTTTTCCTTCTCTGAACACCTGGTTGAATTGCGGTGTTAAAGAGATACCTTAGTCGCCTTTTACGACACCTCAGCAAGAAGAGGGGGTGCTATTCTATTCTGCCGGCAGCCACCACGGCTCACATACTGGAGTCTTGTACCATATACCTTTGGCCAAAGATCGTTCATTAAAAAAGTTTTTCCATATTGTGGCTTTATTCAATGGGAAGTTATAATACAAAATGTCTTAAAGTGTGCACGATTCAATGTCTCCAAGTAAATATTAGGTCCTTACATATGAAATTGGCGTTTTTCGTACTGGCCACTTCAATCACAAATTTCTCCTCTTTGGTAAGGAATTCCAAATTCAAATTTGTACAGCTATAGACTCATGTATTTGTGCTTCGATGATCGTCATTCATTTGTTTTTTTCTTCTGTTTTTTTTCTGTTTGCGTCACTCATTTTACAAAATGGAAAACTTAAAATATCGCATTATTTACGAGTACGAGTTCCGCCGTGGCACTAGTGCTGCGGAAACAACTCGAAGGGTGAATGATGTGTATGGCGGTCGTGTTGCAAAAGAAAACACAGTTCGTTTTTGGTTCCAACGTTTTCGTTCTGGAAATTTCGACCTGTAGAACAAGCCCCGTGGACGGCCTGAGACTCAAGTTGATAATGAAGAGTTGAAGGCTATTGTGGAAGCGGATCCATCGCAAACCACGTCCGAGTTAGCTGCAGGCTGCGATGTTAGTGATAAAACTGTTTTAATTCACTTGAAGCAAATTGGGAAGATTAAAAAGCTTGAAAGGTGGGTACCTCACGAATTGACTGAAGCAAACCGGCAAACGCGCGTCGACTGCTGCGTTACATTACTAAACCGGCACAATAATGAAGGTATTTTAAACCGAATCATTACCTGTGATGAAAAATGGGTCCTTTACGATAATCGGAAGCGCTCAGCGCAATGGTTGGATCCTGGCCAGCCAGCCAAATCCTGCCCCAAGCGAAAATTAACCCCAAAAAAGTTACTTGTAAGCGTTTGGTGGACTAGTGCCGGTATTGTTCATTACAGTTTTCTCAAATCTGGCCAGACTATTACGGCTGATGTCTATTGTCAGCAATTGCAAACCATGATGGAAAAGCTAGCGGCTAAACAACCTAGGCTGGTCAATCGCTCCACGCCACTGCTGCTTCACGACAACGCTAGACCACACACTGCGCAACAGACGGCTACTAAATTAGAAGAGCTTCAATTGGAAAGTCTAAGACATCCTCCGTACTCCCCGGACCTTGCTCCAACAGATTACCATTTTTTTCGAAATTTGGATAACTTCTTGCAAGGGAAAAAATTCAACTCCGATGGGGCAGTCCAAATCGCCTTCAAAGATTTTATTGATTCCCGTCCGACTGGTTTTTTTAGTAAAGGGATCAATGAACTACCTATGAGATGGCAAAAGTGCATAGAAAATAATGGTTCATACTTTGATTAATTAAATATATTATATTAAAAAATATTCGACTTTTTGTTCCTCCCATACAAAACGCCAATTTCATATGTAAGGACCTATTATTATTGTGAGTTATATATTCACGACGGCGCGTCGCGTGGGCGGACAGAGACATCGGCTGACTCGATTGTAATAATGGATATCGGGTTGTGTTCCCTCCTAGGCGGTACTCGCAAGTCACTTTGAACAATATATTATATTATATTATTTCAGACTCTGATTTTGAAAATTTTCGATGCGAGGCAAAAAGTACCAATTGACCTCTCGTTTTTTTTTAACTAGAAAATCCTGTACGGAACCATCGGGGTCACTGTGAGGGCAGCGAGTGGGGGGGGGGGTGTCAGACTCCCACTGACCAAAAAACCCCCGGAGTGTCGCTATAATTGCTCCACCCGGGCCTGGAAAATTAAATTCATCCAGACGCCCGGAAAGCTTAAAAGCCTTGTTAAGGCTACATCTCTGAGAGGGGTGGGAGTAAAGAGCCCACCTCCACCAGAACTTCTATCAGGCGGTACACCGGACACGATGAACCACCTCCATCACATCCGGGCAGCAGTATCCCTCAAGTTTACTGCCCGGCTGACTGACGCCCCCCCTCCCACTTGTTGCTAGTCCTTATACCGTAGTTTCTTAATTATATAGATTAATTTTTCAAACGTGTTTACGGCACAATTTGAAGACAAATTTGTATTTAATATTTTTGTAAAAATATCATTTAAGCGAAGTACGATTAACAATAATAACATATCGTTACGCTATACCCCTGTCGGGATGAGCAGACATTAGTGGCTGTATCCACTTCGCGCTTATACATAGATGGGCAAAATGTAATCAGATTAATGAAAATGATTAACGATTACATTTTACGTTTTTTACCATTAATATGACTGCATTTTGCTCATTCATGTTTTGAACACTACATAATCCCAGATTGTATACACATTTATGATTTCTTAATGTTTTAAATGAATTTATTCACGATTACAGAGCAAGAAAGTTTAAATTACGACTACATTTTGTAATCGCTTATCATTAATCAGATTACATTTTGCCCATCTCTGCGCTTACATGTCGTGCCCAACCTGACCAATAGCGCAGCTGATCGCCGCTCTCACAGCGCCAGCACTTTCTTCCTTTGTTCACGCGGAAACACGCTCCCGGTGTTGCCGTGTACATTTTCTCGACTTAATTAATTTTATTCGGTATTTTTGCTCTTTAACTACAAATGATAACTTCGATAGAATCTATTATCGATACTAATTGCCTTAATTAATCGGACATGATGTTTATAATACAGTGTATGAACAATGTTTAGAGATCGTCAACATGACCTCGCAAGTTGAAAATAACGCCGAAACTTGGGTGGACACTAAATATTATTGACCAATTTAAATAATTTAAATTATCGATCTTTAGCGATCCGCCCCGGCTTCGCACGGGTGCAATGTAAGTTTTTTTTACACTGGCTCGACATATTGCCTACAGAGTACCTGATGGTAAGTACAGTGTAGTCCAAAAACGAAAGCGACTATCAAAGGATGAAAATCCATTGATAGTCTACATCGTCATGTCGGCCCGCATATACCGCGACCGAAGGTCTCTAGGTATATGAGCTGCTGGATATACACAAGCTGATCCCGAAACGCGACAAGCCGAAATTGATCACTGTGACGGACTTCACACCCATGTACTGTGGTCGCGATCCAGACGGACACCGACGCCCTACCACCTCGCTGCTGCTCGTTTAGCGCCACCCAGGAGTCACGTATAGGGAAACTAGGGTACAGCCTACGGACGCGAGCAGCTTCGACTCCCAAAAACAACAAATAAAACAAACAAAACAAACATAGGGCAGTTTTTTAAGGCTGGGATTTATATACGCTACTTTAAGTTACCTTAAGTTCTACTAAAACATCATAAACTGTTATATTACTCAATGGATTTGGTAAATCACCGATTTTGTCAACATGGACATTGCTTTGCGAATACTATGGTTATACTCAAGTTCCTATTACTCGTATATATTCAGTGTTTTGTCAAAACGAATTTATTTTTTGAGAACTTTGCTAAGCTATGTAGAAATAGTGTCCATAAATATCAGCCCAATATATCTATTTTAATGCAATGCTGTCAAGGGCAAGGGCAGTTTCGGTCTACATGCAATTTACAACGTGTGAAATATATTTAATTGGATAAGAAATAATACTGTACTGTACTATACTGTACTCGCTATACTGGCTTGGTAATTAACACATATTTGTTGTAATATGAGATACAAAGAAATAAATTACTGCGGGTTATCATTTAGAGGCAAACATGTGCCATCGTGGACACGTTTACCGATCTTTTGGAAATACACAATTCCGTAGCACATTGACTAGATCTATCTCGTAAGGTTTAGCCAGCGTTTGCGATTTGAGCGCATAAAAACATGTTTGGTACATCACATTACAAATATTGGAATTTTTCGGCTTTTCTTTAACATAATATATATGTTTAAATACATATAAACCATCCTCATGAATCACTCTATCTATTGCTGCAAACTGCATTAAAATCTGTTAGATAATTTAAAAGATCTCTAAGCGAACGCACAGTTGATGCGGCTTCACTTTATGTTTGCAAAGATGATATTGAACTTTTCTGCCAACCCCATAAAGTTTATCGCGGCGTAAATCATTATTTTCCACGAAGAGAAAATTACATATTCCATAAACGTATTCCGGTCAAAAAATATTTTAAGCTATATAATTTGTGAATTTAAAAAATATATAAAATAATGCAAGAAAAGATCAATGATAAATCATTGAGCGCTCTTTCGGATCAGCGATTGACTTGCGACGAACACGAGCACGGATACAACGTTCGCGTCTCGGCCAAAAGTACCAAGCTTTAATTTTACTATCTTTACTTGGCACAGTGACCACACCACACCTGATGGTAAGCCACGTGCATTCTAAAACACGACAACCATTATAAACAGCGAAGAAAAGCCTATCGGTAGTCGAAGCGTTCATGCCGGCCTGCACAAACATGTCTTCACCGTACGCTGAAAGAATCCCATATCATCGGACTTTAGATACACGCTCGCTGGAAGACCATTCCACAGCCCAACGACCGGCTGCAGTAAGAGTTAGAGAACTCCTTAATCCTAGTCCGGATTTGAGTAACTGTATAACCGTGATAGTGAAAACTTACGTATGGGGCTTTATTATGGAAAGGAAAGTGGTACAAGGTTAATTAACTCTTCAGGACGCCCTCGGTGATACAGAGGGTAGAAAACGCTTATTACTTAACCCTTTTCTTGATAGAGTATCTGTGAAGGTACATCAGAATTTACAAAACCTATTGCCACAAGTATTTAGCGCAAACTTAATATTTTTATATGAATATTTAGGTCATTTCTCAGTTTCTGAACGCACGGTTAGTTTCTATTAGACATCCTTGGAACATAAGGGTTAAACGGTATGAGTATTATTTTGATATTGAAAGAAAGAACATTCTGCCAAGTTAAGGGTAATGTTTTACACTGACATTGGCGAAGTCACAAAGGACCAGTCCTTGGAATAAAGCCATAAACAAAAAAAAAAAAAAGGGTAATGTTCGTCGCAAGTCAATCGCGATTAACAAAATACATAAGCACATTAGCGCGCGCCTGTGCCTGGTGGCGGTCTAAAAAAACGTCCAAGGCAAAGGAACACAAGTATACAGCCGGCTGAATGATATGGGGCTGACGGTTTGTGTACAGTCGCCTACAAAACCTATATCATTATTTTTTTATACTAGATTGGATTTTGTTCGACACAAATAGGAATTTAAATTTCGAAATACGTACGTTGAGAAATGCCGTACGTAGCGCGGGTAGTTTGCTATGAACCGTAGACTTTTTAATTAATTAATTTACAAGGTTAAGAATGAACCCTTATAAAATAGCTTCGTTTTGCCTCTTTTTATACTGGCTCGACAAAGGCTGTATGTCGCAACTGTTGAAAAGTGTCAGACAGTAACCATCGTCGGATAACATATACCACGACTGAAGGTCTCTAGGTATATGAATAAGCGAGTCACTGTGACGCTATACAAACATACTACATATATGTAAAGGTTCCTCTACCTCTTTGACCTGGAAAATAAACGAAAAACCTGGATTGTAACAGTCTACACAACAGTGGACCAAACATGTGCGCCACGTACCGATTGTGCTCGCCTCCCCGCACGTATCCTAGTGTGACGATTATGCGACTTTAGCCCTTTGCCACCTCAAAATAGCCTAAAAGTTTTCACTTAAAAAATATTAAAGTTAACACTCGTGTCACCGACAGTACCCGATATCTGTTGAAAAATTTTTTGAATACTTTCGTAGAACGGCCTCGCCCGATTTTATCACTCGTTACGGGCTTCGATTCCCGGCCCGACAACCGGTTACAGCCTAGACATCTCTATTATTAACATATTGTTACCTACTACTTATTTTTAGGGTTCTGTACCTCAAAGGAACAAATAAAACCTCACATTCATTATATCGAGGGATGATAGGCTATTTGGTTTAAACGACATTTTTTGGTGATATAGTAATATATATATTTTTTTATCGATCCCAAAACTATATACATATATTACTATATCACCGAAAAATATCATTTAAACCAAATAGATTATCACCCCTCGATATTCATCTCATTATCTCTCTCTGCTTGGCATGATCCTTTTTCTCAAAAAGGGTAGTTACATGGAGTCAATGCAGTGAGTATCATGCTCTGCGTAATATAGGTCACGCGAATTAATAAAACGCTCACTATATAAATAATTAATGAAATTCGCGCTGAGACTGCCTTCTGATCCACAAGCCTCCCACAAGCGGCAGATGCCTCCACCACATCGATATACGAAAACTTTGTAGTTCGTTTCTCACTCTCTCTCTCTGTCTAGATCCCTTTTCTCACAAACGCGAGGAGGTTCTAAGGTGGAGTTAATATCAAATACTCATGGGGTACGGGCTAGATTTAGACAAATATTGCAAATTTATTGTTTAATGTATGTATGCGGAGTAACGCTTGTGGATTTCCTTAGATAAGAAGAGATACGCAGAATGGTTGGTTTGAAATATAGTGTCATCAACAGGTTGCACAAAAGAATAATATAAATATATTAAAAAGTCTCAACCTGAAATCTTTATGTATTTATAAAATATATTATACTAGCTGACCCGGCAAACGTTGTTCTGCCATATAAATTATTTCTAGTGAATGTCTTCTGTATTATAATATACAATTCTGGTCATTATGGCTTCCACGTAAAAGGTAGATATATGCTGTCGCGAACTTTTATTCAGAACTAGTCAAGACAAACAATCCTACGGTACATCATCTTTGTGTAACTCCAATGGTTTAGGCAGTGTACGCCAAGATAGTTCTCAGAGGCCAGATTTTTTTCCGACCTTATTGACATGTATCGTTATATTGTGACCAAAATTACATAAAATCATTACAAATTGTAGCCTATATGTTATTCCGATGTATAATCTACATTACTATGGCAGTTTCATGCGAATCCGTCCAGCAGTTTTATCGTGGAAGAGTAACAAACATATTCACAAACTTTCGCATTTATAATATTACTAGTAGGATAAGATTAACATAGGGCGACAAAATTATACTTGCAAAAATAATGCCATGTATTTTGTCCTTTTTTATTTGCGTTTTGCCGATCGAATGTTGCCTTGTCTATGACCTGCTGTCTCTTGTGGTCCGGTATTCCCGGCGGTTCTGTTGTGAAGGTCTTTCCCGGCCACAAAAGTATCGTAAGTTCTAAAAAAAAATCCAGTGGCCCGGGAAATATCATATTTCAAAGTCAACGCAATTAAAATACACGGATTCTGAGCTCCATTAATCGTAGGGCTCCTAGACTTTTCTCGATGACTCCTTAGCTGAAGGTAAAATGCAGAACATCAAACATCGGCCTGCCTCTGTCGGCAACTGTTAATTTTTTTGTTTTTCCTTGCTGGTCTTTGCCGTTTTTAGACTACACTGTACCTTCCGTCAGGTGTAATGAAGTCACTGTGTCGAGCCAGTATAAAAAAAGGGGGAAAGTAAATGATTTCCGTTTCCTACCAGAAGACTTCCGTTTTCTGGTTGGTCGTGAGCGGGAAGATTGAAGTAACTAATACTGGTCACCACTGTTTAATCACGGAGCATAGTGGGTAAAAGCCAATAATTAATCTCTGTTCCTTGTTTGTTTCTCGTTCCTCAATATGGCACTTTTGCCTTACATACAGCTGCTGTGAACGAAACTATAACGCGATGCAATATGGCACAACGCCATCTACCGAGCCGACATGCAATCACGCCATAGTTTGTTCACAGCAGCTAATTAATGTTTTTTACTCGAATAGTTCCTTTTCATTTTTAAAAAAATATAATCATGAAATACTGAAATAAAAACTCTACGGTTCATAGCAAACTACCCGCGCGAACGTACGGCATTTCTCAACGTACGTATCTCAAAATTTAAATTCCGATTTGTGCCAAACAAAAACTCTGGCAGAAACTAATGACGAAGGAATCTCTTTGTCCCAACGGTATTTGTTCCCCGAACGGACTGTGCCGTGCAATTATACGTTTTGCTGTTTCGCACTAGGGTTGTCACAAGCGCGAACCGATCGGGGTTACAAAGCCAAAAAAATCCCGATTGGCATTGAGTTTCCTGACTGCCTATCGATTGCTATATGTCGTTATATTGATATGTTGTATGTCTCAGAGAATATGTATATATGAATAGCTTACTAAATTGTAATATAGATTTCTACTTGTATCTATTAATAAATATACTAGTGTTTTCATAGATAGTAGCTTTGCCTTAGCGAAAACCATGTATAAGCTAATTTATGTAAGCTAGCTATAGCTGAAGAAAATATTGCTTACTTGGAAATGCTTTGCCTTCTAGTAGTTGTAGTAAGATAGTGTTATATGTTTATAACTCAGTGTAGTTACAGTCCTAATGGTGGTAGATGACAAGGCAGTAGATTAAAGAGAGTATGCTGCCCCGATGAGGTGGAGGTTTATACATGCCCCACGCGCCACTTGATAGAGAGCTCCTAAGGTATGGACTTTACCCACCCACTCTTCCAAACATAGAGGCTGAGTAAGGCTGTTTGCTTTATGGAAATAAAAAAAAAACTGTTTAAACTAAATCGCTACAAAAGGGATATAATTCCATCAATTACTGTTTGAATGATAAAAGTGCGTGCTCTTAATATATGCAATCTCTCTCGCGGGGTACTCAATCTCATGTATATTATATCTGTTATTGTACCTCAGTATGTTAAAAAGATTTGTGTTTCAATTGCTTCAACGCAATCGGGACGTAATTTATAATTCGAATGTTATTGTTAGCCAATTAACCATCGTGATTTAATGCAACGGTCATATAAAATGAACAATGTAAACGATTACTTTGCAACACGTGCACTGGGCAACCGTTGCCGATCAAAATAATATCTTAAAGCAGTGCGTACGATCTTTATATAATAGTTTCAATGGAGTTTTAATTGAGGATAGCGCCGACATATATATTAGAAATATGATCAAGAGCACTAGTTATTTATCAACAATGAATACCTATTACACATAATCACAGCTTTTCTTGAAAATTTTGACAAATAATATAAAAATTGTAAAAAATAGAACAAATTCACCAATCAAGCTAAATATAATCTGTTAAACAAGACAAAAATTCCGGTTATCGGGCCGTCTGGCAGCCCTACGTCCGACGCTCCGGTCGATTATGTTTTTAATTGTTCGCTGATGTCATTTTAATTTTTATCTGTGGTTGCGGTAATTAATGGTCTATTTTCAAATTTCGTGTCAATACGGCACCGTTTATGCCATAGATAATATAAGAAAGGTCATGATTAATGTTGCTACACTTAAAATATGTCTCCGACTCATCTAATAATAATATATCATCATGCTTCTTCCTTTTCAGGGTGAGTAGAAATTCATCAGTGGCCTTTAGAGTAATTCAATATTCAGATGAAATAGTCTGAGTTTTAATCGAGCTAGTAACCGCAGGATTTTAGCTAAAAGTTCAACCGATTTCAAAGAATTACTGTAGGCACCTATATTTTTACTCGAAGATAGACGATACCGATTTCTTCGGTCGTACATTCAAAGTGATGATAATATCCAATTTCCGTCTTGGCGACATTTCCAAACATAGATGGGTAAAACGTTATCAGATTGATAAAAATGATTAACGACTACATTTTTTACCATTAATATGACTGCATTTTGCTCATTTATGTTTTAAACACTACAAAATCCCAGATTGTATACACATTTATCATTTCTTAATGTTTTAAATGGATTTAATCATGATTACAGAGCAAGAAAATTAAAATCACAACTACATTTTGTAATCGTTCATCCTTAATCAGATTACATTTGCCCATCTCTGTTTCCAAATCACTTCAATTAAGGGAGGCTTGCAGTCAATTGAGCACAATATGTTTGGCGCGTGAATGCTAGCGCTTGCACAAACGGACCCTCTCCTCTAAACTCTTCTTAATCTAATAGGACAGGGAACTGATACAACTAGAGAGAGGCAGGATGCAGTGTCTGGGCACTGACAACTGACCCTATCAGCACCCCAGGCCTTTCACAATGCCTTGCCGCCTCTCCCGAGTAGTCGAGTAGACCAGGCTGCCATTAAAATGATATTATGGAGAATAAGTAGCCAGATTGTTGTACTAAGCGGGAGCTGTCCGCAACAACTTGCGCCCCTCAACCAGGTTTCAGCCACGATCTGGCGTGGTTGCCAGGGCGCGGCCGCTGCGTGCTGCACAGCTGCTAGAAGACGCTGGTGACAGTACATGGAAACCAACGAAAGTGAAACTCAAAATAGCAAATATAGCAAACCGTTATAGTTACAGGTATAGGTTACGGTATAGTTACAGAGTACCTGATGGTAAGTACAGTGTAGTGCAAAAACGAAAGCGACTATCAATGGATTTTCATCCTTTGATAGTCTACATCGTCATATCGGCCCACATATACCACGACTGAAGGTCTCTAGGTATACGAGCTACTGGATATGCACAAGCTGACCCCGAAACGCGACAAGCCGAAACTGGTCACTATGACGGGCTTTACACCCATGTACTGTGGTCACGATCCAGACGGGCACCGACGCCCTACCACCTCGCTGCTGCTCGTTTAGCACCACCCAGGAGTCACGTGTAGGGAAACTAGGGTAAAGCCTACGCACGCGAGCAGCTTCGACTCCCAAAATACACATCTCGACAGCGTTCTCACAATTTATTTACATCTTACATCACAAAAACTCATAAAACGCACAATTACCGTTAATATTTAAATCTGGCAACACTTAACGCTCGTTTTCCCACAAAACGTCTTCGCTTACCTATTTAACTTTTTGGTGTTATATTTCCGAGATAAGAAACTTTGTACATCTTTATAAAGTCAACCTTGATTTATTTAAAATTGTCAATAAATATTAATAAGGCAACGCGCGTCCGGTGTTCCCAGACGCTCCGTTTTGGCAGAGCTTTAAACAATATTTCGTATACATTTATCTTTTACTTATTTATTTTTAATTACGGATACATACAGAAGTTTAAAAACAATAAAAAAATACACAAACGAGTAAAGTTTCCACACAAAATAATAATCAAGCTAAGAGAGATAAAACACAAATGGAAAACTTATTATAATATATTATGATATAAATAATTAGTGGCTGTATCCATTTTGCGCCTTTATATCGTGCCCAACATGACCAGTAGCGCCGCGGATCCCCGTTCTCATAGCCGCTTATATAGTGGATATAGTGTGTCGAAATTTTTTTTTTTACATCTCATGTGGTTATAATCTAGCAGACTATAAATCCTTGTCTACAGATAATAAACTTGTTTGACATAAATCTCTAGTTTATTGTCTATTGTTGTCTATGGTCCGTCGCGTCGCGAGCTTTCTAAACGAAATAAAAAATCGATTAAGCATAACCACGAATTGAAAGAATAACAAAAAAAATAATATCAACCCGACCGTAGCAATGTCACAGAGCGAAAATAGAAAAAAAAATTGTCTATGACAACAATGCTACCAACCTCAAACAAAAAAATAAACCAAAATATATATGTATTCCTAAAAACTATACAAATAATTACTAGTTCGGCTTAATTTAATAACCTATCTTCGTAGAGTCTATACTTCTGAACTTAGAAATATGTTCTTTGAACATTGAGTTTTTTTTTATACCGCAACCACCCATTATGGATAGATTTTGCATATATCACCCCTAAAGGAGTAAAATAAGGGTTGAAAGTTTGTTTGAAAAATACGTAATAAGCTTCATCGCTTATTACCAGGTATGATTGAGGACAAGCGTGAGCCAGTTTGTAATAATAATTATTAAATTTATAATATAATCATCTCTGAATCATTTTATATTTCATAGTTGTGCCCGCGACTTCATCCGCGTGGAATAGTGTTTTTGGGTAGTATTTTTAAATATTTAGGCTAATTTGGGTAAGCACACAGGCATATGTCCCCACCTACACCGCGCCGCAGCACGCCGCGTGGCTGTCAGCTTCATTGTGTGCGGCGTGGAGGCTGGCAAGCTTTTTAATAAGGTGCCTGCACAAATAGCTCTTGTATTTGTGCAGGCCGGCATGATGGCTGCGATTAGTGATAGGTTTTAGTTACTATTGATAATCGTTGCCGTTTTTGGACTACAACGTGCTTACCTTCTGGTGTGATATGGTCACTGTGTCGTGTCAGGCTACAAAGAAGCAGCTGATCCAAATTACCATAAAAAATCGGTGCAATTGTTTATAAGCTACAATATCATAGACAGACATACAAATACACAGATCCATACATACAAGGGTTAAATTTAAAATAGCTTTCTTTTTAAAAAATGGTCAAGCTGAATTAAAAATCCCAATTAGTGGTAAAACTCCACAATTTTAAGGTAAAATACTGAGCTAGTATCACTGTATGACATCGCATATTTTGTATCCGTGCACGTTGTCGACCGGCATTGGTTTCTCGTGACCCTGTGGTTCCGTTCAAAGGGTCAACAGTCACGATGGCCCTTAAATAACTTTATTGTTCTTTTTTAAGAAAACGATGTTGTATCGAAATTAAACTTGATTTTATTGTCGACTAGCTGACCCGGCTACTACTACTTCGCATCGCCTATTAGTCTATGAATGTCGTGCTAACTAACCCTACTACCCCTCTCCTCCTTTCCCCACCCTACCTGTTGTTTACATTCTAGTGCCGGAGAGCCGCGCCTGAATGTATTTCTTAGCCGAGCGTAAGTTTTCATTTTGCCATAACACTTGAGATATTCTTTTAATCTATACGACTTTAGGCATTATCATAATGTGGGTGAAATGCTTAACGTAACTAAGGAATTTAATGGTGGCCCGGGCACACCTGAGTTAGCCTGGAGTGGAGCGCGCCAGTGGATCTAACCAACCACTCGTGCTGGGTAGTACATACCGCATTCTAAGGACTATTTTTATTTTTTTTAGTGGCCCGGGAGAAAATCCGATATAGGACATTCAGGGCCGCTGTGAGGGCAGCGACCCCGGTGTAGCAGACTTAAAATCCCCGAGGTGTCCCTCGGCTGACTTGGCTGACTAATTTGGCTGACTAACTTGAAAATTGAAAGCTCAAATTGTATTCGGTTTTTTGTGCTTATTTGTTTTTTTTTGTTGATGGTTTTCTTTTCTTTGTTTTTATTGTGTAACAACATCCTAATAACTTATATATATGTATATGTAGGGTTGTCCCGGTGAAGTGGCAGTGCCGCCCGCAAGGCCCTGTCAGAATACCAGCGCTGCAGAGTCCAGGCCTCTGCAGCACAAGCTGAGACAGGGCCCTTATTGGCAACGGCCTAGATTTTCTTGTATATTGTTTATGATTTTTTTATTTATTTTTATGTTTTTTTTTCTGGTTTTTCATGTAATTTATTGTAGCATGTTGTCACTTCTGATTGGCTGCTGCTAATAAAACGTTTTCTTTCTTTCTTTCCCTCAAAGGTTTACTTTACCACCCGCCACAGATTTCTTCCAAACCTAGTGTGGCCTGTGAGCTTCTGTGAGCATCTGGGTTAGCCTGAAGGAGAGCGCTCCATGGGGATTATCCTGCCAATCGTGCAGGATAGTGTGCACCGCAGTCTGAGCACTCTTTTTTTGGTATCCCGCTGGAAATCCTATGTGCCTGACTTTTACTGACTAAAACCACTGGGGTGTTCCTCCAAGCCCAGGGAGCGCTGTGCTACGGGAACTCTCTTCGCGCATCCGCACCATTATAGACGCCTCCAGAATGTAGGGGAGGTGGAATATACATCATCTCCCCATCGTCAAGAGGAGCGTGGAATTACGAGCGACATTGCCGTAGTATAAGCCTAAGCGGTAGCCAAGTCTGAGCACCACTTTTTTTTTTATCCCGGCGGAAAATCCTGCATAGGAGCATCAGGGACGCTATGAGAGCAGCGACCCCGGTTTGTCAGACTCCTACTGACTAAAAGCCCCAGAGAGCCTGGGAAACCAAATTCACCCAGACGCCCGGAGAGCGAAAGGCCTTGTTCAGGCTACTTCTCTGGGAGGGGTAGGAGTAAACAGCCCACTCCTCCAAATTCTGTCACTCAGGTGGCGCGTTCATTGCGCACCGCCCCCTCTCATCCGAGTAACATACTCCCTCAAATACTGCCCGGAGTCTGAGCACCCCTGCCTTAAGGGAAGTCAACCTTTATGGCTTCTTACAATATTCACGGCATGCCGCAGACGTCACTAGCCATAAAAAATCCCATCGGACCGGTTCTACCGCACCACGATATGCCATATAAATTATATTTTAACCCACAAAACAAATTACATCCGAGGAATTAATCAATTTAAATAATTTCATTCGAATGTTACCTATAAACACGTCTCTCTTGCTGGGGACATTAACTATTACTAATTTTTTTATCGTTACTCATAAATTAAACATCCAGATTAACTATTCTCAAGAAATAAATTGGTCTTCTTCTACCACCTGGTAGAGTGATGTCGGAACTGGGTAGTTTATAGTAGACAAGTGTAAAGACCGTCATAGTTTCCACTCCGACGCAGCCTTGAGTTTCTTTCGGCATTTCTTCTCAAAGTAGTCGCTTCCGAAACGCTGGTAGATCACCGTTAGGCTCATTTTACCGGCTGAATCCATAAATCGCTGGCTGAGCAATGATCAAGGTAGCTCTAAAGGCCACTCCCGGCCATCAACATATAATCCTGTCGAAATAAAAGCCGTCATATTGGCTCGCTCTGGCTTGTCCCGTTTCAGGATCAGCTTGTGTATGTCCAGTAGCTCATATACCTAGAGACCTTCAGTCGCGGTATGTGTGGACCGGCATGACGATGTAGACTCAATTGGACTTTCAACCTTTGATAGTCGCTGCCGATTTTGGACTACACTGTAGTTACCATCAGTTGTAATGTAGTAATTTAATTTATAAGGGGACGGTATCCATGCACGGCGAAGCAAACGGCCGTAGATTCGTATCCCGGCACGTACATCAGAATATTCCAGAATACGTATGGATTTAGGCACCTCATGCTCACCGGTGAAGGAAAATACCGTAAGGAAACCCACATGGCTTCTAGTAAGAGCGTCATGTGCACTAGCGCTGTGAGAACAGCAACCAGCTGCGCTACTGGTCACGTTGGGCACGACATAAAACTGCAAAGTGGATATAGCCACTTATGTATCTCTAATATATGTTTTTTTTATAGCTAGAAGTGTCTCCTATACCTGCTTGCTATCTCATCGGTTGTGCGTGATGCGTGGGTTGCTTCTGCGAAAGTCTAGCTCGATAGGCATTGCGAAAGATCTGATAATGGAATTCCTTTGTTCTAAATCATTGGCGACGCCGCGGCGGCACAACGTGCAATCATTGAAAACATGAAATTATAAAGCCTTCGAAACAATTTTATTTATCCTAGCTCGAAAAAGTGACTACATCGCACATGATGGAAAGTATAGTTTAGTCCACGGGCAACGACAGCCAAGGAACGACAATCTATTAGCAAATACACCACGATGGAAGGTCTCTAGGTATGAACAACTGGATATACTCAAACTGAACTGAAACGCGACAAGCCGAAGCAAGTCACTATGACTGTTTTTACCCCTGCATGTGTGCATAAAAGACAATTGCTACCTAATTAAAATTTAAAACATGCCCGAGTAAATTATGTCTCTATTTGCAACTAATTTACTGAGAGCATTCCTATGGCCGCTCTAGACTCTATTGATCGTAGAGCTCCTAGACTAGTTGACTATAACTTAAAAGTCACCTGCCTCGCTCTCTCTTACCGGCAGCACAATGGAGTGTTCTCAGGAGCTACATTCTCTTATTCCACCAGCTCCATTTCATCATGAAACCATTAGACACCGTGTGGGATACCATCCGTATGTGTTGGACGCTTCTTATATTCGCACGAAGACATTCGCTTCTACATTCATCACGCGATCAGGTAAGGAGAGGAACACGCTTCCGGTGAGCATGTTTCCACGATATCATGACTTGGGAGCGTTTAAGAGAAGATTGAATAGGCAGTCCGTCATCGGATTCATTTTCTCCTTCCACCAGGTGTGATTGAGGTCGAACATCCGTAAATAACAATAAAAAGAGTTATAAAGCAATTTACATATAATTGTTGTGATCTGAATTGATAATTATCAAGCAAATTATGACCCTTTGCAAATGTACTCTTATCTCAAAACCGATCGCACACAAAAATAACCCGCGACCATAACTGCTGAGGTGTCTCATTAAACCAGAAAACAGGATTAAATCATTCCAATAAAAAATAAGGTGTTAAATTTGTAGTTATAATCAAAGATATAACCGTAATCGTTATGGTCTCGTGCGGTAATTATCATTAGAGTTATCACGGATTGTGCAACAGTATAACTATATGATAATTTATACATGTAATTAAAATTTTATAAAAACCTGTTATCATTTCCTGCAGTGCCTTATTTGTTTATGCACTTTTTAATCAACTTAAAAGATCGTCCGTTTTATTCGAATGTAATCTACAAGCGACAGTCCGCAGTTTCACTCGCAAAATATTAAAAAATTTACCAAGTGCGAATCAGACACGCACACGGAGTGTTCCGTACAAATTAAAATTGTATGAAAAAAAAATATATTTTTTTTTTATCCTGAACGAGTATGGTGACCACACCCCGTTTGATGGTAAGCATGGTGATGTCCAAAAAACCAATATCATAGTACAGTGAGAACACGCTCGCTGGAAGACCATTCCACACCACATCGACTCGGCGGTAGTAAAAGGTAGAGAACTTATTAACTCTTTTTTTATTGTTGACCCGGTGGAAATACCTTCGGACCGTCAGGGGAGTGGTGAGGGGCACTCCCCAGTGTGTCACACTTGCACCGACTAACACCACCGGGGTGCCAACTCTATCCCCTCTTCGCCTTCTCCGGACCTGGGTCTCCGTATACTTTCTACGGACCCGGCCAGCGACTGGCCTCCTCTCTGGGAGGGGAGGGGGTCAGTTGTCACCCCCCTCACTACCTCTCAATGAGGCGTCATGTGAGCACGCATACGACGCCTTGTCCTCTCTGCCGGACAACCGAATTCGATGCTGTTTCACGGAAGAAATCAACACAACTCGGGAACATCAAAAAAACATTTTTTTTTACACTGGCTCGACATAGTCACTACAGAGATCCTGATGGTAAGTACAGTGTAGTCCAAAAACGAAAGCGACTATCAAGGGATGAAAATCCATTGATAGTCTACATCGTCATGTCGGCCCATATATACCACGTCTGAAGGTCTCTAGGTATACGAGCTAATGGATATACACAAGCGGATCCCGAAACGCGACAAGCCGAAACTGGTCGCTATGACGGGCTTTACACCCATGCACTGTGGTCGCGATCCAGACGGGCCCCGACGCCCTACCATCTCGCTGCTGCTCGTTTAGCACCACCCAGGACTGGCCTCCTCTCTGGGAGGGGAGGGGGTCAATTGTTACCCCCTCACTACCTCTCAATGAGGCGTCATGTGAGCACAAACACGACGCCTTGTCCCCTCTGCCGGAGGGCGGTCGCCCTCGACGTCCAGCGCACGGCTTAAACCTATTAACCCTAGCCAGGATATGGGTTACCGTATAGCTGTGACTCCGCAAACCCGTGCTATGGAAGGGAGAGGTTGAAACAAGGTTAAACCACTCTTCAGAACACTCGCCATGATACAGACGGTAGAAGACGCTCAGTGAGGCAACATCTCTGCGCAATTGGAGCGGTTCGAGATGCTTAGTCACGTCTGGATAATTCACAATGCGGACAGCCCTCCGCTGCAACCTATCCAGGGCGTCGATTAAGCACTGGGCGGAACCGTCCCAGAGATGCGAACAGTACTCCATGCATGGCCCGGGGCCAACAAAAAGTTCAATTCTCTACATAATTCTGAATAATACTCCCTATAATAGTTTTATAAAAAATACTATGTGTGTATTTCTCACCCGTTTACCTCACAAGGGACAAATCATGACGATACAATCTTTTTAAATACAAATCTGACCTTGGAGTCGCGAAAGGCATTACTGGTTGAGATTAAAGCACTTGCAAGGTTTTTACGGTCCATAAATGTCCCTCCGCTGTAACTCATATAAACGACGCTCCAAGGGTCAAAGGCGATCAAAGGTTTGCAATACTTCTCAACTATCGACTGCTTTTTGTGCATTATTGTGAATTAGTTCTAATTGAATTGTTAACTTTTGTTATAAAACGTCCTATATTTACAGAATTAAGAAATAATGATGAAAAAGTTACACAACGTGAATGTGGGAGGAGGTAAGTGCCGAGGCCGACCGAGACCTGCCTCCACAGAGCAAATAAAGAGAATTCTGATGAGGGCTGGTGTCAAAAGACGCGGTATCGGCGAGAGTTTATGAAGGGTTTAATGAATGTTAAGAAAACGAAAGAGGTTTGCAAAACATAAAGAGAAATAGCGTCCAATTATCTCTGTCTACTCCAGTAGGGAACGGGCATGATGATAGGTAAGTAAGCAACCAAGGAAGTGAAACCAAAAATATGTTTTTAACCCTTTCGCTAGGGTACGTCTCGCTGTAAAGTTTTTCGCAGGAAACGGAGCTCCGCGCTGGCAGCGCACGCATCAAACGCCAGCGCAGTCGCGCAGCATGGACGGGACAAAGTAAAGCCTTAAAACGATTTTCATTAGTTTTTAGAAGAAAAGTAATACGGGTTAAATCTATACTAATATTATAAAGCTGAAGAGTTTGTTTGTTTGTTTGTTTGTTTGTTTGTTTGTTTGTTTGAACGCGCTAATCTCAGGAACTACTGGTTCGAATTGAAAAATTCTTTTTGAGTTGAATAGACCATTTATCGAGGAAGGCTTTAGGCTATATAACATCACGATGCAATTATTAGGAGCGAAGAAATAATGGAAAATGTGAAAAAAACGGGCAAAATTATTCATCCTTGAGGGCTTCCATTGCGTGCGCTGCAAAAACGGTTCAAGATATCAAAAATATGTGTAAGAAAGAATTATTCCTCTTGAAATGATCTAAAAAAATGTCCACGACAGTATATGTCTATCTTTTAAGATTAAGTTACTAGAACCGTTTTTATGGTAAACAAATTTGGTCGAAATTAATGCATTATTTGTTAAGAGTTGTATCAACGTAATAATATTAATCTTTATCCAAATAAATGTGTTGTTGATTAAGAGTATTAATTGTGAACAAAACTGTCTTTGACATCACTTAATTTCAATGAACATCTTAGAAGATATTACAAAACCTTATATAGCAAAACAACGTTTGCCGGATCAGCTATGTGTTGATAAGCGCGAAACTCGAGAACGGCTGAACCAATTTGGCTGATTTCTTTTTTGTTGTGTTTGTTGAAATCTAGGGAAGGTTATTACGGAGAGAAAAATTAAAAAAAATGTCTGAAAAAGTCTAAAAACAACACTTTTCTATATTCTCATACAAAAAATTCTTAATAATATTCAAAAGTCAATTTGAACTTTAACACCATAAAGTTTAAATGTTAGTGGACGGGTCCCGGGAAGGCAAAAGAATTGAGTGACGTATAAATATGAATGTCAATATTTGTCAATTTTTATACATATAGCATTAAGGCCAGGTTCCTTCAAACTATTTTCAAAAAACAACCGACAGGCCAATAAGTTTTGGCAGAATGAAATCTGACGGGGAATCTATTAACATTAAAAAAACAATGTGACTTTGTTTTAGAGAAATAGGGCAGAACAAGGTCTGCCGGGACAGCTAGTAAAGTATAGTCACCCATAATGTACAGGCGGCGTTTTTAACTGGTGACCATAATCACCTAGAGTAGCGAAAGGGTTAAAGATGTTTCTACGATTTGTCTAGAGTTAACGCGTTGTGATCTCCAAATTTTAATTATATTATGCCGTTTCTATGTCCTACTTGTGTGAAAAAATCGGCCAAGTGTGAGTAAGGCTCGCGTACCGAAGGTTCCGTACAAACTTATTATAACGAGGGGTGAAACGCTATTTGGTTTACGCGACATTTTTTGGTGATATAGTAATATATATATATATTTTCGGAATCAGCGTTTTTTATCGATTCCAAATATTGTTAGGATCAGAAGCTATTTTACTATATCAGAAACAATTTTACTAAAAAAAACGCTAAATGTAATCGTAGACATTTTTCATTAATCTGATTACATTTTACCCATCTATGTATACAGATAACCTTTCGAGGTTTTCAACAGATTTTTTTACCCTGACTCGACACGGCAGGACACGGTTATTTTAATAGTCATCTTTTTTACTTAGGTGTCATAGAAACTACTCTCTGCAGAGTGTGAGAGAAGAGAAGACAGCCAGGCACGTGCTAATTAAATGCAGCAAACTATCAGCATACCGGGCACAGCACCTCGGCACAGCGAGGTCCCGTCTGGAACTCACCAGCAACATCAGATGGCTGTCAGATTTCCTGGAGGAGCTGGGCTGGGACGATTGAAATCACCTCGACCCAGTCCCACGCAAAATAGGCGCACTCAGACGTCGAGATGCGGAAAATGGGCCCATGTGAGCCTGATACCTCAACAAAGTGAGTACCGAGCACCTGACTGTAAGTACAGTGTAGGACAAAAGCTTTCTTACCTGATCTTTTGTATCTATTGTATAAAGCCCAGGTCAGGCCTTGTATGGAATACTGTTCGCATCTCTGGGATGGGTCTGCCCAGTACTTGCTTGATGCCCTGGATAGGTTGCAGCGTAGGGCTGTCCGCATAGTGAGCGATCCAGACGTTTCTGAACATCTTGAATCGCTCCAATTGCGTAGAGATGTTGGCTCATTAAGTGTTTTCTACCGTTTGTATTATGGCGAGTGTTCTGAAGAGTTGTTTAACCTTGTTCCACCCTCTCCTTTCCTGAATAGAACCACGCGCGCGGAATTGCGGAGTCACAGCTATACGGTATCTCACATCCCGACCAGGACTAAGAGGTTCTCTAACTCCTCCTTTTGCCGTGTCGTTGGGCTGTGGAATGGTCTTCCGGCGAGTGTGTTCCCTCCTTCCTATGATATGGGATCCTTTAAGCGTAGCGTGAAGAGATATTTGTGCGGTCCGGCATGATCGCTGCGACTACCGATGGGTTTTTTCTTACCTTTCGATAGTCGTTGGCGTTTTTTTGGACTGCGCCATGTTTACCATCAGGTTTGGTGCAGTCACTGTGCCGTGTCAGTGTCAAAAAAAAAAGCGAAAGCAACTATCAAAAGACGAAAATCTATTGATTCTCCATTGTCATATCAGCCTATATATACCGCGACTGAAGGTCTCTTACTGTGAGTAACTAAGAGAGATACTCTAGTTGTTCCAGAAGCGCGATATGCCAAAACGAGTTACTATGATGGTCTTTACACTCGTGTTACTGTGGTCATGACCCAGTTCGGGCAATATATTTTAAGTGACTTTGCCGGTCTTTGCAAACACATA
This sequence comes from Automeris io, assembly GCA_036320925.1. Lineage (NCBI taxonomy): Eukaryota > Metazoa > Arthropoda > Insecta > Lepidoptera > Saturniidae > Automeris > Automeris io. The sequence continues at coordinate 5,675,292 of JAUDJH010000031.1, read as the reverse complement.
ATTCTAGCTATGTATTTGTGTATTGTACAGATTTCTGGCGATTCGAAACAGGTATTTGGGCACAACAATCCAGTCCGAAGCGAGATTAGTATCTGAGAGCTCGCGTAACAGCATTAAGTAACGGTTAATAACGAAAAATGACAAATATGAACCAACCTTTTTCTATGAAAATATTCCAATTCACCCCAACACTTGGTATTTTAAAATTTTTTACACAGCAACACTGCACTTCACTTGGTTTTCTGTATTAAAATATTATTATTAATCAGATTTGAGCACAATTTTACTATTTCGATGATAAAGGGATCAAAAAATGTATTCACAGCCAACCTCGATGGCAATACAAACACAACTGAGCTTTTGAAAAAGCTTTTGACAATAAGAACTGGTGCTGTCTCTGTTCAACTCTGTAAATACCGTACGTGTAAGCGAGACGGGTATAATGGCATGCGATGCAAGCGTTGTTTCGTCTTTTTTCACCGATTTCTTTGAACGACGTATAGACCTCTATAGTTCCCGTGAATTATGACTCGGAGCGGCGATCCATTGAGTCTAACTATGGCGCAATAAAATTATAGGAATTTTTATATTTGTTTATTTCATTTGTTTGTTATGCCTAAACGATAAAGTACATAATTTCTTTGTTATGGAATCTTTTGTAATATACACCGTTATAAGTTATAGCAAATACAAGTTACAAGAGATAGTTTTCTCCAAGTTTGTAATAAAAAATAATATAATAATAAATCGTTACGGTATATTCCTTTCGGGGTGAACGGAGACATTAGTGTATTCACTCATTTTTGCTAATGATGATGATGATGTCCTGGCCGGTTTCGGCCACGGCGACTGTTTCAACACCGATTAAGAAATTCGAGGTCCAGTTTTCGGAAACAGTCAATTGCGCAGGAGATATTTAAGTGCATAACTGGACGCGCAGCCAGAAAAGCACTCTCTCGTCCGAGCTCCCTCAGGCCCGATGGAATGGAGAACCAGTACGATCGGGAGGGAGCGAGATGCAGGTTTGGTCGAGTTTTCCTTCTCTGAACACCTGGTTGAATTGCGGTGTTAAAGAGATACCTTAGTCGCCTTTTACGACACCTCAGCAAGAAGAGGGGGGTGCTATTCTATTCTGCCGGCAGCCACCACGGCATTTTTGCTAATATATCGTGCCCAACATGACCAATAGCGCAGCTGACCGCCGTTCTCACAGCACTAGTCCACTTGACATTTCTATTAGATGCCGTTCGGGCTTCCCCACGGTTTTTTCCTTTACCAGTAAGCATGTGGTGGCTAAATCCGTACGTATTCTGGAAAAACCCAGAGGTAAGTGCCGGGATTCGAACTTACGACCGTGTACGTTTTCATGCATGGAAACCAATCCGTTATGCATTGAGCCACAGCCACCAATACAAGCAAAAGATACAATATTGATTATTCCTGTAAGCTAGGATGGGTAAAAAAGGAATGTTTTTTTTTTCACTTGATACTCTGAAATAGTAAGTCGAAAAAAGAGACCATTTCTGTAGAGCAGTAAATTTCCTACAAAATTTAGAGTTTCACCATTTATAATGATTTGTTTTTCATTGAGTTATAAAATTCATAAGAAAAAAAAATTAAGCATTAAAATAATCAAAGTTCAACCGTTAATATCTTTCAAACGGTTAGGTTTACGAAGACATCGTAACAGACCTTTTTTGTAGAGCATTCAATTTCATACAAAATCTTTGGAATAAGATATTTTTTCGAGTGGTTGGAAGCGAGATATAAATTTTTCTATCTGATGATAAGAAAAAATACACTTAGTATTATGAAAGAATAATTGTAAGGCGGAGGACCTTTCCGTTATAATTAAGAGCTCATAATCGGAGAGGCTTTCTTAGAGGTCTCTAGGAACCTATTTTTCAGAGTACCAAGCGAAAAAAAATATTCGTTTGTTTTTGACCCACCTGCTGTATACTGGCTCTACAAAGTGACTGCAGTACTCCTATTGGTAAGTACAGCCCTGTCCAAAATAAACGGCGTTTATCAAAATACGAAAATCCATTGATAATATTCGTCGTCATGTCGGCTCATACACAACAGGACTAGAAGTCTCCAGGTATATAAGTTACGGGACGTACAGATGCAGATCCTGAAACACGACAATAAATTAATAGTAGTCAATAAATTATACGCTCGTGTGGACACGGTGTATTACTCATCAATCACTGCGAACTTCCGATATCATAGACCATGCAGAAACAAGACGTCGCAAATCGTTCTTTACACACAATCAAAAATATCTTTATTTTGTAAGCGGCTACTATTAGCCCTGAGCCTTATTAACTCTGAGAAATTAGAAAAAAACTTTTCGTTTGTTTTAAAACCCGTAAACTTATAAATTTGCGAGTATTATAAAAAAAACAGCTGAATTGAGGGTAAGTTAAGCTTCGATCTTGAATAACTTTTGACTGAGTTGATTTATCAAAAATTGACTTCAGACCTTTTTTGTAGAGCTTTAAATTCTCTACAAAAATAATGACTGGGTATTGCAATACGATATATCGTTCATTAGTTATAAAAGTCAAAAGAAAAAGAAACTTTTGTCCTGTGTTATTTGTATGGGAAATCGAAAAGTGCGATGCGGACAACCTAAATATTAATATTAAGGGCTCATATTTTCAGAGGCCTATTTTGGCATTGAAACAAAACTTTTGAGCGTGGTTCCGAGGATTTTTTTTTTGAAACGCTCTAGGCTAATACCCAACACACACATAAAATAAGTCAATATTGCATATTAACGTCCTCTCATAAAAAAGCAGTGTTCTTCAGAGAAGCACGTGCAAGAAGTTCTTTCAGAGATGTTTTAAAGATGTTTTATTGGCTGACGCTTTACCTTGACACCTGGTGGAAGATGAAGATAATTCCGACGATGGATCGCGTTCACCTAACAAATGCCTATTCACTCTCCTCTTATAGACTCGCAAATCATAAGATCGTGGAAATATGCTCGCTGGAAGCATATTCCACTCCTTAGCTGTTCGCATGATGAATGTAGAAGCGAATCTTTCCGTACGGATATAAGGAACATTCACCACCTGATGGTATCCAACACGGTGTCTAGTGGTTTTAGTGCAGTTCCTGAGAACACTGTCCATTGTGCAACCGGTAAAAGACTGCGAGGGAGGCGACTGTACGTCGATGCTCGATGTTCAGCATTCTAATGTCTACCAAAAAATCATCATCAAGAAGTGTACGAGCTCTATGAAATAAAATTTCAAAGAACTTGTTTAACAAATACGTACAGAAAAAGTACAACCTGTCAGTACAATAGAAGCATTTAGTACTGTTGATGCCAAGTGAGCTCCGACGCCAGAAAGCGGGCTGGCCATCGTCTTGGCAGCGTGGTCTGCCCCTTGGCCAACCGAGAAAAGATCCCGCCGCCGTCGACGACATACCGTTGCCGTTGGTGCGCGTGGAGCCAGTAGAGAAGGAGGCCTCATTAGCGGCGACACTTCCGTCGCTGATTGGAAAATTCGTCTTTAAGGGAGCGTCATGTAATGAACCTGAGAGGGCTATTGCCTGACATGAGAGCTCCAGTGGTGGCGTGCGTGCTCTCACGCACCACTAAGCGGTGGTAGAGGGGTTCCTCAGGCTCCACAGGGTTAATCGTCAGTCCCTTTGGAAGTCTTCGGAGCACTTCAGGGGTTTTAGTCGGGAGGAGTCCGGCATACCGGGGGGCAGCTCTCACTGGCCCCTGACGATCCATGTTGGATTTCCCCTGGGATACCAAAAAAAAAGGCTCTTACTGTTTTACTGTTCCAGATAGTTTTTAAACAAAATGTTTTCATGTAAGTTATTTGTATCTTTATAAGGATAAACTCTTTGAACTGCTATATGTGTTAAATATCGAAGTAAAACGAGATAATGCTTTTTATGCTTTATATTGGATGAACGCCAATGCGTTATACGGCTAGTGCCGTCTATTGTACCAGCTAACATACGTCTATGCACGAATACAATTAGATTTGCACGAATAAAATCACCGAAAGCTCATTCCCAATTTTCAAAATGGCGTCACAACGCAACGAGTTCGTTATTAATGGTATTTATTCAACTCGCATGATTAATAACTAATGAGTTTTATGCAAATCGGCCTTTTTATGGTTTAATTTTTAATAACCAATAATATTATCACGCTTTTTTATACTATGTTTTACAGCTCTGGGTATAAGTCCTTTAGAGTCCGTCGTTCATTTTTTATATATTTTTTACACTGACATAGTGACTACATTGCACCTGATGGTAAGTACAGTGTAGTACAAAAACGAAAGCGACTATCAATCAAAGGATCAAGGAATCAAAGGAAGAAAATCCATTGACAGTCTCCGTCGTCATGTCGGCCCACATATACCGCGACTGAAGGTCTCTAGGTATATGAGCTACTGGATATACACAAGCTGATCCCGAAACGCGACAAGACGAATCTAGTCATTTTGACGGTCTTTACACTTGTGTACTGTGCTCATGACCCAGTTCCGGCAATGGCTCTGCCACCAAAAAAATAAAAATATTTCAATTGTCTAAATTTGGTGTCAAAACCAACGATCTAAGCGACGCGCACTCTACCCCGCGGCATCAAAAAATTACCAATTTGTCCCTGCCCAAGCGCCAATAACGAAAAACAAAATCACGTCCAGAAGGCTACAACAACCAATCAGCAATCCTCCGATGGAGGACACAGAACACAGCCGCTCGCGTTTAAAGCTTGGATGTCAATTCACCACGAGTAACTTCACTCCGTATTGCCAACTTGTGTACTGATACATTCAATCTACGAAGTAGTTGTGGTACTCTAGTGCAGAGATGGGCAAAATGTAATCTGATTAATGATTAACGATTACAAAATATATACGTAATTTTAATTTTCTTGCTCTGTAATCATAATTAAATCCATTTAAAACATTAAGAAATCATAAATGTGTATGCAATTTGGGATTCTGTAGTGTTTAAAACATAGATGAGCAAAATGCAGTATTAATGGTAAAAAACGTAAAATGTAGTCGCTAATCATTTTTATTAATCTGATTACATTTTGCCCATCTATGGTCTAGTGGGTAAGGGGGTACCCCGGCACGTATCTGGAAAAAGTTCCAGACTAAGTAAGGATCTAGGCAGCACATGCTCACCAGTAAAGGAAAACCTCGCGAGGAAACCCGTACGGCATCTAATAGAAATGTCTTGTGTATTAGTGCTGTGAGAACGGCGATCAGCTGCGCCACTGGTCACGTTGGGCACGGCATATAAGTGCAAAAGTTGGTAGATCCACTAATGTACCTCTGCTCATCCCAAAAGGGATATAGCGTGACGAAATATTATTATTATTTTTATATTAGTTCTTATGTGAAATTTAATTGGTTAGCAGCGATAATCATTAAAAAATGTTAAGTATTATGGGTAAGATTCCAAATAATCCTTTTCTTTGACGTTACAATTTAATCATGCTGCGAGGTTTCAGTTTGCAGCTAACTACTAGTTGAGGCGTCTAATTCCAAAACCCGCTATATGGATTTTTCGTACAAAATTACTTAATAGTCCTAATAGTAATTTGAAATGTTTTTATCAAAGCAAATATTATATATGATTTTTTTTCTTTTTTGCTTTTTCATTCTAGAATAATAATTTAAATACCTTATAAGAATGTGATTGTTAAGTCAAAGATTAATCATAAGTTTTTATAAATTTATGGGATTTGAAAACAATATGTTATAGTGGGTTTTGAAATTAGGCTCCTCAGTTGAGCATTGATATTGATAGGACATAAAAGTGTGTGTTTCCTCGTTCTTAATGTAGATGAAGTCGCATGCAGTGGCTAGTTAAACACAAATACACGATTTCAATGAACCGAAACACGATAGTCCCCTATTACACGACGACAAACAAATATTTTGAAATCCTACTAAACCAGACAGACCCTGCGCGTTCGCTGGAGCTTTGAATTCCTATCACTCTGATTTATCTACTGTCCCCTTGTTAAGCTGCTGGCATGGTCATAAACGATAGCGTATCAATTGATTTTTATTTGGGAAAATTCTCAGAGGAGCGTTCCGTCCACACGTCGGCGGTGTTGTATTGGCTAAAATCCTCAAGGTAAAATGTCTTCAACTTCTGGGGCCTAATTCTCTAAGACAATTTAGCGATTCCTTGCTTTGATATCACGTCAATTTCGTAAAAAGTTACAACATTTGCAAAAATCGTATTCTCTGTGATACTTTGTTGAAATGAATCAGATTCGTTACCGTGACATGATAGACAAGACACGCTGTTAACGTGGTTTTCAAATGGTAAGATTTGAGTGTGAAATCTAAATTGTCATAGAGAATTAGGCCCCTGAGCGTTGACGGGAAATACGGGAAATACGGATGATGTAATCAATTTACTTACAAATCAATCACAACGCATCTGACGACCACGTCTTTGGAGGCGGACGCCATCTTCCAAGAAACTACGCTCCGGACGACACTCACTAAAAACTTTTCCAATTCTTACCTCTGTCGTGTCGTCAGGCTATGGAATATACTTCCAACAAGTGTTTTCCCTTCCCCTATGATATTGGATCCTCTAAAAGAAGTTTGAAGAGACTTTCAAGCAGGCTGGCTTGACCTCAGTAACTAACAACGAACAGTCTCTCACTCAATCTTTTATCACCACTGTACGGTAACTCACACCCCAGGTAGGAGTAAGAAGTTCCAACTCTTACTGCAGCCAAGTCGTTGGCCTGTGAAATGCTCTTTTTTTCTTTTTTTTTTTGTTAACCCGGTGGAAATCCCTACGGACCGTCAGGGGAGTGCCGCTCCCCCAGTGTGTCGGACCTGCCCCGACTAAAACTACCGGGGTGTTCCTTCTCCCGTCTGCCGGATGCTAAGGGCAAAGCCGAGCCATCTTCCTCGGCATCCGGCGACGTCCGGCCTTGTTCGGGCCTCACCTACTAGGCGGGGGGCTGTTAGTGGAATGCTCTTCCAGGGAGCGTGTTCCCATCATCCTGTGATATGGGGTCCTTTAAACGAAGCCTGAAGGGATATTTCTTGTAGTCAGAAATAACCACTGGGGCTATTGATTTTTTCCTCTGTTCATTTTTGGACTGCACTATACTTGCCACTTGGTTACTGTGAGACAGGATAATAAAATAGTTTCTTGTCTTTAATACTTGCAGTCAATTTTTGGACTGTGCTGTGCGTAACGTGAAGTGCAGCGTAGCCACTAAGCCGCGCTTGTACAAAAGCATTGCAACGCGTTGGTGATGCGGTTGAGATATTTTCGCTTCATATATAAATTGTTCTATAACTCCATAAGTTACTTGTGAATAGTATAAGGATACTCTGTGTCCCTAATCTATAGTGAATCATGCGACAGATGTCGCTTACAGCAACATAATGACGTTGCGCAAACGCCATTATTATTACATATAGATGATTGAGTGTCGGCTGAAAATCAGCGCTGGATGGCGCGTACAGCGTCGCCCAGCACACGCTGAGCCGAGCGCTGTTTGAGCTGGTTAGTAGCACACAGGATACATGATGTAGTGTTATGTATTATTATTTCATTGTTGGTTTTATATAAATGTGTTGTTTCCTTTGTCTCAATAAATTTTTTCTTTCTTTCTTTTCAACCGCTGTGTCGTCGTGTTGTCAGCGCTTTAGATTTAAACAATAATTGAACCGCCTTGTGACTCTTAAACCGCATTAACGTTAATACGGAGAGATTTAGTGTAATTGTGCGGTTGAAGACTTGATCTATGCCCGTGGCCACCTGGCAGAATTGCATCTCTGGACCCTTGCCGTGCTGAACAGCATATATGCTCAAAAATCTGCAGACCTACAGGTGAGTGGATACAGTTATTCTTGTATATCGGCTGTGATTTATGGAGTGCCAAATTTTCGTGATACCCGTTTTGACAAATTTAAATTTCACTTAACCGCCATTCAAGTTACGATCCCCGCTCCTATGGAAGGTTATTTACACGCCTCTCCATGCGTATTTTATATATTTATTATATATTTGAAAATAATCCAGTAAGTGAAGTTTCTAGTGTCAGGGATCTTGGAGTAATGATTGATAACAAGCTAAATTTCCGTCAACATATTGATATGATAGTACATAAAGCTAATAGGCTGTCAGGTTTTGTTTCTAGACAACTTAAATCTTTTGGCGATCCTAGTATTATCATTCCTATATATAACTGCGTCGTTCGGAGCATATTGGAATATAGTAGTCAAGTATGGAACCCCGGTTATGCTACCCACTCCAATAGAATAGAACGTGTACAGAAACGATTTGTTTATCAGCTATCTTATGTCAGTAACAAATGTAAATCTTTAACATCATATGAGTCCAGACTCCTTTACTTTAAAATGTCTCCATTGAGTGTCAGGCGAAAAGTGGCGGATATTGTCTTTTTGTACAAATTAATACATAATCTGATTGACTGTCCTGAACTGTTAAGCAAGGTAAATTTTGCAGTCCCTCGTCAAGGTAGTAGACTTTCTATACGTAGACCTTTTTCTGTACCATTTTATAAAACTAATATTGGTAAGCACTCCCCTTTCAGTAGAATGCTCTCTGGTTATAATGGTATCTGTAAATCTTTCGATATCTTTCACTCTTCCTTCCCCTTGGCTAAACGTAAGATTTTGCAGTGTGTGCAGGTGTAGCGCGTTTTTTCGTTTTCTGATGATTCTATGTGTCTGATTTATTTATCATAGCATTATTTACTTTGCTTGTTGTGTTCACTTGTTAAGGACACACCTTTTGTATTATTTTAGTAAGATCCGTTTATGTTTTGTATGTTTTTGTGTGATGTCCGGTATGTGAACCAAATAAAAAAAAAAAATAAGGCAAGCAGTTGTAACAACTGATTAGCGCCTGTGTTCTGCTATCAGTTTTTTTTCAATGATTTCTTTTTAGTGATTGAGAAAGTACTTCTCCAGACGATTTTTAAATTAGTTCACATTAAGAACTGAGAGTTTTTGTACTAAATTTTTATTTAATGTACACAAAAAACGCTCCCGCTTATACAATACACCGCTAGTGGTTTGTAATAAGTCCGCTACCTTACAGCGTCTACTAACATGGTTTTTTGTTTAAGGACGTCATAATAAACGATTATGTTCAACCTGCCGGCAGTGAGTCAACGGATTGGGGTTCCTTTATACAGCACTATCTGTTGCCGGCGGCTTCACTCGACCAGTGGGCCAGTCATAGCACATCTCTAACAATAAATCAATGGCATAGATAAACACTTTTCAGTTAACTTTCTGTGGGAGTGGAATGCAAAAGGGATGAATGATCGTAAAACGATGACGTCATCTCTATTAGTCATGACGTTATCAACCACCCTTCTCGGGAAAAATAATTTGGTAAACATTTTTCTTCCTATTCTTCGGAGGGATATACCTATGTATTGTACGTGTGTGTGAGTGTCTGACACTCGAATATAATCGTTAAAATTAAATTATTAGATCGCGATCGTAAATGTAAAATTCCATAGACGTGTTTATAGAGCTGTTAAAAGCGACATTTTTGCTATCGCCACTTTTAATTACCAATTAATTGTTCATGGAGCTGGTTTTGTACACGTCGAAATTGCTAAAAATTTATCCTTCATGAATAGTTTGACATTTAACGTCAGTTGTGGATTTTGTTGCATATTTTAAGGATCAGTTGCAGTGCATTTCATCCCTTCTCTCTCTGGTTGTGTCGATTCCACATCGCATTAGATTAAGCGGAGTTTGGATGAGAGAGTGCGTTGATGCAAGCGCTAGTATTCACGCACCAATATATCCAGCGCAATTGACCGTTTCCGAAAATACTCATCAACGAGCTTGCTGTCGCCGACTGGGGGGAGAGGGGCTGCAGCCCGCGTCACTTGGTATGATTTGGCAAGGTAGCTAAAGCTGGAATCAGTCCGGATTGCATCATGATGTGGATCAGCTAACTTATGAAACATAATTTTCATTAAATCTGTTACTAAATTCATAGATCGGCAAAACGTAACCAGATTAATAATTAACGATCACAAAATGTAAATGTTATATTTGTGCTTTAAACGAAACAAGTCTTGTATTTATAAGAAATCACACCGTTTAATTATAGAAATTACAATTCAATAATTTTGTTGGTTATTTTCATATTGCAACTATATCGAAGATTTAGATCGACCCTTACCATCGCATACACATACAATTTATGTTTTCTGTGCTCGGATAGTATAATATTGATCAAATTTTAATTTCGTTAATTTGTATTAATTTTTGAGGGGAACACATATCAGTTTATATACTATAAACAATAAAACAAAGACACATAAGTAAGTCGTTTTCACAAAAAATACAAAACAACATCAAGCTAAGGGATATAAAACTATAAGAAAAAACTAACTAAATAATTATACAAAAACCAACAAATACAATAAAGAAAAAAACATTAACCGACATATATCCATCATGATTAAAACCCTTCCAAACATTAATGTGTTATATTTGTATCACTGAAATACTTCATTGAGTTTGTATATGTGGAGCTGTTCCGGTGAAGTGGCTGTGTCGATCGCAAGGGCCTGTCAGAATACCAGCGCTGCAGAGTCCAGTGCTCTGTAGCACAAGCTGAGACAGGGCCCTTATTGGCGGCGGCCTAAACATTTTTTTTTTTTATGTATTGTTTGGTTGGTTTTTCTTTTTTATGTTTTTGGTCTTTTATGTGTGTTCTATTGTTCAATGTTTGTTATATGGCTGCTGTTAATAAAACGTTTTCTTTCTTTCTTTCTTTCTTTGTTATGAATTTATATGCAATTGAGGATTCGTTAGTGTTTAAAATATAGACGGGCTAAATGTAATGCTTAATAAATAATGGCTACTGTCAAACTGACAGATCGCCATTAAATTCCCATCCAGCGAGGTGGATTACGGTTTGACGTTTGTCATTACTAGCAAAATTATTAAGTGTTTGATCATAAACCTCTGTTATTTTTGCCACTGGTGAAAATGTCTTCCGCCGTGAACACCCTTATGGTTCATAATAATATTTATACTAATACATCGTCATGATATATCCCAACTGGTGTGAGCAGAGATACTTTAGAGGCAGTATTCACTTTGCGCTTAGTATATCTCGTGCCCAACGTGACCAGTGGCACAGCTGATCGCCGTTGTCACTGTACATGCTATTTCTATTAGATGTCAAGCGCGTTTTTTTGCGATATTTTCTTTCATCGGTTAGCATCCATGGTTGTTTTCTAATTTTTACCTCTGTCATCGGGCTTTGCAATAATCTTCCAGCATATGTGTTCCCTTCTCTCCTATGAAATTGGTCCCATCACAGGTAGTATAGAGTAGTGATGCCACGAATAGTGAATTGGCCGAATACCGAATATTCGGCAACGCTGTCGGCCGAAGCGCCGAATATTCGGCCGCCGAATATTCCTGGAAGTAGCGTGTTTAGTAATAATAATAACCTTTATTTCAACACAAAACTTATGCATATACACAGGGTGATAAGTCTCACCAATTAAGTAAATCTTGTCTCTGGTGAGACTCGCACTTCCGTTCGGGTTATTCAAGGGTGTTTTGTGTTTTTATATGGATATTAACGCTATAAGTTTATTAGTATGTGTGTTTGTGTGTGTGAGAGAGAGAGAGAGAGTGGGTGTGTGAGAGAGAAAGAGAGTGTGTCTGTGAGAGGTTATTTTCTGAGGCTGGTAACATTTACGATGAAAAGCGTAATCGTTTGCTACCAAAAAATGCTGAAAAGCTTATTTTTATCCATCACAACTTACCACTGATCAATTTTAATTACTAAAGTGTTGTAATTTGGAAATAAATACATAAGTTTGAGTAATATAACATGTCTTTTTACATGATTTGGTATTCGGTATTCGGCCGAATAGTATGTATTATACGGCCGAATACCGAATAGCAAAAAAAGTGGCCGAATAGGCCGAATACCGAATAGTTGCCGAATATTCGTGGCATCTCTAGTATAGAGAGACTTTTGAGCAAGCTGGCATCATTAATGGCGACTGTCGACAAATTGATTTCCGAACTACGCTGTGCTTTACACCAAGTGCAGGCAGCAGGACCTTTCTGACAGAAACAAGGCGTTAGAATAGGTTTTTTTTTTTCGATTAGATATTAATGAATGGCCGGGACAGACCTTCATAACTAAATCGCGCGAGAGGGTGAACGCTGAGATTCTTAGCCTGCAAATTTATAGGTTAGGTGGCAAATCAAGGGCACCGTTTCGGGTATGAATCTCGACTTGGGCCGCCAGCCAAAATAAAAAGATTAACGCTGATCTACTAGCGTTTCGGAAGCGACTGCCTTGAGAAGAAACAGCGAAAGAAACTCAAGGCTGCGTCGGAGTGGAACTGCGCCTCAGAACGAAAACCGGTTAGCGACAGTTGGCTGAACTATCCTTCTTCTACAGCGTCGCTGGATACGCTGGTGTCGTGGTATATACCTGGTAAGCCGTGGTGGCTGCCGGCAGAATAGAATAGCACCCGCCTCTTCTTGCTGAGGTGTCGTAAAAGGCGACTAAGGTATCTCTTTAACCCCGCAATTCAACCAGGTGTTCAGAGAAGGAAAACTCGACCAAACCTGCATCCTGCTCCCTCCCGATCGTACTGGTTCTCCTTTCCATGTGGTCTGAGGAAGCTCGGACGACAGAGTGCTTTTCTGGCTGCGCGTCCAGCTATGCATTTAAATATCTCCTGCGCAATTGACTGTTTCCGAAAACTGGACCTCGATTTTCTTAATCGGCGTTGAAATAGTCGCCGTCGCCGAATCCGGCTAGGACATCATCAAATACCTGGTGCATGAGTGTAACCCGCTGTATTGTTAGAATATGGTGGTCAAACTGCGACGCAAGTCTATTATAAAAAAGACTACCTATATAAAAGATCATACATGCGTACTATTTTCAACGCAAGCGAGGTTTTACTGGTAATAAACATATTATAATATCAGCTGTCTGGCCTGCTAGGATTAACTGCCTAGGGGTGTGCCCGTACTGCTAGCGATTTATTTTCATTAAAACGGCGGCCAATGACGCTTTTTTTTTCGAACACGATTTGCTTTGATGGCTGGATAGACCTTCACAACTAAACGAGGGGAGTTTCAACGAAGCCTGACTCTTGGCTGAGTTTTTAGACGTCGCTTAGCAAATTCGAAAATAAATTCGTTATAACAAAAAACTGAATATATATTAAGAATTTGAACTTAACTAAACTCAAGTATAGTATATCCTAAGATTTCGCAGAGTCAAGTCCAAGTCGATAAAATCTGTGTCTTATCATATTCTTTAACATTAATTAATTAATACATAATAAATCCGTAATATTATTCAGAAGAAAAATTATTTAAGAGCTTCTATGTATATACCGCCTTAGAGAAATATTACACTTGCGCGATGTAGGTTAGCAAAATGACATAGGAATCGTTAATCAATATACACACATATACAGAATGATTTTATAGATGAGGGAGATATTACGTAATACAATAATTTGTACCTTCTTATAACTAATAAAAATGTCAATAACAATTTTCCCTAACAAATAGTAAGGAAACATTGACGAACAAATGAGAATTGATCCGTAAAAAGTTTGGACAGCACATTGCATGTGGCGCACGATTGAATGGCATGTAGATGAAATTCCTTTTACGTAATTTTAGGTAAACAGGTAATTGACTCGTTACCCTTTCGTACTTTATCCTGGCTTAGGAGAGACAAAATACCTACTTAATAATTAATTGTTATTTATTCTATCATGTGTGTCATTGCCCCTTAATATGATGACTATAAATTACTTTGTTTTAATTGAAATATTAAGGTATTACTATTTCTAAATATTTGGAAATGGAATCCAATGCTGAATATCCTCCCTGAATATCTCCCTCGTCTATACAATCAGCCTGTATGTATATACGTTTGTGCCCGATAACCTCAGAAATACGTTGACGGATTTGTATGCGGTTTTCACGAATGTATTACAGAAAGATCCATTTAACATTTAGTGCTAAAAGAGTTTTGTAAAGTTTTGTCATTTATATAAAAAACAACGGATGGCATTTACTTATATATACATGTGTCCCATACAAATTAATGCAACCTCATTGTCGGTTTAAACAGGTTATAATAATCATAATCATTCCGAATGGATAATTAAGAACCATTAATTTATTATTATATCTAGCTGTGCTCGCAACTTCGCCTGGATACAGTACGTTTCTACGATCATTTTTTACGACGGCGATCAGCTGTGCTACTGGTCATGTTGGGCACGACATGTAACCACAAAGTGGATACAGACACTGATGTATCTTTGCTAACCCCGTAAGGGATATAGCGTGATTATATATTTTTTAACGTATTTTCAGACAGCGATCAATTTGAATTTGATAAATAAATAAAATATAGATAAAACGGTTGCTGTGCCGAGTGAGAATAATAAAATAGTATTTCTAGTGTAAAATCGCTGTCAGTGAGGCCACGCGACCGCTCCCCGCGACCGCAAGTGGGTATAAAACTCATGCATATGGGTCCCGCATAAAAACATATACTTTTACGAGCCGACGGCGAAAACTGACATTTTTATATCATTTCTCTTTGTTCCCCTTTTTATAAAAACACTAGCAGTTCCCGCGACTTCGCTTGGATGTAATACATGTTTCAGGGTAAAATCTTATTCGTGGCTGTGGTAGCCTAGCGGACTATTGACCGGTATCCATGTGGCAACGCGAATGGTTGTTGGTTTGAATCCCTGCAGGTACCTCTGGGCTTTTCCAGGAGCCCGCATGGCATTTGATAGAAATTTCATTGTACTAGTGCTGTGAAAACGGTGATCAGGTGCGCTACTGGTCACGCTAGAGCAAGACATATAAGAACAAAGTGGATATAGTTACCAATGTACCTCTGTTTACCTTGTAAGTTGCTGCACCCTGCTCACATTTTGCTCATCTATGTTTTAACCACTGCGGAATCTTCAATTGCATACACATTTTTGGGAGTCGAAGCTGCTCGCGTCCGTAGGCTTTACCCTAGTTTCCCTACACGAGACTCCTGGGTGGTGCTAAACGAGCAGCAGCGAGGTGGTAGGGCGTCGGTGCCCGTCTGGATCGCGACCACAGTACATGGGTGTAAAGCCCGTCATAGTGACCAGTTTCGGCTTGTCGCGTTTCGGGATCAGCTTGTGTATATCCAGTAGCTCATATACCTAGAGACCTTCAGTCGTGGTATACGAGGGCCGACATAACGATGTAGACTATCAATGGATTTTCATCCTTTGATAGTCGCTTTCGTTTTTGGAATACACTGTACTTACCATCAGGTACTCTGTAGTCACTATGTCGAGCCAGTGTAAAAAAAAAAAAACATTTATAACTCCTTAATGTTTTAGAGAGATTTAATCATGATTACAGAGCAACAAAATTAAAATTACACCTATTTTGTAATCGTTAATCAATAATAAGATTACATTTGCCCATCTCTGGTTACGACCCAGTTCAGGCACTCGCCCTGCCATCACAATACAAAGTTCAAACGCAACTTTCAAAATAATACAATACAATGTAAATTTGAAACCTCTCTGCCTCTCTCAGTAGCGGTTAAGCGTGAATGTAACCGGAGTGTCTTTAAAAACAGCATGTACAGTGCAAGGTTATTAAAAACATACATTTTTTGCGCGTTCAGAGTCAGTTTTATTGCGTTTTATTGTGCGTTCGGGTACGTACGTAAAACAGTTCGAGGGACAACGAGTGCAACAAATTAGAATAGAAATTATTTTTGTAGGATGGCTGGTTTTCGTGTGAAATATTATTATGTATGAAGTAGTAAACGTAGATAGAATGAGAGGGAGGATAAACGGTTTCTTCGACGAGAGCGCGCTGTGATGTTAAGACGTAGGAAAACGTTTCACTCCGACGCAGCCTTGAGTTTCTTTCGGCGTTTCTTCTCAAGGTAGTCGCTTCCGAAACGCTGGTAGATCACCGTTAGGTTCGTTTTTCAACTGGCCGGCCGCCCAAGTCGAGGTCCGTACCCACAGGGGTGCCCTTGCGTAGCCGCCCAACCCATAAATTTCGCTGGCTGAGCGCCCTCTGCGTTCGCCCACCAAGCCCGGTTTTGTTGTGAAGGTCTTTCCCAGGCCACCAACGTAGGACACGCCGAAAAAAAAAAAAAAAACGTAGGAAAAAGTGTCGCAAAATTATTTTGAAGAGTAAAATAAAGTAGTTTTTAAAGTTCAATTTGGTATTTATCTCATATACCTAGAGACCTTCAGTCGTGGTATATGTGGGCCGACATGACGATGTAGACTATCAATGGATTTTCATCCTTTGATAGTCGCTTTAGTTATTTGGACTACACTGTACTTATCATCAGGTACTCTGTAGTCACTATGCCGAGCCAGTGTAAAAAAAAAATCTGATCTGTAGATCCCCAAAACTACATTTTGTTTTCGTATCACTTGCTCGTAAGTTACGAGTCGTAGCGAGTTTATTATTATACCTCTTTTCGGCTGTAGTGGGAACTAGGCTGAGATTTGTAGACGCTATTTCGACTTTGCTCACCAAAGTTCTCAAAAAATAAATTATTTTTGACAAAAAACTTGAGTATAACCATAGTATTCGCAGAGCTAAGTCCATGTTGATAAATTCGATGACTTACCAAATCCTTTGGCATACATTGAGTAATATAAATTGTAATCTATACTAATATTATAAAGCTGAAGAGTTTGTTTGTTTGTTTGTTTGAACGCGCTAATCTCAGGAACTACTGGTTCGAATTGAAAAATTATTTTTGTGTTGAATAGACCATTTATCGAGGAAGGCTTTAGGCACGATGCAACTATTAGGAGCGAAGAAATTTTGGAAAATATGAAAAAAACGGGGAAAATTATTCATCCTTGAGGGCTTCCATTGCGTGCGCTGCGAAAACAGTTCAAGATACGAAAAATATATATATGAAAGAACTATTCCTCTTAAAATGATCTAAAAAAATGTAGCCGACAGTATATGTCTATCTTTTAAGATGAAGTCACTAGAATCGTTTTTATAGCAATAAAATCTGGTCGAAATTAATGCATTATTTGTTAAGAATTGTATCAACGTAATGATATTAATCTTTATCCAAATAAATGTATTGTTGATTAAGAGTATTTAATTGTGAACAAAATTGTCTTTGATATCACTTAATTTCAATGAACATCTTAGAAGATATTACAAAACTTTATATAGCAAAACAACGTTTGCCGGATCAGCTAGTCTTTAAATAAAGTCTAAGCAATTTTTTTTACGTCTATAAATCTCACCCTTGGCGTTTATTTCTGTCAGCCGGCCTCTATTCATATGTTATAGAAATTAGTCAAACTGGTTGGTTCTTATGAACTGTCACCAGTGGCGTTTATAGTTGAAATTAATTTAATAGGATTTTTAAAAGGAATTCAATGGATTAAGCACTTGTATGTAAATACAGGATGTAAAATACTCATATTATACTTTGTCGCATGTTTTTAGTTAAAACACTCTAAACACGTTTGCCTGGGCGGTGCGCTTGAGGGAGCGCGCCGCCCAGCTTATCCAAGCCAGAGCGGTGTGTGACGTGTTCCCGCACATTGCTCCAATAACATTAAGGTGCGCGAGGGGTGGCACCTTACACCACGAGGAGTGGTGAGGAGTAGCGCAGAGATGCGGCCTAACAAAAGGTCTGACGTCATCGAGGGTTGGAAAAGAGGTTAGATACCTCCGGCCCTGGTCAGACGGGAAGAAAGAACATCCCGGGGTTTTAGTCGG
The DNA here is from genome assembly GCA_036320925.1 of Automeris io. Lineage (NCBI taxonomy): Eukaryota > Metazoa > Arthropoda > Insecta > Lepidoptera > Saturniidae > Automeris > Automeris io. The sequence goes on along the minus strand of JAUDJH010000031.1, from coordinate 5,657,470 downwards.
TGCAAGTCCGACACACCGGGAGGGCAGCCCTCATCACCTCTAGAGGTCCGTCAGGGATTTCCCCCGGGCTATCAAAAATAAAGCTCTAAACACATTTTAATTTTATTCCTTGCGATAAATCCAAGATAATAATATGACAATATAATAATAATAATACTCGAGCTGCATTAATTATACATATATCACTTTGCGTTACAACGTATCGAGACTCGGATTTAAGCCCCGTGAGAAACATAAACGAATTGCGCTGGCGCCACAAACGTGTTAAATGAATTTCGTCCCCAGTGTGTCTCAAACGCAATGCCGTGTCACATAAATGTGATATTATGACAAAATGGCCCCCCGCGTCTCGGACAAGCCTCGGCTCGCAATAAAACAATCGAGTATTATCCAAATAATCCTTGGATTATTTTACTTTATTTTCATAAAATATTATTGTTTACTGTCCATTTTATTCTTAATGTGACATATTTTAAAATTTAATGGCCATTAAATACTAGCTTATTTAAAATATGATGAATTAAGTTAGGACCATGAGTTTGGAAGATAGACTAGAGAAAGCCTGCTACCCGTCTGAGGTCCTAAAGGTGGGCTCTTTACTACCACTCTCATAAAGATGGAGCCTGAATATGGCTGCTCGGTCGTGGTAAGGTGGCCAGCAGAGTTTAGAGGTGCACCCCAGGTCTATAGCCAGCGAGAGTAAGGCGCACCGGAGCCTCTGCTCTCACGGCTGCTCTCACAGTCCTGTGCAGGACTTGCCATCAGGTTACCAAAAAAATTGTTTTTGCTTTGCGTTAGGTAAAAATTAATAGATGATTTATTAATATTTAGACACATTATTACAATAGGTGAATAGAAACCTTTTTTAATACCATAGACCTAAAATCACCTTACGGGGTGAGCAGGGATGTATTAGTGGAAGCATCTACTGTACTTATATATCGCGCCCAATGTGACCAAATATATAAAAAATTGCGCAGCTGATCACCGTTCACACAGCACTAATACACATGACGTTTCTATTAGAAGCCATGCGGGCTCCCCCACGTTATTTTCCGTCATCAGTGAGCATGTGCTGCCTAAATCCATACGTAATATGAAAAAACTCAGAGGTATGTGCCGGGATTCGAACCTACGCCCATTTGTCTTACAGCGCTTGAAAACCGGTCCATTATTCACTACGCCTGCACAGCCGCACACACTAATATCAGGAACTATTTAACCTTATAACTTATAAGGCTACTTTTTAACCAGAAAAAAATATTTTCTACTTTTATATTAAAAAATTATAAGAGAGCGCTAACTCCATCTATGTTCTCGAATTATTTGGAGTCACGATATTCAGCAATAAAGGAGCGATGAGGAAGAACACACTCGGGTTTCCTGTGAATGAATTTGAATATGAATCATGATGTCATTGAACAGAAATTACAATATTTCTCAAGATCAACTCAAAATTGTCTCGCGAGCGACAGTTTAAGCACCCCTCTTCTAGGATAACTGTAGTTTTCATTTACACTGACTTGACAATGTGATTACAGTGCAGCTGATGGTAAGTGCAGTGTAGTCCAAAATCAAGAGCGACCATCGAAGGATGAAAATCCGTTGATAGTCTCCGTCGTCATGTTGGCTCACACATACCGCGACTGAAGGTATCTAAGTGTATGAGTTAATGGATATACACAAACTGATCCTAATACGCGACAGGCCAAAGCGAGTCACTATGACGGTCTTTGCGCTCGTGTACTGTGGTCACGACCCAGTTCGGGCAATCGCCCTGCGACCTCAAAAAGACAAGTTTGAGGGCAGACTAAAGTAATCTCTGTCTCTAATCAAACGCACTAATAGTATAAAGGTTTAAAATGAATAAACATACAAAACTATTGAACATCAAAATTAATCATTTAGAAAACGTCACCTTAAGGTACGCTTTCGATTTTGGCAGATGCGGCTCGGCAGCTTCTCTATTGTCACGGACGCGGCTTTGCCTCACCGGGTAACACCCAGAGACGGGCAAAATGTAATCTAATTAATGACCAACGATTACAAAATGTAGTCATAATTTAAATTTTCTTGCCCTGTAATCATGGTTAAATCCATTTAAAACATTAAGAAATGATAAATGTGTATACAATCTGGGATTCTGTAGTGTTTAAAACATAAATGAGCAAAATGTAGTAATATTAATAGTAAAAAACTTAAAATGTAATCGTTAATCATTTTCATTAATCTGATTACATTTTGCCCATCTATGGTAATACCTTCGTGCAGTCGCTTTTTTTAATCGCATTTTGTTAATGACCGGGAAAGGCCTTTTCAACTACACCACTACGCGAGCCGGGATAAGTAATGTCCTTATGCCGTTGCACAAATGTACCCTCGTAGGCGGGATGATTTTATAAAAATAAAGATTGCGATAATTTGAGACAGTTAAAAAGTACATACCAGTTGGCAGCGGTAGTCAGGCACTTTACAAATCACTCACTGTGTGTATTTGAGTGCATATAATGTAGAGTATGGTGTTTGTGAGGATTTGCAATGTGTAAGCGAGTTTGAAAATAATTAGATGTGATTATACGGAAAAAAAGAATGCGATGCGATGTATTGAGTTTTAAGCGAGAAAGGTTTTGGGAGTCGAAGCTGCTCGCGTCCGTAGGCTTTACCCTAGTTTCCTTACACTTGACTCCTGGGTGGTGCTAAACGAGCAGCAGCAAGGTGGTAGGGCGTCGGTGCCTGTCTGGATCGCGACCACAGTGCACGTATGTAAAGCCCGTCATAGTGACCAGTTTCGGTTTGTCACGTTTCGGGATCAGCTTGTGTATATCCAGTAGCTCATATACCTAGAGACCTTCAGTTGTGGTATATGCGGGCCGACATGACGATGTTGACTATCAATGGATTTTCATCCTTTGATAGTCGCTTTCGTTTTTGGACTACACTGTACTTACCATCAGGTACTCTGTAGTCACAATGTCGAGCCAGTGTAAAAAAAAGGTTATGCAAGAAGTGAATGATGTATGGTACACCAGATGGCGTTTGCATTTAGGTGCCTTTACATTATTAATTTATAGTTCTGGGGTTGCGCCTTTTGGCGCGACTAACCAGGCTTAAGAAGGCAAGCACTAAAGTTGCTCAGGCATCAATTTGTGGGTTGGATAGCAGCGCAATGCATCATTGTGGATACGGACCTCGACTTGGGGAGCCAGCAAAGGAGATGGATCAAACTGTTGAAAAAAAAACGCCTGTAGTAACTCAAGGCTGCGTCGGAGTGAGACAGCGCCTCGGAGCGTTAACGCACCGGTTGGCGACAGTTGACCGAGCTATTCTTCGCCGGCGCTGCCGGTGTTGTGTAATGAATCTAGTGCGTGTGTGTACCTCACTGTTTATTATATCAGCGGCCGCAATGGCCGCAGTAATTGGATCGAAAGGAACAAGAGCGCAGTCGCCTAGTTCGGACGCTTTTATATATAAATACATACAAAGTCGTTCATCGCAACCTTAATCTACCGCCAAACGTGGCGGCTGCTCGGAATTCTGTTTACTTTTTACAAATAAAATGTCGGTCGTACACAAAATCCTGCCATTCTTCATTTTAAACGCGACTTGAGATAACATCTCGTGCTTTTTCATATATTCAATATAATTTGATTACTATCGAAAAGGCACCCGGATGTATAAAAGGAATATTTTCCAACGCACCGCTCTATGAGAAGGGTTGCCATGCGTCACGAAAACCCGGGAATCTCTCCTTTATTTTTCTAAAATTTTTATCTGATCAAAATGTAAAATAAATCCCAATTTATCCCAAATTTGTTTCAGCAGTCGGATCTCTTATTACAAAATTACCTGTTTTCACTGTCATATCATCGTAGAGCCTAACCTACTAAAACTAGAAAATTCTAATTTGGGCAATAGGTTATTTTTATGATACTCAGATTGATATTTGAAAAATTAACCAGATTTGTTCAGAAGGCTATCGCCATATCTATTCCGTTTTAATTTATTATTGTTGTATCTTGCCATGTTTATTTTTCTCAATTCAAAAGGCTGAAACAATGATTGTTATTCTGCTTTTTCTTACATAGTAAACGATCCCAGTGAAGGTTTGTTATTTCGCTAAAAATTGGGCATAGGAACTAACGCATAGAGCCTTGTCTGATTTCTGTATTTTTGAGCGATGGTTCTTTGACAACCCCAATGAGAAAGGATTATAAAAAAAAAGAAAAAAGGCCAAGGCTATCAAAGTAAACATCCAGAATATTCAACCGTGTCTCTGTAATATCATTTTTAAATTCTTTATGATCGCTCTCATAACTGGGCGGGACAAAAAAACAACTGTCCCTTTCAAAACGCGTTTGTAAGAGCAGGCCGGGCATAGTTGTCGATGCTCGACGAAGCGAAACAGAAACAAAACGCCCGGAGTTTTTTATTTTATTAAAAAAGTTGTATTTTTTAAATAAATAAACGTTCCGTCGCACGCAGGGAGACAAATGTGAGCCATTCGTTTTGTGCATGTATTTAGATGTTCGAAAATCAAAGTCCTTTAAACTTTTTGTCCCTTTTACGGAGGTCATCGTAGCTTACACTAGGGATGCGCATTGCTAGAAACATATCGATTATTCTATTTATAATTTCTGATCCTTAGTGAAAAAACTTAGTTAATTGAAAATTTCAACTGCTTGGGAACTTCATAAAACTGTCTAACGGTTAAATACACACTTTTCAAGATTAAGGTAAACGAAACATTGTGAGAAAGCGCGCATGCATCTAATATAAATACCACGAGTATTAGTGCTTTGAAAACAGACATCAGCTACGCTACTGGTCACGTCAGGTACGGCATATAAGCACTAAGTGGATACAGTCACTAATGTATCTCCGTTCACCTAGAAAGGAATCATGGGATTATGTCCCTTTTGACGTCATAACCAACCAGTATGATTTGCTTGCTTTTTTCATTAACTATCTACGCTTACAGCGTTTCCATGGAAGTTATCCCCATTTATTAATTTTTATTTTACTCAGATTGTTCTTGCTATGTAACTAACCTAAATCTATTCTAATATAACCGATCTATATATAGATATATATACCAAGTAGCACTTTCACAGCTTGGACTTGTTTTTTTAATATACTGTAGATGATTTAAAACATCGATAATATGACGTTAAAGCAAATTCGCTCATCCCTAGACTCGGATTATTGAGTTACATTGATGAGTCAAAATGTGTCGTGAAATTGTTTCAGATCAGTTTATTCAACAATTATTATAGTTCATTATTTTAATAAACTTTAACAGTACTTGTAATAAACTAGCTATACCCGCGGCTTCGTTCGATTGATAGTTATACTTTATTTATTTATTTATGTATTTATACGCCATCAATAGTACATTTTTTTTTATAATTTATAGACGAACGTTCGACCTCAGTCACACCTGGTGGAAGCCAGGATTATTACCTAGCAGTAATAATAAAATAGCATGCACCAACTAATTATCGACGATGTATATTAGTTACAGATAGCCACAGCATGGCTCAAAAGCATTCCAGTCGCGGTATATATGGGCCGACATGACGACGGAGACCATCAATGGATTTTCATCCATCGATAGTTGCTTTCGTTTTTGAGCTACACTGTACTTACCATCAGTTGCACTGTAGTTCCTATGTCAAGCCAATGTAAAAAAGCATCGTGAGAAAACCCGCATTGTATCTAATAGAAATGTCATGTGCACTCAAAACTGGTAGAACTTCGAACTTCCAACCCCCTATTCCACCTTCATAGGCTTGGAATATAAAATAATCTACCTTTAGTGGATTCATATTATTTATTTTACAGTGCAAACTCCATATAATGACCCTCAAGGGACTGTGCATATTTTGACGTTATAGAGAGTTGTCGTTAAATGGAGAGAAGAAAAATCTGTATTAGAAAAAGTTTATTTCAGACAAGTGTTAGTAATTACATAAAAAACAATTTTTATTTAATCGCTATTGAGTATAGTCTGTTATTTTTGTTTGACGTCTTTTGCTGCACCAGTAATTTTGTTGTACTTTTTAAACTATTTGTTTCATATCTTGCGATATTGAGGCATCTTGATGATGTTCGGTATGTGGAATGCCGACAGTCGAGTTTATTACGGGCTAGGATAATAAAACGACAAAAGAACGTACACAGCTGCGCAGTTTTTACTAATTTTGGCAACTTCAAAAGGACTTTATATTATTAAATTGCTGTCGTTATTGAGAGTGGGTGCAGTGCTATATAGAGTGTATCATTGTAGGGGAAACAAGCTAAACCAACCAAAGCCGAGTGATATCGACGTTTTAGGGAGTTTGACGTTAAATCGAGTGACGTTATATAGAGTTTACACTGTATTTTATTTTTACATTTTTAAGGACTGCCAGTGGCCAACATACCACAAAACAATAAAAAAAAATGCATATCAATATGTTGCGCCGCTTAAGGCCACTACATCATGCATAAAAAATATAAACATTAAACATTCATCATCATTATCAGCCAACCCAAGCCCACAGCTGGCTATAGGCTCCAACCAAGCGCCAGTGAGTCTCCAGCTCTTGTCTTCCAATCTTCTCCAGACACGTTGCCGAGGGAAGCACCGCGCTGCACCTGCCACTCGCGGTCTCCATTCAAGAACCCGTCTGCTCCAACTGTCATCATTACTTCATCACATGGCCAGCCAACCAGTTCCACCAGTTACCAGTTCAGCTTGCTAATACGGAGAGCTATATCTATCGACAACTTTGGTTCTCTGTCGGGTAACCTCATTTCGGACTCTATCCCTTAGAAAGATGCCCAGCAACTCCCTCCATCATATGCTGGGCGACCTTAAGCTAATGAACTAGCTCAATCGTTAGTGTCCACGTCTCAGCTCCGTGCGTTGGCATAAAACATTAATATTCTGGCATTGTGCAATAGAAGACGAAAAGACCCGAGCCTTGGTAAGTGTCTACATCATAAACGAATCCGATGTCAAAATTCCATATTTCTTTGTTAGGCTCTGATATGTTAGTTAAAACAAGAGGTTTTTATGTGTAGATAAATAACCCCGTCTTTCATGGAAGGTATATTAGTGGTGATAAAAAATGGTCACCGTCAAAAGCTGATACTCTAAATACCGCAGAACGGCATTCCAATAGAGGCATCAACTGCCAAAAATATTTACTTACAACTAGGGATGTTACGAATATCCGAAATCAGCTAATATCCGAAACTGTAGTATATAATATAATTCTGACACGGCACAGTGACCACACCACACCTGATGGTAAGAATGGTAAAATCCATAAACGACAATGGCTATCAACAGTAAAAAAACCTATTGACAGTCGCAGCGATCATGCCGGCCTGCACAAATATCTCTTCACACTTCATTCAAAGGAGACAACATCATAGGACGATGGGAATACGCTCGCGGGAAGACCAAAGTCTAATGAATTTACTAACATAAAGAAAAAATCAAAGCTTTTGTTTTACACTGGCTCGATAAAGTAACTATGTTGGGCTATGTTTTTGGGAGTCGAAACTGATCGCGTCCGTAGGCTTTACCCTAGTTTCCCTACACGTGACTCCTGGGTGGTGCTAAACGAGCAGCAGCGAGGTGGTAGGGCGTCGGTGCCCGTCTGGATCGCGACCACAGTACATGGGTGTAAAGCCCGTCATAGTGACCAGTTTCGGCTTGTCGCGTTTCGGGATCAGCTTGTGTATATCCAGTAGCTCATATACCTAGAGACCTTCAGTCGCGGTATATGTGGGCCGACATGACGATGTAGACTATCAATGGATTTTCATCCTTTGATAGTCGCTTTCGTTTTTGGGCTACACTGTACATACCATCAGGTAATCTGTAGTCACTATGTTGAGCCAATGTAAAAAAAAATCTTTCAAGGTTAAAATCTGAAATGAAGCTACCCGACAAAGGACTAGAGTTGCCGACATAGCTCTCTGCATTAGCAGGCTGAACTGGCAGTGGGCAGTGGAAGAACCGGTGGTCGTTGGAACAAGCGAGTTCTTCAGTGGAGACTGCGAGTTGGTAGATGGAGTGCGGAGCCCCTGGCAAGATGGAGTGACGGTCTCATAGGTGGCCAGAATGGATTGGATGATGGAGCCGAAGACCGGACTCAGTGGCGCTTATAATAATAATAATATTTATTAACAACTAGCTGATCCGGCAAACGTTGTTTTGCTATATAAGATTTGGAATATCTTCTAAGATGTTCATTGAAATTAAGTGATGTCAAAGACAATTTTGTTCACAATTAAATACTCTTAATCAACAACACATTTATTTGGATAAAGATTAATATTATTACGTTGATACAACTCTTAACAAATAACGCATTAATTTCGACCAAATTTGTTTACCATAAAAACGGTTCTAGTGACTTAATCTTAAAAGATAGGTATATACTGTCACGGACATTTTTTTAGATCATTTCAAGAGGAATAATTCTTTCTTACATATATTTTTGGTATCTTGAACCGTTTTTGCAGCGCACGCAATGGAAGCCCTCAAGGATGAATAATTTTCCCCGTTTTTTTCACATTTTCCATTATTTCTTAGTTCCTAATAATTGCATCGCGATGTTATATAGCCTAAAGCCTTCCTCGATAAATCGTCTATTCAAATCAAAAAGAATTTTTAAATTCGAATCAGTAGTTCCTGAGATTAGCGCGTTCAAACAAACAAACAAACTCTTCAGCTTTATAATATTAGTATAGATTACAAACATTGATCTAGTCCCAAATTAAGCTTGCGCTAGTACTATGGGTATTAGACAATATATATATATATATATATATATATAACTAATGAACGATATATCGTATTGCAATACCCATTCATTATTTTTGTAGAGAATTTAACGCTCTACAAAAAAGGTTTAACGATTGATGTTAATTTTCAACAACCAGAATTTTCAAATGTTGTGTTAACTGTCAATGATAATTCGTTTTAAGTGCCTTGTCCACATTTACTATAAAGCAGGAAATAAAGGTTAACAGTTTTCAGAAGTCTAATTTATATTTTGTAAAATGTTTTGGTTTCAATTTTTCTAAAAACACAATAATTTGCCAAATCAGTCAATAAAACAGCTGAATTGAGGGTAAGTTAAACTTCGATCTTGAATAACTTTTGACTGAGTTGATTAATCAAATATTGACTTCAGACCTTTTTTGTAGAGCGTTAAATTCTCTACAAAAATAATGACTGGGTATTGCAATACGATATATCGTTCATTAGTTATAGAAATCAAAAGAAAAAAAACTTTTGTCCTGTGTTATTTGTATGTGAAATCGTAAAGTGCGATGCGGACAACCTAAATATTAATATTAAGGTCTCATATTTTCAGAGGCCTATTTTGGCATTAAAACGAAACTTTTGAGCGAGGTTCCGAGGATTTTTTTTTAAACGCCCTAATATATATATGTATATATACTTAAATACATATATACAACCATGACTCGTGATAAACTCATCTGCTCATCAAAAAAAAGTTTACCACTACCGGGACTCGAACCCAGGACCTTAGCATCGTAAGTAGTGTTGCTACAAACTATGCTATCAGGATGTTATTTGAAGAGGTCTTTGTTCAGCTGTGGGCTAGGGTGGCCATCAGGTACAGTGGAGTCGCTATGCCAAGTCTAGTGATGAAAATGCCTTCCTTGGGAATATTCCCGGGAATTTACGGAATGTTCTTGGAAGTTTTGGGCACTTTGGGTAAATTCCCGGGCATTTTCATCACTAGCCAAGTCTGAACTTGAAGAATATCCGAAACACCGCATGCCTCACAGCCCTATTCGCGACAAAAACGATGCAAAACTGTACAGTAACTCGTCAAAGAAAACAAAATACCGAAGCCTTGGACAAAATTATCCTTAATTATTTCTCATGCAATGCTGTTTTGGTTTCGGCATTGCCAAATTCATTTCAAAACGCACAAAATCAACCTTAAATTATAGCATGTAAGGTATATTTTTAACTGTATGTTTAAATATCAAACAAACTTCAAGAGTTGTATTGCAAAATTTATTTGCGGTCGCCGAAACGATTTTCCGTACATAAATCAACGGGACATCTCCTCAGGAAGTTGTAAAGCTAAGTTTGTTAACATAGCCCCGCCCGTATATGTTTTTATGGCGTAAATTAAAACAATTTTCGAGGTGGAGACTGATTTGTGGACGCCCGAATAATTATTTTAACATCGTAGAAACACTCGTGTGTGTATTGTTAACGGAAATTGTATTTTTTTATAGCGAAACGAAGGCAAACCGGCGAATAAAGTATCTAATGTTGAGCGGTATGTTACCTAGGAGAATCAACAGTATAAGAAGCACCTCCATTGCGCTGCTGACTTGGGAGATCGATTTCCACAGCTTTTTTTGAAAGCCTCAAAGCTCAACTGCTCCCAGGATCAAAATATAACAACACAGGACAGGGTATGTTATTCGCCGGTCAACTCCACCGAGCGTACAGGGTGAGACTATGAGGAGTCCAGCCAGGGAAAGAACCTAACGGTGCTCTAGTAGCGTTTTGGAAACAACTACCTTGAGGAGAAACTCAGAAAGAAAGTCAAGGCTGCGGCGAAGTGGAGGTTATAGAAGCATGCCTGTACAAGTTTTTAATGTCGAATAAGATTTTTTAACACTAAACATACCATAACGGTTCAAATGACCCATTTTGAACTTTTGCATTGAAAATACAAGTATCATCTTATTGTTTTTGCACATTTGACTTCATGACTTTTTCTAATTAACCTACATTAATTTAGTTTTAGTTTTTTTTTTGTTTTATTTAATTCGAGTAATACTTGAACTTGGTGCCGATTTTCGAGAAGCCCGTGAACAACCAAAACAAATCAAATACAAAGGAATCGTTGCCTTAGTCTCCTACAGATGCTTATCAACGTAACAAGTGTCAAATAGGACACTGTAAAGAAAATAAAACCAACAAAATTTGCTCTAAATGTAAAAAATATGTTTGCGGAAAAAGTACAATGGACACACTTATATGTAAAAAATGCGATAAGCAATAATTAAAAATTATTATTCTTACTTTTGTAATAGAAATGGTCAATATAGAGTTTTTTTAATATAATAAATTTTATTATTATGTTTATTTCGTACCTAACATCCATATAATACATCCAAGCAGGAAATAAGTATCTAAAAAGTGTTGGAATGTTTAGTGTTAATGCTTTTAAATCAATATAAATGCTATTATATATACATGACATCATGAGTGTGCATGTAGGTAGCATCGTGAAGAAACCCGCATAACATCCAATGGAAATGTGGGTTTACGGAGTCACATCTCTTCGGAAGCTCGCCTGCCAGCTAGGGCTAAGTTCTCTAACTCTTATTGCAGCCGAGACGTTGGGCTGTGGAATGGTCTTCTGACGAGCGTGTACCCATCCTATGATTTGCGATCCTTCAAGGGAAAGTTTTTATTACAGTTGATAGTTGTCCTTTTTTATACTGCACCGTGCTAACCAACAGGTATGGTATGGTCACTAGGCCGTGTCAGGATAAACAATAATGTGTGCTAGGGCTGTGATCACGGCGATCCGCTGCGCTACTGGTCACGTTGGGCACGACATATAAACGCAAAGTGGATGCAGCCACCGATGTATCTCTGCCCGTCTTGAAAGGGATATACCGTGACGTTTATATTATTGCTTTTGGAGGATTTACAGGTGATTTATGGACGACGGTGATATTGGGGATTCGATTTTAATTCCAAATATAGTGATATCGTAATATTTCCTTTAAAACAAAGTCAAAAACAGTCGACATATTTAGAGACAATCACACACATGGACGAATGAATAGCAATTAATTATTAAGTAGGTATTTCGCCTGTCCTGAGCCAGGATACAGTTTACCTAAAAGAAACTCTACTTAGGGCGGCTTGCAGTAGCAAATTAAATCTAGTTTAGACTTACATAAAATGCTATTTAGCGCTCAACTGTACTTATGGTCTTGCACAGAATCAAAACCCAGTTGTAACAACTCGTAAACTCAAATCATTATTAAGATAGAATTAATGCTCTTCGATTAATTAGCATCTATAAAAGCTTAAACTAGATTTAATTTGTTAGTGCAAGCCGCCCTTATTATGAAACCGTACGCCACACGTGACATTCACATTTTTAATACGGTTTAACTCTCATTTGTTAACCAATGTTTCTTTATGATTTGTTATAGAATATAGTTACTTACATTTATATCTGTGCACGCCGCTCAGGGCTGCCCTGGGTTTTTCAACTTAGTGAACTGTAAATTTGCAGGTGCTGGTAGGCTATTTTCCGGGCCCTATTAAATGCACACGACCATTATAAGATATACACATATGCATTCCTGGATCCAGGGAAAGCTTTCGGAGCAGCGAATCCTCTGTTGCCGTGTGCTCGATGAAAAATATGAAAGTCCGTAGCCGTGTTTAAACGGGTAGGAATAAAATCCAGTAATTTATATATTACATCACTTGTTTATTGCTTTTACAATTCGTCCTCTCTTTTACAATCCGTCCTATCTGTTCAAGAGCTAGCGTCCGAATGCCGTTGCGTGTCCTTTTTTTTTTACACTGGCTCGACATAGTGACTACAGAGTTCCTGATGGTAAGTACAGTGTAGTCCAAAAACGAAAGCGACTATCAAAGGATGAAAATCCATTGATAGTCTACATCGTCATGTCGGCCCACATATATCACGACTGAATACATAAGCTGATCCCGAAACGCGACAAGCCGAAACTAGTCACTATGACGGGCTTTACACCCTTGTACTGTGGTCGCGGTCCAGACGTGCACCGACGCCCTACCACCTCGCTGCTGCTCGTTTAGCACCACCCAGGAGTCACGTGTAGGGAAACTAGGGTAAAGCCTACGAAGGCGAGCAGCTTCGACTACCAAAAATCTCCCTTATATCCCTCCACCGTCATTAAACCGGCATTACCAGAAATGTAAATGTTGCCAGTGAATGAATTAATAAAAACCACGGCTTAAGTGACACGCAAGTCGCAACGTATTCAAATACAATTTTACCTTAATTTACAGCGAAATAAATATTTAACACTTTTAAAAATGCTAACAAGTGTTATACCGACTCCGTGCTAAATAAATTATCCCACGCAGCACAAATACCGACAGCACAGTAATCAACAATAATAAAATCCGTAGGCGGAGTTAAAACAACAAGTCTTCCTTTAAATATTTGATGTACAAGCTATGGCGGCTTCTGAACGAGTGTTGTCGTCGCTTGCCACCGTACAACGCCATCTAGCGGTAGGCTTGCAGAAAAATATATGTATAAAATATAATAGCGTGTACAATATTATTTGCAAGGTAGAAATTATTGTATTCTGAAATATTTCCCTCGTCACCTGTACCATATATTCCCTACTAGCTGATCCGGCAAACGTTGTTTTGCTATATAAGGTTTTGTAATATCTTCTAAGATGTTCATTAAATTAAGTGATGTCAAAGACAATTTTCTTCACAATTAAATACTCTTAATCAACAACACATTTATTTGGATAAAGATTAATATTATTACGTTGATACAACTCTTAACAAATAATGCATTTATTTCGACCAAATTCGATTACCATAAAAACGGTTCTAGTGACTTAATTTTAAAAGATAGATATATACTATTGCGGAAATTTTTTTAGATCATTTCAAGAGGAATAATTCTTTCTTACATATATTTTTGGTATCTTGAACCGTTTTTGCAGCGCACGCAATGGAAGCCCTCAAGGATGAATAATTTTCCCCGTTTTTTTTTCACATTTTCCATTATTTCTTCGCTCCTAATAATTACATCGTGATGTTATATAGCCTAAAGCCTTCCTCGATAAATGGTCTATTCAACACAAAAAGAATTTTACAATTGGAACCAGTAGTTCCAGAGATTAGCGCGTTCAAACAAACAAACAACCTCTTCAGCTTTATAATATTAGTATAGATTTGGTGCGCGTTTTAGACAATTCGCGTGACCTGGGTAACCCAGTACACCCCAGTACCAGTGCGCGTACCCAGTGCGCAAACACTACCGATTATTGGCCCCATCTTCCATCAGGTGTAGAGTGCATCCTCCGATATCCATAAGTGAGCGTGTGCGATGTATTCCCGCGCACCGCTCTAATGACAGTTCATAGAGACGAATGGCGAGTGGTAATTTTTACCAGCCTCCGCACAATAGGAGGCCTGAAGGTCGACGTCGCCCGGTGCAAAGGTTGAACCAGCCGTTCCCTTGGCCTCGGCAAACTGGGGCCGTTCTGACGTTTCACGAGGATTGCCCAGGGTTACAAAAATAATAAAAAAAGGATTGTTCCTTTAGTTATAAAAAAAAGTTGCAATAAAACAAGAATTATGTAAAAGCATATTTTAATTTTTAACCTTATCAACATTTCTTTACACTTTATTTCACAGCTTTGGTCTCTTTAGAGCGCACATTTTTTTACACATTGTATTTCTAAAAAATAAAACCAACGAAAAATAAAAATCTTTTTCAATTTTGCACGCTCCAGCAATCTTAATAACTACAATCCCGTGTTCTGCCCTTATTATCTATGGTAAATAAGTTTTTTTTTTAACTAAAAACCATAAACTAGCGTTTGCCTAATCTGTGCGTTTTTTTTTATTGTACTATTCATAAAATTTTCCTTTCGACTAACTCGGACTATATATTAATATTAGATTTATAAAATTGCTGGTCCTTCACGCCGGATAAAGTGAAAATCGTTAGTCAGTCGAAGAACGAAACAAACACACTGCCAAATGCAAATAAAATTCGGTTAAAAATAATTAAATTATACGAGCACCAAGGAAAGTAAAAAGAAAAATAAGGAAAAACAAAATGACAAAAAATATATCAGTCACACTTGTCACAAATAATTTTACCAACCCTCTTAAACTTATCACTAAGAGACTATAATTTTTTCTATAAAATCTAAAAGAAAAAAAAAACGAAAATGCTGTGACAATAAATTTATATTCATCTGAAAAACTATAAGACCAGAAATTTGAAAAACTTTGGCAAGACTTTTTTGTTTCTAAAATTTTTCAACAAACGAAAACAAAAACAACGATCAGACATTTTCATTGTGACGAAACGATTTTTTCTTCTCACTTAATAGACTAAAAATTTACAATTTTATACAATTGTCACGTAAATTCGACAAATTATCACTTCCCTAACTACTTTTTTTACAATCACAGCATCACTTTGTCATGCTGGAATTGGAAAAATGGAAAATGACACATCTACTGTCCTTTTTCCGTAAGTAACCAACTTATTTCCTATTTTTAAAAAAAATCGACATAGATACCCATCCCACCGTTTTTTCAACATAATTTGACGTAAATTAATATCAAAACCAACCTCTATGTCCTCCATAAAATAAACAGCAAAAAAAAAATGTTTGTACGGAAAAAGGAAGTAAAATATGAAAGAAAAATAAAGACAGCCTTACGATCCACAAAGGCTCGACCTTCAACCAATGGCAATGAATTATTGTAAATATCTTATGGTAACTATGTGTTTACAAACTACATACATGATTATCATACTTAAAAAAAATGAAGAAAAACGATCAATACTCGAATTGCTCTGTATGAAAATACAACGGGACATGATTTTTTTACAAAAAAATTAAGTAATTTCTCCCCAATTTATAAATATATATCAAACGACGATTTATGATGCGACGACTGTACTCATTGCCAATGAAATACGTAAACATATTATAAACCTTTCGATTTTTTTTATCTTGACCCAGCTTAGTGACCACACCACACCTCATGGCAAGCACGGTAGTCCAAACAATGACTACGGCTGTCAACAGTAAAGAAAAGCCTGTTCCTAATCGCAGTGACAGCCCTCGCCTGCACATCACTTCGCGCCCCCGATTAGTCACATCGATACTCGATTTCTTTCGAAGAGATTTAAAGACGAAAATTACAACTTTACTCAAAACATTTACAAATTATTTAATTATTATCAAAGTATGATATGTTACCGAATTTCTCAACTTGAACTTGGCACTGTGAGTACTTAAGCCATACTCAAGTTCCGTTTTTCGTCAAACACGAACTTATTTCCTAGGAAAAGTTTAAGCAAAGTCCAAGTCGCGTCTATATATCTCAGCCAACGTAAACTCATAGTATCTTTAAATGTTTTTTATTTGAATAAAATTGTTTAAATACCTCTATACAAATACAATTAACCCTTTCGCTGGGGCAGGCCTCGCTGTAAACTGTTCCGCAGGAAACGGAGCTCCGCCCTGGCAGCGCGCGCTTCAAACGCCAGCGCAGTCGCGCAGCATGGACGGGACAAAGTAAAGCCATCAAACGATTTTCATTAGTTTTTAGAAGAAAAGTAATCCGGGTTAACAAAATATAGTCACCCATCGTGTACAGGTGGCGTTTTCAGCCGGCGACTTTAAACACCAATAGCCACGAAAGGGTTAATAGTGATCGTCAATTAAATAATCATTGGACAGTCGCCATTACACCAAGCTAGTGGATCTTTAACCCTTTTCTTAGTAATGTATCTGTGGAGGTACATAAGAATACAAGAAGTCTAGCTCCATACATTATTTTTTAGCGCAAACTTAATATTTTTATATGAATAGGTAATTTCTTAGTTTTCGAACGCACGTTTAGTTTTTCTACACATCCTTAGGTCATAAGGGTTAAGTGGTATGGACATTATTTTGATATTAAAAAAAATCTGCTAAGTTGAATGTTAAAAAAGCGCGTATTGATCATTTTCCCAACTACCTCCCCAAAAAATGGGTAAATATAATATAAAAACAAACAAACGTAATATAAACAACAGACAAATATCAGATTTTATAAAATAAATCCATTTAAAAAATAAAACCAACATATCAAATGATACATCAGACGATTGTCAAAAACACTTTTGCCTGTACACTGAAAATATTCGTATGAAGGTTTCAATCATTTTACATATTATCATTTATCACGATGAAACGAGACGGAAACTCGTGCCGCTCTCTTCTATCACTTATAATAAAAGTTAAAATAAATCTGAGGCCTTGAAGTGAAAATTGTTAACTTAAAAACATAGTATACAGACATAGTAGAAAAACTTTAACGCGTCTTCTGCACGAATTACCTTTTAATTATGTCTCGATGTTTTGACATTGTTACACAGGTCGGAAAGTTTCTTCATCTACCCTCTTTTGTTTTTGATTGTTTTAAATCGTTTCTATTATTTAAGACTGTTTCGAGAAGCGATTAAAATTAAGAAACATAAAACTATTAACCGGGATGATGAGTTTAAGTTATCATCGGCGTGGAATCCAGTGATTAGACAACTAAGAGAGCGTTATAACGTCGCTTTGTAAACATACTGATACTGTAAGTGCTGTCTGCCGGGACTATTCAAATTATCAACAACAAAAGAGGGTAGAGGAAGTAAATTACCGCTCCCGGCGAAAACTGACGCCTCGCGTCAGTTTGCTGGTGACTATGACCTGTGTAATTAGATCAAAACATTGTTCTATAATTAAAATTTAATTCGCGTATAAGACCCGTTTAAGTATCAGAGATGGACAAATGCAATCTGATTAATGATTAACGATTACAAATTGTAGTTGTAATTGTAATTTTCTTGCTCTGTAATCGTGATTAAATCCATTTAAAACATTAAGCAATCATAAATGCGTATGTAATCTGGGATTATGTAGAGTTTAAAACACTGATGAGCAAATTGCAGTCATTATTAATGGTTAAAAACGTAAAATGTAATCGTAATCGTTTTTATTTATCTGATTACATTTTGCCCATTTGTGGTATTTATAATGATTACGAAACGCGAAAGTTTACAAACTTTAGTAAATACATTAGTGTACAAATTTAAATTAAGGGCCGAAACTCATCACTGCGATCTGATGCGTTGGTGAATCACGACTAATGATGAAAATGCCCGGGAATTTTCCCAAAGTGCCCAGCACTTCCGCGAACAATTCGTAAATTCCCGGGAATATTCCCAAGCAAGTTTTGGGCACTTTGGGAAAATTCCCGGGTATTTTCATCACTAGTCACGACCCTTAAGTTTCACTGAATTCATTTGAAGTAGTGCGTAAATAATAATTCGATCTGTCATCCGATTGAGAAAAAAATTGCGAAAAAATGTCTGCACTGTAACTAAAACCATTTTTTAATCTTTCTCGGCAGTGTCCACGTCACGCAAAAAAAACGAAAACGAGTATCAACAGTTAATAAACCTCATAGGTAGTCGCAGTGATCATGCCGGCCTGCACAAATATCTCTCACGCTTTGTATTTTAGACAAGAAACGCTTAAATTTGTTAGATTTTTTTCCATTAACTTGACATTTTGACTGGACTTCCTTGCATTTCTTCTGTAAAAGATTTGAAGTTACTTTTTGAAGAAAATTACTAAAAATAATTTCTCGGGTATTTTTTTTCTTACTAGAGAAGCATATAAATTGGTTTCATGCACAATAAGCAATTTTTTCGCAAATTTTTTCGCTTGGACTTAAATTTTTTTATATACGGAACTTTAACCTTATATAAATACAAAAAATGTAACCACACAAACTTTTCTTGTGATGACCTCACATACGCATACAAACAAAATCTCTACATTCAAATACTTAAGTATACATTTTTTTTACTTTACGATACAACTAAGAATGGGATAGTCCACGGTTTGCTACATCTAGCTTGGCTGACGACAAGAGCGAAAGTACAGTTTACAAAAAAAATTCACCGTTTTAAGAAATATCGCAAACGACAAATATTCGTCAAAAAATTTTCCAAAAAAAAAAATTAAATACTGCTTTAAAAAAAACATTAAAAATTATAATTTAAATTAAAAACAAAGCAAATAATTTGTAAATTTTATGATATATTTTTATAACTTGAGGGACTGTGTCGTTTAATATCCATGTGTGAGCGATGTGCGATGTCTTCCCGCACACCGCTATAATAAAAATTCATACAGACGAGAGGTGATTGCATTTTACACTTTTGCGCCTCCACGCAATGAAGGCGAGGCCTGAAGAAGGCCGGCCGTTGCCGCGTACCGAGGAAGTGGACAATGCCGTACTTGTGGCCCCGGCAGTCAGGAGGAGGAGCACTCGGGGGATTTTAGTCTGTGAGAGTCTTGCACACCGGTCCCTGACGGTGAATTAGGAACCCGGTGGAAGGGTTACCAAAAACGGCTAGGACTAAAAAGTTCTCTCTTACTTTTACCGAGATGTTGAGCTGTGTACAGTTCTCCGGCGAGCGTGTTCCCACCTTGCTATGGATATTGGTCTTTTAAACGAAGCGTGACGATATTTGTGCAGGCCGGCATGATCGCTGCGACTATTGTTTTTCTTTAACACTAGAATGACTGAACATAGGTATAGCACATATGTATATAGGGAATAAAGAGAGGCGGGAGGTAAGTACAACTATTAATAAATGCTATAATATATAAAAAGTCATAATATTTAAAAAAA
Source organism: Automeris io (assembly GCA_036320925.1). NCBI lineage: Eukaryota > Metazoa > Arthropoda > Insecta > Lepidoptera > Saturniidae > Automeris > Automeris io. Next base: position 5,637,942 of record JAUDJH010000031.1, on the reverse strand, counting down.
ATGGTTTCTTATAAATATATATATATATATATATATATATATATATATATATATATATAACTAAACTATAAAAATAGTCAAAATGACTGCTCTGGGCAATCCAGTGTTAATAAATATAATAAATATTGATACTTTTCGTTTTTTGGACTACAACATGATTACCATTCAGCGTGGTGTAGTCACTATACCAAGTTATGATAAAGCAAAAACAATATTTTGCAATAACTCCAAAAATTGTATTTTTTAACGATGTAACTCCGTATTCAAAATAATATAAGTAATTTTTTTGCCAACTGTACCATATGTCAACCTACGAATAAAACTGTCCACAAGTAGACTCATCCTTAGTTGAAACGCACAGTACACATAGGTATTGTATAAAAATTCTGTACACAAATCTATTAAACTAATTTATTATTTATGTATAGTTTTATTGAAGAATCTTTGAAAAACAACATTCTTTACAAAAAAAATTAGAACTTTGACCCTTTTTCTACCTTTAACGACTTAACTAAAATTAGATACAGCAATTCATGTATCTCCGCTCGACCCGGAAGGGTTATAGCGTTACGATATACTTACGCTTTGAATATTAATTTATTATACAATGATTAAACTGTTTCAGGGGTAATATTTGACTAAAGTGGAACTTCTTTGGACGTGATGAAATAAATTGAGTTTCTATCAAAGACCGTTTTCGTATAATGACTGAGAAAAAAATTGAAAATATTTAATTAACATGACAGTGAAATAGAGAGGTAACTATGTGTAAACGGGACGGATAGACACGAAAAGAGAGATAATTGAAGACGAGCCTAGTTACAGAAAAGATTTATTTTTATTAAAACGAATTAAAAAAAAACTAACACGGAAACATCAATATTTTAAAATACTAATATCGATAACAAGATATCGACCCTTCCCCATCCCTATTATTGGATTTATCCTAATTTTAAACGTTATTTTCAAACGCAGCAATCGAATCACACGACAGTCGTTCATAATACGCACTTATCATAAAATGGCCCCGTATTTTATCAAAAAACTTTTTCACCCTTCAATAAAAAAACACAAAAATACACATTTATACATATGTACAGCCACGGCTTATCTCTAATTTATCTGTACAATTTATCGATAGTAAAAATAAAAATTAGGTAAAAATGTATCTTTTAGATCAGCCTGTATCCAGATCAAATTCTAAGGTATGTGCAGAGAACACCGAGATAAAAACATAAGGGAAAACAAGTGGAATAATACAGGATGTTTAACTTTAAAAAATAGCTAGTTCTAGGAATAGAAATTAATAAAAGAATTAACAGAAATGAATAGAAAAAGAAAGAATACAAAAATATGATTTCTGACGGCTTTATATTTGCAGTTAAGAGGTAATATCACCATAGGGTGGTGTCACTCTTCTCCCATCCCCCTACCAGCGAAACGAAGCCCTTTGGGCGGCTCACGCGCCGGACCGCGGTGAGGCCAACGTCACATTGTCATAGTCCGGCGCACCCTGTGCTTGGCGATGCGCCCCGGTGGTTTTAGTCGAGGAGAGTCCGACACACCGGGAGGCGGCCCTCACCGCCCCCTGACGGTCCATAATGGATTTCCACTGGATTACCAAAAAAAGGGGTAATAACACCTTGTAATTTTTTTACCCTTTTTTTATTAACTCAAATGCTCTTTTGGGTTTCGGAGAATGATACACAAAAGGTTTTATGTAAGGGCGAAACCTTTAAGTGGTCCGAAAAGTCTCTTTTCCGAGTATAGTCACAGCGCCGTTTTGTTATTCGCGCGCGCTCGAATGCAGTACAGCGAAGGTTCATGTACTTTCTCAAACAAATGTTACCGACTGAAAATAGTTCGAATACTCTAAATTTTAGTAGCAGTTGTCTCCACCGCTCAAATTTTCAAACATGAATGCCAGATAATTGTACAACATGACGTTTTGTTTATGTTAATAACAACCGCTTTTCCTTGTTTGAGTAATAATTGTCAGTATCTTTCATATTATTTATGTGCGAAAATGAATAAGAGTCCATGATCATCCCGGAAAGGAACAAAACCTTGTTCAGGAGCATCGAAAGTTTGAAAAGTCATAATGTGAAAAATCGCTACAAATAAGCAGCTACGAACATAATACTCCTATTCCAACTGAAATTTTTGCAGCAATGAAACCGATTTATGAAGAATTGAGCAGTGATAAGCTGCTGACACGTTGTTGGGGCGGGTTCATTCAAAACTCGAACGAGAGCTTCAACGCACTAGTGTAGTTACGATTCCGAAAACTGTTTCCAGTGGCAAGACAGTACTTGAAATTGCTGTGGATCTTGCAGTTGACTATTTCAATGACGGATTTCATGAAATCATGCAAGTCATGAAACAATTAGGCATAGTAATTGGACCGAATTGCTACAACTTTTGCTTCGTAGCCGACGCCACGTGTATCACGCATTCTGAGCGCTCCTTCTCTGCAGAAGCCCAAGAAGCCTGTAGAGCCTTACTGTCCTCAAGGAAAGATCAAGAAAAAGAAAATATGAAATTAGAGAGTCAACTCTACGGCGCAGGCATTGCAGATTAGAGGTAAATAGAAAATGTGTTTAGATTCCAGTGCATGAAACTTTAAATGTGTTTTACTGAGAACTATGTTTTTCAAGCTGGCCGGACAACTATTTTTTTATTCCGGGGTAAAATCCTGCATAGGACCATCAGGGACGCTGTGAGGGCAGTGACTCCGGGGTTTGCTCTGATTGCTCCACCCGGGCCTGGGAAGCCAAATTCATCCAGACGCCCTGAGAACAAGACGCCTTGTTGAAGCTACCTCTCTGGAAGGGGGAGGAGTAAAGCCCACCCCTCTAAAAACCTCTCTCCAAAGGTCGGACTACTAAGACTACAGTTATTGACTAGCTGACTCTGATTTTGGAGTTTAGCTTGATATTCACATTCTCTAGTGAACATCGTAGGTTTTTTTTTTAATTTTATAACCGATTAAAATTTGCCATATTTATAACTGATTTCCGGCTGATTTTTTTCGTTAAAATCAGTACTTCTATATTAATGATGACGCTATTATTCGAAAAATTGAATTTTTAAAGAAATCCTACGATGTTCACTTCATTTTCATATATATTTTAAAAATCTCTCACATTTATTGTTCTAGGTGCAAATTTGCGACAGCTGTCCGGCCGAGGAGGCTACACAAAAAACGCATGTTTTTACAAGAGATGATCTGCCGCTATTTTGTTATCAAAACCTGATATTTTTTTTAATTTAAGTACCAAAAAAATTGTACATGCATATATGAAAAATAAAATTTCAATATATAAATCCGTTTCTCTGTAATGAACTCGATAAAATGGCCTTTGATTTCGTGCTTACAAGGTGATATTACCCCTTAATTTTCTATCTGCTTACAATTTCACATGACATTTGACATGATCTTGATGGAGGTTAGCTTTAGAGCCGGGCAGTATACTTGAGGGAGTCTGCTACCCCAATCAGAAGAAGCAATACATATAATCCTATTTTGGATGCCATTGGACACTGATCAGTACTCAAATACTACGATTATGTAAATTATGCGACATCAAGACTGAAGTGATGTCACTTTGTCATATATTTTTCATTAAAACATAACAACACAACAAAGGGCCGACATACAGCTAAACTACTGGTAATATTGAAGACGGCATACTAGTGGAAACCGGATACAGACAGGAAGCTATCTCTATTCACCCCCAAAATGAGATATCTTGACAATATATTACGTTTAAACTTTACTATCAGTTTAAAAAATATCGAATGCATAATTTTAAAGAATAATTTTCTGTATTTATTAAACCTTAGAATTTGATCATACAGACTTTTATAAAAAAAAAAACTCAACCTGTATAATATAAAAATATTTGCTTTGCAAAATTAAATTCTATAATATTATCATATGTTTATTAATTCACTTGTCAACATAATTAAAAACAATACATACATAGGGTGCAGCAAAATTAAAAAAATGTATCATTTTGCCATTTTAATTTTTTTATTCTAGTGGCAATCGTCTCACATCAATAAACGCTTAAGTTGGTTTACTGTGCATCATTGAAAATATAATTTCCAAAAGAGAAATGCTGTGCTTACTTGCTCAAAGGATTTTTTTTATTTATATCTGAAAAAAATAATTAACAACAGAAATTTGACTATTTCTACAATAATTCCTTACTTAAAGATTCAAACTGTTTAAATGTATTGAACGGATGCATTGCTGATACCTTCGCACCATTTCATCAAATAAATTGATAATTAATATAGTTAATTATAAACGCACCCTGTATTACAAGACTATTAGGAAAAATTAAAAAGCTTGCAGCTGTACCCTCTACAAATATAGAATATATTATTCTCAATTAAAAAATAATATTATATATCTTATTAAAAACTATTAAAAATAAAAAATAAAATAATCGTCGAGAGATTATCGTCGTTTTGGAGAACTTTTTTACAATTTTTAAAAAATATATTTTTCAATAATAATAATATATAATTCTATTTCATAATTTCTTTTTTATATTTATTTATACATATATACTTTGGAATGTCTCTCATCACTGAAGAATTCTTGTTAAATCCTGCAAAAAAAAAATTAAAAAATAAAATAAAACATAACATATACCTTGACAAATTTTATAACGCATCTGTAAACCGGTGCAGAATAAAGTCGTAAAGCCATCATTTTGTGATTTGACAATAATTAATGTCAACAATTTTAAAATGATAAATAATCATTAACTCATAATATGATCATTACCCGGTTGTTAGTCTTATAATCTGGTAATTTACCACAAATTAATCAATTTCATTTACCAGGTTGTTAAAATAATGAACTGAAATATAACTTTGAAATAAAATATAACTTTATGCGAATAGGCCTATTTCCAAGCACTTTTGAATCGTCAATAAAAGCAAAGCGAATCTACCACTGATTCGGAAAGCAGTTAGTCTTGCAATATGGTAGTTACCAAACTATTAGTCAATATATTTATAATGTCCCAAGCTTAGTAAAGTTTGCGAGGTGGTAGGGCGTCGGTGCCCGTCTGGATCGCGACCACAGTACATGGTAAAGCCCGTCATAGTGACCAGTTTCGGCTTGTCGCGTTTCGGGATCAGCTTGTGTATATCCAGCAGCTCATATACCTAGAGACCTTCAGTCGCGGTATATGTGGGCCGACATGACGATGTAGACTATCAATGGATTTTCATCCTTTGATGGTCGCTTTCGTTTTTGGACTACACTGTACTTACCATCAGGTACTCTGTAGTCACTATGTCGAGCCAGTGTAAAAAAAAGTAATGTTTTATGATTCTAGACTGTGCCATCCTGCTAGACAACCTGCCACATTATTTTCACAACGGCTACTTAACACATCTTCATATGACCAGGGTGTTTTACTAAGTCCATTTTTAAAAACGTATATACTGGATTTCGCCTCATTAGAATGATAACTTGATTCCTCTACTAACACTTTCGTCACCCTTATCCGAGTGTCGCTCTTCTTGTTGAAGTTAATGGGATTTTTAGTTGGAATTTAATTGAACTTGATATGTAAATATAAGATGAACAAATTTTTTTTTACATTATACTATGTCGCATGTTTTTCTTTAAAACACACTGAAGACATTTAAAGTGACGAGCAAAGTCTTCGCGATAAACCGAAGTTAATAATATCACAATACAATCATAGTAGAGGATCTTTTTGGGAGTCGAAGCTGCTCGCGTCCGTAGGCTTCAGCCTAGTTTCCCTACACGTGACTCCTGGGTGGTGCCAAACGAGCAGCAGCGAGGTGCTAGGGCGCCGGTGCCCGTCTGGATCGCGACCACAGTACACGGGTGTAAAGTCCGTCATAGTGACCAGTTTCGGCTTGTCGCGTTTCGCGATCAGCTTGTGTATATCCAGTAGCTCATATACCTGGAGACCTTCAGTCGTGGTATATGTGGGCCGACATGACGATGTAGACTGTCAATGGATATTTATCCTTTGATAGTCGCTTTCGTTTTTGGACTACAATGTACTTACCATCAGGCACTATGTAGTCACTATGTCGAGCCAGTGTAAAAAAAAAAGTACTGCAGTCACATACATTGTTTATATTCCTGCATATCGCTTGGTTACGCGGATTTGGGCCTCGTGAGAAACACAAACGACTCGCGCTGGCCGATGAACGTGTTAACGCAGACAGCATAAACTGTACATACTGACCTCATATCTATGCAATAACTGGGTGCCGTTGTAATGCGGACTCTCGCTGTAGAAAAAAGGTCTTTTCATTGTGTTCTGCCCTGGGAGTGGAATGATTTTGAATCGTTATTTATTTTTTTAATTATCATCATTTCATCAAACATGTTTAATAACATACGAGATGACTTTTTCTAAATCAATCAAAAAATATAGACAATGTTTTTTTTCTTCAGATACGTTAAACATAAACTAGGTGACTTTTCAAATTGGTCAAACAATATACAGAATGTCCTTTTGTCAAATTGGTCAAACACTATATCGAATGTACTTTTTTCAAATTGGTCAAACAATATACAGAATGTTTTTTTTTTCAAATTAGTCAAACACTATACAGAATATACCTTTTTCAAATTGGTCAAACACAATACAGAAGGTCCCTTTTCCAAATTGGTCAATCAATACACAGAATCAGTTTTTATTTATTTATATAATAATAAAAATAATATATCGTCACGCTATATCTTTTACTGGTTTGAGAAGAGATACATTAGTGGCTGTATCCAATTTTTTCAAATTAAACTATGTACAGAGTGTCCTTTTTTTTCCAAATTAAACTATGTACAGAGTGTCCCTTTTTTTTTTCAAATTAAACTATGTACAGAGTGTCCCTTTTTTCAAATTAGTCTAAGAATATACAGAGTGTTTTCTTTCTTCAATTGCGTTGAAACAATACGCGTTCTAAATTTTCACGTGAATAATTCCATGGCCCACCAATGGGAGCACTATTAGAATAAATAAAACTCACATAACTGCGTGTGCGCAGCCAGCGCGTTCTGCTTTGCTATGAGCAGCTCCGGGCCCGGCCGCGACAGCTGCTCGTAGTAAGTGCCTGGATAAACAGAAATTTGTTATGTGTTGTATGTTATATTACAAATACAGTGTAAACTCCATATAACGTCACTCGATTTAACGACAAACTCCCTAAAGCGTCGATATCACTCAGCTTTGGTTGGTTTAGCTTGTTTCCCATACAATGATACACTCTATATAGCATTACACCCACTCTATATAACGAAAGAAATTTAATAATATAAAGTACTTTTGAAGTTGCCAAAATTAGTAAAAACTGCGCAGCTGTGTACTTTCTTTTGTCGCTTTATTATCCTAGCCCGTAATAAACTCGACTGTCGGCATTACACATACCGAACTTTATAAAAAATCCATTCTTTTGTTTACAAATTGGGATTGTTTGCACGTATTGACTATTGTTAGTAGGAGTTATAAATTATCTATACGTTATCATATTCTTAGTTAATCACAAACTTTGAAACTCTAAACTTGGTAAGTAAGAGTTTCAAACTTTTCTTTTTTTAATATAGATTTTTCTACTTTCCATTTAACGGCAACTCTCTATAACGTCAAAATATGCACAATCCATTGAGGGTCGTTATATAGAGTTAGCACTGTAATTGTTTTTCCATTTCTACATTTCCAGTGTTTGTATGAATTAATGGTAAATATTGAAATCGTTTATTCCTCATTTACTACTACATGTTTCATTAACACTTAACGGACGGACCCCTTTTTATTTAACCTGAGGGAAATCCCTAACAGACCTCAGGGGGCGAAGAGGCTTCCCCCCGGTGTGTCAGACTTGCACCGGCTAAAACCCCCGGGGTGTTCCTTCTCCCGCCTGCCGAGTGCCAAGGGCAAGGCTGAGCCATCTTCCTCGTCACCCAGTGATGTCTAGCCTTCTGCAGGCCCCGCCTACTTGGCAAACGGACGGGTCTCGTAGATTTACGTTTTTCCATTTTGATTTCCCAGGAGGATTTCCACGTAGTTTTTTATTTTAGAGATTTTTTCTTGGTGATTTTTTCGCTTAGTCACCGGCAACTAGGAAAGACAAAGCAGATTCGGCCCGTACGTTAACCCTTCTTTGCATGATTATTTCTTTATTGGTAAAATAAATCATGCTGATATAACTTATGTTCAAATTAAAGGAAAAATGGTTTAAAAATTCTTAGTATATATTTAAGTATAAATTTGGCAAAAAACAATATATTGGAAATTTCCATCGTCATGCAAAGTTAGAACATTAGCTTAATACTAATAAAAATAAAAGAGGATATTTTTAAATATCCAATGATATCCAATAATATGATATAGAAATCCAATAATATGATATAGAAATCCAATAATATCCACTGCAATAGAAACTCAAATAAAATTAAAAACAAAATCATACGTTTATTGCAACTATATACAACAAACAGCGGAATGACAACTTCAAGCTCGTTTTACTGATACTGACACTTGCTTTTTGGGAGTCGAAGCTGCTCGCGTCCATAGGCTTTGCCCGTCTGGATCGCGACCACAGTACATGGGTGTAAAGCCCGTCATAGTGACCAGTTTCGGCTTGTCGCGTTTCGGGATCAGCTTGTGTATATCCAGTAGCTCATATACCTAGAGACCTTCAGTCGCGGTATATGTGGGCCGGCATGACGATGTAGACTATCAATGGATTTTCATACTTTGACAGTCGCTTTCGTTTTTGGACTACACTGTACTTACCATCACTCTGTAGTCACTATGTCGAGCCAGTGTAAAAAAAAGGCTTATTTTTGACAGCTATGTTTTTTTATGCAATGGACATTAAAAATGTATCCAGACGCGATCAACTTAAAGTGAACTCTTTCTTTAATATAATCTTTGGCTATACAATGTTATGATGGAAATTTCCACCATCATGCAAAGAAGGGTCAATGCAAACACTAAAATCGTTTGTCGCGCTATTTCCATTATATGTTTTTATTGATATAAGTACTGAAATCAGTGTAACTCATAACTACAGCCAAAATTAAATTCGCCCGTTACAACCGATCTCGTTGCCGATAAAGGCATTTAAAATAAGTAAAATTTACGAGTTTACCTGTGACATTGTGCCCATTGGGCGGGTAGTATGGACTGCTCTGCGCTTGTAATACATTTTCACAGCCTGTAACAAACCAATATATTCAGCATCTTGACTATTAAACAAATACAGTCACTGTTAGCACAAGAGAGCGCCGCTAGGTCCACGTTATTAATTCACAAGGGACTAGCAGTTCGTTCAGGCACAGTGACAATTAAATAATCAAAAAGGCACTTTTTTTTTTGTTATCCCGGTGGAAATCCCTACGGACCGTCAGGGGAAGTGGTGAGGGCCACTCCCCCCGGTGTGTCGGACCTGCCCCGACTAAAACCACCGGGGTGCCAGCACTGCCCTCTCTTCGCCTTCGCCGAGCCTGGGAATCCGAATACTTCCGACGGAATCAAAAGGCACTACTCACCTGGAAACTGTCATGATGAGGACAGGCTACTGCAGCTCCGCACCGTGCGCCGTATACAATTAATTAGGTGTTCCGCCGTACTGTCCAAAGCAACAGACTATTCCGCAGTGTGACCGGGTTCGCCGCCGATGGTAAGTCTAGTCGATACCGCCGTGCGTGCACGAGAGTCGCTGTTAAGGGCCGAGCGTGGAATGGGATGTGGGGAGACGGGAAGGATTCCAAGTACCTCTTTTATATTCATTTCCTGCGTCTAAACTGTCACACTATAGTGTATAGCCCTTTTCAGGGAAAGCCAAGATAGATTAGTGGTTGTATCCACGTTGCGCTTGCATGTAGTACCCAACCTGACCAGGAATGCAGCTGATCGCATTTTTAAGCGATATAAAGTGAGCCAAGTCAGCTAGTCTAAATATATATAACTCAAAGGTGACTGACTGACTGACTGACATAGTGATCTATCAACGCACAGCCCAAACCACCGGACGGATCGGGCTGATATTTGGCATGCAGGTAGATGTTATGACGTAGGCATCCGCTGAGAAAGGATTTTGATGGATTCTCCCCCCAAGGGGATAAAATGGGGGATGAAAGTTTGTATGAGACTTCGTCAATTTTAAACCGACCGGGCTGAGACTACTATGACGCCTATATACCTAATTAATAATAATAATACTTTTTAACGTGAGCGAAGCCGCGGGCAAAAGCTAGTCTTCGATATAATAAATCTACCAGCAGTTTGCTAAACAAGATCTAACGAGAAGAGCCGGAATAAAACTCTAGAAAGGCACGGTCGATTTGCGGTACGTACCGTTGGTGATTTCCGGTTCCTGTTTGACTTGCTGCTGGATCTGTTCTAGAAGACGCTGCTGCTGTATCAACCGACGCTGGCTCTCACCATACATCGCGCCCGTGTCTGAAACAAACACATAAACCATTGACCATTTAAAGTTCAATTCATCAGTGAGTGCAGTGTACTGGGATACCCAGGTCACGCGAATTGTCTAAAACGCGCACCAAATCTATACTAATATTATAAAGCTGAAGAGTTTGTTTGTTTGTTTGAACGCGCTAATCTCAGGAACTACTGGTTCGAATTGAAAAATTCTTTTTGAGTTGAATAGACCATTTATCGAGGAAGGCTTTAGGCTATATAACATCACGATGCAATTATTAGGAGCGAAGAAATAATGGAAAATGTGAAAAAAAACGGGGAAAATTATTCATCCTTGAGGGCTTCCATTGCGTGCGCTGCAAAAACGGTTCAAGATATCAAAAATATATGTAAGAAAGAATTATTCCTCTTGAAATGATCTAAAAAAATGTCCGCGACAGTATATGTCTATCTTTTAAGATTAAGTCACTAGAACCGTTTTTATGGTAAACAAATTTGGTCGAAATTAATGCATTATTTGTTGTATCAACGTAATAATATTAATCTTTATCCAAATAAATGTGTTGTTGATTAAGAGTATTTAATTGTGAACAAAATTGTCTTTGACATCACTTAATTTCAATGAACATCTTAGAACATATTACAAAACCTTATATAGCAAAACAACGTTTGCCGGATCAGCTAGTAAATAATAAATAGAATTCGCGCTAAGACCACTTTCTGATTAACTAGCCTTCCACAAGCGGTAGAGGCTTCCATTACAAATGGTGACCAGTATAAAATACCATTATACCAAATATACCATATTATATTTATTATTATACCTCGGTATCCTGCTCCCATGTTTGCCACTAAACGATATAAGACCAACCTTGGTCACTTTTCTATAGTGCCAAGGCTGTCACGTTTATATAACGAGTGTGTGTCCGGGGATAGGAACATCGATATTTTTGCGGATTCAATGCCGGCCTTCAAGAGGAAAATCAGTGAGCAGGTGTGTTGAGCTTGGCTTTGTTCTTGGTGTTATATAGTTTTTAATTTTAATTTGAGGTATTATTGTCTGCTGTTGTTTTTTTTTTGTGTTTTGGTTTTAGTTGTCTGTTTTGGTATTGTTAGTTAATGCTTTTGGTCCATGCTGTGGCTGTCTATTATTGGTATCCGTTACCGACATTTAGCTTATGTATGTGATTCAGATTGTGAATGTGAAATGTAATGGAGCTGTTGACAGCCCATAAATAAATAAATAAATAATAAATAAATAAAGGAACCTTATGCTGGACGTTTTGCATTTTCTCATTTTCTTTACGCTACAGACTTTATGGCATAAGCTGAAGAACGGCTCATTTCGCAAAGTGTCTTCTTTATCTTCTGTATTTTATTATAATACATCGTCAGACCATACCCCCTTCAAGGTCAACATAGATATATTTATGGCTGTATCCACTTTGCCCTTATACGTCGTGCCCAACGTGACCAACAGCACAGCTGATCGCTATCCACACAGCATTAGTACTCATGACATTTATATTAGACGCCATGCGGGATTCCTCACGATATTTTCCTTCACCGGCGAGCATGGGGTGTATAAATGCATACTTAGTCTGGAAAACTTAGATAGACTCCTTCATCAGCACCACGAGGCTACAGCCACTGAGAAAGAAACTATTATTAGAGAGTTAATAACAAAGAAACGTAACTGACCCATCTGCTCCTTGGTCCTGTCATAGAGATACTTATCATCCTCCAAGTTTATGTCGATCTCTTGCTTTATCTGGTTCTCGTTAAAGAAGTTCTGATTCTCCGTTATCCGGTGCTGTTCCTGCAGTATCTGGAGGTTGTGCTGCTGGTTTCGCAGCATTTCAACGCTGTCATAATTGTTACTGAAAACATAGTTAAACATACTTGTATTAACAACTAGCTGTGTCCGCGACTTCGTCCGCGTGGAATAGTTATTTTGGGCATTTTAGATAGTTATTTATTTTTAAATTGTAATATCTTCTAAGATGTTCATTGAAATTAAGTGATGTCAAAGACAATTTTGTTCACAATTAAATACTCATAATCAACAACACATTTATTTGGATAAAGATTAATATTATTACGTTGATACAACTCTTAACAAATAATGAATTAATTTCGACCAAATTCGATTACCATAGAAACGGTTCTAGTGAGTTAATTTTAAAAGATAGACATATACTGTCAGGGAGATTTTTTTAGATCATTTCAAGAGGAATAATTTTTTCATACATATATTTTTGGTATCTTGAACCGTTTTCACGGCGCACGGAATTGAAGCCCTCAAGGATGAATAATTTTCCCCGTTTTGGTCACATTTTCCATTATTTCTTCGCTCCTAATAGTTGCATCGTGATGTTACATAGCCTAAACCTTCCTCGATAAATGAACTATTCAACAAAAAAATATTTTTCAATTCGAACCAGTAGTTATTGAGATTAGCGCGTTCAAACAAACAAACAAACTTTTCAGCTTTATAATATTAGTAAAGATTTAATCGTGTTAAAATGAAGCATCTATAAAGTCTAATAAATCTATACTAATATTATAAAGAGAAAAGATTTGTTTGTTTGTTTGAAATGAATAGGCTCCGAAACTACTGGACCGATTTCAAAAATTCTTTCGCCGTTGGCAAGCTACACTATTCCCGAGTAACATAGGCTATGTTTCATTTTCAAAAAAAAATTAGGGATGCTTACTGAAACTTGAATAATCTAACCCAAGGTGTAAAAAAATAAACAAAAAACTTCCTTCAATCGCGTGCGCTGCGAAAACTATTAATGATAGAACAAAATGATGTATTACAATTTTTCAGGACACATCACTATCTATAAAAAATGTCAGCATGTCTCTATCTTTTATAGTTACGTCACAATAAGCGTACTTTTATTAATTTTTTTTATTAATACCTCCGCTAGAGAAGGCTCTTTATTCGTACCTAGGTATTGATCCTTATCAAAACAAATAAATCATTATTAAAGACTACTTCAATACCTTAACATATCACCTTTTAAATGATTCGATTCGGATTTTCCATTTAAAAGATATCACGAGTTTAAATAATAGAAAAAACTCCGCTCGGCTAGCTATGCGTTGAAGAGGTGCGGGAGGGGAGTCAAGGGAGTTCTTTTATTATATTACTAGCTGATCCGGCAAACGTTGTTTTGCTATAAAAGGTTTTGTAATATCTTCTAAGATGTTCATTGAAATTAAGTGATGTCAAAGACAATTTTGTTCATAATTAAATTCTCTTAATGAACAACACATTTATTTGGATAAAGATTAATATTATTACGTTGATACAACTCTTAACAAATAATGCATTCATTTCGACCAAATTCGATTACCATAAAAACGGTTCTAGTGACTTAATCTTAAAAGATAGACATATACTGTCGCGGACATTTTTTTAGATCATTTCAAGAGAAATAATTCTTTCATACATATATTTTTGGTATCTTGAACCGTTTTCGCAGCGTACGCAATGGAAGCCTTCAAGGATGAATAGTTTTCCCCGTTTTTTTCACATTTTCCATTATTTCTTCGCTCCTAATAGTTGCATCGTGATGTTATATAGCCTAAAGCCTTCCTCGATAAATAGTCTATTTAACACAGAAATAATTTTTCAATTCGAACCAGTAGTTCCTGAGATTAGCGCGTTCAAACAAACAAACAAACTCTTCAGCTTTATAATATTAGTATAGATTATGCCCGTGCGAAGCCGGGATGGGCTGCTAGTTGTTAATATCTTGAAACAAAAGAAGTGACTTCAGACAAATGTATTTTACTTAACATAATTGGGTACCCAAAATGGGTGACACAGAGTAAAAAAACAAAGAATCCAGAGAGGTAGCCTCAACAAGGGTTTTCACTCCCCGGCCGGATGGAGCGATTAATGGGACACCCCGGAGGCTCTTAGCCAGTAGGAGTCTGACACAGCGGGGTCGCTGCCCTCACAACGGCCCTGATACTCCGATGCCGGGATTTCACCCGGGTCACAAAAAAAACAACCACGGTACTCTAAATCTATTATATAAAAATAAGTCCGGTTTTCCTTCCTGACGCTATAACTCCAGAACGCACGAACCGATTTTAACGGTTTTGCATTCGTTGGAAAGGTCTCGGGCTCCGTGAGGTTTATAGCAAACAAAATTCAGGAAAAATATCAACAGAAAAGCAGGAAAACGAGGAAAATCATTTTTCACATACAGCGCCATCTCTGATACATAGCATGCACTACAAACCAATAAGGTTTTGCATGGTGGTGGAGCAGATCGCACCAGTATTTTAAGTAGATGGCGCCGATGCGTTATACATTGCTTGACAGCTACTCATTGTACTCTGCTCAGTTAATTTCATGTGACATTTGTTATGCGTACGTTCTTCCAAAGGCTAACTAAAAACCCAAACGAAGCCATCTGGTGGCGAAACGAAGTTCGCCGGGTTTGCTAGTGTAACATATAAGTTCCCCCACAATTATAAGGCGCCACAGCATGCATAATAATTAATATATGTTGCTAGTTTACAGTAAAGGGGAGAATATCGCCGTGAAATTCCAAAAACGTAACGGAATATACATACATATAAAGACACAATACAAAAAGATAATATTGCACAAGACATAACTAATACTTTTAATCGAAATTCTGTAAAATATTTCAAAGAAAACACAATAAAAGATATCATAGTCATTTTCCACATCAGAAGGAGAGAGTAGTTCGAGCAGGACCAAGTGCGAGGCGCGCTCCCCTCCTGACGTAGGGCGAGCGGTGGACGTCGAGGGCGTCCGCCGTCCGGCAGAGGGGACAAGGCGTCGTATGCGTGCCCACATGACGCCTCATTGAGAGGTAGTGAGGGGGTAACAACTGAACCCCCCCCCCCTTCCAGAGAGGAGGCCAGTCGCTTGCCGGGTCCGTAGGAATTATACGGAGACCCAGGTCCGGCGATGGCGAAGAGAGGACAAAGATGGCACCGCAGTGGTGTTAGTCGGTGCAAGTCCAAAACACCGGGGGGAGTGGCCCTCACCACTCCCCTGACGGTCCGTAGAGATTTCCACCGGGTTAACAAAAAAAGTAACTTTCCTCATGCTTTCTTAAAATTCCGAGACTGGAACAGACAGACGGGACCGGCCCCGCCATTAAATAATAAAATATTAATTGATAACAGTGACGTGCATAGGTTATTTGGATAGGGTATGCAGATTCACGTAAAGAATTTGCATATTATATTACTTTCATAGGGAATATAGATGGCATGAAAATAGAAAAGATATGTATATAAAGGGTTCCTTTTTTTTTTTGTTTAAATTAAAGGAATTTATTCTACACTTATTTATCGTAAGGGCATGCAATGCTTTCATGCATTTATGGAATAAACGCTACTGATTGATAAGATAATTTTATAATAAAAGAGAAGATAGATTAATGAATACCTGTTTGCATAGTTAAAATCCTGCCTCTGATATTTATCGAAGTTGGTATAAACTTCTGGAATTTTCTGATAGCCATTATCCAACCCTTTCTGGTATTCCAACTTATCGTAATGCGTTTTCCTCTCCAGTGCATATTTTTCCGCCTCCTTATTATACTCCTCATTCGTTTGCGGTATGTAGTCATCTGAACATTTGGCGTAATCGTCGGAACATTTAGCGTAATCATCTGGGCATTTAGTGTAATCATCTGGACATTTCGTGTAATCATCTGGACATTTAGTGTAATCATCCGGGCATTTAGTGTAATCTTCCGGGCATTTAGTGTAATCATCCGGACATTTTGTGTAATCTTTAGCTTCGTATTTCTTTTGATCCTCAAAATCTCCTTTCTGGTAGTTTTGCTGCTGAATTGGATAGTCTATTTCTGTGTATGACTTATCGGATGTCTCACTATAGCTATTGTTTGGTTGAGTGTCATCTTCTTCAGACTGAAATGCATGAATTAAATATAATTTTATACAAATCGGTCTATGAGCACTTAAGACTTAATAAAAGAGAAGGTAAAGGAATCTACCACCCGCTTGAGAAATAGAGTCATAAGATCCGGTAACAAACTGAGTTACAAGAGTCTAACCGAAACATCGAATTCGACAAAAATATGCCAAAATTATTTTTTATAATTTGCAGGCGGACGCCTGACCCTTTTTATTGGTAACCCAGGGGAAATCCTCAAGGATCGTCAGGGGGTGGTGAGGGCCGCCCCCCGTTAACCGGACTCCTAGCGACTAAAGCCCCTGGGGTGCTCCTTCAGTCGCGTCTGCACCAATCCCCGGATGCACCTAGGACTTCCAAAGGGACTGGTGTGCGAACAGCCCTGTGGGCTACTCCACAATCGGGAGGGGATTAAGTCCCTCGATCACCGCCTAGTAGTGCGTGGAAGCACGCACGCCACCACTGGAGCTCTCGTGTCAGGCAACGGCCCCCTCAGGCTCGTTGCCTGACGCGGACGCTTGACCCTATTCACACCTGGTGGAATTTGAAGATAAGTCCGACTATGGACGGCGTCCGCTCAACAAATTTATATTCACTCTTCTCTTAAAGTAACTTTAGATATTTCTGTAATTTGACTTGATATTTTATGGAACAGCCTGTATGTATGTAAATGTATTTTATTATCAATCTACCCTATCTCTATTATATTTTATTTAGTATTCTACATTTTTCTATGCTACTTAAAAGTATTCTATGTATTTATTGTCATACTTATTTGTTGTACGTTATAACTTATAAGGTATGTTTTTGTATATTTGGTTCTAATATTTAAATAGCACCGTGACGTTCGCGCAATCGATTCCCCTGAGCGTCGGCTGAAAATCAGCGCTGGATGGCGCGTGCAGCGTCGCCCAGCATACGCTGAGCCGAGTGCTCTTTGAGACGGGTAGCAGCACACAGGATACATGAAGTGATGTTATGTATTCTTTCATTGTTGTTTTTATATAAATATGTTTGTTGTGTGTTGTTATCTTTTGGCTCAATAAACTTTTTCTTTCTTTCTTTCTTTCTTTAAAGTCTCCCAGGTCATATAATTGGAGAAATATGGTCGCTGGAAGCATATTCCACTTCTTAGCTGTTCGCATTAGCCAGAGCCGAATGTTTCGAGCTAGCGCCGAAATCGACCAAACTGTTATGAATGCGGACATACTTTAAAATATTATTATTTTTGACAAGACTCAAAGTAAAGACAGTTTCGACTCGGCAGCGGGACACAGCCGTCTACATCGGACGCATAGATGGGTACTATCTAATCAGATTAAAGAAAATGATTAACGATTACATTTTACGTTTTTTACCATTAATATGACTGCGTTTTGCTCATCTATGTTTTAAACACTACAGAATCCCAGATTGCATACACATTTATGATTCCTTAATGTTTTAAATAGATTTAATCATGATTACAGAGCAAGAGAATTAAAATTACGACTACATTTTGTAATAGTTAATCATTAATCTGATTACATTTTGCCCATCTCTGATCGGACGCGTTTAAAAAATGCATACAAGGCGACATGGCCGGCGCGACTGCCAGAATCCGACGCGCACCTTTAAGTAAATCATCTCTAAAAGTTGCTTTTCTACAGTCAGCCCTATCAATCTGTCATTTACTGTGTTTGTTCACAATTAATCATATATTGTCACACTGTATTCCCTTCGCGGTGAGAGATAGATATTATAGTGGCTGTATTTTTTTTAAAACTGGCTCGACATAGGGACTACAGAGTACCTGATGGTAAGTACAGTGTAGTCCAAAAACGAAAGCGACTATCAAAGGATAAATATCCATTGATAGTCTCCGTCGTCATGTCGGCCCACATATACCGCGACTGAAGGTCTCTAGGTATATGAGCCACTGGATATACACAAGCTGATCCCGAATCGCGACAAGCCGAAACTGGTCACTATGACGGGCTTTACACCCATGTACTGTGGTCGCGATCCAGACGGGCACCAACACCCTGCCACCACGCTGCTGCTCGTTTAGCACCACCCAGGAGTCACGTGTAGGGAAACTAGGGTAAAGCCTACGGACGCGAGCAGCTCCGACTCCCAACACATCCCTTTCGGGGTGAGCAGAGATATTGTTTAAAATAGTTATGAGTTAAAAATAATCATTTCCGCTGATTTAGTATATTTGTACTCAACTAGATGGCGTTAAGAACGAATTACAATACTCAATTGTTACGTTATACAAAATTGTAAATATATACTGAATTTTAATATATCATGATTCGACAGTACAGTCTTTTATTTGAACATCCAGCAACATAGTGCAGTGCTCGCGACAATATTATAGTGGCTGTATCCCTTTCGGGGTGAGCAGAGATATTATAATGGCTGCATCCACTTTCCGCTTATACAGCGTGTCCAACGTGACTAATTACGCTTATTACGCTATTAATTACGTTCTCAGGGCACTCACATATTACGTTTTTTTTAGATTTCCTTTACCAGCGAGCATATGATGTTTAGATCCGTACGTGATCTGAAAAACTCAGAAGTAAGTACCGGAATTTAAACCTACGACCATTTAAACCAGGCGCGTGGTTACCGGTCTATTATCCACTAGGCTACCACAATCACAATTGTTCATAACCTTTATTAGAAAAATACCTCAATTTCTTTTATTGTAGCCTCATCATTTTCTGAAGCACTGTCTGCTTATACCATTACAGTAATCGGGGGACACATGATGCACCTATATTTTTTTTAATTCCAAGAGTATCAGCTCACCTGGACAGGATCTGTCTGCATGATGGCGTCCTGTTTTTCCGGCTTCGGCAGCAGGGTGACGTGGTCTTGGGGAGACATTGTGACCGCCCTGGTCTGGTGATGCTGTGGAGATATGTTGTTGGCGATGGTGTTCAAGGTTTGAAGACGGTAGGCGAGCTGGATAATTTATATTAACCATTAATTATAATAATATTTGTGAATAATTATACAAGACCCAGTTCCAAGGTAAGCTTGCGCTCGTGTTATGAATACTAGGTAATATATCATCACGCTATATCTTTTTCAGGGTGAGCAGAGATTCCTCGTCCAGCGGAGATAGGTAGGGTCGGTGTGTGTGTGCCCACACGCTGTTCCCATAGAGAGGAAGTGAGGGGTTTCAATTCCCCTCCCTGAGAGGAGGCCTGCCCAAGGCATTCCGCTCGCCGAGCCGTCGGAAGTATCCGGATTCCCAGGCTCGGCGAAAGCGAAGAGAGGGCAGTGCTGGCACCCCGGTGGTTTTAGTCGGGGCAGGTCCGACAAACCGGGGGGAGTGGCTCTCACCACTTCCACTGTGAGCAGAGATACATTGCACCTATATGTCGTGCCCAACGTGACCAGTAGCGCAGCTGATCGCCGTTCCCCCAGCACTAGTACACATGACGTTTTCATTAGATGTCATGTGGGTTTCCTCTCAATATTTATATATAAGCTTATTTTTTTTAATGTTTTGTAAATTTGTCTACATTAACACGAACAAGAAAAATATAACACATGAACAAGCTACATTACAAATACAACTATATTTAAAACTGTAGACTACTTGCACAAAAGGAAAGGAAAATGAAAATACGAGCAACACACAGACAGGTACAGCAACGAAAGAAAAACATTAATCTAATTTGCAAAATAAAATCACAAAAAAAGAGAGGAATACAATATTTCTAGTATGTGTGTTCATATCTTTGGCATTAAACCAGATATGGGCAAAATGTAATCTGATTAATGATGAACGATTACAAAATGTAGTCGCAATTTTAATTCTCTTACTCTGTAATCACGATTAAAGCCATTTAAAACATTAAGAAATCTTAAATGCGTATGCAATCTGGGATTTTGTAGTGTTTAAAACATAAATGAGCAAAATACAGTCACATTAATGGTAAAAAACGTAAAATGTAATCGTTAATCGTTTTCATTAATCTGATTACATTTTGCCCATCTATGGTTAAGGGCGGCTAGCACTAACATATTAAATCTAGTTTATATAAAATTATATATAGTTATATAAAATGCTATTTAACGCTGACCTGTACTTATTGTTTTGCACTAAATCAAAATCTAGTTGTAACAACTCTTAAACTAATATCGTCATTATGATGGAATCAAACGAATTCAATTAATTAGCGTTTTATACAAGCTTAAACTAGATTAATTCGTTAGTGCAAGCCGCCCTTAAAAATTTCTGGTAAATGTTTTAAATATATAAATCATCGGAATAGACAAATAATAAAATAAAACTATAATATACTTCGTAGCTAGTAAAGAAAGTATTCAAAACAAGAATGTACTCACAGTTTGATCGTGTCTCTCGGAGCAAGCCAGGTTCGCTTCTTGAAGTATGGTCTGCTGCACGTGAGCGGGCGTGTTCATTTGCCATTTGTCTGAATTGTCACTGGAAAACACATCAATGACGTAAACCGCTTTATTCTGGCACGGCACAGTGACCACACCGCATCTGATGGTAAGCATGGAGTAGTCCAAAAACGACAATGACTACACAGGAGTCGAAGCTGCTCGCGTCCGTAGGCTTCACCCTAGTTTTCCTACACGTGACTCCTGGGTGGCGCTAAACGAGCAGCAGCGAGGTGGTAGGGCGTCGGTGCCCGTCTGGATCGCGACCACAGTACATGGGTGTAAAGCCCGTCATAGTTGCCAGTTTCGGCTTGTCGCGTTTCGGGATCAGCTTGTGCATATCCAGTAGCTCATATACCTAGAGACCTTCAGTCGTGGTATATGTGGGCCGGCATGACGATGTAGACAATCAATGGATTTTCATCCTTTGATGGTCGCTTTCGTTTTTGGACTACATTTTACTTACCATCAGGTACTCTGTAGTCACTATGTCGAGCCAGTGTAAAAAAATAAAGATAAGTGAACTTAAGTCATTTTCAAACGGCTCATATAAAGTAGAGCGGTTCAAGATGCTATTACTAGCTATTAACATTAAATATGACAGGGGTTCGATTCACGGGTGGGTAAGAGATGTGTCGCTGTGGGCGCTCGCTCTCGCGATGGCCGCAACTCACCTGATATCTTCCTTTTTAGTTTCCCTGTATTTAACAGAGCGGCTCTTCCTTATGACCATCACTGTGCCGTCTGGGTTCAACTTGGGCAAGTTCTGTGACGGTAACGCATCTTTACTTAAAGTTTTCCACTGTCCTGTAACAAAAATAGAATTATAAAATATAAAGAAATCGTATACGCGCCAAAAATGAAGCAAAAAATGTGTCCTTAAACAAAACATGTTTCAACGAACTGTCACGAGTTGATGTGTCTAGCCGGGCAGTAGGCTTGAGGGAGCCTGCTGCCCGGATGGGAGGGAGGCGGTGCACTGTAAAATAGAATTATAAAATACTAGCTATCCCGGCAGACCTTGTTCTGCCCTATTTCTCTAAACCAAAGTCACATTGTTTTTTTTAATGTTAATAGATTCCCCGTCAGATTTTATTTTGCCAAAACCTATTGGCCTGTCGGCTGTTTTTTGAAAATTCTTTGAAGGAACCTGGCCTTAATGCTACACGTATAAAAATTGACAAATATTGACATTAATATTTATACGTCACTCAATAATTGTTTTGCCTTCCCGGAACCCGTCCATTAACACTTGAACTTTATGGTATGGTATTAAAGTTCAAAATGACTTATAACAAATCTTTTATATGAAAATATAGAAAATTGGTGTTTTTAGACAATTTCAGACAATTTTTTAAATTTTTCTCTCCGTAATAACTTTCCCCAGACTTCAACAAACACAACATAAAAGAAATCAGCCAAATCGGTTCAGCCGTTCTCGAGTTTCGCGCTTATCAAGACATTTTGCGATTCATTTTTATATTATAGATAGAACAACCGTATACGCGCCAAAAATGAAGCAAAAAATGTGTCCTTAAACAAAACATGTTTCAACGAACTGTCGCGAGTTAAGTGTCTAGCCGGGCAGTAGACTTGAGGGAGCCTGCTGCCCGGATGAGAGGGAGGCGGTGCACGGTGTCCGGCGCACCGGCTGAGAGAGAAGTTTTGGAGGGGTGGACATTACTCCTTCCCCTCTCAGAGAGGTAGCCTCAACAAGGCTTCTTGTTCCCTGGGCGTCTGGATGAATTTGGCTTCCCAGGCCCAGATGGAGCAATCAGAGAGACACCCCGGGGGTTTTTAGTCAGTAGGAGTCTGACACACCGGGGTCGCTGCCCTCACAGCGTCCCTGATGGTGCTGTGTAGGATTTTCCCCCGGGATACAAAAAAAAATAGTTGACGTAAGAGTTGGCTATCTCCTGATTACAATTACCTTATTTCGTTTCTGCGTTGTACTTGTATCAATAAATACTAGAGAGTGAAATAGAGAGGGAGAGATGGGTTTAATATTCAGTTCAATAATAATGATATCGTCACGCTAAATCCATTTCGAGGTGAGCTGAGACGCATTAGTTCCTGTATCCACTATACGTTTATATGTCGCGCCCAACGTGACCAGTAGCGCAGCTGATCACCGTTCTCACAGCGCTAGTACACGTGACATTTCTATTAAATGCCGTTCGGTGCTTTAATCTGGAAGAACTCAGATGTATGCGTCGGGATTTGAATTTGCGTGCATTTGCGTTACCCTCATAGTAACCGGTTTCTAATTTACTAGGATATCAGAGCCACAGTTCAATTTTTTTATATTCAGTTCAATGAACGAATTAAAACAAAATACAAGTTACTTATTGCATTCCTTTCTACCTTTTTTGTATCCCGGGGGAAAATCCTGCATAGGACTATCAGGGCCGGTGTGCGAGCAGCGGCCCCGGTGTGTCAGATTCCTACTAAAAACCCCCGGGGTATTCCTCAAGTCATTTTACCCGGGCTTGGGAATCCTTATTCTTTCAGGCGCCCGGACCTCTCTACCTACCTCAACAGAGAATCGGCGTGTTGATAGATAGATACTGTCAGCAGAAGCTTCTAATTAATCAACCGTAATCAATTTTAATCATTTTCATTGATAACACCATCAATCACTTGATAATCATGTGGTGACAATGATTGCTCGAATGGATTAGACAATACCCAAGTCTATCGTAGTGACTGACGTCATTATATCGCGTTTCGGGTCTGTATTCGCCGTGTTACCGAGAAAAATGACGCCTTTTTTAGGAAAAGTAGAGCAAGATCGGCATATCCATAATTAAAATGAAATGAAAAAGCATTTATTTCGCCACAAATATACAAAAAAAAAAAACAGAAATTTAAATGTAGCAATAGAAACAACACACAAAAACAAAAGAAAATACAAAACATATAAACATGGCGACAATGGGACCTCCATCAGCCTAAAGCCACAGAGGAAGTCTGCAGCGCTGATTTTCGTGAAGGGCCCCGGTCGCGTTACATCTTATAAGAATTATCGATAAACAACAAAATACATATAGCTTAAACAAGCTTTGTCCGCGACTTCGTCCGCGTGGAATAGTTATTTTGGGCATTTTAGTTAGTTATTTATTTTAAAATTGTAATATCTTCTGAGATGTTCATTGAAATTAAGTGATGTCAAAGACAATTTTGTTCACAATTAAATACTCTTAATCAACAACACATTTATTTGGATAAAGGTTAATATTATTACGTTGATACAACTCTTAACAAATAATGCATTAATTTCGACCAAATTTGATTACCATAAAAACGGTTCTAGTGAGTTAATCTTTAAAGATAGACATATACTATCGTGGACATTTTTTAGATCATTTCAAGAAAAATAATTCTTTCATACATATATTTTTGGTATCTTGAACCGTTTTCGCAGCGCACGCAATGGAAGCCCTCCAGGATGAATAATTTTCCCGTTTTTTTCACATTTTCTATTATTTCTACGCTCCTAATAGTTGCATCGTGATGTTATATAGCCTAAAGCCTTCCTCGATAAATGGTCTATTCAACACAAAAAGAATTTTTCGATTCGAACCAGTAGTTCCTGAGATTAGCGCGTTCAAACAAACAAAATCTTCAGCTTTATAATATTATAGTATAGATAATAAATAGATAATAAATATATAATAAATAATAATTACGATATAGCTAAAGAACTGGGCGTTGACCACAAAATAGTTTGTGTGGTCAACGCAAGGAGTTTGTCTGGAACGTGTTAATGCATCCGCCATATAGCTCTGACCTTGCACCTTCAGATTTACATGTTTCGGTCTCTTCCGAATTTGTTAAGAAGTGTCAGCTTTTGTTCATAAGTTATGATGAGGCCGCTGATGGAGCGAACTCACCTAAGAATTATCAATTCACTCGTATGAAAATTCCCATATATTTGTTTTTTTTTTATTCTGACACGGCACAGTGACTGCACCAAACCTGATGGTAAGCATGGTGCAGTCCAAAAAAACGCCAACGACTACCGAAAGGAAAATAAAAAACCATCGGTAGTCGCAGCGATCATGCCGGCCCGCACATATATCTCTTCACGTTTCGCTTAAAGGATCCCATATCATAGGATGATGGGAATACGCTCGCCGGAAGACCATTCCACAGCCCAACGACAAGGCAAAAGAAGGAGTTAGAGAACCTCTTAGTCCTGGCCGGGATGTGAGATACCGTATAGCTGTAACACCGCAAACCCGCGCGGCGTGGTTCTAAGTTGTTGGAAAAACAGAGGCAGGAAGTGAATTCCACTTTTTAGGGTATAGCAGCAAAAAAGAGGAGGCGGGTCGCCTTTGTTTGGTAACCCAGGGGAAAATCTTGCATAGGATCATCAGGGCCGCTGTTGGGCCCTGATCGCCGAGCTCGGCGATCGATTGAGTCTAAAGCTGCCGAATAGTGTATGGCGAAGCTGTCCTAAAGACGAGAGCAACGCTCTACACACGACCGCACTTGTGCCTGATAATGTGATGGGCAAAATTTAATCAGATTAATAAAAATGATTACGATTACATTTTACGTTTTTTACCATTAATATGACTGCATTTTGCTCATCTGTGTTTTAAACTCTACATAATCCCAGATTACATACGAATTTATGATTGCTTAATGTTTTAAATAGATTTAACCCTTAATAACTTAGAGTATCAATATTGATACCAATCTCTGAAACCGAATGTTCACATTACTATTAGTTTTTATGCCTGAAGTATCTAAATTGAAACCAGTTTTTTTTTTAAATAAATATGTAAAATAAATATTATGATTTTTTTAGCTATTTTTCCCTTCATCGAGACACTCAAGCAAACACAGTAATATTTAAAAAAAAAACATTTTCGTAAATCAGGATACTAAGGGTTAATCACGATTACAGAGCAAGAGAATTAAAATTAAAATTTGGCCATCTCTGGTAGTAAGTAAAATAAATTCTTCGGAACATATTTCACGGATTTAAATCGGAGGCAAGGTAAATAGCTTGATAATGGAGACAGATTGACATAATAACCACAAACTATATTTGTAATTGAACTTTTAATTCGATCATAGCGTGATTCAAACTCGCTTTACAATTGGTATTTCCCCTATAGCAAAAAGAAACCGCACTGCGCCGATACGACATACGTGTAACGAAGGAAATTGCATTACAGATAAACCGTAGCGGATTCTTTAATTTATGCAACACATTTTAAACTTATGCATTTTGCATTAATTATAAATACTTTAACAGGTCTTATGCGCGAATTAAGTTATTTTTAATGATGGCTCGACGTTTCGACTTGGTTGCACAGGTTATGGTCACGAACGGACTGGCGTACCGCGGAGTTTTCGTCGGGAACGGGAAGTTTCTTCCACTACCCTCTTTTATTCTTGATAATTTGAATAGTCGTGACATGGTACTCCCAGTATCAGCATGTTTACAAGGCGACATAAAATGAGCTCTGCGATTAGATTTTTATGACTGGACGTGTGAGGGCCGCACTTTGAGAACTTTCATCGATTAATTTCTGGATCCTTCGACGATTGGACATCGACAGATGCGGTTTGAGACATTTATGTGACTGGGTGTTAATATTGTACACACTCTTCGATGGATAAATCGATTGTTCAACAACACCAGAGTGTCAGTACTCCGCGTTCCTGAGAAAACGGGTCTTCACAGACAAACTGACGCACAAATTAACCCTATAAGGATTTTTCCTTTTGAACAATAAAATACTCTTTTTGGGTAAACCGGAGGAAATCCTCACGAACACCAGGGCGCCCTGAGGGCAGCGCCCCAGTGTGCAGGACTGTTACCGACGAAACCAGCCGGAGTGTTCCTTCTCCCGCCTGCCAGGGCAAAAGGGACAGCTGCCCAGCTTCCTCGGCACTCGGCGAGCAATAAAATACTTAGTACTTTCAATTTAGCAATACGGAGTTTACACTACTCTATAACAGCAAAAAATTAGTCATAAGTACTTGTGTTGCAAACCGCTAACTATTATAACTGAACTATTGACCCGCCCCGACTTCGCACGGATGGCAGAGCATATTTTGCCTACACACACAGTTTGCGAAAACTTCTAAAATATTCATTTAATTCATAAAATGTAAAAGGCGCGAAATACTTTACGGTAAGTAACATGTTTAAGTTGATAAGGATTAATACTGTATCCGTCTGCAGAAC
Organism: Automeris io; assembly: GCA_036320925.1. NCBI lineage: Eukaryota > Metazoa > Arthropoda > Insecta > Lepidoptera > Saturniidae > Automeris > Automeris io. The sequence continues at coordinate 5,610,932 of JAUDJH010000031.1, read as the reverse complement.
TTTCCAATTACCGCATTGTAAGCCACCATTTATTTAGAAGTTAGAATGAGTACAACAAGCTATCCTTACAAGATAGATATATACCATCATGGATTTTGCTGTGAACCTACAAAAGAGAAACAACCATCATTGATTGTACCATCATACATTGTTTTGTTATATCTCAAAGGGATCAAGCAGTGTTTTGGATGAACGCTCCCAGGCAGATTAACCTTTTCCCGCCGTAGTCAATAATTGTCATCACATTTAAAAAAAATATAAATCCTACTTAATATTATAAAAGCGAAAGTTTGTGAATATGTTTGTTACTTTTTCACGATAAAACTACTGGACGGATTTGCATGAAACTGCCACAGTAATATAGATTATACATCGGAATAACATATAGGCTACAATTTGTAATGGTTTTATGTAATTTTGGTCGTAATATAACGATACATTTCAATTAAGTCGGTAAAAAATTTGGCCTCTGAGAGCTATCTTGGCGTACACTGCCTAAACCATTGGAGTTACACAAAGATGATGTACCGTAGGATTGTTTGTCTTGAATAGTTCTAAATAAAAGTCCGCAACAGCATATACCTACCTTTTATGTGGAAGCCACTATGACCAAAATTGTATATTGTAATACAGAAGATATTCACTAGAAATAATTTATATGGCAGAACAACGTTTGCCGAGTCAGCTAGTCAATAAATTATACAATTAAACCTTTCTTAAAACCGCATGAAAATCCGCTCAATAGTTTGTAATTTTTCGCGAACAGACCGAATCGGCGGGAAACTTTGTTGTATGATATATAGTGATGACATACAAATTTGGCGAAATTATTTATCCCCATATTCGAACACCGCATTAGTAACGAGGAAAAATATTTAAGTTAAATATAACACGAATGTATATACACTGAAAGAGCTTGGGAGTGTTTCTTACGGTCTGACTAATGCTGTCCGTCTGGGAGGAACTTTACACCTTCAAGGGACCTGAGGCTGGCCGGCACTTAACTTCAGGCTAACCCAGCTGCTCACAGATCATGGCGATTTTGACGGCCGAGTGTCACAAGTGCGAAAATGTCAAAGAGTCAGTGCAACGCACTCTACAAGAGTGTCTGGCTTGGGCTGAAGAACGTGCCATCCTCAGAAATAAGATTGGTAGCAATCTCTCGCTAACAGAGGTGATTAAGGTCATGCATGGTAGGCAGCGAGAGTTTGTGGACGAATGTTATGTACTTCTGCAATAAAATAATAAAGCAGAAGATCGTCGAAATAGAGAGGGAGAGTACAAGCACCCTCAGCAGCCCAAATACCGTCACAGCAAGGATGTCTTCGTGCATTAAGCGGGGTCTGAACAAGGCCAGACATTGCCGGGTACTGAGGAAGATGGCCCGGCCTTACCCTTGGAACTCGGCAGGCGGGAGAGGGGACACCCTGGGGGTTTTAGTCGGTACAAGTCCAATACACCGGAGAGCAACCTTCATCGCCCCCTGAAATCCGTTAGGGATTTCTCCAGGGTTAAAAAAAAGATGTCTTCATGGACAATGAGTGAGATATCTCTCCGTGAGACTGAACAAGCAGTAAATTTGTCTTGTTTGAAGGTGTCTGCTGTCCGGATGAGATGGAGCGGAGCGTACGTATCCAACGCACCGTCCAAAAGAGGGGTACTAAGGGGTGAGCCCTTTACACTCACTTCTGCAAGGAATGGGGCTTAAAAGGATATTCATCTCTAGGCCACACATATATAATACACTCCCATCAACGCAGTATAAGAGACAGGTACACTCTTGAAGCAGTCTAAAAAAAATATTTTTTTAAATATACTATTTTATTAATTTTGTTTTTTTATAACTTTTAAAAAAAGTTGTAGTCAAATGAACAAAAAATAAATATTTATACACTTCAAACCTACTACGTCAAGATCAAGCAGTATCTCTGTTTCCGGTTAAAAATAAATCATGCAACAAATTTCTCACTAGTCAATGGAATAACCATATCTTTAAACTGATATAGAATGTTTATTATAATTTTATCAAAATTGTTATTATTTACAATAATAATTATTGCCATGTTTCTTTATGAGAATTTAGAGCTTTCCTGATTGGTAATTATTAAGTTTTAAGGCTCTGTACACAAGTCCTTGTGACTCCATTGTTATAATTTTTAATATCCAGTAGTCTCTGATTAACATCAAAACCAATGACACAAGCAAGACACACTCCACCAGAAAAATCACAGTTTCCCTGCAGCACCTTTCCATCTGCAAGGAAAACACATCCAAAAGGCCACAAGGAGGATTCAGCAAATCTCAAAAAAATTCAAACCTTCAATAAAACTGTTATAAGCACCAATTCTTCCATAGCTAGAAAGACAAAATTATATAATACATACCAGACACTGAATTTATTTAATTACAGGCTAAATAAATATAAATCAGGTGTTTTAAGTCTCTATCCATAACTTTCAATTTACTTAGTTTTTTTTTTCTTTCCTCATTGATTGTATTATTGAGGAAATTTATTAAGAACTAGCTGTCCCGGCAGACCTTGTTCTGCCCTATTTCTCTAAAACAAAGTCACATTGTTTTTTTTAAATGTTAATAGCTTCCCCGTCAGATTTCATTCTGCCAAAACTTATTGGCCTGTCGGCTGTTTTTTGAAAATTGTTTGAAGGAACCTGGCCTTAATGCTATATGTATAAAAATTGACAAATATTGACATTAATATTTATACGTCACTCAATAATTGTTTTGCCTTCCCGGAACCCGTCCACTGACATTTAAACTTTATGGTATGGTGTTAAAGTTCAAATTGATTTTTAAATATTATTACGAATTTTTTGTATGAGAATATAGAAAAGTGTTGTTTTTAGACTTTTTCAGGCATTTTTTTAAATTTTTCTCTCCGTAATAACCTTCCTCAGACTTCATCAAAAACAACAAAAAAAAAATCAGCCAAATCGGTTCAGCTGTTCTCGAGTTTTGCACTTATCAAGACATTTTGGGATTCATTTTTATATTATAGATTATGTTTGTTTTCTTATTGCAACTATTGTAGTGAAAATATATGAATAAAATCTCCAATGAACAAAACAGAGAACTCAACTGCTCATGTTTAAAACTTGGACATCAATCCAATACTGGCTGTAGTAACTTGGACTTGACCAGTAAAAAATCTTTATTTCATTCCATTGGGAGTTCATTTTTAAAAAGGTCAAAACATGATTTTTTTTATATCAAACTAAAACTCTATATACCAGTTTTCATAGTACTTCAAAACTGGCAGATTTTCAAAGGAACTAAACTGTTTTACCTGATTGGGGCTATATTTCAAAAAAGTCAAAACAAGTATTTTCTCTTATATCATTTCTCTCATATTTCTAAGCAACATGATTGTCAGAGCACAGAGTGATGCATCAGAACACATAATCTCGGCTCTAAATGTGACCCAATTTAAAAATCTCTCAACAAATACTAACTTAATCACAAAAAGAATTAATTGAAAAAAGGTAATAGCAGGATTTATGCACTTATCACTTATTTCAACTGCATGTCTGATAATTAATAAATAAAATAAAAATAAACTAAAACTCTAAATGGCCTTTTTATAGTACTTTAAAATTTCAGACAAATTCTGAACTACTATTTTACCCCATTGGTGGGTTGATTGTGCACAAAAACGTTAAAACACATATTTTCTTTTATCTTAAAACAATTATCACAATGATTTCAGCTACTAAAGACAGATTATTGTCTATAAGACATAATCTGTTATTGGATTGCATTGTATTTGCTGTCAGGTACAGTGCAGCCACTGTTCTGAGACAAAATGAAAAAGACTAAAAACCAGTTTTTATAGTGCTTACTTAAAAATTGATGTAATTTCCATCCCTATTTTAATCTTAGGCTGTGGCTATGTGTGGCTGTTGTGCCAGGTCAGTAAGAAGTATACAGATACCAAGGCCCTGCAAAAGCGAAGAGAGGAGATAGTTGGCACCCCGGTTGTTTTAGTTGGTGCAAGTCTGACTCATCGGGGGAATGGCCCTCACCACTCCCCTGACGGTCCGCAGGGATGTACACCAGGTTAGCAAAAAAAAACTGTGGCTATGGTGCCTTACTAGATAACAGACCAGTTTCAATTATGTGGCAATGCAAATAGTCATAGGTTCAAATACCAACATGTACCTCTGGATTTTTCCAGATTAAGTATAAATTTAGGCACCACATGCTTACCGATGAAGGAAAACATCGTAAGTTAAGCTGCATAGCTTCTATTAGATGCCATCCAAGCATGTTGTATGTACTAGTGCTGTGAGAATAGCAACCAGCTGTGCTACTAATCACGTTGAGTGTGACCTAAAAGCGCAAAGTGGATACAGCCACTAATGTATCTCTGCTCACCCCGAAAGTCATACAGTGTGATTATATATTATTATTTATTTAAAAATAGATAAAATGAAACAAAGTTTACATGTCTATTGCTTGGAATTTCTTAGTAACACTTATTATGATTTAAATGTTTGCTTAGTTCTGAAGGCTGTAAATATAGTTTCACAAATTAGTTTGTATAATTATGCTTTCTGTCATCAGAAAGAAAACAGAATGCCTTGAATAATAGCAAACATTCAAAACTCAGAAAAAATATTTAAAAAAGTTAAGAATGAATAGTTAATTTGTTGTAAATAAATAACATACACATAATAAAAGGTAATGTGATGAAAGGCTCTCATGAAAACCAGTAAAATTGACTTTTTCCATGGTATAAACCTGAATCAATACATCAATTGATAAAATTCCTTGTATTTTTATTTTTGTACTTTATTATAGCCAGATTAAAAATGTACCTTTCTATCTATTAATAACCCCATTAGACTCTTATAAGATTTTCTTTTTATCACATTTATTTCTAATGGTAAAGAAATAACCATCATACAACTTACTTCAAAGTTAAAATTCATTAAAAGAATAATCTTGAATGACTATATAGATGCAAGTTGTATATTTACATTTTATTCAATAAGATTTCTTGTATAATAATGTATAAAAATATTAAATACTTAACCTAAACATATTTGTTTACAAAATTTTTGATCTGTACCATTAAATTGTAGAATGATATTGCGATCCTAATTTTAAAAACGTAAACATAGAATGTTTATTTCATTGTTCCCGCGTCTTCTTGTCTCGGAAGATTACATCCAAAACTACGCAGCTGTGAAACTTTTACGAGGAAAGTTTACGGTTTTAACAAACAAAAATTATGACTTACAATGACTCATGACGCTGGATACGTGTGTAAGCAACTTGGAAAAACCCGAACCTTTATTCTTACCCATAGTGGTCACGTTGTAATCCGCCTGTGTAAAATGTAGACTACACACTTTTGAATACTTTGTGTAAGGCTTTCCCCTTTTTAAAATATCGTTCCATTTGTCGGCCATGGTCTGGTCGCGGGGAAACCTGTGAAATTTCACATTTTTCGTCTTGCCGGCGAGGGAAGTGCATTGTGGTACCGTACAATAATAACCCATAATCCGATAGCTTTGTTTATATCACACGAAAACACACCGCACTGGAAAAGTTCACGCGACACATCAAAAACACTTTAAAAATGCTACGCAAAATTATGATATTAATTGTTGAAAAATGTTATCACGTTGTTAAAAAAATGGAATCATCAGTTTAGCCTTGAAATATTTGACATGTATCACCTTTTTCCCTTCCAACTTTTTTCCCCAAAAAAAAAATGGCCACTTTTACGCCATAGATAAAATGTTTTGAACATTGACATTCGTAAATGATTCTGACGTTAAAAAAAGTCGATTATTTACTTCTATTTTCCGTAGACTAAATTCGTTTGATTTGACTGACTGAAGAAGACGGATGAGTAGCTTGAGTCAAAATATAAAGTATCAAGCAAAGACGTTGTTGCATCCAGATACAAAATTTGTATTGATACGTGTGTTTGTATTTTTATAAATGTCAATTCATGCCCTAAAATACATCTAGTCAGACTAGGCATGTCGGACTAGTGACTGACTAGGGACTAGTAGACACGCCTAGGACTAGGGACTAGGGACGGACTAGGATTAATAAACGTTTTTGACCGTATATATGATGAAATAGGTTGATGGTAGCAAAACACATTCACGGAAATATGATCCTTTGAGGCTAATGTGATTGTTTCATGCCATGGACTTTTCTTTAATTCAGCGAGCTTGGAGAAGTCTAACTCAATAAAGCTGGTCGAACTTCCACTGTCAATTAATGTAGTAGTACCTTTACCATTTATAGTTACTGGTACTGTGGTTTTATACAAGCCATTATATTGAGAAGCAGCAGAAATAGCAGGTAATTGATTAATAGCATTAACGTTTGCTTTCTGGTTTCCACTGTGAGAAACTTTTGCAAAATGTTCTTTTTGAAACAAAGTTGACAAATGGAATTGCGTGCAGGACATTTAATACGTTGGTGGATATTACCTCCACAGAAAAAACATCGCTTTTGAGGAGTTGCGCAGGTGCGGTCGGGTGTCGAGTACTGTTGTCATCTTTGGGATGGATCCGCTAAATATCCGTTGGTGGCTTCGGACTCGATTGATCGTAGAGCTCGTAGACTTCAATAAGTCTACGAGCGTCGTATAAGCGACGACTCTTTGTCAAAAATTAAAATGCAGAGCATCGAGCATCGACGTAGTGTTGCCTGCCTCGCGGTCTTTTACCAGTTGCACGGTGGAGAGTGTTCTCAGGAACTACATTCTTTGATTCCCCCAGCCCCATTCCACCATAAAACCACAAGACATCGTGTCGGATACCATCCGTATGTGGCGGATGTTCCTTATACCCGCACGAAAAGATTCACTTCTACATTCATCATGCGAACAGCTCTAAGGAGTGGAATATGCTACCAGCGGCCATATTTCCGCGATCTTATGACCTGGGAGTTTTTAAAAGAAGAGTGAATAGGCATTTGTTAGGCGGACGTGGTTCATCATCGGACTCATCTTCACATTCCACCAGGTGTGATTGAGGTCAAGCGTTCGCCTATAAGTTATAAAAAAAAAGGTGTGGCAGTTATTCTTGAATTACAGTTATCAGATTCGAATGTCGCAGGAGTACTATGACCACGAACAAAATTTAATTTATTTTTGTATACTTTTAGATAAAATATGGCGTGCTTGTATTTCATTTTTAGGCTTGTCAAATAGATTGTCAAGTATTTTTTAGGCACTTGAATAATCTTTACATTCTCCTATATAAATATAAATTGTTAGAGCCAAGAGATTAATAAGAATTGTTAGTTTCATAGAATATAATATTTCTTCCGGTTCTTCAGATATTTTTTTTATAAAAGTATATCGCCAATGCGCCCACCTAATGTCAGCTCCCATAGAACTTGGATCCACGTTGAAGCGGTCTGGTTTTAATACATTGATATATATTCAGAGATAATTGATTCCTATTTTTTCCATTTTAGCTAACTAATTAAATTGATAAATAATAAGACGAAAAACCAAGACATTTGGTTTTAATTAGCTAAGAATTATACATATAACATAGACATATAGAATAACAATAGGAAACATGACAAGTATATTTTTTATAAATACAAAGGAGTACGACATATATTTTATATTTAATCTAAATAAAAGAGTAAAGGTGATCAAAAGTATGCAGGCGATTTAAAAAATAAGGAGATTAAAAAGTCGATTCTAGAAACACGATTCATAGACTAATATTTTAGAATGGTAACTCCGATTTGTTTTGTATTATTTTTCTAAATGTCGGCCGCTTGGTTTATTGCGCGAGTTTTGTTTGTTTTTATTTTAAAAAATATATATTTTATCAATACTTGATTAACAAAGATATGTTAATTAATATATCGTAGCAAAATGCCTTATTATTGTACCGTGCCTCGGTGCACATCAATGGGGGGGAAAGTAAAAAATGTCTCTTTCCATCAGTTTCCCAGAGACGAAGAACTGGCTAATTTGTGGAATGATATATTAAAAAGAGGCAAACCCTACACAAAATATTCAAAAGTTTGCAGCTTACACTTCAAGCCAGATGACTATGTCATTACAAGCGTTGGTAAAAACAAAGGTAATGTGGTCATTAACACAAATTCAGTTTTTCGTTGTAAAATTTTAGAATATTGACGGAGAGATACTATTTATCAATAAAACATACAAAATAAAACTAAGTACACTTCATCTCTTATAATAAAGTTTTGTTTTGAACTTAAAAGTGAACTATTTTCATTAATAAATGATTAGTTATATTTCACCTCAAATATGCGTCTTAAATGGTAGAGCTCTGTAATCAGCCTACTTCAACCCACAGCTGGATATAGACAACTAATGAGCAAACTCTGAGCACAAATATCTATGTAAAGATTTTCTAAAAGTAGTTTTTAACTAGAAAATCGTATTTTATTAGGAGTACAAATAAGTTTCCGCCGTTTTATTGTAGATGGCACGGCACGAAGTTTCGATTAGCTTTCGCAGATGATAACCGGCTTAAAAAATAGTTTGCACATTCAAGAACAACATAACCTATTAATATCATTGATTTTATATTGGTAAAATATAATTTTTGTAAGTTGAAAATGTCAAAATTTGAGCCAAGTAAGTGTCATTTGCGGGAAATTATTTTCGAAGAAGAAATCTGCTGCTGAGGCGCATCAATTGCTCGTATAAGCATATGGTGAGGGTGCTTTAAGTGAGATAACGTGTCGAGAGTGGTTTCAAAAGTTTAAAAAGGGTTATTTCGACGTAGAAGACAAAGAAGGAAGGCCAAAAATTTACGAGGATGCAGAATTGGAGGAATTATTGGAGGAAGATTCATCTCAAACACAAAAAGAACTTGCTCTAACATTAGAAGTCACTCAGCAAGCAGTCTCACATCGTTTAAAATCATTAGGAAGGATTCATAAACAAGGAAATTGGTTCCGTAAGAATTAAAGCCGAGAGATATGGAACGCTGATTATGCTTAAGTGAAATGCTGCTAGCTAGACATATAAAAAGGGTTTTTTTACATCATATCCTAACTGGTGATGAGAAGTGGATACATTATGACAATCCAAAAAGAAGAAAATCATGGGGATTACCTGGCCACGCGTCAACATCAACAGCAAAACCGAATATTCATGGAAAAAAACTTATGCTGTGTATTTGGTGGGATAAGCTAGGTGTAGTGTATTATGAGTTGCTTAATCCGAGCGAAACAATTACTGGAGCCCTCTATCGAACACAATTGATGAGATTGAGCCGAGCTCTGAAGGAAAAACGCCCTAAATACTATTCTAGACACGAAAAAAATTATTCTCCTGCATGACAATGCTCGTCCACATGTTGAGGCTCCCGTAATAAAGTACTTGGAAACACTTGATTTGGAAGTGTTACCCCACCCGCCATATTCACCAGACATTGCACCGACCGATTATCACCTGTTCCGGTCCATGGCACGTGCTCTGACGGCGCAGCGGTTCACATCTTATGAGGATACCAAAAATTGGGTTGATTTGTGAATAGCCACAATAGACAAGGAGATCTTCAGACGTGGGATTTGAATGCTGCCTGAGAGATGGGAAAAAGTGGTTTCAAGTGATGGGCAATATTTTAAATAAATTTATATTACCCTTCTTCTATAATAAATATTTAATTTGTTTTAAAAAAGGCGGAAACTTATTTGTACTCCTAATATTTTAAGTAATTAATTCTAAATATTGAATACTAATTTTATATAAGTAATAAGCAGCTTGCACATGTCATAAACTTAATTTTATTTTGGCTCCATGGTTTTTTATTTAATTTTCCCATTATGGGCAAATCAGAGGCTTTTATGTCATACAGCCAAGTCAGTAGTCTTCTAACTGATTATAAGCTAGTTCTGCCAGATTTTATAAAAGGCAAAATCCTTTTGAGACCAAGGGCATGAGCATAGTCCAAAGAGTTGACAGAATTGGGCTAGCAATGATGAGGATTCAATTATTACTAATTATATTAGAGGGTTTTTTTTTGGGAAAAATATATATATGGGAATGAGATGGTCAATATTAGTCAAAACCTCTTTCAAATAAATACAGATAAGAAATTACATAAATATAATAATGAAGAATATAATATCCTATGGCTCCCACCTGTGATAGAGGGCATCCATAATGCAGTTCCATTGTGAACTGTGCTGCTGGTTACACTTCAGCTCACTCCATATCCTACTAATGTCCCTTGACTCTGCTAGTACTGTAGGTTTTAAGGTGTATCTGGCCATGTTTTGTAGTAACCTAGGTATTCCGATCTAGAGACTTTTAGTATGTTTACATTGTCCCTACAAGGCAAGTGGTCAATCCCGATGCATTTCTGGTGATTGAAAATACTTAGTACATACAAACCCACAGGTCAATGGAGAACTCTGCGGAAGGATGCCATACCGTCGCAGAATTTGCCAACAGATTCGCAGGCACCATACAGGAGGAAACAGACTGAAAAATGGGTCTCCAACTGTGTGTCACCAAATGTGCTGGATCCACAGGTGAGCATTGCTATTTCTTTCTTCATCTCTTAGTTCACTAATTGCTGTAATTTCCTCACATTTCTGTCATTCCTATTTAACATATATTCTGATGGAAAATCATAGCTATGAGCCCTGCAAACGTTTGTGGTAACAATGCTGTGTAAGGCTAATTGAAGTCAATGCAACATAAAATGATTTATAGTTTAATGCTCGATATGTAGTTCTGGTATAACTAGCACCAAATAAGTAATAAAATGGATTCATGCTAAGACTGCCTTTCAGTCAATGATGATGTCCTGGCCGAAGTCGGCCACGGCGACTGTTTCAACACCGATTAAGAAATTCGAGGTCCAGTTTTCGGAAACAGTGAACTGCGCAGGAGATATTTAAGTGCATAACTGGATGCGCTGCCAGAAAAGCACTCTCTCATCCGAACTCCCTCAGGCCCGATGGAAAGGAGAACCAGTACGATCGGGAGGGAGCGGGATGCAGGTTTAGTCGAATTTTCCTTCTCTGAACACCTGGTTGAATTGCGGTGTTAAAGAGATACCTTAGTCGCCTCTTACGACACCTCAGCAAGAAGAGGGGGTGCTATTCTATTCTGCCGGCAGCCACCATGGCCACTTTCAGTCAATACACTTCCTACAAGCGGTAGAAATCAACCTGCCTCTACCATTGGTGACCCTAACATGATCGGTGCGGTCCGCGACTGGCGACATACCTCGCATCGCCTGCCTCCATTCATAGAAACTAGAGATTATCTATTGGTAGTTGTAATGCTCATGTAGGCCTAGTACAGTCTCTTTACATTTCTTGTACCTCCTGGGCACAACAGCTCGCCACACCAGGTCATTAGCCACCAACAAGCATCATCAGGCGGTTGGTGGATTTCCAGGATGAACTGAGTAGGGATGATTGAAATCACCCTGACTCAGTCTCGCGGAAAAATAGACATACTTATTTTATTTTTATACCATAGAGGGCGACCAGTGGCCAACACATACAAAATATACTAATGAATAGCCATACATACCTTTAACGAAAAACGCGTACACAGTATAATAAAAACATTTTTAGTATTTTAATATTGTACATCCTTTATCTTCATATTAGTGCATATTCTATTAAATCTATTATATAAAAATAAGTCCGGTTTTTCTTCCTGACGCTATAACTCCAGAACGCACAAACCGATTTCCACGGTTTTGCATTCGTTGGAAATGTCTCGAGCTCCGTGAGGCTTATAGCAAACAAAATTCAGGAAAAATTTCAACAGAAAAGCAGTAAAGCGGGGAAAATCAATTTTCACATACAGCGCCATCTCTGATACATAGCATGTACTACAAACCAATATGGCTTTGCATGGTGGTGGAGCAGATCGCACCAGTATTTTAAGTAGATGGCGCCGATGCGTTATACATTGTTTGACAACTACTCATTGTACTCTGCTCAGTTAACTTCATGTGACATTTATTATGCGCACGTTCTTTCAAACGCTAACTAAAAACCAAAACTAAGCCATCTGGTGGCGAAACGAAGTTCGCCGGGTTTGCTAGTTCCTTTTAAAAATCCAATTAAAAATCTTATTAACCTCAACAAGAAAAGTGTCATCCATATTTGAGTGGCGACAAGTTTCTTAAAGTGAAAGGAACATTTTTCAGGTGCAGCAAGTCGCCCAGGCTATATACATGCAGACAATGCTGGCCATGCATGCCACTGCACCCACGGAATCTCTCAGCACGAGCTCCAATGGTTCAAGTAAGTGCCACAAATACATTCCTACTTCTAAAGTAATGCAGTCAAAAAATACCTACATGCCACGTTTATGCTATTTTTCAAGGCACTCGAAACTGTAGATCATCTTGTTTTTACTCGAGGAACATCCTCATAGGATCTCACAAAAGCCACCTAAAAGCACTAATAGCGATGTATGGTGAAAATTTTATGTTCTGGACTGTGGAAGGAAAAACTGTTCGATCTTTCTTGATAGTTAGGTCATATTGTCGCTAGTATCTAATAAGGACCTAAGATGGCCTGGTTCAACCCTCAATCCAGGTATTCTCATATAACCATATGGGGAAAAGCACTAACCTGGGTTGTTGTGGACGTCCTTACGGTGCACCGCCGCACACACGTATTCACAATAGTCACACAGTGTTATTGTTCCTTTTAAAAGCCAGAAAAAAATATAAACAAAGAAATAATTCGTTAGCGTCCCCTCGTTGTACGTAATATCGAAAAGTAACTGTGTAAAACAGGGGTAGGTATCCGTCATGAACCCGGTATCGCGATCTACCTACATATGAAAATATGAAAACTCCCGGTCAGGTCATCTTTCGATGAGTTCCCAGAACCGAGTGCTTTTTACAAAATATTCCTATTTTTATGTCCTGAAGCTAACTTAACAACTAGTGATGTATTAATTAATCCTATATAATACAATTGGCCAATCGCGGCGTCAGATTCCGCGGTATCGCGCCCCTGCCCGACCACCGCCTTCTTGTCGCTGCTGGTTAGTGACGCGTCTCCTCCCTATTCCTTGCTTTCACGTCGCTGTCGGTCGAGGCAACAAGCACAATAAACCTAAATAAAAACCAATCCAATGCATGATGTGTATGTCTGTAAAGTGCTGAATAACGCCATCTAGCGGTGGTCTTGCGGAAATAATATATATATATATATATATATGTACGTTAATGGCGTGTACACCTAGAAAAATCCTCGAAGGCAAGGTTACAGGGACGAGAGCCCTGGCCAGCATCCTTAGTGGATATACGATATAAAAAAATTGACCGAACTGGAATAAGCTTTTCTGTTTTGAAGAGCATAGCATAGGGTCTTAGGAAGTTTTACCCTTTGGCCTCCAAACTTTCAACTTCTTAACCTATATCAAGCACAAATGCGGTCGTGTGTGGAGTATTGCTGCCACCTTTAGGACGGCTCCACCAAACACCGTTTGGCAGCCTTCGACTCAATCAGTCGCCGAGCTCGGCGACTCATTGCCAATGAGGCTCTTATGTCGCGTAAACTACTCACCTTTGTACATCGACGTAGAGTGGTCTGCCTTCCGGTTTCCCTGGAAAGTGTGCGGCTGAGTTGTATAATTTAATTCCCCCCACCACCTTCGACAATACAATGATTGCGCGCCGGGCGGGTGTGCACCCTTATGTGGGCATTTCACCAGCTCGCACGATGTCCAACCACCAAGGATTGGAATTCGCTTCCTGCATCTGCTTGTCCAGCATCTTACGACATAAGAATCTTCAAACAACGAGTTATTGGTATTAGCTGGATGAGCGCGCTCCGTCATCGACCTCACCATCAATCTCTATCAAATGAGATTGGGGCAAGGGCAAGCCTGTCGGTAATGACCCTATGATATTTTTTCCTTTCATATTCCAGGATTAGAGTCAGAAACAGTAGAAAACCAGTCCACACTCTCTCCCTCCACAAGTGAACCGTCCAGCGAAACTGAGGACTTCAAACCCACTTCAATCAGATGCACGGAGTGCTCAAAGCACTTCAAAGACCCTGACGTGTTCACGCTGCACAGAAGGACGCACGAGAGGGTCCAACGGAGAAGTTCAGAAGGCAGCGGAAGCTCAGAAGGGAGCGAGAAGGAGAACAGGAATCTCAATTCCTCGTTGATGCTCCAAGCGAATCCGATTTTAGCGAACATGCTCAAGACTGACTCAAATAGTGATAATAGTTATTTTGTAACGGCATTTGCTTTAAATTTTCATAATTATATAAACAGTTTGAGTTCCATGATGAGTTCTGAGACTTTAAGTAAAAACTGTGATAGTTTAGACAAATCTAAAATAAACGATGAGACTGTAAACTGAATCTGCCAATTTTCAACCGAATATAAGGCCTAACACGCACTGCGTATTTTCACCGTGAGATTTTTACCGCGAGCTTTGTAGCACTTCAGCTGAAATTTATAGACCCTACTTGGATTTTGTTTCTCAAAGTTTTAGAAAATAGGTTCGTCTTTATTAAAAAACTGAATGTGTAATTAGGAATTTGAGTTTGGCTTTTTTTGACCCGGTGGAAATTCTCATGGATCATAAAGGCTACCGTGAGGGCGGCGGTCTTAGTGTGTCGGACTCTTACCGAAGAAAACACCGGGATGTTCCTCCCGTGTGCCGAGTGCTGGGAGAAAGGTAAAGCCAGCTTCATCCGGACTTGAGCACGGCCTGAATAATCGCAAAGCTATAATACTTTGACATTTCGGGGTGAGCAAAAAGACATTTATGATTGAATCCACATTGCGCTTATAAGTCCTGTCCAACGTGACCAGTAGTACAGCTGATCGCCGTTTTCATATCACAAGTACACATGGCATTTCTGTTAGATGTCATGCGGGTTTCCTCACTGTTTTCCTTCACCGGTGAGCATATGGAGCCTAAATCCGTATTTGATCTAGAAAAATCCAGATGTACGAGCCGGGATTTGAACCCACGACCATTCATATCGTTACTCATGGATACCGGCCCCTTATCCACTAGGCGTCTACATTATAATATATACTAGTCACGCCAAACGGCGTAACCCCAGAGCATTAAAATTAATAAAAAGGTAAACGCACTGAATCCCCAACGCCACCTGGCGAACACATTCATTCTGACTTTCTTAACGTTCTCGCATTTAAAACCAAACTCCGCATCGCATTATTTTTATACTAATAACATCGCATCGCATCCTTTCATTATAATCGCATTTTTAACAATTACGTCAAACTCGCAACACACACACAATCCTCACAAACACCATACTCCACATATTCGCATACAAACATACATAGTGAGTGGTTGTAAAGTGCATGGAATACCGCTGCTCGGTAAGTACTTTTATCATTGTCTCAAATTATCGCAATCTCTTTTTTTATTATAAATTATCCCGCCTACGAGGGTGCATTTTGTGCAACGGCATAAGTTAAGACTTATCCCGGCCCGCGTATAGTTTTTTGGTGCCTCCTGTGAGGACAAATTCCTCACTTTAAAATATATTTTAAATTTGAGACATAACGGTAAAATACCTACACCCGCGTCTAGAGCCCTTTTTCGCTAATATTACTGTTTGTGACATAATAACAAGCATTACTATCGCATTAAGCAAATATTTCTTTATATAAGAAATTTGCTAAACGTATAAATTTTCTTATTTTTACATTAACAACTGCCTCCTTTCTATTGTAAAAGGTTATAAATATGGCAGCCACACGTATTAACAAACTAAAAAAAGAATTGATTATGCACGAAACTTGTCGGGCAACATATATTTCGCGTATTCAACATATTTCTATTGTATCGCATAAGATCGAAAATGATAATTCCACACTCGATAATTTTTTAACACTCGCAGAAACCATCGATGACATTCGGGAACAATACTTGCAATGCTTAAACAATATAAATTCAGTAAGCATGGAACTGGATCCTGAGTATGTTCCAGTTTTCACGGCATTCAATGAGTTCGAGGACATATATTGTAAAATACGTCGCACTAAAAAGAGTTTACTACCCTCTAACTCGCAAACCAACCTAATGATGTCATCACCAGCTGTTTCATTAGCCAAACTACCACGAAAAAACATTCCCGACTTCCACGGCGATCCCAGTCAGTGGACGACATTTTATGAAACATTTAAGTCCGCTATTCACAGTCAACCCGAATCTGTTTTATCCAAAGAAGATAAATTGCATTATTTATTAGGGAAATTACACGGTAAAGCGCAGCTTCTTTACGGGGGTATCACACCCACCGCTAATAATTATAACACAATCTGGAATGCATTAGTTAAAAAATATCAAGATCCACGCTATTTAGCAAATACGTATTTAGACTCGATTTTCGAATTAAAGCCTTTGCCTAACCCTGCAAATGCCGAACAACTTGAAATGTTCGCAGAAAAATTTGCTGCATCCATAGCCGCGCTTCAAGACTTACAGTTACCCGATTTAATGGGATACGTTTTTATGTATATAGGCTTAAAGGGCTTAGACAGGGACACCGCTCAAGCATTTGAAACGTTTGCTAGAAATATAGATATGCCTACGTATGACCAATTTGTTGATTTCATCAAAAGTCAAGTAAAAATTGTCAAGCGTACTAATGAAAGATCAATGAAAAAATCAAATTTTAAATCCACAACTGAATCAAATATTCCGACAGAATCATATCCTATTCCGAAAATTACGCACACTTACTTAAATCATAACTCTACCGTAACTTCTGAAAAATTTAATTTTACATGCTCTTTATGCAACGAAACTCATACTCAAATTTATACTTGTAAATCATTTTTAAACCTCTCGCCATCTCAAAGATATAAATTTATAAAGGAAAATAATTTCTGTACAAATTGTCTAAGCTCTAAACATAAATGGAAATCATGCAAAAGTAATAAGGTATGCAAAACGTGTGGGGCGCGTCATCATTCGCTTATTCATTTACAAAATTTAAATATTACGTCGCAGCCGACGGGTTCGGCTACAGATACGACAGTTTCGTTCCGTGCCGATGCAACGCAAGCGCCGCAGCCGGCTCACAGCGCTTGCAATCATTCTCGCTCCGTCCCGCCCGCTCACCAAGACAATATCGCTCCCGCTCCCACGCAGCGTGTCGCCGCGACAGCTACGGATATTCACAGCGCTGTATCTTGTTTATCAGCTGATTGTACAGACTTTTATAATAATTATTCGTGCTCCGATACACAAAATATTCAATTGCAAAATAATATTATATTAGGAACCGCTGTAATTAATGTTTTAGATCGCAATAACAAACTTATTCCCTGTCGATGTATTATCGATCCAGGATCGCAAAGCAACTTCATGACCGCCGCGTGCTGCCGGAAATTAGGATTAAACATTAAACAATTAAATCGCAAAACCATAATTAAAGGTCTCGGTGACCACTCAAATATCGCTAAGGGAAAAGTGAAAATAGCATTCTCAAGCCGCGTCGATCAGAATCACTCTTACACGACCGATTTACTGGTTTTAGACCGCATCACCGGCTATATGCCTACCGCTCAAATCGAAACCAGCTCGCTTGACTACCTGAAGGATATACCGCTTGCCGATGAAGATTTCTTTAGACCGTCAGAGGTAGAGATTCTTCTCGGTGCTCAATTATTTATAGATTTTTTACTACCCGGAAAAATCGTCGCTGAACCTCACCTCCCTTCTGCGTTCCGAACCACATTAGGGTACGTAGTGATGGGTAATGCACATATCGATACGAATATCGATAGTAAAACCGATACGTCATTTTCACATCTCGCAACTGTTGAGTGGACCCATCAACAAGAGCTAAGTAAATATCCGAAACTAGAGAATATAAAAGACATTCCTGTAAAGTACTCGCACAATAATATCTCTAAGAATTTGTACAACTCAAAGAGTAAACGCATTCCTTCAGGCCATTTTAGCGTCGCATTAACTTCCATAGAAAACCCTACTTTTTAGGCAATTCATTGCACAAATTGAACCCAAGTGTCAGGGAAAATCCGACTTTAAATATAGATATAACAACGTCCGTATTTCATTCACGACACCCGCATTTAAATATTTATTAAGCACTATTAAATAGTTCAACGTCGACTTTATCAAACATATTTAACAAATCTCATTAAAAGAATTCACGCCGCGCTATAAAATAAATAAAATACTCGCATTTCTTGATTCCGCTGTGGCCCTTCATTGCATAGCCACATCCCCGCATCGCATTCAAAATTTTGTCGCCAACCGCGTCTCGCAGATACAATTATTAAACAACAAAATTATTGTACCACATCTAAATGACAATTGCTTATCTCTCATATCACTGCCCTCTCGGTTATGTGATCCGCCGCTTGTGTTGACCAACCCTTCTTAGACAGCCCTGGACGAGAAGAACTGGCCCTTAACGTACATTAAAGAAAATCTCACATTTAAAATTTTCCAACTTTAAATTTATCTCGCCGCCGCCACTATAACAGTAGATGACTCCCTGCTGTTATATCACCTCACTCAACGAACTTCCTCGTGGCCCAAGTATTCTCAATATATGAAAATTAAATTGGTCAATTCATATTTATATATAATGATAGGATCACAAATCCTCACATATGAGGAGATGAATACTGTTCTCTGTCAAACAGAGAATTTTATGAATTCGCGCCCGCTTTATACGACTCTAAGTCGGTATCCGCGCGAGCCTTTAGCTCTTACTCTCTCGCATTTTCTAACGCTGACGCCAATAAAATATTTACCGGTTGCGTCGAACGCTGAAGGCCAACCGACACATCGCTTAGAGCAAAATCATTTGCTCGATAATATTATTAAATACTTTTGGGATCGGTGGTCCATAGAAGGTTTGTCCACTTTACAAGACCGTGAAAGGTGGAACATCTCGACAGCTTCCATTAATACTGGCATTGTAATGATGACCATACAGGTTAAACTCCTGCCATTGCAGTGGCACCTGGGTATAATTACCGAATGTCATCCTGGTCACGATGGAGTCGTACACGCTACAACTATGAAAACCGCATACGGTCTTTACTTTAGACCTATAATAAAACTGTGTCCGCTACCGACACAGTAACTTGCAACTTCTCTTTAATTGTAGTTTTTTAATTTTAGATTTAATTTTATATATTTACTTTACGCTATTCATTATGTCACAAACGCAATACTCGCTTTTATTCATTTAAATTTACTTACTTTTTCTATTATTTCGAAAGGGGATCCTTTCAAAGCCGGCGGTATAGTCACGCCAAACGGCGTAACCCCAGAGCATTAAAATTAATAAAAAGGTAAACGCACTGAATCCCCAACGCCACCTGGCGAACACATTCATTCTGACTTTCTTAACGTTCTCGCATTTAAAACCAAACTCCGCATCGCATTATTTTTATACTAATAACATCGCATCGCATCCTTTCATTATAATCGCATTTTTAACAATTACGTCAAACTCGCAACACACACACAATCCTCACAAACACCATACTCCACATATTCGCATACAAACATACATAGTGAGTGGTTGTAAAGTGCATGGAATACCGCTGCTCGGTAAGTACTTTTATCATTGTCTCAAATTATCGCAATCTCTTTTTTTATTATAAATTATCCCGCCTACGAGGGTGCATTTTGTGCAACGGCATAAGTTAAGACTTATCCCGGCCCGCGTATATACATTAATTAAATAATATAATTTGTAATATTTGAGTTAACGCTAAGCAAAATCAAAGTCGCCTCTGTAAACCGTAGGTTAGGAATTGTATGAAAGCGCACGAACAGGCGGGAAAAAATTCGCAAATATGAGACACGGCGCGGTTTAAATTTCGTTAAAAATTCTGTGAAGACAAAAACCGCGCGAAATTAGTTCCGAAGTGCGAGCTATAATGAATCTTCGTTTGCGAATGAAATTCGTGCGAAGTTTTCCCGCCAGGTGAAATTCCGCAGTGCGGTTCGAGATTAAATCGCTCTAGACTTTTCTTCGTATAAATAATTTTAATTGATCATATTTCAAAATTATGAAGCTACTATAATAAAATTGCAGTTTCTTTACTATAGTGTGAGGAGTAAAAAAAAAAACTTTATACTCTTTGATTATTAACTCTGACTTTTTATTGTTTACATTATACAAACCCTTTATTTTTATTTAGAAATTACGACGTTTTTCGTTTACAAGGCAATCTAAGATTGAAATATAAAGTAGTTTGACTAGAGACGAGCATGCATGTTATGTAACTAAAGCGCTGAATAACTGTTATTTCTTAAGAACATGTTTGGCTATATCAATACGGATAATATTTTCATTCATGTAATAAATATAAAACGTCACTCTCTATCCCTTTGGGGGTGTACAGGGATGCATAAGTGGCTGTATCAACTTCGCGCCTACATGTACCCAACGTGACCAGTAGCACAGTTGATCGCCGTTCTCAATTATGTAATCAATAACGAATAGCCAGTTTTTATATCACAAAGAATCGTAATCTTGATTCTTTTATTTTCTCTCTTCAAAGTCGTTTGTATAGTTTATGCTATATCTCGAATGCTGTTTGCAAGCAATGCTTGAAATTTTAGAAACAAAATGTTACATAAATTATATGCTAAATAGTTTTGCATGGCAGTTCACTTCTTCATTTATAACGAGCAGCGTGATATCGTATATTTTAATGACTTGTTTTTTTATACAGATATTAGGAAATGTTTTGATTTTTTTTTTTATTTTAAGTGTAAAGATCTTGATTTAAAAAAAGACTGTATTTCCACCGATTTTTATCAAACAAATGCCTTTTGTACTGTCCGGTGGTATTTCTTGCAAATTTATATATTTCTTTTAAATAGAAAATCCATCAAAGATTCTCTTTTTTTTTGTATCATGAAGCCAACTGTCGATAGACTGTAGTACCTTGACGGCCACTGTTTTAAAACTATTTTATCCTGTATTCAATATCGTTTAAAATAAACGAAATACTGTCCGGACTTTGTAATAATTGTAAAAATGGACGTATATTTTTTTAATTTAATAAAATAAATATAAGATCGTGTATTATTATGCCTAGTGCCTTAGATTTAGATGTTAAGATGAATCTTCCACCATTTTCTACAGTTACTATTTGAAAGAAATAAATCACTTGTCTAACTTCACAATCTACTGTTTATAAAAATGAACTTCATATCGATATGAATCGGTCACGATATTAATGTCTCTAACCAGAGGGTGCTACTAAAAAAACCTAGTATAAGAAACGGTAAAGTGCGAGAAGGTTCTATATAAACATGGTTAAATAAACGGATTTTTTTTTAATATCATATCGTTACGTTTTATCCGTTACAGGATGAGCAGAGATACATTAGTGTCTTTATCCACATTGCTCTTATTTATCCTGCTCATAATAGGAAAGTGATATTAGGTCCTTACATATGAAATTGGCGTTTTGTATGGGAGGAACAAAAAGTCGAATATTTTTTAATATAATATATTTAATTAATCAAAGTATGAACCATTATTTTCTATGCACTTTTGCCATCTCATAGGTAGTTCATTGATCCCTTTACTAAAAAAACCAGTCGGACGGGAATCAATAAAATCTTTGAAGGCGATTTGGACTGCCCCATCGGAGTTGAATTTTTTCCCTTGCAAGAAGTTATCCAAATTTCGAAAAAAATGGTAATCTGTTGGAGCAAGGTCCGGGGAGTACGGAGGATGTCTTAGACTTTCCAATTGAAGCTCTTCTAATTTAGTAGCCGTCTGTTGCGCAGTGTGTGGTCTAGCGTTGTCGTGAAGCAGCAGTGGCGTGGAGCGATTGACCAGCCTAGGTTGTTTAGCCGCTAGCTTTTCCATCATGGTTTGCAATTGCTGACAATAGACATCAGCCGTAATAGTCTGGCCAGATTTGAGAAAACTGTAATGAACAATACCGGCACTAGTCCACCAAACGCTTACAAGTAACTTTTTTGGGGTTAATTTTCGCTTGGGGCAGGATTTGGCTGGCTGGCCAGGATCCAACCATTGCGCTGAGCGCTTCCGATTATCGTAAAGAACCCATTTTTCATCACATGTAATGATTCGGTTTAAAATACCTTCATTATTGTGCCGGTTTAGTAATGTAACGCAGCAGTCGACGCGCGTTTGCCGGTTTGCTTCAGTCAATTCGTGAGGTACCCACCTTTCAAGCTTTTTAATCTTCCCAATTTGCTTCAAGTGAATTAAAACAGTTTTATCACTAACATCGCAGCCTGCAGCTAACTCGGACGTGGTTTGCGATGTATCCGCTTCCACAATAGCCTTCAACTCTTCATTATCAACTTGAGTCTCAGGCCGTCCACGGAGCTTGTTCTGCAGGTCGAAATTTCCAGAACGAAAACGTTGGAACCAAAAACGAACTGTGTTTTCTTTTGCAACACGACCGCCATACACATCATTCACCCTTCGAGTTGTTTCCGCAGCACTAGTGCCACGGCGGAACTCGTACTCGTAAATAATGCGATATTTTAAGTTTTCCATTTTGTAAAATGAGTGACGCAAACAGAAAAAAACAGAAGAAAAAAACAAATGAATGACGATCATCGAAGCACAAATACATGAGTCTATAGCTGTACAAATTTGAATTTGGAATTCCTTACCAAAGAGGAGAAATTTGTGATTAAAGTGGCCAGTACGAAAAACGCCAATTTCATATGTAAGGACCTAATATTAACATACGACAGTGGCGACAATTGTTTAAAAGTTAGATTACTATGTTGATATTTTTAATGACTATCATAAGGGAGCCTCTGCTATATTTTCGCCGCTAGTTATCGCTGATCGGATTATTTTATTTCACTTTAATGTTACTGTAGGCCCTTGATACTAAAACTTTTTAATAACGATATAACCGTTCCAAATAGCCTTCATATCGATGTGAGTTTGTTTCTATATGATGATAGCAACTATTTACAATTTATACAAAAGTTTTCAATGTTTCATAGTTTAGCTTTCGCAACTTGAATGAACCTTTTTATACCCGAAAAAATAAAAAACTCAGGTATTCCTGAAAAACCCTTACAAATAATAAAAGTGCTAAAGTCTAGTATTTGTATATTCCGTTGTCGCTTAAAACGGCTTATCCAATTGTGATGAGTTTTAGCGTAGAAAAAGAATTTTAGCATAGAAATTCGTGTTTTCCGCGTTACACCAGTCTTAGTGGTACAGTTGACCATAAGTGGTGGTAATAGACTGTTAGGTGGGCCGTTTGCTTGCAAATAAAGATAAAAAATTAAAAAGTTCAACTCTTGCATCACAGAATGGCGGAAGAAGCTAGCTCAGCCGTTACGTCGGCAGATGGAGGGAGGAACATTCCGGTGGTTTTAATCGGTAAGAGTGCGAGACGCTTGGAGCCACCGCATTCACAGCGGCCCTGGTTTTCCAAGGGTTTGATACGTGCATAGGACAGTCAGATTCTCGATGTGCCAGACTCCTATTAGCCACAAACCCCGGGGTCCCTCCACTCGCCACCAGGCTGATTCCTAAGACCCGCTGAGCCAACAGATTTACTCAGGCTCCATCTCTATTAGGGATGAATGTAGAGCGAGATACGCACCGGCATACATAGCCAGGCAGCAGATTACCCCATGTCTACTTTCCCGTAGGATTCAAGTTGCATTAGCCAAACTATAAAACCTCATGTTGCATTAATACAGACTTCAGTATTCTTAAAAGACTGGGTTTTAAAATAGTATTTTATGTATGATCTCTTTTCTATTAAATATTAATTGTATGTATATGATATTAACTGTAACTGATGTGTTTATTAAAGTTATGTAGGTTTTAAGGTTTTTTTTTTATTTCTAACCCTTACCCCCTTGCGCACCAGACACATTAACCGTTTGACACCTTACCCACATGACACCCAAATCACCTGATACCTTGCATTCTTGACAGGTCATACAGATGACACCTTTCTCTCTTAACAAACCTGCGCGCATGACACCTGACACACAACGGACTTGACACCCTACGCACCTAAAGCCATACCCGCTCATCACCTTACTCCCTAACTCTCCAACACTTCATCGCAATGCAGCCCCTTTTTAAAACTATTCGGAAATGAGTTAGTTAAACTTGAAGGCGATGCTTATTGAATAGCTAGATTACTAAATATTTTTACTATAGTAAACAGTTAATAACAATATATCGACACGCTATGTCTCTATCGAGGCGAGCTGAGATATGTTAGTGGCTGTATCCACTTTACGCTTATATGTCGTGCGTAACGTAACCAATAGGACTATCACGGACAGAAGTAAAACTTCGGATGCCTCGTAATATTTATTTAGCACAAAATACGTTTGTTACAAAAGTCTGTAGTATGATAATGGCCGTACTAAAACCATAGACGGCAAGAAGCATAAAATTCTATTAAGTGTTGCAATATTAAAATTAATATTACACAGTATAAAAATTAAATCTAGTGTTTGTATTTAACAAGGACAACTGGTCGATAAATGATAGCCAAAAACAAAATAATATTAGCTGAAAATAGATAGTTTTGGTTGTAGGTTGTTTGTTGCTGGGTGACTCGGATGGTCACTTAGCATTTACTGAGCTGACTTCCCTTTGGCGCATCATCACAACACAGGGTATATGCTTTTGTTGTTTTCTGTTTTTTTTTTTACCTATTCTGAAGTGTTGTATGTTTTGTGCCAAATAAATGTTTTTATTATTATTATTATTTACTAATTCTCCCCTTCCTTTCATAACAGAACTACGCATAAGGGTCTTCAGATTCATGGCTATGCAGTAACTCATCTCGGCCAGGACTAAGAACTTCTCTAACTTTTATTGCACACGAGTCGTTGAGATTTAGATTGCTCTTCCAGTGAGTATGTTCTCGCTGTTCAATAATATCGGATCCTTTAAATGAAGTGGGAAGAGATATTTGTGCCGGCCAGCATGACCACTGCTCGTATTTATAGGATTTTTCTTACTATTGATGGTTGTAAACGTGTTTTGGAATTCACCATGATTAGTATCAACCAAAAAATGTGGGTGTTATTGTCTATAATATAAAAATAAGTCGGGTTTTTCTTTCCTGACGCTATAACTCAAGAACGCACGAACCGATTTCCACGGTTTTGGATTCGTTGGAAAGGTCTCGGGCTCCGTGAGGTTTATAGCAAACAAAATTCAGGAAACATTTCAACAGAAAAGCAGGAAAACGGGGAAAATCATTTTTCACATACAGCGCCATCTCTGATACATAGCATGTACTACAAACCAATATGGTTTTGCATGGTGCAAGATCGCACCAGTATTTTAAGTAGATGGCGCCGATGCGTTATACATTGTTTGACAGTTACTCATTGTACTCTGCTCAGTTAGTTTCACGTGACATTTGTTATGCGCACGTTCTTTTTCCTTTCGTTGTTCGTTTTCTTTTTCAAATATAAAACAAAAAACAATTTTTTTCTTCATCTTTTAATCCCCAAACGAAATGTTACAAAAAGCGAAGCCATCTGGTGGCGAAACGAAGTTCGCCGGGTTTGACAGCTGTCTATAATAATTAAATTTATTTATTTATTTATTTAATAGCAACTTCACAGCACATTATAAGTCAATTATATACAAAAAAGGAAAATAAAAATCTAAAGTGCCAGTAACGAAGTTACGCTTACATATAAAATTTTGTAAACATGTTTTGGGTCGCTCTTCGTATCCGAATAGACGAGTGAGTGTGTGTGTAAGTGCATATGTGTGCATTTGTATGTTTATTTCTGATTTATATTAATTTTTGGATTTTTTTATACTATCTTGACTCAATGACTTTCGTGCACCTGATAGAAAGCACAATATAGTCCAACAATAGGAGCAACCATCAAGTGACTAGAATCCATTGACTGTTACCCTCGTGGTACCGGTCCACATTCCACGACTGAAGGTCCCAAGGCATATGAGCAACTGGGCATGCACACACAATTCATCCCGCAATGGGACAGGCTGAAATGAGTACTCGTGACGGTCATTGCACTTGTGTACTGTCGTCACGACCCAGTTTAGCAATTGTCATACCACCTCCACTATTGCTCTTTGGGAACTAATGCTACATGGAAGTTATAGAAAGAAACCAAATTTAGGCACTAAAAATAGTAGTAGCAATAGTTTTTTTAGAGTAAAAAGATTTGTAATACATATCTTTATGTCGTAAATAAATCAGTATTTTTAATATTACCATCGATGATAAATGGATCTTTCATTTTAGAGGTTTAAAGTAAATATTTAGAAAACAAGGTTTTGTTTTTGCATAATTCTTTTTGAGGGCTATATCCGTCTTTTTGCCACATGGAATGATGTTAAAGTGGTCTTTATTTAAATATTTAAAATATCGTCAATGATTTAAGGATTTTTTTGGGAATTTTAGGATTTATTGATGTGATAGCTATTTCTACAGATGTAAATCTTTTTAACCAATTTTTACGAATGTATACATCTTGAATTCTTAATAAAATGCTATTATTATTATTATAATTACTTACTGACAATCTTTAAAGTATAATTTAATGATTTTACGTTTTATTGCTAATCAAAATATAGATGCGTGTTGTCTCAAAAGACTAATATAGGTCTACAAACTTATCTGACCCGGTGTCGGCGTCGCTAATGATGAATTTAGTATTGCCGCTAATTAGAATTTCCACACTTTGAGACAATACAAAGTCTGCCGGGTCAGCAAGTATATTATAATATACTAACATAATAAGTAATAATAATTGAAACACAATGAAATGAATGTCTAGGAAACTAGGGATTATATGAGCACCACGAAAACACAATCGTTTACTAAGCGTATATTGACGGAAAAGACGTTACAGAACAAAAACAATTACCTACATACAATATACATTTATTGAGCTTAAATCTACCTTACATATATCACACACATTTTAATATATTATATTTTAATGCTATAACTATGATCATGTAGATAATCATCTGTGCAATTTAGAGGCTGGATTCCATGAATTCCCGGTGTAGAATTATCAAACTCCGTCATTTCATAGTCAGAATCACTGCTTTTACTTTCAGTATCGCTCCCTAAAGTTATAATATATGGTTCTTCTAAATAAGCATCTTTTATTAAATAATCATTTTCAATGTTCATTACATGGGTACAGTATTTTTGCCATTCTGCAGTTGATATTTTGTTAAACGCGTCTGCAACTAACTGTGGCATTTCAGCATCTGATTTTCCAATGTTATGCTCTGCAACATGACGTTTCATGGAACTCCAGATCATTTCTATCGCATTTAAATCACAATGATAGGGGGGCAATCTAAGAACAGTGTGACCACTGTCTCTTAATAAATTATCGATTTCAAATTGTGGTGCAGGTTTTTGCCTCTTTATTAATTCATATAGCTGGGGTTTGGTGTAGCTTTCACTGAACTCCACATTATTCTCAATAAGCCAATTCTGGATATGAACTTTTTTAAAATTTGCATTCGGACATTTGTTAATACAATTATTGTGGTAAGGGGCATTATCCATCACAATTATAGAATTTGTATGGAAATTAGGTAGCAGTTTTTCTGTTACCCATTTTTTGAAATTGATACCATTCATTTCATCATGGTAATCACCATTTCTCGTGTTTGATTTAAAAACAAGTAAGAAATTCTCAACAAACCCTGTTTTTCCACCCGCATGAACTATTATCCACCTGTTTCCTTTTGAAACAGGATTCAAAACGCCATCAACGTCATTGCTTTGCCAGTAACGTCCAGTTGTGTGTGACGAGTGGATATAAGTCTCATCCAAATATATTTCAGGCATTTTTTCACCGCATTCGTTTTGCTTAATTTTCTGCAGATAAGTTGCACGCCATGCATTTATATCGTTACGCTCGATGAGGACTTTTCTATTGGATTGCATATTCTTGTATCGAAAACCAATTTTATGTAATAGCTTTCTGAGGGTTTCATGACTCGCGTTAAAATCGATTTCATGCCGTAACACATTAAGTAATTTTGAGATGGTAGGTATTTCTTTCTTCACAGTGTAAAATTCATGAATTTTTCTTCTAATAACACCGAGGATAAAGTCATCTAATTCAATCTTTCCTTTGGTTCTTTTTCTATTTTTTCCCGGAGTAGAAATTTTTGAGCTCGTCGCATCAGCCTCATCTTTTTCTCTTACTAATTTTCGTATAAGCGTTCACCAACACCTGTACAATAACACACATATTTTGAGTACCACGAAGAAGGCAAATTGAGCGGAAATTGTTTTTAATGAATGTAAAGTACTATGGTCAACTGATAATAATCTTCTCTTTGATTATAAATACGTAACGAAATTTATTTCCCCCCCAATCTGAATAGTAAATTTATAAAATTATATATACATATTATTCGCTTTAGATATAATCACATTGTTTTAGGTATAACTATATAAAAGAATTGGGTGATTTGCTCCTAGCAAAGTTGACAACACTAACCTGTTGCAGTAGCTACTCGTTCATGCAACTTTTTAAATGGTATTATTGGTGCGTTTAGACGTTTCTCCTCTTGCATAAAAGCTAACACTTTTAAAATAATGTTTCTCACGTCACTTTTTAAAGCTTTCGGCATTATATTTTTTAGCTAAATCTACAAAACAACAAAAATACTCCAATAATTGTTCACAACTCCACACAGAATGACATTTGATGATTTTAATTTCGACTAGGGCTGCGACGTATTTACGTTACCAGGTTTTAAAACCAGGTTTTCACTTCGAAGTACGGCGCCCTGGTATGAGCAGAAAATACTTGCAAGTATGAAAGTATTTGCTGTAGGTCGATGAGCGAAGATTATGAAACACTACACATACAAATACTTACATAGGAAAACGAGCCATATCTTGATAAAGATAAGAAACAATCGTAATTGTGAATCGAAAATACTTTGGAGTTCAAAGTATTTTTTTATTTATACCATTTTGCTCCTTATTCATCATAGGATGACATAGAATAAGGGTCGAATTCGTGTGCAAGTATTTTTAAATTTAGACGCCGCGGCTGGTTACACCGCTCGCGTCGCAAGTAGCGCGGGGTACGGAGTCGGGGCCCTGGGTATGAGCAGAAAATACTTGCAAGTATGAAAGTATTTGCTATAGGTCGATGCGCGAAGAACTTGAAATACTACACATAAAATACTTACATAGGAAAACGATCCATATCTTAATAAAGATAAGAAACACAATCGTATTTGTGAATCGAAAATACTTTGGAGTTCAAAGTATTTTTTTATTTATACCATTTTGCTCCTTATTCATCATAGGATGACATAGAATACGGGTCGAATTCGTATGCAAGTATTTTTAAATTAAGTCGCCGCGGCTGGTTACACCGCTCGCGTCGCAAACCGCGCGGGGTTTGGAGTGTTTGTTATCTGTGAATGGAAAATACTTTGAAGTACAAAGTATTTTTTTATTTATACCATTTTGCTCCATATTCATCATAGGACGACATGGAATACGGGTCAAATTGGTATGCAAGTATTTTAAAACCTGGTTTTCGACCCTGGTATTTTTACGTACTCGTACTTAAAAGCCCTGGTATCGAATTTAGCAAGTATATCTCATCCCTAATTTCGACACGTAGTTCCAATTTTGGCCACTGGGTCAGATAACTTTGTGGAGCTATACTCATTGTCATACATTTAAAACAACGTTAAAACTACACAAATTGCTTCTCACTCAATCACTAGAATCTGTAATAAATGTTTCTCTTTCTTTGATTTATCGCAGATAATAATTTTAGTACTTCCCCGATGTTTCATAACATTTTGTTTGTAGCTTAAAAATTCGACCTTAACCGAAATTATAATTGTTTTGTAACATATGTAGAGTCGAAAATTACGTATTGTATCTATAGTTCACTAAATTTAATTTCTTTAAGTACAATAAATTAGATATAATTTGAAATTAATATAACATATAACAATCACTGATGCAGAGTAAAAAAATTCATCTTTGGATACAAGTCCCTTTGAGCCCGTTGTTAGTAATTTTTAAGATTCAGTAGTTTTTAATTAACCTCAAAACCAACAACCCAAGTGACGCACACTTCATTCCATCAGAAAAAAATATTTATTTTTTACTTATGGAATATCCTCACAGGACCGTGCCGGCCCGAAGGGGGTGGCAGCTGGGGTGTGCCGGACTTTTACCAGCTAAAAACCCCAAGGTGACTACTTCTGCGAATTAGTGGGGACTGCGAGTTCTGCAATCAATTCGCCGCAGCCCCACCGCTGTTTAGACCCTACACTAACCCAATAAACAAGAATAGCAGTGCCAGAAAGCCACAACAACAACGTGATATGTTCCTATTACATTAATTATATTTTATTTTATTTATCAGCTAGTAGCCAATTGAAGGTTACGATGTATTTCCATCAAAAAAGCTAAAAATTGCATTAAAAAATACTATAAATGACCTACGCAGACCAAATAAAAAAATCAAAAGCACGTCAAATCGGCGAGTGCATGAAGGAACTGATTAATGTTGAGTAAGCGAAAGAAGATTGCAAGAATAGAGATAAATGGAGTTCCATTTTCTCTGTCTACCCTAATAGTGCTTCGGCGTGGGAATAGATAGCATAAAAGTTATCATACATTCGATTATATTTTTAATGCATACTTTTGAAGCTTCCAATTTTTTTTTACATATTTTAGGGGGATTATCTTATTCGGAGTAGGCAGCACTGCTCTCTGGCATGTGCGATAGTTTATCTGTCAAAAGTTAAACAGCTAAGGGGATTCCTCGAATATTAAACGTAATTTTAGTTGATAATTGACGTTAGTGATAAATGACAAGTTTCGTTAATGTATTTTCCAACCCATAAACTCTAACGGGGTTACTCGTTCAACAGATTAATAACTGAATAACGTGAGATAAATGATAGTATATTATCCATGGAGTCTAGCGTTGCTAAAGCTCACATACGCGTAAACCGAAAAGTAGGAAAAAGGGAACTTCCCATAGTGAAACTTAACAAACCAGTGCATAGAGAAGATGTGTTATATGACGCGAAAGGTGAATTTTTCCCTGGGGAAGGCCAAGTACGTATAATAAACAAACTAAATCGATTCACTAATTCCAATCGAACCGTAGCTTTGTGCGAAGTGAACGGGGTAATTGTTGAAAAAACTTCTGACAATATTACAAAATTGATCGGGCAGAACAACTATGACTTGCTTATATCCGCCTTGTGCTCTGTATTCAGTCAGGAATTGAAAATTCGCGGTATTCACTCGCTGTTAACTCTTCCAAAAAGGTCACAAGAGATTGGAATTCAAGCAGACTTTACTAGAACGAGCAAGCTACGGTATGACGCGTCAAGCCAAACTGACAGCCAGGTGTTGAACAAGAAACAGTTGCGGAAACCAGTGCGCCGCAAACTACGTACTCCATATGTAATAGAAGATACTAGAAATATAAAGAAGATCGTTATAGATCCAGAGGAGTTTAAAGAAAAGTTTGACACTAAAGCAAGACGTCCATCCTTTGAGCATGTTGCTGAATACTTAGGAGAAAATTCTAATGACAGTAATTCAAGATTTTCTGTTGCTTCATGGGAGACATTAATAAATGATCCATGTTCCTTGTTAAAAAATATTGATAAGCATATTAAATCGCAAACCGAGGCTGTTAACACTAATCCGTGCTTAGATCAGAGTGGAATTAATGCAGAAATGCCACCAAATGCTCAGTTTAGTGAGAAACCGGACAGCGATAATGCGATCAAATACCATGAGTACTTCAGTCCGATTGAACAGAAGAAGATGTTACTTAAAATTGCCGTTGAGGAGTGGAAAATATCTGACATACGTGATGAGGACGGGAATTTGTGAGTACTTTATTTTCTCATTATTTTTGTTAATAATGCAATATAAGAACTTCCTGTGCATTATCATTCAGGATTTTCATCCCGCATAGGTTTTCCAAAAAAATTGGTCAAGTTAAATTCTGACTCATAACACCAAGGATTCTGTACAAGCTTTCTGTTATAAGATTATAAGTTTCAATCAGCTTATTGTACTCCACAATATATACAGATCACAATTAATTTTTTTTTCTTACAATTATGGGCCTACCAAGGTTGTTTTTTTTTGGCTTGTAACTACAAAATTACCCTTATTTCTGTACTAGGGATATAAGTCCTTACATCTTGGCAAATTTTATGATTCCATGTCAACTGGAAGTGCCTTACAGGTTTTGATGCCCTTGTAAATACAACAGAAATGCTAAAATATATTGCATAAACAGATGAATCTTTAGTTAAAATGACTTACATACGTTTAGTGTTAATTTTTTGAGCATCAAGGGACTGCAAGCTTGAGAAAACTGGTCTTGACAAACAATGGAGTGGTATATAGCACTGAGAATGAAAAAAAAATGCATTTTCCAGACCACTACATGTAGCAGTTATGGAAACAAACCTGCTGAGGGTGAAGAGGATGTGTCACGCGCTGAACTCTAAAAAGATATCCGTCGATACTCCTGGGGCTGGTGGATGGGTAAGTCTTATTTTTTTTTTTGCTAAAAAACAGGAAAGAAACTTAAAATCCACGCATATTGGTTTAAGGAGTCACTGCTATACGGCAACTCACATCCCGGCCAGGACTGAGAAGTTCTCTAACTGTTACTGCAGCCTAGTTGTGGAGCTGTGGAATGGTCTTCCAGTGAGAGACTTCTCACCGTCCTCCGATATTGGGTTCTTTAAACAAAGTGTGAAGAGATATGTTTGCATGCTAGCATGATAACTGCAACTATCGATTGGTTTTTCTTTGCTGCTGATAGTTGTTACCATTTTTTAAACTACACCAAGCTTACCAACGGGCATTGTGTGGTCACATCCACAAAAAAAAACCTTTGAAGTAATATTTTGGCAATAATTATTTCAGCCTTTGATATATTAAATTTATTTTACAATATTCCACATTTTAAAATAAATAGATATACAAAGATACATATAAATTGTACAATATAAAAACATTTAACCCTTTGCAGACGTATTAGATATTAGAATTGGACATGGGTATCATACTGGTCTGAATTAATGCCTGTCCTCGAAAGAGCAGAAATACGTAACACATAAGATTATGATGGATGACCAAGATTTGGTAATTCTTTTGTGAACTTTCGAAATCTATATATTTAATACAGTCATCCATCCATCCATTTTGTTTCGAAAAAGTGTAAACTGATACGTTGTTGCATACAGTATTGGATTCATATGGTTCCTTGCTGTGGCGGCTGAGAGCGGACATACAACCAGAAAGGGTTAATATTGTCGCTGTGGGGCCTAGTGGATAATGGACCAGGTTTCTATGTGCGCCAACACAAATGATAGTAGGCTCGTGTCCCAGCAAACACCTCTGGGTAACATACAACACAGAAAGATATATTCATCGACACAGAAAACAACAAACACATATACCCTGCACTGTGATGTAAGGGAAGCCAGCTCAGCATATGTTAGATGAGCAGTTGAACTACCCAGCGCTGATTGTCAGCACCAGCAGTCAGGAAAGGAACAATAGAGTATAGATACATTAAAAAATAGTTTTTTCAGATTCTTAAATATGAATTTAGGCACCTCATGCTCATCTAATAGAAATATCATGTGTACTGGTCAATCACTTTTTTTTTCCTCTAAGTGACGTTTACTTATGACCTGGGTAAGGGCCTCTAAAGCTACACCGGACTTGAGTGGGCGAGCATAGAAGGTGCTCAGCCAGCGATTTATCGGTTGGGTGGCTACACAAGGGCACCCCTGTGGGTACAAACCTCGACATGGGCGGCCAGCCAATTTAGATTAATACCTAAACCTAAGGTTATCTACTAGCGTTTCGGAAGCGACTACCTTGAGAAGAAACGCCGAAAGAAACTCAAGGCTGCGTCGGAGAGTGGTCAATCACATAAGGATGCAAACGTACGGCGTCTTGTTAATGTCTTCTAGAAGGGAAGGGCGGAATTAAATCATATAACTCAGCGGCCCACTCTCCAGAGTCTATAGATAACTTCAAGGCAGTCTATTCCACGCTGTTATCAATATTGGATGACAAGAGCTGATGACCACTCAATGTCGCGCATTAGAAGAGGCTTATCCAGCAGGCTTACCAGGATCAGCTAATGATGATGTGTCCCTTTTTTTTACTCGTGTGAAATCCCTACGTATCTCAGGGTGCGGTGCAGGCTAAAACCCGCACGGTGTTCCTACTACTCGTCAGCTAGGGCTTCCCTATTATACAGCGATTTCTGGCCTACTGCAGGCCAAATCTCTACGTTTCAAGAGTAGTGTAGACTCCACTCCACGCTCTCCTTCTAATCTTTGAGCGGCGTGAGGGAACACATCCCACGCCAGTCAAGCCCGGATTGGGGCGTCGCTCTCCCTCAAGTGCGCCGCCCGGTGTACATCAATTAGGGAGGATGGATTTCTGGCAAAGATCCTCCTAATGGTGTTGTTGTCCTACATTGTACAAACATATACGAGTATTCTTTATATTTTCCTGATTGTAAAAGAAATTTTGCAAATGAGGATAAATACCCTGTGGGGTTCCCAGTACAGATAAGGCGTGAGTAATAATAATTGCTTTTAACAATAAACGTGACGGTTTTAAAGTTGGACAGGTGACGAGAAATAATGAAACACTGGCCAAGTGCAAGTCAGGCTCGCGCGTCGACAATATATCAAATGTATGAAAAAAGCTATCATTGAATTTAGCTAACTGCCATTGTTGAAATTTAAATAAATTAATAATTTATCGTCACGCTACATCTGTTACGGGGTGAGCAGGGATACATCAGCGGTTGTATCCAGAGATGGGCAAATTGTAATCTGATTAACGATTACAAAATTCCATTACAATGATTACAAAATCATGATTAAATCCATTTAAAACATTAAGTAATCATAAATGTGTATGCCATCTGGGATCCCGTAGCGTTTAAAACATAGATAAGTAATATGCAGTCATATTAATGGTAAAAAACGACACTTTTCATGGAACACCTTTATTG
Source organism: Automeris io (assembly GCA_036320925.1). NCBI lineage: Eukaryota > Metazoa > Arthropoda > Insecta > Lepidoptera > Saturniidae > Automeris > Automeris io. The sequence continues at coordinate 5,575,875 of JAUDJH010000031.1, read as the reverse complement.
TTTCACTGTTTTATTTAGACAAGTGACTCGTTCGGTAGCTCAATAAAGACTGACTGATTTTTCTTAACACGTTCCCTGCCGCGTGGGGCGTACGCGCGTATGCGCCCCACGCTGTACTTTCCGTTCAAGCCATTTGGTATTATCATTGAAAAATGAAGAATTTTATAAAAAATCAATATGCAGTCGATTACGGGCATCTTAGTACTGCTGCTGATGCCTTCATTTAATCGTGGGGCGTATACAACCTTTCCTTGATAATTATGATTTTTGCGACCATTTATTTATTGTAAGGCATTCGCCAGAAACAAAATAATACAAGTGTAAAGCGTGTGGGGCGCATAAGCACCACGCGGCCTGAACGGAAAATTTAAAAAAAACGGTCCGGCAGGGCACGTGTTAAAATATGCTAAAAAGAAGTCCAACACAAATAAATTGACAGTGTTTACCAAAATAAATATCAAAAGTCAAAATGGAGCCATTGTCACAAATAATCATTATAAAAACATAATTTTAAATGTCTTTAATAACTGATAATAAATATCGTACTTTTAAACAATTCCTGGGTAATATGTAGTTCATTATAATTGATATAATATATTTTTAATAAATCAGACAAATGTCTAAAAAATTATATAAAGTTCATTTGATATATTTTAATATATTTTCTGCAAGTTAACGCATCTGTCAGATCCCATGCAGCCTTCCTCGCGATGTTTTCTTTCATCGGTGAGCACGTGTTGCCTAAATCCGTACGTACGCGGGAACGTGTTAAACTGGTACAAGGGCGGGAACCTCAGAAAAGGTCTATTTGCTGATAATTTAATATTTATGTTTTCAGACAGCGTTGAAGCTGTCGTTGAACCAAGACTCGCCGGGCGTTACAGAAATGCTGCTGCGATGCGGAGCAGACCCGCTGCTGAAGGATGAGGAGGACAGGAACGCGTTCCACTACGCGGCTGAATCACCTTCCGGACACCTTAATGTCCTCGTCAGCTACTGCGTCCAGAATGCCAGGTCTGATACCATTACTCAAGACATCAATCACATTGAGCTCTTTGGGAGGGGGAAGCAATTAATTCCCACAACGATTACGTTATAAATCTAACGAGTTTCTGGAAGATATCTTGACAGAACAATTGTGCCGGCTGTCAGGGGTTAGATGGAGGGAAATCGAGCCCAAGATGCATAAGGCCGCCGGGATCAGTACCTTGGGACACAACTATCAGGTTTTTTTTTTACTCGGTGAAAATTCTCATGAACCATCAGGATGGCTCTCCTAGAGTGTTTCTCCTCCCGTCTGCCGTCGAAAGGTAGAGTTCTCATGCACCATCAGGATGGCTCTCCTAGAGTGTTTCTCCTCCCGTCTGCCGTCGAAAGGTAGAGTTCTCATGCACCATCAGGATGGCTCTCCTAGAGTGTTTCTCCTCCCGTCTGCCGTCGAAAGGTAGAGTTCTCATACACTATCAGGATGGATCTCCTAGAGTGTTTCTCCTCCCGTCTGCCGTCGAAAGGTAGAGTTCTCATACACTATCAGGATGGATCTCCTAGAGTGTTTCTCCTCCCGTCTGCCGTCGAAAGGTAGAGTCAGCATCCTTCACAGCTCAATGACTTGGCTGCAGTAAGAGTTAGAGAACTTCTCAATCGTAGTCGATCGGGATGTACAGCCGTGACTCTGCAAACTCGCACTACTGGTTTTTGGTGTTTGAGGGAGAGGGGGGAACAAGGTGGTAATTATTAATTTAAAAGCAGAGAGATAATGTTAATCTTATAGCAGTTTTTTTTTTCGAGGTGGTATGGCATCTGCCCGCTCTGATACGTGACTACAGTGTACAGGTGCAAAGTCCGTCATAGTGACATGCTACGGCTCGTCACATTTATTATATGTATACAGAGGTTGCTAGTGGCGTAATGTATAATAAATATAGGTATTTCTTTTTTACACTGGCTCGACATAGTGACTACAGAGTACCTGATGGTAAGTACAGTGTAGTCCAAATACGAAAACGACCATCAAAGGATGAAAATCCATTGATAGTCTACATCGTCATGTCGGCCCACATATACCGCGACTGAAGGTCTCTAGGTATATGAGCTACTGGATATACACAAGCTGATCCCGAAACGCGACAAGCCGAAACTGGTCACTATGACGGGCTTCACACCCATGTACTGTGGTCGCGATCCAGACGGGCACCGGCGCCCTACCACCTCGCTGCTGCTCGTTTAGCACCACCCAGGAGTCACGTGTGGGGAAACTAGGGTACAGCCTACGGACGCGAGCAGCTTCGACTTCCAAATGTGTACATCAGTAGCGTTCATTCCATAAATGCATGAAAGCATTGCAAGCCTTTACGGAAAATAAGTCTGAAATAAATTGCTTAAAGTTAAACAAAAGAGGAACAATTTATATTCATATCTATTCTATATTCACGCCATTCACGTCTTTCCTATGAAAACAATATAATATTTACTATCATAATATAATATTCAAAATAATTACGCGATTTCTGCCTACCTTATCCAAATATCCTATGCACATCACTGGTGTATACGCTATTTAACATTTATCGCATAACCTACACTCACTCGCACATACACTATCCCTCTCTTTCCTAATGCTCCATCCCTTCCTTTCCCACCTTAGGCTGGCCACCGAAAAAAAAAGGATGGAACGTCAGTTCTCAAAGAAAACTCAGGAATCCTAACACGCTTCTCTCGTATAAAAATAAAAACCAAAAAAAAAGTCGCTAGCACTCCGCGATCGTAAAACGCGTAGTGAAAACCGTAACTTTCCACCAAGGGGATTGAGGAGAAGAACCAGCCAAGGTAAGTCCTTGAAATTATCCTCCAACCCCCTTTTTGTTCCTACGAGCCGCAATCCACGCAAACTACTCACCAAACACGCTATTATATTTATTTATATTATATTATTAACGCTTATTTACGCATATTTCTCAATCTCAAACGCATATTCATTATAAAACATAAATTTAGTACAACTACGCATCTCATAATTGTATTTTAAAATCGCTAACCGCCAGTTATTTACCTACCGCCAAAGGTCATCGACCTTAAATTAATAAATTATTATCACATATTTTTCAAAATATCCCTCTTAAAATGTCCCTAGAAAAAACTAAACTTTCTGGAAACTCAATTTCAATAAAAATAGCTCATTTAGAAGCTAAAAAAGAGCGCTTATTCCAAATAACACAGGAATTATATGATTTAAGTTTGAAGATCAAAGATGAATATTCGAAAAGTCAATTTTTAACTCGTATACAGTCAATTGACAAAACGCGAACAGAGTTTATTGAAACTGTAGATAACCTAGTTTCTGCATATTTGGAAGTAGATCCTATGGACAAGCCAAACTACTCGTCTTTGAGCACGTATGACGAATTGTACTGTCACATTAAATATATACAAAGTACACTCAAAGAAACTCAAACTCAAACTTTGAACTCGGATTTTGATAATCAAAAATTGCCTCCCCTCCAGTTAGTGACTTTCGACGGGAATCCTAATAAATGGCCTGTATTTTACGAAAACTTTATAAACTCTGTACATAATAATATTCGCTTGTCAAGTGGACGAAAAATCCAATATTTAATCGGACAGTTGAGTGGTAAGGCCCTGACTGTATGTTCGACTATACCGCCAACTGCTGAAAATTATGAAATTTTTTGGAACACTCTCGTATCTAAATATCAAGACATTAGGGTACAAGCATCTCGCTATATTAATCAACTTCTCAATTTCAAGGCCAACCAGTCAGTTGATACTTTTCTCGAACAATTCTGTTCAGCGGTAGCAGCATTTAATCGTTTAAAAATAGATAACCCGTCAGATTTCATAATAACGCATATTGCACTCGAAAAACTAGACAAAAGAACGGCTGATTTGTTTGAACAAGCGCACAGAAATATTAAAATACCCACTTTTAAAGATGTTAATACGTTCTTATCGGAGCAATGCAGATTGCAGTCGATACGCTCGCCTACATTACATTCAAGCCCGTCATACGAAGGTGGCTGGCAGAAAAATAAAACTCACGATAAACTTAAGCAAACTCATACATTTGTAGTGAACACAAATACCCCTAATTTTAACACTGCCTACAGTGCACCAATCTCTAAGGTACCTAGATCTACATCGTGCATTATTTGTAATGAACAAATTCACCCGCTATTTAAATGCAAAAAATTTCTCCAGTTTGATCCTCGTAAACGTAATGAAATCGTACATATAAACCGATTCTGCAAAAATTGTTTAGGTTTTCATAATGTAAATACATGTAAATCGCAAAGTAAATGTTACGTATGTCAAAAAAAACATCACTCATTATTACACATTAACGATTTCAACCGCTCGCACATCGAACCTACTGCCGCGCAGCGCTGCAATCTCACTACCGTACCACCGGGTACCGGCGCTCAGCGCTCTGAGCGCACCCCGCTCGCTGCCGACCCGGTCGCTGCTTCGCTTGACTCACCCGGACCGGCCGCGCTGGTACCTACACGGCCGCAAGACATCTCTTGCGCTTTGAATGCAAGTTCGCGCGGGAATTCAAATAATATTACATTTGTCGCTACGAATAATACGATAGATAACGCAAAATATACCACTGTATTGTTGCCTACGGCTTCCGTACACGTTTATAACGCTAATAATGCACGCTATACTATTCGTACGTTTATAGATACGGGATCAATGAGTCATTTCATTACCAAAGCTTGTTGTGAACGATTAAACTTGATTATTTCTCCAGGTTTATCACCTGTCAAAGGTATAGGTCAAACGGAAAGCGCTTGTCTAGGTTTTACACATTTAAAAATTTATTCTCGTTATGACAAAGCACGCTCATACACTATCACCGCTAGGGTGATAGATGTAATCACAGATCGCTTACCAAACACAAATATTAGAACCGCAGACATAACATGCTTTAATAATTTGCCTTTGGCTGATGATCACTTCGACGCGCCTGGTGATGTCGATTGTTTACTCGGCTGTGAACTTTTCCCCGCGATCCTCGGCAACAACAAGGTCACAGCACCGCACTCCTCGCTCACTGCTTTGGAAACAACACTCGGGTATCTCATTATGGGCCGAGCTAACTCACTCTTATCATCTCATACTTGTACTCACTTCACACAAAACGCAGATAAAAATTTCCTTTCCTTGGTTGACAACTCGCAAACGCTCACGCAACTTGTAGAACGCTTTTGGGAATTAGAAAACGTTCCCAATAAAATTCACATAAGCCCCGATGACGAAGCTTGTGAAAAACTCTTTCGCGCTACACACTCACGTGATGATACCGGTAGATATACTGTACATCTGCCATTCAAACATAGTCCTAATATGTTGGGAGACTCTCTTGCGATTGCCAAACGCCGCTTATTTCTTCTAGAAAAGAAACTCGACGCTAACTCTGACTTACGCTTAAATTATAACGTCACGCTTCAAGAATACATAGACAACGGTTATTTAACTGAAGTTTATGACGCCAAGCCTAACAATGAATGTTACTACATCCCTCACAGGGCTGTATATCGGCCTGAAAAGGTTACATCCAAAACGCGCATAGTTATCGACGCTAGTTGCAAAACAACTTCCGGAAAATCATTAAATGATTTACTGTATAAAGGCCCTAATCTCCAAAGCAATATTTTCAACTTGCTTATCAATTTACGCATGTTTTCCATCGCTTTGACGGCAGACATTGAGAAGATGTACTTTCAACTCAAACTAACACCCAATCATCACTCATTCCAAAGAATACTATACAGATTTACCTCTGACTCTAAAATACGAACATTCGAGTTCAATAGGGTGTCGTTTGGAGTGTCTAGCTCACCGTACCTCGCAATGAGAGTTGTTCGTCAACTCGCCGCTGATAACCGCGATAAGTGGCCTCTCGCTGCTTATGAGGCTGAAAATCATATGTATATGGATGACTATGTTAGTTCTGTTGATGGCCCTGATATGGCGGAACGTATCTATCAAGATATGGTGGATATGTTCGAGGCCGGCGGGTTTAAAGTAGTAAAATGGTTCTCAAACAGTTCTACGGTTATGGATAAAATTCCTTTATCACATAAAAATCCGCAAGTCATAAATTTTGACAATGACCCTGACAACTCCACGCATACTAAAATAGTAGGCATGCAGTGGAAATCAACCACTGACAATTTCCAGTTTAAAATAAATCCTGAAATGTCAGATTGCACGAAACGCATGATCCTCTCGGTAGCCGCTCGCCTCTTTGATCCACTGGGATTAATTAGTCCAGTTATCGCTTTTATGAAGCTTCTCGTTCAAGAATGTTGGCTTTCTAAGCTCGATTGGGATGAGCTTGTACCACGTTCCATTCAGGATAAGTGGAGACAATTCCACAGCGAACTGCCCTCTCTTGAACATGTAGAAATTCCGCGCTATATTGGCATAACATCCAACTCATATATCACGCTAATAGGTTTTGCCGATGCAAGCGAAAAATGCTATGGAGCTGCCGTATACATACGAATCAGTCCCGACGAACACTGTAACGGCTCAGTTAGTTTGCTTGCCTCAAAGTCCAGAGTTGCATCGCTGAAAAAGATGCCTTTAGCACGCTTAGAACTCTGTGCAGCTCTACTTTTGGCTAATCTTATTGACTGTGTCCGTGAAACTCTAAGTAAGCGCTGTAACATAAATAAAATAATCGCTTTTTCGGATTCGACTATCACTCTCACTTGGATTCACTCGCCTGCTTACAAATTTCAAACATTTGTTGCAAATAGGATCTCGGAAATAAATTCAAAACTCCACGCTCGCCATTGGTTTCACATTAAAGGAACTGAAAATCCAGCTGATATCATATCTCGTCCAGTTACTCCCCAAGCACTCCTAAACTGCAAAACTTGGTTTTATGGCCCGGATTGGCTCACTCTTCCTTTCTCTGAGTGGCCGTTAAGTCCTTTCCAAGTAAGCCCTAAAGACAACCTGGAAATGAAGACAGTCGAGATTAGCGCAATTTCAACGTCTCCGCTGCCCGTCATCTCCCCTGTCGGAGAAATAAGTGACCGCGTGTCAAGCTGGACAAAGCTCTTGCACATAGTAGTTTATGTTTTACGCTTCATTAAACGCCTTCCAAAAAATAATTCTATAACTTTCATGGATTTAGATGCTTCTGAACTTTGTATAATACGCTATATCCAGGCTAAACATTTTTCTCAAGACTTTCATGCTATTAAAATAAATAAACCCTGTAGTAAACGATTAATTAAACTCAACCCTTTTATAGATGAAAACAACATATTAAGAGTCGGCGGTAGACTCACTCACTCACAACTAGACTACGGTCAAAAACATCCGATTTTACTCCCCGCTAAAGAACGCATAACGCAGTTGATAGTAGATTACTATCACGTAAATAATTTACACACTGGCCCCTCCTTGCTACTCGCACTACTTAGACAAAAATTTTGGATACTTTCCGCTCGAAGTCTCGTGCGACAGAGAGTACACGCTTGCAATATTTGCTTTAAATTAAATCCAAAATTTACAAACCCACTGATGGGTGATCTTCCCGCTTTTAGAATATCTGAAGCTAAAGCTTTCGTGAACACCGCGGTAGATTACGCAGGCCCTTATTTCATAACGCACATACGACGCCGAGGTGTAAAAAGTCACAAAGCATATATTTGTCTATTTGTTTGCCTAACTACAAAAGCCATACATATTGAATTAGTTACTGATTTAAGTACGGATTTATTCCTCGCCGCTTTTAAAAGATTTATTTCTCGCAGAGGCCCTGTCTCGATGATATATAGTGACGGAGGTACCAACTTCATCGGCGCTAAACGCAAATTAAATGAAATATACAATCTTATACAGTCCACTAATTATAAAAACTATTTGAGCGAACAGCTTATAAAGTCGTATCGTATTCAATTTAAACATAGCCCGCCGCACGGTCCCCATTTCAACGGACTTTGCGAAATTAGTGTGCGCAGTGTAAAAACTCACCTCGCTAAAGTGATAGGTTCGCATATACTTACGTATGAGGAATTCTCGACTGTACTCGTACAGATTGAAGGATTACTCAACAGTAGGCCGTTGTGTGTTCTCAGTTCCGACCCTTCAGACATTTCTGCATTAACTCCAAATCATTTCTTAAACGTAACGCCGCTGAAATTCCTGCCAGCTGAAGACTTAACGCTTGTTAATGATAATCGCTTATCTCGCTACGAGGTTATAGTTAAACTCACGCATGTATTCTGGAAACGATGGAATCAAGAATATTTAACTTCGCTACAACAGAGGGAAAAGTGGAATACTGCAATCAACCCTATCAAACTAGGATCCATAGTGATAATTAAAGACCAAAATAGTCATCCGTTATGTTGGCCCATGGGTGTCGTGGAATCTGTTTACCCTGGACGGGATGGTATTATACGAACGGTCAAAATTCGCACTAATACTGGGAGTTATGTTAGACCAGTAGTTCAGATCAGTCCTCTTCCAACCCAGTAAACTCATTTTATTATCCATCTTCTATCTTCTTTTTTAAATTAATATTAATTCTAACATTTTCTTTGTAATGTATAATTTAGACTCAGCTCTCTTATAATCTCTTTTCTCACGCATAACTCTTGGTTTAGAGGAAAACCTCTAGGCCGGCGGAATTGTATACGCTATTTAACATTTATCGCATAACCTACACTCACTCGCACATACACTATCCCTCTCTTTCCTAATGCTCCATCCCTTCCTTTCCCACCTTAGGCTGGCCACCGAAAAAAAAAGGATGGAACGTCAGTTCTCAAAGAAAACTCAGGAATCCTAACACGCTTCTCTCGTATAAAAATAAAAACCAAAAAAAAAGTCGCTAGCACTCCGCGATCGTAAAACGCGTAGTGAAAACCGTAACTTTCCACCAAGGGGATTGAGGAGAAGAACCAGCCAAGGTAAGTCCTTGAAATTATCCTCCAACTGGTGTACATATAGTCACTCTATATCCCATTTTCTGATGCTCCACCTCATTTCTGATAATTCCCGTTACAGGTTAATTCTGGAGCAGAGCGAAGACCTGTGGAAGCCGCATTATGAGAAGATGCCTGATGCTAAACTGTCCAATATATTGCTGAAGAATGCTTGCGGCTCTTGTGATGATCAAGGTCAATAATTTATGAACAATTACTATGGGCATGTAGGCAGGATGACGAATGAATGAATGATGGAAAAGCTATACAATATGAATGTGAGTGGCAGTAAATGCCGAGGCCGACCGAGATTTGCCTACACAGATTATATAAGAGTTCTGATGGAGGAGGGTATGATCATTATGCAATTTGGGGCGATGCAGTCTAACTCAGACCGTATCACTGCGCTCTAAAAGATCTGTTTTGATCGCCACCTGCCATCTAGAACTCTCTCTCAAGGTCTATAGTTTTATTTTATTTTTACAAAATAGAGTGCCCAACATGGGATACATAGAGTAAGAAAAAAACTAAAAGACCATGGTACCATAGTAGATTATATAAATGCTCCCACAATTATAAGGCGCCACAGCAATACAATAATTAAAAGCCCGTCATAGTGACCAGTTTCGACTTGTCGCGTTTCGGGATCAGCTTGTGTATATCCAGTAGCTCATATACCTAGAGACCTTCAGTCGCGGTATATGTGGGCCGACATGACGATGTAGACTACCAATGGATTCTCATCCTTTGATAGTCGCTTTCGTTTTTGGACTACACTGTACTTACCATCAGGTACTCTGTAGTCACTATGTCGAGCCAGTGTAAAAAAAAAGTTGCTGTCGTGATGCCGGCTCACATAACTACAATGGAAGGTTCCTAAGTATGATTAACTTATATAACATATACTGATCCCGAAACGCGACAGGCTAGGAAGCCAGTCACTATGATTATTACTTAAAATTCGAAATGAAATATTAATTTAATGAATTCTAGTGTTGTGTACTTCATTTCTACCGTGACTGCTCAACTTGTGATTGGTCATTCTCATTGTGACTTTATACTGTGTGCTCCATTCAACCTATGTACCACACCGGGGTCGCTGCCCTCACAGCAGCCCTGATGGTGTTATACAAGGTTGTCCCCCGGGCTACCAAATATATATATATATATATATATATGACGGATTACAGCCTGTCAGGGCGGCACTTTCACGGTCTTCATCACTCATTGTAGCAAGGAAACCGGACGATCTCTGAGATACGTGCGATCGCTACGACCGTCCGAATATGAATGCCTGCGAAAATGACTGGTTTCCATTTTATACCAAATCGATTAGTTGATTACGATCGCAACGCCATCTCTGATTCCGTCCAGGTACTAAACCTGACGTTTCAATTAATAACAGTTAACAACGCCCTCTCTCCGACATATATATATATATATAATAATAATATTTACTAATAATTACACACATAGACCTAGTTCCAAATTAAGCTTGTGCTTGTACTATGGGTACTAGACAAAGATATACATATTTAAATACATATATACAACCATGACTCGTGACAAACTCGTCTGCTCATCACAGAAAAGTTTACCACTAGCGGGACTCGAACCCAGGACCTTGGCATCGTAAGTAGGGTCACTACAAACTGCGCTATCAGGCCGTCTAATATATATATCAGGTCGTATATATATATATATATATATATATATATATATATATAATAATTACTAACAATTACACACATAGACCTAGTCCCAAATTAAGCTTGTGCTTGTACTATGGGTACTAGACAAAGATATACATATTTAAATACATATATACAACCATGACTCGTGACAAACTCATCTGCTCATCACAGAAATGTTTCCCACAACCGGGACTCGAACCCAGGACCTTAGCATCGTAAGTGAGGTCACTACAAACTGCGCTATCAGGATGTTATTTGAAGAGGTCTTTGTTCAGCTGTGGGCTAGGGTGGACATCAGGTACAGTGGAGTCGCTATGACAAGTCTAGTGATGAAAATGCCTTCCTAGGGAATATATCAGGCCGTCTAATATATATATCAGGCCGTCTAATATATACAGGGTTATAGGTAACTAACGCACAGCCTCTTAAGGGTGGCTTTGATTTATCAAGACAGACATCTTTTGTTGTACGACTTTTTCTAATTCAATTACTTTTTTTCCCATACAAAAAAAATAAAAATCAGATTTGCAGTTCTGAACTTTTTAACCCTTCGTAAGGCGACGATCGCGCCACGCTGACAAAGGCGACCGAAGACAGACTTACGTAGTACGCGGCGTCTTGTGTCGCTACTAACGAAGAAAGGGGTCTGCGGCGCGGTGAGCGGGCGTGGCAACATGTGCTTGACTACTGTGTAACACGGGTCATGTCAGTCGCAAATTTGCTTGCGTGTGCGCCCAGCATGTGTTAGTTGTCCCAGTGACGCGTTCGTTTCATAAATCACAATGTCAAATCGATACACTAACATTGAATATACCGAAATGGTGCGTGTTTATGCTCGGTGCGGTGACAATCTGTCTGAAGCTTGCCGTGAGTCCGCGAGACTATTTCCGAATGTGTTGACACCGAGTAAATAGATTTGTGAGTATTTTTGTAAATAGTTTAACTATTGTAAATAGAGTGATTCCACTTTTTAAATACGCCTACATTAAAAAATAGTTTGCAATTATCTATCTTCAAACAGACCGCGCGCCTCTTTTGGTGCGATGAATTGCTTGATTACGTATCAATGTTCGTGTTTTTCTATTTACTTTTTTATTTTTTAGTGTAGCCAGTCCTAAGCCTGGATAAGTATGAAGGGATTGTGGATTCAGTGTATAAATATGTACAACCTTTGAAACATTAACTTACGTAGAGGCCTTTACCTTGTTCATTTTACGATGTTCCCTATGGCAGACAAATAATAGGTTGGTTTTGTTTGTGAAACAATTATTTAATGTTTTATTTTGATTCTAGTTTGTTTTAATAGTGTATTAGTACGTCAATCAATAAACATTTATTTTCACTATTTAACTAAATATGGAAATTTACGTTCAAATAATTGTTATAAGCGACTTTGTAAAATAAACAAGGTATAGGGTTAATAAACTTTCTGCTACACGATCCTTAACGCTGCGTAGCAACTTTGCGCACGACTGCATAGCACCAGCTGATTGGATACCTACGCCAGATCGAATGAAAGTTGGAATATAGAGCTAACGATGACTAGATATTCACACTAAAACTAAAAAAAAAAAATCTAACGATGTATTAGGTTTTGGCAAAAGTCGTACAACAAAAGTTGTCAGTCTTGATAAATCAAAGCCACCCTTAAGAGGCCGTGCGTTAGTTACCTATAACCCTATATATCAGGCCGTCTAATATATATATATATCAGGCCGTCTAATATATATATCAGGCCGTCTAATATATATATCAGGCCGTCTAATATATATATCAGGCCGTCTAATATATATATCAGGCCGTCTAATATATATATCAGGCCGTCTAATATATAATCTGTCCTTATCTTGCAGGCTACACGCCTCTCATGCTGGCCAGCAAGCTCGGTCGTAATGATAATGTGAAACTGCTGCTGGAGGTGGCGCCCTCTGTCCTCAACAAGCGCATGTCGACCAGCGGGAACACGGCGCTGTACCTAGCCGTGGACGCTGCATACACTGACGCTCTCGGTAAGCTGAGTCAATTCAATTCACGTCAAAATGACTGAATTTATTTTGATGAGTTTGATAAACGTAGCAATAGATTACACATTGGAGACGACGTACATGGGTAGCATAGATGGGCAAAAAATGTAATCAGATTAATGAAAATGATTAACGATTACATTTTACGTTTTATACCATTAATATTACTGCATTTTGCTCATTTATGTTTTAAACACTACAGAATCCCAAATTGTATACACAGTTATGATTTCTTAATATTTTAAATGGATATAATCATTATAACAGAGCAAGAAAATTAAAATTACGACTACATTTTGTAATCCTTCATCATTAATCAGATTACATTTTGCCCATCTCTGATAGGTAGGTTATCTTTTGAAGTGAAAATAAAGCTTAAAGTGATTGAAATACGGAATACAATTTAGAGTCAATTATTATTGTTAGTCAGGACCACAAATACTGATTGCAATGTGGATTGAATATTTGCAACTGAGTCAGGGGAAGTGAAGGAGAATAAGATGGGGAGATGGAGTGAAAGCAGGGGAGAGAATGAAAGAATAAGTGAAAGGGAGGTAGTAGATTTGTCTAAAAGTGAATGCGACATTAATTAACAATTAAATGGTACGAAGTTCGTAAAGTCAGCTAGTTAGTGGGTAGTTATAAAGAAAATATATTCATTTATTCTAGGTCGCGGGAACAAAACAAAATTGAGTGACAACTACCGACAGACCTTGGAAAGTTTGGTGGAGAATGGAGCAAACCCCTCTATAGAGAATTACTCAGGCATTGATGTGAACAACCTTCTCACAGAGCTAAACGTGCCTGTAATGTCGATGCTAGTCGCCAACAAGCTCACATCGCGCCAGTTCGGGAACCCCGACGTCATGGTGAAGAATTTCGATGAATATATGCTTGTGAAGGAAGAAGAAAATATACTGATAACAGATATAAATGAAGGGAAACCTACAAAGAGACAAAAGAATGTTAAAGCAAAAATAAATAGTGTAGAAAACATAATAGATCAAGCGGATACATCAGATAGGCCTATAACAGTGAAGGAGGAAATAATACATGTAAACAATAGAAAAATTATCAAAAAACTAGGAAATGTTAAGACAAATAAGGGAATAGTACGAAATAATACTGTAGAAGATAGAACAAAACATGGTAATGCATCAAAAGAAATTGTATCGCTGAAAGAAAGAGAAAGGATTGTCATGGTGCCAAGAAATATAAAAATTGAACCAGTCATAGTTCCAAACGATTTTATAGAAGAAATAGTACTCGAAGATGCCTCCGGTGAATATATAGTGATTAGAGAAGAAGAAAGTATACATAATAATGATGGGAAACTGGTTGAAGTATCAAGGAACATTCGAATTGAACCGGTTATAGCTCAGAATGATGTTACAGAAGAAACAGTGGATTGCGATGCGTCTAATGAATATATAATAGTGGGGGGAGTAGAAAGAAAACATAGAAATGAAGAAAAACCGGCCACGGCACCAAGGATTAATCAAATCCAATCAGAGGCAGCCCAGAGTGATACAGAAGATAGAAATTATACTAGCGATGTACGCGCTGTGGTCTCTAAATCGCCTGTAGCAAGAAATGTGATGGTAGTGAAGGGGAGACAAGTGAAAGATATAAAGATCGAAGTATCCAAAACGACTCACAAGAGGAAGCTCCAGATGACGAACGATTCAACGCCGAGCAAGGTCAAACCGAACTGACATATCGAGAGGGTGAGTTACGAAAGGGGATATCTCCTATTTAAAAAAAAAAGTAATGATAGCTGTATTTTGTTTGAAATTGTGATATAAAACAATACTTTGGGACTTAAAAGTACCCTAATTAGGGAAATATGCCCAGAGGATCGTGAAAGACCCATTTTAAATTAGCTATTTTTATTAAAAAATCGGTAGAGTATTTAACCAATAAATACGTGTTTTCCAAACTTAGTAAAAAATATATTAAAGAATTGATTTTATGTATATTAAATTTCATAAATTCAAGGAAAGCGTTTGCTCATATATGAGGTATCAACTTGTTCTGTTTGATAAGGAAATATATCAGAGAGAGATGGAGTTAAGGATCTCTATTTTCAGTTCATAGTTTCTCCTTTCAAAACAACTTTTTTCATATAAATAATGAAATATTTAATGTACACGACGTAAAAAAGGACAAATAGTTAATACTTGATGCGTAGAGTTTTATAATTTATAAACAATTTTTTATAGCAAATTTTTAGTGCTAGGGATATTTTTAAACCCAAAATTGCACAAAAATGTTAAATTATGACAATGAAATTTAAGACCTATTTTTGTTACTACAAAACGTAGTGACTCGCTTTGGCCTGTCGCGTATCAGGATCAGCTTGTGTATATCCAGTAGCTCATATACCTAGAGACCTTCAGTCGCGGTATATGTGGGCCGGCATGACGACGGAGACTGTCAATGGATTTTCGTCCTTTAATATTCGCTGTCGTCTTTGGACTACACTGCACTGCAGTCACTTTATCGAGCCGGTGTAAAAAAGGCGACAAATATAGTAGAAATATTACCCATTTTTCAAAATTAACATAAGAATACGTGTTGAAAAATTTAACAATATACCCGGGGTTTTTTAGACGAGGGAGATATTTGAGGATACAATAATCTGTAACTTCTTGTAAACAGTCAAAATGTAAATAACTATATTCCTTAATAAATCATAAAGAAATATTGTGATCAAATGAGAGTTGATCCGTAAACAGTGTGGACACCGCAGCGCGCGTGACGCACGATTGATTCGTGAGTATATAAAAAGTCCCTTTTGCGTAATTTGAGATAAACAGGTATCGATTCGTTTTTCCTTCGCACAGTATCCTGGATCAGGACAGGCGAAATACCTACTTAATAATTCATTGTTGTTCATCTATTCATATGTGTAATTGCCCCTAAATATGTTGACTATAATCTCACTATTTTTATATATTAGAAATTAGAATCGACCACTGAATATCTCCCTCATCTATAAAAACACCTGTATAATTATGAAAAAAATAAAACACCTCAGAAACAGGGAAATACATTCGGTTAATTATTCTCAAAAAAAGTAAGAACCCTTTTTCATTTTAGTTACTTCATTGTCTATTTTCGTGGCAAACGCGACTTTTTTCTGTTTAACATTTTTTTATAAATAATATATTGCAAAACTTTTTCATCAATGATATTTTTATATCTTATGCAATTTTATTAAGCTCAACAAAAACATATTTTTATTATAAGTCTATACTTTAGTAACTTGAATAGTTTAAGTTCGAATTGAGCATATCCAAGTTACCAGGTTGAAAATGAATTTGTTCAACAATCACTTGTTAGGTAGGTGTGTTTTTTACGTTTTTATGTAAAAACAGCCAGACGCGAGTGGTGAATATTGAAAAAGGGAAGTCGGTAGCGTCTGCGAGTGGTATGTCCACGCCGCAATTACATACAGGTGTCTGCAAACCTCGTGAAACTGGTGAAAATTTGAAGAAAAAAAAATATCGAGTTTATGCCAATTTTTCATTTTTTTAATGTAGATAAATACAGGCCTTTAAAACATACAGTGCAGATTACATACTAAATAGGGATGTGCCGACTTTTCTTTTTAAGAATTTACTACAAGCCTCTAAATACCAGTCAGTTTGGGTATAATAATACCCAACTATGAGACTATGGGAACAATTGTACCCATGTGAAAAAGAATATACAAATTATTATTCGAAAGAATTATACGGAAATGATACGGGTTCAATTAGACATAGATCTGATATATATTTTTAAATATTCAATTATGTAATTTTTTTTTTCTTGTGTATATATATTAAATAAAATACTACTTGAACAAACATACTAAAATTAATATTTATTCGTTTTACATAGCAATTACTAGGTTGGTTTCGATAGGATTATCCATAAATGACTGCCATCGGATTTCCTTAAAGCCTAAAGATTCTTAGGTTGTGATTTAATTACTTTTGCTAACAAAGATAAAGGATAACGATGATTTCTTGCCATTATGCAGGCGAACCCGCGAGATTTACATAATATAAGACATATCAGAACACCAGCCAGTGTCCCGAAAGTTATCGTCAAAATAACTAACACATTCTCCAAGTCTTTTGACCTTGGATTGTGGAATGGTCCCCCGGTGAGCCTGTTCCCAACGTTATATGATATTGGGTTCTTTGAACGAATCGTGCCGCGGTATTCGTGTAGGACGGCATGATCTCGGCGACCATCGGCAGTAAAGTGTCTCACGATGCCCGGTTTTTGGATTGCACTGAACATTCTATCAAGACCGGTATAGTTTCCGTGCAGAGTTGAAGTTAAAAAAAGTTGTAATATTACGAAATATGAAATTTTGTAATTTTACGATGTGGTGAGAAAGTATTTGATAGTCCATTTGGACTAAAAAGTGTGTTTTCTTTTAAATATTGCTACGGAAAACTTTGAATGTTTAATATTTAATCGTGAACGACTTTGGTTTTAGAACCGAAACCAAGGTTTCATGAACAGTTTTTGCAGTGTTTGTTTAATTTAGACAAAAAAAAATTTTTTTAAGATGTATTTTTTTTTCTATAATGGAATAATTGACATAATAACTATGGCTGCGTAATGTTTTTTTTTTGTTTTAAATTATTAACTTTTTATAAATTATAACTAATTTATTCCGAAATTGTTATGGTTTTTTTAATGTAAAAAAAAATTGGTTTGTTGAAAATAAGTTCGTCGTTTATTGTAAAATGAATATTTTCGTCACTCGGCAGTTCGGGAGCTAATCTATTACACGTTCCAATAGCCAGGTAGGAAACGTGGGTAGATGTACATCAAAAACAAACCTAAATTTCGAGCATATTTTGACGTAGGTATAAATCTGAAAATGTTTTTAATTTGTTTTAAGTACATAGCACATTGATATTTCTTCCGCCAACCGTACACATATATTAGTTTATTCTAATAATTAGCAAAACACGATCATTATTACAGTTGCTAAATTTTCTTTATATGTAAATAACCCTCAGAAAAATTAATTTGTGGAGTCTGCAATGTGGGATCACGTCCGGCGTGACCGATGTGAAGAATGAGACTCCAGCAGTGTTGTCACCAACTGTGGAGGCAGGCGGCACCGATGACGTCAGGGTGACCTATGGTAGCGGCTGGCCACCGCTTGTGGGAGGCTTGTGTATCAAAGCCAGTCCTTACTTGAAATCCCATTTATTATTTATTTGGCGCGCGGTATATACAATACGTGAGACCTAGATATCGTGCATTGAATTTACTTTACGTTGCATTAAATGCATAAAACTTACCCTGCATAATATGTCACCACAAATTTGTTATTTTTGAAAAATATAGATATTTCCCAGTTTTACAATGACCGACATGACTTTAGAATATATATGTATATATAAAAGCTCACAGCCTTAAAAACTCTTTGTTTATTATTTTAACATATTTGTAAGATTTTTTTTTAATCTACTTAAATCGAATATACAGTGATGTTCGCGTATATGGATTAGACCAGTGACATCGATTACGTTATAAGTGAGTTTTGTAAGTTCTCTTTATAGCGTACGATTGTCTTTACTGTCAGACTAGATTATGACTACAGTTAAGGCTCCGTCACAGTAACTCGTATAGGCTTTTAGCGTATAACGATCAGCTTATGTAAACAAAGACCCGCGGTGACCGCTTAAAAAGGATAATCGATTCGTCGATACTTTCAAACCAATATAACTTAAGCTTCCGATGCGAATTTCGAATTTTTATCGTCGATTTTCGGGATTTATTGTAATTAGTTAATAATTTCCTTATAAACGAATCTTCGTAAAGGATTCGATATAAACTGAACTCGCTGTGTATATTTTAGAATATAAATTATATTTGTATGTTTAAATATACCTAAATTACTAATTTACAACTCCGGTTAGGTTGATTCACATCCAGTTTCTGAGCGAATATTTAAATTTTAAAACACTTTTAACATCATATTTACCGTTTTACCCAATCTAATGATATTTTTCCTTTTTCGATATTTTTTCATTCTGAGATATATAATATCTTTGACTAACACAGAGAGCAGTAAATATTGTGGATTTCATTATATTTGAAGCGAAGCACAAGATGCCAAGCTTATCCTATTTTTTTTAATTTGGTATCTGTTATAGTATTAGACAGTAATGGATTATAAAGTATGCAATTAAAAGTTCTTCAGTATTTAAAAGTGGGTTTTAAATTTAAACAGTTTCTGAAACTGGGTATTATTTTATAAAAAATGTATTTTTTTATATATATCTGTGAGTATATAATATTTTAAGCAACTGAATCTAATATAACGGTTTATCCAGACTAAATTTGGAAACCGTGGCAATATTTTTGAAATGGCGATAAAAGCAAAAAAGGTGCAAACAACATTTTTGAGAATATTTTATTTTGCATATTCAGGGCCAATAAAAACCCCCGTAGAATGTCCCTATGACTATTCTTATAAAATATGAATTAAAAAAAAATAAACCGTTTAGAAACCCTAGGTCTACGCGGAGACGTTACGTCTCTGTGTTCTACCGTTTGTAAAATGCAGAGTCCTCTGAGGAACTGTTCCACCTGCAGCGCCATTTCAAACGCGCACCATTCTTCGCTCGTTGGCCCACCCCCACATTCTAAAGCTATTCATACTCTAATGTAGCCTTGAGTTTCTATCCCCATTTCTTCTCAAGGTAGTCTTCCAATGCTAGTAGCTCCTCTTAGTTTCTTTGACTGGCCGCCCAAACCCACAGGGGTGACCATTGCTTTGCCTCCTTACGTGTAACTTGCTGGCTTAACACCGTCACTGCTGGGATCTCTCGCCCGGTGACATTATAAAAGCTTGTCCCGGGTGACAGCATTATGTCTTGCCTAAAAAGTCTGACAGAGTGGTTTTCTAGAACATCCATGTCACGTACTTTGGAGTTGCTAAATGGGCTGCCGGGTACAGTCGTTCCTCAGAGCAATGAAACGAGGCTCTTCAGGAGGAGAGTGAACAATCCTCACCAGAATCTGAATCTCTCCTCTCTTCCTTCCTCTGTGGCTTTAGGCTGATGAAGGGCCCATTTTCGCCATGTTAATATGTTCTGTATTTTCTTTTGTTTTTGTGTGTTGTTTGTAATGCTACATTTAAATTTGTGTTTTTTTTGTATATTTGTGGCGAAATAAATACTTTTTCATTTCATTTTCATTTCAATAACAACGCTCCTTGTGCTGCATTTGGCTGTAGGCAGCGCTAACTATTTACCGTCACAGTGTTTCGCTTCCAGTTGCTCGTATACCTAGAGACCTTCAGTTGGTATATGAGAGCCGGCACGACGACGAAAACTGTTCACGGAATTCCGTCCGTTGGCGGTCGCTGCTGGTGTTAGACTCCACTGCACTTTAATTGCGCTGTAGTTATTTTGTCGAGCCAGTATAAATAAAAAAAACACGGTGGATTTTTTTTTATTTTGTGACTTACAGCGTTTTTGCTTTTCACCGTTTCATAATATTTGTAAATATATGTTTTTATTTAGTAACAACTTTTTAATTTAAATTGTCAATTTCAAAATTTATTTTTGTCCATGTTATATGATAATTATGTAACTCTTCTATTTATTTAACATAATTAAGTGTATTTTTTTATATCAGTAATGTATTTTAAGTTATATCTTAATGTGTTTATTTCGGTCAGCTAAAAAATAAAAACAATTGTACGTTGTAGAGGTTGGGCCATTAAGTTAAAAGTATTTATAAAAAAAAAACTACGCTCCGTAGGATGGAAATTTATATTTTTAATAAAGTAAACATTAGACGTACACGTTACTCGAATCTAAGCTTTAAATTTGTGAAAACTCGCAGGCACATTACTAACTGGGTAGCGGACATCCTCTCGCGAATACTGTTTTTAAGTAAATTGGTTTTGAAAATCCTACACCTTTTTTGGCCCAGCCTGTATAAAGCCTCAGAAGTTGGAGTGGCCCAAAAGTTTTTGTTTAAAACATTTTTATAAGAAAATCTGCTTTCGAACAGTGAAAAATAATCCTAACTCAATCAATCAGTAACTTAAATTACTTAAACTTGACTTATATCTGTGTATTGACTTATATCTATATTGAAATATAAGCAGAGACGGGCAAAATGTAATCTGATTAATGATTACAAAATGTAGTCGGAATTTTAATTTTCTTGCTCTGTAATCATGATTAAATCCATATAAACATTAAGAAATCATAAGTGTGTATGCTATCTTAAATTCTTTAGCGTTTAAAAAATAGACGAGTCAAATACAGTCATATAAATGGTAAAAAACGTAAAATGTAATCGTAATTATTTTTATTAATCTGATTACATTTTGCCCAACTATGAATATAAGTCACATTAAAGCCATTTAAGTTACTGTTAGATCAATATAATAACCTGTATAAAAGAGCGGTTTCATTTGTTGACTACTTAAGTAATAATTTTAACTATAAAATATTAATAAAATGTGTATGTTACATATTTGTGTTTTATTATTTAAATACCCGCGGCTGCGGCGGTCGTGAATGCTCGTGGGTTCCAGTCCTGACCCGCGTTCCGGTTTTTCCAACTTAGGTACGAATGTAGGCAGCACATGCTCACCGGTGAAGGAAATTCTCGTGAGGAAACCCGCGTGGCGTCTAATAGAAATGTCATGTGTACTAGCGCTGTGAGAATGGCGATCCGCTGCGATGCTGGTCACGTTGGGCACGACATATAAGCGCAAAATGGATACAGCCACTAATAAGATCTCTGTTCACACTGAAAAGGATAGATATAGCGTAACTATATGTTATTACTAAGCTTTTTTTATCTATACTATCTATACTAATATTATAAAGCTGAAGAGTTTGTTTGTTTGAACGCGCTAATCTCAGGAACTATTGGTTCGAATTAAAAAAAATATTTTTGTATTGAATAGACTATTTATCGAGGAAGGCTTTAGGCTATATAATATCACGATGCAACTATTAGGAGCGAAGAAATAATGGAAAATGTGAAAAAAACGGGGAAAATTATTCATCCTTGAAGGCTTCCATTGCGTGCGCTGCGAAAACGGTTCAAGATACCAAAAATATTTGTATGAAAGAATTATTCCTCTTGAAATGATCTAAAAAATGTCCCTGACAGTATATGTCTATCTTTTAAGATTAACTCACTAGAACCGTTTTTATGGTAATCAAATTTGGTCGAAATTAATGCATTATTTGTTAAGAGTTGTATCAACGTCATAATATTAATCTTTATCCAAATAAATGTGTTGTTGATTTAGAGTATTTAATTGTGAACAATGTGTGTGTTTGACATCACTTAATTTCAATGAACATCTTAGAAGATATTAAAATAACTTATATAGCAAAACAACGTTTGCCGGATCAGCTAGTACATTTATAAGCAGACGCTTGACCTCAATCGCACTTGATGGAAGGTGAAGATGAGTCCGGCGATGCACTGCTTCCGCCCAACAAATGCCTATTCACTCTTCTCTTAAAGACTCCCAGGTCATAAGATCGCGGAAATATGGCCGCTGGAAGTATATTCCACTCCTTAGCCGTTCGCATGATGAATGTAGAAGCGAATCTTCGTGCGGACTAGAGAACTTACGGTGTATGTGAGCCGACATAACGACGGTGACTGTCAACGAATTTTCGTCCCTTGACGGTCGTCATTCACGAACTACATTACACTTCCCATAAGGTGCAATGTAGTATTATCAAACCAGTATAAAAACTTATCGATATCCGAATAGAATACGCTGAGCTACATGTATATTTCTTAACGCTTCGTTTAAATTTCTACGGCTATTTCGTAACTTATGTCTACTTACACCTAAAGGGTTATAGCGAGATAGAAATA
The DNA here is from genome assembly GCA_036320925.1 of Automeris io. Lineage (NCBI taxonomy): Eukaryota > Metazoa > Arthropoda > Insecta > Lepidoptera > Saturniidae > Automeris > Automeris io. The sequence continues at coordinate 5,553,294 of JAUDJH010000031.1, read as the reverse complement.
AAAGAAAATGCTAAAACTTACACCTTTATTTACAAAAATACTAATCATAAACCTGTTCAAACTCCCAGATGTCTCAAGTAAGTACATTTTTTTGAGCAAATTTCTAACATATTTAGACGAAGAAGCAATATGAACTTTACCCACTATACCATATCAAACAATGACCGTGTTGCGAACGTATCACCCAAAAAAGAAAACTCTATGTAGGATGGATGTTGTTATGTGAAATATTATTATATATGAAGTAGTAAATGCGTAGATCGGAACGCATGTGAGAGAGGCAGGAAAGGGTGAGAGGATAAACGGTTTTTTTTCGATGCAAGCGCTCTGTAGTATTAAGACGTAGAAAAGTGTAAAGACGAATAATTTATTAGAAAAAGTACAATTAAACGAGTTTTGAACGTTTATTCTGATCCAAAGATCCCCAAAATTACATTTATATAGAAAATTAGAAGATTGCCTATTGCACGTAGCATTTGCCTGTTAATAGTGAAATATATATTATTATATAATAGCAATTAATACTGAAAAGAGCTCTTGAAAAGTAAGTTTTATAGTATTTAACTTGGATATTTGTCTTAACCTTCTGTCTAGATAGAAAAGTCATATATCTATAGCGAAAAGTAACATTTTGAGCCAAGTAACATGAAAGTATCACAAAAAGTTTTATATTAGTAATGCTAGTTGCTATGTTGAAGTGGGCGAAGAAGACGATATCATTTCGTGCCGTGCCTGATACGTCATAACACGGTTAAGGTAAGCTATGGTGTAGTAAGAAAAGAGCTTTACTCTGAATCTTAACAGATTAACTCAAATTTCATTCATATATATATATACACATACAGATAAAATGTTCAATATATTGATTCCATATTCCAAAGCATATACATCTCTAATACCCGATGATGGTAGCGAGGACAGCAGAGAAAAATCAATTAATTCGCACCCTTGGAATAAGTATGTAAATTGGTTTAAGTCATTTTTTTTATATTATAATATTGGATAGCGAAAATTTACCAATTTCTTTAATTTACTCAAAAAATAACAAAAGTTTGTGTAAATTATTAAAATGATTTAAAAAGAATTATACTGCTTTAACAAAGCGACTACAGCGCATCTGATGGAAAGAGCGTATACCACGACTGAAGGTCTCTAAATATAAACAACTAGAGGTACACAATCTACTGCCGGAACTGGACAGGTCGGGGCGAGTCACTATGCCTGTCATTTTCGTTTGTGTGTTGTGATCAAGGCCCAGTTCGAGCAACCACACAACCACATCAATCCTCAAGATTTTTTAAATTACATAAATTTTCTTATAAACCACTGACCTTCATTACAAGTTAACATACATTTAGCAATTAATTCTTAGATTTTTTTTTACTAAGCCTTATTATGACTACTGAAAAGTTAGTATTTTCAAGTTATGCTCTTTTTCAACTAAGGGTGCGAATTACAATATTTCATACCAAAGATGAACAAAATGTAATCAGATTAATGAAAACCGATTACGATTAAATTTTTCATCATTAATATGATTACATTTTGCGCGTTAAAGTTTTAAACATTAAGAAATCCTCTATTGCATTTAAATGTATGACTTCTTAATATTTGAAAGGGTTATAAATCATGATTACAGAGAAACAAAATGAAAATTACGACTATGTTTTGTAATCATTAATCAGATTATATTTTGCCCATCCCTGCTTCATACAATATTTTTTAAATATCAAATCTTGCTAATGCATTTGGTCTTATGTATTGTTATAATAATAATAAATCTATATAATATAAAAAAAGGATCTCTAATAATCTTCGGAAGAAAATCTTTAAATAATTAATTCGTTTTTTTTTATCTATTCAAGGTATATTATTTATCATAAATTAATTAACGGGATTATTTTTATAAGGCTTTTTGTGAAAAGTTAGATTAAAATATCTGGAACGCCTGTAGTTATCTATTATAATATTAGCGGTGTTGCCAACTTAATAGACGCAAAGCAAAGGCTCCGTCTTCATCTAGCCAACTAAGGACAAGAAATATTACGAATCCAACTAGTAGTAATTTACGATCATATTCAGATATTAAAAATTTATATAAATACAGATATTTTGCATAATCAATTCTCAGCACTGACGATGATTGACAATATTGATTATTATAATTCGCCATAGTGACCCCACCACACCTGATAAGCCTGGTGCAGTCCAAAAATCAGCTGACTGACGAGCAAATAATACGCTTCGTGTAAAGTCAATATCATAGGACGGTGGGAAGACGCTTGCCGAAAGACCAATCCACAGCCCAACGATTCGGTAAAAGTTAAGGAACTTCTTAGTCTTTCCGGGACATGGGCTACTGTAGAGCTCATGTTTGACTCTGTAAATAACTGACTATCCTTGGCTTTCATTGACCAGATGCAGATGTAGCCTTAGCTATTTTCTAGAATTGAACCGTCGAATTCTAGAAATTCCTAAGCCCAAAAATGTATTATCTGTGCGATTTTTTTATAAACATATTTTATTAATAAATCCCGACGATTTATTAATAATAAATTATGTTAGGGTGTCACAAAGAGATCGTTTTTCGTATTTCGCTTTTAATCTTAAAAATTGTGCTGAAAACATTTCTCATTGGATTAATCTATATAATTGAAAATCGAACATAAAAAGACTTGGTGCGCCAGCATATAGTAGATATATTTGCGTAAATTTTCAATATTCGCGGCTATATATATTTTTTAAAAATTATTAAAAAGATAATCGGGATTATTATATTTTTGTTTAGAATTTCCTAAAAGTCTATATTGGATAAAAGGAATTTCAAAATTTTGACGTTTCAATCAAAGTTGGCAACATTAAATAATATAGTTAATAATTTTTGGAACTAACATACATCCTATCGTACTTAAACGTAATATAACCCACCATTGGTAAACCTCGATAAACAGTATAATGGTAAAATAGCTACATTAACTTATATATTAGGACGGTCCCACAAAAGTATAGACTAGTTACTACATATTATCTGTAAATTCCTATATACCGATAAATGAGGAAGATTTTTTTACAATGGCAACCCTAACCCCGGTTTTAGTGCGGTGACACGATCAGACATTTCTTACCGATTTATATAATCGAATAATCGGTTACATATAAAATGAAATTACTATCTATAACCTAATATTTTTATTAGTATATATGTCGTCAAAATATACTAGTATTACGTATACATTTTTGGTAAAATAATAAAAAATATTGCGTGTAATTGATATTAGAGTATAAAAAATCGTATCAACGCACTAATGAAAATTAAAATTGATTAAAATTACAGTGGGATATGTCATACAATTTAATTTACAAGACAGTACAAAACTGGCATAACATTTATTTAGGCACCAATATATGTCAAAACATTGGTAGCATTTATAATCTTTAGCAAAAACGTCATTAATGTCAAAAATAATGACGTCAGCTTAATAAATGTTGTATATTATTAAAAAAAACTCACTCTTTAGATCTCATTTATAATGTTCAGGAAAACAGATTTAAAGAATTAAACATTAATAAAATATATAAAATTTTTGTGACAATTACCCGAATCGTAACACATAAAAATTAGTACAAAATATAATTTTAAGTCAAATTGTTAATATATTCGTATTCAAATAAAAAATTTGTTCTAAAAACAATTTTTAACAAAAATTAAAGAAGACACTTTGACATTAACCATTTATCACATTCGTTGTCGACCATAGACACCTTAAAAGATATATTAAAAATTACAATTTATCTATGATATTAAAACCCATAAACAATAGAAATTCCCGCAAAATGTCAGGCACATTTTTGGAACAAGTGATGGGTTTCATCTGTGATTATTTTATATATTATTTTTTAAATAAATCTCTTGGAATGTGTGCGCCTTTTAAAATTAATCTATTTATTTGTGAAATGCTGTGATCGTAGTAATACACGTTTTAAAAAGGTTAAATACACATAAAGATTATTTACATTTAATATTTTGTGACTTTAAAAATATTACAGACAAGACAAGTATAAGAATGATGCTCTTATAAGTTGTTACTAAAGAAAAGTTCAAATACTCGTGACTATCAAAGCACCAGATATTCACGTCAATTCATGAACATATTTATAAGAGGTGCTTCGTATTTATTTTGAGCTAATAAACTGTACCGAAACTTTATTTTTTCACAATTTAAATCCCTCAAATTTCACAAAACGGTTCCTTTTTTTTAAAAGGATTCAACTTTTATGTATCCATGCTCATCTCCAAAGTGGTAAAGCATGATGACTACGTATTATTAATTATTATAATATTAACCTCTATCTGTGACATCAAATTTGTAGTGCTACATGTTTCACTAAAATTTAATACACATTTAGACACAGGACAAATACAAACACCTCTTAAAGACTGTAGTATAATCTGATCATAACATGAACTTCGTAACAAAAAATTAGAGAAGAAATCAAACATTCAACTATTCTTTAATGTCAATGTTGCCAGAAAAGTATCAATTAAAAATACATCATTAATGTATATTTTAAAACTGTCACACAACTGGAAGATGTGAATTAAAAACATAACAATGGAATGCGACAGTCTTACGTTTCAGTTTTATTCAATAACAATTCATTTGAATCGGCAGCCAAAATTATAATGAAATTTCATCAAACCATCAAACAAACTCTCTTGAATACAAACTACAGCAGCATCGCATCATCCGATCCGATTAATCGAATAATACGAATCGGATTTAAAATTAATAAAAATCCGATACCCGACTTCTAACTCATTTTACTTTAAATCGGAAGGTAAATACCCCATAAAACTATTACATATATTTAATTCAATAGTTCGCGACATACAATTTTACCTATTATAAACACTTCACCGGGGCCTATACGCGAAAAACTTACTTTTAATTAAACTTATTTACTGTTGACCATTGTCCATGTAACCAGGTTTATATATCAAAATATAATTACAAGTTTCTTTACGCATAAGCCCCGTTAGAGTGTTAGTACGAAATGTGAATTTTGAATATGTGATTTCTTTTATTTTTAATGTTTCTTTACCCGCAAACTACCAAACTAGAACAATGCAAAATATTCTCATAGGATTGTGAATAACAAAGATCGCCCAATTTTCAAAATCTTTTCTGGAATTTAACACAAAAAAAAAAACATAATAAAACTTTGATTTGAGCGAATCGATAACAAGTTACTCCAGAAATCGTCTCTAGAAAAAAATAAGCGATGTATTTTAACCGTCATTTCTGTAGTAGTTATGTCATATATTCCAATAATGTTAAACATTTCTAATTTTAATAATAATAGAATCGAATACAAAACCATTTAATTGACTATTCCATCATAATAACCGATTACCGATTATAAATAAGTTAAACCGATTGACGATTACAATCGATTATAACCGAGTTGATTCTGCAATCGAGACTTATAAAATCAATTACACAGATTTATTGGAAATATTCAACACTAATGAATTACATTTTGTGTCTATTTATTTATATTTAATTTCACCCTTTATATTATCTTCTACTGTTCAATTCGTAATCGTTTTCTTTGCTGGGCACCTTTGGTGGGGGAGGCTTGGCTACCACGTGCCCCTCTAGCCTGAGGGTGCTCTGGCGGTGAGAAGACCTGGAAAAAGCCATTAAACTTTCCATTTTCCATGTTTATGTAAGTTCACACGCCTGCGCAAAATAGATATGACTTTCATCGAGACCACACACTTGAAATTTTAAAATAATATTAATATATAGCCAGGCTGTTTCTTTCCAGCTAAACAGGGATATATTAGTAGCTGTATCCACTTTACGCTTATATGTCGTGCCCAACGTGACCAGTGGCGCAGCTGATCGCCGTTCTCACAGCACTGGTACACATGACATTTTAAAAATTAAATTAAATATTACGCTTTTATAGCATATAGGTCTAAGAAGTCCTCGAATTATTACTTTTGCCGAGTCGTGTTCCCATCGTCAGTTGATACTAGCTCCTTTAAACGAAGCGTGAAGAGATATTTGCGCAGGCCGGCATGATCGCTGCGACTATCGATAGTTTTTTTTTATACAGTTGATTGTCGTTGACGTTTTTGGAGAGCACCATGCTTATCATCAGGTCTGGTGTGGTTATTGTACCGAGTCCAGGATAAAAATATAAAATAAAATATAGTTACTAATGTTTCTCTGCTCAGCGGGTAATTGATATAGCGTAACGATATATTTTTTTTACACTGGCTCGACAAAGTGACTACAGTACACATGATTGAAAGTACAGTGTAGCCCAAAAACGAAAGCGACCATCAAAAGATGAAATCCATTGTTGAAAGACATCGTCATGTCGGCCCACATATACCACGACTGAAGGTCTCTAGGTATATGAGCTACTGGATATACACAAGCTGATCCCGAAACGGGACAGGCCGCAACGAGTCACTACGACGGGCTTTACACTTGTGTACTGTGCTCATGATCCAATTCGGGCAATCGCCCTACCACCTAAAGCCACTACAGAAAGTCTCCAAAAGTCGGTACAACTATATAAATATGGATGTCAAATAAATTGCAAGCTGGAACCCACAAACTGAGGGGTATATTTCAGTGGTAGTAGATAAGCATATAACCTCAAATATTATATAATTATTTTATACTGTAATAACTAAAAAAGAATTATCCCTATCGCACAATAAATGACTGAGTTATAGAACACCATACACAAAATAATAATTGTTTGTGTTCCTGTGAATAAATAAATACATAAAACTGAATACAAAAATCTCCTCCTTTCAGACGTCCCTTAGAAAATACGGAAAAATAAACACGTTGAGATGGAATAAAGAAAGATAGAAAAAGCATGTATATGTCACACAACCTAACATTCATCACGGAAGGATAGGTTAACCCACTGACTGCCAGCTACGAGATATCTCGTAGTGCGTACTGCAATTTTGGATTATTTACAAATGGCCATTTCAGTTAAAAAAACATAATTTTCAATAAAAATTACTGTAAATGCTATTACAACAATATATCAGTACCTTAATACAACTATATTTTGTAAACTTTCATGTATTCTTCAAAATAATACCTTGGCACCCAGGGCAAGACGCTTTAAATATGTCTGGCAGTCGATGGGTTAATCAAATGCCCTGTGCTGTGATGATACCCCAAAGAGAAGTGAGCTCTGCAAATGCTAAGTGACCAGCTTAGCAACCCAGCGCTGATTGTAAGCTGACACAAAAGGAATAATAGAGTATTGATACACATTCCTAGAGAATATTTCAGTGTCTGACCTGATGAGGCACGTGACCGCGAGGAGTATCAGCAGCAGGCCTAGGGCTGTCAGCCCCCAGCCGAGGGCGGCGCGCGCTATCGGCGGCACCTTGGTGGCCAGCTTGAGCAGTGACGTCACCTCACTTGGCAGCTCATCTATACCCTGAAATTGACACATCCTGTGTAATGTCACATCCCACTAGATATCGGTGATACAATTGCCTCGGTCTTGGTCTAGATATTTAAACAGGCTCGATCAGAATAAGTTAATCGGTAACAGTCGATTGAGACGCGGCATCGATTACAAATTACATATATTTGTAATCGGATAGTTTATATTCAGTTTTATCTTAAAATTCAATTTTTTCGTTTCAAATTGTAAATTATATTTAAACTCTTTGAAGTGAAACTTCTATAGAATCGTTGTGATTTTAAACCGGATGCAACGGAAAAACGACAGGTAAGACAAACAAATACAAAAATTAGTGATCCAGAGCGAGTGAGCAAATGTCGGTGTGTATGTGCGTATTACAGTTTTTTAGTAAGAAGCAGCGCGGTGTGTTATATTTAAAAAAAAAAAAAGGTGTGTTATATTTTACAGTGTTTGTGAGTATTTTTATATCTTGTTGTGCTAAATAATACATTTTATAAGATGAAGAAAACGAATGTCAAAATGTGTCCAACCCAAACGAAAGAAATTATAAAATGTCTTTTAAAATTATTCAAAATACTTTCATTTTTTAAACAAATAAACTTTGTAATTATCCTACCCTTGTTATATATATTCATCTCATTATTTTGTCGATTTACTGAAGTTTCACTTCTATCGTGTGTGAATCGCACACACACCTTTTTTTTTTTAAATAATATATTAGGTAGTTAAATAGTCTTTCGAAACAATAGTATATGTATATCGCAACGTCTCTAACACGTAGGGGGTAGTAGAGTCCATAGGCGAACAAAATATAATCTTTTTTTTTTACACTGTTTCGACATAGTGACTACAGAGTACCTGATGGTAAGTACAGTGTAGTCCAAAAACGAAAGCGACTATCAAAGGATGAAAATCCATTCATAGTCTACATCGTCATGTCGGCACACATATACCACGACTGAAGGTCTCTAGGTATATGAGCTACTGGATAATGAAAAACCTTCCATCGTGGTATATGTAGGCCGATATATAGATGACGTGTGATATCAGATTTTCATCCCTTGGAGTTCGTTGCTGTTGGACTACGCTGTACTTTGCCGCCGAAAGGTTCAGAGAGCGAACATCTTCTCTGGCCATTCGGCGGCCAAGGCACCGTCACCAGAGGGACGCGTTCGCCCAGAGCGAGCGCGACATCCCCCGGTGACAATAGCCGGGCAGTAGACTTGAGGGCGTCTGCTGCCCGGATGTAAGGAAGACGGTGCACGGTGTCTGGCGAACCGCCTGGGAGAGAGGTTTTGGAGGGGTCGGCATTACTCCTTCCCCTCTCAGAGAGTTAGCCTCGACAAGGCTTCTTGTTGCCCGGGCGTCTGGATGAATTTGGCTTCCCAGGCCTGGGCGGAGCAATCAGAGGGACACCCCGGAAGTTTTTGGTCAATAGGAGTCTGACACACCGGGGTCGCTGCCCTCATCGCGTCCCTGATGGTCCTATGCAGGATTTTCCTCCGGGATACAAAAATAAAACACTGTACTTTCCCTCATGTACACTGTAGTCACTTTGTCGAGTTGTTAAAAAAAATCAAGACGCAGTCTGCAGTATCCATCAGGTGCGGTGAAATAAGATCGTCGTCGTCATATGACCGGAATAAAATTGCCAGAGAGTCGCTGATGAGACAATGTAGGGACAGTTTATCTAAATATATATAACTCAAAGGTGACTGACTGACTGACTGACATAGTGATCTATCAACGCACAGCCCTAACCGCTGGACGGATCGGGCTGAAATTTGGCATGCCGGTAGGTTGTAGTCTGCTTTGCCATGACAATAAACAAGTCTCATGGGCAAACTCTCAAATTTGTGGGTATTGACTTGAGAGAACATTGCTTCTCTCAGGGACAGTTTTATGTTGCTTGCTCACGAGTAAGTTCACCCAATAGCTTGATAGTTTTAGCGCCTAATGACAGATTACTTAAGAATATTGTGTACAAAGAAGTTTTGTAGGGTCTAATTTTTTACACACGCTAAACAAAAGTAAAGCCGCAAAAACTATACCTAATTAATAGTAATACTTGTTAACGCAAGCGAAACCGCGGGCAAAAGCTAGTTTGATATATACACCATTCACGGCATTATATGTGATCCGAATGAGAATGCCATGAAATGATTGGAAGGGATATGGTAGCGCTGACTCATCAGCGACTCTCATGATTGAGATTTGGACAACCGTATTGGGCACAATGGAGCTCACACGGCAAATGGATAAAACCCTCATTAAAAAAAGATCGCCGTTAAAAATGATGATGTCCTAGCCGGATTCGGCCACGGCGACTGTTTCAACACCGATTAAGAAAATCGAGGTCCAGTTCTCGGAAACAGTCAATTGCGCGGGAGGTATTTAAGTGCACAACTGGACGCGCAGCCAGAGAAGCACTCTCTCGTCCGAGCTCCCTCGGGCCCGATGAAATGGAGAACCAGTACGATCCGGAGGGAGCGGGATGCAGGTTTGGTCGAGTTTTCCTTCTCTGAACGCCTGATTGAATTGCAGTGTTAAAGGGATACCTTAGTCGCCTTTTACGACACCTCAGCAAGAAGAGGGGGGTGCTATTCTATTCTGCTTACCTCCTCAAACCAGAGTATGGGGAACACGATGTCCGGGAAGTTGGCCACTTGCTTGATGTCCACCACTTGGGACACTGCCAAGTTGATCTGGATGCGGGCGCGGGCGCGCATGGCGATGCCCATTTCCTGGCAACAGATACCCTCAGGATCAGCAAAACACATTCACAAACGCAGACTATTGACGGTAAAAACCGTTAGTAATATTATTAATAAGTAAATAACAATATATCGACACGCTTTACCCTTTTGGGGTGAGCAGAGAAACACCAGGTTTGCATCAGATCATAGTTTTTGTCCCACTTGGAAACATTTCAAGATTCGGAGCTGTCTTTTTCCCTATAGAAGAGATAAAGTAATTTGGTAGCCTTTGAAGAAACCTCCACGGCCTGTGTTTCCACTAGTGTTGCCACGAATAGTGAATTGGCCGAATACCGAATACCGAATATTCGGCAACGCTGTCGGCCGAAGCGCCGAATATTCCTGGAAGTAGCGTGTTTAGTGAGAGGTTATTTTCTGAGGCTAGTAACATTTACGATGAAAAGCGTAATCGTTTGCTACCAAAAAATGCTGAAAAGCTTGTTTTTATCCATCACAACTTACCATTATTCAATTTTAATTACTAAAGTGTTGTAATTTGGAAATAAATACATAATTATGAGTAATATAACGTGTCTTTTTTACATGATTTGGTATTCGGTATTCGGCCGAATAGTGCATATTATTCTGCCGAATACCGAATAGCAAAAAAAGTGGCCGAATAGGCCGAATACCGAATAGGTACCGAATATTCGCGGCATCTCTATTTTCCACCTGGAACCATTTTTGTTTTGCGTATAAAACCCATTAATGTATTCAAAATTAAGTACATGTATTACTCACTGGCTGTACGTCGATGAAGAGTCTATGTTTCTCAGCTTCTGGGGGGGAGATGCCTTCCACCGCCTCCAGGAGACTCGGGTCAGCCAGGTAGAAGTGGGGGAACGACAGCATTATGGGCGAGTCTGGAAGGAACCATATTTATTAACAACACTGGCATTCATCTCCATGCGCCGTAGACAACTAATCGTATTTCTTCAACGTAATTTTTCTCATACGAATTAATTAATTAATTAACTGATTGGGTCCTGATATATGTCGCGAGCGCCATCTACAAAATTACACGATGCGTGCTCGCCTTGCACCGACAGCATTGGGAAGAAGAGAGTTGCGAGATCACATCCACAATCATACATTCGGATGAAAGACTCATGTGTATCAAGCTAGCGGGCATCACTCCGCGGAAAGCACCGTCAGCCGCGGGAGCTGACAAGTTGGGACCGCGAGGGAGATATCTAACTTACTGCATCGCATTGTACGCGAGAGATACAGATAGTCATTTTGTGCAAGCTGCCGATGTCGCTACATTTCAAATTTTTTTTTTTACACTGGCTCGACATAGTGACTACAGAGTACCTGATAGAAAGTACAATGTAGTCCAAAAGCGACTATCAAAGGATGAAAAACCATTGATAGTCTACATCGTCATGTCGGCCCTCGTATGCCACGACTGAAGGTCTCTAGGTATATGAGCTACTGGATATACACAAGCTGATCCCGAAACGCGACAAGCCGAAACTGGTCACTATGACGGGCTTCACACCCATGTACTGTGGTCGCGATCCAGACGGGCACCGACGCCCTACCACCTCGCTGCTGCTCGTTTAGCACCACCCAGGAGTCGCGTGTAGAGAAACTAGGGTAAAGCCCACGGACGCGAGCAGCTTCGACTCCCAAATAAGCCATTCTGCTGATTCCCTCGTTCCTAACGCAATCCGCAAGCATTATTCCGCATATAGAATGAAGAGATGGCACCTCCACAGCATTAATTCTAGAAATATATAAGTACTAGCTGATCCGGCAAACGTTGTTTTGCTATAAGTTATTGTAATATCTTCTAAGAAGTTCATAGAAATTAAGTGATGTCAAAGACAATTTTGTTCACAATTAAATACTCTTAATCAACAACACATTTATTTGGATAAAGATTAATATTATTACGTTGATACAACTCTTAACAAATAATGCATTCATTTTGACTAAATTTTATTACTATAAAAACGGTTCTAGTGACTTAATCTTAAAAGATAGACATATACTGTCGTGTACATTTTTTAGATCATTTCAAGAGGTATAATTCTTTCATACATATATTTTTGGTATATTGAACCGTTTTCGCAGCGCACGCAATGGAAGCACTCAAGGATGAATAATTTTCCCCGTTTTTTTTCACATTTTCCATTATTTCTTTGCTCCTAATAGTTGCATCGTGATGTTATATAGCGTAAAGCCTTCCTCGATAAATCGTCTATTCAACCCAAAAATATTTTTTTAATTCGAACCAGTAGTTTCTGAGATTAGCGTGTTCAAACAAACAAACAAACTCTTCAGCTTTATAATATTAGTATAGATTACCGTATTGGCAAAGGGAGACATTGAAGAGTCCGTTCGGGGCGCAGGGGGGGCCGGCGGGGCAGAAACAACGATTGTGTTCATCGTTAGCGAAGACGTCTTCCGGGGGGGTGAAGCGGTAGCCCTGCACGCCAGCGTCCGTCTCCACAGTCTTTAAGTACCTGGAAATTATCAATGATTATGTTTTAAAGTGAAAACTGCTTTAGGCAATTTAGGGGCTAAGAAAAAATTATATGCAAACTTATTTTATAAACGATGGAGATATTTTATTTTCACATTTTCAAGGAAACATACAGCAATATATAAACAATAAAAATAGACGAAAAACATATATAATCCAGCAAAGTTTCTACGTAAACAAAAACGAACATTCAGCTAAGGGACACAAAACAATAAAAGGAAACTAATTATAAAAAAAAATGATTCTAACATTTCTTTTCCTCACCATTTTTCAAAAGGAGTCAAATATACAAGACGGCATACAAAAACGTTTGTTATATATATCGTAGGCGGGAGAAATAAAAGCATTATTAATACAATTTGACTTCACAAATGGCGCTTTAAACAAAGAAAAGTCTCTTGCATTGGAATTCGAACACCTGAAACCTATTCGGCTTAGCAAATAGGACGAGTCTATGATGCAACAACAATCTTGAATAAAAAAAATTTGATCACTCTCAAATCGACGATTATCCAAAGTAGGAATTGAACGATTAGGAAGGTTGTGTAACTTACATTTAAATTTTAAATGCTTTAAAAACGTAATTAGTATATATCAAGATATAATAATGTGTACTTTACATTTTCATTAAATACAGGAAATAACAATATTCCCCGACAAATCATAAAGAAACATTGACCAACAAATGAAAGTTGATCCGTAATAAGTGTGGACACCGCAGCGCGTGTGGCGCACTATTCATTAATTAACAATTAGTCAAAATTTCCTTTTACATAATTTTAGTTAAACAGGTAATGTGACTTGTTTACCCTTCGCACTGTATCCTGCCTTAGGACAGGCAAAATACCTACTCAATAGTTAATTGTTATTTATTCATTCGTGTGTGTCATTGTTTCTAAATATATTGACTACTAGCTGTCCCGGCAGACCTTGTTCTGCTCTATTTCTCTAAAACAAAGTCACATTGCTTCCCCGTCAGATTTTATTCTGCCAAAAGCTATTGGCCTGTCGACTGTTTTTTGAAAATTGTTTGAAGGAACCTGGCCTTAATGCTATATGTATAAAAATTGACAAATACTGACATTAATATTTATACGTCACTCATTTGTTTTGCCTTCCCGAAACCCGTCCACTGACATTTAAACTTTATGGTGTGGTATTAAAGTTCAAAATGACTTATAACGAATTTTTTGTATGAGAATACAGAAAAGTGTTATTTATAGACAGTTGCAGGGATTTTTTATAATTCTTCTCTCCGTGTTAACCTTCCACAGACTTCAATAAACACAACAAAAAAGAAATCAGGCAAATCGGTTCAGCCGTTCTCGAGTTTCGCGCTTATCAAGACATTTTGCGATTCATTTTTATATTATAGATAATTTCGCTATTTTTTACATATTTGGAATTACAATCGAATGCTGAATATCCTACCAGAATATCTCCCTCGTCTGTCGAATCGGTAAATGTATTTTGGAGATCTTACGTTTAAACGTTTTTTGTTGCGATTTTTGTTGATTTGTTTTCTTATCTTTACTTTAATTATGTAAGCAGATCGTAAATAATTTGTATAAATGTGAATGTAGTAGTAAAGGTCCTGTCGGAGTACCAGCGCTGCAGAGTCCAGTGCTCTGCGGCACAAGCTGAGACAGGGCCCTTATTGGGGGTGGCTTAGACTTTTATATGTATTGTTTTTTTGTTGTTGCTATTTAATGTGTGATTTATTTGTATTATGTCGTACTTTTGTTTGGCTGCTGCTGATTAAATGTTTTCTTTTCTTTTCTTTTACTTAAGAAACAATATTTTGAAGTTTCTTACCAGCTCTTCGCTGGTTTAAAAGTCCTTGTAACAGTTATATTTAAATAAGGTTATTTCGAGTTTATATTTGAAAGGAGTTAAAAAGAATGTTCTAAAAATATGCCACGCCCCGGTGTAATTGGCGGCTGAACAAACGGCCGCCCTTTGTCGACGATTTTCCGGTTGAAACGAACCTGACCGTGCAGCTCACACCGAGCCGAATCGCTTTCATAACGCCGCGTTGCGTAATCGATTATGTCAGCTGTACAAAAATAATTCCACTATTCTCATTACAATATTACAACGCAATATGTTATAAGAATATTGTACTATGCGCTTATATACGAACAATTTTTTTTAGAGACCTTTTTATGCTCGTGGCTTAGCTTAAGAATTCCCGTTGCGCGTGCAAACAGGGTAGCGATGTGTTCTCGCGTCCCGCATCAAGACAAAGAAGGAGAATTATAGTTATGCAGTGGCCTTCCATTAACCCAGACGTCACCGGTGCTGAGGAAGCTGGCACAGCCTTGTCCTTTGACCCCGGCAGACGGGAGAAGAAACACCCTGGGGGTTTTGGTCAGTGCGAGTCCGACACACCGGGGGGTGTCCCTCATGGCTCCCTGACGGCCCATAACAGGTTTTCGCTGGGTTAAAGAAAAGGGTAATATTTGTTTATTTACTCAAACGCTTACATAATCTACATAATATATAAGGTATGAATAAGAATCATTAAAAATGTGACTATATTTAAAAGTGCAGACTACTGGTGCAGAAGGAAAGAGAAATGAAAATACGATTAACACACTGACAGGAACAGTAACTAAAAGACAAATATTAAATATTATATTTTCCAAAAAAGAAAACAAATAAACAAGAATCTACTCCACAATCTTCTCGATTAACATCTATTTTTAAGTTACTAAAAATTATCATTAAATATATCGAGATCAGAAGATGTTGACATAAATTTGTACAGCTTTATAAACATTCTGCATAAAGGATACATTGTGGTCTAGATTCGTTGAGTAATTTCGAGTTCGCAACGTAAATTTAGATGCCCTGGGCAATCTCGTAGGAGCAGGAAATGTCATAGATGATAAAACGCTAGGAGGTATCTCCTTCGCCGGATGCCGAGGAAGATGGCCCAGCCTTGCTCCTGGATGGAAGACGGGGGAAGGAACACTCCGAGGGTTTTAGTCGGTGCAAGTCCGAAACACCCCCTGAAGATCCATTAGGGATTTTCCCCGGTTTACCAAAAAAGGAGGTATCTTCTCGTTTGATATCCATTAATAAATGCCGGTTACTGAAAATGAAGGCTAGAAGGAAACTGCATCTGGCATGTCTTTTATTTGGAATTATCAAGTTTCAAACCCCATCATATCTCTATGACAAACTCAGTTGGGTGGGCAGTAAAAGAGGGAGTTCTCCTAGAACCGGTGCACTGCAAATTGCTATACCTCGTCACTGCACTGCTGCATTTTAGGTAGTTTCAAATACAATGCTAGTAAATGCTGGAACAGTATACCTCCACATAAAAGATCTGCGTTCAGTATTTATGCCTTTAAAACTAAATTAAGAAAATATTTGATTGAATCTCAAATTAAATACGAAAAAGTAACTAGATATTTCTGTAATTTGACTTGATATTTTATTGCTTGATATGTGTATGTATTTCATTATCAATCTACCCTAACTGTATTATATTTTATTTAGTATCCTACATTTTTGTATGCTACTTAAAAGTATTCTATGTATTTATTGTCATACTTGTTTATTGTACGTTATAAGGTATGTTTTTGTATATTTGGTTAGGTTCTAATATTGAAATAGCACCGTGACGTCTGCGCAATGGATTCCCCTGAGTGTCGGCTGAAAATCAGTGCTGGCTGGCGCGTACAGCGTCGCCCAGCACACGCTGAGCTGAGTGCTCTTTGAGATGGGTAGCAGCACACAGGATACATGATGTAGTGTTATGTATTATTTCATTATTGTTTTTATATAAATATGTTTGTTGTGTGTGTGTGTGTCTTTTTTTTCTATTTATTTAGGGGACTTTTACGTGTGTACGTATGTCAGCCCCATCGTACCCTAACACAGAAATACCTAACATATTACATATGGTGCCATTGATCTGAACAGGCCAGACGCCTCATCAGATAATAGTTCTGTTAAGATTTTGTTAAACATCCCGACGCCAAGTCTGTTCAGAGTAAAGGCACTCACAAACGCCTCTCTCACAGATTCAGATCGGACACATTCCATCAACAAATGGTGGATATTATCTATGATTCTACAATTTGTTGTGTGTTGTTTCCTTTGTCTTAATAAACTTTTTCTTTCTTTTTTTCTTTATATTAACGCAGACAGTTGGGAAATTACTTGAGAGGCAACGGCTTGCACAGATCCCATGTCGTAGACTTCAAGAATATCTTACTCTGTATTATGCAACAAGAAGGTGAAACCATTCGCAGTCACGATGCACTTGCAGATATCCATGGTTTCATGAGGAAAACTTCGTTTGGTATTGCCCAAGAAACTTACCAAATTCTTACCTGAGAAGTGACGGTTTACACAGATTCTTGTCGTAGATTTCCAGAGTGTCTTACTTCGTGATATAAAAAAAAAATTATTCGACAAACAACTACAAGGCAGCACATTAAAAATCAGCTGACATCCAAACTAGGACACCCTGTATCTTGGATGTCAGCATATTTCACACAAATTTGTTACAGATTTTTACTGCTGCGTAGCACCAATCATATCTCAAAACAAGATATATGATATATATATTAATAATAATAATAATTTTATTGGATCAAAAATTTTACATTGTATAATTTAATTTACGTTGACGCCTGCACTAGTCGTGAGACTGTATCGCAGACGTCAGCGCCCGCCATTACAGAGGATATAAGTAATTACAAAAATATACAAACGTGTTGTGTATAGGTGTGTTATGTGTAGAAAAGGGTGAGTAAAGAGTGTTGTGTGTGTGTGCAGGTTATATATAAGCATTTAAAAGATTTTCAGTTTGTAAATAATCGAGCTGCAACAAGTAATCCTTGACTTTGATTTTAAGTTCATAAAGGGAAAGGGGATAGATATTATCTGATATGTAGCGAGAAGACGATGCTCCTACATCTATCCAAAGTTTCATCAGACAAATCTCGTTTGATTTTACCCAAATACTGGCAAAACACTTACTTGAGGGGCAACAGCCTGCACAGATCCTTGTCGTAGACCTCAAGAGTGTCGTTTTCGGTGATGTGCGGCGGGAAGATGGAGCCGTCGGAGCCCGCGATGCTGTTGCACTGGTCCGTGGTCCAGTGGGGCAGCTTGTCCCGCATGTTGTAGCGGTCGATGATGCCGTAGAGGGACATGCTCGTGGCGCCGGTGTACATCGTCACCTCGTCCGGGGATGTGCCGTTTTTCTAAAACAGAATGCGGGAAAATATACACCCTGACATTAAATTGGTATGCACAATTTTTGCGGATCCTCCCGCCATAATAATAAGCTGGGGAGTGGTACGTAAAGGCCCTGGGTGGCGCGCTTGAGGCAGCGCGTCGCTCAACCATAGATGGGCAAAATGTAATCAGATTGATGAAAATGATTAACGATTACATTTAATGTTTTTTACCATTAATATGACTGCATTTTGCTTATCTATATTTTAAACACTACAGAATCCCAGATTGTATACACATTTATGATTTCTTAATGTTTTAAATGGATTGGATTCTGTGGCTTTAAGCTGATGGAGGTCCCATTTTCGCCATGTTAATATGTTTTTGTTTTTTCTTTTGTTTTTGTATGTTGTTGTCTTGTAACAGAAATGTTGCTTTTGAATTTCTAGTATTTTGTTAGTTTGTGGTGAAAATAAATATATTTCAATATATATATATATATATATATATATATATATTTAATCATGATTACAGAGCAAAAAATTAAAATTACGACTACATTTTGTAATCGTTCATCATTAATCAGATTACATTTTGCCCATCTCTGCGCCCAACCTATCCAGGCGAGAGCAGTGTTTGACGTGTTCCCGCACATCGCTTCAAGACAACTTCTTGCAAGGAGAGCGAGATTCCTCGTAAACACAGAGATGAGGCCTCCTCAAAAAGCCAGACGTCGCCGCAGGTCGGAGAAGTGGACACTGCTGTGCCTCCCCCGGCTAGACGGAAAGAAGGAGCACCCCTGGGGTTTTAGTCGGTGCAAGTCCGACACACCGGGGGGCGACCCTCATCGCCCTCTGAGGTACGTTAGGGATATCATCCGGGTTATAAAAAAAAAACTGGTACGTAAAAGAAACATGAGTGGCGGCGGCGCGGCTGTGTGTGCATACACTCACATACCACTTATTTTCGATGAAGGGTCGGAGTACTCTCCCTTCTTCTGCAACTGAGGGGCCCTTTTGAGGCCCACCGTGTACCAGTCGAGGCAGGGTGCGACTTCGCGGCCACAGGATACCACCTATTTTCGATGAAGGAAAGAGACGGAGTACTCTCCCTTCTGTAATTGAGGGGGCCTATTTAGGCACACCGTGTACTGGTCGTGGCAGAATGCGAGTTCGTGGCCACGCTGACGTAGACAGGAGCCCGGCACTTCGAGGCAGCGACCCTCAGCGTTAACCTAAAGGTCCTTTTTTTTTTACTTGGGGAAAATCCTCATTGGACCGTCCCGGCTACACATGGGGGATGGTAACCGGGGTGTGCCGGACTTTTACCGGCTAAAAACCCCAAGTTGACCTCATCTGCACTAAGACGGGACTGTGGGCCCTGTAATCAATTGCTCCACAGCCCCGCCGTGCACTGCATTTCTTAAGCTCTGTCTCGCAGGAAGACATTAGCAGCAATGCCTTCCCTCATCAGTCTCACGAAATGTAATATGAGCGCTTCCGCTCCATCAATCTCTATATATCGCTAACCAGGCGCCCAGGGCCCTCGCCTTGAGCACCCGCGATCCCAAGGGTATCAGCCAATCGGTCATGGATGGACCGATCGGCTGGAATTGACGTGCCGGGGCGATTGCCAGCAAGACGTCTTCTCCTGCGAGTGGGATTAGCTCTGTGCCGCTCCCGCTCTGCGGCTAACCTAAAGGTCCTATTTGAGTTTTTCTCCCGGTTAAAAAAGCTAGTACATAGGTAGAAAATAATATTGGAGGGAATTGAGTAAAATATAACTAGTCTCGTGTAAAAGAGCCTGGACCTTATTCATTGAAACACTGAACTGTGCATTGTGGGGGTAGGGCGATGGTCCGAACTGGCTCGTGACCACAGTACACGAGTGTAAAGACCCTCATAGTGACTCGCTTTGGCCTGTCGCGTTTCCAGATCAGCTTGTCCACGCTCAGTAACTCATATACCTAAAGACCTTCAATTGCAGTATATATGGACCAACATTGTCAATAAATTTTCGTCCTTTAATAGTCGCTTTTGTTTTGGACTACACTGTACTTACCATCGGGTACACTGTAGGCGTTTTGTCGACCCAGTGTGAAAAGAAAAATACTCACCCCGTAAAAGAGTCCGAACTCCTCGTAAGGCAGCTTCTGCTCCTTGGGAACGACGTCCTTAGCCAGCTTGAGCAGCGGGTCCTCGTAGCCCCAGAGCAGCTGCCCCACGGATACTTCCACGAAGGGTTTGATCTTCAGGATGTCCATGATGGAGGCCATCGCCAGCCGCAGGAAGCGCGCTGCGTGCTTCGACTGGGACGTCGCACTCTATAACAACAAATCTATAGTTAAAAGTAAAATTCGGGTTATCGGAGTCGCCGGCCAAGGAGCGCAAGCTCGCTTGGTATATACAGAACTAAATTAACATACATAAAAGATAAATACTAACAAATATATCTCTTCGCAACTGGAGCGGTTCAAGTTATTCAACTTTTTGATTAAAAATTATAAATTCATATTTTGGGTGTTGTAACCATTTCGCTATTATCGCTGACTTTTTTTTACTTGGGGAAAATCCTCATACTACCGTCCCGGCCACGAAGGGGGTAGCAGACGAGGTGTGCCGGACTTTTACCAGCTAAAAATCCCAAGGTGACTACTTCTGCGAATTAGTGGGGACTGCGGGTCCTGCAATCAATTCGCCGCAGCCCCACTACGCCGCGCATGACAGGCACAATCACGGGGGGGGGGGAGACGCCGCCTCCCCCGATACCACCGAATGTACTTCGGCAGAGCGCGTCACAACGCACCGCCGACTCCTCGGGGGTCGCTAACCGGTCGCTCAGAGCAACAACCCCTAAGGCATCAGCTGGCCGGTCAGGGATTATCCCTGACTATAGTATCCAGCTAAAAACGCCGCCTATGAATGATGTCTGACTATCTATAATATAAAAATGAATCGTTAAATGTGTATAAGCGCGAAACTTGAGAACGGCTGAACCGATTTGGCTGATTTCTTTTTTGTTGTGTTTGTTGAAGTCCGGGTAAGGTTATTACGGAGAGAAAAATTAAAAAAAAATGTCTGAAAAAGTCTAAAAACAACACTTTTCTATATTCTTATACAAAAAATTCGTGATAATATTTAAAAGTCAATTTAAACTTTAACACTATACCATAAAGTTTAAATGTTAGTGGACGGGTTCCGGGAAGGCAAAACAAATGAGTGACGTATAAATATTAATGTCAATATTTGTCAATTTTTATACATATAGCATTAAGGCCAGGTTCCTTAAAACAATTTTCAAAAAACAGCCGACAGGTCAATAGGTTTTGGCAGAATAAAACCTGACGGGGAAGCTATTAACATTAAAAAAAACAATGTGACTTTGTTCTAGAGAAATAGGGCAGAACAAGGTCTGCCGGGACAGCTAGTACTTTATAATTTTATTCATCCGTATTACTCTACGAACACTTTGCAAGGAGGTCTGCCGTAGCGAATGAGTAAAGGAAATCAACTCTCAAGTGTGTAAAATTAGGGACTTGAACCGAACTTGCAACGACGGGTAACTACAGCTAGCAAGATATATTTATAAACGTAACGAACGGTGACCATAATCACGCCGGCTACGATAACTTTCATACAAATGTGAAAATAATATCACTTGCATAGTTACGAAGTCGTACTGCGGAATGGAAAACCGGATGTAAACGTGAAACTAACACGTCGACCATGGGGCTTTTTAATGGATTTTTTAATTGCATGATTAATAATTAATATTTATCTATATGCACGGAAATTTCTTATTGGGATAGGCAGATAATCTCTATTTTCGCAAATCTCTTTCACTTTTTTGGCATTCATTATCTCTTCCCCTTAATTTTAGAGACAGCTTAACAGATTTAGATGCGATTTTACTAATAAATTGCTGAAAGCTGACTATAACATTTTGCAAAATGGTATAAAATAATAATTTATATATGAGTAAGAAACAATCGATAGTATTTATATTACTTATAGTACAGATTTCATGCAAACGCAGTCGCGGGCAAAGCTAGTTTAAAAAGAAATAGTGACTAACGCGATTTGTGTCAAAATTTTCTTGTGGCTCTCCTGAAAAGTTGCAATTTTATACATCCTTATAGAATTGAAGCCGTTTTTAAGCGTTTTTTGGCTGCCGGCAGAATAGAATAGCACGTTTACAGATTTAATGCAATATCGACTCGTGTGCAACTAACTCGCTTCAATAGAGTTCGATGTATGTCTAGCGTATGAACGGTACGGACCGTTTTGGTGGTAGCCGGCGAAATCACAGTAACTGTCACGCTCTGATTGTCACGAGCTGCCGTTCCGAGGTATGCCATAACACGCGCAGACACATCTAATGAATGCGGCCGCGCGCCATTCCACTCGCTAACTTAATCATAACTTTAACGACCTCATTATATATTCAAGTTCACATCTACTACCGTTAAAACTTATTTCTCTACTTCAATTCTATGATGATGATGATTATGATGATGATGTCCTAGCCGGATTCGGCCACGGCGACTGTTTCAACACCGATTAAGAAAATCGAGTTCCAGTTTTCGGAAACAGTCAATTGCGCACGAGATATTTAAGTGCACAACTGGACGCGCAGCCAGAAAAGCACTCTCTCGTCCGAGCTCCCTCAGGCCCGATGGAATGGACAACCAGTACGATCGGGAGGGAGCGGGATGCGGGTTTGGTCGAGTTTTCCTTCTCTGAACACCTGATTGAATTGCGGTGTTAAAGAGATACCTTAGTCGCCTTTTACGACACCTCAGCAAGAAGAGGGGGGTGCCATTCTATTCCGCCGGTAGCCACCACGGCTACCAACCAATTATAAACCGTGCAATAGAACTCACCAGCATAGGTATATTGGGAACAACCACTGCGTCGTCATCCATCCCACTGCTCATCTCCGGCTGGAAGGTATACGTCCTCTTGTAGTGGAAAGACAACGTGCCGTTCTCGTTATCCGTTATGTTCACCTTCTCCCACTCCTCCCTGAGGGACAAACGAAACCTCTTTACAAATAGTTCACGAGTTTTATACACTGTAAAACTTTTCATTATTATTCGACGTTTCGATCTGGCTACAGGCCACAGTCGCGAGCTGACTGAAGCGCCGTAGAGTTATCATCAGGGACGGGAAGTTAGTTCCTCTATCCTCTTTTGTTCTTCATGACTTGAAGCGTTAATATTTTTCCCCATACTTGTGATATAAGATAGTAGGGGTTTACCTTTAATATACCGACAAAAAGCACCAGGATTCCCCTCCTCATGGCTGTTGTGTGCTCAGGGAAAGATGTGGTTCCACTGATGCAGAGCCTAACCTGGCCCTTATACCAAAGACACAGTTAAAGGCAGTAAGGTGGTTCTAATGGTAGATTCTAGAACTCACAAAATAGATTAATGAATTCTCAATTAAAAAGCAACCAACATTAATTGTCAATAGTAAATTACATCACGTTAT
The DNA here is from genome assembly GCA_036320925.1 of Automeris io. Taxonomy (NCBI): domain Eukaryota; kingdom Metazoa; phylum Arthropoda; class Insecta; order Lepidoptera; family Saturniidae; genus Automeris; species Automeris io. Next base: position 5,529,877 of record JAUDJH010000031.1, on the reverse strand, counting down.
CAAACGAATCGTCAATTGCTCCAGCCATTACCGAATTCCAAAAGACCTTGTTTCTATCTTTGACTTAATTACTCCCCCAATTAATATGCTATTAGGTACAATTAATGGCGTGGTCTGATACTAAGAATTCTCGAATTTATTAGCTTTAATCGTTTTCTCTATAAATTTATTTGTAATTATTTTGTTTCCTCTAGAACAAATGTTCCTAAACTTTTTTTCCTCAAAGCATTTTCAAAATTTTACTGACTTTGATGGACTCTTCTACAATATTTTTGTTTCTAATAATATCCCAAAACCCGTCAGCCGAAGCGTCAAAATGATTTTTTAAAAGTCTCATTACAACAATATTTTAATTGATTACAGTCTGTCACAAATCATCATCATCATTGTCTGTCTAAGTCGTGGGGTTTACTGTCAGAATAGAATATGTTTTCCTTTTTATCATACTGAGGTGTTTTTTTTTTGTAACACGGGGAAAAACCCTGTACATGACGATCAGACTCGCTGTGAGGGCAGCAGCCCCAGTGTGTCAGGCTAAACCCACTACCACTGACTAAAAACCACTTTCTTTTTAATAGCTCCACCCGAGCCTGTAAATCCGAATTCGTCCAGACGCTCGGGGAACAAACAGCCTTTTTAAGGCTCCTAAGGTTGTGAACGGGTGGGTAAAAAAGGAGCCACCCCTCCGGAACCCCATCAGACGACGCGCCAGTAATTGCACGCCGCATCTCTCCCATCCGGGCAGCAGTCTTCCTCAAGTCTACTGTCCGAATCATACTGAGGTGTGACGTAAGAGCCAACTAAGGTATACAATATACCGAACTGCACGCGCATAGCTAGTATCTAAATCGTAGTTACATCATAAAAAAATAATGTGAGTACTTTGTTTCTAATGAGGACAGTATGGAGGACTCCTAAACTAAAAGAGATACAGCAATGCCGTGACAGGAAATTATAGCACTTTCTGTCTGCAAATAAAATTGATTCAATTAAAATTGGGAGTCGAAGCTGCTCGCGTCCGTGGGAGTCGAAGCTGCTCGCGTCCGTAGGCTTTACCCTAGTTTCCCTACACGTGACTCCTGGGTGGCGCTAAACGAGCAGCAGCGAGGTGGCTGGGCGCCGATGCCCGTCTGGATCGCGACCACAGAGCATGGGTGTAAAGCCCGTCATAGTGACCAGTATCGGCTTGTCGCGTTTCGGGATCAGCTTGTGCATATCCAGTAGCTCATATACCTAGAGACCTTCAGTCGCGATATATGTGGGCCGACATGACGATGTAGACTATCAATGAATTTTCATCCTTTGATAGTCGCTTTCGTTTTTGGACTACATTGTACTTACCATCAGGTACTCTGTAGTCAATAAATCGAGCTAGTGTAAAAAAAAATTTGGTCATGCGTGAACTATCAACGAAAATCAACAAAGTTGATGCAAACTTTTCCCAGGTGTAAACTCATTTTTATATGAGAATCATTATTTTGTATGGCATGAATAAATGTAAACAGTCGAGAATGTCAAATTCAATGATAACTTTTTCATATGTTTTAAGATTGTACAGAACACTTGGTACGCGATTTCAACTCGCCAGTTGCTAGCCTTTTTTCCTTTTCCGGTACAGATTCATAAATGATAAACGGATACTCACGAGTACACGTAGGGCCCGAGCTCGTCCAGGATAGGCTTGGAGCCGTTGTTGAGGAACTCGTCAGCGTTGGTGACGTTGTACACGTAGACCCTGACGAAGGGCCGCACCGGGGGTCGCGCCCACCACTCGAACGTCATCGAGCCGGGCCGAAGCACCAGTTCCTGCCAAGTAACATTAGAAGGTTTAGTTTAAGCAACACTCTATTAGTTCTAATGCTATTAGAAAATCCCGATAAATATATATTTTTTAAATCGACCCAACTAATTTTTTATGAACTAGCTGATCCGGCGAACTTCGTACCGCAATGAATGCCATCATATATTATACAATGAATAATAACTATTAACACAAATTAATGCACATAAAAATTATTTTAGAGCTACTATATCCGAACAAAAACATTTGTGCAAATACATTTAATGCTTAAGAGTAACTCACGAAAATATATTACAAATATAAACTATATTCGTCTGAAAGACTTAATGATAATGACAATAAACACTGAGAAATGAGTTGCGTTCCATTTTACTCAACACATTTTTTCCAATAAATGATCGACGTGTAAACTAACATAACTTTTTTATTTTAGAACCGATTGAAATAAAATTGACACTATATTTTAAAGGCAGCTTTCCATAACGCATTAGTGAAAACAGCATTTATTATTCTGAAATTAGCGGGCATAAACGCGTACAGATCAATTATCTCTCTTCTATTGGAAATATAAAACTAATCAACAGTTTAGTGGATTGCAAGCTTGTAATGAGTATTTAAACGCAACACGCAAACAAAACGACACGGATTGACGTTGTAACAGTCTAAACAACACTGGCGGCCAAAGACCCCGATCATGTGCGCCGGCTTTGAACTAGGGTTCTGTCGTCCAGCGTCCGTCGCTCAGCTTGTTCATATCCTAGCGTGACTGTTTCATGAATTTAGTACCTTTACCATTCTAAACATACCCAACCCGTCATAAGATATTTCCAATTAAAAATTATAACTATCGTGGTTAGATAACAACCTTGCAGTACACCCGAAAAAGCCAAATCTAACGCACGAAAACGGCACATTTTGAACCGAATTGGGTTTCATAGGAGACCTTAGCGGTGACAGTAAGCGTGCTGTAAGCGTGTCAAGGCTCCACGAGCCAGCATCGATAATCGCAAACGACTGAGCTAGCGGGTCACACGCTGTTTCAAAATCTTTTCTCATGGCGAGACAATGCGCCAGATTACGCGCCGCTATGGAAACGATCCAGTCTTAATCTATGTGGAGGGTCGTGGCGAATTGATATTGCACGCGTTACGTCTTATTCTGTATTAAAATATATATACATATATATTTTTTTTAATCAATATTTTAAAGGGCTTTTGACTACACATGCAGTCATGCCAGCCCTATCGTGCTGCACCATATACATAGATACAAAAAATAGGAAAACCATTACACTAAGTGTTATGGATACACTATAGAAGATAGAGAAACCTTAAGGTTCCACTAAACTATTGTAAATAAATTTATAAATTTTGCGAGCTTCTTGACTGCTGGGATTACTTAAATAGCTTTGATAAATGCCTAAGTCCAAAAAGTTGATGTTTAGGGTGCTCCTTAAGCTTTCTCTTTCTTTTTTATTCTGGACACATTCCATCAACAAATGTTGGATATCCTCTGTTGTGCCACAGCGGATATATACATATATATGATGATGATGATGATGTCCTAGCCGGATTCGGCCACGGCGACTGTTTCAACGCCGATTAAAAAAATCAAGGCCCAGTTTTCGGAAACAGTCAATTGCGCAGGAGATATTTAAGTGCATAACTGGACGCGCAGCCAGAAAAGCACTCTCTCGTCCGAGCTCCCTCGGGCCCGATGGAATGGAGAACCAGTACGATCGGGAGGGAGCAGGATGCAGGTTTGGTCGAGTTTTCCTTCTCTGAACACCTGGTTGAATTGCGTTGTTAAAGAGATACCTTAGTCGCCTTTTACGACACCTCAGCAAGAAGAGGGGGGTGCTATTCTATTCTGCCGGCAGCCACCACGGCTAACAATACATATATACATAAACACACATACATACATATACATATATACGGCTTCATATATATATAAACATAACAAATGGACGTAATTTCGAGTCCCAGCACGTACTTCTGAGATTTTCCCGATGAATTACGAATTAAGGCACCACATTCTTATTAGTATAGGAAAACATCGTTAGCAAGCCCGCATGGCATCTAATAGAAATGTCATCTGTGCTAGTGCTGTGAGAACGGCGATCAGCTGCGCTACTGGTCGCGTTGGGCACGACATATAAGCTCAAAGTGGATACAACCACTACATATCATTATTATATTTTACTAGCTGATCCGGCAAACGTTGTTTTGCTATAAAAGGTTTTGTAATATCTTCTAAGATGTTCATTGAAATTAAGTGATGTCAAAGACAATTTTGTTCACAATTAAATACTCTTAATCAACAACACATTTATTTGAATAAAGATTAATATTATTACGTTGATACAGCTCTTAACAAATAATGCATTAATTTCGACCAAATTTGTTTACCATAAAAACGGTTCTAGTGACTTAATCTTAAAAGATTGACATATACTGTCGTGGACATTTTTTTAGATCATTTCAAGAGGAATATTTCTTTCTTACATATATTTTTGGTATCTTAAACCGTTTTTGCAGCGCACGCAATGGAAGCCCTCAAGGATGGATAATTTTCCCCGTTTTTTACACATTTTCCATTATTTCTTCGCTCCTAATAATTGAATCGTGATGTTATATAGCCTAAAGCCTTCCTCGATAAATGATCAATTCAACTCAAATACAATTTTTCAATTCGAACCAGTAGTTGCTGAGATTAGCGCGTTCAAACAAACAAACAAACAAACAAACTCTTCAGCTTTATAATATTAGTATAGATTTAAGGTTTCAATCCTGAAAAGGAAAACAATAACTCTCATAGGAGTACTCAAACTTTTTGAGTCGGTATCGTTTGAGTTGACATACAGCAAAGCCAGAGCGTCTCTTACTACTTCTTTAATATAGGAATAGTGCTCTGTTGGCGTCGGAAGGCGGTTTCAGTAACTGACTATAACGTCGTTATGTACAAACTAATAAACATAAATTATTGGCAACGGTTTTTGTTAACTTTTTTAGAGCATCTACAAATAGCAGCCTGGTCTCCGGTTGGGTATTTTTATAGATTTGTTTCTTGTATTGCCACGAAACGATCAACCGCCATGCGCTCTAGCTTTTCAGAAATCTAAACTGTCCACTTTTTTAGCTTATATTCTGTTCTCTCGTAGAAACAGCTGAAAGCGTCTGTCGTATTCTAGGCGCTATTTTTGACCCTGTGATTCCTTATGAACCGTTAGTGCTGCCGTGAGAGCAGCTATCCCGATTCGTCGGTCACTTACTGACTAAAACCTCTAGGGCTTTCCTCCTACTCTTCTCCCGGAGCCAGGGACACGGCTATGCCAATTCCCCCGGCAGCCGGCGAAGCGGGATGCGAAAGAAACTTTTATTAAAAAACAAGGAATAACACACAACGAATATGTTTATATTTATTTATAAGAACACTTTAATAGTCAACATTAACTCAAACAAAAAATAGAAACACATGAACAAGACACATTAAAAAAGCGAATATATTTAAAAGTGCAGACCACTCGCAAAGAAGGAAAGAAAAATTAAAATACGAGCGACACACGGACAGGAACAGTAACAAAAGAAAAACACTAATCTAAATTGCAAAAACAAAAAAGCAAACAAACAATAACCAATTCCACAATCTTCTCGGATAACATCCTTTTTTTGAGTTTAAAAATATTTTCATTAAATATATCGATATAGTAACACGGCCTTATCATTCTGCCTAGAGGTTCATTGAGACCGAAATTTGTAGAATAATTTGGAATTCAAATAATAAAATAATGAAAGACTAACACATAACATCGTATCATATACTCAGCATACGCTGAGCCGAGTGCTCTTTGAGACGGGTAGCAGCACACAGGATACATGATGTGATGTTATGTATTCTTTCATTGTTGTTTTTATATAAATATGTTTGTTGTGTGTGGTTTCCTTTGCCTCAATAAACTTTTACTTTTTCTTTATATATATTGTGTGCTGTCGCCAATTTCAAAGAGCACATGTCTCAGCGTCTATTCCAGCGCTGATTTTCAGTCGACGTTCAAAGAAACTGATTGCGCGGAGGCCGCGGTTTAAATACAATATTAGAACCGCTCAATATAATGTTATCGTTCTGTATATATTTGTGTTTCGCGACCGCCAGAATCCGATTAGCCCCTTAACCCTGTCTTTAGCTAACGCTGAAATTGGGAGTCGAAGCTGCTCGCGTCCGTAGGCTTTACCCTAGTTTCCCTACACGTGACTCCTGGGTGGTGCTAAACGAGCAGCAGCGAGGTGGTAGGGCGCCGGTGCCCGTCTGGATCGCGACCACAATACACGGGTGTAAAGCCCGTCATAGTGACCAGTTTCGGCTTGTCGCGTTTCGGGATCAGCTTCTGCATATCCAGTAGCTCATATACCTAGAGACCTTCAGTCGTGGTATATGTGGGCCGACATGACGATGTAGACTATCAATGGATTTTCATCCTTTGATAGTCGCTTTCGTTTTTGGACTACACTGTACTTACCATCAGGTACTCGGTAGTCACTATGTCGAGCCAGTGTAAAAAAAAAAATACTACAACCGGCTATAGTGTGGATTACAAACTGCATCAACCGTGAATGGAAAGCTGACGGTCGAAGCGATCGAGTGCACCGAACCTTGGTTCGCGCTGGCTCTGCGCAATTAACCACAACGGTTAGCATTCATTAGCCTTCTTCATTTTTTTTTCGTAAACTATACCATATGCTATGCTTGAGAGCGTAGACCGAGTTAATATTAATACTCAGTCTCGTCCTACTGCAGGGCAAAGACCTTCCTATCGGGCGGCGCATTTGTGGGAATGCATCGTTATAATCCAGTGGTCCCGCACACCGCTCCAATACAAGAGATGAGCGAGGGGTGGGTATTTGTGCCTTTCCGACGCAGCCTTGAGTTTCATTCGGCGTTTCTTCTCAAGGTAGTCGCTTTCGAAACGCTGGTAGATCACCTGTAGGGTTCGTATCTTATTTTGGCTGGCGGTCCAAGTCGAGGTTCTTACCCACAGGGGTGCCCTTGCATTGCCACCCAACCCATAAGCTCCGCTGGCAGAGCACTTTCTGCGCTCGCCCCCTAAGCCCGGCTGAACTGTAAATGCCTGTCCCGGCAATCAGTTGATAGTCCGTATAAAAAAAATAGCCATAGTATTCGCAGAGCTAAGTCCATGTGGACAAAATCGGTGACTTATCAAAACCTTTGACATTCATCGAGTTATATAAATTGTAATGTTTAAGTAAAGTCTAAGCAAACTGAAATCTGCGTCTATAAAACTCGGTCTTTTCCCAGCCAGGATGGCGAGTTTTCCGCCACCGGTGAGCATTTGGCGCCATGAATCCAGGGGTACGTTCCGGGATTCGAACCTGAAAGCTGTCGCGTCGCCGCGCATACCCATCGGTCCCTTATCCACCAGGTCAACACAGCTTATTCTTTGAGTTACGATAAACAGAACTGTGTCTACGACGTTACTTTGATAGCGTGAAGCTTCATTAAAACAAATAAGCCAAGAATTGCCTTTCTACGGACCTTGCAACAAAAGTTACCACATAAACGTTATTTATATGTACAAAGTGGGAACTAACGGCTTTTCGCAACGCGGACACAGGGCCGTATTCTAAGCTATAAGACCCCCTAAGCTTCTAGCTTCTAGGGTCTGTCTGAAACTACATACATTGTGACCAGGTCAGTGTATCTAAGACAAACAAGTCCCGGAAAGGTCTCTCCTGAATAAGATCTATCATGCCAAGATTGCCTTTTTTAGTAACCCAGGGTAAATCCTCATGGATTGTCAGGGGGCAGTGAGGGACGTCTCCCGGTATGCTGGACTCCTACGGACTAAAACCCCTGGGGTGCTCCTTCGGTCGCGTGAGCACCAGTCCCCGGGTACAACGAGGACTTCCGAAAGCGTTGGTGCGCGATCAGCCCTGTGGGCTTCTCCACAGATGCCAAGATCGCCTGTGGTAGCCTAGTGCAGGGGTCGGCAGCCTTTCGAGTCGGAACAGTCAATAATTACAATTAACAAAATTTCAAAGTTTTTAAAGAGGCACAATTTTTCTTTTCGTGTCAACAATAAATAGTACTTGCATTAAAAAAAAAAGCTAATACATTTGTTCATCGATTCAAACGTTTTTTTAATTTCATGTGACATTTATTATGCGCACGTTCTTTCAAACGCTAACTAGAAACCAAAACGAAGCCGTCTGGTGGCGAAACGAAGTTCGCCGGGTTTGCTAGTTATAGATATTAATCAAGGAGATATTCTTGTAACTTATTCGATATCCTTAGTAGTAGTTAAAGAAATATTTCTATTACAAATAAAAAAATAAATAAAAGGTACTTACATGGTCTATGAAAAGTCGAACCCACGTGCCGAAGAATATGGCGCAAATTATGCCCAGAAGTAGGAGAACCACTGCCGAAGCCAGCACGAACCCTGATGACAAAACACAAGATCGATTATAGACATTTTTATATAGTTTTGGGGATCCTTAGATCAGATAAAACACTAAATTAAACTTTTAAAACTACGTTATTTCGCTTTTCAGGTCGATTTCACATCTTAACACTTTTCAACGTATCCCAATCGCGCGCTCTCTTAAAAAAAAACGTTTATCCTTTTTCTCTATCTATCCTGCCTCCCTTTCACACACATACGTTCCGTTCTACGCATTTACTACTTAATATTTCACACAATTACATCCATCCTACATTTCTTTATACTGGTTTTATTGGTCAAAGTGACTACACCACTGTGGCGGTCATCCCGTACATGCATAAAAGCAATGTATATCTTACAATAAATAAGTCTTGGGTAAATTACTCAAAGTTAATTAATATAAAAAAGTTAACATTTACATCATTATAATATATTTCATTATCACGCCATCTATCGTTCCTATAAGTCATGTAAGCCGTTTGCTAATACGAATTGATTATGCGAACGCAGCGCTGCTTATGAAAAGCAGAGTAATTTTTGCAGAGCTTGGCGCCATACCAATCCGAGTGTTTGGTCGCGCCCAAAACTCTAGGATTTCTTCGCAATTAAAAGCAGTGCTTTTTATAAGCATAATACTTGTGAAAATGTTTTTATATTGAACTTAACTATCTTATATATAAAAATGAATCGCTAAATGTCTTGATAAGCGCGAAACTCGAGAACGGCTGAACCGATTTGTCTGATTTCTTTTTTGTTGTGTTTCTTGAAGTCTGGGGAAGGTTATTACGCAGAGAAATTTTTTAAAAATTCCCTGCAACTGTCTAAAAATAACAATTTTCTGTATTCTCATACAAAAAATTCGTTATAAGTCATTTTGAACTTTAATACCATACCATAAAGTTTAAATGTTAGTGGAGGGGTTCCGGGAAGGCAAAACAATTGAGTGACGTATAAATATTAATGTCAGTATTTGTCAATTTTTGTACATATAGCATTAAGGCCAGGTCCTTCAAACAATTTTCAAAAAACAGCCGACAGGGGAAGCTATTAACATTAAAAAAACAATGTGACTTTGTTTTAGAGAAATAGGGCAGAACAAGGTCTGCCGGGACAGCTAGTTTACTATATAATTTTTGTATCAATAATACAATTTCCTGGTTATAAATTGTATGTATAACTAATTGTAAGTATTTAAATTTTGCGTTGTGTAAAATTTTGTATTAGCGGGGTCCTAAATGAAAGTTTGGATACCTGATGTTAAATTATTATGCTCGGTACTGCTACGCCATACCTGATGGAAAGAACATTACAGTCCAACACAACCTCGAGGCTATGAAGAGGTCAAAGTAGAGCTTATAATACTCCGAGCACTGAACTCTATTACAGTGGACCAACCTCTCGATGAAAACGAAAATATCTATAAACATTCGTTTTGACATCTTAAAAGTTAACTCAGACATGCTTCCAGCGAACATCTTTCCGCGTTCTTCTGACTTGGGAGCCTTTAAGAGAAGAGTGAATAGGCATTTGTTGGGCGGACGTGGTCAATCGTTGGATTCATCCATACCTTCCACTAGGAAAGTGAGGCTTTTTATGGTGGTAGGGCGATTGCTCAAACTGGGTCATGACCTCAGTACACGAATCTAAATACCCTCATAGTGACTCGTTCTGGGCTGTCGCGTTTCGGGATCAGCTTGTGTATATCCAGTAGCTCATATACCTAGAGACCTTCAGTCGCGGTATATGTGGGCCGACATGACAATTATCAACAGATTTTCATCCTTTGATGCTCGTTTTCTTTTTTGGGCTACACTGTACTTACAATCAGGTGCCCTGTAGTCACTATGTCGAGCCAGTGTAAAAAAAGGTGTGACTCAGACCAAGCGTTCGCCTGATAATCATAAAAAAGCCTCTACTTGTATGCGCCACTGAGCACAGTCTTCAGTTTTACCCAACCAATGATTTTTCAAGTAAAACCTGGTTCAGCAGCTAATATATTATCACTAAATCATCGTCAATAGGTCCCACGATCAATTCGCGTGACGTAACGCGCATTGTCTCGGCAGGAAATAATGCTCAAACATAACAATCGAGCGAAACAATAGCGGTATTATGTGTTCAGTGTAATTTTGATTAAGCACAAAATCTTGGAAGACCTACCTTCGGCATTTGTTGCAAGTGAGTATCGAAACATTTCCTTAGGACTTGGGAACTATTCCCTGCCGGCAGTGGTGTCAGCCATGCTGGTAGGGTATGACAACTGAAGGGCCGTGGTCTCCTTCTGTGAGGATGTCATGTCCCAGAAGGAGACCGCAGAGCGAGAGCGGCAGAAAACCGCTCGAAGAAGACACCGGGGTGCCGGCAACCGCCCCAGCGCGTCAGTCCCTGGCTGATGTCTTTGGCGTCATGGCTGCTCAGGGTGGGGGCCCTGAGCAACTGGTTTAGCGGCCCTCGAGAAGTTGGCAAGGCATTGTGGCGTGCTCTGCTTAAATACAACGAGCAGTATCGGGGAATGCATAATTTTCTTCCGAGTTAGTGCCCTGTGGGCGCGGCGCGGCGGGGCTGTGGCGAATCGATTACGGGACCCGCATTCCTCGCCAATGCGCAGAAGTAGTCACCTTGGGGTTTCAGTCGGTACAAGACCAACACACCTCGGTCGCGCAACCCCCCTGTGCGGCTGAGACGGTCCTGAGAGGATTTTCCCCAAGTAAAAAAAAAAGAGGACTAGGGAACTAATGGAAGCATCTGACAAGAATTGTTATAACTTTTTATTTACACTGGCTCGACATAGTGACTACAGAGTACCTGATGGTAAGTACAGTGTAGTCCGAAAACGAAAGCGACCATCAAAGGTTGAAAATCCATTGTCAGTCTCCGTCGTCATGCCGGCCCACATATACCGCGACTGAAGATCTCTAGGTATATGAGCCACTGGATATACACAAGCTGATCTTGAAACCCGACAGGCCAAAGCGAGTCACTACGGCGGTCTTTACACTTGTGTACTGTGGTCACGACCCAGTTCGGGCAATCGCCCAGCCACCAAAAGACCACAGAAAGTCACCAAGTCAGTAAATATGAATGTCAAATAAATTGCAAGCCGGGGCCCACAGACTGAGCGGTGGTAGAAAAGCACGACACAGCGAACCCCTCTTTTTGATAGACCAGTGAAAATCCTCATGGACCGGCAGGAAGGCAAGCTAGAAGGAAACTGCATCTGGCATGTCTTTTATTTGGAATTATCAAGTATCAAACTCCATCATATCTTTATGATAAGCTCAGTTGGGTGGGAAGTGAAAGAGGGAGTGCTCCAAGAACCGGTGCACTACAAATCGCTATACCTCGTCATTGCACTGCTGCTTTTAGAGGTAGTTTCAAATACAATGCAAATAAATGCTGGAACAATATACCTCCACCTATAAGATCTTCGTTGAGTATTTATGCTTTTAAAAATAAATTGAAAAAATATTTGCTTGAATCTCAAATTAAATACGAAAAAGTAACTTTATATATTTCTGTAATTTGACTTGATATTTTATGGAACAGCCTGTATGTATGTAAATGTATTTTATTATCAATCTACCCTATCTCTATTATATTTTATTTAGTATTCTACATTTTTCTATGCTACTTAAAAGTATTCTATGTATTTATTGTCATACTTATTTGTTGTACGTTATAACTTATAAGGTATGTTTTTGTATATTTGGTCCTAATATTTAAATAGCACCGTGACGTCCGCGCAATCGATTCCCCTGAGCGTCGGCTGAAAATCAGCGCTGGATGGCGCGTGCAGCGTCGCCCAGCAAACGCTGAGCTGAGTGCTCTTTGAGATGGGTAGCAGCACACAGGATACATGATGTGATGTTATGTTTTCTTTCATTGTTGTTTTTTTTTATATAAATATGTTTGTTGTGTGTTGTTATCTTTTTGGCTCAATAAACTTTTTCTTTCTTTTTTTTTTTTTTTTTTTCAGGGTACTGGTGAAGAGCATCCCAGTGTGCTGGACTCTTACCGACTAAAACCAGCGGAGTGTACCTTCTCCCGTCCACCTGGGTCAAGGGTATGGCCTCGCCAATTCCCTCGACTCCCGGCGGACTCATCCAGCCTACCCACTTTTTTTTTCTATTTGTTAACCCAGTGGAAATCCCTACGGACCGTCAGGGGAAATGGTGAGGGCCACTCCCCCCGGTGTGTCGGATCTGCCTCGACTAAAACCACCGCGGTGCCTGCCTCTCCTTGCCTTCGCCGAGCCTGAGGGTCCCAATACTTCCAAGGGAACCAGCCTACCCACTGAATAACATATCTAAAAAATGGTCCTACTTCTTCATAAAGCCTTCGTTATAATAATAAATACTGTATCGTCACGTTAATATCCCGTATGGGGTGATCAGAGATGCATTAGTGGCTGTATCCACTTCGCGCTTATATGTCGTGCCCAACGTGACCAGTAGCGTAGCTGGTCGCCGTTCTCGCAACACTAGTTCACATAACATTTCTATTAGATGCCATGCGGGCTTCCTCACGATACCACAACTACGATATGTTTGCTATCGTGTCACCGATATGCCTCTTTCAGTTCGGACATGGTTTTCAAAACATACTGTATAAATAGTGAAAGAAGCCAGCGGAGTAACAATATGTAAATATACGCTAGTTTTAATAAATTCAATTAGCCTACTTCCTAGAGCATTGCTTAGGAGTTACTTAATCGTAACTTATGCAACAATCACGCTCTGACACGTAACTTCAAGTCATACTTATAAAAATATTTGTCATTATCGCAGTACACTCACAGACACAGGCAGAATCAAGCATTTTAAAATGCGATGCTAGCGCCGCATGTTGAAGATTCTCAGAGAGTGTAGACGAAGTGACTTTCGATCATCTAAAACGTTAAATGAAAACTGCTAAATATATTTGGGGTGTGATTATAATATCGTTTGGAATAGATATCGCATTCGATGGAATTTATATGAAGGTCAGTGTGGACACGTTGCTAGCCCGGAACGTACTGTCTTGAAGAGATTCTCTTCTCACAGGTTTCGGTCTAACTGAGCCGGTGTGCACGCAAGTGCGTTAGCGGCAAGAATACATAACAATTGTTTATACATAACAATTGGTAACCGTGAAAGATTGGCTATTGCGCTATTGTTAAAAAAGTTTTACACTTTAGATATTGTTGACACAGGAACGCAATTAACAACGGCAATTCCGAAGCGTATTACACTCAAACTCAAACTCTCTCAACAAACTAACTCAAACACATTACAATAAAAGTGCAATAGACAAATTTTGTGTACGTATATATAAATTATTATTTCGAGGTGATAGGAAGTTTGCCCGAACTGGGTCGTGACCGCAGTACACAAATGCAAAGAGCGTCATAGTGACTCATTTTTTTATACTAATTCGTCAAAGTGACTACATTGCACCTGGTGGAATGTAGTGTAGGCTAACAACGGCAACGACCGCTAAGAGACGAAAATCCATTGACAGTCACCATTGCTACGTCGGCGCATATATACCACGACGAAAGGTCTTTAAGTCTGAGATTTATACACGTTATTTCGACTATACTTAGGAAAGTTATCAAAAAAATACAATATATTCGATTTGACAAAAAAATTAATATATGTATAATAGGAACTTGAGTATAACCATAGTATTCGCAGAGCTAATTCCGTGTTGACATTATCGATGACTTACCGAATCCTTTGGCATTCATTGAGTAAATTGTAATTGTAAACGCCATTTTAGCACATATATGTGTATTCCTGCAAGCCTGCCGCTAGATGGCGTTACACGGTAGTAAACAACAGAACACTCTTTCGGACGCCGCCATAGCGTGCACATCGGATTTATAACGGAGGACTTGTTTGTTGCTTTAATTACGGCTACGGATTATTTTTATTGTTGTTATTGTGCTCCCGGTGATTTGTGTTGCGTGGGACAATTATAGTTAGCACGGAGTCGGTATCACATCTAAGGACTTTCATATTTTATCTTCGGGCACACGACAATGCGGATTCACTGTCCCGGAAGCTGGTCTGGATCCAGACAGGCTGAGACACCCCGGCGGCAATGTAAGCGGGATTATATATGTGTATATTTTATAATGGTCGTGTGCATTTATTAGGGCCCAAAAAATAACCTACCAGCACCTACATTATGTAGTCCAGTATCTTCTAAAACCCAGTGCAGCTCTGAGCGGCGTGCACAATAATGCTTTAGTAAAGTCTAAGCAAACTTAAAGTTGCGTCTATAAAACTCAGCCTAAGAAGTTCTCTATCTGTTTCTTTTGAAAGAAAGAAAGAAAGAAAGAAAGAAAACGTTTTATTAGCAGCACCCAGACAGAAGTGACAATATGCTACAATAGATTACATGAAAATAAACATAAAAAACATAAAAATAAATAAAAAATCACAAACAATACATAACTAAAGTCTAGGCCGCCGCCAATAAGGACCCTGTCTCAGCTTGTGCTACAGAGCACTAGACTCTGCAGCGCTGGTATTCTGACAGGACCTTGCGGACGACACAGCCACTTCACCGGCACAGCTCTACATATACATATATATATATATAAGTTCTTAGGATCTATTTACACAACAAAAACAAAGAAAAGAAAACCATCAACAAAAAAAAAACACAAATAAGCACAAGAACCGAATACAATTTGATATTTCAATTTAGTCAGCCAAATCTTTCTCTGAACTAAATATAAAACAAAAACAAACAAAAAATAAAATAATGTTATCCTATAAATATATGTTAAAGGGGCCCACCACATCGTGAAAAACAGATCCCCGCGCACCTATGTATTTACTTTAAACTTGTTCACATAAAAGATATTTTTTCAGTTTACTCTTGAAAGTTGCCCAAGACTGTAGTGAATCGCGGATAGGTGGCGGTATATCGTTCCAGCATTTCGATGCCGCGAACCTAAACGATCCCCGGAATGCAGTAGTTTTGTGTTGCTGTATAATAAAAATATTTTTTTTGCACGCTCTCCTGGGATACTTGGTATAGTCCCTGGTCCATAGCAGTTTTGAGTACAGGTAAAAAGGCATTTTAGTGGAAATAATACCAAATAACATGCAAGCCATATGCAGATTTCGTCTCGCTTCCATTTTTAGTAATTTAGAATTTTTTAAGTAAGGTGTTACATGATAGCGAGCTGGAATATCAAAGCAAAAACGAGCACAAGCATTTTGAACTCGCTGGATAAGTTTCCGGGTTCTATTTAAAAGACATGGATCATAAACAATGTCACAGTAATTCAATTTAGAGAGAATGAGAGTTTCACATAGCTGTATCCTAAGATCTTCATTAATATAGGGTCTGATTTTGTACAGCATCTTCAGTCTGAAAAAACAGTTTTTTACACATTGAATAATATGTTTTTCAAACCTGAGAGAACTATCGAAGATCATCCCTAGGTTTCTAGCTTCGTTAACCAAAGCCACAGGATTGTTGTTAATAAGAATATCAAATGAAAGTTTGTCTACTCTATTTATATTAAATTTAGAACCCAGCAACATGAACTTCGATTTCTTTGGATTAAGAACCAAACAATTAGAGGAAGACCAAGTGGAAATTTGAGATAAATCATAATTAATCTTATTTACTGCCTCGGCTTGCTCCGATGGGTAGAACGACATATATAATTGCAGGTCGTCTGCATAAAGATGGTAATTACAGTGAGTAATTGCTGTGATAATATCAGCGCTGTATAGAATGTATAATATAGGTCCAAGTATAGAACCCTGAGGAACACCACGAGTGACAGGCCTTATGGAAGAAGAGACTTTCTCACCACTCGGTTTTATGACCTCAACATATTGCTTTCTATTACATAGATAACTTTGAAACCAGAGGACTGTCTTGTGGTCAAATCCATAAAACGAGAGCTTGGACAAGAGAAGCGAAGTATTAATGCAATCAAAAGCACGCGAAAAATCAAGAAGCACTAGGATACTACATTTTCCCTGATCCTGTTCGGCTAGAAGACTATCTACTACATCCAACAAAGCCGTTGAAGTACTGTGGCCCTTTCTAAATCCAGATTGTCTTAATGGAAGCAGTTTATTATCTTCCAGATATTTAGTGAGTTGAAGGCCTACTACCTTCTCAAGAATTTTAGAGACGCACGGGAGAAGACTGATAGGCCGCAAATCTTGTAAATGACACGGGTTGGAGTTCTTTGGAATTGGTTTCACAACAGATACCTTCCAACTCTCTGGATATATACTATCAGCTATGGACTTATTAATCAAAGCAGTAATTGCATGTAGAGATTGTGGCAAGGTCATGCAAAGCATTTCCAGTGAAATGCCATCAACTCCCCTGGCATTGGATTTCAGAGTGTTAATAATTTTTAATACCATAAGTTCATTCACTGGGGATAGTGAAAACGTATTATTCTCATCTCTGTGATACTCATAATGTGTTTTGCCGAGTCGTTGGACTGTGGTATGGTTTTCCGGCGAGCGTGTTCCCACCATCCTATGATATGGGATCCCTTAAGCGTAGCGAGAAGAGTTTTATGCTTTTTTTTAACTGTTGATAATTGTATTCGTTTTTTGGACTGTAATACAGTTACCATCAAGCTTGGTGTGGTCCCTATGGCAAGTCAGGGTAAAAAATCCATCAAGCTTCGCGGAGTCCCTATAGCAAGTCAGGGTAAAACAATCCATCAAGCTTCGTGGAGTCCCTATGGCAAATCAGAGTAAAAAATCCATCAAGCTTCGTGGAGTCCCTATAGCAAGTCAGGGTAAAACAATCCATCAAGCTTCGCGGAGTCCCTATAGCAAGTCAGGGTAAAACAATCCATCAAGCTTCGTGGAGTCCCTATGGCAAATCAGAGTAAAAAATCCATCAAGCTTCGTGGAGTCCCTATAGCAAGTCAGGGTAAAACAATCCATCAAGCTTCGCGGAGTCCCTATAGCAAGTCAGGGTAAAACAATCCATCAAGCTTCGTGGAGTCCCTATGGCAAATCAGAGTAAAAAATCCATCAAGCTTCGTGGGGTCCCTATGGCAAATCAGGGTAAACAATCCATCAAGCTTCGTGGGGTCCCTATGGCAAATCAGGGTAAAAAATCCATCAAGCTTCGTGGAGTCCCTATGGCAAGTCAGGGTAAAAAATCCATCAAGCTTGGTGGGGTCCCATTGGCAAGTCAGGATAAAAAAAATAGGTTTGATACATTGAGATCGTACGGCGATCGTTTACAAAACAGTAGTACATAACATCGAGACAGTTAGTGCCTTGTTGTGACGAATGGAGTCGAGTGGGTAAACAAGATGGCGGCCGAAGACTCGTGTTTACACAACGCGGTCACGTACCCGCTTTCCTGCCTCGTTGATTATCATTCGGCATCTCACGTAGCGATAATCAGGTGACTTTGACCGCGTAAACCCGACGCAATCGTTGCTACCTTAGGCTGAGATTTCTCGCCTCTGTTATTGTGAAAATATAATGAGAGTGAAAGAGATCGAGAGGCAATCGGCAACTTCGAAAATCCTACCCGCCGCCCTCTTAAAATAGCACCAAAAAGAAGAGCTTTCGCTGCTGGCTACCCTTCATAGGACATGACGCTTTGGGCGACGTACGTGAAGGAGTGCGCCGTACAACAATAGATGGGCAAAATGTAATCAGATTAATGAAAATGATTACGATTACATTTTACGTTTTTTACCATTAATATGACTGCATTTTGCTCATCTATGTTTTAAACACTACGGAATCCCAGATTGCGTACACATTTATGATTTCTTTATGTTTTAAATGGATTTAATCATGATTACAGAGCATGAAAATTAAAATTACTACATTTTCTAATCGTTAATCATTCATCAGGTTACATATTGCCCATCTCTGCGTACAACACATCTAGGCGAAAGCAGTGTGTGATGTGTTTCCGTACACTGCTCCAATGACATTAGTTTAGAGGCAAATGAGGCGTGACCTTACCCCCCTCCGCATGATAGTGCGTAAGTCCTGCCAAAGGCCATAAGGAGCCGAGCAACTTGGCGTGGCCGTACCCTTGTCCCCGGCAAACGAATAGGAAGAATACCCTAGTGGTTTTAGTAGGTAAAAGTCCCACACACCGATTTCCACCGGGTCAAAAAGGCTAAGATTTTCAACTTGAGGTCCAGAAGGTCAGATGTGCGATTCAAAATCGTTTATTTGTTTACTCTTTACAGGGTTGCCAGTGGGCCGATGCAATACTCCAATCACAAAGCGCACACACAATCACAGTCAACAATGTACAGTTGCTATTGAGGCATCCATAGCATACGTTAGAGTGGCCCGTTTATATTGTACTAGCTTTTGCCGGCGGCTTCGCTCGCGTCAAGAAGTATTATTATTAATGAGGTATATATTGCGGCTTTACTTTTGTTTAGCGTGTGTAAAAAATTAGGGCCTACAAAACTTCTTTGTATACAATATTCTTAACTAATCCGTCATTAGGCGCTAAAACTATCAAGCTATTGGGTGAACTTACTCGTGAGCAAGCAACATAAAACTGTCCCCGAGAGAAGCAATGTTCTTTCAAGTCAATACCCACAAATTTGAGAGTTTTCCCATGAAACTTGTTTATTGTCATGGCAAAGTAGACTTCACCTACCTACATGCCAAATTTCAGCCCGATCCGTCCAGTGGTTTGGGCTGTGCGTTGATAGATCACTATGTCAGTCAATCAGTCAGTCACCTTTCAGTTATATATATTTAGATTGATGGTAATGAAAGTCAAGATTATCAGTCTGTGCGTCTCTCAAAAACCCGAAGACTTTTCTCTTGAATCTCGGCTTGGAGTCCGCGAACAAATCGACCGAACCTCCAAGAAGACGTTTATACAAATATAAGCAATTTATCGAGCTCTTTCTAAACATCTTAGCAACGTGTTTCTAACCCTTATAAATACAAAGATGTGGACCTGTAAAATGTCTTATTTCCCTAACTATCCAAGGGATGCTGAGGTATCAGCTTCATTGAAACCTCCAGTGTTCATGCTCGGAATACTAAACTCCTGTGGTTGGCATGTGTTAACATACGACATTGTTTTTGACTGGACGAATTTGGTTCCCCAAATTTATGTTTTCGTTTGGTTTGTATTAGTGGTTTGTTTTAAGCCGTGGTGGCTGCCGGCAGAATAGAATAGCACCCCTCTCTTCTTGCTGAGGTGTCGTAAAAGGCGACTGAGGTATCTCTTGAACACCGCAATTCAACCAGGTGTTAAGAGAAGGGAAAACTCGACCAAATCTGCATCCCTCTCCCTCCCGATCGTACTGGTTCTCCTTTCCATCGGGCCTGAGGGAGCTCGGACGAGAGAGTGCTTTTCTGGCTGCGCGTCCAGTTATGCACTTAAATATCTCCTGCGCAATTGACTGTTTCCGAATACTGGACCTCGAATTTCTTAACCGGTGTTGAAACAGTCGCCGTGGCTGAAACCGGCTAGGACATCATCATCATCGCTAGTGGTTTGGGATCTCGGGCCTGGGTGGAGGATTAGAGGGTAACCCCGGGGGTTTTAGTCAGTAGGACTCTGACACGCCGGGGTCGCTGCCCTCACAGTGACACTGATGTTCTTATGTAGGATTTATCAGCGGGTTTAAAAAAATACGACACTGTGTTTCTAAAATATTAGAAACAGTTAATCAAAAACTTGAATATTCCGTTAGAAATAAATATATAGTTTTACAGCGATGCATGATGACACATCGCTATATAGTATGTTTTTTTTTTGTAAATTACGTATAGTGGGTGTGGTGGCCCAGTGGATAAGACACCGGTATCCTTGCGCCGCGACTCGAATGCTCGTAGGTTCGAATCCCGGCTCGTATATCTGAGTTTTTCTAGTTTAACTCTTTAATTCCCGGTGTCACTTGTAAGTGATAGTACTTTAATATTTTTTTCTATGAAATGATAATTTATTTTTTAATTCTACCATTATTACAGCAAAGTCTTTTTTTTTAATCAATTTATTTAAAGGGCTTTTGACTGCCGCATGCAGTCATGCCAGCCCTATCGATCTACATCAAAAATAAAGATATAAAAAATAAAAATATAAACAGTACACTAAGTGTTATGGACACACTATAGAAGATAGAGAAACCTTAAGGTTCCACTAAACTATTGTAAATAAATTTATAAATTTTGCGAGATTCTCGATTACTGGGATTACTTAAATAGCTTTGATAAATGCCTAAGTCCAAAAAGTTGATGTTTAGGGTGCTCCTTAAGCTTTCTCTTTCTTTTTTATTCTGGACACATTCCATCAACAAATGTTGAATATCCTCTTTTGTGCCACTACAGCAAAATCGAAGAGTAAAACTATGCATATATTTTTTCACAATGCCCAGTGTCACCCAGTTTTTTTTAATTTAGTTTTTCTTCGCTTAATGTATCTAAACTATTTTAGTAAAAGAAATACAAAATTAACATTAACATAGACATGGGAATTGAAGAGTTAAGTGCGGATTTAGACACTAGATGCTTGAGGTAAACATCGTGAGGAAACCCGCACGGCATCTAATAGAGATGTCACGTGTACTAGTACTGGGAGAACGGCGATCTGCTGCGCTACTGGTCACGTTGGGCACGACAAATAAGCGCAAAGTGGATACAACCACTAATGTATATCTGCCTACTCCGTAGGGAATATAGCGTGATGAAATATTATTAAATTTTCGTTTAAAATAACATCAAAATTTTAAATTTTTGCGTTTTCTGCTTATTATAATAAATACTTTAAAAAATTTTGTGCGCGAAATAGCTTACTTTGAACTATAGCTCGATGTTTCAACCTGGTTACACAGGCCATGATTACAAGTAGACTGTCACGCGGCGGAATTTACGTCAGAATGATGGTTATCATCGGCATGGAACCCAGTGATGACAACGAGGAACTCGTTTTGTCTGATGCTGGGGCTGGTGGAACCAGAGCTGTAGATGTAGCAGGTGTAACCCCTGAGAACACTCTCCATTGTGCAACTGGTAAAAGACTGCGAGGCAGGCGACTCCCTCCTCCTTCCTTCCTTCCTTGACTTTTAGCCGTGGCTGCTGGCAGAATAGAATAGCACCCCCCTCTTCTTGCTAAGGCGTCGTAAAAGGCGACTAAGGTATCCCTTTAACACCGCAACTCAATCAGGTATTCAGAGAAGGAAAACTCGACCAAACCTGCATCCCGCTCCCTCCCGATCGTACTGGTTCTCCATTCCATCGGGCCCGAGGGAGCTCGGACGAGAGAGTGCTGCCAGAGCAGCGCGTCCAGTTATGCACTTAAATATCTCCTGCGCAATTGACTGTTTCCGAAAACTGGACCTCGAATTTCTTAACCGGTGTTGAAACAGTCGCCGTGGCCGAAACCGGCTAGGACATCATCATCATCATCAGATGAAGCCCCTGAGAACACTCTCCATTGTGCAACCGGTAAAAGACTGCGAGGCAGGCTACTTTACGTCGACGCTCGATGTATTGCATTCTAGCCTTAATTAAAGAATTATCGCCAACAGAGCTCTACGATATATTAAGTCCAGAATATCTATCTATCGATATGAATAAAATTAATTCGCAAAATCTGTTGCTGAGGGCATTACTCGAGAAAGGCTGAATCGATTTGGTTGATTTCTTTTTTGCTGTGTTTGATGAAGTCTGGGGAAGGTTCTTATCTATACTAATATTATAAAGCTGAAGAGTTTGTTTGTTTGTTTGAACGCGCTAATCTCAGGAACTACTGGTTCGAATTGAAAAATTCTTTTTGACTTGAATAGACCATTTATCGAGGAAGGCTTTAGGCTATATAACGTCACGATGCAACTATTAGGAGCGAAGAAATAATGGAAAATGTGAAAAAAAACGGAGAAAATTATTCATCCTTGAGTGCTACGCAGCGCACGCAATGCGAAAACGGTTTAAGATACCAAAAATATATGTAGGACAGAGTTATTCCTCTTAAAATGATCTAAAAAAATGTCCGCGACAGTATATGTCTATCTTTTAAGATTAACTTACTAGAACCGTTTTTATGGTAATCAAATTTGGTCGAAATTAATGCATTATTTGTTAAGAGTTGTATTAACGTAATAATATTACTCTTTATCCAAATAAATGTGTTGTTGATTAAGAATATTTAATTGTGAACAAAATTGTCTTTGACATCACTTAATATCAATGAACATCTTAGAAGATATTACAAAACCTTATATAGCAAAACAACGTTTGCCAGATCAGCTAGTAGAGTATAAAACGTAAACAATATGAGGAAAATAGTAAAAACAACAATTTTCTTGTCCCGTACAAACCACTCTGTCCCCAGCTGTCAAATATATGATTCAATCAAAACAAAACAAAGGTATGCCTTCAACTTGATTAGAGGTTGCGTGTCATTAATGAAAATTATAATTTATACGCCAAGTAATCAACCAAAAAAACTTGTCCCGTAAGGCGTTATAGTAAAAATATCATTACCTTAGATATGACTTAAGTGTTTCAATGCAATTTTATTTCTATTGGACTGCGACAGGCCAATAACTTTTAGCAGAATGCAATCTGACGGGGCAGCTATTAACATAAAAAACAATGTAACTGTGTTTTAGAGAAATAGGTCAGAACAAGGTCTGTCGGGACAACTAGTTTATAATAATTTTAACATAATACCTTCACGAGTTTCATAAAAAAATGTGTTAAAGGGATCCTAATTGAAAATTTACATACCTGATCTAAAATTGATATGCTCGCCTTTTTTTTTTGGGTATGGATCTCAGAGAAAAATATACCAATAGAAATCTACTAGCGTTTCGGAAACAAACATCTCGAGCAGAAACGCATTTTTCTGAGGAACGGAACTCAAATAATATAAAGATGAGGTCACGCATAGGACATTGGCTTCTCAGTCAATAACCTGACCTCTGGGTCAACAAAATATCAACTTTAATACAATGAAACCTTCTAACACCTCAAGAATCTACAGTTGTATATCGCAAAAAATATATTGTTATGTCAAAACTTACATATAGTTAAGAACATAAAAAAAATATATAAAGACAATGATGATGATGATGATGATTTCCTAGCCGGATTCGGCCACGGCGACTGTTTCAACACCGACTAAGAAAATCGAGGTCCAGTTTACGGAAACAGTCAATTGCGCAGGAGATATTTCAGTGCATAACTGGACGCGCTGCCAGAAAAGCACTCTCTCGTCCGAGCTCCCTCGGGCCCGATGGAATGGAGAACCAGTACGATCGGGAGGGAGCGGGATGCAGGTTTGGTTTGTGCCGTGGTGGCTGCCGGCAGAATAGAATAGCACCCCCTCTTCTTGCTGAGGTGTCGTAAAAGGCGACCGAGGTATCTCTTTAACACCGCAATTCAACCAGGTGTTCAGAGAAGGATAAAGACAATACACATAGCTTGAAGACGAAAGTCTATAACCAGTGCATCCAACCTGTAATAACGTATTGAGTTGAGACGTGGACACTCCCGGTACGTCTAGTCTGCACGGTGTCCAGCGTTGCCTGAGAGAGAGATTCTGGAGGGGTGGATTTTTACTCTCACCCCTCCCCTAGAGAAGTACTCAACAAGGCCTTTTGTTCCCTGGGCTTCTGGATGAATTTGGCTTCCCAGGCCCGGGTGGAACAATCAGAGGAATACCCCGGGGGTTTTTAGTCAGTAAGAATCTGACACACCGGGGTCGCTGCCCTCACAGCGTCCCTGGTGGTCCTATGTAGGATTTTGCCCCAGGATACGAAAAAAAAAACGGTACGTCTAGTCCACAATATCAAAGTCACTCAGCGCTCCATGGAACGTGCTATGCTCGCTGTCTCTCTGAAGAATCGCATCAGAAATGAGCTGATTCGTTAGAGAAGTAGAGTCATCGACATAGCTCAGAAAGATTAGCAAGTTGAAGTGGCACTGGGCTGGTCATATTTGCCGAGGAACTGGTAACTGCTGGGGTAGACGTGTCCTTGAGAGCAAACCTTGGTAAGCGTGAAGCGGCGGAGCGGGAAAGCCATGCCACCAATCCCGGCAACCCTCAGCGCCGCCGTGGAGCGAGACGGCGCGCGGGGAGAGAGCAGTTCGCGCAGGAGCAACTGCGCAACGGGCTCTCCTCCTGACATAGGCTGGGCGGTGGGCGTTGAGGACTTCCGCCGTCCAACGGAGAGTCCCAATGAGAGGTAATGAGGGGGTAATTTACGACCCCCTCCCAGAGAGGCCTGCCTAAGGCCAATCGCTTGCCGGGCCCTCGGAAGTATCTGGATCCCAAGACCCGGCGAAGGCGAAGAGCAGACAGTGCTGACACCCCGTGGTTTTAGTCGGTGCAGGTCCGACACACCGGGGGAGTAGCCCTCACCACTGCCCTGACGATCCGAAGGGATTTCCACCGGGTTAACAAAAAAAAAACCTTGGCAAGCGTTGTGTAGGACGCTCCGTGGCTTAGTGGAGCGAAGAAACTAAAAAAGAAAGAAAAAAGAAAGAAAGAAAAAGTTTATTGAGGCAAAGGAAACAACACACAACAAACATATTTATATAAAAACAACAATGAAAGAATACATAACATCACATCATGTATCCTGTGTGCTGCTACCCATCTCAAAGAGCACTCAGCTCAGCGTGTGCTGGGCGACGCTGCACGCGCCATCCAGCGCTGATTTTCAGCCGACGCTCAGGGGAATCGATTGCGCGGACGTAACGGTGCTATTTAAATATTAGAACCAAATATACAAAAACATACCTTATAACGCAAAAAACTTACTTACTTAAGCTTACTTAAAAGCTGCATCGAAATGGATATCCGGAGAGTTTGTGGGCTGATTTTTTAGAATTAAATACAAGGGGTGTTCCACCTTAATATTGCAATTATATCATAAGTGGTCGTTGAAGCTGGTGAACTCCTAAATGTAGACCGGCAAGGTAAGGTGGTCGGAAAGGATTGGATTACAAGAGCCGTAAACCGCTCAATGGCGTTTGTTAAAGGAGGGCTGTGATTAGCAGTAGCATTCAATCCATAGATGCATGCAACCATTGCATGCCCTTATCTATACTAATATTATAAAGCTGAAGAGTTTGTTTGTTTGTTTGAACGCGCTAATCTCAGGAACTACTGGTTCGAATTGAAAAATTCTTTTTGAGTTGAATAGACCATTTATCGAGGAAGGCTTTAGGTTATATAACATTACGATGCAATTATTAGGAACGAAGAAATAATGGAAAATGTGAATAAAACGGGGAAAATTATTCATCCTTGAGGGTTTCCATTGCGTGCGCTGCGAAAACGGTTCAAGATACCAAAAATATATGTAAGAAAGAATTATTCCTCTTAAAATGATCTAAAAAAATGTCCCGGATAGTATATGTCTATCTTTTAAGATTAAGTCACTAGAAGCGTTTTTATGGTAAACAAATTTGGTCGAAATTAATGCATTATTTGCTAAGAGTTGTATCAACGTAATAATATTAATATTTATCCAAATAAATGTGTTGTTGATTAAGAGTATTTAATTGTGAACAAAATTGTCTTTGACATCACTTAATTTCAATGAACCTCTTAGAAGATATTAGAATCTATACTAATATTATAAAGCTGAAGAGTTTGTTTGTTTGTTTGTTTGTTTGTTTGTTTGTTTGTTTGAACGCGCTAATCTCTGGAACTACTGGTTCGAATTGAAAAATTCTTTTTGAGTTGAATAGACCATTTATCGAGGAAGGCTATAGGCTATATAGCATTACGATGCAATTATTAGAAGCGAAGAAATAATGGAAAATGTGAAAAAAACGGGCAAAATTTTTCATCCTTGAGGGCTTCCATTGCGTGCGCTGCAAAAACGGTTCAAGATACCAAAAATATATGTAAGAAAGAATTATTCCTCTTGAGATGATCTAAAAAAATGTCCGCGACAGTATATGTTTATCTTTTAAGATTAAGTCACTAGAACCGTTTTTATGGTAAACAAATTTGGTCGAAATTAATGTATTATTTGTTAAGAGTTGTATCAACGTAATAATGTTAACCTTTATCCAAATAAATGTTTTGTTGATAAAGAGTATTTAATTATGAACAAAATTGTCTTTGAAATCACTTAATTTCAATGAACATCATAGAAGATATTACAATAACTTATATAGCAAAACTACGTTTGCCGGATCAGCTATGTCTTGATAAGCGCGAAACTCGAGAACGACTAAACCGATTTGACTGATTTCTTTTTTGTTGTGTTTGTTGAAGTCTGGGAAAGGTTATTAAGGAGAGAAAAATTAAAAAAATTGTCTGAAAAAGTCTAAACAACACTTTTCTATATTCTCATACAAAAAATTCGTAATAATATTTAAAAGTCAATTTGAACTTTAACACCATACCATAAAGTTTAAATGTCAGTGGACGGGTTCCGGGAAGGCAAAACAATTGAGTGACGTATAAATATTAATGTCAATATTTGTCAATTTTTATACATATAGCATTAAGGCCAGGTTCTTTCAAACAATTTTCAAAAAAATCTGACGGGGAGGCTATTAACATTAAAAAAAACAATATGACTTTGTTTTAGAGAAATAGGGCAGAACAAGGTCTGCCGGAACAGCTAGTAACTTATATAGCAAAACAACGTTTGCCGGATCAGCTAGTGATAAATAAGTCTGGAATAAATTGCTTAAAGTTAAACAAAAACCAGAAACCTTTTATATTCATATATATTCTACATTCACTTCGTCTATCTTTCCTATGAAAGCAATATAATATTTACTATCATAATATAATATTCAAATTTATTAAGCGAATTCTGCCTGCCCTGTCCAAATGATGATGATGATGATGTCCTAGCCGGATTCGGCCACGGCGACTGTTTCAACGCCGATTAAGAAAATCAAGGCCCAGTTTTCGGAAACAGTCAATTGCGCAGGAGATATTTAAGTGCATAACTGGACGCGCTGCCAGAAAAGCACTCTCTCGTCCGAGCTCCCTCAGGCCCGATGGAAAGGAGAACCAGTACGATCGGGAGGGAGCGGGATGCAGGTTTGGTCGAGTTTTCCTTCTCTGAACACTTGGTTGAATTGCAGTGTTAAAGAGATACCTTAGTCGCCTTTTACGACACCTCAGCAAGAAGAGGGGGGTGCTATTCTATTCTGCCGGCAGCCACCACGGCAACCCTGTCCAAATAACACTATGCAAAGTCACTGGTGTTTAGCATTGGACTAGCATAATAATGATTGTCAGAGTCCAGGTTTTGTTTACAAAATGGCAACCCCTTCTACAACACTTGGCTTAACCACAGCAATACGATTAATTCATCTTTGCAGAACGTTGCGACAGAGATTTGCCTAATCCTCGACCGGACTGAAAAAAGTCGCACAAATTATACCTCGTTTTCTACCTTATTCACGGTTCGATAGATTACAGTCGGAGTTGCTATGCTATGACCTCCTTTTACTCCACGAAACTGCATCATTTAAATGGTATCTTAGACCCTATTAGGCGCTAGACCTTCAATTATACAGTGTGTTTTGAAAATCTTGTCCGACCCGAAAAGGACGTATTGGTGACACGACAATATTACATAAATACGTCAGAAAATAATATAATTCGTGTACATTAATTGATAAACGATGCTTGGGATCATCGGGGTCATGATCCGATTGACGTCATGATCTACTAGCATTATCCTTTGCTTTTCTTTTATCCTTTGTTTACAAGCTACGCGCGCTGCCAGTGTCGCCATGTCAATTTTCTTCATTTAGTTCATTTCTATTTATTTCGGATTTGTAGGCTAGTGGATAACGGATCTGTTTCTATACGCAGCAACGCGAATGATCGAGGAATATCGATTCCTAGCAACGGCTTCACGAGTCGGACATGATTTTTATAACACACTATTTATTAAAAAATAAATCTAACTGCAATAATACTTACAACTAATCAAAGTTTTTAACCGTTTTAAAAACCGCTCTGTATTCGACTGTATAGATATGTATATAAATACATATGTATATATATATATATATACATATGTATGTATATCTATAACTCCGACATTTATGCACTGATTTGGAAAATTATTTTTTTAAGCTATTGGATATATCATAAAGTTGGTCCCGTTCTAATATGGCGCAGTTCTGGCGAAGGTATTCGGAGATAAAAACTATAATGCGCGAACTGAAAACAGTAAAAACATAGTTTCCCCTCTATATCTCCATCCTGGGCAGAACGATCTTGACCATTTTTTAATAGAATATACACCGAAGCTGCCTGAGGCTTAACACGGTGAATGTCTGATGAATGCCGTCCTTAATATAGTAAACTTATTGTGTTTGAGCTCGTTGTAATCAGAATTTTGTGTCGAAAACGATAAATAACCTGATTTTGATCCCACGGCAAAAGTTAACATTATAAAATACAACTCAACTAACTTTGAAAAGTAAATATTGAGCCTGTATTTACCAAATATTGTATTTTTTGCAATCAGTACCTCGTGACGCAATAGATTACACTGCAAGTAATTTTTTTTTATATAAAACGGTTTTAAAAATAAATATTTTTTCGTTATGACATTGCAATCTTTTAAAGATTACAAAAGGCAAACAACACAAGTTCGTACAGCCAAGTGAAAGAAATTACACAAATCTGTTAAAATTGACCAACGTTTTGCAACAAACAGCATTAGGTTTAAAGGTCGCTGTTACTAAAAGACACGTTCAAACGTAATTTTAGCGAGTACAACATACTCGCACATAAATAAACACTAAAAGAGATAAAAAATACACTCACTAATCTTGCGATTTGATTTTACATAATCCACCATACGCGACACGGAACGCACCGCCATAATGATTGTTGTGACAGATTAAAAAATTAATTTTAGAAAGCACAGATTGAAAATTATATCCAAAAATGTATAGAAATTTCACAAGAATTGCGTAAAATCAACACGGCATTTCGTTTCGCCGCCCGCGAACGCGCGAGAGTGACTGGCTTGAACGAGCATACGGCACAACTGAAATGTTTCACTTTGTATTCGTTTTTTTTTGCAAACCTATCACTCTGCGATGATTACATTATTGAACTAGGTGATTTCCGCGACTGCATCTGCATTTTTAAGTTCCCGTACCTTAATACGCATGTCTGTGTTTTTGTAAAACAATACTTTTAAGTCAACGTCATCAAAAGATATGTCCGTTTATATCGCTAATTTACATTTTCTCAAGGGAATCGAAGTCATAGCAGGGACTTCCCGTTTAAATATGCAAAAATCAATTCAAACATATGTTTACATGTGTTCGAGTAAAAGAACATTAGTCAGCTGCTGTGAGCAGACTATGGCGTGATGCAGGTCGGTTCGGTAGATGGCGTTGTGCAAAATTGCATCGCGTTATAGTTTCGTTCACAGCAGCTGCATATAAGGCAAAGGTGCCATACTGTAGATCGTGACGAAAAGACAGAGATACCTAAGAGATATCAAGTATTGGTTTTACGTGCTATATATGTTTAATTATTAAACCAGTGGTGACCTGTATCTAGTGGTTTCAATTCAATCTCCCCGCTCATGACCCAGTAAAGGGAAATTCTGTACATGGTCATTCGAGTCGGATTTTGAGCAATTTTTGGTAGTCATCGGTGGTGATATTGGTTATCACCCGTCGCGTTGAGGACTGGGCAGTGGATCGCTGCTCAGAACAATAGCCCTACAGCGGGGCATCAAGACTGGTGCCAGAGCTGGAAGGAGTTACCGGAGGAATTTGCGGCTTCCTGAGTGATCAAGGAGCAGCCGGGTGGAAATCCGGAGGAATAACGCACGGGAGGAGCTCATCAGAGTGAGGTGATTGCGGACGAGAGGGGGCGCCACTGGAGCATACCTGTGATTTATGGTAAAACTGTTTGACGTGATAAAGTATCAGTGTAACAAAAACTGTGAGTACATTTTCGACCTTATTGCTTAGAAGACTTTAACTTTGAAATAATAGAAGATTTGACTTGGAACATTTAAATTTAGAATAATATTAGTGTAATTTGATCCGTAATTTAAAGACTTAATAAACTTAGTGTAATTTTATAATAGTTAGGACTTGTAATAGTTTTAAGTGAAAAGTGGTTGAGACGGGGAACCTATGCCCGATTTTGTACCCATATAACACAAGTTCCAAACACTTAGAAAAATTTTGGTGATTTGAGTCTAATAATTATTTACTTTGATTTACGTTGTTTACATTAACTTGAAATTTATTTGTAATTCTATTATTATTATTGTTAAAATGGAGTCCTTATATAGTCTTCAAGAGGACATTAAAGAGAAACTTGCAAAGGCCAAAGTTAATATCAAGAAGTCCCCTAAGGAACGATTAACCGTTTCTTACATTGAAACTAGACTAGAGAATGTAGAAAAACAATGGTCTTTATTTAGTAGCAATCACAATCAAATTGTAAAAGGTGTTAAGAAGTCAGACCTGTGTATTACTGACTATTACAAAAATTGTGTTTATGATGAGGTCGAGGAAATGTATGTAGAATATAAGAGTGAATTAAAAGAAATGTTACGAAAGATTAAAAGTATTGCAACTGGTTCTGAAGCGAAAGGTAACTCATGTGGTCTAGATGGTAAAATAGTTAGTCAAGTTAAATTACCAGAAATAAAAATACCTTTATTTTCAGGCGAATACTCTGAATGGAATACTTTTAGAGATTTATTCACGGGTTTAGTACATGACAACAAAAATTTAGATAATTCACAAAAGTTTTATTATTTAAAGGGGCACTTGACTGGGGAAGCGGAACAATTATTAAGAAATATAAAGGTTACATCTGATAACTATCAAATAGCTTGGGAAAAATTGGATAGTACTTATAATAATAAGAAATTTTTGGCTAATAATATATTAAAACGTTTGTTAAATCAAAAGAATATATTTAGTGAATCTGCTTATGAAATTAAATCGATATTAAATACAACAACAGAATGCTTAGATTCAATCAAAAATTTAGGAGTAGATATCACGTCATGGGACATTCTTATTATACATATTATTAGTGAAAAGTTAGATAAAGAAACTCGGAAAACATGGGAATTAAAAATATCAGAAGATTGTAATGACAACTTACCTACTTTTGTACAGTTTTCTAAGTATCTTACCAGTCGTTATAGAGGGCTAGAAAGTTTTGAAAGCAAGCCTGAAGCGCGGCCGAAGGAGAGAATTCCCAAAAGTATACAAGCTTTTCATGTTATCAAAGATAAAACAAACATAACTTGTGCATACTGTTCAGCTGGTCACAGAATAACAGCTTGCAAAGAATTTAGTAAGCAGTCTAACGAAAAGCGACGTGATTTCGTTCAGGAAAATCGTTTATGTTTCGTATGTCTTAACAATAACCACGTTGCTAAGTTTTGTAGGGTTTCATTTAGATGCCAAATATGTAAAAGGCGTCACCATTCGTTGTTGCACCCTACGGGTGGGTCCGAGATAGCTGGTACGGGCATCAAGGCAGCACATGAGGTAGCCTTATCAAGTAATAAGCAAGCAAATACCAGGGAAGAGACCGCACAAGCGGAGGGGTCTGGTAAATCATTGGTTTCGCATCTTTCGACAGGAAACAGTCGGAAAACTGTTTTATTAAGTACAGCATTGGTAAACGCTGAGTCGAAAGATGGAAGCTATCTGATGGTTAGGGCATTGCTAGACCAAGGATCGCAAGGTTCATTCATCACTGAATCAATGGTCAAATATTTGGGTCTTAAAAGGGTTGCAACAAAAAACACCGTGTTAAGTGTAGGTGGGCACAAAAGCATAATTTCTAATTCCATGGTTACTATTAATGTAAGATCTAGGAAAAATAAAAACGTGCAAATAAAGGTCAATGCCTACGTGATAAAATCAATCACAACTCTTCTCCCAGTTACGAAAGTGACCAGAGTGGAATGGGTTGACTTGACTGAAGATGACTTGGCTGATCCGGAGTACTACAGGCCTAATAAAATTGACATTTTGTTAGGTGCTGAGGTTTACAGTCAAGTCATCCAAATGGGTATTAAAAGATATTTAAATGGTACTTTATTAGCACAGGACACTGCCCTAGGGTGGATATTGTCGGGCGTGTCCGAGGTGGATAATACATCCAGGGTCAGTTCTCACATCACTGTGTTGCATTCTTCTATTCAGACAGATGAAGTGTTGAAAAGGTTAGGGGAGCTAGAAAATGAACCGTTGGTAACAAAGAAAATGCTCACAGAAGAGGAAAGACGATGCGAGGAATTATTTACTGCAGCCAAGCGACGAGATAAAGGTGGCCGGTATATAGTGCAGTTACCATTTCGTGATGCCGACCTAGCTAGGCAGCAATGTGAATCAAAGGCTGCAATAAGATTTAATAGTCTGAAATTCAAATTTAATACAGTCCTATCGAAGTGCGGTTTTAAATTACAAAAATGGATTAGTACTGGCAAGGCATCAGTAAACAAAGATATGGGTAGAGTTGAGCAAAAGCATTCGGGTCCTGATGAAATCACTCGCATAGGTACATTGCGTGCTCAAAATTCTAACGTTAAATGACCTACCTATGAGTTATGTGTGTTACCAGTCGCTAGTTAATGTGTTTAGTAATAAGTATTTTGTGCTTGTTAAATTTTGCTACATGGATATTTGTAAGTAGTAACAATAATTCTGTATAGATTTTGACCACCAACGACATACCATATAAATAGTCCAATTAGTTTTGTTATTTTAGCTTTATTTGTTATAATATTCCAGACGTGAGTGTTTCATGGTGGGCGGTGTTAAGGACATTTGGCAGGATGTCCTTGGTGGGCGGTATGTTCGAGTAAAAGAACATTAGTCAGCTGCTGTGAGCAGACTATGGCGTGATGCAGGTCGGTTCGGTAGATGGCGTTGTGCAAAATTGCATCGCGTTATAGTTTCGTTCACAGCAGCTGCATATAAGGCAAAGGTGCCATACTGTAGATCGTGACGAAAAGACAGAGATACCTAAGAGATATCAAGTATTGGTTTTACGTGCTATATATGTTTAATTATTAAACCAGTGGTGACCTGTATCTAGTGGTTTCAATTCAATCTCCCCGCTCATGACCCAGTAAAGGGAAATTCTGTACAACATGTGTATTGTTTATTTTTGAGTAGGTGTGTTGCTATTGATAAAACTTATTATTATAAACACTTATATTTAAGACTAGCTGATCCGGCAAACGTAGTTTTGCTATATAAGTTATTGTAATACCTTCTAAGATGTTCATTAAAATGAAATGATGTCAAAGACAATTTTGTTCACAATTAAATACTCTTAATCAACAACACATTTATTTGGATAAAGATTAATATTATTACGTTGATATAGCTCTTAACAAATAATGCATTAATTTCGACCAAATATGATTACCATAAAAACGGTTCTAGTGAGTTAATCTTAAAAGATAGACATATACTGTCGTGGACATTTTTTTAGATCATTTTAAGAGGAATAACTCTGTCATACATATATTTTTGGTATTTTGAACCGTTTTCGCAGCGTACGCAATGGAAGCCTTCAAGGATGAATAATTTTCCCCGTTTTTTTCACATTTTCCATTATTTCTTTGCTCCTAATAGTTGCATCGTGATGATATATAGCCTAAAGTCTTACTCGATAAATAGTCTATTTAACACAAAAAGAATTCTTCAATTCGAACCAGTAGTTCCTGAGATTAGCGCGTTCAAACAAACAAACAAACTCTTCAGCTTTATAATATTAGTATAGATTATTTAAGCTAGATGTTATTCTATTTATTGTGTATTTATTGCTTATAGATATTTCTTATAAGATGTAACACGACCCTTCACGAAAATCAGCGCTGCAGGCTTCCTCTGTGGTTTTAAGCTGATGGAGGTCTAATTTTCGCCATGTTTATATGTTTTTGTATTTTCTTTTGTTTCTCAATCTCAATCATCTTGTTCAATGTAAAAATCCTTTATAAAAATAGATATAAACAGGGATATTATTCCATCAATGAATGTTTGAATGATAAAAGTGCATGCTCTTAATATATGCAATCGTTCTCGCGGGGCATTCAATCCTTTATATATTATACCTGTTATTGTACCTCGTTATGTTAAAAGGAGCAACTACCAGAGTTTCTTGCCGGCTCTTCTCGGTAGATTCTGCTTTCCGAACCGGTGCTAGATTCACGTTACTGCTTTTTTTTGACGATTCAAAAGTGCTTGGAAGTGGGCCTATTTGAATAAAGTTATATTTCATTTAATTTAATCACGAATTCCGCATTCAAATGTTTGCTACCTTTACTAAAAAAGGTAAAAATATATCAAACATTTAACTGCGTGCAAACCTGCGTCAAACTTTACAAGAAACTCGTGAACAATATTGACAGTATTTATTATCATTACGCTAAGAGGCTTCGTTCGGCCATCGTCACAAAAAAGTCTCACCTACGACTCACGACTGCACGTCATTTTGCGGTATATTGTGGTGACAGACGACTTAGATCAGTGATGGTCAAAGTACGGCCCGCAGGCCAACTCCGGTCCACGAAAGTATTTAATCCGGCCCGCCGAGGGTCCATCGACATCGACAGTATATGGCTCGTTATAATTGCGTTTCGACGGTCGAGAAGTAAAGCAGATTCTACTTACTAGAATAATAATCACACACTTGTGTGTAATGCCGTAATGTTTTTATAATATTATGACAAAAAAAAATTAACATGAAATGCTTTTTTCTATAATTCTGGCCATCCTCTAGAATTTCTTAAACTTTGTAGCCCCCATTAAAAACGTTTGCCCACCACTGACTTAGATGAAGACATCAAACAAAACAATTTTTTGGGCAACATATCAATGGTATAAAACTTATGTTTTTTTATAATTTACAGGCGATTATTTGACTCAATCACACCTGGTGGAAGGTAAAGTTGATCTGACGACGGACCGAGTCCGCCCAATAAATGCCTATTCACTCTTAGAGGCTCCCAAGTCATAAGATCGCGGAAATATGCTTGCTGAAGCATATTCCACTCCTTAGCTGTTCGCATGATGAATGATTAAGCGAAACTCTTCGTGCGGATATAAGGAACATCCACCACATACAGATGGTATCCGAGACGATGTCTTGTGGTTTTGTGGTGGAATGGGGCTGGTGGAATCAAAGAATGTAGTTCCTGAGAACACTCTCCATTGTGCAACCGGGAAAAGACTGCGAGGACGGCGACTCTATTTAGCCATATTTCGAATTAGAATCGAATGGTGAATATCTCACTTGTCTATACAATCACTATGTAATAATTCAAAATCTTGAACAAAACTTCTTAGTATTCAATCGATCAACAGTCAGACTGCCTAGTTCTATGGGACGTCTTCTCTTGCGTAGTCTGTGGTTACAGGCCTAAGAAAACAGGAAATTATAATTCGTCAAACAAATTATGAGGAGTTTATTACTCATGTAACATTATTCAATTAACTTCGTACTTGTTTAATTACAATTACAAAAACAACTTCCGAATGTGACTAATATTCATATAACTGACAATTTCTAGGAATTTCTTAAGGCATGACTCAGATACTGACAGTTGCTGCTCGACAGCAGCGGCGTTCATCCCATACATACATAAAAACAATGCATACCTTACAATAAAAAAGTCTTGTGTTACAATAATAGAGAAGCCCAACAGTAAATATCACTAACTAGCTGATCCGGCAAACGTTGTTTTGCTATATAAGGTTTTGTAATATCTTCTAAGATGTTCATGGAAATTAAGTGATGTCAAAGACAATTTTGTTCACAATTAATACTCTTAATCAACAACAGATATATTTGGATAAAGATTAATATTATTACGTTGATACAACTCTTAACAAATAATGCATTAATTTAGACCAAATTTGTTTACCATAAAAACCGTTCTAGTGACTTAATCTTAAAAGATAGACATATACTGTCGCGGACATTTTTTTAGATCATTTCAAGAGGAATAATTCTTTAGTACAAATATTTTTGGTATTTTGAACCGTTTTTGCAGCGCACGCAATGGAAACCCTCAAGGATGAATAATTTTCCCCGTTTTTTTCACATTTTCCATTATTTCTTCGCTCCTAATAGTTGCATCGTGATGTTATATAGTCTATAGCCTTGCTCGATAAATGGTCTATTCAATTTAAAAAGAATTTTTCAATTCGAACCAGTAGTTCCTGAGATTAGCGCGTTCAAACAAACAAACAAACAAATAAACTCTTCAGCTTTATAATATTATATTAGTATAGATAAGCTATAATGGATATAAGATAAATAATAATTATTTAGTACTAAATATTATTGTGAATACAATTAACAATTTATGTATACGCCGTAATAACTATATTTTGATCTAGCAACAATATGGAGGGAGAGAAGACATACGGATGTGTGGTCAAACGTGGTACGTGGTGGAGGAAGTTTTAATGGCGGCGGGTTAAGTAAAAATATTGTTTAGAGATGATGTTGATATTAAGTAATAATATCTTATTTATTTATTTATTTACTTTTACAGGGTTGCCAGTGGCCCGGTACAATAACTAATTCACACAATACATACATAAAGTTACAATCAACAATGTACAGTTCCTATTAAGGCATCCACAACATACGTCATAGTGGCCTGTTTAATTATACTGTATCATATTACATTATACTAAATCATACTATACTATAATATATTATATCACACTATATCATATTATGAATGAGTAACAAATATTTACCAGGCCAACGGTTGATACAATTATCAGAACAGGAGTCCATGGGTTGAGTACGGTTAAAGTAGAACCTAAGTGTAAGAGATGTTGCAATTTCGTGTGTTGTTAACCAGATTAGTTGTAGAGTTTTAATAATATAATAATTTATCTATTTAATACTTGGTTAAATGACTAAAAGTTAAATACAAAAAACCTTAATAACATTACAATATATTCCATTTTCACGCCATCTATCATTCCGATAAGACAAGTATAATATCTATTATATAAAAATAAGTCCGGTTTTCCTTCCTGACGCTATAACTCCAGAACGCACGAACCGATTTCCACGGTTTTGCATTCGTTGGAAAGGTCTCGGCGTGAGGTTTATAGCAAACAAAATTCGGGAACATTTCAACAGAAAAGCAGGAACACGAGGAAAATCATTTTTACATACATCGCCATCTCTGATACATAGCATGTACTACAAATCAATATGGTTTTACATGGTGGTGGAGCAGATCGCACCAGTATCTTAAGTAGACGGCGCCGATGCGTTATACATTGTTTGACAGCTACTCATTGTACTCTGCTCAGTTAATTTCATGTGACATTTATTATGCGCACGTTCTTTCAAACGCTAACTAAAAACCAAAACGAAGCCATCTGGCGGCGAAACGAAGTTCGCCGGGTTTGCTAGTTGAGTAATATAAAACAATTATTATGAGAACACAGCGCCGCGTACGGAAAGTAGAGTAAACTTTGCAGAGCTTCGAGCCAGCCATACTAGTAGGAGTTTTAGCCACACCCATTACTCTCGGATGTCTACGCAATTAAAAGCTGTGCTTTTTGTAAACAAAGGACTTTAAAAATATTGTTTATTCGATTCAATTGCTAATTATTATTATAGTTATTATTTTATATTTATAATTTTAATCAAACAATTTGCATTTAATTGGTTACAAAAATAGGATTCTTCGTTTACTCACAGAGATTAACAAAATTTGCGGTTTGTTTTAGCGAGCTCCTAACCTAAAATTTGCATGCCAGGCTTAAAATTTATACGCTCGCCACTGGTCAGCTGAAAATTAGCGCTGGGAGGCTCGGCTGGTCACTCAGCATTTGCTGAGCTGATTTTCCTTTGGCGAATCACAGCACAGGGTGTTTGCTTTTGTTGTTTTATGTCTTCATTAAACCTTAACTTGGCAGAATGTTCTTTCTTTCAATATCAAAATAATATTAATACCGTTTAACCCTTATGTTCCAAGGATGTCTAATAGAAACAAAGCGTGCGTTCAAAAACTGAGAAATTACCTAAATATTCATATGAAAATATAAAGTTTGCGCTAAATACATTATCAAGAAAAGGGTTAACTTATCCTATGTTGTGTGCCAAATAAATGCTTTTTCTTTTTTCAGTAGTTAAATTATGTTGTCTTCAAACAAGACTGTCGTTACTTAATATAAATGCCTTCATTATAATTAATTCTTACTAATGTTGGTTAAATGCCACTTTACCTTGGAATTATGTTGTGGTGAAATCGGTTACGACATCTCGTTAGTAAGCAGACCGCACTGTGTTATAATAATTGTAATAAACAATATAAGTTGACACTTGTCACTTTCACTATATTATTTTTTATGAAGCTAATGGGCCATCAGTGCCAGCGTGAGGGCGGCGACCCCCGCGTGTTACCAATTAAAAACTCCTGAGTATTCCTGCCGGCCGGGAGAAGCTTTCACGAGATAGCTCCCTTCCTAATGGACATGACGCCAGGGCGGTGGATTTGAGGAAGTGTTTCGCCCAACATGCCATTCCGGCAAGCGTTATATATTATCAACGCTTCGTTTAAAGAAGCAAAAAGGAGGAGGAGGAGGAGAAAAATTAAAATGCAGAGCATCGAGCATCGACGTAGTGTTGCCTGCCTCGCGGTCTTTTACCGGTTGCACGGTGGAGAGCGTTCTCAGGAACTACATTCTTTGATTCCACCAGCCCCATTCCACCACAAAACCACAAGACATCGTGTCAGATACCATCCGTATGTGGTGGATGTTCCTTATATCCGCACGAGAAGATTCGCTTCTACATTCATCATGCGAACGGCTAAGGAGTGGAATATGCTACCAGCGGCCATATTTCCGCGATCTTATGACCTGGGAGTCTTTAAAAGAAGAGTGAATAGGCATTTGTTAGGCGGACGCGGTTCATCGTCGGACTCATCTTCACCTTTCACCAGGTGTGATTGAGGTCAAGCATTCGCCTGTAAGTTATAAAAAAAAGCCAATATCATAGTACAATAGGAACACGATCTCCGGAAAACCATTCCACAATCCATCGATTCAGCAAAAGTAGTAGTCAGAGAGCATGTTACTTATATCTGTGACTCCATAAACCCGCGTGCGTGGGTCTATCAAGGGATACTGTGAAAGACGGTAAGTAAAGTTCAGTGAGGCAACATCTCGCGCAACTGGAGCGGTTCCAGATGCTTAGTCACGTCAGGATCATCCACAATGCGGACAGCCCTCCGCTGCAACCTATCCAGGGCGTCAAGTACTGGGCAGAACCGTCCCAGAGATGCGAACAGTATTCCTCGCAGGGCCTGACCTGGACCTTATACAATAGGAACAGTAAATAATTATAATAATTAATTAATTATATAATAATAATTTTATTGGATCAAAAATTTTACATTGTATAATTTAACTAGCTGATCCGGCAAACGTTGTTTTGCTATGTAAGGTTTTGTAATATCTTCTAAGATGTTCATTGAAATTAAGTGATGTCGAAGACAATTTTGTTCACAATTAAATACTCTTAATCAACAACACATTTATTTGGATAAAGATTAACATTATTACGTTGATACAACTCTTAACAAATAATGCATTAATTTCGACCAAATTTGTTTACCATAAAAACGGTTCTAGTGACTTAATCTTAAAAGATAGACATATACTGTCGCGGACATTTTTTTAGATCATTTCAAGAGGAATAATTCTTTCTTACATATATTTTTGGTATCTTGAACCGTTTTTGCAGCGCACGCAATGGAAGCCCTCAAGGATGAATAATTTTCCCCGTTTTTTTCACATTTTCCATTATTTCTTCGCTCCTAATAATTGCATCGTGATGTTATATAGCCTAAAGCCTTCCTCGATAAATAGTCTATGTAACTCAAAAAGAATTTTTCAATTCGAACCAGTAGTTCCTGAGATTAGCGCGTTCAAACAAACAAACAAAAAAACAAACAAACTCTTCAGCTTTATAATATTAGTATAGATTTACGTTGACGCCTGCACTAGCGTGAGACTGTATCGCAGACGTCAGCGCCCACCATTACAGAGCATTCATATAATTACAAAAATATATAAAAATATACAGACGTGTTGTGTATAGGTGTGTTATGTGTAGAAAAGGGTGAGTAAAGAGTGTTGTGTGTGAGTGCAGATTATATATAAGCATTTAAAAGATTTTCAGTTTGTAAATAATCAAGCTGCAACAAGTAATCCCTGACTTTGATTTGAAGTTCATAAAGGGAAAGGGGATAGATATTGAGAATTACATTTAGTTTGTTGTAAAATCGAGCGCTTAAAATTTTGAAGTGTCTAGAGGCGACCGAGGCGCGGTGAAATTCAGTTTTACAGACAGTAAGCCCTAGAAGTAGACCGTTTATTTAGAATGTCCAAATCCAATGATTGAGTATCATGCCTTAAAACAATAGTTTGGAGCACAAAGAGCTGTCTCACAGTCATGATTTTTGACTCATTATACAGTAGTGTTGTTGGGTATAAGAACGGTTTTTTAAACATGACTTACAATAACATTAATAATTAAATACAGCGGATTAATAATTTAATATTTATTCATTATTTAATCATTAAATTTTCTAAATTTAATTTAATTAACAGCTGAAATTGTTTTACAGTAACTTTCTGGAGGAACAGTATATTCAAATACGATGAAAAAAACTATACAGAGTGATTTCATAAATAAGAATACAATAATTTGTACCTTCTTGCAACTGATAAAAATTTAAATAACTATATTCCCAAACAAATCATAAAGAAACTTTGTGAACCAATGAAAATTGATCCGTAAAAAGTTTGGACACCACAGCCCGTGTGGCGCATGAATGAATGGCATGCAGATGAATTTCATTTTACGTAATTTTAGGTAAACAGGTAATTCGCTTTCCCTTCGCATTGTATCCTAGCTTTGGACAGGCAGAATACCTACTTAATAATTAATTGTAATTCATTCATTCATGTGTGTGATTGCCCCTAAGTATATCTTCTTCTATCTATAATATAAAAAGAATCGCTAAATGTCTTGATAAGCGCGAAACTCGAGAACGGCTGAACCGATTTGGCTGATTTCTTTTTTGTTGTGTTTGTTGAAGTCTGGGGGTGGTTATTACGGAGAGAAAAATTAAAAAAAATTGTCTGGAAAAGTCTAAAAACGCCACTTTTCTATATTCTCAAACAAAAGATTTGTTATAAGTCAATTTGAACTTTAACACCATACCATAAAGTTTAAATGTTAGTAGACGGGTTCCGGGAAGGCAAAACAATTATTGAGTGACGTATAAATATTAATGTCAATATTTGTCAATTTTTATACATATAGCATTAAGGCCAGGTTCCTTCAAACAATTTTCAAAAAAATCTGACGGGGAAGCTATTAACATTAAAAAAAACAATGCGACTTTGTTTTAGAGAAATAGGGCAGAACAAGGTCTGCTGGGACAGCTAGTTGATAATAATTTCACTATTTTTCATATTTCACTTTACAATCGAACGCTAAATATCTTCCCTGAATATCTCCCTCGTCTATAAAATCACTCTGTATATAAAGCCAAGGAGTCGATCAATTTAGTCAGAAATAATTTCTAATTTTGTTTCTGAACAATACTTGAGGCAGGTCTGTATTTAGCACAGATTTTCGTGATATTATAAAAAAAACTTATAATGGTATTAATTAATAATCGTCAGCCATTCTCCAATGGATTAGCGGTCAAGGCATTCACAATTGAACAAAAACGAAGGCCGTGTGTTCGATTTCTGTTAGAAATTATAATTTATTCATATTTCGTAAACGTATTTATATAGAGTTTTAATTTTTTAGGAAGATATCAGTACGACCTAGAAAGATCTAGAGCAATTCACTAAAATATCGTCATTTTTACCACCACACTTACCATCAAACGTGGTCTAGACACTACACGAAGTCAGGATACAAAAAAGACCATATATAGGTTAGCTAAAATTAGTCTATTTATCATGCCATTCAAAAAGTTTCCAACTCGTCTAAAGGAGTTCTATATATTTAACATCACGTTAGTTCCATATTAGGGTAGACAGAGAGAATTGAACGCCACTTTTATCTATTTTTACAAACCTCTTTCAATTCCTTAACATTCATTGATTCCTTTACACATTTTCGTCAGTTCCGCGTACTTTTAACATCACCCTCCATCAGAACTCCTGTAGAGGTAAGTCTCGGCTCCAAATTCCACTCCTAAAACTTCCAACTAAGAGCGTGGAGAGATATTTGTGCGGGCTGACATAATTACAGTGACTATCGATTGATTTCATTCTTGTTTATAGTCGTTTTCATTTTTTGGACTGCTCCGCGCTTACCATCAAATGTCATGTGGTCACTATTACATAAACAAATACGTTGTCATGTGCGTCTTCTACCGTCTGCATCATGGCGAGTGTTCTGAAGAGTAGTTTTTTTTTTACACTGGCTCGACATAGTGACTACAGAGTTCCTGATGCTAAGTACAGTGTAGTCCAAAAACGAAAGCGACCATCAAAGGATGGAAATCCGTTGATAGTCTACATCGTCATGTCGGCCCACATATACCGCGACTGAAGGTCTCTAGGTATATGAGCTACTGGATATACACAAGCTGATCCTGGAACGCGACAAGCCGTAACTGGTCACTATGACGGGCTTTAGACCCATGTACTGTGGTCGCGATCCAGACGGGCACCGACGCCCTACCACCTCGCTGCTGCTCGTTTAGCACCACCCAGGAGTCACGTGTAGGGAAACTAGGGTAAAGCCTACGGACGCGAGCAGCTTCGACTCCTAACCTTGTTCTATCCTCCCCCTTCCTGAATAGAACCACGCGCGCGGGTTTGCGGAGCTCAACCGGGTTCTAAAAGACTTGTATCCAGAGCTTGTATAACTTGATATTAAAAGCAATAAATCGTGGTACGGAACGTGGCCTTCTGCAAGGTCAGCTGGCGACAAACCAAACGGTCTTGTGTCTTCATTTTTTGCCGTTAACAATTTATGATGCTGTAAGTATGAAAAACAAAGAATCACGTTCCACGTCGATACAATCTTGCAATTTATACTAAACTAGCTTTTACCCGCGGCTTCGCTTGCGTGGAATTTGGTCTGCCACTATATGATACTAAAAAGTTTGATAAATATACTAAAATGTGCATTGCGAAATAGTATTTAATTTAATCAAATTTATGGTTCACAATTTTGGTCATAGTGGCTTCCAGATACAAGGTAAATATATGCTGCCCGGAAATTTTATTTAGAACTATTCAAGACAAACAATCCTATAGTACATCATCTTCGTGTAACTCCAATGGTTTAGGCAGCGTACGCCAAGATAGCTCTCAGAGGCCAGATTTTTTTCCGACTTAATTGACATGTATCGTTATATTACGACCAAAATTACATAAAATCATTACAAATCGTAGCCAATATGCTATTCCGATGTATAATCTACATTACTGTGGCAGTTTCATGCAAATCCGTCCAGCAGTTTTATCGTGAAAGAGTAACAAACATGTTTACAAACTTTCGCATTTATAATTTTACTAGTAGGATTTTATATGTGCGAGGCAGGGCAACGCGCACCGAGAGGGTTTCGTGTAATTTTTATTTGTCCTATTTTGGCATAGGCACAAATATCTATTCACGCTCTTAGTAG
Source organism: Automeris io (assembly GCA_036320925.1). Taxonomy (NCBI): domain Eukaryota; kingdom Metazoa; phylum Arthropoda; class Insecta; order Lepidoptera; family Saturniidae; genus Automeris; species Automeris io. The sequence goes on along the minus strand of JAUDJH010000031.1, from coordinate 5,485,960 downwards.
AAGGTGTTAGGAGGGGAAATTGGAGCCGAGGCCGACCCAGACTTACCTAACAGCTAAGGAGTGGAATATGCTACCAGCGGCCATATTTCCGCGATCTTATGACCTGGGAGTTTTTAAGAGAAGAGTGAATAGGCATTTGTTGGGCGGACGCGGTTCATCGTCGGACTCATCTTCACCTTCCACCAGGTGTGATTGAGGTCAAGCGTTCGCCTATAAGTTATAAAAAAAAAACCTACATAGACCAAATGAAGAGAGTCGTGATGGAGGATGATGTCCAAAGTACGTAGAACATGCTAGAGTGTATAAAAATATCAATGAATGTTGAGGAATTGATTGTTTGTAAAATAGAGAAAAAAGACGTTCAATTCTCTATCTATCACTCTATTTTTTTTTTAAAGGACCCAATATCAATAGGACGGTGAAAACAGTAGCGTTCATTTCATAAATGCAAGAAAGCATTGCATGCCCTTACAATAAATAATTCTGGAATAAATTCCTTTAGTTTAAACAAAAAAAAAGGAACCCTTTATATTGATATCTATTCTATTGTCACGCCATCTATCTTCCCTATGAAAGTAATACAATATTTATTATCATTATATAGTATTCAAATTAGTTACGCGAATTCTGCCTATCCTGTCCAAATATCCTATACACGTCACTAGGTGGGAACACGCCTGCTGGAAGACCATTCCACAGCCCAATGACTCGGCTGCAGTAAGAGTTAGAGAACTCCTCACTCCTAGCCGGGATGTGAGGTACCGTATATCGGTGACTCCGCAAGCCAACAATATTTTTTTTAGATTGTTGACTATCAATGGATTTTCATCCTTTGATAGTCGCTTTCGTTTTTGGACTACACTGTACTTACCATCAGGTATTCTGTAGTCACTATGTCGAGCCAGTGTAAAAAAAAAAAAAACAAAAACTGACGCCTTCAAAAGCCATGTTCATAGACTATAAATATTATTATTTGGGAGTCGAAGCTGCTCGCGTCCGAAGGCTTCACCCTAGTTTCCCTACACGCGACTCCTGGGTGGTGCTAAACGAGCAGCAGCGAGGTGGTAGGGCGTCGGTGCCCGTCTAGATCGCGACCACAGTACATGGGTGTAAAGCCCGTTATAGTGACCAGTTTCGGCTTTCCGCGTTTCGGGATCAGCTTGTGTATATCCAGTAGCTCATATACCTAGAGACCTTCAGTCGCGGTATATGTGGGCCGACATGACGATGTAGACTATCAATGGATTTTCATCCTTTGATAGTCGCTTTCGTATTTGGACTGCACTGTACTTACCATCTGGTACTCTGTAGTCACTATGTCGAACCAGTATAAAAAAAAAAATTAATGGCGGCAGGCTAGTGCTGCGCTCTATAGAGTATAACACCAATCAATTAATTCTCATTTGTTCGTCAAGGTTTCTTTATGATTTGTTAGGAAATAATTTAGTTATTTGCATTTGTATTAGTCGCAATAAAGTGCAAATCATTGTATACCGCGAAATATGAGAGATATATATCGTATATAAAATTACCACGTATATACTGGTTACATATTTAATTATCTTATTTCATAGTATATTATTTTTTTATTATAGCTCTTAGACAGAGATGGGCAAAATGTAATCTAATTAATGATCAACGAATACAAAATATAATCGTTATTTTAATTTTAACATCCAGTAGATGTGATTAAATCCCTTCAAAATATTAAGGAGTCATAAATATACATATATGCAGTTAAGGATTGCACAGTGTTTAAAGTATAGATGAGCAAAATGCTGTCATATTAATTAAAAAAAAACGCAAAATGTAATCGTAAATGTTTTTCAGTAATCTGATTACATTTTCTCATCTATGCTCTGAGATATGAATGACGAAAAATTACTTTTATTATTTTGTTTTGTAGTTTTTGTAATTTATGCAGCTTGGCCTTGTAGCATTGGCCTAAATTTCAATCATATATAATCACGCTTAATCCCTTTCGGGGTGAGCAGATGTACGTGCCCGGATTTGAACTTATGAGCATTCGCGTCACCGTGCATGTATACGTTCTCTTATCCACTAAGCCAGTCAGCCACCAAATATTACATAAATATAATATATATTATTATTTGTGCCGTGGTGGCTGCCGGCAGAATAGAATAGCACCCCCCTCTTCTTGCTGAGGTGTCGTAAAAGGCGACTAAAGTATCTCTTTAACCCCGCAATTCAACCAGGTGTTCACAGAAGGAAAGCTCGACCAAACCTGCATCCCGCTCCCTCCCGATCGTACTGGTTCTCCTTCGCGTCCAGTTATGCACTTAAATATCTCCTGCGCAATTGACTGTTTCCGAAAACTGGACCTCGATTTTCTCAATCGGCGTTGAAACAGTCGCCGTGGCCGAATCCGGCTAGGAAATCATCATCATTACATAATAGGTGTATTTAACTAAGGAATTATATTCTAAACAAAGTATGAGCTAAGATTTGTTTATAATTGTCATCGAGGCAGTGACGTGCTTAGGGTAATTGGACCGGGTAGGCAGAATTTGTGTAATTAATTTGAATATTATATAATAATATTATAAAGTAAATAAATATTAGTAAATATTATATTGCTTTCATAGGGGAGATAGATGATGTGAATATTTAATTAATATGAATATAAATGGATCCTTTTTTTGTTTAACTTTAAGCAATGTATTTCAGAATTATTCATCATAAGGGCATGCAATGCTTTCATGCATCTACGGGAAGAACGCTTCTGCATCCAGGTGACTTAACATCGAATGAATGCGCTGGGTAGCTCAGATGGTCACTTGGCATTTGCTGAGCTGACTTCCCTTTGACGCATTACAGCACGGGGTATTTGCTTTTGTTGTTTTACATCTTAATTAACCCATCCTTCTTTTTTTTGCTAGCCCGGTGGATATCCCTTCGGACCGTCAGGAGAGTGGTGAGGGCAACTCCCCCGGTGTGTCGGACCTGCACCGACTAAAACCACCGGGGTGCCAGCACTGCCTACTCTTCGCCTTCGCCGGGCCTGGGGATCCAGATACTTCTAAGGGAACCTATCCTTCTGTTGTATGTTATATTTTGTTTAAAGTAAATGCTTTTTCTTTCTCTCTATTTATAGACACAAAGGTTTATTAAAAACTATTTACATAGCTTAGAGTATTGCATTTCGGGACCAGCTTGTGTATATTCAGTAGCTCATATACCTGGGAGACCTTCAGTCGCGGTATATGTGGGCCGACGTGACGATGTAGACTATCAATGGATTTTCATCCTGTGATGGTCGCTTTTGTTTTTGGACTGCATTGTACTTATAATCAGGTGCAGTGTAGTCACATTGTCGAGCCAGTGTAAAAAACATATGAATACTTAATAAATATACATACACCACTTTCTGAGGAATGCGCTAGTAAGCTTGACGCACAATTTATCACGACCCTGCATTTTTGTATATATATATATATATATATAAAAACGTACAAACAAACGAACACTTCAACACAACACTATCATTTCACTCGCGGCGGACAGGTCACGAGCTTTGGAATGCGTTCAAGTTTAATTTTCACATGTGACTTGCGATGCGCGTCCGCTCCGTGCGATGGTTAGCTGCCGACTGGAGCAGTGACGTTCGTATCGGTACGCGTGCGCCGGTTTTCTGTAATAAATGGAAAACTATTAAACGCTTGGCACGTATTACGACTCATCTGCCATTGCACTGGCAAATGTATTTGCCAATATTCTAGCAAATATAAATGCCAAAACAATGACAACACAAATAAACAATCTATTGAAAAGAAGGTCACTTTAAACACATCCTGGCTAGGATTAATGACCACATGACGTCTAATGGTAAAAATGATGCAGTTCAAAAAGTCGGCCAAGTGCAAGTCAAGCTCGCGCACTGAGGGTTCCGCACGCATTTAAAATGTATTAGAAAATTGTCATTGAATTAGGCTAAAGTCCACTGTTCAGGTTTTTTAACCGAGTTAATTTCTGTAAAAAAAACTGTTGATTTCCAAAACAAAAGGCACTAAAGTTTGTTCTTTCTCTTGAAGGTTAGGTTAACCTTAAACCTTCCTCCTTAAACATAAAGTACTCGCAAGAAATATATTTTTTAATCATGTTACTGCACGGTTTTCAGACTGTTTCCTACATTTATGATATAGGACCTTACTTCTAACCAAATTTCATGATTCCAGGTCAACGGGAAATGCTCTATAGGTGATTAACTTGCGAAAACGGCAAAGATGATGAAAAAATACGACATAATCAGAGATATCTTTTGATTGCGTTGACTTAGAAGTTTGATTTCTTCAGAGCTACAAGAAACCAAAGAGTGAGTATTTTAACCTTCACGCGTTTCCGAGAAAGACAAAGTTTCCTTTTTCCTTCTGAGGTATTAACCAAAAATTACGACATTAGCGCCGTGGATTCTTCTGCATATATCTGAAGCGAATTACAGTCTGGGGCAAACATTTGTCAAATATATTGGCCAACATGTATGCCGATATACCAATTTTTTTTTAAACATTCGTAGTACCATGGTTTTAACGTTCAATTCCCTAGCGGAATAAATTAAGAGAAATCAATTTTAATGAAAGTCTGCAATTTACGAATTTACAAATTACTCAACACCGTTCATTAGTTTTATTTTAATTACATCCTTCATCACGCCGTAGTATTATTGGGATAGACAGCAAAAAGCTTTCAAATTGTAACCTCTACTGTACCATCAGTTTGTAGAATGGTCTTCAAGCGGAGTGTACCCTTCCTCCTATGATATTGGCTCCTTTACAAGAAGTGTGAAGAGACTTGAGCAGGCCGGCATGATCACGATCACTATCAACGTATAGCCTCCTGTTTTACCAGTCGCGGTCTATTTTCAGAGAGCGCTATATTTAAAAATCTAGTAGACCGTGGTCACTTTGCAGTGCTGGTATAAAAAAATAGCTTTATTTAAAGAGGCAGGAAATGCTTTCGTTAAATTCTTTTAGCTTTGTATTTTTTGATTTGATAAGGCGTTTATTGGAATTGCGTCGTGACCACAGTACACAAGTGCAAAGACCGTCATAGTGACTCACTTCAGCCTTCGAGCTTCGTTTGTTAATATACCTAAAGACCTTCCGTCGTGATATATTTAGGACAACATTGCAATAATCACTGTCAACCGAATTTCGCCCCTACGTGGTCGTTTTCGTTTTTGGACTACACTGTACTTACCATCACCTGCGATATAGTCACTTCATCGAGTCAGTATAGACAAAAAAATACACACTTTCTTTCTTTTTGTTTTTTTTTCTATTTTTATGAACAAAGGACCGGATGCGCAGCAATACAAAATGTCGTAGATTCGAATCCTGCCACGTACCTTTAGATTTTTCCAAATTAAGTACGAATTTAGGCGCCCCATGCTCACCGATGAAGGAAAACATTGTGAGGAAGCCCGCACGGCGTCTAATAGAAATGTCACGTGTACTAGTGCTGTGAGAACGGTGATCAGCTGCGCTACTGGTCACGTTGGGCACGACATATAAGCTCAAAATGGATACTAACATTATTGTATCTCTGCTTACCCCGAAAGGGACATAGGGTGACGATATATTATTACTAATATAGTTTATAATGTTTCAATAAAATCTTTGCAAAGTCCAGTAGCGTCTATTAAATTTCCCGCGCGGTAAAATCCCGCCGTGCGGCCTAACCTTTATTATTTACCACTAGCTGATCCGGCAAACGTTGTTTTGCTATATAAGTTATTGTAATATCTTTTAAGATGTTCATTGAAATTAAGTGATGTCTCAGACAATTTTGTTCACAATTAAATACTCTTAATCAACAACACATTTATTTGGATAAAGATTAATATTATTACGTTGATACAACTCTTAACAAATAATGCATTAATTTCGACCAAATTTGTTTACCATAAAAACGGTTCTAGTGACTTAATCTTAAAAGATAGACATATATGTCGCGGACATTTTTTTAGATCATTTCAAGAGAAATAATTCTTTCATACATATATTTTTGGTATCTTGAACCGTTTTTGCAGCGCACGCAATGGAAGCCCTCAAGGATGAATAATTTTGCCCGTTTTTTTTACATTTTCCATTATTTCTTCGCTCCTAATAATTGCATCGTGATGTTATATAGCCTAAAGCCTTCCTCGATAAATGGTCTATTCCACACAAAAAGAATTTTTCAATTCGAACCAGTAGTTCCTGAGATTAGCGCGTTCAAACAAACAAACAAACAAACAAACAAACAAACAAACAAACTCTTCAGCTTTATAATATTAGTATAGATATAGCTCTTAACAAATAATGCATTAATTTCGACCAAATATGATTACCATAAAAACGGTTCTAGTGAGTTAATCTTAAAAGATAGACATATACTGTCTGGGACATTTTAAGAGGAATAATTCTTTCATACATATATTTTTGGTATCTTGAACCGTTTTCGCAGCGCACGCAATGGAAGCCTTCAAGGATGAATAATTATCCCCGTTTTTTTCACATTTTCCATTGTTTCTTCGCTCCTAATAGTTGCATCGTAATGTTATTTAGCCTAAAGCCTTCTTCGATAAATAGTCTATCCAAAACAAAAAGAATTTTTCAATTCGAACTAGTAGTTCCTGAGATTAGCGCGTTCAAACAAACAAAGAAACAAACTCTTCAGCTTTATAATATTAGTATAGATTTCGCTACGCATTCAATAATTTTCCAATTCTTGCCTATATCGTGCCTGTTCCTTCGTCTTATCCTCGTGAGGTTCAATGTCATAGTTCTAGGACAAACTCATATAGTACTAAACGCCCAGCAAAATCACAGCTGCTTAAGGACCAAGACCCACGATACTAATACTGGAACATAATATTTACGGTCCTGTAAAATGTTTTAATTACACGCAACAATGTACATGCTTATCAGTTTTATGACCCAACGTACTAAATAAAAAACGAAATATTATAGTAGTTTTTTATTTATCTAGCAAAGTACCCGGAAAATAGCAAAACTTAATTCGTAATAATTACAGAGATACAAAAGGTGTTGGTCTGGCCGTTAGAGACTATATTAGTTAACTTCTTAGAATAGAACATTGGGCTTTCTTTCTTTGTACCGACTTTTAAATTAGGCTGCAGGAGGATTATGATATTGGGTCCTTTACACAAGCGTAAAGAGGTTTTTGAGGAATCTGGCGAGATCATAGCTCCTATTCACAAACGGCCTCTTGTTTCTCGACAATTTCGCTCCGTATAGACTGCAATTAACATCACGTAGGATGTACTCACTCCACGAGGCTAGTTTATAAAGTATATTTACTTAAATACGAAATAACGGATGTTTTAAAATTGTTAGCGCTTGAATAACACAACCGACGAACTCGTTTTCGCGACCTAAACCGGTCATGTTGATTAAATATCGTTTCTTTAAGCTATTTCTTAGAATCTTCACGGCGTTTCACTACAGAGGTAAACAGAGGAGTCTCTAGTTTCATTTATAATCGACTGTTTTCTGGAAATATTTCCTACTAGCTGATTCGAGTAACCATCGTCCAAATGCAAATTAACACTCAAACTGATTGGTTGAAAATCCGTTTACTTTCAACCCCTATTTCATTCTCTTACCAGCCATGATCTAGGGGAGGGGGGATTTAGCCGAAGCCCACGCTCCGGGAGCCCAATACCAAGGACGGCAGACGAAGCTCATGATCCAACGTAACTACTGAATAACATCGAGGGATGAAAGGCTATTTGGTTTAAGCGACATTTTTTGGTGATATAGTAATATATATATATTTGGAATCAGTAAAAACGCTGATCCTGAAAATATATATTACTATACCCCTCGATATGTATAAGAACGCGGGTCTACCCCTCTATAAAAATTGTTTGTAAAGTACAAGCTTTTAGTTTTGACGTTTTAAAAGCTATATTAAAAGTCTCATAAGACATCGTTACATTTTGAGAGAGATATTTACCATACCATTTAAGATAAATGATATTAACATTTTTAAATTTTCATTTTCTTTTGATGGTCGCTTTCGTTTTTGTACTACACTGTACTTACCATCAAGCGTAGATGGGCAAAATGTAATCAGATTAATGAAAATGATTAACGATTTCATTTTACGTTTTTTACCATTAATATGACTGCATTTTACTCATTTATGTTTTAAACACTACAAAATCCCAGATTGTATACACATTTATGATTTGTTAATGTTTTAAATGGATTTAATCATGGTGACAGAGCAAGAAAATTAAAATTTCGACTACATTTTGTAATCGTTCATTATTAATCAGATTACATTTTGCCCATATCTACCATCAAGTGCACTGTAGTCTCTATGTCGAGCCAGGGTAAATAAAAAAGTTGTTGAGCATAAAATTTAAAACAATATTACTGTAAACATTTTCGATTGGATTAATTGGGAAACATATGGGAATACAACAATGGTTATACAATATGAATGGGAATGAAAGATAGAGCCGAGGCCGACCAAGACTTGCCTACACGGACCAAATACAGAGAGGTCTGACGGAGGGTAATGTCAAAAGCACGCAGAATCGGTCAGAATGCATGAAGGGATCCATTAATGTTAATCCTTTTTTTGGTAACCCGCGGAGTAATCCAACATAGGACCATCAGGGACGCTGTGAGGACAGCGACCCCGGAGTCTCAGATTCCTACTGACTAAAAACCTTCAGGGTCTCTAATCACTCCACCCAGGCCTGGGAAACTAAATTTATCCAGTCGCCCGGGGAGCGAACGGCCTTATTCAGGCTTCCTCTCTGGGTTGTGTGGGTGTAAAAAGACCACGCCTCCAACCATTTCTAACTTTCTCCCTCTCCTCCAGTGTGAATGTTAACCCTTTCGCTACTATTGGTAGCTATAGTCATTAACTGAAAAAACTCCGCTTATATACGATAGGTAATTGTTCAGGCGCAGGGCATTAATATAGAAAAGCTACTTGGAATCCTTCCCGTCTCCTCACATCCCATTCCACGCTCGGCCTTTAACAGCGACCCTCGTGCACGCACGGCGGTATCGACTAGACTTATCATCGGCGGCAAACCCGGTCACACTGCGGAATAATCGGTTGCTTTGGATAGTACGGCGGAACACCTAATTAATTGTATACGGTGCACGCTGCGGAGCTGCAGTAGCCTGTCCTCATCATTTTTTTTTACACTGGCTCGACATAGTGACAACAGAGTACCTGATGGTAAGTACAGTGTAGTCCAAATACGAAAGCGACCATCAAAGGATGAAAATCCATTGATAGTCTACATCGTCATGTCGGCCCACATATACCACGACTGAAGGTCTCTAGGTATATGAGCTACTGGATATGCACAAGCTGATCCCGAAATGCGACAAGCCGAAACTGGTCACTATGACGGGCTTTACACCCATGCACTGTGGTCGCGATCCAGACGGGCACCGACGCCCTACCACCTCGCAAAACCAACCTCGCATCCAGTTTCCAGGTGAGTGAGTATGTCGCTTTGCCTAAACGAACTATTTTGGTGGTGCTTTTAATTATGTGGATATGAACATACCACTTTCGATGATCAGTAAAACGATTAATAAAAAAATGACGTAATTCTGTGCTTGTTCGAGTTTTTCCTCTCAACTACGCGTTTGCAATGAAGCTCAAATGTGGTATTTCCGCGTTTAACTGGTTCGCTTCGGACTCCGCGCTTCGACCCTGACTTCCCTCGTAATTGTAAACTTCCTAGATCTTGCCGCCTTGACTGGACTATCAGCACATTTTTTACCCCTTTACGAAGCCTTGTTGTATTTCTAAAATATACTACCCAAACAAAAGGAACAATAAATTGAGTTTTCTTTACTATACTTTTTTTCGATGTGTCGTTCGTTGGTGACCGGGAAAGGTCTTCACAAATACACCCGGATTGTGTGGGCGAGCACTGAATGTGCTCAGCCAGCGATTTATGGGTTGGGTGGCAACGCAAGGGCACCCTGTGGCTTGGGCGGTAAACCTAACAGTCATCTACTAGCGTTCGGAAGCGACTACCTTGAGAAGAACCGCCGAAAGAAACTCAAAGCTGCGTCGGGGTGGGTTTTCTATATTTGGTCTTTTATAACCTGTATCCTTTGTAATACCTATGTATTTAATATACTGAACGGATCTAATATTGTATTAGCACCGTGACGTCCGCGCAATCAGCTCCATTGAGTGTCGGCTGAAAATCAGCGCTGGATGGCGCGTACAGCGTCGCCCAGCATACGCTGAGCCGACTGCTCTTTGAGATTGGGGACAGCACACAGAAAACATGATATATTCCGTATATTGTTTCTTTTATCTCAATAAACTTTTTCGATCTTTCTTACTCGACCTAGTGACCGCATCACACCTGATGGTAAAGACGGTGCAGTCCAAAAAACGACTACAATTATCAACAGTAAAGAAAATCAATCGACAGTCGCAACGATCATGCCGGCCTGCACAGATATCTCTTCACGCTACGTTTAAATGACCCAATATTTTTTTTTTACACTGGCTCGACATAATGACTACAGAGTACCTGATGGTAAGTACAGTGTAGTCCAAAAACGAAAACGACTGTCAAAGGATGAAAATCCATTGACAGTCTACATCGTCATGTCGGCCCACATATACCGCGACTGAAGGTCTCTAGGTATATGAGCTACTGGATATACACAAGCTGATCCCGAAATGCGACAAGCAGAAACTGGTCACTATGACGGTCTTTACACCCATGCACTGTGGTCGCGATCCAGACGGGCACCGACGCCCTACCACCTCGCTGCTGCTCGTTTAGCACCACCCAGGAGTCACGTGTAGGGAAACTAGGGTAAAGCCTACGGACGCGAGCAGCTTCGACTCCCAAACAATATCACAGGATGGTGGGAACACACTCGCCTGAAGACACACACAGCTCAACGACGGTGCTGCAGTAAGAGTTAGAGAACTCCTCAGTCCTAGCCAGGATGCGAGTTGCCGTACAGCCGGGACTCAGTAATCTGCGCGCGTGGGTCTATCCAGGAAGGCAGATGGTGGAACAAGCTATTTGCTATTAACTTAGAAGATCAAGACACTTTCTCAACGCTAGTAGATTACTATAGGTAGTTCCTTCCCTGGTTGGCTGGCCAGGCCAAGGTCCGTACCCACAGGGGTGCCTTAGCGTTGCCACCCAACCCATACCTCGCTGGCTGAGCACCTCAAGAGGTCGCCCCTCTCGCCCGGTAGAGTTGTAAGGCCATTCCTAACGAAAAACCTACAAATATTTCGTCAATTTCTCCGCTATAAAACTTACATAGAATTATTCTTGCGTATTTTCAAACCATAATACACCATAGGAAATATCATTCCAATCAACGCCCTATTACATATCCATTAAGGTCGAGAATCGCGTGTCAAAAATTGGGTCAAGATGACGGTGTACATACAAATAAAATTGCACTTTATATCTATAGGTTTAAGGTGCGGAATAAATAAAATAGATTGATATGTTAGCCACATATGTCTACTTTCACATTTGCGGTTGTGCAACAGCTTCGCTTGAATCTAGGTCAGTAGTTCTCAAACTATACGGACATTGAATCCGATTTTTTTATGGCTGTAATGGCTTAGTGGGTGAGGCATCGGTTTCCATGCTTGCAATGCGAATGTTCATAGATTCTTACCCCGTACGTCTGGGTTTTTCCAGATTAAATACGGATTTAAGCAAGAAAAACACCGTGAGGAAACCCGCACGGCGTCTAATAGAAATACCACGTGTACTAGTGCTGTGAAAACGGCGATCCGCTGCGCTACTGGTCACGTTGGATACGATATATAAGCGCAAAAGTTGATGCAGCCATTAATGTACCTCTGCACGCCCCAAAATGAATATAGCGCGACGATTTTTTTTTTAATTTCTAACTAACAATCGAAATAACGCTCTTCATAGACCTTACTTCAAAATTGACGAATTTTCAAACAAAGTCTCAACTCCAATTCACCCTCGTAGGGGTGCAATATCAAAATATCCGCACTTAGAGGGTGTGTTTTTTTACTTGTGGAAAATCCTCATAGTACCGTCTCAGCCGCACAGGGGGGTTGCGCGACCGAGGTGTGTCGGACTTGTACCGACTGAAAACCCCAAGGTGACTACTTCTGCGCATTGTCGGGGACTGTGGGTCCTGTAATCAATTCGCCACAGCCCCGTCGCGCCGCGCCCGCAGGGCACAAACTCGAAGGAAGTTGTCGCCTTCCCCGATACTGCTCGTTGTATTTAGGCAGAGCACGTCACAATGCCCTGCCAACTTCTCGAGAGTCACTAAACCAGTTGCTCAGCCCCCCCCCCCCCCACCCTGAGCAGCCACGACCCCCCTTAGTAGATGTCTGCATTATAAATACAAAGAACACAACATCCAAATTTTATTATTCTAGCTTAAGTATTTGAGCCTCTACAATGGTATATCACTCATCGCAAGTGGTTTTATATTATTTTATAAGATGTTATAAAAACCCTTTATTTTGGTAACCTAATGGAAATCCGCGTGAATATTCAAGGCACCTTGGGTCTCCAGACTAAAACTACCTGGGTGTTCCTCCTAACAGTCCGCCGGAGCCAAGGGAACGGCTTTGCCACGTCCCTCACTGCCCGACGACGTCGAGACTTTTGCCTTCTGCATTTGCGAGGGGTGGTATAAAGGCCACCCCTCACTCCCCCTATCCCCTATTTTCCTGGAGCAGTGTGCGGGAACACATCACGCACCGCTCACACCTAGATATATTGAGCGAAGGTCAGGATGTTATAAAAACCCTGTCAGACCCGTGAAAGCATTACTCAGTGTTGACATTAGATTCTATTTATTTATTTATTTACTTTTACAGGGTTGCCAGTGGCCCGGTACAATAACTAATTCACACAATACATACATAAAGTTACAATAAAAAATGTACAGTTCCTATTAAGGCATCCACAACATACGTCAGAGTGGCCTGTTTAATTATACTGTATCATATTACATTATACTAAATCATACTATACTATAATATATTATATCACACTATATCATATTACATTATATTATATCACATCATACTATACTATATCATGTCATATGAAATGGTAATTGATAATAAATTAATTAATTAATTTAGATTATCCTTTTTAGTTAACTAGGTGTTTAGTTAGTAAGTTAGATTAGTTTTTAGTTTAGTTAAATGGCAAAGAAAAATCCGTATAAAATAGAAGTTAATTAAATGGTGAAAACTTCTATGGCAACACTGGAAGCGTGCATAGCTCGTGAACAAAGGAAAAAAAGCAAAGGATTATGCTAGTAGGTATTGACTTCAAAAGGGTTATGCCCCCCGTTGGTCCCAAGCACCGTTTATCAATTAAACCGTTTTATTAGTGTTTAAACTGAGTTTTGTAAGTAATCCGAGCTTAGATCACGTGTAAAATAATTCAATTCCCTCAATTGCATATGACATTAACTTTTTTTTTTTTTGGTAGTCGAAGCTGCTCGCGTCCGTAGGCTTTACCCTAGTTTCCCTACACGTGACTCCTGGGTGGTGCTAAACAAGCAGCAGCGAGCTGGTAGGGCGCCGGTGCCCGTCTGGATCGCGACCACAGTGCATGGGAGTAAAGCCCGTCATAGTGACCAGTTTCGGCTTGTCGCGTTTCCGGATCAGCTTGTGCATATCCAGTAGCTCATATACCTAGAGACCTTCAGTCGTGGTATATGTGGGCCGACATGACGATGTAGACTATTAATGGATTTTCATTCTTTGATAGTCGCTTTCGTTTTTGGACTACACTGTACTTACCATCAGTTACTCTGTAGTCACTATGTCGAGCCAGTGTAAAAAAAAAATGTAATCGTGTCACCAATATATATCTTTCGAGTGGAACAGGATTTTCAAACCACACTCTATACTGTTAACTACTAGCAATCAGATACACAGGATTGGCTCCACAGCTCAAGGTACCCCTTAAATGATGATGTCCTAGCCGGATTCGGCCACGGCGACTGTTTCAACACCGATTAAGAAAACCGAGGTCCAGTTTACGGAAACAGTCAATTGCGCAGGAGATATTTAAGTGCATAACTGGACGCGCAGCCAGAAAAGCACTCTCTCGTCCGAGCTCACTCAGGCCCGATGGAATGGAGAACCAGTACGATCGGGAGGGAGCGGGATGCAGGTTTGGTCGAGCTTTCCTTCTCTGAACACTTGGATGAATTGCGGTGGTAAGGAGATACCTTAGTCGCCTTTTACGACACCTCAGCAAGAAGAGGGGGTTGCTATTAGAGTCCGACCGAAACTGGTTTTCCGGCCGAAACCGAAACCGAAACCGAAATTTCGGCCGTGGCTTCAGTTTCGGCCGAAACCGAAACCGAAACTCACATGGTCAAGTATAAAAGTCAACGTGGTCAAGTAAAAAAATGAAACAAAAACTTACATGTAATCAGTTGCATCAAAGCATAACCTCTAAAGAATGTTTACGTCGGGTGATAACGCACTGACTAAGTTGTGTTGCTATAGAGCAATGTGAATTAGATCCGTCAACTGTCGTCTAAACGACGCAGTTACACTCCGACGTAGCCTTGAGTTTCTTTCGGCGTTTCTTCTCAAGGTAGTTGCTTCCGAAACGCTAGTAGATCACCGTTAGGTTTCGTATTTCTGGCTGGCGGTCCAAGTCGAGTTTCGTACCCACAGGGGTGCCCTTGCATTGCCACCCACCCCATAAATTGCCGGCTGAGCACCCTCAGTGTTCGCTCACCTGCCCGGTTAAGTTGTGAAGACCTTTCCCGGTCAACAAACACGCGTAAATTCGAAAAAAAAAAGCAATGCGAACGGCGCACGAATCCTGAACAGGGCCGCCAGCGTCCGTCAAAGCGTTGCCGCGAGAAACGAAGCTAGGCAAGCATGTACGACAACTACCGAAGTCAGTTTCGGTTTCGGCAAAAGTTTCGGCTAATTTTGGCCGAAACCGAAACTGCCGCCGAAACTTGATTTTTGGCCGAAACTCGGCCGAAACCGAAACCGAAACCGAAATTTCGGTCGGACACTAGTTGCTATTCTATTCTGCCGGCAGCCACCACGGCTTACCCCTTAAATATTGTCATTATAAATAACGTACAGGTATGTACTTACTAGCATAAGTATTACTATTGACTATGATCTTAAATAAAGGTCATTATATGAATACGTCCGGATGACACTTCCGGCTTGGCCTCTTGGCTTGGCTTCCGGGCTATTGACCACCACAGTAGAAGCGTAAAGCAGGGACGAATATTACTACAAGACGATGTTAATAATTATTATTTAATATCATATAATTTATGCTGTAATCGTTTAACAACAACTTTCATGAAAGATGATGTCACACAGTTAATAAGGACTTTTTGGGGTGAAAGAAAATATGGCGGCTGTGTGTGTTTTGCGAAGCGTCGGGATGAGACTCGCGACAGTGTTAAAGTTTGTTTGGTATATTATTTATCTGTTTTTATATAATACATTGCTACATTGATATAGAGTATCCTTTTGTCTCCCTGCCAGCAGTGGTGTCGGCAATGCTGGCAGGGTATGACAACTGGAGGGCCGTGGTCTCCTTCTGTGAGGACGTCATGTCCCAGAAGGAGGCCGCAGAGCGAGAGCGGCAGAAGGCCGCTCGAAGGAGATACCGGGGTGCCAGCAACCGCCCTGACACATCAGTCTCAGCCTACCGGTCGATCCACGACCAGTTGGCTGATGTCTTTGGGGTCGTGGCTGCTCGGGGTGGGGGCCCTGAGCGACTGGTTTAGCGGCCCTCGAGAAGTTGGCAGGGCATTGTGGCGTGCTCTGCCTAAATACAACGAGCAGTATCGGGGAAGGCATCATCTTCCCCCGAGTTTGTGCCCATCGGGCGCGGCGCGACAGGGCTGTGGCGAATTGATTACAGGACCCACAGTCCCCGCCAATGCGCAGAAGTAGTCACCTTGGGGTTTTTTGTCGGTACAAGTCCGACACACCTCGGCTGCGCAGCCTCCCAGTGTGGCTGAGACGGTCCTATGAGGATTTTCCCCAAATAAAAAAAGGGTATCCTTTTGTATATTTCTTAAATTCATGTAAAAAAAAAATTATACGTCAACTTGTTTTAATTGTACTCGAGCCGACCGCGCTTTAATCTGATAAAGTCAAGATCGACGTAATTTCCTCAAAATGTCAACAATAAGGTTGTCTTACTAGAAAAACCCGGCCAAGTGCGAGCCGGACTCGCGCATCGAGGGTTCTGTATAAATTCCTAACTCCACCCTCTCCCTTTCAAAACGGAACCACGCTTACAAAGTCACAGCTATAACCGAGGCTGAGATTTTTAGACGCTATTTCGACTTAGCAAAGTTCTCAAATAATTAATTCGTTTTGACAAAAAACTGAATATATAATAGCAACTTGAGTATTGCCATAGTATTCGCAGAGCCAAGTACATGTTGACAACATCGGTGACTTTCCAAATCCTTAGATATTCATCTATCTATAATATAAAGATGAATCGCAAAATGTTTTGATAAGCGCTAAACTCGAGTACGGCTGAACCGATTTGGCTGATTTTTTTTGTTGTGTTTGATGAAGTCTGAGGAAGGTTATTACGGAGAGAAAAATTTTAAGAATTCCCTGCAACTGGCTAAAAATAACACTTTTCTGTATTCTCATACAAAAAATTGGTTACAAGTCATTTTGAACTTTAATACCACAACATAAAGTTTAAATGTCAGTGGACGGGTTCCGGGAAGGCAAAACAATTGAGTGACGTATAAATATTAGGTCCTTACATATGAAATTGGCGTTTTTCGTACTGGCCACTTTAATCACAAATTTCTTTTCTTTGGTAAGGAATTACAAATTCAAATTTGTACAGCTATAGACTCATGTATTTGTGCTTCGATGATCGTCATTCATTTGTTTTTTTCTTCTGTTTTTTTCTGTTTGCGTCACTCATTTTACAAAATGGAAAACTTAAAATATCGCATTATTTACGAGTACGAGTTCCGCCGTGGCAATAGTGCTGCGGAAACAGCTCGAAGGGTGAATGATGTGTATGGCGGTCGTGTTGCAAAAGAAAACACAGTTCGTTTTGGTTCCAACATTTTCGTTCTGGAAATTTCGACCTGCAGAACAAGCTCCGTGGACGGCCTGAGACTCAAGTTGATAATGAAGAGTTGAAGGCTATTGTGGAAGCGGATCCATCGCAAACCACGTCCGAGTTAGCTGCAGGCTGCGATGTTAGTGATAAAACTGTTTTAATTCACTTGAAGCAAATTGGGAAGATTAAAAAGCTTGAAAGGTGGGTACCTCACGAATTGACTGAAGCAAACCGGCAAACGCGCGTCGACTGCTGCGTTACATTACTAAACCGGCACAATAATGAAGGTATTTTAAACCGAATCATTACCTGTGATGAAAAATGGGTTCTTTACGATAATCGGAAGCGCTCAGCGCAATGGTTGGATCCAGGCCAGCCAGCCAAATCCTGCCCCAAGCGAAAATTAACCCCAAAAAAAAGTTACTTGTAAGCGTTTGGTGGACTAGTGCCGGTATTGTTCATTACAGTTTTCTCAAATCTGGCCAGACTATTACGGCTGATGTCTATTGTCAGCAATTGCAAACCATGATGGAAAAGCTAGCGGCTAAACAACCTAGGCTGGTCAATCGCTCCACGCCACTGCTGCTTCACGACAACGCTAGACCACACACTGCGCAACAGACGGCTACTAAATTAGAAGAGCTTCAATTGGAAAGTCTAAGACATCCTCCGTACTCCCCGGACCTTGCTCCAACAGATTACCATTTTTTTTCGAAATTTGGATAACTTCTTGCAAGGGAAAAAATTCAACTCCGATGGGGCAGTCCAAATCGCCTTCAAAGATTTTATTGATTCCCGTCCGACTGGTTTTTTTAGTAAAGGGATCAATGAACTACCTATGAGATGGCAAAAGTGCATAGAAAATAATGGTTCATACTTTGATTAATTAAATATATTATATTAAAAAATATTCGACTTTTTGTTCCTCCCATACAAAACGCCAATTTCATATGTAAGGACCTAATATTAATGTCAGTATTTGTCAATTTTTATACATATAGCATTAAGGCCAGGTTCCTTCAAAGAATTTTCAAAAAAAATCTGACAGGGAAGCTATTAACATTAAAAAAAACAATGTGACTTTGTTTTAGAGAAATAGGGCAGAACAAGGTTTGCCGGGACAGCTAGTTGAGTAATATAAATTGTAATATTTTAGTAACGTCTAAGCAAACTTAATGTTGCGTCTATGAATCGCATAGATAAAAAATATATTTGTTATCATTATTGTGACAATAGAACCTTAATAATGATCAAACTTATAATTTCAATTAATTATGGCCGAATTTGGGCCACTGGGCTCGGGTGGCACACTTGAGGGAGTGTGTCGTCTAAAAAGGCTGCGAGCGGCGCGCGACGTGTTCCCGCGTACCGCTCTACAACACAGAGGCATGAGAGGGCTATACACCACCCCTCCCCAAATGACTAGAGCCCTACTTAAGGCCGCAAGCCCAGCTGGTCATTGAGGATGAGACCCCAGTCGTGCCCTCGATGCCGGAACGTAGAAGGAGGAACACCCCGGGGGCTTTAGTCGGTGCGAGCCCGACACACCGGGGGGCGGCCCTCACCGCTTTCCGAGATCCGTTAGAAATTTCCCCCAGGTTACTAAAAAAATGGACCACTGCCCAGTGGTTACCACTAGTTTTTACTAAAAGCTAGACCTGGGTGTACAATTTTGTTGAATAAACGATTTAAAAACTAAAATCTGCCTACATTATTTTTTACTTGGGGAAAACCTAATAGGACCGTCTCAACCGCACAGGGGGGCTGCGCAGACGAGGTGTGTCGGACTTGTACTCGACTTGGACTTGTTGCCTACTTCTCGAGGGTAATATCTGCCTACATGTATTAAGATGGTCATTTGGTTTTTCTAAAATCGATCACAAAAAATCAAGGCCAATAAAATCAAAATAATTTGCTGTAATTTAGCTAGTGTGGAACCTCGATCGCCGATAAATCGTGTTTTTTATTCTATTTAATTAATGCTTGATAAGTCTGTACCATTGCTGCAATCCCGTTCACCTTGGAGGGCGACCTTTAGAGATCATTATACATCAACCATTAATCCGTGACCCTTGCCTGCCTCGTGTTTACATAAAAAAAGTAAAAAAAAACACGCGTTAACGCATAATATAATATTTCAAAAAATAATTGTTTACTAAATAACTTATCTATACTAATATTAGGTCCTTACATATGAAATTGGCGTTTTGTATGGGAGGAACAAAAAGTCGAATATTTTTTAATATAATATATTTAATTAATCAAAGTATGAACCATTATTTTCTATGCACTTTTGCCATCTCATAGGTAGTTCATTGATCCGTTTACTAAAAAAACCAGTCGGACGGGAATCAATAAAATCTTTGAAGGCGATTTGGACTGCCCCATCGGAGTTGAATTTTTTCCCTTGCAAGAAGTTATCCAAATTTCGAAAAAAATGGTAATCTGTTGGAGCAAGGTCCGGGGAGTACGGAGGATGTCTTAGACTTTCCAATTGAAGCTCTTCTAATTTAGTAGCCGTCTGTTGCGCAGTGTGTGGTCTAGCGTTGTCGTGAAGCAGCAGTGGCGTGGAGCGATTGACCAGCCTAGGTTGTTTAGCCGCTAGCTTTTCCATCATGGCTTGCAATTGCTGACAATAGACATCAGCCGTAATAGTCTGGCCAGATTTGAGAAAACTGTAATGAACAATACCGGTACTAGTCGCTACTCAAAAGTGTTCTATGTATTTATTGTCATACTTGTTTATTGTACGTTATAAGGTATGTTTTTGTATATTTGGTTAGGTTCTAATATTGAAATAGCACCGTGACGTCCGCGCAATCGGTTCCCCTGAGCGTCGGCTGAAAAACAGCACTGGATGGCGCGTACAGCGTCGCCCAGCATATGCTGAGCTGAGTGCTCTTTGAGATGGGTAGCAGCACACAGGATACATGATGGGATGTTATGTATTATTCTTTCATTGTTGTTTTTATATAAATATGTTTGTTGTGTGTTGTTTCCTTTGCCTCAATAAACTTTTTCTTTCTTTTTTCTTTTTTAGTCCACCAAACGCTTACAAGTAACTTTTTTGGGGTTAATTTTCGCTTGGGGCAGGGTTTGGCTGGCTGGCCAGGATCCAACCATTGCGCTGAGCGCTTCCGATTATCGTAAAGAACCCATTTTTCATCACGTGTAATGATTCGGTTTAAAATACCTTCATTATTGTGCCGGTTTAGTAATGTAACGAGCAGTCGACGCGCGTTTGCCGGTTTGCTTCAGTCAATTCGTGAGGTACCCACCTTTCAAGCTTTTTAATCTTCCCAATTTGCTTCAAGTGAATTAAAACAGTTTTATCACTAACATCGCAGCCTGCAGCTAACTCGGACGTGGTTTGCGATGGATCCGCTTCCACAATAGCCTTCAACTCTTCATTATCAACTTGAGTCTCAGGCCGTCCACGGGGCTTGTTCTGCAGGTCGAAATTTCCAGAACGAAAACGTTGGAACCAAAAACGAACTGTGTTTTCTTTTGCAACACGACCGCCATACACATCATTCACCCTTCGAGTTGTTTCCGCAGCACTAGTGCCACGGCGGAACTCGTACTCGTAAATAATGCGATATTTTAAGTTTTCCATTTTGTAAAATGAGTGACGCAAACAGAAAAAAACAGAAGAAAAAAACAAATGAATGACGATCATCAAAGCACAAATACATGAGTCTATAGCTGTACAAATTTGAATTTGGAATTCCTTACCAAAGAGGAGAAATTTGTGATTAAAGTGGCCGGTACGGAAAACGCCAATTTCATATGTAAGGACCTAATATTATAAAGCTGAAGAGTTTGTTTGTTTGTTTGAACGCGCTAATCTCAGGAACTACTGGTTCGAATTGAAAAATCCTTTTTATGTTGAATAGACTATTTATCAACGAAGGCTTTAAGTTATATAACATCACGATGCAACTATTAGGAGCGAAGAAATAATGGAAAATGTGAAAAAATCGGGGAAAATTATTCATCCTTGAGTGCTTCCATTGCGTGCGCTGCGAAAACGGTTCAAGATACCAAAAATATGTGTATGAAAGAATTATTCCTCTTGAAATGATCTAAAAAAATGTCCGCGACAGTATATGTCTATCTTTTAAGATTAACTCACTAGAACCGACACTGCCTCCCCTACTGCGACAAGGCCAAGCAAGCCAAGCTGAGACAAGGTCCTTATTGGCGGCGGCCTAGACTTTAGTTATGTATTGTTTGTGATTTTTTATTTATTTTTATGTTTTTTATGTTTATTTTCATGTAATCTATTGTATCATGTTGTCACTTCTGTCTGGGTGCTGCTAATAAAACGTTTTCTTTCTTTCTTTCTTTCTTTCTTTCTTTCTTTCTTTCTTTCTTTCCCTACTCTCTGGCGAGCCTGTTATGAGGTTAAGCTTTGGGGAAGAGCGTGTAGCTACACCCGTCCGGCGCACCAAGGCGCTCGAAGGATCACCCCGGGGGCTTTAGTCGGTAGGAGTCCGGCATACCGGCGGGTGGCCCTCACCACCCCTGACGATCCATGAGGATTTCCCCCGGGTTAACAAACAAAAAAGGTCTGGTAACCACACGTGGCATGCACGTCTAGGTTTTTCAAGGCTAAGTATGAATTTAGACAGCACATACTCAACGAAAACATCGTGAGGAAGCCCCCATGGCGTCTAATAGAAATGTCATGTGAACTGGTGCTGTGCCAACTCTACGTCGACATAGAGCTGCCTGCCTCACGGTCTTTTACCGGGCGCACGATAGATAGTGTTTTCAGGAACTACATTCTTTGATTCCACCAGCCCCATTCCATTACAAAACCACTAGACATCGTTTCGGATACCATCCGTATGTGGTGGATGTTCCTTATATCCGCACGAGAAGATTCGCTTCTACATTCATCATGCAAATGGCTAAAGAGTGGAATATGCTTCCAGCGGCCATATTTCAACGATCTTATGACCTGGGAGTCTTTAAGAGAAGAGTGAATAGGCATTTGTTGGGCGGACCCGGTTCATCGTCGGATTCATCTTTACCTTACACCAGGTGATAGAGAGTCGAAGCTGTTCACATCCGTAGGCTTTACCCTAATTTCCCTACACGTGACTCCTGGGTGGTGCTAAACGAGCAGCAGCGAGATGGCAGGGCGCCGGTGCCCGTCTGGATCGCGACCACGGTACATGGGTTTGAAGCCCGTCATAGTGACCAGTTTCGACTTGTCGCGTTTCGGGATTAGCTTGTGCATATCCAATAGCTCATATACCTAGAGACCTTCAGTCGCGGTATATGTGGGCCGGCATGACGATGTAGACTATCAATTGATTTTCATCCTTTGATAGTCGCTTTCGTTTTTGGACTACACTGTACTTACCATCAGGTACTCTGTAGTCACTATGTCGAGCCAGTGTAAATAAAGGTGTGATTCAGGTCATGCGTTCGTCTAAAAATAATAAAAAACGCGCCTGACACAATCCGAAGCGCTCTTTAACATGTCCGTTGTAACGTGACAAGGCGCTGAGTGCCAATCAGATAAATGGCTAGTTGTTACATCGCTTACTCGACTTTCATTGTTATAACATGTTTGGCTAATTAAAGGTTTTGATTCAAATGCGGTCAAATACATTGTTTTTAACCTGACTCGACTTGGTGAGCCCATTTTTTTTTTAATCCCTCTACATCCCGTTGCTATTTGGTATTGCAACGACATTGTTGCCCTCTTATTATTATCTCTATTACACATTACACTTACACTTACTATACACTTCTTAATTTATCTCCTATTTTTAACACATTCTTATTTATTACAATTAGCTTAACTATTTCTAACATATTTCTTTGCCTCCATATCTATTTACAATTCTCTTATATCTATACATTTCTTCCTTAATTTATTTACTTTTCCATTTAACTTTTTATCCCTATTACCTTACATTATGGTGAGCCCATTACACCTGATGGAAAGCATGGTGCGGTTCAAAAAAAAACCACTGCAACTATCAACAGCAGTGACGTGCATGTGACATTTGGACAGGGTGGGCAGAATTCGCGTGATTCATTTGAATATTATATTGCTTTCATAGGAAAGATAGATGGAATGAATTTAGAATAGATGTGAATATAAATGGTTTCTCTTTTGTTTGACTTTGAACAATTTATTCCAGACTTATGTATCGTCAGGGCATGTAATGCTTTCATGCATCTATGGAATGAACGCTACTGATCAACAGCACAGAAAAACAATCGACAGTCAGATAATCGGATTCTTCGAACCCGGAGCTATCGCAGTTTAAGCTCCCTGCTGATTTTGAAAGGTAATAATGATTGACTGAACGAAGGCAAAATGTTAAAAGTTACAACTCTTTTTTTTTGCTAACCCGGGGAAATCCTCATAGATCGTCAGGGGGCGGCGAGGGCCGGTAGAATCCGACACACCGGGGTCACTGCCCTCACAGCGTCCTTGATAGTCCTATGCAGGATTTTCCCCCGAAATACAAAAAAAAAATCGTTATCCATGCGCGGTGTCGCAAGAGCTCGTAGATCCTTATCCCGGCGCGTACCACTAGATTCCACCAGATTGAGTGTGGATTTAAGCTCCACATCTTCACAAGTGGGGGAAAACTTTGCGAGGAAATCCACATGGCGTGTAATAGTTATGTCATGTGTGCTGTGAGAACGGCGATCAGCTGCGCTACTGGTCACGTTGGGCACGACATATAAGTGCAAAGTGGACACAGCTACAGTAGCGTGCATTCCATAGATGCATGAAAGCATTGCATGCCCTTACGATAAATAAGTCTGGAATAAAGTGCTTAAAGTTAAACAAAAAAAGGAGCCGTTTATATTCATATCTATTCTATATTCATACCGTCTATCTTTCCTATGTAAGTAATATAATATTTGCTATCATAATATAATATTCAAATTATTTACGCGAATTCTGCCTACCCTGACCAAATATCCTATGCCCGTTACTGCACAGCTACAGATCCGCTGCTCACCCGGAAAGGGATATAGCGGAACGATATATTAATATTATTAATTGAATCCTAATTTACACTGTAGATATTAATTACATAGGTAGTTATTAATTGGAATGTTTATAATTAAGCAGGAAATTAATTTAAATGGAATCATGCAAGGGCGAGCGACGCATTTACGCTCCTAAAAAATGTATAATCACTCTCAGAATTTACTGAACAGACAGGCCCGGATCTAGTGGGGGGCAAACCGGGGCCCGTACCACGTGCGCCAAATTCCACGGTCGGCGGACGAGCTCATCAATAATATATCTAATAACAGTTGTTTTTTTTGTACACTGGAACGACATAGTGACTACAGAGTACCTGATGGTAAGTACAGTGTAGTCCAAAACGAAAGCGACTATCAAAGGATGAAATTCCATTGATAGTCTACATCGTCATGTCGGCCCACATATACCACGACTGAAGGTCTCTAGGTATATGAGCTACTGGACATACATAAGCTGATTCCGAAACGCGACAAGCCGAAACTAGTCACTATGACGGGCTAGTTGGCCTACCATTCTATTAAAAATTGGCTGAAAAATACAAGCTTTCGGTTTTAACATTTTAAAAGTTAACTAAAAAATCTCATAAGATATCGTTACAGTCTTGAGTTAAACAAGGTCATCGAGCAGTAGACTTTAGGGAAACTGCTGCCTGGATGAGAGGGAGGCGATGCGCAGTGACTGGCGTACCACTCATGAGAAAGGTTTGGAGGGGTGGGCTCTTTACATTCTTCCCTCCCAGAGAGAAAAATCTGAACTGGATTAAATTGGTTTCCCAAGCCCGAGTGATAGGAAGGTCAGCCCGAGGGTTTTTAGTTAGTGGAGTCTGATACTCTCCGCCCCCTCCTTCACCTACATTACCTTCTCTCAAAAGGAAAAGGCTGCCAGCCATGCTCCGACCATCATGCAAACGAATGCCAACAATGGCAGATCACCGCGCACCATCCGGAGTGCTTTTTTTCCCCACCTTGAAACTTTCAAGATCCCGGAGCTGGATTTTTAACAACAATATACAAAACATGATTTTAAAATAATTGAGGTAAATAAACACTTGTTTACGCATTAAATTTTAAGGTGAGCAAAAATTACTGCATAATTCTACAATAAGCAATTACAAGCGAGAGATAATATTGTTACTAAAATTCCATTCCCACAAAATGTTAGCAAAATATAAATTTAATTACTTACTGCATAATCAAACGCGTTTATTCGAAATAATTCATTAAATTATAAAACAATTAGCTGACCCGGCAAACGTTGTTCTGCCATATAAATTATTTCTAGTGAATATCCTCTGTATTATAATATATACTTTTGCTCATAGTGGCGTCCACATAAAAGCCAGATATATGCTGTTGAGGACTTTTATTTAGAACTATTCAAGACAAACAATCCTACGGTACATCATCTTTGTGTAACTCCAATGGTTTAGGCAGTGTAGCCAAGATAGCTTTCAGAGGACAGATTTTTTTCCGACTTAATTGACACGTATATAGTTATATTACGACCAAAATTACATAAATCATTATAAATTGTAGCCTATATGTTATTCTGATGTATAATCTATATTACTGCGGCAGTTTCATGCGAACCCGTCCAGTAGTTGTATCGTGAAAGAGTAACAAACATATTTACAAACTTTCGCATTTATAATATTACTAGTAGAACATTAAAATTATCTCCGCTTTTTAAGATACGCAGTTATTTTATTTCTAGATATCCTGACTACTGTATACAATATATCTGGAACAGTAAAGCAGTAAGAAGTCACTGGCTTAAACAGAACTATATTTGTTGGTATTTCTCTTTAATATATTGTAGTAACTTAGTTCTGAACAAGTCAAGCGTCTCGTTTCTAACGCAGGAGGGTAACGCTTTCTAGAGGTGTACTCCCTCAAAAGTGATATTCCTTTGTTCAAAATGAGTCCGTGCTTTAACCAGCACAAGCAACCAAAGATTCGCTTCTACATTTATCATGCGAACGGCTAGGGAGTGGAATATGCTTCCAGCGGCCATATTTCCGCGATCTTATGACCTGGGAGTCTTTAAGAGAAGAGTGAATAGGCATTTGCTAGGCGATCGCGTTTCATCTTCGAACTCATCTTCACCTTCCACCAGGTGTGATTGAGGTCAAGCGTTCGTCTATAAATTATAAAAAAAAATAAAAAAAACCTTGGTTGGCGAGTATTGCGCTGTATCAAGCGAGATTTTTTTTATTAATTGTCCGTGTATACTAGGTGATTTTTCCCAATGAGAAGTAATGAGGGGGTTATTTATGACCCCTCCCAGAGAGGAGGCTTGCCTAAGGCCAGTCGTTCGCCGGGCCCTCGGAAGTATCTGGATCCCCAGGCCCGGTGATAGCGAAGAGTGGGCAGTGCTGGCACCCCGGTGGTTTTAGTCGGTGCAGGTCCGACACACCGGGGGGAGTGGCCCTCACCACTCCCCTGACGGTCTGAAGGAATATCCACCGGGTTAACAAAAAAAAAGATGTTTTTAAAGACCAGGGAGATATTAAGGCATATACAATGAAGGAAAGGTTATCATTTCACATTTCAAGAAAGTTCAAGGTTTTAAAACCTTGCAACAACGACCTCAGACAAGGGTTTAGGTCTCGGACACTTCTGCTGACCCTCCGCCGGCAAAGGGCACGTGTAAACACGTATTTAGCGTTTACAATGAGACAACAATAACTGGATTCGTGACCTTGGAGCCGCGTACAGAGGTTTCTTGAGATACGTCGATGACTCCGCTTGCGGTTGGAGACGGGCCATAGCGCAATTTTAAACCAGTGAGCATAGATGAGCAAAATGTAATCAGATTAATGAAAATTATTAATGATTACATTTTACGTTTTTTACCATAAATATGACTGCATTTTGCTCATTTATGTTTTAAACACACAAAATCCCAGATTGCATACACATTTATCATTTTTTAATGTTTTAAATGGATTTAATCATGATTACAGAGCAACACAATTAAAATTACGACTACATTTTGTAATCGTTCATCATTAATCAGATTACATTTTCCCCATCTTTGTCTGTGAGTACACAGCCACTAATGTATCTTTATTCACCCCGAAAGATATATAGCTTGACGATATATTATTAAAAAAAAAACAAAATAGAAGCCCAGTGGATAATAGACCGCCTTCCATGCACGCCAATGCAAATTATCGTAGGTTCGAATCCCGGCACGTATTTCCAGTTTACGTACGGATTTAGGCAGCACATGCTCAACGGTTAAGGAAACCATAGTGAAGAAATCCGCACGGCGTCTAATAGAGATGTCACGTGTACTAGTGCTGTGAAAACGGCAATCAGCTGCGCTATACTGGTCACGTTGGGCACGACATACAAGCGCAAAGTAGGTACAGGCCTAATGTATCTCTGCTCACCCCGAAAGAGACATACAGTGGCGGCAGTGACGTGCATACTGCATTTGAAAAAGGTAGGAAGAGGTCGCGTAATTAATTTAAAGATGTATATTATTATAGTAAAGATTATGTTTTTTCATGAAAAATATTCATGGTATAGAAATAAAATAGGTATGAACATAAATAATTCCTTTTTTTGTTTGACTTTAAATCGTTTATTACAGACTT
Organism: Automeris io; assembly: GCA_036320925.1. Taxonomy (NCBI): domain Eukaryota; kingdom Metazoa; phylum Arthropoda; class Insecta; order Lepidoptera; family Saturniidae; genus Automeris; species Automeris io. The sequence continues at coordinate 5,458,213 of JAUDJH010000031.1, read as the reverse complement.
ATTTATTGTAAGGACATGCAATGCTTTCATGCTTGTATGGAATGAACGCTACTGAATGCCGGTATATCATTATTATTATGTATTCTTGCCGATTCCGCGTGCTTACGTACATCTCGGTCGGCCTCGGCTTTCCCTCCACTCACATCCATATTGTATATCTTTTTCTCATTCTTTCATCATTCATCTTCTCCACGTGCCCGAAGCACGCATTTATACATAAAATAAAAGTAAAATATAAGTTTTAAATGTATAGTCACTAATAATCCTTTGCACTATGGCATATGCGGTTTTAATGCTCTATTGTGTGCTAATTTACTGCAAATTGTGATGCGTTGGTCTATGTACCGCATCAGGATTTTCTACCGTCAGATACTGACGTAGAGCATGGGGAAACCGTCGCCACAGGACCTTTACATGGGTGTAATGCCTGTCATAGTGACCAGTTTCGGCTTGTCGCGTTTCAGGATATATCCAGTAACTCGTATACCTAGAGACCTTCAGTCGCGGTATATGTGGGCCGGCATGACGACGCCGACTGTCAATGGATTGGACTGTACTTACCATCAGGTACTCTGTAGTCACTATGTCAAGCCAGTCAAAAAAACAAAACTGTCTCGGATCTTCAACCCCTCTATCTTTAGGGGTCTTTGTAAAAGTTGACATTTTGACTAAATTTGCAAATGAACGAATGTGTTCTGAAGAGCTGTTTAACCTCGTTCCACCCTCTCCCTTCCACAGGAGAACCACGCGCGCGGGTCTACTTGGTCACAGCTTTTCAGTAACTCACATCCCGGCTAGGACTAAGAAGTTCTCTAACTCTTTCTTTTGCCGAGTCAATGGGCTGTGGAATGGTCTTCCAGCGACTGTGTTCCCATCGTCCTATGATATTGGGTCTTTTAAGCGAAGCGTGAAGAGATATTTGTGCAGGCCGGCATTTTTTTTTACACTGGCTCGACATAGTGACTACAGAGTACCTGATGGTAAGTACAGTGTAGTCCAAAAACGAAAGCGACTATCAAAGGATGAAAATCCATTGATAGTCTACATCGTCATGCCGGCCCACATATACCGCGACTGAAGGTCTCTAGGTATATGAGCTACTGGATATACACAAGCTGATCCCGAAACGCGACAAACCGAAACTGGTCACTATGACGGGCTTTACACCCATGCACTGTGGTCGCGATCCAGACGGGCACCGACGCCCTACCACCTCGCTGCTGCTCGTTTAGCACCACCCAGGAGTCACGTGTAGGGAAACTAGGGTAAAGACTACGGACGCGAGCAGCTTCGACTCCCAGAAATCGCTGCGGCTGTCGACGTTTTTTTGCTGTTGGTAATTGACGTTTTTGGACTGCACCAGGCTTACCATCAGGTGTGGTGTGGTCACTGTGACGTGTCAGGATAAAAACCAAGTAGGTATTTCGCCTGGGCTAAGCCAAGACACAGTGTAAAGGGATAACGAGTCAATACATATTTACCTAAAATTACGTAAGAGGAACTTTATCTACGTACCAATCAATCGTGAGCCAAACGCGCTACGGTGTCCACACTCCTTACGGATCAATTCTCATTGGTTCATCAATGTCTTTTTTACAGTGACTCGACAATGTCACTACAGTACACCTGATGGTAAGTACAATGTAGCCCAAAATCGACAGCGACTATTAAAGGACGAAAATCGATTGACTGACTCCGCCGGCCCACATACCGCTACTAATTATCTCTAGGTATAAGTTACTGGATAGACACCATACTGGATATTTGGACAGGGTAGGTAGATTCACATAATGAATTTGAATATTATATAATGAATAGAATAGATATGAATATAAAGGGTTCCTTTTTTTGTTTAAATTAAAAGAATTTATTCCAGACTTATTTATTGTAAGGGCATGCAATGCTTTCTTGCATTTATGAAATGAACGCTACTGATATACATAAACTGTTTACGGAGTACAGGCCATAGCGAGTCACTATGACGATCTTTACCATGCCTGAATTCGTACTTAATCTTGAAAAACCCTGAGCTATGTGCCGGGATTTGAACCTACGAATATCCGCGTGGCTACTTACGGAAACCGGTCTAATATCCACTGGGTCAGCAAAATCACGAGCCACTAATGCATCTCTGCTCACCCCGTAAGCAAAGTACTGTGTAAGCCCGAGGCTAAGCTTAGCAACAGCCAGAGATGGGCAAAATATAATCTGATATGAACAATTACAAAATGTAGTCGCAATTTTAATTTTCTTGCTCTATAATCATGATTAAATCCATTTAAAACATTAAGAAATCATAAATGTGTATACAATCTGAGATTTTGTAGTGTTTAAAACATGAATGAGCAAAATGCAGTCATATTAATGGTAAGAAACGTAAAATGTAATCGTTAATCATTTTCATTAATCTGATTACATTTTGCCCGTCTATGGCAACAGATGCCGTACTCGGAGATTCCCTTGGTAACGTATTCAAGTCACGAAGTGCCCGAGGCAAGTCTGTCGCAATGCGACCTCTGCCTAATCCTTGGCCGGCCATAGCATCAGTTACGAAACGGTCAACCGGGGTAACCAAAGGTTGCCTCTATACCAGTAGCGTTCATTCCATAAATGCCTGCAAGTATTGCATGCTCTTACGATAAATAAGTCTGGAATAAATTCCTTTAATTTAAACAAAAAAAGGAACCCTTTATATCCATATCTGTTCTATTTTCATACCATCTATTTCCTATATGAAAGTAATATAATATTTATTATCATCTGCAGACATCCTCTGTGGCTTTAAGCTGATGAAGGTCCCATTTTCGCCATGACTTTATGTTTTTGTATTTTTCTTTTGTTTCTGTATGTTGTTTTTGTTACTGTATTTAAATTTCTAGTTTTTTGTTAGCTTGTGGCGAAATAAATATATTTAATTTTTTTTCATTATTATATAGTATTCCAATTCATTATGTGAATCTGCCTATCCTGCCCAAATACTCTATGCTCGCCACTGCTCTATACGTACTTGCGTTAGAACCTCTCATGGCATGTGGTTGTGTTAATTTATTTATTTATTTATTCTAATACTAATTTCACAGCACATTAAGATGTTAATTATATACAAAACAGGAAATAAAATTAAAAAATACTACAGTGCTAGGAATGAAGTAGCGCTTACTAATTTTGTTAGTATGCAAATATAGAAGGTGAAAGGGGCGGCGGAGCGGGATCGGGAGGCTATCGCCACCCCCGATAACCCAATCCGCCGCCTAGCTCGGACAGGACGCCGGAGGAGGGCCTTCGCCAGGGCCGCACACCGCTCCAATGACAAATCATGGAGATGAGGGGAGGGTGGCACTTTACACCACTCTCCTCGCCAATGTGTTAGGAGTACGCGGGGGGTGATAACTATATAACCACCCATCACCAAGTAGTTGGGGCCTGCAGAAGGCCAGACGTCGCCGCATGCGGAGGAAGATGACTCAGTCTTGCCCTTGGCACTCGGCAGACGAGAGAGGGAATACCCCGGGGGTTTTAGTCGGTGCAAGTCAGACACAGCTGGGGGCGGCCCTCACCTCCTCCTGAAGGTCCGGTAGGGATATCTCCCGGGTTACCAAAAAAAAGTATGCAAATATAAGTCCAAACCATTTACATCCACGGTTTTGATCTTACTGTGCGAGGGTTCCGATCAGTTGTTTAACCTTGTTCCCCCCTCTCCCTTCCTCAATAGAACCGCGCGCGCGGGTCTACAGAGTCACAGCTACACGGTAACTATATATAACTCACATCCCGGCTAGGATTGAGAAGTTCTCTAACTCTTACTGCAGCCGTGTCTTTGGCCTGTGGAATGGTCTTTCGGCGAGCGCGTTCCCACCGTCCTATGATGTGGGGTCCTTGAACAAAGCGTGAAGAGGCATTTGTGCAGGCCGGCATGATCGCTGCGACAATCAACAGTTTTTTTATTGCACCATGCTTAATTTTTTACTGTGCCGTGTCAGAGTAAAAAAATTCCCTCGTCTAGAAATCCGCGGACTATATCTATACTAATATTATAAAGCTGAAGAGTTTGTTTGTTTGTTTGTTTGTTTGAACGCGCTAATCTCAGGAACTACTGGTTCGAATTGAAAAATTCTTTTTGTGTTAAATAGACTATTTATCGAGGAAGGCTTTAGGCTATATAACATCACGATGCAACTATTAGGAGCGAAGAAATAATGGAAAATGTGAAAAAAAACGGGGAAAATTATTCATTCTTGAAATGATCTAAAAAAATGTCCACGACAGTATATGTCTATCTTTTAAGATTAACTTACTAGAATCGTTTTTATGGTAATCGAATTTGGTCGAAATTAATGCATTATTTGTTAAGAGTTGTATCAACGTAATAATATTAATCTTTATCCAAATAAATGTGTTGTTGATTAAGAGTATTTAATTGTGAACAAAATTGTCTTTGACATCACTTAATTTCAATGAACATCTTAGAAGATATTACAATAACATATATAACAAAACTACGTTTGCCGGATCAGCTAGTATTCAGATAAAGTTAAGAAATCTCGTTTTTCGCCTAAAAACTAAAATAGTTTTTATATTTATTTAAACGGCACCGTCTCTGGTTTGTAATTATTTAAATAGGGTTCCGTATACTTATAGGGGTTTGATGAGTGTTCCGTTGCCGTAAATGTTTAGGAAACCCTGCGCTGTAGCACAATGAAGGTGACACAGAGAAATCGCACTTGTGTATAAATATTTAACCGTTGAATCACTGCAGATTTCTTCCTATCCATGCGACTAGAATTACAATGAGAGAAGTCACTGTACTCCAAGCGCAATTAAATATGTTATTATTCATGCTATATTCCTATAGGGATAAGTACAATGAATTTTATTCCGTTTTATTTGGTAATCTGGCGGAAAATCCTTCACAGCATCATCAGAGCCGCTGTGAGGGCCGTGACCCAGTTGTATCAAACTCCTGCTGACTAAAATCCCTCGGGCTAACCTTCCAAACACTTTACCCGGGCCTGTTAGAGCCTGTTTAGACTTCTTCTCTGGTTGATGTGGGTGTAAAGAGTCCAGCAGATAAGTTTAGGAGCTTTGCCTCGAGTGAACTCAAAGGCTTCCAAGGCTGTCCTGCATCTCAACTACTTTCTTTATTTATTTATTTTAATACTAACTTTACATATATACATACATTACAAAGTCCATTATATACAAAAAAGGAAATAAAATAAAAATCTAAAGTGCCAGTATAGTAACAAAGTTACGCTTACATATAAAATTTTGTTATTATTATAAATGCGAAAATTGGTGAATATGTTTGTTACTCTTTCACGATAAAACTACTGGACGGATTTGCATAAAACTGCCGCAGTAATATAGATTATACATCGGAATAACATATAGGCCACAATTTGTAATGATTTTATGTAATTTTGGTCGTAATATGACAATACATGTCAATTAAATCGGAAAAAAATCTGGCCTCTGAGAGCTATCTTGGCGTACACTGCCTAAGCCATTGGAGTTACACAAATATGATGTACCGTAGGATTGTTTGTCTTGAATAGTTCTAAAGAAAAGTCCGCGACGGTATATATCTACTTTTGTTATGTGGATGCCACTATGACTAAAATTGTATATATATATACAGAATATATTCACTAGAAATAATTTATATGGCAGAACAACGTTTGCCGGGTCAGCTAGCAGGTAATAAAAATATAGTTTTCCTTGAACGTAAGTTATTTCGTGTCAGTAATTGATTGGTTAGGTTAAATAATTCGTTTCTAGAAAACATTCGGCCGTACTCCCATCCGGCTGCGAGTTAAGTAAATATTTAAATTGCTTATACAACAAGCTAACATTGCGTTTTTTTTTAATCCTTACTCATCATATTGACCATCTCACGCCGGATTGTAAGCGTGGTGAACTCCGAAAATGATAACGACCATCAACAGTAAAACCTATCGATAATCGCAGCGATTATGCCGGCCTGCACAAATATATATATTTGGTAGTAGAGCGATTGCCGAAACTGGGTCGTGACTAGTGATGAAAATGCCCGGGAATTTTCCCAAAGTGCCCAAAATTTGTATGGGGAATATTCCCGGGAATTTACGAAATGTTCGCGGAAGTGCTGGGCACTTTGGGAAAATTCCCGGGCATTTTCATCACTAGTCGTGACCACAGTACACAAGTGTAATGACCGTCATAGTGACTCTCTTTGGCCTGTCGCGTTTCGGGATCAGCTTGTGTATATCCAGTAGCTCATATACCTAGAGACCTTCAGTCGTGGTATATGTGGGCCGACATGACGATGTAGACTATCAATTTTCATCCTTTGATGGTCGCTTTCGTTTATGGACTACACTGTACTTACCATCAGGTACTCTGTAGTCACTATGTCGAGCTAGTGTAAAATAAAATATATATTTATTATACATTAAGCCATTAGCAACTTCTGTATACATATAATAAATGTGACGAGCCGTAGCGTGTCACTATGACGGACTTTGCACCTGTACACTGTAGTCACGAATCAGTGCGGGCAGACGCCATACCACCTCATAAAAAAAACTCCTTTAAGATTAACATTATCCCTCTGCTTTTAAATTTATAATTACCACCTTGTTCCCCCCTCTTCCTGTCACTATGTCGAGCCACTGTAAAAAAAATATCTCTTCACGCTACGCTTAAAATATCCCATATCATAGGACGGTGGGAACACGCTCGCCAGAAGACCATTCCTTAGCTCAACGACGCGGCTGCAGTAAGAGTTAGAGAACTTCTTAGTCCTAGCCGGGATGTGAGTTACCGTCTAGCCGTGACTTCGCAAGCCCGCACGAGTGATTATATTAAGGTAAGGTTTGAAATATCAAATTGTATTCGGTTTTTGTGCTTATTTGAGTTTTTTTTTTTTTGTTGATGGTTTTCTTTTCTTTGTTTTTGTTGTGTAAATAGATCCTAATAACTTATATATATGTATATGTAGAGCTGTGCCAGTGAAGTGGCTGTGTCGTCCGCAAGGTCCTGTCAGAGTACCAGCGCTGCAGAGTCTAGTGCTCTGTAGCACAAGCTGAGACAGGGTCCTTATTGGCGGCGGCCTAGACTTTAGTTATGTATTATTTGTGATTTTTTAATTATTTTTATGTTTTTTATGTTTATTTTCATGTAATCTATTGTATCATATTGTCACTTCTGTCTGGGTGCTGCTAATAAAACGTTTTCTTTCTTTCTTTCTTTCTTTCTTTAAGGAGACGGTGTAACAAGGTTTGAATAACTCTTTCAAACTCTCCCCGTGATACAAGCGGTAGGAGACGCTCAGTGAGGCAATATCTCTGCGCAAACTGAAGCGGTTCAAGATGCTAAGTTACGTCTGCTAGATGGTTATACTGTCTGCATTACTACGCAGCTGATCGACGTTCTCACAGCACTATTATGTTAAGATTTGATAAATAATAATCGACACACTTTAATAAATAGTGTTGACAGTACAACCCTAATGTAGCAGCACTACCCTAGCAGTCTGCCATAAACCCCCACTTTGTGTTTAATTCTACATAGTACATATGAGATTAGATGCCATGAGGGTTTCCTAACGATGTTTTCATTCTACGGAGAACATGCGGTGCCTTCATTTGTACATAATCTGGCAAAACCTAGAGATACGTGCCGGAATATAAACATACACGCATGGAAACCGGTCAATTATCCATTGCGCAACCACGGTCAGAAAAAAGATAGTATGGTATATTAAGCAACAACTGCATAGAAGTTGGTTAAGCCGTTGGTAAGATGATCACGCATAGACAAATAAACATTTTTTTTTTCTCTCACAAAAGAAAATTGTTTTGAGTTCCATGGCGTTAATAAGGACTCCCAACAATAGTTTTTATTATATATTACGTATAGATTTCGAGTTAATAATAATTAAGTAATATTTAATTTATCCTTAAGCGGATTTAAAAATATTTTATTCATGATTTCACCAAATAATCATAAAAATGCTATTAATTCCAATTAATCAAGCATTTTAAAACATTAGAATAGTGAAATTTGATATCATGGTTTTTATAATTTATGCATAAAACTCGGTCTTAATGAAACTCTCATGGTATCAGGTTTATAAAAATCAAGAGTAAAAAAACCAAGGCTGTATAAACTAGTTTCTTGGTCTAATGTCTATAGAATGGCAGTGTTGGCAGATTGGAGGTTAGTTTCACAATTTTAGGGAAGAATACTTCCTGGGGAAATTAGGGAGAAACTGACTGTTACTGTTAGAGTTGTTACTTACTGTTAGATGTATATTTAGTGTTATCATATTTTTTATTTTCACTACAATAGTCGTACTGATAGAAAAAATCCTCATTCTTATAAACTTATAACCTAGTGTACTGTATATAAAGTGAACACCGCGGGCAAAAATAATAAAACAATCTAATTTAAATATAAAATAGGTTAAAAAAAAATACAATTAATGAAGTATAATAAATCATCACGCATGTCCCTTTCGCGGTGAAAGGGATACATTAGTGGCTGTATCCACTTTGCACTTATGTGTCGCGCCCAACGTGACCAGTTGCGCAGCTGATAGCCGTTCTCAAAGCACTAACACACATAATTGTTCTACTTTGCGACTTTTTTACGATGTCTTCCTTCACTGGTGAGCAAGTGGTGCCTACAACCATACCGAAAAATCCAAAAATACGAGTCGGGGTTCGAACCTACGACAACTTAGGTTGCCACGAGTAATAAAGGTGTTCTGTTAATACAAGTATATTGCTATTCAAGGAAATAAGTAAATTACTGTAAAATTCAAACAATATTTAGAACCAGCAGACCTAGCCTGGCTTCACCCAAATGCGATTTAGCAATATAGCATTACAAACTACCTAAATATACATTAGATAAGCTTCAGTCAAATCAATTTAACAGTTATTTTATGGTACTTTTGTTTCAATAAATATTCAATGTGGTCCTTTACATTGACATAACTATTTTATACAAATCGATTGAAATAAAACAAACGCTAAATATTTAGTGAAGTTAATCATAATATACTAATGACAATCGTATCTAAATTAGTTAAGCTGTTTCTTAGACTAGCACAAGTACACATACAAAACGTTTAATAATAATTGGAAGATCAACGAATCAATAGAAGACCACAATAATATATTCATATATCTTCCATATACAGACAACAAGTGGTTGCACTTTTATTATATGTATATTTTATATTTGTAATATTTTCTGTTTGAAAAGCAAATTGAGGAAAATGTTTCCAAACTTGCTATTTTTGGAAAAGAAAAACAAATAGATATGGGGAAAAAGAGAAACTTAAACTATCAACACTGTCTACGGTTTAAAAATAGATCTTGTTACCTTCTGATGCGAATGGCCACTGCGTACGAAGATTATTATTTTGAAAATATAGTTTTATGCAACAGTAAACTCGTTAAAAAATATTTTTTCGTTTTTAAAAAGCACTATAAACACGCACAATTTGACACAACAGATTTACACGAATTTTGGCAACTGTCAAATGGCCGCGTCACAAAATTTTTATGTCGGTTAGTTCGAATGAGGTTTCTATAAAAAATATTTTTCTATACACAACCGTCGTTAAGTACTCCGTACTATAAACTAGCGGATTCTAGCTTGACCACTTTCCAATCTTGTGCCGATTATTCGAACCAGCTTAAAACACGCACGAAAAAAAACCTTTAAGCTGTATTCCAAGGAGTTAAGGTTCAAAAACAAAGCGAATGTAACCGATTAACTTCGTATTTTATTTTCAATTCACCTGAATACGGTTACGTACGAAATTGAGCGTTAATGTTAAGGAATAAGTGTTGTTTTTGGATATTTTGTTGTCGAGAACTCTTCACTGGATGACACAACGATGTGTGTCAAAAACTTATGTAATCTACCCGCCGCTTTAAATATATGACTACAGAGATAAGTTGATCTTACATATCATGGAGTCAAATCTTAATTCTTTTTAAACTACGTTAAAGCCCGTCACGGTGTTTACGCACTACATACATCGTCATCCATTTTTCCTCGATTGTGACCAGAATATTGACGAGCCAACTTACCCATAGCATTTGTATGAACGCCCGTTCACGCATCCGAACTAGACATGGAAATTACTACTACTGTATTCATAATAGTGACGTTATAAAATTATAATTTTGTCACTGCCATATAGCAGGTGAAAAATAATTAACAATATTTTTACGACAGCAGTGATTTTTATGCGATTCTCCATTTCATATTAGTATTACAAAAAATAGCCTTTCGATAATCAATTTTATTGATTTTTTAGTAAAAATGCGATTATATTACGAAACACTGGTTTTGTAGTAGTAATTCGATATTGGATCCTTTAAACGAAGCGTCAAAAGATATTTGTGCAGGCCGACATGACCACCTCAACTATCGATTATTTTTCTTTATTACTGAAATGTAGCCGTCTTCTGGACTGTATTATGCTCACCGTCAAGCTATGGAGTAGTCACTATGTCGGGCCAGGGTAAAAAAAGTAATAAATTAAATAATATGTACTGAGATCCAGTCAACTTATAAAGATGTTAAAAGAATCAAAATTCAAATTTATATAACTATCATTACGCTGAATTCTCATTGGGGTAGGCAGAAGAGAAGGGAACGCCTCTTCTTTCCATTCTCGCAAACCTCATTATTAAAAAAAAACACTTTAGACTTAAATAAATCAATAAAAAAAAAGAAAAATGCTCCATTACGTTGATTTTTCACGAAATCACTAAATAAACTTAATGTTTTAAATGGATTTAATCATGATTTCAGAGCAAGAAAATTAAAATTACGGCTACATTTTGTAATCGTTCATCATTAATCAGATTACATTAACCATTAACGCTACGTGCCGCCGGGAACGTGTTATTAAGTAAATCCTGAGCTGACAGAGTCTTTTGCCCTTTATGAGGAACACTGCAGTTCCCCGTATTGTAGTGTAACTTGTGGGTACTTGGAAAATAAAATAAAATACAAGTCTTGATCTATATGCTTGTTTATTTAATTTAATTATTTATATATAAAAAAAAAACAATAATTCACAATGATAGTTCTTATTAAAGTGTTTTTACTTAATCAAAGATTTATGCAGTGGAAAAATTAAGATGTTAATAATAAATATTTTATTGCAAATATAAGTAGATTAACATTTACCACAATTTTTAGGTGTAAATAAGAAATTTGTTTTATTTTCATTTAAAATTGAAACTTGCATTCGACTCTCCTTGTGTAAACTAGGCTTTGTAATGCAATCATGGAGATGAAGGGAGGGTGGCACTTTACACCTCTCTCCCCGCTAATGTGTTAGGAGTACGCGGGGGGTGGCGAATATTTAACCACTCCTCGCCTACTACGTGGGGCTTGCAGAAAGCTAGACGCGAGGAGCACCCCGTGGGTTTTAGTCGGTGCAAATCCGACACACCGGGGGGCGGCCCTCACCGCCTCCTGAAGCCCGTTAGGGATTTCCCCCGGGTTACAGGCTTTATAATGCAAAGTGATTCTCAAACAAGGTACACAAACTAATGAATGGTCATTATTATTGAAATATGAAAGAAAAGTAAAGAAAGAAAAAAAAATATTGAGATAAAGGAAACGACACACTACAAACATATTTATATAAAAACAACAATGAAAGAATACATAACATAACATCATGTATCCTGTGTGCTGCTACCCGTCTCAAAGAGCACTCGGCTCAGCGTATGCTGGGCGACGCTGCACGCGCCAGCCAGCGCTGATTGTTAGCAGACGCTCAATGGAGCTGATTGCGCGGACGTCGCGGCGCTAATACAATATTATAGTATGACAACAAATACATATAATACTTTAAGTAATATACAAAAAACGTAGAACCAAATAAAATATAATATAGGTAGGAGGGTAGATTGATAATAAAATACATACAGGATGTTCCATAAAATATCAAATCAAAAAGCAGAAATATCTAAACTTGTTTTTTTTATATTTAATTTGAGATTCAATCAAATATTTTCTTAATTTAGTTTTAAAAGCATAAATACTGAAGTAGATGTTTTAGGTGGAGGTATATTGTTCCAGCATTTACTAGCATTGTATTTAAAACTACCTCTAAATGCCTCTAAATGACGTGGTATAGCAATTTGCAGTGCACCGGTTCTAGGAGCACTCCCTCTTTTACTGCCCACCCAACTGAGTTTGTCATAGAGATATGTTATATTTTATTTTCACTTAAATCCTTAGAAATCCTCCTTTTTTACCGCTGATCATGTATATTCCCAATTAGCTACTTTCAGTGAGTTCTTTGTAAAAAACGGTTATATTTAAAAAATCATCACAGTGCAAAGTACAAGAATCATTTCTTGCATACGTTTCAATGGATTTAACCACAATAATATCACCACTGCGAGAAATAAAACAAGAATCTCTTAACCAAGTAATTACGGAACACTTACAAACATAAATTCTTTTGACCTGTCCATCCTGGATTTTCCGAGATTCAGTAATATAGAGAAACAGTCCAAGTGCTCATATAGAAATGTACACGTATGGATTTCTAGTCCAATAGAGATTTATGGGCAACCTAGAGGTCGATATTTAGACCAAAAAGAAACATTTACATGAAGTTACCCATCACCCTTCCCGTGGACACATCTGTGCCTCTTCAGCCCACTGCTCTGGGTAAACTGGCTACTGCAGAGCTCGCAAGAGAACGGCTTCTCTCCGGTATGAATTCTCATATGCAACTTCAAGTTACCATTGATGGAGAACTGCTTGTTGCACACCAAACAGTTATATGGACGTTCATCGGAGTGGACCTTCATATGCTTGGACAGATTTCCTATCTGCTTATTGCAGACCTTGCACGTGTAAGGTTTGATTCCTGTATGGACCCTCATATGCCTCTTAAGCTGACCAGTCTCCCTGAAGCATCTCTTGCAGACTTCACAGCAATACGGCTTCTCCCCTGAATGTACTCTCATGTGGATCTTCAAATACCCATTATCAGAGAACGGTTTCTTACAGACTTTGCAAGCGAATGGTTTCTCCCCGGTGTGAGTTCTTTGGTGGACTTTAAAACTGGCCATTTGGGCGAATTGCCGGTCGCAGAAATTGCACGTGTAAGGTTTTAGCCCAGTGTGGACTCTCATGTGGACTTTCAGCGTTGTGTATGCTGTGAAATCCTTTTTGCAGACTTCACAGGAGTAGGGGCGTTCCCCCGTGTGTGTCCTCTCGTGTATTGCAAGGTAGCTCTTGCTTGAAAACTGTTTCTGGCATACGGAGCAAGAGTATTCCTTGATTTGGTTATGGATTATGATTATATGTCGCTTTAAGTGTGTTCTTTGTGGGAAACTACGACCACAGACGTCGCAAACGTACGGCTTCTCTCCAGTATGGGTGTAGATATGAGATTTCAGTGTTTGGTTATGCCCAAACGACTTGTTACATATGGTGCAAGTAAACTTTTTCTCCCCCGTATGCGTTTTGAGGTGTTCTTTTAAGCCTTTTTTCCGTTGAAACTCCTTGGAACAGACATTGCATGGGAATTTTTGCTCATAGTGGGAAGTTAGATGTTTTTTAAGCAAACTTGCCTTGTCAAAGACCTTTGAACAAACATTGCACGGGAAGGTATCATTAATGGAGTGGTTTTCATATATATGTCGAGTAAGGTCTTTGTTGTTCAAATGTCGTGTGTGACAGAGATAGCAGATGTATGTTTTGTCTCCTCTGTGGACTCTCATATGTACTTCAAGAGAACCGTTGTATGTGAATTTCTTCTGGCAAACTTCACAATTATATTTCTTTGACTTGGCTTGCCTTTTTGGTGATTCATCTGCAATCAGTAATGCTTATTTCACTATTATATATATATAATATATTATATATATATATATTATATATTATTATATATATATATATATATATATATATATATATATATATATATATATACTGGGTCAACAAAGTGATTACATGGCACCTGATGGAAAGTCAGTATAGTTCAAGTTTTTATTATTCCGGGGAAAAATCCTGCATAGGACCATCAGGGACGCTGTGAGGGCAGCGACCCTGGTGTGCCAGACTCCTACTGACTACAAACCACCGGGGTGTCCCTCTGGTTACTCCACCAGGGCCTGGAAAGCCAAATTCATCCAGACACCCAGGGAACAAGAAGACTTGTTGAGGCTACCACCCTGGGAGGGGAAAGAGTAAAGCCCACCCCTCCAAAACTTCTATCTTAGGCGGTGCGCTGGACACCGTGCACAGCCTCCCTCTCATCCGGGCGGCAGATTCCCTCAAGTCTACTGCCCGGAGTCTAGTTCAAAAATGGCAACTACTGCCAAGGGCGAAAATCCGTTGAAAGTCGCCGTCGCTATATCAGCCGGAACACAATCCTACTAATATTATAAATGCGAGAGTTTGTGAATATGTTTGTTACTCTTTGACGATAAAACTACTGGACGGATTTGCATGAAACTGCCACAGTAATATAGATTATACATCGGAATAACATATAGGCTACAATTTGTAATGATTTTATGTAATTTTGATCGTAATATAACGATACATGTCAATTAAATCGGAAAAAATCTGTCCTCTGAGAGCTATCTTGGCCTACACTGCCTAAACCATTGGAGTTACACAAAGATGATGTACCGTAGGATTGTTTGTCTTGAATAGTTCTAAATAAAAGTCCGCGACAGCATATATCTACCTTTTATGTGGAAGCCACTATGACCAAAATTGTATATTATAATACAGAAGATATTCACTAGAAGTAATTTATATGGCACAACAACGTTTGCCGGGCCAGCTAGTAAATCTATATATATATATATATATATGAACAACTGGATATACAAAAACTGATCCCGAAACGCGACACGAGGAAGCGAATCAATATGACGGTCTCTACACTTGAGTACTGTAAACGTTTGACCACGTCAAAAATTAATATGTTACATTGTAGCTGTGCTGGCCTATCATCATAGGTTTGAATCCCGGCAAGTACCTCTAGCTTTTTTCAGATGAAATGTGGATTTAGGAATCATATGCTTACTGGTGAAGAAGTCTTTCGTGAGGAAACCCGCATGGCTTCTAACAGAAATGTCATGTGTACTAGTGCTGTGAGAACGGTGATCGGCTGCGCTACTGGTCACGTTGGGTACGACCTGCAAAGTGGATACATCTTAAAGTATCTCTGCTCACACTGAAAGGGATATAGCATGACGGTATGTTATTATTTATTTCATTTATTTTTTAACTTTGGCAAAAAAATCTTTAATCTCATACCATCACTGATATCTGGACCAGCCCAATCATCACAATTCCTGTCAATGGAATCATCATTATCTTCAGATTTCGGCTTCTTCAATGATCTCATCACCGAAAGAGGTTGATCATCAACATCCAGACCGGATTCTATGAGTATATCCACTGAAGGCACTTTTAGCTCTGCAATTGAATTTTAATGTTTTTTTTTTAATTGTGTCGGCTTAGTGACCGCATCACACCTGATGGTAAAGTATGGTGCTGTACAAAAACCGGATACTGGTGTAGAAGACTAAAAAGGCTGATCGATAGACGCTGCCAACAAGCCTGCCTGGACAAATATCTCATGATGAGGGAAACACGGTCTAGGCAAACTACTGCTCTAGCCGTAAACTAAGCTATTGCTAATATTATGGGTATTAGACAAAAATATTTACACTTCTACAGGTTTTATAGATATATATTTCAGGATGCAATGATTTCTACCTTCCTGCAACTAATTGAAATGTTAATAACTATATTCCCTAACAAATCACAAAGAAACATTGAGAACCAATGAGAATTGATCCATAAAAAGTTTACACCGTAGCGCGTGTGGCTTACGGTTGATTGGTACGTAGACAAAGTCCCTTTTACGTAATTTTATGTAAACAGGTATTGTCTTGTTTTCCCTTCGCACTGTATCCTGTCTTAAAACAGACTAAGCACCCACTCAATAATCAATCGTTATTCATACATCCATGTGTAGTTTTCTCTAAATAAGTTGAGTGTACTTAAAGGAAATATTAAGATATCACTATTTTTACAATTCGGAATAAGAATCGAATGCTGAATATACTCTCTGAATATCTCCATCTACAAAATCACCCTGTATACACATCCATGACTCGCAACAGGCTAATCTGCTCATCACTGTGCAATTTTCCGGTACCAGGACTCGAAACTGGGTGTTTTAGTGTCGGAGACACGGTCTCATATATTAATCAAATCAAAATAAGTATTATTATCATTATTGTCATATAATAATAATCCAATCTTGTAATATTCTGTTATTGAGTGAGTGATAATCAATATTCCTTTTTGAGATCCAAAAAACATGCTGTACACTGTTCAAACGAGAGCAAGGGGACAACTATTAACTTGAAATATATTGCAAAGCTTGGAGCAGTTATATTTCCCTGTAAATATTTTATGTCTCAATAAAATTTCCTAACTGTTGTAGCTCCTGTAGATATGATAAGAATCTTCAATCTCTTCTCATAACTCTTTTTGTGTAACCCTACCGGAATCCTAGTAGCTTTCTTTTGAACACTTTCAAGTAAATTTATATCTTTGGCACAGTAAGGGTTAAAGACTTGAAAGGCATATCCTAGCATTAGTCACACATAAGCTTTGTATATCTTAACAAATACTTCAGGAGTTAAGTGCTGAAAAGATCTGCACACCGCATAAAGCGTTCCATTGATTTTCTTAACTATAGTGTCAATATGCTTCGCCCACTTGAGGTTGTTCCTGATGAAGACTCCAGGGTTCCTTTGAATGTCGACTGGTGCCACCGTGGTATGTCTCAGAAATCCTCTAGCCATAGCAAAAGTTTTCTTTAGATTACAAGATGTTCCAACTTCGTAAGTAAGTGATGATGATGATGTCCTAGCCGGTTTCGGCCACGGCGACTGTTTCAACATCGGTTAAGAAATTTGAGGTCCAGTTTTCGGAAACAGCCAATTGCGCAGAAGATATTTTAGTGCTTAACTGGTCGCGCTGCCAGAAAAGTACTCTCTCGTCCGAGCTCCCTCAGGCCCGATGGAATGGAGAACCAGTACGATCGGGAGGGAGGGGGATGCAGGTTTGGTCGAGTTTTCCCTTCTCTGAACACCTGGTTGAATTGCGGTGTTAAAGAGGTACCTTAGTCACCTTTTACGACACCTCAGCAAGAAGAGGGGGGTGCTATTCTATTCTGCCGGCAGCCACCACGGCTTAAGTAAGTAAGTAAGTATTTAATAGATGGCTACTCACCTAGAGCATTTTCCGCTTCCAACTTCACATTATTATCATATGCCTCATTCACATCTGTAAAATTATAATAAAGAAATGTATTTTTTTTTCAATAAAAAAATTCTTTGAAATAGCACTAAATAGTAATGTGTAGACTATGACTTCAGCAGATTATCTAATTTGTTGGTTGCAACATATCAATTAGTCAAATCAAAGAGATCAATTAATCAGTTTAAAGGGAGTCTCTGTATGGATGAGAAGGTGGCCTGTAAAGCTTGGAAACCCCTCCCAGAGATGAAGCCTAAACAGGCTGTTCACTCCCCAGGCAACTAGGAGAATTTGGTTTCCTAGGGCTGGAAACAGTGATTGGAGGGACACCTTAGGGGTTTGTAGTCACTGGGAGTCTGACACACCAGGGTTGCTGCCCTCACAATGGCCCTTATGGTCTTTTGCAGGATATTCCCCCAGCCCACCAAAATAAAAGGATATATTGATACAACATTATAATTAATGAAGTGCAGGTTACATAGTTGTTTGAATAATAGAATTACATTAAAAAAGTTTACCTTTGAAGTATCCTTTGAATTTCTCTTCGCAAGCCACAACTTGTCGTTTGAAGCTTGCAGCATCACGGAGTCGTGGCTCACACTCTCCACAGATGCTGTAAAATGCATCACTTTCGACTGGACTTATCTGGTATAACACAAATAGCAATATTTTTCAGAGTTAATACAATACTAGTAGCATCACTGAGGTGTTGGAGGGATTGGTCCAACTGGGTTGTGATCACAGTACACAAGTGTATAGACCATCATAGTGACTTATTTCTGTCTGTCACATTTTGGCGTCAGTCTGTATATATCCAGTTATTCATATAGCTTTAGACCTTCCGTCATGGTTATGTGGGCCAACTTAGTGCTGGCAATTGTCAACAGATTTCCATCCCTTGGCAGTTGCTGCCATTCTTAAACTATACAATAATTTCCATCAAATGCAGTGATGTCACTTAGTCAAGCCAATAAAAAAAAAGGGCTGAGTCCACCCAGGTGTAATTTACAGTAAAAACTGACAGATTTTCAAACAATTGTATCCCTTATTTCACCCTCTTAGAGGAGCCATATTAAATAAATCCACCCTTTGTGTCTTAGTGTTAGCTCTGTTATTAAGTTTATCCCAAAGTAACAATTTCATGTTTCTAGTCACAGAAGTAACTCTAAAAAATATATGACGGGACAGATTTTTATAAATTGTGTTATTATTTTCACTTATTGTTATATTGTCGATGTTGTAACTTTCATATATAAATAAAGACAGTTATTTATTACTGTTTTAATAAACCCTGTCATGACTTATCTTGAGGATAAATATCAGTGCTTAAGTTTTCTTTTCATATAAACTAAGTTTCCTAGCAATATAAATGTATTTCTAAGGATGTTCGTTGTGAAATAACAGGTATTACTTACAATTATATTGAGAATATCTTTTAATAACACTGCAAATATTTCTTCTTCTCCGTCAAAATTATACGGTACCGCGAGGTTTTTGAACTCTCCTTGTGCATGACAACAACGGCACAGTCCACGAATATTCCACATATCAGACATTATTCAAACATTATTAAAAAAAACAACCAAATAAGAGAAATACAATATATATATCATAACCAAAACATAAGCATCTTTGCAGTTTACTTTGCACGCAACTGCTAGTGATGGGCAATTATAAAACGATTAAATTAGCGTAATTATTAAAACATATCGATGTTATCAATGTTTTTCAATCAACATTGATTATATAGGATTGAGGGTGCCAAAGAATTTTGACATTATTAATCCATTCCGCCCATTTATCTAGGGTTAGATACGCCACTAACTACTGAAGATTTAGATAAAATGTCATACGATTAGCAATAATTTTACTAGCATAGACGTAGCTACCGCAATGTCAATAATACAGAGCCCCAAAGGTGCATCAGCAATAATTCATAAAATTATAATAATCATATATCGCCACGCTATATCCCTTTCGGGGTGAGTAGAGATACATTAGTGATTTTATCCACCATTGCGTTGTATTTGTGGTTGTGAATCATAAAATGATATTTACAATCTCACTTAAATTCTTAGGCCATTGTTAGCGGATAAAACCATATGATAAAAAAGTGCCCAAAGTGCCTAATGCAGCTACTATTAGTACTATATGCACTTACTATTAGTTTTATTTATTAGTATCAATTATGGACCCTGTTGGGCATGATATTAACGTAGTCAAGAGAGCTTCAATATTTGTGGGGCACCATACCCTTATTTATATTGTCGCATGTAATATTATTTATAGTTTATCTTTGAGATAGTCATCTATGGTATAATAACATTTGTTAATAAGCATCCGCTTCTATTTGTTTAATGATAGTGTGTTATGTGTCGTAAAAAATATTTACTCTACACTTGGTCCTCTAACAAACTTTGATAGTGGGTACGTCTAAGGCATGCTACACCACTCGTTACATGCTCGTTAGTAGAATATTTAAAATTTACGGTATTGATGAAGCGTGTTAACGTAATATTAAAAAAAAATCTTAAACATACGCTATGAACTTTTTTAAATAATATTGGTATAATATGTTTTGATTCATGTTAAACTGATACACTTAATGCAAAGCTTGATTTGAATAATAAATCGAATAATCAATCTAGTGGGCAATTTAATTTCGTATAGGGCCATCACTAGCAAGTTCTCGCTGTTCAAGTGCCAACTGCCAACTCATATAACTATATCACGGAAATTGTAGATAATTTCCTCGATTCCTTCTCACAACCCTCATAACTTATGACGAGAAAATATTTTTAACTTTTTATATTGATTCAAGATTGCTTTCCTTGTAAATAATTGTTATACCCTATTATTGTCTAGTACTGTAAAGTACTACTACTATGAAGGGAGCATTAATATAAATATTTGACTTTTAAAAAAAAACTATAACACTAAAAAATAATATACCATCAAATGCTCTAAATAGGACTCGTGCTGTGTAGACAATTTTCCGTAAATAATTTTAATTGTTTTATTAAATGAATTCAGTGATCCATGATAAAAACCCGATTCACCAATGGTTTAATAACAGTGTATTTCGTAATAGAGCGAGCGATGCTTTATGTAGCCAAACATGGTTAAAAAGTGTTCAAATCGAATGTTAGAATGGACATAAGAAAAGTAGATTTCGTTGGCCTGACTTTGAATCTCTGTATATAAGTGCATATTAGTGTTATTTCTATAGTTTTTATTTAACGTTACAATACTAATGAAATCAAGATGAGAAATAATCGTTACGGCTCTATTATTATTGTTATGCGCGCCGAAAGGCAGACCAAAGACTTGAACCCTATAAAGTCTAACAATATTTGCACTTTGGCTCTTTTAATAGTGATATCAAGAGATAAACCACGGAGTGCGTTATAGTCTGTCAAGAAAGTCGTGAAAAAAAAGGAGGGCGCCACTGTTTTTTACATGGTATCCCTATATATTTCGATTAATAAATTTTGATACTTCATTTGAAAAAAAAAACAGTATAATATTTTTTAACTAGCAAATCCGGCAAACGTTGTTTTGCTATATAAGGTTTTGTAATATCTTCTAAGATGTTCATTGAAATTAAGTGATGTCAAAGACAATTTTGTTCACAATTAAGTACTCTTAATCAACAACACATTTATTTGGATAAATATTAATATTATTACGTTGATACAATTCTTAACAAATAATACATTAATTTCGACCAAATTTTATTATTATAAAAACGGTTCTAATTTTGTAAAAGTTAAAATTATGTATTTTTGAAGCTCTTCTGGCAATCTTCTATTTTCAAGAATTTGCTTCAAATAATATTCACGTTTTGAAGCTTTAATTGGCTTTTCTATAAGCGCCAGTCTATTTGTTTTGCGTTTTTTGAACATAAATCCAATTGAACTGTCTGAGAAGTTCATGGCTGCCATCGAAATCTAATTCTTGTTTCACCACAGCTAATAGTTTTCTTAGCGTAGGTACTTCTTTTTGGACTGTGTAGAAAAATTGAACTTTTTGATGAATGGCACATAGACTGAAATCATCAATCTGTTTACTAGGTCTGCCCTTCCTTTTTTTCCAGGCGTTACAAATTCGCCTCCATTTTTCATACCCTCGTCCACTATACGTCGAACGATGCTTTCAGAAACACCTGGAAGAAAAAGAAAAATTCAAACATTGTAATAAAAATACGAAAGTATCAAAATTTTTCAAGCGTAGTAATATAGGAAAGCTATACCAACAATAACATAACCTTTTAAAATTCGTAAACAATATTATCACAAAGCTAAAATATCACTTAAAAATGTACAATTTCAACCTATTTCATTTCTGTTACAGTGTCTAACATTAAAATAAGAGTACATACCTGTTATTTTAGCTGTTCGACCGTAAACATCTCCCAAATCAGAAAATAGCTTTCCCGTTTGAAATTCACTCATAAATTCTTGAATAACCTTAAATATGATCTGCCTCGTACTACTTTTATAAACAGTGCGATTCAATTTGACCACAAAACGGTTAAACGATAAGAAATATTCGCAGTAATTAATAAAATCCAGTAAACTAACCACAACAACCTTTGATGTGACAATTGATGTACTCAGTTAGACAGGAATACAGTGTTGCCATAACAAGTAAAAGCTTTAGTTCTCAAAACATTCTTTTCATGACTTTCTTGACGGACTATAATTAATTGTAAGAAACGAGGTTTCATACTAAGCGTCTGTCAGCCTATAAGTTGAAAGCAAAAATTAATAAATTTAAACTAGAATAATATAATATAGTAATCATTCACTTTACAAAATTTACCAATAATGGTAAAAAGAGTGAAATTGCTTACGTTTTAAATAACAACGTGGCTGTATAGTTGTTACCTTTGCCTTTCTAAAATTCGCAGAATAATATCGAAATCAATCAATAGATGTCACCGATAAAAATAATAGTGGATCCTGCGTCACGGTGTCAAGTTTTTCCCGCCAGAATATTAACCTAGGTATCGCGTCTAGACAGACATGTTCAGCTGACGTGAGGGACTGTGACAAAATAAACAGTTCCCAAGATGAGGCCTTAGCTCAAGACGATTCCTGATGATTTCAAGATTTCCACCGGGTTACCAAAATAAGGAGCAAGGCCTTGTTTAATCTACAGCTAATATAGCGCCCTTGCGCTACTATTTCAGGGTCGTCAACTTTTTGAAAGGGGGACTCTGCTAACTTATTGTCCTCTTATAAGAACTAGTGGTCGAAATTTGACCATAATTAATTTAAACTATACGTTTGCATATTATTGAGGTTCTATTGTCAAAAATACAAACAATATTAATCTATTCTTAATTTGAGCACATTTTTTTTATTTTCCCCTATGTGGGGAAAGCAAAGGCTTTCGCGCTATACAGCCATGTCGGAGATCTTTTCCTCATCAATTGACCATAGACATTAACCATAAACAAAAGAATATATATGCGTGTGTGTATATGTCACATAAATGGTGAGTGTGGCTTTTTATTGATTTAATGTATTTTTTAAACATTATTTTTACAAAAAATAAGCATTCTACACTCCTTTATAAAAACGATAAGTGTGATGTTCGAGCGGTGAATGATGTGTTCCCGTACACCGACTCATTAATATTAGTTCAGAGCCGAGTGGGAGCTGGCCTTTTATGCCAACTACAACATAATGCTAGATGAGGCCTACAGCAGACGAAACGGGAGCCGTAGAAATTGGCATGGCCATACTTTTGGCCCGGCAGATGGGTAGGAGAAACACCCTGACGGCTTTTTACTCGGTAGGAGTCCACTATCCTCACGGCTGCCCTGACGGTCTGCCCTGTAATAAGCACGTCTTGCTCCCCGGGTATTTGGTCGAATTTAGATTCTTAGGCACGGGTGGAGCGATCAGAGGGACGCCCCGGGAGTTTTTAGTCAGTAAGAGTTTGACACGCCGGGGTCTCTGCCTTCACAGTGGCCCTGATGGTCCTATGGGTCATCGTATGGCCAGGGTTTTACCGCGGGTTACAAAAAAAAAGTAATACACACGCTTGCACTGACGAAATGAGTGGGTGTAGGAACCTGCGGATCTGTACCAAAGGTATAACACCAATAGCCGTACACAGATCCTCACAAATATTCTCATTTTTAATTGTTACTTTTGTGTGTTTTGTTATTTGTGAGGACAAAATAAATAAATAATTATTTTTAGAGTCAGTGCTTAGTTATGCAATACATTACACAAAAATGACTTCTAAAATCACAGTCTGATTGCTAGATGTAGTATATTATTTACTTTCTAAAGTGTATTAAATTATTTTTATAGAAAGTTTTTTTTAAACACTCTACCAATTTACGTTCAGAGTAAGATCGACACGTGCCGAGTTCCAAATATATTTGAGAAAGACAACTATGAAATCGACTTATAGGCGTACAAAGTGTGATATTTCTCAAATGCTGCCAAGAGATGGCAGCAACGGCGAAATAAATCACGCAATCGTTATGTTACATTTCTACTATTTGAACTGTGTTTGTCGAGATTATATTATGATAAATAAAAATTTCTCTCTTCCTAAAAAAATTTTTAGAGGGACTCTTTAGACTTAAAAAGGATGCAGAGTCTTGTGAATTTAAAATATTAGTGGCGATGCTTTCCAAAAAGATCGATTTTGTAATCACTGTGATGAATCTACTAATAAAACTATTTAACAATTTATAAAATATACACATAGCTTTAGTTCCCAACACTCAAGCTCTTTAGAAATAGTCTTTCAGGTATTAATGAGCGATGAAAAGAACACCAACTTTGGCAACACATTTTGGCAAGTTAATGAATTACATTTGTAACTGACATATCACAACGGATAAACAAATCGCTTCTTTTACACGCTCTATTCTATTGGAGTGGGCTGCGTAACCGGGGTTCCACACTTGACTACTATATTCCAAAACGCTCCGAACAACGCAATTATATATAGGAACGATGATACTGGGATCGCTAAAAGATTTGAGTTGCCTAGAAACAAAACCTGACATCATGTTAGCTTTATGTACTTGTGGTGTATTAAATGAAAGACGGACTATCGCAGACTGAATATTTATTGGTCAATAATATGCAACGCAGATGATTACGGGTAGTTACAAAAAAATATTTTTTAATTATACCTGCAATATAGCACATTTGTTATTTTAGACAATAACAAATCATTAAAACATCTACTTATTCAGCAAGAGTTACCATATGTTAAAATTACAATCTTAGTTAATGATCAATTCATAATCTCAAATATTCATTTTGAAACTAGAAACTAATTATAATCATTTGCTGATTTTATGCAAACAGATTTCTTCCTAAATAAAACATTAGATAATAACTTTTTCTATTGCCAGATCATACCTTAAGATTCAGTGCTTAATGACAAATTAACTGATTAAAAATCACATAGATTGAACTTAATTAATTCTTATACTAAAAATCACTTTAATTATAATAAATTTGAGTCTTGCGTCGACATTTATATTAATTTAAAACCAACATTTTCTTCAGAAAAACTAAGATGCTATCCTATGAATAAAACAAAATCTTTCTAATGTTTTTAAATTCGATAGATCTTCCTTTGTTTTATAATTCACTAGCTGATCCGGCAAACGTTGTTTTGCTATATAAGGTTTTGTAATATCTTCTAAGATGTTCATTGAAATTAAGTGATGTCAAAGACAATTTTGTTCACAATTAAATACTCTTAATCAACAACACATGTATTTGTATAAAGATTAATATTATTACGTTGATACAACTCTTAACAAATAATGCATTAATTTCGACCAAATTTGTTTACCATAAAAACGGTTCTAGTAACTTAATCTTAAAAGATAGACATACACTGTCTGACATTTTTTTAGATCATTTCAAGAGGAATAATTCTTTCTTACATATATTTTTGGTATCTTGAACCGTTTTTGCAGCGCACGCAATGGAAGCCCTCAAGGATGAATAATTTTCCCCGCGTTTTTCACATTTTCCATTATTTCTTCGCTCCTAATAATTGCATCGTGATGTTATATAGCCTAAAGCCTTCCTCGATAAATGGTCTATTCAACTCAAAAAGAATTTTTCAATTCGAACCAGTAGTTCCTGAGATTAGCGCGTTCAAACAAACAAACAAACAAACTCTTCAGCTTTATAATATTAGTATAGATTTTCATAAAACATCTTTATTTTTCTAAACGACCAAGATCATATTTATGTCACAGATGTGTAACCTAATTTTAAAATCTTCTTACACACAATTACTACAGTACTGTTCGTGGAGCCGTCGAGACCGGAGACGCGAAGGCTGACGCACCTCACCGGCCTCGTCGGCTGCACTTCCTCCTCTGAAAGGATGCCCTTAAATTACCGAAATGGGGCATCTGCCTTAATCTCCACATCTGCGGGATCCCCGGGCACCAGGATCTTCTTGGCATCTCATGATAATGGCCCGGTTTTCGGGGGCCGAATCTCGAGTCTTCGATTTCCTCTTCTTTTTCTTCGCGACCTCCCGCTGCTTTGGCTGTTGGGGGGTGTTTTTTCTGCTTTGTAGCCAGCTTCGGCTTTCCTCTGTCTAGGTAGCTCCATGTCTGGGGCCTGGGGCGATGTTGGAGGTGGAAGAGAGGACAGTTCCTCCGCAGGCGTGCCTACATCAGGGAAATAGGGGGCCCACTCTTTTTGTCCTTCTCCTTGCCCTTAAAGAGGTTCTAGGGGGAGAAGGTCTGGGAAAGAGTAGTGTGTTGAGGTACACCTTCCATGCCGCTCGGAGCATCCTCAGCGGCACCAGCAGCCGGCTTAGACCTTTTGGTCTCTCGCGAGCTGCCCCTGACCGAGTATAACTCCTTATTTTTCAAGTTTTTTTTCTTACATTTATCAAGGTGGTAATTTAGCGTATACTTCAAAGCATAACCTTTTCCGCAGTACTCACAATTGTATGGCTTTTGACCATAGTGAGTGTACAAATGGACATTATAATTTGTTTTATTTGCGAAGGACTTGGGGCAAACAGTACAAACGTAAGGTTTTTCCTTGCTATGAGTACGCCTATGACGAATTATCCCTGAGCTATCTGCAAAGGATTTTCCGCACAAATCACAGCCAAAAGGCTTAGCCCCAGTATGGCCTCTAGAATGGACAAGTAAAGACGATCGGCTAGCAAAATTTTTATTACATACTCCACATGTATATTTTTCCCCATTGTGTTTCATCAGATGCTCCCGCAGCCCAGTTTTGTGGGAGTATTTCTTCCCACAAAAGACGCAGCTGTATGGTTTCTCACCAAAATGGGAGCGTAGATGGTAAATTAGAGTTGGTTTTGATGTTAAGTTTTTCATGCACACATCACAGGTGAAAACTTTGTTATTATGCCTGAATATATGTTGTTTTAACATAGCAATGTTGTAGAATGTTCTTGTACACAATTCGCAATAATAAATACCATTCTTTTGTGATAAAATTTCAAAGTTTTCTACATCCTTTTTCACTTGTACTTCCTTTAAATCCTGGTTCAATTTTCCATTAATTCTCTTTGGCACTTCTGTGCCTTTTTTATTTTTAATAATAATTGGTGTTTTATTTTTAGCGTAATTTAGCATTTCCCCATCAATTTCGCCCTTAGCCACCGATCCTGGTTTTAAGAGGCACTTGTGCGCCATCAAGCTGCGGTTTGCTGTATAACTCTTCCCACAATATTGGCACATAAAAGGCGTCAAATCTGTATGAGTAAAGGAATGGGAGGCCAAACTATCTTTATATGCAAACGCTTTGGGGCATAAACTGCACTTGTATTTCTTAACCGAGGGGTATAAGCATTTGTGCCGGCTTAAGTTCCCTCGATTATTAAAACTCTTCTCGCATACAGAACAGTTGTATGGCCTGATATCCTCATGAAGTCTTTCGTGGACTTTTAACCCCGCTCTTCTATAGAATGTTTTACTGCAGAAACTACAAGAAAATGGTCGTTCCCCGGTATGGATTCTCTCATGTTCCTTCAAACTTGTACCGTAGTTAAATACTTTCTGACAGTGTTTACATTTGAATTTCTTCTCACCATTATGATTTTGCATATGATGGACTAATGTAGATTTTGCTGTAAAATATTTATCACAGATCTTGCAGTGTAATGCCTTATTCAAAGGTTTACATTTGTGTATTTTGAACTTTGCTTCAGTCTGAAGCAATCTATCACAAGCGGAGCATGAAAGAGAACCATCTGAGTTTGTGATAATTTTTCTTTCTACTTCCTTACAGTTCTCATTTGGTTTTTTTTGTTCTATTTTTTCTAGACTACTTTGAGCGGTGGAGAATGATAGGTCCTGGGATTCTGAAACAATTATTAATTAATAATAAGCACAGACAAATAATAACAAAATTGGAGATATCAGACTGATTTATCCTGCTTCGAAAACCCCAGCATGGGGTCAAAAGAATATTGAAATGTTGCATGGAATATTGTTAGCATCTTTGGGATAGTTCTGCTCAGTAAGTACTTGATACCCTGGATAGGTTGCAGCGGAAGGCTGTCCGCATTGTGAACGATCGTGATGTGACTAAGCATCTTGAACCGCTCCAGTTGCGCAGAGATATTGCCTCACTGAGCGTTTTCTACCGTCTGTATCATGGCGAGTGTTGAAGAGTTATTTAACCTTGTTCCACCCTCTCCTTTCCGAATAGAATCACGCGCGCGTGTTTACGAAGTCACAACTATATGGTAACTCCTATCCCAGCTAAGACTGAGAAGTTCTCTAAATCTTAGTTTTGCCGAGTCATTGGGTAGTGGAATGGTTTTCCAGTGAGCGTGTTTCCACCCTCTTATGATATGGGGTTCAACCACTTCGGTACGGTGCCTATCGGCTACGAGAAGTTGCCCATAACCGGCATTCACCGTTCGTACGCTGCCTCGTTCATCGACAAATCAACAAGATAAGCTTTGAAATACTGAAAGCTTATTTTACATTACAGACGGCATTTAATGTAAATCAAGAAATCGCTTGTTCTTATTACGATAGTAGCTAACTCGACAAACGTTGTTTTGCCATATAAGTTATTTCTAGGTGATAATCGATCAGTTATCGAGCGGGATGGAAAATGATTAAATTACTAAAATGGCTATTAAAAAACAGGGGTCGGTGATAAAAGGGTAATAATTTAGGGATATATATATATATTAATGCCACATTATAGAAAAATAAAAAGAATAAATTTAAAAAATAATGTTAAGGGTGAACAACCCTTATCGCTTAGGGGTATGAAAAATAGATAAGTAGCCGATTCTCAGACCTGCTGAATATGCATATAAAATTTGGTAAAAATCGGTAAAGCCGTTTCGGAGGAGTAAGGCAACTAACATTGTGACACGAGAATTTTATACATATAGACATTTCTAAATGTTGAAAATTTTATTTTGAAGAATGAAAAATTTGAAAATTATTGTTTTATTTTATTTATATTATAAGTTTTTATATATCACAATAAATGTTATTGTTCGGTGTGATACATTTCGAAACATGGGACTACATATAAACCAACATTGCATTGTTTACAATAATATCTAGTTCTGTGCCTTTACACACAATACATATTCTCATTGGATTTTGCCTTTTTTGTTTTATCACTGCTGTACAGCGCTGGAAAATGTCGTTCCTTGAAACGCATAAGATATGCTGACGGATTACCAGTGTTGCATAAACGCTGCCCAGTATTTTTTTAAAAGTTTTGTTATTAACGCTAAATGATAATCAGACATTGATATATTCTTTTTAGTGTTAAATTTATATAAGCAATACGCATTCCATATTGAAATATCTAGTAAATAAAAAATAATTTCTTGTACCATTTCAGCGGTTTTCTTGTGCATGAAATCGTCCTAATGATTGCGTCGCTTTTGTCAGCTGTGCCCATTGACTTGCTATAATCTACAACGCATGAAGGTTTTTGAATCTGTCCACCCGTTTGGTAATTTTTCTTTTTACAATCTTTATACTCTGCTGAATGGCTAGTGGACAGCATCCAAATTTCGCGTTTGTCTTGCCATTTCAGTGCGAGCAAATTTCCTGATGATCTATAAGAACACTCGCCTGTCTGTAATTTTTCTGGCATTTTCGGCATACCTACACGCCGCTTTTTCACTGTCCCACATGCGTTTGTTGCAAAGCTGTGCAAATATTCGAACAGAGCAGAACTCGAATAGCAGTTGTTTATGAATAACTGATAGCCTTTTCCTAAATTAGGTTGCATCAATATCGCCACTTTTACCCAATTATGCAGGAAATGCTGGCACCTCGGATGTTGGGCCGGTGGAAACAATAACATCCAAATCGTATCCCGTGGAACAATCGCCCAATACAAACGATTTTATACCAAACCTGTTTCATTTCGATGGTTATATACTGTTTAAAAAATAATCGTCCCTTAAAAAGTAAAAGACTCTCGTCAATGCATGAATTCCTGAAAGGGGAAAATGATTTTTTAAATATTTCGCGCAATTTATCAAAAAGTCCCCAAATTTTTGCCGACTTTTCAGATTTTTTGTCGCTAAGCAAAGCATCTTTCGCAATGTTATATATCTATCTTGCGACATATGTTTGTTAAATATATCGGTTCTATGAACATCATGAGTACTCCAATACTCCTTTATAGATATTTTTTTTCATACGCGACATTGTAAGCGTTAACGCAAATAAAGTAAACATTTCATTTATGGTTGTATTGGACCAATTTTTCAACGAAGAAGAAATGTTATTTGCTGAGAAGTGTCGATAGTAACTGTTTGTGGCATCTGCAATATCTCCTACCAATTTCTCAGAAAAAAATATTTGGAAATAATCCAAAACATTTAATTTGTCTTTATTTTTTTCTGCTTTAATTCCACAATCTTCAACAATAAACGTGTGTACGTAAGGTTTTAAATTTACAAGCGACCACATATTTAGTTCTTCTTTGTTTTTTGCAGTTAATTCATCTACTTCGAGTCCAACGATAGAATTATTGGCCCCTTTCTCTTATTTTTAACAGTTATGCGTCTAACTACTGTCTTCATTTGATGATGTATCAGAACTTATTATGGGTCTAAGAATGACTAATAATAAAAAATAAAAATCTCTAAAATATGTATTATATATTATATTATTACCCAGATATATTTAAAGCACTTTTATTTATTTATTTAAAATATAAAGAGAACTAAATAACTACTATTTTTCAGTTATAAAAACGTTACCGTTTTACCGATGTGAAACCGTTTTTGGGCGTTGGTCTGAACAAAACTAAAATTATGCGAGTAAGCACTCCGCAAACGCAGAGATTAGCGAAAATTCCTGGATGTCGCCTATAGTCGACGCTCGGCCATTCGCGTATATATCACGGCCGTCGACTATAGTCGACGATAGTACCGAAGTGGTTAAGCTAAGCGTGATAAGGTATTTGTGCAGGCCTGTATGATCTCTGCAAGTATCAAGTGTTTTTTCTTAACTATTGATGGTCATTGTCTTTTTTTTGGACTGCACCATGTTTACCATCAGGTGTGATACAGTCACTGTGTCGATTTAGAATTAAAAAGAGGCTTCCTTGCTTTCAAATCTTAATCAAGAAAATGGTATCCAAAATACTTTGTATTTATTCCACATACCTTTACACTCAACATTTTCATTCATCATTCCATCATGGGCCTCTAATTTAACTTCATATGGGTATGATTCTGCCTGTGCCTTATCTTTTTCTAGTTTTACATTAACTTTCTCTATTTCAATTTCTATTTTATTTGATACTTCTTCTGTCTCCTCTTTTACCCATATTGGTTCTTCTTTTATTCTGACTGTAGTAAAATTCTGTGGCATCATATTGGAGGTAGGTTGAATACTTGCGAGTTGGCAGCGAGCAATAATTGGATAAGAGCCGAAGATCAGGCTCAAGGGCTCTTTTTAGAAGAGATCTATGCCCCGCGGTGATCAGCTAATGATGTTATCTATAAAGATATTACAAATACATGTTTTCTTAACTTTTTAACACTTACAGACATAGGTCCGGCCCCAAGCTGAATTTGAGTTTGTACTCTGGGTACTAGACAAAGATATACATACCTATATACAAATACACAACTATGACTTGCAGTATATAATGTGCTCATTAAATGAAATTTTAAAACAATAGTGGTACTTCGATATATGAGTCCCCTTATATACAAGTGTTTTGACATAAGAGCAATTCGACAAACAAGCAAGGTTACAGAGAAAAATTAATAACTTGTATGTCAAGTTACCACTGTATATGTAATTAAATGTGTGTAACAAAATAATAATTGGATACACCACACAGGTATTACATTTGATATTGAAACAAATTTATTTATAGTGTAATAACCATATACTGTGGTTGAAGAATAGGGACTTTTTTTACACTGGCTCAAGAAAGTGACTATAGTGCACCTGATGATAAGTACAGTGTAGTCCAAAATTAAAAGCAACTATCAAAGGGTGAAATCGGTTGATAGCTTCCATTGTCAGTTCAGACCCCATATACCACAATCAAAGGTCTCTAGGTATATGAGTTACTTTCCTTTAAGGGTAGCGTGAAGAGGTATTTATGCAGACCGGCTTGATTGCTGCAACTACCGATGGGTTTTTCTTAACTGTTGATTGTCATTGTCGTTTTTTGGACTGCACAATGCTAACCATCAGGTGTGGTGCAGTCAATGTGTCAAATCAGGATTAAAAAAAAATAATTTATACAAGATGATCCCAAAATACGACAGGCCAAAACTAGTCACTATGATGGTCTTTACACTTATGTACTGTGATCATGACCCAGTACGGACAATCGCCTTACTACAAAATAAAAAAACGTAATAATTTGAAATTGATTTTTTAATTTTAATCACATATCTGTATTTTTATAACATTTGCAGAAAAAATCTGTTATTTCTAAAAAATTACCCATTGCAGTCAATTGTCGCCAATATTATGACACAATTTTCTTATTACTGTAGTCATATGGGTCCAAAAAGTTTAAGAAAAAAGTTATTAATATGGTGGAACATTTTGAAAATGAATAATGAACACAGTAAGAGTTTGTTCAATGACATATTTTAATGTCAATAAATATTCAATATGAATACATACCTTCTTGGCCTAATGATATTATATTCCATTAATACGGTGTTATTCCTGTTTTCATATATTCTCGTTTAAATGAATAAGTAGTCTGTAATTATCTTTTAAAATTATCTACTTTATAAGAAGAAGTGTCATGTCTATCAATAAAAACAAATATTTTTATACAAAATAAGCAAAGAAAAAGAGAATATTTAATAGTTTCCCTATAATGTAATCTATATCACATCACTATAATTTAATATATCATTTCCACTCCATTCAGAGCAGAACGTTAATAAATAAACAAAAATCTATGAACTTTTTTTTGGTTCTATTTTCCCTCTGTGGGGAATGCAAAGGCTTCCGCCATACAGCCATGTCAAAGGTCTTCATCGTACTTTCAATTATAAAGGCCGTAGCCATATCTGAGATATATTCTTCTTCATCTAGTAAAATGAACTATAGTATACTTCATGAACTTTTATTTTATAACGATATGAAAAATTGTGATGGGATGAGCACGTATGAATAATTCATACGACAAAATATTCAAATGAGTAAATAAATGAATAAATCAATAGATAGAAGGAACTATTCTAATTATTCAAAACGACAAAAATATTGAATTAAATTTTATACTTGTGACTGTACTAAAAGTTAACTTCACAGAATGTTCGTTGATATACAATTCTTAAAAACACCTCAAATAAATTCAAAATAAAGCGATCGATATTAATAAGTATAGTTGATAACTTGGTGATCTACCTTTCTATATTACAATTAGACTAAAAACAAAAGTATACAGAGAACTTCAAAGATGTTTAAGTATATTTAAAAGATGTTTTCTACATAGTACAACAACAAACAAACAAGTGCAATATCAACGAATTCCTGAACCTTACTGCCTTATGTTTTCTGTAACATGTGAAATGTCCCTTTTGCCTAAATATATATTAGTATCTGCACTATCTGCTTCATTAATTTTTGTGGAAACTTTGATGGCTTATGTAACATTTTTTGTGTATTTTGTTATCATTTTTATATTGCTCTATGTTTCCCTTTAAAATAAATAAATAAATTACGTTTTCTTTAAAAGTTGATTACCCTAAATAAGGGCAATAAGCCCATATTAGAACAACATTGGTCACAACTGTTAGAAGTGATTATTGATGGACAGACAAATTTTGTAAAAAATATGAGTAATGCCAACTGAACATATTTTACCCCAAATCTAGGTATCTCGGTTAATGATATATTGAGATATTTTTTTATTATCATCATCTACATCGCGTGTTTTTCAAATGCTAAGCAAAGACTTTTGTCACCATTTTCTATACTATTCACTATTCACCAATTCTATACTAAACGTAACCAAATAGGGCTTTTTTAAGATTTAAAATCTAAATATTTCAATGTGATGTCATGTGTGAATGGTTAATACAAAATGCACAATTTGAGTCAATTTATAATAATGCTGATTACGATGATTAATACAGTTTAGCAGCGGCGAGCATATGAAATTTATATCAGGTAGCAACGTTTCAGTTAGGATAACGCTAAATCAAAATTTTGCGCAACGTGATTACATTCACAAAATATAAATCAATTTATTTACAATTGATCATAATTAAAATTTATTGCCAGGAAACTATTATTATTATTTTAATAAAAAAATATAAATAGTAATAAAGTGGAAAAAACGACATTTTTACATATTCTTTGCTTACAAAAAGCACTGCTTTTAATTGTGAATAAATTAGAAACATTTCAGCGCGACCAAGCACTCCGGTTAGTATGGCGTCGGGCTCCTCAAAATTTACTCTGCTTATCGTATTCGGTGTTGCGTTCGTGTAGTTATTTTTTATTAGCAAACGCTTTACTTGTTTTATAGGAACGATAGATGACGTGAAAGTGAAATATATTATAAGTGTATATATTTTCTTTTTGTATTCTACTTTAAGTAATTTATCAAAGACTTATTTATTGTAAGGTGTGCATTGCTTTTATGCATGTACGGGATGAACGCCACAGCAATTTAGAGATTATCAACAATGTTTTAAATTCAGCTTAACTTCGTATATATCACAAATAGAATCTATGTTTGATAGTACTTATTAAAATAATAATTGGAACTTTATTAAACAAAAGAATTTTTAAATATTTTTAGGAGACTTTTCCTCTTGCGAATGACAGCACTGCAATAAAAAAAATGACCGTGGTATTTGAGCGCGCATGTATAGAAAATCGATTTTTTAATAATTATTTTACTTAACTTCAAAATATAAAATGCCTGAGACTATAATTGAAAGTGTCCTTACAGGGAAATTAGATAAAGCTATTTTGATAAAATGGTTGAATGGCCAATCTATAGAGGTAAACTTATAACCTTGCTTTTTTTTAGTTTTGTTATTATAAAGTGAACAATATGTTTTATATTACAGGATACAGTCGAGGATTGTGTGTTATTTTGCTGTGACAGAAACGAGTTTGTTGTGTATTTCTTGTCGTATTTAAGAAATCAAGCTGATAGGTAAGTTACAAAACCAAAAACTAATTTGTAAAATCGTAAACATCCACCTTACATTTTCGCTATAATCAATATATTACGTCCTTATAATGCTATATTACATTTGATGATAACTACAATTCCGTCTAGGAATGACAGTGGTCATTAAGAGCAGATGATCAGTTTATTATTGCTGTAAATGTGCCATTCAATGTGTACAGCAAATGTGCCATTCAATGTGTACAGCAAATGTGCCATTCAATGTGTACAGCAAATGTGCCATTCAATGTGTACAGCAAATGTGCCATTCAATGTGTACAGCAAATGTGCCATTCAATGTCTACAGCAAATGTGCACATACAATGTGTGTAGTCATTAATGTGCCATGGTGGGAAAGGGATGTTGAGGAATATTCAAGTATATAAATTACAGAAGAAGTGGATACAGCTAGTAAATACATCTCTGCTCACCAGAAAAGGGACATAGCATGATATAAAAATAACACTATACATACCCTTGTTTTATTTATGAGTGGCATGTCATATTTTATTTCTTTTTTAAAGTTTTCTTATAGGTTTTAGTCTCACAACTTTATATCTTTTTTTCAGTGTTTTGCAAACAAACAGCAGTTCAAATCAAATACTGCAACATACTACACCAGACAAATTTCTTAGCTCTTGTAGGAAGCATAAACGCTCTGTAAGTGACCCTACAAGTGATGACCGGACAAAAAACAGCCTCACAGTTAAGCATGATAGACACAGCACCCATGAATCACCAAACAAAGAACGAAAACGGGGCAGGAAAGTTAAGACTAAGCTTTTTAATGAAGACACCAACCAGACTGTGTCATCTGATGAATCCAGGTTAAGTTTTGGAGTAGAGAAACTGGTTATATCCAGCACACCATTGAAGAATGGCCATCACACACATCATACTGAATCTCCAAACACATTGAGTCCAGTGACTCCAAATTGGTCAAATAATGATCGTTGTCACACTCCGAGATTAAGCAACAGGCACTCCAGATCCCAGGACAAGAGCTGCCTAGGCGACTACATGATCAATATTAAGAGCAGCAATAGAAAGAAAAAGCCTATTAAGAGTGACGGAGACGTTGTAACGGTGGAGCTTGATATAAGCAATTCAGAGATGTTTCCTGAGATCGGGGCCAAGAAATCAAGCCATGTAAAATCGGAGAAGAGACGAATCAAGCCAACAAATATCGACAAAAGTCAATCATTGACTAGTTTCACATCAGAGGGCTTCCAGCAGCCATCGCCATTAGCATTGCAAGATAATGCAGTGTTTAGACAAGAGAAAGTGTTAAATGCATCGTCAAATAGTTTCGAAGTGGAACGCAACATGCTTAAGCAAGAACGGCACAAACTTATGGAAAAGTTTAACATTTTAAACACATCCTATTCGCAAAGTCAAATTTCGGTGCCACAAATCAAAGTTATGCATAGAGAGTCTATCGAAATCACTCAAACTTATACAAAAGCTAATGTACATAAAGTAATGTTTAAGGAGAAAATTGATATTCTAATAGAAATATATGGGATACTGCTTAAAAATAACTTAATACTGAGTGTAAATACAGAAATATACTTTCTAATATCAATATTGATCTCAAAGCAGAGCGATGTTGACTGTACGAATGCAGAATGTAAGTTAAAGGATGATAAAATGGATACATTGCTTAAAACTATACACAACTGTACATATTTTGCTGTGAAATCCTTGTGGAATCTGAGAATAATGTTGGAGATAATTTTGGATAAGAATTCACTGAAGATCTTAGGTGAGTATTATTATAAGCGGTCTTTATTTAACAAAATGTTCTCAAACCTTGTTAATAGGTGGGTAATTCTGGAACCACACTGGTATCTCCAGCCTGATATTGTGGAGGATGAGCCGCTGGTTGTTTTCATGAAGTACATTGACAGCTTATAATTTCTTTCAACCTTTCACAGCATTGTCATCTTAATACTAATTATTTTAAAACATACATAAATAAATTGACGAGACGCCGTGCTGGTTTGCACCCTTTTGTGGTTGACATTCCTGCTGCTCGCACTAAGCGATTTGCCTCCTCCTTTTTGCTGCGAACCGCGAAGGAGTGGAACTCGCTTCCTGCGTCTGTGTTTCCGGCGTCTTATGACATGGGAATCTTCAAACGTCGAGTGAGTCGGTATTTGCCGGGTGAGCGCGCTCCATCGTCGGCCTCATCATCACTTTCCAGCAGGTGAGATTGAGGTCAAGCGCAAGCCTGTATGTAATAAAAAAAAATACAATGTGCTGTAAATAAAGTAAACTGATTGTTTAGGGGAAAATAAGAAAGTGCGAAGTTTCTACCCGGAATTGGCTAAGTTTTTGCTCAACTGCTACGGCTTGAGATGCGAGGCCGAATCAACTCAGGTAATATTTGATTTGATTACATTAGATAATTTTCGTACTGCATGTGAATCCCTAAAAATACTCTCAGAAAAAGCCATACGCGGGCCGGGATAAGCCTTAACTTATGCCGTTGCAAAAAATGCACCCTCGTAGGCGGGATGATTTATAATAAAAAAAGAGATTGCGATAATTTGAAACAATGATATGAAGTACTTACCGAGCAGCGGTATTCCAGGCACTTTACAACCACTCACTATGTATGTAATTTAATGCGAATGTGGAGTATGGTTTTTGAGCAGTTGTGTTGTGTGTTGCGAGTTTGAAAGGATTAATATGCGATTATAGTGGAGAAGGAAAGGATGCGATGCGACGTGTAGTTTTAAAAGAATGCGATGCGGTGTTTGGTTTAAATGCGAGAGCGTTAAGAAAGTGAGAATGAATGAATGTTCGCTAGGTGGCGTTGAGGATTCGGTGCGTTTACATTATTAATTTTATTGCTGTTCTGGAGTTGCGCCTTTTGGCGTGACTAAGCCATACACCATACAAACATTTTCATATATGTGTGGTGTTTACGCACTGCGAACGTCAAACGGTTTCTATCGTTTTATTGAGCCTCTGATTGAGATCAGAATATCGACAGGCTGAAGAAACAATAGTACTGTTACTGGCGCGGGGTATTAAAACGCCGCTGTTGAACAATCGATATACCGACCGATCAAACGGTGAGGTACACACACACACTACTTTCACTCCACGACACCGGCGGCGCCGAAGAAGGATAGTTCAGTCAACTGCTGCTAACCGGTGCGTTTTCGCACCGAGGCGCAGTTCTACTCCGACGCAGCCTTGAGTTTCTTTCGGCGTTTCTTCTCAAGGTAGTCACTTCCGAAACGCTGGTAGATCACCCGTAGGGTTAGTACTTTATTTGGCTGGCGGTCCAAGTCGAGGTTCGTACCCACAGGGGTGCCCTTGCATTGCCACACAGCCCATAAGCTCGCTGGCTGAGCACCTTCTGTGCTCGCCCCCTAAGCCCGGTTGAGCTGAAAATGCCTTTCCCGGCAATCAGTAGTTAGTCCGCTTCAAAAAAAAAAAAAAAACAATCGATATATTAATCAAAGAGAGTTACAACCAGAGACGGGCAAAATGTAATCTGATTCATGATGAACGATTACAAAATGTAGTCGTAATTTTAGTTTTCTTGCTCTGTAATCATGATTAAATCCAATTAAAACATTAAGAAATGATAAATGTTCATACGATCTGGGATTTTGTAGTGTTTAAAATATAAATGAGCAAAATGCAGTCATATTAATGGTAAAAAACGTAAAATGTAATTGTTAATCTTTTTTATTAATCTGATTACATTTTGGCCATCTATGGTTACAACATTAGCATGCAGTCACAGGAATGTCTCAAATCTCTATCTAATTAAAATCTATCTGAATGAACGGCTTAGTTGGGCGGCAGTCCTTTAGTCCATGGGTCGACGATATTTTCTTATAAAAAGTCCACAAATATTATGAGTATATTGGTGCGGGCCACATTTCATATAAGAAACACAATTTGTTTAGATAAAACTAATTTTTGCATTTTTAACCATATTTATTGATACTCTCATTTTCGCTTGAACTGAATTTCCGGCTTCCGCACACGCAAAACAATGAAATAGAAACTTATTTTTAATTTATCGCTTGCGGTGCAGCGTTCTGAGGAACGGATCTTACCTGCGCGGGCCGCATACGGGCCGCGGGCCTCTGGTTGCCGACCCCTGTTTTAGTCCAATTCGAAACAACACTGAGAAAATATCCAATTAACTAAATAAACAATTTTATTTTCCAGCGTAAACTTAAAATTGTATTTTTTTCAAATTCAATTATAACTTTTCCTACATTTTAACTTTGCACGGAACCCTCGGTGCGAGATTATGACGCGTAGTTGGCCGATATTTTTATAGAAATTAAAACATCGGTTTCGTATAATAGTTCTATTTCTCATTAAGATATTTGGTATTTTGTCTTGTTTATAATAAGGTTTTGCAGCTCTCCCCTAGCCTATGATTTATACTTTTGGAGCACCAGTCTCTTTGAGCTTCACATCGCTTTCTTACCCCGACTCGTCATAATAACCACGTCACTCTCGATTTTAATCGTAGTGCAGTCCAAAAAAACGATGACTATCAGTTTATCAGACGACAGTACAGAAAAAGCCAATCAAAAGTAGCAGTGACTAGCTGACCCGGCAAACGTTGTTTTGCCATTTAAATTATTTCTAGTGAATGTCTTCTGTATTATAATATACAATTTTGGTCATAGTGGCTTTCACGTAAAAGGTAGGTATATGCTGTCGCGGACTTTTATTTAGAACTAGTCAGGACAAACAATCCTACGCTACATCATCTTTGTGTAACTCCAATGGTTTAGGCAGTGTACGCCAAGATAGCTCTCAGAGGCCACATTTTTTCCGACTTAATTGACATGTATCGTTATATTACGACTAAAGTTACATAAAATCATTACAAATTGTAGCCTATATGTGATTCCGATATATAATCTATATTACTGCGGCAGTTTCATGCAAATCCGTCCAGTAGTTTTATCGTGAAAGAGTAACAAACATATTTACAAACTTTCGCATTTACAATAAGTAGAATTTTTCTGGCTTGCCTAGATATCTCTGCACGCTTCATTTAAAAAAGCCAATATCACAGGACAGAGGGAACACGCTCGCCGGAAGACCATTCCACTGCCCTACGACACGGCTGCAGTAAGAGTTAGAGAACTCCTCAGTTCTGGCCGGGATGTGGGTTGCCGTATAGCGGCGACTCCGCAAACCTGCGCGCGTGGTCTTTTTATGGAAGGGAGAGGGTGGAGCAATCTATACTAATATTATAAAGCTGAAGAGTTTGTTTGTTTGTTTGAACGCGCTAATCTCTGGAACTACTGGTTCGAATTGAAAAATTCTTGTGGTGGTGAATAGACTATTTATCGAGGAAGGCTATAGGCTATATAACATCACGATGCAACTATTAGGAGCGAAGAAATAATGGAAAATGTGAAAAAAACGGGGAAAATTAATCATCCTTGAGTGCTTCCATTGCGTGCGCTGCGAAAACGGTTCAAGATACCAAAAATATATGTATGAAAGAATTATTCCTCTTAATATGATTTAAAAAAATGTCAACGACAGTATATGTCTGCCTTTTAAGATTAACTCACTAGAGCCGTTTTTATGGTAATCGAATTTGGTCGAAATTAATGCATTATTTGTTAAAAGTTGTATCAACGTAATAATATTAATCTTTATCCAAATAAATGTGTTGTTGATTAAGAGTATTTAATTGTGAACAAAATTGTCTTTGACATCACTTAATTTCAATGAACATCTTAGAAGATATTAAAAAACCTTATATAGCAAAACAACGTTTGCCGGATCAGCTAGTGTTAAATAACTCTTTAGAACTCTTGCCGTGATTTAGATGATAGGAAACTCCCAATGAGGCAATATCTCTGCGCAATTGGAGCCGTTCAAGATGCTCAGCGACTGGTTGGGATTTTAAATGTTATAGGAGAAGCCTAAAGTGCAGGAGAACCGTCCAGCCAACGACGTGGTATGCTTCAATGTGGACACAGACAACGCTGAAAACTTCCCCTCGGTGCAGAGCTTCCAGAACTTCAAAAAGCAGAGGGACATGTTCTACGAGATATTGAGGTACCTACTGAAAGAAAGAAAAGAAAGAAAGAAAAAGTTTATTGAGCCAAAAGATAACAACACACAACAAACATATTTATATAAAAACAACAATGAAAGAATACATAACATCACATCATGTATCCTGTGTGGTGCTACCCGTCTCAAAGAGCACTCAGCTCAGCGTGTGCTGGGCGACGCTGCACGCGCCATCCAGCGCTGATTGTCAGCCGACGCTCAGGGGAATCGACGACGCTGACGGCGACCTCCAGAATTGTAGAGTCCTTAAACCCATCTCTCACAGAAGTTGAGCCTGAGTAATGCTCGTAATCATTAGCAGCCCAATGCAGGGAACTAAGTACTCGCTTTCCTGAAGATTTTTTTTTTACACTGGTTCGACATAGTGACTACAGAGTACCTGATGGTAAGCACAGCGTAGTCCAAAACCGAAAGCGACTATCAAAGGATGAAAATCCATTGATAGTCTACATCGTCATGTCGGCCCACATATACCGCGACTGAAGGTCTCTAGGTATATGAGCTACTGGATATACACAAGCTGATCCCGAAACGCGACAAGCCGAAACTGGTCACTATGACGGGCTTCACACCCATGTACTGTGGTCGCGATCCAGACGGGCAACGACGCCCTACCACCTCGCTGCTGCTCGTTTAGCAGCACCCGGGAGTCACGTGTAGGGAAGCCAGGGTAGAGCCTACGAACGCGAGCAGCTTCGACTCCCAAAATGCAGGTTACCAGGTTATACCGTGACGGAAGGTCTCCAGGTATGAACAATTGGATATATACAAACTGATCCCAAAACGCGACAGGCCGGAGCGAGTCACTATGACGTCTAAGGATCTCCCTGCCAGTCTGTTTCTTACTGCCGATATATCTGAAGGCCATAAATGAAACTTTGGATGATTTGGTTTGGTCTGTATGGCATTTAATAGAAACGTTATGAGTACAAGTGCTGTGAGACCGGCGGTCAGTTACTCTACTGGTCACGTTGGGCGCGAACTATAAGCGCAAAGTGGATACAGCCACTAATATATCTCTGTTTATCCCGAATGTGGTATACCGTGATGATATGTAATTAAATTGGATGAATTCCAGATGGTACCAAGAGGGCGGTACGATAGGTGTGGGCGGCGTGACACGTAGTTCGTTCCGCGCTCGGGTGAAGGCGCTAGTGAGCGCCGGTGCCGCGCCCGCCAACCACAAGCACCTCTGCGCTTTGTTGCTGCATCATTTGAAGTACCAGGCGCAATACACACAGGTATTATAATATTTACTAACAACTACACACATAAACCTAGTTCCAAATTAAGCTAGCGCTTGTACTATGGGTACTAGACAAAGATAAACATACTTAATCCATTAACGCCGAGATGATTAGAATTTTTACTAACTTTTCAACGAGTTTATTTATTATGTTATCGGACCAAAAAATAATGCGATACCTCTGTTCCACCGCGAAATTTAAAGCTCTTTCAGAATCTAATCTATCTTTCTTTTTGGGAGTCGAAGCTGCTCGCGTCCGTAGGCTGTACCCTAGTTTCCCTACACGTGACTCCTGGGTGCTGCTAAACGAGCAGCAGCGAGGTGGTAGGGCGTCGGTGCCCGTCTGGATCGCGACCACAGTACACGGGTGTAAAGCCCGTCATAGTGACCAGTCTCGGCTTGTCGTGTTTCGGGATCAGC
This sequence comes from Automeris io, assembly GCA_036320925.1. Lineage (NCBI taxonomy): Eukaryota > Metazoa > Arthropoda > Insecta > Lepidoptera > Saturniidae > Automeris > Automeris io. The sequence goes on along the minus strand of JAUDJH010000031.1, from coordinate 5,415,457 downwards.
TTGTGTATGTCCAGTAGCTCATATACCTAGAGACCTTCAGTCGCGGTATATGTGGGCCGACATAACGATGTAGACTATCAATGGATTTTCATCCTTTGATGGTCGCTTTCGTTTTTGGACTACACTGTAGTTACCATCAGGTACTCTGTAGTCACTACGTCGAGCCAGTGTAAAAAAAAATACCAGCGCTGCAGAGTCCAGTGTTCATGTCTGATTTCTTTATATTATGTCGTACTATTGTCTGGCTGCTACTGATTAAATGTTTTCTTTTCTCTTTCGTGTATAATTGACTTTATGTAACGTGTTGTGTAGCTATTATTAGAATAAATAAATAAACAAATTTCAGGAATCCAAGATAAGCAAGCTCCAACGGAGGTTGGTCTTCCCGAACGCTCCGGAATCTCATAGACTGCCGCATTTCACTGAGAAGGAACTTTTTTACAAGTAATACCTCTTTTAATGTATTTATTTAATTAAATACTCTTAATCAACAACACATTTATTTGGATAAAGATTAATATTATTACGTTGATACAACTCTTAACAAATAATGCATTAATTTCGACCAAATTTTATTACTATAAAAACGCTTATAGTGAGTTAATCTTAACAGATAGACATATACTGTCGCGGACATTTTTTTAGATCATTTCAAGAGGAATAATTCTTTCTTACATATATTTTTGGTATCTTGAACCGTTTTCGCGGCGCACGCAATGGAGGCTTCCAAGGATGAATAATTTTCGCCGTTTTTTTTCACATTTCCCATTATTTCTTCGCTCCTAATAGTTGCATCGTGATGTTATATAGCCTAAAGCCTTCCTCGATAAATAGTCTATTCAACACAAAAAGAATTTTTCAATTCGAACCAGTAGTTCCAGAGATTAGCGCGTTCAAACAAACAAACAAACTCTTCAGCTTTATAATATTAGTATAGATGACGATGGTCTATACTGGGTCGAGACCACAGTACACGAGTCTGGAAACCGTCACAGTGACTTTCGCTTTGGACTGTCGCGTTTCGAGATCAGCTTGTATATATCCAGTAGCTCATATACCTAGAGACCTTCAGTCGTGATAGTTTTGATAGACGCTTTCGTTTTTGGACTATACTATGCTTACCATCAGATGAATTATACATACTTTGACGAGCCAGTGTAAGAAAAAAAAAGTCATCTGTACTATGAGAGCAGTTGCGCCACTGGTCACGTTGGGCACGACATATAAGGGCAAAGTTGGATACAGACACTAATGTATCTCTGCTATCTCTTTTCTTCAGTTGCGCAGAGATGTCGCCTCACTGAGCGTTTTCTACCGTCTGTATCATGGCGAGTGTTCTGAGGAGTTGTTTGACCTTGTTCCACCCTCTCCCTTCCTGAATAGAACCACGCGCGCGGGTTTGCGGTGTCACAGCTATACGGTATCTCACATCCCGGCTAGGACAAAGAAGTTCTCTAACTCCTTCTTTTGCCGTGTCGTTGGGCTGTGGAATGGTCTTCCGGCGAGCGTGTTCCCTCCATCCTATGGTATGGGATCTTTTAAACGTAGCGTGAAGAGATATTTGTGCAGGCTGGCATGATCGCTGCGACTACCGATGGGTTTTTTCTTACCTTTCGATAGTCGTTGGCGTTTTTTGGACTGCACCATGCTCACCATCAGGTATGGTGCAGTCACTGTGTCGAGTCGGTATAAAAAAAAAAAAAAAAGAAAGTTTTTGACTCTCTTAATTCGTTTCCAGGGAATTTATAGCGAACGCGGAGAGTGAGAATTTCCGCGTTCATCTGCGAGACGCCCTTTCCGCTGAGATCATAACCCTGGACTCCGCTCACGTCTCTCTCGAGGATCGGGGAAACTGTAAGTATGTGGCATACTCACTATCTATTTATTTATTTCTGTCTTTAACATTATCTATTTTCTAATTCTTTTCACTATACTAACCTATCACTAACAACTATTTTAAATAACATTATTATATCTTCACGTATTTATCTAAGTAATTTTATCAATACATTTCATACTAACACACTTGATATTTATTTCTTAATATCGTGTCGTGCGGTGGAAACGGCTCTAATTCAGAGAGCCGCGGGATACCGGGCGCGCGCGGGGGGATTGTACATATACACACGACGCGAGCGCCCGCGCACCCGGCAAACAGTCTTGCTATCACACTGAGACTAGATCCACGCACCACTCGCTCGCTACTTATAGTTTACGTATTGTGTTACTTTTGTGTTTGTTATTTATATTATTGTGTCGTGAACTTTATTTCTACTTGAACTATCATACTTGTGCTGCACCACTTCTACTGGACTTTGTACTGTGCTTCATTAAACGCTATCTACTTGCTGTCTGGACTTCTTCATTTCATTTCTTCATCATCTCATCTCTATCACGCTATCCTGCGCTATAGTGTAAGGTAGGTCACTACCATCATACCTACCACGCCAAAAGTACACTCAAGACAATGTTACTTAAATACCTCTATTGCAGATACTTTTAACCCTTCGATTATAGTTCAAGGATAAAAAGACCGTTGACAGCGGCTGGGTGTAAAACAATCCCAGCTCGCACCGGGTTTTTATCCTGACCCGGTATATCGACCACATCACCCCTGATGTGAAGCATGTTGCAGTCAAAAAAACGACTGCAATTGTATCAACAGTAAAGAAGCAATCGATAGTCACAGCGATCATGCCGGCCTGCACAAATATCTCTTCACGCTACATTTGAAGGACACCATATCATAGTATGGTGGGAACGCACTCGCTGAAAACCTATTGCATATTCCAACGACTCTAAGTCAGAGTTCCCCAAACTTTTTTGTGTCGTAGCCCCCTTGCCATGTTTTTCCGTGTTGGGTAGGCCCCCTGCTTACCTGATATTGATTTCCTGTGAATTTCTAACTGTAGTGAAGTTTAGTGTTAAAAACTTAAAGCTTTTTGGCGCAAAGTGTGTTCCCGCGCCGTGTGACGTGTCAGTTTAAAGCAGCCATTTCCCCTCCCCGTCTTCCCCTTTACTCTCTGTCCTTCGTGTTTCTATGCCATGGCGCTAGAGATAGTCTGTGCGACTATTCACTGGCGCTAACACACATAATATTTTTTTTACTTCATAGGTACGTTTATAAATAATGTATATGTTTTGATATTATAAGATAGTATGATGTAAGTAAATAGCTGCTATCGGTGTATGTGTTGAGATCCATTATCGTGGACCCCCATTTTCATTTCATGGACCCCCAATTTTTTTTTCGCTGACGAAGATCCTTTGCAGGTTGTCATAGACCCCTAGGGGTCGATATAGACCACTTTGGGAATCACTGGTCTAAGTAATAGTAATTTTTTCTTTCTTCAACTTTCAGCCTCCCGAAGCTGTATGAAAGACTCTTCCATCCTTTTCTATCCTTGACTGTCATGAGCATTGACCAAGCAGTTTCTCCCAGCCACCTTCACCAGATCATCGGTCAGTCTGGCTAGCTGTCTGCCAAATTCCTACGACCTGTTCATGGTCTTCACTCGAGTAGTCTCTACTCACCCATTATCGTGTCTACGATATACCCGCCCACATCCACTTTCTAGGTGAAGATGAGACCGACGATGACTGCGTCCACCCAATAATTGCCTATTCACTCTTGTCTTAAAGACTCCCAAGACATAAGATCCTGGAAATATCGACCGATGGATGCATATTCCACTCCTTAGCTGTTCGCATGATGTAGAAGCGAATCTCTTCGTGTGGATATAAGGAACGCGCACCACATACGAATGGTATCCGACATGGCGTCTAGTGGTTTTATGATGGAATGGAGCTTGTGGGTTTGGTCATTTTAAAAACCAATTAGTAACATAGAATTTAAATACAGCGTGCCACGGCCTCCAAGCACAACATTATACTACGGGCGTGAGAGGGGATCGGTATGGATGGCGGGGGGCAATGCGTCTTCTCTTTACCTCAACTCCTTTCTACATTCAACTCGCGTGATGACTACAAGTTTTCATACATTATAGCTCAAGATATCTCCAAAGAATACCTGACGCTGACGAAGAAGCTGACCCTCCTAGCCAAGTTCCTAGGGTTCATGACCTCACTGCCGTACTGCCAGACTTCAGAGCTGGTGTCCAAGTCCGGGGCGCCGGTCAGGGACCCTCGCGAGCTCAGATACGAAGCTCCAAAGGAGAGAGTTTTAGAGAATGACATCGCTCTAAGGAATTATGTGAGTGACTTTAGTAATGTTTGTTTTTAAAATGAAATGAAATATATTTATTTTCACCACAAACTAACAAAATAGTAGAAATTCAAAAGCAACATTTCTGTTACAAGACAACAACATACAGAAACAAAAGAAAAAACAAAAACATATTAACATGGCGAAAATGGGACCTCCATCAGCTTAAAGCCACAGAGGAAGTCTGCAGCGCTGATTTTCGTGGAGGGCCCCGGTCGTGTTTTAATGCCCTACAAAAAAGAAGGGATTTTTAACGGACTTTAAAAAAGCGGAGATACAATTTTTTTTTGTTATTGGCTCGATATTACTTCTATATTATTCTGTAAAGTTCAGTATAGTCTAAAAACAGCAACCGCTTCCAATTATCTCCAGTTATATGGACAGCAAAAAAATTGTAAAATATAAACATTTAGGTTACATTTCTTTTTCATACTTGCTTAACAATGTGACTACAGGTATCTGATGGTAAGTACAGTGTAGTCCAATCATGAGAGTGAATATCAAAGGATGAAAATCCATTGACAAGTCTACATCGTCATGTCGGCCCACATATACCGCGACTGAAGGTCTCTAGGTATATGAGCTACTGGATATACACAAGCTGATCCCGAAACGCGACAAGCCGAAACGAAGCACCATAACAGTCTTTACACTTGTGTGAGATCACGATCCAGTTGATTTAATCGCTTTACCACCTCAAAAAAGAAGTTAAGGGAGATCTTCCTTATAGCAGCACAGCACACAGCAGATTTTATTTTTTTATATTGACCCGACACAGTGACTGCACCAAACCTGATGGTAAGCATGGTGCAGTCCAAAAACCGCCAACGACTATCGACAGGTAGGAAAACCCATCGGTGGTAATAGCGATCATGCCGGCCTGCGCAGATATCTCTTCACGCTACACTTAAAGGATCCCAAATCGTAAGATTGATCGTGTTTGGGCTTTATAAAAAAAATTCAACTGACATCAAAAATGACAAAGTCCGGTTGATATTACGAATAATTTTTCTATCTATCATCGCGCTGAATCCCTGTTATGGTAGGCAGAGAAAATGGAACAACACCTCTCTCTATTCTTGCAATCCTCTTAACATTTATTAGTCCTTGCACTTTCCCCGATTACGCGTACTTTTGACATTACCCTACATCAAAACTCTCTTCATTTGCTCTGTGTAGGCAATTCTCGGTCGGCCTCGGCACTTACTTCCACTCACATTAATATATAACTAGCTGTCCCGGCAGACCTTGTTCTGCCCTATTTCTCTAAAACAAAGTCACATTGTTTTTTTTAATGTTAATAGCTTTCCCGTCAGATTTTATTCTGCAAAAACCTATTGGCCTGTCGGCTGTTTTTTGAAAATTGTTTGAAGGAACCTGGCCTTAATGCTATATGTATAAAAATTGACAAATACTGACATTAATATTTATACGTCACTCGATTGCTTTGCCTTCCCGGAACCCGTACACTGACATTTAAACTTTATGGTATGGTGTTAAAGTTCAAATTGACTTTTAAATATTATTACGAATTTTTTGTATGAGAATATAGAAAAGTGTTGTTTTTAGACTTTTTCAGACAATTTTTAAATTTTTCTCTCCGTAATAACCTTCCCCAGACTTCAACAAGCACAACAAAAAAGAAATCAGCCAAATCGGTTCAGCCGTTCTCGAGTTTCGCGCTTATACACATTTAACGATTCATTTTTATATTATAGAAGATGTCTCTTTCGTCATCCTTTTTATCATTCATCCTCTCCACGTGCCCGAACCATCGAAGCAAGCTTTTGTGTGTCCTATAAAAATGCATTTGTATTTTTTTTCTAGAGTCAACCAAATATAGACCTCAAAGGGGTCTTAAAAACCGCTCAGGAAAACGGCAGACTAGCGATATCCCTGCCCTGGGTAGTCCACTACGTCTCCATGCTGGACTATACCACGCTACGCACCAAATATTACCAGGATCTTGTGAAAAACCTCTTCGGGCTATACTTGAACAGGTTGAGAGTGACCCCGGAGAACAAATTAAAGAAGAACACAGCGGTCTACTTGATTTCTGTCTTGGGCTGGTTGTTTGATATGCCCCATTTTCCCAGAGAGATGTATTTGTACGAAAAGGACATTGTTCAAGTGATAGGGGCGGATGAGTCCAGCATAGACCAATATGATTTGATCGATGAAACAGTCATATTTGATCTCTGCCCATATTTGAGGGAAGTGAATGTTCTTCTCTCAACGTGTAAATTGTCCCAAGAGCAGAAAGAGAGTACATACAGGCATATAACCCCGGTGAGCCTGAGTTTGAATCCAGAGGATAGGATTAGGAGCAAAGAGAGGGAGTTACAGGTGAGTTCATGTTTTAATCATTATAAATATACTGCTTGCGTTTGCCACCGTGGTGACCCTCAGTGAGGATCCCGGAATAGCTCTTATATTTCCACCAGTAATGCATCAAAATGTACATAATCACACCAGGATCCTGTGCATGGCCATAGGCCTCCAAAGAAGTCTAATAAGTAAATAAGATATTAGTCTTCTAGAAGAATTTCCTGACGCGTTCTTCTGCGTTTCCATGACGAGTGTGTGTCCGTTAAGTGCTTTTGTCGCCATCTAGCGACAGGCTTGCGAAACAATCTTACATTTTTATCCTGACTCGGCATACTACATACCGCACCTGACGGTAAGCGTGGTGCTGTCCATAAAACGGCTACGACTGTCAACAATAAATACAAGCGATTGTCACAGTACTCATGGCAGCTTATACAAATATATTTTCTTGCTTAATTCGTTCGCTTCGCTTATATCCGCGCAAATTATGTGTAAAGTCATGGTTTAAATCCGAATTCTAGAACCGTCTAGAAGAGGAACTGCTCAAGAGCCAGCCGTCTTCGACCAGACGCGTCTTGGAGCTGGTAATAGAGAGAGTCACGTCGGCTTCCGTCAAAGAGCTGACGGCCACGACACTGCTGGACGCGCAGGAGCAGGCTCGAGACCTGGCGAGGAGACTGATCCTGGCCAAGAGTTCCGAAGACAACGTAAGTGCACATTACCAAAGCTAGAAACCTTCTTAGATTATTTCATAAAGCTGTTTATTATATTGGCTCGACAAAATCCATTGATAGTCTACATCGTCATGTCGGCCCACATATACCACGACTGAAGGTCTCTAGGTATATGAGCTACTGGATATACACAAGCTGATCCCGAAACGCGAAAAGCCGAAACTGGTCACTATGACGGGCTTTACACCCATGCACTGTGGTCGCGATCCAGACGGGCACCGACGCCCTACCACCTCGCTGCCGCTCGTTTAGCGCCACCCAGGAGTCTCGTGTGGGGAAACCAGGGTACAGCCTACGGACGCGAGCAGCTTCGACTCCCCAAAAGGCTACAACAGTCAATCAATATGTTACAAGTATATACATAATTGAATCGGGGGGGACATCAGATATGATAGTCATTCGTTTTTAAGATCCTTTCACATCTCCACGTAACCGTATGGCTTGTCCCCCAGGCGGTCCTGATGCGAACCCTGCAGAACTTCTACTGGGAACAGCTCCAGAGCCTTCGGAGCAGGGCGCAGCAGACGGCCGGCGCGCTCATGTCGACCAGGGTGGGCGGAGCTCTCGGCGCCTTGTTACCAGCCGCCAGCGCGGCTCTGCACTCGCTGGCTGCGAAGGCCGCCCGGAACCGGTTGGCGAAGTGGCTTGCCAACAATTGGAATACTACCGGTAAAGCCTTTCACTGAAGACCAAGTATTGCCTGTAATTTTTTTTTACACTACCTCGACTTAGTCACTACAGAGTACTTGATGGTAAGTACAGTGTAGTCCAAAAACGAAAGCGACTATCAAAAGATGAATATCCATTGATAGTCTACATCGTCATGCCGGCCCACATATACCACGACTGAAGGTCTCTAGGTATATGAGCTACTGGATATACACGAGCTGATCCCGAAACACGACAAGTCGAAACTGGTCGCTATGACGGGCTTTACTCCCATGTACTGTGGTCGTGATCCAGACGGGCACCGACGCCCTGCCACCTCGCGGCTGCTCGTTTAGCACCACCCAGGAGTCACGTGTAGGGAAACTAGGGTGAAGCCTACGGACGCAAGCAGCTTCGACTCCCAAAATATACCTTATATTTTCTTCTTTTTGAGGATAAACTCTTTGAACGCATCTTTTTACAGCGATTCTATGTAAGGATATCGAGGCAGAGATGAAAATAACCCTGGCCCTCGGCGATCTGGCCCCGGCGGGCCAGCGGAAGCCGAGCCTGGACTTGGAGGCCATCGTGGCCCCGGAAGCGCAATTCGAGGCCAACAACGTCAGCCCTGCCGATTGCCTCATCATGCTTAAGGTGAGATTATAGAAATAAGGACACTACTCATCTCGGCAAGTTACTCAATGTAACTTAAAAAATACTGAACAGATTTTCATGCGGTTTTCACCAATAGACAGAGTGACTCATGAAAAAGGGTGGGTATTGAGTTTGAAATTAGTTTTATGGTGATTGCCCGAACTGGATCTTAACCTCAAACTAGTCTAAAGGCCGTCATAATGACTCACCTGTCACGTCTCGGGTTCAATTTGTATATATCCAACTAGCTGTGCCCGCGACTTCGTTCACGCGGACATGCTACTTTTATTATGGCAGTAATTATTTCAAACTGAAATATTTGTACAAATTATAATGTAGATGCCGTCGATTCCGTCCTATATAAATTCAATAACACAGCTATGAGTTACGATTTTATAAAAAATATGTAATATTATGAGTATTTACCGGTTAGGACTATAGTCATGGTCCGCTCCGGTAGTATATTTAATTTACCTACATCATAGTGACTAATCATCTTGAACCGCTTCAGTTGCGCAGAGATATTGCCTCACTGAGCGTTTTCTACCGTCTGTATCATGGCGAGTGTTCTGAGGAGTTGCTTAACCTTGTTCCGCCCTCTCCCTTCCTGAATAGAGCCACGCGCGCGGGTTTGCGTTGTCACAGCTATACGGTATCTCGCATCCCGGCCAGGACAAAGAAGTTCTCTAACTCCTTCTTTTGCCGTGTCGTTGGGCTGTGGAATGGTCTTCCGGCGAGCGTGTTCCCTCCATCCTATGATATGGGATCTTTTAAACGTAGCGTGAAGAGATATTTGTGCAGGCTGGCATGATCGCTGCGACTACCGATGGGTTTTTGTTACCTTTCGATAGTCGTTGGCGTTTTTTGGGCTGCACCATGCTTACCATCAGGTATGGTGCAGTCACTGTGTCGAGTCGGTATATAAAAAAAAAAGTAGTCTTATGCATGCAAAGTCTCAGCCCGATCGGTTTAAAATTGACAAATTTTTTAAAAACTTTCATCCCCTATTTTATCCCCTTGGGGGTAGAATTTATCAAAATCTTTTCTCATTGGATGCCTAGGTTATAACATCTACCTGCATGCCAAATTTCAGCCCGATCCGCCCAGCGGTTTGGGCTGTGCGTTGATAGATCACTATGTCAGTCAGTCACCTTTGAGTTATATATATTTAGATTGTTCATACTTAAATGCCGTCCTTGTTTATTTGGGCTGACATAGTGTTGGCGTTTGGTGTTGCCAATAGCTTTTTGTCCCTTGGTAACGACTTGCCATCCTTGGAAGTACAGAGTAACTTCCCATCAGGTGCAGAATAGTCAATATTGTGACAGTATAAATAAAAATGGCGATAATTGTTGGCAATGATGGAGAATGTCAACCCGCCTGGCAGCTGCCATCGATAATGTTACCAGATCTCTTTGTGATCTAACAGAACAATGTATGGCGGGACTGTTCCTCTTCTGCAGCTCTATAGAAGAGTCTGCAATGGAATTTGTATATCTCTTAACCCTTAACTTGGCAGAATTTTATTTTTTTAATATAAAAATAATATTCGTACTATGTAACCCTTATGACCCAGGGGTGTCTAGAAAATAGTAAACGTGCGTACGAAAACTAAGAATTTATCTAAAAATTAATATAAAAAAAGGTTGCGCTAAAAAATTATGGCACTAGATTATGTTAATTCTGATGTATCTCCACAGATACGTTATCAAGAAAAGTGTTAAGGATGGCTTTTTTTTTTTGGTAGCCCGGGTGACATCCCTAACGTACTTCGGAGGCCAGTGAGGGCCCCCCGGTGTGTCTGATTTGCACCCACTAAAACCCCCGGGGTGTTCCACCTTCCACCTACCGGTATCGAGGGCACACGGTATAGAGACTAGCTCGGTGTTACCAACCCCGTGTCGCAGAGTAAGGGAGGAAAGGGACAGTCGATAGGGAGAGGAGGAGGGGAGAACACTAAGTTGATTGACTGTTAGGCGGTATGTATTTCAGGAACAGATGTGCCTCCTCCTAGACGGCGAGGACGTCGGCGACCTGACGGAATTGTTGGGTCAGTGCGCGACGAGCTGCTCGCCGAGCAACCTGTTCGCGCGGCCGAGCTCGCAGCGCGCCATGATGCAGCTCAGCGTGGACTTCTGCATCGTGTACGGTCAGTCCACGCACTCGGTACAAATGCAGAGGGCGCTGTAGTCAAAATTCGACCCCCGAATCATTGATTGTAATATTGTCGCTTATACCATACTGTTAGGATCAGAAGTTATTTTAATTAAAAAAAAATAAATAAATGTCAGGATCAAAAGCCATTTTACTAAAAATAAACAAATAACAAATATACGCGGTGACTTAAACTAAACACGATTTAACATTTACTGAGATAACCAAAACAACGACTATCAGAGATTCGACACAATAATACAATCCTCACGTAAACTAACAAGAGCTCCGCTCCGCATAGAGCCTCAAACAAGAATCTCTCGGCCGACGAGCCTGCATGGGCTTATAAACGGTTTCTATATTGGGTGTATAGAAACGGTTTATTTTGTTCCTATTTTTCAATCTATCTAATAATACATTTTTAAAACTGTCCGGTTGTCGTCCCTTTGCAGTTGTTATCGTCCACGGGTTGCAATGTACTTACCACTAGTGATGCCGCGAATAGTAAATTGGCCGAATCTATACTAATATTATAAAGCTGAAGAGTTTGTTTGTTTGTTTGTTTGTTTAATCTCAGGAACTACTGGTTCGAATTGAAAAATTATTTTTGAGTTGAATAGACCATTTATCGAGGAAGGCTTTAGGCTATATAACATCACGATGCAATTATTAGGAGCGAAGAAATAATTGAAAATGTGAAAAATTATTCATCCTTGAGTGCTTCCATTGCGTGCGCTGCTAAAACGGTTCAAGATACCAAAAATATATGTATGAAAGAATTATTCCTCTTGAAATGATCTAAAAAAATGTCCACGACAGTATATGTCTATCTTTTAAGATTAAGTCACTAGAACCGTTTTTATGGTAAACAAATTTGGTCGAAATTAATGCATTATTTGTTAAGAGTTGTATCAACGTAATAATATTAATCTTTATCCAAATAAAAGTGTTGTTGATTAAGAGTATTTAATTGTGACCAAAATTGTCTTTGACATCACTTAATTTCAATGAACATCTTAGAAGATATTACAAAACCTTATATAGCAAAACAACGTTTGCCGGATCAGCTAGTACCGAATATTCGGCAACGCTGTCGGCCGAAGCGCCGAATATTCCTGGAAGTAGCGTGTTTAGTGAGAGGTTATTTTCTGATGCTGGTAACATTTACAATGAAAAGCGTAATCGTTTGCTACCAAAAAATGCTGAAAAGCTTGTTTTTATCCATCACAACTTACCACTGATCAATTTTAATTACTAAAGTGTTGTAATTTGGAAATAAATAGATAATTTTGAGTAATATAACGTGTCTTTTTTACATGATTTGGTATTTGGTATTCGGCCGAATAGTACGTATTATTCGGCCGAATACCGAATAGCAAAAAAAGTGGCCGAATACCGAATAGTTGCCGAATATTAGCGGCATCTCTACTTACCATCACGTGTAATGTAGTCACTTTGTCGAACTGGTATAAAAAATGGTTCAATATAAACAAACCAAATTAAATATCTAGTGTTCAGTTGTGATATATATTCTAGACTGAGATTTAAACGGAATCAGAATTGCACTTTTGATTTCAATAACGATCTATCATCACACCGAATCCCTATAGGGGTAGGCAGAGAGAGAAACCTTCGCTTCTTGAAACATTCCGTGTACTTTTGACATTTCCCTTCATCAGAACTCTCGTCATTTGGCCTGTGTAGGCGAATCTCGGTCGGCCTCGGCGCTCACTTCCTCAGCACAACGCTTTATTGATAAATTTTAAAATAATTTTTCCAGTCAGCCGCAAGCCGGCTCTCGTAACCGAGGAGTTCCTGGACAAGCTCTACAGCATCTGGAACACGTGCTGCCCTGATAGGAAACCGCCCCCGCCTCTGGATTCCACCGCCCCTGAGCGCAGAGAAGGCCTCTCCCCCGACTACAGGAGTTTCGTGCAGGAGGAGCGCTCGCAGACGCCCCAGAGCGACGAAGAGTCCGGGCAGGTTGTGAGGGTTATCATCAACGGCCTGGGGAATGCTGATGAGGGTCATTCAACCGCACCTCAAGGTATGTAGCATTGAGTATACGTGATGTCCTAAAAGGAAGTTGCCTCCGCCACTAGATTCTATCCATCATTTTCCTCACAAGTGTGATGAAAACCGTCGTACAACACTCGTGTGCTTTCTTATCTTATGGCGCTTGGCTTACGAATCGCGTATAATTTCGTCTGTAATAACCAATTTACCACACTTTTATTATTATTATTTTTACACTGGCTCGACATAGTGACTACAGAGTACCTGATGGTAAGTACAGTGCAGTCCAAAAACGAAAGCGACTATCAAAGTATGAAGATCCATTGATAGTCTACATCGTCATGTCGGCCCACATATACCGCGACTGAAGGTCTCTAGGTACATGAGCTACTGGATATACACAAGCTGATCCCGAAACGCGACAAGCCGAAGCGAGTCACTATGACGGGCTTTAAACCCATGCACTGTGGTCGCTGTGGTCGGGTTATAATGTAAGGTCAACTACTCAAGGTCATGGATGCTATTTTATTATATATTAGCTCGTTAAAGTGACTACATTTCACCTGATGGTAAGTACAGTGCAGTCTAAGAATGCCAACGACCGCCAAGGGCGAACATTTGTTGACAGTCGCCATCGCTCTGTCGGCCCACATAACATATACCACGACGGAACGTCTCTAAGTATGAACAACTGGATATACAAGCTGATCTGGAAAAGTGACAGGCCGAAGTGAGTCACTATGACGGTCTTTGCACTTGTGTACTGCAATAACGTTTCAGTTCAGGAAACCAACCACCACCTGGTAATCAACTGATAAAGGAAAAAACCTTACTTACCTTTACTCAGAGATGGGCAAAATGTAATCTGATTAATGATTAACGATTACAAAATGTAGTCGTAGTTTTAATTTTTTTGCTCTGTAATCATGATTAAATCCATTAAAACATTAAGGAATCATAAATGTGTATGCGGTTGAGAACTCCGTAGTGTTTAAAACATAGATGAGCAAAATGCAGTCACGTTAATGATGAAAAACGCAAAATGTAATCGTAATTTTTCGTTAATCCGATTACATTTTGCCCGTCTATGCCTTTACTGCCTCGTTTATTTAGTTGTTTATAGTTGTTTAATTTTGTTTATTATTCTATTTGCATTGATACAGATACACGCAAAAATAAAAAATAAATAAATAAATAATGTATGTATGTGTGTATGTAATATACTTATATATTTGCGTTCTTGTGTATGTGTATTTTCATCTATGATATATATCTATCTATGATACTTTGAATTTATTCTCTAATACTGTGTATATGTAATTATTTTGATAATTAATTTAAATTTTATGAAGTAGTCGTATTAAAATGATTTCGATCGACTATTAAAGTCAATAAAAGCGCCATCTATTGATACTTTTGTAAACATTTTGTGTTTTATGGGTTAACAGCGCCATCTAGGTAATTACTTCCACTTGATATAAATACTAAGAGAGACATTACACAGTATTTTTATTTAGTTCGGAGAGCTTTCAATAGATGGCAGTGTAAATTGTTTTGTTAAATATTAACAAGTTTTATTCCCAGTTAGGTTAGCACTCCGCATCGTCCCATAAGGAAATTTGTTCCAGAAAAACTTATCAATAATTCTCTCTTTTTTAAGTCTTACAAGACACAATGGAGTCAGTAGACCAGTCGATGCAGGAGTCGAAGCTGGAACTCACCGCGGCGGGAGAGGAGAACAGCGAATGGCTGGAGTTCTTCGACCGGGTGCTCTGCCCGAGGAACATCGTGCTCCTGAGCGCGTCCCGGGAGGGCGGCGGGGAAGTGTGGCAGGCGATGGCCGCGCTGCTCGTCTACTTGCTGAGGAATAACTTCCTGAGTGAGGACTCCTTGACGGAGCAGTGTCTGGCTGTGTACAGACAGGACTGGCCGCAGGTATGTTGAACAGATTAACCCGGGGTATATTCTGCATAGGGCCACTAACTAAAGCCCTAGGGATGTCCTTCCAATCACTCCACCCGGGTCTAGAGATCCAGATTCTTCCAATCGGCCGGGGAAGGAACAGCCTGTTTAGGCTTCATTTCTGGGAGCGGTGGGTGTAAAGGCCCACTCCTTTAAAACTTTCGCACGGGTGGCGCGCCGGACTCTGCGCATCGCCTCGCTCGATGTAATAAAAATATTGTCCTTAATATGCCCCATTCAGTTTAGACAGGGCTTTCAAAACATATTGTATGAATGACGACATTACAATTGTGGTGAAATATATTATGCAGAGTAAAGCCAATCGTTTGCGCCATTTATTATTAATTTAAATTTATTTCTTATTTCATATTTATAATATTTTAACATATATTCTTTTATATTATCTCTTTTTACACAAGTAACACTAACTCAACATTTTATCCCCCTACCTACCGCATCCGTTTCCTTTTTATCCCTGGGTTCGAACGCTTCGTGAACAGTAAACGCGCTCGCTTTGAAAAACTCTAATAAACGCTACAACGCTGTGTTACACAACTGTGAAAACACGAACGCTCTGCTTACCCCCTCAACGTGTGAAATTGCAGTGTGGACGCCTGAACCGGGGCATATACAAGTAAGTTCGTTCCCGGATTCCCTTCTTATTCCTCGTCAACTCTCACGCACCACTAATGGTAGTTTTATGCACTTAATGCAACGATACACGGTCAAATCAAATCATTTATTGTACTCCGCAGTGTATACAGATGTTTTTTATTATATTCGTTTCAACAATGGACCCTGTTAGGCATGGCATCTATGTAGGCAAGTGGGCTTCAATATTAGCAGGGCACCCCTTTGTTAATATTTTTTTTCCTCTATATTCACGCTCGCAATATAATTCAAAGTTTATCATTTATATAGTCAACACGATTTCTAGGTCACGCGCATTGTTTTGTAACAAGTAAGTAATAAACAAGATTCAAGCTAAGACTGCCTTTCATTGACAAGTCTCCCACAAGCGGTGGCCAGTTACTAAACTAACTGAATTGAGGTCGAATTTTGACTACAGCGACCTCTACTTTTGTATTAAGTGAGTCGACTGACCGTACAGGATGCAGAAGTTCACACTGAGCTGTAGATATCAAGAGGTCAATATGCCCCTTTTGAGATGGACAGGATTTGATTGGACAGGCGGTTGATTTACACTGGCTCGACATAGTGACTACAGAGTACCTGATGGTAAGTACAGTGTAGTCCAAAAACGAAAGCGCCTATCAAAGGATGAAAATCCATTGATAGTCTACATCGTCATGTCGGCCCACATATACCGCGACTGAAGGTCTCTAGGTATGTGAGCTACTGGATATACACAAGCTGATCCCGAAACGCGACAAGCCGAAACTGGTCACTATGACGGGCTTTACACCCATGTACTGTGGTCGCGATCCAGACGGGCACCGACGCCCTACCACCTCGCTGCTGCTCGTTTAGCGCCACCCAGGAGTCACGTGTAGGGAAACCAGGGTACAGCCTACGGACGCGAGCAGCTTCGACTCCCAAAAACACACGATTACACTCTGTATAAGACTGAAAGCTAGGGATATGAAGTATTTACGTTGCGTTCATTTTATGACGTAGGCGCCCATTAATGGCAGGTTTTTTTCACAGATATAGGCCGGTATTATATATTTTCTGTGTTCAGTTATCGATGAAACATATTGAAGGATTTCTAAATGGTTACAGAGCACGCTTGAGAATCTGTCTGCGTGCATGAAGGCGGTTTCCTCGCGGTGGTCGCGCTCGGCGGCGGGCAAGTTCACGCTGTTCCTCGACTTCCTCGCCGAGTACTGCGGCGACATGGATTACGAACCAGTCGACTGAGAATATAAATACTCTAACCGACCCGGCGGACTTTCAACCGCCTAATCTATAATATAAAAATGAATCGCAAAATGTCTTGATAAGCGCGAAACTCGAGAACGGCTGAACCGATTTGGCTGATTTCTTTTTTTGTTGTGTTTGATGTTGTCTGAGGAAGGTTATTGCGGAGAGAAAAAATTTAAAAATTCCCTGCAACTGTCTAAAAATAACAATTTTCTGTATTCTCATACAAAAAATTCGTTATAAGTCATTTTGAACTTTAATACCACAGCATAAAGTTTAAATGTTAGTGGACGGGTTCCGGGAAGGCAAAACAATCGAGTGACGTATAAATATTAATGTCAATATTTGTCAATTTTTATACATATAGCATTAAGGCCAGGTTCCTTCAAACAATTTTCAAAAAACAGCCGACAGGCCAATAGCTATTAACATTAAAAAAACAATGTGTCTTTGTTTTAGAGAAATAGGGCAGAACAAGGTCTGCCGGGACAGCAAGTAGTCAATAAATCTCATGTTAATTTATAGCTAAAACTATCCCCCTGTCTCCCGTCAGACCCCAGTCTATATTGCCACCCTCCTTCGTCCTATTTTCCCCTCCCCTTTCCTATCTCCCACTTATCTAAATCTAAAAACCAGAAAGACATTTGTTACTTGTTTCAAATCATAGTGATATTATAATAATGTATAATTAACGGAGATCACTTAACATCTGAATAGCACGCTTGTTTAATTGCCTAATGTGTAAATAAAATAGCTTTTATTTACACTGGCTTGAAATAGTGACTACAGAGTACCTGATGGTAAGTACAGTGTAGTCCAAAAACGAAAGCGACTGTCAAAGGATAAAAATCCATTGTTAGTCTACATCGTCATGTCGGCCCACATATACCACGACTGAAGGTCTCTAGGTATATGAGCTACTGGATATACACAAGCTGATCCCGAAACGCGACAAGCTGAAACTGGTCACTATGACGGGCTTTGTACTTTTTTGCTAACCCGGTGGATATCCCTCCGGACCGTCAGGAGAGTGGTGAGGGCCACTCCCCCCGGTGTGTCGGACCTGCCCCGACTAAAACCACCGGGGTACCAGCACTGCCTGCTCTTCGCCTTCGCCGAGCCTGGGGATCCAGATACTTCCGAGGGCCCGGCGAGCGATTGGCCTTAGGCAGGCCTCCTCTCTGCGAGGGACAGTCTTTGTACTTGAAAAAAAAATCATACAAAAATTTTTTTTGTTCCTTAATTTTTTTTGACTAGTGTACGAGGACAATATAATATTGTTTTATTGATAGGCGTAATTAAGAAAAATGTAGAAAAACGTGACACTAGTGTTAGCACGTGGCTGCGTCCTTTATTTAAGCGATTTAATATTAATACGAATCTAGCTTTGACTCCCGGCTTTGCCTGAGAGGGATGGAAATTTTTCGATAATTTTGTATGGAATTATACATTTTAGTACTGAATATATCGTCACGCTATACCCGTTTCGTGGTGAGCGGAGATGTACGTGACGAAATGACGCATTTTTTAATGACGGGCGGGTATTTTTATTGTGTACGAATGTAATGTAAATAGTGCTTATGTGAAATTGTCGCGTTTATATATTGATGAATTTTTTTGATAGAGCCGTTTTTCATTGGACGATTCCGATAAAAGTAAATTCGTTCAAAACGACACGATTAAAGGCCACAATTAATAAATGACCTGTCCTGTAACTTTTTAAAAAATATATACAGGGTTACAACAGGTAACTAACGCAAAACATCTCAAGGGTAACTTTGGTATATCAAGACTAACATCTTTTGTTTTACGATTTTTTATAATTCAATCTTTTTTTCCCCATACAAAAAAAATAAATAAATCAAATTTGCAGTTCTGATCTTCTTAACACTCTGAAAAGCGGCGCGATGCAACTTGGGCAGACGATTTCGTAGTATCAGCTGACTGAACTTTAAACATAGAGCTAACGATTGATAGAAATCCCCAGTAAAACTAAAAAAATATATATCTTAAGATGCGTTATGTTTTGGCAAAAGTCATAGAACAAAAGTTGTTAGTCTTGATGTACCTAAGTTACCTTTAAGCGGTAAAGCGTTAGTTACCAGTAACATTGTATATATTCCATGTTACTATATTTCGCACAGAGTTGTAAATTGTTACGATATTTGGGACCGCCATTATAGATGTAACGTGAAAGTCACCATTGATCTCAAATCTGCAATAAAAGTCTAAAAGCTATCGTTAAAATATGTTTGGTAAAGCTGTAGCCAATACAGTTATCTATAAGAATTGTCGTTACACATTTCCTCCTAAGAACCACCATTTCTGAGATATAGCGATTAAAAGAGTTGAAAGAATTGTGTTCATTATTATATGCATGAGTACACACAAAATACCAACTTTAACTCTCAACTTTAATATAGAATTAGTAAATCGTATAGCCTATATTCTTCCCCCTTTGAACTCTGCTCTCACGAAGAAGGCAAAGGGTTTAACCATGCATGCTCATTTCTCTTTCTAACCCTCTTTTCACTCGCTTTAAAACTGAATTCCAGAATAAAAACTATCTTATGTGTTTTTTAAGGTCTCAAATCTCCATTAAAAAAATTACCTAAATTAGTACAGCGGGTTAAAGGTAAAAAAATAGACGGAATGTATTTTTTATCGGTACCGACAATGTAAAAACGGTGTAAAGTTCCTGGATGTTTAAAAAATGTTGACACAACGATTGCGCTTTTACTAGGGTCAATACCCCGTTGGACAGATGTTACAAACTTTGTGATTTTATTCGCGACATTTAATTATAATAATTTTAAAGTGGAATTTTACAAGTAATCTACATCTCAACTGCCTTCCATATGTTAATAATAAATTTCAAATATCTAGGAACTTTAAAAAAAATTGCGACTTATCGATGTCCATAGATAGATATATACTGCCAATATGTGATGTAAATAATATTAAATTTTTTGTATATATTTGTGTTGTTTTATTTAAAACGAAATATACTTTTATTTTATTATCCTGTCTCGACATGTCACTACACCAATATTGAAGACCAGGGCAGGGTTCATTATTTTTTTTATTTTTTTTTTACCCTGGCTCGACATAGTGACTACAGAGTACCTGATGGAAAGTACAGTGTAGTCCAAAAACGAAAGCGACTATCAAAGGATGAAAATCCATTGATAGTCTACATCGTCATGTCGGCCCACATATACCGCGACTGAAGGTCTCTAGGTATATGAGCTACTGGATATACACAAGCTGATCCCGAAACGCGACAAGCCGAAACTGGTCACTATGACGGGCTTTACACCCATGCACTGTGGTCGCAATCCAGACGGGCACCGACGCCCTGCCACCTCGCTGCTGCTCGTTTAGCGCCACCCAGGAGTCACGTGTAGGGAAACTAGGGTAAAGTCTACGGACGCGAACAGCATCGACTCCCAAAAACTATACTATAACTCTACTAACTACATTTACTGTAAACTAGATGTGGTTAATTGAAAGTCACTGTACGGAAACTAAACATATAATAATAATAAAATTACAACGGAAATGAGTTAAATTAGTCTCTTAAGTCTATATTGTGGTAACACGGCGCGCGGGCGGCGGCAGACTGCACACTCCCGCCACGGGACGCGAGCGGCGCGTTCCAGAACTACCATTCTATTTACTAGGGATGTTCTGCCGTCAACACCACACCTAATGATAATTATGATAGTTTTAAAAACGATTACAACTATCAACAGGAGAGAAAAACAATCGATTGTCGCAGTGAACATGCCGCATAAATATTTCACGTCTGAAAGCCATTTCTATTTCGTTTTCGATCCATTTTGACATGTAGCGACTTCACGAATCCTGCACCTGTGGGGCTGTGACGAGCGGGGTGTGCGGCCAGCACCCACTCGGCTGCCTTTATTCCAGCGCCCGTGCTACCAGTGTCGACCACACTGCCCAAGAGATTGTCCTAGTCTTTCTACCTTGCAAACGTGCAATATTGTTAGAGAATTTATAATTTACTTTTCGTTTCCAACACTAGAATTAGGGTTAGTGCGACCCAAATATTAACGTTAGATTGGATATAGATTTTGAACAATATTGTTTTACGAGAATTATGCTAAAGGTCATTTCAATGCTGGTATTTGAGAGTAGCGTGTTGTACCTCGCAATACAGCGACTGCAATACGCAAGTAAAGTTCGTTATAGTGACTCGCTCCGGCCTGTTACGTGTGAGGCTAGCTATACGTACAACGAGAGGTCTTCTCTCTTGGTGGGAATATACCAATTACGGCATAAATAGGCTTGTATGACGATGGCAGTCAGATGTTAGGGTGAATCGAACTATCAGAGGGTGGAAATTAGGAAAATCAGTATTGTAGTGTTTAGGATTGTGTGTGTGTGTGTACTCGAATATAATTGTTACAATAAATATTAGGTCGAGATACGTCAATGGGTCATTTTTGGGGGGAAATCCTTAGGATCTTGGCCGTACAGGGGGGTTTCGGCCGTGGTGTTCACTTTACCGGCTAAGAACCCCAAAGTGACTGTATATTAACAGGGATTGTGGCGCCTGTAATAAATTCTCCGTGACTCCGCTGCGCCGCGCCCACTGAGCACAATCCTGGTAGGAAACACCACCTCCTAGGATATCATACAGTGCATTTCGGCAAAACGCGTCGCGATACTAAATCAACAGAGTCCCAAATTGGTTGCTCACAGCCCCCCACCCTGCGCAGCCACGCCCCACGTGAAGGGGTCATTGTTATGGCGGACGTCACATCAATCGGACGTGTCAACGCCGACTACACTTTACTGCTTGTTGTATTTATATAGTGGTTTTTTATCGATTGCTGAATGTCTAAATTAGGTCATGACCACGGTATACGAGTGTAAACACCGTGATAGTGACTCGCTTTGGTCTGTCACATTTCAGGATATTGTGTATGTCCATTAGCTCATGTACCTAGAGACCTTCAGTCGTGGTATATGTGGGCCGACATGACGATGTAGACTATCAATGGATTTCATCATTTGATAGTCGCTTTCGTTTTTGGACTACACTGTACTTACCATCAGGTGCATTGTAGTCACTTTGTCCAGCAAGTGTAAAAATAACTACATTAATACCCCGCTTTACGCGACCCCGTTATGCGCGGTTTCACTATAACGCGAAATTCAAAATCGCGCTCAATTGCCCTTTTCAAAAATTTATCCGGGTTTGGACATATTGTCAGGTATAGACAATAATGATAACCGTGTCTTGACCGTGTGTCAAACAATTAAAAACAGTGTTGGGTGTTATGGAACGTAAAAAAAAACTCTACCCAAAAGACAATAGATGTATTTTTCCGTAAAAAATAATTAATAGTATATATTGTATTAAGTGTTCATAGAATTAAAGTGATTGATTAAAATGATTCGTATTTTTTTGTACAGATAAAATTTTAACTATATTTAACCTCAAACCTCGATATATGCGAATTCAGTTAACGCGATATTTTCCGGAACGTATTCCTCGCGTAAAGCGGGGTATTACTGTCTTAACAGACGTCCAATGTGAACTATATCAATTAACAAAGGATTTATGAATAACAAGCGAAATTAATTAAAATATATTTAATCTTCACACCAATATAAAGAAATATATTCATCAAAAATACAAAGTATTTAAATAGAAAGCGTAATTCGTGTCTTTACAATCTACGTTTGGCATTTAATAATGTAAACATATTTATTTCACAGTTTACAAAGTCCATTAGTATACATTATTTAAGAACTCGGTAGGTACATAATTATTTTAAAAACTCAATTTTTATCGCTTTACAATAAATATGTGGTTCTACATACTTAAAAAAATGATAAAAGTTTTAAAAAGGCTAATTTTTCCGATGAATGTCAAGGAACCCGAGATCTAATAGAAATGTCATGTGTACCAGTGCTGTGGGAACGGCGATCAGCTGCGCTACTGGTCACGTTGGGCACGTCATTTAACCCTTTCGTTACCGCTGTCCATTCCGCCGAAGTGAAGCTACTGAGCCGGCAGCACGCCGGGAACTGTGCACATTGCATCATGGCTAGTTGATGTTCGAATTGTCTCATTTAACTGTTATATATTTAAAGATTTTGCTGGTATATTAAGTAAAAATTTAGATTAGGATAATTCTTAGTAATTAATTTTTATTTTTTACTTCTCTATAAAATGATTGCCGGCGCTGGAGCACACGGGGCGTTTTGGAATGCTGTCTAAAGCCAGCGCCGGAAACAAAAGGGTTAATCGCAAAGTGGATACACGCACTAATGTAGCTCTACTCATCCCGTAAGAGATGTAGCGTGACGATATATTATTATTTTTTAAACGAATGGGTCAAGAGTAAAAACTATTTGTGTTTAAATTCAGTATTGGATATCAAAAAACATTGTCTTATTAGATACCAAATATCCTATATAATTTTGACTACGTAGTTAACATATGTCGGCCCCGTAAACATACAAATTTAAGTTCTTAATTCTAAAAATTTTTTTACAATGTGTAAATTAACAGTGCCTGGGCACTCCCGGGATCGGTTAAGTATTGATGGAAAAGACCGAGATCCATCATATTTGTATCAATGACTCGAAAAGAGAGTCTCCCTTTCCAACTTAATCCGACTGCATTCCATCAGCACGTGTTCCGTGTCTTTTTTTTACTTGGTGAAAATCCTCATAGGACCGTCCCGGCCACGAAGGGGGTGGCAGCCGGGGTGTGCCGGACTTTTACCAGCTAAAAACCCCAAGGAGACTACTTCTGCGAATTAGTGGGGACTGCGGGTCCTGTAGTCAATTCGCCGCAGCCTCACTACGCCGCGCCTGACAGGCACAATCACGGGGGGAGACGCCGCCTCCCCCGATACCAACTATTATACTTCGGCAGAGGCGTGTTCGGTGTCTACCTTAGCGTTACATATATAAATAGCCTTGTAACATTTCATTTGATTAATTTCGCCGGCTGAGCACCTTCTGCGCTCGCCCTCTAAGCCCGGTTGAACTGTAAATGCCTTTCCCGGCAATCAGTAGTAAGTCCGCTTCATAAAAAAAAATAAAAAATCACTTCATTGATAACCGAATAATATTATATTAATATATACACGCTATATCACTTTCGTGGGGAGCAGAGATGTATTACTGGTACGCCGTTCGCACAGCACTAGGACACATGACATTTCTATTAGACGCCACGCGGGCTTCCTCACGATATTTGCCTACACCGGTAAGCATGTGGGGCCTAAATACTTACTTAAAATGGGAAAGTCCAGTGGTAAGTGCCGGAATACGAACCTATGACCAGTCGTATCGCTGCGACCGGATACCGGCCCCTTATCGACTAGCCACCTCAGCCACAGCACTGCATTATTGTAACATTCCATTATTGATTACTAAACAATATATTAAATATCAAACATTTTGTTACATTCTGTTATATGATGATATCCTAGCCGGTTTCGGCCGCGGCGACTGTTTCAATGCCGATTAAGAAAATTGAGGGCCACTTTTCGGAAACAGTCAATTGCGCAGGAGATATTTAAGTGCATAACTGGACGCGCTGCCAGAGAAGCACTCTCTCGTCCGAGCTCCCTCGGGCCCGATGGAATGGAGAACCAGTACGATCGGGAGGGAGCAGGATGCAGGTTTGGTCGAGTTTTCCTTCTCTGAACACCTGGTTGAATTGCGGGGTTAAAGAGATACCTTAGTCGCCTTTTACGACACCTCAGCAAGAAGAGGGGGGTGCTATTCTATTCTGCCGGCAGCCACGACGGCTACATTCTGTTATATATACATATAGTAACTAGCTGACCCGGCAAAAGTTGTTTTGTCATATTAGTTATTTCTAAGTAACTTCTAGCAGAAAAATAAAAAAAAAATTGTCCAAAAATTAAAAAAAATGTTAAAGGTGAACAACCCTCTATCACTTAGGGGTATGAAGAATAGATAGTAGCCGATTCTCAGACCTACTGAATATGCATATACAATTTGGTAAAAATCGGTAAAGCCGTTTCGAAGGAGTAAAGTAACTAACATTGTGACACGAGAATTTTATATATATATATACATATATAGAGATAATATTTATTAATAATTACTCACATTGCCCTAGTCCCAAATTAAGCTTGCGCTTGTACTATGGGTACTAGTCAAAGATATACATTAAGTGCATATATTCAACCATGACTCGTGACAAACTCATCTGGCTCATTACAGAAAAGTTTTCCACTACCGGGACTCGAACCCAGGACCTTAGCATCGTAAGTAGGGTCGCTACAAACTGCGCTATCAGGCCGTCAGGTGTATATGAATCGGTATTATTTGATTATGAAATTCAAACCAATGTTATGTAGCATTAATAGATACCAGTTTACAGTTTTTGTATCCCATTATTAAATACCAAACAATACTCTCACATTCCATTATTAGATGCCAAATCACAATACACCATAATAATTGAATATTACTTAAAAATAACACATTATCAGTTCAAATACGACCCTGCAATTGTGGGATCTTTAAATCTATATCTAATCACTTATGAAACTATGTTTCTATGTTTGTTAAACCTTAAATACCGAGGCCCATAATATCCTATACAAGAAACAATCCAACCAATAATAGAATTTAGGAAAATATTTTTAAATAATAGTGCCCGCGACTTCAATCGCGTAGAAGTAGTACTTTTGTTATGGGAAAAATTATTTCAAGCTTTTATAATGTATATTTCCGCCAAATCAACCAAACAATTATTTTATACCATTATTTTTCGTTAAATAATCGAAGTGTTTTTGTAAAATGATAGATTTTTCTATTTAAGAACCGGTTAGAATAAAATTAACATTAAATGTTAAATTAATCTTTCTTTGGACATTTGCCGAGAGGATTCTAATGAGTTTCTTAGGCTGACATTTATAGACGCCACTTTAAGTTTACTTAGACTTTACTAGGAATTACAATTTATATAACTCAATGAATGGCAAAGGATTTGGTAAGTCACTGATTGCGTCAACATGGACTTGGCTTTGCGAATACTATGGCTATACTCAAGTCAGTTTTTTATCAAAACTAATTTATTTTTTGAGAACTTTGCTAAGCAAGGTCGAAATAGCGTTTATAATTCTCATCATTAGATTCCGCGGGTAAGAAGTCCAGGCTGTCAGAGACGGAAATAGCCAGGCGACATCAAAAAGTTAACCGGGCTGAGCATTCTTGCTTTGCAGACCACAGCATGGGATTTTAGGAAGTTTTGCCTGTTAACCGCCATACTTCATTATCAATATGGGTTACTAAAATACCCATATATAATACCGTAACAGATCAGTGGTATTCAGTAAGGCTTAAAGAATACACATTTTAAACTTAAATAAACTCTATGAGCGAATTCGAGTGTAGACTGCGTTCATGGCGGACAGGAGAACCCTCAGTGTTCCGTAAACGAATCCTCGGATGATAGGGTTCTTCAATGCGACGCGGAAGACCAGCATCAGGATAAAGAAGATCAGGCTGTGGTGCACGTAGTACATTCTAGAATGAAAACTTTGTTATACTTGACGATTAACTTAACGACGGGTTTTTCATATCAAAATACGGCAACAGTGCAAGGTCACCAGCTAACTTTTTTTTATATTAGCTCGATAAAGTGAATTCAGCGCCCCTAATGGTAAGTACAGTGTAGTCCAAAAACGAAAGCGACTATCAAAAGACGAAAATCCGTTGACAGTCTCCGCCGGCATGTCGGCCCACATATACCGCGACTGAAGGTCTCTAGGTATATGAGCTACTGGATATACGCAAGCTGATCCCGAAACGCGACAGGCGAAAGCTAGTCACTATGACGGTCTTTACACTTGTGTACTGCGGTCATGTCCCAGTTCAGGCAATCGCTCTGCCACCGTAAACTTGATGGAGCCACTACACCAGACCTGATGGAGAGTACAGTGATCTCCAGTAAGAACTCTTCATCTCAGGTGAACATGCATCGAGCAGACATCGCAGAGTCACCAGCCTCGCAGTCTTCTACCGGTTGCACAGTGGAGAGTGTACTCAGGAAGTACATCTCTGGTTCCACCAGCTCCATTGCATCATAAAACCGCTAGACGCCGTGTCACCATCGGTATGTGGTGGCTGTTCCTTATATCCGCACGAAGAGATTCGCTTCTACATTCATCATGCGAACAGCTAGGGAGTGGAATATGCTTCCAGCGATATATTTCCACGATCTTATCACTTGGGAGCTTTTAAGAGGGATAGGCATTTGTTGGACGGACGCCTTCCACCTTCGGATTTATTCACCATCTCTCAGGTAAGATTGAGGTGAAAGCGATCACGTATAAAATAATTAATAAAAGTCCTGGCCCTGAGGATTGAAAACTAGAGCCGCGTGGAACGGTCTATGAATTGGGAGTCTTTAAAAGAAGAGTGAATTGGTATTTATTGGCAAAATGACATATAGTAAGTCAATCTTATCTTCTATCATCAGGTGTGTTTGAGGTCAAGCTTTTGCCAGTAGACCATAAAATAGAAGCTGCTCGGGTCCGTAGTCTTTACATTAGTTTCCCTACACGTGACTCCTGGGTGGTGCTAAACGAGTAGCAGCGAGGTGGTAGGGCGCCGGTGCCCGTCTGGATCGCGACCACAGTACATGGGTGTAAAGCCCGCCATAGTGACCAGTTTCGGCTTGTCGCATTTCGGGACCAGCTTGTGTATATCCAGTAGCTCATATACCTAGAGACCTTCAGTCGCGGTATATGTGGGCCGACATGACGATGTAGACTATCAATGGATTTTCATCCTTTGATAGTCGCTTTCGTTTTTAGGCTACACTGCACTTAACATCAGGTACTCCGTAGTCACTATGTCGAGCCAGTGTAAAAAAAAAATAATAATAAAAGAAGTTCCGTTCTCACCTGCGTACGTGCTGTCTTGCTTTCTCTATATCCTGTTCTTTCTCTTTGAGAAGGTACTTCCTCGTTCCTTTAACGAAGTCAGCCATATGTTGTTGCCAACTGTAATTTATTATAAATATACAATCTGGAAAGGGATATAGCGGGACGGTATATTATTATTTAAGTTTATGGTTAGTGACCCATTTAGTCAACTTGAACGCCAAGTTGAAGTGTGCGAATACTCAGGCTTTACTTAAATACCTATTATAGCATGTAGACACTGCCCGATACGTGCTTGTGTTAAAACGAACTATGGTTCGTTAGGGTGTTACGGGACGCACGGGGTAAGAGGATGCGCGCGCGCACGGGATGCTTGCTAAGTCGACTACCGAAACCCGAGGCTGGAGTTCGTGCGTGTGCGTCGAAGTTCGGTGTGCCTTAAAGTGCGAATAAACAGTAAAACGCCAAAATCCGTGTCTTCCTACCACCACACCCACGACCACCGGTTATACTATAATATATTCAGTTTTTGTCAAAGATGAGTTTACTTTCTGAACGATGCATAAGCAAAGTCTAAACAGCCTCTATAAATCTCGACCGACAAAGTAAGATTCTTACAGTGAAAAGCTAATATAAAAGTGCACAATATATAGGTTTTACATGAGCTTTCGAAACATCACGTGACACGTTACGTGACTTCCATAAATTTTGGACTTTTCGACTATCGTTATCGCTGATCGAACGTTACATTATCTAAAGTCAAAATATAGTGTAGCTAGCCGATACTAGGACTGGATTTCTTTTATACTGATTCGGCTTGCTGAACAGTGTTTACGAGTGATGGTACGTCCAAAAAACAGCTCAGACTGTCAGCAGAAAAATTTATAGCCGCAGCGATCATGCCGACCCGCTCAAATAACTCTTCACCCTTCGTTTAAACGACCCAATATCAGAGATGGGTAAAATGTAATCTGATTTATGATTAAAGATTACAAAATGTAGTCGTAATTTTAATTTTGTTGCTCTGTAATCATGATTAAATCGCTTCGATACATTAAAGAGACATAAATGTGTATGCAATTGAGGATTTCGTAGTGTTTAAAACATACATGAGCAAAATTTAGTCGTATTAATGATGAGAAACGCTAAATGTAATCGTAAACGTTTTTAACTAATCAGGTTACATTTATCCATCTATGCCCAATATCAGTTATTTTATACTGCCTCGATAGAGCCACGCTATTTCCCTTACGGGGTTAGCAGAGATACAATAGTGGATGTACCCACTTTGCGTTTATATAAAGTGACTACAACGCTTGTGGTAGAAAGCACAGCTTAAACATAACTGAGACTATTGGTGGAGAATCTGTCTGAAAAAGGCCGAAGCGAGTCCTCTCCGACGCAGCCTTGAGTTTCTTTCAGCGTTTCTTCTCAAGGTAGTCACTTCCGAAACGCTGGTAGATCACCCGTAGGGATAGTATTTTATTTGGCTGGCGGTCCAAGTCGAGGCTCGTACCCACAGGGGTGCCCTTGCATTGCCACCCAACTCATAAACTCGCTGGCTGAGGGCCTTCTGCGCTCGCCCTCTAAGCCCGGTTGAACTGCAAATGCCTGTCCCGGCAATCAGTAGTTAGTCCGCTTAAAAAGGCAAAAGCGAGGCATTTTGATGGTCTTTGTATTTATGAGCTATGGTCACAAGAAACTGCGTCATCAAGCCCTCAAAATCCACTTACTCAATAGTCTGCGGGTCCAGGTTGTATATTTTCGAGTCTTGCTCCGAAAGCCTCGCCTGGAGTCTTCGGACGTTGTCTGACCTGAATCTCCATTCCCTGAGAGAGAAGAACCGCAGGACGTCGCTCATGGCATGCAACCGCTGACTTACTGTTATGAAACTCAACCTGGAATTAGCAAATGTTTTTCATTGTAACATAATCGACTCAATATCTCTATGAGCCGGATATATTTCATTACACTTTTTGCATTCAACACTTAGGGCATAAAACCAAATAACTAATAACGCGTATTCAAGCTAAAACTGCCTTCTGATCTACACGCCTCCCACAAGTGGCAGGGCTCTCTGCAACAACTGGTTATACTGACTCAAACGGAACTATCATGAGACCCATGTAAAAAGAAGTGTTAATAATATACTTTTTTACTTCTTCGGACCAGTATCCATGCGCAGTGACGTGAATAGTCGTAGGTTCGAATCCCGGCACGTACTCCTGGGCTATTTCAGGTTAAGCGCGCTTTTAGGCGTCACTTGTTCACCAGTGAAGGAAAATATCGTGTGGAAACATGGCGTCTATTAGAAATGTCGTGTGTACTAGTGTTGAGAGAGCTACGCTACTGGTCATGTTGGGCACGACATGTGAGTACAGAGTGTATACAACCATTAATGTATCTCTGCTTACCTCTAAAAGGGTATAATGCCTGTGATAAATATTACAAAGCTTTTGTGGTGTAAAAAATGAAATACAAGAATGCTGAAAAGAAAAATGTCAGTTTTTTTTTCTTTGTTGTTTTCTTTTATTATTTTATGTCCATTAGCTTGATTTCAGTTTTGTATTTTTTCTTGTGGAAACATTTTTGGCTTATAGATCCTTTTTTATATTTATACTGTGTCCGCGACTTCGTTCGCGTGGAATAGTTATTTTGGGCATTTTAGTTAGTTATTTATTTTGAAATTGTAATATCTTCTAAGATGTTCATTGAAATTAAGTGATATCAAAGGCAATTTTGTTCACAATTAAATACTCTTAATCAATAATACATTTATTTGGATAAAGATTAATATTATTACGTTGATACAACTCTTAACAAATAATGCATTAATTTCGACCAAATTTTATTACTATAAAAACGGTTCTAGTGACTTAATCTTAAAAGATAGACATATACTGTCCAGTACATTTTTTTAGATCATTTCAAGAGGAATAATTCTTTCATACATATATTTTTCGTATCTTGAACCGTTTTCGCAACGCACGCAATGGAAGCCCTCAAGGATGGATAATTTTCCCCGTTTCTTTCACATTTTCCATCATTTCTTCGCTCCTAATAGTTGTATCGTAATGTTATATAGCCTAAAGCCTTCCTCGAGAAATGGTCTATCCAACACAAAAATAATTTTTCACTTCGAACCAGTACTTCCTGAGATTAGCGAGTTCAAACAAACAAACAAACAAACTCTTCAGCTTTATAATATTTGTATAGATTTATTATATATTTTTATATATTGTTCAAAATACCTGTTTTTGATTCCCAGCACTCGCGTAATATATTCAGCCAAATGCAACGGAACGCTTTGCGTGGCAAACTCGAGAGCTTTCTGTACATATCTGGAAGCAAAAAACTCCCTTCAGTTTTATCTTCATAAGATCCTAACTAACCGCTTAATAATATCCCTTCACATTCCATTTACAGTACACTTAATTTTTTTACCCTAATTCTGCATTGTGACTACACCACAGCTGTTGGTAAGCATTGTGGAGTCCAAAAAACGAAAACAACTATCAACAGTAAAGAAATACAGTCGATAGTCGCAGTGATCATGCCGGCCTGTACAAATATCTCTTCACGCTACGCTTAAAGGATCCCATGTCATAGGACGGTGGGTATACGCTCGCTGGAAGACCATTCCTCAGCTCAACGACCTGGCTGCAGTAAGAGTTAGAGAACTTCTCAGTCCTAGCCGGGATGTGAGGTACCATATAGCTGTGACTCCGTAAACCCGCGCGCGTGGTTCTACTATGGAAGATTGGTGGTGGCACAAGGTCAAAGAGTTCTTCTGAACCACACCATGATACAGACGGCAAAAAACGCTCAGTGAGGCAATATCTCTGCGCAACTGCAGCGGTTCAAGATGCTTGGATGTTACGTGGAACGCAGTCGAAAATCGACGGCAACTGTCAAGAGCCAGAAGACAGTTTATTGACAGTCGCTACGATTTATTTTTTACACTGGATTGACATTGTGACTACATCGTACCTGATGGTAAGTACAGTGTAGTCCAAAAACGAAAGCGACTATCAAAGGATGAAAATCCATTGATAGTCTACATCGTCATGTCGGCCCACACATACCGCGACTGAAGGTCTCTAGGTATATACACAAGCTGATCCCGAAACGCGACAAGCCGAAACTGGTCACTATGACGGGCTTTACACCCATGTACTGTGGCCGCGATCCAGACGGGCACCGACGCCCTACCACCTCGCTGCTGCTCGTTTAGCACCCCCCAGGAGTCACATGTAGGGAAACTAGGGTAAAGCCTACGGATGCGAGCAGCTTCGACTCCCAAAACGATGCTGCCAGCCTGGTCAAAAGCCTCTTTAAAAGTCTTTTAAAACGAACCACGTTTCACAGGAGGGAGGAAATACGCTGTATAGAAAGCTAGACATCGTTACAGCTGAGAGAGATGCGCAATTTCCTAGATCAAGAGTCTGCCCATATAAATGTAAACAGCGATAAATTGTGACCTGGCATTTGCTGCTGAGTGCCGCCAACGAGCTGAAACTGCCCGGATTTAAATAGAACCTTCAATCTGTAAAGAGCAACTCACTTGTTTTCCACGCTACTTCCGCAAGGGTACCAGAAGGCTTTGTCCATGGGATGCTCTATAAGAAGCCGGCGCAGGGAAACCTCGAAGTCATTCCAGGTCGTCGGGTTGTCTGATGTGCTGCAGTTGTATACTTTGATTTCCTTTGATCTGTAAATGAGAAAAAAGTAATATTCATCTCTTGTGCTGTGGTTGACTACTGGATAATGGGCAGGTATAATAAAAAATAATAATAATAAAAACATTTATTTAGCACAAAACATACAACACTTCAGAATAGGTAAAAAAGAAAACAGAAAACAACAAAAGCATATACCCTGTGTTGTGATGATGCGCCAAAGGGACGTAGAAAGGGTATCAATTCGTAGTAATGCGAAAAGTCATAGGTTCGAGTTCTGGCACGTATTCATGTGTTTATCCGTATTTTTGCATGGAATACTGTTCGCATTTCTGGGACGGTTCTGCCCAGTACTTACTGGACGCCCTGGTTAGGTTGCAGCGGAGGGCTGGCCGCATTGTGGATGATCCAGACATTGATCCAGAGATGTTGCCTCACTGAGCGTTTCCTACCGTTTGCATCACAGCGAGTGTACTGAAAACCTATTTAACCTTATGCTACCCTCAGCCATCCATAATAGAACCACGTGCGTGGGTTTGTGGAGTCATAGCCATACGGTTACTTACATCCTGGCTAGGACTAAGAAGTTCTCTAACTCTTACTGCAGCCAGTCGTGGAGCTGTGGAATGGTCTTCCGGCAAGCATGATCTCACTGTCTTATTATATGGAGTCCTTTAAGCGTAGCGTGAAGAGATATTTGTACAGGCATGCATGATCGCTGCGACTGTCGATAGGATTTCCTTTGCTGTTGATAGTCGACATATTTTGGACTTCACCATCAAATGGATTATAAACCATCAACGTGTGGTCAGGATAAAAAATGACTGGAGAAATATTACCTGTCGATGGCGGTTTCCCAAGCCACGGCCAAAAGCGTATCGATAGCAATGTCGACAGGCAGCAGGTCTGCTACAGCGGAGCCCTTGCTGGAGAACACGTGGAGCACGCCCTTCCCCGCAGCCACCACCACGCCGCTGGGCCCGTTGAGGTTCTCTATCCACCCCGGGAACGGGTTCCGCTTGGCTGATATCACTGCGAATCCATCCGACATGAGGTTATCACCGGCAGCATGAAGTCCTAATGCTACTAGGGATCCTAAAGGCGTGATTAGAATTCTCGCTGCTCGGCAAAGACAACCCAGCAGAGGTGGAACCGCTGTGAGTTTGGAGGGTTCCGTGGAATTTTAAAAGTGGACTGTAATTTTTCTAGGTCTTGGCTCATGCGATATAACTGTTGCCACCCACCTGTTAGGCTGTTCAGCAGTCCTGACGATATGTGATATCACTTTCACAACACAGTATTTGTATGAAACCAAAATATAAATGATTAAGGTGCACCGTCGACGCATACGTATTGATAACAAGACGAACGGTTTCACAGTAGTTAGGCAAACTACCCCCCTCTCGGACTGGGTGGCAATCAAACGCAACAAGAGCCAGACAAAGCAATAATATTATGTTATCTGTGGCGTTACCAAGAGGCTTTTATTTATTTTACAGTATATTTTTAAAACCCTGTTCGACCCGAAAGGGGCATACTGGTGGCATGATAATATTACCAAAATACACCAGAAAACTATATTATGAGGATTGTCCCACGCACCACAAGGCGACGGGGAGGTGAGCACATCCCCCCTTCCTCACACTCACGGCGCGGGACACACACCCTCGATGGCGCGAGGGGGGGGAGGGGAGGGGGCTCGGCACACATGCGCGTTGAGATTCACCCCGGGGGTTTAGCCGGGGCAAGTCCGACACACTGGGGGAGTTGCCCTCACCAGTCCCCTGAAGGTCCGCTAGGGATTTCCCCCGGGTACCAAAAAAAATAAGAGGATTGTGAAATAAGTTTTTGTTAATTTTTTTTTCTCTTTCCCTCTTTTATAACATGTTTTTTCTTTTCGAATTAATTTAGTGTTTTTCTTTTGTATCTGTTCCTGCCGTGTGTCGTATTTTAATTTTTCTTTCCCTCTGCGCAAGTAGTGTACACTTTTAAATATAGTCGCATTTGTAATGTATCTTGTTTATGTTTTATATATATGTTAGTGTAAACTATGTAAGTCTTATAATAAATGTAATGTAAACTTTAAAAAGTTTTTAATATCAAATAAATTGAATTATATGACATGCTATCTCTTCTCGGATTATTTACAAAAACCAGCTTAATGAATAATGAAACGATTTAATTAATG
Organism: Automeris io; assembly: GCA_036320925.1. Taxonomy (NCBI): domain Eukaryota; kingdom Metazoa; phylum Arthropoda; class Insecta; order Lepidoptera; family Saturniidae; genus Automeris; species Automeris io. Next base: position 5,381,069 of record JAUDJH010000031.1, on the reverse strand, counting down.
AACAGGACTTGGAACCATCGGAGGTCAGATCTTTTTCACGTCATTATTATATCAAGCGGTGAAAGATTATTTGGTTTAAACTACATTTTTTTGCGATATAGTAATATATATTTGGAATCGGTAAAAAACGCTGATTCCGAAAATATATTACAATATAACCAAAAAAAAATCACTTAAACCAAATAGCCTTTTACTTTTTCGGTATGATATCTGACCAGGTTAGTAGCGATGACAAGTTACAAAATAAGGGGATTAGTTAGGTTAGAATTCTTTTAAGTGTTTCCTCATAGAATGCACACGCAGTTCTTCTAATAGAGAGAAAGATGGAAACGTCTCGCAGAAGTCGCAACCAACCAAATGGATATTTCATGATCACAAACACTCCGGTAAGACTTAACGACTAAGAACAAGAAAGAAGTCAAAGATCTGCGATGTCAGTGATCCAGAAGCGTCTCTTAAGTGAAGCTTTTTTTTTACACTGGCTCGACCTAGTGACTACATAGTACCTGATGGTAAGTACAGTGTAGTCCAAAAACGAAAGCGACTATCAAAGGATGGAAATCCATTGATAGTCTACATCGTCATGTCGGCCCGCATATACCACGACTGAAGGTCTCTAGGTATATGAGCTACTGGATATGCACAAGCTGATCCCGAAACGCGACAAGCCGAAACTGGTCACTATGACGTGCTTTACACCCATGTACTGTGGTCGCGATCCAGACGGGCACCGGCGCCCTACCACCTCGCTACTGCTCGTTTAGCACCACCCAGGAGTCACGTGTAGGGAAACTAGGGTAAAGCCAACGGACGCGAGCAGCTTCGACTCCCAAAAAAAACAAAGCTGGAGCTGGACAAATCGTTTGGTGATGCTAATTACATCAGAGTACAATTTGAATAGTTTTAAAAAATGATCTTCTTAACAAGAATCTAGCGAGCTCTATACTTTTTTTTTTACTTGGGGAAAATCCTCAAAGGACCGTCCCGGCCGCGAAGGGGGTGGCAGCCGAGGTGTGCCGGACTGTTACCACCTAAAAACCCCAAGGTAACTACTTCTGCGAATTAGTGAGGACTGCGGGTCCTGTAATCAATTCGCCGCAGCCCCACTACGCCGCGCCTGACAGGCACAATCACGGGGGGGGGGGGAGACGCCGCCTCCCCGATACCACCTAGTGTACTTCGGCAGAGCGCGTCACAACGCACCGCCGTCTTCTCGGGGGCTAGCTCTATACTAAATTATCAAGACTCCGCATATTTTTTAAGTCTACAGAGTTCCATTAAAAAAATTAATAAGTCACAATAATTTATTAATTACACTATACTCGTGCTCGCACCAAATAGTCCGTATAATAAACGTAACACAACGATTGCGTGATTTATTTCGTCGATGCTGCCATCTTTTGGCAACATTTGAAACATATCATATATTATATGCCTATAAACCGGTTTTTCGTGGTTGTCTTTCTCAAATCTATTTAGCAAACGGCACGTGTAGATCTTACTCTGAGCTTAAGGTGGTAGAGCGGTTACGCAATGCGTTGTGTTGAAAAAAGAAATATCAAATAAAGTACGTAATTTAACGTGCATTTTAATCTCGCTTGAATGGTTTTTTTTATTTCTTTATTTATTAAAAGGGGTTTTGTCACAGAGTGACCACGTAACCCCCGTACAGGCGAAACACTACTTAGCTCAAGCCACTTTTAGATAGAGTGCAACGAGCAGTTTGGCCTGCTCGCAAAGCGGAGAGGACAGGATGCAGTTGCAAGTGCCCACAAGATTATTGACAACCGGTATATCCCGACGTTGTGCTTCGTTCCGGACACACTCCATCAGCAAATGGTAAACATCTTCTTCTACACCACATGTCGTACAGTTTGGGGAGTCGGAGATTCCTATTAAATATTTGAATTTGTTTGATGGAATATGCCCGGAACGGAGTCTAAACAATGTCACAGCGTCTCTCCTGCTAATATCGGATTGTTCGAACCACGGATACCGAGGCAGACTACACTGAATAGTTTTGTACCGGATGCCTTTAGTAAGAGACCGCTCATTAAAATACTCATTCCAGAGTTGACTGCATTGTTGTTTAACCTCACCCAGTAAGTCTGAGTATAGTGGTAGGCACCAATACGTATTGTCATGCCTTACTGCCTGTCTAGCCGCCAGATCGGCCCCTCGTTGCCGGTAATACCTACATGGGAACGCTTAAATGGTTTGAAAACTATTGAATAAAATATTTTTAGCGTGTATTGTACAAGCACGAAAATTGTTTTTAAGTATCCCTAAACAATTTTGGCTTAATTATATATTAATAATATTATTTAAAACATACTATATTAACAATATTCTCTTCTACTACACATATGCGTCATTAGAAACACCAATAAACAAGTTTTTGCCAAAATTTTAGAAAGTTCTTTTAAAATTCAATTTTTAATATGATATTCCTTGAGTCTACTCACTTTATGTCCTGCAATAGAACATAAAACTTCACTTGTAAGTTTTATATTTATTTCGACGCATTGAGTGTCGACAAGGAAACTTAGAAAAATCAAACATTTAAAATTACTCAATATTGGTGATTTATGCAGTATTAAATTATCTTCCTGCCAGTTAATAATGCCATATCGGAGAATGTGTCACAGTGTAAGGATTTTTTTGTATTTAAAAATATTTCAACTTTGAATCTAATTAATATGAAGCTTTTGTGACTCTTTTGCGAAGGCATTTCTCCATTAGAACCATAACTACTTTTTAACATTCTGTTATCAGAAAACTTTTAACATTATAACTTATAAAGCTGCTTTTTATCCCGAAAAGGTTCTCTATTTTTAGTTCAATAAAGCGTAAGAAACCACTAACGACATCTATTGACGAGCATTGTAAATTGTGAGTACTAATTAAGGTCTATATTTAGATATTGTCGTAATAATGTATATAAGAAACAATCGATGGAATTTGTATTATAGATACAACAGATTTCAGCTTGAAATAATTATCATCATAACAAAAATACTTCCTCCACGCGAACAAAGCCACGAGCACGGCTAGTGTATAAAATTAATTTTAAGAAATAAATGTCTTCTTTTATACGCGATTCTTTGTTACGGTTGTAAAGAGAACAGTAATTATGAGTTGCTTGAACTAAGGAATTCATTATTTTTAATGATAATAGATTGGTTATTAAGGTATTATATCTATACTAATATTATAAAGCTGAAGAGTTTGTTTGTTTGTTTGTTTGTTTGAACGCGCTAATCTCAGGAACTACTGCTTCGAATTTTTTTGAGTTAAATAGACCATTTATCGAGGAAGGCTTTAGGCTATATAACATCACGATGCAATTATTAGGAGCGAAGAAATAATGGAAAATGTGAAAAAAACGGGCAAAATTATTCATCCTTGAGGGCTTCCATTGCGTGCGCTGCAAAAACGGTTCAAGATACCAAAAATATATGTAAGAAAGAATTATTCCTCTTGAAATGATCTAAAAAAATGTCCGCGACAGTATATGTCTATCTTTTAAGATTAAGTCACTAGAACCGTTTTTATGGTAAACAAATTTGGTCGAAATTAATGCATTATTTGTTAAGAGTTGTATCAACGTAATGATATTAATCTTTATCCAAATAAATGTGTTGTTGATTAAGAGTATTTAATTGTGAACAAAATTGTCTTTGACAGCACTTAATTTCAATGAAAATCTTAGAAGACATTACAAAACCTTATATAGCAAAACAACGTTTGCCGGATCAGCTAGTTATCTATAAAAATCAATTTGTAAGAAATCGCTCCTTTAGGACGTTGACTATTTCGTGAAACAATTTATCAGAGTGCTTTTTAATCGATTTAATAATTGATATATATGACAAGAATCGCTATACGTAATTTGTATTGTCAAAACTCCGCATTTTGTTTAAGTCTACAGAGTTACTCTAAAAATTGCTAAATGGTTTTTTTCAACTGTAATCTGCACTATATTCTAGTGTCCGACCGAAAGTTCGGTTTCGGTTTCGGTTTCGGCCAAAAATCAAGTTTCGGCGGCAGTTTCGGTTTCGGCCAAAATTGGCCGAAACTTTTGCCGAAACCGAAACTGATTTCGGTAGTTGTCGTACATGCTTGCCTAGCTTCGTTTCTCGCGGCAACGCTTTGACGGACGCTGGCGGCCCTGTTTGGGATTCGTGCGCCGTTCGCATTGCTTTTTTTTTTCGAATTTACCCGTGTTTTTTGACCGGGAAAGGTCTACACAACTTAACCGGGCGGGTGGGCGAACACTGAGGGTGCTCAGCCGGCAATTTATGGGTTGGGTGGCAATGCAAGGGCACCCCTGTGGGTACGAACCTCGACTTGGACCGCCAGCCAGAAATACGAAACCTAACGGTGATCTACTAGCGTTTCGGAAGCGACTACCTTGAGAAGAAACGCTGAAAGAAACTCAAGGCTGCGTCGGAGTGTAACTGCGTCGTTTAGACGACAGTTGACGGATCTAATTCGCATTGCTCTATAGCAACACAACTTAGTCAGTGCGTTATCACCCGACGTAAACATTCTTTAGAGGTTATGCTTTGATGGAACTGATTACATGTAAGTTTTTGTTTCATTTTTTTACTTGACCACGTTGACATTTATACTTGACCACGTGAGTTTCGGTTTCGGTTTCGGTTTCGGCCGAAACTGAAGCCACGGCCGAAATTTCGGTTTCGGTTTCAGTTTCGGCCGGAAAACCAGTTTCGGTCGGACGCTACTATATTCTCGCCAAGAAGTTTAAACAGTAGAAACGTAGCACAATGATTGCGTGAATTATCAAGACCGTGCTGCCATCTTTTAAAAATATCATACTTTTTATGCCTATAAACCGAATTCGTAATTGTCTTTCTCAAATATATTTAGAACTCGGTACGTGTTGATCTTACTCTGACCGTAAGCTGGTAGAGAAGTTACGCACAACTTTCGATTCGAATCTGTGAAAACACATAATAAGAAAACTTATTCCGAATTCAGATATTGCTTTAAACCCAGACTTCGATCTCAACCCGTCAAAACACAGATCTAAGAAATCACACAACTTTATTAACCAGTATGTATTTATGTACTAAATATATTGGCTGGGTGAACTGTACCTGCTTCTGACGCGACTATGTCACCGCAGCGAGGCTGCACGGGCGTCGGCTCCTCGTCAGCTCCCCCCACGGCGGTCGCACGGGACACAAATCGCGACGCGCGCGCGCATATATTGCGGAGAGAGATGTAGAGAGAGAAAGGTCACTTCGTAGAACGCTAGCGCGGGTGTGAGCGGGAGCGGGTGCGGTTTACGAGTACGTGCTTTCTCTACAGACTCGGGCGTTTTACTAATTGTCAACTTTTGATGCATTTTTCAAAAGCATCCCTTTTTTATTTTAATGGCATAGTGCGGTGATTTCATTGGTTGATTTTGGCGGAAACCAATTATTTTTTAGCGTGATAGAGCGGTTTATCCAAAGTGTGAAAAAGGGAGGGAAAATATGAGGATAGCGGGATTAAATGTTCAAATTGGGTCGTCCACCGGGTCAGGTAGGTATAAAAATCGATTTGTAAGAAATCGTTAGTTTTGACTATTTCGTGAATCGATCTATCAGGGCGCTTTTTAATCGATTTAGTAATTGATATATATATATATATATATATATATATATATATATATATATATATATATATGACAAGAATCGCTACCGGTAATTTGAATTGTCAAAACTCCGCATTCTGTTTAAGTCTACAGAGTTACTCTAAAAATTTCAAAAATAGCTTTTTTTTCTGTGATCTGCACTATATTCTCGCCAAGAAGTTTAAATAGTAGAAACGTAACACAATGATTGCGTGAGTAACCAAGACCGTGCTGCCATCTTTTAAAAATATCATACTTTTTATGCCTATAAACCGAATTCGTAATTGTCTTTCTCAAATATATTTAGAACTCGGTACGTGTTGATCTTACTCTGAACGTAAGCGTTGAGAAGTTACGCACAACTTTTGATTCGAATCTGTGAAAACACATAATTAGAAAACTTGTTCCGAATTCAGATATTGCTTTAAGCCCAGGCTTCGATCTCAACCCGTCAAAACACAAATCTATAATCTAACATCAAATATGTATTTATTAAATATAACACTATTTACTTCAATTATTACACGAAAGCAGTGCCACGCTATGTCAATAGATGGCGTCACCTTCGTCTGTCACGTTTCGGGATCAGCTTATGTATATTCAATTTTCCATATGCCTAGAGATCTTCCGTCGTGATAAATGTGGACGGATAAAGCGATGGCGGCTGTCAACGGATTTTCAGCCCTTGACGGTCACTGTCGTTCTTGGACTACATCGGTCCATTACCCGCCAGGGCACCTCAGCCTACGCTATGTTGATAGTATTACAAAAATGTTTAACGTTACGTTTCAACGGATATCTAGATTGTGCAGAACTTGTCCGTAACCTAAAAACTAATGCTCCACCTTGTTTGTTACGCAAAGTAGCGTTCCAGTTTTTTTCTATGCCCTTCTTTAAAAGAAATCTTAGACAGTGTTCTACCATGCCGAGGATCTGCAGGCAGTACAACGCTCTTTCGCGATTTGGTCACTTGGACCTAACTGTTTCTTTTCAGAATTAAGAACAGCGTGTGGATAGTGACTGTATTTCTTTTTTTTGTGTGTTCCTTAGAAACGTCCACAGAATTTTGTTCAAAGTTGCTATTTATGCAATCTACAACCTTTTTTTTATGTTGTGTCTATGAATGTATAATCCTTTTTTCTTTTTTAGAATTTTAGTGATATTCTTAACTGTAAACTAGCATTATATATTAATTAATGTGCATGCTGTGGCGCCCAATGATTGTGTGGCATTCATAAGTTATATTTTGGTACCATAATCCTTTTGTTTTCTTACTCAATTTCACCCATGTTGGGCCCAATTACGTAATTTTTTTTTCACTGGCTCGACATAGTGACTACATAGTACCTAATGGTAAGTGCAGTGTAGTCTAAAAACGAAAGCGACTGTCAAAGGATGAAAATCCATTGATAGTCTACATCGTCATGTCGGCCCACATATACCACGACTGAAGGTCTCTAGGTATATGCGCTACTGGATATACACAAGCTGATCCCGAAACGCAACAGGCTGAAACTGGTCACTATGACGGGCTTTACACCCATGTACTGTGGTCGCGATCCAGACGGGCAACGACGCCCTACCACCTCGCTGCTGCTCGTTTAGCACCACCCAGGAGTCACGTGTAGGGAAACTAGGGTAAAGCCCACGGACGCGAGCAGCTTCGACTAAAATAAATAAAATAAACTGAATAGAAAACGTAAACAAATACATTTAGGAAATAAATATCTTCTTATATACGTAATACTTTGGGTATGCATAGTTTTAAAAACAACAGTAATTGTTGAGTTCCCTCAAATGATCAGAGCGCGACCTGCATCGATTAATCTTTTTCAGAAGACTCACTAACTTTCTATTTTCAATTATCAAGACTTTTTTTCGGTAAAACCGACTAAAACCCCGAGGTGTTCCTTCTCCCGTTTGCCGGGGCCAAGGGCAAGGCTGTGCCAGCTTCCTCAGCACCCGGCGACGTCTGGCCTATTGATGGAAGGTCCCTGCACAGCATTTGCTCCGCTTCATTGTCTTGGTGCGTGGGTACACACTGCATCATTTATCAAGACTCTGCATCTTTTATAAGCCTACAGAGTCCCTCTAAAAATTATTTACGTTTAGTTCAATTGTTTTGTTACCATAACACTTTATACTCACGTCGAACAGTATAAATAATAGAAATGTAACACAAAGATTGCGTGATTTATCTCGATGGTGGTGCCATCTGTAGGCATCATTTGAATAATATCACACTTTATATGCCCATACGTCAGTTTCGAAGTTGTATTTCTTAAATCTTTATCGGAACTTGGCACGTGTAGATTTTAGTCTGAACATAAGCTGATGGAGCGGTTACGCACTGCATCCGATCTATATCCGTCAAAATACAAACCTCGGATCACTAAACTTAGAAACATCAAAAAACAATGTATACTATAAATGAACCAAAGATGGGCAAAATGTAACCTGATTAATAAAAATGATTACGATTACATTTTAGGTTTTTTACCATTAATATGACTACATTTAGCTCATCTATGTTTTAAACACTACAGAATCCCAGATCGTATACACATTTATGATTTCCTAATGTTTTAAATGGATTTAATACTGATTACAGAGCAAGAAAATTCAATTGCGACTGCATTTTGTAATCGTTCAACATTAATCAGATTACATTTTGCCTATCTCTGAAATGAACGTGCTTAAAATCGCTAATGTATCGCCATCCATAAATTAAATTATCAAGACACCGCATCCTTTTTAAGTCTACAGTCTCTCTAAAAATTTTTAAAACAAGTATATTATCGTATCGTTATATACTCTTAAAAAACACAGTTTAAATAGTAGAAACGTAACAGAACGATTGCGTGGTTTATCTCGTAGGAGCTGCCATCTTTTAGCAATATTTAAAACATATCTCACTTCGTATGCCTATAAGTTGATTTCGTAGTTCTTTCTCAAATCTATTTGGAACTATATAACAAGGTTAACCATACGTTAAATATTTTGAATCTATCTAATTACGAATGTAAGGTGAATCTGAGGGGCTGGTTGTTGAATGTGGGATATAATGATACCGAGGAACTGTGGCGGGAATAGATGTACCTAAGCTTTAACATTATTGTAGTGTTTTGTTTGGAGTTAAAATTGGAGCTACGCAGCGGATATAAACTATGTAACATACTGTGTGAAATGTGCTGAGATCCAAGATACAGGTAGTCCTAGTTTAGCTAGCCGCCCAGCCCATAAATTTCGCTGGCTGAGCGCCTTCTGCGTTTGCCCACCAAGCCCGGTTTTGTTGTGAAGCGCTTTCCCAGGCCACTAACATAGGACATGCCGAAAAAAAAAACAATACCACTAGTATCTATTGTCGACATTTAGCTGATGCACGAGATTTTATTGTTAAAAGTATAACAATTGTACTGTTGATAACCCATAAATAAAGCTGTGAGCTACCCATCCCTACGGACCAGCACTACAATCCTGCAACACACATACGTGCGGCACCTGCCTCCCTGCGCCTGCAGAGTCGATCCCTTGCAGTCTAACAACTTTGAAGCAGATGGTCAGCAGACTAAGTTTAAGGTTGAGACTTATAAACGCTATTTAAACTTTGCTTAGCAAAGTTCCCAAAACCTACATTTATTTTGACAACTGAATACATAATAGGAACGTGAGTATAGTCTTAGTATTCACTGAGCATTTATGACAGTATTTATGAACAGACTGGGTAATAGGAATGTTTTAAATTATTTATTTATTTTTATTTAAGAAATACATATCTTCTTCTATACGTGATACTTTGATATGAATAGTTTCAAAAACACCAGCAGTTATCGAGTTTCCTGTGCTGAGGAATGCTCTGTTCTGCAATGATAGGAGACAGTTTATTGTTGTACCTTTCTTGTTGTCTATAAAATATATTTTCATTTATATTTAAATGTAAAGTTGAAATAAATCGAATTTTGAGAAATAGTTTCCTTAGAGACCTCTATTTTTTTTGTGAATCAATTCATATAAGTGCGATATGATCTGATTTAAAAAATCAATCTTTTTGAGTGGAATCGCTAGCTCTATTGTAAATGGTTCAGACTATGCATCCTTTTTAAGTCTACAGAGTCCCTCTAAAAATTTAATTAATTGCGATATCATTAACTACATATCATAACACTATACTCTCGGCAAACAGTCCAAGCAATAGAATGGTAACACATCGATTGCATGATTTATCTCAATAGTGCTGCCATCTTTTGGCTATATTAGCATAATATCACACTTTGTATATCTTTGAACTGGATTTCCTAGCAGTCTCTCTCAAATCTATTTGAAACTGAGCAGTGTACTCGATTACGCACTGCATTCGATACGCATCGGTGAAGATACATATTTAAATGTATTCAATAACCAGTTCTCGTCATACTTTTGGAGAACATTTATTATAAAATCTTGGACAGTGTTCTACCATGCCGAGGATCTGCAGGCAGTACAACGCACTCTCGCGATTTGGTAACTTGAACCTAACTGTTTCTTCTCAGAATTTAGAATAGCATGTGGATAGTGACCGTATTTCTTTTTTGTGTGCGTTCCTCAGAATCAGTCACAGAATTTTGTTCAAAGTTGTTATTTATACAATCTACAATTTTTTTTATGTTGTCTCTATGTGTGTATGTATGTATAATCCTTTTTACTTTTTTGACATTTTACTAATATTCTTTACTGTAAATTATCATTATATATTAATAACTATGCATGCTGTGGCGCCCTATAATTGTGGGGGCATTCATGTGTTACAATCCAAGCAATAGAATGGTAACACATCGATTGCATGATTTATCTCAATAGTGCTGCCATCTTTTGGCTATATTAGCAAAATATCACACTTTGTATATCTTTGAACTGGATTTCCAAGCAGTCTCTCTCAAATCTATTTGAAACTGAGCAGTGTACTCGATTACGCACTGCATTCGATACGCATCGGTGAAGATACATATTTAAATGTAGTCAATAACCGGTTCACGTCATACTTTTGGAGAACATCATTTATTATTTTATTTACTATAAAGAGATGAACGGATTTTTTTTAAACATGTTTTCAAAACTCAGGGTGTTATTGCAACCGGTATGCGCAGCCGTCACGCTTAAAATCAGGCTAGCATCTTGCCCTTAGTATTACGTTACATTAAAAATGTATCGGTTGATTTTGAGTATAAAATGTAGACTATCAAAAGTTGGTTAATTTGCAAAAGTATTTTGTACGTTATAACAGCATATTTTTTTATACTGATACCAATCTATACTACTACTACAGTTTTAAAAGAATAAAGAAAGAAATAATATGAGATTTGTCATTCGTAAAAAAAACACAGATCACAGAATATCATACTGCAATATCATTGCAAATCGGTAAACTATCGATAGTCGACTATAGGCAACACTACAGCCGGCCCGATCCAGCGTCGGAGCAGTCTCTGAAACGCGCTGAACCGACACCGCGTCCGAACACAGGAAGTCGCAAAATCAAGATGCAGTATCGATAGAATCTCAAAACAAAATTCTTGGTAACAATTCATACAATACCAAACTCAACACATCTGCTCACAAATTTATCATTTTCTTTGTATTAAGTTGATTTTTATTTACATTTAAATCTAAAGTTGAAATAACCGATTCGAATTTTAAATTATCAAGACTCCGTATCCTTTCTAAGTCTACAGAGTCCCTTTAAAAATTATGTAAGGTAATAAATTTTGCTTTATACTCTCGTAAAACAGTATAAATAGTAGAAACGTAAAACACCGATTGCGTGATTTATCTGTACAATACTGACATCTTTTGGTAACATTGAAAAGTATCACTTTATATACCCATGCGTCAATTTCGTAGTTGTTTTTCATAAATCTTTTTGGAACTAGACACCTGTAGATCTTACCCCGAATATTAATTGAAAGAGGGATTACGCACTGCAGTTGATCCGAATTTGTGAAAATTCACAACTAGAAAACTAGCACCGAGTTCGAATATTGCTTTTAGCACTGTCTTCGATCTCAATCCGTCAACATACAGATCTAGGAAAGTATAAAACTCAGGAACAACAAGAAAAAATAAATAAAAAAAATATGTGTAAATGAATATACCTAATAATGCATTTTTTATTCTAATTCGACATACTGACCGCACCACACCTGATGGTAAGCATAGTGCAGTCCAAACAACGCCAACGACTACCGACAGGTAATAAAAACCTATCGGTAGTCACAGCGAACACGCCGGCCTTAATTAAAAACTATTCATTTCTTTAGAAGTTACATCGCCACAGACGTTTATATAGATTTTTTTTTAATGTATTATTTATAAGGGCTTTTGCCATTGTGGCATATCAGCCTTATTGTACCCAATACGGTGAAATACACGTCAATTCTGAGGGAGTTGCTGATGAGTCAGTGCTGCCATGTCCACCAATAATTTCATGGTATTCCCTGTCAGGTCACATGAAAAGCACCAATATCACATAAGCTGACTCTGCATTGGTTCATCAGCGACTCTCTTGCACTTTTATTCCGGTCACACTCCATCACCAAGTGATGCAAATCCTGATTATATAGATACACACGATGAACTTTAACATCCCCCATTTTGTGTCGGGGATTTGAAATTAATACACAAAATTGTCTGTTGAGGCTGCCTTACAGTAACTATTTTTTTTTATTTTGGGAGTCGAAGCTGCTCGCGTCCGTAGGCTTTACCCTAGTTTCCCTACACGTGACTCCTGGGTGGTGCTAAACGAGCAGCAGCGAGGTGGCAGGGCGTCGGTGCCCGTCTGGATCGCGACCACAGTACATGGGTGTAAAGCCCGTCATAGTGACTAGTTTCAGCTTGTCGCGTTTCGGGATCAGCTCGTGTATATCCAGTAGCTCATATACCTAGAGACCTTCAGTCGTGGTATATGTGGGCCGATATGACGATGTTGACTATCAATGGATTTTCATCCTTTGATAATCGCTTTCGTTTTTGGACTACACTGTACTTACCATCAGGTACTCTGTAGTCATTATGTCGAGCCAGTGTAAAAAAAAAAAAAAATAATCGACTACAAAAAGCAGGTTCTGAAAACGATTGTGCGTATATGTGTATATTTGATTATGCATATTCACCGATTACTCTGTCATTTATGGACCCATTCAGTCATGATTTACAAATCAACTATCAATTTGCGAGGTGGTAGGGCGTCGGTGCCCGTCTGGATCGCGACCACAGTGCATGGGTGTAAAGCCCGTCATAGTGACCAGTTTCGGCTTGTCGCGTTTCGGGATCAGCTTGTGTATATCCAGTAGCTCATATACCTAGAGACCTTCAGTCGTGGTATATGTGGGCCGACAAAACGATGTAGACTATCAATGGATTTTCATCCTTTGATGGCCGCTTTCGTTTTTGGATTACACTGTACTTACCATCAGGTACTCTGTAGTCACTATGTCGAGACAGTGTAAAAAAAATGAACATTTTCGATTTACTCTTATTTTAAATTATCAAGACTCTGCATCCTTGTTACAAAGTCTACAAAGTTCCTCTAAAAATTACATAGAATAAATTCTTTGTATATGTTTTGTGATATTTAATTTCACACAATACTCTCGGCAAACAAATAGTAGAAACGTAAAACAACGATTGCGTAACTTATCTGGATGGTGCTGCCATCTTTTGTGTTGCTAAATAAATGGCGTTTAAAAAGTTTGCTCATCTACCATTTAGTTAGATTTTTGGTAGCCGTTGATTCAAAGGCAGTAAAGCATTAACAGTTATTGTGACAGCGATGTAGTGTGGCATAATTTTAGCTAATTGAATGCCGTATTTTAGGAATGAACTAACAAATGGTTTCAAATTGTATTTATGGCACGCGAAGCTCATCGCTGGTATTCCTCATTATCATGCCTATAAGAGTAATCGGTTTCTAAATTAGTGTCTAGTCAATCCTAATATCGTTTGTTCCTTTCATCCGTGTTTGTTTCTCGCATCCAACTCTAACGACACACGACGTGTTACAATTTTCTTTTTTCACTTAATAATTACTTGTCAGACTCTTATAATATCATATTGTCACACATGTAACAAGTATATTTAATATATATATATTAGGGCGTTTCAAAAAAAAAAATTTTTCCTCGGAACCACGCTCAAAAGTTTCGTTTTAATGCCAAAATAGGCCTCTGAAAATATGAGCCCTCAATATTAATATTTAGGTTGTCCGCGTCGCACTTTTCGATTTCCCATACAAATAACACAGGACAAAAGTTTTTTTCTTTTGATTTTTATAACTAATGAACGATATATCGTATTGCAATACCCATTCATTATTTTTGTAGAGAATTTAACGCCCTACAAAAAAGGTTTAACGATTGATGTTAATTTTCAACAACCAGAATTTTAAAATGTTGTGTTAACTGTCAATGATAATTCGTTTTAAGTACCTTGTCCACATTTACTGTAAAGCAGGAAATAAAGGTTAACAGTTTTCAGAAGTCTAATTTATATTTTGTAAAATGTTTTGGTTTCAATTTTTCTAAAAACAATATTTTGCCAAATCAGTCAATAAAACAGCTGAATTGAGGGTAAGTTAAACTTCGATCTTGAATAACTTTTGACTGAGTTGATTTATCAAAAATTGACTTCAGACCTTTTTTGTAGAGCGTTAAATTCTCTACAAAAATAATGACTGGGTATTGCAATACGATATATTGTTCATTAGTTATAAACGTCAAAAGAAAAAAGAAAACTTTTGTCCTGTGTTTTTTGTATGGGAAATCGAAAAGTGCGATGCGGACAATCTAAATATTAATATTAAGGGCTCATATTTTCAGAGGCCTATTTTGGCATTAAAACGAAACTTTTGAGCGTGGTTCCGAGGAATATTTTTTTTTTATCGCCCTAATATATATATATATATATATATATAATTATTAGTTAAGATTGGAGCTACGCAACGGATATAAACTGCTTATAACGTCTTGTGTCACATGCGTAACTCAAGATATAGGCAGATCTAGTTTGGGTGTCAGCTGACTGTACTGTACCACTTTCTGATTTTTATAATTAATCATTTATTTATTTTTATTTAGGAAATACATATCTTTTTCTATACGTAAAACTTTGTTATGCATAGTTCCAATAACAACAGCAGTTATCGAGTTTCCTAAACTAAGGAATTCTTTGTCCTTAATGATAAGAAAACGGATATTTTGGTGGCTTTCATGTTTTCTATAAGATAATTTTTTATTTATATTTAAATGTAAAGTTGAAATAAATCTAATTTTGAGAAATAGTTTCCTTATACTCGTAGACCTCTTTTTTTTGTTAATAAATTCATAAAAGAGCGATTTGAACTGATTTAAAAATCTGTCTTTTTGAGTAGAATCGCTAACTCTATTCTAAATTGTCAAGACTCTGCATTCTTTTTAAGTCTACAGAGTCCCTGTAAAATTTGACAACCAGCATTATTATATTTAACACTATACTTTCGGCAAACAGTTCAAACAATACAATGGTAACACAGCGATTGCGTGTTTTATCTCAATAGTGCTGCCATTTGTCTCCTCACTAATGTATCATTTTATTTGTATAAAGTTGATTTTTATTTATATTTAAGTCTTAAGTCGAAATAATCGATACGAATTTTAATTTACGAAGGCTCTGCATCTTTTTTAAGTTTACAGAGTCCCTTTAAAAATTAATATGAATGACTGTTCATTTTTTGGTAACTACACTATATTTTTGCCAAACAGTCCAAATTGTAGAAACGGAATACAACAATTGCGAGATTCATCTTGATGGTGACGACATCTTTTGGCTACTTTTGAAGAATATCACACTTTGTATATCTTTGAACTGGATTTCCTAGCAGTCTCTCTCAAATCTACTTGAAACTGAGTAGTGTACTTTTTACACAGAACGTAAACTGTTAGAGCGATTAAGCACTGGATTTGATGCGCATCGGTGAAAATACATAACTAGGAAACTCGTACCTAGTCCTCTGCATTGTCTCAAATCTCAATTCATCAAAATACAGATCTAAGAAACACAAAAAAAATGTTAAGATAATGCGTATAACATAATGTTTTTGATTATTACTATAAAGAAATAACGGGAAGACTAGACTCTGCTTAGCATTTCTGGGTCTATAAATTCAAAAACACTGACTTTACAATATACTTTCTGAACAAAGATCGACTTGAGCACATGCTGAGCAAAGAAAACGTAGCGACTATACATTTCAGCCGTAGTCTATAGACCTTTCGTTCTTGTATAGAAGTGGAACTAATCATAGAGAATGACCACACGTGGAGAGTCTTATTCAATCTACTGGACTTCTCTCTACTGCTGTTCGAGGAAAGATATGACTTACGCCTGGTTCAGAGTTTCTGTCGAAGTGCCTTCTAGCCTGTATGCCGTAGACCTCAGCATGAGAGTATTCGTTTTTGAATTTTCTTTTATTCTCATTCGACACAGTGACCACACCACACATGATGGTAAACTTTGTGCAGTCCAAAAAACGCCAACGAGTATCGACAGGTAAGAAAAACCCACACAAATATCTCTCCACGCTACGCTTAAAGGATCCCATATCATAGGATGGTGGGAACACGCTCGCCGGAAGACCATTTCACAGCCCAACGACACGGCAAAAGAAGGAGTTAGAGAACTTTGCCGGTATGTCTCTGTAAGCTCGCGCGCGTGGTTCTATTCAGGAAGGGAGAGGGTGAAACAAGGTCAAATAACTCTTCAGAACATTCGCCGTGATACAGACGGTAGAAGACGATCAGTGAGGCAACATCTGCGCAACTGGAGCGGTTCGAGATGCTTAGTCACGTCAAGATCATTCACAATGCGGACAGCCCTCCGCTGCAACCTATCCAGGGCGTCAAGTAAGTTAAAAAGAAGCAAGTAAGTGAAAGGAGTGCCTAATTAATTTTAATATAGTTTGTTCCTTTCATGCGTGTTGGTTTCTCGCATCCCACTCTAACGACTTACTTGTTAGTGTTTTCTCACTTATTAATTGACAGACTATTATTTCTGAATAGCCAAGCCATTGTGAACTAGAAGCTTTAAGTATATTTAACACTAAACATACCATAACGGGTCAAATGAAGAGAAGAAGCTGTCGAAAAAAAGAAGCTGAAGCTGTTGTGTGTTTTGGGAGTCGAAGCTGCTCGCGTCCGTAGGCTTCACCCTAGTTTCCCTACACGTGACTCCTGGGTGGTGCTAAACGAGCAGCAGCGAGGTGGTAGGGCGTCGGTGCGCGTCTGGATCGCGACCACACTACATGGGTGTAAAGCCCGTCATAGTGACCAGTTTTAGCCTGTCGCGTTTCGGGATCAGCTTGTGTATATCCAGTAGCTCATACACCTAGAGACCTTCAGTCGTGGTATATGTGGGCCGACATGACGATGTAGACTATCAATGGATTTTCATCCTTTGATAGTCGCTTTCGTTTTTGGACTACACTGTACTTACCATCAGGTACTCTGTAGTCAATACGTCGAGCCAGTGTAAAAAAAAAGACCCATTTTGAACTTTTTCATTGAAAATACAAGTATCATCTAATTGTTTTTGCACATTTGACTTCATGACTTTTTCTAACTAATTAACCTACAGTTAATTTAGTTTTATTTTTTGTTTTATTCATTTTGAGTAATACTTGAACTTGGCACCGATTTTCGAGAAGCCCGCGAACAACCAAAAGAAAACAAATACGAAAGAATCGTTGCCTTAGTCTACTACAGTTGCTTATCAACGTAAGAAGTGTCAAACAGGATACTGTAAAGAAAATAAAACCAACAAAATTTGCTCTAAATGTAAAAAATATGTTTGCGGAAAATGTACAATGGACACACATATGTAAAAAATGCGATGAGCAATAATTAAAAATTATTATTTTTACTTTTGTAATAGGAATGGTCAATATACAGTTTTTTTAATATAATATTATGTATATATATGTAATATATGTGTATTATATTATTATTATGTTTATTTCGTACCTAACATCCATATAATACATTCAAGCAGGAAATATGTATCTAAAAAGTGTTGGTATGATTAGTGTTGATAAACTGTTTAATGTAACAAACACATTATGAAATAAATGTCTTCTTTTATATGTGATACTTCGGTATGCATAGTTTCAAAAACAACAGCAGTTATCGAGTTCTCTGAACAAGGGAATTCCCAGATCTCAATGATCGAGGAGCAGTTATTATGGTGCATTTCTTGTTTTCCATAATATAGACTTTTAGTTATATTTAAACATAAAGTTGAAATAAAACGAGTTTTGAGAAATCGGTTCCTTAAAGACCTATTTTTTAGTAAATCGATTAATGAGAGTGCTATCTAAAACGATTTAAAAATCGACTTTTTTGAAAAGTATCACTATCTCCATTTTAAATTATCAAGACCCCGCATCCTTTATAAGTCTACAGAGTCTCGCTTAAAAATTATTGATTTTTATGGTTATGAATGCTTAATCTACACAATACTTTAGCTGAACAGGCCAAATGTTAAGTGTTAAGAACGTAACACAACGATTGCGTGATTTATCTCGACGGTGCTGACATCTTTTGGTAACATTTGAAAATGTCACTTTTCATATGCCTATAAGCCGATTTCGTAGTTGTCTAACTCAAACCTATTTCGAATATATAGATATTTTTCTGAACATAAATTGGTAGAGAATTAACGCACTGCAATTGTTAAAATATAGATCTAGGAAACCATACAACTCAGAAATAACAAAAAATAAAATAAACAAAATATGTGTTAATAAATATACTGCAAAATACACACACCCACTCATGCACGCACAAACACGCAAAACACACACACACACACACACACACACACGCGCGCGCGCACACAGGCAGCTGTATACACACATAAAAAATCTTCAAAAGAGCTAATAATATACAAGTGGCTAAATGGATATGCACTGATCATAGTTAAGAAAGCTATTGGTCGAATTCCATTTGAATTTGACGTCAAGTCAATTCAAACAATTGTAAAATAAATATATTTTTATTAAAAAAAATCAACCGACTTTTAGTTTAGTTTAGATTAGCATAGAAAAAGTATAAATAGGGCTTCGACTCCGCGTCCTTGTTAAGTCTACAGAGGCCCCGTAAAAAATTTTTTGGCGGCAGATGACATGCTGTATCTACACTATACAAAAAGTCCAAATAATAGAGACATACCACAACGATTGCGTGATTTATCTCGACAGTGCTGCCAGCTTTCAGCCATGTTTGAAAAATATCACTCGTATGTCTAAAAGTAGATTTCATATTTGACCTTCTCAAATCTATTTGAAACTCGGCACGTGTAGATATCTAAACTCCCTATCTCTTACTCTAAACAAAAACTGATCGGTTACGCAGTACATCCAATCCGAATGCTTGAAATTACGGAACTATGAAACCACGAAACACCAAAACAAGAAAAAAAAGGGAAATAAATAAAATATGTGTAAATGAATGTACTTTAAAACATAATATTAATTATTTTTTTTAAATCTTAACTCTAACATGGATGCTGCGGCGTGTCACGGTGAGTAGTGATAGATATTATTAGGCTAAGTAAACACTCACCAGGCAGTAGACTTGGGGGAATCTGCTGCCCGGATAAGAGGGAGGCGGTGCAGTGTCCGGCGCGCCGCCTGAGAGATAGGTGTTGGAAGGGTGGGCTCTTTACTCCTACCCCTCCCAAAGAGGCAGCCTCGTCAAGGCATTTCGCTCTCCGAGCGTCTGGATGAATTTGGTTTCCCAGGCCCGGGTGGAGCGATTAGAGGGTCACCCCGGGGGTTTTCAGTCAGTAGGAGTCTGACACACCGGGGTCGCTGCCTTCAGGATTTTCCCCCGAGATACAAAAAAAGTAAACACTTTGAATAATATCTATCGAAAAACTATTTTATCAGATAAAATTAAAAAGTTCAATAATAGAAAAATAATATTTAAGCATTGGCTCATTTTACGAAGTCCGTATAAATTTTCTTGTAATGTAAATTTCTTTATTTATCATAAATAATGAAAATAAATATTTAACGATTGATGTACTAAATCACTTTTAAAACAAATGAATCAAAATAAAACATTAAATAATTGTTTCACAAACACAACTATCATATTTTTTGTTTGTCATGGGGGACATTGTTAAATAAAGAAGGTATATATATATAAGGGTGGATTTTTTGATATTTCACCTTCAAGAAGGTAAAATAGGGGTTAAAAATTATCTGAAAATCTGACAATTTTGAACCTAAGGTTATGAAAACTGGATGGGTTTCAATCATTCTTTTGTGACCTAGTAAAAACAGGACCGGTATAAATTGCGACAACACGGATAGTCCTAATTTCGAATCTGGGTATGTTCATCTGGTTTTTTTCCAAATTAAGTTTGAATTTATGCACCGCATGCTCACCGGTGAAGGAAAACTTTAACGACAATAGCTTCTAATCGAAATGTCGTGCCGTGAGGACGGCAATCAGCTGTGCGGCTATGTTAGACACGACATATACTGCTCAGGGTGGGGGCCCTGAGCAACTGGTTTAGCGGCCCTCGAGAAGTTGGCAGGGCATTGTGGCGTGCTCTGCCTAAACACAACGATCAGTATCGGGGAGGGTATCATCTTCCCCCGAGTTTGTGCCCAGCGGGCGCGGCGCGACGAGGCTGTGGCGAATAAATTACAGGACCCACAGTCCCCGCCAATGCGCAGAAGTAGTCACCTGGGGGTTTTTAGTTGGTACAAGTCCGACACACCTCGGTCGCGCAACCCCCCTTCGCGGCTGAGACGGTCTTGTGAGGATTTTCCCCAAGTAAAAAAAAAAAAAAAGACGACATATAAGTGTAAAGTGGATACAGCCGCTAATGCATTTCTGCTCACCCCGAAAGGGACTATACCCTTCTCGGGACGATATATTGTTATTATAAAAATCATCCCTCAAGGGAGTAAAATCAGGGTACTCTACTGAGCAACGTCAGGTAATCAGGCAATTAGTATAATAGGTAAACAAACCTTGTCTATTACACTATAACACACTATTATTTTAATATGTTGTATTTACTACGCTATAGAATTGCTGCTGTTAATTGCATACCAGAGATGGGCAAAATGTAATCAGATTAATAATTAGCGATTACAAAATATAGCCGTAATTTTAATTGTCTTGCTCTGTAATCATGATTAAATCCATTTAAAACATTAATTAATGACAAATATGTAAGCAATCTGGGATTTTGTAGTGTTTAAAACATAAATGAGCAAAATGCAGTCATATTAATGGTAAATAACGTAAAATGTAATCGTAATCATTTTTATTAATCTGATTACATTTTACCCATCTATGGTCAATAGTTTCAATAGCGTAAGACCTTTTGTCGTATGCAAAACAATTGCTGTGAGTTTTGCCGCTAACGCACCTGCGTGCACACACGCGGAGTGAAGCCAAACGATGCTTGTTAAAACAGAAAATAAAACAATATATTCCGAGCTAGCTTAGAGTCAACACAAGAGCTTCCCAAGATCTACCGAATGCAATAATAATCTCGAAAGATATAATCACTTCTCAAAATACAAATTATTGAACTTTGACAAGGTAAGCAATGTTATAAATCACGTTTTAAGAATAATAGTTAAAAATATATTTATACCGATCGTAGGTCTAAAT
Source organism: Automeris io (assembly GCA_036320925.1). Classification (NCBI taxonomy): domain Eukaryota; kingdom Metazoa; phylum Arthropoda; class Insecta; order Lepidoptera; family Saturniidae; genus Automeris; species Automeris io. Next base: position 5,359,724 of record JAUDJH010000031.1, on the reverse strand, counting down.
ATGGCAACTGGATATCCCGTAGTTCCGCGTTCCTCGATTGCGTTCTCTGCAAGGGCTTTTGTGAAGGTATACGTGTTTGGCTTCGGCGATATGAACCTGTTAACAAAAATAACTTTTCACACACTTTCATATAGAAAACTGTTATATTCAATGTCATAGTAAAGATTAAACTAATTTACAAACAGCCTCAGAGAAGAGGCAGACCTGCCAACTTCGCGGTCTTTTTTTTTTACTCTGGCTCGACATAGTGACTACAGAGTACCTGATGGCAAGTGCAGTGTAGTCCAAAAACGAAAGCGACTAACAAAGGAGGAAAATCCATTGATAGTCCACATCGTCATGTCGGCCCACATATACCGCGACTGAAGGTCTCTAGGTATATGAGCTACTGGATATACACAAGCTGATCCCGAAACGCGACAAGCCGAAACTGGTCACTATGACGGGCTTTACACCCATGTACTGTGGTCGCGATGCAGACGGGCACCGACGCCCTACCACCTCGCTGCTGCTCGTTTAGCACCACCCAGGAGTCACGTGCAGGGAAACTAGGGTAAAGCCTATGGACGCGAACAGCTTCGACTTCCAAAAACCGGGACCGGTTGCACGTTGGAGAGTGTTCTCAGGAACTACATTCTTTGATTCCACCAGCCCCATTCCATCACAAAACCACTAGACATCGTGTCGAATACTCTCCGTATGTGGTGGATGTTTCTTACATCCACACGAGAAGATTCGCTTCAACATTCATCATGCGAACGGCTAAGGAGTGGAATATGCTTCCAGCGGCCATATTTCCACGATCTTATGATCAGGGAGTCTTTAGGAGATTTTTGAACGGACGCGGTTCATCATCGGACTCATCTTCACCTTCCACCAGGTGTGATTGAGGTCAAGCGTTCGTCTATAAATAATTAGAAATCTCAGGGGGTTTGTTTACGTAGTGTCGTGTTTAAAGGCATTTGCGGCGAGGGACGCGTGGAGCTAGCGCAAAAACCAAACGCGACTGTTTCGGAGTATACTGGAGGGATGACTTCACGACGTAACGCATACGACATGTCCTTGTTCTATAAATAATGGAGACAATACGACCCACTATCCAAAACCACTTAATACCGAGATCGCGTCTTACATTAGCTTATTTTGGCTCCATTACTTCATATACCTTTATTTTTCATCTTAAATACAAGTAATGTAATTAACGGCAGTTAAAATAGATGTAATATTTGTAACTTTATTTTATTTGACATAATAGGGTGCCCAACATGGGTAACATTAGACAAGAAAACAAAAGGATCATGGTACTTAAATAGAACATATAAATGCCCCCACAATTATAGGGCACCACAGCATGCACAGTGATTAATATATAAAGCTAGTTTACATTAAAGAATAATAATAAAATTCCAAAAAAAGAAAAAACATATAAATACATATATAGACACAAAACAAAAGGATAATATTGTAGAATGTATAAGTAACAACTTTAAACGAAACTGTGACTGATTCCAAGGAACACAAAAAAAAAAGAAAAAAGAAAGACAGTCACTCTCTACACGCTGTTCTAAATTTTGAAAGAGAAACAGTCAGGTCCAAGTCACCGAGTCGAACTTTGATCGGTTTCTATGTGGAGCAGCGCAGTGCAAGTTCGTTTTAAAAATAATTAACATTAATTTATATGACTGTTCTCGCGGAACATTTGACAGTTTTTAAATGAAAAAACCGTCTTGTGAATTATTGTTTTACTCGATTAATGTAGTATTTTACAAAATTTTGAGTTAGTCTGCAAAACGTTCGGATGTCAAAATTGTATAACGATTGTGTGTGCGCCGCTGACGCACGACGGCTTCTGAGGTATGTTGCGGGGGTAGCGGGACGCGGCGTGCGTGTTAACAATGACAATAGCTTTTCTACATTCGCAAAATATATAATATACTGATGTATTTTGGTAGTGTTATCGTGTTATCTTTATGCCCTCTTTGAGTCGGACACGATTTTCAAAACACACTGTATTTCGTATTACATGACGGAACGTTAAAAAAATAGCGAATTTTTATAATCTGGACTCGAAGTAATCAGGCTATCCTCAATTCCCGGGGTAGCAAAAGCAACATACTTGTCAGTGATATCAGCCAGAAGTTCCTCTGGCATGGAGTCTACCAGAGTGAAGACCAGTTCCAGAGGCACCGGAGGCGGGTAGACGCGCTCATCCACCGTGAGCAGTTCCGCGTTGCTGTACGCGGTGGAGACGTGAACAAAAGCCTGAAATAATTACACAATGCATAATTATACAATTTGCGATTGTAGAAGGATTGCCCGAATAGGATCGTGACCACAGTACGCAAGCGTAAAGACCGACATAGTGACTCGCTTCGCTTTGTTTGTGTATATACAGTAGTTTATATACCTAGAGACCTTCCGTCGTGGTATATGATATGCCAATGGCGACCATCAACGGATATTCCTCTCCTAGCGGTCTTCGCTGTTCTAGGACTACGCTCTACTTTCTGTCAGGTGGAAGGTAGTTACTACGTGAAATGAAATGTATTTATTTCGCCACAAGCTAACAAAAAATAAAAATTTGAAATATGGTAACACAAATAACATAAAGAAAAAAAGAAAATACAAAACATATCATCGGGTGAAAGGCTATTTGGTTTAAGCGACCTTTTTTGTGATATAGTAATATATATATATATATTCGGAATCGGTAAAAAACAGTGATTTCGAATATATAATATATATTACTATATCATCAAAAAATGTCGCTTAAACCAAATAACCCTTCTTCCCTCGATATAAAGATGGCGAAATGGGCCCTCCGTCGGCTTATTGTCACAGAGGAAGTATGTATGTCGATCCAGTATCTAAGACTCTGAGTACTACTTATATGTATTTCTATGACATTAGGTACAAACGAATGAACCTATTTTGGTTTAGTTGTTTTTGTTTGAAAGCTGACTCGATAAAGGGCGTTTCTAGCTATGATTATTATTATTGGTAGTTTCAAATACAATGCAAGTAAATGCTGGAACAATATACCTCCACCTATAAGATCTTCGTTGAGTATTTATGCTTTTAAAAATAAATTGAAAAAATATTTGCTTGAATCTCAAATTAAATACGAAAAAGTAACTTTAGATATTTCTGTAATTTGACTTGATATTTTATGGAACAGCCTGTATGTATGTAAATGTATTTTATTATCAATCTACCCTATCTCTATTATATTTTATTTAGTATTCTACATTTTTCTATGCTACCTAAAAGTTTTCTATGTATTTATTGTCATACTTATTTGTTGTACGTTATAACTTATAAGGTATGTTTTTGTATATTTGGTCCTAATATTTAAATAGCACCGTGACGTCCGCGCAATCGATTCCCCTGAGCGTCGGCTGAAAATCAGCGCTGGCTGGCGCGTGCAGCGTCGCCCAGCACACGCTGAGCTGAGTGCTCTTTGAGATGGGTAGCAGCACACAGGATACATGATGTGATGTTATGTTTTCTTTCATTGTTGTTTTTTTTTTATATAAATATGTTTGTTGTGTGTTGTTATCTTTTTGGCTCAATAAACTTTTTCTTTTTTTTCTTTTTCTTTGATTGAAGAAAATGTTTTCAGGCTTTTGAAGGTCTTTTCTAGTTGTGATTGGGATGTATGTAATGTCCTCCAGGGCGGAGAGTGAAAGCATAAAAACAATGGAGAGTGATACTCACCTCGATGTTTGGGAGACGGTCGCAGATGTCCATTAATCTGATCACCGAGCGAATGTTCTGGTCGACAGCAGTTCGCAACGCTTCGTCGAATTTCAAAGTAGCGGCGCTGTGGAAGATTATGGAAACCTGTGGACATGCTAGTTTTTAATACCCACTGGCACAAACGCCAAGATCTTATACTCCTTTTTAAGAACTGCAGTCTTCGAACGAGGGATATCTATTATCTATACTAATATTATAAAGCTGAAGAGTTTGTTTGTTTGTTTGTTTGTTTGAACGCGCTAATCTCAGGAACTACTGGTTCGAATCGAAAAATTCTTTTTGTGTTGAATAGACCATTTATCAAGGAAGGCTTTAGGCTATATAACATCACGATGCAACTATTAGGAGCGAATAATAGAAAATGTGAATAAAACGGGGAAAATTATTCATCCTTGAGGGCTTCCATTGCGTGCGCTGCGAAAACGGTTCAAGATACCAAAAATATATGTATGAAAGAATTATTCCTCTTAAAATGATCTAAAAAATGTCTGCGACAGTATATGTCTATCTTTTAAGATTAACTCACTAGAACCGTTTTTATGATAATCGAATTTGGTCGAAATTGATGCATTATTTGTTAAGAGTTGTATCAACGTAATAATATTAATCTTTATCCAAATAAATGTGTTGTTGATTAAGAGTATTTAATTGGGAATAAAAGTGTCTTTGATATCACTTAATTTCAATGAACATCTTAGAAGATATTACAATTTTAAAATTAATAACTAACTAAAATGCCCAAAATAACTATTCCACGCGGACGAAGTCGCGGACACAGCTAGTATAAAAATAAGTCCGGTTTTCCTTCCTGACGCTATAACTCCAGAACGCACGAACCGATTTCCACGGTTTTGGATACGTTGAACAGGTCTCGGGCTCCGTGAGTTTTATAGCAAATAAAATTTAAGAAAATTTTCAACAGAAAAGCAAGAAAACGGGGAACATGATTTTTCACATACAGCGCCATCTCTGGTACATAGCATGCACTACAAACCGATATGGTTTTGCATGGTGGTGGAGCAGATCGCACCAGCATTTTAAATAGATGGCGCTGATGCGTTATACATTGTTTAGTATACGGCGCGCGCTCTTACTATAATTAAAACGCGTTTTTCTCGAAACACGATTTTCCCAAACTGCTGCCATGATATCTCAAAAACTATTCGATCAATTCTGTTCAAATTTATACAGCATCTTCAGTACACATATTACTACAAGTTGAAGTAGAATAATTAAGATTGCTTCGTTAGTTTTATTTTTATCGGCCGTGCAGACCCCGATAAAAGTACGAAAAATCGTTTATTTTCTAAAGCGCACAAAAACGCCATTTTTTGGAATTCAAACTTTATTTTAGTTCAAATTGGAACCTCAAGACTCACGATTGAAATTACGTTTATTTTTTTGATGTCACATAAGCAGAACAGCTGGAATCATGGCAGCAGTGCAGCACCACATTTTATATATTTGTTCCTGTTGGGCGGTGTACTCGTATCTCTGACTATATTCGATATAATGATTTCAAAATATTCACATAGATTGTTGAAATGTTGATGAAAATGATATATGATTTATAAATTATTTTATTTAAATGATGTGAAAAAAAAATCGTCATAAACCCATTGAAAAACGGCCTTTACACTAGACGACCCTCTGAAGGTGCTCAGCCAGCGATTTATGGGTTGGGCGGCATCGCAAGGGCACCCCTGTGGGTACGGACCTCGACTTCGTCGGACAGCCAGTAAAACGAACCTAACAGTGATCTACTGGTATTTCGGAAACGACTACTTCGAGAAGAAACGCCGAAAGAAACTCAAGGCTGCGTCGGAGTGTGGAGGCTTTTGTTCAGCATTGGACGCCCTATAGATATATTTGTCGTGAACGCTAAGAGAAAATAATTTTGTCTAAGCCTCCAGTTGAAGATATAGCTTATACTTACATCTCGTATAACAGCGATGGATTCCGCACTCATGCCGAGGTTAGGTTTCGTGGTGTCTCCAGGGATGATGTAAAGCTTCTCCAGCTGCGTCGGGCAGTACTCCCTGATGTTGTTAAACACCTACAAATCAATAACTTCTATAATTTTCTATACTGGCTCGACTTGTGACTATATCGCACCCAGTGGAAGCTACAGTGTGATCCAAGATTGGCAGAAGCCGTCAAGGGATAGAATCGGGATACAAAATATAAAGGTCGCACGCTCCGCTTAGGATATCATTTGGTAGGCAACGGTTGCCCGGTGCACGTATTGCAAAGTAATCGTTTACAGTGTTCATTTTATATGACCCTTTTGTTAAATTGCAATAGTAAATGTATTAACAATGGAATTCGATAGTTCATCCCATTTTAATTGGAAATTGAAGTAAGCTATGAAGACTTCGTTATTTTATGTAATGATGTCGCCCCGTGCCAATATATACATAACTAGCTGATCCGGCAAACGTTGATTTGCTATATAAGTTATTGTAATATCTTCTAAGATGTTCATTGAAATTAAGTGATGTCAAAGACAATTTTGTTCACAATTAAATACTCTTAATCAACAACACATTTATTTGGATATTGATTAATATTATTACGTTGATACAACTCTTAACAAATAATGCATTAATTTCGACCAAATTTGATTACCATAAAAACAGTTCTAGTGAGTTAATCTTGAAAGATAGACATATACTGTCGCGGACATTTTTTTAGATCATTTTAAGAGGAATAACTCTGTCATACATATATTTTTGGTATCTTGAACCGTTTTCGCAGCGCACGCAATGGAAGCACTCAAGGATGAATCATATTCCCCGTTTTCTTCACATTTTCCATTATTTCTTCGCTCCTAATAGTTGCATCGTGATGTTATATAGCCTAAAGCCTTCTTCGATAAATAGTCTATTCAACACAAAAAGAATTTTTCAATTCGAACCAGTAGTTCCAGAGATTAGCGCGTTCAAACAAATAAACAAACAAACAAACTCTTCAGCTTTATAATATTAGTATAGATTGGGGCGGGGTGTTATAAATGTTTTATTGAATGCCGACTACGATTTTAGCTCACCAGTCGATTAGTCGACCTTTCCGATTATATTTGGAGGTAGGGCGATTGCCCGAACGGGGTTATAACTACAGTACACTAGTATAAAATAATATTAATACTAGTAGTACACTAGTATTTAATATCCAAATGTATGTGTAATGACAAATGTATATCTATGAAATAAATTATTATTATTATTATTTTATTATTATTATAAAGACCGTCATAGTGACCAGTTTCGGCTTGTCGCGTTTCGGGATCAGCTTGTGTATATCCAGTAGCTCATATACCTAGAGACCTTCAGTCGCGGTATACGTGGGCCGACATGACGATGTAGACTCGATAGATTTCCTGATTTTCGCTTTCGTTTTTGGACTACACTGTACTTACCATCTGGTGGACTTTGTCGAACCAGTGTAAAAAATCACGATCTTGGGGATTTTTGGCTGTTTCCACGCCTGCGATTATGTCGGCATGTTTTGTTTGCTTCGTATTACGTCTTGATATCGTTTCGAACGCGTCACAGCGGCGTTTCCGCACAAGTGTGCGAATTATCACCCTGTTTTATTAGATGTAAATATTTGTTGTGAAATAAAGATTTTATTTTCATGATTTAGTCCGACGATTGACCGCGTCCGCCCAACAAATGCCTATTCACCCTTCTCTTAAAGACTCCCACGTCATAAGATCGTGGAAACATGCTCGCTGGAAGCATATTCCACTCCTTAGCCGTTCGCATGATGAATGTTGGAGCAAATCTATTCGTGCGGATATAAGGAACGTCCGCCATGTAGGAATGGTATTCTACATGGCTTCTAGTGGATTTATGATGAATCGTGGCCAGTGGAAATAGATAATATAGCTCCTGAGAACACTCTCCACTGTGCAACCGGTAAAAGACTGCGAGGCAAGCGGCTTTACGTCGATACTCGATGTTCTGCATTTTAGCTTCAGTCAAAGAGTTATCGCCCACACGTCTACGAGCTCTAGGATCAACGGAGTCCAGAGCCGCCGTTTTTGGGAGTCGATGCTGCTCGCGTCCGTAGGCTTTACCCTAGTTTCCCTACACGCGACTCCTGGGTGGTGCTAAACGAGCAGCAGTGAGGTGGTAGGGCGTCGGTGCTCGTCTGGATCGCGACCACAGTACATGGGTGTAAAGCCCGTCATAGTGACCAGTTTCGGCTTGTCGCGTTCTAGGATCAGCTTGTGTATATCCAGTAGCTCATATACCTAGAGACCTTCAGTCGCGGTATATGTGGGCCGGCATGACGATGTAGACTATCAATGGATTTTCATCCTTTGATAGTCGCTTTCGTTTTGGACTACACTGTACTTACCATCAGGTACACGGTAGTCATTATGTCGAAAGAGTGTAAAAAAAAAATCTGATATTTAGTGGAGCCCTCCCAAAGAGGACAACTGTACTCCATACCAGACCGCACCTATGCCCGGTACAGGGTAAGAAGATGTGATGGTGTAAAGTAAAGCCTGACCTTAGAAAGCACACCCAATTTTGCAGCAGCTGTTTTCGCTCTTAAACTATTATTTTTTAGATTATTCATCATTAGGTTTGTTATTATTATCAAGGTTTAATTTGATGTAATTCCTCATATATATAATACATTTTACTGAGAAATACAAAATAAGAAAATGAATAGTCGGCGATCTTTGTCCGATTGTAGCCTTTATCGACTATTCGAAACATAATTAGTTATTAATTTACGAAAATTGCCTCTTAAATAGTTTTCGATTAGTTAGTAACATACGCACTTGTGATTGCTTCAATAATGTTAGTCTCTTCTCTGGTGATGTATTCTTCTTCTCCCTCATCAGCAGATACAGCCTCCCCACCTCTGGACAAGTCCAGAGCAACCGTTCCACGAGGACCTGAAATCATATCGTCCCTTATGCCTTTCGTAATAGCAAATATTTTCACCGCGACGTATATCGACATACCAATGAGTATGTATTTATACGCCAAGGTTTTTGATGTAAGCCACTGTACGGCGCTGACAGCTGTCACACTTGCGAGTTTCACAAACAGACTGACAGCGTTACCTCCCGTTTTTGTGATCTGTTGGAAATCTTCATGGACAGTCAAGGTCGCCGTGATGGCAACGACCCCGGCATGTCAGTCTCTTATCGACTAAAACCATCGGGGTGTTCCTCCTACTAATCTGCCGGGGCAAGGATGCGGCCACTTCAACTTCCTCGGCTCCCGTCTGGTCTTTTGCAGGCCTCATCTATTACTCACTCGCCTCTGATCTCATGTTGTTGGAGCAGTGTACGGGAACACATCACACACCGCTCTCGCCTGAATGTGTTGGAAGGCGCACTTCCTCATCTGCGCTACACAAGGTGTCATATCCTATTGAGGAATATCTCTTGCGAAAACCCTTTTCCTTCGTCCCTTATTATTATTACGGTACTCCAAATTCCATGTTTTCACATAATCGGATTGGGTGCAGTGCGTAACCGCTCCAACAATTTATGTTATATTATTTTATATCATTTATTAATAGTTTTACTTACCTCCCTCCCTCTTTATTCCCTATATACATATGTGCTATACCTATATTCAGTCTTTCTAGTGTTAAAGTATGGATGATGATACATTAGCGATTTTAAGTACGGTCATTTATATTATACATTGTTTTTTGATGTTTCTCAGTTTCGTGATCCGAGATTTGTATTTTGACGGGTATAGATCGGGTGCAGTGCGTAACCGCTCCATCAGCTTATGTTCAGACTAAGATCTACACGTGTCGAGTTCCAAATAGATTTGAGAAAGACAACTACGAAATCGACTTATAGAGATTCAAAGTGATTTTATCAAATGCTGCTACAAAATGGCAACACTATCGAGGGAGACCACGCAATCGTTGTGTTACGTTTCTACTATTTGGACTGTTAAGCGAAATAAATGATTAAGAAAATCGGTTGTAGTACTAGACATTGAAGTATAAAAAAAATTACACTCTTTAGAGCTGTGCCTTCACTCACCTTTCCCATAAAACCCGTAGCCCCAGTTATAAATATGCTCTTCCCTGCATAGAACTGTGGTATTTCTGGTCCCCTTGCGTACGGGGAGACGGGTCGCGGCACCATACTTCGTTATCTGTAACAAATAGAACATTCTAGAACATTCTTGTCTCGCACTTTGAAGTTGTTGAATGAGCTGCCGGAAACAGTCCTCCAAAACTACGATATGAGTTTTTTTCCTTTTCCCTTCGCTCTGTATCCTGGCTTAGGACAGGCAAAATACCTACTTAATAATTGTTATTCATTCACTAGTTATGCCCGCGACTTCGTTCGCGTGGTAAAACTACTTTTGCTATGGTAATAATCAAATGCATATCGACGGGTGAAAGGCTATTGGGTTTAAGCGATATTTTTTGGTGATATAGATAAAAATAAAATAACGAGTAATCGATAAAAAAACGCTGATTCCAAACATATATTACTATATCACCAAAAATGTCGCTTAAACCAAATAGCCGTTCACCCGACGATATATTTTTGGAATCGGTAAAAACGCTGATTGCGGATATGTATATAGCAAAACCCTGTGCCGTGGTGGCTGCCGGCAGAATAGAACAGCACCCCCTCTTCTTGCTGAGGTGTTGTAAAAGGCGACTAAGGTATCTCTAACACCGCAATTCAACCAGGTGTTCACAGAAGGAAAGCTCGACCAAACCTGCATCCTGCTCTCTCCCGATCGTACTGGTTCTCCATTCCATCGGGCCCGAGGGAGCTCGGACGAGAGAGTGCTTCTCTGGCAGCGCGTCCAGTTGTGCACTTAAATATCTCCTGCGCAATTGACTGTTTCCGTAAACTGGACCTCGATTTTCTTAATCGATGTTGAAACAGTCGCCGTGGCCGAATCTGGCTAGGACATCATTATCATAGCAAAACCCTATATCACCAAAAAATGTCGCTTAAACCAAATAGCCTTTCACCCCTGGATATAATTGTAGTATTTTTATAATAATGTTGTCGGTACATAATAAAATTCAGTCTCGAACTCGCTTTTCATTATGACATGGCGCAAACGGTTTATGATAAAAAATCAGTTTTAATAGTTTACAGCAAGTTTGATTGTTTGTGTTAATGGTGAAATTGTGTAAAATATCACAATAGTAACGTTTGCAATGTAGCATGCCAGACCGCCAGCAGAATTATGCCTGGAAGGCGGACCTGCCAGCCGCGCCGATGCGTCCGTATCCTTAAAAATGTTGACTGTAATTTACTTTAATTTAATGAAAATTTTAAAATACCACCATGTGACTAAACTGTACAATTTCCCTGAATATCTCTCTCGACTATAAACAATCCTTTACAATTACTGATTTCTCGTCACGGCCTGTGTTCCTGTCAACTTGTCTCTTCAAGAACAAACTGCAATAGAGTTCAATTAATATTCAAAGTAATACGCGCCGTCGCCGTATGAGGCTCTGCGATATCAATTATGTTAATGCAATCGATTTGTGATCATTAATTTAGGGTCAAGGGCAGTTCTGATTTCTATTCATCACTGCTGTTACGGAATCATGTATACAGGGATACAGGTAACTAACGCAAAACCTCTTAAGGGTGACTTTGGTATATCAAGACTGACAACTTTTGTTTTAGGACTTTTTATAATTCAATCTTTATTTCCCCATACAAAAAAAAACAAATTTGCAGTTCTGATCTTCTTAACACTCTGAAAGGCGGCGCGACGCAACTGGGGGTGGCGATTTCGTAGCATCAGCTGACTGAACTTTAAACATAGAGCTAACGATTGATAGAAATCACTACTAAAACTGAAATATATATATATATATATATATATATATTAAGATGTGTTAAGTTTTAACAAAATTGATAGAACAAAAGTTGTTAGTCTTTATGTACCTAAGTTACCTTTAAGAGGTTTGGCGTTAGCTACAGGTAAGGTTGTATATCGTCCTCTAGTGTCCAGTAGATGAACCACAGTTCGTAATGCCATCTTGTGACGAATAGCATAACTATAGCCACTAGTGGTGCCATCTATTGGAGAATAGAAAGATATTTCTAGAGGTGTCGCTGCAGCCTACCGTGAAAGCTGGAATATACGAGATAGCTGGAGAATCTTCTATGCAATTTGTGGGACCGGCCGCTACGCTGTAAATACGCGGCAGGTTCAAACACGGGACAGTAGTTGTCTAAGGAAAGCGAAATAAAGCGATCTAAGCGAAATTAAAGAGAAGTGTTCAGTGCGATATTTAGTATAGTGTTTTGTGAATCGATTAGAATTTGCATTTGTACCTGAATAAATCATGTTTTGTAATACTGGTGTGGTTATATTGAAGACCCCGACTTCGGAGCAATATTGTCGATTAAAATACTAAAATAAAACTAATCATGTACTATAAAATAAATAATCACGCTATATCCCTTTCGGTGTGAATAGAGTTATATTAGTAGTTCTATCCGCATTGCGATTATATCGAGGGGTGAAAGGCTATTTGGTTTAAGCGACACTTTTTGAAGATATTGTAATATATATATATTCGGTATCGGTGAAAAACGCTGATTCCGGAAAAATATATTGTTACGACGGAACTAGGGCCAAACTTTAGCCCTAGATTTCTAAGCTTCCAGGCGTCGCACGACTATAATCTTAAAACGCATAGATAGTCTTGACGTACTCCTTCGAATGAAATAACTTGCAACCGGATCGGAGAAAATTGTTTACCATCGAAAACATCGGAGGGGTCGCATCGTTTCATCTTTTGCCGCCCGAGTTCGTGACGCGTATATCGGCGAGACGGCCGCTATTCGTGGAATTCCGATTCGCGAAAGGTCGATGAACCCATTCTGGAATTTACGAGTAAAAACATAAGGTTCAAAAATGTCTATAAGATTCTAGTTATTACTCGAAAATGCTGGAAAGCGGCTGTTCCGATATAAATACGCGCTCGATGCGATCACAGGACAGTTCTAATTTGGACAGCGACACAGTGCGATATCACGAGCGATCTTCAAGGACTTTTGCGATCATACTGCGACTGTATAGTGATTCTACGTGCGACTATCTTGACTGGATTTTTGGTACTAGACTTCGAGAACTTTCTGCGACTGGACTTTTGACGACGGATCTACGAGATCATTCTTCGACGTGTTCGTGGAACTTTCGACGAAATAACATCGAGAGCATTCGACTGCTGCGCTTCACGACATTTCTGCGGCTGCGTTGTGATTTTGTGTACTCTCCTCTATTAATAAATTGATTGTCCGTCACAACCGGCATTTTAATACCCCGCGCTCATAACAATATATTAATATATCACCAAAAATTGTCGCTTAAACCAAATAGCCTTTCACCCGTCGATATGTTTATTAAATGTCCAAGAATTACAAGATAATGTTTTTCATGCTTCATATAGCTTGCTTACTGCTGAGGAGCCTTTAAGAGAAGAGTGAATAGGCCAGAATAATTGGGGGGACGTGGTCCATCGTCAGATTTATCTCCATCTTCCACGAGTTATAATTGAGGTCAAGGGTCACCCTGTAAATTGTAAAACAAATACGCGAGTACATTTATATTTTATTTTATGTAAAATACCCAAGTACGTCCCAGAGTCGTCAAATTGACGTAAGAACATTTCAAGTGTGTTATTACTTGAACAAACACACAATTTACCTCGTTATATATGGTTTGTGACGTCACTATTTTAAGTGCTTAGAATAAACAGTTTCTATTATGTATTTTGATTAGGCAAATAATGATGTTTGGTTATATTTTCACAGTAATGTGTCTAGGGTACTTTGACTTTGCTGTGAGTTTACTCAAACATTGCTAATTAACTATCTATCATTATGCCGAATCGCTATTGAGATAGGCAGAGAGAATGGACCGCCACTACTATCTACTATTGAAACCATAGACGGGCAAAATGTAATCAGATTAATGAAAAACTATTACGATTACATTTCGCTTATCTATGTTTTAAACACTACGGAATCCTCAATTGCATACACATTTATGACTCCTTAATGTTTTCAAGGGATTTGATCCTGATTACAGAGCAACAAAATTAAAATTAGGAGTACACTTTGTAATCGTTAATCAGATTACATTTTGCCCATCTCTGCTTGTAAATCTCTTTCTATTTCTCCGCACGGCGTCTTATAGAAATGTCATGAGTACTAGTGCTGTGGGAACGGCGATCAGCTGCGCTACTGGTCACGTTGGGCACGACATGTAAGCGTAAAGTGGATATAGCTACTAATCTATCTCTGCTCACTAAGCTTAAAGTACCATAACATTCCGGACTGTATTAAAAAAAATTAGGGTTCCGTAATTCAAAAGGAAAGAAGAAACGTTTACAGAACCACTCCCCTTTCTGTCTGACAAGACTGTATTTCTCAGGACCGCGAGCAAGTTTTTAGTCGGCTTGAATACCAAATAGTCAGTCCCTTGTTGATATGTTTGTAGAGAACCCTTTGTACGCGAATCCGATTCGTACTTAATCGATTTTTTAAACAGTTATTTTGTAAAATTTGGTATTTGATTTACATTGAAGATGCTAAGTGCGGAGTGTTAATGGCAATTATCCGAGAAATCCTTTTTCTGTGTCACTAAAATCTAATAACGCCGCGAGTTCTCCGTTTGCCACAAACGTCTAGTTCATCAATAAGTTCACTGCTCTGTAACGGTCACCTTTCTATACTAGAGAGGTCAAGTAAAATGGTTTTCCCCGTAACGTTACAAAAGATAATAACATATCATCATACTATATCCCTTGCAGGGTCAGCAGAGATATTAATGATCGCATCCAATGTTGGAGCAAATTGCGCGCTATTAACTTCGCAACCCTCCGCGAAGACATTAATGCGGGCGGTGGCACTTGAGGGAGTCCACTGTCCGTATTCGAGGATGGCGGTGTGTGCGTGCTCCCCCCATCTTCTGTGATCGAGGAAGCAAATACAGGACCACAGTAGACCGGTCGTAGCAGAATGCGAGTTCCCATCCACGGCCGGCGGCCACGCGGATGGAGGAGTACCCAGGATTTACTCGCTAATAATCCGAAACACCGGGGTAACTGCCCTCACTGTTGTATCATAAGTCCTATATATGAATTTTCTCCTGATTAAAAAAGTGGCCGCATTCCCTTTGCAATTATACAAGCTGATTTTATAGACGTGGGAGATATTCAGGGAGGATATTCAGCATTCGATTCTAATATATACTAATATTATAAAGCTGAAGTGTTTGTTTGTTTGTTTGAATTTGCTAATCTCAGGAACTACTGGTTCGAAATGAAAAAATATTTTTGAGTTGAATAGACCATTTATCAAGGAAAACTTTAGGCTATATAACATCACGATGCAATTATTAGGAGCGAAGAAATAATAGAAAATGTGAAAAAAAACGGGGAAAATTATTCATCCTTGAGGGCTTCCATTACGTGCGCTGCAAAAACGGATCAAGATACCAAAAATATATGTAAGAAAGAATTATTCTTCTTGAAATGATCTAAAAAAATGTCCACGTCAGTATATGTCTATCTTTTAAGATTAAGTCACTAGAACCGTTTTTATGGTAAACAAATTTGGTCGAAATTAATGCATTATCTGTTAAGAGTTGTATCAACGTAATAATATTAATCTTTATCCAAATAAATGTGTTGTTGATTAAGAGTATTTAATTGTGAACAAAATTGTCTTTGACATCACTTAATTTCAATGAACATCTTAGAAGATATTACAAAACCTTATATAGCAAAACTACGTTTGCCGGATCAGCTAGTTGCAAATATATAGGAATAGTGATATCTTAATATTTCCATTGAAACAAAGTAATTTATAGTCCACATATTAAGGGGCAATGACACACATGATAGAATAAATAACAATTAGTTATTAAGCAGGTATTTTGTCTCTCCTAAGCCAGGATAAAGTACGAAAGGGTAACGAGGCAATTACCTGTTTACCTATAATTACGTAAAAGGAATTTCATCTACATGCCATTCAATCGTGCGCCACACGCGCTGCGGTGTCCACACTTTTTACGGATCAATTCTCATTTGTTCATCAATGTTTCTTTATGATCTGTTAGGGAATATTGTTATTTACATTTTTATTAGCTATAAGAATGTACAAATTATTGTATTCTGAAATATAGTTATATAGTTAGTTTATATCTTTTTGTGTTACTCGTATTTTTATTTTTCTTTTCTTCTGTGCATGTAGTCTACGCTTATAAATATAGTCGCATTTATAATGTATCCTCTTCATGTTCTTATATAGTTTTTATGTGTTAATGTAGTCTATGTAAGTGTACTTATAAATAAATAAATAAATAAATATCTCCCTCGTCTATAAAATCACCCGGTATGTCTTACACGTGACCAGTAGTGCAGATGTACACGATTCCCATAGAATTAGCGCACTTGATATTTCTCTTAGATGCCATACGGGTTTCCTCAGGATGTATTTCTTCATGGGTGAGGACGTGCTGCTTAAGTCCTTAATTAATCTAGAAAAACACAGAGGCAGGTGATCCGGACCTAGGACCGTACGCGTTTCCGCGCTATACTACTGGTCACGTTGGGTTCGAGCCTCTACTCAGCCTTTTTTTTGTATCCCGGGGGCAAAATCCTACATAGGACCATCGGGGCCGCTGTGTCAGACTCCTACTGACTAAAAACCCCCGGGGTGTTCCTCTGATTGCTCCACCAAAGGCCTGGGACGCCAAATTCGTCCAGACGCCCAGGGAACAAAAGGCCTTGTTAAAGCTATTTCTCTGGGGGAGGGGTGGGAGTAAAAATCAACCTCTCCAAAACCTCTCTCTCAGGCGGTGCGCCGGACACCGTGCACCGCCCCCCTCTCATCCGGGCAGCAGACTGCCTCAAGTCAACTGCCCGGCTATTGTCACCGGGGGATGGCCGCTACTCAGCTTGAAAGAGTTAAAACAAGTGGAAAAACCTCGCTCCCATGCGAAACTAAAATGAAACAGTGGAAAATAAATTAACGACAAAAATAACTTCGTTTTGACATCTATTGCTTATAATTTTAAAATATGTACACAATTTGTTGGAAAAACTTATTAAGTATACATTTATTATTAATAATACATCAACAGAAATCTCGTAGTTTGTTTAATTAGATACTTATTAAATGTTCAATTTGAAGTGTATTCAAGATTATTTTGACGTATAACCTCAACCTTTAGCTATCTTTGTGTTTTTTTTAATCGCAATCAATAGTTCATTCTCTGAAAATGAATTGTATAAATATAAAACAAATATAACCGTATGTTGTAAACATTACGTGTTTCCAAACATAACAAAACACTTGAAGAGTCAGCAAAAACATCCGGAACCAAAGGACGTTTGAGAAATACTTATAATTACTAATTATATTACTATTATTATTATTTATCGTGGGTGTGGTGGTAGAATGATATGGATTTCGAAGGCACACCAAACTGTGACGCACACGCACGTACTCTAGCCTTGGGTCTCGGTAGCGGTCGGTGCGCGCGCGCACCCCTTACCCCATACATCCCGTAACACCCTAACGACCCTTAGGGCATGTAACACAAGCACGTATCGGGCGGCGTCTGCATGCTATACTATCTTTTTCATTATAAAACCACTAACGTAATGAAATTAAATGGATACATACATCCATACATACAAACAACATAGAGAAAGGTAGAAAATACAAAAATCATACAACCATTCCGAATATTGTCAGACAGCAAAGCAGCACTGTTGGCCATACGAAGTTTTTATATTACAGACAGGCTTGCGCTTGACCTCAATCTCACCTGTTGAAAAGTCATGATGAGGCCGCCGATGGAGCGCGCTCGCCCAGCAAATACCGATTCACTTGACGTGACGACTTTGTCGTATGTATATAATACAAGCGTAAATATATTGCGATGGAACTGTTAAAATACCGAAGTCATTAAAACGTTCTCTAAGCGAGACTCTAGCCCTTAAATTATAGATAGCACATGTGACATACGTGTGAAATGTGACATACGTCAAAGAATAAGACGTCTGAGGGTCTCAGAATGGAACAACTTAGTAGAATGCAAACCAGGGATGTAACGGAGCTTCGACTCCGACTCCGATAAGTCGGAACTGCCGATTGTTATTACACCTCCGGTTCCGAAACTTTTTAATCGGAGGTATTCATCGGAGGTCACCACCACTGTTGTAGTCAATTCATTTGATTTCATTTTATATGTTGTTGAAACATAATATCAATTAATCACACAATCAGTGCCACTTAATTTGTAGAAGACATTTTTAAAAATTTAGATTAAAAAAATATGATTAAAATTATTAAATTTAAAACTAAATGTACATTTAAATTTATTACTAAACGGTTTTTTTTTTTATTTTACATTTAAATTAAATTAAGTAAAATAGAAATTAGCACAAAAACAACCCTGGAGCAAATTTGATTTAATTTGTTCACTGTTAATGGGAAAATGTTAATAAGAAACAGCAATTTTTATTGTCTGTGTATTTGTAAATTTATCACTTTCTAATTAAAAATATTCACTGAATAATGTTTTTATTTGTCCCTTAATAAAACTATTTCATTCTGCCGTCACTTGTGACTGACATTGCCTCCGACTCCGATTCCGACTTCGGTTCCGACTCCGACTTCGGTTCCGATAAAACTGCCTCCGTTACATCCCTAATTCAAACAGGCTAGAGAGGCACCCTCGAGCAAATTCTGGGATCTCTAGAGCTGTTCTGCATCTTAGTAAATTACAGATACGTAGGGTCTCCGGAGCCATAACAGGACTCGGTTATTTTAATAGACATCTCTTTTATCTGGTTGTCACGGAAACTACTCTGTGTAGAGTGTGAATGGGAGAAGAAAAGGCAGCGCAAATGCAATGGCAGCATACCGGGTACAACACCTCGGTACATAGAGGTCCCTTCCGGAACCAACCAGCGATAACAGCCAGCTAGCGGATTTCCTAGAAGAACTGGGCTGGGATTATTGAAATCATCGCAACCCGATCTCACGCAAAATAGTCGCAATTGGACATCGAGTTGCGGAAAATGGGCCCGTTTAAACCTGAATCCGAAACATGGCGGAATGTGCCCTCCATTATTTTTTTTTATTTTTTTACACTGGCTCAACATAGTGACTACAGAGTACCTGATGGTAAGTACAGTATAGTCCAAAAACGAACGCGACTATCAAAGGATGAAAATCCATTGATAGTCTACATCGTCATGTCGGCCCACATATACCACGACTGAAGGTCTCTAGGTATACGAGCTACTGGATATACACAAGCTGATCCCGAAACGCGACAAGCCGAAACTGGTCACTATGACGGGCTTTACACCCATGTACTGTGGTCGCGATCCAGACGGGCACCGACGCCCTGCCACCTCGCTGCTGCTCGTTTAGCACCACCCAGGAGTCACGTGTAGGGTAACTAGGGTAAAGCCTACGGACGCGAGCAGCTTCGACTCCCATTAGCTTGGTGGTACCAGACGCCGCGTCGGATACCATCTGTATGTGGTGGAAGTTCTTTATATCCGCACGAAGAGATTCGCTTCTACTTTCATCATGCAAACAGCTAAGCGAAGAGATATCTGTCAAAGCCGGTATGGTCACTGCGACTATCGATTGTTGATAGATGTTGTCTTTGTAAACTATCACCTGACTTACCATCAGGTGTGGCGTGGTCACTATGCCAAGAGATGATAAAAAAAGTTAGCAAGAAACTCTGGCAGATGCTAATTTAAAGATAATGAGGTACAAATATAACACACAAAGGAATGAATGTCGAGTGAGAAAATTTGCAGACATTAACGCCACGCACTTTTAACATTAAATTTTTTATATATGTATAGATTACAGATCTTGACACTTTTCGGAAAAAAAAAACATTATAATGTCATGAAAAATAGTTTTTTATACAAATAAGTGGTAAATATGCGAGATAATCACCGGATGCAATTGAGCAATTGCCGACATTAAAGAATAAGAGAAAAAATACGACGTTAGAGTTATAATAGAAAATAAGGCTATAGTGATGACGCGAATGGTCGTAGATTCGAATCCCGGCACGTGCATCTAGGTTTTTCAAGACTATGTACGGATTTAGGCATCACATGGTCACCGGTGAAGGAAATCAATTGGAAATGTCACGTGTACTAGCGCTGTGAGAACGGCGATCAGCTGCGCTACTGGTCACGTTGGGCGCGACATATAAGCTCAAAGAGAATACAGCCGTTTGTGTATCTCTGCTCACTCCGTTATGAAACTAAATTGCTAAAAAAGGGATATTATTCCATTAATGACTGTTTGAATGATAAAAGTGCGTGGTCTTAATATATGCAATCGTTCTCGCGGGGCATTCAATCCTTTATATATTATACCTGTTATTGTACCTCAGTATGTTAGTAGGAGCAACTACCAGAGTTTCTAGCCGTCTCTTCTCGGTAGATTCTGCTTTGAACCGGTGGTAGATTCACTTTGTTTTTTATTTTGACGATTCAAAAGTGCTTGGAAGTAGGCCTATTTGAATAAAGTTATATTTCATTTAATTTCATTTCTATGGATATAGCGTGATGATATTATTATTAAGTCTTAATACTTTTGGGAAAATAAATAACAGTTCGACGAACACTTTTTTTATAAAAATAAGTGTTCATGCCGATGTTAAAGAATAAAAGAAATAGAATCTATGTTAAGGTTGATCGATTTTTTTTACTTTTAAAATAGGATAGTGAAAAGAAAATTTGTAATCTATACTAATATTATAAAGCTGAAGAGTTTGTTTGTTTGTTTGTTTGTTTGAACGCGCTAATCTCTGGAACTACTGGTTCGAATTGAAAAATTCTTTTTGAGTTGAATAGACCATTTATCGAGGAAGGCTATAGGCTATATAACATCACGATGCAATTATTAGAAGCGAAGAAATAATGGAAAATGTGACAAAAACGGGCAAAATTATTCATCCTTGAGGGCTTCCATTGCGTGCGCTGCAAAAACGGTTCAAGATACCAAAAATATATGTAAGAAAGAATTATTACTTTTAAAATGATCTAAAAAATTGTCCGCGACAGTATATGTCTATCTTTTAAGATTAAGTCACTAGAACCGTTTTTATGGTAAACAAATTTGGTCGAAATTAATGCATTATTTGATAAGAGTTGTATCAACGTAATAATATTAATCTTTATCCAAATAAACGTGTTGTTGATTAAGAGTATTTAATTGTGAACAAAATTGTCTTTGACATCACTTAATTTTAATGAACATCTTAGAAGATATTACAAAACCTTATATAGCAAAACAACGTTTGCCGGATCAGCTAGTCCAAAATAAAGCCATTTTTGGGATAAAAATATATACGTCTCAACAAGTTTGCACGGAACCTTCGGTGGGCAAGTCCGATCGGCACTTGACCGGTTTTTAATAACCTATCGAAAGTCACCTTCGACCACTCGCCTGGTTTAGTTGTGAAGGTCTATCCCGGCCGTCAATGTATTGCCCAGTTAGAAAAAAAACTTTAGTTAAAAAATCTCTTTGAGAATAACTTTCATGTGCCGAAATTTTAGTCAAAGTATACTGTTTCTAGCCCGATTTAAACTTTTTTTTATTATTACTTATAGGCGAACGCTTGACCTCAATCACACCTGGTGGAAGTCGAAGATGAGTCCGATGATGAACCGCGTCCGCCTAACAAAAGCCTATTCACTCTTCTCTTAAAGACTCCCAGGTCATAAGATCGCGGAAATATGGCCGCTGGAAGCATATTCCACTCCTTAGCCGTTCGCATGATGAATGTAGAAGCTAAACTAAAACTGATTGAGCTGGTTATGGTTGATCGATTACTGTTTGTATCTATCCGATTATAGATCGGGGACAAGTCTGAGTCAAATAATCAACCATTGCCGCAACCGAAGCCAAAAGCTCAACAATCTTAAAAAAACATTAATGATTAACTAAAGGTCAATAAAGCAGTAATTTTGAATAATAAATACTAATATATCGTCATATTATATCCCTTACGGGGTCAGCAGAGTTACATTAATAGCTGTAACCACTTTGCGCTTATATGCCGCCGTCGTAAGCCGTGGTGGCTGCCGGCAGAATAGAATAGCACCCCCCTCTTCTTGCTGAGCTGTCTTAAAAGGCGACTAAGGTATCTCTTTAACACCGCAATTCAACCAGGTGTTCAGAGAAGGAAAACTCGACCAAACCTGCGTCCCGCTCCCTCCCGATCGTACTGGTTCTCCATTCCATCGGGCCCGAGGGAGCTCGGACGAGAGAGTGCTTCTCTGGCAGCGCGTCCAACTATGCACTTAAATATCTCCTGCGCAATTGACTGTTTCCGAAAACTGGACCTCGATTTTGTTAATCGGTGTTGAAACAGTCGCCGTGGCCGAATCCGGCTAGGACATCATCATCATCATATGTCGTGACTAGAACGTGACTAGAAGTATAACTGATCGCCGTTCTCAAGGGTTATATATGACGTTTTCATTAAATGTCATGCAGGTTTCCTCACTGTGTTTCCTTCACTGTTGAGCACGTTGTGTAAATCCGTTCGTAATTTAGAAAAACCCAGACGTACTTGCCTGGATTCGTATCTATTTTATAAACTTTTCAATTAAAATTTTATGTTGATTATTTAAAAAAACACCTAGACATTATTACAATTAGTGTAAACAGCGTCATAGTAACTCGCTTTGACGTGCCGTGATACGTACTCGTAATTAGCTTATTGTTTGCTCTGACCCGATACAGGTAAAGTAAAGACTAGGTAAAGTGTAGTCCAAAAACGAAAGCGATTATTAAAGGACGAAAATCTCTCCGTCGTCATGCCGGCCCACATATACCGCGACTGAAGGTCTCTAGGTATATGAGCTACTGGATATACACAAGCTGATCCCGAAACGCAACAGGTCGAAGCGAGTCACTGTGACGGGCTTTACACTTACTTACGTCCAGTAACTCATATAGCGATTCTAAATGGATTGGTCAGACTGTCAATAAAATCCTCTTTTGATGGTCGCTTTCGTTTTCGGACTACACTGTACTTACCATCTGGTGTACCGTAGTTATTAACTCGAGCCAGTGTAAAAGAGCTTCAGTCTGTAACCGGTTTTTTAGTAAAGGTCACGCATGTTATTTTCATTTACTTGGCTATGAAAAGGCAGAGTACATAATAAGTCACGTTTGAAAATTCTCTCAGACAGCCCACGTGAGCTATAGCTAACAATAGCGCTTTAAATAAATAGTAGATGTTTGCACTGCCAATAATTCACGGGTGACTATGGTCGGACAGTACACACGCAGGGGGGGATTTAGGCAACACTGGCCCCGTGGGTCGAAAAATGTGGAAAACCTATTACAACTTGCTGATCCTCTGTACCTATTTTATAAACTGTAGGAAGCTTAGTTTACCGAGGAATCTGGCAAAGCAGCAAGGTATTGTGAAAGTCTTAGGGTGTTGATAGGTGTTATAAGCAGAGATGGGCAAAATATAATCAGATTAATGATTACAAAATGTAGTCGTACTTTTAATTTAATCATGTATCATCTGTAATCATGATTAAATCAATTTAAAACATTAAGGGCGGCTTGCACTAACGAATTAATCTAGTTTAAGCTTGTATAAAACGCTAATTAATTGAATTGGTTTGATTCCATCTTAATGATGATTTTAGTTTAAGAGTTGTTACATCTAGATTTTGATTTCGTGCAAGACAATAAATACAGATCAGCGTTAAATAGTATTTTATATAACTCTAAACTAGATTTAATTTGTTAGTGCAAGCCGCCCTTTGAAATCATAAATGTGTATACAATCTGGGATTTTGTAGTGTTTAAAACATAAATGAATAAAATGCAGTCATATTAATGGTATGGTAAAAAACGTAAAATGTAATCGTTAATCATTTTCATTAATCTGATTACATTTTGCCCATCTATGGTTATAAGTACCCAGGCACTGCATCCTTCCTCGCTCTAGTCTTGTCAGTTCCCGGTCTCAGTACGTTAAGTAGAGTTCGGACGAGAAGATGCGTTGGGCAAGCACTAGCATTCACGCGCCAAACCTATCCTGCGCAATTTACGGTTGTAGCCCGCGCCTACTTGATGTGGAAACGTCTCTAAGGCCGAAATACAGTCACAGCTACACGGTATCTCACATCCCGGCTAGGATTAAGAAGTTCTCTAGCTCTTACTGCAGCATAGTCGTTGGGCTGTGGAATGGTGTTCCAGCGAGCGTGTTCCCACCGTTTTAATATTGTGTCCTTTAAACGAAGCTTGAAAAGATATTTGTGCAGGCCGGCATAATCGCTGCGAGTATCGATAAGTTTTTTTATTGTTTATAGTCAGGACAAAAATGAAACCACTTTTTTGTAGAAACTTTGTTAGTTTGTGTATTTCTTTAGTGTGTTTTTATTATATATATGTATTTATGTATATACTAGAAGGCCTCGCAAACGTTGTTTTGCCATATAAGTTATTTCTAGATAATTTCTAGTGTAGATAAAAAATAACTAACTTATTATAAGTGTGTAAGGATAAAATTAAAAATAAAAAAAAGTTAAGGGTGATCAACCCTTATCACTTAGGGGTATGAAAAATAAATCTCACTAGTAAAAGTAGCCGAATCTCAGACCTACTGAATATGCATATAAAAACCGTTACGGAGGAGTAAGGTAACCAACATTGTGACACGAGAATTTTAATTATACCATAAATAGAGATATTAAATATATACTAACAATTACACACATTGGTTTAGTCCCAAATTAAGCTTGCGCTTGTACTATGGGTACTAGACAAAGATATACATATTAAAATACATATATACAACCATGACTCGTGACAAACCCATCTGCTCAACACAGAAATGTTTCCCACTACCGGGACTCGAATCCAGGACCTTAACATCGTAAGTAGGGTCGCTACAAACTGCGCTATCAGGCCGTCAACATATAGTCAAATCTTGAGAGCGAGACTTTGGTTTTTTAAAAATACACAACTTATTATTAAAAGAATATAATGGCCGATTTCTAGGCAGTACAACTTAAAACTAATTTAACTTTAATTTGAGCCGATATAGAAGTTCCTATTCTAATGGCTGCTCCCGATACAATTCGTGGCGTGGAGCGCCGCGCTCTTGCTTATAGGCTGGCCTTTTGTAAACAGGATCTTACTCAGCCCTCTTCCTATCTGCTGAATAAGCCCCTGCATCAGTCCAATTTGACTGGGCGAGGGGGATGCATAACTATATAGAGATATTGCTGTATTTTTCACTGAAAATATAGTAAAAACAGCGTCATTATACCTCAGTTTTTTTTTACACTGGCTCGACATAGTGATTACAGAGTACCTGATGGTAAGTACAGTGTAGTCCAAAAACGAAAGCGACTATCAAAGGATGAAAATCCATTGATAGTCTACATCGTCATGCCGGCCCACATATACCGCGACTGAAGGTCTCTAGGTATATGCGTTACTGGATATACACAAGCTGATCGCGAAACGCGACAAGCCGAAACTGGTCACTATGACGGGCTTTACACCCATGCACTGTGGTCGCGATCCAGACGGGCACCGACGCCCTACCACCTCGCTGCTGCTCGTTTAGCGCCACCCAGGAGTCACGTGTAGGGAAACTAGGGTACAGCCTACGGACGCGAGCAGCTCCGACTCCCAAACCCAGTTTTAACTTCATGAGTTTTGGTAGGCAGTCGTGGGGAGTCGATGAAGCGTGATGTGCGGCGGCAAATGGCTGCCACGCAAGCCGTGCCGGACGTATAAGGCATGCGCGTTTCCTAAGGACGACATAAGGAAAGTAATTATGATTGACGCCGCAGTAATGGGCTCTCGCTGCTATCATGGCCTCCAAGTAACCTTTTCACCGTAATTAAGTAATGAAGTTTCTCGAAAATCACTTTAAATTATTCGATCGCGTTGTGCCGAAACGATAAAACACTTGAAAGTTGGAAGTTTCTTAAGAATAATGAAACAAATGAAATTAAACGTATTTATTTCGCCACAAACTAACAAAATACTAGATATTTAAATGCAGTAACAGAAACAACATACAGAAACAAAAGAAGAATACAAAAACATATAAACATGGCGACAATGGGACCTTCATCAGCCTAAAGCCACAGAGGAAGTCTGCAGCGCTGGTTTCCGTGTAGGGCCCCGGACGTGTTACGTCTTACAAGAATTATCAATAAACAATAAAAATATAATAAATAGAATAACATATAGCTTAAATAATAAGTACGAGAGATACTAAAATAAACTATTACATACAGTAAACAAATCGACTACAAAGTGTATTAGTGATATTATAGTAAGAATACCTGAATATACTTAAAACAAGAGCAAAAATATATGAAACTAGCTGTCCCGGCAGACCTTGTTCTGCCCTATTTCTCTAAAACATAGTCACATTGTTTTTTTTTAATGTTAATAGCTTCCCCGTCAGATTTTATTCTGCCAAAACCTATTGGCCTGTCGACTGTTTTTTGAAAATTGTTTGAAGGAACCTGGCCTTAATGCTATATGTATAAAAATTGACAAATATTGACATTAATATTTATTTATACGTCACTCAATTATTTTGCCTTCCCGGAACCCTTCGCTAACATTTAAACTTTATGGTATGGTGTTAAAGTTCAAATTGACTTTTAAATATTATTACGAATGTTTTGTATGAGAATATTGAAAAGTGTTGTTTTTAGACTTTTTCAGACATTTTTTTTTAATTTTTCTCTCCGTAATAACCTTCCTCAGATTTCACCAAACACAACAAAAAAGAAATCAGCCAAATCGGTTCAGCCGTTCTCGAGTTTTGCGCTTATCAACACATTTAGCGATTCATTTTTATATTATAGAAGATAGATAGATCACTTGTAACTGATACATTATAAAACAAACATCATTTTAATTCTATTTTTGATAGATAACTTAGATGTGGATATTCTAAGCGGTGGTGAATATGGATTTACGTACATCATGCTCCCCGGTGAAGGAAATCATCGTAAGGAAACCCGCATGGCATCTAATGATGATGTCCTAGCCGGATTCGGCCACGGCGACCGTTTCAACACCGATTAAGAAAATCGAGGTCCAGTTTTCGGAAACAGTCAATTGCGCAGGAGATATTTAAGTGCATAACTGGACGCGCTGCCAGAGAAGCACTCTCTCGTCCGAGCTCCCTCAGGCCCGATGGAATGGAGAACCAGTACGATCGGGAGGGAGCGGGATGCAGGCTTGGTCGAGTTTTCCTTCTCTGAACACCTGATTGAATTTCTGTGTTAAAGAGATACCTTGGTCGCCTTTTACGACACCTCAGCAAGAAGAGGGGCGAGCTATTCTATTCTGCCGGCAGCCACCGCGGCTTAATGGCATCTAATAGAAATGTCACGTGTACTAATGCTGTGAGAACGGTGATCAGCTGTGCTACTGGTCACATTGGGCACGACATATAAGCGCAAAGTGGATACAACCACTAATGTGTCACTGCTCACCCCGTAAGGGATATAGCGCGCGCGAGCTTACTGCAACTCACATCCCGGTTAGCACTGAGATGTTTTCTAAATCCTACTGCGGCCGTGTCGTTGGGCTGTGTCTTCAGGCGAGCTTGACCCCACCGTCCCATGATATTGCCTTCTTTGAACGACGCGTGAAGAGATATTTCTGCAGGCCGGTATGATCACTGCGGTTATCGATAGGTCTTTTACTGTTGATAATTGTCATTTTTGGAGTGTACCATGCTTAGATCCAAGCATTATGTCGTCACTATGGCGAGTCGGGAAACAGAAAAAATTGATGTAGGTGGTAAAACAAATATATTTATAACTAGCTGTCCCGGCCGACCTTGTTCTGGCATATTTCTCTAAAATAAAGTTACATTGTTTTTCATGTTAACAGCTGCCCCGTCAAATTGCATTCTGCCAAAATTTATTGACCTGCCGCAGTCTAATAGAAATAAAATTACATTGAAACACTCAAGTCATATCTAAAGTAATGATATTTTTACTATAATGCCTTATGGAACACGTTATTTTTTGTTTGATTACTTGGCGTATAAATTATAATTTTCATTAATGACGTGCAACCTCTAATCAACTTGAAGGCATACCTTTGTTTTGATTGACATCATATGTTTGACAGCTGCGGACAGAGTGATTTGTATGGGAAAACAAAATTGTTGTTTTTACTATATTCCTAGCATATATTTTCATATTTACTCACCTTTTAAACCTTCCCTGGACTTCAACTATTAATTCAAAAGCAAAATTATCTAAATCGGTTCAGCCGTTCTCGAGTTTTAGCGAGACTAACGAACAGCAATCGATGTTTATATATATAGATAATAATGCCCTATCTAAGGAACTGCAAAGCTCGCGATTGTGAACTTTAACATCCCTGTACTGTCGCACACAGCGGACGGTTTCATATATAAATGAAAACAGCGGTACATTGCGACTGACCAGCGGCTCTGAACATCCGAATAGTACCTCAAATGTACCAGGGCGACGCCAACCCTCGTCTGCGATCACAATATACGAGTTAACCTCGCAATAGTTGCACAAATAAAATGCAGTCACGTATTTAAACTCGACATACCTACGTTTTAACAAACAAATTTGCTTCGATTAGCAAGTCAGACATATGTGCGTTGTACTGACGCGATGTTAGTTCCTTATAAATATTTATGTTTCTATCATGAAGCCTAACTCACGGAGCGCTTAGGGAAACACATCGAAAACAAGAAATACATTAAGGCAAGGGGTTGGAGAGCTATGAATTGCTAGAGATCTACCTTGGGTGGTGGGCGGTGACCTGTAGCTGCCGGCACTCGCTCGCGCGATGGTCGGTAGCGACAGGGCGTGGCAGCCAGCCCTCTCCTCCATGGAGGATATTATTAAGGTGAAAGAGGCGGCGAAGCGGGATCGGGAGGCTATCGCCACCCCCGATAACCCAATCCGCCGCCCAGCTCGGACAGGACGCCGGAGGAGGGCCTTCGCCAGAGGCCTTCCTGTATGTGTGATGTGTTCCCGCACACCGCTGCAATGACAAATCAAGGAGATGATGAGAGGGTGACACTTTACACCACTCTCCCCGCCAAATATGTTAGGTGTACTCGGGGGGTGGCGACTTTCTAACCACCCCCTACCAAATAGGCGGGGCCTGCAGAAGGCTAAACGTCGCCGGGTGTCGAGGAAGATGGCTCAGCCTTACCCTTGGCAATCGGCAGGCGGGAGACGGAACGGAACACCCGGGGGTTTTAGTCGGTACAAGTCAAACACAGTACTTCACGTAGGCTTGGTATCCTGAACAAGGTGCGGCGGATTTTCACGCGGAAGACCATTCCACAGCCCAACGACACGGCAAAAGTAGGAGTTAGAGAACTTCTCAGTCCTGGCCGGGATGTGAGATACCGCATAGCTGTGACTCCGCAAACCCGCTCGCGTGGTTCTATTCAGGAAAGGAGAGGGGGGAACAAGGATAAACAACTCTTCAGAACGCTCGCCGTGATGCAGACGGTAGAAAACGCTCAGTGAGGCGACATCTCTGCGCAACTGGAGCGGTTCAGGGATGCTTAGTCACGTCTGGTTCATTAACAATGCGGACAGCCCTCCGCTGCAACCTATCCAGGGCATCAAGTAAGCACTGGGCAGAACCGTCCCAGAGGTGCGAACAGTATTCCACGCAGGGCCTGACCTGGGCCTTATACAATAGATACGGTTGATCCGGCGTGAAGTATGTGTGATAGAGCATTTTAGTGCAGGTCGATAGGTTTTCATAACATAGGTAGCTCAGAAATAGGGGCGCTGCTACAAAAAAGTTACAAAAAACCACATTACATACGTTCTTAGTGATTATTTAATAACGTCATTATTTTATATTAATGAGCACCCAACACGGACTATATTGAAAACGTAAAACATATAGTATGCAAAATAGGACTTACAAATGCCCCCAAAGGTATGTCAAAGCATGCGGCATCCACCGGAATTAATATTTAATGCAAATTTCTTATAAAGTTAATAGAGAAAATGATTGAATTCTAAAAAAATAGAAAACGCGATATTAAAAAGTCAATATCGTCTATTCAATACATAAATTAAATCCTTTTTTTATAGATAGGACAATATGCTAATGGCTGAGAGAGCCCTTCACAACTACACCTGGGCTTAGGGGGCGAGCGCAGAAGGTGCTCAGCCAGCGAGTTTATAGGTTGGGTGGCAATGCAAGGGCACCCCTGTGGGTGTGAACCTCGAATTGGACCGCCAGCCAGGGGTAGAACCTAACGGTGATCTACCAGCGTTTCGGAAGCGACTACCTTGTGAAGAAGCTCAAAGATGCGTCAGAGTGGAACATATAATTAATCCATTCTTCAGCTTTTTTTTCGAACAGGACTATACGTTGATGGCCGGGAGAGACCTTCACAAGTACACCGCGCGAGAGGGCGCACATTGAGCCTACTCAGCTTGCGGTTTATTGGTTGGGTGCCAACGTGGGGGCACTCCTGTGAGTACGGATTTCGGCTTAGGCGGCCCAGCCAGGGATTAAATCTAACGATGATCTATCAGCGTTTCGGAAACGACTGCCTTGAGAAGAAACGCTTAAAAAAACTCGAGGGCATGTCGGAATGAAACATAATTAATCCTTTCTTTTAGTCGCATATGATAATGTCCTAGCCGGATTCGGCCACGGCGACTGTTTCAAGACCGATTAAGAAAATCGAGGTCCAGTTTAAGGAAACAGTCAATTGCGCAGGAGATATTTAAGTGCATAGCTGGACGCGCTGCCAGAGAAGCACTCTCTCGTCCGAGCTCCCTCAGGCCCGATGGAATGGAGAACCAGTACGATCGGGAGGGAGCGGGATGCAGGTTTGGTCGAGTTTTCCTTCTCTGAATACCTGGTTGAATTGCGGTGTTAGAGAGATACCTTAGTCGCCTTTTACGACACCTCGGCAAGAAGAGGGGGGTGCTATTCTATTCTGCCGGCAGCCACCGCGGCACACACATATAAGCCACATGAAACATTACTTGAGAACGTCTATATATACTGACCATAGATGAGCAAAATGTAATCACATTAATGGTAAACGATTACTATTACATTTTTCATAATTAATATGACAGCATTTTTCTTGTCTATGTTTTAACCACTACGGAATCCTCAATTGCATACACATTTATGACTTCTAAATAATTTGAAAGGATTGAATCATGATTATAGAGCAATACATTCAAAATTATGACTACATTTTGTAATCGTTCATCAGATTACATTTTGCTCATCTCTGGTACCGATTTACAGAAAAATTTCACATGCGCGATATAGGTTAGTAAAAATGTATTGAAATCGTTAGTCAATATATTCATATCTGTACGCGTCTGAGCCGCTAATCTCAGAAACAGATTCACCGAATTAGAGGCAGTTTTACTAATATATTGTGGAATGTTTTACTTCACATACAATGTTTTTTAAATCGGCTTAGAAATAGAAGAAATTTGTTAGTTTAAAGATCAGGTTGATCATTTATTGTAAAAATTGTTTAAAATAACTATTCAGTTCATTTGATTAAAACTTTAGTTAACGTTAACTTTAGTCTGTAATATAATAACTATAGAAAGTTTGTACGAAATAAATAAAATTTAAAAAATTGTAAGTTTCGGAGATTTACAGTCTTCCAATATCATTTGAGCTCAAATCTATATTGTGAATTACATGAAATAGGGTCTAACTTAAATGGTACTTGCGTACACAGGGCGGAGCTACGGCTGTGTAAAGCGCGATGCGGGCCGCAGGTACTAGCGCCACGCGAACGGAGTCGCGGGCACAGATAGATAAAAATAAGTCTACTTTAAGAATATGTTAAAAAAAACCGTCTATAGAGAGAGTATCACATTCTTGGATCAAAGCAATTTGCTTTGACTGAAGTAAAGTTATCTTGTTTAAAGAGAAATTTGGTAGTCGTAGCTGCTCGCGTCCGTAGGCTGTACCCTAATTTCCCTACACGTGACTCCTGGGTGGTGCTAAACGAGCAGCAGCGAGGTGGTAGGGCGTCGGGGCCCGTCTGGATCGCGACCACAGTGCGTGGGTGTAAAGCCCGTCATAGTGACCAGTTTCGGCTTGTCACGTTTCGGGATCAGCTTGTGTATATCCAGTAGCTCATATACCTAGAGACCTTCAGTCGTGGCATATGTGGGCCGACATGACGATGTAGACTATCAATGGATTTTCATCCTTTGATGGTCGCTTTCGTTTTTAGACTACACTGTACTTACCATCAGGTACTCCTTAGTCAGTATGTCGAGCCAGTGTAATAATAATAGAGCTCCATTTTCTATGACAAACCACCGGAATATCACTCCACTCATGTGTAAGCTGCAAGAAATGGCACAAGCTTTGCAGCCGTAATATTTCAAAGCCCTAAGCGGCAGTTGTGTAATAATTAAATAATAATATATCACTACGCTATATCCTTTTTGAAATGAACAGATATATATTAAGCCTATATCCACTTGGTGCTTATATGTCGTGCCCAACGTGACCAGTAGCGCAGCTGATCGCCGTTCTGACAGCACTAGTACACGTGATATTTCTATTAGATGCCGTGGTGGTTTCCTCACGATGTTTTCCGTCAACGGTGAACATGTGATGTCTAAATCCATACCTAATCAGGAAAAATCCAGACGTGTATGCCGGGATTTGTACCCTCGACCATTCGCGTTGCCGCGCATAAAAACCCTGGCGTTTATCTACTAAGCTATAATGTGGCCAATAATTAGGTACTTATTTTTCACTAATAAATAATACCTGCGGTTTTTCATCTAAAAAAGTGATATCTTCATTTTAGTTTAAAGTCCCTTTAAAGCTAAATTTTTTATAAATAAAAATTACATTAATCTATACTAATAATATAAAGCTGAAGAGTTTGTTTGTTTGTTTGAACGCGCTAATCTCAGGAACTACTGGTTCGAATTGAAAAATTCTTTTTGTGTTAAATAGACTATTTATCGAGGAAGGCTTTAGGCTATATAACATCACGATGCAACTATTAGGAGCGAAGAAATAATGGAAAATGTGAAAAAAACGGGGAAAATAATTCATCCTTGAAGGCTTCCATTGCGTGAGCTGCGAAAACGGTTCAAGATACCAAAAATATATGTAGGAAAGAATTATTCCTCTTGAAATGATCTAAAAAAATGTCCGCGACAGTATATGTCTATCTTTTAAGATTAAGTCACTAGAACCGTTTTTATGGTAAACAAATATGGTCGAAATTAATGCATTATTTGTTAAGAGTTGTATCAATGTAATAATGTTAATCTTTATCCAAATAAATGTGTTGTTGATTAAGAATATTTAATTGTGAACAAAATTGTCTTTGACATCACTTAATTTCAATGAACATCTTAGAAGATATTACAATAACTTATATAGCAAAACAACGTTTGCCGGATCAGCTAGTAAATAATACCTGCGGTTTTTCATCTAAAAAAGTGATATCTTCATTTTAGTTTAAAGTCCCTTTAAAACTAAATTTTTTATAAATAAAAATTACATTAATCTATACTAATATTATAAAGCTAAAGAGTTTGTTTGAACGCGCTAATCTCAGGAACTACTTACTGGTTCGAATTGAAAAATTCTTTATGTGTTAAATAGACTATTTATCGAGGAAGGCTTTAGGCTATATAACATCACGATGCAACTATTAGGAGCGAAGAAATAATGGAAAATGTGAAAAAAACGGGGAAAATTATTCATCCTTGAGGGCTTCCATTGCGTGCGCTGCAAAAACGGTTCAAGATACCAAAAATATATGTATAAAAGAATTATTCCTCTTGAAATGATCTAAAAAAATGTCCACACACATATATATATATATATATAAGATAGACAGTATATGTCTATCTTTTAAGATTAACTCACTAGAGCCGTTTTTATGCTAATCGAATTTGGTCAAAATTAATGTATTATTTGTTAAGAGTTGTATCAACGTAATAATATTAATCTTTGTTCAAATAAATTTGTTGTTGATTAAGAGCATTTAATTATGAACAAAATTGTCTTTGACATCACTTAATTTCAATGAACATCTTAGAAGATATTACAATAACTTATATAGCAAAACAACGTTTGCCGGATCAGCTAGTATATCAATAAAATAATTAAATATTTAAATAAAAAAAAAAAATATGAACAACGGCTGCGATTTTGCATAATTTTATCCGAAATTGTTAATTTTATTTTTCGTGTAAAACTATTTGACTCAAAAATCCTTTTTTAATAAGAATTAATAACAACAAATTTCTTAAAAAATCTATAAATTACTATATAATTAATTAAATAAACTTACATTATATTTAGGTATTCACAGAAAATTAACACCTTTATTAACTGAAAGGCAAGTATGCTCTATGTAGACCGAATATTGACTGTCGAACGCGCGCAAACTGCAGCATGAGCACGTAATATTTCAAGGTCCGTCCTTATGTACACATCGTAACAATAAATAACATCACGCTTGCACCTTACGAGGTACGCCGATACCTGTCTTGTACTCTGTTTCACTATAAAACAATCCCAAGCAGCGTCTGTCCATCTGTTCGCGATAAACTCAAAAATTACTGAACGGATTGTCGTGCAGCTTACATCAATAGACGTGATAATTCACGAGGAAGATTAAATTCTTAAATTAGTAGTATGGGCATATCTTTCAATTGCGTTGGATTAGAAGTTTCATTTCTTCAAAGCTACAAGAGATCGCAGGCCTGAGTATTTTAATTCTGACTCGATGTAGTGTCCACATCACAGCTGATGTTAAGTCACGGTGCAGTGATAAAACTACAATGATTTTCAACAGTAAAAAAACTTATCGGTAGTCGCAGCGATCATGCCGGCCTACACAAATATCTCATCACGCTTCGCTTAAAGGACCCCTTATCATAGGATGGTGGGAACACGCTCGACGGAAGACCATTCCACAGCCCAACGACTTGGCTGCAGTAAGAGTTAGAGAACTTCTCAGTCCTGGCCGGGATGTGAGTTGCAGTACAGCTGTGACACAGCTTACAATATATTCGTTAATTTTTATTTAACAGCCAAAATATTCACTAGAAATAATTTTTATGGCAGAACAACGTTTGCCGGGTCAGCTAGTAGTTTTCTAATTAAAAGAAAATCCTACTAAGTAGTAATACTTTTTTTTTTACACTGGCTCGACATAGTGACTACAGAGTACCTGATGGTAAGTACAGTGTAGTCCAAAAACGAAAGCGACTATCAAAGGATGAAAATCCATTGATAGTCTACATCGTCATGTCGGCCCGCATATACCGCGACTGAAGGTCTCTAGGTATATGAGCTACTGGATATACACAAGCTGATCCCGAAACGCGACAAGCTGAAACTGGTCACTATGACGGGCTTTACACCCATGTACTGTGGTCGCGATCCAGACGGGCACCGACGCCCTACCACCTCGCTGCTGCTCGTTTAGCACCACCCAGGAGTCACGTGTACGGAATCTAGGGTGAAGCCTACGGACGCGAGCAGCTTCCACTCCCAAAAAAAACTACGAAAACTATAAATACTACAAATACTATATACTAATAATACTATAAATACGAAAGTTTGTGAATATGTTTGTTACTCTTTCACGATAAAACTACTGGACGGATTTGCATGAAACTGCCACAGTAATGTACATTATACATCGGAGTAGCATATAGGCTTCAATTTGTAATGATTTTATGTAATTTTGGTCGTAATATAACGATACATGTCAATTAAGTCGGAAAAAAATCTGGCCTCTGAGAGCTATCTTGGCGTACACTGCCTAAACCATTGGAGTTACACAAAGATGATGTACCGTAGGATTATTTGTCTTGAATAGTTCTAAATAAAAGTCCACGACAGCATATATCTGCCTTTTATGTGAAAGTCACTATGACCAAAATTGTATATTATAATACAGAAGGAATTCACTAGAAATAATTTATGTGGCAGAACAGATTTATGTGGCGGGTCAGCTAGTACTTTATATGCAAATAGATATAATTGAAAATATCACATTATTCACAAAATTGTTATATCCAGATCTAAATCACAAAAGAACCTGAATAGAATTATGAAATTTTATATATTTTGTGGTTAGATGTTTCTCATTTTCAGAGTGTGTGATGAAATATCGTGTAGAAAAACCCAAGTCAGCTATTGAGGGTCATGATGAATCAACGGCTAGTCATCGCATCATGCCGACCTTAAACTATAACTCAATTTTTTTAATTACAGACAGGATTCCGCTTGTCCTCAATATCACCAATAAATAGCGATTCACTCGACGTTTGAAGATTCTCATGTGGTAAGAAGTTGGACAATCAGACGCAGGAACCAATTTCCACTCCTCGGCGGTTCGCAACACAAAAGAGGAAGCGAATCAAGCAAATGCTAGGTGACCAGCTGAGCCACCCAGCTCTGATTTTCAGCTGACACCTATTTATTGCGTCAACGCGCAAAAAACAGCGAGGAAGAGATCAATAGAGTGTCTTCGCAAGTTGATACGCCGCAGCGACACCACTCGAGGCGACTGTTAAAAAATGTATCGCAAATATTACAGACCAGTACTCTATTTGCTTCTTGCCAAATTTCATGATCCCAGGGCAATGGCAAGTGCCCTATATGTTTATATTCCCTTGCGAAAATGAGAAAAACGATAAAAAATACGTAATTAACCAACATATCTTTTGATTGCGTTGACTAAGAAGTGTTATTTTCAACAGATTCCATACTGGTTTCCTTACAGTGTGGTCCATCACCAGAGAGTATGTGGTGTGTAAATTCATACATAATCCGTAATGCAAGGTGGTTGATGACATTTATCATCTCCTTTGGGAATGTAGTGGCAACGAAAACTTTAGAAGACTTCTTTCTCAGGACTGGGGAAGTGTCGGATAAATTATTATCATATTGGGGAGCTGACGTCAGTTAATACTAAAAGAATTTACAGACTTATACAGTTGTCACTTCGCCAGAAGTGAGTTTAAGTAGTATGACATACCTTACGAGGCTGGCATAGTCATCAAGGATGCATTAAAGCATCATTAATATGTTTAATTTAAAAAAAAACCAAGAGATGCGTAACGGGATTCGAATCTAGGACCATTCGCGTTGGCACACATGCAAACCGGTCCCTTATTTACGGCCACACTTGAATTATTATTCACCTGTTGAAGTCTTTTTTTTTTATATGAAAATGATTACCTTAAGTCCAAACTAATTAACCTTTATCACACAATCATATCTTACGTCATTATTTCGAAGATCAAAGCCTCAGTTTTATTGACATTGAAATGAGACCTTTTTGTTAATTAAAATTGTTTCGACTATTTATAAATTTAAATCGAGGCTGCATGGGGTTCATTGGATTTTACACAAAGTTTTTTCTGCATTATTTTGTTTATGTTATATATAATACGGGTTTCAATGTTTTGAGAAAGTAGCTAATCTCTTTGTCTATTCCATACACGACAGCCGTGTATGTTGGCGTGAAAAATGAAAGTGCCCAAGTTGTATGTGGGGTCCACAAAAATATAACTAGTTTCGGTAATAAAAAACAAAATTGTTGGCTTGGTTTCTTCTATCAATCTAAGCAGATAATTGAGGCAACAAGAAAAAGATTTTCAGCGCAGATAGATAATATAAGCCCGTTACACAATGCGTGCGGGCAGCGGCGTTGCCTACAACACTACACCACTCGCCCCTCCCCTCGCCAGTCTTAATTTGGTCGTATATGGTAAGTGCACGCTCTGCAACCGCGCTGTAAATTAATAATACGTATTTACTACCAATTACGCACACTGACCAAATCCCAAATTAATCTTGCGCTTCAATTAAGGGTACTTGACAAAGATATACGTATATACAACCATTGCTCGTGAAAAACTCATCTGCACATCACAGAAAAGTTTAGCACTACTGGGACTCGAACCCAGGACCTTAGCATCGTAAGTAATGTTGCTACAAACTGCGCTATCAGGTCGTCATATCGAATTTCATTTGAACTGTACAAATTTCTGCTCACCTCGAAAGGTATATTATTATTATGTTTTAGTAATGTTATCGTGTGACCAATATACTTATTTCGGGTCTTATAGAGTTTATAAACATATTTTATATCTTATTCATTTTCCTAGAATCTACTTTACATAAATCAGGTTATGAATAAATAAAAACACTTTTTAAATGCATATATTTCCACTAAAACTTAAAGAAAATGTTTATCTATAATATTAAAACTGTAAAATCCATTTACATATTTATAATACATAGACAATATCAAATGAGGAAAGCAAAAATGTCGATTATAAATGGTCAC
Source organism: Automeris io (assembly GCA_036320925.1). NCBI lineage: Eukaryota > Metazoa > Arthropoda > Insecta > Lepidoptera > Saturniidae > Automeris > Automeris io. The sequence goes on along the minus strand of JAUDJH010000031.1, from coordinate 5,321,535 downwards.
AGACTTAAGAATGGTATGGAAGGATCTCCCACTCGTAGCCTTAAGTTTCTTCCGGAGTTTCTCCTCAAGGTAGTCGCTAAAACTCTAGATGATCACCATTCCATCGCTCTTGCATTGGCTGAACACTTTAAATTCTCGCCCCATCGCCCGGAGAAGTTGTAAACGCCTATTGCGGCCAGCAGCATAATATCCTGCCGAAAAAAAGACATGGAAAGACCATCGCTTATTATTTTAGCTCGGTGAGGTCATTACATCGAGCTTGATGGAAAGCAACGCAGTCCGAGAATGGCAGCGGCCGCCAAGACACGAGAATCTGCGTTATGATGCCAGGCCATAAGTACCGCGACTGAGGGTCTCTGGGTATATCAACAACTGGATGTTCAAGAGCTGATCTCTGTTCCAGATCTTGAAAGCGAGGTAAAAGCTGTTTGCCCTCGCCACCCGCTACAAATTTGTATCAGCAAATATTATCCATTGCATAAGAAACGATATGTTTAAGAAAATCGATTTTTGCACGTTGTAACAATATCCTATGAGACTTTGTAGTCAGCTTTTAAAACGTCAAAGGCTTGTACAAATATTCAGGCTATTTTTTTTTATTCACGCTGGACATATTGACTATATTGAAACTGATGGTAAGTACAGTGTAGTCCAAAAACGAAAGCGACCAGCAAAGGATGAAAATCCGTTGATAGTCTCCATCGTCATGTCAGCCCACATATACCGCGACTGAAGGTCTCTAGGTATATGAGCTACTGGATATACACAAACTGATCCCGAAACGCGACAGGCCACAGCGAGTCACTGTGATGGTCTTTACACTTGTGTACTGTGGTCACGACTCAATTCGCGCAATCGCCTTACCATCAAAAAACCTATTTCTAACCACCAACAACCTAACCAAGCCTATTTCTAATGTTGAAGTTAGCGCCTTTTTTAGACATAATACTCAGTGGGTAGGCAGAGCAATGTGCTCGTCTGCCGCTCCTGGGAATCGCCGCCCGGCTTGGCCATCCTATATCCTGGCCGGGATAATTTCGAAACGCGACGGGAGGAAGCGGGTGGTGACCGCTCTTGCATACTGTGCCCACAATAACCTTGGGTAATCACCGTGCCACCTCAAAAATTACCACTGTACCGTGAACTCTGCCGGCCCACTCTCGCGGACGCCGTAATGTTGGTACGAATCGCTTGCGCAGCGTTCGCGGTGGACGGTAGGAGAGAATAATCGTGACTCTCGATCGACCGCGCGCCTTCCATATGTAACTCGATTATTATTGCTATTTTTATGTAATTTGATTGTTTTTAAATGTGTATTTGTGTTGTAAACGTTTTTGCGATGGTTTAATGGTGTTTTACTGCCTTCGAACGTTACACCACCAAATAAAAATATTTAACAGTTACGAGTTTCGAGGATATAATTTGAGTGTTTAATTATACGTTGGGAACTTAATAATTCGTATAAATAATATGATAAAATTTTATCAACACATTTGCTTTCCTCTATAAATCTTAATAAACAATTTATAATAATTATAAGCGTGCAATGAATATTAAAAAGGAAGCTGAAATTAAAACGTTTCTATTATCTACACTTGGCTTTGAAATAAATCCGTTCCTTGGCTACCTATATATCGAGGGGTGAAAGGCTATTTGGTTTAAACGACATTTTCTGGTGATATAGTATATATATTTGGAATCGGTAAAAACGCTGATTCAGAAAATATATATTACTATATCTCCAAAAAATGTCGCTGAAATGTCAAGATGACAAATTATGTGAGAGCTTTATTTACGCTTACGCGATGTATGTTAGTATAATTGTATTTGTACACGTTTGTGCCTGCTAATCTCATGAACGGCTTAACAGATTTATATGCGGTTTTCACTAGTGTATTGTGGAAAGTTGCCTTTAAAATATTGTGATAATTTAATTTAATCGGTTGGTAAACAAAAAAGTTGTGTTTATTTAAAAATTACGTTGACCATTTATTGAAAAAATTGTATAAAATATTTGTTCTGGTAGTAAGGCTGAAATAAATATAATGTGATACTTTTAGTGCAATTTTTACTGCTCGCTGTCGCTGTGTACAGGTGGAAGATATATTATTACAATAAACGAACTATTTCCACGCGACTTCGCGAGCACAGCAAGTAAGGAATAAATAAAAGTTACGACTTTATTTAATCCTCTCCACCCATTCCCCTCACTAACAATCGATACGTGCAAACACGCCGCGCGCATCACTAACACCGGCACATAAAGCGTGGTGTGATTAAAATCCGTACCGCGAGCCTCATCATCACCAAACCCCAGTAAGTATTTTATCCTCATATTCAAGTCTTTCGACACCATACACTAAAAAAATCTAAGTTCAATTTACAACAATATGAGTATATCAACTTCCGTTTTAAATATACATTGCACGATTACGACAATAATATTTAAAGACATTGATAATAGCTACAATCATTTATTAACATTAAAACTATTACTAAGAAATTGGTGTTCTTTGTGCCTTATTCATTAATTATACTAACTTATTATTTTACATATTACATATCGTAAATATTACAATAATATATTTATTTTAAAACATTTAAATACACTATACTTAGAAGTTATATTTCTTTAGCTTTTTTATATTGAGTTTAACGGCTCTGGGTGTAAGCTCTTTAAGCGGGTAATACGTTTCAGGGCGTCAGCTGCACGGATGAAAGGGTGGCGGCGCGGAGTGTCCGGCGTGTCACGCGTAAGAAAGCTTTAGAAAGATGGGCTCTTTATACCCACCCTACCCCTAGAGAAGAAGCCTGTAAAGGCTGTTCGATCCCCGGACATATTTTGGACCGGACGAATTTGGTTTCCCAGGCTCGGGTGGAGTATTTCGAAGGACACCCCGAGGGTTTTTAGTCAGTAGGAGTCTGACAAAACGGGGTCGCTGCTCTCACAGTGGTTCTGATAGTCCTATCCAGGATTTCCCCCCGGGATACAAAAAAGGAGTCAATCCAGTCTGAGCTCATCGTTAGTATTTTCAATATTCAGATATCTCTGATCGACGTTAAAATCAATGACCCAAGCGACGCGCACTTCACCCCACCCCTCTGAAATCCACCGACCCCTCAGCATCCTGTCGCTGTCAAGACTCCCAATACCAGTTCAGACAAAAAAAACACGTTCAGAAGACCACAGTAACGACATATCAGCTATCCTCCGTTGGACGTAGCAGACACGTTACTCGCTCTTCAAGTTTGAAAGCCAATCTATTTCTTTAGCATATACAGGTGATTTTATAAGCGAGGGAGATATTTTTTGATATAATTGTAAGTTCTTGCAACTAATAGGAATGGAAATAGCTCTATTCCCTAACAAATCATAAAGAAACATTGATAAACCAATGATAATTGATCCGTAACAATTGATGATGATGATGTCCTAGCCTGATTCGGCCACGGCGACTGTTTCAACATCGATTAAGAAATTCGAGGTCCAGTTTTCGGAAACAGTCAATTGCGCAGGAGATATTTAAGTGCATAACTGGACGCGCAGCCAGAGAAGCACTCTCTCGTCCGAGCTCCCTCGGGCCCGATGGAGAACCAGTACGATCGGGAGGGAGCGGGATGCAAGTTTGGTCGAGTTTTCCTTCTCTGAACACCTGATTGAATTTCTGTGTTAAAGAGATACCTTAGTCGCCTTTTACGACACCTCAGCAAGAAGAGGGGCGTGCTATTTTATTGGCAGCCACCACGGCATACCGACTGTATGCCCATAGCCATGCTGTGGTGTGGTGTCCGTAACAATTACGGACACCATAGAGCATGTGGTTCACAATTGGTAAGTAAATAATATACGTTTATGTAATTTTAGGTAAACAGGTTTCAACTTGTTTTCCCTTCGCACTGTATCCATCATTCGCGTAAAACGCTTAAAGAAATATAACTTTTATAATTAGATTTATATAATGATCATACATAATCTTATGAAATAATGGTATAAAACAGGAATCAGTGAAATGTGACGTGCCAGTAAAACAAAAAAATATATTCCTTACAAATTAGAATTGTTCTCTCCACGGTCGCGACTAGACTGATTCAGGGCAGTGTTAATTAACTAGAATCTATAACTTATACAACTACCCACTTAAATTAAAAAATTACAGACATTAAATATTATCCAATATTGTAGTTTTAATAAAAATTTAATAAAAATTGTAATTCCTATGTTAATATCGATTATTATTTAATTACAACTACCCACATATGTATACTCTTAAATATAAAATAATCGAGTTTGTAATCGGTATTTTATAAAGCTCAATATAATATATACTTTTGGCGTGAAAATTCCTTAGGTACAGCGAATGTCTGTGTGGCGCAGTTGAGGGAGTGCGTCGCCCGATATATAAAGGCGTGAGTGCTGCGTGATGTATTCTCGCACACCATTCTAGGATAATGAGATGAGTGAAGGATGACTTCTGATATCACTCCTCGTAAATGCAGCAGTGAGGAGGCCCGCAAAAAGCCCGACGTCGCCGGGAGCCGAGGAAGCTGGCAAAGCCATACCCTTGGTCCCGGCAGACGGATAGCAGGACATCCCGGTGGATTTGGTCAGAGTCCGGTACAGCGGGATCATTGAAGATTTCCACCGGGTAACAAAAAAAGGTACAACGAGAAGGCTTGTTAAAAAATGTTTTTAATTGGATATACCGATATTATAATTCGATAATCAATATCGAAGATTGTATCAAAAATTATTTTTATCAATTTATGTAACCAAATTCGCTAGCATGCAAAACCCTTAAAGATATCTATCCCATAGGGAAAACCCGATAAGGTTTTGGATCGGCACGAGACAGTTTACCCTAGTTGTTTCGAATCTGGCACTTAAATACTCGACACCTGTGGGAAGGCTATTTACTTTTTCAATTAGCTAGCGCCTTCCCTTTTGAGTTTATAATTGGTTTGTATCAATAAAACATTTTTTTTTGCTATCTTAGTAATATTTCTGGGAGTCGAAGCTGCTCGCGTCCGTAGGCTTTACCCTAGTTTCCCTACATGTGACTCCTGGGTGGAGCTAAACGAGGAGCAGCGAGGCGGTAGGGCGTCGGTGCCCGTCTGGATCGCGACCACAATACATGGTAAAGCCCGTCATAGTGACCAGTTTCGGCTTGTCGCGTTTCGGGATCAGCTTGTGTATATCCAGTGGCTCATATACCTAGAGGCCTTCAGTCGCGGTATATGTGGGCCGACATGACGATGTAGACTATCAGTGGATTTTCATCCTTTGATAGTCACTTTCGTTTTTGGACTACACTGTGCTTACCATCAGGTACTCTGTAGTCACTAAATCGAGCTAGTGTAAAAAAAATCTTTATATAATTTAGTGACATCTATATTAAATTGACCAACAAAAAATCATCTTTTATTTGAAACACAAAAAATATTAGGGCTCCATTAAGGTAAATCATCAAGAACAAAAGAGGGTAGAGGGAGTTACTTCTCGTCCCCGGCGCACGGTCCGCGTCGCGTCAATCTGCTCGTGGGCATGGATTGTGTAACCAGGTTGACACGTTGACCCATAATTAAAAATACGGTAATTCGCGCATAACACCCGTTAAATATTTATAATGAGTTCAAGGTGCGAATTTTAAGTTGCAATCCTGTTTGTCCGTTTGAGTGCGGAGGAGCGCGAATCCACTACTCTTGTTTTATATTAAATCGCGGACTGAGCATAGACGGGCTAAACGTAATCAGATTAATAAAAATGATTACGATTACATTTTACGTTTTTTACCAATAATGTGACTGCATTTTGCTCATCTATGTTTTAAACACTACATAATCCCAGATTGTATACACATTTATGATTTCTTAATGTTTTAAATGGATTTAATCATGATTACAGAGCAACAAAATTAAAAATCCGACTACATTTTATAATCATTAATCAGATTACATTTTGCCCAGCTCTGGTACTGAGTTACTGCGCTCCTATTTGTTTTCTCAGTTTGGTGTGAAGCTGGCTGCACTAGCGAAGTATACGAGTTCTCAATTTACAAATCTAAAGTAAAATTAATTTTTTAATTATTTATCATACGCCAAATCCCTATTGGGGTAGGCAGAGAGAATGGAAGGCATCTTCACTCTATTCTTGCGAAACAATTTCGCTACCTTAACATTCATTAGATGCTTCATGCACTCTCATCGATTCCGCGTACTTTTGACATTACTCTCCATCGGAACGCTATTTGGCCCGAGTTGGCAATTCTCGGTCGGGCTCGGCTCTTATTTGTACTCACATTCATATTGTATATCATTTTCCTTTTTTTTTTCAAGTAATTGTCCCTCTATTTTATAATCCTCATAATATATTTGAGAAGCCAATAGTTTTGTTTTCTTTAAAAAAAGATTGATCTAATTACTTATCTATTTTATTTCACATGTACTCAACTTCTTTTCATTTTTGGCACATACCCTCAAAATTAGATCAGCACTCAAATAGAGAAAAAAATCTACAAAAAGGCGGTACTTATTCAAAAAATAAAAATAAAAAACGAAAAATAATAAAATTTTATTTTATATATTTATAGAATAAAATATATTAAAAGTTTATCACACATACAAACTACTATATCTATACATGAAATATACAATAGTATTTGCAATATAGCCCGGAAAGAACCGCACTTTATAAAAATGTTATAAAAACCTTCTTAGAAACCGAGTTCTCTCTTAAGCGAGGTTTTAAGGGCGACTCGCACCAACAAATTAAAACTAGTTTAAACCTGAATTAAAGTTTTTGAGATGGTAGTGCGATTTCACAAACAGGATCGTGGTGTAAAACCCCCATAATGACGCGCTTCGGCCTGTCGGGTTTCGAGATCCGCTTGTATATATCCAGTTCTTCATGACCTTACGTCGTGGTATATCTGGTGACCGTAAAAGAATTTTCGTCTTTTAGTGGTCATTGCCGTTGTTAAACTACATCAGTGATTCCCAAAGTGGTCCGGGTGAACCCTCAGGGGTCTACGTTGGAGTGAAAAAATAGGAATGTACAAGTTCTATGTGCGGTATACGAAAATCTATCTAGCTTTGATAATAAAGAACAAAAATGTTAGCTTGGTCTTATCTATTACTGCAGACAGATAAAATACTACGCAAAAACATTGAGGGAACATGAAGATTTTAAGCGCACAAAAATAATATAAACCCGTTACACAATGCGTGCGGGCAGCAGCGATGCCTGCTATAGGCACTTGACCCTCCCCACGTCGGTCATGATTTCGTCTTGATTTGTATTAGATACCATTCGGGTATTCTCACGACGTCTCCACCGGTGAGCCTGTGGGGTTAAATCCAAACTTCATCTGGAAAAACCCAGATGCACGCGCCCGAATTTGAACCTATGACCATTCGTGTTGGCGCGTAGTTACCTTGCCCTGATTGACTAGGCCACTGGTGCCACTAAACAAAACTTAGTTTTTGGTGGCAGTCGCCGCTAAAACCTCCAAAAAAAAAAAATTACGAGTCATTTTACAAAACATTTTCCTAAAATGCGGCACTTTGTCCTAGAACATAAAACATTTAAAAAACTAAATAAATAAAAAAATAGTTCTACCTAAAAGCAAATAAATAAGTTAATAAAACCCCGTTTCGTTTCTAATTACAACTTAAAATTACCTTAAAAATCATTTTAAAAACAATTTCGCAATTTTTAAAAATACACTTATAAAGTTACATCAGAATTGTCAGGCTGAGATTTATAAACGCTACTTGAACTCTCCTTAGACTGTGTTAAGTAAATAAGTTCGTCTAAGAGAAAAATATACAATAGGAACTACAAACTCGAGTATATCCCAAATATTCGCAGTACAAAGTCCGAGTAGGCGAAACGGATGACTTATTACACAGTTTAACATTCATTGAATATTCTTCTATAATATAAAAGTGAATCGTTAAATGTGTATAAGCGCGAAACTCGAGAACAGCTGAACCGATTTGGCTTTTTTTTTTGGTTGTGTTTTTTGAAGTCTGGGGAAGGTTATTACGGAGAGAAAATGTCTGAAAATGTCTAAAAACAACACTTTTCTATATTTTCATACAAATAATTCGTAATAATATTTAAAAGTCAATTTGAACTTTAACACCATACCATAAAGTTTAAATGTCAGTGGACGGGTTCCGGGAAGGCAAAACAATTGAGTGACGTATAAATATTAATGTCAGTATTTGTCAATTTTTATACATATAGCATTAAGGCCAGGTTCCTTCAAATAATTTTCAAAAAACAGCCGACAGGCCAATAGGTTTTGGCAGAATGAAATCTGACGGGGAAGCTATTAACATTAAAAAAAATGTGTCTTTGTTTTAGAGAAATAGGGCAGAACAAGGTCTGCCGAGACAGCTAGTTATTTAATATATTTTTATACTGGCACGACAAAGTGACTACATTGCACCGGATGGAAAGTACAAAGTAGCCTAAAAACGGCAACGATCGTCGAAAAGGGCGAAAATCCGTTGACATTCGCCGACATGCCAGCCCACACATCCCACGACAGATCTCTAAGTACATGAACATTAGATATACACAAACTGACCATAAAACACGTCAGAGCGAAGCGAGTCACTATGACCGTCTTTAATCTTGTAGCGTTTATAAATCTCAGCGTAAGTGCGTAGACTAAAAATAAATTTGTGCGAGCTTAAATATAGAAATGTCAAATTAATAAAATATCTACAGAGGGGTAAACGAAATATTGAATTTAAAAAAATTAATCAAATAAGATCATAATAATGTGCCTTTCTTCAAGGTGTAGACCAAAAACAATAATTATTAGAATGTTTTATTTGAACTCTCACCAGTGGCTCCTAGGAGCTGTGCAGTACGCGGCAGCCGCACCCTGGTGAACCACGCTGGCTTGTGGCCGAGACCTGGTTGAGGGGTTGGCACGACGTTTTACCGCACAAGTTGTGGCGGGGACTCCCCTTTAATTGCAAAAGTCTGCCTACTTTTTTTTTTTGTTATCCCGGTGGAAATCCCTACGGACCGTCAGGGGAAGTGGTGAGGGCCACTCCCCCCGGTGTGTCAGACCTGCCCCGACTAAAACCACCGGGGTACCAGCACTGCCCTCTTTTCGCCTTCGCCGAGCCTGGGAATCCGACTACTTCCGACGGCTCGGCGGAAAGTCTGCCTACTTATACATCATCCGTCGTGCTGATAGCAGGCTAGTCAACCTGACGATTCTGGCAAGGCGGCAAGGCATTGTGAAAGGCCTGGGATGCTGAGAGGGGTCAGTTATCGTTAACCAGACACTGCATCCTGCCTCTCTCTAGTTGTGTTGGTTTCCCCTCCCATTAGATTAAGAGGAGTTCGGACGAGAGGCTGCGTTTGTGCAAGCGCTGGCATTCACACGCCAAATATATTCTGCACAACTGATTGTTTCCGCATATTTTCAGGGATTCGTAGAATAGGGCTGCAGCCCTAGATAGATATAATTTAGAAAAGACCCCAAGGTCAATATCGGCCAGAATATAATTATCATTATATTTTTCCCGCTTATATTAGAAACCCTTTAACCTTATCAACTTATATGTTATGTGTGATGTTTTTTATCCCAAAAATGTATCTTCTGCTTTTATTAAAAAAAAAACTGTAAGAAAGCGCTAACGCCATCTATTGTCAAGTATTGTAAATCATCAGTACTAATTGAGTTCTATATTTAGTTGCTGTATTATTAATTATAGTTCTAATTATATTTAGTTGTATATGATTTTCGCTACAAATTCCCTCTGGAAATACTTTTTATTATAACAAAAATACTATAGTACTCCCACGCGAAGTCGCGGGCACAGCTAGTGGTTAATAAATTATAAACTCCTTTAAAATTGTATTCAAGGGTCAAGCAAGATTAGGAATATTTCTAAAGGCGTAATAAAAAACACGGAAATATACCGCAAATCTGTACGTCCTTGCCACAACGTGTTAATATGAAGGCAAACAAAAGTTCCTCAATCATTTTTCCATGTTTTATAAGACACTATCTGTAATGACCCGGCGTTGCCTGGTGGAAATCTTTAAAATTATCCCCTAGGAGGGTTATTTTTCAAAAGCAATGAAATATATTTATTCTTTGTTGTCACGCAAATGCAAAAATCAATTTCATAGCACTTACTTCAAAATTTAAAGACTTTCAAACAAATTTCCTTTTTTTAATACTCTTTTGGGAGTTGATTTTCTGAAAGGAGAATGAATGCAGTGGAATTGAGATCCCTTCCTTTCATATACGGAGTAACGCTTACGGATCGCGTTAGTAACGAAGAGATACGTAGAATAGTTGGTTTGAGAAATAGTTTCGTCGACAGCATACACAAATCATGCATCGTTGGTTCGGGCACGTGGAGAGGATTGATGATGAAAGGATCACAAAAAACTTATACAATATGGATGCGAGTAGAAGAGCCGAGGCCGACCAAGACTTGCCTACACAGAATATATATAAGAGTTCTTCTGGAGCGTTAAGTACGAGGAATCTGCGAGTGCATGAAGGGATTAATTAATAATATTAAGGGAGGGAAAGAAATTTGCAAAACTGGCGTTCCATTCTCTCTGCCTACCCCGATAGGGATACGGCGAGATGATAGATTCTCTAAAAGCGTCGACAGATGTATTTATTAATAATACTAATATATCATTACGCTATATACCTTTCGAGGAGAACAGATTTTAGATTTAGGCAGGTTTTAGATTCCTTTGTTTATTTTATTTATTCATTTTTGTATACCGGCTCGACAAAGTGACTATAGCGCACTGGATGGTAAGTACAGTAAAGTCCAAAAACAACAGCGACTATCAAAGGATGAAAATTCATTGACAGTCGCCGTCATGCCGGCCCACATACACCACGGCTGAAGGTCTCTAGGCACGAATCACTGGACGTACACAACCTTATCCGAGTCACTATGACGGTCTTTCAAGCAATCTCCCTACCTCTGTTCTTATAATTCTATCAAAATTCATTATAATTATGCTGTGACCGTCTTTTATTAGTATCCATTGTAGACATTTAGCTCGTGCGTGTGATCTCATTGTGAATGTAAATTGCAATGGAATTGTTGATAGCACATACATAAATAAATAAATAAAATCTAATAAGCCCTAGTAATAATCTAATCTGTCTAAAAAGTCACTATTGACTTATTATAATACCAAACCGGAGTAATAACGAACGATGACCACAGTACATTAAACCTAGAAAAACAAATGAAATAATAGATACATCACGACGTTTAAAACAAATACGAGATTACCTGTGTATCGCGTTTGCGTATTAAAAAACATAGTGACATATTTAGCATATATATGCTAATATTGTCAAAGTGTTAATTGCGGTACTTGTGGTTAGCTGACGGCGTTAAAAACCATAACGGAGGCAGTAAACATGAGAGAGTTTGCAGCCCGGATAAGAAATCAGCGGGAGATGTCTTGTGCGCAGCCTGATAGAGGTCCTAAGTTCAGGCTCTTTATACACACCCCTTCCAAAAGTGGAGCCTGGGTAACAAATATAACTTCTAATTAAAAAGGTTTACTGAATAATGATTTTATATGTCCCATAATAAAACTACTTTCTTCTGCCGTCACTTGTGATTACTGACATTGCCTCCGACTCCGATTCCGACTCCGGTTCCGACTCCGATAAATCAAATTTCAAAACTCCGACTCCGACTTCGGTTCCGATAAAACTGCCTCCGTTACATCCCTACTTTGAACGTATCACGTAAAAAATTATCTTTGTATAAAAACATACGAGGCTACACCCACTTGACCGTTCCGGCACCGATCAAGACCGTAGCGTGTAAACAAGTTTACCGGCGCCGGTATGCGCAAGCTAGTTGTATCCCTTGTTCATTTTACGAAGTCCCTTACGATAGTTTTTTAACGTAAAATAGCATTTTTCACATAAATAGTGAAAAGAGTTTTTCGTGAATAAAGAGCGAAAATACTTAAAAAATGAAATAGAATCAAAATAAAACGTCAAAAAATTGTTTCATAAATAAAATTTACATATTTTTTACCGTCACATTGTTCCTAAATAATCGGTAAATGAAAAATAGAAGGGTGTTACATATATTTATGATTCACAATCGTATATTATTTTATTTATATGTATAGTTTTATATCTTTAATTAAATACAATTTGTGAACTTACCGTAAAAATCAAGTGTTTATAAAATAACGAATTGCAATCAATATACACATACATTCTGTAAATTAACCAAAATATTCAAAATTTATAAATATATTTTTATATACGTATATGTTTGTAATTATGTTTTTAATAACTTTTCACTTTAAAAATGTCTGACCCGATTCTGAGCTATTTGATTGTATTTTATTCGTTGTGGTAATCGCACATCACTGACGTGGTGGACCGATTAATATTACTCCTTTACTCGTGTTGTATAACTAACATCTGTCATAGGCGACTTCGTAAAACGAATAGTATATAGACGGCGATAGGGGAATGCGCGCGTTTCATACCCTTTAGATACGGGTACGGCACGTTTTAGTGGACGAGGTAGGTTATAGCGTTTCTTGCCGTGCGTGATACGTTCCTGGCACGGTGCAATGGGCATTGTTTAATCTAAAGCCACCAGTCAAATGGCTGCCCTGCAGTGCGACAAAGCACATGCGGTAATACAGTCAAAATCTGTTATAACGACATCGAATGTACTTCTTATATTTCATTGTAACAACCGGTGATGTTTTCGTGATACGCAGTCCTATTTTCCTTTTTTTTGCCGGGACCTTTGGTTCTGGGTCAATATAACCGGTATATTGTTCTAAACGTAATCGCCATAAACGGTTTTGGCTATATATTGTCACAGTATTATGTATTAAACAAATAAATGCATTTCTTGCTTTATAATTATTAACTTATTGATGTCTATTTGTTGATTGTTATATGTCAATGCCACAGTCAAAGGGGCCGACATTAAACTATTCTGAATTTTATATAAAAGGCTGATTGGTGTTGCTTTTTCTATCAACATAATAGATTTCGTCATTCATTCATGGAAGTTTTGTCTCTTCGACCAAAACAACCCATTCGATTTGGCACACAATTATTTAAAAGAAATCGTGTGGGTTACTTTGACCTGACGACTTTCTTAATCTATGATTTGGTCACGTTCAGCGACATATGTCTATTTGAATGGTTCAATCCAAGAGATCACAAAGTCCAAAAGATTAATATTTGTCCATTTTTTTTTAATTAACAAATACATCGTACTCTTGTAAATTGATTAACTCATATCATAGAAGAATCTTTCAATGATACACCTTATTTTCTTTAAGATGTATTTCTTAAAGGTTTCATAAACGTTGAACTTTAATTTTTAAATTTTATAAAAGCGACATAAAGACTAAATCGGCCTTATTAGAAATTGAACTTATAGGTGCATAGAAATAACAGCAGCAAAAGTTAGTTGTTACAAAAATTCGCTTATAATGTATAAGAATTAATTCCTATTTCCTTTGATCACACCATAAATTGAGAACGACATTATCAATTTAGTTCATCTCATTATATCATGTTTTCTAATAATTTGTAGAAGGATCTTATGAAATGAAAGATTTACAAACTTTTGTAGAAAAATCTTTATGATTACGAATGTCATGCAATTTCTAGTGCTGCTTGAATTTGCAATTCGATAAATAAATTGCAAGAGCAGCCATTAAATGTGTGTGGCTTCACGAATATCCATGTTCTTCTCACGAATAATTGTTCATCGCCAGATCTTGTGTACTAACTAAACTAATAAATATTGTGTCCGGTTACGTCTAACGCATGTCTGGGTTGACTAGTCTGACACAAAATTCATAGTACTATATCAAATGCTACATTTTTTAATGTTAGCAATAAAGTTTCTTTTATAATAACTGACTTTTGCCACTGTTTAAGACCTTGCTTAATTTAAAATTCGTTTTCTAATAAGTCCCAGTGATTTATCGAATAGAACCACCCACTTACAATTTCACAATATTACACATATAAAACATCAAAATTGCTACAAAATAGACAATACCAGTAAATATAAAAACCTTAATTCAACTCACGCTTACCCCTTGTAAAGACAAAAAAGCGAAGTTATGCAATTTTACTGAGCCTAAACAGTGTCCTTTAAATTTTTCCTAACCCAGCTATAACCCTGGCAAACAGGCTTGCTCGTACAAACACAAAACTTTATGTATCAGTTCATACTGCTCTGAATTTTGAACCATACCTCCTCTATTTAGACGCATATTGCACACAATTCCTAAAACATCAACCTTCTGTTCATTAGCCAATTGTTTTATACCGTTCAGGATAGCTATGAGGCATCCCGTTCGACCTATCCCAGCAGAGCAATGGACTATAGTTGGGGGTGTCAGAACTTCTGCATTAAAATCTAAAGGCGATGTCAAATTCACTTTGATTTCACATGGCTTAACCGTTTCCACTGGTGGAAACACGAACTTAGATTCATTTTTAGGACTTTCACACTTGCATAAATCTTCAGCATTGTCCGTAGGTTGGTTAAAATCTAACGTACCAGTTTTTAAAACATCTAAACTGAGGTTCAGAAGTGCATTTACGTCCTTCGGGCATTTGTGATCTGCCCAATTGTGAAACCAGTAGTGATAGACCTCGAATTCACTTTCATGTATAGTTCTCTTTGTAATCACATCATAATCGTTATCCGTTTGAGTTGAAACATTGCACCTTCCCTCAATTTTGTCAACACTTTGTCCATACGTTTCACACACATTTAAATCTAAAATGTCTAATTTATCAATGTCCCCTCCACTTTGACAAACGTCTGTACCGAATTTAGAGTCTTCTACACCTAATTTAGCATTATGATTGTCTGTATCACATACTGCACTACAATTATCTACATCAGTGTCAATAGTTTGACAGGAAACACTTACCAAATTCGGACTCGCATTGTCAGATCGGAAGTCACTTTTTCTAAAATCTATGTTGAAACTCATGTCATTTTCAATGTCACCAAGATTAGCATAATCAAACACATTTTGACTAATTTTATAATCAACTTCACTGCTTGTCACATAATTTGGATAAATGTCAGTTTTTACTTCACTAGGACCTATTTCTTCAAGTTTCCTATCCCTTGAAAATTCTCTTCCTAGTGTTCTAACATTTTCTTCAGCTATATTAACGTTTTTTTCATGATCCTGACTCCAGCTTGAATCTTCTTCAACCATTTTATTTTTAGTTTTATCACGTTTTACTTTTACATTCTCGATTTCCACTCTTTGAAATCTGACATCCAATTTACGAATAGTATAACCGGGTTTCTTAACGATTCCGCTCGTTTTGACGAAGAATTTCGATTCGTCAACACCGTCTGGACTTTGGATGATGACTTCTTCGTCAAGCTCGAAAGGGAAGTACTTCTCGCATTTCTGTCGATTATTCTCGATGATGTTTGTGAGCATGACAATCTTCTGTATTCCGGCAGGCGATGATGGTCCAGAAGCAGTTGGTTGTTTGTTTCGATAGCCCATATTGTTCTGGTAGACCATCAGCCAGAAATCGTAGATTGTATTCTGCAAAGGACCCTGAGTGGCGATGTATGTGTTTTTGGAATACTCGTGGCCCTGGAAAATATTATTATTAAAATTAACTTTTCTTTGTATTATTTTTGAGGTGTTAGGACGAGTGCACGAACTGGATCGTGACAAGAGCACACAAGTGTAAACACCATCATAGTGGCTTTCCTCGGCCTATTGCGTTTCGGGATCAGTTTGTGTATATCCAGTTGCACATTTACTTAGAGACCTTTCGTCGTGGTATATGCGGGTCGTCATAGCGATGGCGGCTGTCAATGGATTTTCGTCCCTTGGCGGTTGATGCTGTTCTTAAACTGCATTGAACTTTCCATCAAGTGCAATGTAGTCAATTTGTTGAGTCAGTATTAAAAAAAAAAACTATCAATACCTGCGCTTCGGCCTGTCGCGTTTCGGGATCAGCTTGTGTATATCTAGTAACTCATATGCCTAGAGACCTTCAGTTGTGGCTATGTAGGCGGACATGACGATGTAGACTATCAATGGAATATGTCTATACATTTATTCAACCCTTAGTAGTTGTTGAGATTCTTAGCCTACACTGATTTTCATCAGGTGCGATGTAGTCACTTTTTCGAATAAGTATAAGAAAGAATACTGTATCATACAATACTTGTTTTATACCATTATTCAGGGTTCATTTTATTTAAAGCTACAGAATAAGTCATATTTTTGTTTCAATTTTAGTCCAATTTAGGACCAGAATTAATGTATATTTTAAAATTATTTTCGTTATTGTCAAGTATAGATGTTTAAGTTGTTTTACAAATCCACATATTAGGTATCGGTTACCTGTGATTTTAGTAAACGAAAAATTAGAATTAAATTTCAAATAGTGTCAAATTTACTTTATCGCTTAATATAATCATAAAATTGATAAATCTTGACTTGGTTATTATTTTACATAGGCCACACTGAATTGCAGACAAAAGAATTGACAAAAAAAGTATAATTTTTGGACGCAAAATACTAATTTTTGTAAGATTGATTCTAAATAAATTCGAAAATTGATTGTAGGGCTCGTAGAATTGTTAGCGAAGACTCTTTGATATAAGCTAAAATGCAGAACATCGATCATCGACGTTAAGTCGCCTGCCTCGCTGTCTTTCACCGATTGTACAATGGAGTGTTCTCGGGAGCTACATTTTCTAATTCCACTACAACCCCATTTCATCATAAAACCACCAGACGCCGTGCCGGATACCATCTATAAGTACCGTGTAAGTGGACGTTCCTTACATCCTCATGAAAAGATTTGCTTCTTCATTTATCATGCAAACAGCTAAGGGGTGGAATATACTTCCAGCGAGCATATTTGCACGATTTTAAGAGTGAATAGGCACTTGTTGGGCGGACGCAGTACATCGTACAGCTCATCTTAACCTTCCATCACGTTTGATTGAGGTCAAGCGTCCACCGGTAAACTATATTAGAAAAAAAGTTAAATTACCTTTATAAAATTCGCATTGATGTACCCCTCACTGGCGCCAGCATAGGACCTCAAAATAAATCTAGAATGCTCATTAGGAAGGATCGTCTTATAGCGGTTTTTGGGATGGGAACCAGACACTATAGGTTTCTCCTGAAAATTCGTAGGCATATCCCAAAATTCTTGATGCAGATTCCTCAGTAATTTCTTTTGGTATTCCGAACAAGGTTGAGATGTTGCCAGGTCCGGTATCACCATTTGAGGATTGTCCTTTGCGATGTCCTCAACCCTTCCAGAACAGCAATGCTGGTCTTCTGCTGTATTCTGACACTTGACATTGGAGTATCCATTCTGAAAAACTTCGTTTAGGTCTCGCAGCTGATGCCTGGTTAAAACGCTCGATGCATTTTGCAAATGTTGCATATTTGCCAAATAGAGTCTAAAATCCTCGGAAGTCGTCTGAGGACTTAGAGGTTTCGTGGAAATATTTTTAACGAATCCTCTCTGAAAATTCGGATCATCTTGCCTCGCTACGGCATAAACCAATTCATCTTCTTGATCTCCGTATACGTAGGTGACGCCATAGTTTTGTTGATAATCTTCTTCAACATAAGAGGATGACCATAAATTATCATGAGAACCGAATCCATGTTCCGTGGTTCTCACTCTATTCCTATTTTTATATGACTTTGGGATGAGATTCTCCGTGCTTAGAGATTTACGGTGCTTGTCCCTGTGCGGCAACTCTTTGAGGTTGTTCTCCAGAATTGTCTCGTCGATTTCCAAATCCCGCGGCTCTTGTGGATGTATGTTTAATGTCAACGAGGTGTTTGAACTTCGACGCTCTAAAATCCCCTTTTTCTGTTCACTAGCATTGTCTATACTGTGGTTGCTGTTATAAAGGTTTAAATTGCAAGTGGATCCGTTTAGGTTATAATTTGAGATGCTGAGACTTTTATTGACTGATAATTGAGGGTTTGAAGTGTTTATATTCAATGTCAATGATGTGTTTGAACTTCGTCGTTCGAGTAATCCCTTCTTTTGGCCTGATTTCGCTTCTTTATTCAAAGAAGTGTTACTTGAATGTCTGCTCAAATTTCCCGATGAATGAATGTTTAATGTTAGGCTGTTGTTTGAACCTCGCCTCTGCAGAAGACAGTTTTTGGAGACATCTCCCGACAAGCTGTAGTTTGAGGAACATATGACCCTCGTAGTTGGAGTAACGTGGTCTGCGTTCGCTAGGGAGGCGTTAGAATCTCTTCTCTCTAAAGACAGTTTCTTAAAGCGATCAGAGTTTAAGCTGAAGTTTGAGAAACTGGTTCTAACGGTTGCAAGATTGTGGCAAGAGGCCCCAGCGCTGTTCAGAGAACAGTTGGAGCCTTGAAGGCTGTGCGAGCTGAGCATAAGACTCTGGTTAGAGTTCCTTCGATGCAACTTTTTGATAACTTTTTCATCTTCCATGCTAGGTTCGAAATTGTCTGAGGGCACACCTTCCGGCAAGGTCTTTAAATTTGTACTCGAAACGCTCAAATTTTGCTTGTAATTTAGTAAATTTGATCCCAAACTTTGTCCAGAATCTGCGTGTAATCTGTTATCAATATTGGAAATATTAATTTCTGGCGCTGTGTTTTCCGTAAAATCTGTAATATTTTCATCAAATGACCTCATTGTTCGGGTTGATAAGCGAGAAGTACTCGGCTGGTACAGCATGAGGCTTGCATGATTCTCCCTCAAATATATCCCACTGTCTTGCACCTTCATCAACAAACGGCGTTGATCAGCGATCTTGTCTTGTAATGAGTTACACCCGTATTTAGTCCCATCACTCTTCATAGGTTTCTGCACCAATATTCTTTTCAACTGTCTTTTTGGCGTGTTCGGTACGGATATAGAGTTCTGAGGCACTTCAAGGGCCTTCTTCTGTGGCAGCGAAAGATTCACAGTCTCTGATGAGTCCAAAGATGTAGATTTGACTTTTAAAGTTGGTGTTTTAACCTTCTTTTCGGCAGCATTAGTATAGAGCTTTTCGAATTCAACAAGTTCCTTTTCGAGTTCACTATCACGTATCGATAAGTCGATCGTTAGATTTCTAAGGTTCTTGGTTTTTGGTTTCGTTTGTGTTTCGGCTGAGGTTGTTGCTCCTTCTTCCGTAGTCACAGTGATTTCAAACTCTTTAGGAGAGAATCTGGGCATGTCTAGAAACGACTGAGTGTCGGAGCTTTGTCGTAAACATTTCTTTTGTTTTACTGGTGACTTCGCTTCCTCTTGCTCCTTGTCATTGTCGACATCGAATTTAAATATAGGTCGCTCATCGCTCGGCGTTTTTGGAAATCTATCTACACCCTCGCACGAAGTGCTAACTTCCTGATTCTTATACGCTTCGTTCATTTGATCCTTCATCTGCTTTGCTATAGGCAAGCCTAGATTTTGTTCGATTATTTTAGCATTATCTGAATCTAAAGATATAGATTTCAGTCGCTGTCGTCTAGCTTGTGCAGAATTCGGCGGATTCGGAGTCAATTCATTCGATTTCTCTTCAGTATTATTATCGATTTGCATTGTATTCATTTTGGCACAGCAATCTACTACATCTTTATCCTTGTTAAGTTTATTATCGTCAGTTATATTTAATTCAACGGTCCTATAATTCGTATCGCAACTGTGGTGCCTTCTGTATATTCTTATATCTTTGTCAACAGGAGGCGTGAATCGTTCTTTCTCTATAGAATTACGCCCTCCATATTTCCTAGGTCGTGGTGACATCTTAGCACCGTCTTCATTCATACTAGATTGATCGAAAGTGAAATAGTTTTCTTTATTACAACTGTGCACTTTAGGACTGACGCGCGATGTCAATATTTTTGGCGAATTAGGTTTCTCATTTAATCCATTCCTATTGAGATGACCACTTAGTGTTCTTGGAGATTGTGGAATTTCGGCATCTCGAGGTGTTTCGGGAAAGAACTTGGGAGATCTCACTGTATCGTAGTAAACAGATCTAGGCGACGGTTCGGCGAAAAACATGGGCGATACAGTTTCCGGTGGGGTAAAAAATCTGGGTGAGCTTATGCAATCGGCTAGAATCTTTGGTGAAAAATCGAATTTTGACGCAGAGGACTTCTCTTTAGCTGAACTACACTCTATTACTCTTGGTGAGTTCTGCATCTCTGACCTCTCCTGCTGGCCTTCGAGATGAGATCCGTCATTGGCGCTGCATATGTTTAACCTCGTGCTAACTGATCGAAAACGCCTCAGATTCCCCGGAGATGCGTCCTGACGATCGCTGTTCCTTTCGCTCATCTCGCCAGAATCGTTCAACTTCCTCACTATATCTGTGTCGAATCCAAAGACCTTGTCCGATTTAGCGCTAGTTATAAAAGGAGATTTATCGTCCTTCTCCAACGAAGGCGAGCGAGTCGCACTGAACTTTTTCGCTCGCGTTTCTTGATTCAGATCGCTTCCCAAATCAGCGTTCACAATTTGGGCCAGCGGTCGGGGTATCGTGGTTGGATATTTATAGTCGAGTGGCCGTTTGTGTACCCACTGTTCTGGTAGAGGTAACTTAGGGATGCCTTTGTACTCAGACTCTGGATTTTGAGAACTAGAGGATGGCTGAGGATTCTGTGCTGAGTTATGAGCTATCGTGTTTTGCGTGGAGTTTTGAACTATGACGATTTGAGGAGGGCAGTTTTGTGGGTCGTCTGCAGGCGCTCCGGCGAGCGTGGCCAGGGTTCGTCTGGCCGGCAGAGGGGTGACCGGGAACGGGAGATAAGGGTGAGTTACGCGAGGGGGCTGTGTAATGCGTGGGGGTAGCGCGTCACGGATTATGTGCACCTGGAAATGACAAGACAAGGATTTAGTGAACTTTCTTATATTCTGCTAGGGCAATGTAAAGCAATTGCATTAATTTTTATTGTATATTTTGTTTTTTAAAGTAACATATACATATTCAATACATTATATATATATCCTTCATAGAAAACATCTTTTAATTTCACCATTGGTTAATGGCGGAACTGATGGATAACAGAGTTACTGAAAACTCGCATATAAAGACATTTAGATAGATGTGTAAAGGTTTGTTTAAATAGCAGCAGCAACTCTCTAAAACGCAGTTTGTATTTGTGGAAGGGCTGCCGGGTACAGCTTGTCTTCAAAGCTATGACATTGGATTCTTCAAGAAGACCGTGAACAATATTCATCTTGGTTGGCAACATACTAACAATGCTCCTTGTGTTGCAGTTGTCTCCAGACGTCGGTAACCATTATCAGGTGGGCCGATAGCCTGTTTGACATGACACTGATATGGGTGTTGGTTGTGCGGGGCACGTACCGTGAACGTGTGCTTCGGTCGCTTCCTCCGGCGACAGCGCTGCGCGAGCACCAGCAGCAGCAGCGCTCCGGCCGCCAGCGCGCCGCACCACCACCCCAGCCACGGGCCCCACATCGCGCCCTGATCACATCTGTAAATGCGCAAATGATACATCACTCATAGCAGTGCAAGGAGTGAATAGTTGTAAAATTTATTTCTGGTATTCATAATAATAAATTTATTAGAAAAAGAATTACAAAGCAGCACATATCAACAACCCCAAACAAGCACATTGTACATACATACAACTTACAATAATGTTAAACTGTAGATACAATTATTTGTAGGTTCATAAAATATGTTTTGTTAACATTTTTAAATAACTGTCTTTTAACAATCCAAAGTTTTAATTTTTTTTCGAACAGGACTAAATGTTGATAGCCTGGGATAGACCTTCACAACTAAACTCGGTGAGAATATTCCAAGCATAACTTTTAGTAATTGTTTTCTTTTTTTCTGTAGGAAAAAATGCAGCTGGGCAGGAAAGGCCTTTACAACATCACCAGATGAGATGGCACTTCAAGTACTCAGCCAGTGAGTTATGAGTTGGGTGGAAACTCCAGATCACCCCTGTGGGTACAAACCTAGACTAGGGTGGCTAACCAGGAAAAGAACCCAATGTAGCAGTTACCTTGAGTAGAAACACTGAAAAATACTTAGTGCTAGGGCTAAAGAAACACTGGTTAGTGGCAGTCTGTTAACATAATTTCTCCATAAATCATAGAATATTATCATATCTTTCTGTATATCATTCATTTCGCTTAAAGAATTAAAATAGTAATCTTTAAAACACATGTATTCTATGCTGGCATTCACTGTATATTTATTTATTTTTAAAATTGTTGATAGTCATTTGTTAATATCAAGAAATATAAAATAGATAATGTTAAAAACAGAAATAAATAAATATATCGACATCAGTAATATTCCGAATCAGCGTTTTTTACGGATTCCAAATATATTATTATTATTATTATCAAATAATAGGCGAGCAGCTATTAGCTGATATGCCTATGTCTCAGCTGGTATGCTCAACTTAAAAAGACTGACTGAGATGAGAGCCATCTATCCAGTCTAACTTTGAAACTATTCGTGGATGGTGCGTCAACAATGTTTTGAGGCAATTTATTCCAAACATGCAATATTCTGTTATTAAGTGAGTGGTAACCAATATTCGTTTTTGAATTCCAACGAACCAGCTGCACATCATTCACACAACGAGCACGGGGACAACTATTGACTTGAAAAGTATTACATAGCTTGGAGCAGTTATATTTCCCTGTTAATATCTTATATGTCTCGATAAGATCTCCACGCTGGCGTCGCTCTTGAAGTGATGACAAACGAAGAATTCTCAACCTCTCCTCATAACTTTTTTTACGTAAGCCAATCGGAATTTTAGTAGCTCTCCTCTGGACACTTTCAAGCATATCTATATCTTTAGCAAAATAAGGGTTCCAGACCTGAAAGGCATATTCCAGCATAGGTCGTATATAAATTTTGTATATTGTTTCAAAAGCTTTAGGAGTTAAGTGCTGAAAAGATCTGTGCACTGCATAAAGCATTCCATTTGTTTTCTTAACTGTAGTCTTGTAGTTTATATACATAATTATATTAGTTATTAGTTAGTTAGTTTATTTTTTATTAGTATTTTTTATATTTGGGAGTTGAAGCTGCTGGCGTCCGTAGGCTTTACCCTAATTTCCCTACACGTGACTCCTGGGTGGTGCTAAACGAGCAGCAGCGAGGTGGTAGGGCGTCGGTGCCCGTCTGGATTGCGACTACAGTACATGGGTGTAAAGCCCGTCATAGTGACCAGTTTTGGCTTGTCGCGTTTCGGGATCAGCTTGTGCATATCCAGTAACTCGTATACCTAGAGACCTTCAGTTATGGTATATGTGGGCCGAACTGACGATGTAGACTATTAATGGATATTCATCCTTTGATAGTCGCTTTCGTTTTTGGACTACACTGTACTTACCATCAGGTACTTTGTAGTCACTATGTCGAGCCAGTGTAATAAAAAAATATATATATCACCAAAAAATTTTGCTTCGACCAAATAGCCTTTCACCAGTTGATATAGTCAATATGCTACACTAACACTTTAAAACAATGGTTTTAAACTTAAAATACAGTGTAATATGCAAGGTGAGACATAATTGAATAACTCCTTGAAACTAATTTGATCAGAATAAATTACAACATAGCTTTGTAATACAAGTATATTTCGTTTTTTTCGTTCTACCGTCTATTAGTACACAGCTGGTGTGTTCAGTGAATTGAGTAAATAATAGTTTTAATGATTCATTGTTATCAATAATCAGTGTAAATAGGTTGAGATAGTTGCTGGTGATCTGTGAGAGTGTAGTCAATTGTGAACCGCAACTAGTGACTTAGTTAAACAAGGTGTAACCTAGCTTGTTGCAGTTTTTTTTTTCGGTTGCTTTTTGAATTTGCGTCTGGAAAATGAGTACAACTTGTTATCAATGTTCAAGTGCTCTCAATGTTGAGGAGTCTGTGCAGTGTGACGGATGTAAACGCTATTTGTGTATAGCATGTAGTGGATTAACAAGTAGCGAGATGAAAGTCATGGGACTTAAAACTAAGAGAACAATGCTTTTTCTGTGCACGCCTTGTAGAGATGGGCTTTTTCAGGTGCCAGTACTGATTAAATCAGTGGAGTTCTTGAGGCAGGAAGTACAGCAATTAAAAGATAAAATAGTTCAGACAGAGGTTCCCAATAGCATTAAACAACCAAGGGATTACGTAGCAGATGAAGTCATGCAGGAGCTGGCTGAACGAGAACGTAGATCGTGTAACGTAATCCTCGTGGGGGTACCTGAGAGTGGTTCTGATGATACGGCTGTCAGGAAGCAGCATGATGTTAGCTATGTTACTGATTTGCTAACTAAAGATATGGGTGTGTCAGCTGGTGATTGTCAGCAGGTCATCAGATTGGGGAAAATCACTGATAAGCCCAGGCTACTTAAAATTGTGTTGAAGAGCAAAAGTTTAGCAATTAAGCTTCTTAAGAATAAAGGTAAACTTCGCAAACCTCTTGCTATATTTGGAGATCAGACGCCCAAGCAACGTCAAGAACTGCAGTCAAAGCGTGAAGAACTTAAGACTAGACTGGACAAAGGCGAAACTAACTTAACAATAAAGTTTATTAGGGGATTACCCAAAATTATTAAGATAAAAAACTAAGCTACTTTAATGCCACTCCTTATGTTACATTTTCTTTTTTTTTATACAAATATTTGGTCTTTGAATACTAAGTATGATCTTCTATTACTCGAAATTAACAAGAAAAGTCCCACTATTATTATGTTAACAGAAACTTGGCTGAAGAAATCTGATGCAAAAGTCAATTATAACATTCCAGACTACACTTTCTTCAGACTAGATAGAAACCATAAACCAAAGAGCCAAGGTGGGAAGATGAGAGGAGGTGGCATTGCTGTTTATATAAAAAAAAAACTTGCACAATATTCCAATAATTTGCAAAATTAACAATACATATATTGCGGATTCAACGGAGGCGCTGTATATTGACGTGCAATTTAAGAATTATCATTTTCTTTTGATTGTTGTGTACAGACCTGGAAATAATGAAAACTGGGAAGCATGTGACTCAGTTTTGTTAGACAACATAAAGAGAGCAAGCCAGCAGAACACAGTTGTGATTGTGGGTGATTTTAACTATAGGGACATTGTGTGGCCATTAACAAGTGCACAAAGATTATCAGCTCAAGCAAGTTTATTCCAGAATTTTTTCTTAAACTCATCTTTGTATCAATTAGTGGAAAACCTACTCGTTTTCAGCACGCAAATGAGTCATCACTTCTTGATCTTCTTCTGACAAATGATAAAGCATTAATTACAAATTTAAATTATTCTCCTCCCCTTGGAAAAAGTGATCACTGTGTAATCGAATTCTACATGCAGCTGCTTGTAAATGAACGTTCTGTAACTAGATTACGTAGACGGGCATATCATACAATTGATTTTGATAAATTTAACCATGACCTTAAAGAAGCCTTAAAAAATGTTTACGACAGTACAAGCTCTGCTAAAAATCAGTGGGCGCAATTTAAGTCATCTGTTGATAGTATTGTTGACATACATGCTCCTCTTAAACAGTATAGTCCTCGCAGAAAGAATATGCCTTGGATTGATAGTTCTATCATAGAACTTGTAAACAAGAAGAAAGCTTTGTGGAATACTTATAGGCTGGATGGTAGTGATGAGAATTACCAAGTGTATAGGGAGGTCAACAATAAGTGTGTTAATGAGACTAGGAAACGTCGTGCAGCTTTTGAGCACAAAGTATTAAAGAGTGGCAATAAAGCTTTTTACTCTCACATGCGACGTTGTTTAACTAGTAAGGTTGGAGTTCCATCAGTATTATGTGATAGCGCTGGCAACATGTGTACTGATCAGAAAAAAATTGCAGAGGTGTACGCCCAGGAGTTTCATAAGGCATATTCACTTGAACCAAGTCAAGACCATGACCAAACAGTATCTCTACCAAGAACTTTGAATTGCCTTGATACAGTGGATTTCTCGCCAATGGAGGTATTTAAGATTCTGAAGTCGTTAGATATTAATTCAGTAGCTGGACCTGATGATATGGTGGGTCTGTTGCTCCTACAGTGTGCTGAGAATATTGGCCCAATCCTAGCAAATATTATGTCGAAATCCTTAGAAGAGGGAACTTTACCAAGTATATGGAAGCATGCTATAGTAACACCAGTCTATAAAAAAGGCGATAAATTGATTGCAGCTAATTACAGGCCTATAAGTTTAACTAGTATACTGTGCAAATGTATGGAGCGCATAATTTGCAATAAACTCAAAAAGTTTTTATTAGAAGAAAACATAATTTCAGAGAGACAACATGGTTTTGTTGAAGGGCGTTCTACTGTAACGAACTTGCTGACTTGCTTTCATCATTGGGCTTATGAGGTTGATGCTGCTAAACCTATCGATGTATTATATCTAGATTTCGAACGAGCTTTTGATAAGGTTCCTCACAAGCGTTTAATTGTGAAGTTAGAACATCTTGGAATCCGAGGGAAACTTTTGCGTTGGCTGGAGGATTTCCTATTTGGTAGAACTTTTCAAGTCAGAGTGGGTAATGCTTTGTCTGAATCAAAACTAGTTCTTAGTGGGGTTCCGCAGGGTTCAGTCCTTGCTCCGGCTTTATTCAGTTTGTATATTTCTGACCTCTGCCCATGCATTGACTCAGAGGGATGTTTCTTTGCCGATGATCTTAAATACTTTGGAAACCCTTTAATCAGTAATGATATTCTTCAGGGGGATCTGAGGAGGATACAGGACTGGACAAGAGACTGGATAGTTAAATTAAATCCAACGAAGTGTTCTGTATTACATATAGGGCGGAACAATCCACATAATATATACAAAATTGAAGATGTCACTATTGCTTCGGTAGATATTCAGAGGGACCTTGGAGTTTTCATCAGTAATGATCTCAAGTGGGCAAAGCATATTGATACTATAGTTAAGAAAACAAATGGAATGCTTTATGCAGTGCGCAGATCTTTTCAGCACTTAACTCCTAAAGCTTTTGAAACAATATACAAAATTTATGTACGACCTATGCTGGAATATGGCTTTCAGGTCTGGAACCCTTATTTTGCTAAAGATATAGATATGCTTGAAAGTGTCCAGAGGAGAGCTACTAAAATTCCGATTGGCTTACGTAAAAAAAGTTATGAGGAGAGGTTGAGAATTCTTCGTTTGTCATCACTTCAGGAGCGACGCCAGCGCGGAGATCTTATCGAGACATATAAGATATTAACAGGGAAATATAACTGCTCCAAGCTATGTAATACTTTTCAAGTCAATAGTTGTCCCCGTGCTCGTTGTGTGAATAATGTGCAGCTGGTTCGTTGGAATTCAAAAACGAATATTGGTTACCACTCACTAAATAACAGAATATTACATGTTTGGAATAAATTGCCTCAAGACATTATTGACGCACCATCCACGAATAGTTTCAAAGTTAGACTGGATAGATGGCTCTCATCTCAGTCAGTCTTTTTAAGTTGAACATACCAGCTAAGACATAGGCATATCAGCTAATAGCTGCTCGCCTATTATTTGATAATAATAATAATAATAATATTTTTTCATATACCAAATTTATTTTAAAACTATTTTTTATTATTATTAGCCACTTTTATCCCACTACAGGGAAAAGACTTGCCTTCTCTTTTCCAATATATTTGTTTAATCCATGAAAAGGGATTTGACAATGAACCCAATGCACTTGTCCAATGCACCTTGGGGAGTGTGTACTATATGCCAAGAAGGTGAATGTGGGAGCTTATTTTTTTTATGATTTATAGGGAGATGCTTGACCTCTATCACATGTGGTGGAAGGTGAAAGCAGACTCACCTTGATGATAGCATTTTGTATAAAATTCAGGACGCTATATACCTTAGTCAGCTTTTATGCTCTTACAACATCTCAGAATGATGAAGGAGGCACTATTCTAGTCTGCAGGTAAACTCCATGGTTACATCGTTTTATTACTCATGCTAATATAAATTGAATAAAACAAATATTTTTAACAACTGCATGCCATAATAAAAGGATTAATAGGCTTTTTTTGTATGATTTATAAGTAGGCCCTTGACCTCAATCATACCTGATGGAAAGTGAAGATTATTGGTCAACATAAAAAACCTATCCAATCCCTTATCTCAGATTTGTTACTACAACAACTATAGTATATCTCTTTTGTCATGCACAGGTTTGAAAGGGAGAGGTGCAGCTATCAATAGACAAATTAAAGATGGATAAGGCCTACTACCAATGCCTATTTAGTTTTCTTTTACAGGCTCCCTAGGCTAGTAACATTATAAAGAAGTAATATATATAGGCTTATTAAGTTGAGATTTAAAGATGCTATTAGAACCTGCTTAAACTGTGCTCAGAAAACATTTTTTTTGACAAAATAATAGGAACTTGGAGTATACTCAAAGTATTCACAGAGCCAAGTTAAAGTTGAAAAAAAAAAACAATAATTTCCCCTTTTACTTTGAGATTGATTAAATAACTTGTATAATTTGGGTGAAATTCACCTGACTAGACCAAATAAAGGCATCTCTAATGGAAGGTAATGTACACAGTATCGGCAAGCGTGCATGAAGGATTTAATTAATGTTAAGCAAAATAGGTTTGCAAGAATAGAAAGAAATTCTTTTAGCCTACCCCAATAAGGATTCAGCATAATAATAGATAAATAAACTATGTCAAAATAAATACCTTCTCATGCATGTAAAACAGGGTTGATATTTTTTCTTCATATGCCTCATCTTCCTGATTACTATTACTTAGAGATTTCATATATGTCTCAATGTAGTATCAAAAAAATGTGTATTAACTTTTGTGATAGTTTATACCAGTTTTATTTCTAATTACTGTGTATTTTCTAAAGCAAATACATTCAGAATAAATAGTAGATCATGACAAAGGCATGACTGTGCAATGTGATGTAGATATAGCTCATTATTCACGAGGGGTTGTCAGTAAGCTGTGAGTCAGAATGGAGTTGCAAAAAATTACACCCTAAACCCTCCCACCTACTGGGTGGCGTTGAAATGTATAATCACACAACTGAGTGTTTGATAACGTCATTATTGACCGATAACGTTTCCATTACGATAACTACACACAATAATATTTTGATAAAGGATCCTCCACGATCTATTTATGGGCTCTGACATACTATCACTCGCTCGGACAGAAATGACCACTTTTCGGCGTGAATTTTATTATTATCTCGTTTTTATTTACTCTGACCTCGTTATAAAAGCACCATCAAGGTTACTGTTGATAGTTTTGTCGCTTTTAGATACAAATTTTACGAAATTCAATGTTTTGCATAGAAGTTATTCAAATTACGCTAAAATGTATTCCAAGAGCAAAACCTGATGTGGAGTGGTAAGGGTAGTTTACAATTAAAACAATCGATGATTATTTCAAGGGTTTGTGGAAATGTAGAGGCTGAAATGAGGAAAATATTACTTACTGTGCATTTATTTAGACGTGTTTGAATCGCGTGAAAATATGTTCCACCGTAAAAATACGAGAGTAGGTAACGAAACAAGCATTGATACACGTCACGAGCACTGATTAAGCACTTTTTATGTCGTTTACGAACAATTTTAACACGTTCTCGACATAATCCATCGCCCTCGGAGTTTTGACATTACATGAATCGGCCATTTTTCTTTTGTCGACAACAAAAGCGGGGAGTGCTACTAGCACCTATACAACCATTCTCCCATTTAATGGACAATACCAAAATAATTGCTTCTTTTTATATAGTCGTATTATCTAACAATTATATAATAGTACCGATTATTACTACTAACAATTTACTATTTTTTTATCACTGCGTTCTCACAAACAACTAAATTAAAACAGAGCTTAAAGTGTTGAGCATAAGATTTAATTTATCTCAAAAACATTGCATATGTTATTAGATTTATCTCTTTCACACACTTAGTGTAACCTTAGTGCTATCACTGTCTTCGTAATTTTCAGGAATTATAAATTTAGTAACAAGTAGGACAGTATTTTTGGTTATAGTGGCTCGACAAGTATCGACACCGCATCTGATGGTATGTATCTCAAAGTCAAAGAACATTAACGAGCGTAAAGGGACTATACTTCATTGATCGCCACTTTCATCGTGGTGGCACACATGGTTTTATTTTATTTTTGTTAGTATTAAATAACGAGTGATTCGTGAAATAATTCACGCCCCTTGACAATAAAATTTAATATTTTGAAAGCCATTATTCCGAGTATATCATTTATTAAAGAAACATTGAAACAGGAAATTATTAAATTATTTCTAAAGCTTATTACAACTTTTTTTTCAAATGTAATGTAAAGGTTCCCTAAAATTAAGGTAACGGCGAAGATTTTTGCACAATGAATTATTGTGCGGGGATCAAGTCTGGGGCTCTATTGAGATTTAGTGCTCATGCGCGATGAACGACCTGGTGATTTAGGGCACTAGGGCATCGACTGGCCCTGCCGCCAGCCTCCTAGGTCAATTTATACGTACCTGGGCGTGTGGCTAGAGGACGATCGAACACGATTTGCAATAATTATATTTTTAAAGCTGTTAAATCTTTGCAGAATAAATATGCTTATCTAAAATTCCTAAAGCACTTTTAACACGTTGAAAGCCGGCCCTTTTTCTCAATACTTCCCGTTCAGGTCGTTTTAATCTCATTATTCTACAATAAATTCTATTTAGAAATATGTTTTTCTTATCATTTCTAGTGTTATAAATCTGCGTTTTATCACATTTTTTAGCTGGGGGTCACCGGTGCGCCACCCCGGCCCAAACGGAAAGTTCACTGGGGGTCACCGGTGAACCCCACGGCGTTCAACGTGTTAAAATGCGATTTTCTTTTTTGTCTTTAACTATTATTTAGCATAGGAATAAAAAAAAGCTTTTTTATGCCAATGTTTACAATATAAATACGTAGAAAAAGGACGTAAATTGTTTTACATCTTTTTTTTTTTAATTCAATATTGAACAGAGAAGAAGCTGATACATATCCTCAGCATTAAAAAAACATTAATAAATAACGCCGATATCTGTTAATTAAAAGAACCCTATGAGACAGTTCATTAAAAAATATACTTGAATGACGCGAATTGTCATAGTTTCCAATCCGGGCACCTACATCTCAGTTTTTCCAGATTACGAATTTCCTTCGATATTTATAGATATGTACCAGGTGAAGGAAGAACATCGTGAGGAAAGGTAATCCGCATGGCTTTAATAGATATGTCATGTGTTAGTGCTGGGATAACGGCGATCAGCTGCGCTAATGGTCACGTTGGGCACGATATATAAGCGCAAAGGATACTGCCACTAATGCTCACCCCGTAATGGATATATTATTAAACATGTGAAATATTCATAGATAGGTACTTAAAGCTCAGGAATACGAACAGGATTCGAAATTGTGACTATTCGATACGTATAAGACGCAAGGTCTTAACTGGGCTTTCATAGGTTTAATGAAAAAAAAATACACCGTTTTTTTTTCTGTGACTAATTGCTGTGCGAAGAGGATCAGCCAGCGAGTTATGACTTGAGTGGCAACGTAAGGTCACCAGTGTGGGTTCAAACCTTGACTTGAGCGGTCACCCAGGGTCAAAACCTAACGGTGATCTACTAGCGTTTCGGAAGAGACTACCTTTTTTTTACACTGACTCGACATAGTGACTACAGAGTACCTGATGGTAAGTACAGTGTAGTCCAAAAACGAAAGCGACTATCAAAGGATGAAAATCCGTCGATAGTCTACATCGTCATGTCGGCCCACATATACCGCGATTGAAGGTCTCTAGGTATATGAGCTACTGGATATACACAAGCTGATCCCGAAACGCGACAAGCCGAAACTGGTCACTATGACGGGCTTTACACCCATGCACTGTGGTCGCGATCCAGACGGGCACCGACGCCCTACCACCCGCTGCTGCTCGTTTAGCACCACCCAGGAGTCACGTGTAGGGAAACTAGGGTAAAGCCTACGGACGCGAGCAGCTTCGACTCCCAAAAACCTTGAGAAGAAACCCTGAAAGAAACTCAAGGCTGCGTCGGAGTGGAACAGCTATGTTTTATGGTATTTAATTGTGGGGTAATGCTACTGAATTGAAAGTTATTTTCATTTTCGTGCTATTTATAGTTTAAAGACTGATTTAAATAAAGCACAGCTTAATGAGAGGATCATTTAGGGTATCTCCTCTCCTCAACCACGTATAGACTTGGTGTCTTGAACGTAGCGCGACGGTTTCTCACGCCGGATCAACTGTTCCTATTGTATAAGCCCCAGGTCCGGCCCTGCATGGATTATTATTCGCATCTCCCTTCCTGAATAGAGCCACGCGCGCGGGTTTGCGGTGTCACAGCTATACGGTATCTCACATCCCGGCTAGGACTAAGAAGTTCTCTAACTCCTTCTTTTGCCGTGTCGTTGGGCTGTGGAATGGTCTTCCGGCGAGCGTGTTCCCACCGTCCTATGATATGGGATCCTTTAAGCGAAGCGTGATGAGATATTTGTGCAGGCCGGCATGAACGCTGCGACTACCGATGGGTTTTTTCTTACTTTTCGATAGTCGTAGGAGTTTTTTTGGACTGCACCATGCTTACCATCAGGTTTGGTGCAGTCACTGTGCCGTGTCAGTGTAAAAAAAAATCTATGCGACGGTTCTGCTCAATACTTATTTCATACCGTGGATATATTGCAGCGGAGGGCTGTCCGCATTGTGAATGATCCTAACGCGAATATCGGGATCGCTCCAGTTGCGGAGAGATGTCGCCTCACTGAGCGTTTTCTACCGTCTGTATCATGGCGAGTGTCCTGAAGAGTTGTGTAACCTTGTTCCACCCTCTCCCTTCCTGAATAGAACCACGCGCGCGGGTTTGCGGTGTCACAGCTATACGGTAACTAGAGATGGGCAAAATGTAATCTGATTAACGATTAACTATTACAAAATGTAGGCGTAATATTAATTTTCTTGCTCTTTAATCATGATTAAATCAGTTAAAACATTAAGAAATCATAAATGTGTACGCAATCTGAGATTCTGTAGTGTTTAAAATATAAATGAACAAAATGCAGTCATATTAATGTAAAAAACGTAAAATGTAATCGTTAATCATTTTTATTAATCTGATTACATTTTGCCCATCAATGATGGTAACTCACATCCCGGCCAGGACTAAGAAGTTCTCTAACTCTTACTGCAGCCGGGTTATCGAGCTGTGGAATGGTCTTCCAGCAGGCTAGTTCCCACCATCCTATGGTATTCATCATATATCATTGAGTCATCGTTGTATATATGTATTTAAGTATATATATCTTTGTCTAGTACCCGTAGTACAAGCGAAAGCTTAATTTGGGACTAGGTCAATGTGTGTAATTGTTAGTAAATATTATTATTATATTGGCTCGTTTAAACGAAGCATGAAGAGATATTTGCGCAGGCCGGCATGGTCACTGCGACTATAGATTATTTTTCTTTATTGTTGATAGTTGTAGCCGCTTTTCGGACTGCATGATGCTTACCATTAAGCATAGTGTGGGCACTATTCTTCCGGGTTAGGATAAAAAAGACAAAATAGTTTAAAATGATTACCATCTAAAAAGAGTTCATGGTTCCTACATGGGGCTCGGTATTCGCTTATACAATACAATACCTGAACACATCTTGGAGTTATCATTATTGAATTTTTTTTTTATTTAATTCACAAAACTGGTTACATCTCACGACTTATAAAACACAACATATTAAAACATACATTTTTGAGAAACAACCTACTTGATGTGAATACAACGTGCAAATATAATATACAAAATGATATGCAAATACAATCACAACCAAACAAACAACGAAAAATACATAATCACGTCAAAAAACAAAGACCAAAAAAAGCAAAACTACATCTGTTCAAGTTAAAAAAAAAAGAACAACATTTTGGGTTAAGAATACAATTTGTATAATATTAATTTAGTTGCATGAAAGGAATCGCCAAAAATATTAATATCGTTTCTTATATTATTGCAAAAAGAGAGCATATGGTAAAGTGGCGAGTGAGTGCCAATATTCGTGGAGCATGCAGGCTGGAACAGAGTCTTACGGTTCTGCAACCGGCTACCCAGCCGAGCCACCAATAAGCCAACGTGTTCCAACAATGCCGGACTATCGATAAAATTATTAACTATTTTGAATAAAAACAGTATATCCAACACCTTTCTCCTGGTATGAAGTGCTAAAAAAAATACAAGTCCTAAATTTAAAAATACTATTATAACTATATGCTAAAAAGGGATATTGTTCCAACAATGACTGTTTGAATGATAAAAGTACGTGCTCTGATGATACAATCTTTCTCACGAGACATTCATTCCTTTGTATATTATATTAAACCTCATTATGTTTTACAGAGAATCTACCAGTTTCTTGTGGACTCTTCTCGGTAGATTTTGCGCTCAAAACGGATGGTAGATTAATTTTCTTTTGATAACTTGAAAGTGCAAGGAATTTTTTTTTTTTTTTTTTTTTTTTTTTTTATTCTGACTCGACACAGTGACTGCACCATACCTGATGGTAAGCATGGTGCAGCCAAAAAAACGCTAACGACTATCGATAGGCAAGAAAAACCCAACGGTAGTCGCAGCGATCATGCCGGCCTGCACAAATATCTCTTCACGTTACGCTTAAAGGATCCCATATCATAGGATGGTGGGAACACGCTCGCTGGAAGACCATTCCACACCCCAACGACACGGCAAAAGAAGGAGTTAGAGAACTTCTTAGTCCTAGCTGGGATATGAGAAACCGTAAAGCTGTGACTCCGCAAACCCGCGCGCGTGGTTCTGATCAGGAAAGGAGAGGGTGGAACAAGGTTAAACAACTCTTCAGAACACTCGCCATGATACAGACGGTAGAAAACGCTCAGTGAGGCAATATCTCTGCGCAACTGGAGCGGTTCAAGATGCTTAGTCACGTCAGGATCATTCACAATGCGGACAGCCCTCCGCTGCAACCTATCCAGGGCGTCAAGTAAGTATTGAGCAGAACCGTCCCAAAGATGCGAACAATATTCCATGCAAGGCCTGACCTGAGCCTTATACAAAAGTAACAGTTGATCAGGCGTAAAAAACCGACGCGCTCTGTTCAGGACACCAAGCCTACGCGATGTTGTGGTGATAACAGATCCTAAATGATCCCTAGGATTAAGATCACAGCGAATATTCATACCTAAGATATTTAGGCTGTCGCGCATTGCAAGCGACACATTCTGAAGAGAAGGGAGAGGGGAAAAAGGGGTTTTTTTACTGGAAAATACACACACCTGTGTTTTCATGGCATTGAACTCAACCAAATTCTTGTCGCCCCAAGAAGAAATGAGGCTCAAGGATTGATTGAGTCCAACAACCAAATCTTCCCGTTTCCTGTTGGAGTCCTCCCGACAACAAGTGGGCTTACTGCAATAACCCCCATGAACCGTGCTATCATCTGCATAACAATGTATACTGCCCAAAGACAGCATATCATTGATATGCAGAAGAAACAGGGTGGGAGAAAGTACAGAGCCTTGAGGAACTCCGGCATTAACTGACACGAACTGCGAACTGTGCCCATCAACGAGGACACGAATTCTACGCTCGTGCAGAAAGCCAGAGATCCATGAACACAGATTGTCGGGAAGACCGTACGCTCGAAGCTTGGAGAGAAGACCACGGCGCCAGACCCTATCAAAAGCCTTGGCTATGTCTAGACTAATAGCCAAAGACTCACCGTGCTTATCCATTGCCTCACCCCAGCGGTGCAATACGTACGCTAAAAGATCACCCGTCGACCGATTCGGTCTAAAACCGTATTGTCGATCACTTAATAGTGAGTGATCTTCTAGGTAGCGGATAAGATGAGAATTTATTATACGCTCCATAACTTTGCACAACACTGAGGTTACAGCAATGGGTCGATAATTGAAAGGATCTGAGTGATCCCCCTTTTTGGGGATCGGCTGCACATTAGCCTCCCTCCAAGCCCGAGGCACGATTCCACAGGAATAGGACAGGCGGTAAAAGCGAGTGAGTGGAGAAGTCAACTCGGCGGCACAATTCCTAAGCACAATCGCTGGGATACCATCGGGACCACTGGCCTTCCGCACATCGAGTGACCGCAACTCACGCAGCACACAACGTTGCCTAAAAGTAACATCTGGCATCGTGACGCCGCTATTAATAATGGTAGGTGGATGAAAATTACGGTCATCGAGATTGGAATTAGCCGCGAAGATGTGAGCAAACAAATTAGCTTTCTCCTGCGGCTCGTAAGCCAGTGATCCGTCCGAACATCTCAGCGGTGGGAAAGAAGGGCGACAGAAATTCGCTTGCACGGCCTTGGCCAGTCCCCAATAGGCCCGACCATTGGTTGGGTGCTCTATTAATTTCCGGCCAATCCGCGCAATGCGCTCTGCATCCGCAGCAACAAAAGCCCTCTTGCAAGCCTTAGTGGCTTTATTGTAGGCTACTTTAAGAGAGTGCACACTAGGATCCAAATTTGCGCGGCCTCTGATCCAAGCACGATATGCAACCTGCCTCTGAGCGACAGCCTCAGAGCATTCGCGATTGAACCAGGAGCGTCCTGAACGATTACCGACGAACTCAGAAGATGGAATATAATACTCCATACCTAATTTGATTTCATCGGCAATCGCCCCGGCTATCGCAGAGGGATCACTCTCATTAAAGCAGCGGTGGATCCAGGGAATAGAAGCATAATACTCCCTCAAACCATCCCAATCTGCTGACGAGTAGTGCCAGACCTTGCGCGTAACTCCGACAGGGGGTGGAAAAGCATCACAATGCACTAAAGTGCTAATAACGCAATGGTCAGAGTTACCAAGAGGGGTACGAACGGACACAGAGTATCCGGTAGGATGGCTCGTCAGCAGAAGATCCAGCAAAGAGGGCTCATGACCCGTCACGTCAGGAATCCGGGTGGGATGGATTACCAGTTGGGCGAAGTCATGCTGTAATGCGAATGCGTGAGCAGATCTACCTGCATGATCAGTCCTTGGGGAACCTAGCCACAATTCATGGTGAGCGTTGAAGTCCCCCAAAACCACCAATTCCGCAGCCGGATACCGCTCTTGAGCATCATCTATCGCCCGACTCAAATATTCAAAGAGTCGAGTTGTCTCCAAATCCCCTTTATGGGAACGGTACAGGCATACGTAAATACGACTCACAGAGCCAAGATCGACGTGAACCCATAGGACGGAAAAAGAAGGATCCTCCAAAACGCACAAACGACGACAGCACACGTCCGACCGAACATACACACAAACTCCAGCTTTAGACTGAAAGTTTTCTTCCAGAAGAAAACCGGGATAATGTAAGTACGATGTGTCGACCGGACGGCAAATCTGCGTTTCCGTCAAAAACAATAAGGCAGGCCGAACCGTCTCCAGATGATGGTGGACGGCGTTAATGTTGGAGTGGATTCCACGGATATTACAGAAATCCATCAAAAAGGAAGAATTGGGATTTAATGCCGCTGTAATACCTGCCATATTAACTTGTACCGACATGAATTGGAGAAAATAAAAGGAAGTAAAAACGCGAAGAGAAAAAAAACGGCCCCTGACAAAGGGAAGGTCAACAAGCTAAGAAAAGGTAAAGATTGTGACACCCCTGAGACATATGCTGAACCGCCGGACGGAAGGGCCCCCATACCCCCCCGGAATAGGTCGCCGGGACCCAATATCCGGTCACCAACCGGCACGACGAACCTACCCGAGATTATGCGCGGCATGGTGGGGCAGCCTCTCACGATGGTTAGTCGTAATTGGGCCCCTGTACTATACCGCGGGCGGCCAGCGGATGAACCGTTTCTACAGGTCTCCCTGGCCGACGATTCAACACATCTCCACAGGAAGCGAGGAATGAGGAACAGAGCCAGTCTCCCCAACCAAGCCAAAGGCCGCTCATTTGTGACTGGACAAAATTGAATTAGGCCCATTTGGAAAAAGTTATATTCAATTTAATTTCAAAAACAAGTTTTATTTATAAAATATATTTATTATGAAACGAATTACAAAACTTACTTATTAAAATACCTTGTCTTCCTAAACCTAATAATTAACTTGATTTGTGCCTTGAACTCTGTGCATTAAAGAATACTACTAACTTATTTCAAGTCGGCTTACACTAACAAATAGAATACACTTTATTTTTTAATATAACGAAACTTAACGTTAAACTATTAGGAGTACAAATAAGTTTCCGCCGTTTTATTGTAGATGGCGCGGCACGGAGTTTCGGTTAGTTTTCGCAGATCATAACCGGCTTAAAAAATAGTTTGGACATTCATGAACAACATAACCTATTAATATCATTGACTTTATATTGGTAAAATATAATTTTTGTAAGTTGAAAATGTCAAAGTTTGAGCCAAGTAAACGTCATTTGCGGGAAATATTATTTTACTTCTTTAATTTAAAGAAATCTGCTGCTGAGGCGCATCAATTGCTCGTAGAAGCGTATGGTGAGGGTGCTTTAACTGAGAGAGCGTGTCGAGAGTGGTTTCAAAAGTTTAAAAACGGTGATTTCGACGTAGAAGACAAAGATCGCAGTGGAAGGCCAAAAATTTACGAGGATGCAGAATTGGAGGCTTAATCCGAGCGAAACAATTACTGGATCCCTCTATCGAACACAATTGATGAGATTGAGCTGAGCTCTGAAGGAAAAACGCCCTCAATACTATTCTAGACACGAAAAAAATATTCTTCTGCATGACAATGCTTGTCCACATGTTGCGGCTCCCGTGAAAATTACTTGGAAAGACTTGATTGGAAAGTGTTACCCCACGCGCCGTATTCACCAGACATTGCGCCGTCCGATTATCGCCTGTTCCCGTCCATGGCACATGCTCTGACGGCGCAGCGGTTCACATCTTATGAGGATACCAAAAATTGGGTTGATTCGTGGATAGCCTCAAAAGACAAGGAGTTCTTCAGACGAGGGATTCGAATGCTGCCTGAGAGATGGGAACAAGTGGTTGCAAGTGATGGGCAATATTTTAAATAAATTTATATTACCGTTCTTCTATAATAAATATTTAATTTGTGTTAAAAAACGGCGGAAACTTATTTGTACTCCTAATATATTTAGGCTGAGATTTATAGACGCTATTTCGACTTTGCTTAGCAAAGTTCTAAAAAACTGAATTCAGTTAATATATTCAGTCATATATAGTCATATGTTCATATATTCAGTTTTTTGTTTTGGCAAAAAACTAATGCAAAAATATGTAATATGTATGTCTATGTATATAATAGAAACATGAGTATACCCATAGCGTTCGCAAAGCCAAGTGTACAGAATTCCGTTTACTGCTTGGTCGTGAGCGGGAAGAATGAAGAGAAACCACTTGATACAGGTCACCACTGTTTAATCATTGTATATATGCGTAAAAGCAATACTTAATCTCTATTTCTCCCTTTGTTTACCTCGTTCCTCCATCTACAATATTGCACTTTTGCCTTATATGCAGCTGCTGTGAACGAAACTATAACGCGATGCAATTTAGCGCAACGCCATCTATCGAACCGCGGTTCACTTAAGTCATAGTCCGTTCACAGCAGCTTATTAATGTTTTTTATTCGAACACAAGTCAATGTTGACAAAATCGGTGACTTACCGAATCCTGTGACATTCACTGAGTAATATAAATTGTGATGTTTTAGTAAAGACTAAGCAGACTTAAAGTACGCCGGTCGTGGCAAAGTGCGAGTTCGCACCCACAGTCAGCCGCCATACGGGTGAAAGAGTACCCAGGAGTGTTTTAGTCCGCAGGAGTCCGATACTCTGGGGTAACTGCCCTCATATTGACCTTACAGGTCCTTTGGAGGATTTATCTCCGGGATAAAAAAGCCAGTCTTAAGTAGGTATTAAACAATATCATGGATATTTATGTTACATACACTTAATTTCTATGATTTCTTACTTAGAAGACAAAAAAATAACACTGAGTCATATAGACGGATTCACACATTTTTCCAATATACAACGTTGCCGGTAGCTAACGCCAAACCTCTTAAAGGTAACTTAGGCACATCAAGACTAACAACTGTTGTTCTATGACTTTTGCCAAAACTTAACACATCCCAAGATATATATATTTTTTAGTTTTAGTGGGGATTTCTATCAATCGTTAGCTCTATGTTTAAAGTTCAGTCAGCAGACGCTACGAAATCGTCTGCCCCGGTTGCATCGCGCCGCCTTTCAGAGTGTTAAGAAGCTCAGAACTGCAAATTTGATTTATTTATTTTTTGTATGGGGAACAAAAAGATAGAATTACAAAAAAGTCGCAAAATAAAAGTTGTTAGTCTTGATATAGGCCAAGCCAAAGTACCGCCACTGTGGCGGCTAACATGGAGTCACCGTCGATCTCGAGGTCCTCGCAGGGAGTGCGCAGCGGGTACACCGGGTGATGTGCTCGTCCGCAGCCCCTAAATTTACCCCCCCGATCCAGGCTTGTTTGCAAGAGACTTTTTTTACTTGTGGAAAATCCTCATAGGACCGTCCCGGCCG
This sequence comes from Automeris io, assembly GCA_036320925.1. Lineage (NCBI taxonomy): Eukaryota > Metazoa > Arthropoda > Insecta > Lepidoptera > Saturniidae > Automeris > Automeris io. Next base: position 5,280,918 of record JAUDJH010000031.1, on the reverse strand, counting down.
CGAAGGGGGTAGCAGCCAGGGTGTGCCGGACTTTTACGAATTAGTGGGGACTGCGGGTCCTGTAATCAATTCGCCGCAGCCCCAACAAGAGTCTAGGGTATGGCGTGCGTTGATTACCAACAGATACTTAGCAGGGCCTGGATTTGAGAGTGTTCGCGCAGGGCTTGCCTCAAAAGGCGCGTATTTTGGTCCGGGGCGTGTGGATGAGGGCGTCGTCGACCGTGATGAGCATGTTGAACGCGAAGTACATGCCGGCCGCGGAGGCCGCGTGCCACAGGTCGTGCGAATCGTAGAACTGCAGCGCGGAGCAGGCTGCGTTGTGCCGCCGAGAGGACGCCGGAGTCTCCTGCCACACCAAGTCAAATACCACATTTTAGTGGAGTGCCTGGAGCATTCAAAACCGTAAAACCTCGGATTAGAGTTATAGTGAATGAATTAATATGATTGATGTGGGATATTGTTTTTTAAACTATAAATTGCAATGTTTACCCAAAATTTTTTTGTGCACTCCACTGTTTCATTGTTTAAACAAATTATTATGAAAAATTAATGTTTGACCATATATTTTCACTTTAAACAGTTTTTAAATAATAAAAATTATAATATTATATTATTAGATAGATTGAAAAATAGGAACAAAATATACCGTTTCTATACACCCAATATAGAAACCGTTTATAAGCCCATGCAGGCTCGTCGGGCGGGGGATTCTTGTTTGAGGCTCTGTGCGGGGCGGAGCTCTTGTTAGTTTACGTGAGGATTGTATTATTGTGTCGAATCTCTGACAACTGTAGTTTCAGTAAATTTAAATGTACAAAAAATGTTAAATCGTATTTAGTCTAAATCACCACGTATATTTGTTTATTATTAGTAAAATGGCTTTTGATCCTGACATTTTTTTTTTGAGTAAAATAACTTCTGAGCCTAACAATATTATTATTATTAGTTAGAAATAATGGAGTGCAAAAAAAAATTTTGGGTAAACATTGCAATTTATAGTTTAAAAAACAATACCCCACATCGATCATATTAATTCATTCACTATAATTCTAATCCGGGGTGAAAACCCCCAGGCGCTCCACTATTTACGTTCCAAGTATTACCTGGGGTCCTTTTTTTACATTTGGGGAAAATCCTTATGGGACCGTCTCGGTCGCACAGGGGGGTTGCACCAAACCGAGGTGTGTCGGACTTGTACCGACTAAAAACCCCAAGGTGACTACTTCTGCGCATTGACGGGGACCGCGGGACCTGTAATCAATTCGCCGCAGCCCCGTCGCGCCGCGCCCGCTGGACACAAACTCGGAGGAAGATATCTTCCCCGACACTGCTCATTGTATTTCGGCAGAGCACGTCACAATGCTCTGCCAACTTCTTGAGATTCCCTGGGGTCCTACGTTACGTGACCATATTTTATTTTACCAGAGCGGAATAAATATATTTTAATACATGATTTTATAAATAAGGGAGATATTTCAGAATACAATAATATATACCTTCTGGTAATTAATAAAAATGTAAATCACTATATTTCTTAATAAATCATAAACAAATGAGAATTGATCCGTGAAAATTATAGACACCCCAGCTCGTGTGGCGCACGATTGATTGGTAAGTAGAGAAAGTCTCTTTTACGTAATTTTAGGTAAACAAGAATTGACTTGTTTTCCCTTCGCACTTTACCCTGGCTTAGACCGAGCAAAATACCGACTTAATAATTAATTAATTCATTCATGTGTGCAATTGTCCCTAAATATGTTGATTATAATTTATTATGTTTTAATAGAGATATAAACATATCACTATTTTTACATATTTGTATTTACAATTGAATAATGAATACCCTGCCAACATATTTCCCTCGTTTATAAAATCACCTGTATATTTAATATATTTTAATTATCGTTTGATCTGTTTACAAAAGCGGGAAAATGTCGGCCTCGCTGGGGACACCGGGACAAACTGCCTGAAAGCGGGACTGTCCTGCCCCAAAGCTGGACTTATCACGTTATCCTACGTGGAAAAACATCCCGGGGGAACCCGCTTGGCATTTAATAGAAACGTCACGTGTACTAGTGCTGTGAGAGCGGCGATCAGCTGCGCCACTGGTCACGTTGGGCACGACATATAAGCGCAAAGTGGATTTTTTACACTGTCTCAAAGTGACTACATTTCACCTGATGGTAAGTAGAGTGTAGTCCAAACCGAAAGCGGCTATTAAAAAACGAAAATCTATAGAGTCTCCATCGTCATGTCGGCCCACATATACCGCGACTGAAGGTCTCTAGGTATGTGAGCTACTGGATATAAATAAGCTGATCCCGAAACGCGACAGGCCACAGCAAGTCACTATGACGGTCTTTTCACTTGTGTATTGTGGTCATTACTTGTGTCGTTGCTGTGGTAACCTAGTGGATAAGAGATCGATTTCCATGCGCGGCAACGCGGATGGTCGTTGGTACGAATCCCAGCATGTACCTCTGGGTTTTTTCAAAATATGTTCAGGAAAATATTCATGACGAAGCCCACATGGATTCTAATAGAAATGTAATGTGTACTAGTGCTGTGAGAACGGCGATCAACTGCGCCACTGGTCACGTTGGGCACGACATATACATATGTATATAATATTATAATATCTTTGCTCACCTCGAAAGTGTTATAGCATCTTCATATATTATTGTGGGATGTATCTTTTCAATGAGTTAACTTAAAGATTAATTTTTGACATTAATATACGATCAGGTTGGAATATCTGATATGGTAATAATTTCAACTTTATATTTCCAGGTATTCCTGAGAAAAAGTATGTTAACAGACAGACGGATAACGTATCATAATACTTATATACTCCTACACACATTGCCTTAGCAGCATATTAAGCTAGCGCTTGTACTTCGGGTACTAGACAATGATATACATACTTAACTCGTTCGTCGGGCAGCGCGATTCGTTTGTTTCTCACGGGGCCCAAATCCTACTCTCAGAGCGCCGTAACGTAGGCAAGGGATGTATAAACAATGTGACTCGAGTGTTATTGTTATATTATCTTCAATTTATCACAAATAATTTTGTTCCTCACTTCAAATGTGTTTAGAATGTTTTAACGACAAACTTGCGTTATAGTATAATGTAATATGTTATCTTATACAAATTAATAAAAGATATTTTTAGTATTTTAATGTTGTATATCCTATCTATACTAATATTATAAAGCTGAAGAGTTTGTTTGTACGCGCTAATCTCTGGAACATCTGGTTCGAATTGAAAGATTCTTTTTGTGTTGAATAGACTATTTATCGAGGAAGGCTTTAGCCTATATAACATCACGATGCAACTATTAGGAGCGAAGAAATGATGGAAAATGTGAAAAAAAAAACGGGGAAATTATTCATCCTTGGGTGCTTCCATTGCGTGCGCTGCGAAAACGGTTCAAGATACCAAAAATATATGTATGACAGAGTTATTCCTCTTAAAATGATCTAAAAAAATGTCCGCAACAGTATATGTCTATCTTTTAAAATTAACTTACTAGAACCGTTTTTATGGTAATCAAATTTGGTCGAAATTAATGCATTATTTTTTAAGAGTTGTATCAACGTAAAGATATTAATCTTTATCCAAATAAATGTGTTGTTGATTAAGAGTATTTAATTGTGAACAAAATTGTCTTTGAGATCACTTAATTTCAATGAACATCTTAGAAGATATTACAATAACTTATATAGCAAAACAACGTTTGCCGGATCAGCTAGTATTTACATATAACTGCTTAGCCATTAAATTCTCATTACAAACCCTATTAATTTCGACAGCAAGAGCGTCACCCATATCTGAGTAACAGAGCTCCCATTGAAACTTACCCGTCACCCAGTTACGGGTGACGTGGCGACGAACGTGTTAAATGCACATATACATTCACAAGTTTATGCAAGTTGTCGATACCGGAACTCGAACACTGGACTTCCAGTGTCACAGACAGATCCAGTACAAACGTTGCTATCAGGGAATAAAGAAGTTTCACTCACCGACCACTGCGTTGTGGCGTCCCGGAAAAAGTATATCCCAGTACCACCAGTGAGCGCGCCGAACAGCAAGAAGACCCACGTGTGGGGATAGATCTTTTCCTTGTAATGGAGTTTCATGATGATGTAGAACGCGGTGTAGAGGAAGGCATTGCCCATCAGAATCACGAGGAGTACCACTGAAAAGTCCCCGCTATATCCACTGAAATATCAATAAATCTATTCCTCAGTCACCTCTCAAAGATACCGTAATTTGCAAGAGCATGTATACATACGAGTAGGTAAAAAAATTCATTTGCGCAATGTAGGTTAGTTAAAATGTGTTGAGTCATCACTGTGGAATCACATTGGGGTTAATAAATGTGAAGGATGAGCCTCCAGCCGTATCGCGGCTCGAGGCTCGCAGCTTGCCGTAGAAGGTCTAGCCACTGCTTGTGGGAGGCTTGTGAATCAAAGGCAGTCCTTACTCGAAATCGCATTTATTATTAGAGATATCGTTACGTTGCATTAACTGCATAAAACTTCTATTAGACTTGCTCTGCATAATATATGTCACCACAAATGTATCGGTATATACATATAATCAATACGCACATATCTTTATACGTTTGTGACCACTGATCTTTGTAACTGTATAGCCGATTGAAATCAGTACTCCAATTCAGTACTTTTCACCATCGCAAAAATACCCAATGTGCCTAACAAAGTTTTGACTTTTTTTTTACAAATGCGTATGTGAGTGTGTGTGCCAGTGGAGAGCATCCCATATAAGGCACAATAAGCATTATCTTGTTATACTCGGACATTTAATAAATATATTGACTTAAAATCTGGCGTTTACCAAAAATGCAGTCTGAGAGTTTAAATTGGACCAAATTTTAAGTATATACTAGCTGTCCCGGCAGACCTTGCTCTACCCTATTTCTCTAAAACAAAGTTACATTGTTTTTTATGTTAATAGCTGCCCCGTCAGATTGCATTCTGCCAAAAGTTATTGGCCTGCCGCAGTCTAATAGAAATAAAATTGCATTGAAACACTTAAATCATATCTAAGGTAATGATATTTTTACTATAATGGTTTATGGGACATTTTTGAGTAATTTTTTGTTTGATTACTTGGCGTATAAATTATAATTTTCATTAATGAAATGCAACCTCTAATCAACTTGAAGGCACACCTTTGTTTTGTTTTGATTGACATCATATGTTTGACAGCTGGGGACGGAGTGGTTTGTATGGGAAAACGAAATTGTTGTTTTTACTATATTCCTAGCATTTTTTTCATATTTAATCACTTTTAAACCTTCCCTGGACTTCAACAATTAATCCAAAACCAAAATTAGCCAAATCGGATCAGCTGTTCTCGAGTTTTAGCGAGACTAACGAACAGCAAATGATTTTTATATATATATACATACATACATAGATGATTTAGATATGAGTTACATTTCCAAGTATAACGAGATAAAGCTTTTTATGCTTTATTTTTCCTTTGTTTTTATGGGATGACGCCTCTGGTGTGTGCATAGTTACAGTAATATCTTCAAAAGACACTCACGATCCAATGACGAATATCCAGTTAACAATATTGGCCACAATGAGAAGTATACCCCTGGTTCTGTAATTGGGCACGAACGCATTGGTCCCCTGGACTCTGATGATGTTCCATGCTCTGCGAAAAGCCGCTACCTCTGCAAAACACTGCTAAATAGATCATCATCGTCATCAACCCATATTCATTCACGGCGGTTATCAGTAATGTGACCAGCCCACTGCCACTTCAGCCTGCTAATAATCTGGGCTATGTGGAAATAGATAAAAGAAAATTGATGGACAAATAAATATCGAGAAGTGAAAGGCCATTTAGCTTAAGCGACATTTTTTGGTGATATATATATTTGGAATCGTTAAAAAACGCTGATTCCGATAATATATACATATATACATATATATATATATATATATATATATATATATATATATATATATATATATATATATATATATATATATATATGTGTGTGTGTATGTGATGGTCTGATTTATTTATCATAGCATTATTTAGTTTGTGTTCACTTGTTAAGGACACACCTTTTGTATTATTTTTGTAAGATTCGTTTATGTTTTGTATGTATTTGTGTGATGTCCGGTATGTGAACCAAATAATATATATATGTATGTATATATGTGGATTATGTTATTAAATCTCCCAATTATTTGTATGTTTATAGAACTTTAAAGTTATAAGCTGGTATTACTATGAAACTGTGCAAAAGACGAATGACGTTTAGTGATAAGTTTTTTTGAAGGCGGTTGTAGAAAAACTGTATTATAAAGAGAATGAAGTGTTGCTTTGCCTTCCGGTTTTTGGTTCGGAATTTATAATCCTTACCGAGTCTGAATTCACCAGTGTAATATATCTTCATCGAGAACACCAGGCAAGCGAGGAGATGGGCTATCGAAAACGCCACCGTGAACCACACACTTGGGTATAGGATGCCAAGCACGCCTGCAACAAATAAACATCTAGAGTCACTTTGCCGTCATCCGATTGTACCATTGGTAAAGCGCACGATCTCACCGAGGGCAATGGACCCACGTTGGTCGCGCCAATATTTAATCATTTTTAAATCTACCTCCTCTTAATTTCATACCCTCATCCTGTCACCTTTTCCACCGTACGTGGCCGTGATTTTTAGTGTCATTCCTGACGGTTGCCGCATAAGCCGTCAGCACGCAACGCGAGGACACCTCATTATCCTGGATTTCCTATTTTGTTCTACCGCTCCGCGCACATCCGGTGTGCCCAAATCATTGTTCGTCCCCATATTATGGTGTGGCGCCACAGCAAGGAAGGAGAGGATAAAGCACACGTCACCAGAGCCGCGAGGGTCGTACGGTCCACTATTCTCTTTTCTTCCCATTCCTAAATACCGCAATACAGTCCACGTATCCGCTCTTCTATTGGAGCCTCCACACGTAATGTCATTAGTTCCAGATCAGCGATTGGAATGTGATTAAATAATCAACGTTTATATTAACAAACTAGCTGATCCGGCAAACGTTGTTTTGCTATATAAGTTATTATAACATCTTCTAAAATGTTCATTGAAATTAAGTGATGTCAAAGATAATTTTGTTCACAATTAAATACTCTTAATCAACAACACATTTATTTGGATAAGGATTAATATTATTACGTTGATACAACTCTTAACAAATAATGCATTAATTTCGACCAAATTTGATTACCATAAAAACGGTTCTAGTGAGTTAATCTCAAAAGATAGACATATACTGTCGGGGAAATTTTTTTAGATCATTTTAAGAGGAATAACTATGTCATACATATATTTTTGGTATCTTGAACCGTTTTCGCAGCGCACGCAATGAAAGCACTCAAGGATGAATAATTTACCCCGTTTTTTTCACATTCTCCATTATTACTTCGCTCCTAATAGTTGCATCGTGATGTTATATAGCCTAAAGCCTTCCTTGATAAATAGTCTATTCAACACAAAAAGAATTTTTCAATTCGAACCAGTAGTTCCAGAGATTAGCGCGTTCAAACAAACAAAGAAACAAACAAACTCTTCAGCTTTATAATATTAGTATAGATTATATTTTTCTTTAAGTTAGAAGGGAGGGTGAAGGGCTGGGTTTAGAGATAACTGTGTGTAATGTATTCCCGCAGGGGGAGGGGAGGAGAGGATTTAAATAATTAGCACCATGTTTATTGACTGTTAGGCAGTACAAAGTTCCCCGGGTCACCTGGTAAGGAATAAATACAAGCGTCAGGAAGCAGACTCACCGATGCCCATGGCGATCACCAGCAGAACGAAGGCGGACTGGGCGCTGGGCGCGATGTCGGAATGCCTGCTGTGGTATAGTTTCAACATCACCAAAACCGCTGTCACGTACATGAACGTTAAGTCTGTGAAAATAGATTACTTTAATACAGATTCAAACGTGCTTCGATGGTTGGGGCACGTGGAGAGGATGAACGATGGAAGGAGTACTGGTGAAGCGGTTAAGATATTTCCGCTTCATACCTAAATTCTTCTATAACTCCATAAATTACTTGCGAATGATATAAGGATAATCTGTGTCCCTAATCTATAGTGAAATATGCGACAGATGTTATAGCACTGTGACGTCCGCGCAATCGATTCCCCTGAGCGTCGGCTGAAAATCAGCGCTGGATGGCGCGTGCAGCGTCGCCCAGCACACGCTGAGCCGACTGCTCTTTGAGACGGGTAGCAGCACACAGGATACATGATGTGATGTTATGTATTCTTTCATTGTTGTTTTTATATAAATATGTTTGTTGTGTGTTGTTTCCTTTGCCTCAATAAACTTTTTCTTTCTTTTTCTTTTCTTACTACAACCGCACTCATTGACACAATACAAACGTCATTATTATATCAAAATTATTGAATGCAAGCGCCATTCCGTCACGTTGTCACCGCTTTTAGTTTAAAAATAATTGAACCGCCTTGCGACATTGAGAACCGCATTGCCGTTGTTATTAAAAGAGATTTGGTGTAATTTGTGCGAGTAGAGACTTTCTGTGCCCGTGGCCGCTGACAGGACCTCAACTCTGGACCCTTGCCGTGCTGGACAGCATATTTGCTGATATATCTGGCTGCGATTTGTGGAGTGATAAGTTTCCGTAATACTCGTTTTGACCAATTCAAATTCTCTTCACCACCAACCAAGTTACGATCCCCGCTTTTTTTTTCTGAAGGGGACTAACTACTGATTGCCGGGAAAGGCATTTTCAGCTCAACCGGGCTTAGGGAGCGAGCACAGAAGGTGCTCAGCCAGCGAAATTTTTGGGTTGGGTGGCAATGCAAGGGCACCCCTGTGGGTACGAACGTCGACTTGCACCGCCAGCCAAATCAAATACTATCCCTACGGGTGATCTACCAGCGTTTCGGAACGTGACTACCTTGAGAAGAAACGCCGAAAGAAACTCAAGGCTGCGTCGGAGTGGAGCTGCGCCTCGGTGCGAAGACGCACCGGTTGGCAGCAGTTGACTGAACCATCCTTCTTCGGCGCCGCCGGCGACGCCGGTGTCGTGGAGTGAAAGTAGTGTGTGTGTGTACCTCACTGTTTGATCGGTCGGTACGATCCCCGCTCATATGGAGGGCTATTTATACGCTTCTTCAAGATACAATATGAATGTGAGTAGCAGTAAAAGCCGAGGCCGACCGCGACTTGGCTACACAGATTATATAAGAGTTCTGCTGGAGGATAATGTCAAAAGCACGCCGAATGGGCGAGGGTACATGAATGTTAAGGAAGCGAAACAGATTTGCAAGAATAGAGAGAAGTGGCGTTCCTTTCTCTTTGCCTACTCCAATACGGATTCAGCGTGATGATAGATTTAATTTTATAATACACTAGCTGTCCCGGCAGACTTTGTTCTACCCTATTTCTCTAAAACAGAGTTACATTGTTTTTTTTTTTAATGTTAATAGCTGCCCCGTCAGATTTCATTCTGCCAAAAGTTATTGGCCTGCCGCAGTCTAATAGAAATAAAATTGCATTGAAAGACTCAAGTCATATCTAAGGTAATGGATATTTTTATTATAATACCTTATGGGACACGTTATTTTATGTTTGATTACTTGACGTATATATTACAATTTTCATTAATGACATGCAACCTTTCTCTAATCAACTTGAAGGCATGCCTTTGTTTTGTTTTGATTGACATCATATGTTTGACAGCTGGGTACAGAGTGGTTTGTATGGGAACAGAAAATTATTGTTTTTACTATTTCCTCGTATTTTTTTACGTTTTTCATTCCATAAAAACCTTCCCCAGACTTCAACAAACACAAGAAAAAAGAAATCAGCCAAATCGGTTCAGCCGTTCTCGAGTTTCGCGGTTATCAAGACATTTAGCGATTCATTTTTATATATAAGATAATCGGGTACCCAACATGGGTGACATTGAAGTGAAGTGAAATATATTTTAAATTACAAATGCCACAAATGTGATGACGCATCTTGATAGCTGCGAAACGCCATATTGGAATTATTTTCTTTGATCGTGCTGTAAACGTTTTTGTGTCTTTACATTAAGCCAGATGTGAATTCATCGATTACTGTATGTTTTATTGGGATCTGGGACATTAAAACCAGACTTAGCGTCGTCATATACGTACCAAACTGGAAGTTCATTTTGTTCGGGCAGAGGTGGTAGCAGGCTGAAAACAGCCCCTCCATACTGAGAGCCAGCCCCATCGCGTACAGCAGCCCGTAGTGCTGGGGTATACCCAGCTCCTGCGATGGAGACAGATCAGTAAAATGGAGACTCAGTTACCCCTGTTTTTATCTATTATATAAAAATAAGTCCGGTTTCCCTATACGCTATAACTCCAGAACGCACGAACCGATTTCCACGGTTTTGCATTCGTTGGAAAGGTCTCGGGCTCCGTGAGGCTTATAGCAAACTAAATTCAGGAAAATTTTAACAGAAAAGCAGGAAAACGGGGAAAATCATTTTTCAAATACAGCTCCATCTCTGATACATAACATGTACTACAAACCAATATGGTTTTGCATGGTGGTGGAGCAGATCGCGCCAGTATTTTAAGTAGATGGCGCCGATGCGTTATACATTGTTTGACAGCTACTCATTGTACTTTGCTCAGTTAATTTCATGTGACATTTATTATGCGCACGTTCTTTCAAACGCTAACTAAAAACCAAAACGAAGCCATCTGGCGGCGAAACGATGTTAACCGGGTTTGCGAATAAAATAATAAAGATCACAATTTTGTTTAGTTGTGGTAGCTTAGGGGATAATGGCGTCCGACTCTAGCGACAGCACCGGGCGGCACACTTGACGGAGTGTGTCGTCCAACATGGGTGCGAGCGGCACGCGACGTGTTCCCGCGTGCAGATGCATGCGAGGGGTGGCTCTATAAACCACCCCTCCCCAAACGAATAGAGGCCTACTTAAAGCCGCACGCCCAACCGGTCATTGAGGATGAGACCCCAGTCGTACCCTCGATGCCGGTAGGTGGAAGGTGGAACACCCCGGGTGTTTTAATCGGTGCAAGCCCGACACACCGCAGGGCGGCCCTTACCACTCTCCGAGGTCCGTTAGGGATTTCCCCCGGGTTACCAAAAAAAAAGAAATGGACCAGTTTCCATGCGCGGGAACGCAAATGGTCATGGCAATGGTTTGATGAGGTGGGCTTTTACTCCTACCCCTCCCAGAGATGTAGCCTGTCGCGTTTCGAGATCAGCTTGTGAATATCTAGTTGGTCATATACATATATGGTAGACCTTTCGTCGTGGTCGTCAACTGTCAACGAATTTTGGCCAGCTGTTGTTTTCGCTCCTGGTCTACACTATACTTTCCATCAGGGGAAATACAGTCAGTTTATGAAGCCATTACAAAAGAAAGACATTCTACATAGAAACTCACAGTAGGTTGTCCCTTTCTATACCGCTGCTTCATCCAAACTTGGAGCATGAAGGCGATGCCCAGCATCACGTAACCAATGTTGGAATAAAAATGATTAAAGTCCGTAAAAAAGCCCAGCGGGTTTGCGCAGAGGAAGTTGTAATAGCACAGATCCTGGTCACCCACTTGGAACACCATCTGTTAAACATAGAGTTGGTTTTGGAGGTCTGTATCTTCAAAAGAAAATAGGAACCCTTTGGCTGAGACCTATAGACGTTATTTCGACAAAAAACGTAATATATTATATAATAGGAACTTGAGTATAGCCATAGTATTTACAGAAATAAGTCCATGTTATCGAAATCGGTGATTTACCAAATCCATTGGCATTCATTGAGTAATATAAATCGTAATGTTTTAGTAAAGTCTAAGCAAAGTTAAAGTTGCCTCTATAAAGCGCAATGCTGTGTAAAGTTAGTTTTAAGTTCAGTGCATAATATCTAGGTCACATAAATCATATAATACGGGTGCCAATTAAATATTAAGGGGATTCAGGTAAAGACTACCTTCCAATTAATACGCCTCCCACAAGCGGTAGAGGCCTCACCGCAACTGGTGGCTCATCCTCCACTACTATCGACCCTGACACTGCTCTAGTGATAATTCATAGAGACGAGGGGGTGACCTCCCCGATATTATGATAGGAGTGTGTGGGGGTGGCATCTTACCACCCTCCGCACAATAAGCCCGTAAAAGGCCAGACATCGTTGGCTGCCAAGGGAATTGGCTTACGTACCCTTGATCCCGGCAGACGGGAGAAAGAACACCCCGGGGGCTTTAGTCGGCAAGAGCTGACACACCGGAGCGCTACCCTCGCGACGCTTTAAGAGTTCACGTGGATTTTCCCTGGGTTTCTAAAAAAAGGTTACCTAAAGAGTTATAAGGAGATATTGAAAATTCTTGGGTAGGGATCTTATCGAGGCAAAACATTAACAGAGAAATATAACTGCTCCAAGCTGTGAAACATTTTTCAAGTCAGCAGTTGCCCCGGCGCTCTTTATGTGAACAGTGTGGAACTGGTTCGGTAATACTCAAAAATGAACATTGGTTACCACTCACTAAATAATAGAATATTGCAAGTTTAGAATAAATTGCCTTGATGATGAACCATCAATTAATAGTTTCATGATTAAACTGGATAGATGGCTCTCCTCGCAATCAGACCTTAGCGTAAGGGCAATGAAGTTCCGAACAATTTGTGGTAGTTGCTCACACCAGCTGGGACAGGAACAGCAGCTAACAGCTGATCATATACTATTTCATAATAATCCTACTAAATATTGACGTTCGATCGTTCGTTTTTTGGGCGTTCGATTGAAGCTAAGGCTAAAACAGCTGCTCGGAAACTGGGGGTTCTTTTCAAGGTTAGGCGGCATTTTACGCCGACCCAACTTCTTAACCTGTATCAGGCGCAAGTTCGGTCGTGTACGGAGTATTGCTGCCACCTTTGGGATGGTTCCGCCAAACACCATCTGGCTGCTTTGGACTCAATTGATCGCCGAGCTTGGCGGCTCATTGCCGATGAGGCTCTTACGTCGCGTAGACTACTCAGTTTGGAACACCGGCGTAGAGTGGCCTGCCTTTCGGTTTTCTATAGACTATACTCTGGAGAGTGTGCGGCTGAGTTGTATGATTTAGTTCCACCCTCCCCCTTCTACCATAAATTGACGAGACGCCGTGCTGGTTTGCACCCTTTTGTGGTTGACATTCCAGCTGCTCGCACTAAGCGATTTGCCTCCTCCTTTTTGCTACGTACCGCGAAGGAGTGGAACTCGCTTCCTGCGTCAGTGTTTCCGGCGTCATATGACATGGGAATCTTCAAACGTCTAGTGAATCGGTATTTGCTGGGTGAGCGCGCTCCATCGTCGGCCTCATCATCACTTTCCAGCAGGTGAGATTGAGGTCAAGCGCAAGCCTGTATGTAATAAAAGAAAAAATTATAAATGCGAAAGTTTGTGAATATGTTTGTTACTCTTTCACGATAAAACTACTGGGCGGATTTGCATGAAACTGCCACAGCAATATAGATTATACATCGGAATAACATATAGGGTACAATCTGTAATGATTTTATGTAATTTGGTCGTAATATAACGATACATGTCGATTAAGTCAGAAAAAATCTGGCCTCTGAGAGCTATCTTGGCGTACACTGCCTAAGCCATTGGAGTTACACAAAGATGATGTACCGTAGGATTGTTTGTCTTGAATAGTTCTAAATAAAAGTCCGCGACAGCACATACCTGCCTTTTACGTGGAAGCCACTATGACCAAAATTGTATATTATAATACAGAAGATATTCACTAGAAATAATTTATATGGCAGAACAACGTTTGCCGGGTCAACCAGTAATAAATAAAGTCATTTTACCCGATGGTATACCACGAGAAGCTGCACCACTGGCAATCCATACACACTGGCGACCATAACTGTGTTCCAGAAGTATCTAGAACGAGACAATTTTTTTTTAATTCTGTTTATTATTGTGCTGTATATTTAGATATACCTGTAATGATATAACACGCGGCCTTAGGACTTGTATATATGTTTTTTTTTTAATGTTTTCGTGTATATATAGATGGTATATTAAATAAATAAATAAAATAAAAAAAAAACTATTGTAGGTAAAAAAAACTTGTCTATTATACTTTTATTTTAAAGTGTTTGGGCTTACTATACTTCGGAATTGCTGTTGTTAATTGCGTCCCTTTGTCAACGATTTTTAAAGCGTAAGACCTTTTAAACAAGAATGCAATAGTCAATCTTTCACGGTGCCCAATTGTTATGTGCAAAACAATTGCTATGGGTTTGCCGCCAACTCACCTGCGTGTACACCTGCGAAGTGAGACCGATGTATTTACGACTCACATGGTCACAGGTGAATGAAAACATCATGGAAACCTGCATGAGATTGGATATAAATGTCATGTGTACTAGAGCTGTGAGAACGGCGATCAGCTGCGCTACTGGTCGCGTTGGGCACGACATATAAGCGCAGAGTGGATGCAGCAGCAAATGTATCTATGCTCACCCCGTAACGGCGATAGTGTGACGATATATTACTAATTATTTGTTAAATTTGTGGAGACAAACCTGTTTGATCGTCGAGCCAAGGTGTCTACAGGCAGGCGAGTCAGTCCAGCAACGTACAGGGCATGTCTACCAAACAGTGACTCCTCTGTAAGATGACCAGCGTAATTAGATCAGGGTCACCACATGTCTTTTTTTTACAAGAGACTACAGTACACCTGATGGTAAGGACAGTGTAGTCCAAAAACGTTCAAAGACCATCAAAGAACGAAAGTCTATTGAGTCTTCGTCATGTCGGCCTGCATATACCACGACTGAAGGTCTCTAGGTATATGAGTTACCAGTGACGTGCATAGGGCATTTGGACAGGATAGGCAGATTCACATAATTATTATGAATATTATATAATGACAATAAATATTATATTACTTTCACTCGGAAGATAGATTGCTTAAAAATAGAATAAATATAAATATAAAGAGTTTCCTTTTTTTTTTGTTTAAATTAAAGCTCTTTATTCCAGACTTATTTATCGTAAGGGCATGCAATGCTTTCACGCATCTATGGATCGAACGCTACTGTGAATTATCAATGTAGCTCCCAAAAGAGATACACCATTTCTTGGTGGAATGTGTTCGGAGCGTTTCTATGAGAGAAATCATGTATAAACAATTTGGTTTGAACAAGCCTGATGTGGGTCTATTTCAGAGCGTCTTAGCTGAGCAAACATCTTGCGCAGCTGAGATGCTCTGTAGACTCACGTATACATTGTTGAATTAGCATTTACATAGTGTGATTATGGTACTGACATGGTCAGCATGATCCAAAGTCCTAAAAAAAAATAGATTAAAAAAATCAATGTAGCTAGTTATGCCTTTGTTTATACCAGTTCGGTAAAAACTACTTTGCAACTGATGGAATGCAGAGTTTAGTCTTGAAATAGCAACTACGGTATTTGGATGTCAGAGGGTATTTCACACCATGGCAACTTCTTAACCAGTATCAAGCACTGATACGGTCAAGTGTCGTGTACAGTTGCCACCTTTAGGACGGCTCCGCTAAATACCAGTTGGCGGCTTTGAACTCCATTGGTCGTAGAACTTGTACACTTCTAGTGCTCCTAGAACCGGTGCACTACAAATTGCTATACCTCGTCACTGCACTGCTGCTTTTAGAGGTAGTTTTAAATACAATGCAAGTAAATGCTGGAACAATATACCTCCACCTATAAGATCTTCGTTCAGTATTTATGCTTTTAAAAATAATTTTAAAAAATATTTGCTTGAATCTCAAATTAAATACGAAAAAACAACTTTAGATATTTCTGTAATTTGACTTGATATTTTATTACTTGACATTTTATGGAACAGCCTGTACGTATGTGTATGTATTTTATTATCAATCTACCCTAACTATATTATATTTTATTTAGTATCCTACATTTTTGTATACTACTTAAAAGTATTCTATGTATTTATTGTCATACTTGTTTATTGTAGGGAACGGATCTAATCTATACTAATATTATAAAGCTGAAGAGTTTGTTTGTTTGTTTGAACGCGCTAATCTCAGGAACTACTGGTTCGAATTGAAAAATTATTTTTGTGCTGAATAGACCATTTATCGAGGAAGGCTTTAGGCTATATAACATCACGATGCAGGTATTAGGAGCGAAGAAATAATGGAAAATGTGAAAAAAGAACGGGGAAAATTATTCATCCTTGAGGGCTTCCATTGCGTGCGCTGCAAAAACGGTTCAAGATACCAAAAATATATGTATGAAAGAATTATTACTCTTGAAATGATCTAAAAAAATGTCCGCGACAGTATATGTCTATCTTTTAAGATTAAGTCACTAGAACCGTTTTTATGGTAAACTAATTTGGTCGAAATTAATGCATTATTTGTTAAGAGTTGTATCAACGTAATAATATTAATCTTTATCCAAATAAATGTGTTGTTGATTAAGAGTATTTAATTGTGAACAAAATTGTCTTTGACATCACTTAATTTCAATGAACATCTCAGAAGATATTACAATAACTTATATAGCAAAACAACGTTTGCCGGATCAGCTAGTATCAAATTAGCACCGCGACGTCCGCGCAATCAGTTCCATTGAGTGTCGGCTGACAATCAGCGCTGGCTGGCGCGTACAGCGTCGCCCAGCACACGCTGAGCCGAGTGCTCTTTGAGACGGGTAGCAGCACACAGGATACATGATGTGATGTTATGTATTCTTTCATTGTTGTTTTTTATATAAATATGTTTGTTGTGTGTTGTTTCCTTTGCCTCAATAACCTTTTTCTTTCTTTCTTTCTTTTCTTTTACATTTGATGGCGATGACTCTTTGACCGAGACTAAAATGCAGAGCATCGAGCATCGACGTGGAGTTGCCTGCCTCTCGGTCTTTTACCGGCTGCACAGTGGAGAGTGTTCTCAGGAACTACTTGCTCTAATTCTGCCAGCCTCATTATTTTATTATTTAAAAGCGGACGCTTGACCTCAATCACACCTGGTGGAACATGAAGATGAGTCCATCGATAAACAGCGTCTGCCCTACAAAAGCCTATTCACTCTCCTCTTAAAGACTCCCAGGTCATAAGATCGCGGAAACATGCCCGCTGGAAGCATATTCCACTCCTTAGCTGTTCGCATGATGAATGTAGAAGCGAATCTTTCAGTGCAGATATACCACTAGAGGCCGTGCTGGATACCACCCGAATGTGCTGGATGTTCCTGATATGTCCAGGGATACTCAATCACAATTTAAGATTATTAATTAGTTCTCGAAATTAAACACAGCGTACGGCATTACATTTATTTCACGAGTGAACTTAAAACTACCGACGTCATAATTTTATGTCGTCGTACATACATTACAGTTCCTTACATCCGCACGAAGAGATTCACTTCTAAATTCATCATGCGAATAGCTATAGAGTGGAATACGCTCCCAGCGAGCATATGTCCACGATCTTATGACTTGGGAGCCGTTAAGAGAAGAGGTATTTGTTGAGAAGACGCGGCCAATTGTCGGACTCATCTTTATGTTCCACCAGGTGTGATTGAAGTCAAGAGTTCGCTTGTAAATCATAAAAAAACTCTTTGGCTCCGAGCTAAACTGCAGCCCATTTGGACCCAAGTCGAAGGTTTTGCCGAAGGTGATTTTACTAAAGCTTTGGTCAAAAATTAATAATGAATTTAAAGGATAAATGAAGTTCAGGTTCTTACCTAGTTCATTTTCAGGGACTCTATCTTCTAAGGGCGGGAGATTGTTCGCTGACAAATCACTTTCAGCTGAAAGAGATCAGGCAGTTTCTTTAAAATTGACAGAATGGAAATAGGGATGTCGCTTGACTTTGTCTTTTTTTATCCGGGGAAGATTCATCACAGGACTTCAATGTCGACGTGAGGGTGACTGCCGGGGCTGTGTCAGACTCCTACTGGCTTTAAAACCCCTGGATACTGCTTTGGTCTCGCGGAAAACCGGCTTCAGGAGCGAACTACGTAATTTGCCACAGTACAGGCACGCGGACGGCCTTCATAAGTCTTCTCAAACTGTGGAGTAGGAGAGGGTTTATCACCGCTGGATAACCATCGTGATAGGCCATGTGTGGGAACTCTTACACCGTGCCTGTGCATTGTTCTCCCTCAAGTAACACTGCCCATGTGATACAACTTGACCTTTTCGTAGTATTAGCCATCCCTCACCAGAGCTTTAGCCACACCACGCCTGATGGTAAGCCCGGAGCAGTCCAATAAAACAACTACGACTATCAACAGTATGGGACAATCTTTCGATAGTATAATTACGAGTAAAATAGAATAATAACGAATTGCATATACAGTGCCGACACCGGGGGGGTGGCTCTCCCTGCCCCTTGAAGGTCCGTTAGGGATTTCCCCCGGGTTACCAAAAAAAGGGTGGTGGGCGATGCGCGCTTGAGGGAGCGCGTCGTCGTTAGTGATAAACACACAGGGATTAGGGTGGCACTTTACGCCACCCTCTCCGCTATTGCAAGAGTGAGCGGGGGACATTCTTACCACCCCCTAAAATTTGGTGGAGGCCCGAGAAGGGCCAGACGTCGCCGGGCGCTGAGGTTTAATGGCTCAGCTGTGCCCTTGGCTCCGGCAGACGGGAAGAGGATCACCCTGGGGGTGTTACTCGGCGTGAGTCCGACACACCGAGGGGCAGCCCTCACCGCCCCCTGACGGTCCATAAGGGAATTCCCCCGAGTTAACAGTGTAGCTGTAGAAAATTACTTTTCGATATCTTAGATAATATTGTACATATGGACTAAAATTATATTTAAATTTCGATAAAACGATAACTAGTACAAGCTTCCTTCAGTAGCGCTGCATATATTGAAACGTATGGGATGCCACGGTAAGGCAACATATCTACAGATAACTGGATATATGAAGCGCTTATTGGAATTATAGTGACGACTCTAAGAGACAGACAGCTAATTATTGAGGATAGGGGATAGCTATCTGTCTGTTATCGTAGATTTAGCCGTGGTGGCTGCCGGCAGAATAGAATAGCACCCCCCTCTTCTTGCTGAGGCATCGTAAAAGGCGACTAAGGTATCTCTCTAACACCGCAATTCAACCAGGTGTTCAGAGAAGGAAAACTCGACCAAACCTGCATCCCGCTCCCTCCCGATCGTACTGGATCTCCATTCCATCGGGCCTGAGGGAGCTCAGACGAGAGAGTGCTTTTCTGGCTGCGCATCCAGTTATGCACTTAAATATCTCCTGCGCAATTGACTGTTTCCGAAAACTGGACCTCGATTTTTTTAATCGGTGTTGAAACAGTCGCCGTGGCCGAACCCGGCTAGGACATCATCATCATCGTAGATTGAATATTGGGAATGGCCGCTAGTGATGCAATATCCGACATAGCGATTGCATGTCTACTTACATTCGACATCGATTTCGTTCCTCCTATCCGGAAGAATGCCGCTGCAATGAGGCTCCTCAACAAGACCATTATCAACTGAGCTGGTACTGTTCACAACTGGTTCAATATTGTTGGCATCTTGATCAACGTTGTCCGAAACTGGATCAGTGCTTTCTACAACTGGATCATTGTCGACGCCAAGAAGATCTTCCTCAGCAGAGTCAGGTGCTGGAACTTCTTCTGAGAAATTAAAAAGCTTTCATATATTTGCCAGGTCGTAATGTACCGCTCAACGACAACCAAGAAAAAGACAGAACTCTACGGAGAACCAAAATTGTCGACATAGATTTGTTTGTGGTGGTATGGTAATTACCCGAAATGTATCATGATTACATACAATACGCGAGTGTAAAGACCGTCATAGTGACTCGCTTTGGCCTGTCGCGTTTCGAGATCAGATTTATGTATCTAGTAGCTCATATACTTAGAGACCTTCAGCTGAAGTATATGTGGGCCAACATGGCGATGGAGACTATCGATGGATTTTCATCCTTTAATAGATGCTTTAATTTTTGGATTTCTCTGTTCTCACCATGAAATGCAATGTAGTCAATTGTTGAAACAGTGCAAAATATAGCGAAGAACTTTCCTTTCCCACGTGCAGCTCTACGACTGCTCTTTTTTACGGATATACGTGCTGGATCTCTTACCGGAACATTTAAATGAGCAGGGCATCATTACGGCAAGCACGAAGAGAGGCGCCAGAGCAATCAGTCCTAACATCACAAACACTCCTATCAGGTACTCCTTTCTCGATATTGTCGCGACCACGTGGAAGCTGGGAAGAAAAAAAAGAATGAAAAAGCATTTAATTGGGACACAACAGAACTTTCTAAGAAGTATCTCCTAAACACGCTGGAATTGGAGAATTATATTTACAGTGAACTATATAACTATTATTGGAGACGACCTCTCGCTGCCGGCGGTGGTGACAGCCATGGTCGGCAGCGAAGAGGCATGACAAGATGTGTCATCCTTCTCCCAGGTTGTGTTGAAGCAGGAGGCCGCCGAAAGGGTCACAGAGCGAGCATCTTCTCTGGCCACTCGGCGGCCAAGGCACCGTCGCCGGAGGGACGCGTTCACCCAGAGCGAGCGCGACATCCCCCGGTGACAATAGCCGGGCAGTAGACTTGAGGGAGTCTGCTGCCCGGATGAGAGGGAGGCGGTGCACGGTGTCTGGCGAACCGCTTAGGAGAGAGATTTTGGATAAGGTGGCCTTTACTCCTACCCCTCCCAGAGAGGTAGCCTCAACAAGGCTTTTTGTTCCCTGGGCGTCTGGAAAATTTGGTTTCCAAGGCTCGGGTGGAGCAATCAGAGGGTCACCTCTCCGCTGCAACCTATCCAGGGCGTCGAGTAAGTTCTGAGTAGAATCATTCCAGAGATGCGAACAATATTCCATGCAGGGCCTGACCTGGGGCTGATGGAATAGGAACAGCTGATAGCATCATCATTCTAGCACGACCACTTTACCAAGAGTGAAATGAGAAGAGGCCTTAAGCGGGGATGTTCCAGCGAAACAGTTGTAGCGCCGCAACGCATTGTGTACCCCTTCTCTAAGGCTAATATTTATAGCCGCTATTTCGACTTTGCTTAGCAAAGTTCTCAAAAAAAAAATCGTTTTAACAAAAGACTGAATATATAATAGGAACTTGAGTATGGCTATAGTATTCCCAGAGCCAAGTCTATGTTGACGAAATCGGTGACTTAACAAATCCTATGACATTCACTGAATAATATAAATTATATTTATTTATTTATTTATTTACTTTTACAGGGTTGCCAGTGGCCCGGTACAATAACTCATTTACACAATACATATACACAGTTACAATCAACAATGTACAGTTTCTATTAAGGCATCCACAACATACGTTAGAGTGGCCTGTTTATTTATACTATATTATATTATTTATATTGTTTTAGTAAAGTCTAAGCAAACTTAAAGGTGCCTTTATAAATCTCAGCCTAACTGCCCTTAGGATTATCTCTTAAGGGCTCTGATTTCTTCAAGTATTTCCTGCTTTTAAGGATGATCTAACCTACTGAGATACTAACCTGAGATTCTTAGTTCTCCCAGTGGTCGAGGGGGGAGGAACTCCACCGTGTTTGCCGGAGCAAGCGGCGTCGCTCTCTCGGACTATAAACACAATGTAGAAGCCGAGCGGGAACATAGACCGCTGCAAGCAAAACCACACAAAGGAGCACATACTATGTAATTAAATCTACAATATAAAAATGAATCGCAAAATGTGTTGCTAAGCGCGAAACTCGAGAACGGCTGAACCGATTTGGCTGATTCCCGTTTTGTTGTATTTGATGAAATCTGAGGAAGGTTATTACGGAGAGATTTATTTTAAAAATTGCCTGAAAATGTCTAAAAACAATACTTTTCTATATTCTTATACTAAAGATTCGTAATAATATTTAAAAGGCAATTTGAACTTTATCACCATACCATAAAGTTTAAATGTCAGTGGACGGGTTCCGGGAAGGCAAAACATTGAGTGACGTATAAATATGAATGTCAATACTTGTCAATTTTTATACATATAGCATTACTCAAAAAGAATTTTAAGTGTTTTATAATTTTTATTTTTTTACATAATGTAATTGTTGACTTATCAATTTTCTTATTTCTTTTTTTTATCGTACTAGCTGACCCTATGTCCCGAATAGCAGAATAGGTATAAAAAAAATTAAAGAATCTACTGTTGGGCGATACGAAGTCCGCCGGGTTAGCTAGTATACACATAAATAAAGTCTAAGACCCGACAGGCAATACCATAAAATTGTTGGTGGCCATGGCAGCAATGATTCATCAGCGACCCTCTCAGAACTGAGGCGTATTTCACCGTATTGGGTACAACAGGGCTGATATGCCAAAATGGCAGAAGCCCTTATAAATAATAAAAATTAAAAAAAAAGTCTAAGACACTGGCATACTTTTGATGTCTACTGAATAAATTGCAACAGTTTAAATAAAAAAAATTATAAGGTTTAACACGTTCGTCGGGCAGCGCGAATTTTTTGTGTTTCTCACGGGGCCCAAATCCGACTCTCGGCTCGCCGTAACGTAACCAAGTGATCAACAAAACACACAATCAAACAAAACAAAACAAAAACAAAACAAACAAACAAACAAACAAAACAAAACCAACAATGCAAACAAAGCAAAGCGAAACAATGTAACTCGAGTATTGTTATATTATTACCTTCGATTTATCGCAAATAATTTTGCTCTTTACCTCCAATGTGTTTAGAGTGTTGTAACGAAAAAATTGCGACATAGTATCATGAAATATGTTATCCTATATAAATTAATAAAAGGTATTGTATTATGTATTCACATATTACAATACAATATATCCATAGACGGGCAAAATGTAATCAGATTACTGAAAAATGATTAGGATTACATTTTGCGTTTTTTACAATTAATATGACAGCGTTTTGCTCATCTATGTTTCAAACACTACGGAATCCTCAATTGCATACACATTTATGACTCCTTAATGTTTTTAAGGGATTTAATCATAATTACAGAGCAACAAAATTAAAATTACGACTACATTTTGCAATCGTTAATCTTTAATCAGATTACATTTCGCCCATCTCTGAATACATCCTATCTAAATATATATAACTCAAAGGTGACTGACTGACTAACTGACATAGTGATCTATCAACGCACAGCCCAAACCACTGGACGGATCGGACTGAAATTTGGCATGCAGGTAGATGTTATGACGTAGGCATCCGCTAAGAAATAGTTTTGATAAATTCCACCTCCAAGGGGATAAAATAGGGGATGAAAGTTTGTATAAATCTTCTCAGATTTTCGACTATAATACGAGTATAATAGCTTGATAGTTTTAGCGCCTAATGACAGATTAGGCCCTAATTTTTTACACACGCTAAACAAAAGTAAAGCCGCAAAAACTATCTCTAATTAATTATAATACTTCTTAAAGCGAGCGAAGCCGCGGGCAAAACCTAGTATTTACATATAAGTGCTTATTCAATTAAATACATTCTAAAAATCCAACTAAAAATCCTATTAACTTCAACAAGAAAAGCGTCACCCGTATTTAGATGACGCGACGAAGAACGTTTTAAGGCGCAATTTCATTGTTGTTTGTAATTTAAATACAATTGGTAATACAAATGAACAAAAAAAGTTTATTAATAAAGGACAATTTTGAGGATAAGGATAGAGAAGGGAGGATAGTGGAAATAGTGCAAGAAGATACGAGGAAGTACCCAGAAAGAAGAGGTCGAGAGGCACAGAGCGGCCACATCCACTCTGGCCATTTGGAGTCGTAGACAAGGAAGGTTGCGGGTGAACCCCACCCCCCCCCTTCGCCTTACATCCACATGATTAGTGGTACTTGAGGGGGTCTACTGCCTTTGCATGAGGAAGGCAGTTTGCAAGTGATCCCACGTTGCTTATTACAACGGTTTTTTAGACATGATCAACTCCACCCATCCTCCATAATTCGAGGAAGCATGAGAAAGCCGTCCGCGTGCCGATACTGTGGCAAATTGTGTAGTGCGCTCCCACGGCCGGTTTCAGACACATCAAGATGATTTTAGTCTGTAAGTGTCTAACACAGCCCCGGTCGTAACCCCCATGGCGATCGGGAAACCTATGATGCATTTTCTTCGGATAACCCCGCCCCCCCCGCGTTACATCCACATGAATAGTAGTACCCGAGGGAGTCTACTGCCTTTGCATGAGGAAGGCAGTTTGCAAGTGATCCCACGTTGCTTATTACAACGGTTTTTTAGACATGATCAACTCCACCCATCCTCCATAATTCGAGGAAGCATGAGAAAGCCGTCCGCGTGCCGGTACTGTGGCAGATTGCGTATTGAGTTGCCATGGCCGGTTTCAGACACACCCAGGTGTTTTTAGTCTGTAAGTGTCTAACACAGCCCCGGTCGTAACCCCCATGGCGATCGGGAAGACCTATGATGCATTTTCTTCCGATAAAAAAAAGGTATAAGGAACTAACATGTAAGGAAGATGTCCCTCACAGCATCTAGTGGTTTTGTGGTTAACCCTTTCGTGACTGCAGTCCATTGCGCCGAAATGCTGCTACTGAGCTGGGCAGCACATCGCGAACTGTGCACATTGCATGATGGCTAGTTGATGTTCGAATTGTCTCATTTAACTGTTATATATTTAAAGATTTTGCTGGTATATTAAATAAAAATTTAAATTAGGATAATTCTTGGTAATTTATTTTTCATTTTTTTACTTTTCTATAAAATGAATGCCGTCTAAAGCCGGCGCTGGTAACGAAAGGGTTAAATAGGGATATTGGAATGAGAGAATAAAGCTTTGTAGACTTCACCCGGACCTTAGATCTGAGGTCCAACAAATTAGAGTCATCTGGAGCCCTCACCGTGAGTGTTATCCCTCCTTTGGTCGTCATCGTCAGGTAGTATCCATCGTAGAGAACGTTTTGTTCATTGTCAAACACTGGACACTAGAACAAAAGTGAATCATTTATAACCATTGATAGTTTTTGTGGTGTTAGGGCTATTGTTTAAACTGGATCGTGACCACAGTACACGTGGGTTTCGGGACCAGCTTTGGTGATTGCGTGGAAATTTTCCCATGGATTTATCGGGTTTTTTTCCCAGATTATAAGAGCCCACGAGGGCTTAGATAATATATATATATGACGGCGTGGCCGGATTATCAGCTTCATTATCCGACATGGTTGGGCGTATATGGGTAGTCGAGCAATACGATAATAATATACACACTGTACACGATTTAAATACTTTACAATATTTCTGATCACAATTACAACGAAACGGCAAACAGTTCCCAGCGAGGTAGACCGACGACCGACGAGACGACCCAAAGGTAAGTGACGCCCGGTGCGCCGCCTCCCCACCGCTAGACTCTGTTGTAGCGCGAAGTTCGCTTGCAAGATGGCGACGGTATGGCCAGTTACTCGCGCTTCGTTTCGATACAGACCAGTAACCAATAACTGTCTCCGATATATATAAAAACAGATAAATGTACACTAATTAATCCTAAACAGTAGCGAGCTGGCAGGGCGTCGGTGCCCGTCTGGATCGCGACCACAGTACACGGGTTTAAAGCCCGTCATAGTGACCAGTTTCGGCTTGTCGCGTTTCGGGATCAGCTTGTGTATATCCAGTAGCGCATATAACTAGAGACCTTCAGTCGCGGTATATGTGGGCCGACATGACGACGGAGAGTAACAACGGATTTTCATCCTTTGATCGCTTTTGTTTTTGGACTACACTGTACTTACCATCAGGCACTCTGTAGTCACTTAAAACATGCACACAAATAGTCGTTAGTGCGAATACCAGCTTGTTCCTCTGGATTTTTCCAGATTAAGTGCGGATTTAGTCCTAAGGCGATTTCCTTCAACAGTGACTGTGGCACTTTCTGGTGAGGAAACCCGCATGGCAGCTAATAGAAATGTCATGTGTAACATTGCTGTGAAAACTGTGCAACTGGAAATACACTGGTCACTTGGATACAGGCCCTAATAATAACAATAATACTTACTAACAATTATACACATTGGTTTAGTCCCAAATTAAGCTTGCGCTTGTACTATGAGTACTAGACAAAGATATACATATTTAAGTACATATATACAACCATGACTCGTGACAAACTCATCTGCTCATCACAGAAAAGTTTCCCGCTACCGGGACTCGAACTCAGGACCTTAGCATCGTAAGTGGGTCGCTACAAACTGCGCTATCAGGCCGTCACTAAAGTATCTCTGCTCGCCTTGAAAGTGATTATTATTCCATCAATGACTGTTTAATAGGCTTATCAAATAAATATCGATACATTGATGTATCGATATTTTCAATTCAATATATCGATATTTTTAGGCGATATATTTTATAATGATATATCGATACAAAATATCCAGTATCAAAAATTGTATCGAAAACGATATTTTTTTTATTTTTCTGATAGTGAAGTCGCTGAAATCTGAAACTGTAGAAGATAAGACCGAAAGAAAAAAAACTGTATTGTCTATCACTGTGAGTATTATGTTTTGTTACGTTGCATGCATTGACATCTGAATTTGTTGCATGTATATTATTTGCCGCCATTTATTTAATTTTTGTTTAATGTCTTAAATAGGTCTTAAAATTAGAAGGTAGCCTTTTGGTTCTTGATATTTTTGTAATTTTGTCTAATAAAAATGAATACTGGTAAAATACTTTCGTGTTTATTGAGATTTAATCGATATATCGATATTTTTCCTTCGATATACCGACGCCGATATTGATATTTTAATAAATATTGATATATCAATATAACGATTTTTTTTTTCATTTTCGACATCCCTATTGTTTAAATAATAAAAATGCGTGGTGTTTATGTATAAAAATTTCCTCAGGGAAAATTAATTTGTTGTGTGTTATATTTGTACCTCATTATGTTAAAAAGAGCAACTACCCGAGTTTCTTGCCGACTCTTCTCGGTAGATTCTACTCTCTTAACAGGTGGTAGATTAATTTAACTTCTTTTAGTCCATTTAAATGTACTCGGAAGTAAGTATATTTGAATAAAATTATATTGAAATGTAGGATGGATGTTATTGTGTGAAATATTATTATGTATGAAGTAGTAAATACGTAGATCGGAACGTATGGGAGTGAAAGATAGAAAGAGAGAGAGGATAAACGGTTTTTTTTCGATGCGAGCGCTCTGTAATTTTAAGACTTGAAAAAGTGTTAAGACGAAAAATTATTTTGAAAAGTGCAATAAAGAAGTTTATAAAGTTTATTTTGCTATTTATTTGATCTGAAGATCCCCAAAGCTACAGAAATTAGTTTCACGTGTTAAATGTCCGACACTCCTTGTTTATTTCGCACACACACACACTTAATATATTACGGAAGTATTAGGAACCCATAAGAATAAAAACCATAGATAGTCATCACGTTTCTGCAACAAAACGCATGCGTGTTTAAAAATACTAGTAGTGCCATCTAGTTTGTGCGAAGTGAACTAAATTACCCAACTAAAATGAATTCACACATTGTATTAAATTAGACTCTCCTCTTTTTGCGTGCGGATAGGGGTGAAGAAAAGAAACTTACCGAGCTGTTCTGAATGGAGACAGTGGTGCAAAGGTCATCGTTTGACTCTATGATCACAATAATGCTCTCCGGTATTGAGTTATTGAATCTGCAACATCACAGAATCGTTATATCATCAACCTGTATCCGTCTACTGCTGAGCATGGCCTCTCCCAAGGTTCGCCACGGGTCTCCGGCTTGGATCTTCGGCGTTTCTCATCCAACAATTGTCTGTCACTTTGCGCAAAGCGCCGCCCAACCTAGCCATAGGGCTTCCGACAATACGCTTACCGAGGCGCGGTCTCTAATTAAGAACACATCTGCCCCACTGGTTATCAATTCTTCGTCAAATGTGACCAGCTCACTGCCACTTCAGCTATTTAATCTTCTAAACTGTGTCGATGTTCGGCGGCCTCCTTCTGCTTCATTACAATCTCGCAGAAGGAGGCCGCCTCTTTATTTATTTATTTATTATCAGGCAAGCAGTTAAAATAACTTACAAGTAAAATACAAAGACACAAACAGCATATAACCCCAAAACTGCTAGGTGTTTTGTGCATCGACTAAGGTTCACTAGGCTACTGCTCATTTCGAACCTGAACCTTTAGCGAATCATATCAAATCAGGGGTAAAAATAATATGAATAAAAAAAAGATTATAAATAAATTAAATATATATAAAAAAACAATAAACAATAATAATATATAAATATAATAGGTAAATACACATATATACAAGTATATACACATCTTGCCATCCCTCTTCGCCGCAAAGGAACAATGTTGTCGCTAATCTATACTAATATTATAAAGCTGTTTGTTTGTTTGTTTGAACGCGCTAATCTCAGGAACTACTGGTTCGAATCGAAAAATTCTTTTTTTGTTGAATAGACCATTTATCGAGGAAGGCTTTAGGCTATATAACATCACGATACAACTATTAGGAGCGAAGAAAAGATGAAAAATGTGAAAGAAACGGAGAAAATTATCCGTTCTTGAGGGCTTCCATTGCGTGCGCTGCGAAAACGGTTCAAGATACCAAAAATATATGTATGACAGAGTTATTCCTCTTAAAATGATCTAAAAAAATGTGACAGTATATGTCTATCTTTTAAGATTAACTCACTAGAACCGTTTTTATAGTAATCGAATTTGGTCGAAATTAATGCATTATTTGTTAAGAGTTGTATCAACGTAATAATATTAATCTTTATCCAAATAAATGTGTTGTTGATTAAGAGTATTTAATTGTGAACAAAATTGTCTTTGACATCACTTAATTTCAATGAACATCTTAGAAGATATTACAATAACTTATATAGCAAACCAAAGTTTGCCGGATCAGCTAGTATCCAATAAAGGGCTAAGATGGACTGGTTCAACTCTCAATCCAGGTATTTCCATACACTCATAGAAGGCAAAGCACTAACCTGGGTCGTTGTGGATGATTTTGCGGTACTCCGCCACACACACATATACAATATAGTCACACAAAATCTCCAAAATCACATGCATAGAAGGAAGAAAGAAACCGTTAGCGTCCGCCTGTCGTGCGTTTTAACGAAAACTGTGTATGTATAACAGTGGTATCTTTCATGAACCCGGTATTGCGATCTACCTGCATATAGAAATATGAAAACGCCCGGGCAGACAGGTGGAGCAAGGTTAAATAGCTCTACAGAACACTTTCCATGATACAAATGGCAGGAAATGCTTAGTGAGGCAAATGAATTAAAATTGTAAGATAATATGGTTCTTACATTGGAATTCCTCTCAACTCTTGCTCGGTCACATTCTGCTGGAACGAGAAATAGTAATACTTCGGCGAGCTCGCAGAAACATTCGCGTATACTTTCTGAAATGTAAATTCATCATTGTCATGTTTTTTCCTAGTTTACAAGCGGACGTTTGACCTCAATCAGACCTGGTTATAGATGAAGACGAGGTCATTGATGGTTCGCGTCTGTCCAACGAATGCCTATTCAATTCTTTTAAAGGCTCCAAGTCATTAAAACGTGGAATCACGCTCGCTGGAAGCATATTCTACTCTTTAGGCGTTCGCATGATGAATGTAGAAGCGATTCTTTTCATGCGCATATAAGGAACATCCACCACATACGAATGGTATCAGATACTGCTTTTGGTGATTTTATGGTGGAATGTGGATGCTGGAATCAGTGAATGTAACTTTTGCGCAAGACTGCAAAGCAAATGACTTCGCATCGACGCTCGAAATTATGCATGTACTCTTTCTCCAATTTTATTTTGAAGTGTTCATTTTTGAGAACATTGAGTGCGGCGAATTAAAAACACCCAGATGCATAGGCCGGGATTGGAACCTACGTACAATCGCGTCGCTGTAGACGGATTCCGGTCCGTTAATCACTGGGACACCACTGCAATAATATTATAGCTGTTTCAGACAATGTTCGGATCCGCATTGTAGATTAACGGATGACGGATCTAGTGCGTAAACTGCCGTACATATAGTTTCGACGGTTACTTCACAATGTACTTTTACGGTTACGTATCATTTGCAGTGCATGTCCGCTCTAAAAATAAGTGCCAATGTGCCTTTTATGTCTCGATACAAAATATTAAAACAACCTGTTAACTGGGTATGACGAAATATTTCGTCCTACATAAAAGCCTACTGCAATGGGCATGACGACATTTTTCATCATGAACATTAATCGTAATATATTAAATATTTTATCAAAATAAATAAAAACTATATTCTTTTATTATTTGAGATGTGATATTACTTATCGCTGCGAACAAAAAGTTCCCATTTTGAAACGAGTTCAGCAATAGCTAATTCCCCGGTTAACATTAAACAATATGCTACCGCAGAATATATAATAATACACAATTATTACGTTAACAAAGAGACGATTATTAATAAACTTTGCTCTTATCTGTTTTAGGAATGTTTCCTGTATAAATATAGCAATTTGTATGAGTTACAGACACACAGACAACCGATAAAGAGACTGCCTTTAATATTATAAGCACTTTTGTTATGTTATAAATGTCGTCGATTGTTTCTTATATTAATTAAGACAAACAAACAGGGTATCCTGTAAGCATAGATGGGCAAAATGTAATCAGATTATTAAAAATGATTACGATTACATTTTACGTTTTTTACCATTAATATGACTGCATTTCGCTCATCTATGTTTTAAATACTATAGAATCTCAGATTGCAAATACATTTATGATTTCTTAATGTTTTAAATGATTTAATCATGAATACAGAGCAATAAAATTAAAATTACGACTAGATTTTGTAATAGTTAAGCATTAATCAGACTAAGTAATCAGATTACATTTTGCCTATCTCTGCCTGCAAGTGAACGTTCAAAGATAAAGGGTTTTTAGAGGAATGGTCTTTCGCTTATTGTAAATAGAATTCTCGAATTCTAAAGCGTTTAGCAGTGTTAGCTTGCAGAAAATATATCAAATGCATCAAATGATAAAATGAATTTTACACAATTTTCTAGACATTTGCCTGACATTTTAAAAATATATATATATTAATTATAATCAAGTATTAATGAAGGATTGTATAAAAAGAGTAATTAAGAGTAAGGATTGTTTAAAAAAAAACGATTATTTGTCACAGTGACTCAATTTAGACTTCTGAAAGTTATTTTTAAAAATTGTAAACACTGTCAGCCTACTTTGGTGGTGGGGTTTCCTTTTAGCATTTTAAGTAAATTTCGACAGTCCTTTTTGAGCTACCGAACTCGAACTAGACACTTGTACGACAAAAATCAGAAAATAATAAAGGAGTGCCAGAAAAAGAGTCTTGGGTTTATATAAATTCCAACAGGAGGCTTGGAAAAGAAATATAGAATGGTTTTAAATATAGGACTCTTCTAAAAATTCGTAAAGTTTTAGGATGTAAATTGTCTATTACTAAGTTTTGAGATAAATTACAAATATTAGGCAATTAGTTTCATCACTGAAACCACTGCATCACTGAAGTTATAAGCAAAAGCTGTGAGCTAGAATTATAAAAAAAAAATATTAATTCAAAGAGCTACCTCCAGTCTCATTAATGCGCAGTAGTCACCTTGAGGTTTTTAGCCGATACAAATGCGGAACACTTTGGCCAAAACACTCTTGTGCGTAGAAGACTATGAGGAATTTCCGCAGGTAAAAATAAAAAAAAAACTAGCGCCTTATTTATGAAACCATAGCTAGTATTTGTAACCTCACCTTATTAAGTGCGACGTAGTAATCCTTTACTCTCCTCAGTTTGATGTCGATCGATGCGTTGTTTGGATTTTTTGTAGTTATATGGACGGTGGGAAGGTTCGAGTTGTTTATATCTAAAATTAAAAAAAAAAGTGCAATTACAGTTAAGTAAAGTAAATAAAAGTAAAATTAAAAAAACAGCAATTGATTCATATATATATATAAAGGGGTACGGTATCCTGCGAATATCGAAGCCTTCTTGCCTACATTGATGCCATGTCCAACAGGGTCCATAGTAGATACTAATAAAAAACAAATATATATGTAAACACTGTGGAGTGCAATAAATTATTTGATTAGAAATAGAAAAGAGTTGATTATGTTCAAACAGCAATCTTCATCATTCAGCTTTCAAAGAAAAAACGAAATCAAATAGGTTCCTCCATGAAAGAGCTACGATGTAAACAAACAACCTGTATGTCTGTATGTACCACAAGACATCGTGTCTGATACCATCCGTATGTAGTGGATGTTCCTTATATCCGCACGAAGAGATTCGCTTCTACATTCATCATGCAAACGGCTAAGGAGTGGAATATGCTTCCAGCGGCCATATTTCCGCGTTCTTATGACCTGGGAGCCTTTAAGAGAAGAGTGAATAGGCATTTGTTGGGCGGACGCGGTTCATCATCGGACTCATCTTCCACCTTCCACCAGGTGTGATTGAGGTCAAGCGTTCACCTATAAGTAATAAAAAAAATATCTGTCACACAGCTATGTGCGTCAAACTTAAAACACATTTATTGCGTCGAGGGTTAATTAAATAAAATAATCACTTACCCGGGCCATCATCAGCTGGACACAGCGTCATCCCAACGTTATCGAAGATGAGCGCGCTGGAGTCTGTCCTGATGACGAGAGGCAGCTCCCAGGATATTACTCCTAAGTTATAAATATCAGATTGGAGTGCCAAATAATAACATCAAACCTTCAATTTTATATTTTTACCAATCATTATTCAACTATACTTTTTGAAGTTTTTAACACTGACCGCCTCGTCAGTCACGGGTGACCGACACTGGAATACTCCAATAGAGGCATGTCAGTCACTGGTGACTGACGCTGAGTATCTACTTTAACTTGCCATTCGGTACTGTCAGTCACGAGTTCTGTGTTAAACGTGACTGGGATTGCCTGACGCGGCCCTTCCGCGTGTTACTGACAGAATGACTGACTGCGCAGGCGTTTTATTTTCCGTTGGTGCTTTATCAGTCACATGTGACTGACACATAAAAATTCTCATAATTTCCCACAAAAATGCATCAAAGTACATTAAATAATCATATCTCTACATAATTTATTAAATATTACTTAATCGTCTGTATCATGGTGAGTGTTCTGAAGAGTTGTTTAACCTTGTTCCACCCTCTCGCTTCCTGAATAGAACCACGCGCGCGGGTTTGCGGTTACTAGGTTATTTGGATACTAAGTAGACGATACTAGGATTTGGGCCCCGTGAGAAACACAAACAGATCGCGCTGGACGCGAACATGTTAATACATATTTAAATATATATATAACTCAAAGGTGACTGACTGACATAGTGATCTATCAACGCACAGCCCAAACCACTGGACGGATCGGGCTGAAATTTGGCAAGCAGGTAGATGTTATGACGTAGGCATCCGCTAAGAAAGGGTTTTGATTTATTCTACCCCCAAGGGGATAAAAATAGGGGATGAAAGTTTGTATAAAACTTTGTCAAGTTTAAACCGATCGGGCTGAAACTTTGCATGCATAAGGCTACTATGACGTAGTCATCGCCTAAGAAAGGATTTTGATAAATTCCACTTCTAAGGGGATAAAATAGGGGATGAAAGTATGTATAAGTTTACCCAATAGCTTGACAGTTTTAGCGCCTAATGACAGATTAGTTAAGAATATTGTATACAAAGAAGTTTTGTAGGCCCTAATTTTTTACACACGCTAAACAAAAGTAAAGCCGCAAAAACTATACCTAATTAATAATAATAATATTTCTTAACGCGAGCGAAGCCACGGGCAAAAGCTAGTATAGTTCTAAAATTTGGTTCAATTTGTATTCTGGGTCCACTATCCTGGCAATGAACAGATTTTAGGCCAATATATTTATTTAATGGCCAAGTAAAATAAGGTAATTTTATGTTTCTATGAGATGCACCCTGATGTAAAAATGTAGACCCACCTTTCTCTTGCTCTGCTGTCACGAAGATCGGCCGGGCAACATTGAGGGTGTCATTTGTGGAGACGTGGACGCGAGTCGGGTATCCGCGCCACCTGTCCGAAACCTGGAGAATTTCTTTAAATATAGAATTACGAGTAAAACAGCAAAAAATATTTTGAAAAACCAATGGAAGTAGCTGTTAAAGAATGTGGACTGCCCGTTATTGTAAAATAATACTGGCACATTATATTACTCGTATAAAATTGGTTGCTAGGCAATAGTCGTTTAGAATGTGTTTGGTTACTAATTAATAATAATAATCTAAGACTAATTATTATGTTTCTCAACATGTGTTAAATATAATACTATTATGTTTTACAGAGTGCGTGTGGAATATAAAGTTCGAAGATAGTCAGATAGAATTTAATTATACAACTTTTACAAAATAGATATTTATTTAATAAGGTTTCATTCAGAATGAACTTAGATTATATAGATAGAGTCCGCTCATACATCGGACATAAAATTTCCGCGCCAAAATTAACACGTGACATGACCTACTAGATGCATTGTGGCAGGTGGCGTCACCAGATATAGAGTTGCCACATTCACCCTAAATACCCTTAAAATTAATTATATATTCCAATACGGAATAATGGTAAATTTCTGTCATATATACTATTTTTTAACTCGGCTTGTCTTGAATTAAAAACCATTTATATAATTAATATACATAAAATAAGTATAAACAGTTCTATGGTACATGATGATTTTAATAATTTTCCATAATATTGAATCAATACTTAGCATGAGGTACAACCAAGGCACCACCCTAGGACTATCTATATATCATATAGATGTCACGATGTAGGTATAGTGTTATTCCGAACAACCTTGTAACTATTTAAGTATTATTTCCAGAAATATATCAATTAATTAATAATTTATTTAATAAATTGGACTTTAAGCAAAAAATAAATATATATACATATTTTTATTTAGTTTTGTTGAAACATGTAAAAACCCATATTTGTGAACTTAAATAACTTATTTGTTGATATGGGATCAATGGGAATGGTGTTCCCAACATTCGTACCAGTTTTCAACTATATGCGATAATCATAACCATGTATTTTAACCGGGCCAATAGCAATTAGCCCAAAATAAAAATACCAAAAAGTTTACACAAATAATAGATATATTTTTCATCAACGTAGTGATTAATAACAACTATATCGTACTTGATGCCAGCTAAAGACAATAAAAATTAATATTTTCGTGTTAAAGCACAGGTTAGATAAGTCCCTAAAATTGGGGAGTTTTAAAAAGTAAAAAACTGGCAACATTAGCAGTTAAAAACTATTGTTATATGATTTAAAATATTATTGACGTTTTTTCAAAGGAATGCAAACATATTTCACTTTTTACCTATGAAAGGAAATTTTACTATTGCTTCCGAATTATCACTGAAAATTTCTGCACAATTTGACAGCACACCACGCCATAATAAAAAAATATAACAGAGCACAACACTGCACCGTTTCCAAGTGACAACTGTCGTCCATGAGAAGTGTGTCATGTAGTATTACATGCTATTCACTTAAACTGTTTTGTACGGTTAGTACTACTAGGTTGAAAATGAAGCTGATTGCTGTCTTTTTATGAAAAAGGTAAAAGACAAGAAAATTTTAATGACATTATATGTCGATGATGGGCTTGTTGCTGCAGCAGATGAAGCCCTTGCAAACCAATTCCTAGAAGAGTTAGGTAATATTCTTAAAATCATATGCAAGCCAGCAGAATATTATTTAGGATTGGAAATTGATAGATCAATGGATGGATCTATTACAATTAAGCAGGAGGCATATTCTAAGAAAATTATGGAACGTTTTCAAATGTTAAATTGCGATCCAGTCTCAACACCAATAGAGACAAATCCGACCTTAGAAACAGGGAAAGTTTCTGAACAGGTAGAAGCTTCAGAAAAGTTTCCTTATCGTGAAGCAGTGGGTGCATTACCATATCTGATGACAGGTACACGTCCTGACAAAGCTTATGCTGTAGGGGTGGTATCTAGAACTTTAGAAAATCCTAGCAAAGCTGATTGGCAGAAAGTGAAAAGGATATTTAGATATCTAAAGGGAACAATATCCTATGGAGTTACATATGATTCAAGCTGTACATGAGCTATAATAGAAGGCTACAGCGATGCAGATCATGCTGGAGATGTACAAACAGGACGCTCCACAACAGGTGTAGCTTGTCTTTTCGCGAATGGAATTGTTTCTTGGTTAAGCCAACGTCAAGCATCAGTCGCAATTTCAACTACAGAAGCAGAAATTGTTGCTGCGAGTGAAGATGCAAGAGAATTAATTTGGCTACAAAGGATCTTTGGTCAAATTACTAATTTAGAAGGAGTGCCCACACTTAAAGTGGATAACGAAGCTGCCATACGCCTTGCACATAATCCTGAGTTTCACAAAAGAACGAAACACATTAGAGTGAGACACTTCTTTGTTCGTGAAACAGTACAAGAAGGATTGTTGCATGTACATAAAACAAGTTCTGCAAATCAATTGGCAGATCTAATGATAAAAGCTGTGCCTAAACCTAGGCTCACCAAGATACGAGCTGAATTAGGAATGCAGTATCATTTAAAATAACGAGGGAAAGTGTTAAAGAATGTGGACTGCCCGTTATTGTAAAATAATACTGGCACATTATATTACTCGTATAAAATTGGTTGCTAGGCAATAGTCGTTTAGAATGTGTTTGGTTACTAATTATTATGTTTCTGAACATGTGTTAAATATTTATTTTGTAAAAGTTGTATAATTAGATTCTATCTGACTATCTTCGAACTTTATATTCCGCACGCACTCTGTAAAACATAATAGTAGCTAGTTTCCCGAAGGATTTGGAGTTGCGATCCTCAGCAGTGATGAAACGAAGAAGAAGAAAGAGAGAAATAGAACTGTTAGGTAGCAACGCTACCGTCGCACTTCATTCTAAGATATATAAGAGTCGGACGTTATCAAATAAATACAATATCTTATGTTAAACAGTGGTTTTAAATTATCAACATACAGTGGAGAAAATATACCCACCACAGGTCAATGTAATTTGCAGGTTTACTATAACAAACATCCATATAACATTAATTATTACATGTAGATATCATGTGAAATCTTTACATTTGATTTCTAAACGCATTTGACATTATATATCAAAGACTAAATTGACAAGTGACGTTTGACATTATTAACAACACATTAATTTAATTAACCATCCTGAACAAATCTTTTTTTTTTATTACACGGGCTCGACATAGTGACTACAGAGTACCTGATGGTAAGTTCAGTGTAGTCTAAAAACGAAAGCGACTATCAAAGGATGAAAAGCCATTGACAGTCTACATCGTCATGTCGGCCCACATATACCGCGACTGAAGGTCTCTAGGTATATGAGCTACTGGATATACACAAGCTGATCCCGAAACGCGACAAGCCGAAACTGGTCACTATGACGGGCTTTACTCCCATGTACTGTGGTCGCGATCCAGACGGGCACCGACGCCCTACCACCTCGCTGCTGCTCGTTTAGCACCACCCAGGAGTCACGTGTAGGGAAACTAGGGTAAAGCCTACGGACGCGAGCAGCTTCGACTCCCAAAAAGAACAACATCAAAAACATTGCAAGGATCTTTTTTTTCTGATAGATATAGTATTATTGCCTGGGAAAGGCATTTAGAACTCCACTGAGCGAGAGGAGTGAACACCTAAGGTGTTCAGCCGGTGACTTATAGGTTGCATGGCAACGCAGGGGAGTACTGGTATACCACTCCCAGTTCCCAGAAGTGCACACCTGCTCTTCACTCAGCACATTCCTCATTTTCGGTGGCGCACCTGCCATAATTGCTGATCTAAACAGCCTGTTCCTTACCAACATCCTCTGCATGTATCTACAATATCCATCAGTAGCGTCCATTCTATAGATGCATGAAAGCATTGCATACCCTTACGATAAATAAGTCTGGAGTAAACTGCTTTAATTTAAACAAAAAAAGGAACCCTTTATATTCATATCCATTCTATTCTCACACCACTTATCTTCCCTATGAAAGTAATATGATATTTATTATCATTATATAATATTCACATTAATTATGTGAATCTGCCTATCCTGTCCAAATACTCTATGCACGTCACTGATATCCATCTATACAAGTTTTTTTTACTTGGAGAAAATCCTCATAGGACCGTCCCGGCCGCACACGGGGTGTGCCGGACTCCTACAAGCTAAAAACCCCAAGGTGACTACTTCTGCGAATTAGTGGGGACTGCGGGTCCTGTAATCAATTCGCGGCAGCCAGTCTACACAAGTAATCCAACCCGACCGGCTCACTCTAAAAACTGTATCCAAATCTATATTAAATCCTTATTTCAATTATCTATACTATCTATACTAATATTAGGTCCTTACATATGAAATTGGCGTTTTTCGTACTGGCCACTTTAATCACAAATTTCTCCTCTTTGGTAAGGAATTTCAAATTCAAATTTGTACAGCTATAGACTCATGTATTTGTGCTTCGATGATCGTCATTCATTTGTTTTTTTCTTCTGTTTTTTTCTGTTTGCGTCACTCATTTTACAAAATGAAAAACTTAAAATATCGCATTATTTACGAGTACGAGTTCCGCCGTGGCACTAATGCTGCGGAAACAACTCGAAGGGTGAATGATGTGTATGGGGGTCGTGTTGCAAAAGAAAACACAGTTCGTTTTTGGTTCCAACGTTTTCGTTCTGGAAATTTCGACCTGCAGAACAAGCCCCGTGGACGGCCTGAGACTCAAGTTGATAATGAAGAGTTGAAGGCTATTGTGGAAGCGGATCCATCGCAAACCACGTCCGAGTTAGCTGCAGGCTGCGATGTTAGTGATAAAACTGTTTTAATTCACTTGAAGCAAATTGGGAAGATTAAAAAGCTTGAAAGGTGGGTACCTCACGAATTGACTGAAGCAAACCGGCAAACGCGCGTCGACTGCTGCGTTACATTACTAAACCGGCACAATAATGAATGTATTTTAAACCGAATCATTACCTGTGATGAAAAATGGGTTCTTTACGATAATCGGAAGCGCTCAGCGCAATGGTTGGATCCTGGCCAGCCAGCCAAATCCTGCCCCAAGCGAAAATTAACCCCAAAAAAGTTACTTGTAAGCGTTTGGTGGACTAGTGCCGGTATTGTTCATTACAGTTTTCTCAAATCTGGCCAGACTATTACGGCTGATATCTATTGTCAGCAATTGCAAACCATGATGGAAAAGCTAGCGGCTAAACAACCTAGGCTGGTCAATCGCTCCACGCCACTGCTGCTTCACGACAACGCTAGACCACACACTGCGCAACAGACGGCTACTAAATTAGAAGAGCTTCAATTGGAAAGTCTAAGACATCCTCCGTACTCCCCGGACCTTGCTCCAACAGATTACCATTTTTTTCGAAATTTGGATAACTTCTTGCAAGGGAAAAAATTCAACTCCGATGGGGCAGTCCAAATCGCCTTCAAAGATTTTATTGATTCCCGTCCGACTGTTTTTTTTAGTAAAGGGATCAATGAACTACCTATGAGATGGCAAAAGTGCATAGAAAATAATGGTTCATACTTTGATTAATTAAATATATTATATTAAAAAATATTCGACTTTTTGTTCCTCCCATACAAAACGCCAATTTCATATGTAAGGACCTAATATTATAAAGCTTAAGAGTTTGTTTGTTTGTTTGTTTGTTTGAACGCGCTAATCTCAGAAACTACTGGTTCGAATTGAAAAATGTTGTTTGTCGAATTGAAAAATTTGTGTTGAATAGACCATTTATCGAGGAAGGCTTTAGGCTATATAACAACACGATGCAATTATTAGGAGCGAAGAAATAATGGAAAATGTGAAAAAATGGGGAAAATTATTTATTCTTGAGGGCTTCCATTGCGTGCGCTGCAAAAACGGTTCAAGATACCAAAAATATATGTAAGAAAGAATTATTTCTCTTGAAATGATCTAAAAAAATGTCTGTGACAGTATATGTTTATCTTTTAAGATTAAGTCACTAGAACCGTTTTTATGGTAAACAAATTTGGTCGAAATTAATGCATTATTTGTTAAGAGTTGTATCAACGTAATAATATTAATCTTTATATAAATAAATGTGTTGTTGATTAAGAATATTTAATTGTAAACAAAATTGTCTTTGACATCACTTAATTTCAATGAACATCTTAGAAGATATTACAAAACCTTACATAGCAAAACAACGTTTGCCGGATCAGCTATAGTGTCTTGATAACCGCGAAACTCGAGAACGGCTGAACCGATTTGACTGATTTCTTTTTTGTTGTGTTTGTTGAAGTCTGGGGAAGGTTATAACAGAGAGAAGATTTTAAAAAATTATCTGAAAAAGTCTAAAAACAACACTTTTCTATATTCTCATACAAAAGATTTGTTATAAGTCAATTTGAAATTTAACACCATAGCATAAAGTTTAAATGTTAGTAGACGGGTTCCGCGAAGGCAAAACAATTAATGAGTGACGTATAAATATTAATGTCAATATTTGTCAATTTTTATACATATAGCATTAAGGCCAGGTTCCTTCAAACAATTTTCAAAAAACAGCCGACAGGCCAATAGCTATTAACATAAAAAAAAAACAATGTGATTTTGTTTTAGAGAAATAGGGCAGAACAAGGTCTGCCGGGACAGCTAGTGTAATAATAAAGTATAGTCAACCATCGTGTACAGGCCGCGCTTTTGAACTGGCGACTATATTCACTGATAGTAAGCGAAAGAGAATTAAAAAGGATAACTTAAAAAAGACACAATATCGATACCCAGTAACGCTTTCACGGGTCGGACAGTGGTTTTATAACATACTGTATATAAAAATACTCGTCCTGACTCGTACGGCATAAACTACTCAAGCTAGAGATGAAATTTGTACACTTTTTTTATGACGTAAGTACTAACTAATTACACGGATTGTTTTTTATATTCTTTCCCTAAGGGCGTGAAATATGGTTGAAATTGATGGTAAAGGGGTGAAAATCAGTTTTAATATCTCTGTATTTGGTTTGAAATAATAAAGGCGTGTTTCGACATTATTAGTAAAATCCCTGGGGAAGTATTTAAATTAATTGCACTCGGGCAAATCCAGGTAACAGCAGCTAGTAAATAAAATATAATATCTCTTACCTCACGAAAATCGAGTATTTGTTCTGTCATATTATTGACAGTTAAACAAATTCTCTCGTCATAATTGTAACTGAAAAAAAAAATTCAAAATTGTAAAAAGCCAAATCCTATTATTTTATACTGATAATTCCTATAGGCTGGATAAAGTGTCGACACCACACCTGATGGCAAGTACAGTACAGTCTAAGACAGAGATAAGCAAAATGTAATCTGATTATGATTAACGATTACAAAATGTAGTCGTAATTTTAATTTTGTTGTTCTGTACTCAGGATTAAATCCCTTCAAAACATTAAGGAGTCATAAATGTATATGCAATTGAGGATTCCGTTGTGTTTAAAACATAGATGTGCAAAATGCTGTCGCAAAAGTGATGAGAAACGCTAAATGTAATCGCAATTGTTTTTCATTAATCTGATTACATTTTGCCCGTCTATGGTCCATGAACGACCATGACCACCAAGGGACGAGAGTCCATTGTGAGTCGCCGTTGCTATGCAAGGCCACATACATATATCACGACTAAAGCTCTAGCTATTTGCACAAGCTGATGTAGACACGCGATAAGTTGTAGCAAATCACTGTAACAGTTTCGCACTGTGGTCACAGTTTGGCAAATCCGCCCTACCACCTCATAAAACCAACTTGAGATCTCTGCTTACCCATTTTCGGTAAGTTCCGTATTATAGAAGTATGTTACATTAAAAATGGCTAGATTTTAAAATATTTCACTACTTTAGAGAACAAAATGGCGACGACTCTTTGTCAAAAATTAAAATGCACAGCATCGAGCATCGACGTAGAGTTGCCTGCCTCGCGGTCTTTTCCCGGTTGCACGGTGGAGAGTGTTCTCAGGAACT
This sequence comes from Automeris io, assembly GCA_036320925.1. Classification (NCBI taxonomy): domain Eukaryota; kingdom Metazoa; phylum Arthropoda; class Insecta; order Lepidoptera; family Saturniidae; genus Automeris; species Automeris io. The sequence goes on along the minus strand of JAUDJH010000031.1, from coordinate 5,238,790 downwards.
ACATTCTTTGATTCCACCAGCCCCATTCCACCACAAAACCATAAGACATCGTGTCGGATACCATCCGTATGTGGTGGATGTTCCTTATATCCGCACGATAAGATTCTCTTCTACATTCATCATGCGAACAGCTAAGAAGTGGAATATGCTACCAGCGGCCATATTTCCGCGATCTTATGACCTGGGAGTCTTTAAAAGAGTGAATAGGCATTTGTTAGGCGGACGCGGTTCATCATCGGACTCATCTTCACCTTCCACCAGGTGTGATTGAGGTCAAGCGTACGCCTATAAGCTATAAAAAAAAATGTTATAATAGTCAATTTATAATTATTTTACAATAATCCAATTACAAATACCAAGTTTATATTTAATATGGTACAAATTTAGGTACTAAAAATAAACTATTAACGTAGTTTGTGCTTAAAAATATGATTTTTAACCTTTCTTGTTATAAAAAAAACACATTTGGCACACAAATACAGAACAAAAAACCGCAAAAAAAAAATAAACAAGAATTTAAAGTCTGCCAAACTTTAATAATTATTAACTTTTATAATAGCGGTCTTTAAATTGCAGGAATCCCCGATTTAATTTATACCAAGAAATTGAACCAATAAAAGCGAAATATAACAATCCCTTGAACTTTCATACGTATAATTTAAAGTCCATTTTCATTTAACACCCAAATTGAAAGGCGAGTCCATTTGGCGAAAAACATAATATTTACTCACAAATCATAGATGAAAGTCTTATTGTTCACTACGACTATAGATTTATTGAGTGAACAATACACTAAATTAAAACTTAATACTAATAATATAAAATAAAACATTTTAAAGCTAAGATTTAAGCGACACTTCACACAACCTCTTTAATTCACATATCGCCGCAAGCTACGAGGGAACGAGACAAAAACATAAATTTTCGCGTAGACAGTGTACCCAGGTAAAATATTATAAATTACCGAGTCGGAAGCTGAAAACCTGTATTTATTGTAAACTAGCTGTCCCGGTAGACCTTGTTCTCCCCTATTTCTCTAAAACAAAGTCACATTGTTTTTTTTTAATGTTAATAGATTCCCCGTCAGATTTTATTCTGCCAAAACCTATTGGCCTGTCTATTGTTTTTTGAAAATTGTTTGAAGGAACCTGGCCTTAATTCTATATGTATAAAAATTGACAAATATTGACATTAATATTTATACGTCACTCAATTGTTTTGCCTTCCCGGAACCCGTCCACTAACATTTAAGCTTTATGGAATGGTGTTAAAGTTCAAATTGACTTTTAAATATTATTATGAATTTTTTGTATGAGAATATATAAAAGTGTTGTATTTAGACTTTTTCAGACAATTTTTTTTATTTTTTCTCCGTAATAACCTTCCCCAGACTTCAACAAACACAACAATGAAGAAATCAGCCAAATCGGTTCAGCCGTTCTCGAGTTTCGCGCTTATACACATTTAACGATTCATTTTTATATTATACATTAATATGTGTAATGAATATAAAACTGATGGCTATTTTAAAAATCTTACATTTGCTTATAATTTAGGATGCCCGCATATAGTAATCTTTATGTACAGTTTATGCTATTTTACATAAAATACTTGATATCGAGCATGATGATTCCGTATTAGCGCTTGAGTGGATCCCTCCCCTGCTTGTAATATAGATTAGAATAGGTAATGAGGAAGTTGAATGCTTAAGATAGCACTTGAATCTGGTACTTTTTTTTGATGTAACCATTTTTCTTCAGTATTCGGTATTCAGTAATTATATCAAAATACAAGCGGATATGTTTAGTTAAATAGAAGGAAAATTTCGGTTCTAGATCCAAAGACAAGGGTATTTGCAACAGAATATTAATGAATGAACCTCCAAATTTCCCTTGGTTTTCACGGCCGATTTTATTATTAATAGTGTAGTTATTTTGTTCACAAATAACAGTTTCTTAAAACTGTTGTACTTTGATATATCTTTATTTATAAAAAATCTAAAAGTTCAAAATTATAATTAATCGTTTAAAACCGTAAACAGTAGTATTTTCCTATACTTGTGAGATAAGACTTTATTTCTTGGCAAATTTCATAATTCTAGGTCAACGGGATATGCCATATAAGTTTTGATTTCCATGCGAAAACACGTAAAATACGACATAAAAGCGCATATCTTTTGAATGTGATGACATAGAAGAACGATTCTTGCATGGTCATAAGGGACAACAGATCTGAGTTTTTGACATTATTTAATTTTAATATGATACCACACCATGTACCAGAAAAAAATGCCTTGACAGATAGACTACAAAGTAATCCTATAACAATTACGTTTTACCTTTTTAGCTGCGGAATCCTAAAAAACAGCTAATTTGTACAAGGCTTTATTTTAACATTTTAAAAGTCAACTTGGAAGTTTATTATCTTTGCCACAACTTGAGTTATACAAGGTCAAAGGTCGTTTTTCATGAATATTTCGCTTTCTATGCGACATTTAAAAAATTGACAACAATAATATCTCTAAAAATTGTTATGTAAATATTTTTTCACTGGATTAATACTGGAGAAACAAAGGTATAAAGACTGAATCAGAGGCGGCAAACATTAGTTACTACCCCGTTTCAAATATCACCATCCGTCAAAATCAAATATTACCGTTTCAGAATCTGGTCCAAAAATCATAATTCAAGAATGACAAAGACAGCAAAAAAGAAATTCATTGACTTCCACTGTCGTCCTGCCTGCCCAGTGCCGACAAACACTAGGGCAGGAAATATATGAACAACTAGACGTTCACGCAGTATGCGAGGGGGCAAAACGAGTGAGGAAGACGGATTTTACACTAGTGTATTATAATCACGACCTAGTCGGACAAACGCCCGACAGCTCAAAATTTAACTGATTTTAAATTATCGTTGATAACAGTAATTATTTTGTATCTGGAAACACTGAGCGATGCCATTGTTTGGAAATGAAATAGCACCCTATTTTAATAACTATAATGATTTTTATCTTTCCCAGTCTACTTCGGCGTAACCTTGAGTTTCTTTCGGCGTTTCTTCTCAAGGCAGTCGCTTCTGAAACGCTAGTAGATCCCCTATGGGTTCTTTCCCTGGCTGTCGCCCAAAACAACCTTCAGAAGTTCCTTTACGTGTCACCCAAGCCATTCGCTGGCTGATTATATTCAGTGCTCGCCCCTCTCACCTGGTGAAGTGGTAAAGGCCTATCTCGACAACAACAATTTGTCCCGCTAAAAAATATAATTATTTAATATTTACTTGGTATTTTACTTAGTTGTTTCTGTATAAATTAATCTCCTCATAATTTGAGTTTGGCTAAATAGCGCAATCACAAACGTAGACGTTGGCTATTTCTAGATTTATCTTTACGACAAGCAACGTTATATTTGTAATTTATGCTTATCGATACTCTACAAATAACCTATCTTATATGTTCTAACAAACTACACACAGCTAACTATAAGCTCCCGCCAGGTTTAGTTGTGAAAACTTTTCCCGGAAAATCAACGCGCGTCATTTCGAAAAAAAAAAACAGCTGACTACAAGTTTTGGATTTAAGTGCACAGGGTACGAGAGAATGTCACCGTCCAGGTCATACCGGGAGACGCACGGTCTTGGCAAATTAAAGACACATAAAGCCTACACCAATATAGATATTCATTGTAAATGCTCTCTTTCCCAAAAGGGGGGCATAAAACATTATTATACATACATATGTATATACCAGAGATGGGCAAAATGTAATCTGATTATGCTTAACGATTACAAAATGTAGTGTAATTTTAATTTTCTTGCTCTGTAATCATGATTAAATCCATTTAAAACATTAAGAAATCATAAATGTGTATGCAATCAGGGATTTTGTAGTGTTTAAAACATAAATGAGCACAATGCAGTCATATTAATGGTAAAAAACGTAGAATGTAATCGTAATCATTTTTATTAATCTGATTACATTTTGCCCATCTATGGTATATGCCAACGAACTAGGGAAGACAATGTACGAATATATTTTACCACAGAACGATATTAGAGTTACTTCTTGAAGGTTGCTGTATTGAGGTTGCACTTGGTGTTGAGTGTCAGTAGCCACTCACCATAAAATGGGTTGTCAGTTTGATTATCACCTTTACACGGCATTTTTTGGTATAATCGTTCATAGACGGATATTTTACAAAATACAGTGTAAAATAAAGAAAATCAACATTAAAATTCTTAAAAGCCATGTTAATGCTAATTAAAAAATGGTTATTGGGCGACAGTAGTCAGTTTTCATCAAGTGGCCTGTTTGCCTGACCCATAATATTTCAAAAAACATTTTCCTCTTTTCAGTAGTTATAAAATTCAGAGACAAACATATTGACATAAAAACATACATTTCAACAGAGTTGTCCGATATTTACTTAATTATTACTATTATATACAAACATATCACAAATTTATGAAAATGTTACAAATAAAATGTAATAAATATTTTAGTTACTTATTTTTTATAATTTTTAGACTAGCCAGCATTTTTATTTTTGTTTAATTGAAATCATGTATCTTTAAATTTACATCAAAGGTAAGAATCGGAAGTAAAAAAAAATCATATTGGTTGTCTACGGTTAATAATTGTCAAAGAGAACAGGCCATTAGTTTACAAATTTAAAATGGCGTCGTTTATTCGACCAAATGAATCAAATAATTTATTTTATAATTGATTTCACACTGAAATTGATCTTCAAAAAATAAAACGCCTACATTATTTACAATTAGTAATAATTACAGTTATCAAACTACGTTCGGCGCTATTGGATGCTTTTATAGTCACGTTACATGTTAGACGAGAGTGTGTTTTATTTCAAACTGATAAGAAATGTTTACATGTTTTCGGAAGAGAATAATCGGTTAAGATGTTGCCCACCGTGGAGGAGACGAGAGGGTATGACTTCCAAGACCCGGATAATGCTGAAAAATGGCGAGGACTCTTCGCAAACTCCTTACGAAAGGTATGTCTTAAGAAGCAAAATATGTTAGGCAATTTGCAAAAAATCAACATTATCCTATGAAACGTGTACAATAATGCATTGAAATTAATGCGAATTGCCTGATATACAGTTTTCTGTACACACTAGGTTAGGAATGCCGCTAAATCTATTATTTTCATTAATGTTTGATGTAATCTGTGCGTACACAATGAAAATCAAGGTCTTTCGAGCTTATCAATATGTATCACAAAGCCATTACAGTAGAGTAGTTAACGCCTACCTCTCGACCAAAGCGGGCGCAAATTCACTATCAATATGGCCTATAATTATTTAAAAAATATTTTTGAGCACTATTTAGTGATTGGAGATATATTTCCATTTGTAGTCAATAAGACATAAAGTAATTTTGTCTTGCCAAATTGGCACCCTATCTGGAAAAAGATGTAACTTGAAAATAACAAATTTTCAGGAGAGCCAATAATCAGTTCCACAGACATGCAAAATCTTAGACTGCAATCAAGAAATAATGTTAATCTTTCTGAATAACAGGATAGGCAGATTCTGATCACCCAGAAAACGTAATCTCATCTATGTTTGATGTAAAACAATCTGTGTACTCTTTTTATGAAGGGTGCATACTACATTATCTGTCCTATCAATATGATACTTCTAATAAACAGGTGATGAAATCACATTTCTCCAATTTCTGGTTTCTAGAAGCTCTAGCATATCCTCTTGTCTTTTAAAGCATTACATTACAGGACCAGTAAAAAGGCCATATAAAACTTATTAGGTAATACATATTATTTCTCATAAAACATTTGCAATGCAATTCAAATTCAAGTGTATTGTGAAAAATTACACAATGAAATATATTTTATTAGTAAAACTAACTGGAGTTATTCAACATTCCAATAAGATTTAGAAAAAATCAGGTTTTTCTAAACCTAGGTTTCGAAAATTTGTGCTTAAATTTATGTCTGTGGAAAATCCTATAATAGGATTTACAGGTAAGTGGATATTGTGAATATTTTGTGAAAACATTCATATGGTAAACCATATTATTCTGAGGGATTCTCAAATTGGTACTATATTCCTAAAGGTATTTGTCTAATTTTGACAGTCACAACTCAGCAAGTGCTCCCAGGTTGCGATATACCACTCATTATGCATTTAAATATAAAGGCATTTGATTAGTTGACTGTGGAATGCTGTCAGGTGTTGTGTCAAGCTTGCAACTTTACATATATTCTTATTATGATTTAATAATAGGCAATCAACTATTAGCTAATGTGCCCGTCCCAGCTGGTGTGTTCAATTATCACATATTGTTTAGCACTGCATTGACCATACACTAAACTCTGATTGAGAGGAGAGCTATCTAGTACAATTTTGAAACTATTAATTGATGGCTCAATAACTATGTCCAGAGGTAATTTATTCCAAAATTACAATACTCTGTTATTGAGTAAATAGTAACCAATAGCCCTTTTCAAAATCCAGTGAACCAGTTGCAAATTGTTGACACAAGGAGCATGGGGGACAACTGTTGAATTTTACATTATGTTTGAAGCTGTTATTTTTAGTGATGAAAGGGCTCCAGACCTGAAATATATATTGTAGCAAAGGACATATATAAGTTCTGTATATTAACAAAAGTTTCAGCATGGCATAAAGCATTTCATTCATTTCCTTAACTATAATGTCCATATGCTCTGCCTCTTGCGATCATTACTAATAAAGAGTCCAAAGTCCCTTTGAAAATCAACTGGTGGAATAGTGACACCTTCAATTTTATACTCAACATGTTGATTGTGTTGCCCTACATTAAGTACTGAAGTCATATTTGGGTTTAATTTAACTACATAGTGACTACAGAATACCTGATGGTAAGTACAGTGTAGTCCAAAAACGAAAGCGACTATCAAAGGATGAAAGTCCATTGATAGTGTACATTGTCATGTCGGCCCACATGTAACCACGACTGAAGGTCTCCAGGTATATGAGCTACTGGATATACACAAGCTGATCCCGAAACACGACAAGCCGAAACTGGTCACTATGACGGGCTTTACACCCATGTACTGTGGTCGCGATCCAGACGGGCACTGATGCCCTGCCACCTCACTGCTGCTCGCTTAGCACCACCCAGGAGTCACGTGTAGGGAAACTAGGATAAAGCCTACAGACGCGAGCAGCTTCAACTCCCAAAAAATCCAAAATTCCAAATTTCTTGTCTTGTGCTTTATCCTGTACAGATCCACCTGTAGAATATCATTGCACACCAAGGGGCCAAATATAAATATGTACAATGCAGTACTTTGTGACCTAGCAAGCTCTGCCGAGCCACTCCTGCCGGAATCCAATGCATGCCTTAAGCTGGTCTTTCCACTGCTTGCTGTGGTCGTGGCCCAGTTCCAATCACTCTACTCCATCATCTTCACCTGTTATTTGATAATATTAATAATAACATTAGAGTCACTTTGCAGGTGTTAGAGCAGTTGCACCCTACGTTAAGTGCTGAGGACAGTGCCCTGGAGTATGTCGAGTCCCTCTGTCTCCGTCTCCTGGCAATGCTGTGCGCTGTGCCTACACCTCTCACTGTTCAGGTATTCAAGATCTCGTTTTTAAGTTTTTTTTTTTTTGTATAATCTAATTTGCGAAAGTAGTCACATAGAAAAAATAAATAATAATCCTCAAGTTAGCAATCAGACTTCACCATCAGTGGAAAGTAGAATCAATCAAGACTGTGTAATTTGAATCAATTTAAATTTGATCTTTTTTGAGAACAATTGCTGCCCTTAGTCTAAATTGTCAAGACTCCGCATACTTTTTAAGTCTACCAGAATCTCTCTAAAAAGTATTTAAGTAAATTGACTTAATTTATTACACAACTTTGTTTACACTATATTCTCGCCAAATAGTAGAAACGTAATACAACGATTGCGTGATTTACCTCGACAGTGCTGCCTTCTTTTGGCAGTATTTAAGAAATATAACAATTTGTACGCCTATATGTCCTTTTCCTAATTATTTTCCTCAAATCTATTTGGAACTTAGCACGTCTAAATCTTACTCTAAACACAAACTGGTAGCGGGGTTACATATAAAATATTATTTAAAAAATCAATAAAATTTAAAAAGTAAATAATGCTAAATATAGCAATCAGACTTTGTCATTTTTGAAGTTTTCGTGTAATGTTTATAACCTAACTAGGCACCGGCCTTAAAAATCACAATCTCATTACCTACTACTACTACATTACATACCTATTTACTCTTTCAAATGAATTGTCTTTTTTTTACAATAGTTTTTATTTTACAATTTTTCGTGTTGCTATTCCATCAAATTCAGCAGACGCGCCTCAGCTGCAGATTTTTTTCTAAATAAAAGGAGTTTATTGAAAGTACCCCCCCTCCCCCAATTATTTAGCTGAAATTGAAAGATTTTATATAAAAAAATATATCATGCTAATATGAAGTTAATAATTTTTTTCTCTTTATTAATTTAAAGGGGTTTTGTCACAGAGTGAGCACGTCACCCCCGTACAGGCAAAACACTTATTAGCTCAAGCCACTTTTAGATAAAGTGCAACCAGCAGTTTGGCCTGCTCGCAAAGCGGAGAGGACAGAATGCAGTTGCAAGTGCCCACAAGATAGTTGACAACCGGTATATCCCGACGTTGTGCTTCGTTCAGGGCACAATCCATCAGCAAATGATAAAAAAAAAAAGAAAGAAAAAGTTTATTGAGGCAAAGGAAACAACACACAACAAACATATTTATATAAAAAAACAACAATGAAAGAATACATAACATCACATCATGTATGCTGTGTGCTGCTGCCCGTCTCAAAGAGCACTCGGCTCAGCGAACAACAACATAAACAACAACACAAAACAACAACATAAACAACAACACATCAACATCTACACACCTACACGTGATAAACATCTTCTTCCACACCAAAGTTAATAAAATGATAGGGTTATATTGTTCTTGAATGAGCAACCGTAATTTCAAGCGAATTATCATCTGCGAATTCTAACGTAACCCTCGTGCCATGCCCTCTCTCTCAAAACGGTGGCAACTTATTTGTACTCTTAATAAATACAGATTTTCCTTCTGTTCGAAGTCGTTTAAAAACATGTGTAATATAGGATGTGGAGGAACGCGTGGCCCGGACGTTCCCGACTCCTCTGGACAAGTGGGCGCTGGCGGATGCCCGCGAGGCCGCCTCCTCCCGCCGCCGCCGAGCTCTCCTGCCCCTCGACAGGATACACCAGCTGCTGCAGAAGGTGCGCAACGCCCTAGACCTTGTGTATTGTGTGCGTGTGTGTGTCATACAAAGAGATTCCATGTTGGTGATCGAGTTATATGAACAGTTCGTTTTACCGATTTCGCTATTCATTTTAAAATATTCCAAAAAAAAATGTGTTAAATTGCTATAAAGCGATGTGCTAGCACTTAGGCTGAGATTTATTGACGTAACTTTAACAACTTAACTTTAACTTTAACTTTTTTTTTTAACTTTTTTTGCTCAGTCTTTACTAATACATTACAATTTATATTACTCAATGGATATCAAAGGATTTGGTAAGTCACCGATTTTCTCAACATGGACATGACTCTGCGAATACTATGGCTATACTCAAGTTGCTATTATATATTCAGTCTTTTTTTTAAATCAAAATGAATTTATTATTTCAGAGCTTTGCTCAGCAAAGTCGATATAGCGTCTGTAAATCTGTCTTAGTCGAATTTTTGGATTTGGAAGTAACTATTGTACTTTTTCTGACAAAAGTTCAATTGATTGTCGATGACTAATTTTTTTACACTAGCTCGACAAAGAGACTACTATGCGCTTGATGGTAAGGACGGTGTAGTCTTAAAACAAAAGCGACTGAAGGGACAACAATTTATCGAATCTCCGACATCATGTCGGCCCACATATACCGCCACAGACGATTAATAGGTATATGACCCGCCGGTTATGTTGTGAGGGCTTTTCCCGTCACAAACGTATCGACAGTTCGAAAAAAAAATCTAGGTATATAAGTTAATGAACATTTAGCGTGGTAGGTATGGTGGTAGTAACCTACCTTAGACTATAGCGCAGGATAGCGTGTAAAGATGAGATGATGAAGAAATGAAATGAAGAAGTCCAGACAGCAAGTTGATAGACGTTTAATGAAGCACAGTACAAAGTCCAGTAGGAATAATGAAGCACAAGTAAGATAAAGTTCACGACACAATAATGTAAATAACAAACACGAAAATAACAATGCGGGCGAAAACTATAAATAGCGAGCGAGTGGTGCGTGGAGGTGCGTCGAATGAGATCTCGAGACTGTTTTGACGACTGCGCGGGCAGTTGAGCGCTTGCGTTGCGTGCGCATATGCAGTTCCCCCCGCGCGCGCCTGTATCCCGCGGCTCTCTGAATTAGAGCCGTTTCCACCGCACGACACGATATTAAGAAATAAATATCAAGTGTGTTAGCACGAAATGTGTTGATAAAATTACTTAGATAAATAAGTGAAGATATAATAATGCTATTTAAAATAGTTGTTAGTGATAGGTTAGTATAGTGAAAAGAATTAGAAAATAGATAATGTTAAGGACAGAAATAAATAAATAGATAGTGAGTATGCCACAAACATAAACAAGCTGATCCCAAACGCAACATGACAAAGCGAGTCACTACGATGGACTTTACACTCATGTACTATGTCATGATCCAGTTCAGGCAATGGCTCTACCACCACAAAAGATATTTTGTAACCAGTGATGCATATTGGGAATGTATACTAAGTAAAGAGAGTTCTGATGGAGGGTAAAGTCAAATATATGATGATGCCAATAGGAGTGACGTTCTGCTCTCTCTGCCTACCTCAATAGGGATTCGGCGTGACGATAGAATATAACATAATTCCTTGAATATAAAAAGTAGAGATGCCACGAATATTCGGCAACTATTCGGTATTCGGCCTATTCGGCCACTTTTTTTGCTATTCGGTATTCGGCACAATAATACTTACTATTCGGCCGAATACCAAATCATGTAAAAAAAGACACGTTATATTACTCAAAATTATGTATTTATTTCTAAATTACAACACTTTAGTAATTAAAATTGATCAGTGGTAAGTTGTGATGGATAAAAACAAGCTTTTCAGCATTTTTTGATAGCAAACGATTACGCTTTTCATCGTAAATGTTACCAGCCTCAAAAAACAACCTCTCACACACACACACTCTCTCTCTCGCTCACACACATACTAATAAACTTATACCGTGAATATTCATATAAAAACACCCTTGAATAACCCGAACGGAAGCGCGAGTCTCACCAGAGACAAGATTTACTTAATTGGTGAGACTTATCACCCTGTGTATATGTATTATATAAGTTTTGTGTTGAAATAAAGATTATTATTATCACTAAACACGCTACTTCCAGGAATATTCGGCGCTTCGGCCGACAGCGTTGCCGAATATTCGGTATTCGGCCAATTCACTATTCGGGGCGTCACTAATAAAAAGCAAATAATTCCTCAGGAGGTGCTTCAGTACAAGATCGACATGTCGGTATCGTACTTCATGACCATGATCCTGGAGTTCGTCAGCGCCGACATATTCAAGCTGGCGGGTAACTTCGTCAAGAAGATCTCGCAGAAGTCCGGCTACGAGACGATCACCTGCAGGGACATCAAGACTGCAATGTGTGCTGACAAGGTACGCCTAACGAATTGTTGTTAGTAGCCAGTTTCGTCCTGCTGCAGGGCAAAAGACCCCCCTTCCCTTTTTCCAGTATATTTGCGCAAGGGAAGGGGCTTGAGCATTGAACCCAGCACAGCACGAAGCTTGGCGGGTGTCCGCTATGTGCAGAGAAGATGCATATGTATACCTTAGCTGGCTCGTACAGCTCAGTATAATGAAGAGTGTTTTTGGGAGTCGAAGCTGCTCGCGTCCGTAGGCTTTACCCTAGTTTCCCTACACGTGGCTCCTGGGTGGTGCTAAACGAGCAGCAGCGAGGTGGTAGGGCGCCGGTGCCCGTCTGGATCGCGACCACAGTACATGGGTGTAAAGCCCGCCATAGTGACCAGTTTCAGCTTGTCGCGTTTCGGGATCAGCTTGTGTATATCCAGTAGCTCATATACCTAGAGACCTTCAGTCGTGGTATATGTGGGCCGACATGACGATGTAGACTATCAATGGATATTTATCCTTTGATAGTCGCTTTCGTTTTTGGACTACACTGTGCTTACCATCAGGTACTCTGTAGTCACTATGTCGAGCCAGTGTAAAAAAAAAGCGAGGCATTATCCTGCCGGTAAACCCCACGGCCCATGGGAGGAAGGCATTTTCCCAGCAGAGGTACAACATCGATTAAGAAATTCGAGGTCCAGTTTTCGGAAACAGTCAATTGCGCAGGAGATATTTAAATGCATAACTGGACGCGCTGCCAGAAAAGCACTCTCTCGTCCGAGCTCCCTCGGGCCCGATGGAATGGAGAACCAGTACGATCGGGAGGGAGCGGGATGCAGGTTTGGTCGAGTTTTTCTTCTCTGAACACCTGGTTGAATTGCGGTGTTCAAGAGATACCTCAGTCGCCTTTTACGACAGCTCAGCAAGAAGAGGGGGGTGCTATTCTATTCTGCTGGCGGCCACCACGGCTTGTATGTGTATTATAGTAATGTAACAATTCACAGGTCCTAATGGATATGTTCTACCAAGAGTCGGAGCTGAGCACAACCGAAACGGGCACCGAGAGACGAGGCCGCAGGGGATCACTCACATACGCTGAACTGGTGCGAGACCTGCTGACTGATGAGAAGCACTTCCTGAGGGACCTGAACCTGATCATCAGGGTGTTCAAGGATGAGCTGGAGAAGATACTGGAACGGGACAGCAGGGTGAGTAACTTAACTATTTCTAAAGAGGGTTGCTCGGGTACGCGAGATGCTGATTGATGAAGCGCTTCTTGAGGGGTCTCAATCTGACCATCAGGGTCTTCAAAGATGAGCTATATAAGAGACTGGAACGGAATAACAGGGTGGGGTAATAAACCACTTCTAAAACTTTATGATGGACCCACATGATCTGATGGCCAAGATATTCCGGACTTGCTTGGCTAAATACTCTAAGTTGAGCTCCGAAACCACTTCTCCACAACCCTGAAAGAGCTTAATACCTGATGTATATTTTATGCTAGCTCGACAAAGCTAGATAGCTCACCTCTTTCTAAATAACATTATACAGGGATACAGGTAACTAACGCAAAACCTCTTAAGGGTGACTTTGGTAAATCAAGACTAACAACTTTTGTTTTACTACTTTTTATAATTCATTCTTTTTTTCTCCATACAAAAAAATAAATAAATCAAATTTGCAGTTCTGATCTTCTTAACACTCTGAAAGGCGGCGCGACGCAACCGGGGCAGACGATTTCGTAGCGTCTGCTGACTGAACTTTAAACATAGAGCTAACGATTGATAGAAATCCCTACTAAAACTAAATAAATATATATTATAGGATGTGTTAAGTTTTGGCAAAAGTCATAGAACAACAGTTGTTAGTCTTGATGTACCTAAGTTACCTTTAAGAGGTTTGGCGTTAGCTACCGGTAACGTTGTATAACACATAGAAAAAATGGATTAATAAATATGTTTTTTTTAATGCTTGTATCTTTGGCCCCGGCAGACGATCTCATTGATCTTCGGCAACATTGTGGACATATACGAATTGACGGTGACACTCCTGGGCAACCTGGAGGACGCTATGGAAATGTCTCAGGACTCTCCCACCCCATACATCGGAAGCTGTTTCGAAGGTAACGTACTTTCGTATCATCGGCAATAATTACCGGCTTATAAGAGTTCATGGTTTCTACATGGGGCTCGGTATTCACCTATACAATACAATACCTGAAGACATCTTGGAGTTATCACTATTGAAATTAAAAAAAAAAAAAAAGGATTACAATTCAATTGCTAAGATAGTGATGTTATGCCATCAATAACTGTTTAAATGATAAAAGTCCGTCTATTAATAGTAAAGAAAAACCTGCATTTGACTTTTTCTATACTGGCTTGACAAAGTGACTACAGAGTACCTGATGGTAAGTACAGTGTAGTACAAAAACGAAAGCGACCATCAAAGGATGAAAATCCATTGATAGTCTGCATCGTCATGTCGGCCCACATATACCACGACTGAAGGTCTCTAGGTATATGAGCTACTGGATGTTTAAAATAGTTTAAGCGTTAAAATTAATCATTTCCGCTCATTAAGTATCTTTAAACTAGATGGCGCTACAACCGAATTATGACTAACAATTGTTTCGTTACACAAAATTGTAAATTTATGCTGAATTTTAATACATCGCAGTTCGACAGTATGGTTTTTTATTTGAACATCCAGCGTCTTCCCGAAACGCGACAGGCCAAAGCAATTCACTATGATGGTCTTTACACTTGAGTACTTTGTTCATGACCTAATTCGGACAATCATCCTGTGACCATAAAAAAATACAAACATGTGCAAATATCTCTTCACGGTTCGTTTTAAGGAGCCCATATCATAAGACCATTGGAACTCGCTCGCCGGGAGACCATTCCACAGCTCAAGGACTTGGCTGCAGTAAGAGTTAGAGAACTTCTCGGTTCTAGCCGGGATGTGAGTTACCCGTATAGCTGTGACTCCGTAAACCCACGCGTGTGGTTGTGCTATGGAAGAGAGAGGCTGGAACAAACAACTCTTCAGAACACTCGCCATGATATAGACTAGGGATGTAACGGAGGCAGTTTTATCGGAACCGGAGTCGGAGGCAATGTCAGTCACAAGTGACGGCAGAATAAAATTGTTTTATTAAGGGACAAATAAAAACATTATTCATTGAACCTTTTACATTATAAAGTGATAAATTTACAAATACAAAGACAATAAAAATTACTGTGTTCCTTATTAACATTTTCCCATTAACAGTGAACAAATTAAATCGAAGTTGCTCCAGGGTGGCTTTTGTTTTAATTTGTATTTTACTTAATTTAATGTAAACGTAAAATAAAAAAAAACCTTTTAGTAATAAATTTAAATGTACATTTAGTTTTAAATATAATAATTTTAATCATATTTTTCTAATCTAAATTTTTAAAAATGTCTTCTACAAATTAAGTAGCACTGATTGTTCGATTAATTGATATTATGTTTCAACAACATATAAAATGACATGAATTGACTACAACAGTGCTGGTGACCTCCGATGAATACCTCTGATTAAAAAGTTTCGGAACCGAAGTCGGAACCGAAGGTGTAATAACAATCGGAAGTTCCGACTTATCGGAGTCGGAGTCGAAGCTCCGTAACATCCCTGTTATAGACGGTAGAGGACGCTCAGTGAGGGAATATCCCTGCGGAACTGGAGCAGTCCATAATGCTTAGTAAAGTCTGGATCACAATGCGGACAGCCCTTTGCTGCAACCTATCCAGATAGTCGAGTAAGTACTGGGCAGAACAGTGCCAGAGATGCGACCAATATTCCACGCAGGGCCTGACCTGGGCCTTATACAATAGACATAACTGATGTGGCGTTGATTATTCAATTACCTGGTTGATTTCTAATATTATTTGTTAAAAATTCATCTATACTAATATTATAAAGCTGAAGAGTTTGTTTGTTTGTTTGAACGCGCTAATCTCAGGAACTACTGGTTCGAATTGAAAATGTTTTGTGTTGAATAGACCATTTATCGAGGAAGGCTTTAGGCTATATAACATCACGGTGCAACTATTAGGAGCGAAGAAATAATGGAAAATGTGAAAAAAACGAGGAAAATTATTCATCCTTGAGGGTTCCATTGCGTGCGCTGCGAAAACGGTTCAAGATACCAAAAATATATGTATTAAAGTATTATTCCTCTTGATATAATCTAAAAAAATGTCCACGACAGTATATGTCTATCTTTTAAGATTAAGTCACTAGAACCGTTTTTATGGCAAACAAATTTGGTCGAAATTAATGCATTATTTGTTAAGAGTTGTATCAACGTAATAATATTAATCTTTATCCAAATAAATTTGTTGTTGATTAAGAACATTTAATTGTGAACAAAATTGTCTTCGACATCACTTAATTTCAATGAACATCTTACAAGATATTACAATAACTTATATAGCAAAACAACGATTGCCGGATCAGCTAGTACATTTATAAATTAAAGGCTTCCATATCATAAGACCGTGTAGTTGCAAGTTCATGAGATCTCTTTCTTACCGATGGCAGAATTAGCGGAGGTGGAGGAGTTCCGAGCGTACGTGCGCTACGCGAACATCGTCACCAGGAAAGAGTCGCGCGAGGCCTTGCAGAATATTGTCGACGATCCAATCGTAAGTCTGTTTCACCCTGACTACAGCTTATTCAAATCGGAAATTAAGAGATCCTTAGATGGATAGAAGTCACTGACGTAGCCCGGAGGATCAGCAAGTTGAAGAGGCGGTGCGTAGAACACTGCTTTTCAGTAGGACACGCTTGACCTCAAACACCTGGTGAAGGGTGGAGATGAGTCTGATGAGATAGACCGCGTTCGCCAAGAAAAATCCTATTCACTCATCTTTTAAAAGCTCTCAATTCATAAGACCGTGGGAATATGCTCATTGGAAGGATATCCCCTTCTTGTCTGTTCGCATGATGATTGCAGAATCGAATCCATCCGTCACGGTATCCAGTGGTTTTATGAAGTAGTGGGGCCCCTGAGAACACACTCCACTGTACAACCGGTAAAAGACTGCAAGGCAGAGGCAACTGTACTTCGATAGAGATAACTGGTAGGGCGGATGGGCCAGATTTCTCGAGTGGAGTCCACGCACTGACGAACGGAGTGCGAGACGTCCACCAGCAAGGTAGATAGACGATAAAAAGACCGGTTGAGAAGACCTTTGTAGCTTCACTGGACCTACTTTGAATTTTCTTACGCTTTGCTCAGTCATTGCTTTTTTTTACTCTGGTGGACTAGTCTCTGGTCTCTTTTCCAGATTAAGTACGAATTTAGTTACCCACCACGGTACGGTATGGTTACGGTTTAGTTGCTCACCAGTTAAGGCAAACATAGTGAGGAAGCTCGCATAGATTCTAATAGAAATGTCACGTGTACTAGTGCTGTGAGAACGGCGATCAGCTGCGCCACTGGTCACGTTGGGCACGACATAAAAAAATAAATAATAAAAACATTTATTTGACACACAACATACAACACAGAATAGGTAAATAAAAACATAAAACAACAAAAGCAAATGCCCTGTGTTGTGATGATGCGCCAAAGGGAAGTCAGCTCAGTAAATGCTAAGTGGCCAGCCGAGCCACCCAGCGCTGATTTTCAGCTGACATCCATTTATTGCGTAGACGCGCAGAAAACAGCAAGGAAGGGATCAATATAATACAGATACACAGCATTAGAGACTAAAATTCAAAGTATCATAGATGGACATGTTAGGGTAAAGTGGATACAGCCACTAATGTATCTCTGCTCACTCCAAAAGAGATGTAGAGCGATCTTACAATTCGGTCGAATGCGCTCGGAATCATTTGTAATAAGCGTTAATTAAGAAACGTGTGCCTGTGGGATGGTTTTATACATTAAACCGCTTTTTTATTCGTAAGGGCTATTTATTTGTTATTATTTATTTAATTATGGGCTATCAACAGTCCCATGTCATTTTACATTCAAAATGAGATCGCATGCACAATATAATTGTCTACAATGGATACTAATAAGAGATAGCCACAGCATGGCTCAAAAGCATTGACTAACAGTATCAAAACAAAAAATTAAAATCAATACACCATAAAGAAAAAAATAACCTAGACAATAATACCTACAATTTAAATTAAAAATTATCACACAAAGGATACAACACCAAGAACAAAGCCAAGCTCAACACACCAGCTCACTGATTTTCCTCTTGAAGGCCGGCATCGAATCCGAAAATATATCAATACTCTTGTCCCCGGCCACGCACCCCTTATACAGCCCTGGCACTACAGAGAAGTGACCAAGGCTGGTTGGCTATGACAGGGCGAGGGGTACATGTGTTGGCACTACAGAAAAGTGACCAAGGCTGGTTGGCTATGAAAGGGCCAGGGGTACATGTGTTCTGTTGAATTTGCAGGTGTCGGAGAGGCTGGCCACGGCGGGCCACGGGTTCAGGCTCGCGGTGAAGTACTACCTGCCGAAGCTGCTGCTGGCGCCCGTCGCGCACGTGTTCCTCTACCACAACTACGTGCTGGCGCTGCTGCAGATAGCGCCCGCCTCCGACGACCGGGAGAGCTTCAAGCAGGTGATGATGTTTTTTTTTTTTTTTTTTTTCGGCGTGTCCTACGTTAGTGGCCTGGGAAAGACCTTCACAACAAAACCGGACTTGGTGGGCGAACGCAGAGGGCGCTCAGCCAGCGAAATTTATGGGTTGGGCGGCTACGCAAGGGCACCCCTGTGGGTACGGACCTCGACTTGGGCGGCCGGCCAGTTGAGAAACGAACTTAACGGTGATCTACCAGCGTTTCGGAAGCGACTACCTTGAGAAGAAACGCCGAAAGAAACTCAAGGCTGCGTCGGAAAGTGATGATGTCCCGGCCGGGTTCGGCCGCGGCGACTGTTTCAACGCCGATTGAGAAAATCGAGGTCCAGTTCACGGAAACAGTCAATTGCGCAGGAGATATTTAAGTGCATAGCTGGACGCGCAGCCAGAGAAGCACTCTCTCGTCCGAGCTCCCTCGGGCCCGATGGAATGGAGAGCCAGTACGATCGGGAGGGAGCGGGATGCAGGTTTGGTCGAGTTTTCCTTCTCTGAGCACCTGGTTGAATTGCGGTGTTAAAGGGATACCTTAGTCGCCTTTTACGACACCGCGGCAAGAAGAGGGGGGTGCTATTTTATTCTGACACACACACTGAGGTTTGTGTGGTTTTTTTGAGGTACACACTCTGACATACTCTGAACTCGAGCCATTCTTTTTTTTTTAATGACCTGGGGGACAATCTTTCATAGAACTTTAAGGACAGTGACTCTGGAGCAGTAGCGTTCATTTCATAAATGCATAAAAGCATTGCATGCTCTTACGATAAATAAGTCTGGAATAAATACCTTTAATTTAAATTAAAAAAAAAGGAACCCTTTATATTCATATCTATTCTATTTTCGCGCCATCTATCTTCCCTATGAAAGTAATATCATATTTATTATCATCATATAATATTCACATTGATTATGTGAATCTGCCTACCCAACCTGCCCAAATACTCTATGCACGTCACTCCTAATGACTAAAAACCCAGGGGTGTTTCCCCTCAAATCACTCTACCCAGGCCTGGGAAACTTTATTATTCCAGTTACCTGGGGAGCGAATTGCATGTGTGTAAGCTCCTCTGGAAGAGGTGGGTGTAAAGAGCCCACCGCACCAGACCTCTTTATCAGGCGGCGCCGTCTCCGTCTCATCCGGGCAGCAGACCCCCCTCAAGTCTACTTTATTAGTTTTGTAACCCGGAGGGAAATACAGAAGATATACTATATTTTTAATAATTGTGGAACCGCCGTGAATTTGCAGGGTTCCGTGGAATTTAAAAGTGGACTGTAATTTTTCTAGGTCTTGGCTCATGCGATATAACTGTTGCCACCCACCTGTTAGGATGTTCAGCAGTCCTGACGATATGTGATGTCCCTTCCACAACACAGTATTTGTATAAAAAACCAAAATATATATTATTAAAGTGCACCGTCGACGCATGTGTCTTGATTGTAAGACGACCGATTTTTCAATGGTTTAACAAACTACCCCCCCCACCCCCCCACCCCCTCGGACTGGATGGCAATCAAACGCAACAATAGCCAGACAAAGTAAGGACTATTATCTGTGGCGTTACCAAATTGTTTGGCTATAATATCATGTTCTTTTTTGTCTCGCAGGTGGAATGCAACCTTCATCCGATAAAGAAGTTGCTGATTACGGCTCTAGGAAACGGACCAAAGATGTGAGTGTGTAGTTTCTTCAATCATTTGCACTTATAGGTTTATGCTTGACCCCAATCACATGTTTTACTTTAAATGTGCAGTGTTATAAGGACAAGTTTCCGTAAAAATTTTTTGCAAGGACATAAATAATACTGTTGTCCGGGAAAGGTCTTTACAACGTTACCAGGCTTAGAGGGCAAACAGTGAAAGTGCTCAGCCAACGAATTTATGGGTTGTATGGGTTGATGGGCTAAATGTAATCAAATTAATGAAAATGATTACGATTACATTTTACGTTTTTTACCATTAATATGACTGCATTTCGCTCATCTATGTTTTAAACACTACAAAATCCCAGATTGTATACACATTTATGATTTCTTAATGTTTTAAATGGATTTAGTCATGATTACAGAGCAAGAGAATTAAAATTACAACTTCATTTTGTAATCGTTGTTCATTCGATGTAGACTATCAATGGATTTTCATCCTTTGATAGTCGCTTTCGTTTTTGGACTACACTGTACTTACCATCAGGTACTCTGTAGTCACTATGGCGAGCCAGGGTAAAAAAAATAAATAAAAAATCAGATTACATTTTGCCCATCTCCGGGTTGTATGACAATGCAAGGAACTGCTCCCTGTGGGTACGGAGAGAACCCAACGATGATGGACTAGCGTTTCGTAAGCGATTAATTTGATTAAAGGCAACCTTCGAGTGGCCTGTTGCTCGAACGTTACAATTATATGATGCCGTAAGGTCTCAGTTTACAACGAACAACTAGTCTTTTTTTTTACACTGGCTCGACATAGTGACTACAGAGTACCTGATGGTAAGTACAGTGTAATCCAAAAACGAGAGCGACCATCAAAGGATGAAAATCCATTGATAGTCTACATCGTCATGTCGGCCCACATATACCGCGACTGAAGGTCTCTAGGTATATGAGCTACTGGATATACACAAGCTGATCCCGAAACGCGACAAGCCGAAACGGGTCACTATGACGGGCTTTAAACCCATGTACTGTGGTCGCGATCCAGACGGGCACCGGCGCCCTACCACCTCGCTGCTGCTCGTTTAGCACCACCCAGGAGTCACGTGTAGAGAAACTAGGGTACAGCCTACGGACGCGAGCAGCTTTGACTTCCAAAAGTAAAGTCATTGTATATCTGTTTGTTTTCAATTTTCAGTTACGTAACACTTTGCGTAGTTTTGATAGAGTATTTTGTGATATTTCAGGGATGCGACGCTGCGCATGGCCAGCCGGGCGCGCCGGCAGCTCGCCATAGAGAAATGCAACGAGCTCGCGAGGATTGTGGACAACTGGGACAACAAGGACATCGGCCAGTGCTGTAACGAATTCATCAGGGGTACGGTCATTCTGATAACAAATCCACTTCGCGCTTATATCTCCTGCCCAACGTGACCAGTGGCGCAGCTGATCGCCGTTCTCACAGCAGTGGTACACATGACACTTCTATTAAATGCCATGCTGGTTTCTTCACTGTGTGGTACTAAGATCGAAGTTTATAGGGAACAATTTGTATTAAACCAGGGAAGCGCCGCTAGCTCTGGATTTACACGTGATTAATTAAAAGTCAGTAGCGTTACTTCCATAGATGCAAGAATGCATTGCATACCCTAATGATAAACAAGTCTGGGGTACAGCCACATCTATTCCACGAGCCAACGAAACGTTCTAACTGCGCCTGCCAGGCTACACTTGCTAGATGTGTGCACACATACAACACGAGAACACCACATGTAGATATTTCCCACGAGAGCAGCGGGTCCTTCAGGAAGAGAGTAGTCGAGGCTATCGGGCCGTTTCCGGACAGGGACAGTTAACATACACATTTATACACACACACACTAAGTCACATACACGAAGTACACAACCAAACTACACATTTCACATATAAATTTTACTAGCTTAATAACTTTTAATAACTTTATTTCATAACTATTATTTGAATCGCATTTAATACTCTCATATAACCTTGTTACACAAATCATCTTGGTTAATCCGATTTTTTGTACGTTTTCCTGTATTAAATTATAAAATTATATACTGTAGATTTGTGAATGAATAAAATAAATAAATAAAGAAAATACATTGCTTAAAGTTAAACAAAAAAAAGGAACCAGTTATATTGATATCTATTCTATATCCATGTCATTTATGTCTCCTATGAAAGCAATATAATATTTACTATCATAATATAATATTCAAATTAATTACCTGAATTCTGCTTACCCTGTCCAAGTACTGTATTCACGTCACTGTTAAAAGTAGAGCGTTCGTTCCGGCTCAGTGACAATGATATAGGTCAAAGACCTCGCCTGGATACTGGACGCCGAGGGCAGGCTAGACGCCGAGCTCTGCCCAGTTCGCTGTATACAATTAGAGAATAATGAAAAGTCATGTTGTTCAAAAGAAGATTGAGTAGACTGATAAGCGTGGTTGGATCCTCTGTTGATAAGTGTATGACTGCTAAGGATCGGTAGTGGAGTGCCACAGGGATATTGAGACAGGAGGACGAGTAACTTTTTTATATACATGTTACGCGGGCCGGGATAAGTCTTAGGACCGTCCCGGCCGCGAAGGGGTAGGCAGCCGGGGTGTGCCGGACTTTTACCAGCTAAAAACCCCAAGGTGACTACTTCTGCGAATTAGTGGGGACTGCGGGTCCTGTAATCAAATCGCCGCAGCCCCACTACGCCGCGCCTGACAGGCACAATCACGGGGGGGAGACGCCACCTCCCCCGATATCACCTAGTGTATACGCTATTTAACATTTATCGCATAACCTACACTCACTCGCACATACACTATCCCTCTCTTTCCTAACGCTCCATCCCTTCCTTTCCCACCTTAGGCTGGCCACCGAAAAAAAAAGGATGGAACGTCAGTTCTTAAAGAAAACTCAGGAATCCTAACAAGCTTCTCTCGTATAAAAATAAAAACCAAAAAAAAAGTCGCTAGCACTCCGCGATCGTAAAAACGCGTAGTGAAAACCGTAACTTTTCACCAAGGGGATTGAGGAGAAGAACCAGCCAAGGTAAGTCCTTGAAATTATCCTCCACCTAGTATACTTCAGCAGAGCGCGTCACAACTAGTGATGAATATTCCCGGGAATTTTCCCAAAGTGCCCAGCACTTCCGCGAACATTTCGTAAATTCCCGGGAATATTCCCCATACAAGTTTTGGGCACTTTGGGAAAATTCCCGGGCATTTTCATCACTAGTCACAACGCACCGCCGTCTTGTCGGGGGTCGCTGACCGGTCGCTCAGAGCCCCCACCCTGAACAGCCACAACCCCCTAAGGCATCAGCTGGCCGGTCGTGGTTCGACCGATCCGCTGGGACTGATATGCCGGGGCGGTTGTCGACAGCCCGGCGTCTTCTTCGAGCGGCCTTCTGCCGTTCTCGCTCTGCGGCCTCCTTCTGGGACATGACTTCCTCACAGAAGGAGGCCGCGGCCCTCCAGTTGTCATGCCCTGCCAGCATGGCCGACACCACTGCCGGCAGGGAGAGGTCGTGTCCGATCCGGGATAACTCTTAACTTATGCCGTTGCACAAAATGCACCCTCGTAGGCGGGATTATTTATAAATAAAAAGAAGATTGCGATAATTGAGACGATGAGAAAAGTACTTACCGAGCAGCGGTATTCCAGGCATTTTACAACCACTCACTATGTATGTATGATTGTGAATGTTGAGTATGGTTTTGAGAAGGATTTGTGTGTGTTGCGAGTTTAACGTAATTATAAATGCGATTATAATGTACTAGCTGATCCGGCAAACGTTGTTTTGCTATATAAGTTATAGTAATATCTTCTAAGATGTTCATTGAAATTAAGTGATGTCAAAGACAATTTTGTTCACAATTAAATACTCTTAATCAACAACACATTTATTTGGATAAAGATTAATATTATTACGTTGATACAAGTCTTAACAAATAATGCATTAATTTCGACCAAATTTGTTTACCATAAAAACGGTTCTAGTGACTTAAATCTTAAAAGATAGACATATGCTGTCGCGGACATTTTTTTAGATCATTTCAAGAGGAATAATTCTTTCTTACATATATTTTTGGTATCTTGAACCGTTTTTGCAGCGCACGCAATGGAAGCCCTCAAGGATGAATAATTTTCCCCGTTTTATTAACATTTTCCATTATTTCTTCGTTCCTAATAATTGCATCGTGATGTTATATAGCCTAAAGCCTTCCTCGATAAATGGTCTATTCAACTCAAAAAGAATTTTTCAATTCGAACCAGTAGTTCCTGAGATTAGCGCGTTCAAACAAACAAACAAACTCTTCAGCTTTATAATATTAGTATAGATAAGGATGCGATGCGATGTTATTAAGTTTTAAAAAGAATGCGATGCGGAGTTTGATTTAAAATGCGAGAACGTTAAGAAAAGTGAGAAAGAATGTAGTACGCCAGATGGCGTTGGGGATTCGGTGCGTTTACATTATTAATATTTGATGTTCTGGAGTTGCGCCTTAGCTCTTTTTTTACTTCCTTTAAAAAAAACCATACAGCATTTGACGTGCTCTGCCTGTCTCTTTTCACTAAGATATAGTAAAATGTGGAGCATCGGCGTAGAGTAGCCAGCCTCGCGGTCTTTTACCGGTTGCACAGTGGAGAGTGTTCTCAGGAGCTACATTCTTTGACTCCACCAGCCCCATTCCATCGTAAAACCACTAGACAGATAGCTGTCAGATACCATCAACGTGTAGTGGAAATTCTTTATGTCCGCAAGAATAAACTCGCTTCTTCATTTATCATGCGAACGGCTAAGGAGTGGAAGATATTTTCAGCGGCCATATCTCCGTGGTCTTATGACTTGGGAGTCTTTAAGAGAAGAGTGAATAGGAATTTGTTGGGCGGACGCGGTCCATCGTCGGACTCATCTGCACGTTCAATCAGGTGTGATTGAGGTCAAGCGTGCGCCCGCAAATAAGAAAATAAAGATGTGTTTTTGTTTCAGAGGACACGTTATCGAAAATAGGTCCCGGCAAGAGAATAGCTGAGCGGAGAGCGTATCTATTCGACGGGCTGCTCCTACTGTGCAAGCCCATCACGAGTCTGGTGAGTCTCTCTTCGGTGAGTGTGAGTTGGAGAGGAATAAAAAAGGAATGTGGGAACGAACTTACTTGTGGTTCGACCCCGATCCAGGGCGCTGGTTCACGCGTTGTGGGTTATGATGAGTTTGAAAGGCGTAGAGCGTTCGAATTGTCATTGATTTTGCACAGTACATAGCGTTATAGCGTTTTAAGAGAGTTTTCAAGCGCAAATTTCAACCAAGTGCGTTACGGTTTAGGCGAAGCGTTCGAACCGAGAGAGGATACGGATGAGGGTGGTAGATAAAAAGTTGAGTGTGTGGTGCTAGTGTGAAAAATCTATTATATAAAAATAAGACCGGTTTTCCTTCCTGACGCTATAACTCCAGAACGCACGAACCGATTTCCACGGTTTTGCATTCGTTGGAAAGGTCTCGGGCTCCGTGAGCTTTCAACGAAAAATTTCAACAGAAAAGCAGGAAAATGGGGAAAATCATACATAGCACGTACTACAAACCAATACGGTTTTGCATTGTGTTGGAGCAGATCGCACCAGTATTTTAAGTAGACGGCGCCGATGCGTTATACATTGTTTGACAGCTACTCATTGTACTCTGCTCAGTTAATTTCATGTGACATTTATTACGCGCACGTTCTTTCAAACGCTAACTAAAAACCAAAACGAAGCCATCTGGTGGCGCAACGAAGTTCGCCGGGTTTGCTAGTTGGTAATATAAAGGAATATATATTAAAATATTATAAATATAAAATAAGGAATAAAATATGACGGCGCCACTGCGCTTTAAGAGTGTCTAGAAACGTCAACAGTAATAATGGACATTTGGAATAGTGGGGTTTGACGTTTCCCCACTCTGACGCAACTTCAGGCTCTTTTATAGGCGCGCAGGGGCGGACGGATCAGAATCCATCGGCCCCTCTGGTAAGCAAGACGTGCCTGGTGGAGCGTCACCACTGTATCAATATCGAAAGTGCTGATTTTTATTGCTATTAATATTTTGTCAAATAATCATTGAGTAGTGTAAAGTATTGGATTAATCTGTATCGAAATATTTATACGTGATAGATAATTAATAAAATTTTAGTAATAATAGTATTATAGTAATCATCCAAGATTAAAACTTACTATTGTGAACGTACTATATAAGGTTAACTTTAATAATTCTTTATATACACACTAGCTGTCCCGGCAGACCTTGTTCTGCCCTATTTCTCTAAAACAAAGTCATATTGTTTTTTTTAATGTTAATAGCCTCTCCGTCAGATTTTTTTGAAAATTGTTTGAAAGAACCTGGCCTTAATGCTATATGTATAAAAATTGACAAATATTGACATTATGGTAAAAGTCCGTATTATGAGACACATTTTCAGGTTGGCCGTACATTACCGCTATTATATAATCTGTTTAAGTCAAAAATACTATTTAAATCGTATCATACAATTGTCTTATGATTATTTAATTAATATAGCTAGTTTTTATTGAATGTTAATTTGTAAAAATAATATTAATAGCCTTTTATGAGAGGAACCTCTATGTCCCTATTTATGAGACACTTAAAAAGTAGATGGCCCCAATGTCTCATGATGTATGTCCCTATTTTTGAGACACTTTAGAAATCAATAAGACTCATTTTAAAATAACTATTTATTAATTTTAAATCACAATACTTATAAAATAGATAATAAACTTGAATCTGAAATAACAAATAATTAGTCTTTACTAAATTAAATGAGAAATAATTAAAAATTATAAAAATATTTAATTCACTTTTCTTCTTTAATTTTCTTCTGCAGTTCTTTTACTTTGTCCATCAGTTTTTTCTTTTCTTCTTGTAACTTTTTTTTATTACTTATAGGCGAACGCTTGACCTCAATCACACCTGGTGGAAGGTGAAGATGAGTCCGACGATGAACCGCGTTTGCCCAGCAAATGCCTATTCACTCTTCTCTTAAAGACTCCCAGGTCATAACATCGCGGAAATACTGCCTCTGAAAGCGTATTCCATTCTTTAGCCGTTCGTATGATGATTGTAGAAGCGAATCTTTTCGTGCGAATATAAGGAACATCCACCACATACGGATGGTATCCCACACGATGTCCAAGTGGTTTGCGGTGGAATGGTGTACCTTTTTCTTCCAACACACTCTCTGCTTCAGGACAGAGGAGTAAACTGCTTTCATCACAGTTAAAAATTCTTGTAGAAGAAATACTACATACATTTTTACTTTCAAAATACGCTCCAGACTTTTTAAACCACTCTTGCAATTCTTCACAAGTGACAGCTGCTCTTGTAACACACAAATGTTGGGGTTTCGTTATAGCTAATTCTGAATGATGTTTTCTAAACCCTTCATACCAGTGGCGACTAGGACGACTATCTGTAAACGGAGTTTTTACAGCTAATTTTTGGACATATTTTTGAACACAATCCAATAACTCAGTTTTTGTTACAGGTGCTCCCATTGCAGCCCTGTCCAGCACCCATTTGACAATATCATCTTCTTCCTGAGACGATAAGACTGTTTCTGGTTCTGATTTTTTTTTATCTCATCTAGTCCAATACTTTCATTCCTGGTACGAGTAGCCACAGGTACTCCGAAGGCAACGGCTGCTCTCCGTAATGATGACCCAATATCTTTTATTGCTTTGAAAGCATTTTCTACATCTATTGGGTCATATTTAAGTCTTTTATCAATCACTTTTGAACACAACACTTTCTTTTTTGCTGATTGAGACGGCTGTTGTTTCCCCATTACTCCGATTTTCAATAATTTTTTGTTTTACTGTTCACTTTTGACACGTAACCTAAAATATTTCATAAATTAATAAAAGTATAAAAAAACTTATTTTAAATAATTCATTAAATTCAAATAAATAATTAAGATAAAGGTCAGCGAGGTCCGCTTCGGTACTTTCGGACTTGGTGTGTGCTGGGCTACTTGCCCAGTCGACGTCGCCAATTTGGTGATGGAGCGCGGATTGCGGGTGAACGGTTGGGTAAAAGCCCAGATCCGTCTGACAGAGCCTCGCGTGCTTCGGTGTTTCCGCTGTTTGGAATCCGGGCACGTGAGCCAAAAGTGCAGGTCCGGAACGGAGCGAAGCGGACTTTGCCACCGCTGTTCTAAGCCGGGCCTCAAGGCCCAGGAATGCGACGGGCGGGCCTATTGCTTGGTGTGCGCCGCTGCGGGCAAACCTGCCGGCCATCGCGTCGGCAACCCAGCGTGTGCCGCCGCAAAGAGGCCCGTCCGCAAACGGAGAGGGGTCGTCTACCACAGAGACGCCCAAAATGCCGCCCCCGCGGCATTGGAGACACAGGAGGAATCTACGATTGCTCCTGTACCGCGGGAGGAAGACCACGCTTCGGCTCCGCCGAACTTCTTGCGAGGTCCTTCCTACGGAGGGTCGGGCTGTCTGGCTGAGGGGCCAGCTGTCTGACAATGCTCCGGTGGTGTAGTGTGTGGTCCCACACACCACAAGGCGGTGGGGAGGCGACCATCTGCCTCGCCTACTTTCACGGCGAACTCGTAATGGTGCGACGCGTAGGGCCGGACTCTGGGAAGGCGAGCAGACATACCCCTCGGCCCTAGAGCGCTTGACGGACCACCCCGGGGGTTTTAGTCGGTAAAAGTCCGGCATACCGGGGGGTGGCCCTAACCACCCCCTTACGATCCATGAGGATTTCCCCGGGTTAATAAAAAAAAATTAAGAAAAAAAAAACATGCAAAATTAATGTTTTGATTTTAGGTTAGGTTTTGAAATTAACGTAATTAAATTGAAAATACTTACTCAGAAATAACTATTTGAAGTTATGCTGATAAATAATTTGTTATATTTAATCATTTTACTTTTTTAATACTAAAAATGATTGATATTTTAATTAAAAACGCATAACAGTACACTGTCTCATTAATGGGGACAATCATAAGACTTGATGTCCGTATTGAGTGATACGCGGTGTAAAGTGTTCCATATACCGGTACGTCTACGTTAACAAATGTCGGTATTGTGAGACACTCAGAAATAAAATAATATTGCTATAAATTAACATAAATTCAAATAACATACAATATCTATAATTTATAAGCTTTTAGATAACACTTACATTATGTATATAAATATAATAAAATATATAATTTTATCCAAGTAAAAAACTGTAGTAGTGGTTATCGTTAAACAATTTTAAGCCACGGTTTTGAATGCTAACAACAAACCTCATACTTTTTTAATTATTTATTAAAACATACAACTAATAATTAACAATTAGACTCGTTAATTTCTTTCAAAAACGATAAAATTATGTGTTTATTATATTTTTTAAAAGTATAATTTGGTATTCTTTTTATAAATTATTATATTCACATTGTGTATCATAAATAGGGACAGTGTCTCATAATATGGACTTCTACCGTAATATTTATACGTCACTCAATTGTTTTGCCTTCCCGGAACCCGTCCACTGACATTTAAACTTTATGGTATGGTGTTAAAGTTCAAATTGGCTTTTAAATATTATTACGAATTTTTTGTATGAGAATATAGAAAAGTGTTGTTTTTAGACAGTTGCAGGGATTTTTTAAAAAAATTCTCTCCGTAATAACCTTTCCCAGACTTCAACAAACACAACAAAAAAGAAATCAGCCAAATCGGTTTAGTCGTTCTCGAGTTTCGCGCTTATCAAGACATAGCTGATCCGGCAAACGTAGTTTTGCTATATAAGTTATTGTAATATCTTCTATGATGTTCATTGAAATTAAGTGATGTCAAAGACAATTTTGTTCATAATTAAATACTCTTTATCAACAAAACATTTATTTGGATAAAGATTAACATTATTACGTTGATACAACTCTTAACAAATAATACATTAATTTCGACCAAATTTGTTTACCATAAAAACGGTTCTAGTGACTTTATCTTAAAAGATAAACATATACTGTCGCGGACATTTTTTTAGATCATCTCAAGAGGAATAATTCTTTCTTACATATATTTTTGGTATCTTGAACCGTTTTTGCAGCGCACGCAATGGAAGCCCTCAAGGATAAAAAAATTTGCCCGTTTTTTTCACATTTTTCATTATTTCTTCGCTTCTAATAATTGCATCGTGATGTTATATAGCCTATAGCCTTCCTCGATAAATGGTCTATTCAACTCAAAAAGAATTTTTCAATTCGAACCAGTAGTTCCAGAGATTAGCGCGTTCAAACAAACAAACAAACAAACAAACAAACAAACTCTTCAGCTTTATAATATTAGTATAGATTTACTGCAAATTATAAATTAATGATATTCTTTCTCATTTTGTCCCTTCAGCTTAAAACTAATCTAACATATCGCAGCGGTCTAAGATCGTTTTAAAATTAGGACAACAGATGTTGACAGCTTGTTGGGAGCATTCTTTGACGGCCGGATGGAGTCTCAGCCTATGTAATTACAGACTGGTTAATGGGAACTGAGTAAAACGTATCCACCTTTGAATTTTAGCCATATATTGTATGAGATTATATTGTTTCTAAGATATCATCACTGACTACTCGTATCATAATTTTAGTACAAATGGCTATACATCAATGGCACAAATATAATATCAGTTCAATAAGACTAATTTCGCTTTATTTTTAACGGCAACAATAATCGAAGATCATTCATGAAACGGCAATAAAATTGTCATTACGATTTCAGATATGACAATTGACAAACATTTAGAGGTTGTGATAAAACAAAACAAACTGATTATTCTCTTAGATGCAAGATTTAGATCTTGATATCTATACTTAGGAATACGTATAATATAGAACCAGGTGGTGTATTTGCGTCCGTACAATATGTTTCTTGTGTTTGCTAATGAAAGTTATATTTAGGTCTTGCAAATCGGATGTGTTAGAACTAAGTCCATAGTTACAGGCTGGAAAATTATTCGTTTTCATTACTAAAGTTGACAGCCCGCCTACCTACGATCGCTCGGCAGCCAGATGGATCCCGAAAATTGTGATAATGGCAACGTGCCGTTAAATAAATATAAATTAATAATAAACAGCGTAAACAGTCTTTATTTTCTATATCAAAAAGCAGACTTACTTGCTGTGACTGTGATGACCTGGTGAACAAAGGATCGGTATCCATGCGCGAACCCACGGGAGGTTCCTACCTTGGCATGTACTTTTGAATTTTTTCAGATTTTTTTTAATATTGACTCTACAAAGTGCGACTACTTGAAAGTACAATATAGTCCAAGATCCACCTTTTAACTAGCTAAAGGGGAGAGAAATAATCGGCTCAGGTCTGAATTGGAGTGTCGTTACATTGTCATCTAATTGCTTGCACAGTTAATGCAATCTAATTCGACGGCCTCCTTAACCTGTTAACTGGGTATGACGAAATATTTCGTCATACATAAAAGCCTACTGCAATGGGCATGACGACATTTTTCGTCATGGAAATTAATCGTAATATGTTAAATATTTTACCAAAATAAATAAAAACCATAAGTTAAAAACGATATTATTTTATTATTTGAGATGCGATATTACTTATCGCTGCGAACAAAAAGTCTCCATTCTGAAACCTGCTGAGCAATAGCTAATTCCCCGGTTAACAGGTTAAATGCCTTCTTGAAGTTAATGTTACGCCCGTCAACTCTCCCTTGTGATAGTGATGAGCTCCTGGATTCATATTTTCACGAATCCAGGTCAGAGGCAGTTCCAAATGCAGTTGCCCAATGCATCGCATGACCTTTTGTAACGATATGAATGAAGCCACGCTTCCTTGCTCCAGGTGGGCGTGAACAGCAGCAGCGGGAGTGGAGGGTCGAGTGGAGTCCAGCAGTTGAAGCTGAAAGAGAAGCTGCATGTGAGGAAGCTGGAGCTCGTTGACCGACCTGACACCGATGGTAAGTTGTTCACCAGATCCAGGCTGGGCGTAGCGACCACGCGCGTTAGAGTCCAAAAAACGACGGGATCACGCTCGTCGGAAGAGCATTCCATAGCCCGAGGACTCGGCTGCAGTGAGAGACAGGAAACGCCTCAGTCCTAACTGGGACCGTACTGCTGTGTCTCTACAAACTCACGCGCGTGGATCTATTCAGGAAGGGAGAGGGCGGAACAAGGTTAAACAACTCTTCAGAACGCTCGCCGTGATGCAGACGGTAGAGAACGCTCAGTGAGGCAATATCTCTGCGCAGCTGGAGCGGTTCAAGATGCTTAGTCACATCTGGATCACTCACAATGCGAGCAGCTCTCCGCTGCAACCTATGTAATTAAAAGGAATCACTAGGAGAGTTTTTTGTCGGATGGTTCCTGTAAATATTACTCTCGGAATAGGCAGTAGAGTTGTAGTTCCATAATATCTTAGTTTGCACGTTGCCAGTTGACGCGCAATCGTTGTATCGCTTACTGTAATGGTACATATCCCCCCACACTCCCCGTAACGCTCCAAGTTATCGATTTGTTCTTTTTTTTCTCTAGTAGATAAATCGCGTTCCACGTGCGGAAACGCAATTGGTCATAGGTTCAAATCCCGGAATGTACCACTCTCTGAGACTTGGGTACGACATGAGCACTGGTGAAAGAAACCCACAGCGAGGAAATCTGCATGGCATTTAATAGAGATGTCATGTGTACTAGTGCTGTGAGAACGGCGACCAGCTGCGCTACTGGTCACGTTAGGCACGACATATAAGCGCTAAGTGGATATAGCGTAACAATTTCAGGTTGATGTAACCGTGTTTCGTTCGACAGAGAACCGTCACCTGGTGGAACTGGTGCCCAGGGTCGGGCCCGGCGTGGTGGTCGCGTGCGGCTCCTGCGCGGAGAAGAGGAACTGGATGTGCGACCTGGTCATGCTCAACACGAAGCCGATGCTCGACAGGACGCTGGACAGGTGGGGCGAGATCGGCCATTCTAGTCGTAGCACGGGCTGAGTGCGGAGTTTTATTTATTTGCTAGTTCCCCAGAATATGTGATACCATCTATATATATATATATATATAAACTAGCTTTTTCCCGCGGCTTCGCTCGCGTTAAGAAGCATTATAATTAATTAGATATAGTTTTTGCGGCTTTAAGCGTGTGTAAAAAATTAGGGCCTAATCTGTCAATAGGCGCTAAAACTATCAAGCTATTATATTATAGTCGAAAATCTGAGAAGATTTATACAAACTTATAAATTACTACTACTTATAAATTACAACTAAATATATTGATATTTTTGTGATTTTGTCTAATGAAAAGGAATACTGGTAAAATACTTTCGTGTTTATTGAGATTTAATCGATATATCGATATTTTTCATTTGATATATCGTCGCCGATATTGATATTTTAATAAATATCAATATAACGATATTTATTTTCATTTTCGACATCCCTATTTAATCAACGGACGCAGCCGTCTCTAAATACATGCGACGTTCCTCATTTATGCAATATTCGCACTTTCATAAATCACGCTGTCAAAATCAATTGCGTTAACATTATAGTATGTGTCTCTACACCAGCTGATGGTGTAAAACTCGCTCTGAAATATATTAAAATGAATCCTGATAATCAATGCCACTTTTAGTTGGCTCACTTTGATACTGTCTTTTAGACTTGTTCCTCGCTTGGGAGCTGGCAGACGACTGACTAGTCAACCTCGTGGGAGCTATATATAAAGGCAAAGAAAAAGGGTGGCCATATAAATAGTTCGCTTTGACGTCAAGACAACGATTAGTGTTGACATTTTATCAATGATCGTAACAGATGGTATACGCGGTTCGTTTTCAGTATACTGCTGGACTTGGAGCGACGGCACCCCCTGAAGCTGCCCAGCGAACAGCTGTACCGGTTCGCGGTGCCGGACTCCCCTCAGAACATCGTCCTGGAGGAGCACTCCTCGCAGCGGCACCAGGGCAATGCGCCGGTTCCGCTCATCAAGGTACCTCCAGTTTTATTTAACGTCACTAAGTATCTTGAAACGTTTTTTTTATAACTTACAGGCGCACGCTTGACGTCAATCACACCTGGTGGAAAGTGAAGATGAGTCCGATGATGAACCACGTCCGCCCAACAAATGCCTATTCACTCTTCTTTTAAAGGCTCCCAGGTCATAAGATCGCGGAAATATGGCCGCTGGAAGCATATTCCACTCCTTAGCTGTTCGCATGATGAATGTTGAAGCGAATCTTTTCCTGCGGATATAAGGAACATCCACCACATACGGATGGTATCCGACACGATGTCTTGTGGTTTTGTGGTGGAATGGGGCTGGTGGAATCAAAGAATGCAGTTCCTGAGAACACTCTCCACCGTGCAACCGGTAAAAGACCGCGAGGCAGGCAACTCTACGTCGATGCTCGATGCTGTGCATTTTAATTTTTGACAAAGAGTCGTCACCAATAAGTCTACGAGCTCTACGACCAATACGCTCCGGTTGCGCAGAGATATTGCCTCACTGAGCGTCTCCTACCGTCTGCACCACGGCGAGTGTTCTGAGGAGTTGTTTAACCTCGTTCCACCCTCTCCCTTCCATAGCAAACCCACTCGCATCCCGGCTAGGATTGAGAAGTTCTCTAACTCTTACTGCAGCCGAGTGGACTGATTGACATCTAACTCTGCACAGTGGCGCCACCACGCCTGTTGGTAACCATGATGTAGTCCAAAAAAACGACAATGACTATTTAAAGTCGTAATGATCATGCCAGCCTGCGCAAATATCTCTTCACGATTCGTTTAAACCATTGACTGCCAGCTACGAGATATCTAATTTAGATTAATTACAAATGGCCATTTCAGTTAAAAATATTTAATTTTTTTTTTCTTAATAAAAATTATTGTAAATGCTGTTACAATATTATATCAGTAACTTAATACAATTATATTTTGTAAACTTTAATGTGTTCTTCAAAATAATAGCTTGGCACTGTTACAGTGTGTGTCTTATGATAGTTTTAAAAAACAATTTTTAAACTTTTAATTTCAATTTAATTGTAGAAATAAGGAGTTTTACAGTAGACTGAATCCAATGGTCGATAGAATAGAATTGGCTTATGATAGAAATTCATTTTTAATTAAAACTGAGGTAAACAAAAGTGTAAGGTTGCATTGACGTCAATCGACATTCAATTCCCCGCGTCAGCGTTATGCAATAAATGCATGAACGGTGGATATGGGTTTGTAACAGCACCCAGGGCAAGACGCTCTAAATATGTCTGGCTGTCAATGGGTTAAATAAAGGATTGGACCCAATATTAATTACTCGGCGAATCTAAGTAAGAAAATAATCTAAGATTTTGGGAGTCGAAGCTGCTCGCGTCCGTAGGCTTTACCCTAGTTTCCCTACACGTGACTCCTGGGTGGTGCTAAACGAGCAGCAGCGAGGTGGTAGGGCGTCGGTGCCCGTCTGGATCGCGACCACAGTACATGGGTGTAAAGCCCGTCATAGTGACCAGTTTCGGCTTGTCGCGTTTCGGGATCAGCTTGTGCATATCCAGTAGCTCATATACCTAGAGACCTTCAGTCGCGGTATATGTGGGCCGACATGACGATGTAGACTATCAATGGATTTTCATCCTTTGATAGTCGCGTTCGTTTTTGGACTACACTGTACTTACCATCAGGTACTCTGTAGTAAAAAAGTGTTAAATAACTTGTTAATCTTAGCCGGGGTATGAGCTTTTTTTTATCATTCGCTTTCTCCCCCCCAGGGCGCGACGCTGCTGAAGCTGGTGGAGCGGCTCACGTACCACATCTACGCGGACTTGAACCTGGTCCGGACGTTCCTCACGACGTACCGGTCGTTCTGCTCCCCCGGCGAGCTGCTCGACCTGCTGATAGAGCGGTTCCACATCCCGGAGCCGAGCGAGGTCTACGACGCGCCCCGAACCGGTACGCCTTTACACCGCGCCGTGAACGTTGTTACGACTTGGTACTCCTTTACACCCGCTCCCATCACTCACCGATACGAAATGAAACGCAGGAAATTATGTTACGGGTTCGCAAAACCTTTACAAGACCGATATTGGAGTACGCGTTTCAGGTATTGAAGTCCTATTTCACAAAAGGCATAGAACTCTTGGATAGGGTGTAGTACCCTATTATTATATTACTAGCTGATCCGGCAAACGTTGTTTTGCTATATAAGGTTTTGTAATATGTTCTAAGATGTTCATTGAAATTAAGTGATGTCAAAGACAATTTTGTTCACAATTAAATACTCTTAATCAACAACACATTTATTTGGATGAAGATTAATATTATTACGTTGATACAACTCTTAACAGATAATGCATTAATTTCGACCAAATTTGTTTACCATAAAAACGGTTCTAGTGACTTAATCTTAAAAGATAGATATATACTGTCGGGGATATTTTTTTAGATCATTTCAAGAGGAATAATTCTTTCTTACACATATTTTTGGTATCTTGATCCGTTTTCGCAGCGCACGCAATGGAAGCCCTCAAGGATGAATAATTTTGCCCGTTTATTTCACATTTTCCATTATTTCTTCGCTCCTAATAGTTGTATCGTGATGTTATATAGCCTAAAGCCGTCCTCGATAAATGGCCTATTCAACACAAAAATATTTTTTCAATTCGAACACGTAGTTCCTGAGATTAGCGCGTTCAAACAAACAAACTCTTCAGCTTTATGATATTAGTATAGATATATCACTAAAAATGTCGCTTAAGCCAAATAGCCTTTCACCCCTCGATATGAGCACACTGCACTTTTAGTATCACTACAGATATGTCACACTAATACACGTCGGCACATTGATACTCAAAACAACACGGCACCGAGCATATCGACTCAACCGCTCTCTACGGCAGTAACAACTAGGATACTCTGTACTTCAACTAACACGACAAGTGGCAACACTGAACTGTACCGCCCTTCTGACAGACCGACTCCTGCCCTGCAAGTGGGAACACGCTCACGGGCTCAATCATTAAACACGATGGCGTCGACGTGGTATTTCTAGTCGCTTTTGGTGACCTCAGTTGCGGTTTTGTCTATTCCCTTCCATCAAAAGTAAGAGGCTCCCAAACACTATACAGTGCATTTCGGTGGTATTATTTACCGACACGGAACTGTTCAAATCTAAATATATATAACTCAAAGTTGACTGACTGACATAGTGATCTATCAACGCACAGCCCAAACCGCTGGACGGATCGGGCTGAAATTTGGCATGCAGGTAGATGGTATGACGTAGGCATCCGTTAAGAAAGGATTTTGATTTATTCTACCCCCAAGGGGATAAAATAGGGGATGAAATTTTGTATGAAAATTTGTCAATTTTAAATCGATCGGACTGAGACTTTGCACGCATAAGGCTACTATGACGTAGGCATTCCCTAAGAAAGGATTTTGATAAATGCCACCCTTAAGGGGATGAAAGTTTGTATAAATCTTCTTAGATTTTCGGCTATAATATAATAGCTTGATAGTTTTATTGCGTAGTGACAGATTAGGCCCAAATTTTTTACACACGCTAAACAAAAGTAAAGCCACAAAAGCTGTATCTAATTAATAATAATACTTTTTAACGCGAGCGAAGCCGCGGGTAAAGGCTATCTCCAATAAGATTGTTTCTGTGATTATTTTCGCACGCCAGCACTAAGGAGTAAACCGGCTAAGAAGGACGTCAGTCCCAACTGCTCCCTGCTCGAGATCGACATAGGTATCTATATATTTTTATACTATATATATATATATATCAGGACGAAATTGGAGACAGAAGTTATGGACAAATTTTAGCGTTGGATACTGTTTCAACTTTAGTCTCAGGGATTCGATTCACGCTCTGCCGTGTCGAAGTGCGTTTGAACCTCGGGGACGCGTGGAGCTAGAGCAAAATCCGAGCACGACTGATTCAAAGAATTATCAACAACAGGAGCTTAACATGCCTTGGTGCATACGGTTATTATCAAGGATTTGTTTTGGAAATTGTGGGTGAGATATCGGTCAGTAGTAGAAAGCCAGGGTTGACTAAGATTGCGTGTTACAAAAGGTTTTTTTTTTATCCCCCATAGTGGAAAGCATAGAGAGTGTGGCGAGCAGTGATGCGGAGAAGTTAAGCAAGAACACAGCGCGAGAGGACTGGAAGAGGTACAGAAAGGAGTTCCAGCAGCCGGTCAAGTTCAGGTCAGTGAAATAATCAACCTACTTAGTAATTTTTTTATATTGACCCGACATAGGAGAAGCTGGAGGCATTGGGAGTCGAAGCTGCTCGCGTCCGTAGGCTGTACCCTAGTTTCCCTACACGTGACTCCTGGGTGGTGCTAAACGAGCGGCAGCGAGGTGGTAGGGCGTCGGTGCCCGTCTGGATCGCGACCGCAGTGCATGGGTGTAAAGCCCGTCATAGTGACCAGTTTCAGCTTGCCGCGTTTCGGGATCAGCTTGTGTATATCCAGTAGCTCATATACCTAGAGACCTTCAGTCGTGGTATATGTGGGCCGACATGACGATGTAGACTATCAATGGATTTTCATCCTTTGATAGTCGCTTTCGTTTTTGGACTACACTGTACTTACCATCAGGTACTCTGTAGTCACTATGTCGAGCCAGTGTAAAAATAAAACATAGTGAGTATAGCATGACTGATGGGGAGTACATTGTCGGTCAATAGCGGAAACGACTGCCTACGCGGGCCGGGATAAGTCTTGCCTTATGCCGTTGCACAAAATGTACCCTCGTAGGCGGGACGATTTGTAATAAAGTTAAGATTTGCGATATTTGAGACAAAACAAGTACTTACCGGTTGGCAGCGGTATTCGGGCATAGTGATGAAAATGCCCGGGAATTTTCCCAAAGCGCCCAGCACTTCTGCGAACATTTCGTAAATTCCCGGGAATATTCCCCATACAAGTTTTGGGCACTTTGGGAAAATTCCCGGGCATTTTCATCACTATTCGGGCACTTCACAAATCACTTACTGTGTGTATATTTTAGTGCATATGTGGAGCATGGTGTTTGTGTGTGTGTGTGTGTTGCGAGGTTGAAAGGATTATTAGATGCGATTATAATGAAAAGAATACGATGCGATGTTTGTAGTTTGAAATGCGAGATCGTTGGTAAGAAATAAGTGAATGTTCGCCAGGGGGCGTTTGCGATTGATTACGTTTATATTTTTATTGTATAGTTCTGGGGTTGTGCCTTTTGGCGTGACTGACTACCAAGAGACGAGAGTCCATTAACAGTTACCGTCGACATGTCAGCCTACATATACCAGGACTGAAGGTCTGTTGGTATATTAAACAACTAGACAAAACGAAACACGAGCAATTTTTTTTTTTTTTGGTAACTCGGGGGAAATCCCTAACGGACTTTCAGGAGGCTGTGAGGGCCGCCCCCCGGTGTGTCGGACTTGCACCGATTAAAACCCCCGGGGTGTTCCTTCTACCGTCTGCCGAGTGCCAAGGGCAATGCTGAACCATTTTCCTCGGCACCCGGTGAAATACGAGCAGAGCCTGAAACTTCCTCTGGATTACAACATGTGACTCTTCAAAAGAGGGAAAAACTTTTTTAAGATCACTTGTTTGCCGTCGTTTTACTTAAAAAAGCTACATGTCGAAGCGAGTCACTATGATGGCTTTTGCAGTTGCGTACTGTGGTCACACCCAGTTCGAGCGATAGCTTTACAACCTCGATGCTGATCTCTTACCATGTTTAAAAAAAACTCGTGATGTTCTCCACAGAGTGATAAACGTGATCCGGCACTGGGTCGATCAGCACTTCTACGACTTCGAGCGTGACCCGGAGCTGCTGGAGAAGCTGAGGACGTTCCTCGAGTCCGTCGACGGGAAGCCGATGAGGAAGTGGGTGCAGAGCGTGCTCAAGACCCTGCAGAGGAAGGTACGTGTGACAGTAGTCTTGCACAGAGTTATAATGTATATAAGTCGCGAGAAGAAATTCTATTACAGATGCGTCGAAATTATTATGAGCGTATAGAGTAGCTGAGTTTGTAATGTTAAAAATGCACACGCATTTCAAACGACGTTTTTCATCATACATGCGATGGAGACGACAGTGTTAAGTTCTTAAATTATAAATGTTGACAATAGATAATATACGGTATAGACAACACTCGACAATAGATGGCGTTAGTGCTTTCTTGCAGTTCTTTAAAATAAAAGTAACGGATACTTTTTGAGAAGAAAAAATTAGTCTTGTAATGTGGAAGTA
The DNA here is from genome assembly GCA_036320925.1 of Automeris io. Lineage (NCBI taxonomy): Eukaryota > Metazoa > Arthropoda > Insecta > Lepidoptera > Saturniidae > Automeris > Automeris io. The sequence continues at coordinate 5,198,531 of JAUDJH010000031.1, read as the reverse complement.
TTTAAGTGAAATATACATTCAGAAAAAAATATTATTTTTAATGACTTTAAGACACATACAGCACAATATAATAGAAAAAATGAAATGACAGTTGACAAACGGTTTTACAGATATATCGACAGGTGGCGTTGTTTTAGTGTTGCAATTAATAATTTTAACAATTAGCCTAAAAATGAATCGCTAAATGTCTTGATAAGCGCGAAACTCGAGAACGGCTGAACCGATTTGGATGATTTTTTTTTTGTTGTGTTTGATGAAGTCTGGGGTAGGTTACTACGGAGAGAAAAATTTTAAAATTCCCTGCAACTGTCTAAAACAACACTTTTCTGTATTCTCATACAAAAAAATCGTTATAAGTCATTTTGAACTTTAATACCACATCATAAAGCTCAAGTGTTAGTGGACGGGTTCCGGGAAGGCAAAACAATTGAGTGGCGTATAAATATTAATGTCAATATTTGTCAATTTTTATACATATAGCATTAAGGCCAGGTTCCTTCAAACAATTTTCAAAAAAATCTGACGGCGAAGCTAATAACATTAAAAAAAACAATGTGAGTTTGTTTTAGAGAAATAGGGCAGAACAAGGTCTGCCAGGACAGCTAGTAAGTTATAATGTTAAATGGTTTTTGATGTCAGTGTATAATAATCAACGATTCCAATACGTTATGACAAAATGGCGGGTGTGTCCCCGCAGAGCGGACAGAGCCAGGAGTGGGACAGCTCGGTGTCGCACGTGTTCGACCGTGCCCCGCCGGCGCCGCTGCGGCACGTGGCGGACCCCGAGCGGCACGGCTGGCACCCGCTGGCGCTGCACCCGCTCGAGCTGGCGCGACAGCTCACGCTGCTCGAGTTCCATCTCTACAGGCAGGTCGGTCTCGCACTGCCTTCAGATATATCTACATTCATTTGTCTATACTAATATTATAAAGCTGAAGAGTTTGTTTGTTTGTTTGAACGCGCTAATCTCAGGTGCTACTGGTTCGAATTTAAAAATTCTTTTTGAGTTGAATAGACCATTTATCGAGGAAGGCTTTAGGCTATATAGCATCACGATGCAATTATTAGGAGCGAAGAAATAATGGAAAATGTGAAAAAAACGGGGAAAATTATTCATCCTTGAGGGCTTCCATTGCGTGCGCTGCAAAAACGGTTCAAGATACCAAAAATATATGTAAGAAAGAATTACTCCTCTTAAAATGATCTAAAAAAATGTCCGCGACAGTATATATGTCTATCTTTTAAGATTAAGTCACTAGAACCGTTTTTATGGTACACAAATTTGGTCGAAATTAATGCATTATTTGTTAAGAGTTGTATCAACATAATAATATTAATCTATATCCAAATAAATGTGTTGTTGATTTAGAGTATTTAATTGTGAACAAAATTGTCTTTGACATCACTTAATTTTAATGAACATCTTACAAGATATTACAAAACCTTATATAGCAAAACAACGTTTGCCGGATCAGCTAGTATAATACTTAATTAAGGAAATATATAGCAACATGAAATCAATGAAAAATAGTTTGAAGCAGATGTGTGGCTATGGTGCTATGATGATGATGATGATATCCTAGCCGGTTTCGGCCAGGGCGACTGTTTCAACGCCGATTAAGAAAATCAAGGCCCAGTTTTCGGAAACAGCCAATTGCGCGGGAGATATCTAAGTGCACAACTGGACGCGCAGTCAGAGAAGCACTCTCTCGTCCGAGCTCCCTCAGGCCCGATGGAATGGAGAACCAGTACGATCGGGAGGGAGCAGGATGCAGGTCTGGTCGAGCTTTCCTTCTCTGAACGCCTGGTTGAATTGCGGTGTTAAAGAGATACCTTAGTCGCCTTTTACGACACCTCAGCAAGAAGAGGGGGGTGCTATTCTATTCTCCCGGCAGCCACCGCGGCTATAGTGGAATTAGGGCCCACATGCTCATCACTGAACGAAAACATCGTGTGGAAACCCGCATGGCATCTAATGGGAATGTCATGTGTGTTAGTATTGCGAGAAAGACGAATCAGTTGCGCTACTGGTTACGTCGAGCACGACATTAAGCGTGGTGGATACAGCCACTGATGTATCTCTGCCCACCTTGAAAATAACATAGCGTGACGATATATTACTTATTGTTATTATGATATGAAAACTTCTGAATACAAATAGAAAACAAACATGAAATTAAATAAATTAAAGAGCAGTGGTTTTATGCAATTTTTTGCTCCCCTTTAATAGTGTCTTGTATATAAAATGTGTATTGAATCGGTCAGGTGAAACCGTCGGAGTTGGTGGGGGCAGTGTGGACGAAGAAAGACAAGGAGAAGAGGAGTCCCAACCTGCTCCGGATCATAAAGCACACGACGAATGTGAGTTGATAGATTTCTAACGCACGATGTTCCTAGTAATGTGCTTGCAGTTGCAGACCGTTACGTATCGGGCTCGAAAGGACCACTTTGCATGTTCAAACAATTAATGCTAATTCCACTCCTTGGGGGTTCGCAGCAGAAAAGAGGAGGCGAATCCGTACTAATAATAATAATAATAATAAACAAGCCTTTATTTTTCCACATAACATTTTTTACAATTCAAATCTGTTAGTATTATTAGTTTTTTTTTTTTTTTTTCTTAATTCCTATTGTTAGTAGTGTTAGTTAAGATTTGTGTCGATATTATCATTTGTGGACCCCTGTTGGGTAAAGGCCTCCTCCAACTTCCTCCAGTTGACCCTATCTTGGGCCAGCTCTGTCCACTTCTTTCCCGCCACAGAAAGAATCTCATCTTCCCATCTCTTTTTCGGTCGGCCTCTTTTTCTTTTGCCTTCTGGACCAGACCACTTTGTCGTTTCTATTGACCATCTCCTGTCTTTGCATCTAGAAACGTGGCCTGCCCATTGCCATTTAAGATGGAGTGCCTGTTGCAAAGCGTCCACGATTTTTGTTTTCTGTCTAATGGAATCGCTTTTAATTTTTTGTATTTTCCTTATTTTTAATAAACTTCTCTCCATAGCTCGTTGGCATGTTGTAATTTTGTTCTTTATTTTATTTGTGAAAACCCATGTTTGGCTTCCGTACGTCAAGCTCGGTAAGATACAGGTATCCATTACAACTTTTTTAGACTGTATGTCATAATCGCCTTTTAAAATTTCCTTCTGTGACCAGAACTTCTTCCATGAACAATTGATTCGTCTGTCTACTTCATCATCGTTATTGAGTGGATTGAAAGAGACTTGCTTCCCCAAGTATATGTATTCTTCAACGTATTCTATTTCGTTACTTGTCACATATATTGTTTTTCTTCGACCATTTGTCATTATTTTAGTTTTGTTTGTATTCATGTTCAGTCCTACTTTTTTGCTTGCATTGTCAAGTGTTTGCATCATATTTTCCAATTCATTAGCCGATTCGGCGAAAAGTACAACGTCGTCTGCAAAGCGTAGATGACTTAGGCGACGGCCGCGTATCATAATCCCTTTGTTTTTCCAATTCACGTTCTTAAAAATTTCTTCCAGTACTGCTAAACAATATAATAAACAATTTTGGTGATAATGGATCTCCTTGTCTAACGCCCTTGCCTATTATTATTTCATCACCTATTCTTTCCATTCTTACTCTGCTCACGCTTTGACTATAAATGTTTTTTATAATATTTATGTATGTTTTACTGACACCACATGCTTTCAAAGCTTGCCAAATCGCGCTATGTGTTATGCTGTCGAATGCTTTGGTGTAGTCAATAAAGGATACATAAAGGGGATGGTTGTATTCTATATGTTTTGCAATCACTTGCTCTAAAGTATGTATATGGTCTATTGTAGAGTATCCAGAACGGAAACCAGCTTGTTCAATGGATTGGTTCTTGTCTATTTTCGCTGTTAATCGATTTTGCAGTATTGAAGTGAAGAGTTTGTATACGCTAGATAGAAGGCTGATTGGCCTGTAATTACCAATGTCTGATGGATTACCCTTCTTGTACAATAATATTATTTCTGAACAACACCACTGCTTTGGAACTTTTTCAGATTCAAGTACCATATTATAGAGTTGTGTAAGAAAAGATGTAAGAAGAGGGGCACCTATTCTCAAAGCTTCGTTGCTAATATTGTCTGGCCCTGGACTTTTTTCTGGTTTTAGTTTATTTATATGTTTTAAAATTTCTAATTCGCTTATATATTCAATAGCATCCTGTTCGTCGTCTGTATCTGTAAAATCTGTTGTAATTGATTCGTCTGATGGTTTTCTGTATAGTTCTTTGTAAAATTCGGTTGCGTGATTAATAACGTCTTTTCTAGTTTTAGTTTCGTGTTGTCCTGCATGCAATTTTTGTACCCAGTCTACATGGTTTCTAAGTTCCTTGTAGGCTCGTTTTGAACTTCTATAGTTATTAAGATTTTCCTGTATGATTTTCTTTCTATGATTTTTATAATCTTCTTTTATGGCTTTTTTTGTTTTCTTAAAGAGGGTTCTTAGTTCTATTTTTAAACATTTTGATTTGTTTTTAGTTTTTATTAGTTCTGTACGTCTATTTATTAATTCTATAGTTTCTTTACTTAATATTCCATTTTTATTGGAAGTATTTCTTTTTATGTTTTTGAGGCTATTTGTAATGGCTACTTCTAATTTATCGTAAAAGGTCTGTACGTCTTCGTTTTCATGGTTTATGATATGTTTTAATAAGTGTTCTTTTAAATTATTTTGATATGTTAATTTTTCTTCTGTTGTTTTTGGTGGCTTTGGTAAGGTTTTAAATGTTTTTCTACTCATTTTGGGTACTTCTAACATATAAGAAGCTCTCAAGAGTCTATGGTCGGATGAAAAGGTTATAGTATTTAGTATTTCTATATTTTTAACACGTTTTGGTTTGTTGCACATAATGAAATCAATTTCATTTTTAGTTTTTTGATCTGGTGATATCCATGTCCATCTTCGACTTTGCTTCTTTTTAAAGAATGTGTTCATGATTGATAGTTTTTGTTCCATGGCATAATATAGTAATTTTTCACCTCTCTCATTTCTCTTGCCATAACCATACCTGCCCATTGCTTGGCTTCCAAATTTATTTGGTTGTCCTACCTTGGCATTAAAATCTCCTATTACTAATACATTAGGGTCTTGATGTTCTTGAGCTTTCCTTAGGTCACTGTAGAATGTATTTATTTCTTCTTCACTTGCTTTCTCAGTAGGAGCGTAAGCTTGTATTATAGATAGAGCCTCGTTTTCAAATTTTAATTTCAATATGGCTACTCTTTCTGATATTCCAATAAAATTGATAATGTTTTGTTTATAAGTTTTCTTAATTAAAAAACCAACGCCATAAAGTCCGTTCGTTTGTCCTATGTGACAAAGTATGTATTTTTGATATTCTTCAATTTTACTACCTACTCTTCTTACTTCGGCCAATCCAACAATGTCAAATTTGATTTTATCAAGCGCATGTATCAATTCTAGTAATCTCTCAGGTGATGACAGCGATCTTACATTGTATGTGCATATATATAAGGATTTATTTCTTTCTAAGGGGGTTGGAGGGTAATGGTCATTTTCCCCGCGGTGACCAGCCGAGTTGGGGAGGCGAATCCGTACTAAGTCTTGTCAATTTATGGTAGAAGGGGGAAACTATTTTTTCTACCTTGATTAACCTATCCTTCTGTGATGTATGTTATGATGCGTGCTAAGTTAATGCTTTTCCTTTCTCTACGTATCGCTTGATTCTCTTTCAAGCAAGATATATGTTGAAAGTGCCTTTTAACTGGTCGTCATTCGTTACAAGTTCACCCGGTGGATGGAGAAGTGGATAGTGGAGAGCGAGAACCTGGAGGAGCGAGTGGCGGTCGTCTCCAGGCTGGTGGACGTCGCGATCGCGCTGCGCGACCTGAACAACTTCAACGGCGTGCTGGCGGTCGTCGCCGCCGCCGGCAGCGCCTCCGTGCACCGGCTGAAGGCCACCTTCCAGGTACGGTTATCCTCAGCGTTACGGCTCATTACTCCTGCCCACCCGTTGTCATGGAATCATGCCTGAATACACCGTCGCATCGGAGTATCGGCTGACAGAAAGCATTATGTGGCACGACTCCGTTTTTTTTTTGTATCCCGGGGTAAAATCCTGCATAGGACCATCAGGGACGCTGTGAGGGCAGCGACCCCGGTGTGCCAGACTCCTACTGACTAAAAACCTCCGGGGTGTCCCTCTGATTGCTCCGCCCAGGCCTGGGAAGCCAAATTCATCCAGACCCCCCAGGGAACAAGTAGCCTTGTTGAGGCTACTTCTCTGGGAGGGGAAGGAGTAAAGCCCACCCCTCCCAAAACCTCACTCTCCCAGGCGGTGTGCCGGACGACGTACACCGCCTCCTTCTCATACGGGTAGCAGACTCCCTCCAGTCTACTGCCCAGGCGGCACGACTCCGTACTGCAAGCCTGCCCATCACAAAATCCCAATTCCTTATCCTCAAAATTAAGTCAGTCAATACTCTACATTAAAGAATTAAAAAGAAACAGTTTAATTTACAATACTCAGCATTGTGACATTACAAAGTTGATATCAGGACGGACTGACATATAGACAAAATGATTTTTCTATAATTATAAAACGGCGGAAATCTCATCTGTTCGTAGCCTAAAAGATATCAGCGCACAGACAAACGAACGGGCAAAAATAGTGTTTTTTTTTTTGACAGCTGATGCCGCAGAGGCTGCTGCGCGCGCTCGAGGAGTTCCGTGAGCTCAACCTGGACCACTTCAAGCGGTACCAGGAGCGGCTGCGCAGCATCAACCCGCCCTGCGTGCCCTTCTTCGGCATGTACCTGACCAACATACTGCACATCGAGGAGGGGAACCTCGGTAAGGCTTGTTCGCGGCTCGAAGGACTATTTGTAACGGCTCGAAGGACCATTTTTGTCTGGTCAGAGCATCATTTTCCCGGACCGAATTAAGCCGTTTTGTTTTTTTAGATTGACAGACCTTTTTTTCGGCAGAACCAAGAATAACCATTACAACTTCACCGGGTAAGAGTGGGAGCACTGAAGGTGTTCAGCAATCGATTTTATTAGCTGCGTGGCAGCCATAGATGGGCAAAATGTAATCAGATTAATGAAAATGATTAACGATTACATTTTACGTTTTTTAACATTAATATGACTCTATTTTGCTCATTTATGTTTTAAACACTACAAAATCCCAGATTGTACACACATTTATGATTTCTTAATGTTTTAAATGGATTTAATCAAGATTACAGAGCAAGAAAATGAAAATGACGACTACATTTTGTAATCGTTCATTATTAATCAGATTACATTTTGCCCATCTCTGGTGGCAGCGCAAGGGCACCCCTGTAGGTTCGGACTTCGACTTGGGCGGCCAGTTTGAAAGACCGATATTTTTTTCTATGGTAGTAGTTCCAGGTTGTAATTCACACTGCTGGAACGTTTGGATGAAAGAAAGCGAGAGCCCAAGCCGACCGAGATCTATCTACGGATACCAAGAGAAGAGAGCTCTGATGGAGGGTAATATCAAAAGTGCACGGAGTCGGCTAGAGTGCATGAAGGGATTAATTAAAGTTGAGGAAGCGAAAAGGGATTCCAAGAGTAGACAGAAATGGCGTTCTCTTTCTGCCTACACTTATGGGGACTCGGTGTGATGATAGCTAGACTTCTTTATGCTAAACGTGGCGAGCAAGCTGATAGGCTATCTGATGGAGAGTGGTCACACCGGAAACAACATCGTCATATCATCATCGGGTGGTTGAGGGACACGCGGTAGTTGTCGATATGATTTCTCATTTGCGTATGTTTTCACTTTCATTGTTTTATTATTGTTTGTTAATGTGTTTATTTTATAAGTAGTATCTATAATATAAAAATGAATCGCTAAATGTGTTGATAAGCGCGAAACTCGAGAACGGCTGAACCGATTTGGCTGATTTCTTTTTTGTTGTGTTTGTTGAAGTCTGGGGAAGGTTATTACGGAGGGAAATTTTTAAAAATTCCCTGCAACTGTCTAAAAATAACACTTTTCTGTATTCTCATACAAAATATTCGTTATAAGTCAATTTGAACTTTAACACCACACTATAAAGTTTAAATGTTAGTGGACGGGTTCCGGGAAGACAAAACAATTATTGAGTGACGTATAAATATTAATGTCAATATTTGTCAATTTTTATACATATAGCATTAAGGCCAGGTTCCTTCAAACAATTTTCAAAAAACAGCCGACAGGCCAATAGCTATTAACATTAAAAAATACAATGTGACTTTGTTTTAGAGAAATAGGGCAGGACAAGGTCTGCCGGGACAGCTAGTTGTTTATATATTTGATGCACGATGTGGTGATGAGATGCCTTAAACGGCGCAATACATTGATGTGCATTTTTTTTCGATTGTTTTTTTTTATTATCTTGTAGTGTGCTGGCCACTGGCCGCCCTTAAACATGTAAAAAATAAAATATTACCGACCCTGAGTTCTCTTACTCACATTTTAAAGAGCGTTTAATAATCAGACGACCCAAAAAAAAAACACTTCAGATCACCGTTAAGTTTTTTTTTTTATTCTGACTCGACACAGTGACTGCACCATACCTGATGGTAAGCATGGTGCAGTCAAAAAAACGCTAACGACTATCGATAGGCAAGAAAAACCCAACGGTAGTCGCAGCGATCATGCCGGCCTGCACAAATATCTCTTCACGTTACGCTTAAGCCTTCGTTTTATAAAGACGTGCGTCGTTCCCCGCAGATTTCCTGCCGAACTCTGAGCTGATAAACTTCTCGAAGCGTCGGAAAGTGGCCGAGATCACGGGCGAGATACAGCAGTACCAGAACCAGCCGTACTGCCTCACCGTCGAGCCGAGAACCAGGGTGAGTGCACGCGACATTGTCAGGGTTCCGTACTTTTCGCCGGATGCCGAGGAAGATGGCTCCGCTTTGCCCTTAGCATCCGGCAGACGGGAGAAGGAACACCCCGGTGGTTTTAGTCGGGGCAGGTCCGATACACCGGGGGAGCGGCCCTCACCGCTCCCCTGAAGGTCCGTAGGGATTTCCACCGGGTTAACAAAAAAAAAAAAAAAAAGGGTTCCGTACTTTAAAAACGGATCACTTATGGCTTACGGTCCGCTTTTGTAAGTCTCTTTGTACATGAGGCAATCTTCGTAACTATTCATACGATTTCAAATATACTACACATAAGTGTAAAGCCCGTCATAGTGACCAGTTGCGGCTTGTCGCGTTTCGGGATCAGCTTGTGTATATCCAGTAGCTCATATACCTAGAGACCTTCAGTCGCGGTATATGCGGGCCGGCATGACGATGTCGACTATCAATGGATTTTCATCCTTTGATAGTCGCTTTCGTTTTTGGACTGCACTGTACTTACCATCAGGTACTCTGTAGTCACTTTGCCGAGCCAGTGTAAAAAAATATATAGTTTCACGAATTATTTTATGTATTGCTTATTTTACAAAATTGGGTGCCCAATATAGGTGACAGAGTAAAAAAACAAAAGGATCATGGTACCAAAGTAGAACATATAAATACTCCCACAGTTATTGGGCGCCACAGCATGTACAATAATCAATATATAATGCTAGTTTACAGTAAAGAATATCAGTAAAATTCTAAAAAAGAAAAAAAGGATTATACATACATACACAAATAGACACAGTTAAAAAAAACTATAGATTGCCTAAATGACAACTCTTAACAAAATTCTGTGACTGATTCTAAGGAACGCACACAAAAAAGAAAGAAAGAAAAAGTTTATTGAGTCAAAAGGAAACAACACACAACAAACATATTTATATAAAAACAACAATGAAAGAATACATAGCATCACATCATGTATCCTGTGTGCTGCTACCCGTCTCAAAGAGCACTCAGCTCAGCGTGTGCTGGGCGACGCTGCACGCGCCAGCCAGCGCTGATTGTCAGCCGACGCTCAGGGGAATCGATTGCGCGGACGTCGCGGTTCTATTTAAATATTAGAACCAAATATACAAAAACATACCTTATAAGTTATAACGTACAACAAACAAGTATGACAATAAATACATAGAATATTTTTAAGTAGCATAGAAAAATGTAGAATACTAAATAAAATATAATAGAGATAGGGTAGATTGATAATGAAATACATACACATACATACGGACTGTTCCATAAAATATCAAGTCAAATTACAGAAATATCTAAAGTTACTTTTTCGTATTTAATTTGAGATTCAAGCAAATATTTTTTCAATTTATTTTTAAAAGCATAAATACAGTCACTATCCACACGCTGTTCTAAATTCTGAGAAACATTGTATTTATTTACATTGGACCTTCAGGCTGGATATGCCTGTTCGTCGCAGCCGGCACTCATTATGGTCGGCAGTGACAGAGCATGGCAAGCGCTTTTCTGTTATTGTGAAAATATAATGAAGGTCTAAGAGCCAGTGGAAAGGTGTAGGAAGCCAACCGCCTACTCCAAAAACACTATCCGCCGCCCACGTACAATAGGGCGATGGAGGGCCTTCGCCAGAGAATTTCCTCCAAAGGACATGACGCCTGGCGCGTGAATAAAGCAGTGCACCGACCAACATAACCAGACTAGAGCAGTGTGTGATGTGTTACCGTACACCACCCCATTGACGTTAGTTCAGAGGCGATGGAGGGCTGGCCTTTTATACCAACCATACATAATATTAGATATTTTTTTTTTTTACACTGGCACGACATAGTGACTACAGAGTACCTGATGGTAAGTACAGTGTAGTCCAAAAACGAAAGCAACTATCAAAGGATGAAAATCCATTGATAGTCTACATCGTCATATCGGCCCACATATACCACGACTGAAGGTCTCTAGGTATATGAGCTACTGGATATACACAAGCTGATCCCGAAACGCGACAAGCCGAAACTGGTCACTATGGCGGGCTTTACACCCATGCACTGTGGTCGCGATCCAGACGGGCACCGACGCCCTACCACCTCGCTGCTGCTCGTTTAGCACCACCCAGGAGTCACGTGTAGGGAAACTAGGGTACAGCCTACGGACGCGAGCAGCTATATGATGAGGCTTACGGAAGACGTAACGGAAGCCGAGGAAGTTGGCGTCACCATATCCTTGGCCCCGGCAGACGAATAGGACGAACACCCCGATGGTTTTACTCAGTAGGAGTCCGCTATCCTCACGCCTGCCCTGACGTTCCATGAGAATTTCCACCTGGTCACAAAAAGAAATAGTCTGCCTAAGCCTGTATAACCTATTCTCACGCGAAACGGAATGCCACGGCGAGCGGAGTCGACACGAAATGCTCGTCGGTAACCCTTTGAGGGCGCGCCACAAAATAACCACTTATAGTTGACACTCGAAAGCCGCACAGCACCGGTCGCGATCGCTCCAAAGAAAGTGTTAATTTTTTTTTTCTACTAAGCCGACTGAAGTGGAATTCTACAGAGCCACTTGGTTCTATAAAGCATACGTTGGTAAAGTTACCGATGACAAAAATAATCCATAAAGGTATAAAAATGACTAAATTATGGATAAATGAAATGAAACGTATTTATTTCGCCAAAAAGTAACAAAAAAAACTAGAAATTTAAATACAGTAACAGATACAACATACAAAAACATATAAACATAGCAAAAATGGGACCTTCATCAGCTTAAAGCCACAAAGGCAGCCTGCGGCGCTGGTTTTCGTGAAGGGCCCCGGTCGTGTTACATCTTATTAAGCAACTAGCTTTAGCCCGCGGCTTCGCTCGCGTTAAGAAGTATTATAATTAATTAGATATAGTTTTTGCGGCTTTACTTTCGTTTAGCGTGTGTAAAAAATTAGGGCCTAATCTGTCACTAGGCGCTAAAACTATCAAGCTATTTTATTATATTATAGTCGAAAATCTGAGAAGATTTATACAAACTTTCATTCCCTATTTTATCCCCTTGGGGTTGGAATTTATCAAAATCCTTTCTTAGCGGATGCCTACGTCATACCATCTACCTGCATGCCAAATTTCAGCCGGATCCGTCCGGCGGTTTGAGCTGTGCGTTGATAGATCACCATGTCAGTCAGCTTTACGTTATATATTGTCACGTTTTATTTTATTTAGGGTAAAATAAAACGGCCAAATTTTTAGTTTAGATAATTAGATGAATATATTTTTACATTAATAAATTACAATAGTAGCAGGGTAGGTTGATGCCGGTCAAAATCAGTACCACAGTATGTTTTTTATGCTTACTCCCCAGTTCGGTGATGGCAGTCCCGGCGTTGCGCGCAAGGCGGGATGATCCGAGCAGGTGTAGCAGTAGTAGTAGTTGTATGTAGCAGCTGGACTTGTACAGTTCAAATTAAGGCCCGGTGGAGTTCCTGGAACCACCATTCCGAATATATCATTGACTATCCCTCTATATGCTTTTACTAAGCGGGACCTAGCACCTAACAGCGAGAGTGAAGCAATTACTAGTTGGCTAAACTAGGCTAAGCAGCAAGATAGTAAATTATTTAATTACTAGAGCATTACATTATTCTTTATAAACACTTAAGAGTTATGAATCTAGCTAGCAACACAAATATATATTAATTGTACACTACAATAAATCTACAATATATTAAATAACAATAGCAACTTAACATCATAATGAGCATTCTTTAATTACACATTAAGCATTTTTTAAAGAAACTAAACCGTTACATGTTTGAAGCTAAAACAAAGTGACTATAGCTATCGCATTATAAAGCATAAATAATATATTGTACAACTTACCCAAGTTGGGAAACACTAGGCACATATATGCGTAAAAATTATTAATATAATAATCGTTTATAAAAAAACACAAGTTGATGTTTAAATATTACGTTTAAAATTCACGACTGTTTAAGTCAATCTCTCATCGAAAATGAATGTCCACCCGCATCAAACTTCATTCGTTTTCACATAACCCCCGCGCGCGGTGGGTAACAGAAATCTCTATGCGAATGTCCAAATCATCTAATCAGACTGTCTGTTTGTGTATTGAAAAATATTTATTTAAAATTGTGACAATATATTTAGATAAAAGACACAAGAAATAGCATAACATATAGCTTAAATAACTTTAAGTATAAAGTATAATAATAAGTTTAAGTAATAGCAATACATACACCCACTCAAAAATAAATAACGTGAATTCACGTCCGCGGGCGTCAAAGAGTTAATATAGGTTCAGATAGCAAGAGTTGTCCGCCGGGCAGTAGACTTGAGGGACTCTGCTGCCCGGATGAGAGGGAAGCGGCGCACGGTGTCCGGCGCATCGCCTGGGAGAGTGAGGTTTTGGGAGGGGTGGGCTTTACTCTTTCCCCTCCCAGAGAGGTAGCCTCAACAAGGCTTCTTGTTCTCTGGGCGTCTGGATGCATTTGGCTTCCCAGGCCCAGGTGGAGCAAGCAGAGGGACACCCCGGGGGTTTTTAGTCAGTAGGAGTCTGACACACCGGGGACGCTGCCCTCACAGCGTCCCTGATGGTCCTACGCAGGGTTTTCCCCCGGGATAAAAAAAAGGAAGCGTTGTCCAGTTTATCTAAATGTATATAACTTGTGCTGACCGACACATCATCGTAAGGCCTAAGCTATTGAAGCTAGAAAAACGTTTGAACATTGTACTCTTTGTATGATGTTAGCACTCACTAAGGGCGGTTTTTTTATACTCCACCCCTAAGAGGGTGAAATAGGAGTTGAAGACTGTTTAAAAATCCGTCAGGGTTGAAGTCAGAATTATTTATCTATGTATTGGAATATTTCGCTTTTTAGTTAGATATTAAAATATAGTTATCGAAAAATATTCCCCAATGGGGTGAATTATTTCTATTCGGGTAACGCCAGGGCACCACAGCTGGGGTCGCGGCCGCTCAGGGTGGGGGCCCTGAGCGACTGGTTAGCGACCCTCGAGAAGTAGACAGAGCATTGTGACGTGTTCTGCCTAAATACAGTGAGCAGTGTCGGGGAAGACAAAACTTCCCCCGAGTTCGTGCCCAGTGGGCGCGGCGCGACGGGGCTGTGGCGAATTGATTACAGGAACCGCAGTCACGCAGGTCCTATGAGAATTTTCCCCAAGTAAAAAGAAAGAACACCACAGCTAGTTAAGTATAAAAACTTGATTTGGGAAAAAACTAATCGGACTCCTTTCGTTATCGCTCTACCAGCTTACGTTCAGAGTAAGATCTTCACATGCCGAGTTCCAAATATATTTGAGGAAGACAATTATGAAATCGACTTATAGACGTACAAGGTGTCACGTATCTCATATGCTGCCAAAAGATGGCAGCAACGGCGAGATAAATCACGCAATCGTTGTGTTACGTTTCTACTATTTGAACTATGTTTGTAAGAGTATATTTTGATAAAAATTAAACTACTGTCAATTGAAGAATTTTTAGAGGGACTCTGTAGACTTCAAAAGGATGCAGAGTCTTGACAATTTAAAATAGATGTGGCGATTCTTCTCAAATGGGTCGATTTTAAATCTATTCAAATCACTCTAATGAATCGATTAATAAAACTGTTTAACAAATTATAAAATTATATAAATAGTTTATAGTTCCCAGTGCGCAAGCTTTTTAGAAACAATAGTCTTTCAGGTATTAATGAGCGATGAAAAGAACACTATAAACAAATGAAGCGTTACAAAGGGGTTGTGAGAAACGAAACACGAATAAATGGAACAAATATGTTTGTATTAACTAGACATTAATTGCGAAAGCGATTATTATAATACGTATGAAATGATAAGGGATATGTTATTCGTGCAAACCTGCAACCCGCTCCCTCCCGATCTTACTGGTTCTCCATTCCATCGGGCCCGAGGGAGCTCGGACGAGAGAGTGCTTCTCTGGCTGCGCGTCCAGTTATGCACTTAAATATCTCCTGCGCAATTGACTGTTTCCGAAAACTGGACCTCTTAATTTCTTAATCCCCTGGATTTTCTTTTTTTTTTTTTAATCAATATTTTTAAGGGCTTTTGACTGCATATGCAGTCATGCCAGCCTTGTCGTGCTGCACCATATATATACATACAAAAAATAGGAAAAACATTACACTAAGTGTTATGGACACACTATAGAAGATAGAGAAACCTTAAGGTTCCACTAAACTATTGTAAATAGATTTATAAATTTTGCGAGCTTCTTGACTGCTGGGATTACTTAAATAGCTTTGATAAATGCCTAAGTCCAAAAAGTTGATGTTTAGGGTGCTCCTTAAGCTTTCTCTTTATTTCTTTTTCTGGACACATTCCATCAACAAATGTTGGATATCCTCTGTTGTGCCACAGCGGATACAGTTTGGACTACCGACTTTTTTCATAAGATATCCAAACTTGTTGAGAGGAACGTGTCCAGATCTAATTCTATGAGCTACTACAATATATTTCCTAGCTAGCCCAACCTTAGAAAACCAAGGAATACGAGGAGGCTCACTCTGCATTGTGCGATACCAAATGCCTTTCTCTGGATTTTCTTAATCGGTGTTGAAACAGTCGCCGTGGCCGAATCCGGCTAGGACATCATCATCATTCGCGCAATACGGTCTGGAAGGCGCATCGCAAGGAACAAGTCGTAGCTCGCATGTTTTTTTAAACAGCAGAAGATAGATAATATTCCAACAGCTTGCATACGACGTGTGCTGGGTCCATATTTGATATAGGATTATTAAAACTATTTTTAATTAGTGGCCGTCCAGTGGTCGAAATGTGACCATAATTAATTTAAATTATAAGTTTGAACCCTATTAACGTTATATTATCAAAGACCACTATAATCACAGATTTTGCGAAGGCAAACGATGTATAATATAGATTATACATCGCAATAATATATAGGCCACAATTTGTAATGATTTGATGTAATTTTGGTCGTAATATAACGATACATGTCAATTAAGTCGGAAAAAAAATCTGTCCTCTGAGAGCTATCTTGGCGTACACTGCCTAAACCATTGGAGTTACACAAAGATGATGTACCGTAGGATTGTTTGTCCTGACTAGTTCTAAATAAAAGTCCGCGACAACATATATCTACCTTTTATGTGGAAGTCACTATGACCAAAATTGTGAATAAGTTTAATTAAATTAGATACTATTTTACAATGCACATTTTATATATTACTAGCAGATCCGGCAAACGTTGTTTTGCTATATAAGGTTTTGTAATATCTTCTAAGATGTTCATTGAAATTAAGTGATGTCAAAGACAATTTTGTTCACAATTAAATACTCTTAATCAACAACACATTTGTTTGGATAAATATTAATATTATTACGTTGATACAATTCTTAACAAATAATGCATTAATTTCGACCAAATTTTATTACTATAAAAACGGTTCTAGTGACTTAATCTTAAAAGATAGATATATACTGTCGCATACATTTCAAGAGGAATAATTCTTTCTTACATATATTTTTCGTATCTTGAACCGTTTTCGCAGCGCTCGCAATGGAAGCATCAAGGATGAATAATTTTCCCCCTTTTTTTCACATTTTCCATAATTTCTTCGCTCCTAATAGGTGCATCGTGATTAGTGATGAAAATGCTCGGGAATTTTCCCAAAGTGCCCAAAACTTGTATGGGGAATATTCCCGGGAATTTACAAAATGTTCGCGGAAGTGCTGGGCACTTTAGGAAAATTCCCGGGCATTTTCATCACTAATCGTGATGTTATATAGCCTAAAGCCTTCCTCGATAAATGGTCTATTCAACACAAAAATTTTTCAATTCGAACCAGTAGTTCCTGAGATTAGCGCGTTCAAACAAACAAACTCTTCAAGCTTTATAATATTAGTATAGATAATACAGAAGATATTCACTAGAAATAATTTATGTGGCAGAACAACCGGACCGGCTTGCCGGGTCAGCTAGTGATGTATAAAGACAATCCATAAATGAAGAAAAATGGTTCACCGATTATACATAAAAAATATGAAACGTGCCCTACATACAATCGAATTCAGAACCTTCTTATTTATGTAGTCGATTATAATATATATATTGTTTGTATTATATGTTATATATTATATATGTTATTATATATGTATTGTTATATGTATATATATTATATGTTAATTGCTCTAACGAATTCCAAATAGATTTGAAAAAGATAACTACGATATTTACTTATGGGCATACAAAGTGTGATATTTTTCAAAAGTTGCCAAAAGATGGCAGCACGGTCGAAATAAATCACGCAATCGATTTGTATGTCACGTTTCTACTATTTGGACTGTTTGCGAGAACATGATATGAATAAAATAGTCGAGCTTAAAACCAGTCTTTCTCGACATCAAAAATTTTTAGAGGGACTCTGCAGACTTGCATAAGGATGTGGATTCCCTGATAATTAAAAATAAAGATTCTTCTCAAAAATATCAATATTTTAATCGATTCAAATCGCATTTTAAATGAATAGCACCGCAAAAAATGAGGTTTTCAAGGTACTGTTTATAATAAAACGAATTATTTTAACTTTATATTTAAACATAAATCTAAATCAGCGAGCCGTCCGCACGGTGCAGTTTGACGTGAAATTCGGAGCGCGGTCACGGAGCGTGGGAGCGCGCGGCCGCACACGCAGTTATAAAATAAAGACTGGCGCGGCGAGGGGTGAGTGCGCATTTATGACGATGTATTGTGTGGGTAAACTGTGTGCGCTACCACAGGGAATCTAAGTTCAGGGAGACTAATTTCCGTTGCTTTTACAACCACCCTCGGAAGTATCTGGATCCCCAGGCCCGGCGAAGGCGAAGAGTGGGCAGTGCTGGCACCCCGGTGGTTTTAGTCGGACACACCGGGGGAGTGGCCTCACCACTCCCCTGACGGTCCGAAGGGATTTCCACCGGGTTTAATAAGAAAAAAAAAATGCTATTACAACCATAACACCTAATTTCCGGCTTAAAAAGGTTCATGGTTCCTACATGGGGCTCGGTATTCGCCTATACAATACAATACCTGAAGACATCTCGGAGTTATCACTATTGATATTTAAACAAAACTATTAAAACTAAATTGCTGGGAAAGGGATATTATTCCATCAATGACTGTTTGAATGATAAAAGTGCCTGGTCTTAATATATGCAATCGTTCTCGCGGGGCATTCAATCCTTTATATATTACACCTGTTATTGTACCTCATTATGTTAAAAGGAGCAACTACCAGAGTTTCTTGCCGGCTCTTCTCGGTAGATTCTGCTTTCCGTACCGGTGGTAGATTCACTTTGTTTTTTTGTCGATTCAAAAGTGCTTGGAAGTAGGCCTATTTGAATAAAGTTATATTTCATTTCATTTCAAACAGAGTATATCACTTATAAAGAAGACATTTATTTCCTAAATGTATTTGTTACATTTGTAGTTAAGAGCTTATATATCTTATATCAGTGTTGAAGGCTGAAAAATGAAGCATATTTTGGGATTCTTTTTTGAAATAACTACTTGATCAAATGTTTTGAAATTTTTTATATTCATTACTATTACAAGGAATTATACAAATAAATTTTTATTTTTAATTAATTTTTTTCGCTGTAAGAGTGGCCGCAACATGTAATCTAAAAAAAACACTCCTTGCTGGTTGAGACAGCCTAACTTTCAGATGAAGCATCTGAAATCAAAAATTCAAAAGATTATTAAATTATAATAGAATAGCTATCGCAGCATCGTAGGGGATTAAAAAATTTTGATTAGAATATTTCTTCCTTCATACAAGCTTGGAAAGGGCTGTAGGCTAAGTGAACACAAAAATTGCGTGATTTACTTGACCGCTCACGCCATCTATTGCCGTATCGCTGTACTGCTCTCATATAATGCTCTGTTTGTAACAAAATTGTTACTTATTTCCGTGTGTTTGAGTACATTCAACATACTGTCTATAATTGTATGTTTTTTTATATAAAAAAAGTGGATGTCAATTTCCAGAAAAAAGTATCAATTCACTGGTTCGATACAGTGTACTGTAATTGTAGTACGCACTTACTCGCGTACTATCTTTTCTATTTTTGGGTTTGGTCGCTCACTCGCTTTATAATGATACACTTTTTAAATCTGTATTATTATGTATATTTCAAGTAAAGTTTTACATATATATTTGTAATTTTTACAATATCAACCTTCCTATTCTATTTTTCCATTCCATCTGTCACAAATAAAATTGAGAACCTCCAATTAAACTTCATTATTTAAAATTAGATATTCTAACCTTTTCCAAAATAAACTTATTTTTTATCAAATGGCCAATTCCGAGAATAGTGCCAAATATAACTAACCTATTTTATAAACCAATCATACAATCACTACAGTACTGTATAAAGATGTTTTTGTCGCGACAAAATCAATTATATCATTAGTTAATCTCAGATTGCCATCCATAATTTAAATTCACAATCTGGATCTTTAAAAAAACAACACTTATTTTACTTTACTTTATTTTTTTTACTGCTACAAAAAATTTCATTCAGAGCCCCCCCCGATAAATGCCAGACGAGCCGTGTCTCTTCTTCACCCACCTTTTAAGCGAACAAACCTCGGAGTCAACAGTGCTTTATGTAGAATGTCTCGGGCCTACAATCTTCTTGGAGATTCGGTTGATTTGTTTGCAGACTCCATCCCGGGATTCAGAAGAAAGGTCTTCGGGTTGTTGAGAGATGCACAAACGAATAATCTTGACATCAATTGACATCAATTATCATTCATATGACATGATATAGTATAGTATAATGTGATAAGATATAATATAATATAATGTAATATGATATAGTGTGATATAATATAATATAGTATAGTATGATTTAGTATAATTAAACAGGCCACTCTGACGTATGTTGTGGATGCCTTAATAGGAACTGTACATTTTTTTTATTGTAACTTTATGTATGTATTGTGTGAATTAGTCATTGTACCGGGCCACTGGCAACCCTGTAAAAGTAAATAAATAAATAAAGGGAATACGGATGAGTGAAATCACTGGTTTTATAATAGACTGAGATGGCACTATGACATAACTATACGTGCGACAAAGATAGAGCTAACAGCGTTGTGTAATAATTGCCAGTGGGCTGACGCCTTCGCTCTCGTTGAAAAAGCCGATATCGCTAAAGGGTTGTCATAATTAAACGATATTTATTAATTTAGTTATTCATGGACCTGAGATCAGCTCTGTGACTCTCCCTTTGAATACAAAATTTAAAAACATGTCACTAAATACAAAAAGATACGAAATTGTATTCACAGAAGCTGCATAACGGTAAATGGTAGATGAGTCTACTACATAGTTTTAAAACGCCATTCGTTTAGCAAAACAAGTCTTAAGCATCATTTTATTGTAAAAACCAATAATAAAATCGAATTTCAATTATTTTCGTTAGCCCTAAAAGTTGTGTCCCAAGCTACTAACGCAAGGGCTGTATGCAGCTTGGACTCGATCTTCCCCGCCTTGCCTCTGACACCCCGCATGATTGCTCCGTCTACACGCCAATACGTCAAACCACGTATTTTTTAATAAACGAATGCAATTTCTCCAGTTTTCATAGTAATCATTTCCAAATTGACGGATTTTCAACCCCTATTTCAATATCATGGACATAGATGAGCAAAATGTAATCAGATTAATAAAAATGATTAACGATTACATTTTACGTTTTTTACCATTACTATGACTGCATTTTGCTCATTTGTGTTTTAAACACTACAAAATCCCAGATTGTATAAACATTTATCATTGCTTAATGTTTTAAATGCATTTAATCATGATCACAGAGCAAAAAAATTAAAATTACGACTACATTTTGTAATCGTTCATCATTAATCAGATTACAATTTGCCCATCTCTGATCATGGAGGAGAAATATATAAAAAAAATCCACGCTCAGTAAGTGCCTACGTTTTGATGTAATTCATTTTGTCTGTAGGCTTTCTTGGAGACCCTGGACCCGTTCCCGGACAAAGATGACAACGAGATTACCAACTACCTGTACGCGAAAAGCCTCGAGATCGAACCTCGGCCTCCGGTCAAACAGATGCCCAAATTTGTGAGTACCGACCTTTCTGAATTCACTTACGCTACATCGTGATCTATTTTTTTTTTCAATGTTTAAATACTTAAAACAAAAACTATTCAGTTGGTAGAAGAGTAACTAAGGTTCGAATCCCTGCAAAAACGTCTGTGTTTTCCAGATTAACCCGCATCATCCGTTCCTCAAAATTTAATATAAAAAAGTTCCTATGTATCCTTCTTATTTGATACAAACCGAAAAAGGAAGGTTTAGTTCATAAAAAAAGCAAATAAGGACATATTTCATGGTAATACAAACATGTTAATTTTCAACAAAAAAATTCCTCACTTGGAACTGAAAAAATTACGCACATTTATCACAAACTGTGAAAGTGGACGTTGAATTCATACTTCGTGTACACGTCACAGCGATTGTTGTAGCGATTCAAATATACCTTTGAAGTGAGTTGAAGAATGTCAGCACGGTCTTTTAATAACTGGCAGTAGTGCGGAAGTAGGCGCCACGTGCAGACCAGTGTAAGAAAAAATCATGAGAAAGCCCGCGCGGCGTCTAATAGAAATGTCATGTGTGCTAGTGCTGTGAGAATGGCGATCAGCTTCGTTACTGGTCACGTTGGGCACGACATATAAGCGCTAAGTGGATACTACCACTAATATATCTCTGCTCAAAGATATATAAAGTAAAAATAAAAAAAGTGTTTTATTGGACAAACAATTATAAGCAGCACATTAAAATCAGCTGACGCCCAAACTAGGCGACCTGTATCTTGGATGTCAGCATATTTCATACAATTTGTTACAGTTTGTTACCGCTGCGTAGCTCCAATTATATAAAACAATACAACAATAATATTACATACTAAACAATAGACTATACAAAAATAAAAAGTGAATAACAATTTCAAAAGAATGTTAATGCTAAAGCCCAAACACATCAATTACCGCAACAGTTCCTCAGTATTATTATATTTTAGATTCGACAACCAGTCTCTCAGCTTCATCTTACATTCGAATTTAGATAAGTTCAAGATATTTAATTCATGATTAACCTAATATAATAATAACTACAAATAATAAAACTACTATATACTATTAATAGCTATTAACATAGCTTGACGGTATATTATTATTGTATTTAGTTATGAGATATCTACGGGTCGCAGTGAGGCATTTGTGAGACGCAATTTTATTTTGACATAACACCGAAACTTTTTTAAAATCTGTTAAAAATCAGTACGGTAAAACGTAATTAATATTATCCATAAAATGTTTGTGATCCCTCTGAAGCTATCACAGCGAGTTCGTTGACCGGGCGTACTGAATCGGCTGACAGAAAGTCACTGAAGCAAATAAATTTTCATAAAAGCAGTATATTTCGTGGGTGTTTTAATTGCTTTTTTTTCATAATTTCTCCAGCCTCGGAAGACGGACCTGTCGCTGAAGCAGGTAAAAGTGTCTCGGCGGAGTCATCACGACCATCCGTCCCATCATTCAACATCGAGCAATGACGATAACATCAGTAAGTGTATTTGTATATACCATATATATATATATATATATATATATATATATATATATATATACAGAGGCGCTGGGGCCGATATCATTAATTTAAACAACGAAGTCTTCTCAATTCATATGATTTATTTTATTTTCTTTTAATATTTTCGAATTTTATTGTTAGCTAATTAACTATTGTAACTTTAGAAAAAGGTCATATACGTTGAACGCTGTAAACGATTACTGTGCAACACGTGCACCGGGCAACCGTTGCCTATCAAATAATGTCCTAGAGTATGCGTGGTATGCGTGAGATCTTTATATTATACATCCTGTTGCACATGTTGTTTATAATAATTGAGTTTAGCACCGTCATATATACATTTAAAAAAATACCAGTTGTCATGGTTGTATTATAGTTTTTTTTGCATGTTTTCAGAGCAATATATAGAAATAAATAAACAATAAAAAAACACAATAAAGATAAATAAGCCAAAATCACATCTCTCGCTTAGTCTTGTCGCGTTTCGGGATCAGCTTGTGTATATCCAGTAGCTCATATACCTAGAGACCTTCAGTCGTGGTATATGTGGGCCGACATGACGATGTAGACTATCAATGGATTTTCATCCTTTGATGGTCGCTTTCGTTTTTGGACTACACTGCACTTACCATCAGGTACTCTGTAGTCACTATGTCGAGCCAGTGTTAAAAAATATTGAGCCAGGGCACATAAATCAATAAGAGAAAACCAACTAAGTAATTATAAAAAGAAAAACAAATTTTAAAAGAAAAAAAATATTAACCCTTAACTTGACAGAATTCTATTTTATTTATTTCAAAATTTTTTTTTTTGCCATTTAACCCTTATGACCCAAGGATGTCTAGAAAACAATAAATAAACATTCGAAAATTAAGGAATTACCTAAACATTCATACCAAAATAATAAGTTTACCCTAAAATATTATGGCACTAGATTTTGTAAATTCCGATGTATCTTCATAAATACATTATCAAGAAAAGAGTTAAACTGATTTTTTTTTCTGTATACTTTTAAAGGAGTCAAGTGTTAATAATGTCATAATCTTAACTTATTAGTTTTAAACAGAGATGGGCAAAATGTAATCTGATTAATGATGAACGATTACAAAATGTTGTCGTAATTTTATTTTTCTTGCTCTTTAATCATGATAACCCATTTAAAACATTAAGAAATCATAAATGTGTATACAATCTGGGATTTTGTAGTGTTTAAAACATAAATGAGCAAAATGCAGTCATATTAATGGTAAAAAAACGTAAAATGTAATCGTTAATCAATTTCATTAATCTGATTACATTTTGCCCATCTATGGTTTTAAATATAGTTTGCAATTCATACCCATTAAGTAAGCACAAATTGTGCTTTTTCGATGAAGGAAAAAATGGCGAGGAAACCCGCATGGCATATAGTAGAAATGTCATGTGTGCTAGTGCCGTGAGAACGGCGATCAGCTGCGCACGACTAATGTATCTGTGCTCACCCCCAAAGTGATATAGTGTGACGATATATTATTATTATATTGATAATTAGTGCCGTGGTGGCTGCCGGCAGAATAGAATAGCACCCCCCTCTTCTTGCTGAGGTGTCGTAAAAGGCGACTAAGGTATCTCTTTAACACCGCAACTCAACCAGGTGTTTAGAGAAGGAAAACTCGACCAAACCTGCGTCCCGCTCCCTCCTGATCGTACTGGTTCTCCTTTCCATCGGGCCTGAGGGAGCTCGGACGAGAGAGTGCTTCTCTGGCAGCGCGTCCAGTTGTGCACTTAAATATCTCCTGCGCAATTGACTGTTTCCGAAAACTGGGCCTTGATTTTCTTAATCGGCGTTGAAACAGTCGCCGTGGCCGAATCCGGCTAGGAATCATCATCATTATATTGAATTGACATTTTTCAGGCGTATCACAGCTGTCTCCCACGAGCGGCGCCTGGGACTCGACCAGTGCAGTGTCTCTGCCTGTCCACCACACGGAGCATAGGGGTGAGCGCTCTCTGATACTAAACAATTTTTCACTATGACAAATGTATTTATGTAGCAACTAGCAAACCCGGCGAACTTCGTTTCGCCACCAGATGGCTTCGTTTTGATTTCTAGTTAGCGTTTGAAAGAACGTGCGTATATAAATGTCACATGAAATTAACTGAGCAGAGTACAATGAGTAGCTGTCAAACAATGTATAACGCATCGGCGCCGTCTACTTAAAATACTGGTGCGATCTGCTCCACCACCATGCAAAACCATATTGGTTTGTAGTACATCCTATGTATGATTTTCCCCGTTTTCCTGCTTTTCTGTTCATATTTTTCCTGAAATTTGTTTGCTATAAACCTCACGTAGCCCGAGACCTTTGCAACGATTGCAAAACCGTGGAAATCGGTTCGTGCGTTCTGGAGTTATAGCGTCAGGAAAGAAAACCGGACTTATTTTTATATATGTAGCAATAATGAAGACGCTACATACTATGTACGCCATATCAATCTGATATGGGAAGTCTTTTTTTTTATTACAGACAGGCTTGCACTAGACCTCAATCTCACCTGCTGGAAAGTGATGATGGCGATGTCGACGGAGCGCGTTTACTCTACAAACGCCGATTCACTCTTCGTTTGATGAACTCCATATCGCAAGATGTTGGAAAAACAGTCAGGAAACGAATTCCACTCGCGGACGGTTGGCAGCAAAGACGAGCCGGAACGCCTCGAGCGACCGGCTGTCTGACTAGACTCTCAACCAATGGAATGATTTTTTTTTATACCGACACGGCACAGCGACTGCACCATACCTGATGGTAAGCATGGTGCAGCCCAAAAAACGCCAAAGACTATCGAAAGGTAACAAAAAACCCATCGGTAGTCGCAGCGATCATGCCGGTCTGCACAAATATCTCTTCACGCTACGTTTAAAAGATCCCATATCATAGGATGGAGGGAACACGCTCTCCGGAAGACCATTCCACAGCCCAACGACACGGCAAAAGAAGGAGTTGGAGAACTTCTTTGTCCTGGCCGGGATGTGAGATACCGTATAGCTGATTCGCAAGCCACCACGTCTTACTGTAAACCGGGACTTTCTTTTCGACCCGGTGGAAATCCTCATATGAAATGAAATGAAATATAACTTTATTCAAATAGGCCTACTTCCAAGCACTTTTGAGTCGTCAAAATAAAAAAACAAAGTGAATCTACCACCGGTTCAAAGCAGAATCTACCGAGAATAGCCGGCAAGAAACTCTGGTAGTTGCTCCTTTTAACACAGTGAGGTACAATAACAGGTGTAATATATAAAGGATTGAATGCCCCGCGAGAACGATTGCATATATTAAGACCACGCACTTTTATCATTCAAACAGTCATTAATGGAATAATATCCCTTTTTTAGCAATTTAGTTTTAATAGTTTTCTAAATATCAATAGTGGTAACTCCAAGATGTCTTCAGGTATTGTATTGTATAGGCGAATACCGAGCCCCATGTAGGAACCATGAACCTTTTTAAGCCGGAAATTTGCCCTGGTGTTGAGGAAGCTTCCTCCGCCGCTCGGCGACGTCGACCTTAGTCAGGCCTGAGGGGTGGTGATGAGAGTCATTCCTTGCTGGTCTCGGGAATTGGAGCGGTATGTGGGCACCCATCACGCATCGCCCTGGCGTCATGTCGGTTAAGGAGGGAGATTTCGCGCGCCTCCCTGAGACGAAGAAGAAGACTGTCTCTCCCGCTCTCTTCCTGCCGCCTTCTTTACTGACAACAAAGTCTCCCAAAATTTGTAATTTGCCTCCCACGCTCTAATCATTTGTGATTGGCAGCGAGAGATGCGCTCCCACAGTCCTCGCCGAATGGGTCTTCTTGATGTGATTTGGAAATGACGCCAAGGCCGAAATCGGTCAGGATTTCATCATGATAAGTAAGAATTCGTCATGCTTGCTGTGTATACTATAATGCGGTTCGCGTATCTGTCCGCCCCCCAGGCAGCAGGCAGGAGGAGCGCGTGGTGAGCCCGAAGCTGGACCACCGGTCGCTGTCGCACCTCAGTCAGATCAGCCTCTTCGACAAGTTCGTCAATTTCGACAAGCCCAAGCACAGGTAACGCGCGTTCTATCTCTCTCACTCTCTCTCTCTCTCTCACTCTCTCTCTGCTGCTTCTAGTATCTCTCTGTCTGTGTTTAAATCTCGCCCTGTCTATAGCTTTCACTGTTATTCTAGTTCTCTGTTTATAACTGTCTCTATTTTGTTTTAATTTTTAGGGAAACATACAGCCAGAGATGGACAAAATGTAATCTGATTAATGATTAACGATGACAAAATGTAGTCGTAATTTTAATTTTCTTGATCTGTAAACATGATTAAATGGATTTAAAACATAGATGAACAAAATGCAGTCATATTAATGGTAAAAAACGGTAAAATGTAATCGTTAATCATTTTCATTGATCTGATTACATTCTGCCCATTTATGCTACAAAGTAACATGTATATAATAATATATCGTCACGCTATATCCCATTCGGGGTGAGCAGTGATGCAATTGTGATTGTATCCACTTTGCGCTTATATGTCGTGCCCAACGTGACCAGTAGCGCAGCGGATCGCCGTTCTCATAGCTCCAGTACACATGACATTTCTATTACATGCCATGCTGGTTTCCTCATTATGTTTTTCTTCACCGGTGATCTACGTAAACTATAACAAAAAAAAGCATATATCAGCAAAGTTAAAAAAATACAAGACATAAATCAAGATAAGGGGCATAAAACAATAAATGCTAACTAATTATATAAATAAAAACAAATACAACAAGGGAATAAATGCTATATTTTGCTTTTGCTTGTTCTGTAGCTCTTACTTTCTCTACGTATAGCTCTTTCTCTCTCTCTCTCTCTCACTTCCTCTCTGTGTATAACTCTGACTATATTTTGCTCTTTCTCCCTGTGTAGCTTTCACTCTCTCGGCATTTATCTCTCACTGCTTTGTTTTCTATATCTCTAGTGCTTCTTCTCTCTTTACACGCTCTAACTATGCATTTTTCAGTCTCTATATTTTTAAATTTAAAAAAAAATCCATTTGCCTTATAAACCACATTGAGAGTTAATTTTTAATGCATAAAAATGTGCTCTCTCTTGCAGAAACAATGTGAAAGACGAACCGCCCTCCCCGCGGGACCGCACCTCGCCGAGGCACGACCGGTAAGGGGGGAGTTCCTTTGGTGGTAGGGCTATTGCTCGAACTGGGTCATGACCACAGTACACCAGTGCAAAGACCGCCAAAGTGATTCGGTTTAGCCTGTCGCGTTTCGGGATCAGCTTGTGTATATCCAGTAGCTTATATACCTAGAGACCTTCAGTCGCGGTATATGTGGGCCGACATGACGATGTAGACTATCAATGGATTTTCATACTTTGATGGTCGCTTTCGTTTTTGGACTACACTGTACTTAACATCAGGTACTCTGTAGTCACTATGTTGGACCAATGTAAAAAAAAGTTTTTTTTCTCGCTCAGAGATTTTGTAAACGTCTTCTCCGTCAGTGATGTCTGTAAAGAAAAGGAAATTTTCGCATCTATTTTGCTACGATTTAATGATTTGTGTGCCTTTGAAATATTAGTTAATAGTTTGTGACATGCAAAGAAAGAATGAATTTGTTTTTTTTGTGTGCTGGTTTTACAATGCGAGTATCTAAGTACACAGGTGCAAAGACCGTCACAGTGACTCGCTTCGGCCTGTCCCGTTTGGGGATCAACTTGTATATATATACATTTTTATTTATTTATTAGTTCTAAATTACAAAAACAACAGTTCACAGTATAAAGACTGCGAAGCCATATGTCAGGCTTACGAGCAGTCAGTGAGTTCGAGCAAGCAATTATACAAGAATAGATTACTTAATTAATAAAGTTGATACGATTAGCTTAAGCCAATCGTATAGCATTGTTATAATATGTAAACAGGACGATCTAGTTTACCATGATAGTGTTTTATTTTAGTGAAGGGTTTAGGGTATATATCCAGTAGTTTTATCGTGAGAGAGTAACAAACATTCACAAACTTTCACATTTATAATATTAGTAGTAGGATTTGGGATTACTCTTCTATAAAATCAACCTGTATATACACGCAATATAGTACATTTGTGCGTCTGTTTGTCCCCAACAGCGAGCGCAAGCCGCCGACGCTGTCGCCGAGCTCGGCCCCGGTGGAGGCGGACGCGCCGCACCCGCAGCGGCAGGCGCTCGACGCCCACAGGCCGCCCTTCGAAAACGTTAGTCGACACGTTTCTTGCTTTCTCTTACCCTATTCTTAAGGTTTATTTCGGGTCCTCGCAGTCGATACCCGACGGCGGCTGAGAAATCCGAATCAAGTCTTCAGTCAAATATAATCGTTTAGCGTGGTAGGTATGCAAGTAGATAGTTGACCTACCTTGCACTATAGCGCGGAATAGCGTGATAGATGAGATGATGAAAGAATGAAATGAAGAAATCCAGACAGCAAGTTGATAGGCGTTTAATGAAGCACAGTACAAAGTCCAGTAGAAATAATGAAGCACGAGTATAATAGTCCAAGTAGAGATAAAGTGCAGATCACAATAATACGAATAGGAACACGAAAATAAACACAATACGAAAACTATAAGTAGCGAGCGAGTGGCGCGTGGAGCTAGTCTCAGTGTGATAGCAAGACTAGTTTAACGGGTGCGCGGGCGCTCGCGTCGCGTGCGCATGCGCAGTCCCCCCGCGCGCGCCCGGTATCCCGCGGCTCTCTAGCTTAGCGCCGTTTCCACCGCACGACACGATATAGTAAATAAATATCAAGTGTGTTAGTATGAAATGTGTTGATAAAATTACTTAGATAAATAAGTGAAGATATAATCATTTTATTTAAAATAGATGTTAGTTATATGTTAGTATAGTATAAAGAATTAGAAAATAGATAATATTAAGGACAGAAATAAATAAATAAATATATAGTGAGTAGGCTACAATTGTTAAAAAAACGATTTATGCCAACAGTATTTGTGTATATAGACTCCAAATTTTATTTGTTCTTTTCAGGTAAGATTTAATCGATATATAGAGCCGAAACCGTTTACGGCGACATCGTTTGAATCAACATACCGGTTATATTGATTCAGAACAAAGGTCCCGGCAAAAAAATAAGAATCCGTATCACGAAAATATCAACGGTTGTTACGACTAAATAAATTTGAGCAATATCTTCGATATGGTTATAGCAGATTTTGACAGTTATATATACAGTGGTAACCTTTGTTCCTGGTCAATATACCCGGCATGTTGTCCTAAACGATGTCGCCATAAACGGTTTTGACTGTACATATAAAATTATTTATCGTAGCTGTGGACTCTGTGGTGACGTAGCCAATGATAGACAGGTTTCTATATGCGAGAATACAAAAGGTAGTAGGTTTGTATACCGGCACACACCTTTGGGTTTTCTCAGACTGAGTATGGGTTTAGGCGCCGCACCCTCAAAGAAACGATCGTAAGGAAATCCGCGTGAGATATCTAATAGAGATGTCACATGTACTAGTGCTGTGAGAGCGGCGATCAGCAGCGCTACTGGTCACGTTGGGCACGTCATATAAGCGCGAAGTGTCCTTCCTTACACCGTAAGGGATATAGCGTGTCGATATAGTGTTATTTTTACTTACCGTGAGTGTCACGTGATCGTGAAACATAGAGTACAGAAGCTGGAAACATTAAATTTGGACATAGCATTGTTTGTATGACGTAAGCACTCATTAGTAATAATGATGAGGATATCCTAGCCGGATTCGGCCGCGGCGACTGTTTCAACGCCGATTAAGAAAATCAAGGCCCGGTTCACGGAAACAGTCAATTGCGCAGGAGATATTTAAGTGCACAACTGGACGCGCAGCCAGAAAAGCACTCTCTCGTCCGAGCTCCCTCAGGCCCGATGGAATGGGGAACCAGTACGATCGGGAGGGAGCGGGATGCAGGTTTGGTCGAGTTTTCCTTCTCTGAACACCTGGTTGAATTGCGGTGTTAAAGGGATACCTTAGTCGCCTTTTACGACACCTCAGCAAGAAGAGGGGCGTGCTATTCTATTCTGCCGGCGGCCACCACGGCTTATTAGTAATAATAATTGTTTAGTAAAAGTAATTATTAGATTGATTGCATTCCGATATGTGTCACGAACGCCATCTATAAACGTATTTAAAATTTACACGATCACCGGTGTCGGACATTTCTCATCGACAAGCTCACGAACGATGTGCTGGTCCCAAGAATCCAGGAATAGGAGGGAACTGTCTGTCCGAAAGCAGGCAAGCTGAGATAGCGAGAGAGCTGTTCAGGTCACTGCATCGCATTGCACGCGAGAGACAGAGAGCGGCTAGGAGTTGTCAGCCATATCTTAATCGCTCCACTCACTCCGATGCTCTGGTGGAGAATTCAATACTCAAACGTGATTTCATTACAGTATAAAAGACATAATGTATTTTCCTGATGTGTCCAGGAGCGCGTGCCGCCCCTCTTTCCGAGGAACAACGCCCCCTGCGCGAGCGCCGCGGTCCCCTCCGGCGGCGTGGGGGACGAGGAGCGGCCCCCCGTGCTGCCGCCGCGGCCCGCCTCGCCTCACCATCACGCGCACGGTCTGTATGCCCGCACACCAGTACACGGAACAACTCTCCAAAGCGGCTGCGGCTGCGGTGGCTCAGTGATGACCGCGTTGGGTATTAAATATAAGTATAATTTCAGGTATGCTCTCGGTTGTGGACCACCCGCCGGAGCCGCCGGACAGGACTCTGCCCAGCCCCAAAACTAGCGATCTCATCAGGTCAGTGTTGTCTATTTATACTCAAGACCAGTAACGTTCATTCCGTAGATGCATGAAAGCATTGCATGCCCTAATCTATACTAATATTATAAAGCTGAAGAGTTTGTTTGTTTGTTTGTTTGTTTGTTTGAACGGGCTAATCTCAGGAATTACTGGTTCGAATTTAAAAATTATTTTTGTGTTAAATAGACTATTTATCAAGGAAGGGTTTAGGCTAAATAAAATCACGATGCAACTATTAGGAGCGAAGAAATAATGGAAAATGTGAAAAAAAACGGGGAAAATTATTCATCCTTGAGGGCTTCCATTGCGTGCGCTGCGAAAACGGTTCAAGATACCAAAAATATATTTATCAAAGAATTATTCCTCTTGAAATGATCTAAAAAAATGTCCGCGACAGTATATGTCTATCTTTTAAGATTAACTCACTAGAACCGTTTTTATGGTAATCAAATTAGGCCGCAATTAATGCATTATTTGTTAAGAGTTGTATCAACGTAATAATATTAATCTT
Source organism: Automeris io (assembly GCA_036320925.1). Lineage (NCBI taxonomy): Eukaryota > Metazoa > Arthropoda > Insecta > Lepidoptera > Saturniidae > Automeris > Automeris io. The sequence continues at coordinate 5,166,676 of JAUDJH010000031.1, read as the reverse complement.
TATTAATAAATGTGTTATTGATTAAGAGTATTTAATTGTGAACAAAATTGTCTTTGACATCACTTAATTTCAATGAACATCTTAGAAGATATTACAATAACTTATATAGGAAAACAACGTTTGCCGGATCAGCTAGTGATAAATAAATCTGGAATACATTGCTTAAAGTTAAACAAAAATAAGAACCATTTATATTCATATCTATTTTATATTCGTCATTTATCTCTCCTACGAAAGCAATATAATATTTAATATCATAATATAATTTAAAAAATATAATATTAAAATTAATTATACGAATTCTGCCTAACTTGTCTAAATATCCTATGCACGTCACTACTCAAGACCACAGACATTTCACCTAAATCACCAGTTCTTCGAAATCGCCACTATCATCAACTGTAATCTGCCCACTTCTGCACATATGCCTGTCCTAAGGTTCCCCGCTGGATCCAATCTTTCGGCCTTTCTCATGCAACAATTAACTGCCACTTTGCTCAAATCATCGTTCCACGTGACCGCAGGGCGTCCCACATTACGCTTACCGAGGCGCGGTCTCCACTCGAGAACACCCGATGCCCCCTGGCACTTCGGCCTGCTCATCCTCTGGGCTATGTCGATGACTTTAGTTCTCGGACGGATCACCTCGCTTCTAATAAAATAATAATAATAAAATTATTTATTCGACAAACAACTACAAGGCAGCACATTAAAAATCAGCTGACATCCAAACTAGGACAACCTGTATCTTGTATGTCAGCATATTTCACACAAATTTGATACAGTTTTTTACTGCTGCGTAGCACCAATCATAACTCAAAACAATACAAAAACAACATTACATACCAAACAACAGACTATACAAACAAAGTGAATAACAATTACAAAAGAATGTTAATATTAAAGCCCAAGCACATCTACACCTGCAACAGTTCCTCTGTATCATTATATTTTAGATTCGACAACCAGTCTCTGAGCTTCATCTTACATTCGAATTTAGATAAGTTCAAGATATTTAATTCATGATTAACCTTATTATAAATCCTTGAACCAAGAACCCAAAATTGTTTCTCAGCAAAATGAGACTTGTGAATCGGCATATGGCAAACATATCTCATTCTGCGAGGTTTTCTTCTGATTCGATCCTTCGGAGAGACTCCGAACACAGCATGGTGACACACTTTCAATTTGTGGATTAGTTGTACCGTGAGATTGGAAATCTATACACATTTTGCTTAAAGAGACTTAGTTTTTCGTAAATGAGTTCGCATTGGCATTCGTTTATTTCAAAGAGAATACGTACTTAAAATGTAGGTGGTATGGTTCAATTTGATTTGGCAAAAAATAATGTAATAATTTAGGAAGTATGTATTTTTGACAAATTAATATACATCGAGAGGTGAAAGGCTATTTGGTTTTAGCGACATTGTTTGGTGATATAGTAATATATGACTGGTGGTCGTGGGTGTGGTGGTAGGAAGACACGGATTTTGGCGCTTTACTTGCACTTGTTTATTTGCACTTTAACACTGAATTGCGACGCACACGCACGTACTCCAGTCTTGGGTCTCGGTAGTCGACTGCTTTAGCAAGCATCCCGTGCGCGCGCGCATCCTCTTACCCCGTTCGTCTCGTAACACCCTAACGACCTTTAGGGCTTTTTAACACAAGCACGTATAAGGCGGCGTCTACATGCTATATATATATATATATATATATATATATATTTGGAATCAGCGTTTTTTACCGATTTAATAGTTTTGTAAGTCGCCGATATTGTCAACATGGGTTTGTCTCTACGAATACAATGACTATCTATACTCAAATTCCTATTATATATTCAGTTTTTTGTCAAAATGAATTAATTCTTTGAGAACTTTACTAAGTAAAGTAGAATCAATCTCTATAAATCTCAGCCTTAGCCCCCACATGCCCGGGTTCCAAACGACGGACACACCGGAGCACGCGGGGCTCGTAATGTAATAGACCATTCTTTAATACATCAAAGCTAGGCAAAACCAGGTTGTATTCACTAGCGTATGAGATAATACAAATACAATCCTAAATTACATTGATAAGTATATTATCGGTGTAAAATTATATCTAGAGCTGGCCATCTGGCGTAGAGTCTGCCTTTTGCACGGAAATCTAACTCGGGTGAGGTCGTGTTTTGATGTTTTCTTTTGTTGTAGTTTTTGTTTAACCCTTTCGCTGCTATTGGCAACTTTAGTCACGGGTTTAAAACGCCTCTTGATGGGTGACTGTATTTTATTCACCTATGTTATTTTCCTTCTGAAAATTAATGAAAATCGCTTTGAGTCATAACTTTGGCCCATCCTTGCTGCACGATTGTCAAGCACGGAGCAAAAGGGTTAAATACTGGCTCGTCAAAGTGACTAAACCGCTTCTGATCAGTAGCGTTCATCCCATAGATTCATGAAAGAATTGCTTGCCATTTGCTTTAATTTAAACAAAGAAGGGAATCCTTTATATTCATATCTATTCTATTTCCGCGCCATCTATCTTCCCTATGAAAGTATTATAATATTTATTATCATTATATAATATTCATATTAATTATGTGAATTTGCCTACCCTGTCCACGTCACTGCTCCTGATATTAAGCAGAGTGTAGTTCAAGAGTAGCGTCGACCACACTAGAATCCAGTGTCAGCCTGCGTCGTGATCAGTGATTAAAATGCCCGGGAATTATCCCAAAGTGCCCAAAACATCCGAGAATTTTTCGTAAATACCCGGGAATATTCCCAACAAAGTTTTGGGCACTTTGGCAAAATTCCCGGGCATTTTCATCACTGGTCGTGATGCCTGGCCACACATATCGCGGCTGAAGGTCTCTAGGAGTATGAGTTACTGGACGTTTACGAGGTTAAAGTTGAACCAAGTCAACCTAGAGGGTCCTGATACTTGTGTGCTGAGCTCATGTCCTAAGATTCTGGGACCGCTCCAGTTGCGCAGAGATATTGCCTCGTCGAGCGTTTTCTGCCTGCCGTATAAATTATTCCTAGTGAATATCTTCTGTATTATAATATACAATTTTGGTCATAATAATAATAATAATTTTATTGGATCAAAAATTTTAAATTGTATAATTTAATTTACGTTGACGCCTGCTCTAGTCGTGAGACTGTATCGCAGACGTCAGCGCCCGCCATTACAGAGGATTCATATAATTACAAAAATATATAAAAATATACAGACGTGTTGTGTATAGGTGTGTTATGTGTAGAAAAGGGTGAGTAAAGAGTGTTGTGTGTGAGTGCAGATTATATATAAGCATTTAAAAGATTTTCAGTTTGTAAATAATCGAGCTGCAACAAGTAATCCCTGACTTTGATTTTAAGTTCATAAAGGGAAAGGGATAGATATTGAGAATTACATTTAGTTTGGCACACAACACATAATGGCTTCCACATAAACGGTATATATAAATGCTGTCGCGGACTTTTACTTAGAACTAGTCAGGACAAACAATCCTACGGTACATCATCTTTGTGTAACTCCAATGGTTTAGGCAGTGTACGCCAAGATAGCTCTCAGAGGACAGACAACTTTTTGCGACTCAATTGACATGTATCGTTATATTACGACCAAAATTACTTAAAATCATTAAAAATTGTAGCCTATATGTTATTCCGATGTATAATCTATGTTACTGTGGCAGTTTCATGCAAATCCGTGCAGTAGTTTTATCGTGAAAGAGTAACAAACATATTCATAAACTTTAGCATTTATAATATTATAGTAGGAGTTTATTGATTAAACTAATTGAAGTTTTACGAAATTCCATCTAGATTAATTGAAAATTAGGTTTTTCTAAACCTAGGTTTCAAAAATTAGTGCTCAAACCTATGCTTGCGGAAAGTCCTGTAATGGGATCCGCTGGTAAACTTAAAAGTGATGAAATGTAGAGACTCACACAAGTGATAATATGATGTCAACTGTTTGAACAGAATGCCGACAATGTCCCCCAAGAGGTCCCCCGCGCCTCAACCCCCCGCAAGCCCCCTTGTCCCGGAGAGGTGAGTTGTTTTTGACTATCTAGAAGAGAACGCTTCGACCCCAATCACATCTGGAGGAAGCTCTGCATGAGTCCGATTGTGGAACGCGCTTGCTCACTGCCGCTTAAATGATATTACAATAAGATGGTAACCTGTACCTGATGCTGCCACCGTCATCTGCAAGCAGCAGGATGCTCAACTCCTCACTAATTTAGAGCGGAATTACCGTCTTTGAGCTCATTGGAGTGCTCTCAATTAATAGCTTGCAGATAGATAATAATATCACAGGGTTTTGTTTTTATCACGCTTGCTCTTAAATAGTACACACACACACTCACACACACACCAAGGTCAATTAAAAGTGTCTTATTGCTTTTTGGATCATAATGATCTAAATTATGCGCTAGTTCTGTAATGAAATCACATTACGTCATCTATAATATAAAAATGAATCGCTGAATGTGTTGATAAGCGCGAAACTCGAGAACGGCTGAACCGATTTGGCTGATTTCTTTTTGTTGTGTTTGTTGAAGTCTGGGGAAGGCTATTACGGAGAGAAAATTAAAAAAAAATGTCTGAGAAAGTCTAAAAACAACACTTTTCTATATTCTCATACAAAAAATTCGTAATAATATTTAAAAGTCAATTTGAACTTTAACACCATATCATAAAGTTTAAATGTCAGTGGACGGGTTCCGGGAAGGCAAAACAATTGAGTGACGTATAAATATTAATGTCAATATTTGTCAATTTTTATACATATAGCATTAAGGCCAGGTTCCTTCAAACAATTTTCAAAAAACAGCCGACAGGCCAATAGGTTTTAGCAGAATAAAATCTGACGGAGAAGCTATTAACATTAAAAAAAAACAATGTGACTTTGTTTTAGAGAAATAGGGCAGAACAAGGTCTGCCGGGACAGCTAGTTTAAAATAAATAGGAAATATTTTGTGTTGATTTTTTTACACTGGCTCGATAAAGTGACCTTCATAAATTAATTAGGGAGAATTATTATGATGAATTATTCATTTGTATTGTGTGATAAAGTGAGGTTCACCTGATGGTAAGTACAGTGTAGTCCAAAAACGAAAGCGAATGTTAAGGGATAAAATCTATTGAGTCTCCACCGTCATGTCGGTCCACACATAACGCGACTGAAGGTCTCATGGAATACTAGTTATTGGACATCAACAAGCTGAGGCCGAAACGAGTCACTGTGACGGTCTTTACACTTGTGCATTGAGGCCACGACTTAGTTCGAGCAATCACCCTACCACTACAAAAACAAAACAACATCTGTACGGTACTTCGATAGCTCCGCAAGTGGCACGGGCTGCCTAAAGAGTTTCACTTGCCGCGACCACCAGTTCGCCAACTCCTCAGGGGCCCCTGCTTCTCCTCCAGGATACTGGTGTCTTTGAGGATCTTCCAAGCACACTTATACACTTTGGAATCTGATAATTTGTTGAATTTTATGTATATTTGTATGTTTTATGTCGTTACTCCTTTCTTGTGGCTTTTCCACTGGTGTAAATGTCGTTACTCGGCGGATCGGTTCGAGCGAGAGCAAAACTCAATTGACAACCCGTACGGTGTTGCCAGAGCTGTCGAAAGTTACCCGCACATAAATTCGAATACGGAACAACATCTGTTAAGCAAATGTTAAAGTTTTTGCTGGGATTATTATCAGAAATAGTCACAAAATGTACGTTGTTGCCGTACTGAAAACTATATTTTATCTAATTGTTTCAAAAATTAAAAGTTAATGAGACTTACTCGCACGTGTGATGAAAACGATCGTATAACACGCGTGTGCATTGCGGTTTTCAAAGACTCCGCGTCGCCTCAAGCTGCAATGACCAACTTAGCACACTTGTATCATAACGTACTATTATAATTAGCGGTTTTATTACAGGATAAACGTATTCAGTTTCCCGACACGAGGCGCGCCGACGCCGTCTCCCGTCACGCCTCATCAACAGAGTGAGTACCAGAGTGAGGGTTCGGAGAAACTTGAAAAATAAATGAAAAGGGATTTTTATACAAAATTTATCCCCTTTGGGGGGTGGAATTTTATCCCCATGCGGATGGAATTCATCAAAACCCTTTCTTAGCGGATGCCTACGTCATAACATCTACCTGCATGCCAAATTTCAGCCCGATCCGCCCTGTGGCTTGGACTGTGCGTTGATAGATCACTATGTCAGTCAGTCAGTCACCTTTGAGTTTTATATATTTAGATATTGATAAAATAAATAAAATTAATATGGTTACACCGGGAGCGTACGTAGCTAGTGAACAAATGAAAATAAAAAACAAAGCAATTGTGCTAGTACTTCATTACTTTTTTTTTGTTATCCCTGGGAAAATCTTGCATAGGACTGTAGCGACAATATTATGCAGTGGCACCAACGCCTATTCAACAGTATCGGACTCGTGCGGGCGACGCGGGGGCGCCTCGCAAACGATTGCGTCGCTCGATGCGCTGGGGCAGTGCCACCGAGACATTCATGCGGACGCTACCCTGTAACATATATAATCAATCCGTCTCATATACTATTGTGTACAAACATGTAAATAAGTTTGTGATAATTAAAATAAGTGTTTATTCATTTGTGCTCACCCATATCAGCCATAGGACCATCACGGTATAATAATAATAATAGACAATGTTTAGGTAAAAATAATTATTTTAAAACGTCTGGAGTTGTTTACGACACTAATTCTTTACCACGAGTCGGACTCGTGGGTTATAGGCAAAGGGGTTAAGACACTGTGTATTATCTAACTGTGTGGCTCCTTACCTGATTGGTACTGTATGTGTATTATTGGGAATCTTGACGATCCGTGGAATAATCAACCGGTGCACGGCTGACATTGCTGTTCTGTGCGCAGCCTCGTCCTCGTCGTCATCGTGGTGCGGCACCCCACCGCCCCTGCCGCCGCGCAGGCGTAGGGACTCTGCCGCCCCTCACACGCCTCTGCACGCCGTGAGTATACACGACGCACACACACACACGCACGCGCACGCACACATAGACTGAATTACGGAACGAAGTGCAGCTTACGGAAACCAAGGTCAATTTTGTATTGTGTGGTCACGCCCACAACGTTTTGATTTCTTTGGAAATAACGGATAGATATATGAAACCGGTCAAAATGTACTATATTTGTTTTAGAACTTTTTTTTTAATAATAAAATAAAGTTATTAATAGAAAATAGCGATAAAATTATAGATTCAATTTTATGTCTATCAAAGTAGAATAAATCATGTTATACCTATTTCTACAATAGATATAAATTATTTGCCTGTAGATCAGTGTTAAAAACAGTACTTTTTTAAAAACGAATGACTTGGATAATGTTTCTTAATGAAATTCAAATAGATGGTGCTTCGTCAGTATCCGGCAGCACGGATGACGCAGGTAGCGCCGCTGTTCACCAATTCATTATAACACTAGTGCATTTGACATTCTCAGTTGATAGTAATTTATAAGAGTGCCGTGCTGGTTTGCACCCTTTTGGGGTGACATTCCTGCTGCTCGCACTAAGCGATTTGCCTCCTCCTTTTTGCTGCGTGCCGCGAAGGAGTGGAACTCGCTTCCTGCGTCTGTGTTTCCGGCGTCTTATGACATGGGAATCTTCAAACGTCGAGTGAATCGGTATTTGCTGGGCGAGCGCGCTCCATCGTCGGCCTCATCATCACTTTCCAGCAGGTGAGATTGAGGTCAAGCGCAAGCCTGTATGTAATTAAAAAAAAGGGTATGGTCTAATGCTGCGTTAATTTAATTTGAAGTTGAACGCACTAGCGAGTGCAATGCACAGCGATATCTAGGTAACTCGATTTGTATAAAATGCGCACCAAATAATACAAAAATTTAAGCGAAGACTGCCTTCTGATTTACACGCTTCCCACAAGCGGTAATGGGTCATCAAAACTCGTGATGCATTCAGTACTTGTGCCTCGATGTGTATCTGTTCTGTGTGGTAATAGGGATGTGTTTTGGTGTCGTCGAGCGCCGGCGTGGGCGGTGCGTCGCCCGTGTACGGGAGCGCGGGCAGCGTTGGCAGCCTGGGCAGCGCCGGGAGCGCGGGCCCAGGCCCGGCCGTCAGCGCCGGGAGCGGGGTCCCACCGCCGCTGCCGCCGCGCCCGCAGCCCGCGCCTGCGCTGTTGCGCCCCGCGCACTCCACCATACTGCAGCGGAGGCACAACACGTACGTCACTCATGTATCTGGAGCCCTCGTCGCCATTGCTGGGCGAACTATCAGCTCGCAATAACAAGGCGATTCTCTAACACGTTGGTGGCTACGTCACCCATATGTGGGTGACGGTTCTCCCTGCTGACGTTAATAGGAATAGAAAGAGATTCGCTTCTATACTAACAATACGAAACAGCTAAGAAATTAAATATATTTAGCTAAGGAGTGGAATATGCTTACAGCGACCGTATTTCCGCGAACGTATGACCTGGGAGTTTTTAAGAAAGATTGAATGGGCATTTGTTGAGAAAATGCGGTCCATTTTTTTTATATATAGCCCGAGGTAAACCCCTAACGGACCTCAGGGGGCGCTGAGGGCTGCCCCCCGGTGTGTTGGACTTGCACCAACTAAAACCCCCGGGGCCAGAGGTACAGCGTCATCCTCTTCTCCGACCCTCGGCAACGTCTGGCCTTTTGTAAGGCCGCGCTCAGACGCGGTCCATCGTCCACCTTATCTTAACCTTCCATCAAGTATGTTGAGGGCAAGCGTCCAGCTGTAAATTGTGAAAAAAAAGGCAGTTAAATTTTTAAATTGATTTGATATAATAAGCACTTATACGTAAATATAAGACATACAACATATATATCGTCATGCTAAACCTTTATCAGGGTGAGCTGGGGTAAGTTAGTGGCTATATCCACTTTGGGCTTATATGACGTGTCCAACCTGACCAGTGAGTAGTGCAACTATCAGATTCCGGGCGGGTATTCTCAACATGATGTCCTTCAGTCGCTATAATATGTTGCCTATATGCGTACGTAATCTGGAAAAACTCGGTAGAACGCGCTGAGAGACGAACTTACGACCATCCGTGCTGCTACACATGGATTCCAGTCCCTTATCCAACATATACATAGAGATATATGTATTACTATGTTAATATTTCAAAAGGAATATAAACATCTGATGAGGAGAGAGGAGGTAGAGAATGAAAGGTGGATATGTGATAGGGGGAGTCGGAGCTGCTCGCGCCCGTAGGCTGTACCCTAGTTTCCCTACACGTGACTCCTGGGTGGCGCTAAACGAGCAGCAGCGAGGTGGCAGGGCGTCGGTGCCCGTCTGGATCGCGACCACAGTGCATGGGTGTAAAGCCCGTCATAGTGACTCGCTATGGGCTGTCGCGTTTCGGGATCAGCTTGTGTATATCCAGTAGCTCATATACCTAGAGACCTTCAGTCGCGGTATATGTGGGCCGACATGACGATGTAGACTGTCAATGGATTTTCATACTTTGATGGTCGCTTTCGTTTTTGGACTACACTGTACTTACCATCAGGTACTCTGTAGTCACTATGTCGAGCCAGGGTAAAAAAAAAGGGGGAGTAAGTGAACATGACATTCACAACGGTACGAAGCGCGCAGGTTCATGTAATGAATAATAATGTTTCTTTCCTTGCACAGCGCCGCCCCCCGGCTGCCGCCGAAGCCCGGCGCGACCGCCTCGCGGACGTAGCGGCACCTCGCCGGCGAAGCGCCGGCCTCCGCCCCCAGGTGCACCCTCCGGGCGACCTACCTCGACCCTGACACTTACCAGATCTATTACACTTGCGATCAGCTGTGAACCCTGGACTTTACAAACTAATCGCTTCTATCGTCACTCTTGTACCTCAGTGAGTGTGCGGCCGAAGCTTTTTTATTATACTGGCTCGGCGAAGTGACTACATTGCGCTTGATGGAAAGTACAATGTTGTCCGAGAGCAGCAGCAACCGTCACGGGGGGGGGGGGGGATCCATTGGCAGTGGCCATCGCTATGCCGGCCCACATACACCGCGACGGAAGGTCTCTAGGCATACAGACAACGGGATAAACGCACCGGGCTGCAGTAAGTCACTATGATGGTCTTCGACCTCGTGTACTATGGTCACAACCCAGTTCGGGCAGTCGGCCTCCAGCTCCGTTTTCTCATTTCTTAAAGGCTCGCAAAGGTGTGAGAAAGTTGAAAAACAGAAGTGAGAAGTTTATTTCACTCTTTTGTTGTTCGCGTTACTAAAAATGATTTTTTTTTAATGCGGGATGTCAGGGATATCCTCTAGTAATAGTGGTACCCAACACCACAGTCTTGAGTGGTTTTGTGGAGACAAAGGTGTGGTGGAATCAGAGGATCTTGGAGGAGGTCTTGAGCACGTTCTTTAGAGTTGTAACCGTTTGAGAGATTAAGAGAAAGGTTACCTAATTAACCTACAGATAGATATTTTCAATCTTCAACCACCACGTTGAGTTAAGAACTCTTCCACTCTATTGTACTCTTGTTTGTAGCAAGTTTTAGCCGACCGGTCTCTCCCGGCTACTCTCACCAGATCACTGGTTCTCTGTCTATCTACATTTTTTAGACTGGCTCGTAGTCTTTCATTGATCGGTTTTTTCCACCATCTGTTATGACGTTTCCAATAGTCTGCGGAATTCTTGAGGAGTGTACTGTATTTTTTTTTTGTAAACCAATGGGATAACTGGCTACAGACTCCCAAGGATGTATCTGCTCGCTGCCAGTCAGCCTCTTACTCCCCGGCGCGCGAACAGCTTCGTCTAAATTCCATCTCTGTGAAGAAATAAAGCGCCCATCCCTCGGGACCTCGGTTTGGAGCGCTCCGTCTCATTTAAGTAGCAGACTCCCTCAACTCTACAGTCCAGTAGAGGGGAGTACTACATTTTTTTTATGACTCGTGTGGAAATCCTTCATCGTACCTTCAGTGCCGGTGTGACATACCTCTGGGAGAGGTGAGTGAGAAGGACCCACCACTCCGGTCTTCTCATCCGGGCAGATGGGAGTACTTTCCATCTCATGTATACCTCCTTGAGACTTCGCGGACTTTTGGAAACGATTCTTACTATGATGTTGTTATAGACAGTAATACTGCTGCCTGCCTCGTGTCTGATAGCGGTAACTCTCTGAAAAGTCTTTTCAAGAAGTCCATTCTCTAATTCCACCACCCACATAGAACCCGTGGTGAATACCACCGTATGCTGGCTATTCTCAATTATCATCATTGGGTGAATTTTCCTAGTGAACTTTGATGGCCAATAAAGAGAACTTCATAGGATCTCATGCTGTGCTCTTCAATATAACTGCTGGTCTTCAAATTGAAGCGGCAGAGCGACCACAGTAGACGAGTGCAAAGACTGACTTAGTGACTAGCTTCGGTCTGTCGCGTTTCGGGTTCAGCTCGTTTCAGTCCAGTTGTTTCTACACGTAAAGAATTTCAGTCGCGGTATATATGGACCGGCGTCACGAGGCAGCCTTGACAATATATTCTCATCCCTTGCTGTGTGCTGCGGTTCATATATCACGCAGTTCTTTCCATCAGATGCGCTGTATTCACTTTTTGATGTCGTCCAGCCAGTTCTCTGGAGGCCTAAGGTTTCTTCCCCGGAACCTCGATTTCGAGGGTCTATGTATGAAGATCCCTCGCAGTCTCGTGACAAGTCGACGTCAGTCCTCTCTTGCGATGGCCATTCCTGGTTACCTTGGCGCTTGGTGTGAAGCTAGTCCAAGGTATCCTGAACAATTTTCGCAGAGTTCTCATCACAAACGCGTACTGCCTTTTTTAAAAACATAGATAAAATATATCGTGTTATTTAAAAAAAAAAAACTATCAAACACACTTGATCTCATTATGTTCATAATTTTTAACATACAGACACGACTATCGATTTTGTAATAGTGAAATTTCCATCTATACCTCATGGTGGCGTGCAATTAATGTAAAATAGGAATCTGTGTGCATCTCTCGTTAACTCTACACTTAAAATATAGAAAATAAATAAAAAGGTCAGACAATATTCACAGTATAAGTACTGTAACGGGTCTTATCCGCGAATTGACTTACTTTTAATCATGGCTCTACGTTTCGACCTGGTAATACAGGCGACGGTCACAAGCAGACTGACGCGCCGCGGAGTATGCGTCGGGGGCGGAAAGTTTCTTCTTCTACCCGCACTTGTTGTTGATAATTTGAATAGTCCCGGCACACGCCACTCACAGTATCAGCGTGTTCGCAAGGCGACATAAAACGAGTTCCTAGTTGTCTGATCCCTGGGTTCCGCTCCGATGGTAACTGAAATCCATCACACCGACTAAAAGCTTTCTGTTTCTTAATAATCTCGATCGCTTCTTGAACCAGCCGCGGATTAATAAAATAAAAAGGCTCTTTATTTCTCGATCAACAAGATCCTATAAAAAATATACAATTATTAGGACGAATTATTTAAAAAAAAATGATTTTTTTTTACATAATATAACAAAAATTAAACAATTCTATAATCAAATGAAATTAAAAATATATATATATATATATATATATATATAATAATTGATAATTGGTGTATTACTTAAGGTTTTTTTTTTTTTAATTGTACATGCTTATTTAAAAGTTCTTGCTATTTTTTAATAATCCTACAGTACAGTGTCGATGAGAACCCCTCTTCGGGTATAGGCCTCCTCCAAACAATTCCAGTTTGATATGTCTGAAACTGATGTGAACCAGCTAGCGCCCGCTATAATAATAATATCAATAATAATTTTATTGGATCAAAAATTTTACGTTGTATAATTTAATTTACGTTGACGCCTGCACTAGTCGTGAGACTGTATCGCAGGCGTCAGCGCCCACCGTTACAGAGAATACAAATGATTACAAAAATATATAAAAATGGATGGCTATGGATCTGATGTTATCAGAGCAGCGCATAAGCGGTCTACCTCTCGCTCGTTTGCCGCTGGGAGCAGTCTAAGAGCGTAGCACCCCTCGCCCATCGCCCGCCTTTCAGTCTTGCGAGGTGGCCGGCCCCGGTGCCATTTAAGTCGCGAATAGTATAGATGATCTTTGGAGAGGAGTCTCGGCTTATGCAGCTCAATCCAGTGACTGGGTCCCTCGATCCAGGTCTTCCGCTACGGCTGGTGGCTGGCACAGTGACGTGCAAAAGGTATCTGGACAGGTTAGGCAGAATTCGCGTAATTAATTTGAATATTATATTATTATAGTAAATATTATATTGCTTTCATAGGAGAGTTAAATGACGTGAATATAGAATAGATATTGATATGGTTCCTTTTTTTGTTTAACTTTAAGCAATGTATTTCAGACTTATTTATCATAGCTGATCCGGCAAACATTGTTTTGCTATATAAGTTGTTGTAATATCTTCTAAGATGTTCATTGAAATTAAGTGATGTCAAAGACAATTTTGTTCACAATTAAAACACATTTATTTGGATAAAGATTAATATTATTACGTTGATACAACTCTTAACAAATAATGCATTAATTTCGACCAAATTTGATTACCATAAAAACGGTTCTAGTGACTTAATCTTAAAAGATAGACATATACTGTCACGGACATTTTTTTTAGATCATTTCAAGAGGAATAATTTTTTCATACATACATATATTTTTGGTATCTTGAACCGTTTTCGTAGCGCACGCAATGGAAGCCATCAAGGATGAATAATTTTCCCCGTTTCTTTTTCACATTTGCCATTATTTCTTTGCTCCTAATAGTTGCATCGTGATGTTATATAGCCTAAAGCCTTCCTCGATAAATGGTCTATTCAACACAAAAATAATTTTTCAATTCGAACCAGTAGTTCCTGAGATTAGCGCGTTCAAACAAACAAACAAACTCTTCAGCTTTATAATATTAGTATAGATTAGGGCATGCAATGCTTCCATGCATCTATGGAATGAACGCTACTGTCCATGCACATGCTAGTTTTGACTGCAGCTATGTGGTCTTTAACACGCACTTGAATAAATCTCTTTGTTTGGACTAAATGACAACGACAGGTGCAGCCAGTTCTGGAGACGCCTGAAGTCGGATACTGTGGTATCTTGGCCATGGGCTTGCGGAAACTGTATTGTATCTTGGAGAACGGAACGTATGCAGTCTTAATAGAATATTTCTTTAAAACTCTCTCTCACACAATCTGATCGTCTATCACGATTTTAAGTTTCCACGTTTAGCAGGATCTTGGAAATATTTTTAAATTTAGGGTCAAAAAGTAACAATGGCTGCATGGCCATTGTGTTTGGAACCGCCGTGAGTTTGCAGGGTTCCGTGGAATTTAAAAGTGGACTGTAATTTTTCTAGGTCTTTGGCTCATGAGATATAACTATTGCCACCCATCTGTTATGCTGTTCAGCAGTACTGAAGATATGTGAAATCAACTTCCACAGCACAGTATTTGTATGAAACAAAATATAAATTATTAAGGTGCACCGTTGACGCATACGTAGTGATTGCAAGACGAACGGTTTAACAGGAATTTGGCAAACTACCCTCCTCTCGGACCGGGTGGCACACAAACGTAACAAGAGCCAGACAAAGTAATATTTTGTTATCTGTTACGTTATCAGTGTTCAATTAACTTATACATTTTTTCAGCTCTCTTATTAATACATTTTTCATTTTTGAAAATTTCGCAGTATAGTGATTATGGAAATTGATATTGCATACTGTTACGAGCTCGAGGTAATAAGTCGCCGGCTTTTAATCCTACAATCGATTTATTAATCGAAGAGGGTGTAAGATATTATCACGTTTCTATTATCCGCGGCTGGTTTGGGGAGCGATCGAGAAAGAAACAGCAAGCTTTCAGTCGGGATCATGGGTTTAAATTACCATCGGAGCGGAACCCAGTGATCAGGGAACTATGAACTCGATTTATGTCGCCTTGCGAACAAGCTGATACTGTGAGTGGTGTGTGCCGGGACTATTCAAATTATCAACAACAAATAAGGGTAGAGGAAGAAACTTCTCGCCCCCGCGACGCAAACTCCGCGGCGCGTCAGTCTGCTTGTGGCCATACCCTGTATTACCAGGTCGAAACGTCGAGCCATGATTAAATGTAAGATAAATCGCGCATAAGACCCGTTACAGTATTTATAATGAGTACGAAATTTGATATTCACATTGTGATTTCAACCGACTTCCTATTTTAGTGTTAATTGCTCGCCCCTGCTCGTTCATCTCAGTACAATTGTATTTTCGTATGGTATGTGGTGCCAATAACTGTTACTCGATTATAATAATCGCATTCGTTATTTAGTGATAAAGAAAAATGTTTAAAAAAAACGTGTAAATTGCGGAGATGCTTTGAGAAAATAAAAAAAAAACAAGCTGTAATATTTTTGCCTACCCCTCGTGGGTATAGCGTTACGATGTGCTATTCGTGTATGTAATAAAAACCAGGCTGTTTAGACGTATGTATATGTGATTTAGGTTAAAGATTTAAAAAAATATTTGTAATTCAAGTTCTATATTTACTACAAATGGCATAAAATCGAATTCTCGCAGTAAGTTGTGAATAATGTTTTTTTGCTAAAATAATTCGGTGCTAGTTTGCGAATTGTCAGTCACCAATTGTGTAATGTCAGTCACCAATTTTGGAATGTCAATCGCAAATCCATGAAATGAAATCTTAAAATAATATAAAGTTTGTCTTTAGTATAAGTTTAAGCTTGCTTAAGATCGTTACCAAAACAGTTCTCTAATATTATCCATATTGTTTTTAAATATGCGTTAATAGCAGAAGATAAAATATAAAAATTAATCTTTAAATATGATTATACTACTGTTAGCCAGTTTCGTCCTACTGTTGGGCAAAGTTCTCCCTCCGCTTTTCTAGTATATTTGTAGTGTTGTTTAAGCCGTGGTGGCTGCCGGTAGAATAGAATAGCACCCTCCCTCTTCTTGCTGAGGTGTTTAAAAGGCGACTAAGGTATCTCTTTAACACCGCAATTCAACCAGGTGTTCAGAGAAGGAAAACTCGACCAAACCTGCATCCCGCTCCCTCCCGATCGTACTGGAGTTCGGACGAGAGAGTGCTTTTCCGGCAGCGCGTCCAGTTATGCACTTAAATATCTCCTGCGCAATTGACTGTTTCCGTAAACTGGACCTTGAATTTCTTAACCGGTGTTGAAACAGTCGCCGTGGCCGAAACCGGCTAGGACATCATCATCATCATCATATTTGTGGACGTTCACGGGAAGGGAAGGGGTTTGGACATGTGACCCAGCACACTTGTCCAATGCGCGCTGGCGGGTGCGCGCTATGTGCAGAGAGCGCATACCTTCGTCAACTCATACAGTCTTACGACGCCTCAGTATGAAGAGGGAGGCGTTATTCTACACTGACCGAAAACCCCACGGCGTTGAATTTATAACAAATCTTTAAAAAATAGCTCTTTATCTAAGCTCATTATAAAAATGTATAAACATTTACCACACGAAATGCTTTTCACCTTAAAGTTATTTTAAAAACAGATTTAAAAGAAAAACTAAGATAAAAGAAACTAGTTTAAACCCAGTTTAAATAAAAATTTCATTGCCAAATGAGACCGAGGTCGTGTTTTATGCGAGAATTTGAAAGTACGACCATTTACTTGTATCGCATGCCAGAAATAAAAAAAAAACAAACATGGAAACGCTATTTTAACACGTTCGTTGCCGCGTCACCCATATCTGGGTGACGCCTTTCTTTTTGAAGTTAGTGGGAATGTTAAAAGGAATTTAATGGAATAAATGCTTATATGTAAATATAGGATGTACAACATTGCAATACGAGGGTCAAACTGAAAGTTCTTAGAAAATCAAAAACTAGCAAGTGTTCTCGCGGAACATTTGCCAGTTTTTAAATGAAAAAACCGTCTTGTGAATTATGGTTTTACTTGATTAATATAGTATCTTACAAAATTTGTGATAGTTTACAAAACGTCCGGATGTCAAAATGGTATAATGATTGTGTGTGTGCGCCGCTGACGCAAGACGGCTGCTGAGGTATGTTGCGGGGGTAGCGGGACGCGGCGTGCGCTTTAACAAGCAAGTTATTTGTTTTATTATAACTTTTCAAAATAGCGTCCATTCACGTCGATACATCGCTGCATCCGGTGGAACCACTGAGAAAAGTACTTTGCCCACTCGGCCTCAGGGGTCTCTTCGACGGACTTTTCAAACGCAGCCACTGCTTCCTCGGCGTCCATAAAAAGTTTTTCTCTTTTATTTTCGGGAATAAATAAAAATCGCAGTGTGCGAGGTCGGGGCTGTATAGCCCCAGTAGTGACCCAGTAATTTCACGTCTGAGGTCACCAAATAGTCTTTCCTTTGCCTGGCCATGTGCGACGAGGCATTGCCGTGATGAAGAAGGATCCTGCTGCGAGGTCGTTTCTCTCGAAATTTTCCCAAGACATGTGGCAAACAATTGTTAGTGTACCACTCGGCATTAACCGTTTTATGATCCTCTAAGACGATTGTCACCTAATGACCTGTTTTTCCGAACAACGAGGCCACCATCTTTTTCCCAACACATCGACCTCTCTCCAATTTAGTTGGCAACTCCTCGGAAGGAAACACCGACTGAGCAGACTGTGTTTTGGTTTCCGGATCATAACAGTAAATCCAGTTTTCGTCACCGGTTAGTATGTCGAATGTAGCATTTAATCGAAATCATTGACTGGTATGGTTATTTTTAGTAGGGTAGTACGCTTTTATTGAAGTTTTTGCTCCATGTCTTGTGGTGACTTGATTTTATTAAAAATTGCAATGACGGTGAGATATTTTTCTTCAACAAATTCATAATTTTCGTCATTATCTGGGTTTATATAATAAATATCCTTGTTAAGCTTTTCATAAGCATTGAACGCGCTTATTAGCTTTTCTTTTTTTTGCAAAGACTTGCGCCGTATCAGCAGACGCTAACTCTGAAGATTCACTATAGTTGAATAAACGTGTTAGGGACGCCATTTATATAGGATCTCTCCGATCGAAGCAGTTTCAGATCTGCCAAGTCTCCACCAAACATGTTTCGAACCGTAAACACTAGCAATATAGAAATAAAGCATACAATGAATTATTATTAGCAACTCGACTGAATAAATTACTTAAAGTTACGATGACAAACGACGAACAAAATGGTTGCCGCTTCCCGGTTGAATGCAGTATCGGCTTGTGATCCAATTGCAGCAAGCGGTGTGCGCTGATTGGCCACTTTTGATGACGCTCCGCAATGCGGCACGTAGTCGAGCTCCGATTGGCCGAACAGCGTTCCGTCCTAAACGCTTCCGCGCTTTACAAAATTGCCTTGTTGCGAGTCGGCAAACAATGTCGTAAATTTCTTACTCCAATTTCTCTGAAATTCTTATTTTTAGCTTTAAACCCTTGCTGATTCTCTTCTCGAAGGATCAATGTTCAGTGTTGAAGTTGCTTTGTGAATGAGTAAACACTTTTAATAAGCCACAACTTTTATTTCTAATAGCGCACGCAGCCATTTACAACCACACACTTCTTAGTTATTTTTTTATCTCTAAGTTGCCAGCATCAAAATATAAAATTACATGTGTTGCCAGTTGCCAACAGAGTCCCCTCCGTTATATTTTTGAATCATTTCTCGGCACCAATAAACACGGCGGAGTTTTATGGCCTCGGTCAAATTATGAGGTATCCAGCGGATACAAAGCTCCCTGACCGCTAAATGTTCACGGAGAATTTTGTGCACTTGACTCATACCGATGCCTAGGCTTGTCCGAATCTGCTGATAGGTCACTCTTTTATCAGTCTCTATCATACACCGCACAACACTGATGTTATCTTCAGTCATCGCTGTAGAAAACCGTCCCTCACGCTGAACATCGGTGAGATTATTGCGACCATATTAAAATTCATTAAACCAGTTGTAAACTGTGGCACGAGATGGGGCTTCATCGTGAAAGGCCAATCGGAATCTATCATAACTTTCTTGTTGACTTAAATGACCTCGAAAGTCTTAAAAAACCATTGCACGTAAATTTTCAATTTGCCGCCAAGTCGTAAAACAAATAAAAAAAAAAGAAAGAAAGAAAGAAAGAAAAAGTTTATTGAGCCAAAAAGATAACAACACACAACAAACATATTTATATAAAAAAAAAACAACAATGAAAGAAAACATAACATCACATCATGTATCCTGTGTGCTGTGTGTGTGCGTGTGTGTGTTGTGTGTGTGTGCAAATGATGAAATATATACTCAATAATATTGGTAAAGAGTTATATATTGAAAATTTAAACATTATTTTTTTAATATAGTGTTTTTAAGTGGTCAGTTCTAAAAACTTTCACTTTGGCTCTCGTACTGTAAATATTTGCATTGTTATATGTCATATGTCTTGAGGTGAGGAACAAAAGTCTTTGCGATAAATCTAAGGACACAATATGATCATAATATTCGTGAATATCGCTTGTTTACGCGGATTTGGGCCCCGTGAACACAAACGGATCGCGCTGGCCGACGAACGTGTTAATTTACATTATGAAATTTACCTGTATATTGGCCTGTGTATAAAAAGGATCTAAAAAAAAACTATACGTATTTATAATATTGTAGAATGAAACTAAATAAATGTATTAGAAAAAAATAAATACAATGAAATTGAATGGAAATAGCATTTGATTTGTAAATATGTAAATTATTGTAAAGTAAATCTGCTTGTAAAAAAAAAATATTTTAAGCAAACACGAGGTGTGATTTTATTTTTTAGAATTTTGTTGCTTTTTACAACATTGTGACTTAGGCCGCTCTGTCTTTCGAGTGCTCGGAGCGAATGGTTGAGCTTATTTCGTCTTTTGGACAAAAACATTTCCTGTGTAGTTGATGGGTAGTCACAGGCTACCGCACTAGCGTACCGATCGGAGGGGAGAGAGCGGCAACTCGCCCCGGGCCTCCTATCATGGCCTTAGAAAAGACGAAAAATTAAAATAATTCGACAACTACATTAGAAATGACTAGTAATGCGACATAAGACTTGTAGGATGGCTACCACTACGGGAAGATCAAGTTGTAACGCCATTTACGTCATGCTAAAAAAAAACTGTAAATTCTTTACAATGATCCTCCTAATAACAGGGCTTTGTTTACCTTCGGTAAGCCAGTGAGCTTAGAATAAGCTAGGTCGTTTTTTTATTTATCAGAGTTCACTCGAAAATATGTGTAAAGACAATTTGGTCATTCGCGTTGTGAAAATTTTGCTTCTCGTCTAATAAAAATGATTAAAAACGCTTAGATAGTTCTACGTTAACTCAATATATGAGCTGTGTGGTCACAGATTGCCACAAAATAGAGGTTCTGGAGCATTGATGAGATGCCAGATGTTTCTCAATTTGACAATCTTATTGATTTTATATTATCCTATTAGTCGTATTTAAGAAAAAATAAAAATGTTTATTTAAACAGAAAAAAAAGTTTAAAATAAACCAAAGTTTATCTTTAATGCGGTATTAATACTTAAACTGTCAAAGTTTCATTATTACATTCATAGACTTATTTTGTAATAATAAAAAGAAGATATGAGCTAAACTACTTTATGACAAACGTTAATAACGACCTTAGTACAGTTTAAGGAATTTTAAACCAGTTGCAAAGATAAACTTAATTTTGTAATAGGACTATTTAAAAATTGTAATGAAGAGTTCTTCGGGAGATATGATTATTCATCTCAGAATTTCTATGAAATAAATGTAACACAAATGATGTGTAAAATGTCGGTCGTGTTAAACACAGGCTGCCATGAAGATGGCGACCATCGACGGATTCTCGTCTAACTTTGTATATTTACTATCAGATGCAGTGTCATGGGTGTACCCACGGGAAAAGAGGTAGGCACCTACCCCTGGGTACGCTGACGTGTAGTGTATAGATTTGGTTAAGCCAATGTAAAAAAACTCCTATGACATAGTTAAAGTTTGTGTCACACTGAAAGCGATAACATCGATTTAAAGCGATATTATAACGCTATCCATTTTTCGGGGCATCTCATGCGCTCAGTTTCAGAAACGCTCCATGAATGTGCGAGGTGGTAGGGCGCCGGTGCCCGTCTGGATCGCGACCGCAGTACACGGGTGTAAAGCCCGTCATAGTGACCAGTTTCGGCTTGTCGCGTTTCGGGATCAGCTTGTGTATATCCAGTAGCTCATATACCTAGAGAAGAATTTCTTAAGCACTTATGAACCATAAATGATTTGACTCATTTTTGCCCTAGTTACTTAATTTGTACAATAATAAAAATTTAAGAAACAATTTCGGTTAGAAATTATAGTGTAATTAATGTTTTTGAACAACTTATTTGTAAATAGGGCAAGTGATCCGGTTGTTTTTTTTTGGCGTGCAGAGCAGAACTTGACAGCCAGAGATGGTGAATTCAATGTTGACATTCCTCCATTTTTGGTCAAAACTGGCACATATTCAACTCACCTTCTGGTCGCTCCCCATCCAAAATAAAATATTGATTCTTTTGTTTTTGTATGTATTAGGTGGTATTATTGGTGAAGCAGAAGGCAAAAGCAGGAACAGTGGTGCTCGGCAGCAAGCAAAACTACTAATTTGTAGGGACTTATTTGAATATAGCTTTAATGTTGCCCGGCTGCACTGACCTCCAATTTATAAACGAATAGCTTTTGCCCGCGGCTTCGCTCGCGTTAAGAAGTATAATTATTAATTAGGTATAGTTTTTGCGGCTTACTTTTGATTAGCATGTGTTAAAAATTGGGGCCTACAAAACTTCTTTGTACACAATATTCTTAACTAATCTGTCATTAGGCGCTAAAACTATCAAGCTATTGGGTGAACTTATACAAGCTTTCATCCCCTATTTTATCCTCTTAGGGGTAGTATTGATCAAAATCCTTTCTGAGCGAATGCCTACGTCACAACATCAACCTGCATGCCAAATTTCAGCCCGATCCGTCCAGCGATTTGGGCTGCGCGTTGATAGATCACTATGTCAGTCAGTCAGTCACCTTTGAGTTATATATATTTAGATGTAAAATTTCGTAAGTACGTTCTGTATCGAAATGTCTGTTTAGGATCGCGCCATTTTTGTTGAACATTTTCTTACTAAGTCAAATGTCTTGACTGGATTTACTATTACTGTCTAAAAGGTGCCTTTAAATTTATGAAGTGTTTCTGACACTGGGCGAAATATGATACAAGTTGAGATTATTAAAGAATGTAACAAACTCGTGAAGGAGGCGCTGACTTCGCTGCTCAAAGATTTCGCTATCAACAATTTATGTGTAAGTTACAAAATTTAAATAATTTGTATTTGTGGAATTTTTTATAGTGAAATTCCTTTTAATGTATTGAGAAAATGTAATGCTTACATCACGAAATTTGCGCAGTTTCATTGTTAATAGTAGAATCTTTGATTGCGTTATGTTTTATGTAACACAGTGACATCTAGTGCCATTTAAAAGAATAACAGTAATTCCTAGACATACATGTATAAAAATATCTGTATGTAATAAAAAAATCTATGCATCTTTATTATTATACACATAGTGAGGAAATATTGTTTTTTTTAAGATTCTCGTTTTTATATTATCGCTTTCGGTATGAAACAAACTTTTTATTTTTTATTGTAAATATATACATACAAAAGTAGTAATGAATGTAGTTGAATTTGCGCTCGTGCGGCAATGGCGCGCAGTATGCAGCGTCTGAAATGGCATTTTTATAAACTGTAGAGGCGTACAGTGTTGCCAGTCGTTAAATCGACCATAGACTAGTTAAGCTTAAGAACGAAGTGAGGGTAGTTTTAAGAAAAGACCACCTGTATTATAAATTGTAAATATATTGTAAACAATATAGTGATATATACAGTGTTTGCTTGTTTTATTTATAACATTTTATAATAATAAAATATCATCATGTTAAATCCCTTACGGGGTGAGCACTGATACATTAGTGGTTGTATCCACGTGGCGCTTATATGCCGTGCCCAACGTGACCAGTAGCGCCGCTGATAGCCGTTCTCAAGGCACACCTGACGATTCTATTAGACGCCATGTGGGTTTCCTCACGTTTTTCTTCATCGGTGAGCATGTGGTGACTAAATCCATACGTATTTCACCGGTCTACAGCATTTTTGCGCACGGGTTACACATACGTTACTTTCATTGCTTATATACCTAGAAACAAGAATAAGAACAAAAAAGAGTTCTGAATTTTATGTGTGAAAAATTCAAATTAAGTGAAATACATAAAAATTGCACACAGAGATGATTTTTTTAAAACAGATCAAACACAAATTTATTCTGCGAGTGCGGAATTGATGAGGGTACACTTGAGCACATAATTTTTTCTTGTCCCAGCCATCCCAGTTCATTATATGACATTCTCCCTAATTTCATCCCCCGTCCTACCAACTTTAGTTCCCTTCTCCAATTAATAGATTCCCCTTTTGTTCTTGTTTTGCTCCAGTACATAACCCGTTTTAATATTAGGTTATAATTTTACTAACTCCTTGTTATTATTAAGTGTGTTTCCTATTGTATATTTATTTATGTATATATTTGTGATGTTGTAGTTAGTTTGTGTTGTTTTGTTCTAGGTACCGGACAATCTCAAGATAAATAGTACAATTTGACAACCGTCCAACTACTTAAGCACATTTGAAACAGCATAACCGGCCAACTTTCCTCGTTTTTTAATCATTAAACTGACATTGGCACAAGTCACAAAGGACCAGTCCTTGGAATAAAGCCATAAAATAAAAAACAAATTTATGATTCATTCTTACAACAGAAGTTTTAAAATAGAATCCAAATGCTTAAAAATGAACAGTTTTACTTTTCCTGTCACTTTGAGTGGAAGTTTCTCTTATTAACCCCCAAATATAGTACCCCATCATGCTTTCAGTATACTGGCCTTGGTAACGTTTCTCAAATTGCATTTTATCTCGATGGAAGCGTTCCCCTTGTTCTTCTGAATAAGCTCCCATGTTATCTTTAAATTTATCCAAATGTGAATGTAACTTGTGCATCTTTAGAGACATTCTACATCCGATGATGGAAAAATTCATAATCATGTCAGTGGTCAGCTCGTCATAATTTTCAACTCTGTGGTTTTCAAGAAAATCTTAAAACTGTTCCAGGCTCTTTTCTCCTCATTGCTAAGTCATTGCAGGAAAATATTACTATCCATATTTTTTTTAATTGAGACAAAGAGACCAGCTTTAATTTTCTCCTCTGAAAGTTTCGGGAAAAAATTCTTTAAATATTTGAAAGCTTCAGACTCATGATTCAGAGTCTTTAAATATTGCTTAAGTCCCAATTTTATATGCAATGTTAATATTAATATTGTTTTAGGACCGACAATTGCTTCCCATTTAATATTGCATTTCCCACCTTGTACTCAGTACGTACGGCCAATGTTTTTGGCAGCAGTGAGCGGCATCATTTCTACAATCCCACAGGCAAAGAATACAGGAGTATTTAGTATATCCACCTTGCATTCCAGTAAAAAACACACCATCTAGAAGTCTCCAATAACTTTAACTTATATTCCGAATATTTAAACTATTTAATTGTAATTGCAGTGAATAGCATTTTAATACTGTCATAATTTTCTTTGAGATGACTGTGCCAGTGGAATAGATAAAATTTGTTTCCACTGTGTAGTAGAACAGCTTTTAGGCTTTTTGTTGAACTCTCTGAACGCAAGAAATACTGCCCCCGCCCTCTAACCTCTCTTTCGACAGCGATAGCCCGCGAAGACCGACATTGAACTGGGCGCGAAAATCAAAAATGCTAAAATTGCTATTACTTCTTAAATAGCAAATATTTTCTATTTGTAATTGCATTTATATATAAATATATTATATACATATATATTTGTTTATATAAACAGAATATAATAAGTAAATACCATGCGCAAGAATTTTTTTTTTGTTGACCGGTGTTATAGAATAATTCAGAGGTGCGTGCCTGGATTCGAACATACGACTGTTTGCGTCGCCGCGCATGGAAACCGGTCCTTTATCCACCAAGCTACCACAGCCACATTATTTTATTTAATTATAAACTTTGATCTATTTTTAGTGTTTCAGCATCCAGAAAAGTTGTACGCTCCCAGACTCTTTCGGCGGCCTCATTCTGCCTGGCTTTCACCACTGCCGGCAGCCAGAGATCTCCACCAATGCGGTGCATAAGGACCTCCCTCTCTTCACCTTCCACCAGGCATGATTGAAGTCAAGCATAATCATAAAAAAAGGAAATTAAAACAAAACAAAAACGTCTAAATTGATTTAATTACAAATAACAATTAATATTTATTCCTCAACTTCTTCTTAAAGAATGGGTTGATTGGAGATGGGGTGGATGGTTTCAAGTTGGTCTTGCTAGGTCTTTTGGAGCTGTCGAAGGGGATACTGGGGCTTTGCCTCACGCTCTTGTAGTAGTCCACCGGTCCCTGCATGCTGTTATTCTTCAGCACAAACTTCACCTTCTTTGGAGATATGGAAACATTCCCTGAACTCTCCGCTTTGGTTGATTTTTGAAAATTCTTAATTTTGTTCACCAAAAACTTTGCTCTACCCTCTTTCTCAGCTTTGTCTTTTGTGTTATTCTTAAATACTTTGTCAATTTTAATCACTTTCAATGAATCTTTATTTTGTTTATTACTTGTCTTATGTCCATTTACTATCTTACTTTGTACTCCATTTGCTAATTTTGGAGCATCTTTCTGTAACTTATCTTTAACTATCTTCTCATTAGTAAAGTCATCTTTAACTAACTTACTTTTATTTACTTTATCATCTTTAACTAACTTCTCTTTATTAAATCCACCTTCTTTAACTAACTTGTCTTTATTTATCCTACTTTCTTTAACTATCTTTAATTTCTTAACTCTATCTTCCTTTATATTTCTCTGAACAGCATTTACATCTGTCTTATTCCCTTTATTCTCCTTCTGTGTATCTTCTTTATCTTTTTTCTTTTTAACGACTACTCCATTAACAGCCGGTTCTAATTTGCGTTTTTTATTATTCTTTTCTTGATTTTTATTTATATTTTTCTGGTTTGAATTATCTTTTTCTTCGTGTTTTGCTCTCTTTACGACCGGATCTGTCGGTTCAATTTGCCATTCGCCAATCTGTATTCAAATTAACATTATTGCATTATCTTTAATTCATTTAAAAGAATATTTATTATGTATAAGCTTTGTCTAGTACAGTGATTCCCAAAGTGGTCTATATCGACTCCTAGGGGTCTATGACAACCTGCAAGGGGTCTACGGCAGCGAAAAAAAAATGTTGGGGTCCTTGAAATGAAAATGGGGGTCCACGATAATGGATCTCAACACATACACTGATAGCAGCTATTTACTTACATCATACTATCTTATAATATCAAAACATATACATTATTTATAAATGTACCTATGAAGTAAAAAATTCAATATATATGTGTTAGCGCCAGTGAATAGTCGCACAGACTATCTCTAGCGCCGTGGCATAGAAACACGAAGGACAGAGAGTAAAGGGGAAGACGGGGAGGGGAAATGGCTGCTTTAAATTGACACGTCACACGGCGCGGGAACACACTTTGGGCCAAATAGCTTTAAGGTTTTAACACTAAACTTCACTACAGTTAGAAATTCACAGGAAATCAATACCAGGTAAGTAGGGGTCTACCCAACACGGAAACACATGGCAAGGGAGCTACGACACAAAAAGTTTGGGGAACTCTGGTCTAGTACCTGTAGTACAAGCTCAAGCTTAGTTTATGGCCAGGTCAATGTGTGTAACTGTCTGTGAATGTAAATATACATACCGTAGCGTTGGTGCTCGTTTGTCTGATCGCGGCCACGTCCTCAACAATGCTGGCTCCGGAGCGAGCCTTTGCCAGGAGCCGCTTCCGGTGCTTACGGTTCAGACCTGAATACCAAATTATTGTCTGTATTATTGCACTGCCTTTTTAGGGTTCCGTACTTCAAAAGAAAAACGTCCGCCCTTATATGCTCAGTTTTTTCTGTTTGCCTGTCCGTTCGTCAAAGCTCAGTTTCTCAGGAAACGCGTGGAGGTATTGGGTTGAAATTAATACCGAATACTCAGATCTAAGGTCGCTCTTATGTTTATATTTTTTATCGTTTCCGCAAGCAAATCAAAACCTGCATAAATGGCTAAAATGTAATCAGATTAATAAAAATGATTACGATTTCATTTTACGTTTTTTACCATTAATATGACTGCATTTTGCTCATCTATGTTTTAAACACTACAAAATCCCAGATTGCATACACATTTATGATTTCTTAATGTTTTAAATGGATTTAATCATGATTACAGAGTAAGAGAATTAAAACTACGAATACATTTTGTAATCGTTAATCATTAATCAGATTACATTTTGCCCATCTCTGCCTATAAGGCACTTCGCGTTGACCTGGGATTAAGAAATATGCCAAGAAGAAAGGTCTTATAGCACAAGTGTAGGAAACTATATATGATAATATATCGACACGCAATATTCCTTTCAGGGTGAGCAGAGACACATTAGTGGCTGTATCCATTTGGCGTGCAGCCACAAATGTATCTCAGTAGCGTTCATTCCATACATGCAGGAAAGCATCGCATGCCCTACAATAAATAAGTCCGAAATAAATTACTTAAAGATGAACAAATACCTACCTACCTACATTCATACGTATTTTATTTTAACGCCATGTTTCATTCGTATAAGAACGTAATAATGTTTATTATAATAATATAATATTCAATTTAATTACGCGGACAATGCCTACCTTGTTCAAATACCTAATACACGTCACTGACGCATCTCTACCCATCCCGATAGTGATATAGCATAACGATATATTAATATTATTCAGTAGCAGTAGCGTTCATTTCATAAATGCATGAAAGCATTGTATGCCCTTACGATAAATAAGTGTGGAATAAATTGCTTTAATATAAACAAGAAAAGAAACACTTTATATTCATATCTATTCTATTTTCACGCAATCTATCTTCCCTATGAAAGTAATATAATATTAGGTCCTTACATATGAAATTGGCGTTTTTCGTACTGGCCACTTTAATCACAAATTTCTCCTCTTTGGTAAGGAATTCCAAATTCAAATTTGTACAGCTATAGACTCATGTATTTGTGCTTCGATGATCGTCATTCATTTGTTTTTTTCTTCTGTTTTTTTCTGTTTGCGTCACTCATTTTACAAAATGGAAAACTTAAAATATCGCATTATTTACGAGTACGAGTTCCGCCGTGGCACTAGTGCTGCGGAAACAACTCGAAGGGTGAATGATGTGTATGGCGGTCGTGTTGCAAAAGAAAACACAGTTCGTTTTTGGTTCCAACGTTTTCGTTCTGGAAATTTCGACCTGCAGAACAAGCCCCGTGGACGGCCTGAGACTCAAGTTGATAATGAAGAGTTGAAGGCTATTGTGGAAGCGGATCCATCGCAAACCACGTCCGAGTTAGCTGTAGGCTGCGATGTTAGTGATAAAACTGTTTTAAGTCACTTGAAGCAAATTGGGAAGATTAAAAAGCTTGAAAGGTGGGTATCTCACGAATTGACTGAAGCAAACCGGCAAACGCGCGTCGACTGCTGCGTTACATTACTAAACCGGCACAATAATGAAGGTATTTTAAACTGAATCATTACCTGTGATGAAAAATGGGTTCTTTACGATAATCGGAAGCGCTCAGCGCAATGGTTGGATCCTGGCCAGCCAGCCAAATCCTGCCCCAGGCGAAAATTAACCCCAAAAAAGTTACTTGTAAGCGTTTGGTGGACTAGTGCCGGTATTGTTCATTACAGTTTTCTCAAATCTGGCCAGACTATTACGGCTGATGTCTATTGTCAGCAATTGCAAACCATGATGGAAAAGCTAGCGGCTAAACAACATAGGCTGGTCAATCGCTCCACGCCACTGCTGCTTCACGACAACGCTAGACCACACACTGCGCAACAGACGGCTACTAAATTAGAAGAGCTTCAATTGGAAAGTCTAAGACATCCTCCGTACTCCCCGGACCTTGCTCCAACAGATTACCATTTTTTTCGAAATTTGGATAACTTCTTGCAAGGGAAAAAGTCAACTCCGATGGGGCAGTCCAAATCGCCTTCAAAGATTTTATTGATTCCCGTCCGACTGGTTTTTTAGTAAAGGGATCAATGAACTACCTATGAGATGGCAAAAGTGCATAGAAAATAATGGTTCATACTTTGATTAATTAAATATATTATATTAAAAAATATTCGACTTTTTGTTCCTCCCATACAAAACGCCAATTTCATATGTAAGGACCTAATATTTATTATCATTATATAATATTCACAATAATTATGTGAATCTGCCTATCCTATCCAAATATCCTATGCACGTAACTGTTCAGTAGGTATGTTGAGTGGAGTGCTCAATTGTGCGTTAAGAATTTGACACCGAGAGTGAGGGTCCCTACTTGCCCCCCCCCCCCCCCCCCCCCCGGAGCTAGATAGAAACCGGGTGACGGATAAAATTATCCCAAGGTTACCTCTAAGCGCCAGTTCATCAGAGGCCACGGTGAGGTTTTTCTCCAGCGCTCGCAGCGAGTTCAAAGACCGGCTCGCGGACACGCGCGGGCCGCGCTTGTGCGCCGCATCGGCGTCCGTCACCGGGAGGGGGTACTCCGCATTGGCTAACTTCTCGAACCTGGAAACGTTGCGGTAGGAGTTGACTAGATTTTGCTTACACTGGCTCGACTAAGTGACTACAGTACATCTCACGGTAAGTACACTGTGCAATCAAATGTCGAAAATCCATTGATAGTCTACATCATCATGCCGGCCCACATATACCGCGACTGAAGGTCTCTAGGTATATGAGCTACTGGACATACACAAGCTGATCCCGAAACGCGACACGACGACGTTTGACGGTTTGATGATGTTGTGTTGATGATGTTTGATGGTGATGGTGGTGTTAAAATTACCTTGCAACTTCTTATACCTGTAATGTATGTAGGACGTCATAAAATTATGACGTCGGTAGTTTTAAGTTAGCTCGTGAAATAAATGTGATGCCGTACGCTGTGTTTAATTTCGAGAACTAATTAATAATCTTAAATTGTGATTGAGTATCCCTGGACAT
This sequence comes from Automeris io, assembly GCA_036320925.1. NCBI lineage: Eukaryota > Metazoa > Arthropoda > Insecta > Lepidoptera > Saturniidae > Automeris > Automeris io. The sequence continues at coordinate 5,136,499 of JAUDJH010000031.1, read as the reverse complement.
ATCAAAACCCATAAGAGTTTGTTCAATTTAGGCATATGTTAGAATCCTTGGGCTTTGGTCAAATACTAATGAGTCAGTACTGACCTCTCCATGCAGATCTTGACTCTCTTATGCGCTTTGGAGGAAGCGCGCGCCAGCATGCCGCGCAGCATGCTCGCCAGCATGCCGGCCGGCACGGGCAGCGGCTGCAGCGTGACGTGCACGCGACCAGCTCGCGGGTCCAGCGGCCGCTCCCTCACGCTGCTGCTGCGCAATCAGAGGCTGCTTTAGCATCACGTTAACTGATAGTATGCAATAAATGATAATACATCCTCACGCTATGTCCCTTTCGGAGTGAGCAGAGATACATTTTGCGCTCATGATGATGATGATGTCCTAGCCGGTTTCGGTCACGGCGACTGTTTCAACGCCGATTAAGAAAATCGAGGTCCAGTTTACGGAAACAGTCAATTGCGCTGGAGATATTCAAGTGCATAACTGGACGCGCAGCCAGAAAAGCACTCTCTCGTCCGAGCTTTCTCGGGCCCGATGGAATGGAGAACCAGTACGATCCGGAGGGAGTAGGATGCAGGTTTGGTCGAGTTTTCCTTCTCTGAACACCTGGTTGAATTGCGGTGTTAAAGAGATACCTTATTCGCCTTTTACGACACCTCAGCAAGAAGAGGGGGGTGCTATTCTATTCTGCCGGCAGCCACCACGGCGCTCCTATGTGCCCAACGTGACCAGTGCCGCAGCTAGTCGCCATTCTCACAGCACTAGTACATAAGACATGACATGGCGGGTTTCCTCACCGAGGAGCCTGCGTTGCCTAAATTCGTACTTAATTGACGTACGGGATTCAAACCTGCAAGCATTCGCGTCGCCGCTCACTCCGCCCGCCCCGCTCCACTGGGCGACCACAGCTACAATTTTGGACATTTGCTTTTCTTTATAATGTAAACACCTATTACGAATGATTTTTTTTTATGTTCCTATCCTAAGAGAAAGAGAGAGAGAGAGAGAGAGATTAGACTAGATACTCTAGTTCAGTGACGTGCATAGGGAATTTTAACAGGATAGGCAGATTCACATAATGAATTTGATTATTATGTAATGATAATAAATATTATATTACTTTCACTGGGAAGATAGATGGTGTGACAATAGAATAGGTATGGATAAAAAGGGTTCTTTTTTTTTGTTTAAATTAAAGCAATTTATTCCAGACTTATTTATCGTAAGGGCATGCAATGCTTTCATGCATTTATGGAATAAACGCTACTGCTCTAGTTGAAAACGATGAAAACCTGGCCAATTATCTTGGCGAAGTTTCCAGATAACATCAAATAGGCGCGGATTGCAGCCTTATTCGGCGAAGGTCCTCGAGGAAAATATTCGGGATGAGTCAATTGCGCTGGATACATTTGGAGCGTGAACGCGCTTGCACTAACGCACCCTCTCGTCCAAAACCCCCTCTTAATCCAATGGGACCGTGAACCAACAAAACTAGAGAGGCAGGATCCAGAGTCTGGGCACTGACAACTGATCCCTATCAGCACCCTAGTTGTAAATATAGGATCTAGGACTCACGGTTCATCATCAGAGTCCACTGTATCCAGGTCTTGACCGTTTTGTTGACTGTCTTCGACGTCCTCATCATCAGAGACCAGTTCGAGGGCTTCCGGACCGCCTTTGGGACATCCCATCTACGATCATAATGTTATAAGCTTATAGTAAAATGAAAAGGGAGAGCTAAACATGTTCGTCGCCGCATCCCCCAATTTTCTTGCTGAAGCTAATTGCATCTTTACTCTTAATTTTTAGGAATTTAGAAGGAGAATAAGGAGGAAGAAGAAGGAATTTAATCGATAAACAACATGAAAGTGTTAATAACATTCACATTACAATATCTTTTATTAATTTATATTGAACTAGCTGTCCTGGCTGACCTTGTTCTGCCCTATTTCTCTAAAACAAAGTTACACTGTTTATGTTAATAGCAGCCCCGTCAGATTGCATTCTGCCAAAAGTTATTGGCCTGCCGCAGTCTAATAGAAATGAAATTGTATTGAAAAACTTAACTCATATCTAAGGTAATGATATTTTTACTATAATGCCTTATGGGACATTTTTGGGTTATTTTTTGTTTGATTACTTGGCGTATAAATTATAATTTTCATTAATGACATGCAACCTCTAATCAACTTAAAGGCATACCTTTGTTTTGTTTTGATTGACATCTTTTATATTTGAAAGCTGGGGACAGAGTGGTTTGTATGGGAAAACTAAATTGTTGTTTTTACTATTTTCCTCGTATTTTTTAAATTTTTTCACTCCCTTAGTACCTTCCCCAGACTTCATCAAACACGACAAAAAAGAAATCAGCCAAAACGATTACTCCCTTCTCGAATTATGCGCTTATCAACACATTTAGTGATTCATTTTTATATTATAGATATATAGATATCATATTACATTATACTAGGACTAAACCCATTTGAGGTGAACGCCAAAGTTTTTTGTGATAAATTTTATAATGATATTTACGAATTAAACTTTTTTGGTAACTTATAGCAACGAGCCGCACGCGAGTGTTTATTATATAGGCGAATACATAACTCTATACTATGAACTTGCAATCCTAACCTTTTTCCAAGCAGTTGTAGCGTCGGTGTACCGGAGCCCTAGCTCCGACTGCCTGACGAGCGCCGTGAGCAGCCGCCGAGTCGCTATGCACAGCGTCGGCGCTTCGCCCTCCGTCATGTACGCGCAGAACGGCCTCAGTAGTTCCACCAGGCTGTCCTCCGGGATCTGACCCTCGGACACCTTGGACAGTTCCTCTAGGAAGCAGTCGACAATGTGCAGGATCATCGACAGAGCGTTGCGGGCGTAGTGTGGTGTCTTCGGGGACAGGAGACCTGGATTCAAAACATAATTTATCCACTGTTGAAGTAAAACTTCTTATCTAATAATATAAAAAATCTTACCATCCGGATTTGAGAGCATGTTGGAATACATCTGGCAAGACTCGAGGCTCCAGCCAGTTCTCTGCAGGCATCTGAGACTACCCCGGAGATATCTCCTCACCAGCTGGAATATTACCATGTATAATGAAGGGACCCAATCTTGTCTCAACTTGAAACAGTCCAGCTGCTCGAGGATAATACCTTACAGAGTGTGTTTTATCATTTGCATCACAGCGAGAGTTCTGTAGAGTTGTATAACCCTGATTCCACTCTCTCCCTTTCAAAGCAGATCCATATTCCTTGCATTACCGAGCCACAGTTTTACGGTGATACCTATTTCAGCTAGAACTAAGAAGTTCTCTAAATCTACCTTTTCCGGTTCATTGGATTGTGGAAGGGTTTCTCAGCGAGTACATTTCCTTCGTACTATGATATTGAGTACTTTAAATGAAGAGTGATGAAATATCTGTGTAGGCCAGTATGTTCGTGGCGACTAGCAGATATTGGTCTTTCGAATTATGAGGCTGTGGAATGATCTTCCAGTGAGTAGGATCACTTCCTCTCCACTGATATGATAATAATAAATCGTCACGCTACATCCTTTTTAGGATGAGCAGAGATGCATTACTAGCTGTATCCACTTTGTGTGTATATGTTGTGACCAACGTGATCAGTACCGTGGCTGATCGACGTTTTCACATTACTAGTAGACAAGACATTTCAATTAAGCGCCATGCATATTTCCTAAATACATTTTCCTTCACCAGTAGCCATTGCGAGTGAGTGTCCTTTTTTTACACTTAGCCCTCAAATAGTAAGTGAGGCCTGTAGAAGATCAGACGTCGCTGGGAGCTGAGGAAGTTGGTGTAGCGGTACCCTTGTCCCCAGCAGACAATTAGGAGGAACACCCGAGGGGCTTTAGCCAGTAAGAGTCTAACACAATGGGACTACTGGCCTCACAGAACCCATACTGTCTATGATTCTCACCAAACCAAAAGGTGTAATGTAGTAATTGTGTGGAGGTAAAATATCAAAAGAGGGGTATTATGACAGTTTACAGGAAGCCAAAGTTTCAGTCAAACATTATTAATTTGTGAAGGAAAATGCAAAGTAAAGAAACATACCATAAGATACTTGTCCATACGATGATGGTCGATCCCATACCACTCTGTAGCAAGGACTTTAAATCCAGCCTTCACCATCATCAAACAGTGCTGGTAATGTTCTGTCGGAAACTGGTCTAAAGTGCCCGCAATGCTCTCACATAGATCTTCCTGAAATACAAACAATTTGCTATTTTCATGCTATATCCACTTTTTTGTGAGCAGAAATACGTCAACACATTTTAAGAAATAGAAAATAGATGTTTAATCCTTTTTTGAATATCAACCTGCCAAGGGAATATAACAAAGTATTTCTACCATGATCACAGAATTACCAAAGCTTTACTATAAATACACACCATTGTAAGGTTAGCATAGTCTACCCTGACGCAGCTTTGAGTTTCTTTAGGCGTTTCTTGTCAAGGTAGTTGCTTCCGAAACTCTAGTAGATCACCAATAGCATTCCTATTCTTTTTTGGCTGGTGGTCCAAGTCAATGTTAGTACCCACAGGGGTGCCCTTAGATTGCCACCCAACCCATAAACTCGCTGGCTGAGCACCTTCTGCACTCGCCCCCTAAGCCCAGTTGAACTGTACATGCCTTTCCCTGCGCTCAGTAGATAGTCTGTTCCAAAAAAATAAACACAAAGAGATCAAGCAAGCTCTCATGATTGCTGCAAACATCAATAGCTTTTTCTTTGCTATTGATAAGTATGAAGCCTGTTTCTGGACCGCATTATGCCTACCACATAACACAGCATACAGACACTATAGTTATAATGCAGAGTAAGCATCAAAAATATACAGACCTGAACTAGAGGTTTATCCGACATCCAGACAGCATAGAACAAACCCTTCCATATTCTCACAAAATCTTCCTCTTTGAACTCTGTAATTTGAAATAACTTCATTAGTCTACACTATAATAAAATTACAGCATTCCTGTCTGTATGTTGGATGTTTATTGATAACTTTGAGGAACGCTTTATTAACATTGACAACAATTATGCTCCTGTATATTCATACAGGTTGATTTTATAAAGAGAGATATTTCAGAATACAATATTTTGTACCTTCTTGCAAAAAAAAATGTAAATAACAAATCATAAAGAAAAACTGAACCTTAAAAAATTTGGACACTAGTGGATGTGGCTGATTGGTAAGTAAATCAAGTTCATTTTACGTAATTTTATGTAAACAGGTATTCACTCTTTTTCCTTTTGTAATTTATCCTGGCTTAAGACAGGCAAAAATACCTACATAATAATTATTTGTTACTCATTCATTAATTCATATGTGTTTGTCCCTAAATATGTTGACTATAATTTACTTCCTTTTAAAGGAAATATTAAGATACACAGAATAGTGATCATCCTCCCTGAATATCTCCCTTGTCTATAAAAATCACCCTTTAGATATCAAATTAACGTTTTTAATTGTAATGATTGTCTGTTTATTCTTTCTAGAAACGTCACGCTGAAACTACTGAAGAGGTTTTATTTTATTTTTTGTTATATACAGGTGAACACTTGATGTCAATCAATTTCATTAATCACCAAAAATTTAAAAATTGTGGATAGTAGAATACAGTCATTTGTTTTTTCTAATACCTGCCTGATAATACATATTAGACTGTATTTTTTCCCAGAAACTAAATGGAAGCTACAAGATAGGGGGCAAATTATAAATTAATGAAAAGGTCTTATGCACGGCCTTATTAATTGAAAATATCATGGAGAAAAGATCTCACATGGCTGTATGGCGAAAGCCTTTGCCTTCCCCACAAAGGGAGAGAATAGAACAAAAAAAAGGTCTTATGCATTAATTAACTTATTTTAATATATGGCTTGATATATCCACCTGGTTACTCATACCATGTTAGATATTTTGCTCATAAAACTTGGTAAAGTATTTATAATGAGAATAACAAAAGTTTTAAATGTTTTATAGTGGGAGAATGTTTTGCAGCATTTTCGTTATAATTGAAGCTTGAGATATTGTATACAGGTGTATGAAAGGTGTGCATGGTTGAATAGGGCAGGTTCTTTCATTTTATTTGTCCTTTGTGATTCTATACATATTTGTCGAAATCAAATCATGCCCATCTCTTTAAAAAAAACTAATTTTTCTACAACTCTACGTAGTGAAATCTTCTAGATTTGAAATAAAAAAGAAGTACTTAACACACGGTGGTTAATGGGAATGAATTAGCCTATTCCGATACACTTAAATTGGAGTTATACTACTTTGAGGTTATGACAATTACTTGAGTCGCAATATCTTGCCCAGAAAAGACACAATCAATACTCACCGTATCCTTTCTGAAAACAAATTAAAAACCATTTTTTTAATGATTTCAGTACTCGGTCGCGAGACTTTTTCTCGTTACCCGACAGGAGCCTGGCGAATTTTATTTCCTGTGCGACAATAAGCACATGGTCTTTTTTGTGTTTATCTGTGTGTTTCTTCTTATTTTTTCGATTCAATTTCTTTCTCGTTTCAACTATTTTCATTGTGAATTATTCCTAATAACAAACAGGTAGACATACGTTATCCGTAATCGTAAATTCGATTTTTACGAATAGAAATGGCACCAAAACATTTAAACCACAGACTAATAAATAATAATTTAAATTAAGAATTGTCAAAATGGTGCAATCTTAAATCATAGATTAAATTTGGTTCGATCACAAGAAGGTTATTAAGCAGGCAAAGGTTAACAACCATATAGCCACATAACATTGATAAAATTTGTTGCTTGCTGTTAACCGCACTACTTATAATTTCCTTTTTGTTTTTGTTAAACAAATAAAAAATACTAGACAAAGTTTGTTATTTTGTTGTTAACTTTATATAATATCCATACGTATCCATAGTACGAAATCTATGTATCTAGGGTGTCAGTATAGTATTATTATTATTATTATACAATGTGGGGCTATGCAGTCTATTTCAGCCTGTATCACCGCGACCTAGAAGATCTATTGTGATCGCCACCTACCATTTAAAGCTCTCTGTCAAGGCCTATCGTTTTAAAGAACTGTAGTACTTTATTGGCAGAGGTATCTTGAACCTCTCCTGGGTGTAGCACGTGGCGGCCCAGGATGCGGTTGCGTTTGGGCATTAGTAAATCACATTCACACAGGAGGTGCTTGGGCGTTTCGTCCGCACTTTCGCAGAATCTGCAATCTCTAGTGCTCCGGCTACCAATACTGAACAAATGTTTGTTCAGACAGCTGTGGCCAGTCAGTGCTCTTACTAATACTCGTACTTGATTTTTTTCTAAACATCAGAGCCTCTACAGCTTTACGCTGGTCGAAAGCCTTGACTAACTCTTTGGAATGTTTCAACCCTGGTATTGTGTTCCTGCGGTTTATAGACTTTCCTTTATATAAGTTCCTTAAAGTCAATCGTACATGGCTTTTGGGGATGCCACAAAATGGCTCAGGACCATATTGTACCATCGCCGCTCCCGATCTCGCCAGTCCATCTGCTATTTCGTTGCCTGGAATTCCTTCATGATCCGGAACCCATCGAAGAATTAGGCTGTTGTTCAAGCCTAGGCTATTTCGAATCCGAATCCAGCGCCATTAGAGCGGCTTGACTATCCGTATGGATATAGATGGTGTGATTCATATAGGCTCGCCTCAGATTAATGATGGCGCATTCCAAAATGCCACACATTTCAGCTTGGAAGATAGAGGCAAAGCTTCCAAGATTTGACGATTGCTTAATTTTAGGTCGCTCTCCGTATATCCCATATCCTACGTTATTACCTGATTTTGATCCATCAGTATACCATATTAAGCTACCGGGCTTCCACGTTATCACACCGTCCAACCAGTTTTCCCGTGAAGGCATATCTATTGTATATAACCTGTTAAAATTACTCATGGGAGTAATGGTATCTGAAACCATTCCCAATATAGGATTTTTTAACACTGTTTCTTGAAGGGATCTAATAGACTTAGATAGCCATTGTCTCCTCCCCTGGGCAGACATCCGATGCATTGTCAGTCCCGCCACTTGCTCTATATGTAGATGAAGCGGCGTTAAATCCAACAACGCATCCAAAGCTGCTCCAGAGGTGGTTAACATGGCTCCAGTCACTATCATGGTTGCCATTCTTTGCACTGACGCCAATTTGGTCTTAATGGTTGTCTGGTTTGCTCTTTTACTCCACAGTACACAGGCGTATGTTACTATAGGTCTAGCAATCGCGGTATAGACCCACATGGCAAGTTTTGGATTTAATCCCCACCTCTTGCCTACCAGACGACCACAGACTCCCATTGCTATCCTTGCTCTTTGTAGTGAAGCGTCGACCTGAAGGTTCCATGTCAATCTTTGGTCTATGACTACTCCTAAATATTTGACCTCTGTGGAAAAGGATATTGCCTTGCCGTTAAGAGAAGGTTGTGTTAAATTATCAAGACATCTTTTCCTTGTAAATGGTACTAAGACAGTTTTACCCGAGTTTACTCTAAGGTTGTTATCTTTGCACCATTTGTTTATGACATTCAGGGCTTTCTGAATAAGGTACGATATCGTACTTTGGCAGAAGCCTCGCACAATCACCACAAGATCATCAGCATAACCCTGCGTGTCAATACAAAGCCCTTCCATCTTATACAGCAGTTGATCCACTGTTAATGTCCACAAAAGAGGTGATAGCACTCCACCCTGAGGACAACCTCTGGTGGTTGCAACCTCATAAGTAGTGCCGTGTAATGATAGTTTCACGGTTCGGTTTGAGAGCAATTCTTTGATCCAATTAACAATAGTTGAGTCCACATTTTTGGTAATCAGACCATGTATGAGTGTCTCAATGGGTGTATTGTCAAAGGCACCCTCAATATCCAGGAAAGCGCATAAAGCAACCTGTTTGTCCTCCAACGCCTTCTCTATTCTGTCAACAAGACAAAGTAGAGCAGTTTCGGTAGATCTACCTTTGCAATAGGCATGTTGGCTGGAACTGATAGGGTATTCAGTAAGTACTTTTTCCCTTATATACTTGTCGATTATCTTTTCTAATAATTTTAACAAGAATGATGTAAGGCTGATTGGTCTAAAAGACTTAGGCATTGAGTAATCCTTTTTGCCAGCCTTAGGTATAAACAGAACTCTCGTTTTAGTCCATGGTTCAGGTATAAAGCCCCATGCAAGACTCGCCCTAAATATTTTAATCAGTATAGGCAGAAGAATATCCAGACTTTGCTGTAGTAATACAGGCTGTATTCCATCTTCACCAGCTGATTTATACGGCTTGAATGATTTTATGGCCCACTTCACGATCTGCGGTCTAATTATTTGTGTCGCAATGCGCCAGTCGTCATTATAAGGTCTGTTTGACGAGAGCGGTTCAGCCAACATTGTGCTTTGTGCACCGGGGAAGTGGGTCATAACAAGCAGCTCCAGTGTTTCCTGTTCATTATTAGTGAATGTTCTGTCAGGTTTCCTTAGGAGTCCAATTTGATTAGGTTAGTCTTTTGCCATCACTGGCAGTGTGTGGTGTATCGTTGATTTCCTCACAGAACCTTCTCCACGAAGCCCGTTTGGATTTCCTAATCTCTTTATTATATTCAGTTAAAGCCTTCTTATAAACATCCCAGACCTTGGTTTGTTTGGCTTTATTAAATAACTTCCTGGTTTTATCTCTGATCTTTCTGAGCTTAGAGTTCCACCAAGGATCTTGCCTATTGGAAGATTTGGTCTGAGAACGACAACTGTATTCAAAAGCTTCTTCAATTGACCTCGTTACAATTGTTGTTGCAAGCTCAAGACTATCAATTGTCTTTATGGTACTTGGAACTGATTCTAGTTTTTGTTGTAGGGTTTCTCTATAAAGAGCCCAAGACGTATTCCTAGGGTTCCTGTTCATAACAGCTTTATTCTTGTTGAATAAAGAAAGATTAAAACAGATGTGTCTGTGATCAGACATAGAGTTTTCGTCACTGACTACCCAGTTGGTTATACTTCTAGCAATGTTGTTAGTGGCGAATGTTAAGTCTAAGACCTCTTGCCTAGCGCATGTTACAAAGGTTGGTTTACATCCTATGTTTAGCGTAACTAGACTACTAGTAGTAAGGAATTCAAGAAGACACTCACCACGGTCATTAATGTTTGTACTTCCCCACGTTGTATGGTGTGCACTGGCATCACACCCTACAATTAGTTCGTCGTTATGTAACTTTTCGTAGTTGACAGCTCGCGCGATTAACTCCGTAGGGTTGTTGTCTTCTCCAGGAAGGTAGGCCGAGCAGATGAGTAGTTTAGAGCCATTCCGTCCCGCGAGGTTGATGTATGCTGCAACCAGATCATCTGAACACAACTCTGGAACAGATAAAAAATTAACATTTCTGTTGAATACTAACCCAGCTCTTGGTTTGGTGCCGCAGTTGTACGTAACAACGTTTCCCATGTTGTTTAGACCCATGACTTTGGTGTCATGGACCCAGGGTTCCTGTATTAAGGCGATGTCCACAATGCCCTCGGAAAGGCATTTCTCCAGAACCACTGTAGCAGCTTTCGCATGGTGTAAGTTGATCTGGAGGAACCTCGCCTGATCCCTGGTGTTTTGGGTCATTGTTGCTGTGTATTAGTTTGCCTTCCGGGTGCCCTCACCGTCTTGGGATGAGTACATCCACTGTTGGGTCGAGCTCCGCTAGGTTTACTGGGCCTATCCCCCTTAGCACTCACACCACTTGAGGGCGTTTGTGAAAAGGGCCTATTCATCTATGATGATGGTGGCCTCTCTCCCCGCCCAGAAGAGGTGGAGGTAAAGGGCACAGAATGATCTGCACCAGGGTCCGTTGGCTTGATAATTTTTTTTTTTTGAGGCTGTTCTGTATCTGGTAGATGCTCTCCTCTCTTTTCCACGATATTTACAGAGTCTTCTGGGTGAATTGCCTCTTGGTTACTTTCAGAACTGATTTTAACCTTGAAGATGAGGCTTTTGAAGCCCAGATCCACTTTGTAGTTATTCCTCTGTAGCGTTTGCACCGAGGAATCATCTAGGGCAAAAACGGCAAACCGACCGCCCTTTTCCTCCTTAGTATGCAAAACCCTCCAGTGTTCTGGATATAAATCAGGGCTCTGCACTTTGAGTAAGTCAAGTGCTTCCTCGAGTGTTGCTGCCTCTGATTCAGGGAAGAAAGTAGATCCGGTCGCCGGTTTCGGTAGCTCGCTCTCTGCCATAACAGAGAGTACAGCTTCCGGCCATGGTTTTATATTAGGCACGGTGTCCACAATCCATTTTCTACTTAACTCATCTGCGCAGGTTATCAGAATCCAGCCCAGTCTGTGACTAAGGCCCAGGAAATGAGGTCCTGCTCCTCTAACTCCTATCTTTATAATTTCGGCAGTGAGGGCACGATGAACAAGCTTCATTTGTTCAACTGTCATGGGATTGATGTTACGTATACCCACGCGAGAAGATCCAGCCACATCCTTAAAGGTAGGTTTAGCTCTGGTTTCAGGAGTAGCCTTAAAGGTTTTCTTGGGCGGAGCATTTGGAGATTCTTCTTCAGAGCGGGTTCTTTTGACTGCCTTCTGTTGTACTGGAATCTTCGATTGAATTTCAGTCCAGGGTTTCCAGCAGAGGGTTAGTGCTTCTGTGGTATCGACATTTGCTTGGATTAGTCTGTGAAATCTTTTCCTTGCAGCTCCTGACATTTTCTGTTTCTTTCCTTTCTTCTTTTGATCTTCTAGCCCCGTCTTCAAGGGTGCTGCACTGGCCGTGGCCGTGTCCATCCCCTGTTCCGGAAGGCTAGAAGTCTCTTTAGATACACCGGGCGTTGTAGAAGTAGTAGTACCTTCCTTCGCCTCAAGTGTGTTGGCACCATTGAGTTCACCCAGAGCGTCAACAAGTGAATTTAAATTTATTTCCTTTGTTTCTTTTGTGCAAAAATTTTTCTCCATTTTGTTCCCACGAGCAGCTAGGGAAATCCAGGTCACAAACCGACAGAGCCCCGCATGTCGGCAGAAGGGCGTAATACTCTCCGAGGTGCCCTGGTATCGGAGAGGCACCGTTCACAACTGAGCTCACCCTCAGCCACGCATCTCTCGGCACGGTTCGCTTAACACCTTAGATTGGTTGTTGTTGGTCCTCTTCGCCAATAGCCAGCAATGCCTAAAAACATTGCTACCTATTGCCCACGGTGCACCACGAGGAGGTGAGACCAACTTCGCACCCCGTCAGTATAGTAAGTAACAACTGAAACTTTATTCTCGGTGAGAAAAAGACTAAAGTGAAAAAACATTCACTTAATTAAGTGACTTTAATGTCATTTATGACATGTGCTGAGAATAAGATTAAAATTTAAAATATGTCTTATAGGTTTTTATGCCAAATGTAAAAATGGCACTAGTTACGTTCACAATAATAAATGTTCAATAAGGAATATTCTAATTTTCGTTCTTATGTCTTATTCATGCAAGCATGGACAAATTATAACAAGCGGCGGGCTTATTATTAGATTGATCTTTGTAGTATAATTTATATATAATAAGTTTAATGCTATCTCGGTCTTGATCTGTGTGAGTTTCATTAATCACTTTAAAATTTAATTTCACTTTCTTGCCATCTCTTCATGTAAATTATCTTTTAATTTCGCGAAAATAGGCTGTATAGTATGAAGTCTTTGTCTTTACCACACAAGGTAAAATAAAGAAAAAACAACATCTTTAATTCAATTTCCTTATAAGTGGGGAATAGTGTCGCGTTTTCGTTTAAATTAAAATTAACCGGAGAAATATAGTGAGATAGAAATCAAAGTCCGAGATTAGCGTTATTTAATAAATTATATAGTAGATTTCTTGTTTGGAGAGATTATTACATACACAAAAATCAATGTTTTTGTTTCCCTACGATCGCAGTTTACTATTATTGCTAACCGCGAACTTTTTTAAGTGCCTATTTGTGTAATGAGACTCTGTAAATAATGTTTATATTTATTTTCATGATTCTGACGCCTAATTTAGTGTGTAGTTTACGCAATGATCCTGATATAATACCTAACAGAACGTATATTCATGACATGTAAGTTTTTATTTTATTTTAAAACTACTTATCGTTTATGCATTTTAGTATTTAGAAATTGAACTTTATTGTTAGGAAATAAGGTAGTATTTTATTTAGATGTCTCTTGATGATTCATAAAATTTGTGATAAGTTTTGTCTGGGGATTCACAGGACAGCTATGCTTTGTCTCCTTGACCTTACACTTCAATGCTGTAAAAGATAAATTGGTTCAATATTTATATTGTTAATATTTCGTCACTTCGTTTATGAGGTAGGGCGATCGCCCGAACTGGGTCGTAACCACAGTACACGATAGTAATCACTGTCATAGTGACTCGATTGATGGTTTTTTTCGAATTTCGACGCTTTAGCGACTGGAAAAGGTCTTTACAACAAAACCGGATGGGAACGATTGATTCAACGTTTCGGAATCAGTTTGTGTCAAAGATGGGCAGAATGTAATCTGATTAATGATGAACGATTACAAAATGTAGTCGTAATTTTAATTTTCTTACTCTGTAATCATGAATAAATCCATTTAAAACATTAATAAATCATAAACGTGTATACAACCTGGGATTTTGTAGTGTTTAAAACATAAATGAGCAAAATGCAGTCATATTAATGGTAAAAAACGTAAAATGTAATCTTTAATCATTTTTATTAATCTGATTACGTTTTGCCCATCTATGGTTTGTGTATATCCAGTTGTTCACACATATAGACCTTCTGTCATAGTACATATGGTCTGACACAGCGGTTGGTGATTTAACGGTAGTTTTCATGAGATGCAGTGTAGTAACTTCATCAAGCCATTATGAAAAACAATCTTTTGACGTGTGCAGAGATACATTAGTGGCTATATCAACTTTGCAGTTATATCTCATACCCAACATGATCAGAAGCTGAGTGTGTTCAAAGTAATCATAACACGGATTTTAAATTTTATTTTATAAAATTAAAATTCTTTAATTACTTGCACAAAAAGCGTAAAGTGGCTTGCCTTTCGGTTTTCTATAGACTATACTCTGGAGAGTGTGCGGCTGAGTTGTATGATTTAGTTCCACCCTCCCCCTTCTACCATAAATTGACGAAACGCCGTGCTGGTTTGCACCCTTTTGTGGTTGACATTCCTGCTGCTCGCACTAAGCGATTTGCCTCCTCCTTTTTGCTGCGTACTGCGAAGGAGTGGAACTCGCTTCCTGCGTCAGTGTTTCCGGCGTCTTATGACATGGGAACCTTCAAACGTCGAGTGAATCGGTATTTGCTGGGTGAGCGCGCTCCATCGTCGGCCTCATCACCACTTTCCAGCAGGTGAGATTGAGGTCAAGCGCAAGCCTGTATGTAATAAAAAAAAAAAAACAACAAATATTATAATATTACAAAGCTACAACCATTTCTTTGCAAGTGACATAACCCAAAAACTATAGACTCCAGTCATCCTTACTCTTTTATGCATGGATAATATAAAGATCATGTTCACAAATCAACATATTGCCATTTTAAGGCAGTTCTATTAGATGCCATGCTGGTTTTCTCATGATGTTTTACTTCACCGGTTGGCATGTGGTGTCTAAATACATAGGTAATATGGAAAAACCCAAAGGTATGAGCCGGCATTTGAACCTTGGATCACTCACGTTTCCGCACATGGAATCCGGTTTATTATCCACTTGGTCACCACATATTGTGATGATATATGTTATTATTTCAGATATAAGTATGACGAAAGGATTATTCTAAGTGTGAACAATACTGTGGAGCACATACTTGATTTTATTGAGGTAAACTTGTTCAATATTTATTATTTTTATAACTCTTTATTCATTATAATTACAATATTTTAAAAATAAATACATATGAAAATATAATATATAAGTTTTAAAATATAATAATAATATAATTATTATTATCAAATAATATCAAGCAGCTATTAGCTGATATGTCTATGTTTCAGCTAGTGTGTTCAACTTAAAAGACTGACTGAGATGAGAGCCATTTATCCAGTCTAACTTTGAAACTATTTGTTGATGGCACATTAACAATGTCCTGAGACAATTTGTTCCAAACATGCAATATTCTTTTATTAAGTGAGTGGTAACCAATATTCGTTTTTGAGTTCCAACGAACCAGCTGCACATCATTCACACATTGAGCACGGGAACAACTATTAACTTGAAAAGTATATCATTCTATTTATAAATGTATTTTCTTTAAATAGTCATCCATATTGGAGAGGTATAAAAGTGATGACTTCCAGATAATTTTTGGAGTTCCATACCTCGAAAGGAATTAAAAACCCTCATAGAGTAATTTCGTTATCTGTCTATCAAGGACCTATTGCTCAGGAAAGTGTGAAAGTTGAAATTGGTAACAGATATTCAGCTCTGCAGTCACCTGTAGCTTTGAAATACTTTAAACTCTGACCACTCTGAACCATGGGTCATGACCACAATAAGCACAAAGTGGATACAGCCACTAATGAATCACTGCTTACTCGGAAAGAGATATAGTGTGACAATCTAGTATTATTCTTATTAACAAACATCCATCCACTCTTTCGCATTCAAAGTAAAATTTTTGCAGGACTCAAACTTATGGCGTGGATACCCCACACGCGTACATGTCTCCACGAATGATACTCTGGATGTGGACCATCCGGTTTTTATCACCGCTGAACTGCAGAAAGGTAAATAAACAAAACATGCCACTTTTTTTTAAAACAATGCTGTTGAGCCATCGAATTCCTGCGTTGGGTGGCAACGCAAAAGCACCCCTGTAGGTACGGACCTCGATTTCGGCGGCCAGCCAAGGAAAGAACCTATAGTAATCTAGAAGAAACTAAAGGTTGCGATGGACTGGAACTGCGCCTTGGAGCGTAAACGCAACAGTTAGCGACAGTTGACCGTAATATTCTTCGACGATGTCTTCTCTCTTCTCTCTACGTGTGTGTACTTCACTGTTATTCTGAGCGGCGGCTTCCAAGATCGCGGTAATTGGATCATCAGGATCTGGAAATTGATCGCTTTGAGGGTCCTAATGTTACGGTGTGGGGAGGCATTTGCTTACCTGATAGAACTGCCTAGGAGTGGAATTCACTTGCTGCGTCTGTGTTTCCAACATCTTATGACATGGGAATTTTCAAACGTCAAGTGAATTGGTATTTGCTGGGCGAGCGCGCTCCATCGTCGGCCTCATCACTTTCCAGCAGGTGAGATTGAGGTCAAGCGCAAGCCTGTATGTAATAAAACAATTGAGCTGGTAATTAATTAGGGTACAGTTACGGCACAGCGATACATTGACCAGGTCATAAGACCTTATGTGGTGCCATTCACACGGCAAGCAGGTGTAAGCTTTAAGTTAATGCACGTACTTACACTGTTAAAAATGCTAGAGTAGTTATAGAAGAGATTCGCATCGAAGACTTACCAGCGACCAGTGCCGACTTGAATCCAATAGAACACATATAGACTCTGTTGAAAAGATGATTGCGTGGTGCCAGTGACGTGCATAAGATATTTGGACAGGGTAGGCAGAATTCACGTAATTAATTTGAATATTATATTATGATAATAAATATTATATCGCTTTCATAGGAAATATAGATGGCATGAATATAGAATAGATATGAATTTAAATGGTTTCCTTTTTGGTTGACTTTAAGCAATTTATTCCAGACTTATTTATCATCAGAGCATGCAATGCTTTTATGCATCTATGGAATGAACGCCACTGCGTGGTGCTCGCCGCATCTCCGCGCGTATCTTAGCGATGTTCACGCAAATACAGCGGTTTTCATTTATCCCAAAAGTGCTAAACGCGCATAAAGATTCGCCACAACTAAAATGTAGATACATGATGTCTTTTCCAGCTGTATCGTCATGGGAACTTCCTCTCGTCATCCACACAAACCCATCGACTCTGATCTTCAAAGACATGGGTAGGACGCTGTGCCCACACGATGCGGGGCCTGGTGAGATATTTTTTACCACTTATTATTATTATAATACGAGCTATACTAAACATTCCAGACCTGTATAACCTTGTTCCATCCTCTCCCTTTCATAACCTAACTCTTACTGCAGCCAAGTCGTTAGGCTGCCGAATGGTCTTCATACGAGTTTTATTGTTGAAAGCCCATGATTAAAAGTAGTTACTAATATTTATCATAGCGACATCTGTTGACTATGTAAGGGACTAAAATAGAAAATATATTATCCTTATTAGGATATTGGAAAGTTGTTCTAGTTCAATTAATAGAGCGCGCTTTAGTATAGTTAATATTTTGAGTTGCAATTATTAATCAATATGATGATGTCCTAGCCGGATTCGGCCACGACGACTGTTTCAACGCCGATTAAGAAAACCGAGGTCCAGTTTTCGGAAACAGTCAATTGCGCAGGAGATATTTAAGTGCATAGCTGGACGAGCTGCCAGAGAAGCACTCTCTCGTCCGAGCTCCCTCAGGCCCGATGGAATGGAGAACCAGTACGATCGGGAGGGAGCGGGATGCAGGTTTGGTCGAGTTTTCCTTCTCTGAACACCTGGTTGAATTGCGGTGTTAAAGAGATACCTTAGTCGCCTTTTACGACACCTCAGCAAGAAGAGGGGGGTGCTATTCTATTCTACCGGCAGCCACCACGGCTAACCAATAACAATCAATATAAGCGCACTGTAACGAGCTTATTGTAGTACCGCTAGATGGCACCACCAAAAATTTCATTCACGCAATCGACTTTTTTTCTCCTCGTTATATATTTACGGTGCTTAGTTTAAATACGAGCGCGTGTCGATGGGTCGTTAACAAAGCCTGGTTAGCTGTTTAATAAAAAAAAAAACATTTATTTCAGACGTAAAAATTGAAAAGCGCCCAACGATACACATAAGTACAACAAATCCTGTGAACTCTTCAGTGGATATAAAACTGAAGAGGGTGACAGATTTCTACGTGGAAGTCGGCAAGGTTAGTGTTGGTTTTGTGAACTGTTCCGGCCGGTGCCTCCAGGGCCTTTATACTAGTGATGCCACGAATAGTGAATTGGCCGAATACCGAATATTCGGCAACGTTGTCGGCCGATGCGCCGAATATTCCTGGAAGTAGCGTGTTTAGTAATAATAATAATAATAATCTTTATTTCAACACAAAACTTATACATATACCTGTGTATATCACTCTGTGATACCCTGTATGTGACCCTGTGTTGGTGAGACTTATCACCCTGTGGTGATAAGTCTCACCAATTAAGCAAATCTTGTCTCTGGTGAGACTCGCACTTCCGTTCGGGTTATTCAAGGGTGTTTTGTGTTTTTATATGGATATTAACGGTATGAGTTTATTAGTATGTGTGTGAGCGAGAGAGAGAGAGTGTGTGTGTGTTTATGTGTGTGAGAGAGAGAGAGTGTGTATGAGAGGTTATTTTCTGAGGCTGGTAACATTTACGATGAAAAGCGTACGTAGTCGTTTGCTACCAAAAAATGGTGAAAAGCTTGTTTTTATCCATCACAACTTACCACTGATCAATTTTAATTACTAAAGTGTTGTAATTTGGAAATAAATACATAACTTTTGAGTAATATAACGTGTCTTTTTTACATGATTTGGTATTCGGTATTCGGCCGAATAGTACGTATTATTCGGCCGAATACCGAATAGCAAAAAAAGTGGCCGAATACCGAATAGTTGCCGAATATTCGTGGCATCTCTACTTTACACACGCTCCCTCGATTCGTAAAGCCTCACAGTACCGCGACAACGCACCGTTAAGGACTGACCTTGACTAGCCAAAGTAACTTGGGGAATGATTATGCCCATCGGAATTAATGGCGAATTTGGTGAAATAAAATGAACTCTCGTCGAGGGCTCGGTTCAGACTGGCTAACTGGAGATCCCGCTGGACGGCGGCCTGCCAAGTTAACAACTTGCAGCCACATGTTTGTATTTTCGAGAAACTACAATACACGTTGTTTAGACAACGATAAGTCACTCTGAAGATTTCTACATAACAATTTCTTAAAGATAATTACTTGCTATTACTAAAAGGCTATTACGCATAGAATATTTTAACAAAGGAACGCGATTTATAAATACCACCTCTAAAACATTTTTTTTTTATAATTTATAGGCTAACGCCTGACCTCAATCACACCTGGTGGAAGGTGAAGATGAGTCCGATGATGAACCGCGTCCGCCTAACAAATGCCTATTCACTCTTCTCTTAGACTCCCAGGTCATAAGATCGCGGAAATATGGCCGCTGGAAGCATATTCCACTCCTTAGCTGTTCGCATGATGAATGTAGAAGCGAATCTTTTCCTGCGGATATAAGTAGCACCCACCACATACGGAGAGTATTCGACACGATGTCTAGTGGTTTTGTGGTGGAATGGGGCTGGTGGGATCAAAGAAGGCAGTTTCTGAGGACACTCTCCACCGTGCAACCGGTAAAAGACCGCGAGGCAGGCTACTCTACGTCGATGCTCGATGCTCTGCATTTTAATTTTTGTCAAAGAAAATTTTTTAATGAAAATAAACACGTAATAATTAGAAGAATATGCAAGGAACACGTTCCGTGTACGCTAAATTATAACGTTTGGACTCTGGGTTTTTATTAAAACGCAGGCACCCGCTAAGTTTGGATTTTTTAATATTCTAACTCTAAGGATGTGAAAAAAGAAGTTGAAAAGTAATGATGAGGCCGATGGTGCAGCGCGCTCGCCCAACAAATACATATTCACTCGTTTAAAGCTTCCCAAGTTGTATAATGTTAGAAAAATTGAAGCAGGGAGCGAATCCCACTCCTTAGCTGTTCATAGGAAAGAGGAGGAGAATCACCTTGTGCGAGCTACAGTAATGTCCACCACATATCACATTTGTGGTTATTTTTAAGTATGTACCATAGAAAGTGGTATTTAACCTTTTGGTTAGAAATTGAAATACAAGTTGCGAGGTTTTTTGAAAATCATTTCCTAGAAAGTATAATTAGGAATTTATACCAAGCAAAACCGGGCCACTACAGCTAGTTGGTTATATATTTCAGGAGGTGGCGTTAAGCATAACTCCGAGTACCCCCAAGTATTTCTTCTTCTCCTTCAACCAAACCGGTGGGAACGTTACCGACGGGCATTTGAAAGGATTGTCTGTGTTAGTATAACATTTATTACTCTACCCTCTTTTGTTAACCTCCGCCGCGAAAAGAGGGGTGGTATACTGGCTCGACACTGACTATATCGCACTTTCTAGACAGTACAGTGTAATCCAGGAACTGCAACGACCGCCAAGGGATGAAAATCCATTCTCTCCAATCAATCCAGTCATCTCCGGCCCATATATGTACACAACGGCGGAAATTCTCCAGGTATGAACAACTGGATACACCCAACCTGATCTCGAAACGCGGCAGGTCGTAGTGAGTCACTGTGCCGGTCTTTACACTTGTGTACTGTGGTCAGAACCCATTTTGGGCAATCGCCCTATCACCTCAGGAAGCTTCACTGCAGCAGCAACAGATTTTTGATTGTTTATTTGAAAGGTGACTTGACCGAGACTGTCTTTAATGTACGAATTGAGTTCTATGTAACGCGCTGTATATTGGGAATGTATAGTAAATTTTGTTTTTTTTTTGAGATGGCAGGGCGATTGCCCGAACTGGGTCGTGACCACAGTACACAAGCGCAAAAACCGTCATAGTGACTCGCTTCGGCTTGTCGCGTTTCGGGATCAGCTTGTGCATATCCAGTAGCTCATATACCTAGAGACCTTCAGTCGTGGTATATGTGGGCCGACATGACGATGTAGACTGTCAACGAACTTTCGTTCCTTGGCGGCGGTTGCCTTTCTTAGACTACTCTGTAAACTTTATACTTAATATTATTTAAGCTATATGTTATCCTATTACTTGTTTCTTATGTTTTTTATTGCTTAATAAGATGTAACACGACCGGGGCCCTCCTCGAAAATCAGCGCTGCAGACTTCCTCTGTGGCTTTAAGCTGATGGAGGTCCCATTTTCGCCATGTTAATATGTTTTTGTTTTTTCTTTTCTTTCTGTGTTTTGTTGTCTTGTAACAGAAATGTTGCTTTTGAATTTCTAGTATTTTGTTAGTTTGTGGTGAAAATAAATATATTTCACTAGCTGATCCGGCAAACGTTGTTTTGCTATATAAGGTTTTGTAATATCTTCTAAGATGTTCATTGAAATTATGTGATGTCAAAGACAATTTTGTTCACAATTAAAACACATTTATTTGGATAAAGATTAATATTATTACGTTGATACAACTCTTAACAAATAATGCATTAATTTCGACCAAATTTGTTTACCATAAAAACGGTTCTAGTGACTTAATCTTAAAAGATATACATATACTGTCGTGGACATTTTTTTAGATCATTTCAAGAGGAATAATTCATTCTTACATATATTTTTGATATCTCGAACCGTTTTTGCAGCGCACGCAATGGAAGCCCTCAAGGATGAATATTTTTCCCCGTTTTTTTCACATTTTCCATTATTTCTTCGCTCCTAATAATTGCATCGTAATGTTATATAGCCTAAAGCCTTCCTCGATAAATGGTCTATTCGACTCAATAAGAATTTTTCAATTCGAACCAGTAGTTCCTGAGATTAGCGCGTTCAAACAAACAAACAAACAAACTCTTCAGCTTTATAATATTAGTATAGATTTCATTTCATTAAACTCCAGTGCACTGTAGAAATTTTGTCGAGCCAGTATAAAAAAAGTAATATATCATCAGGGAGCTTACCAATCCGAGAAAGTAGCCGTGGCAGTACATTTGACTCCGGTAGATGGGTAGGAGAAATAACTTGGTGATATAAGTCGGTAAGAGACGCACGGTCCATGAGAATATCCACCGGATTAAAAATGGAGCGCACGGAATCTTGTAAGATCTTGAAAGTGGTCTTCGAGAAAAATGTTCAGGTATTTCTGATTGCAGCTTCAATTACACAATACCGAAGAGTGTGATCCTCACCGTGGACTCCAGCGATGACCTGTGTGCCACGGTCTCCATTCAGAACAACTCGGTGAGTCTTCTCGGATATTGGGTCTCAATTTCATCAATTTTTTTTTTGTAAACTTGACAAATTCTACGTAAGAACATCAGAGTCGCAAAAATCCCCTCAGTGTACTTGTAATTGCTCCACCCGGGCCTGGGAAACCAAATTCAATCAGACGCCCGGGGAGCGAAAAGCCTTTTTGAGGCTACCTTTCAGGGAGAAGTGGGTATAAAGTAGTGATGCCACGAATAGTGAATTGGCCGAATACCGAATACCGAATATTCGGCAACGCTGTCGGCCGAAGCGCCGAATATTCGGCCGCCGAATATTCGGCATGGAATACTTGCTTGTCGGGGGCGCGTTAGCTGGATTAAGGCAAGTTGCAACCTGTTGTCCTAGTTGCGTTGGCGCGGCCAGCAAAGACAATACAATACCCAATACAAACGAAAAACAATACCCAAACCTTTCGAAATTTGCTAAAGTTTATCTTTCTTCTCCTGGAAGTAGCGTGTATAGTGAGAGGTTATTTTCTGAGGCTAGTAACATTTACGATGAAAAGCGTAATCGTTTGCTACCGAAAAATGCTGAAAAGCTTATTTTCATCCAACACAACTTACCACTGATCAATTTTAATTACTAAAGTGTTGTAATTTGGAAATAAATAGATAATGTTGAGTAATATAACGTGCCTTTTTTACATGATTTGGTATTCGGTATTCGGCCGAATAGTACGTACTATTCGGCCGAATACCGAATAGCAAAAAAAGTGGCCGAATAGGCCGAATACCGAATAGTTGCCGAATATTCGTGGCATCTCTAGTATAAAGAGCCCAACACTCCAAAACCTCTCTGTCGGGTGGCGCGCCTGGTATTACGCACCACCTCTCCCTCATAATAAAATAAACCTCTAAAAACATCGTACTTTCTCTGCAGATAGGATCAGACTTTAAAAATGCCTTTTTTTCTAGTGTCCCGTATTTGATAACGAGCAGGATGTAAACTATAAGGGATACCACCTAACTATGTCCTCCAAAGGAGGGATAACGTTAACGGTAAGTGAGCCCAGGATTTGTGTTTGAAACTGGTCCTTGCTGTATTGTGTAATAGAACATTAGCCGTGGTGGCTGCCGGCAGAATAGAACAGCACCCCCTCTTCTTGCTGAGGTGTCGTGAAAGGCGACTAAGGTATCTCTTTAACACCGCAATTCAACCAGGCGTTCAGAGAAGGAAAGCTCGACCAAACCTGCATCCAGCTCCCTCCCGATCGTACTGGTTCCCCATTCCATCGGGCCCGAGGGAGCTCGGACGAGAGAGTGCTTCTCTGGCAGCGCGTCCAGTTGTGCACTTAAATATCTCTTGCGCAATTGACTGTTTCCGTAAACTGGACCTCGATTTCCTTAATCGGTGTTGAAACCGGCTAGGACATCATCATAATAGAACATATTAAATTTTGTTTTTTTTCTCAAATTCTGTTTTTGTCAACCACGATTCACGGATGATTTATCAGTTCAGGCTTTTAAATGCCAAAAATTATAATATGTGCTTGTTATCAGCTTAACGCTTATATATACTGCCCAACCTGACCAGTAGCGCAGCTGATCGCCGTTCTCACAGCACTAGTGTATTTCTATTAGTCGCCATTCTGTTTTCCTCACGATGTTTCCCTTTTCCTTTCACCGGTAAGCATGTGATGGCAAAATCCGTACTTAACACGTTGAGCGCCGCGTCAACCAGCGCTGGCTGACACTGGACTTTATGCTTAGGCCGCGTCAACCACCGCTGACTGACATAGTATAACATGATACAGAACTATTAAATTTAAACTGTTTTATGGTATTGCAGAAAAATTATTCAAAATTACTTAATTTTTAGACCTCCCTGCAATATTGTCCGATGGGATGTCTTTTTTTTTCACAATTTGTTTTTTTTTTAACCTAACTCGACACTGTGACTGCACCATACCTGATGGCAGTGACGTGCATAAGATATTTAGACAGGGTAGGCAGAATTGGTATAATTAATTTGAATATTATATTATGATAGTTAATATTATATTGCTTTCATAGGATAGATAGGTGGCATGAATATAGAATAGATTTTAATATTAGGTCCTTACATATGAAATTGGCGTTTTGTATGGGAGGAACAAAAAGTCGAATATTTTTTAATATAATATATTTAATTAATCAAAGTATGAACCATTATTTTCTATGCACTTTTGCCATCTCATAGGTAGTTCATTGATCCCTTTACTAAAAAAACCAGTCGGACGGGAATCAACAAAATCTTTGAAGGCGATTTGGACTGCCCCATCGGAGTTGAATTTTTTCCCTTGCAAGAAGTTATCCAAATTTCGAAAAAAATGGTAATCTGTTGGAGCAAGGTCCGGGGAGTACGGAGGATGTCTTAGACTTTCCAATTGAAGCTCTTCTAATTTAGTAGCCGTCTGTTGCGCAGTGTGTGGTCTAGCGTTGTCGTGAAGCAGCAGTGGCGTGGAGCGATTGACCAGCCTAGGTTGTTTAGCCGCTAGCTTTTCCATCATGGTTTGCAATTGCTGACAATAGACATCAGCCGTAATAGTCTGGCCAGATTTGAGAAAACTGTAATGAACAATACCGGCACTAGTCTACCAAACGCTTACAAGTAACTTTTTTGGGGTTAATTTTCGCTTGGGGCAGGATTTGGCTGGCTGGCCAGGATCCAACCATTGCGCTGAGCGCTTCCGATTATCGTAAAGAAACCATTTTTCATCACAGGTAATGATTCGGTTTAAAATACCTTCATTATTGTGCCGGTTTAGTAATGTAACGCAGCAGTCGACGCGCGTTTGCCGGTTTGCTTCAGTCAATTCGTGAGGTAACCACCTTTCAAGCTTTTTAATCTTCCCAATTTGCTTCAAGTGAATTAAAACAGTTTTATCACTAACATCGCAGCCTGCAGCTAACTTGGACGTGGTTTGCGATGGATCCGCTTCCACAATAGCCTTCAACTCTTCATTATCAACTTGAGTCTCAGGCCGTCCACGGGGCTTGTTCCGCAGGTCGAAATTTCCAGAACGAAAACGTTGGAACCAAAAACGAACTGTGTTTTCTTTTGCAACACGACCGCCATACACATCATTCACCCTTCGAGTTGTTTCCGCAGCACTAGTGCCACGGCGGAACTCGTACTCGTAAATAATGCGATATTTTAAGTTTTCCATTTTGTAAAATGAGTGACGCAAACAGAAAAAAACAGAAGAAAAAAACAAATGAATGACGATCATCGAAGCACAAATACATGAGTCTATAGCTGTACAAATTTGAATTTGGAATTCCTTACCAAAGAGGAGAAATTTGTGATTAAAGTGGCCAGTACGAAAAACGCCAATTTCATATGTAAGGACCTAATATAAATGGTTTTTTTTTTGTTTAACTTTAAGGAATTTGGTGTAGACTTATTTACTGTCAGGGCATGCAGTGCTTGCATGTATCTATAGAATGAACGCTACTGCCTGATGGTAAGCATGGTGCAGTCCAAAAAACGCCTACGACTATCGAAAAGTAAGAAAAAACCCATCGGTAGCCGTAGCGATCATGCCGGCCTGCGCAAATATCTCTTCACGCTACGCTTAAAGGATCCCATATCATAGGATGGAGGGAACACGCTCGCCGGAAGACCATTCCACAGCCCAACGACACGGCAAAAGAAGGAGTTAGAGAACTTCTCAGTCCTGGCCGGGATGCGAGATACCGTATAGTTGTGACTCCGCAAACCCGCGCGCGTGGTTCTATTCAGGAAGGGAGAGGGTGGAACAAGGTTAAACAACTCCTTAGAACACTCGCCATGATACAAACGGTAGAAGACGCTCAGTGAGACCACATCTCTGCGTAACTGAAGCGAAAATTTAAATTTGTAATAAATAGTGCTAATTTCTTCCGGAATTCTGTAATGCTGATTTTCTGCTTCGTAATATGTTTTTTAACGAATACTTGGCGCGTAACGTGTCGTATTAATGAAGGAATGCCTATAGGCGTCTCGTTCTAAACGTAAACACTCTTCTACTGCGATAAGAGACATTGGACCTACAATATAGAGCATCTTAGGGGCGCGCGTGGCCTGACCTGGGCTGCCTTCAAAATCGGCGTGGCGCTCAACGTGCTAATCTGGATAAATCCAGAAGTACGTGCCGGCATACGAATCTAACTAGAGTGTATAAATTTCAGCGTAAGACGTGATTGGTTAACATAGGATTTTAAGGAGAGAGTTTTTTTTCTAGCAATCAATGTTTCCAGCTGGTTTTTACATAGTCTTTATAGTACGGGAGAGCGATGTAGCTTGCACTGGAGAGACGAGCGGTTTGACCGATGTCACGGCTAACGGGAGAGTTAAAAATATCAGGTGAGTTACTGTTTCACCTTTAAACAAAGGGTTTTATTTTATTTTGATTTTGCAGGGATGATCGACTTGATAAAGGCAATAAGGACTTACGTGAATATTGGATTTTCTCTGTTTCGTTTGTTTTTATTCGGCCGGTAGTATTTCGCTGTCACGTTTACGAATAGAATGCGCCGGCGCTTGTCGCAATCGTTTAAAAGGGAGGGGAAAAGATGGGACGGATTAACAAGTCAGACCTGTTACATATCGAGGGGTGAAAGGTTATTTGGTGTAAGCGACATTTTTTTGGTGATATAGTAATATACTATATATTCGGAATCAGCGTTTTTTACCGATTCCAAATATATATTACTATATCACCAAAAAAATGTCGCTTAAACCAAATAACCCTTCACCCCTCAATATGATTTTGGATTTTACGGTTTATAGGCGCGTCAGTCACTATCGGGTTGATTAAGCACCGAATTCCCGTAACCGTCATAGAAAGATGCGCGCGGGAACACGACTAATAGTGTGAGCGTCGAGCATCAGTCAGCCATTTAACCTATCCGGCGCACGTGCCAGTGCCGTGCACACTGTTCCAACGTGTGCCCGCTTCGCTTTGTTTCCATATTGCGTTTACGTACATATATGTAATGATCCTTCGATATTTTATATAAAAACTAGCTTAAGTGAGTTGCTCTGTAGAGAGAGAAATTTATTAATTAATCAAATTTATTTTACAATTTTGACAAATACGTCTATTACAAACTTACCTGTAGAGAGAGAAACAACATTTAAAGCTAATATTACGGATTATGGATAATTTTATATTTAAATTGTTTATTATGTTTTGTAACTGTTTTGTTTACTGTGTGTTAACGTAACCTCCAAACTTAATATCATCGAATCAATGTCGCTAACAGTTCCATAAAGTAAAGTGAGTTCGAATACGTTCATAGATCATACGCGTTAAATAAACTTTATTTAAATGAAGTGTCACACGCTTCGTTTACATATATTAAGTTTGCAATCCACTAAACCAATGGTTAGTAGTATTTTTAGATCACAAATAGATAGTGGTACATATTAATTAATTTAAATAAAGCGTGAATAAATAATAGTGTAGGCCGGCGTGATCGCGGTGAATATCGGTAGGTAATTGCTTCTCTATAATCAAACTCGGTTTTTGGATAACACTGTAGTTTCAGGTACTGGGTTAGGAATTAAAAAAACGTAAAAACTCCCTATAATCGCCACGCTATGTCTCTTACTGGCTGAACAGAGATACATAAGGCGCTGTATCTACGTTGCGCTTTTGTGTCGTGCCCAACGTGACCAGTGGCGCTGGTGATCGCCGTTCTCACAGCACTAGTACAGATGACATTTATTAGACGCCATGCGGGTTTCTTCACGATGGTTTCCTTCATCGGCGAGCACGTGGTGCCTATACCCATACGTAATCTGGAAAAACCTAAGGCTCTGGGATTCGAAACTGGTTCATTATCTGCTAGGCTACCACAATGACCCCACCCCTAAAGAATATAATATATAACTTTACTAGCTGACCCGGCAAACGATGATTTGCCGTATAAGTTATTGCTAGGTAACATTTACAAAAAAGACGATAATTGATCAGTTATCGAGCGGGATGAAAAATTACTAAAATGGCTATTAAAAAATAGGGGTTTGTGATTAAAAGGCTAAAAATTGAGGGTTTTTTGTATTTTTTAATGCAACATTATAGAAAAATAAAAACAAAAAATGTCCAAAAATTTAAAAAAATGTTAAGGGTGAATAAACTTTATCACTTAGGGGTATGAAAAATAGATAGTAGCCGATTCTCAGACCTACTGAATATGCATATACAATTTGGTAAAAATCGGTAAAGCCGTTTCGGAGGAGTAAGGTAACTAACATTGTGACACGAGAATTAAATATATAAAGATAATTCTTACCCTTAAATATTTTTTTAGTCACATAAAAACCCCAATATCTAGGAGTAAAGCCCGTATGTTGGTATCACTGGTCCGTGAGCCTGACCGGGTAAATCCCCCATTCCAGGTTTCGTGTGGTCGCGACCATATCGTACAAGGAGTACGTGGTCGGTGCGCTTGTCTCGCTCGCACTCGTCGTTTTGGTGCCACTGTTTACGATGGCGGTCCTGATGATCCCCTGCAAATGCACCGGTAAGAGTGAGACAGCAAACATCACACAAATGAGGAGTCTAATTTCAAAACCCACTATAACATATTTTTTCAAATCCCATAAATTTATAAAAAAACTAGCTGATCCGGCAAACGTTGTTTTGTTATATAAGGTTTTGTAATATTAGGTCCTTACATATGAAATTGGCGTTTTTCGTACTGGCCACTTTAATCACAAATTTCTCCTCTTTGGTAAGGAATTCCAAATTCAAATTTGTACAGCTATAGACTCATGTATTTGTGCTTCGATGATCGTCATTCATTTGTTTTTTTATTCTGTTTTTTTCTGTTTGCGTCATTCATTTTACAAAATGGAAAACTTAAAATATCGCATTATTTACGAGTACGAGTTCCGCCGTGGCACTAGTGCTGCGGAAACAACTCGAAGGGTGAATGATGTGTATGGCGGTCGTGTTGCAAAAGAAAACACAGTTCGTTCTTGGTTCCAACGTTTTCGTTCTGGAAATTTCGACCTGCAGAACAAGCCCCGTGGACGGCCTGAGACTCAAGTTGATAATGAAGAGTTGAAGGCTATTGTGGAAGCGGATCCATCGCAAACTACGTCCGAGTTAGCTGCAGGCTGCGATGTTAGTGATAAAACTGTTTTAATTCACTTGAAGCAAATTGGGAAGATTAAAAAGCTTGAAAGGTGGGTACCTCACGAATTGACTGAAGCAAACCGGCAAACGCGCGTCGACTGCTGCGTTACATTACTAAACCGGCACAATAATGAAGGTATTTTAAACCGAATCATTACCTGTGATGAAAAATGGGTTCTTTACGATAATCGGAAGCGCTCAGCGCAATGGTTGGATCCTGGCCAGCCAGCCAAATCCTGCCCCAAGCGAAAATTAACCCCAAAAAAGTTACTTGTAAGCGTTTGGTGGACTAGTGCCGGTATTGTTCATTACAGTTTTCTCAAATCTGGCCAGACTATTACGGCTGATGTCTATTGTCAGCAATTGCAAACCATGATGGAAAAGCTAGCGACTAAACAACCTAGGCTGGTCAATCGCTCCACGCCACTGCTGCTTCACGACAACGCTAGACCACACACTGCGCAACAGACGGCTACTAAATTAGAAGAGCTTCAATTGGAAAGTCTAAGACATCCTCCGTACTCCCCGGACCTTGCTCCAACAGATTACCATTTTTTTCGAAATTTGGATAACTTCTTGCAAGGGAAAAAATTCAACTCCGATGGGGCAGTCCAAATCGCCTTCAAAGATTTTATTGATTCCCGTCCGACTGGTTTTTTTAGTAAAGGGATCAATGAACTACCTATGAGATGGCAAAAGTGCATAGAAAATAATGGTTCATACTTTGATTAATTAAATATATTATATTAAAAAATATTCGACTTTTTGTTCCTCCCATACAAAACGCCAATTTCATATGTAAGGACCTAATATAAATATATTTCAACATGTTTTAGTGAGGGAATTTTATTTACATGCTCTCTAGTATTATATAAATCAACATATTTTAGTGAGATATAAATTTATTCACACATTCTAATGTAATTTAATTTTATTCGCACATGTTTTTACGAGACATAATTTAATTAACAAATGCATTATTTAAAACTTATTTTAAAAAATTGTTAAAGACCTTGGCATCTTTAATAAACTATTGTTTTTTATCGTATTTATTAGAAGAGGTGGTAGTGCCAGTTGAGGAGGATGGTCCCGCGGCCGCAAGTAGTCACCCGGCTGAGGCCAACGAGCCTGGTCCTAGCGGCACTCCGCCCATCGGGACCAACGAATCGGTTTACAGCAATTGGTGTGAGTCGATATTTAAAAAACTAATCATTATCATCATCGACCTTTACACATCCACTGCTGAGCACAGGGCTCTCCCAAAGATCGTTACTTAGCTCGATCTTTGACTTTCCTCATTCAACAATTGGCTGCCATTTTACGCAAAACGTCGCTTATCTAGCCAGAGCACGTCCCACGCTTACCGAGGCGTAGACTGTACTCAAGAACACGTCTACCGCAGCGATTATCAGTTCTTCGGCCAGCCCACAGCCTGCTAATCCTCTGAGCCATGTCGATGACTTCTCGGATGGATCAGCTCATTTCTGATTCGATCCTTCAGAGAAGCACCGAAGGCAGTACGATTACCGACTTTAATACATTAGACGCATTAATTAAACGATATTAAAAAACTTTCAATTTTTTAGGTGATTTTCAAGAGGTTGTTATTTTGAGGGAAATGGTCGTACAGAGGTTTTAAAACTAGAAGGGTATAACTTCAAGTGCCTAGATTTGAGTTTTAAACGTTAATATTATTTTACGAGCAGGGATTTGGGTAATTGTAAGAAAAATACGAAATAAAAAAAATTCCGAAATTTTCCTCGTCTTCAAAATGATCTATGGACTTTAATTTTTTTATTCAATAGATTTATCCTAAGAATTTGTTTAGATAATCTAATTCCCTTTCATTTGACTTTCCTACGAGCTTTCTACGATGATTTAATACAGAGAGTTGTCAAAGTAAAAAGGTCCTTATTGACTTTGACAATCTATTTATTACTTGGGTAATAATGATTGGATAGAGAATCGAAGCAGGGTTTTGTAAACTACAAAATATTCTCTTTAAGATAAAATTATTATTATTTTTTGATGAAACATTACTTTTTGAAATGAAAATGCTAACTGAAGATAAGGTAAATAAACGTATATACAAGGATATTTGGATAATTTGAAATAACTTTGTATATAATGGAGTAAGGCAGAATTCCGTCCGTAAGTTTTTAAAACCCAGTGTCCTGAAAAAAATCTTTGGAGATTTGAAGAACTGCGATTTGTTCTCTTGTTTACCGAAAGGTTTATTTAGATATTTCGTAAAAAAATGAACGTAATGGACCATTTATCATTGTTTATTGATTGATTTAAGTTTAAAGTGTTTTCTTAAATAATGTTTGTGGTTAAAAATAAGACCTTTTTACCAATAGCGCAATAGCTATTCTTTCACGGTTACCAATTGTTATGTATAAACAATTGCTATGAGTTTGCCGCCAACGCACCTGCGTGCACACCGGTTGTGTTAGACCGTAGCCTGTGAAAAGAGAAACTCTGCAAAACAATATGTTCCGGGCTAGCAATCAGTCCACACTGAACTTCATAAGATTTTCAACGGATGCGACATAATTTCTGAACGATATAATCACTCTCAAAACAGTTAATATATAACTATGTGTATGTTAAGAATATGTATTTTTGACCTTCAGGGGAAACCCACGGGGAAGCGAATAGTGAAACGCAGCCTTTGGACGCTAACATTAGGACGCACGAATTGGGTACTTATTATTTTTATGTTACTATAAATATACATTTCATACATTTGTATACATTTCAATAAATAATGATATATTCTTACGGTATATCCTTTACAGGGTGAGCAGAGGTACATTAGTGGCTGTATCCACAGTACACGAGTATAAAGACCGTCATAGTGACTCGCTTCGGCGTGTTGTGTTTCGGGATCAGCTTGTGTATATCCAGTGGCTCATATACCTAGAGACCTTCAGTCGCGGTATATGCGGGCCGGCATGACGACGTAGACGCAATATATTTTCGTTTCGTCATGTCGGCCCACATATACCGCGACTGAAGGTCTCTAGGTATATGAGTTTCTGGATAAACCCAACCTGATCTCGAAAAGCGCCAGACCGAAGCGAGTCACTGTGACGGTCTTTACACTCGTGTATTGTGGTTATGACCTAATTCGAGCAATCGCCTTACCACTATAAAACCCACCTAACCTAACCTAACTTATCTTCCCAGCGCCTAAATCTGTATGTAATCTGGAAAGTTCCAAAGCTACGTGCCAGGATACGAACCTATGAGCATTTGCGTTTCCACCACAGCCACAATATAGCATCGGTTTGTTCCAGAGGATTCATTGTTTGGTGCTCACGCGCTGACGGTGGCGGCTTTGACCAAAGCTCCTCCGGACACGCTGGCGCGACGCTCCAGCAGGTAGGTTTATGGCAGTGCGAAAGATAGAAAGGAAAGGCATTTATTTGGCACACAACACAGAAGGACAGGTCAGTCAAATGCCCTGTGCTGTGATGATGCGCCAAAGGGAAGTCAGCTCAGCAAATGCCAAGCGATCGGCAGAGTAGTGATGAAAATGCCCGGAAATTTTCTCACAGTGGCCAAAACTTCCGAGAACATTTCGTAGATTCCCGGGAATATTCCCAAGGAAGTTTTGGACTCTTTGGGTAAATTCCGGGGCGTTTTCATCACTACAGCCGAGCCACGCAGCGCTGATTATCTGCTGACAGCCATTTGTTGGATCAATGTGCAGACAACAGCGAGGAAAGGAGTAATAGAGTATGTGTACACAGCTTTAAAGACTTTCAAAATGTTGCATCATGACACGAGACCGGAGACAGACTGTGAGACTCTCCGTCCAGTGATAGTAATTTAGGAGTATTACCCTAAAATTAGGGTATTTTTTATTTTTACACTGGCTCGACATAGTGACTACAGAGCACCTGATGGTAAGTACAGTGTAGTCCAAAAACGAAAGCGACCATCAAAGGATGAATATCTTTTGATAGTCTACATCGTCATGTCGGCCCACATATACCGCGACTGAAGGTCTCTAGGTATATGAGCTACTGGATATACACAAGCTGATGCCGAAACGCGACAAGCCGAAACTGGTCACTATGACGGGCTTTACACCCATGTACTGTGGTCGCGATCCAGACGGGCACCGACGCCCTACCTCCCTCTTTTAAGTAGCTAGGGAGATATTTAGTGGTAGAAGTTGTTTAGGGGCTTAAAATTTGTCAATCTATAATATAAAAATGAATCTTTAAATGTGTATAAGCGCGAAACTCGAGAACGGCTGAACCGATTTGGCTGATTTCTTTTTTGTTGTGTTTTTTGAAGTCTGGGGAAGGTTATTACGGAGAGAAAATTAAAAAAATTGTCCGAAAAAGTCTAAAAACACCACTTTTCTATATTCTCATACAAAAAATTCGTAATAATATTTAAAAGTCAATTTGAACTTTAACACCATACCATAAAGTTTAAATGTTAGTGGACGGGTTCCGAGAAGGCAAAACAATTGAGTGACGTATAAATATTAATGTCAATATTTGTCAATTTTTATACATATAGCATTAAGGCCAGGTTCCTTCAAACAATTTTCAAAAAACAGCCGACAGGTTATGCTATTAACATAAAAAAAAATGTTACTTTGTTTTAGAGAAATAGGGCAGAACAAGGCCTGCCGGGACAGCTAGTTTAAGATAAAATAGGGTGGTTTGTGAACGAGCTTAGACCCATTATATTGAGGGGTGAAAGGTTGCGGTTTTGCCTGATAGTAAGCGTGCTGCAGACCAAAAATGACAACGACAATAAACAGTAAAAGGAACTTATCCATAGTTGCAGCGATCATGCCGGCCTGCACAAATATCTCTTCATGCTCTCCGGAAGACCATTCCACACAGCTCGGTTGCAGTAAGAATTAGAGAACTTCTCGGTCCTAGCCGGGATGTGAGCGATTCTGCTATAGGAAGGAGAGGGTGGAACATGGTTATACAGCTCTTCAGAACTCTCGCCGTGATAAAGACGGTAGAAAACGCTTTGTGAGCATCCTCCATCTTGTTTTTCTATTGGTTAGGTCGAGACCGGATCATGCAGCCATTTTCAAGCTTATTTTCGAAACATTTACAACAAAGCCTTAAAAATCTATAAACCTATATTTTTCATAAATTCTCTTTTAAATCATAACTATTTATTCTGTATAATTTTCCTCGTTACCGAATCGTAGTTTTTGTTATACAATAAAACGCGTTATAGCATGTAGGCGTAACCCGATACGCTCTTGTCGCCCTAAGGGTCGTTAGGGTGTTACGTGACGTGCGGGGTAAGAGAATGCGCGCGCGCACGGGACGCTGAGAAGTTAGTCGACTACCGAGACCCAAGGCGGGAGTACGTGCGTGTACGTCGCAGTTCGGTGTGCCTTAAAGTGCAAATAAACTGTAAAACGCCAAATTCGTATCTTACTATAACCACACCCACGACCACCGGTCATAGCGTTTTATAAACCGGGAAGCTTATGTTTTTATAATACTTTGCACGAAAATCATTATCATATGGACATCTTTGCCAATCGATAATTAGACGAAAATTTCAAGTCTTTATTTTATCTCCTATTTCTGTAACATCCTGTATACAAACTCTGTGGCAGCGACATTAACTCATACCAGATATTTGTAACCGCGTTTCGGAGCCACGTGCCAAAAATCAACCATCCAACCTCATTGGTTTAATCACACGATTTTTTTTTATCACCAGGTACTTTTGGAGTACTATCACAGTGGCTATAGTCTACGCGTTGCCGGTTATGCAGCTCCTCTTTACGTATCAGGGGGTAAGTGTTAATGTCAAGGTGGTAGACGAAAAAGACAGCTAGTAAGCAAAACCACGAGGCAACTATCCAACGTCCAAAATCCGTCCGTGATGTCGGCCCACATATACCACGACTGAAGGTCTCTAGGTATATTAGTTACTGGAAATACACAAGCTGATCTCGAAACGTGACATACTGAATCGGGTCACTATGACGGTCTTTACACTTGCGTATTGTGTTTAGGACCCAGCTCGGGCATTCGTCCTACCTCCTTAAGTGGTTTAAAATGAAAATGAAATGAAAAAGTATTTATTTCGCCACAAATATACAAAAAACAGAAATTTTAATGTAGCATTACGAACAACACGCAAAAACAAAAGAAAATACAGAACATATAAACATGGCGAAAATGGGCCCTTCATCAGCCTAAAGGCTCAGAGGAAGTCAGCAGCGCTGATTTTCGTGAAGGGCCCCCCGGTCGGGTTTATGTAGATTTGCATGCAGTATATTCCGATTAAGCTGTATTGCTCCGAAACATTTTTTTCAAAGCCTCGACTTTTTTACTCCATCTTACCTTGACCTGTCAGGGGTAGAATCCACGGAAATCATTCATGTAAATTTTCGTCAATGACTCTATGCTGACCAGTCTTTAAAACTACATTAAAATTTTACATTTTAGCGTATAAACGTTAACGGCCTGTGTGCTAAAAGCAGTTGTGGTTGAAAGTGCGTGAACTTTTTGAAGGTTTTTGTCTCTGGGACTCTAGTCTCTAGGTGGTTGTGCTTATTTCTGAGGTTTACCATTTCTTTTTTTTTTGGTAATCTGAGGAAAACACCTGAATAGGATCCTCAAGGTCGTCGTAATGGTGGCAGCCACAGTGTGACAAGTTCCTACTGGATAAAAACACTGGGGTATCCGTCAACTAGCTACCAGCCGGGCTTGGGGATCCACATTCTTCCAATGATCCTTTCTTAGCCTGGTGGAATTCCTTCTGTAGCGCAAGTGTGCCGGATTCTTACGGACCAAAACCACCGGGATGTTCCTCCTCCCGTCTGCCGTGTGCAGAGGGAAAGGCAGAGCCAATTTCCTGACGATACTCGGCGATGTCGAGCCTTCTTCTGGCCTCATAGTCATTATAGAAGGGGGAGTGTAGAGAACCACTCCTCGCTCGCTTGATGTCTTCCTCCTACGACCTGAAAGTGCACCATCTCTTGTGTAATGCTAGAGTTAAGGAGATGGGTGAGGAGTATATGGAAACAATAACGTTGACCGTTTGATCCCGTATCTCCAGCTGGTCTTCCAAACTGGGGATCAGGACCTGTGCTACTACAACTTCCTGTGCGCTCACCCGCTCGGCTTCCTCTCGGACTTCAACCACGTGTTCTCCAACATCGGCTACGTGCTGCTGGGCATCGCCTTCATGCTGCAGGTGCGAGCCAGGCAACGCAGGACCAGGGACCAGCCTGTGGTGAGTGCTGCAGCCAGACAGTTGCCCTCGCCCTTGCGTCTCAAGGTGATGTCGGCTAATTTAAGCTGAAGCTTCAATCGATTGCCAGGTTTTGTTACTGAGCAGTATTCTCTGAAATACGGATCTGTCTCCGTTGCAGGAGCTGGGCATACCCCAGCACTACGGGCTGCTGTACGCGATGGGGCTGGCTCTCAGTATGGAGGGACTGTTTTCGGCCTGCTACCACCTCTGCCCGAACAAAATGAACTTCCAGTTTGGTACGTAATCTTTATCATGGGCGAATGTAGACCGGTTTCGCTAGTGCCAAAAAAAAGGTGTGTGTGCGATTCACACACGATAGAAATGAAACTTCAATAAATCGACAAAAGAATGAGATAACAAGAATCATCATCATTATTATCATTTATTGAAACTGAAAATATGGAACTTGTCCAATCAATTATATAACATATGTTAAACAAAATATAAAATATCTTTTAAAATTAATCAAAATACTTTCATTTTTAAACAAATAAACTGTGTAATTATCCTACCCTTGTTATATATATTCATCGCATTCTTTTGTCGATTTATTGAAGTTTCCACTTTTCTATCTTGTGTGAATCGCACACACATTTTTTAAATTTGTTAAAGGTTTGAAATCGCGTCAAAGGATGTAGTTAGCGCGACGATTCTTGCTGTTGGATCCAATGCGCCAGACCTATCACAGTAGAGCATGTCGAAATAATGAATCAAATTGAATACTACATTTGCTCTCTCGCTCTGGCTCACTAATTTTTGTATTTGTGTCTCTTACCTGTCGAAATCCGTTGCATCCGGTGTGAAATCACAGCGATTCTATAGAAGTTTCACTTCAATAAATGCATTAGTTACTTGATACAATGGAGATCTTTTTTTATCCTGACATGGTATAGTGATATAGCACACGTGACGGTAAGCACGGTAACAGACAACAAAAGCCAATTGATAGTCGTGTGGTGGTCATGCCGACCTTAAAGGACCATTCCACAGCCCAAGGACTTTCGTAGGAAGTATACGGATACCCAGGCCCGGCGAAGGAGAAGAGAGGACATAGTTGGCACCCCGGTGGTTTTAGTCGGTGCAAGTGTGACATACCGGGGGAGTGGCCCTCACCACTCCCCTGCCGGTCTAAAGAGATTTCCACCGGGTTAACAAAAAAAAAAGAAAGGAAGACGAACGACTTGGCTGCAGTAAGAGTTAGAGAACATCTCAGTCCTGGCCGGGATGTGAGGTACCGTATAGCTGTGACTCCGAAAACCCGTGCGCGTGGGTCTTTTATTATTTCTAACGTACCTCGAACTAATGTCCTTAACATGTTCATCGCAACGCCACCTATGTACGGGCGACGCTCTTCTTGTTGAAGTTTATGTTATTTTTACTTGGAGTTTTAAAAAGAAATTAATGTAGTAAGCATTTTTTTATATTTACATATGGGATATACAACATTAAAATACTAACAATACCTTTTATTAATTTTATTTTATTTTAAAGGGAAACATACAGCAATATACAAACAAAATAATACTCAAAAAAATGGTACATAACCCAGCAAAGTTTCCACAAAAAAAATCAAAAACAAAAATCAAACTAAAAGACACATGCATATACATATAAACAGTACATATATAAAAAGCAATAGAGTAAAGAGAAAAAAAAAATAGGATAATATATTACATTACACTATATCGCATGTTTTTCGTGAAAACTCTTTGAACACATTAATTGAGGTGAAGTGCAGAATTATTGCGATAAATTGAATACCACAATAATCGAGTTGCGTTCTTTTATATTGCTACATATCGCTCGTTTACGCGAATTTGGGTCTCATGAGAAATAAGCGGATCGCGCTTGACGAGGAAAGTGTTAATATAAAAGTATTTGTCCGCAGATTCGTCCTTCATGTACATGATAGCTCTTTTAGTGATGATCAAGCTGTACCACAATCGTCATTCGGATATAGTTCCGAGCGCTCAGTCAACATTCCTGCTGCTCGCATTAGTAATGGCTATCGGTGAGTATTGTTTTATTACAAAAAGGCTTGTGCTTGACTTCAATCTGACCTGATAGAAAATGATGAGGTCGGTGGTAGGCCTCGCTACCAATTCACTCGTTTCAAGATCCTGATCTTGGAAAAACAGATGCAGTGAGCGAATCCAACTCCTTGGCGGTTCATTGTAAAGAGGAGGAGAAGCGCCGCGTGCGAGTAACTTAAATTTCAACCACATGAGGGTTCAAATACGTACGACGCGCAATCATTGTACGGTAGAAGGGGAAGGGGGGAATTGATTTGCTCTTATTTCTGGTTGTTGAGTTGCCATATAGCCGTGACTCCACAAACCCGGTCACAAGGTCGAGCAAGAAAGATTTTGTAATCTACAACTTTGTAAGAATCATTTCGCAAAACGAATATTCACATATACAACTTTCGACGTTGCATAACTTGAGACATGGTAACGATGTCTTATGAGACTTTTGAGTTAACTTTCAAAGTTTTATACAAATTTTCAGCCTATTTGTTATGGAGATCCTTTGCCCGCTTGTTTACATATCGAGGGGTGAATGGTTATTTGGTTTAAGCGACATTTTTTGGTGATATAGTAATGTATATATTTTTGGAAACGGTAAAAAACGCTGATTCGGAAAATATATATGACGGGATACAGCCTGTCAGGATGCCACGTGCACTGTCTTCATCACTCATTGTAGAAAGGAAACGCGACGATCTCTGAGATGCGTCCGATCGTTGCGACCGTCCAAATATGAATGCCTTCGAAAATGACTAATCCCGACCAACTCTCCTTAATTCAGTGTCGCCAATTTCATAATTCAATTTTGTACCAAATCGAATAGTTGATTACGATTGCAACGCCATCTCTGATTCCGTCCAGGCACTAAACCTGACGTTTCAATTAATAACAATTTAGACGCTCTCACTCCGACGATATATATTACTATATCACCAAAAAATGTCGCTTAAACCAAATAGCCTTTCACCCGACGACATGTGCTCGTTCCAAGCTCCTAGATTTTGGGACGGGCACCGGCTTGAACAAAGACCCGTAACTGTTGCAGTAGTTCATATATATATGGACCTTCCATTCTGGTTTAAGTAGGCAGGCATAATGACAGTGGACATCAATGGGTCCTCATCCGTTGGCGATCGTTACCGTTCTTGGTCTATACTGTACTTAGCATCGGGTGAGCTGGAGTCACTTTGTCGAGGCTGGATAGA
The DNA here is from genome assembly GCA_036320925.1 of Automeris io. Taxonomy (NCBI): domain Eukaryota; kingdom Metazoa; phylum Arthropoda; class Insecta; order Lepidoptera; family Saturniidae; genus Automeris; species Automeris io. Next base: position 5,096,752 of record JAUDJH010000031.1, on the reverse strand, counting down.
AAAAGACTGACTATTTAACAGGTGTACTGGGGATTGTCTATAGGAGCGTCTGGTTCTCCGTGTTGTTCTCTGTTTTCCACCTTCTCACGTGCTTCATATTCACGATGAAGATCTACTACACGGGCAAATTCACCATGGGTGAGTTGGAGAATTTATTTAATTTGAATATCTCCTGCTATAAAGGGATATATAGAGTGATTTTATAAACGAGAGAGTAGTAGCGGTAATTTCATCGATGCATTAAAGCATTGCATGCCCTTACAATAAATAAGTTCGAAATAAATTGCTTAAAATTAAACAAAAGAAGAAAACATGTATATTCATATCTATTCTATTTTCACGCTGTCTTTCTTTTTTGTGAGCGCAATAAAATGATTTACTATAATGATATAATATTAAAATAATTACGTGAATTGTGCCTACCTTGTCCAAATGCCCTATGCACGTCACCGCCAGGAAGATATTCAGATGGTGATTTTAATAATTCAATACAAAGTAAATTACAGTCAGTCATATTTAGGGACAATTACAAATATGAATGTGTAGCACATTCACTATCTATTTATTTATTTCTGTCATTATCTAATTATTTATACTATAATAACGTATAACTAACAACTATTTTAAATAACATTATTATATCTTCACTTATTAATCTAAGTAATTTTATCAACACATTGCTTACTAACACACTTGATATTTATTCCTTAATACCGTGTCGTGCGGTGGAAACGGCTCTTAGTTGGAGATCCGCGGGATACAGGCGCGCGCGGGGGGACTGCGCATGCGCACGCGACGCGAGCGCTCAACCGCCCGCGCAGCCGTCAAACTAGTCTCGCTATCACACTCAGGCTAGCCACACGTTACACTCGTTCGCCATTCATACTGATCTTATTGTTGTTATTAAGCTACCTATACCATACCTACCTTGCTAAAATTGAATTAATAAAAACACTGCTCAAATTGGAAGCTTATTATATTGGCGCAACAAGCGAGTTAACTATTCCCAATTTATTTGAATAAATCTTAAAATTCTCGCGAACACATGGATAAATCCTAGTTCTGGGGGACAAAATGTCTCAGACTCGTCGTTCCTACACTTTCTACGACCTTTAATTCTCGATAAGTAACAAGTTAGTTAAGTAATAGTTTCATGAAACAAATTTAAATAAAATTATACATTAAATAATAATATATATCCCTTTCAAGGGTGAGCAAAGATACACTGGTGGCTGTATCCACTATACGCTTATATGTCGTGCCCAACGTGACCAGTAGCGCAGCTGATCGCCGTTCTCACAGCTCTAGTACACATGGCATGTCTATTAGATGCCATGTGGGCTTCCTCACGATGTTATCTTTGAGTTTGTGCTACCTAAATCCAGCGGTAAATGCCGGGATTTGAACCTACCTATATTAGATCTGGAAAATAATACTGGCCACTGGAATGGTGGACTGCAAGCTCATAATGATTACGTAAACAAAGAGGTGTGGGTAGACATTGGAACAGTCTACAGGATACTGGCACCGAACGCGTGCGCCGGCTGCGAACTAGAGCCACGTTTTTCGTTACACAAATTCTTTCTTTAGAAATATCAGCCGTCCAGCGCGCTTGGGTCGTCATCAAGACGGAGCGCACGAAGGCGTTTGTGCCCGCTTACACGGCGAGGGCGGTTCTACTTATACTGGCCAATGTTGGCAACTGGGCCTTCGCTCTGACCACGTAAGTATCACATAAGTTACTCCAATAGTGAACTTGTTAAAGTTAACAGACATTCGTTTTACGTACGTTAACGCATAACCTCTTAAAGATGACTTTGGTTTATAAAGACTCACAACTTTTGTTGTATTTTTTCTAATTCAATGATTTATAGTTCTAATATTCTTGGATAAACTTTCCTCAATGCGCATTGGCGGCACGCGCTATTAATGGCGTCCCTATCTAGCGGGTTGCGGCGACATTGGCAGAAGCGGGGACTCAGCTGTCTGTTACATACCTACGCCAGAATCGAATGAATGAATGTTGAAGTATAATTATTTACGAGACATAGAGCTAACGATTGATTAAAAGTTCCTCTAAATCTATACTAATATTATAAAGCCGAAGAGTTTGTTTGTTTGAACGCGCTAATCTCAGGAACTACTGCTTCGAATTGAAAAATTCTTTTTGTGTTGAATAGACTATTTATCGAGGAAGGCTTTAGGCTATATAACATCGCGGTGCAACTATTAGAAGCGAAGAAATAATGGAAAATGTGAAAAAAACGGGGAAAATTATTCATCCTTGAGTGCTTCCATTGCGTGCGCTGCGAAAACGGTTTAAGATACCAAAAATATATGTATTAAAGAATTATTCCTCTTGAAATAATCTAAAAAAATGTCGGCGACAGTATATGTCTATCTTTTGAGATTAACTTACTAGAACCGTTTTTATGGTAATCGAATTTGGTCGAAATTAATGCATTATTTATTAAGATTTGTATCAACGTAATAATACTAATCTTTATCCAAATAAATGTGTTGTTGATTAATTTCATCACTTAATTTCAATGAACATCTTAGAAGATATTACAATAACTTATATAGCAAAACAACGTTTGCCGGATCAACTAGTTTCAAAATAAAATGTTGGTTTGGTTATTTTTATTATGACTCGGCAGTGACCATACCATGCTTGATGGCAAGCATCGTGCAGTCCAAAAAACCACAACGAATATCTCCAATTAAGAAAATCTCATGAGTAGTCGAAGCCATCATGCCGGCCTGCACAAATATCTCTTCACGCTACGCTTAAAGGGACGAGGGGAATACGATCGCCGGAAGACAATTCCATAGTCCAATGATAGGGCAAAGTATGAGTCACTATGCGAAGTCAGGATAAATAAAGACATCCTTTCAGGGCGTACGAACACAGCAAGGACTTCGCGAGGGAGCTGCTCGCAATCCTAATGGGCAACGCCGTCATGTACATCATCTTCTACATAACCATGAAGCTGGTATACCGCGAGAAGATTTACGCGTACACCTGGATCTACCTGGCCATCACCACAGTGGCCTGGTTCACCGGGCTGTGGTTCTTCACCGACTCCAAGACTAAGTGGTCGGTGAGTATCAGTAGCGTTCGTCTTACAGGTGCCTAAACGCTCTGCATGCCTTACAATGGGCTATGAATGAAGTTGAATACAAAAAGTTGAGATCTGGGTCGTAGCTACGGTACTCAAGAGCAAACCTTAAGATCATTTTGTGTACCTCCAGTTGATCATATACCTGGAGACCATCAGCTGTGGTATATAAAGGCTAGCTTGATAACGGCTGGATGAATGGTTTCCCGTCCTTTGGCAGTCGTTTCCGTTTTTGGACTACGCTGTACTTACCATTAATTGCGCTGTAATCATTATGTGAAACCAGTATTCAAGAAGGAAACCTTAATATATATAAATACTTATGACCGGTGGTCGTGGGTGTGGTTATAGTAAGATACGAATTTGGCGTTTTACAGTTTATTTGCACTTTAAGGCACACCGAACTGCGACGTACACGCACGTACTCCCGCCTTGGGTCTCGGTAGTCGACTAACTTCTAAGCGTCCCGTGCGCGCGCGCATCCTCTTACCCCGCACGTCTCGTAACACCCTAATGACCCTTAGGGCGACAACTGCGTATCGGGTTACGCCTACATGCTATATACTCTAATTTTAGGCCATCTGTCGTTCCTGTAAGGAAATCTTCGCGTATATATTGATTGACAACTCTAAACTGTCAGGAATGGCATTTATTTTGACACATTTTTTTTTAATTGCAGGAGACCCCGGCGTCCTCCCGGCGGCACAACGCAGCCTGCTCCGCGCTGCAGTTCTATGACTCTCACGACCTGTGGCACGCGGCCTCCGCGGCCGGCATGTACTTCGCGTTCAACATGCTCATCACGGTCGACGACGCCCTCATCCACACGCCCCGGACTGACATACGCACTTTTTAGATATCCTCCATGCTTACAGTCTAAATTCTAGGCGCCTCCAAGTGTTGGTAGTTAAAAAACTGTAAGCCTTAAATTCCAGCGGGTATTCGACACAAAGCATTATTAAGTTCCAGTGTGTACTGGACAGAAAGCATTAAATTCCGATGGGTATTCGACACAAAGCCTTAAGTTCCAGTGGGCAATAGACATAAAGCCTTAAATTCCAATGGGTATTCGACACAGAGCCTTAAGTTCCAGTGGGCAATAGACATAAAGCCTTAAATTCCATTGGGTCTTCGACACTAAGCCCTAAGTTCCAACCCCATAAGAATTAAAATAGAAAAAAAATTCTGTCTAGAGTAAAATCTGTAATTGCAGGATTGAACAAATAAATTGAAGACTGAGACATTGACCTAGATCTGACGATTTAACTTGACTCGAATATTGTTAGTAATCTATGAATTATTATTATTAAGGTTTCTTATTTTTTTGTGACTTGCATTAAACAAAACAATATCATTATCCTATTATTCCCAAAGATAAGCAATTCGGACAAACAAGACTTGAAAAAAAAAATGTATAGGATAGAAATTAAACTTCTTTATGGCGGTAAGTAAATTCCTAGTTTTCGGTATTGTTCCCAAGTTGCTTAAAGCTAATGAAAACATTTATTTTTTTCTCTTTTTCCATCCTTTTCACGCCTTAATACATGAATTGCATGAAATATAACTGAATTTTTTCATTGAACGCGTTTAAAGAAGTTTCATTTCTAAACATATAAACATAGTATTAATAATTATTAGTTATTATTTAAATTCTGACTTGATAAATAGTGAATAAAACAATATATAACAAGCAATAATTTTATTTAAGATTTTGTAAATTCGTGTAACATACAAAATATATTTTAAACATTAATTAACATTTTTTTTAATTTTCAACATTATATTATTAAGCATAAAAACAATATATTTTAGTATTATATTCAAGCTTTATCGGAATGTATTATAAATTCAATAAATTACTTTTTTTAACACAGTGTTTTATTTTTGACATCTCTGAATTCATTATACTTTAACGGATCCTTATGCGCGAAGTAGCTTTTAATTGTGGCCCGACGTTTCGATCTGGTGACACAGGCAATGATCACGAGTAGTATGCGCCGTGGAGTTTTCGTCAGAGGAGAGAAATTACTTCCTCTACCCTCTTTTGTTCTTGATAATATGAAAACTCCCAACACACCACAACACTCACAGTGTCAACGTAAAAAAAGAAAAGAGAAGAGAGAAGGAAAAGAGGGTAGAGGAAGAATCTCCGCCCCTGACGCAAACTCGGCGACGCGAATTAACATACCGCGATAGGTTAATTCGCGAATAAGACCCGTTTTAGTATATGTAATGAGTTATTAAGTCACTTGATCAAATAGGCACCACACAAAGCACTAAAACTGTTTTTCAATATTTATCACTAATCATCTCCTAACATCGACAAGGGGTCATCAAACACTGGTTCTGTTGTTTTTGTAAGCTCTCTGGAGACTTGCGGTTTTGATGTAGTTGTTTTGCTATCTGTAATAATTATATTCGTGTTTAATTTGGAACAACCCAGAGGGACGTGCCGGGATCTAAACTTACGACCACTGGCGTTACCGCTCCTTAGATTTCGGCCCTTACCCATTAGCCCACCATAGTAACAAATAAATAAAATAAACAATGTGTGAATGCTGAAATCTATAACTCACAATTAAAAAATTAACTAGTCTTTTGTGGCAAACGGAGATCTCGCGCATATTTAAATTTTAACGATAGGGAGAGAGATTTTTCAGAACTTTCGCCATAATACTTTTATAGTATTATATTAATTTAAAACAGACGATATTATAAAATTGACAAAAAACGTGATCGTTAAGTATAAAAAAACTCACCGGTAACTTTATTAGTTTTGACTGCAAACAAATCATCACCTCCGTCATCATCATCACTGAACAGTGATGATTTAACTACTATCTTCTTTTCTTTTTCCTTTTTCTTACCAGTGAAGAGATCTTCTTCGCTGCCAGAATCAAATATACTAGTTTTACTGATTGGTTTCCTGTTTTTGTTGAACAATTCATCATCATCCTCGCTCTGATCACCGAATAGTGATGATTTAGTTTTTATTACGTTCTTCTCGGGTTTTGCTATTGTTGATTCAGCTTTATTTAAAGTAACATCTTCATATACTTTGCCTATAGTTTTGATTCCATCTTTGAAGACTGTGGTGGTATTTTGGTTTTCTACAAGGACATCATCATTTTTAAATTGATTATTTGTATCTAAATTGGTTGATTTTGGTTTTGTATTAAATATGTCATCGTCATTAAGTACATACACTACTTTAGTAACAGTTTGTTCTGTTTTTTTAACTAAGTCTGTAGATTTAGTTGCCTTTTCTTCTATAACACTTTTATTAGCATCTACCTTTTTGGACACTTCAGCTCTATCAGGCCGTCTTTCTAGATTAGATTTGCTCTTAGGAGGTTCATCGATAGAGCTCGAATTGTCAGTAGAATCTTCTAGATCAATGACGGATTTCCTTACAGCTTCACGCCTTGCTCGTCTGGTTGAAGGGCGCCTTTTTACCTGTATTTTTGCACGTTCTTTAGACAATTTGTTATCTAAGACATCTGAGTTAGGTTCTCCTTCAAAGCTTATAGATTTTACAACCGTCGGATCTGTTATTTTTGGAATTTTCTCTTCCTTTTCAAAATTTTCGTCTTCCTTACTAATTTGTTTAGCAAAAGTTTGGAGTTTATTTTGATTTTTTGGTGATGCCCCTGGCAGCAGAGTAGCCACATTTATATTAAGATTAGATTTCAATTTCCCTATTTTTTTAACGTCGCTATCTCTGTTTAACCCTCGGTCGACGATATCTTCCGTCTCTATTTTACGCTCTACATTTGCATTAGATTTAGCTGCACTTGTATCAAGTGTTGTAGCGTTCTTGTCTGACAAAATTGCATCAGTTTTTCGATCATTAGTAGAAGCATCAGAAACAGTTTCAATTTTTTTATCAATGTTATCTATGTGATCATTTGAACCTTCTAATTTTCTCTTAGCCACTGTTTCGTTTACTTTACTACTAGAATCAGTAAATACGTTAAATAAATCTACTTTTGAATCGGTTAATGAAACCGGATCATGATTTTTAACATTTGTTCTTGGTTTAAACAGTTCTTCCTCAGAATTATCAAAGTCAGAATCTAGAGGTGGTGGTTTTGGAGACGCTTTTGGAGGTATTTTCAAAGAGCTAAATAAACTATCTGGATCTTCAAAGTTTTCTGCATTTTTTGTACTTTCTGAAGCACTAACGTGTGATATTTCTTTTAATTTATCTGTAGTTTGTCCAAACAGATCCTCATCTCTTGGTTTACTAATCACTCCTTCACCTCTAATGTTTGAAGTTTGCTCTGATCTTATTGCTTTATTATTTGTTGATTTGAAAAAATCTTCAAAATCATTTTCAGCGGCAACGTCTGTTTCATCAATAACTTCAGCTTCCTTTGTCGGTGTGAATATATTTTGACTATCGATAGAGGAAAACAAATCATTGTCCTTTGTAAAGTCATCACTTGGCAATTGAGGAGTGTATATGGGTGTTTCAGGAATTATTTTAACGACCGCATTAGGTTTTTCAAATATATTGTGCATATCAGGGCTAGTGCTAAATATATTTGCACTAGAAATTGGTTTAGTTTCATCTGCAATATTATTTGGTCCAAAATCTACATCAATTGCCGGAGGTTCGTCATGAAATAGACCAAAAACAGCATCTTGGTTTGCTTTAGACAAGAAATCCTCTTGAACTTCATCGATAACGTCACTTTTCCTAAAAAACAGAGCTTCATCATCCGAATCATCGTCAAAGAGAGCGTTAACATTTTTACTTTTCTTAGATTCTGTTGCTTTCTCAAAAGCTGGCGGCTCGCTTAGTATCTCACCAAATATAACTTTATTCGGAACCGGATTGTATTCTTCAGCATACAAGGCTTCTTTTTCAGGAACATTATCATTTGTGGTTTCTATGACAATGTCTTCGTCTTCTACAGGTTTATCAATTGTTGTATTAACAGATACCGGTGTTGCGGCTTGACTAGCATTGAGCATTGGTTCTTCCTTAAACTCTCTTGAAAGATTTTCTGAGCGATTCTCAGAATTACTATTCTTAATTTCATGCACAATTGACGTTGGTGCATGTGTAGTAATTTTTCCTTGAATCGTTCTTTCTTGGTGCAGAGTTTCATTATTTTTATTAATTTCAAGAGATTCTATATTTACCTTTACTTTATTATTATGAGCTATACTAATATTACCCGTAGCAAACAAATTATCGTCACCATCATCATCATCAAACAGTGACGGACTTGCGAATGATTTTATCCCACTGTCTATTTTTGGTACATCTTCTGACTCTGTTGGATGGGTTTTAAGGTTATCTTTAGACGTAGGTGTATTTATTTCTACATTTTGCTTACTGTGTGTTTCAATAGTGGTTGTCCTATTTTCTTTTTGTGACGTCTTTATATTTTGGCTATCATTAACTTTAGGTTTTGTAATGGGAATACTTGAAAATATATCACTGTCGCTGTCGGAATCAAAAATACTTTTTATTGCAGCAGTCTTTCTTATTGTATCAATAGCTTTGATTCCAGATATTGCGGTTGTTGGTTTAACGAACTCTTCACTACTATCTAGTACATTTATATTATCATTAATTGATTCTGGCTTTTTAGCAACAACTACATTGTCAGCAACCATTTTAGTATTATTTTGAGAGTCAATTTTACTAGATGTATTCTTAGATTTAGGCGATTTATCTGCAAATAAATCATCGTCACTATCAAAAAGTGCTTTCTTTTCTTGATTTATAACTTTAGTTTCAACTTTCGCTGGAGCTACACTAGGAATATCAGCGAAAAGATCAACATCATCATCAAAAATAGACTCTTTATTACTTTTCGCATCAGTTTTAGGCACTTTAACTATATTACTCGAAAATATATCATCTATATCATCAAAAATATTATCACTAAACAAATCTACTTTTCCTGCATCTTTTTGTAGATCTTCTTTAGGCTTCTCCGTATTACTTCTCACAATATTTTTACCCTTCTTACTATCAGTCTTCGATTTAGCGAATAAATCACTCAGTATATCTTTTTCTTTCTTTACTGAGTCAATTTGAACTACATTTTTAACTACTATAGGTGCTACATCATTTCTATCACTCTCATCATCAGAAATAGATTGTCTCTTCATGTTTCGTTTTAAAATGGCTGCACCAATGCTGTCTGCACCTTTACTCGATCCAAAGAGTGATATACCTCCAGTTGGTTTCTGTGAACGAAATATATTACTATAGGTATATAGACTTACGAATGAAACGCGTTTAATAGCGCAGCGCGTGACCACATCGACGATAGTTCTTTTTACACTGGCTTGATAAAGTGAAATCAGTACAAATGATGGTAAGTACAGAGTAGTACAAAAATAACAGCTACCATCATATAACGAAACTATATTTACAATCTCCGTCGTTATAACGATCCATATACACCATGACTGAAGGTCTCTAGGTATATGAGTTACTGGATATACACAAGCTGATCCCTTAAGGCGACAAGCCAGAGCGAATCACCATGACGGTCTTTACACTTGTGTATTGAGGTCACGACTCGGTTTGGGTAATCGCCCTACCAGCTCAAAAACTCTATTTCTGAACTTACTCTAGATTTTTCTTCTGGAATCTCCTGTCTTTTCGGTGAACCCTGTAGGTTTGCTACCTCAGGAATATCTTCTCTTAGATTTGATGATGGTTTTGGAAGTACCTTGGTTTGTGATACCTTGTGAAAAATACAAAATTAATGTTTTTATCCTGATATGAGACAAATAAATATATCTACAAATATATTATGGCCAATGGTTGAGTATTCCATATTGGGTACGAAATTAGGCCCCAAGTACTCAATGGAAACATCCTGAGGAACCCTCCACGGCATCTAATGGAAAGATCACGTGTACTAATGGTGTGAGAACCGCGATCAGCTGCGCCACTGGTCACGTTGGGCACGACATATAAGATTTAATATATACAGTAACTAACATATTACTGTTCACCCCGAACGGGATACAGCGTGACGACATATTATATCTCAACACACGGTCTCTCGATCAGGGAATCTAAAACGAATGGGGTGGGGGGGGGGGGGGTGTCTAATATAGAGGTGAATACTTGTGAAATCTAGGTCAGTAAAAATGTATCGGAATTGATAATCAATACGCATATATCTGTCAGCGTTAGTGCCTGGAAATCTCAGAAACTGCTTAACCGATTTCGATGTGGTTTTCACTAATGTACTATGGAAAGATGTCTTTAACATTTAGTGTTAATTTTATTTCAAACGGTTAATAAATTAAAGAGATCGCAGTTTAAAAAAAAATGACGATTATTTATAGAAAAAAATACTGTAAAAAATAACTGTTCAGTTCATTTGATTAAAACTTTAGTTAACGTTAACTTTACTCTGTAATATAATAACTATACAAAGTTTGTATCAACTAAATAAAATTTAAAAACATATCAGTTTCAGAGATTTACATTCTTCCAATATAATTTGAACTCACATCTATATTGTGAATCATATAAAATAGGGTCTAACTTAAGTCGTATGCGCATTCACAGGTCGAGGCTACATTTTATTGTACCTAGTTATACATCCCCCTCATCAAGGCATATTGGACTGAGGCAGGGGCTTCATCAGCAGATACGAAGAGGGCTGAGTAAGATCCTGTTTACAAAAGGCCAACCTATAAGCAAGAGCGCGGCGCTGCACGCCACGAATTGTATCCGAAGCGGCCATTAGAATAGGAGCCTCCATATCGGCTCAAGTTAAAATTAAGTTAGTTTTGAGTTGTACTGCCTAAAAATCGGCCAATATAATCTTTTAAGAATAAACTAGCAAACCCGGCGAACTTCGTTTCGCCACCAGATGGCTTCGTTTTGGTTTTTAGTTAGCGTTTGAAAGAACGTGCGCATAATAAAAGTCACATGAAATTAACGGAGCAGAGTACAATGAGTAGCTGTCAAACAATGTATAACGCATCGGCGCCATCTACTTGAAATACTGGCGCGATCTGCTCCACCACCATGCAAAACCATATTGGTTTGTAGTACATGCTATGTATCAGAGATGGCGCTGTATGTGAAAAATGATTTTCCCCATTTTCCTGCTTTTCTGTTGAATTTTTTCCTGAATTTTGTTTGCTATAAACCTCACGGAGCCCGAGACCTTTCCAACAAATGCAAAACCGTAGAAATCGGTTCGTGCGTTCTGAAGTTATAGCGTCAGGAAGGAAAACCGGACTCATAATATTTGAAGAATAAATTATTTATTTTTAAAAAACCAAAGTCTTGCTCTCAAGATTTGACTACCTTGATGTCAGTATCAGCAAACATATCTTCTCCATTATTCCCTCCAAAGAGCTCATCGGCGAAAGCGCCGCGGACCGCCTCATTCTTCGCGTAAGGCTGGCTTTTATGGAGTTCAGCGAATATATCTTCCTCGCTGCTCTCAGAGTCGTATCGTTCTAGAGGCGGCGGCTCGTCGGAGAATATCACGCCTGGCAGAGAAATTTTAAACCCGTTATAGGATTATATGCTCAGTGAGAAAGATTTACAAGCACTATATATATTTTTTTTTTATTAACTTTTGCTCTCCAATTAAAAGAAACATGGTAAAAAAAACCGCACGGCATCTAATAGAAACTTCAAGCGTCTAGTAGGGTCTGTAGACACACCAGTAGATAGAACAACTCTTCAAATCGGAAGCGGCTGCGGCTGCGGTGGCTTGGTGATGACTACATTATCAACGGTGAAGAAAACCATCGTGAGGGAACTCACATTGTGTCTGATGATGATGTCCTGGCCGGTTTCGGCCACGGCGACTGTTTCAACACCGATTAAGAAATTCGAGGTCCAGTTTTCGGATTCAGTCAATTGCGCGGGAGATATTTAAGTGCATAACTGGACGCGCTGCCAGAAAAGCACTCTCTCGTCCGAGCTCCCTCAGGCCCGATGGAAAGAAGAACCAGTACGATCGGGAGGGAGCGGGATGCAGGTTTGGTCGAGTTTTCCTTCTCTGAACACCTGGTTGAATTGCGGTGTTAAAGAGATACCTTAGTCGCCTTTTACGACACCTCAGCAAGAAGAGGGGGGTGCTATTCTATTCTGCCGGCAGCCACCACGGCTTGCATTGTGTGGCATTGTGTCTAATAGTTATGTCACGTGTACTAGTGCTGTGAGAACGGCGATCAGCATTCCGACGCAGTCTTGAGTTTCTCTCGGCGTTTCTTCTCAAGGCAGTCGCTTCCGAAGCGCTGGTAGATCACCGTTAGGTTGGTTTCTCAACTGGCCGGCCGCCCAAGTCGAGGTCCGTACCCACAGGGGTGCCTTTGCGTGGCCGCCCAACCCATTAATATCACTGGCTGAGCGCCCTCTGCGTTCGCCCACCAAGCCCGGTTTTGTTGTGAAGGTCTTTCCCAGGCCACCAACGTAGGATATGCCGAAAAAAAAAACGGCGATCAGCTGCGCTATGGTCACGTTGGGCACGACATATAAGCACCAAGTGAATATAACCTCTAATACACCTCTCTTCACCCTGGAAGCGACATAGTCTGATGATATATTTTTTGGCAAAAAAAAAGGATTGATATCAAGCCTTTTTTAACTATGACGCGACATAGTGACTGCGCCCCACCTGATGGTAAATATAGTGGAATCCAAAACCACATCCAATCCATTTTCGCCATGTTAATATGTTTTTGTTTTTTCTTTTGTTTCTGTATGTTGTTGTTTGTAACAGAAATGTTACTGCTTTTGAATTTCTAGTATTTTGTTAGTCTGTGGCGAAAATAAATATATTTCATTTCATTTTTACATTTTCATGCTGACAGTAGCTGCAATCACCCAGCCTGCACAAATATCTCTTAACGCTTCGCTAAAAGAACCCAATATCATAGGAGGGTGGGAACACACTCGCCAGGAGATCATTCCACAATCCAATGGCCTAACAAAGGTAAGAAATAGAGAACTTCTTAGTTCTATCTTAAATGGAACTCACCGTAAAACTGTGCCACTACAATCCAGTTGAAAGGGAGAAGGTGGAATTAGGTTATAATCTTCAGAACACTTGCCGTGATACTGACGTTAAAAAACTTATAACACTTACCCGTAGGAGGTTGCTGCGGCTTGTACACCGCCTTCACCGCCGGCCGTGGTGGTGAATATTCTTCCTCATACTCCGGAACCTGAGCATAACATGAGCGCACAAGAATCAGAACGGCTCAGACGGTTTCGGTATAAATGATTAGTATAAATCTACTAATCTCGTAACTGGCTTCAAATACGAATCCTATCATATTAAAACAATATACAGTATGTTTTTGAAACCCTGTCCGATCGAAATGAGGTATATTAGTGACATAATAATCCACCGTCATATATTTGCTCCTTTGACCGAAGCGTAAAGAGATATTTGGTATTGCGGTATATGTGGGCCAATATAGCAATGGCTACTGTCAACGAGTTTTTGTCAATAGGCGACCCAATGAAGTAACTACAGTGTACCTGATGGTAAGCAGTTTTTTATTCTGACTTGACACAGTGACTGCAACATACCTGATGGTAAGCAAGGTGCAGCCCAAAAAACGCCAACGACTATCGACAGTCAAGAAAACCCCATCGGTAGTCGCAGCGATCATGCCGGCCTGCACAAATATCTCTTCACGCTACGTTTAAAGGATCCCATATCATAGGACGGTGGGAACACGCTCGCCGGAAGACCATTCCACAGCCCAACGACACCGCAAAAGAAGGAGTCAGAGAACTTCACAGTCCTGGCCGAGATGTAAGATACCGTATAGCTGTGACTCCGCAAACCCGCGCGCGTGGCTCTATTCAGGAAGGGAGAGGGTGGGACAAGGTTACACAACTCCTCAGAACACTCGCCATGATACAGACGGTAGAAAACGCTCAGTGAGGCAACATCTCTTCATCATCATCAATTTCATCACCAGTTTCATGGCGAACTTCATACTTACTCCTGTAAGCAACAGGCTGGAGCGAGTTACTATGACGGTATTTACACTTGTGTACTGTGGTCGCAATCATCATTTTGAAGACATTACTTAAGCTACTCTGGTCTTCAGGGCTGGTATTTACCTGAGGAGCTTGAGCAGTCAATCTCCTTGCCAATTCAGCAGCAATGTCGGACGGAGTTTGCTCCTGCACCTTGACTGGTGCGTCTCTTGGCAAAACTACCCCCTTATCGTAAGCCTGCCGAAGACAATACTTCATTAGCATCATCCGAGGAGATATAGTGTATCAGTGGAAACTCTCTCTTGCCCACCGGTTCCTCACTGCTGAGGATCGTGGCTCCAATTCCTTAGGACAACGAGTTCCATCCATCAGCTCCGTTCAGCCGGCTGATGGAGCGCTGATGTTTGAATACCTGGTCTGACTAGCACTTAGAGCTTCGGCTTATAGGTTTTCAACACCCCCCCCTCCCCCCAAGCAAAAATTGGTGTTATACGTTTAAAGCATGTATTTGTGTATATGTATGTATTTCTATAGTATCATAGGCTGAGATTTATAGACACGATTTTAAGTCTGCTTAGACTTAGCTAAAACATTACAATTTATATATATCAATGAAGGTCAAAGGATTTGGTAAGTTACCGGTTTTGACAACACGGACTTGGCTCTGCGAATACTATATCTATAATACTCAGAGCTGGGCAAAATGTAATCTGATTAATGATTAACGATTACAAAATGTAGTCGCAATTTTAATTTTCTTGCTCTGTAATCATGATTAAATCCCTTCAAAAGATTAAGAAATCATAAATGTGTATGCAATTGAGGATCCTATCTCTATCAAACTTCATTTTAATCGGATAAGAGATTTAAACTTGACAAGTTAACGGACAGACAAATGTCCTTTTATATTTTATTTATTATATATATAACTCAAAGGTGACTGACTGACATAGTGATCTATCAACGCACATAATGACAGATTAGTTAAGAATATTGTATACAAAGAAGTTTTGTAGGCCCTAATTTTTTACACACGCTAAACAAAAGTAAAGCCGCAAAAACTATACTTAATTAATTATAATACTTCTTAACGCGAGCGAAGCCGCGGGCAAAAGCTAGTTTATTATAAAATAAATAAACGATATGACAAGGCGGTTAATCGGAAGAGCTACTTACAGGAGCCTCTGGTTGGTGCGAAGATACGGTTTCCTCATCATCAGATTCAGAGTACTCCGGCGTGTGACCTTCGGGCTTCGATGTGACGCTGTCTGAGTCACTGTCCTCCACCAGCAATCCTGAAAAGTATCATCTGTCTGCCCAGTGTGGTCATCCGACAGAGGAGCAAAGCTGTCGGCATAGCTCTCCTATTAGCAAGCTGAAGTGGCATTGGGCTGGCCAGGAGCTGAAGAATCGACGATCGTTGGAGACGGGTTTTTTTTTTACATTGGCTCGACATAGTGACTACAGAGTACCTGCTGGTAAGTACAGTGTAGTCCAAAAACGGAAGCGACTTTCAATAGGATGAAAATCCATTGATAGTCTACATCGTCATGTCGGCCCACATATACCGCGACTGAAGGTCTCTAGGTATATGAGCTACTGGATATGCACAAGCTGATCCCGAAACGCGACAAGCCGAAACTGGTCACTATGACTTGCTTTACACCCATGCACTGTGGTCGCGATCCAGACGGGCACCGACGCCCTACCACCTCGCTGCCGCTCGTTTAGCACCACCCAGGAGTCACGTGTAGGGAAGCTAGGGTAAAGCCTACGGACGCGAGCAGCTTCTACTCCCAAAAAGGCTTGACAGGTTCTTGAGTGAAGACTGCGAATCAGCAAACAGCCTAAAGTGACTCCCGGGAAGGTCAAGCAACGACCAGCGGGAGGTGGCCAGGAAGGAATCGATGGGGCTTGCCGAAGGTCAGGTTTTATTTCTCAGGCTCAACAAACTGAATTGCAATAGATGGAAAATACAGAGTAGCCCAAGAATGGCAAGAGATGTCCAAGAGAAAGGTCCTTTGGCAGTCTACATCGTCATGTCGGCCCGCAAATACCTCGACTGAAGGTCTCTAGGTATATGAGTCACTGGATATACACAAGCTGATCCCGAAACGCGACAGGCTGAAGCGTGACACAATGGTGGTTTTTACACTTGTCTTCTGCGGTCATGACCTAGTTCGGGCAATCGCCCTAGCACCTCAAATGGCGCTTATTATAAGAAAACTTCAGTAAGCTGTGAAGAATTGATTACAGGACCCTCAGTACCAGTCAATGCACTGGAGCGGTGGTGGATTTGGTCAAAGGAGTTCAGAGATTCGCCGACTTGCGTTAGGAAGTTGCCTCTGAGTTTCCCTCAGCACTCGACAAACGGGAGAAAGAGCACCCTGGTGGTTTTAGTCGGTACGGATCTGGCACGCCGGTCCCTGATGGTCAATGAGGATTTCCACCGGGTCTAGAAAAGGGCCTCTAACCTGAACGATCACGACTCCGAAAACAGCCAACCGGTCTTGAATAGACCGATCTGCTGGGACTGTTGTGACGAGGTGGTTACCAGCTTTCTGTGGTCTCGTCCTGAGTCATGATATCCTTACAGAAAGCTGCAGTTCTACAGTTTTAATGTCCTGCGATGTGACTACCTTGAGAAGAAACGCTGAAAGAAATCATGTACATACCAGCATGCCATTTGGACTTCCACGCCTCCGACCCGATTATATGGGGCAAAGGACGTTCCTTATACAAGTCTTTAGGTTTCAGCACGATCCTGAAATCAAACAATCATACATCGCCACGCTGTATTCACTTGGCGCTTACATGTCGTGCCCAACGTGACCAGTAGCGCAGCTGATCGCCGTTCCCACAGCACTAGTACACACGACATTTGTATTAGATGCCGTGCGGGTTTCCTCACGATGTTTTTTCTTCACTATCGAACATTTGGTGCCTAAATCTGGAAATATATACTAATATTATAAAGCTGAAGAGTTTGTTTGTTTGTTTGTTTGAACGCGCTAATCTCAGGAACTACTGGTTCGAATTGAAAAATTATTTTTGTGTTGAATAGACCATTTATCGAGGAAGGCTTTAGGCTATATAACATCACGATGCAACTATTAGGAGCGAAGAAATAATGGAAAATGTGAAAAAAAACGGGGAAAATGATTCATCCTTGAGGGCTTCCATTGCGTGCGCTGCGAAAACAATTCAAGATACGAAAAATATATGTATGAAAGAATTATTCGTCTTAAAATGATCTAAAAAAATGTCCCCGACAGTATATGTCTATCTTTTAAGATTAACTCACTAGAACCGTTTTTATGGTAAACAAATTTGTTCGAAATTAATGCATTATTTGTTAAGAGTTGTATCAACGTAATAATATTAATCTTTATCCAAATAAATGTGTTGTTGATTAAGAGTATTTAATTGTGAACAAAATTGTCTTTGACATCACTTAATTTCAATGAACATCTTAGAAGATATTACAAAACTTTATATAGCAAAACAACGTTTGCCGGATCAGCTAGTGTACCCATGTAGGAACGTGCCAGAAATTTAACCTACAATCACACGCACTGGTACGCATGGATCCCGGTCTTTTATCCACTAGGCAAACAGAACTAAATCCTGAAAACGATTTTTTTTTCATACTACCACGACAAAGTGACTACAACCCGTTTGATAGAAAGTACAGTGTATTCTAACAACAGCAACTGCCAAGGGACGAGCATCCATTGCCAGTCTCCGTCGTCATGTCGGCCCACATATACCGCAACTGAAGGTCTCTAGGTATACGAGCTACTGGATACACACGAGCTGATCTCGCAACGCGACAGGCCGAAGCCAGCCACTATTGCGACGTTTGCATTTGTGTCCTGTGGTCACAACCCAGTTCGAGTAATCTCACTACGATTCCTCCAAACGTATGGACCCATTTTTTTTTTGTAACCCAAGGGGGAATCCTGCATAAGAGCGACAGGGCAGTCGTGTGTGCTACTCCTACTGGCTACAGACTCCCAGAGCGTCTCTCTACTCTCTGCCAGCCAGCGTCTTACGATCCGCCGATTGAACATCCTTACTCAAGCTCTTTTGAAAAGATTGGTATAAAGAGCCTACTGGACCCTTCTGGACCTCTTTACCAGGCGGTGAGTGAACGCATCACTTCCGTCTCATCCGGGCTACTGCCTGAGTCAAGTGAATACTTCCTTTTTTTAACTCATGGGAAAAATCCTGCATAGGATCTTTAGAGCGGTTAGATACCCCGGTTTTCTAATCGCCCACTGGCCAAAAACCACCAGGTTATGCCTCAAATCGCTGCAAGCCGAGCCTGTGACCTTTTCCCACCTACAACCTGGTACAGGCGTCATATAGGAGGTGTGGGTATAAAGAGCCCACCGTCTCCGCATCATGTGGCGAGGAGACTCCCTCAAGTCAGAACTGCCTAGAAACGTGCGTACCTGACATAATCTCCGTCATCTGAGTCACTCTCGGTGTCGCTATCCCGTAATATGGTAACCGCTTCGTGCATACTCTCTAAAATTGCCAGACTCTTCTTTAAAATTTCCACTTGGGAGACTTCAGACTTTGGGTCTTTCTCCTGAAAGGTTTATTTTGTCAGAGTCCAAATTGGACCAAATTTTAAGTATACATTAGGGCGTTTAAAAAAAAAAATTCCTCGGAACCACGCTCAAAAGTTTCGTTTTAATGCCAAAAGAGGCCTCTGAAAATATGAGCCCTTAATATTAATATTTAGGTTGTCCGCATCGCACTTTTCGATTTCCCATACAAATAACACAGGACAAAAGTTTTTTTCTTTTGTCTTTTATAACTAATGAACGATATATCGTATTGCAATACCCATTCATTATTTTTGTAGAGAATTTAACGCTCTACAAAAAAGGTTTAACGATTGATGTTAATTTTCAACAACCAGAATTTTCAAATGTTGGGTTAACTGTCAATGATAATTCGTTTTAAGTACCTTGTCCACATTTACTATAAAGCAGGAAATAAAGTTTTCAGAAGTCTAATTTATATTTTGTAAAATTTTTTGGTTTCAATTTTTCTAAAAACATAATATTTTGCCAAATCAGTCAATAAAAC
The DNA here is from genome assembly GCA_036320925.1 of Automeris io. Taxonomy (NCBI): domain Eukaryota; kingdom Metazoa; phylum Arthropoda; class Insecta; order Lepidoptera; family Saturniidae; genus Automeris; species Automeris io. Next base: position 5,077,558 of record JAUDJH010000031.1, on the reverse strand, counting down.
AGCTGGAGTGAGGGTAAGTTAAACATCGATCTTGAATAACTTTTGACTGAGTTGATTTATCAAAAACTGACTTCGGACCTTTTTTGTAGAGCATTAAATTCTCTACAAAAATAATGACTGGGTATTGCAATACGATATATCGTTCATTAGTTATAGAAATCAAAAGAAAAAAAAAACTTCTGTCCTGTGTTATTTGTATGGGAAATCGAAAAGTGCGATGCGGACGACCTAAATATTAATATTAAGGGCTCATATTTTCAGAGGTCTATTTTGAGCGTGGGTCCGAGGAAAAATTTTTTTTTTTGAAGCGCCCTAGTATATATATATATATATATATATATGTCAGAATGGCGGTTCTTATATTCTCCATCATGTTTATCTCAATTTAGCAACAGAACTTTCGTTGATTTTTGCAGAATCAATGACGTTCGTCTCTTTCGTCAAAAACGTCCAGCCCCAGGTTAGCTGGAGCTGTTGCGCTATCTATTCGCAAACGTTCGTACTTTACCAATAATAATAACTTTGAAGAGCAAGCTTTGTTTCGTCTTGTCGTAGCGCCATCTATCGGTCTACATTCCATACGAGCTTTTCATTACATTAGACAATTCGCCGACATATATATATGTGTGTGTTGTATGTTCATATATAACAAGATAATGCTTTTTATGCTTTATATGGGATGCTGGTAAAAATGCATCGGAATCGCAATATAGACATATCTGTACGCGTTTGTACCCGCTAATCTCAGTAACAGCTAAACCGATTTAGATGCAATTTTTCCTAATATATCTAATTCAGTTTAAAAAACACGTCAATCTTTTATTGGAACAAATTATATAAAATAATTGTTTAGCTGATTTGGAATTACGTGGAAAATACATGAGAAAGATTATTATTATAATAAAAGTACTATTTTCAAGCGAACGTAGTCGCGGGCACAGCTAACCTGAATAAATTATAATCATTAATGAAAAATTAACCTTAAGCTCGCAATTTTAAGGTTGTATTTTGATATAAGATTAACTATTTAAGAGTATATTATCCAATACCTTCGCTGGAGGCGCTTCCTCAGCTATATGATCATGATCATCATCGTAGACTCTACTTTCGATGAACTGACTGTTGCTCAAAGCCATGAACCTGTATATAAAACACGGCCTTGATGAGGATTTGGGCTCCGAATGGCTTCGCCCATTTTTGGGAGTCGAAGCTGCTCCCGTCCGTAGGCTTTACCCTAGTTTCCCTACACGTGACTCCTGGGTGGTGCTAAACGAGCAGCAGCGAGGTGGTAGGGCGTCGGCGCCCGTCTGGATTGCGACCACAGTACATGGGTGTAAAGCCCGTCATAGTGACTAGTTTCGGCTTGTCGCGTTTCGGGATCAGCTTGTGTATATCCAGTAGCTCATATACCTAGAGACCTTCAGTCGCGGTATATATAGGCCGACATGACGATGTAGACTATCAATGGATTTTCATCCTTTGATAATCGCTTTCGTTTTTGGACTACACTGTACTTACCATCAGGTACTCTGTAGTCACTATGTCGAGCCAGTGTAAAAAAAATGTACATATTTTCAAGCAGTAACGTGCATAAGGTATATGGACAGGGTAGGCAGAATTCGGGTAATTGATTTAAATATTACATTATGTTAGTAAATATTATATTGCTTTTTATAGGAAAGATAGACGCATGAATATAGAATGGATATGAATATAAATGGTTCCTTTTTTTTTTAACTTTAAGCACTTTATTCCAGACTTACTTATCGAAAGGGCATGCAACGCTTTCATGCATCTATGGAATGAACGCTACTGCTTTCAAGGCATTTTCTGCCAAAACTTACCTGTTGTTTGCATTCTGTAGGCTGATACTGGCATCGTCCAATGCAGACGTCATTATATCCAATTTTGCATTGACCTCTTGGCACTTTGAGATTATTTTCTGTCAACAGGAGACATTTATACGTATAAAACACTTGTCCTCACTGATATATCGTCGTAAGACAACTGTCTGCCGCTGCAGTATAATCTTTAAGATTACAAAAATGCCAAGTTTGTGGAGTTTTCCAGATTAATTAAGGTCTCACATTCTCACCGTTGAAGGATAACATCGCCAGGAAGCCCTCATGATATCTAATAGAAATGTTGTGTACTAGTGCCATGAGAACGGCGATCATTTGTGCTACTCGTCCCGTCTGCTACTGGACATATAAGTGCAAAGTAGATACTTTCACCAATGTATCTCTGCTTACCCTGTCAGGGATATAGCGTGAAGATATTCTTATAACTATAACTGAAGATGTGATAACAATATCTTATAAGACTTTTACAGTTAACGTTTGAAATGTTAAAACAAAAGGCTTGCAATTTTCAGCCAATTTCTTATAGAGAGGTTGGCAGACTTTTAAATTATATTATTCGGTGAGTGCACCGGGGTATATGCTCCTCTACCGTCTCTGGAATTAGACACCAGGGCTTGAGGGCTTGCCTACTACTTTATCCTGGCTTGGCTAGAAACATTAAATCTTTACATTGAGTTATATTTATGACATAAACCAATAAGGATAGCTTTTTTGATATTCCAAACCTAAGGAGAATACAGAATTTTGAAAAATCCATCCATATTTAGATTGATTCCCACTTGAGTTAAATCAAGCTAGTGTCTCTAGTAATTTTATAAGCTAATGATCATTATTGTATTGGTTGTTAATTATTTATAAATGGACAATTATTATTATTATAAGTTCCTGCATTTCAACATTAATTTAAAGAATACCTTATGGGTATTTTGTAATATTTCTAAGAGTTTGTCATCTCCTGCTAGACTCCAGTGTGGTGCCAGACTCCGCAAGGAATCTGTGCTGAGGTCACCATCCATTTTTAAAACCTGTAAAGAATATTATCCTGTGTCAAACATGTGAAGCATTGTGATATGCAGTGCATAAGAACAATCACATTTTTTTTTTATTATAGGTAAATGCTTGACCTCAATCACACCTGGTGGAAGGTGACGATGACTGCGATATTCACTCTTCTCTTAAAGACTCCCAACTCATAAGATAGTGAAATTTTGGTCACTGGTAGCATATCCCACTCCTTAGCTGTTTGCATGATGAAAGTAGAAGTGAATCTTTTCGTGCGCATTTAAGGAACATGCAGTCTGCCTTATGTTAAAATTTTCAACGCCCCCTTATACCTCAAAACCTATGTTTATCTTTCAAATACAAGCCATATTTATTACATTACTTAATGCCTTTATATTCAAATCTTTTTCAAAACCATTCTTAAACTATTTTTTATGAAAGCTTAAAATCTCAATAGCATCGTCTTTTTTGTAACTTACAAACTATGAAGTCATATCATTTAAATATAAACATTGAATACATATAAGAATATATTACTATTCCAAGCATGTATCTTCTAAAGTACGATACAAAGTATTATTCACGATACACAACACACACGCACACACAAAACCTGGGCATATGGAAAATATCAATTATCATTTAAATGTATTATACTACTGTGAGATTTTGCATAAATACATTAAAACATTATAGTTGAAATACTTACTAATATATTTTCTCTTTTATAAACTTTATCACATCACTAAAACTTATTGTACTCGTTAATAGTAGTGTAAAATGAGTTTTATAACGAGATAACTTATAATTCTTGTTTATTTTTAAGAGAAATTAATCCATCATGATTATTGTGCTCACAATAACAAATCTACCTATATCGCAGTGTTGCAATCTCTGGCCGAGAAAATTTCTCTGCATTGTTTTAAAATTCGCTCGGAAACTCCCGATTTTTTTATAGCTCTTTACAGATTAATAAAAATGATTAACGATTATATTTTACGTTTTTTACCATTAATATGACTGCATTTTGTTCATTTATGTTTTAAACACTAAAAAATCCCAGATTGTGTACACATTTATGATTCTTTAATGATGAAATTAAATGGATTTAATCATGATTACAGAGCAAGAAAATTAAAATTACGACAATTTTTTGTAATCGTTGATCATTAATCAGATTACATTTTGCCAATCTCTGCTCTATACTAATAAACTACACGAAAGAAAAAATAATTGACACATAACATAACATAACATAAAACAGAAAAGAATAAGTTAAAAAAAGGTAGGACACATCAAAAGCAAGTACCCTGTGTTGTGATGTCATATTAAAGGCGAATTAATCGATATGTGCTCAAGCTATTTTTAGTTGCTTTCAACGTAAATTATAAGCTTAAATGCCTGTTAAATCAATACCATAATAAAGCTCTCCACGTTCATAACTTTTAACTGTGATACCTTTATGTAGTTTTGTGTATAGTGTAATTCCATAGAAGTAAAAAAATCTTAATTTTATTGCACTTGGACATTTAATAAATATATAGATGTAATATTTGGTAATTACCACATTCTTAATCTTACAATCTGGTAAATACTATATTTTGAGCTAACATTTTTATGAAATGTCTAAGTATATTAAAGTAATACTATCTATGCTCGCCTTAACGTGATCTCTGAATGGTGCATGATATACAAACAGTAGTGAGATGTTGGATGCCACTCTCTTTTTGCTTGAGTATGTGACTGAATAGCAACTACAGTACTTGCTTGCAAAAGGCTGTCACAGTGATTCGCTCAGTTTTAGATCGTGTTTTAGATCTAACTCCTATATATCTATTGTCCAAGTCCTTAGTCTCATCTTTTTCAAAGGCTACATCAGGAAACTTCCAATTTTACACTTGGATATAGCCTACAGCCTAACCTTCTTTCATCAATAACTTGTTTCATCTGTTAACTACTATTCAGTATAAGAAATAAATATTATTTTATTACAATAACTCATGTGGTATCAGAAATTTATTAGTTTATTCATATAATTCAGTTAAACTGCATATAAAACTTGAGTATTTCTAACAGGAATTTATTATCATAATCAGTAGTGTTAATATGTACAAAATATTACATTTCTCTCCTAATTTGTTCTTAAAATAATTAATTTAATATTATTAAAAAACAATTCTTACTTCTAGAAGTCTTCCTAGGGACAATAAACCTTAAATTTACGGGTATGCATCTGCATGGGCATCCCTGAGTAAAAAAGAAATTCTGACATTGGCAGTAGTTAGTGTTGCAAAGAATAAGACGTAATTAGTGCATTGAGATTTTTAAAGTAGGTTATAAGATTTTTAAATAATTCTATTCTACTCAGGATTGCAATTTAAAATAAATTCCGTCAATTTTCTAATTTCCTTAAAATTGAAATGTCTAAGTCAATATATTCGACTTAAGTGCCATACAAAGCAGCATCTACCATAAATTATTGAGGGAGTCCATTGGATAAGGAGTTGATAGGATGTCTGGGATTTTTCAAATTAGTTATGGGATTAAGGTACGCTTTGCTCAACGATAAAGTTGAATATCTTAAGGAATCCCGCAGGAGAACAATGAAAGACTAGTATAATCTGTATAAGTCACATAAAATAACATTTAGAATTATTGTTTTTCTTAGATCTTGTAGCTTATCAGACAGTAGATTTGAGGAAGTCTGCTGCCTGCCAGAGGTGGATGCAGTGATTATTATTAACACACTACCTGTGTGGTGTCCTACTGAGTGGGGACTCTTTATATCCACTTCTTCAAGAGATGATGCTTTTACAGGCCATTCGCTCGCAGCGCCGAAAGAAGATTATGATCTCTCGAGTTGAGCTAATGGCTTAAACACTATAAACTGACATCACTTGAAAATAGAAGGAAGCTGTTCGATCTCATGTTTCTATATAAAGTCGTAAATGGTATCATTTTTGTTCCGGACCTGATCTATAAAATAAATTTGCTTGTTCCCATAGTATTAACTCGTTTCCCTATTAGGAGAACATTCGACAAAAGGTTGCTCAAAACTAATATATGTTCACCTTTTGATCGAATGAAAGAGACATATAACAAAGTTAGTGACATTGACATCTTTCACTGCTCCCTGTCAGGATTTCGGTCGGCTTTGATTGCATTGTTCTCATCTGAATCCGCTTGAGTGTAACGGGATAAACTTATATGTTTTTTTTTAATTTTGTTTATAATTGTGCTGTATATTTAGATATACCTGTAATGATATAACACGCGGCTTTAGGACTTGTATATATGTTTTTTTTTTTAATGTTTTCGTGTATATATCGATGGTATATTAAATAAATAAATAAGTAAATAATAAGTAAATAGTGTTAAAACGATAACATGGCGGTGGTTTTTAGCTGGTAAGAGTTCTGTACTCCGGGGTCGCCATCCTCATGGTAGCGCTGAGGGTCTTTTGAGATTTTCGATCTGTTTTCAAAGGAAAAGCCTTCTGGCTTAATGTTAATAGTTAAAAATCGGAAGTATTCAAAAATAAGCAATTGAAGAAAAGTTTTGACTTTTAGATCAAAGAGAAGAAAGAAAAGAAAAAATCAAAAGAAGAAGATCATTTGAAGTCAAAGATGTTATTAGTGCTTTAATGCGTAGTGCTTTCTTCTTTTCTATATGTTGTTTTTTGTACTTTATATTTTTATTCAGACGAAATAAATGTTTTTCATTTCATAATAGTCAATTTTTGGCTTAATGTCTTTTGTATTGACGTGTGAGAAACTGAATCCTACATTTTCGCTCAGAGTTCAATTTTTGCCTGGAACCTAACAACATAGTCAATAAAATTGTTGTTTTTCTGTTCCTTTATCCTTGCAACACTGAAATGTACAGTTATATTTTTTACTTTCACGACAGCCGACAGAATTCGTGTATACAGCCAATTATCTTTTATTACGACCGTAACATTTTTATGTTTTATTTATTTATTTTTTATTTCACGACATTCGTTTGGTGTGTAACGATGCTAAATGATTCAATGCGTACTGAATGTGCAACGAGAGGAGAAAGTATACAGATATTATAATATAAATAGCGATATCCTGTTATCTTCTTACAATAAGAACTTTCAAACACCATTTACATACCATGTATTTTGCCCTCAGTTTTCACACAGACAATGCCCAGTTTCCATCAGTTACCCTGTTACCCTGTTTAACTCCTTTCCGTATAAAAAAAAGACAAAATAATAAAAATAAATAATTAGCTCTGGGTTATAATTAGGATTCGCATTGTGCTAAATCGAATCGCACCGAAGCGCAGTTCCATTCCGACGCAGCCTTGAGTTTCTTTCGGCGTTTCTTCTCAAGGTAGTCACGTTCCGAAACGCTAGTTGATCATCCGTATGGTTAGTATCTTATTTTAGCTGGCGGTCCAAGTCGAGGTCGTACCCACAGGGGTGCTCTTGCATTGCCACCCAACCCAAAAACTCGCTGGCTGAGCACCTTCTGCGCTCGCCCGGTTAAGCCTGATTGAACTGTAAATGCCTTTCCCGACAATCAGTAGTTAGTTAAAAAAATGTGCTTAATCGAAATGTAAACCATTCTTCGTTACTATTATAAAAATAGGGTAATTTTGCTTGTAAATGTAAAAAAATGTGGAATAGCAACTCACTAGTAATAAATGTCTGTCTGATAAAGTTGTCTGCCTACTATTTTGTATTATACCATGACCGTGCTAGGAACGCGTCAGGCAAGAAAAATCTTTACGTTGAAATCTATAAAACTATGTCCACGTGACCGTCCCGTCACTGACTGAGAACCATAGATGGGCAAAATGTATTCAGGTCAATAAAAATGATTACGACTACATTTTACGTTTTTCATCATTAACATGACTGCATTTTGCTCATCTATGTTTTAAACACTACGGGATCCTCAATTGCATACACATTTATGATTTCTTAATCTTTTGAAGGGATTTAATCATGGTTATAGAGCAATAAAATTAAAATTACGACGACATTTTGTAATCGTTAATCATTAATCAGATTACACTTTGTCCATCTCCGGTCCAAACACAGTATTTATGGCCTTATATCTTATCCTATAAGCTTAATAGTATCATTTATGGAGAAAGTCAATGACTTGCAAACAGCAATTACTGACTAATCTCTTTTTAATTACACTGACTTGTTTACTGCGCTACTGATATGGCAGAACGCTTTATTTATTTATTTCTTTCGTTGACTACCCTTTTTTGGTAATCTGGTGGATGTTCCTGCATACAGTATCGGTCATTCCATAGATGCATGAAAGCATTGCATGCCCTAACGATAAATAAGTCTGCAATTAATTGTTTAAAGCTAAACAAAAAAGAAGGAAAGATTTATATTCATATCTGTTCTATTTTTACGGCATTTATCTTTCCCATGAGCGCAATATAATATTTACTACTATAATATAATATTCAAATTAATAACGCGAATTTTGCCTACCCTCTCCAGATACCTTATGCACGACACTGCCTAGAACCTTCAGGGCAGCCGTATGTGCGAGATTGTTACTGCCTACAAACTCCTGGTGTGTCTGTACTCGCTACCAGGCTGCCTTCTACGACCCGGCGAGTAGCCTTTTTCAAGCTGAATCTCTAAGAGGGATGGGTGTAAAGAGCCCACGTCTCAGGAGCTCTATGTCAGACAGTGCGTAGGCCAACGAATTTCGATGTTCAAGGTTTCTATCTCTTTCTTTAGGCGACCTCTTTCTGCCTCCAAGCAAATTCACAGAAGGTACATCGGCAATCATTTTTTTATTGTTAGTAACCCGTGGGAATATTCTACATAGGACACCCGTAAGGGCAGTCACCCCGGATTGTCAGACTCCCTACTGATTAAAAAATTCCAGGATGTCCTTCTAATCACTCCACCCGGGTCTGGGAACCCAAATTCGTCTAGAATCTCGGGAAGCCAAAAGCCTTGTTTGGGGGTTGTTATAAAGGACCCACCCCTGCGGAATCTCTCCCGAACCGAACCCACAACTCGTTGGGTGAGGTAGACCGAGTTCGCAAGGGTTTTTTTTAATCCGACACGGCACAGTGACTACACCACACATGATGGTAAGCATGGTGCAGTCCAAAAACCGCCAACGACTATCGACAGGCAAGAAAAACCCATCAGTATTTACAGCGATCATGCCGGCCTGCAGAAATATCTCTTCACGCTACGCTTAAAGAATCCCATGTCATAGGACGGTGGGAACACGCTCGTCGGAAGACCATTCCACAGCCCAACGACGCGACAAAAGAAGGAGTTGGAGAACTTCCCAGTCCTAGCCGGGATGTGAGATACCGTATAGCTGTGACTCCGCAAGCCCGCGCGCGTGGTTCTATTCAGGAACAAAAGTATTCTATTGGGTTACACCATAGTAAATATAGTTTTGCAATAATCATTTACATTCCCAGTCACAAAGGCAAAATAATGTGGTCACGATTCAGTCGACAGGTCTGTTATTTCGTTAAAAAATTGATATAATTACAAAAAACCTAAGCAGGTCGTCATTTGCGGTGATTGCGAAATGCATTGACAAAAAAAATTAGTTCACATCCACTGAGTTGAAGGAACTTGAATGTTGCAGTTACTTTGGTCATCAGACTTATTTCGAAATGACTAAATTTCGCAAGACGCTTAAATCACGCACGTGTTTATAACGGTGATTTATTAGGATATTATATATTATAATTCGCCGTGGTGGCTGCCGGCTGAATAGAATAGCACCCTCCTCTTCTTGCTGAGGTGTCGTAAAAGGCGACTAAGGTATCTCTTGAACACCGCAATTCAACCAGGTGTTTAGAGAAGGAAAACTCGACCAAACCTGCATCCCGCTCCCTCCCGATCGTACTGGTTCTCCTTTCCATCGGGCCTGAGGGAGTTCGGACGAGAGAGTGCTTTTCTGGCTACACGTCCAGTTATGCAGTTAAATATCTCCTGCGCAATTGACTGTTTCCGAAAAGTGGACCTCGAATTTCTTAACCGGTGTTGAAACAGTCGCCGTGGCCGAAACCGGCTAGGACATCATCATCATCATATATTATAAACAATTACCCCAACGACGACACCACTAACCCCATCACTGCTTATAAAAAGAAGAGGTAGACCGCCGTTGAGCTTTATAGGCCTTTTCCGGCCCTCAGTAATTAGTTAGTTATAAAAAAAAACCACCGGGCGCACACTAAGATCCGAGCGTTCGTCGCGCACACATCGGCCGTATTCTCTTATTACATATAGCGTTAGGCTGTAGGTGGATGGATCCAGTTCCTCCAAATTTTGTTTTCTTCTGTGAAATAAATTTTTGTAAAAGTAATTAAACAAATAGCGAGTGGCAAACTTGTTTTTTTTTTAAGAATTTCTGCTTCTGATTTTTAAATATATGCGGACAGCCTACCGATGCAACCTATCCAGGGCGTCGAGTACTGGGCAGAACCATCCCGAACGTATATAGAACTTTAATTGTGAAATCCATAGGAAGGAGTTTAGACATGTAATCCAGCACACCGTGTCTAATGCAGGTTAGCGGGTGTGCACTATGTGCAGAGAAGTTGCATATAGCAGCAATTTGCGTGCAGGTCCGCATGATGCTTACCTTAGTCTGCTCTTAAGCTTTTACGACACCTTAATATCATGAAGAGGGGTTAGTATTTTTCTCTGTTGGTAAACCACACGACTTGTTTATTTTATAATGTAAATATGTAATACAGTGTACAAATAATGTTAAGAATATTGTTCAGGCGCAGGGCATGATTATAAAAAGGTACTTGAACCCTTCCCGTTTTCCTACGCCCATTCCACGCTCGGTTGTTAACAGTGTTACATGTGTACGCACGGCGGTATCTCTACACTTATCATCGGCGGCGAACTCGGTCACACTACGGAATGGTCAGTTGCTTTGGACATTACGGCGGAACATATGATTAATTATATTCGGTGAACGGTGCGGAGATGCCTCATCATCCAGTTTCCAGGCAAGTGAAATTTGAATATTTCATTGTCATGAGCCTGAACGAACTATTTGTTCCGTAATTAAATACGCGGAGATCCAGAACCTAACGGCGCTCCTCGGCTCGGACAAATATAAATAAATAGATTGACAGAGAGAGATAGAATGAGTAGGATACAAGCAATAACTGTTTGGCAACATGACTGCGACACGGTGTTTGCTCAAATGTAAATGAGTGTGTTTTGTACGGTTATGAAAGTTTTACGTCTAGAGCAGTTCCTTTTTGTACAGAGTTAATTAATGAATTCACGCTTATTCCCCTGACATGGAGCTGGCAGAGACGTTTCAATTCTACTGTATTTTTTGTAAAACCTTGCCTCATATTGGGACTTACTATATCAAAGGAACGTTTACGAATATGATTTAGCTTGAATTTTGTTTTGCATTATTTTCTGGTTTCTTTGCTGGCGTGAGGATATGTTTTTTTGTTTTTTTATTGTATATATATTGTATATTGCTCTATGTTATATATTTCAAACGGAAGAAAATATGCTGACTAGAAGTTATTTCTACAGCCTGATGACACGTCATAAGGATGCTAATGTCAATAAATCATGTTATATAAAGAATATATTAAGTGTATGGTATATTTTTGACAACCACTTTCATTAGCATCAAAACAGTCATAGAATTAAGAAAATTATAGAAAGAAAATAAAATGATAATCACAAAAGATAGACATAGGAACACATGTCCCTAAAATTTTTAACTCGTAGACCCCTTGCTAAGCTGATATAGTATTTTGCAAATCCATCGCCTTCAAATGTGTTTTGAGTGATTTCTGACTGTACTCAGTCAAGTGTAGAGTGAAAAAACAATAAAATATCCAGCTCGTACATACAGACATAAATAATGTCAGCTAAAAATCATCGCTGGGTGGTTTAACTCGTCACTTAGCATTTGCCTCACTGAGCGTTGTCTACCGTCTGTATCATGGCGAATGTTTTGAAGAGTTATTTAACCTAGTTCCACCCTCTCCCTTCCTGAATAGAACCACGCGCGCGGGTTTGCGGAGTCACAGCTATACGGTATCTCACATTTATTTTATTTATTTTTTTACACTGGCTCGACATAGTGACTACAGAGTACCTGATGGTAAGTACAGTGAAGTCCAAAAACGAATGCGACTATCAAAGGATGAAAATCCATTGATAGTCTACATCGTCATGTCGGCCCACATATACCGCGACTGAAGGTCTCTAGGTATATGAGCTACTGGATATACACAAGCTGATCCCGAAACGCGACAAGCCGAAACTGGTCACTATGATGGGCTTGTACCCATGTACTGTGGTTGCGATCCAGACGGGCACCGGCGCCCTACCACCTCGCTGCTGCTCATTTAGCACCACCCAAGAGTCACGTGTAGGGAAACTAGGGTAAAGCCTACGGACGCGAGCAGCATCGACTCCCAAAACTCGCATCCCGGCTAGGAGTGAGGAGTTCTCTAACTCTTACTGCAGCCGAGGCGTTGGCCTGTGGAATGGTCTTTAAACGAAGTGCGAAGAGATATTTGTGCGGGCCGGCATGGTCGCTGCGACTACCGATGGGTTTTTCTTAACTGTCGATTATAGTAGCTGTTTTATTGACTCCACCATACTTACCGTCAGGTGTGGTGCCGTCACAGTGCCGAGTCTTCCATTTGGCACTACGCGGGCCGGGATAAGTCTTGCCTTATGCCGTTGCACAAAATGCACCCTCGTAGGCGGGATAATTTATAATAAAAAAGAGATTGCGATAATTTGAGACAATGATATGAAGTACTTACCGAGCAGCGGTATTCCAGGCACTTTACAACCACTCACTATGTATGTATTTTAATGCGAATGTGGAGTATGGTTTTTGAGCAGTTGTGTTGTGTGTTGCGAGTTTGAAAGGATTAATATGCGATTATAATGGAGAAGGAAAGGATGCGATGCGATGTGTAGTTTTAAAAGAATGCGATGCGGTGTTTGGTTTAAATGCGAGAACGTTAAGAAAGTAAGAAATAAGTGAATGTTCGCCAGGTGGCGTTGGGGATTCGGTGCGTTTACATTATTAATTTTATTGCTGTTCTGGAGTTGCGCCTTTTGGCGTGACTAGGCACATTATATCTGTCTTCATTAACCTATCCTGCGGTATTGTATCAGGACCTCGCGGCTTCACGGCACCTCAACTTCATTACAGATGGTTTATTTATTTATTTTAAAGGGAAACATACAGCAATATAAAAATGATAATAATATACACAAAAAATGTTACATAAGCCAGCAAAGTTTCCACAAAAATTAGTACAAAAATATAAATCGAGCTAATAAATAACAATAGAAAAATCAATCAAATATACATACATATATATGTTACATATAAATAGTACATTTATAATTAAAAAAAAGTACATTATGGTTGTTTTGACTACACTTTTGGCGAGTGCATATGCTTTCTGTATATTTCCCAATTCTATGCACATACAGTACGTTTTGCGACAAACACTTTCATCGGCTTTAAACTGTGTGCTAGTGAATCATTCGATTTAGAAAGTGAATAACTTTCTGCGCACTCGTGGCACAATGCAGCCTTCGTGCGTTCCCACGTCGCTCACTCTCCCGCGAAGCCTCGCTGTGGGGGTAATGCACTTTGTTTCATTTCAGGTGACGAACTAGCCAGGGAGCTTGAATAGTGTGTAATTCTATTAGCGAACGCTCGTAGAAAAGCGCAAAATTGAACTGACGTATGCTTTCGTAATATCACGTCGTCACATTATGTCAACGTCGCTCATTTTTCAGTTTTTTTTAGGGTTATCAGTAATATCCGATCGATGCTCTGGAGCTCATTTTGGAATCCACAAATGTAGTGGAAAAGGGAAGGAAGACCTTTGCCCTCCTGTGGGACGAAATTGGCAAATAAAAATCACACGTAAGCGCTGCAGTGACCTAGTGGATAAAGGGCGGGTTTCCATGCGCGTACATGTGGGTTTTTATAGATTAAGTAGGGTAGATTTTAGTACGGTTACATGGTCACCGGTCAAGGAAAGCATCGTGAGCAAACCCGCATGGCGTCTAATAGAAATCTCATGTGTACTAGTGCTGTAAGAATGGCGATAAGCTGTGCTACTGGTTACATAGGGCCAGTAGCGTTTATTCCATAGATGCATGATAGCATTGGATGCCCTTACGATAAATAACTCAGGAATAAATTGCCTTAATTTAAACAAAAAAAAAACCCTTTACATTTATATCTATTCTATTTTCACGCTATCTATCTTTCCTATGAAAGTAATATAATATTTATTATCGTTATATAATACTAGCTGATCCGGCAAACGTTGTTTTGCTATATAAGGTTTTGTAATATCTTCTAAGATCTTCATTAAAATTAAGTGATGTCAAAGACAATTTTGTTCACAATTAAATACTCTTAATCAACAACATATTTATTTGGATAAAGATTAATATTATTACGTTGATACAACTCTTAACAAATAATGCATCAATTTCGACCAAATTTGATTACCATAAAAACGGTTCTAGTGACTTAATCTTAAAAGATAGACATATACTGTCGCGGACATTTTTTTAGATCATTTCAAGAGGAATAATTCTTTCATACATATATTTTTGGTATCTTGAACCGTTTTCGCAGCGCACGCAATGGAAGCCCTCCAGGATGAATAATTTTCCCCGTTTTTTCACATTTTCCATTATTTCTTCGCTCCTAATAGTTGCATCGTAATGTTATATAGCCTAAAGCCTTCCTCGATAAATAGTCTATTCAAAACAAAAAGAATTTTTCAATTCGAACTAGTAGTTCCTGAGATTAGCGCGTTCAAACAAACAAACAAACAAACTCTTCAGCTTTATAATATTAGTATAGATTTACATTAATTATGTGAATCTGCCCACCCTGTCCAAATACCCTATGCACGTCAATGCGTAGGGCACTACATATCAGCTCAATGTGGATACAACCACCACTGTCATTCTAGTACACCGGCAGCGCTGGCGAAGGATAGTTTTTTTTTCCTAACCCGGGGGAAACCCGTTATGGGTCGTCAGGGGACGATGAGGGTCACCCCCGGTGTGTCGGGGTCGCACCGACTAAAACCCCCAGGGTGTTCCTTCTCCCGTTTGCCGGGGCCAAGGGCAAGGCTGTGCCAGCTTCCTCAGCACCCGGCGACGTCTGGCCTATTGATGGAAGGCCCCTGGACACCATCCCGCTCTCCTTCAGCCTGTATGTATGTAAATGTATTTTATTATCAATCTACCCTATCTCTATTATATTTTATTTAGTATTCTACATTTTTGTATGCTACTCAAAAGTCTTCTATGTATTTATTGTCATACTTGTTTATTGTACGTTATAAGGTATGTTTTTGTATATTTGGTTAGGTTCTAATATTGAAATAGCACCGTGACGTCCGCGCAATCGGTTCCCCTGAGCGTCGGCTGAAAAACAGCGCTGGATGGCGCGTACAGCGTCGCCCAGCATATGCTGAGCTGAGTGCTCTTTGAGATGGGTAGCAGCACACAGGAATTCACAGGATACATGATGGGATGTTATGTATTATTCTTTCATTGTTGTTTTTATATAAATATGTTTGTTGTGTGTTGTTTCCTTTTGCCTCAATAAACTTTTTCTTTCTTTTTTCTTTCTTTTCTTTTCTTCATTTTCTTGGAGCGGTGCGCGGGAACACATCGCGCACCGCTCTCGCCTTGGAAATGTTGGGCGACGCACTCCCTCAAGTGCGCCGCCCAAGCGTCAATCCGTTAGGGAGGGAAGTGCCTTGAGTAGGCTTCCCTCCTGCGTCCAGTACGGCGAGAGCGACGGAGGGGCGGAAAGGACAGGGAAGATGAAGCCTGCCTCTCCCGCTCACGCTCCGCCTCCTCATTCCCTTTAAGGACCTCCTCCGTAAAGTGAAGGATAGTTCAATTAACTGTCGCTAACCGGTGCGTTCCCACTCCAACGCAGCCTTGAGTTTCTTTCAGCGTTTCTTCTCAAGGTAGGTAGGTTTCTTCTCCAAAGCTGACTGCTGGACGCCTAAGTTGAGATCTGTGCCCACAGAGTGCCTTGCGTTGCCACTCAACCCATAAATTCGCTGGCTGAGCACCTTCAGTCCTCGCCCTCTTGGCCTGGTGTTGTTGTGAAGGTCTTTGCCGGCCAACAGCGTATTGTCCTGTAAAAGAAACAATCACTAGTGCATCTCTGCTCATTACAAAATGGATATAGCGTGACATGTAATGTATTTGTTTTTCGGGAGTCGAAGCTGCTCGCGTCCGTAGGCTTTACCCTAGTTTCCCTACACGTGACTCCTGGGTGGTGCTAAGCGAGCAGCAGCGAGGTGGTAGGGCGTCGGTGCCCGTCTGGATCGCGACCACAGTGCATGGGTGTAAAGCCCGTCATAGTGACCAGTTTCGGCTTGTCGCGTTTCGGGATCAGCTTGTGTATATCCAGTAGCTCATATACCTAGAGACCTTCAGTCGCGGTATATGTGGGCCGACATGACGATGTAGACTATCAATGGATTTTCATCCTTTGATAGTCGCTTTCGTTTTTGGACTACACTGTACTTACCATCAGGTACACTATAGTCACTATGTCGAACCAGTGTAAAAAAAAAACAAAAATTGTAATTGAAATACCAAAATTTTATACAAAATTTGTGAATGCAGTCGTTTGAATACTCAAGTTATGTAAATATATTACTTAAATCTTAAAATTTTCGTAAGTAATTGCACTTCGTGAAAGCTGCTATTAGAGTATGTAATAACGTAGTTTTTTTTATTACTGTAATTTATTTGACTGTCTAATATATTAGTTTTTTCGATATTCTGAGTATTACGTGGTTTTTTTTTTTGTCTAGTCTATACAGGATGATATTATAGACGAGGAATAGGGGAGAGTCCCCCAGTACCGGCCAGTTCCTAGATCCAGTATTCTATAATGCGTCGCGCTGTGACTTTCATCGGTATTAGTGTGTCTCTAGCAAGTATATGCCCCGCGCGGTGACGATTTATCCTGACCAGTTTACTAACAGTGGAAAGATTTGTGAAAAACGTAGTAGACGTACGCTACGCAACTAAAGTTCTGTGAGTGATTTTTCGAAGTTAAAGATTGAGTTTGAAATAAGTCAAACCTGGTGTGTATTGGCTATTTATATGACTATTATTGTGTATGTTTCAAATCAACCTTCATTCATTCGTTCTTAGCGGTATGAAAAAAAGATAGTAGCCGATTCTCAGACCTGCTGAATAAGCGTATAAAATTGGGTAAAAATCGGTAAAGCCGTTTCGGGGGAGTAAGCATTATGAGACGAGAATTTTATATATATAGAGATTTACAATATTTTCATCCAGTCCAATTTTAAAACGCTAATATAAATGACTAATCATGCATTTATAATATAAAAATGTATCTAGGTATCATCACGACAAAACCTTATTGGAAAAGGCAGAGAAAGTAACGTTTATTTTAGCAAAATCCTTTCGTTTCTTGATATTTATTACTTCCTTCATGCATTACTGGATACAGTACTCTGGACTTTGCCCTCGATCAAAACTCTCTTTATTTGATATGTAAATAATAGTTAAGTCTTGATTAGTGACAGAGTGTGTTTGAAATAAAAGTTTATTTAAAAAGATTGTATACAGCCATATATAGAATAATATTTAAAGTCCTTTTAAAATGATACCAAATTGGTTTTCTTGACTAAAATTTTGTACTAATGTGACCCACATAGATTTCATACGAACAATGAAGCATTATTATAATAACTGTGATGTATTTTTTAATGATATAAAACTATATAAAAAGAAAGAACTTTTGTTTTCTGTAACAAACGGTCGTTTTTATGAATCCGTGAACCGAGACGCTGGCTTCGGAAATTACCGACCGCCGGCGGATGTTACCGAACGCACGATGAAAGTTGGATTTTAATGTTGCCAGTGTATATATTTCTACTGTTTGTGTGCATTCTAGAAATGGAACAAGGGATGTATTTGCTATATTTAGTGCCATACCAAAGGTGTCGGCAGAGATGGGCAAAATATAATCTGATTAATGAGTAACGATTACAAAATGTAGTCGTGGTTTTAATTTTTTTGCTCTGTAATCATGATAAAATCCATTTAAAACATTAAGAAATCATATATGTGTATGCAATCAGGGATTCTGTAGTGTTAAAAATATAGATGAGCAAAATGCAGTCATATTAATGGTAAAAAACGCAATATGTAATCGTAATCATTTTTTTAATCTGATTACATTTTGCCCATCTATGGGTGTCGGCTACGCCTGCCTTTGGCTGAAACACTACATTAAGTAAAATTATGAATTGATCGAAATTTTAGCTAAAGCCTTAGGTTTCTAGCAAGCATGACACTAAGACTATGATTGCTAAATGATTTTTAATAAGTATACAACGATGATAACGCTTACATATTCAAACAGTCTCTGGATTGGAGGGTTCGGGGTACGAGGAAACATGATAATCCCAGACGAAACTGAAGATGTACGATCCTGGCAGAGGCGAGGAATGTTAATTGGACGTGGGGCAAGCTAAAGCGTGCTGCTAAGGACAAATCAAGATGGAGATGTATTTTGCATGGCCTTTGTCCCATACAGAGGCCATAAAGTATTATTAATAATGAAATTTTTATGCTTCCTCTGACATACCCAGACTACTTTTTATTTGTAACAAAATTTAATAATTATCTTTATCAAATATTGTCATCCTTCCTCTGGCCAATCGAATAATTAACGACTTTATTATATTCGAAAAATAGAAGCTAGCCTCCATTGGAAAAAATCGAACAGTATTTCAAAGGATCATTTGACGGGTTGATTATATTATTGAATCGATAATAAATCTACTTGATCACGAGTTTCTTGTTTATTGAAATCACTCATAATCGTCCATCTGTAGAGTATTTGCTAAGCATTTAAATTATTATTACTTTTCTGATCGACAACGTTGTATAATTATTATATGTCCTGTAAAAAATGAAGATAAGTTATTATCGTCTATAATAATATTATACCGTTTATTGAGAGCAAAATCCAACTTCCCTGATCATATTTTGTTTAACTGGGCATAATGCAATGGATTACTGACCTGATTATTTAGTATTAAATAATTTCAATTTGATACCTCCACTCTTTCTTGAGGGGTTTGACAGACAGAGAGATGAATAACGAAGTAATCCTATAGAAGTTTCTTTTTTGCTTTGAAGTGTAGAACTATAAATTGCCATGCGTTTTTAAGCTGCTAGTAATTTCCTAAATATATTTTCGTAGATCTTTTACATAGTATATCCATTTTGAAGTGGTAGAGCGATTGCTCGAATTGGGTCGTGAACACAGTATATAAGAGTATAGACTGTCATAATGACTCGCTCTGGACTGTCATGTTTCGGAATCATTTTTTGTATATCCAGTTGTTCATTTACATAAAAAACTTTCCGTTGTGGTAATGTGGAACGACATTGCGATAGCATCTGTCAACGGATTTTCATCTCTTTACGATAATTGCTTTTCTTGGACTATACCTTACTTTTCATCAAATGCAATTTCGTCGCTTTGTCATGTCAGTACAAAAAATAAAAATATATTGCTACGAAACTCAATATTTTTTTAAAGCGTTAGGTTTGCTGTGTCTTACCTGGCAACACTGTATGATTTTTTCCCCGAACCAGTTTGTCCAAGGCGTTCACGAATGTAGTACGTGCTGCTGTCGAGTTCGTTCCGTGGCTACTTTTACGTGGATCCCTTTGGAACCGGTTTGAAAGTGAGGTGCGGCGTGGGCGATTGTGTAGCGTTCAACCGTAAAAATACTTTTAAAAAACTATAGTTTCGTGTTATTTTAACTGTAAAAGTGTTGTGAATATTCCTCGGAGTTCGCTATCTTTTGAGGTAATCTATTCAGATAATAATACTCCTTTGTTATCTTTTTGTCGATATTCGAAGGTGTCTTTAAACACGACAGGTGGTCATCGAAAGGGCCGGATGGCGTCAGTTTTACCTGAATTTTGTATTTTTAAGAAATTGTAGGTAGACGAGACCGTTTTGTTTGGTCGGTAAAAGATTTTAGATTAGAAACGCTCACGGACCTCGTATTTGTTCGTGACAAATTCCTTTAATATTTGTTTTAGTATCTAAAAATATTACTTGAAGTAGTTTAAATATGATAATTTGGATTAATTACACCGGCCTTATAAAACCAGTTTTAACGTAAAGATTTAAATACTTGCAAAATTTTATTTCAAAATCTATTTCATTGCTAAAATAAACCACTAATTAACATAATATTTAGATTTTAGTAGACTACAGAGGACCCGAGTAAGTTTTACCCAGGAACGATTTACACTAAAAAAGATTTTCAAACAATTTTCAACCGGTATTTTAACTTTCTTAGCGATGAAAAGACTTAAAATATATCTCTTTTATAAAAAAAAATAAGATGGAATCAGTCTGGACAAGCGTTTTTAATAAATATGGATAGAAAAAAATATAACCTAATTTTAGTTATTACTCAATATTATAAACTAATTCAAATTTTATTTAGTAATAAGTTCGGTTTAAGTTAATATGCTTTGAAAATGGAAGAGTATTAATTTGATGTTTTTTTTTCGTGGTTTGTGTATATACAGTTGTTCATATAACTATAAACCTTTCTTCGTGGTATATGTATGTATATAGCGATGGCGCCTGGAAATTGATATTCGTCCTTTGGCTTAAATCTTTCTTTTTATTAGTTAACTTAAAACCTTTCTATTATGTAAACTTTAGTCAAAAATATTTGTAACCTAACCTAGCTTTTATATATCCTGCCCAATGTGACCAGTAGTGCAGTTGATCGCCGTTCTCCTAGCACTAGTACACATGACATTATTAGATGCCATGCGGTTTTTTTACCACGTTTCCCTCACCGGCGAGCATGTTTTTTGCATATTGGCTTCTTAAAGTAACTACAGCGCATTTGACGAAAAGTACAGTATATTTTAAGAAGCTAATGTCAAAAGATGCAAATTTACTGACTGTCGCCGCCATGTCAACTCATGTGTAAGTACTAGCTTTTGCCCGCGGCTTCGCTCGCGTTAAGAAGTATTATTATTAATTAGGTATAGTTTTTGCGGCTTTACTTTTTTTTAGCGTGTGTAAAAATTAGGGCCTACAAAACTTCTTTGTACACAATATTCTTAACTAATCTGTCACTAGGCGCTAAAACTATCAAGCTATTTAGTGAACTTATACAAACTTTTATCCCCTATTTTATAGGAGTAGAATTTAATAAGATCCTTTCTTAGGGAATGCCTACGTCATAGTAGCCTTATGCATGCAAAGTCTCAGCTCGATCGATTTAAAATCGACAAAGTTTCATACAAAATTTCATCCCCTATTTTATCCCGTACGCGGTAGAATTGATCAAATTCCTTTCTTAGCGGATGCCTACGTCACAACATCTACCTGCATGCCAAATTTCAGCCCGATCCGTCCAGCGGTTTGGGCTGTGCGTTGATAGATCACTATGTCAGTCAGTCAGTCAGTCACCTTTGAGTTATATATATTTAGATATGGACAATTGGACGCACTTGAATTGAACTCAAAGCTCGTCACTAATGTGGCACTAAGGTTGTGCCTAATCTGGAGAAACCCAGAAGTACTTGGGATTTGAACCTTGGGTCATTCGTATTTCCACGCACGGGTACAGGTTGCTAATTCCAGATGTGTACAGTAATACCCCGCTTTACGCGACCACGTTATGCTTGGTTTCACTATAACGCGATATTCAAATATCACACTTAATTGCCTCGCATAACGCGAAAGAGTGCGTATAAACACAATTTTAAACCTCGTTATACGCGAATTTCAGTTAACGCGATTTTTTTCCCGAAGTATTCAAACTCGCGTTAAGGGGGGCATTACTGTATTGTAGTAAATCTTTATTACGATCCTTAGATTTTTTGGCAGTCGAAACTGCTAGCGTCCGTATGGTTTACCCTGGCTTCCCTACACGTGACTCCTGGGTGGTGCTAAACGAGCAGCAGCGAGGTGGCAGGGCGCCGGTGCCCGTCTGGATCGCGACCACAGTACATGGGTGTAAAGCCCGTCGTAGTGACCAGTTTCGGCTTGTCGCGTTTCGGGATCAGCTTGTGTATATCCAGTAGCTCATATACCTAGAGACCTTCAGTTGTGGTATATGTGGGCCGACATGACGATGTAGACTATCAATGGATTTTCATCCTTTGATGGTCTCTTTCGTTTTTGGACTACACTGTACTTACCATCAGGTACTCTGTAGTCACTATGTCGAGCAAGTGTAAAAAAAAATTCCGTGACACATAAGTGTTTGTAAAATTACTTCTTTCGTATCATATGAATCATACAAAAGAATTTTATGTATTTCGATTAAATATTTATAAAATTAATACCTATAATACAGGTTTTATGTAAATTCATATGATTGGAGCTCAATAAAGTGATCCGGGTTGTAAGGTGTTTGCTGCCAATGAGATAGGTCTGGAGCGCTGGTTGCTCCCCGAGCGTCTGGAACAATCTAGATTCTCAACCCCGAGTCGAGCAATTGGAAGGAGACTCCCCGGGGGATTTTAGTCAGTAGGAATATGACACATCGGGTTCGCTGCCCTCACAGCGCCCCTGATGATCTTAGCAGGATTTTCCCTTGGATTACCTAAAAAGGGGTAAATAACGAGATAATATCGAGGGATGAAAGGCCATTGGGTTTAAGCGACATTTTTTGGTGATATAGTAATATATATGTATGTATATAGGTTTCAGGTGTCCGCATTCCAATGCAAGAGACTTTTCGCTGTTTAAGGCGCCATTCTTAAGGTCAAACTATGTTAATAATACTTTTGTTTTTCGTGCCTGTGATCTATATAATAAACGTTTTTGCGATATAGATATACTGTCCTGTGCCTTTGGGCCCTTTAAACGAATGGTAAGAGAGAAAATATTAGCCTAAGTTCAATTTTGTTCTATAATGTACTTTTTTATGTAAATGTACTATTTATATGTAACATATATATGTATATATATTTGATTGATTTTCTTTTATTGTTATTTATTAGCTTGATTTTTATTTTTGTTCTAATTTTTGTGGAAACTTTGCTGGTTTATGTAACATTTTTTTGTATATTGTTATCATTTTTATATTGCTGTATGTTTCCCTTTAAAATAAATAAATATATATTTAGAAACGGTTAAAAACGCTGATTCTCAAAATATATATATTACTATATCACCAAAAAATGTCCCTTAAATCAAATAGCCTTTCACCCCTCCATATAGTGACTGGTTCCTGCTTGTCGCGTTTCGGGATCAGCTTGTGTATATCCAGTAGCTCATATACCTAGAGACCTTCAGTCGTGGTATATGTGGGCCGACATGACGATGTAGACTATCAAAGAATTTGCATCCTTTGACGGTCGCTTTCGTTTTTGGACTACACTGTACTTTTCACGTAATGTATAGTAGTCACTATGTCGAGACGATGTAAAAAAACCACCAAAAACCCAGAGGTACCTGTCGGGATACGAACTTATGTGCATTTGTGTTGTCTCGCATTGAAACAGGGCCATTATTCACACGTCATAACAGCCACTCATGTATTTTTTTTAAGTAACCAGTACCTCTGTCTTCAGCAATCTATATCTGTGAAATAAAACGATTTTGGTCTGAAATTAACATCCAACCTTATGAAACTCACGTCAAGATTTACCCAAAGCGGCTAAGTTATAACTCACACTTAAAAACGAGTGAACCGCATTTGTTACTCTAGCCACATGAAAGCTATTTCGTTTTATGTGGTATTCTAGCAATATTTCTTATAATAAGATGCATCTTCCCGATGATCCAGTTACCGCGGCCATTGCAGCCGCAGTTTAGAATAACATTGAGGTACACACACGCACTAGTTTCATACCACGACACCGATGGGATAAGGTTAGTTTTATTTCACCTGAAGAAAAATCTTACATAGGACCCATAAGAAATCATTTAGTAATTTCAGATATACAAATATATTTACTTTCAAAATATACAGCTGAAGAAATATAAACATGTAAACATTTAATGCAATATGATGTTATATACGAGAAAAAATTATAAATAAAATTGTTAATCCCAAAAAGCATATTTTTTAATACTTTTTACCGCCATAAAACTTTTTTTTAAGTGCCCCTAAGCAAACTTTAGCGTACGCTAGGGGTACGCGTACCCCAGGTTGGGAACCGCTGCTCTACATCAGACGCACTTAAATACAAATAAAGTGAGTGATTTTGTTAAACGCTTAACTACCACTGCCAACCGGTAACCATAGATGGGCAAAATGTAATCAGATTAATAAACGATTACGTTTGTATTTTGCGTTTTTTACCATTAATATAACTGCATTTTGCTCATTTATGTTTTAAACACTACAAAATCCCAGATTGTATACACATTTATTATTTCTTAATGTTTTAAATGGATTTAGTCATGATTACAAAGCAAGAAAATTAAAATTACGACTACATTTTGTAACCGTTAATCATTAATCAGATTACATTTTGCCCAGCTCTGATAGGACCTTCAGCGCAGTGGTGAGGGCTGCTGCCTTGATGTCGGACTCCTACCGACTGAAAGACTCTTGGCTACTCCTTTATCCACAACGCAGCCGGTCGTGGCTGCGGTAGGTCTAACAGACCTCAATTGCTAAAGACAGGGCGGGCTCCCCTTCTTCCTTTCCTCATAAATAGACGGTGTATGGGAGTACGCACATACAGACGCTGCCATGCATGGATAGTGGACTCTCTCAAGTATCACTGCCAGCCATAGAAAGATAGTTTTTTTGTAACCCGAGGGAACATCCTACATAGAACCACCCAGGTGTGTCAAACTCCTGACTAGAAACCCCCCGGGGTGTTCCTCTAATTGCTCCACCCGGGCCTGAGGCACCATATTCATTCAGACGCCTGAAGAGCAAAAAGCTTTGAAATGAAATGAAATGAAAAAAAAATGAAATGAAATATATTTATTTTCACCACAAACTAACAAAATACTAGAAATTCAAAAGCAACATTTCTGTTACAAGACAACAACATACAAAAACAAAAGAAAAAACAAAAACATATTAACATGGCGAAAATGGGACCTCCATCAGCTTAAAGCCACAGAGGAAGTCTGCAGCGCTGATTTTCGTGGAGGGCCCCGGTCGTGTTACATCTTACTAAGCAATAAAAAACATTACAGCTTAAATAATTTTAAATATAGAGTATAATAATAAGTATAGATAATAACAATACACCCACTCAAAAATAAATAATTCTAAAATAAACTATTACATACAATAAACAAATCGACTACAAAATGTATTAGTGACACCATAGCACAATGTATGAATACCTAAAACAAGAGCAAACGTATAAGAGTAAATAAATTAAATAGACTACTTGTAACTGATAGATTATAAAATAAACATCATTTTAATTTTATTTTTGAAAGTTGATTTGGTACCTACCTCTCTGGTAGGTATAGGAGTAAAGTGCCCACCTCTCCAAAACCTGTGACACGGAGCTGGGGCGGGGCTGATCCCCTTTCTCACAACACTAATACCCGTGACATTTGTAACAGAAGTCATGTGGGTTTCCTCACGATGTGTCTTCACCGGTGAGCATTTGGGGCCGAAATAACATACAAACTACATGGGAAATGGGAATCTTCAAACGTCGAGTGAATCGGTATTTGCTGGGCGAGCGCGCTGCATCGTCAGCCTCATCATCACTTTCCAGCAAGTGAGATTGAGGTCAAGCGCAAGCCTGTATGTAATAAAAAAAAATCGTACGTAATCAGGAAATCCCAGAAGTACCTATCAGGTTTCGAACCTACAAGCATTCGCGTTGGTCCCTTAAGCGATAAGATTGGCTGCAAACAATCAACTCAACCCATCCGACAAGTAGAGAAGCGTGATGTTAGACAAAGACAAGTGATGCATCAGAAAGAGAGAGCGTTATATCCCTATTGTAATAGCAGAGAGAAAAACCGGTCTGACTGGCTCATAGTTGCTTGATGTAGCAACGCGGAGTTCGATCCATGTAAACAGGGTTTTATTCCTAGCTAGCTTTGGTATGCGACTTCCTCTATTAAAACGTCTGATGTCATGTGCCGGACAGTCAATACTGGAAACAAATAGTGACACCTGAGGTTTAGGGTTCGAGTTCCATTACTAACAAATTCCTTCGTGATGAGTGGATTATATAAATACTGGCTGTGATTTCAGGGGTTAGTAGAGATACAATAGTGGTTGTATTTAATTTAGTTGTTTTATTACACTGGCTCGACATAATGACTACAGTGTACCTGATGGTATGTACAGTGTAGTCCAAAAACGAAAGCGACCATCAAAGGATCAAAATCCATTGATAGTCTCCAACGTCATGTCGGCCCACATATACCACGACTGAAGGTCTCTAGGTATACGAGTTACTGGATATACACAAGCTGGTCCCGAAGCTAGTCACTATGCTACGATGCTACAAACATAAATACACACTGAGCCAAAAATGCCCGTGTTAAACCTATAACACCCCTGTTTTTGCGTCGAGGGTTAAAAAACGAGCAAATCATCCCCCACATCAAGGGCGCAGTCTCAAGTTGACTTCTGTTTTGTGTCAACTCGTTGCATTTGCTTTCTGTTCAAGTGCTTAGGTTTGCTTGGTGTCGATTGACTTATAACGAACTTTGGTGAAAACTGTGTAACAGATTTACACTGTTAAACTACAAGCGCTGAACTCTGCAGCTGTAGAGATGCATATGTCGTAAGAAAAAAAAATGAAATGAAAAAGTATTTATTTCGCCACAAATATACAAAAAACAGAAATTTTAATGTAGCATTACAAACAACACGCAAAAACAAAAGAAAATACAGAACATATTAACATGGCGAAAATGGGCCCTCCGTCAGCCTAAAGCCACAGAGGAAGTCTGCAGCGCTGATTTTCGTGGAGGGCCCCGGTCGTGTTACATCTTATAAGAATTATCGATAAACAATAAAATACATATAGATATACTACTACTAGTTATACTATTATAAACTCTAAAACTTACCTGGTACCAGACGCCATACAACATCTCTTTTATTTAGGTTCTCCTTTGGCCTCGTACCGAATCGATGGACGCCTGTTCGGATCATTGTACCAACCCTTGGCCTCGTAAATATTTGTTATTCATTTACAGAATATTAATGCTTAATAACAAACACCTTCTCTCCACAACATTTTAACTCAAGCCGCCGCCGTTAAGATCTGTCACACTTCCATATCCTCCTGTCACCTTACATGCTTGCCAACATAAAATATAATTATTGCGAATTATAAATTAATTGTCAATGGTGTTCACAACAATATTTAGTATTCCATAATTATTATATTATTTACTAGCTGATCCGGCAAACGTTGTTTTGATATATAAGATATTGTAATATCTTCTAAGATGTTCATTGAAATTAAGTGATGTCAAAGACAATTTTGTTTACAATTAAATACTCTTAATCAACAAAACATTTATTTGGATAAGGATTAATATTATTACGTTGATACAACTCTTAACAAATAATGCATTAATTTCGACCAAATTTGATTACCATAAAAACGGTTCTAGTGAATTCATCTTAAAAGATAGACATACACTGTTACATTTTTTTAGACCATTTTAAGAGGAACAACTCTGTCATACATATATTTTTGGTATCTTGAACTGTTTTCGCAGCGCACGCAATGGAAGCACTCAAGGATGAATAATTTTACCCGTTTTTTTCACATTTTCCATTATTTCTTCGCTCCTAATAGTTGCATCGCGATGTTATATAGCCTAAAGCCTTCCTCGATAAATAGTCTATTCAACACAAAAATAATATTGAAATTGGAACCAGTAGTTCCTGAGATTAGCGCGTTCAAACAAACAAACAAACAAACTTTTCAGTTTTATAATATTAGTATAGATATTATATCCATCATAGCTTATTGGTGATATTTGCTGTTGAGCTTCTCTATAATTGTAACATATGTTTAAAAAAGGATTTTATAACAATGATAGTAATAAATCTTCACGCTATATCCCTTTAGGGGTGGGCAGAGATATATTAGTGGTTGTATCTACGTTAATAGCGCAACTAATCGTCGTTTTCACAGCACTAAAACACATGACATTTCTATTAGCTGTCATGAGGGTTCCCTCGCCATGATTTCCTCCACCGGCAAGCATGTGATGACTAAGTCTATGCTTAATCAGGAAAGACTTAAATGTATGCACCGGGACACGAACCCACGGCCATTTGCGTTGATAAAAAAGTGTTTATTCTGGGTTTCTTGGTTCGCACGTAGTGCACGTAAATAATAATTATAAATAGCAATTATGTTAATTGGAATAAACAACATTTTAAAGTCCTTTGTTTCTAGAAAGCACTGCTTTACGTCAGTACCGGTCATGCCATAGATGTATTAAAGCATTGCATGCCCTTACAATAAATTAGTCTGGAATAAATTGCTTAAAGTTAAACAAAATAAGAAAACGTTTATTCATATATTCATATCTATTCTATTTTTACGCTGTCTATCTTTCCCATGAGCCCAATATAATATTTACTATAATAATATAATATTAAAATGATTACGTGAATTCTGCATACCTTATCCAAATACCCTATGCACGTCACTACTTTTCATTGTGATTAAATCTGAGAGTTGTGGGTGTGTCCAAAAACTCCGGTTAGTGTGGCGACGACTCTGCAAGATTTACCTTACATTTTAGTTGTCTTATCGTAACGATAGGTGGCGTGAAACTGAAATATATTAAAATAATATAAATGTTTCCTTTTTTTTGCATTTACCTTTAAGTAATTTATCCATAGTTTATTTATTATAAGCTATGCTTCGCTTTTATGCATGTATGGGATGAACACCACTGTTACCATACAAATAGTTCTACGGTTGCTTCGGGACGTAATTTCACAGATTTATAACCGAGTTAGTGCGTAACTGATCTTGTAATGTATGTTTAAAAATATATTCGATTCACGGCGAGTTCAGAAGCGCCATAAGTCAATCGTCATAGATTTTTTATTATCAGAATACGGGGTTAGAACGGTAGCCGAAAAAAAAAAACGGTTGAAGTGATAAGAGATAGTGGATCTATTGAAAAGAACATCTGGTTTTCGTATATCGAGATTAGCTGCATCCTCAAATGAAAAAAATACATTTTTTTTTTGTAAGTAATCCCAGTTTAAATTACATGCAAAATAATTCAGTTCCTTCAAATAACAACATATCATCACGCTATTAGGGTGAGCAGGGATACATTAGTGGCTGTATCAACTTTACGCTTATATTTCGTGCCCAACGTGACCAGTAGCGCAGCTGATCGCCGTTCTCACAGCACCAGTACACATGACATAGCTATTAGATATGTAAGTTTCCTCATGACATTTCACTTCACCGGTAATCATTTGAGGCTTAAATCCGTACTTAATCCTTCCTTGACTAGGGCTGAAAGTTCCCCAGTTCATTTTTACCGAGTCGAGCGTTGGATTGCTCTTCCGGCGAGCGTGTTCCCACTATTCTATAAATTTGCCTCTTTTAAACGAAGTGTGAAGAGATAGTTGTCGGTAGATGCGTGCCGCAATACACCGTGTATTGCACTATACTTTCCATCAGATGCGGTTAGTGACTATGCCGAATCATAAAGGAAATTGCGTACAAAAACAAAGAAGTTATAATTAGTGTCTATTAACTTAATTTAGTAAGAAAAGCAGCTTTCTTTTGAACTTGAATTGGGTTTTTTGTTACACTTAGCTTTTAAGCTCTAACTTAATTAACATGTAGACTGTAATGCGCTTTGAAATCTAAGTTTCTAGGCTTTTACCGGTTTACATGCTCACCGGTGAAGGAAATATGACTGTCTGTAACTTAGACTAGAATGCTGAATATCGAGGATCGACGTAAAGACGCCTGCCTCGCGGTCTTTTACCGGTCGCACAATGGAGAGTGTTTTCAGGAGCTACATTCTCTAATTCTACCAGCCACATTTCATCACAAAACCACTAGACATCGTGTCGGATACCATCCGTATGTGGTGGATGTTCCTTATATCGCACGAAAAGATTCGCTTCTACATTCATCATGCGAACGGCTAAGGAGTGGAATATGCTTCAGTGAGCATATTTCAACGATCGACTTGGGAGTATTTAAGAGAAGATTAAACAGGCATTTGTTGGGCGGAAGCAATCCATCGTTGGGCTCATCTTCAACTTCCACCAGGTGTGATTGAGGTCAAGCGTTCGCCTATAACTAATAATAAAAAAGCATCCTGAGGAAATCTACATAGTATGCAGTAGAAAGGGATATAGGGTGACCATAGATTATTATTATTAGAAACTAGCTGTCCCGGCAGACCTTGTTCTGCCCTATTTCTCTAAAACAAAGTCACATTGTTTTTTTAATGTTAATTGCTTCCCCGTCAGATTTTTTTGAAAATTGTTTGAAGCAACCTGGCCTTAATGCTATATGTATAAAAATTGACAAATATTGACATTAATATTTATACGTCACTCAATAATTGTTTTGCCTTCCCGGAACCCGTCCACTAACATTTAAACTTTATGGTATGGTGTTAAAGTTCAAATTGACTTATAACAAATCTTTTGTATGAGAATACAGAAAAGTGGTGTTTTTAGACGTTTTCAGACATTTTTTTTAATTTTTCTCTCCGTAATAACCTTCCCCAGACTTCAACAAACAACAAAAAAGAAATCAGCCAAATCGGTTCAGCCGTTCTCGAGTTTCGCGATTTCAACACATTTAGTGATTCATTTTTATATATAAGATTGCTCCAGTGCGGACGGACCGGGTCCTCAAATACAAAATATAATACAGAAACTTTTCCCTGTTTCCCCTTTTCATGCCCAACGATGTCATAAACAATTAATTGTAATTTTCAAATTAATTACGGAGTCTGTAAAACTCATTGAGTCATGCGAGACTGCGAGAGTTGGAAAAACATTTTAATAAAAAATATGGCGTTGGGGTCCAGTGCTGGCGAAAGAATTGTATAAAAACCCGTTTAAATTCTTGAAAAATCCGTGTTAAAATATATTTAAACGCAAACCTTTTTCATAATATTATTATTTTTAAATAACGAATCTTTAGAACGAGTGAACTTTGTTGTATATCTTACAAGAAATACACGGGGACAGGGGCGTGTGTGCCAATGAAAATTTTCTCCTGGTGAGAGATAAGTCTTTAAAAAACAATAAAAGGTAAAATACGTAATTGTAGGATGGATGTTATTCTGTGAAATATTATGTATGAGGTAGTAAATGCGTAAAACGGAACGTATGTGAGTGAAAGGAACTAAAGATAGAAAGAGAGAAAGGATAAACAGCTTTTTTGACGCTAGCGCTCGAACAGATTAAGACGTAAGAAAAAGTGTAAAAAAGCAAAATTTGTATAAAAAGTGAAATTAAGTACTTTTCAAAGTTTATTTTGATGTTTATCTGATCCAAAGATCCTCAAAACTACATAATAAAAATAACTGAATAATTATCTGTCAACACAACAATCCGTATGCTAACTATGATTATGTAATTCATATAAAACCCGTATGTAGCACATTATGATATATGTTTATTAAATTTTTGCAATTATGCTAATCAATCAAAAATAATTTATCATTACTTCATTAATATACGTGTTATTTTAACGTGAGACTACAAAAAATATGAATAATTATCTAAAATATATTGTGGTTTGTTTGTAATACTTAAATTTATGCTTTTTATCAATTTTTACTCATTTCAGTAACATGTAAACATTATAAATACTTTGAAAAGTCTTATGCGCGAATTAACTTATTTTTAAAAATAGCTTGATGGTTCAACCAGTTGTGGCCTATTTTTTGTATAACATTATTACTCTATTCTATATGTACTACATAATAAATAAAATAAATATCAGAAGTCGCACATATTCTAGGACAAAATCATTTGTGAGAAGTGTAAAAAATCCGTACAAATACGTATAAATCCGTATAAATGGGAACTGCATTATGCATTGAAGTTATTGCGTAAAAATAGAACGGGTGAATCATGAATGGAGGTGTTGCTGCTCGAGGAAAACTAATGAGGGCCCCCATCGCTATGCAACCAGAGAATTCAGCATAATTTTGTCTTTTTTACGGGCGATTTAATTTGCATTTTTTTAAGGGGTTATTCTGCGTCCTTACTCTATCCTGTGTCCGGCTGCCTCACAACTAGAGATGCCACGAATATTTGGTATTCGGCCTATTCGGCCACTTTTTTTGCTATTCGGTATTCGGCCGAATAGTACGTACTATTCTGCCGAATACCGAATACCAAATCATGTACAAAAGGCACGTTATATTACTCAAAATTATCTATTTATTTCCAAATTACAACACTTTAGTAATTAAAATTGATCAGTGGTAAGTTTTGGTGGATGAAAATAAGCTTTTCAGCATTTTTTGGTAGCAAACGATTACGCTTTTCATCGTAAATGTTACTAGCCTCAGAAAATAACATCTCACTAAACACGCTACTTCCAGGAGAAGAAAGATAAACTTTAGCAAATTTCGAAAGCTTTGGGTATTGTTTTTCGTTTGTATTGGGTATTGTATTGTCTTTGCTGGCCGCGCCAACGCAACGAGGAAAACAGGTTGCAACTTGCCTTAATTCAGCTAACGCGCCCCCGACAAGCATGTATTCCATGCCGAATATTCGGCGCTTCGGCCGACAGCGTTGCCGAATATTCGGTATTCGGCCAATTCACTATTCGAGGCATCACTACTCACAACACTAGTCCATATGGCATTTCTATTCGATATTTTCCTACACCGCTAGCATGTATGGTCAAAATCCGTACGTAATCTAGAAAAACCTAGAAGTACATGCCGGGGTTCGAACATACGACCATTCGAGTTGAGTGGATACCCGTTCATTACGCCACCACAATCACAACACCACACTGTTAAGATCTGTTCCTCTCTTATCGACTGTCACAAAATGCGTTAATATTAAATGGCGATAGCATAAGTGTTAAAACTTATCGCGGCCCGAGTAATCCCGCTAAAGACGTGATGCTGCCCGCCCACCCCGCTAGTCGCATCTGAGAGTGACGGTGACGCGAATTCAGTGCTTTTCACATATACAAATTTTGCTTATCTATATATATATATATATATATAAATCAATTGCTGTTCGTTAGTCTCGCTAAAAATCGAGAACAGCTGAACCGATTTGGCTAATTTCGGTTTTGAATTAATTGTTGAAGTCCAGGGAAGGTTTAAAAGGTGAGTAAATATGAAAAATAATGATATGAATATAGTAAAAACAACAATTTCGTTTTCCCATACAAACCACTCTGTCCCCAGCTGTCAAACATATACTGTCAATCAAAACAAAACAAAGGTATGCCTTTAAGTTGATTAGAGGGCATCCTCTAAAATAAAACACAAATGCAAACAAACAAACAAACATGCAAATGTTATTAATGAAAATTATTATTTATACGCCAAGTAATCAAACAAAAAAAAAACCAAAAGTGTCCCATAAGGCATTATAGTAAAAATATCATTACCTTAGATATGAGTTAAATTTTTCAATGCATTTTTATTTATATTAGACTGCGGCAGGCCAATAACTTTTGGCAGAATGAAATCTGACGGGGCTGCTATTAACATAAAAAACAATGTAACTTTGTTTTAGAGAAATTGAGCAGAACAAGGTCTGCTGGGACAGCTAGTATTGCCTAAAAAGGTTTTTAGTTTAAAAAGTTATTGCTTCAATTAGACGTAGTGGGGTGATGGTAAAAAAAAATACAAAAATTTTGCGCTCGATAGTTATTCTGGAAAGTCCAGCCGCACCCCTTTGGTGCATAGCGGGACGGTCATCAGTCTGCGGCGTTATGTTTCGTGAATTACACACCCATAGTACTGCGCGTGCAAATATATTGTAATACAGGGTGTATTTTATTTAAGTAAAGACCTTAGACACCCCAACAAAATTTGTATTTTTTTTGGAAGTTTATAATTAACAAATGTCATTTTATGCTTAAACAAACTTAGTTTTTCATAAATATATTCGCAGCGGCATTCATTTCCAAGAGAACGTGTGCTTAATATATGCTGTGTATGGTTCAATTTAATTTGGCAAAAAGTATGTATTTTTGCCAAATATTACCTACTAGCTGACCCGGCGAACTTCGTACTGTCATTAATGCCGTTACTTACAATTAATAATAACTACTAACACAAATCAAAGCACATAAAAAATATTAGACCAAACACCAATCCAAAAACCAAGAACAAGTCGTTCAGAAGACCACAACCACGATAAATTAGCTATTCCCTGATTGATTAAATAGAGAACACAACCGCTTGTATTCCAAGCTTGGACGTACCAACCTTAAAAAAGATATTTGCATGAGTGTTACCAGTATTAAATATTAATTGCCATTTCGGAATGTTAAACAGTGTCGTATAATTAATCAAGTTAACAGAATGACTAATTGTTAACGAGCCATTAATTAAACAAAGTTTAATTGAATTTTGTAACGAGGAATAGTATTTTGAAACTCTCATTACATTTTCATTATATAAAAATTAGCTTTTACCCGCGGCTTCGCTTGCGTGGAATTTGATCTGCGACATTAAGTTTCGTGACCGATTTTGCTCCCTTGTACGAAGTCTATTATTATAGACTATATTTTATCAAAATTATCACTTCCACGCGAATGAAGTCGTGGACAAAGCTAGCTATAAATAATTGTATCTTACAGTTAAGTTTAAACTGTAACGTGAGTTAGAAAAATAGCAATAAAATAATTTTCAACCAAAAATTAACGCCATACAAAGACCTAACCTAAAAAACCGCTCTTTGGAACGTAATGTTGCGTCGCAAACAAAACAAATGTAACTGTATTAGTCTTTATTGTAAACTGGACTTTATTACGTAACTATTAAGGCTCATAACCGCTACTAATGTTAATGCCGATGAGGTCTTTAACCTGACAGACCGTTACCCACGCAATCAATATAGGGATGGCTGTTTTCTTGTTAAATATCGAGTTTCGAATCGATTGCTGTAGAATCAATTCACACAATTGAGATAGAGACAAACGTTTACTAAAAAATCGCTCTTTTTTCCTATTGAGTATTTATTTATATGGAAAACAGAAAAAACACTTAGTATTTTTTAACTTACGCGATTTGTACTAATTATAAGTACTTGAACAGGTCTTGTGTGCGAGTAAACTTACTTTTAATTATGGCTCGAGGATTCGACCTGGTTACACAGAACATGGTTGTGAGCATACCGTAGCGCCGTGGAGTTTTCGTCGAAGGAGGGATATTACACCTTCTACCCTATTTTGTTATTGACAATTTGAACAAGGAAAGCAACTAACAATATACAAGCAATAAAATTATACATATAAAATACAACAGATAATGTTGTTTCCACAACA
The DNA here is from genome assembly GCA_036320925.1 of Automeris io. Taxonomy (NCBI): domain Eukaryota; kingdom Metazoa; phylum Arthropoda; class Insecta; order Lepidoptera; family Saturniidae; genus Automeris; species Automeris io. Next base: position 5,042,146 of record JAUDJH010000031.1, on the reverse strand, counting down.
AATAGAACAAAATATATATTAAGTAAAAATATATCATAGATAAATAATAAGATAATCAAATATCATAGAGAGAAATAAAATTATAATTTGATCATGCATTCCGGGCCCTTTATAGTTTTTCATATAATTAATATGAAAATAAAAATTGTTTTGAAATGAAATTTTTTTACTGTACTCATTTTGTTACGGGACACTTTAAAATTATGTATACATACAGACATTTTTATGCATTTCTTTAATGGGTTTCACTAATTGCGACTGATATTATGGCAATATGCTTACCGAGACAGGAAAAATATTGAATCTTGATTTATTTCTTTGAGCCCAATTCTTTTAATAGTATCATTGCTTTTGAAAAATCGATTTGTAGTTTTTAATAATCGATTTTTGACTAATCGATCTCAAACCGCCATGCCTACCGTTACCGCGCATTCAATATGGCGGACGAAATGCGCGCGAATGTGTTGTAAATCATTTATTGAAATTTTAGTCTGTTATGCCATTGTTCTAAAGTCATTGATGAAATGATGGCCAATCGTTGGAAATCATCAAGCTGTTTTCATCCTGGGGATGACAGAAATAATCATATTTTCATTATATTTTTCAATTGATTTTTATGTTAGCCTATTTTTGAATTGTGTAACTTGTCTAATTTAAATTACTTTATTACCTCTCTTGTGTTTTAAATAATTCGTAAAACGTTTAGGTCAAGCTGTATCTGCCTCTATTCAATACAGTTTAATAAAAAATGTAATAATACAGAATTCAAATATTTCTTCGTTTATACTGAATTTTAATGATTAGATAAATTCTAGCAAGAGGTTTATGTGTTATTAGCTTTATCTGTTTCACACGCGTATCTTCATCATAGTGCCATCTCGCTTTCGGGCCAAGTGATTTAGCTTATCACAGAAATAACCAGTGATTTCACTATATAAATAATGTAACTCGAATGTTATGTCTTTATTGTGATATTATCTTCGATTTATCGCAAATAATTTTGCTCTGCACCTCAAATGTATTTACGTGTATTTTAACGAAAAACTTGCGTTATAATATAATGTAATATGTTAGCTTATATAAATTTATAAAAGGGTGTTGTATGATGTGACTATTTTCAATATTTTAATGTTGTACATCCTATATTTACATATAAATGCTTATTCCATTAAATTACTTTTAAAAATCCTATTAGTCGCCGTGGTCGCTTAGTGGAGAAGGGACTCGTATCCACGTGCGGCAATGGACGTGGTCATAGGTTCGTATCTCGGCAAGTATCTCAGACTTTTTCAGATTGTGTGTAGATTTGGGCCCCACGTGCTCACTGGAAGGAAAACACGAAGAAACCTGCATAGCATGTAATTAAAATAGCCGTGGTGGCTGCCGGCAGAATAGAATAGCACCCCCCTCTTCTTGCTGAGGTGTCGTAAAAGGCGACTAAGGTATCTCTTTAACACCGCAATTCAACCAGGTGTTTAGGGAAGGGAAAACTCGACCAAACCTGCGTCCCGCTTCCTCCCGATCGTACTGGTTCTCCTTTCCATCGGGCCTGAGGGAGCTCGGACGAGAGAGTGCTTTTCTGGCAGCGCGTCCAGCTATGCACTTAAATATCTCCTGCGCAATTGACTGTTTCCGAAAACTGGACCTCGAATTTCTTAACCGGTGTTGAAACAGTCGCCGTGGCCGAAACCGGCTAGGACATCATCATCATCAACAGAAATTTCATGTGTAAGCTGCGATACTGGTCTCGTTGTGCATGCCATATAAGCGCAAAGTGGATACAAAGACTAATGTATGTCTGCTCGCCCCGGGAGGGATATAGATTATTATTATAAAACCTATTAACTTCAACAAAAACCTATCACCCAGAATGTGTTAAAATAACCCCACTCACAACTTACCAAAAGGTGGCTAAACCTTTTGTTTTTCAGCCGAAATTTTGATCTGCCATTCTTCAATGGCAAAATTTCGCGTATAAAGACAGAATTTTTACAACAATGACTCGAATAAAAACAGCCGTTAGCGGGTTGACCTTGCTCGAGTTAAAAACAAAGACAATTAACTATCACCGTTGCATGCCGTGTATAATTTATTATTGACTGTTTTTTAGTTCTATATCGGCCACAATGCCGAAAAAACATAAAGCTTATATTAGCGGGTTGAACCATCTATGTTATACTGAGGGAGTCTATTGCCCGAATTAGAGGGATTTGGTGCACGGTGTCCGGCGCATCGCCTGGGAGAGAGCTTTTGGAGGGGTGGGCTAAAGCCCTTCCTTCCCCTCCCAGAGAAGTAGCCTCAACAAAGCTTCTTGTTCCCTGGGCGTCTGAATGAATTTGGCTTCCCAGGTCCCAGTGGAGCAATCAGAGGGACATCCCGGGGGTTTTTAGTCAGTAGGAGTCTGACACACTGGGGTCACTGCCCTCACAGCGTCCCTGATACTCCTATGCAGGATTTTCCCCCGGGATACAAATAAAATCTATGTTATGTACATAATAACTGGTACATTTAAAATTAAAAACACCCCCCATTTAATTATGTACCCTGTGCGTGTGAGTTGAGAAAGGAGAGAGAAAGAATTCCAGGAACAAATCTCCTGGTTCAAACGCTACATATCACAATTCCAGGCGTTTGAGATTGATGAAGAGGTTTCTAAGTATAAAGCGTTCGAATTTACACTAATAAATTTAAACTAATGTGTCACTGCTTAACCAGTAAAGGATACAGCGTGATGATATAAGTAAAATAAAATGGTGTATAACTTATAAAATCTACTTTATTTGACATTAATCCAGTGCGAACATTGTCGTTTAAATAATACCGCTCGCCGTCTCGCTCTGTCCCTACGAATCGAAAAGGGACGGCCGTATTCCATTACCGCGGGCGTCCATTAAAGAGACAATTAAGAAATATTCCGAGAAACAAAGCGTGGACATAACAGTTTGAGTGTTTGTTATCACGCGATAATCTGTGCAATGGTACGCCGTGAGGACTTTTGTCCTCGGTTTGTGACTTAAAGTGTTCACTCGTTAGACTTTTACAGGGAACATTGGCAAACTGATCGTGTAAAAGTACTCCAAAATTTACATTTTAAAGCGACATATGTTCTAAAGGCACGCGGCGAATTCTGACAGTGGGCTTCGCTACGGCGATGGCTGGGACAGGCTTTACATCTTCATCAGACGTAGAGGGCGAACAATCAGGGTGCTTAGCCATCGAATTTATGGGTGGATGGCAACTCTTGGGCGGGCAACCAGGGAAAGAAATTACGGGCGATCTTCTAGTGTTTCGAAAGGGATTATCTTGAGAATAAACGAGGAAAGAAATTCCAGGCTGCGTCGGAGCGGACCGGTCTGCTGACTCCGAAAGCCGTGACGTGCATAGAGTATTTGGACAAGGTAGGCAAATTCACATAAGTAATATAAATATTATATAATGACAATAAATATTACATTACTTTCATAGGGAATATAAATGACGTGAAAATAGAAAAGATATGAATATAAAGGATTACTTTTATTGTTTAAATTTAAAAAAAAAACGGGCTTATTTATCGTAAGGGCATGCAATGCTTTCATGCATCTATAGAATGAATGCTACTGCCCGAAAGGGATATAGCGTGACGGTATATGTATTTTTTATTACACTCAAACTAACAAGCCGGATAGTCTGCGCTCTTTACCGACAGTTGTCAATTAATTGGAACGTCACTAGTGATTATTATAAATTGTTTTCATTTCAAACGTTGATAAATCGAGTCGAAACCAAACATGTATGCAATTAGGTCTTGGTGATAAAACCACCTCTGCCTGCGAGCTAAATGAGTAAGCGTGAAGATAAGCGGTTATGGCTCCGACCTCAATAGCTTTTATCGCTTCTTTGCCACTAAGATATACCTAAAGCTTCTTCTATATTTAGTATTACTCTATCATTACACTGTTTCACTGGTTTTTTTTATATTGGCTCGACAAAATAAGACCGTCATAGTGACTCGCTTTGGTCTGTCGCGTTTAACAACTATATTTTATAATCGTTAATCATTAATCAGATTACATTTTACCCATTTAGTCGAGACTAGAGATGTCACGAATATTCGGCAACTATTCGGTATTCGGCCACTTTTTTTGCTATTCGGTATTCGGCCGAATAATACGTACTATTCGACCGAATACCGAATACCAAATCATGTAAAAAAGACACGTTATATTACTCAAAGTTATGTATTTATTTCCAAATTACAACACTTTAGTAATTAAAATTGATCAGTGGTAAGTTGTGATGGATAAAAACAAGCTTTTCAGCATTTTTTGGTAGCAAACGATTACGCTTTTCATCGTAAATGTTACCAGCCTCAGAAAACAACCTCTCACACACATACACAAACACACAAACACTCTCTCTCTCGCACACATACTAATAAACTTATACCGTTAATATCCATATAAAAACACAAAACACCCTTGAATAACCCGAACGGACGTGCGAGTCTCACCAGAGACAAGATTTACTTAATCGGTGAGACTTATCACCCTGTGGATATGTATAAGTTTTTTGTTGAAATAAAGATTATTATTATTACTAAAAACGCTACTTCCAGGAATATTCGGCGGCCGAATATTCGGCGCTTCGGCCGACAGCGTTGCCGAATATTCGGTATTCGGCCAATTCGCTATTCGTGGCATCACTAGTCGAGACTCGGTTCGGGTGATCACCAAACTCTCTCAGAAACTGTTCATGTAGGCAGTTAGAACAGAAAGTAATTTCTATCTTCCTTTCATACCATCTTTTTGCCTCCATAAGGTTGCACAAAAATGAAAGCCACTTTTTTTTATGATTCACAAGCGAACGATTGACCACAACCACACCTGGTGGAAGGTGAAGATGTGTCTGATGATGAACCGCGTCCGCCCAACAAATGCCTATTCACTCTTCCCTTAAAGGTTAAAGTTCAAAGATCGTGGAAATATGCTCGCTGGAAACATATTCCACTCCTTAGCTGTTCGCATGAGGAATATAGAAGCGAATCTATTCGTGTGGATATAAGGAACGTCTACCACATGTGGTTGGTATCAGGCACGGCGTCTGGTTGTTTTATAATGAAATGGGGTTGGTGGATAGTATTCGTAAATAGAACAACAAAAAATCAATGATCCGTCTTGAGTGTCGCGTCGTGTGCTCCTAAATTGTATATACCGTGAAGATATTTAATTGGTTTGGGTACCTTGGCTACTGGATCAAGGTTTAGTGATATGTATACCGGCCAAGGTATTTCAATAATGTTTATTCTAAAAGCAATTATTTAAATGTAAATTCATTTAAATTGGTTGTACCTAAATACACCCGTATTTTGCTGAATTTAAAATTATCGGTATCAGCTTGAGTGTTGTACTGTTTCAGAAGTCTTAGCCAGCTTGGTCCTTTTTTTTTTGTAACCCGGGGGAAATCCCTAACGGACCTTCAGGGGGTAGAGAGGGCCACACGCCGATGTGTCAGACTTGCACCGGCTAAAACTCCCGGGGTGTTCCTTCTCCGCCTGCCAAGTGCCAAGGGCAAGGCTGAGCCATCTTCCTTCGCACCCGGCGAAGCCAGCCTGGTCCTAGCGAGGCAGCGATGCATTCTGAAATGCCTAGAATACCGATAGGCCTTCTCCAGTTGTGTCAGTTTCCCATCCTATTAGGTTAAGGGTTTGGACGAGAGGGCGCGTTTGTGCAAGCGCTAGCATTCACGCATTAAATAAATCCTGCGCATTTTTTTTTTACACTGGCTCGACATAGTGACTACAGAGTACCTGATGGTAAGTACAGTGTAGTCCAAAAACGAAAGCGACTATCAAAGGATGAAAATCCATTGATAGTCTACATCGTCATGTCGGCCCGCATATACCGCGACTGAAGGTCTCTAGGTATATGAGCTACTGGATATACACAAGCTGATCCCGGAACGCGACAAGCCAAAACTGGTCACTATGACGGGCTTTACACCCATGTACTGTGGTCGCGATCCAGACGGGCCCCGACGCCCTACCACCTCGCTGCAATTGACTGTTTCCGAATATATACATCAGCGAGTTCATCGTTGCCGAATGGCGCTGCCGTCCGTGTCTACTTGACGGACTTTGGAAACGTCACCAAAGCTGAAATACGCCAGGATTTCTTTACGTTTCAGTGACTTAGACATATATGCTATAGTTTGACCAAAATATCTCTACTGGTGTGAATTAACTAGCAGCTTTTGTTAAAGGCAATTTGTGGTCAAATTACAGATAGCAACCCCTTCCTATATTAATGCGGAGTGCAGTGTGGGGTGGGTTGGGTAATCGATGGTATCCGAGCAACGGATTGACAACAATGACGTCATTATGTCGTGAGGGTGTGGTGTTTGAAACGGGAGTAGTTTTTTTTACATTTTCAAAGAAATAGACAATAATATTAATAATACCGTCACGCTATCTCCCTTCCGGGGTGAACAATTTCTGGGAGTCGAAGCTGCTCGCGTTCGTAGGCTTTACCCTTGTTTCCCTACACGTGGCTACTGGGTGGTGCTAAACGAGCAGCAGCGAGGTGGTAGGGCGTCGGTGCCCGTCTGGATCGCGACCACATTGCATGGGTGTAAAACCCGTCATAGTGACCAGTTTTGGCTTGTCGCATTTCGGGATCTGCTTGTGTATATCCAGTAGCTCATATACCTAGAGACCTTCAGTCGTGGTATATGTGGGCCGACATGACGATGTAGACTATCAATGGATTTTCATCCTTTGATGGTCGCTTTCGTTTTTGGACTGCACTGTACTTACCGTCAGGTACTCTGTAGTCACTATGTCGAGCCAGTGTTATAAAAAGCAGAGATACATTAATGGATGTGTCCACTGTACGCGTATATGTCGTGCCCAACGTGACCAGTAGCGCAGCTGATCGCCGTTCTCACAGCGCTAGTACACAAGACAATATGGGCAAAAATTAACCTTAGATCATTTACCCTCTGATCGAAGCAAGGTCTCTGAGTTAACTTGTGCATATCTATTTGCAAGCGTAGGTGTGTGTGTTCTTGTGTGTGTATGTACATATCATTATCTATGATATTTTGAAATTAGCCTCTAAAGCAGTGTATATTCTATTATTATCTTCCTCGGTGTTTTCTGCGCGTTGACACAACAAATGGAGGCTCAGCTGGTCATGTAGCTTTTGCTGAACTGATTTCTCTTTGGCGTATCCCAGCATAGGGTATTTGTTTTTATTGTTTTCGATCTTGAGTAACCTATCCTGCTGTTTTGAATGTTATGTACCAAATAAATAATATAAGATAAGTCTTGGACTTATGCCGTTGCACAAAATGCACCCTCGTAGGCGGGATGATTTATAATAAAGATTGCGATACTTTGAGACAATGAGAAAAGTACTTACCGGTTGGCAGCGGTATTCAGGCACTTCATAAAATCACTCACTATGTGTATATTTGAGTATATGTGGTGTATGGTGTAAGTAAGGATTTGCGATGTGTACAGCGAGTAAGAAATAATTATATGCGATTATAAAGAAAACGGATGCGATGCAATGTTTGTGTTAAGAAGAAGTAAGTGAATGTTGTACGCCAGATGGCGTTTGGGTTTAGGTGCGTCTACATTTTAATTTGTAGTTCTGACGTTACGCCTTTTGGCGCGACTACTTTCTTTGTTTCATCCGGAATTGTATCCAGGCTTACACCGGGTACAGAGACTAAAGGAAGCTTTGTGCGTATTTGATTCGAGTCGTACGGGATAGTTATTGACGCGAGCTCTTGATATTGCGCCGGTTATTTTCGTATGAGAGCGACGGATGCGTGCGCGCATTCGTGTATTCGGGAGCGTCAGCAAAAATAACATTATTTTAATAATAATAATACATTAGTGGTTGTATCCACTTTGCGTTTACATGTCGTGCCCAACGTGACCAGTAGCGCAGCTGATCGCCGTTCTCGCAGCACTAGTACACACGACATCTCTATTAGATGTCATGCGGGCTTATTTAGGATGTTTTCCTTCTCCAAAGAACATATCGAGGTGTGAAAGACTGTTTGGTTTAAGCGACATTTTTTGGTGATATAGTAATATATATATATATATTTTGAAATCGGTAAAAAACGCTGATTCCAAAAACATATCGAGGGGTGAAAAGCTATTTTGTTTAAGTTACTTTTTTTGCCCATATAGTAATATATATATCCCCCTTCCGTTCCGAACGCCGAGCAGTTAGGACGTGTCGTACAATTCTCTGATTTTTGTATTCGTATAATACTACGATATAATCCTACTGAATTAAGAAACAAGAATAAGCCAGTCACTTATTATCCGTTTATTTGGAGGAGTCGTTTGTGAGTTGTGAATTTATTACTATCATTATAATAGACAAGGATAGCCTATTCATCTACTGCATGGTCAAACTGAGAAAGATAACCTATATTGCAACTCTCAAAACTGAACGGTTTTCAAAGTTTTATGTACATACCCTCCACGTTCGGGTGATATTTCTGAACAGGTGTCGTTTTATTGTATTGTAATTAAATACAATCAAGCCGTAACTAAAACTATTATTAGCCATGTCTAGTAAATCTAATTCTTCAGTATCTCCAAATAAGAAGTCTTCTGGTTCTCCTAAATTTGTAACGGAACCTACCTCCGAAGAAAAGGCGGGGGGACCCGCGACAAGAGGTAAAAGAAAGCGTGAGGATGAATATTTAGCTTTTATTAGCGAAATGAAGGAATTGTTATCATCCTGGCAGGTCAAGCAGGACAAGAAATTTGAAATTTTACAAAAAAGTATAGAGGATATCAAAGTGCAAAATAATGAAATTAGATCATCAGTAGAATTTATTTCCCAACAATATGATGAAATAAAAACAAAAATAGACAAGTTGGAAAGCGATTCTAAGTCTAATCTTGCCTACATTCAGATACTGGAAGAAAAAATTGAATATTTAGACCGTATTTCAAGAAAATCTTCCATTGAAATCAGAAATATTCCTATAAGCAAAGGTGAATCGAAAGAACATTTATTAAAAATGTTTATGAATGTTGGTTCATGTCTAAATGTGAATCTTCAACCCTTCGATGTCCGAGATATATACCGTATAACTCGGAAGCCTGGTACTTCCAGTAAAATTATAGTGGAGTTATCCAGTCTGTTTGTAAAAGATCAATTGTTGAAATCTCTAAAGTCCTACAACAAAAAAAACAGTGGAAATAAATTTAATACCAGCGACATAAAGATTAATGGCCCGCCTTGTCTCATCTTTATTTCAGAATATTTGACCTCTAAGATGAATAGATTACACTTTCTTTCTAGAGACTTTGCAAAGTCTAACGGGTATATCTTCTGCTGGACCATAAATGGCAAAATTTATATACGTGAAAAACAAGGCTCCCCGGCGATACGTATTGAAAATGAGAATGATTTAATCAAGTTAAAGAGAGATAAATGACTAATATTATTCTATAATTATTTATTGTTTTTTGTACCTATTATGCGAACTGTAATAGGTTACTTTAATCACTTTATGTTTTTTATAATGTACCAGTGTTGTTATGGAATATATTTATTATCTTACTTACTCCTTTTTACAGACGTGTCACACAACTATTGCTCACATACCACACACTGTATTACAAATGACCTACACTCACATTACGAATCATGTTTTTTGTTCTCATATATACACTTTTTCCCTTCTAAAAATTATTTATTGCTATTAATTAGATTGTTATATAAGTATTCTCAATCCCTTTGTATATTTTGCTTATACCTACAGTTTCTATTTTTTTGTAGCATACGCAGGATAACTAAACAAGCGCAGCGTCCTTGTGTAGCCATATTCATTTTGCATTTCTTTTATCGATTTTCCCATAACGATGATATTATTTTTGTATGGATATATATAACTTGTTTACTTTTTTCATATAATTATACTGATAATAAATTAAATTATACAGTTAATCGATCTAAAAATTATAACGACTTGAGTCAAATTATATTTTTAACTGTGGAATCGAGAGAGCTCATACTTATTTTGGATCATTATATATATTATATTATTGATATTATATGGCTGCTTTATTACAGTTGAATAATGATATAGAATCTATTTCTGAGTCCACTTTCTTCCAATGCAAACCAGAACAGTGCGGTATTTATATTGACCCAAATAATAATAAAACTCTTAATATATTGCATATGAATATACGCAGTATTGATTGTAATTTTGAAAATGCCAAAATTTTTATTTCTAAATTGCCAATAAACTGTGCAGTGGTCATATTTACCGAATGCTGGCTAAGCAAATCTCCAAATTTACCGATCCTTGAAGGCTACGTGAGCCATAAATCGAGTTTCCAAAACCAGAATGATGGTGTCATTATTTATGTACAGTCAAATTTGAACTTTAAAATACTTGAACCTATTTTTAAGGACGCAAGTTGTTTAATCTTTACTCTTAATCAAACTTTTGCTGTTGTAGCCTTATACAGATCCCCTGCTGTTAAGAATGCTGCGAACTTCCTTAATAGTTTGAATGAGACTTTGTTGTCACTGAATACATACAAAACTATTGCTATTATAGGCGATATTAATATTAACATTGCTCCTTTAAGTAATGAAGATGCAACGAGTGATTATTTAAACATTACAGCGTCTCATGGTATGCTCCCAGCTTATTTATCACCTACTCGTGAAAATAGTTGCCTGGACCACATTATTCTTAAATCAAATATGAATACAACTGCTCTCATTTTAGAAGCCTCTGTTACGGATCATTTCCCTATTATTCTTAGCACAACCTTTAAATCTAAAACAATTAAGCCAAAAAATATTAAGAAACGTATCGATGTATCTGCAGTGGTGGAAAGCCTAAAAGCTACTGATCTCTCTTTTGTCTCGAATCTAACTGATATTAATGAAGCTGTGGATGGTTTGGTTGCAACTATATCAAACATAATAAAATTACATACGGCTGAAATAAAAGTTCCACATAAGCGTGTAACGCTTAAGCCGTGGGTAACACAGGGTTTGTTGAGATGTATTCGTAATAGAGATAATCTTCATATGCAGGCTAAACGCTCTCCGGATAACATCGTTCTTAGAATTACTTATTCTCGCTATAGAAACTTTTGTAATAAATTGCTAAAAAAACTTAAAAATGACTATGAGATTAATGAACTCCGCAAAGCCAAAGGTGATGCTAAAACCACTTGGGATACTATAAAACGAATTACAAACATTCAACAAGTCCCAAATTCCTCTGTTAATCTTCTATGTTCACATATGTCTCCATATGATTCAATAAATATAATTAATAACTATTTCGCAAATATAGGATCTAGACTATCTGAAGACGTTCGGAGAAATAATCCAACTCGCAATTTTCTGACCAAAGCTAGAAATACCCCCTACTCTATGGTTCTATTAGACACGGATGAACAGGAATTGGATAGTATCATTATGAGTCTTCGTAGTCATAGTGCTGTTGGCTGGGATAACATTCCTACTACTGTTCTTAAAGCCTCAAGAAAGATTCTTCTCCAGCCACTTAAACTCATTTTTAACCGATGTTTTTCCTCTGGCATATTTCCGAATGCCTTTAAAAAGGCTATCGTTCACCCCGTTTACAAAAGTGGCGATAAAGACAATGTGTCTAACTACAGACCTATTTCAATTTTAACTGCTCTTTCTAAAGTCCTAGAGAAAATTCTTAATAATCGTCTTATTAGTTTTCTAAATAAAAACTCTTGCATATCAAAAAATCAGTATGGATTTCGTAAAGGCATTTCTACAGAACATGCTGTCTTAGGTTTGTCAAACACCATTGTAGATAATATTGATAAAGGATATAAAACAATCGGTATCTTTCTTGATATTTGTAAGGCATTTGACACCGTCTCTATTCCAATATTATTAAATAAAATGGAAAACCATGGCATACGCGGCTTGGTTTATGGCATCTTTAAGAACTATCTTACTGACCGAAAACAGACTGTTACTATAAGTGGTTTCAATAGCAAAGATGAAATGTTGACCTGCGGAGTTCCTCAAGGAAGTATTCTAGGTCCAACTCTATTTCTCTTGTACATAAATGATCTTTGTGAGCTCGATATTCCAAATTGTAATATTTACACTTATGCAGATGATACTGCTCTAATAATTCGAGGACAGACTTGGCATGAAACAAAATTGCTAGCAGAATCAGCTCTTTCTGTTGTTACAACATGGCTATCATCTAATCTTCTTACATTAAACGTTGACAAGACAAAATATGTCACCTTTGCTTCCTCAATCAGATACCTGCCAACTTCAGACAATTTTTCTGTGATTGCTCACTCTTGTAGCCACCCGCATATTAATAAATGTTCATGTCTCCCACTTTCAAGAACTACTTGTATAAAATACCTAGGTATATTAATTGATAATACTCTAAATTGGAAAACTCAAATTGTCTCTGTTACATCACGCATTAGAAAACTTATTTATGTTTTTAAAAAACTCAGAAATGTTGCTGCTGATGATGTTGTAAGAATGGTCTATTTTGCTCTCGCGCAGTCAATTATCTCGTATTGCATCACAGCTTGGGGTGGTGCCTGTACTAGTCATCTAATTCAACTGGAACGAGCGCAGAGAGCTGTTCTTAAAGTCATGTTTAAAAAACCGTTCTTATACCCAACAACACTACTGTATAATGAGACTAAAATCATGACTGTGAGACAGCTCTTTGTGCTCCAAACTATTGTTTTTAGGCATGACACTCAATCATTGGAGTTAGGCATTCTAAATAAACGTCTAGGGCTTACTGTCTGTAAAACTGAATTTCACCGCACCTCGGTCGCCTCTAGACACTTCAAAATTTTAAGCGCTCGATTTTACAACAAACTAAATGTAATTCTCAATATATATCCCCTTTCCCTTTATGAACTAAAAATCAAAGTCAAGGATTACTTGTTGCAGCTCGATTTTATACAAACTGAAAATCTTTTAAATGCTCATATATAATCTGCACTCACACACAACACTCTTTACTCACCCTTTTCTACACATAACACACCTATACACAACACGTCTGTATATTTTTGTATATTTTTCTAATAATTTGTATTCTCTGTAATGGTGGGCGCTGACGTCTGCGACACAGTCTCACGACTAGTGCAGGCGTCAACGTAAATTTAACTATACTATGTAAAATTTTTGATCCAATAAAATTATTATTATTATTATATATATATATATATATATATATATATATATATATATATATATATATACATATTTGGAATCAGTGTTTTTAACTGATTCCGAATGTATATATATATTACTATATCACCAAAAAATGTCGCTTAAACCAAATAGCCTTTCACCCCTCGATATGGTGTGTAAATTCGTACTTAATCTAGAAAAATCCAGATGTACGTGCCGGTATTTGAACTTACGACCACTGATATTGCTGCGTATTGATGCCGGTCTCTTATCCACTAGTCCACAACAGCGTATTAATATTAAAGGGATGTTTTAATAATTTTTAGTAATATTTTTAACATCTTTACTATCCTTTTGATTTGAAACTTGATTAAGCTAAAAAACGACGCTAAAAAGAGACAAACAAATCTATACCTGCTAGAGAATGAGATAAAATATAATATACAGCATTTCGTACTTCTCGATCTTTTCTTTGTACAGGTTTTTTTTATCTTAACTCGGCACTGCGACCACAGTACATTTGGTGGTAAGAAGTTGCAGTCCAAAAAACGACAAATTAAACGATCAACCTCATCAAAGAAATTTCACGTTTGATACACAAATAAGTAAGTCATCGTTAGTTTTAGTTCCTGAAACCTTTTTTTTTCTAACCTGGTGGAAATCCTCATGGATCACCAGCGCATCGTTTAGAGCCACCGTTCCTGTGTGTTGAACTCTTACCGACTAAAACCATCGGGATGCTCCTTCTCCCGTTTGCCGGGACTCAAATTGTCTTTTTTTTTTTATAACTTATAGGCGAACGCTTGACCTCAATCACACCTGGTGGAAGGTGAAGATGAGTCCGATGATGAACCGCGTCCGCCTAACAAATGCCTATTCACTCTTCTTTTAAAGACTCCCAGGTCATAAGATCGCGGAAATATGGCCGCTGGAAGCATATTCCACTCCTTAGCTGTTCGCATGATGAATGTAGAAGCGAATCTTCTCGCGCCGATATAAGGAACATCCACCACATACGGATGGTATCAGACACGATGTCTTGTGGTTTTGTGGTGGAATGGGGCTGGTGGAATGAAATAATGCAGTTCCTGAGAACACTCTCCACCGTGCAACCGGTAAAAGACCGCGAGGCAGGCAACTCTACGAAAAGGAAAGGAAAAGTATGGTGTTAAGCGCCATCTCCTATTTCGTTTTTACGAGTTTTCTTTATAGCAGTGTGAGGGAACATATAGTACACTGGTCACGTTTGGATATTAGGTGACGCACTTCCCCATGTGCGTGCCTAGTAGTGTCTAAAACTTAGGACACAAATCGACATCAACCGTTTTGTTGTTTCGTTAAGGATTAAAAAAAAATGTTTTAATTTTACAATTTTCATGCCGTCGGTACATGAACATATGCGTGTGAACGAGCGCAGTGGCGTCGCAGACGAACAAACAAACCAACAGAACCGTTGTGTATAAATACACGAGATCGGTACGTCAAGAGTATTTTTGTCTCGATGTTGTTTTTGCTAGAAATGGCTAACTGGTTAAGGCGGAAGCAATTAATTTTTTTCATATTATTATTAAAACTTATCATCACGCTACACCCCTTTCGAGGTGAGCAGCATCAGTGGCTGTATCCCCTATGCGTTTACACATCGTGCCCAATGTTACTGGTCACGTAGATGATTGCCGATCTCAGGGCACTAATACATACCCTATAGGTCCACCCTGATGCAACTTTGAGTTTCTTTCAGCGTTTCTTCTCGATGTAGTCGCTTCCGGAACGCTAGTAGATTACTGATAGGTTTCTTTTTTTTTAGACTGGCTCGACATAGTGACTACAGAGTACCTGATGGTAAGTACAGTGTAGTCCAAAAACGAAAGAGACCATCAAAGGATGAAAATCCGTTGATAGTCTACATCGTCATGTCGGCCCACATATACCACGACTGAAGGTCTCTAGGTATATGAGCTACTGGATATACACAAGCTGATCACGAAACGCGACAAGCCGAAACTAGTCACTATGACGGGCTTTAAACCCATGTACTGTGGTCGCGATCCAGACGGGCACCGACGCCCTACCACCTCGCTGCTGCTCGTTTAGCACCACCCAGGAGTCACGTGTAGGGAAACTAAGGTAAAGTCAACGGACGCGAGCAGCTTCGACTCCCAACGTTTCTCGCTTTTTTCTTTTTCTTCTTTCCCTGGTTCGCCTCGTAAGTCGGGGTCCATACCCCCTACGTTTCCACCCAACCCATATCTCCCTGCCAGAGCACCTTAAGAGCTCGCCCCTCTCTCCCGGTGTAATTGTAAAGGCCTTTCACAGTGACGTGCATAGGATATTTGAACAGGTTAGGCAGAATTCGCGTAATTAATTTAAATATTATATTGCTTTCATAGGAAAGATAAATAGCGGGAATATAGAATATATATGAATAATAATGTGGTTCCTTTTGTTGTTTAACTTTAAGCAATTTATTCCAGACTTATTTATCGTCAGGGCATGCAATGCTTTCAAGCATCTATGGAATGAACGCTACTGGCCTTTCACGGGTAATAGCATAATGTCATGTAAAAAAAAAAGTGCCCTGTAGGTTTGATTCCATTTAACGTACACTTTTGAATACGTTGTCTTAGAAGTATGATTTGATATTAAACTTAACGTGATAATTTCACGCGTTCCTGAGAAAATGGATCTTGACATACACACAGATGGACAGCAAAGTGACCCCTTTTTTTGACTCAGTGGAAATCTGCATGGACCGTCAGGACAGTTGTGTAAAACGCTGTCCGTGTGTGTTGGACTTTTGCCGTCTAAAACCACCAGGGTGCTCCTTCTCCCGTCTACGGAGTGCTCAGGGAAAGCCAAGGCAAGTTTCCTCATTCAAATCGGGAATTTTGGGTCTTTTTCCGGCCTCATTATAGAAGGGGTGATGTAGGGAGCCACCCCTCGCTCGCCTCGTCTTTTAGAGCGAGGTTTCGTGAGAATGTCTCACTCCGACGTCCCTATTCGTTTTTCGACGTCTGTATAATGAGACTAAAATCATAACTGTGAGACAGCTTGTGTGCTCCAAACTATTGTTTTTAGGCATGACACTCAATCATTGGATTTGGGCATTCTAAATAAACGTCTAGGGCTTACTGTCTGTAAAACTGAATTTCACCGCACCTCGGTCGCCTCTAGACACTTCAAAATTTTAAGCGCTCGATTTTACAACAAACTAAATGTAATTCTCAATATCTATCCCCTTATAGACCATTTATCGAGGAAGGCTTTAGGCTATATAACATCACTATACAATTCTTAGGAGCGAGGAAATAATGGAAAATGTGAAAAAAACGGGGAGAATATTATTCATCCTTGAGGGCTTCCATTGCGTGCGCTGCAAAAACGGTTCAAGATATCAAAAATATATGTATGAAAGAATTATTCCTCTTGAAATGATCTAAAAAAATGTCCGCGACAGTATATGTCTATCTTTTAAGATTAAGTCACTAGAACCGTTTTTATGGTAAACAAATTTGGTCGAAGTAATGCATTATCTGTTAAGAGTTGTATCAACGTAATAATATTAATCTTTATCCAAATAAATGTGTTGTTGACTAAGAGTATTTAATTGCGAACAAAATTGTCTTTGGCATCACTTAATTTCAATGAACATCTTAGAAGATATTACAAAACCTTATATAGCAAAACAACGTTTGCCGGATCAGCTTGTGCTTATATATAATCTGCACTCACACACAACACTCTTTACTCACCCTTTTCTACACATAACACACCTACACACAACACGTCTGTATATTTTTATATATTTTTGTAATTATTTGTATCCTCTGTAATGGCGGGCGCTGACGCCTGCGATACAGTCTCACGACTAGTGCAGGCGTCAACGTAAATTAAATTATATAATTTAAATTTTTGATCCAATAAAATTATTATTATTATTAATTTAGTAAAGAGGCGGTTGGGCTGGGGAGATAGAGATAAAGATTGTCTCTCTCGCTCTGTTTGGGCTGCCTCAGTTACGGCTAGTATACTCCTACAAAATTTGCAAGCTGCCTTCTATGCACTCTCGCCGCAAAACATTTGTGAGATTAGCATGTGTTGCGCCGACTCATCGAGGCCAACAAAGTGACCATTATAACGGTTCCGTTCTCCCTTAAGATATACTGAACCTAAAAAAGTGAGTTATATATGAAATCCTCCATTTTTAAGATAAAATTTTATAATACTCATGGGTCATCCACAAACGGTCGTTTCGAATTACGTAATGCCACGAATAGTCCCAGAGAATGAAACACCTTGCCCTATGAAAATTAAATAAAAAAAAAACAAGACACCTACGACTCACATAGATTGTTTTTGTTGCAGTGCGAGCGAGATAGCTGAAGAAAGCAGCAAGTGTGAGCGAGACGTGCGGTGTCCACTCGGAAACCGGTTAAAGGATTTGAAGGAAGAATTTTTTCCTACGCGTCTACAACTTAAAAATTTTATTAAAAAATATATAGAAAAAGACTAAACGAGTTTAAATTATAAAGAGAAAAAGTTTTGTAATCGTGTGTGATGCTAGTTTTTGAAATTCGAGTGTAGTTCGAATTGTTTTTTCAAGATGGCCGCGATTGCCGCGCTTTTTGGACTTCTAATGGCCGCTGTCGCCTCAGGTATGTGTTAATTTTAGACAATTTAATAAACTATCCGTATTTGTCCTGTACACATAAGTCAAACGTAAAAAGGTAAAATCAGTTTTATAATTGGAAATGCTTGTAGTTTTTTAACCGACTTTAAAAAGAAGGCTCTGTATACGGCTGTATGTATTTATTTTATGTATGTTCCTATAACTCCGCCATTTATTTACCGATTTGGATTTTTTTTATTCAATAGCGTATATCATATGGTACAGTTCTGATAAAGGTTTTCCGAGATACAGGCTAGAACTCTTGGACTAACATTTTTTTTGTTGACCCGGTGGAAATCCCTTCGGACCGTTAGGGGTTTGGTGAGAGACCCCGGGGTGCCAACTCTATCCCCTCTTCACCTTCGCCGGGCCTGGGTATCCGTATACATTCTACGGACTCGGCGAGCGACTGACCTTGACAGGCCTCCTCTCTAGGAGGGGTCAGTTGTTACCCCTCACTACCTCTCAATGCGGCGACATGTGTCACGTGCGACGCCTTGCCCTCTCTGCCGGACGGCGGACACCCTCAACGTCCACCGCCCGGCCTGTGTCAGGAGGGGAGCGCGCCCCACTCTTGAACTAACAGCAGCACAATCGTTTTCCTTCTATATCTCTGTTGCGCGTAGACCGATTCTGCTGATTTTTTTTATTACCACGTTTTTTTAATTGTGTTTTTTTAACTCGTGATATAATTGATTACTCTGGCATATTGCGAACCGTACTTTTGCCTGCTGGTACTGCTTTATTTGTTTAAAGTTGTAAGGTGATTGCCCGTACTGCAATGTGACCACAGTACACAAGTGTAAAGCCCGTCATAGTGACTAGTTTCGGCTTGTTGCGTTTGGGATCAGCTTGTGTATATCCTGTAACTCATATACCTAGAGACCTTCCATCGTGGTATATGTGGGCCGGCATGACGATGGCCGCTGTCAACAGATTTTTCTTTCTTGGTGCTCTTTGCCGTTTTCGGACTATATTATTTTTTCCACCAGGTGCCACGAAGTCACTTTGTCGAGACAGTATTAGAATTTTTTTTTTGCCATTGATCTTCCCCCAGGTCTGAGTGATGTCAAGCATTTACGTATAGATTATAAAAAAAGAGTAACGAGAATCCACTGTAGTAGTATAAAACTGAACAGATGCTAGTTCCCTTGCCAGTTTCTTTAATAAAAAAAAGAAAATATAACTGTCATCGACAAAACCATAAACAATGTTTTCTACCAAACGCCTTTTTAGGGATCTGTACCTCAAAAAAAGGAAATCTTATAAGATCAATTTGTTATCCCTCTGTCTGTCAAGACATTTTATCTCAGGAATGCCTGGATGAATCCAGATGAATTTAATATCATTCTTTAATACTCAGGAATGCGATCCCTTGTAGCTTTGAAAAAATCAAATTTCTAAGTCCACACAATTAGATGACACCGTCATTTATGTCGCATAATCCACAGTTTTGAAATTTGATAAAAAACTACTGAATTATGTAACTGTCGCTGTGGTGGTCTAGTGGATAAGAGACCAGTAGCCATGTGCATCGATGGGAGTGGTCATAGGTTCTAATCTCAGCAAATGCCTCTGAATTTTCTAGATTAAGTACGAGTTTAGGCACGAAAACTTCGTAAGAAAACCCGCACGGCATCTAATAGAAATGTCATGTGTACTAGTGCTGTGAGAACGGCGATCAGCTGCGCCACTGGTCACGTTGGGCACGACATATAAAAGCGCCAAAAGAACACTACCACTAATGTATCTCTGTTTATCTTATATAGCTGTCCCGGCAGACCTCGTTCTGCCATATTTCTCTAAAACAAAGTCACATTGTTTTTTTAATGTTAATAGATTCCCCGTCAGATTTCATTCTGCCAAAACTTATTGGCCTGTCGGTTGTTTTTTGAAAATAGTTTGAAGGAACCTGGCCTTAATGCTATATGTATAAAAATTGACAAATATTGACATTAATATTTATACGTCACTCAATTGTTTTGCCTTCCCGGGACCCGTCCACTAACATTTAAACTTTATGGTGTTAAAGTTCAAATTGACTTTTAAATATGATTAAGAATTTTTTGTATAAGAATATAGAAAAGTGTCGCTTTTAGACTTTTTCAGACATTTTTTTTAAATTTTTCTCTCCGTAATAACCTGCCCTAGACTTCAACAAACACAACAAAAAAGAAATCAGCCAAATCGGTTCAGCCGTTTTGTAATATCTTCTAAGATGTTCATTGAAATTAAGTGATGTCAAAGACAGTTTTGTTCACAATTAATACTCTTAATCAACAACACATTTATTTGGATAAAGATTAATATTATTACGTTGATACAACTCTTAACAAATAATGCATTAATTTTGACCAAATTTGTTTACCATAAAAACGGTTCTAGTGACTTAATCTTAAAAGATAGACATATACTGTCGCGGACATTTTTTTAGATCATTTCAAGAGGAATAATTCTTTCTTACATATATTTTTGATATCTTGAACCGTTTTTGCAGCGCACGCAATGGAAGCCCTCAAGAATGAATAATTTTGCCCGTTTTTTTCACATTTTCCATTATTTCTTCGCTCCTAATAATTGCATCGTGATGTTATATAGCCTATAGCCTTCCTCGATAAATGATCTATTCAACACAAAAATAATTTTTCAATTCGAACCAGTAGTTCCTGAGATTAGCGCGTTCAAACAAACAAACAAACAAACAAACAAACAAACAAACTCTTCAGCTTTATAATATTAGTATAGATATAAAAATGAATCGCTAAATGTCTTGATAAGCGCGAAACTCGAGAACGGCTGAACCGATTTGGCTGTTTTTTTTTTTTTTTGTTTGATGAAGTCTGAGGAAGGTTATTACGGAGAGAAAAATTTTAAAAATTCCCTGCAACTGTCTAAGTTAACACTTTTCTGTATTCTCATACAAAAAATTCGTTATAAGTCATTTTGAACTTTAACACAATACCATAAAATTTAAGTGTTAGTGGACGGGTTCCGGGAAAACAATTATTGAGTGACGTATAAATATTAATGTCAATATTTGTCAATTTTTATACGTATAGCATTAAGGCCAGGCTCCTTCAAACAATTTTCAAAAAATCTGACGGGGAAGCTATTAACATTAAAAAAAACAATGTGCCTTTGTTTTAGAGAAATAGGACAGAACAAGGTCTGCCGGGACAGCTAGTATTAAATACAAATACTATATATGTATATATATATGCAAATAGTGAATACTTTCTGTTGAAAAAGAATAATGATATTTTGCAAAGAATATGTCTTGTAGCATACTCGTAACTTTAGAAGACAATCCAAAAAAAGGTTTTCTTTTAGTTGTATCATAAAGACAATTGAGTACAAGAGTATATGCCTATACTGACAAATTTGTACGGAACCTTCGGTGTGCGACTGTCTCGCACTTGGACGGTGTTTTACCGTCACAGACAACTCACTCGTCGCGTTTACGGCGCAAGTTAAACACAGGAGTTACGTAAACATTTCTTTAACAATAAACGCACAGATATATACAGGATGTTTGTCTGCGGATTAACTTAATGGTTACTTTTTTTTTCGAAGTTAGAAATTTTCGTTGGCTTGGGAAGGTTTTTGTTCACCGGGCGAGTGAGCGGGCACTAAACATGCTTAGCTAGCGAGTTATTGTTTATTGCACGAAAAGATTCGCTTCTACATTCATCATGCGAACGGCTAAGGCGCGGAATATGCATCCAGCGGCCATATTTCCGCGATCTTATGACCTGGGAAACTTTAAGAGAAGAGTGAATAGGCATTTGTTGGGCTGACGCGGTTCATCATCGGACTCATCTTCACTTTCCACCAGGTGTGATTGAGGTCAAGCGTTCGCCTATAAATAATAATAATTGATTGAGAGCAAAGAAAAATCTATCGATAGTTGTGGCGGTCATGCTGGCCTGCACACATATCTCTTCACGCTTCCTTTAAAGGACCCATTAGCATACAACGGTCAGAAAACGCTCGTCGGGAGACCATTCCACGTCTGACGCAGCCTTTAATTTCTTTCGGCGTTTCTACTCAAATTCGTCGCTTTCGAAATGCTAGTCCGTTAGGATCGTTTCCTTGCTGGCCGCTCACGTCGAGGTTCGTACCCAATTCACAAATCGCTTTAATTATTATTACCCGGTGAATGTGTAAGGAGTTTTATTTTAAAGAATATTACACAATTCTGACAAAAGTAAGATTTAGTATTTTTTTGTTCTAGCTTGGATATGTATTAGTATTTTATCGACTCCAGAGTAAAAAAATTAAATTTGTAAACCTTTTGGATATACATAACTCAAAAAAGTACAGTACCAAGAGTGTAATAGGGTTTTAGGGCGGCTTGCACTAACAAATTAAATCTTTTTTTTTTTAATTTATTCTTTATTAGGGGCTTTTAACTTACGTCATATCAGCCCCATCGTAGCCTAACAAATAGAAATAACACCTTTCATACCTCACCTTTCATACAGTTTCCATAGCATTTCGGCAGTTGCTTTAGTGGGCACCGCCAAAATGCTATGGAACATACCAACATCCAATCTATTTAATTTCAATTCACATATAACATCCTTTCTTACATTAGCGTTCTGGACACACTCAATCAGGACATGCTGAATATCGTCTATAATTCCGCACTCAGGACACATTGCAAATCAAATCTAGTTTAGAGTTATATAAAATGCTATTTAACGCTGATCTGTACTTATTGTACTGCACTAAATCAAAATCAAGTTGTAATGACTCTTAAACTAAAATCATCATTAAGATGGAATCAAACCAATTCAATTAATTAGCGTTTTATAGAAGCTTAAACTAGATTAATTATTTAGTGCAAGCCGCTCTTAAAAATTTGTAAAATTGAATCACGCTGTATATTAACGTAGAATGGGCAGGCCGGCATGTGTAACAGGTTACAGCGGCCATGACAGTGAGGTAGGTCTGCTTGTGGAAACAATATGTAAACTATTTTACAACCTGAAACTATTTTTTTATTCCGAGTTTGTATCTCTTGACGCCATTGTATGGGGACTTATTTGGAGTCCCGCACATAATTTTCACCTCTAATTAAATTTAATTATCTTTGATTTAATTTTTTGCGAGGTGGTAGGGCGTCGGTGCCCGTTTGGATCGCGACCACAGTACATGGGTGTGAAGCCCGTCATAGTGACCAGTTTCGGCTTGTCGCGTTTCGGGATCAGCTTGTGTATATCCAGTAGCTCATATACCTAGAGACCTTCAGTCGCGGTATATGTGGGCCGACATGACGATGTAGACTATCAATGGATTTTCATCCTTTGACAGTCGCTTTCGTTTTTGGACTACACTGTACTTACCATCAGGTACTCTGTAGTCACTATGTCGAGCCAGTGTAAAAAAAAACCTCTGTGTTTCGCTAAATTGAACCAGCTTTGCGGAACTTGATAAAAAAACGTCGTGCAAAAATGGCAATGACTGCCAAGGGATGGAAACCTGTTGACGGTCGCCGTTATTGGCCCACATACCACGACGGAAGGTCTCTAAGAAGCGAGTTTCTATGACGGTTTTTACACATGTATTCTCTAGTCACGATCTATTTAGGGCAATCACCACCACCGACGCCCTACCACCTCGCTGCTGCTTGTTTAGCACCACCCAGGAGTCACGTGTAGGGAAACTAGGGTAAAGCATACGAACGCGAGCAACTTCGATTCCCAAAAAAAAATAGTCCATAAAAGTCCTCGAGTGGAGACTACGTACGTACTGATAAGCGCAGTGTGGGACATCCACCTTCAAGATGGGTAGACGACCTGATCCAAATCGCAGGATAACGGTGGAAGCAAGGCGCTTCGGATCGTTCCTGGAAAACATTAGGGGAGGTCTATGGTTGGAGCTATAATGGCGTTGATGATTACTTTGAGCATGTCTAACAGGGCGTGAAGCTCGCCCATTCAAGTCATCGAATCATCAAATGATTCTTGAATACCGGTTAATCATGCAATAAGAATCTTTTCAAGCAGACATTTTAGAAAGTTCACTCCACGAATCCGGGCCGTTTGATTTTATCTCGCTTCGTTTGGAGAATGCAAAATGATTGAGTCATCAATGATCATAGCGTTGAAGTTACAAGACGTGGGAAAACACGTGGCTTTGCTTGATATTAATACATAGAAAACAGAGTCCCCACCGCGATATATTCAAAAATCCCTGAACGGATTTTCATGTGGTTTTCACCAATAGAAAAAGGAACGCTTTATTGTGTAATTAGTTAACGTTTTGTGTAAATTGGTAATATGACGATAATTATTTACAATGTCGAAAACAGTCAAAACGCTGCCTTATTTCTTTGAGATATATCAAATCAATAAAGGAGGGAGGGAAGGAAGAGAGAAGCCAGGAGAGGGAAAGGAGAGTAGGCTAACAGCACATTGTGTTACAAAATTGAGATTTATAAACGCGACTTTAAGTTTGCTTAGATCTTACTAAAACACTACAATGTATATTACTTAATGAATGTCAAAGGATTTAGTAAGTCACCGATTTTTGTCAACATGGAGTTAGCTCTGCGAATACTATGGCTATACTCAAGTTCCTATTACACATTCAGTTTTTTGTCAAAACGATTTTTTTAAAAACTTTGCTAAGCAAATATGAAATAGCGTCTACAAGTCTCAGCCTAACAAACAAAGCGATTTATATCGTGACTCACTCTATATAAAACTGCAATGCTATCGGGCTTAGTCAACAAAATCGATTACACTCTGACTCATCCCTATTATAATGGCCTCAGTCACCAATACGGCACTAAATATAATGACTTAAACCTTCGTTTTAAATTCACTTCGTGATTTATCATGAGTTTTTTGCAATATTACCAAAAAAATTATTATTAGCTAGTTTTTTCGCACTGTAAAATTAAACGCCTTCTTCTCCCTTTTTTTTTAATTATTTCCTGTCGGACGCTTGAAACGCTTCAATCACACCTGGTGGAAGGTGATGATGAGCTTGACGATATACCGCGTCCACTCAACAAATGTCTATTTACTGTTCTCTTAAAGGCTCCCAAGTCATACGATCGTAGAATATGCTCGCCGGAAGCACATTCCACTCCTTAGCCGTTCGCATGAGAAATATAGAAGCGAATCTCTTCGTGCGGATATAAGGAACGTCCACCACATACGGATGGTATCCGACACGGCGTCTAGTGGTTTTATGATTAAATAGGGCTGGTAGGATTAAGGAATGTAGTTCCTGAGAACACTCTCCATTGTGCAACCGGTAAAAGACCGCGAGGCAGGCAACTCTACGTTGATGTTCGATGTTCTGCATTGTAGCATCCGTCAAAGACTTAGCCAGTACAGTCAGAAGATACTATGTCCGTTTATGCCATTTTCACAAAAGAATAATGACGTATAGGGAACTTCCAGTGGACCTGATATAATAAAATTTGCCAAGAAGCAAGGTTTATAACACACGTATAGAACAAAAACCCGTAAATTTGTAGTTAAATTAAAAAAAAAATGGTTTTTGTGATTATAAATGTATTTACAGTTGGTAAAAGCACCGCGACCAATATTAATGTATGAGGACAGCTGTTTGCCAAAGGCGAAGTTAACTTTGCCCTGAAATCCGGTGTATTTTACGTTAGAGAAGAGTACTTTACTGGTTTTTTTAAACGGAGCCTTCGGTGCTCGAGTTCGACTCCCACTTAGCTCGTTTTATTTCTGTATATACGAGAGTATATACTTTCTCATCTCTAATTTTGGTGAGCCGTGTCTTGCTAATAGATTATGCGGAAAAAAATTACGTTGGCAGTAATTAAAATTGCCGGCGTGGTCGAAATTACGTCGCCCGGTACTTATTAATGCAAATGTACACGATTTATCTTGAAACGTCGCTTTCCTGGAAGTTAGCGTTTCCGTTATCGAATACGATACGTCATATTTCCTTATAAGGTTACCGTACGTCAAATGACACCTTTAACTTATACGTGAGCCTTTTTTTATATACACTGGCTCGACATAATGATTACAGTGCATCTGATGGTAAGTACAGTGCAGTCAAAAAACTAAAGCGACCATCAAAGTATCAAAATTCATTGATAGTTTACATCGTCATGTCGGCCCACATATACCACGACTGAAGGTCTCTAGGTATATGAGCCACTGGATATACACAAGCTGATCCCGAAACGCGACAGGCCAGAGCGAGTCACTATGACAGTGCATACACTTGTATACCGTGGTCATGACCCTGTTCGGAACCATTGTTAAGCTTCTATAGTCAAAGGCTATGCTTCTATAATCACAGATTTCGCCAAGGCTACTGATATATATATATATATATATATATATACGCGAGTATAAACGCCTTCTTCTTTGCCTCTTACTCAGACCCGTTAATTTTCTATGTCGAGGCATAATAAACGTAGAAAAAACTTTTATAAAATTATTGAAAGCAAGAAGAGAAAAATTTTAATAGCCGCCACAATAATAAAAAATTTATAGAAATCTTTGAACCAGCAATAACAAATAAACCTTTTTTACTTATATGATATTGTTAATTCAGTTTACCGCTACACAACTTTCTTTTGTATTGAGATTTTACATTTGTATATTGAGCGAGCGGTATTTCACTAAAATATTTATTGTAATAAATGAATTCCGTTACAATTTAAAGCACAAATATCTATTATAGGTTATGTTTGGCATTCAGTAACTATAACAAACAAACACACTGACATATGTGATTATAGACAAATAATATTATCTATTCTCAATTTGACCACAGGCTTTAACCATAAACAAAAGAGTATGTGTGCCTGTGTATAATGTTTTTTTTTATTGATTTATTATTTTTTTTATGCATTATTTTTTATAAAATATTAAACTTCTCTGCACTCCTTCTCTATATAAATTATAAGCATGCTAAAAGTTATACTCCTCCGTTTGCGCAATTTTCGTAAAAAGAGGTATAAAGTTTTTGCTTCACGTATTAATATATAGATTTGTATGTTGCATAGACGGGCAAAATGTAATCAGATTAATGAAAAACGATTACGATTATATATTGCGTTTTCCATCGTTAATATGACTGCATTTTGCTCATCTATGTTTAAATAGATCCTCAATTACATATACATTTATGGCTCCTTAATGTTTTAAAGGAATTTAATCATGATTACAGAGCAATAAAATCAAAATAGCGACTACATTTCGTTAATCATTAATCAGATTACATTTTGCCCATCTCTTGTATGTTTGATTTATTAACGTCAAGAAACGTTTTTTTTTTTCTCTTTTTCAAGGCGTGACGGTTTAGCGTTGTCAGTAACCTCTAAACGAGTAAATTCCGGCATTGTGACTCTTATTTTGTAATTCACACATATTATATATAAACACCAGTGTCATAATTTATTATTCCGCCGTGTCGTGTGCTACAATGAAATCGCGCCCAATACGTGTAGACTTGCGAGTCCGTTCCGGCCGCGTCGTGAGCACGTACTCCAACTTTTTCATTCACGACCCACTGGACGCTGCGTTTTATTTTCAAACTCATTGAAAAATTAAAAATACTTTTCCATTTGCTACATTTTTTTTCTAATCCGATCGATACGTGATTCGATTTCGAATGCTTTTTACAATTACGGCTCTAACTTCATTTCGCCTTCGATCATAAATTGACTGCGCGCCGTGCGGGCTTCCACCATTATGTGGTTGACATTCCAGCTGCTTGCACGAAGCGATTCGCCTTCTTTTTTAGTTGTGAACCGCCAAGGAGGGGAATTCACTTCCTGCGTCTGTTTTACCAACATCTTACGAGATGTGTATCTTCAATCGACTAGTGAACCGGTATTTGTTGGGTGAGCGCGCTTCATCGACCTCATCTTAACTTTCCATCAGGTGAGATTGAGGTCAAGCACAAGCCTGTGAGTAATAAAAAAAAGGTTGAGATAAAAAACAGCACTTTATATTTGCTTAGACAAAAATATGACAATTTATATTACTCAATTAATGCCAAAAGGATGATGATATTAAAGACCGATTTCGACCTTGACGACGTTACCAAATCACAAATAGGCGCGGGTTGCAGTTGTTTTCCGCGAAGTTGACTTCGCTAATGAATATATTTGAAATCAGTTAATTGCGCAGGATATATTTGATGCGTGAATGCTAACGCTTGCACAAACGCGCCCTCTATTCCAAACCTCTCTTAACCTTATGGAACGGGGAATCGACACAACTAGAGAGAGGCAGGATTAGTGATGAAAATGCCCGGGAATTTCCCCAAAGTGCCCAGCACATTCGCGAACATTTCGTAAATTCCCGGGGATATTCCCAAGCAAGTTTTGGGCACTTTGGGAAAATTCCCGGGCATTTTCATCACTAGGCAGGATGCAGTGTCTGAGTACTGTACCTGACTCTATCAGCACCCTAGGTCTTTCACAATGCTTTGCTAGAATCTTTGAGTAGACTGCGTTGCAATATACATATGTTTGCTCATATTTAAAAAGCAGCGCCAACTGTGAAGTACGTTATATTTTACAATGGCGGACAAACGAGTTGAAATTGCCTCAATTTGTCGCAGGATAAATTTACG
The DNA here is from genome assembly GCA_036320925.1 of Automeris io. Classification (NCBI taxonomy): domain Eukaryota; kingdom Metazoa; phylum Arthropoda; class Insecta; order Lepidoptera; family Saturniidae; genus Automeris; species Automeris io. The sequence goes on along the minus strand of JAUDJH010000031.1, from coordinate 5,013,679 downwards.
GCAACCGTTGAGATTTTCATCAGTACTCATTGTTGGTTAATAGGGATGAGGATATGTCGATATTTAACCCTTTTCAAACTTTTTCATTTAATATTTTTACTCTGTGTTAGTTAAATGACGGCGCTATTGTCAATTATTATGGGCAACACATTCAACCTTGGTTCTTTTATATGAAGTCGCTCGCATTGCTCTTAGACATTATTTGCTCAGTAACGGTTTTCCGGTGCACGTGTTGCAAAGTAATCGTTTACAGTGTTCATTTTATATGATCCTTTTGTTAAATTACAATACTTAATTAGCTAACCATTCGATACTTAATTAAGTTGTTAAAAGAAAGTTGTAGCATGCACTCTGCCGGTCCACTCTCGCGGACGGCGCAATGTTGGTAGGGATCGCTTGCGCACTGTCCGCGGTGGACGGTAGGAGGGAGATGGTGTGACTGCTCTGGATCGACCGCGCGCCATACATACGTCGGACACTGATTATTGCTATTTTTATGTAATTTTATGGTGTTAATTGAAGTATCGTGCAATAAACGTATTTATGGTGAACTCTATTGTGTTTTACTGCCTCTCAAACGTTAGAAAGTAAAAAAAATCATATGGATTGTGAATTAGCTGCTAATGTATCTTTGCTCACGCTGTAAAAGATATAGCGTAACGAAATATTATTATTAACTCTTAGAACATAACTATTCGCCAAAAATAGATGCAAATTTTATCGTATGTACATAACGTAAATAATATATCGATAAAACTATCGACTTTTCCCTTCACTATTCAATTACGTCTGAAACTAAACTTTATTAGGAACTCAAATGTGCCTGTATTAAGACTTTAGTACTTTAGTTATTTAATTTAACTTTAAAGACAAATTTAGGCGCTGTATTTTCTCTGGATTATGACATGGAACTAACACTCAGACGCAGCCTTGAGTTTCTTTCGGCGTCTCTTCTCAAGGCAGTCGCTTCCGAAACGCTAGAAGATCACCGTTAGGCTCATTCACTGGCGGGCCGGCCAACTCGAAGTCATTACCCATAGGGATGTCTTTGCGTTGCCACCTAACCCATAAAACACTGGCTGAGCACCCTTTTTTTTTGGTAACCCGGGGGAAATTCCTAACAGACCTTCAGGGGAGCAATGAGATCCGCCCCCCGGTGTGTCGGACTTGCACCGGCTAAAACCTCCGGGGTGTTCCTTCTCCCGCCTGCCGAGTGCCAAGGGCAAGGCTGAGCCATCTTCCTCGGCACTGGCTGAGCACCCTAAGTGTCTGCCCTCTTGCCCGGTGTAGCTGTGAAGGTCGTTCCCGGCCATCAGCATATAGTCCTGTTGAAAAAATAGGAACTCTTTAAAATAGGAGCGAATAATGTTCGTATAGGTGCTTTGTAAGGTGTTGGGACGATTGTCAAAACTGGGTCGTGACCGCAGTACACGAGTGTAAACAACGTAGTGGTACATATGGGCCGACATAGTGATGGCGACTGTTCCTAGGGTGTTATGGCCGTTCTTTGCCTTCACTATAATTTCCATCAGGTGCAATATAGTTAAATTCACGAGCCAGTATTAAAAAAAAACTAATCAGCTCATATTAGTGTATTTTGTGAGTATCCAGACTCGCAGCCAGGAACAGTGTCGCAATTAGGAACGCTAGGAACTGCGCCAATATTAAATACTACTAATACTTACTACTTACTACTAAACGTACTAATATTATAAATACGAAAGTTTGTGAATATATTTGTTATTCTTTCACGATAAAACTACTGGACGGGCTTGCATGAGACTGCCACAGTAATGTAATTATACAGCGGAATAACATATAGGCCACAATTTGCAATAATTTCATGTAATTTTGGTCGTAATATAACGATACATGTCAATTAAGTCGGAAAAAATCTGGCCTCTGAGAGCTATCTTGGCGTACACTGCCTAAACCATTGGAGTTACACAAAGATGATGTACCGTAGGATTGTTTGTCTTGAATAGTTATAAATAAAAGTCCGCGACAGCATATATATACCTTGTACGTGGAAGCCACTATGACCAAAATTGTGTATTATAATACAGAAGATATTCACTAGAAATAGTTTATATGGCAGAACAACATTTGCCGGGTCAGCTAGTTAAATATAACCGTGATTTCATCATATTTTACAAATACTAATAAAGATAAATATCATAATATAAAATAATGGGCATTTTAAAAATACACAAAATTGATTTTTTATGGTAGCCTCACCTTTATAGTAGCACAGGATAGATGTATACAGTAGGTAAACGTTGTCCAAGGAATTTAAAAAGCGGACAAAGTGGACATCACAATTGGAATATTTTATAATTCATGCACATATGTATATTGCACTTATTCTAGAAGGTCCAGGTCAGGCTCTTGATGGAATACTGTTCGCATCTTTGGGATGGTTCCATGCAAGACGTTGCTGAACATCTTGGACAGCTCCAATTACGCAGAGATATTGCCTCACTCAGTGTTTTCTACCGTCTGTATCAGGGCGAGTTTTCTAAAGAGATATTTAACCTTGTTCCATCCTCTTTCATACATAACAAAACCATGCGCTCGGGTTCGCAGAGTCAAGGCTATACGGTAACCATAGATGGGCAAAATGTAATCAGATTACTGAAAAACGATTACGAATACATTTTGCGTTTTTCATCATTACTATGACTGCATTTTGATCATATATGTTTTTAACACTATGGAATCCTCAATTGCATACACATTTATGACTCCTTAATCTTTTGAATAGATTTAATCATGATTACAGAGCAAGAAAATTAAAATTACGACTATATTTTGTAATCGCCAAACATTTATCAGGCTACATTTTGCCCATCTCTGACGGTAAGTCACATCCCGGCTAGGACTAAGAAGTTTTCTATATTTATCTATTATTTATATTTATCCGCTTTATGATATGCGGTGTAGTTACCCGGTGTAGTTGTAAAGGTATTTCTCGCCTATCAACGTATTGTATTGTCCTGTCGAAAAAAATAGACATGTTGACTTACTGTACCGTTCTGTACTGTGTCAGTAGTCACGTAATTTCGTAAACACTGCGAGTTTGTCACGGAGAGGTCATTATTATATTCTGCGAGGGAAACAGGCCGTGTTTTACTCTAATGGATGTACTGCCTCCGGGCGCGCCCATCACGGCCTTTTGTTTACCGAAAAATTGCTTTTCTTTTTTAAAAAATGTGGGAGAATTGATTTTCCGTACTGGTCTTTCAGGGGGTTTTCGTTGTTTTCAGATTTTTTTGTTTCGGAAGCGTGGATGTGCGATATAGGTCACTAGCTGATCCGGCAAACGTTGTTTTGCCATATAAATTATTTCTAGTGAATATCTTCTGTATTACAATATACAATTTTGGTCATAGTGGTTTCCACGTAAAAGGCAGATATATGCTGTCCAGGACTTTTATTTAGAACTATTCAAGACAAACAATCCTACGGTACATCATCTTTGTGTAACTCCAATGGTTTAGGCAGTGTACGCCAAGATAGCTCTCAGAGGACAGATTTTTCCGACTTAATTGACATGTATCGTTATATTACGGCCAAAATTACATATAATCATTACAAATTGTAGCCTATATGTTATTCCGATGTATAATCTATATTACTGTGGCAGTTTCATGCAAATCCGTCCAGTAGTTTTATCGTGAAAGAGTAACAAACATATTCACAAACTTTCGCATTTATAATATTAGTAGGGTTATTTTACAAGTATAATAAGTTGATCATCACAGACGAGGTGAAATTTATCAACTTCCACTACATTACAATCTATGGTGAAATAACAGAGCTCTTTTTACACTGGCTGAGCAGAGTGAGTACATTACACCTGATCGAAAGTCCAATATGGTTTCAGAACAACAATAACCGACAAGGGATGAAAATCTATACCATGACTGAAAGTCTCGGTATATGAACCATTGGATATACACAAACTGGTCCCGAAATGCGACATGCCGAAGCGAGTTACTGTGATGGTCTATGGACTTGTGTACTGGGGTCACTGCCCAGTTCGGGCAATCGCCCTACCACCTATCACCTACTTACACTTTGATTCGCATTAACTGGCAAACGTTGGACTTCAATCACACCTGGTGGAAGCTGAGTAGAAAATCAGTTGGCGGCTTTAGACTCGATTGATCGTAGAGCTCGTAGACTTATTGGCGCCGACTCTTTGTCAAAAGTTAAAATGCAAAGCATCGAGCATCGACGTAGAGTTGCCTGCCTCGCGGTCTTTTACCGGTCGCACGGTGGAGAGTGTTCTCAGGAACTACATTCTTTGATTCCACCAGCCCCATTCCACCACAAAACCACTAGACATCGTGTCGGATACCATCCGTATGTGGTGGACGTTCCTTATATCCGCACGAGAAGATTCGCTTCTACATTCATCACGCGAACAACTAAGGAGTGGAATATGCTTCCAGCGGCCATATTTCCGCGATCTTATGACCTGGGAGTCTTTAAGAGAAGAGTGAATAGGCATTTGTTAGGCGGACGCAGTTCATCATCGGACTCATCTTCACCTTCCACCAGGTGTGGTTGAGGTCAAGCGTTCGCCTATAAGTTATAAAAAAAAAAATGCCCATTCAATTTTCCCTTACACCGAGATTTGTAGACGCTACTTTGACTTGGCTTAGATATTACTCAGACTGTTTTTTACAAAAAACTGAATATGAAATAGAAACTTTAATATAACCCAAGTATTCTCAAAGTCAATTCTAAAACGTCGAAAGCAGAAGTTTTGAAGTTTTGTCGTCGAAGTTTTGTTATCATATATTTTGATAACAAAATATGTTGTAGTGGCTCTATTTGGCGCTTATATGCCGTGCCCAACGTGACCAGTAGCCCAGCTGATCGCCGTTCCCACAGCACTAGCACACGTCACATTTCTATTAGACCTCATGCGGGTTATCTCACGATGTTTTCTTTCATCAGTGACCAAATGGGCGCCTAAATCTGTAAAAGTATAAGTTAATCTGGAAAACTTAGATCTACGTGCCAAGGTTTGAACCTATGACCACTGGCGTCACCGCGCATGGTTACTAGTCCCTTATGTACAAGGCAACCGCAACCACTAATACTTTGATATTAATTAAATAATGAAATTTGGGATCTCTGAGTCATAACTAATCCTAAAAAGCTTAGTCATAAGGACGTGGATATATGTTCCCTTGAAGCATATTCCACTTCTTCGCTCTTCACATAATGAATGTGTAAAACAGCCACAAATCGCTGTATACCACGAAACTGATATAGCGTGATGAAAGTTCCTCTCCCTGCCTGAAACCACGCGCGCGGGCTTGCGGAGTCACAGCTATACGGTATCTCACATCCCGGCCAGGATTGAGAAGTTCTCTAACTCCTCCTTTTGCCGTGTCGTTGGGCTGTGGAATGGTTTTCCGGCGAGCGTGTTCCAACCATCTAAGCGTGAAGATATATGTGTGCAGACGGGGATGATCACTGGCTGGGTGTCTATCGATTGTTAAGACCGTCATAGTGACTAGTTTCGGCTTGTCGCGTTTCGAGATCAGCTTGTGTATATCCAGTAGCTCATATACCTAGAGACCTTCAGTCGTGGTATATGTGGGCCGACATGACGATGTAGACTATCAATGGATTTTCGTCCTTTGATGGTCGCTTTAGTTTTTGGACTACACTGTACTTATCAGGTACTCTGTAGTCACTATGTCCAACCACTGCAAAAAAAATGCATGCATGCAAATGCAATGAATTAGGATAAAAATATGCTAAGGGCGTGGTTTCAAACCTATTACTTCAGTCGCCATTTGACCTCTAGTGTCTGGATGAAGCATCGAACTCGTTTGACCTTGAGATTATTATACAAGGGGATTGCATTCTATTCGTTTGTTCGTATAACGCGTACACACGGCTGCTGTGAATGAACAACTTCGTGTAACTGCGACCGAAATCTTCAACATGTTTTAATAGAGCAGTTTGCCGTGACCTTACTCATGATCAGGAGCTGGGTAACATGTAATCTGATTAATGATTAACGATTACAAAATGTAGTCGTAATTTTAATTTTATTGCTCTGTAATCATGATTAAATCCATTTAAAACATCAAGGAGTCCTAAATGTTTATGCAATTGAGGATTCCGTAGTGTTTAAAACATAGATGAGCAAAATGCTGTACTTTTAATGATGATAAACGCAAAATGTAATCGTAATTGTTTTTCATTAATCTGATTGCATTTTGTTCGGCTATACTTATGATGCTGAAGATCTTGGCTTCGAATCCCAGTACTGAGAAGGTTCACTGTGATGAGCAGGGAGATTTGTCGCTAGTCACACTTACATACATGTTCGAGATTACAATATATTTAAAAATTGCCGTTTAGATATAAGAATTGATTCCAAATTTCAACTTCGCTGCTGATTGGATAAGAAGCCGGTATCTGTGCACGAAAAGGTGTCTGGTCATAGGTTCCTTCTAAGCAGTGACGTGCGTAGGATACTTGGACAGGGTAGGCAGTACTCGCATTATTAATTTAAATATTACATTATGGTAGTAACTATTATATTGCTTTCATAGGAACGATAGGTGGCGTGAATATAGAATAGATATGAATATAAATAATTCCCTTTTTTGTTTAACTTTAAGCAATTTATTCCAGACTTATTTATCGCAAGGGCATGCAATGCTTTCATGCATCTATGGAATGAACGCTACTGCTTCTAAGGTATTCCAGATTAAATGTATTATACTATTAGACTCAATATGGTCACCGGCGTAGACAAAACATCGTAAGAATAACAACATGGCACTTAATAGAAGTGCCATGTGTACTAGCGCTGTGAGAACGGCGATCAGCTGCGCTACTGGTCACGTTGGGTACGACATATAAACGCAAGTTTTATACAATCATTAATATGACATGCTATATTCCTTTCGGGGTGAGCAGAGATACATTAGTGGCTGTATTCACGGATCACCGTTTTTACAGCACTAGTACACAATTTTTATGAGATGGCACGCGGGTTTCCTCACGATACATTCCTTTATCTGTGATTATGTCGTGCTTACGTCCCTAGAAATAACTAAATAACTTCTGTATACCTCTTTAAGTTTGGCTATCTTTTCCAGCGATAACACCAATATAAATGATGCAACATATCCGCCAACCAGTTGGTTGGTTTACTCGACTGTGTGTCCGTATTAATATATCTATGTGCCCGTAGCTATGAACTTTCCAGACACTTTAACTTCTAAGGGTAAATGACACTGCTTACGTCTTGAGATTGGATATTGTTGGAATTATACTGCTCGACGTCGTTACTTTAAGTTACTAGAAAATTCTGTGGAATTTAATCTTAACTTTCAGTAGCTTTTTTTTTGTTAAACCGGTGAAAATCCCTCGGGACCGTCAGGGGAGTGGAGAGGGCCAATCCCTCGGTGTGCCGGACTTGCACCGATTAAAACCACAGCGGTGCCAGCACTGCCTATTCTTCGCCTTCGCTGGGACAGGGGATTCAGATACTTCCAAGGGCCCAGCATAACTTTCATTAGCTAGATTTTTTGTGATATACAGGTGCACCTTTTGGTCAATGTCACCTGGTGGAAGGAGAAGATGAGTTCGACGATGAACAACGTCTGCTCAATGACTATTTACTCTTTTTTTTTACACTGGCTCGACATAGTGACTACAGAGTACCTGATGGTAAGTACAGTGTAGTCCAAAAACGAAAGCGACCATCAAAGGATGAAAATCCATTGATAGTCTACATCGTCATGTCGGCCCGCATATACCGCGACTGAAGGTCTCTAGGTATATGAGCTACTGGATATACACAAGCTGATTCCGAAACGTGATAAGCTGAAACTGGTCACTATGGCAGGCATTACACCCATGCACTGTGGTCGCGATCCAGACGGGCACCGACACCCTACCACCTCGCTGCTGCTCGTTCAGCATCACCCAGGAGTCACGTGTAGGGAAACTAGGGTAAAGCCTACGGACGCGAGCAGCTTCGACTCCCAAAACTCTACTCTTTAAGACCCCAAATCTTAAGAACGAGGATATATAGTTACTGAGTGCAGAGTCCACTCCTTAGCTGTTCGCATGATGAATACAGAAAGGAATCTGTTACTCCCTTCCTTGCGTTTTTCTGCGCGTTAACACAATAAATGGGTGTCAGCCAGTGACGTGCATAGGATATTTGAACAGGTTAGGCAGAATTCGCGTAAATAATTTGAATATTATATTATGAAAGTAAATATAATATTATATTGCTTCCATAGGAAATATAGACGGCGTGAATATATAATAGATATTAATATATATGCTTCCTTTTTTGTTTAACCTTAAGTAATTTATTCCAGACTTATTTATTATTAGGGCATGCAATGCTTGCATGCATCTATGGAATGAACGCTACTGGTGTTAGCTGACGATCAGCGCTGGATGACTCAGCTGGTCACCCACTTAGCATTTGGTTTTGCTGTCTTCTATCTTGTTTGACATATCGTTCTGTATTGTATGTTATGTTACTTGCCAAATAATATTCTTTTTCTTTTATATATTTTAATCCTTAAGTGTAAAGAAGTTGGTGCTAAAAATCTTGGATTTGCCAATATATTTGCAAACATACGCCAAGTAGGGACCTCGTGGGTGGAGTTGTTAACTAAGGTCGCTAATGTTGACAGACGCGTGGGAGGCAAGAAATTCAAATCCCTCTTGTAACCCGTTATTGATTTTATTTACAAACTTGAGTCTGGGTATTTTAGTAAATGGTTTTTAGGTTTCCATACCGCGAGAGGAAATCAGAAATCCTTATATAGGGTCTCTTAGTTGTCCTACTGTCAGTCAAGGCCAGTGATGCGCATACGATATTTGGACTGGGTAGGCAGACTTCGCGTAATTAATTTGCATATAATATTATGGTAATAAATATTATATTGCTTTTATAGGAAAGATAGATGGCGTGAATATAGATAAGATATAAATATAAACGGGTTCTTTTTGTTTAACTTTAAGCAATTTATTCAACACTTATTTATCGTTAGGGCATGCAATGCTTTCTTGCATCTATGGAATGAACGCTACTGGTCAAGTGTAGGAGTACTCTGAAAACCGTAAAAAAATAAAATTACTTTACTGTGGGTAAACAGTTACACGAACTATGGGTATTTATGGAGACGGTATTGCCGAGTTTGTCTTTCCGATACAGCAATGTTCAGTGCTTTCATAATGTATTTGTACGGAACCCTCGGTTCGCGAGTTCGACTCGCACTTGGCCGTTTTTTTAACATTTCAGTGACTAAGATATTTTTAAGAATATTTATGTACAGTGAACTGTTTACAAAATTTATGTTTACGCCACTCTTCTAAGTCCCGGAGAGGGAGGTGCCAGGACAGGCGGGGTAGGTGGAGAGGGGGAGGGAGCATGGAGTGAGGGAGATAGGGAAAAGAGAATAGCGGAGGGGGTTTAGCGAAGAGTTAATACGACATTAATTGACTTTTACGCGGTTAGCCAGTTTGCCATTTCATCTAGTATTCATATCGAGGGGTGAAAGGCTATTTGGTGTAAGCGACATTTTTTGGTGATATAGTAATATATATATTGTAGTGATCGTACGAATTGTTAAAGTAGGTTAGTTATATATGGCACTATTGTCGGAATTAGCCGTGGAATGTTCGTGCAATCAAACAGGCGATCCGTGCGAATCTGTTTATTAGTAAACTGTCGGGTACGTATAAAACAAATATTTTTAATATACACTACAAGCCGATAAATAAAAATATAAGTTTTATTTTAGAAAGGAGAACATCGAATTAAAAAAAAATATGAAGGATGATTTGATTGATAGTGATTATGATAGAATCGAAAATTCAAAAGGAAGGGTCGGATTGTAAAAATTATATTATAAAAAGATTACAAAAATATATGTAAACATTATTGAAATACATGGGAATATAGATATAAAAAAGTGTTATTATTTTCAAGCGAGTGAGCGACCAAACTCCTAAAGAAATACAACGCCTGCAAGAGCGTGTTACAATATACTAGCTGACCCGGCAATCTAAATCAAAATACGGTATCTCACATCCCGGCCAGGACTTAGAAGTTCTCTAACTCCTTCTTTTGCCGTGTCGTTGGTGATGATGATGATAATGTCCTAGCCGGATTCCGCCACGGCGACAGCTTAATACCGATTAAGAAAATCGAGGTCCAGTTTTCGGAAACAGTCAATTGCGCAGGAGATATTTAAGTGCATAGCTGGACGCGCTGCCAGAGAAGCACTCTCTCGTCCGAGCTCCCTCAGGCCCGATGGAAAGGAGTACCAGTACGATCGGGAGGGAGCGGGATGCAGGTTTGGTCGAGTTTTCCTTCTCTGAACACCTGGTTGAATTGCAGTGTTAAAGAGATACCTTAGTCGCCTTTTACGACACCTCAGCAAGAAGAGGGGGGTGCTAATCTATTCTGCCGGCAGCCACCACGGCTAATCCTATGATATGGGATCCTTTAAGCGTAGCGTGAAGATATATATCTGCAGGACGGCATGATCGCTGTGACTACCGATGAGTTTTTTCTTACCTTTCGATAGTCGTTGGCGTTTTTTGGGCAGCACCATGCTTACCATCAGGTATGGTGCAGTCACTGTGTCGAGTTAGTTTAAAAAAAAAAGTTTTAATACTATACTAACAAATTGGGTCATTGTTACTTAATAAAGATTATTATTATTATTATGATATGACGTAAGAAATACACATACCTTCAGTCCAAAAGTGGTTAATTCGTGGTGAATCAGATCGCCAGTTCCATAAAACTTTATGTATTCCTTACGCGTCGCGCTTGTCAGTTATTGCATTGTTCTTGTGAATCGCGTTGGGTCGCGAGATAGGCGATTTCTCTTAATTATTTTTATTTATTTACTAGCTGTCCCGGCAGACCGTGTTCTGCCCTATTTCTTTACATTTTATAGTCAAAAACAAAGTTATTTTTTTATATTAGACAAAATTAACGCACCTTTCTTTTGTTTTGATTGACATCATATGTTTGACAGTTGAGGACAGAGTGGTTTGTATGCGAATACGAAGTTGTTTCTTTACAATTTTCCTCGTATTATTTTTATGATTTTTTCACTCCATAAGAACCTTCCCCAGACTTCATCAAACATGACAAAAAAGAAATCAGCGAAATCGATTCAGCCGTTCTCGAGTTATGCGCTCAGTAACACATTTTGCGATTCATCTATTCAGACCTTGTTCTGCCCTATTTCTCTAAAACGAAGTCACATTGTTTTTTTAATGTTAATAGCTTCCCCGTCAGATTTTATTCTGCCAAAACCTATTGGCCTGTCGGCTGTTTTTTGAAAATTGATTGAAGGAACCTGGCCTTAATGCTATATGTATAAAAATTGACAAATGTTGACATTAATATTTATACGTCACTCAATTGTTTTACCTTTCCGGAACCCGTCCATTGACATTTAAACTTTATGGTGTGGTGTTAAAGTTCAAATTTACTTTTAAATATTATTACGAATTTTTTGTATGAGAATATAGAAAAGTGTTGTTTTTAGACTTTTTCAGACAACTTTTTTAATTTTTCTCTCCGTAATAACCATCCCCAGACTTGAACAAACACAACAAAAAAGAAATCAGCCAAATTGGTTCAGCCGTTCTCGAGTGTCGCGCTTATACACATTTAACGATTCATTTTTATATTATAGAGATATATAGTAATAGGAAAACAACCAATTGTTTTGATATATTCAAAACATTTTTCTTTTCTATTTGCCACCAAACGTTACAAGATCACTCTTGATTACTTTTCTGTTTCACTGTCGCGTCTCTATAACGGATTTGTGTATGTTACCGGGCTACCAGAAGAACATTAATCAGGCGTGTGGATTTTGATATATTTCCTATTATTGTTTAAATATTGTTTGTATAATTATTACCAGAGATATGCAAAATGTAATCTGATTAATGATTAACGGTTAAAAAATGTAGTCGTAATTTTAATTTTCTTGCTCTGTAATCATGACTAAATCCATTTAAAACATTAAGAAATAATAAATGTGTATACAATCTGGGATTTTGTAGTGTTTAAAACATAAATGAGCAAAATGCAGTTATATTAATGGTAAAAAACGTAAAATGTAATCGTTAATCATTTTCATTAATCTGATTACATTTTGCCCATCTATGATTATTACCAATTTGTTTTTAAATTTTGCTCAGTGAATTTGTTAAATAAATAAATATACTAATATTATGTATAGCTCATAAGTATAATAATCTTAGGTCTATACATTTCAAATTATTCCAAAATGCTTTAATAAATCGCTATGCTAATAAAACCGCTCTCGCTCGTTCCGTGGCCGCGCACGCTGCCGCCGCACTCGGTGTCGCTTTGCATAAGAATCGCATTTCTAAAAACGTTCTCCATTGTCGTTTATTGTTTGCGTCGACGACACGTAGCGCTCGCTGGCTCTGAAATTTACGCTATATTCATTACGTGTCACTTTTGACGGCCATTTACAGTTCAAATGATACGCATAAGCATTTAGAAATGAAACACCGTTTCATCGATATCGGTGTTGACGAAATCATTATATTCATGAATCCTCCAACTCAGTTACAGGCTCAGATTTAGGTGAGTGGCAAGCTGGGACCCTTACCCTGGCACCAAATTCCACGGGCGGCAGTCGAGGGCATCCCCCGCGTACCCAATGTATAATATATCCAAAAATGTGGGCCGATATCTCCACAAAAATATGACTGAAAAGTATATATTTGGCACTTACGTTTCAAAAGTTAACTCAAAAGTCTCATAAGATATTGTTACCACGTCTTAAGTTTACAAGGTCAAGACAGTTTTTCATGAATATTTCGTTTGTTCAGCGATCAGTAAAGTTTACATTTTCACATAGATGTTCAGCAGAGCGAGAGTAAATAAGAAGTTTTTGCCCCGCCTGGAAAAATTTGAAGACCCAGAGGGGTGTTGCTCAATTAATATCTTTCTTTTTAATTGCAATATTTCCACTGATACCATTCAAATAAGCTCAAACCACTAGACATCGTGTCGGATACCATCCGTATGTGGTGGAGGTGGTGCTTATATCAATTATTATTATTATACTTAGGATGTTATTTGAGAAGATTGTTCCATAGTTTATTGATTTTTTTTATTTCTGTTATAAAAAAATTCTGATAACAGTAGTTTATATCTTTTTGTGTTACTCGTATTTTTATTTTTCTTTTCTTCTGTGCATGTAGTCTACACTTATAAATATAGTCGTATTTATAATGTATCCTCTTCATGTTTTATATAGTTTTATGTGTTAATGTAGTCTATGTAAGTGTACTTATAAATAAATAAATAATATCCGCACGAGAAGGCTCGCTCCTACATTCATCATGCGAATAGCTAGGGAGTGGAATGTGCTTCCAGCGGCCATATTTCCGCGATCTTATGACCTGGGAGTCTTTAAAAGAAGAGTGAATAGGCATTTGTTGGGCGGATGCGGTTCATCATCGGGCTCATCTTCACCTTCCACCAGGTGTGATTGAGGTCAAGCGTTCGCCTGTAATAATAAAAAAAACTTCTGTTGTAAATTCATAAAGAAGTTGGCTATCCTGTTGAATCTTGAAAATGCTTTTTTTTAAACTGACTCGACACTGTGACTACACCAAACCTGATCGTAAACATGTGCAGTTCAAAAAAACGCCCACGACTAACGACAGGTAAGAAAAAACCCATCGGTAGTCGCAGTGATCATGCCGGCCTGCATAAATATCTCTTCACGCTACGCTTAAAGGATCTCATATCATAGGACGGTGGGAACACGCTCGCCGGAAGACCATTCCACAGCCCAACGACACGGCAAAAGAAGGAGTTAGAGAACTTCTCAGTCCTGGCCGGGATGTGAGATACCGTATAGCTGTGACTCCGTAAATCACTACTACTCAGACCCAATCAACCTATGTCGAGAATTATATCAAGGAAAGACCTGGAGTCCCTTTGTAGAACTATTGTAGTAAATATTCATGACAGACAAGTAACAGGGCACCCCAGAAACGGAGAATCCAATTACGCGAAACAATTTGAGCATAAAATAAATATGAAAGACAATGGCAGACATATTTAGACGCGCTATTCTCATGCAAAACTTGTACGATTGGCCTTTAAACGAGCGGAGCGGTTTTATAACCGGAGCGTGCTGTCTGCTTGTACCTTTATGACGCGATTTACAAACGCTGTTTAGAAAGGAAAAACATCTATTTAGTACCTTTTTTTCACTTGGGGAAAATCCTCATAAGACCGTCCCGGCCGCATAGGGGGGTGGCAGTTGTCAAACAAAACAAAGGTATTCCTTCAAGTTGATTAGAGGTTGCATGTCATTAATGAAAATTATAATTTATACGCCAAGTAGTCAAACAAACGCTAACGGACGGCTATTAACATTAAAAAAAAACAATGTAACTTTGTTTTAGTGAAATAGGGCAGAACAAGGTCTGCCGGGACAGCTAGTGAAATATATTTTTGTTAAAAGAATTCTAAAAGTGTCATAATAATATTGCCTAAACAACCAATAGAAGTGTATGATAGAATATAGATACACAGCTCTAGAGACTATTTTAAAGTGTCATAGATAATGATATGTAACACACACATACTATACGTTTACATAAGTATATTGCACACACATAGCATAAACATTAACTTTTCCCCACATACTATATGCTATTTGGGAGTCGAAGCTGCTCGCGTCCGTATCCTGTACCCTAGTTTCCCTACACGTGACTCCTGGGTGGTGCTAACCGAGCAGCAGCGAGGTGGCAGGGCGTCGGTGCCCGTCTGGATCGCAACCACAGTGCATGAGTGTAAAGCCCGTCACAGTGACCAGTTTCGGCTTGTCGCGTTCCGGGATCAGCTTGTGTATATCCAGTAGCTCATATACCTAGAGACCTTCAGTCGCGGTATATGCGGGCCGATATGACGATGTAGACTATCAATGGATTTTCATCCTTTGATAGTCGCTTTCGTTTTTGGACTACACTGTACTTACCATCAGGTACTCTGTAGTCACTATGTCGAGCCAGTGTAAAAAAAATGCATTAAAAATTCACGTGATAATTTACTGAGCCAGTTCTGAGATAAGCGGGCACAAACGAGCACAGATATGTGTATATTGATGAAGGATTCGGACACATTTTTATTAACCTACATCACGCAAGCGATTTTTTTTTGGAAATTGGTATATATAGAAGCTCTTAAATAATCTTTGCGATAATTATATCATTTGCTGTCCAGTCAAAGTAAACTGTCCCTTAGAAATAAGGTGACACTTTACAAGACTGTCATCAGAGCGGTGATGACCTACGCCTTTGTAGTATTCGCCCACTCCTCCCCGTCCGCTCTGAACACCCTTCAGACAAGATTCATGCGTGGAGCCGTGAACGCTCCACGGTACATACGCAATGTCGATCTCCATGACGACTTCGGTCTTGAAACGATCGCCAGTTACATGCGTGAAGCGTCTCGTCGTTACTTCGACAAGGCGCAGCACCACCCTAACAAATTAATCAGCTAATCTTGCGTCTACGTACGTAAGAGTGATTTCGCACCCGCCATTCGTCGCCCTCGCGACGTGCTAGGGGATCCGGATGATCCAATCACAGTGGCTGTTAGAAGAGCCACCGATCGATCAAACAGTGAGGTACACACGCACTAGTTTCACTCCACGACACCGGCGTCGTTGGCGTCGCCGAAGAAGGATAGTTCAGTCAACTGCTGCTAACCGGTGCGTTTCCGCAGCGAGGCGCAGCCTTGAGTTTCTTTCGGCGTTTCCTCTCAAGGTAGTCGCTTCCTAAACGCTGGTAGATCACCCGTAGGGTTAGTACTTTATTTGGCTGGCGGTCCAAGTCGAGGCTCGTACCCACAGGGGTGCCCTTGCATTGCCACACAGCCCATGAGCTCGCTGGCTGAGCACCTTCTGCGCTCGCCCCCTAAGCCCAGTTGAACTGTAAATGCCTTTCCCGGCAATCAGAAGCTAGTCCGCTTCAAAAAAAAAAAACTGACCTAATAAACCTTTATCCTATGCCCTTTCTCAGGTTCTAGTCAATCTCTGTACCAAATTTCATTTAAATCGATTCAGTAGTTTTCGAGTGAAAGCGCGACAGACAGACAGACAGTTTCTTTCGCATTTATAATATTAGTAAGGATTAAAAACAAGCGTCATTACCCGGGTTTGTTTGTATTAGGGACAGTAATTAGAACAGTGCATTCTTTGATATATTTACTTAATCGATGTTATTTGTTTCAGGTAAACACACAAATCGATAAGGAGTTTGTGAGTGTCTATTATTAGAAAAACGTACTAAGATCAAATTCCATTGCATTTATAGCAGCGGTGGTCAAATTACGGTCCGCAGGTTGCACGAAACTTCGCTGGCTTTGTAGCCCGCTGAACAGATATCCAAAACTCCTGTACACCATATCGTGTATAAATTTCTGAAATTGCTTACCATGAAAACCAGATAAACATTGCAAAGGATCAAAGCTGACTAAACACTGCCTTTTTTTCTCTATAGACTATACTCTGGCGAGTGTACTGTGTGTTTGTGTTTGTTTGGGTGTGTGTATTACAACATAAAGAATTGTAGGTTCGAATCCCGGCACGTATCTCTGAGTTTTTTCAGACTGAATACGAATATAGACACCACAAGGTCACCGGTGAAGGTAAACCCCGTGGCATTTTTTTTCCACTGGCTCGACATAGTGACTACAGAGTACCTGATGGTAAGTACAGTGTAGTCTAAAAACGAAAGCGACCATCAAAGGATGAAAATCCATTGATAGTCTACATCGTCATGTCGGCCCACATATACCGCGACTGAAGGTCTCTAGGTATATGAGCTACTGGATATACACAAGCTGATCCCGAAACGCGACAAGCCGCAACTTGTCACTACGACGGGCTTTACACCCGTGTACTGCGGTCGCGATCCAGACGGGCACCGATGTCCTACCACCTCGCAAAAGTATAAGTAAAGTAAGTAAGTGTAAGTAAGTATGTAGTTTTTATGCCCAAAGACGCCCAAATCTTCGGATTGATACCACCCTCAACACAGTTTATCTTTTTGTCAACGTAATGCTCGGTGCTTCTCTAGTTTATATGTACGGAACCCTCGGCGCGCGAGTCCGACTTAATCATGACTTTTCGACATTTCCCTTTATTTATTTCCTACATAATAACACATTTGGTGCATAATTGGAGCATACCCCAACAGTCTGGCGGCGGAGTGGGCAGCGGACCGTGGTTGACCGGCACAGGAAATGGCGTCCGCTACGCATTCGTCATTTCCGGTCCGCTCTCGATTATTTCACCTGCGTAATTACAGTTTTGACGCTATTATTTGTGCATTTGAAGGGCCTGACATCAAACCCAGATATGATCATATATGATCAGTCTATATTCTTTTCGGTGTGAGCAGAGTAACTTTAGAGCTACGGTGCACTCTTGGCAATCTATCTCAAGATTGTTAGGTTGATATTTATAGAAGCAAATGTAAGTATGCTTTCGCCCAGAGCGAGGGCGACATCCCCCGGTGACAATAGCCGGGCTGTAGACTTGAGGGAGTCTGCTGCCCGGATGAGAGGGCGGCGGTGTGCAGTGTCCGGCGCGCCGCCTGTGAGATAGGTATTGGAAGGGTGGGCTCTTTATCCCCACCCCTCCCAGAGAGGCAGCCTCGACAAGACATTTCGCTCTCCGAGCGTTTGGATGAATTTGGTTTCCCAGGCTCGAGTGGAGCAATTAGAGGGACACCCCGGGGGTTTTTAGTCAGTAGGAGTCTGACACACCGGGGTCACTGCCCTCACAGCGGCCCTGATGGTCCTATGCAGGATTTTCCCCCGAGAAACCAAAAAAAAAAATTGTAAGTTTGCTTAGACTTTACTAAAACATTACAATTTATATTACTCATTGAATGCCATAGGATTTGCTAAGTCACCGATTTTGTTACCATGGACTTGGCTCTGCAGGAACTATGGCTATACTTAAACTTTTATGGCTTGGCTTTTATGGCTTACTTTGTTTTTTTTGCTTTGGCTTTTACTTGGCTTTTTTGGCTTTGGCTTATTCTTATTAAGTTTTGTCAAAAACAATTTATTTTTTGGGAACTATGCCAAGCAAAGTCGGAATAACGTTTAAAAATCTCAGCCTTAGACTACAAGCAATCGACTCTGCAGGTGTAAGGAGGCAGATGCCGCAAGTATGTGCGATACAGGATTGTAGGCAGTGACGTGCATGGGGTATTTAGACAGGTTAGGCAAAATTCGCTTAATAAATTTGAATATTATATTATGATAGTAAATATTATATTTCTTTCATAGGAAAAATAGACGTCGTGAATATAGAATAGATATGAAGATAAATTGTTTATTTTTTTTTTTACTTTAAGCAATTTATTCCATATTTATTTATCATAACGGTATGCAATGCTTGCGTGCATCTATGGAATGAACGCTACTGATTGAAGGTAGCCTGGCAGGGCTTATCATAGCGTGGGCCGCTTACAAGTGTAGTGTAAGTCACTGCTCTAAAAATGTTAATAAAAAAACATCCATTAATACGTGTTTATTGGTTTTTACATAACAACTTTATAGTTAGTTACTACAGTCGCCTTTCACGGTCAGCAGGGGCTATTCCTATTTAAAAAAAAAGTAATAATCGACTCTCTGGCTTCCCTCAAGTCTATTAGACTAAATCTAAATTGTGTCTCCTATGGCAAACCCTTAAAGTTTTCGCAACGAAAGGTAGCGTATGACCTCCAGGTCTAATTTTTTTCTATGCTAAAATTAATCATAATTGATTCAGCCATATTAAATTGAAAGTAAAACATACAAATATACACTTTGGCAACTTATAATATTAGTAAGAATTATTCTGTAAGAAAACTAGTGAGCGTGTACTAGGATTACAGAGAATAAATTAGTAACGAAAATGAGTTCGGGAGGAGCTGATATACAATAATGGCTATATCTACTTTGCGCTTTTATGTCGTATTCATACTGTCGTGGTGGCTGCCGGCAGAATAGCATAGCACCCCCCTCTTCTTGCTGAGGTGTCGTAAAAGGCGACTAAGGTATCTCTCTAACACCGCAATTCAACCAGGTGTTCAGAGAAGGAAAACTCGACCAAACCTGCATCCCGCTCCCTCCCGATCGTACTGGCTCTCCATTCCATCGGTCCCGAGGGAGCTCGGACGAGAGAGTGCTTCTCTGGCAGTGCGTCCAGTTATCCACTTAAATATCTCCTGCGCAATTGACTGTTTCCGAAAACTGGAACTCGGTTTTCTTAATCAGCGTTGAAACAGTCGCCGTAGCCGAAACCGGCTAGGACATCGTCATCATCATGTCGTACTCAACGTGACCACTAACGCAGATGATCGCAGTTCTCATAGCACTAGTTCACATAATATTTCTATTTCACACTATACGGGCTTCCACATGATGTTTTCCTTAATTGATAGACATGTGGTGCCTAAAACCGCAGTAAATCTAGAAAATTCCAGAGGCACTTGCCAGGATTCAAACCTACAACCATTCGTGTTATGATGAATACCGAATCGTTATCCACAAGGTCACCACAGTCACTGAAAATGAAGTAAAACCGCAGACATAAACTAGTCCTGAGTTTAGAAATCTCGCGACCTGTCTCCTTGCCCCCGTTACATTCAGCGTAACGATTTCTAGACTGAATAACCACACCAACAATGCGAATTCTCGTGGGAAAAAATCATGTGAAAAAATTGTGACCGTCATTGATTTGTGTGCTGACCCTAAAGCGCAACACACAGTGAGCGGGTGCGGGTCGGGTCTGGAGATCGACCAGATCCAGGCGTGAGCGGTGTGCGATGTGTTCCCGCACACCGCTCCAATGACAAATTAAGGAGATGAGGGGAGGGTGGCATTTTTCACACCACTCTCCCCGCCAAATGTGTTAGGTGTACGCAGGGGGTGGCGACTATTTAGCCACCCCCTGCCAAGAAGGCGGGGCCTGCAGAAGGCTAGACGTCGCCGGGTGCCGTGGAAGATGGCTCAGCCTTGCCATTGGCACTCGACAGGCGGGAGAAGGAACACACCGGGGGTTTTAGTCGGTGCAAGTCCGACACACTGGGGGGCAAGCCTCATCGCCCCCTGAGGTCAGTTAAGGATCCCCCCGAGTCACCAAAAAAAAAAAAGGATCTGGAGTTCGACGGGTCTGATTCCTTGTATTTATATGGAAGATTACACATTGAAAGCGCGCGCGGGTCGGATGCGGAGCGGGTGATGCGCACTCGACGCGCAGTCGTTTGAAATTAAATGAAATGTATTTATTTCGCCATAACTTACAAAAAACTGAGAATTTAAAAACAGTAACACAAACCGTATACAGAAACAAGAAAATACAAAAACATACAAACATGGCGAAAATGGGCCCTCCATCAGCTTAAAGCCACAGAGGAAGTCTGCAGCGCTGGTTTCCGTGAAGGGCCCCGGTCGTGTTACGTCTTATAAGAATTCTATCAACGGAATTTCACCCTTAAATGGTCGCTTTTGTTTTTGAACTATACTGTACTTACCATCAGATGCAGTAGTAGTAACCATGTCGAGCCAGTGTAAAAAAATATTCCATAATTGCCTTACGAAACTTAACATTTCGAAGGTATATTAGATTACAGACATTTTCCGTATAAAATCGAACCTTGGTCGTTGGTAAAGCATTTGTTAACTGCGGTTCTATTGCGTTAATAATGCCAGGTACTAGCTGTACTTTGCGTCGTGAGAAACGTCGCTGTAACATACAACTGTGACTCATATTTAGAGTTGCACCTTTGTCGATATAATAACACATTATTGTATCGATGAAACGTTCATGTCAATGTGAATACTGTCAACGTTTTCTAAATTATTTCTAACCGTTTGCACTCCGTTGTCGTCGTATTTGGGATATTAACACTTTCACGCCGGCGTGACCCACCGGTGGGTCACACTTGACTGCTCCGTGTAAGACAGTTCCGCCTCACGCAGAAAAACGTAGATATTTGCCCCGGCGTGAATGTGTTAAAATGCTAACATTAAATCCACTATCCAGTAGGCTTTACTGGGAGATTTTAAGCACTTAAATTTATGTTTTTTTTTTTATTATATAGTTCAAATGTTTTTCTACATATATAAAAATTCATTTTAAAAAAATAGCTAAGAAATAAACGTTTTGTTTTATTGCAACGACTCCATTTTTCTTCTTCATCCCAGTTATGTACTTGTAACCATAAATGGGCAGAATGTAATCAGATTAATGAAAATTATTAACGATTACATTTTACGGTTTTTACCATTAATATGACTGCATTTTTCTAATTTATGTTTTAACTACAAAATCCCAGATTGTAAACAAATTTATGATTTCTTAATGTTTTAAATGGATTTAATCATGATTAAAGAGCAAGAAAATCAAAATAACGACTACATTTTGTAATCGTTTATCATTAATCAGATTACATTTTGTCCATCTCTGCTTGTAACCAGTGGCATTTGAAGTAGCACCTTGGTCTGGGGCCGAGTTACAAGTTCGTTCACGGATTTCCATCTTTTTCCTTTTTTCAACTCACGCACTATGCTATGGTATAACTATGTCGAGACAGTAAAAAATAAAGTTTATCGACGTTACATAGTTTATCGATACTTGTAAGGCGCAGCACTAGAGTACACCGCTGCCCGATGGCAGCCAATCGGGTGTGTCCGAGGCGCTTTCACTACGCCGCAGTAAGTGAGTTCCGCTTGAATATACTATTGCTTGCTTGGGACTATGTTACCTCGTAAATTTTCTACGGCGCATTGTGCCCTATTTTTACGTACAAACTCACGTTTGCTTCCAACTTTGCCTTTAATGTTCAATGTTGAATGTGTCCCGGCACGACACCGTGACCACGTTACCACTTGCAGTAGCGTTCATTCCATAGATGCATGCAAGCATTGCATGCTCTTACGATAAATAAGTCTTTTTTTTTACACTGGCTCGGCATAGTGACTACAGAGTACCTGATGGTAAGTACAGTGTAGTCCAAAAACGAAAGCGACTATCAAAGGATAAATATCCATTGATAGTCTACATCGTCATGTCGGCCCACATATTCCGCGACTGAAGGTCTCTAGGTATATGAGCTACTGGATATACAGAAGCTGATCCCGAAACGCGACAAGCCGAAACTGGTCACTATGACGGGCTTTACACCCATGCACTGTGGTCGCGATCCAGACGGGCACCGACGCCCTACCACCTCGCAAAATAAAGAAGCAAGTTTGGAATAAATTGCTTAAAGTTAAATAAAAAAAGCAACCATATATATTAATATCTATTCTATATTCATGCCATCTATCTTTCCTATGAAAGCAATATAATATTTACTATCATAATATAATAAACATATTAATTACGCGAATTGTGCCTACCCTATCCAAATACTCTATGCGCGTCACTGACCACGTGATGGTAAAAAACCTATAGATAGTAGCAACGATCATGCCGGCCTGCACAAATATCTCTTCACGCTACGCTTAAAGGATCCCATATCATAGGATGGTGGGAACACGCTCGCCGGAAGACCATTCCACAGCCCAACGACACGGCGAAAGAAAGAGTTAGAGAACTTCTTAAGCTGAGATTTATAGACCTAACTTTAAGTTTGCTTAGACTTTACTAAAACATTACAATTTATATTACTCAATGAATGTTAAAGAATTTTGTAAGTCACTGATTTTGTCCACATCGATATGTCTCTGCGAATACTATGGCTATACTCAAGTTGCTATTATATATTCAGTATTTTATTAAAACTATTTTATGTTTTGAGAACTTTGCTAAGCAAAGTCGAGATAGCGTCTATAAGTCTCAGCCTTAGTCCTAGCTGAGGTGTAAGTTACCGTAATAGCTGTGACTCCATAAACCCGTGATTCTACTTTGGAAAGGAGAGGATGGAACTTGGTTAAATAACTCTCCAGAACACCCAAATTTTAAATGCGACTTTGAACTTTCTGATCAGCTTTGGTCTCGTGTGCTGGAGTTAATAATTAGAAAGTGACCGACAGCTTTGCGTGTCAGCCTGTCAGACAATTCACGTGAAAGCATATAGTGTGTGTAATTTTTAATACGCCCGCATTGCGTGTCTGGCCGTGTGATGGATAGCTTTGTAGATTTTACGAGCTTTTGATAGTAACATCGCGTCGGAGAGTGTTTGTTTATATAGACATCGATGAATAGATTTACTAATCTATCATTACGCGGAATTACGTAAGCAGAGTGGAGAGGCGTGTAAATAGCCCTCCATATGAGCGGGGAACGTATCTTGGTTGGCGGTTAAGAGAAATTAAAATTAGGTCAAAAACGAGTATTAAGGAAACTTATCACTCCATAAATCGCAGCTGATATACCAGAATGTCTGAATCACTAACCTGTAGGTCTGCAGCTCGTCCAGTATATGCTACAGCACGGTAAGGTTCCAGTGGTCCGGTAGAGGCCACGGGCACAGTAAGTTTCCTCTCGCACAATTACACCTTATTTCTCTTCTTAATAACAACGTCGTGTGGCGGTTTTATTATATTAATAAGGCGGTTTAAATATGTTTTAAAATAAGATCGGAGATAGCACGACGTCGCGGCGGTTGCATACAATTGTTATATAGTAATAATGAATGACGTTTTTGTGACGTCAAACAGAGCGGTGGTAGAATGAGCGACATCTATTGGTTTCACTACAGATTAGGGATGCAGATTATCCTTATATCATTCGCAAGTAACTTATGGAGTGATAGAAGGATTTTGGTATGAAGCGGAAGTATCTTAACCGCTTCACCACAGAGAATGAAACGCCTCTTCTCTATTCTTGCAAATTTCTTTCGCTTCCTTAACATTCATTAATCCTTTATTTATTTATTTACTTTTTACAGGGTTGCCAGTGGCCCAGTACAATAACTCATGTAATATAATATAGTATAAATAAACAGGCCACTCTGACGTATGTTGTGGATGCCGCGATTGGAACTGTACATTGTTGATTGTAACTGTGTAAATGAGTTATTTTACCGGGCCACTGGCAACCCTGTTAAAAGTAAATAAATAAATTCTTTTAAGCACTCTTACTGATTCCAGGTAATTTTGGGCTTTCCCCCATCAGAACATTCGCAAGTAGGCAAATGTCGGTCGGTCTCGGCTCTCACTTTCACTCATATGCTTATTGTATATTTTTCTTATCATCCTTTCTTCATTCTTCCTCTCCACGTGCCTGAACCATCGAAGTGGGTTTTTTGTATGCTGTCGATGACACTGGTGCGTGAGAGTTGACGAGGAATAAGAAGGAATTCCAGGAACGAACTTACTTGTATATTGTCCCGGTCCACGGCGCTGGTTCAGGCGTCCACACCACAATTTCACGCGTTGTTAGGGTAAGCAGAGCGTTCGAGTTAATACCAATTGTATTACACAGCGTTTTATATATTTTTAAAGAGTTTATTACAGCGAGCGCGTTGTATTTTCGAAGCGTTCGAACCCAGAGAGGAAAACGGATGCAGTAGGTAGGTAGATAAAAATGTCGAGTGAGTTTTGCTATTGTATAAATAGATAATATAAGAGAATATATATTAAAATATTATAAATAAAGAATAAAAAATAAAATAAATGTAAATTAATAATAAACGCCGCAAACAGACACTATTTCTCAAACCAACCATTCTACGTATCTTTTCGTTCCTAACGCGATCCGTAAGCGTTACTCCGCATATAAAACAAAGAGTTCGCATCTCCATTGCATTAACACGTTCCCGCCGGCATGTACCATTAATGGTACATTGAGGGCTGTTCCATCGGCGGCGTGTACCATTAATGGTACATACACAATTGTCCCATCGGGTGGCGTGTACCATTAATGGTACAATGAAAGAAATCAATTTCATTGGTATTTTTTGGTAATAAAAAGAAAAAAAAGTTAGCAAATGAACGCAGGCATAGTCGGCGGCAGAGATGGGCAAAATGTAACCTGATTAATGATGAACGATTACAAAATGTATTCGTAATATTAATTTTCTTGCTTTGTATTCATGATTAAATCCATTTAAAACATTAAGAAATCATAAATGTGTATATGATCTGGAATTTTGTAGTGTTTAAAACATAGATGAGCAAAATGCAGTCTATTAATGGTAAAAAACGTAAAATGAAATCGTTAATCATTATCATTAATCTGATTACATTTTGCCGATCTATGGTCGGCAGAAGCACTCAATGAGAGATATGCGATTACGTGCAACCGGCGCCGCCCGATGAGACAGATTTGATTTTACAGAGCCGACTGGTGCCGAAGACTGCGAATTCAGCCGCCGTCGGGCACGTGTTAATTAATTAATTTATTTATTTATTTTAAAAGGCTTTCAAATAGATTGTATGCATTCAAAAATAACAATAGACATCATGCCATATACACATACACATACAGAATACATACTGATTTAGGCGCTGTGAAGGTAGGTGGTGGTGAGGTGGGTTTTATAGTGGTAGGGCGATTGCTCGAATTAGGTCATAACCACAGTACACAAGTGTAAAGACCGTCACAGTGACTCGCTTCGGCTTGTCGCGTTTCGGGATCAGCTCGTGTATATCCAGTAGCTCATATACCTAGAGACCTTCAGTCGCGGTATATGTGGGCCGACATGACGATGTAGACTATCAATGGATTTTCATCCTTTGATAGTCGCTTTCGTTTTTGGACTACACTGTACTTACCATCAGGTACTCTGTAGTCACAATGTCGAGCCAGTGTAAAAAAAAAACACTCCAATTACGTGAAAGCGCAACATGTACCACAAGCAAATATCCATATAAAAAAGTGAACTTCGAATACAAAAATTTCTAATGGCACAGTGATATGGAAACAAAAGATCCTTTATACACAAACTATGAATAAAAAAAGTTATGTTAACCGTTAAACTATTTTAAAAGACTTGCTTTGCTTTTTTTGTTAATTCTAGTTTCATGCTTCTTCTAACATACCCGGGTCTGACTGCCGCACAAAGTGGGCACCAGAACAGCTCTATGCCAGTGCATAGACGAGTAGTTTCCTCGCGCTCTTCGCGTAATGTTTTTTACTTTTTAAAACGGCACCCTGAGTACCACTGACTTTGTTAATTTATTAACACCATACCATTTCTTGTGAACACACTACCAAGATATACAATATAATTCAACTATTATTACATTAAAAATAAATACATATTAAAATATAACATATCAATTTTAAAATATAAAAACATGTCGACCTATGGGAGCAAGGCCTAAAGCCCAAGCCACCAGTAGTTAGGAGCTCAGAGTGAGGAACCGCCTAAAAATGCGTGCTAATAATTCAACTTATTACTAACTTTTATCGTATAGTCAGTTCTGATTTTACACTAGCTCGACATAGTGACTGCAGAGTACCTGATGGTAAGTACAGTGTAGTCCAAACACGATAGCGACTATCAAAGTAAAAATCATAATCATATAATCACAAATAATATCATTGAAGTTATAGTGTGTGTGCGTACATGTTTTGTGTAGGTATTTTGTCGAGCCATTACAAAGCTTTTTAAGTTATGAAATTAGTACGGCGGCCATTGACACTTAGCCTCCCGTGGGTTTTTAGCCTGCAGTCCTGCGGGCATTTAAAACAACGTGACACATCGCATTCGCGTAACTTTACACCGAAAATATGACGAGCATAATTTTATTAATTAATACTTAAAACGGTCACACGCTAGTGATGCGACGAGTCTAAATTTCGGCTATCGATAACAAAACTCACACCTCAGCTAGGACTGAGAATTTTCTAGCCCTTACAGTTGTTGAGCTGTGGAATGGTTTTCCGGCAAGCGTATTTCCACCGTCCTATGATATTGGATCCTTTAAATGAAGCGTTAAGATATATTTGACCGGGCCGGCGTGGTCTCTGTGACTATAGTTTGTTTTTCTTTACTATTGATAGTTGTAATTGTTTTTTCTACTGCATCCTGCTTACCTTGAGGCGTGGTGCGGTTACTATCGGGTTATGACAAAATAAAAGTTAAAAAGACAATCTATACTAATATTATAAAGCTGAAGAGTTTGTTTGTTTGAACGCGCTAATCTCAGGAACTACTGGTTCGAATTGAAAAATTATTTTTGTTTTGAATAGACCATTTATCGAGGAAGGCTTTAGGCTATATAACATCACGGTGCAACTATTAGGAGCGAAGAAATAATGGAAAATGTGAAAAAAAACGGGGAAAATTATTCATCCTCGAGGGCTTCCATTGCGTGCGCTGCGAAAACGGTTCAAGATACGAAAAATATATGTATGAAAGAATTATTCCTCTTGAAATGATCTAAAAAATGTCCGCGACAGTATATGTCTATCTTTTAAAATTAACTCACTAGAGCCGTTTTTATGGTAATCAAATTTGGTCGAAATTAATGCATTATTTGTTAAGAGTTGTATCAACGTAATAATATTAATCTTTATCCAAATAAATGTGTTGTTGATTAAGAGTATTTAATTGTGAACAAAATTGTCTTTGACATCACTTAATTTCAATGAACATCTTAGAAGATATTACATTAACTTATATAGCAAAACAACGTTTGCCGGATCAGCTAGTATCTTTATAAAAATGATAGTAAATCGTGTGTACTGTAGTGATTGGTTGTAAGCAGTACTTTAAGGAGTACTTTAAAAATAGGTTACATGTCTATGAAAATAATATAATGTTGGCCGTTGAGTAAAAAAATTAGTTTTTGTAAGAAATTGGTATAAAATATGGCTGTACGGTAAGGTGTATTGGTCTATTCCTTAACAACAAATATGTAATAATTAAAAAGTTATTATTCAAGCTTTCTCTTTTTTCTGCAACGGTTGCGTTATGTAAAGATATCAATAGTTTTAAAATATATAATTTGAGAATGAAATAATTATTTTAATCAAAGTGAGAAGGAGCTCCACAGTCTACATTCATCATCAACATTTTTTTTTTGTATCCCGGGGGAAAAATCCTGCAAAGGAGCATCAGGGCCGCTGTGAGGGCAGCGACCCCGGTGTGTCAGACTCCTACTGACTAAAAACCCCCGGGGTGTCCCTCCTATTGCTCCACCCGGGCCTGGGAAGCCAAATTCGTCCAGACGCCCAGGGAACATAAGGCCTTGTTGAAGCTATCCCTCTGGGGGAGGAGTGGGAGTAATTCATCATCAACACTAAGCGAAACCCTCAAAGTACCGTAATTTCAAAAACTGCTTTAATGTATTTAGTTTCTAATATAGTGCAACATTTGATATATTATTTCCATATTTCTCATTTTTTCAGTTGCAAATTAAAAAGCCTCATAACCGCTTTAGGATAAATATTTATTTGCCGTAAATTGATTTCGTTGTGGCGTCGCGTTCGGTCTCGATATTCGAGAAATCGAATTCGAAACTGTAACAACTCTATGGAGCGTTATTAACCCAGTTTGTAAAAAGGTGTGACGACGTAGCATTAATTAATAAATACGTTGGACGCTGGCTTGGCAATTTTGTAATATCTAATTAATTTAGCTTTTGTATTTGTATTTGTTAACATTGCACTGAAGCGTGTGGAAAGCGACTGTATTTTGTATTTCTTTTTTTTGTCTTCTTTGATATAATATTCATAATTTCGTTTACAGTTATGTAGGATGGATGTTATTGTGTGAAATATTATTATGTATGAAGTAGTAAATGCGTAGGATGGAACGTATTGAGTAAAAGGAAGGAAAGATAGAAAGAGAGAAAGGATAAAACGGTTTTTTTTAATGCGACCGCTCTGTAATATAAAGACGTAAGATAATTTTTGAAAAAATCAATAAAGTAGTATTTAACAGTTTATTTGGTACTAGCTGATCCGGCAAACGTTGTTTTGCTATATAAGGTTTTGTAATATCTTCTAAGATGTTCATTGAAATTAAGTGATGTCAAAGACAATTTTTTTCACAATTAAATACTCTTAATCAACAACACATTTATTTGGATAAAGATTAATATTATTCCGTTGATACAACTCTTAACAAATAATGCATTAATTTCGATCAAATTTGTTTACCATAAAAACGGTTCTAGTGACTTAATCTTAAAAGATAGACATATACAGTCCGGGACATTTTTTTAGATTATTTCAAGAGGAATAATTCTTTCATACATATATTTTTAGTATCTTGCACCGTTTTCGCAGCGCACGCAATGAAAACACTCAAGGATTTGTCCCCGTTTTTTTTCACATTTTCCATTATTTCTTCGCTCCTAATAGGTGCATCGTGATATTATATAGCCTAAAGCCTTCCTCGATAAATGGTCTATTCAACTCAAAAAGAATTTTTCAATTCGAACCAGTAGTTACTGAGATTAGCGCGTTCAAACAAACAAACTAACTCTTCAGCTTTATAATATTAGTATAGATTCATTTGGTTTGAAGATCCCCAGAACTACAGTTATTACATATGTATTAGAAAATATTATCTTTTTGTGTTGCTGCTTCATATTCATTGAGCCACTAAACCTCAGCACCCGGCGACGTCTGGCATTCCTCGGTCCTCCTCCAAACCTTAACCTGTATCAGGCGCAAGTTCGGTCGTGTGTGGAGTATTGCTGCCACCTCTGGGACGGTTCTGCCAAACACCATCTGGCTGCTTTGGGCTCAATTGATCGCCGAGCTCGGCGACACATTGCCGATGAGGCTCTTACGTCGCGTAAACTACTCAGTTTGGAACACCGGCGTAGAGTGGCTTGCCTTTCGGTTTTCTATAGACTATACTCTGGAGAGTGTGCGGCCGAGCTGTATGATTTAGTTCCACCATAAATTGACGAGACGCCGTACTGGTTTGCACCCTTTTGTGGTTGACATTCCAGCTGCTCGCACGAAGCGATTCGCGTCCTCCATTTTGCTGCGATCCGCCAAGGAGGGGAACTCGCTTCCTGCGTCGGTGTTTCCAGCATCATCGCTTTCCAGCAGGTGAGATTGAGGTCAAGCGCAAGCCTGTATGTAATAAAAAAAATTTTCGAGGGGTGGTAAGAATTCACCCCGCTCACTCTTGCAATAGCGGGGAGGGTGATGTAAAGTCACAACCCCCTCATCTCTGTGTGTTTATTTCAAGAGCGGTGTGCGGAAACATACGCACGCCGCTCACGCCTGGATAATGAATGTCGTGTTCCCTTAAGAGCGTTGCCCGGTGTATATCCGTTATGAAGGAGGGTATCTGGCGAAGACCCTCCTCCTTCGTCCTGTCTTGGCGGGTGGGTTTTCGAGGTTGGCAATAGCCTCCCGATTCCGCTCCGCTACCTCCTTCACCTTTATCATAGTCTCACAATAGGTGAGGACTGCCTGCTATGCTCTGTCGCTGCCGACCATCGCGCGACCGAGCGCCAGCAGCGACAGATCACCGTCCACCACTCTCTCGCCTGTATGTCTGCTAAGATCCTTATTCTCAGGAACGCGTAGACTCATCACGGTGAAAATAATCAAGTAAAATTAATAATTTTTGCAAGAAAAGTGACTAATTTGTCCGGTCTACGAGTATAAAGGGTTAAAGTCATTATGCATTACAAAATTGTTACGGTTCTTTCACGTATATTGTTTACGTAAATATTTTTTATTCTTTTCAAAAACTCACCGGTAGAGGGCGGTGTTTACTCGTTAAATATTATAATGAGGTATTTTACACGAAAAGCCTTTCAGAGTTTCAAACTACTGAAAATGTGGGCGAAAACTTGACAAAAGGAAGTCGCAGCGCCGGAAAACTATTACGTATGGAAAAGTTTAGTTGGAGACTAGTTTTATCTTGCGATATGATCTTCTATTGTGATGAAGAAAACTTGAACAAATGCGTTCTTTAACCAGGAATGTTTTTTTTAAATTCCTGTGAGCATCAGTTTAACTTGAATTGGAGTAAACAGCATTAAATTCAAATGTAAGAAATCGATATATTGTAGAATTCAAACCTTCAGCTCCAAAAATACTATTATTTCCCTCGGTATAAACCATGTTTTAAATTGAAAAATAAATATTGAAACTAAGAAAGTCTCATCAAAATTGATTCAGTAGTTTCTGCAAAAGGCGCGTATAAACAATATTGGTTGTCAGCAAGGGAAACGAAACTTTGTAAATATTTACATGGAGGATATTGTTGGCTTCCACTCCTTAGCTGTTCGCATGATGAATGTAGAAGCGAATCTCTACGTGAGGATATAAGGAACATCCACCACATACGGATGCTATCCGACACGGCGTCTGGTGGAATCAGAGAATCTATTATAAGAACTTTAAAATGTCTTATGCGTGAATGAACTTATTTTAATTATAGCTCGTCGTTTTGACCTGGTAACTCAGGTTATGGTCCCGAGTACACTGACGCGGCGCGGAGTTTTAATGGGGGGCGGAAACCTCTGTCTGCCCTCTCCTCTACCCTCGTTTGTTCTTTATAATTTAGATAGTCATGATAAACAACACTTACAGTAAAAGCATTTTTATAAGGCAACATATTTTACGTTCAAACCTTAGTGGTTTCTTTAGGCTATATTAAAAAAAAAATGTAACAATGATTTTTGTAAATGATAATAAATAGATAAAAAAAAAGTAAAAGTAAGATACTCCGCACATAAGACCCTTTTTTTGTTAACCCGGTGGAAATCCCTTCGGACCGTTAGGGGAGTGGTGAGGGCTACTCCCCCGGTGTGTCGGACTTGCACCGAGTAAAACCACCCGGGGTGCCAGCACTGCCTACTCTTCGTCTTCGCTGGGCCTGGGTCTCCGTATACTTCCTACGGACCCGGCGAGCGACTGGCCTTGACAGCCTCCTCTCTGGGAGGGGGTGAGTTGTTACCCCTTCACTACCTCTCAATAAGGCGTCATGTGTCACACACGACGCCTTGCCCTCTCTGCCGCCTTCAACCGCCCGGGCACACTTGACTCGTTAAAGTATTTATAATGAGACAAAAGTGCGACAATTAAAAATATCAGTAGCGTGCATTCCATAAATGCATGGAAGCACTGCATGCCCTGACAATAAATACACACAACAGCGAGCAGCTAAGGAGTGGAATATGCTACCAGCGGCCATATTTCCGCGATCTTATGACCTGGGTGTCTTTAAGAGAAGAGTGAATAGGCATTTGTTAGGCGGACGCGGTTCATCATCGGACTCATCTTCACTTTCCACCAGGTGTGATTGAGGTCAAGCGTTCGCCTATAAGTTATAAAAAAAAACTTGACGAAATTCCTTACAGTTAAATAAAAAAAGAACCTTTTATATTAAAATCTAATCTATATTCACGCCACCTATATTTCCTATGAAAGCAATATAATATCTACTATCATAATATAATATACAAATTAATTACGCGAATTCTGCCTATCCTGTACAAATACATTATGCACGCCACTGAAAAATATGTCAGAGACAATAGCTTTTGAGAACACTCTCCAATGTTCAACGGGTAAGATAGCTATAGAAGCGACTAATGAATAAAGAATGAAGTCTGCCCATCTTTATATCAACAAGGGGTGACGTTAAACACGGAATCGTGAGAACGAAACAGCCTGACGAATGTCCAATTAAGGTCGCCGCTATCAATTGCACGATTGTCTTTGTTAATTAACGCTTTTAAGGCCAACATTCAGAGCAAGGAGTGGATGTAGCGTGCGGTTTAACTTATGAAAAAGGAAGCTAATATGGTCTTATATTTAGTTTACCTATAGTTCTCTAAGTCCATTGTGAAATGCTACCTTTGAATTGTGCTCATATGTTTTTTTTTACACCGGCTCGACATACTGACTACAGAGTACCTGATGGTAAGTACAGTGTAATCCAAAAACGAAAGCGACTATCAAAGGATGAAAATCCATTGATAGTCTACATCGTCATGTCGGCCCGCATATACCGCGACTGAAGGTCTCTAGGTATATGAGCTACTGGATATACACATTCTAATCCCGAAACGCGACAAGCCGAAACTGGTCACTATGACGGGCTTTTCACCCATGCACTGTGGTCGCGATCCAGACGGGCACCGACGCCCTGCCACCTCGCTGCTGCTCATTTAGCACTACCCAGGAGTCACGTGTAGGGAAACTAGGGTAAAGCCTACGGACGCGAGCAGCTTCAACTCCCAAAATTGCTTAAATATATTATATCATAGCTCTTAGTATAAAAAATCGTATAAAAAGTGGACAAGTCGGTTGACTGTCTCGTTATATCGACACGGCAGGGCGCATCGACCGCGTCACGGCCTAGTTGTCGATGAAATTACGTCGTATTGAGCGCGTATGATTAAATGATGCCACACCACTATTGCGAAGAAATCTAGAAACGTTTTGTGTTCTATATGCCGTATGCACTAAATCATTTATATCTATATATATAAAATTCTCGTGTCACAATGTTGGTTACCTTAATCCTCCGAAACGGTTTTTATATGCATATTCAGTAGGTCTGAGAATCGGCTGCTATTTATTTTTCATACCCCTTTTTTTGTTCACCCTTTATTTATTGTTCACCCTTAACATTTTTTTTTATATTTTATCCTTACACACTTACAATAAGTTAGTTAATTTTTGTCTACACTAGAAATTACCTAGAAATAACTTATATGGCAAAACAAGGTTTGCCGGATCAGCTAGTATTACATATATTTCTAACAACCCATAATTGATCGAATGAAGCGATATCTCTAAAGCCCGGTTCACATATCTGCATCTATTTATGGCTAGTAGTGATATTCCTTATGTTAATACTAGAAATAAACACAAATTAGCGTTACTTAATTTCCGGCTTGAAAAGGTTCATGGTTTAGGAACCATATAGGATGGGGCTCGGTATTCGCTTATACAATACAATACCTGAAGACATCTCGGAGTTATCACTATCGAAATTTAAAAAAATGTTAAAACTAAATTGCTGGGAAAGGGATATTATTCCATTAATGATCTGTTTGAATGATAAAAGTGCGTGGTCTTGATATATGCAATCGTTCTCGCGGGGCATTCAATCCTTCGTATATTATACCTGTTATTGTATCTCAGTATGTTAAAAGGAGTAACTACCAGAGTTTCTTGCCGGCTCTTCTCGGTAGATTCTGCTTTCCGAACCGGTGGTAGATTCACTTTACTTTTTTTGTGGATTCAAAAATGTTTGGAAATAGGCCTATTTGAATAAAGTTATATTTCATTTCATATCATTGTTTATAAAACAAGCGTTCCTAGGACACCTATTTTCCATAATCAATATAATTCAATTCAAGAGCGAATGATTGGCTTGAGAAGCAAAAACTTCGCGCAAGCGATGTAGGATTATTTCAAATTTCTAAGAAAATTTATTATTTTAACAAACAAAAATGATTGATTAAAGTGTTCAATTAAAAAATTTCAAATCATAGAAATTAAGTTTTTTTCTACACTGGCTCGACACAGTGACTACAGTGCACCTTATGATAAGTACAGTGTAGTCCAAATCAAAAGCGACCATCAATTAATGAAAATCCATTGACAGTCTCCGTCGTCATGTCGGCCCACATATACCGCGACAAAATGTCTCTAGGTATATGAGTTACTGGATATACACAAGCTGATCCCGAAACGCGACAAGCCGAAGCGAGTTACTATGACGGTCTTTACACTTGTGTACTGTTGTCACGACCCAGTTCGGGCAATCGCCCAACCCCTATAAAAGTAAAAAAAGTTTGCTAGTCGAGTATAAAACATGCCAACTGGTGTAGTGTAAACCAGGCATTATCTGTCACAAATAGAGCACCAGTGGGGATGCATTCCGGACAGGAAATTAAACGCAAAAGTTTGCCCCGCGAACTCATATCCGATACTCCTGCGGCTAAATACTGTAAATGAAAACTAGGGTATTTTTTATAATATTTTTGCGAGTATCGTCGTTTTTAAGTTTCGACACCGTCTCGATAATGATTGCATTATATATTATATTATTATTATTATTATATTGATTTTAGCCGTGGTGGCTGCCGGCAGAATAGAATAGCACCCCCCTCTTCTTGCTGAGGTGTCGTAAAAGGCGACTAAGGTATCTCTTTAACACTGCAATTCAACCAGGTGTTCAGAGAAGGAAAACTCGACCAAACCTGCATCCTGCTCCCTCCCGATCGTACTGGTTCTCCATTCCATCGGGCCCGAGGGAGCTCGGACGAGAGAGTGCTTTTCTGGCAGCGCGTCCAGCTATGCACTTAAATATCTCCTGCGCAATTGACTGTTTCCGTAAACTGGACCTCAATTTTCTTAATCGGTGTTGAAACAGTCGCCGTGGCCGAACCCGGCTAGGACATCATCAATGATTGCATTGTACCTGATAGAAGGTAAAGTGTAGTCCAATAAAGACAAGGATGGCTCATTACGAATAACCGTTGACGTCATCATCGCTAAGTCAGCCCTCATAAATCACAGCGAAGGTCTCCAGGTATATGAGTTACTGGATACACACAAGCTGATCCAGCAATGCGACAGACCGAAGCAAGCCACTATGACGGACTTTACACTTGTGTGCTCGCCACAGAGATGGGTAAAATGTAATCTGATTAATTATAAACGATTACAAAATGTAGTCGTAATTTTCATTTTCTTGCTCTGTAATAATGATTAAATACATTTAAAACATTAAAAAACCATAAATGTGTATGCAATCTGGGATTCTGTAGTGTTTAAAACATAGATGAGTAAAATGCAGTCATATTAATGGTAAAAAAACGTAAAATGTAATCGTATTTTTTTTTAATCTGATTACATTTTGCCCATCTATGGCTCGCCGTGACATAGATCAGGGGTCGCCAACTAGCGGCCCGCGGCCCGCATGCGGCCCGCGCAACTAAGAGCCGTTGCACAGAGCGCCGCATCGCAGGCAATAAATTAAAAACACTTATAGAAATAAGTTTCTATTTCATTGTTTTGTGTGCGCGGAAGCCGGAAATTCAGTTCAAGCGTTTGCAGTCATTAAAACGAGAGTAACAATAAATATAGTTAAAATTTCAAAAATTAGTTTTGTCTTAAAAACATGTGTTTATTAGATGAAATGTGGCCCGCAACAATATACTTATAATATTTGTGGCCCTTATATAAGAAAAGGTTGCTGACTCAGGATATAGACAATAGACAACGCTTGGTGAGGCAATATCTCTGCGCCACTGGAGCGGTTCAAGATGATAGTTGGAACTGCAGACTGCCCCCAATCACAGTCCAGTTGATTTCGACTGCAGCAACCCTTTTTTTGTACCCCGGGGAAATCCCTTCGATCCTCTGGGGGCGGTGAGGGCCGCCACCCGGTGTGTCAGACTTGCACCGACTAAAACACCCGGGTGTTCGACCTTCCACCTACCAGGATCGCGGGCACGACTGGAGCCTCATCCTCGATAAGGCGTGCGGCCTCTGGATAAGCCTCTACTCGCTTGGGGAGGGGTGGTGTAAAGAGGCACCCCTCTCTTTCGCCTCTGCGCTCTTGAGCATCCTTCGAATGCAGCAACCTTAACTTAACCTTAGTGACTTAAAGATCTTATTTTCCTACTGAAATATTTACCACAATACAGTGGTGAATACGGACCAATATAACGATGGTCACTGTCAACGGATTTTCGTCTCTTAGCGGTCGTTGCTACTTTTAGACTACGCTATGTCGAGCCAGTATATAAAAAAAGCTTATCGCGCTTAATATCCAATTCAGTACGCTGATGACTCAAACTCGGAGATCATGTCTGCCTACCCTATTTACGACATAGCATGGTTTTAGACGCACGTGTGACTACCTTATTTGTCGTATCATTTTTCATAATTCTGGGAATTATTGGTCGTTACTTCGTCACGTATTTTATCTCTGTTCTAGATTTTAGCGTGTTTCCATTGTCAAATTGTTATACATACTTGTCGGACGATAACAGTGGTAGGATATCTCATAAATTTCAGTTTTTTCTGTTGGATGGAATGGAAGATTTTTATAACCAGGTGAAAAATCCTACATACAGGTACAGGCAGAGATGGGCAAAATGTAATCAGATTAATAAAAACGATTGCGATTACATTTTACGTTTTTCATCATTAATATGAATGCATTTTGCTTATCTATGATTTAACCACTACAGAATCCCAAATTGCATGCACATTTATGATTTCTTAATGTTTTAAATTGATTTAGTCATAATTACAGAACAACAAAATTAAAATTACAAATACATTTTGTAATCGTTAATCATTAATCAGATTACATTTTGCCCATTGTTAGGTATTGCCATGAGTTTCCAATTATTTACCTGTCGGTCCCTAATCCCCTCCCACCACAAGCCTAGACAACAGATGGCGCCGCGCGCGAATACCAATGCTAATCAACACCGGTGCAATCAACACGTGACGCGAGCGCTAAACTGTGTATGGTAAAAGTCCGTATTATGAGACACATTTTCAGGTTGGTCGTACATTACCGCTATTATATAATCTGTTTAAGTCAAAAATACTATTAAAATCGTATCATACAATTGTCTTATGATTATTTAATTAATATAGCTAGTTTTTATTGAATGTTAATTTGTAAAAATAATATTAATAGCCTTTTATGAGAGGAACCTCTATGTCCCTATTTATGAGACACTTAAAAAGTAGATGGCCCCAATGTCTCATGATGTATGTCCCTATTTTTGAGACAGTTTAGAAATCAATAAGACTCATTTTAAAATAACTATTTATTAATTTTAAATCACAATACTTATAAAATAGATAATAAACTTGAATCTGAAATAACAAATAATTAGTCTTTACTAAATTAAATGAGAAATAAATGAAAATTATAAAAGTATTTAATTCACTTTTTTTCTTTAATTTTCTTCTGCAGTTCTTTTACTTTGTCCATCAGTTTTTTCTTTTGTTCTTGTAACTTTTTTTTTATTACCTATAGGCGAACGCTTGACCTCAATCACACCTGGTGGAAGGTGAAGATGAGTCCGACGATGAAACGTGTTCGCCCAGCAATTGCCTATTCACTCTTCTCTTAAAGACTCCCAGGTCATAACATCGCGAAAATACTGCCTCTGGAAGCGTATTCCATTCTTTAGCCGTTCGCATGATGAATGTAGAAGCGAATCTTTTCGTGCGAATATAAGGAACATCCACCACATACGGATGTTATCCCACACGATGTCTAGTGGTTTCGCGGTGGAATGGTGATCCTTTTTATGCCAACACGCTCTCTGCTTCAGGACAGAGGAGTAAACTTCTTTCATCACAGTTAAAAAAAATTGTAGGAGAAATATTACATTCATTTTTACTTTCAAAATATGCTCCAGACTTTTTAAACCACTCTTGCAATTCTACACAAGTGACAGCTGCTCTTGTAACA
Source organism: Automeris io (assembly GCA_036320925.1). Taxonomy (NCBI): domain Eukaryota; kingdom Metazoa; phylum Arthropoda; class Insecta; order Lepidoptera; family Saturniidae; genus Automeris; species Automeris io. The sequence goes on along the minus strand of JAUDJH010000031.1, from coordinate 4,975,237 downwards.
CTCAAATGTTGGGGTTTACTTATAGCTAATTCTGAATGACGTTTTCTAAACCCTTCATACCAGTGGTGACTAGGACGACTCTGTAAACGGAGTTTTTACAGCTAATTTTTGGACATATTTTTGAACACAATCCAATAACTCAGTTTTTGTTACAGGTGCTCCTATTGCAGCCCTGTCCAGCACCCATTTGACAATATCATCTTCTTCCTGAGACGATAAGACTGTTTCTGGTTTAGATTTCTTTTTATCTCATCTAGCCCAATACTTTTTTTCTGCCTAGAGTAGCCGCAGATACTTCGAAGGCAACAGCTACTCTCCGTAATGATGACCCGGTATCTTTTATTGCTTTTAAAGCATTTTCTACATCTATTGGGTCATATTTAAGTCTTTTATCAACCACTTTTGAACACAACACTTTCTTTTTTGCTGATTGAGACGGCTGTTGTCCCCATTACTCCGATTTTCAATAATTTGTTTTTTGTTGTTCACTGTTGACACGTAACCTAAAATATCGAGAGATATGTCGATGGGGGGAGTCGAAGCTGCTCGCGTCCGTAGGCTTTACCCTAGTTTCCCTACACGTGACTCCTGGGTGGTGCTAAACGAGCAGCAGCGAGGTGGTAGGGCGTCGGTGCCCGTCTGGATCGCGACCACATTACATGGGTGTAAAGCCCGTCAAAGTGACCAGTTTCGGCTTGTCGCCTTTCGGGATCAGCTTGTGTATATCCAGTAGCTCATATACCTAGAGACCTTCAGTCGTGGTATATATGGGCCGACATGACGTTGGAGACTATCAATGGATTTTCATCCTTTGATAGTCACTTTCGTTTTTGGATTACACTGTACTTACCATCAGGTACTCTGTAGTCACTGTGTCGAGCCAGAGTAAAAAAAAAAAATTTCACAAATTAATAAAAGTATAAAAAAACATATTTTAAATATTTCAATAATATCAAATAAAAAATTAAGAAAAAAAAAACTTGCAAAATTAATGTTTTGATTTTAGGTTAAGTTTTGAAATTAACGTAATTAAATTGAAAATACTTACTCAGAAATAACTATTTGAAGTTATGCTGATAAATAATTTGTTATATTCAATCATTTTACTTTTTTAATACTAAAAATTATTGATATTTTAATAAAAACGCATAACAGTACACTGTCTCATTAATGGGGACAATCATAAGACTTGATGTCCGTATTGAGTGATACGCGGTGTAAAGTGTTCCATATACCGGTACGTCTACGTTAACAAATGTCCGTATTGTGAGACACTTAAAAATAAAATAATATTGCTATAAATTAACATAAATTCAAATAACATACAATATCTATAATTTATAAGTTTTTAGATAACACTTACATTATGTATATAAATATAATAAAATATATAATTTCATCCAAGTAAAAAACTGTACAGTGGTTATCATTCAACAATTTTAAGCCACGGTTTTGAATGCTAACAACAAACCTCATACTTTTTTAATTATTTATTAAAACATACAAGTAATAATTAACAATTAGACTCGTTAATTTCTTTCAAAAATTATAAAATTATGTGTTTATTATATTTTTTAAAATTATAATTTGGTATTCTTCTTATAAATGATTATATTCACATTGTGTATCATAAATAGGGACAGTGTCTCATAATATGGACTTCTACCATAATCGTTTTTTCTCAATTTCAACGACATCGAAGACGCGTCATTAATCACCAAAAACGTACGTGTTTCCTGTCTTACCTAGTTCCAGGATCTCATGGCCAATATCGAATAATAATAATTGTGTTTCTATATCCAACACCCATCTCTGGTACAGGTTATACATATAGGTACGGTAATCATGATTTTGTAACTTGTTTGTTGATTTTGTTTCTTTCTTTTTTATATTTGACTTTAAGTCATTTACTCAAGATATTTATTGTAAATTATGCTGTATGTATTGCTTTTGTGCGTAAATGGGATGAACGGTTCTGGTTTTGACTAAGCCATAGGTTGCTAATTTCTTTCGACACATATACCATTTGTCCCGTTCTTCGGTTTTAGATAGAAAAACCCCGAAGTAAAGTTTCCAATCTCGCAGATTATGCTCAGTCTCTGTATTTGCGTGATCGTATTCCTGAGCAAAAGTATATTGATAGACAGACACGCAGATTTTATAAGGGTTCTGTTATTTCCTTTTGAGGTACTGAACCTTAAAAAGCCCTAACAAGCCTGTTTAAATAAAGTTATTTGAGTAACATTTTTATACTACCGTGTATTGCACGCTACTGATATAATCAAAACCGTGCCGTACGTAACAATGCGAACAGCCACATAACGGTCACGAGTTTAGTATTGTGCGTGCAGAGTTGTACAAGCCTGTGCCTAAAGAATAAAGGGCACGCATAACGGGACATACTTTTTGAACTAGGTCTTCGGTTGGTGACTTTTCATAATTGATTCACGCTTGACCTCAATCATGTTAGGTACGAGTTATGAGGATGCTATTTTCAAATGGGTCAATACTGTTTTGTGGTGAAATTTCTAATTCTTCAGCTATGCCGTAACTAATGATATATTTTACAGGGGACCAGAGCGAGTTGCACCTTTGACATCAAAATTCCCGGATAAAAAAGCTTAAACCAACTTTTTTTTGGTGTCCCGGGTGTTAATCCGCCATCAATAACATAGCACCATCATGGCCCCTTTGAGGGCAGTGACTCCGGTGTGTCGGGCTCCTACTGACTAAAAACCCCCACCTTCCTCTCTGGGTGGGGTGGGTGTAAAGAGCCCCCTCCCCCCCTACATAGGACCATCAGGGCCCCTGTGAAGGCAGCGACTCCGGTGTGTCGGACTCCTGACTAAAAACCGCCAGCTTCCTCTTTGGGTGGGGTGGGGTGTAAAGAGCCCACTCCTCCAAACCTTTCTTACGAGCGGCGCACCGGATACTGCACGCCGCCTCTGTCTCATCCCGGCAGCAAACTCCTCCAAGTCTACTGCCCAGCTCTGCCCAGCTAGTATTACCTCTGTAACACTACAACATCCCTCTGGATGTCCTGACCCTTTCGGCGGCCTCCTTCTACCTCACAACTACCTCGCAGAAGGCTGACCTCACCCGGCCTCCTCACTGCCGACCATGGCTTTCTCCATCACCGGCAGCGAGAGAATCGCTCAAACCAACTGTGTGCTACTTTTACTGCATTAGATCCTTAAACGTCATAACATTTCTTCGCGGCTTGCGTTGCATTTTATTCTTGTTTGTAATAACATTTTAAAACGTATCAAACTTGTTCATTTGATTCAGTCATTTTGACAGAAAGAAAAACAAATTAAAATGAGTAGGAATCAATATAAATATAATTTTACAAATTTGTTTCCTTTTTTTTTTAAATGTAACCTTTTCAATGTCATCAAAACTAGCCAGACACAATACAGCCAAAGATATTTTATAACAAGATTATAAATGTACGTATTATACGCGAAAAGAATTCCCCGACCTAACATTAGCTATATCTCATGAAATTGTGTAAGTTAGCAAGACATTTGTTGTCACTAATTGAAGAGTTTTGAAATTAAACCTACCTAAATTTAGTTCTATCCCTGCTTCATTAAATAATTGTGTCAAAAAACTTGTCTATTGTACTTTAATTTTAGATTTTTTAGAATTTTATTTTTTTAGATCATTTCAAGAGGAATAATTCTTTCTTACGTATATTTTTGGTATCTTGAACCGTTTTTGCAGCGCACGCAATGGACGCCCTCATGGATCAATAATTTTCCCCGTTTTTTTCAAATTTCCTATTATTTCTTTGCTCCTAATAATTGCATCGTGATGTTATATAGCCTAAAGCCTTCCTCGATAAATGGTCTATTCAACTCAAAAAGATTTTTTCAATTCGAACCAGTAGTTCCTGAGATTAGTGCGTTCAAACAAACAAACAAACTCTTCAGCTTTATAATATTAGTATAGATAGGATCTTTTAGTGCTCGAGTCGGATTCGTACTTGGCCAGTTTTTCTGCACACCCCCGCTAGCATTCTGGATGAAGATACACCAAAGCTCAACTTTAATTTCTGACATAAAGTACCGTCTTATAATCTATGTTTACTTAACGCGCTCCCTTTTATTGCGTCTCAAAAGACACGAGTCGGGAATCGAACCCCGTAAACATCCCGTGCGCGTGCACCGGAAGCCATTGATTTCGGTTCATATACCGCCCTTATAGTTGCATTGTTTAGGTTATTTACGATGTCTGGACTATCTCCACTTCCGGTATGTGAAGTCATTTATTTTGTCTATAAACTAACTTTTAGCTGCGGCTTCGTTCGTACAACTAAGTTCGTTCTAAGTATTGTTCCGGCGTTGCCCGGTAAAACGGCGGCGCTTGGGATTATTTAATAATTAGGATTTAATTTGGGAATCGAAGCTGCTCGCGTCCGTAGGCTTTACCCTAGTTTCCCTACACGTGACTCCTGGGTGGTGCTAAACGAGCAGCAGCGAGGTGGTAGGGCGTCGGTGCCCGTCTGGATCGCGACCACAGTATACGGGTGTAAAGCCCGCCATAGTGACCAGTTTCGGCTTGTCGCGTTTCGGGATCAGCTTGTGTATATCCAGTAGCTCATATACCTAGAGACCTTCAGTCGCGGTATATGTGGGCCGACATGACGATGTAGACTATCAGTGGATATTTATCCTTTGATAGTCGCTTTCGTTTTAGGATTGCACTGTACTTACCATCAGGTACTCTGTAGTCACTATGTCGAGCCAGTGTAAAATAATAATAATAATAAATCAACACGCTATATCCCTTTCGGGGTGAGTAGAGAGGCATTGGTGGTCGCATCTAGTTTGCGCGTATGTATACAATCGTCGCCAACGTGACCAGTAGAGCAGTTTGTTCTTGCATCGCCTTTGTATCAAATATTCTATCCAATATCAATTTCAAAGAACTCGCACCGTGAGCGAAGCCGCGGGCTTTCTCCACCCTTTTCCGTCCCTGCCTTCCGATGACACGATTACCCCATCCCTTTGATATCTCACGCCGCGAGCTAAGGGCCCGAAATGGTTCGCTAATCCTATTTTTATTACGAAAAAACCCCTTGACCGCAATAAAAGAGCTTACCGGCTTTTGTTTGATGCGGAGACTTTAATAAAAATAATAATATATTCACTATTCTGGCAGTGTGCAATGAACTTACAAAAGGGAATTCTTTTTTTTTTTACTTGGAACAGTGATCATACTACAGTGACGGAGGCGGTGCACAGTGTCCGGCGTTTTGAAGGGGAGAGCTCTTTATTTCCTCCCCTCACAGAGAGGTAGCCTCAACAAGGCATTTTGCTCTTCAGGCGTCTGTATGAATTTGGTTCCCCAGGCCAGGGTGGAGCGATTAGAGGGACACCCCGGGGGGTTTTAGTCAGCAGGAGTCTGACACAACGGGGTCGCTGCCCTCACAGCGTCCCTGATGCTCCAATGCAAGATTTTCCCCCGGGGTACAAAAAAAATTACTCAATCCAGTCAACAGATACCGCGATCTGTTAGAATCGTTTGGAGCTAACTGAAAATTGTGACTGCCAAATAATAAACAAATAATATTGCGACTATGGATTGAGATGAAAACTATCCTATCTTTTAAGTTAGATCAAACTGCACGTAAGTGTGTAAATTTTATCAAAATCGGTTAAGTAGTTTAGGAGTCCATCGCGGACAAACAACATGACACATAGTTTATGTATATTAAGGTTGCTATAGCGCAAGAGCTAGGTGTTTTTCAAAAAGCATTACAATTTTACATTTTATAAAATTAGTAGGTTTTTCTTAACAAGGTTTGAATTTTTGTTTTCACTTTTCGCCCCTGTTTCTTTGGGAAAGCTGTTTACTTTTATGGTCTGAACCACCTATTCAAATTTGGCGGGAACTCCAAAAATAACCCTGTAATCTTATATATAAAAATGAATCGCTAAATGTCTTGATAAGCGCGAAACTCGGGAACGGCAGAACCGATTTGGCTGATTTCTTTTTTGTTGTGTTTCTTGAAGTCTGTGGAAGGTTATTACGGAGAGAAAAATTAAAAAAATTGTCTGAAAAAGTCTAAAAACAACACTTTTCTATATTTTCATACAAAAAATTCGTTATATGTCATTTTGAACTTTAATACCACACCATAAAGTTCAAGTGTTAGTGGACGGGTTCCGGGAAGGCAAAACAATTGAGTGACGTATAAATATTAATGTCAACATTTGTCAATTTTTATAGATATAGCATTAAGGCCAGGTTCCTTCAAACAATTTTTAAAAAACAGCCGACAGACCAATAGCTATTAACATAAAAAAAAACAATGTGACTTTGTTTTAGAGAAATAGGGCAGAACAAGGTCTGCCGGGACAGCTAGTATTAAATATGTACAAGTATTTTAAAAGGTTATTTTTTTGGACTACTAGATATTTTTGTTTCCCCTCACTAGCCCGTCTGTCAAAAAGATCAAGCTATCTGGTCGCGCCAATATTTATTCATTTTTAAATCCACCTTCACTTATTTTCCTACCCTCATCCTGTCATCTTTTCAACCGCACGCGGCCGTGACATTTAGCACGGCCATCATTTTTAGTGACGTTCAATACGTCATTCCTGACGGTCGCCGCAAAAGCCGTCAGCACGCAACGCGAGGACATCTCATCGTCCTGTATCTTCTTTTTGTTCGTCCGCTACGCGCACACACCCAGTCTGCCAAAATCATTGTTCGTCCGCATATTAGGATGTTGGCGCCACAGCCAGGAAGGAAAGGATAAAACCCACGTCATCAGAGCCGCGAGGATCGTACGGTCAGTGTGTGTCCTTTATTCCCTTTCTTCCCATTTTTAAATACCGCAATACAGTCCACTATCCGCTCTTCTATTGGCGCCTCCACTATCTTTTACAAGGTATAATGTATCTCTGTTTACTTGCAAGAATATTGACACAGTCTACATTAATACATACAAAAATAATATAAAACATGAACAAGACACATTACAAATGCTACTATATATAAAAGTATATATAGCCGTGGATAATTGTGAAATTCAACCAGGTGTTCAGAGAAGGAAAACTCGACCAAGCCTACATCCCGCTCCCTCCCGATCGTACTGGTTCTCCATTCCATCGGGCCTGAGGGAGCTCGGACGAGAGAGTGCTTTTCTGGCTGCGCGTCCAGTTGTGCACTTAAATATCTCCCGCGCAATTGACTGTTTCCGAAAACTGGACCTCGATTTTCTTAATCGGCGTTGAAACAGACGCCGTGGCCGAATTCGGCTAGGACATCATTATATATAAAAGTGTAGACTACTTGCTCACAAGTAAAAAAAAAACGAGGAACCCACGGCCAATGACAGTAACAAAAAGAAAAACACTAACCTAATTCGCAAAAAGAAAAATACATAAAAGAGAGGAAAAAAAAATGCAATACCGTATTCCACAATCCTCTATTTATCGTATAGGTAAAAAAAACTTCAGCTGTCCTAAGTATAAAAAAATATAAATCGTCAACAGTAACAGTTATATTGGCAACCGGATACGTAAAGACCCCATATTCACGCTCTGCCGGCTAAGGGGTGGGCAGAATGAATCGGCTCACAGGAGCGTTGAAATTTACTGGCAGAGTCAGCGATGTGTACGTGAAATATCAGCTAATCATTAGCATGCCCTCCTATCTCTGATATTAAAAGAAAATAATTTTATAATTATATTATTTCACGATATTATTCATTTATTAAATACTAGCTGATCCGGCAAATGTTGTTTTGCTATATAAGTTATTGTAATATCTTCTAAGATGTTCATTGAAATTAAGTGATGTCAAAGTCAATTTTGTTCACAATTAAATACTCTTAATCAACAACACATTTATTTGAATAAAGATTAATATTATTACGTTGATATAACTTTTAACAAATAATGCATTAATTTCGACCAAATTTGATTACCATAAAAACGGTTCTAGTGACTTAATCTTAAAAGATAGACATATACTGCCGTAGACATTTTTATAGATCATTTCAAGAGGAATAATTCTTGCATACATATATTTTTGGTATCTTGAACTGTTTTCCCAGCGCACGCAATGGAAGCCCTCAAGGATGAATAATTTTCCCCGTTTTTTTCACTTTTTCCATTATTTCTTCGCTCCTAATAGTTGCATCGTGATGATATATAACCTAAAGCTTTCCTCGATAAATGGTCTATTCAACACAAACATAATTTTTCAATTCGAACCAGTAGTTCCTGAGATTAGCGCGTTCAAAAAAACAAACAAACTCTTCAGCTTTATAATATTAGTATAGATATTATAAATGCGAAAGTTTGTGAATATCTTTGTTACTCTTTCACGATAAAACCACTGGACGGATTTGCATGAAACTGCCACTGTAATATGGATTATACATCGGAGTAACATATAGGCTACAATTTGTAGTGATTTTATGTAATTTTGGTCTTAATATAACGATACGTGTCAATTAAGTCGGAAAAAAATCTGTCCTCTGAGAGCTATCTTGGCGTACACTGCCTAAACCATTGGAGTTACACAAAGATGATTAAGGTGATGATGAGAGAGTACATTTTTAGTAAATTTTTCATATTTAACTGTAGTTTTGTGAACAGTTGTAGATAATTGAAAGTGGCGCTGCAAAAGTGTTATTTTTAATAAAACCGTGAACTTTTTAATTTTCAAAACAGTATCAACATTAGCGCAAAATGGATACAGAGACCAATATATCGCTACTCACCTCGAAAGGGATAGAGCGTGAAAATGCACTATTATTATCTTATATATAAAAATGAATCGCTAAATGTGTGATAAGCGCGAAACTCGAGAACGGCTGAACCGATTTGGCTGATTTTTTTTTTGTTGTGTTTGTTGAAGTCTGAGGAAGGTTATTACGGAGAGAAACATCTTATAAATTTCCTACAACTATCTAAAAATAACACTTTTCTGTATTCCCATATAAAAAATTCGTTATAAGTCAATTTGAACTTTAACACCATACCATAAAGTTTAAATGTTAGTGGACAGGTTCCGGGAAGGCAAAGCAACCGAGTGACGTATAAATATTAATGTCAATATTTGTCAATTTTTATACATATAGCATTAAGGCCAGGTTGTTTCAAACAATTTTCAAAAAAATCTGACGGGGAAGCTATTAACATTAAAAAAACAATGTGACTTTGTTTTAGAGAAATAGGGCAGAACAAGGTCTGCCGGGACAGCTAGTTATTTATAAATGCCAACTTTTAATAAAGTCTACTTCCCTACAACCCTTCGGAGCACAAGCCGTGATGAAGCATCAATAAACCGAATGACAAATAAAAAAACACGACCACATCTGCGTAACTAAGTGGCTATTGTGACAGATTCGGAAGGGAGATAAAACGGGACCCGATTAAAGAGCAATTGTCCCTGACAGTGGCTAATCCCTTGCGGTCGGAGCGTGGTTTACTATTCGGTACACCTGCACTAAACAATGCTTTCGAGTTCTTTCATTATATTTTTTTCTGTATCATATGACAAATGAGGACAATGTATTCATGATAGACAACTTCTGTTCGGTTTATATCATCTTGTTTAGTTGATATGGATTTTTTTAGGCTGAGATAATAAATTTTCGACTGTACGCGATAACTCGCATCCCAGCTAGGACTAAGAAGTTCTCTAACTCTTATTTTTAAGCATGAAGAGATATTTTGCAGGCCGGCATGAAAACTGCGACTGACGTTTTTTTTTTTAATTCTGACTCGACAAAGTAACTACACCATACCTGATGATAAGCATGGTACAGTCCAGAAAACGCCAACGACTATCGAAAGGTAAGAAAAACCCATCGGTAGTCGCAGCGATCATGCCGGCCTGCGCAAATATCTCTTCACGCTACGCTTAAACGATCCCATATCATAGAATGGTGGGAACACGCTCGCTGGAAAACCGTTCCACAGCCCAACGACACGGCAAAAGAAGGAGTTAGAGAACTTCTCAGTCCTGGCCGGGATGTGAGATACCGTATAGCTGTGACTCCGCAAACTCGCGCGCGTGGTTCTATTCAGGAAGGGAGAGGGTGGAACAAGGTTAAACAACTCTTCAGAACACTCGCCATTATACAGTAGACCATGTTTTTCTTTACTGTTGATAGTTGTTGTCATTTGGACTGCACAATGCTTACCATCAGACGTGGTGCGATCTGGTATTTTTTATGGCAGCCCGGTAGACATCTTCATGGTTATTTAACTGTCCTTACAACTTGTCTGAAGGTGGCTAAAGCTGGAGCTGGGGCCGAAGCTTGCGTCAAATTATTTTGAAGTCATTAGGTTTTTTGATTGGTAGATTTAGTCTATTTAAGTTTTAAAAGCAGTTGAAATTATTTTTATAAAAATGTTTTGTAGCGTGCACTCTGCTGACCCACTATCGCGGACGTCGTAATGGTTGTACGGATCGCTTGCGCACCGGCCGCGGTGGACGGTAGGAGGAAGGATCAGGCGAGGTTTTTTATCGACCACGATTTGTATTAACCTATTAGCGCCTGAACGGACACTTTTCGAGACAAAAGTTCAGAGATTCACAGCACGATCAAATTGGTCGAAAAAAAATGTTTAAACCACTGTACCCTATGATTTGAAGATCACTCTTCCGGATGGTGATGGTAACAAGTTCGTAAAATGAATTTGTTTGTGCGAAAATTGCAAATTAGAAAATAAAACACACTGTTTTTGTTAAAAGAAATTTTCTAAAACCCATTTTTTTCGCTTATGCATTTTTTTACATGCTTAATACCCGTGAATATCGCGTCCGTGGACCCTAAACTAAATGTTAGTAACTTTGAGGTATTGAAAAAAAAAATCACATACTTTTAGTTCAGGCTCTATGGACGAGATATTCACGGGTTTTAAGCATGTAAAAAAATGCAAAAGCGAAAATAAAATGGGTTTCAAAAAAATATTTTCACAAAAACAGCGTTTTTTTTATTTGCAATTTCGCATAAACAAATTCATTTTACGGACTTGTTACCATCACCATTCGAAAGAGTGACCTTCAAAATATAGGGTACAGTAGATTAAACATTTTTTTTCGACCAATTTGATCGTGCAGTGAATCTCTGAACTTTTGCCTCGAAAAGAGTTCGTTCAGGCGCTAATGGGTTAAGGAGCTCGCTAGATAATTGCTATTGTATGTAATTTTGTTGTTTACACTAAAGTTTTGATACAATAAACATATCTTGTGATGGAAGTATTGCGTGTTTACTGCCTTTGAACGTTAAAGTTTTTATTTTGGACATATTTTTTAATCTGTGGCCACCCTACTCCCAGATATTATGAAGCGCACGTAGTTTTAGGTTCGTGTGTGATAATCTCTCTGCAAATATAGGATTAGTACACGTATTTGGTTAGGGGATCGCTAACCGAAGGGATTTGTAGGGTCACCATGCATTTTTAATTACTAGGATAATTTCAAACACGATTTTCGACAATATTTATCTTGTTAAATATTTAACCTTATTCCACCCTCTCCCTTCCTGAATAGAATCACACGCGCGGGTTTGCGGTGTCACAGCTATACGGTATCTCAAATCCCGGCTAGGACTGGGAAGTTCTCTAACTCCTTCTATTGCCGTGTCGTTGGGCCGTGGAATGGTCTTCCGGCAAGCGTGTTCCCACCATCCTATGGTATGGGATCTTTTAAACGTAGCGTGTAGAGATATTTGTGCAGGCCGGCATGATCGCTGCGACTACCGATGGGTTTTTCTTACCTTTCAATAGTCGTTGGCGTTTTTTGGACTGCATCATGCTTACCATCAGGTATAGTGCAGTGACTGTGTCGAATTGGAATAAAAAAGCATACAGCTGTGACTCCGCAAACCTGCGTGCGTGGTTCTATTCAGAAAAGGAGAGGTTGGAACCAGGATAAGCGACAATAAGGGTAGAACAAGGGTGGATTTTTTGTTTCCCTAATAATATCTATACTAATATTATAAAGCTGAAGAGTTTGTTTGTTTGTTTGAACGCGCTAATCTCAGGAAGTACTGGTTCGAATTGAAAAATTATTTTTGTGTTGAATAGACCATTTATCGAGGAAGGCTTTAGGCTATATAACATCACGATACAACTATTAGGAGCGAAGAAATGATGGAAAATGTGAAAGAAACGGGGAAATTATCCATCCTTGAGAGCTTCCATTACGTGCGCTGCGAAAATGGTTCAAGATACGAAAAATATATGTATGAAAGAATTATTCCTCTTGAAATGATCTAAAAAAATGTACAGGACAGTATATGTCTATCTTTTAAGATTAAGTCACTATGACCGTTTTTATAGTAATAAAATTTGGTCGAAATTAATGCATTATTTGTTAAGAGTTGTATCAACGTAATAATATTAATCTTTATCCAAATAAATGTGTTATTGATTAAGAGTATTTAATTCTGAACAAAATTGCCTTTGACATCACTTAATTTCAATGAACATCTTAGAAGATATTACAATTTCAAAATAAATAACTAACTAAAATGCCCAAAATAACTATTCCACGCGAACGAAGTCGCGGACACAGCTAGTAAAAAATAAAACAAATTATGGTCACCCTTCTCTGTGGTAGCGGAATATTATGCTTTGGTACCACTAATTTTAGGGTGAATATATCGAGTCTCTTGTGTCATTAAACCTATAAATATAGACTAGTTTAGAATACATTTTATTTATATATCAAATTTTATTTTACCAAGCAATACAGTAAACTATGATTTGCCCGCGACTTTGTTTAAGTAAGCAATGATGATACACCTCTAGGAAAATGTGCGTATCTTTTTATTTTTAATAACGTGGAAGGTAATTCGGCATAGAATCGTCAGGTCAACCGTGTGCTCGTCTTCCACTGGTTACAGACCACCGGGGTGTTCCTCTACTCCCTGCTAGCTGATCTTCAGCTGTCTGGCAGCCTTTCTCAGCCATCTATTGGAGAGGTGAACGTAAACAGCCCATCCCTCAGGACCTCTATTAGGCGGGGCGTAAGACACGTACCTCCTCTACCATCAGGCGTGGCTTGGTCATTTTGCTGAGTAAGAATAAAAAAACGCGCCGAAAGAGCCCAGTAAAATAGCAATATAACCAACCCCTAATATATTCATCCCTACACGCAATCGTCTGGTTCCCTAATTAGCAATAGCGCGCACCCTGTATGTTTGAGCACTCAATAAAATCAGTTTCGGAACACCCTTTGTAACGAGTACCCCGAGGCGCTTTGTGGAAGCGTTTCATGTACCGTATATCTGTTATATTCAAATATGTTAGCAGGGGTGCTCAAACTTGCTCGCGAAATGCCTAGCTTAGGTTTTCAACCGCGTCGATATTTCATAGATCGTTGGAGTGTGGAACTCTTGCTGCCGACATTAATCTCTTAAATACACAGCAGCGAAGCGAGCGAGCATGGAAAGCGACACTCAAATTCTCTGCGGTAGAAATGACAGCGAAAAGGTAGCAGAACAAGAGAGATACGGGCTTCTTTAATCTTCCAGCTCATCCTTTGCCCTGCCAGACCACAACGCCGGAGAGATTTCTCGCAAAACCTCCTTAAATCTATCAGTTACAAGTAGTCTATTTAATTTATTTTCTCTTATACGTTTGCTCTTGTTTTAGGTATTCATACATTTGTGCTATGGTGTCACTAATACATTTTGTAGTCGATTTGTTTATTGTATGTAATAGTTTATTTTAGGATTATTCATTTTTGAGTGGGTGTATTGTTATTATCTAAACTTATTATTATACTTTATACTTAAAATTATTTAAGCTATATGTTATCCTATTTCTTGTTTCTTATGTTTTTATTGCTTAATAAGATGTAACACGACCGGGGCCCTCCACGAAAATCAGCGCTGCAGACTTCCTCTGTGGCTTTAAGCTGATGGAGGTCCCATTTTCGCCATGTTAATATGTTTTTGTTTTTTCTTTTGTTTCTGTATGTTGTTGTCTTGTAACAGAAATGTTACTGCTTTTGAATTTCTAGTATTTTGTTAGTTTGTGGTGAAAATAAATATATTTCATTACATTTTCATTTCATTTAATGACGCACTTGAGGGAGTGCCTCGCCTAGCAAGTCCTAGCGTGAGGGATGCATGATATGTTCCTACGTAGCGCTTCAAGACATGAGGAGTGTCAGCGGTGGCTCTTTACAGTACTCCTCTGGCCTGACTTAGGCCAAGGTCACTGAGTTGCGGAGGAAGCTTGCTCTGGCTTTTTCTTACCACTCGGCAGACAGAAAGAGGAACACTCTGGTGGTTTTACTTGGTGACAGTCTCTCACACTGGAGCCGCTATTCTCGCGGTGGTGCTGTTGGTCATTGAGGATTTCCACAGGGTCAATAAAAAGGAGTGCTCAAACTTGAAGAGCTGATTATTATTATTTTTTTTACACTGGCTCGACATAGTGACTACAGAGTACCTGATGGTAAGTACAGTGTAGTCCAAAAACAAAAGCGACTATCAAAGGATGAAAATCCATTGATAGTCTACATCGTTATGTCGGCCCACATATACCGCGACTGAAGGTCTCTAGGTATATGAGCTACTGGATATACACAAGCTGATTCCGAAACGCGACAAGCCGAAACTGGTCACTGTGACGGGCTTTACACCCATGCACTGCGGTCGCGATCCAGACGGGCACCGACGCCCTACCACCTCGCTGCTGCTCGTTTAGCACCACCCAGGAGTCACGTGTAGGGAAACTAGGGTACAGCCTACGGACGCAAGCAGCTTCGACTCCCAATATAATTAATTCCCAGTATTATTATTGACTGTTAGACTGCGAGCGATGGATTCTATTTTTTCTTGAAGGATTTTAACCTTCGTCTTCGGTTTTGGGCGAAGGTTGTCCCAATAGCCAATTAATTGGGTTCAGCGTTGACCAGATATTGATCTCAAATTATATAATTGTCAAATTAATAGACGTAACTTTAAGTTTGCTTGTCTTTACTTAAAAAAAACATTAAAATTTATATTACTCAATGAATGTCAAAGGATTTGGAAAGTCACCGAAGTTTAGCAACATGGACTTTGCTCTGCCAATACTATGGCTATTCTCAAGTTTATATACAGTTTTTTGTGAAAACGAATTTATTATTTGAGAATTTTACTGAGCAGAGTCGAAATAGCTTCTATAACAGACATATTTAACGAAAGTATTTACAAATTTAAAAAAATGATGTCATTAGAGAGGATTGTTGCATAGATTATTGTTTTTGCTTTTTATTTTTATTTCTGTTATAAATTTTTCTTATTAGATTAGTTTATTTCTTTTTGTGTTACTCGTATTTTTATTTTTCTTTTCTTCTGTGCATGTAGTCTACACTTTTAAATATAGTCGCATTTGCAATGTATCTTGTTCATGTCTTATATAATCTTATGTGTTAATGTAGACTATGTAATGGTACTTATAAATAAATAAATAAATCTCAGCCATAGTATTTGGTAGCAGTTTATTTCACAGCCGAAGCTTCAGCGAAAAACTACTTATAAAAATCATCCATCTCTAAGAAACAGCGTTAAAAAACAATATTTTCATAGATTTATGTGAGCACTCTATAACATGAGGTGACCGCAAGCGCCCCACTGTCATAACTCGATTACAAACTGGGCTCTCGTTACCAACAATGGCGTTGTGCAATTTATTTTTATTACGTGGCAACCCTCGTGGTTACCGCTAGGGTTGTCATGAAATATATTATTCCTAACCTTTAACACTGTTTCTAAATTATACTTGTTATTAAACAGTGAACTTTTTAAATGAAAAATTCTTTAACGTAGTGGGGAATATACGTAGGGAAAATCGATAAATTCGCGTGACCTTCACGCGGGTATGACAGTGTGGTGAATAGTAAGCATCGGTGTCTTTTTTTATTACTTACAAGTTTGCGCTTGACCTCAATCTCACCTGCTGGAAAGTGATGATGAGGCCGACGATGGAGCGCGCTCGCCCAGCAAATACCGATTCACTCGACGTTTGAAGATTCCCATGTCGTCAGATGATGGAAACACAGACGCAGGAAGCGGGTTCCACTCCTTCGCGGTTCGCAGCAAAAAGGAGGAGGCGAATCGCTTCGTGCGAGCAGCTGGAATGTCAACCACATAAGTGTGCAAACCAGCACGACGTCTTGTTAATTGTGGTAGAAATGGGAGGGTGGAACTAAACTCTTTGTTTCTGTATTACGTTTACATACTCATAAAAAACACCAAAAATAAACACCAAAACTACTAGACAGCCGAACTTGTTCGCCGTGCCGAAAATACATCATAATTACGCAAAGAACTCTGTAATACACAGATGCCTCGATACGTACAATAAGGACTTTCGCAGTATTGAGACATTTTCCCAAAATAGAAACAAATTCAAAGTCTCGGTTTTAGCTTTGCTAAAGTTAAAACGCCAATGATGATGATGATGATGATTTCCTAGCCGGATTCGGCCACGGCGACTGTTTCAACACCGATTAAGAAAATCGAGGTCCAGTTTACGGAAACAGTCAATTGCGCAGGAGATATTTCAGTGCATAACTGGACGCGCTGCCAGAAAGCACTCTCTCGTCCGAGCTCCCTCGGGCCCGATGGAATGGAGAACCAGTACAATCGGGAGGGAGCAGGATGCAGGTTTGTTCGAGTTTCCCTTCTCTGAACACCTAGTTTAATTGCGGTATTAAAGAGATACCTTAGTCGCCTTTTACGACACCTCAGCAAGAAGAGGGGGGTGCTATTCTATTCTGCCGGCAGCCACCACGGCTTAAAACGCCAATAGGAGGGTACAGACGCCACACTGCATTCATACACATATCATACTAGCTGTGTCCGCGACTTTGTCCGCGTGGAATAGTTATTTTGGGCATTTTAGTTAGTTATTTATTTTAAAATTGCAATATCTTCTAAGATGTTCATTGAAATTAAGTGATGTCAAAGACAATTTTGTTCACAATTAAATACTCTTTATCAACAACACATTTATTTGGATAAAGGTTAATATTATTACGTTGATACAACTCTTAACAAATAATGCATCAATTTCGACCAAATTTAATTACCATAAAAACGGTTCTAGTAAGTTAATCTTAAAAGACAGACATATACTGTCGCGGACATTTTTTTAGATCATTTCAAGAGGAATAATTCTTTCATACATATATTTTTGGTATCTTGAACCGTTTTCGCAACGCACGCAATGGAAGCCCTCAAGGATGAATAATTTCCCCATTTTTTTCACATTTTCCATTATTTCTTCGCTCCTAATAGTTGCATCGTGATGTTATATAGCCTAAAGCCTTCCTCGATAAATGGTCTATTCAACACAAAAAGAATTTTTCGATTCGAACCAGTAGTTCTTGAGATTAGCGCGTTCAAACAAACAAACTCTTCAGCTTTATAATATTAGTATAGATATAGCTTTCTTACACTCACCTTGTCACAACAAACACACACACACACACGCACACACATCTATCTCTAATTGTTGCGAGTCCACTGTTTTTTCATTTTCCTTTTCTTTGTTAGTTTTTAAAATATTATCATGGTGTAATTGGCACAGCTTGTCAACTGTACCGTATGTAAAATGTATATACAATATGTGCTGTTCTATGATAGTGAATAAATAAATAAATAAAATTCTTCTGCCTTCGTGCAGTTGATGCTAAGAAATTTCACTTCTGATGTGTACACCGGCAGTTGATAGTTCTTTTTTTTCCCACTAG
Source organism: Automeris io (assembly GCA_036320925.1). Classification (NCBI taxonomy): domain Eukaryota; kingdom Metazoa; phylum Arthropoda; class Insecta; order Lepidoptera; family Saturniidae; genus Automeris; species Automeris io. The sequence continues at coordinate 4,957,507 of JAUDJH010000031.1, read as the reverse complement.
CTGTGCCCGTGACTTCATTCACGAGTAATCACGCTTTGCACAGACGTAGCTCCGGCCTGTGTACGCACGTACAACCTAAGTTGAACCCTATTTTATATGATTCACAATAAAGATGTGATCTCAACTGATATTGGAAGAATGCAAATCTCGAGATGCTGTCTATTTTGTTTATACAAACTTTCAATTATCATTGTATATGTAATATGATGTAGTATGATATAATATAGTATAAATAAACAGGCCACTCTGACGTATGTTGTGGATGCCTTAATAGGAACTGTACATTGTTGATTGTAACTGTGTATATGTATTGTCTAAATGAGTTATTGTACCGGGCCACTGGCAACCCTGTAAAAAGTAAATAAATAAAAAAATGAGTATTACAGACTAAAGCTAACGTTAACTAAAGTTTTAGTCAAATGGACTGAACAGTTATTTTAAACAATTTATAGTAATAATATGATTGATGTTATTTTTTAAATTAGCATAAAAAATTTAATTATGAACCGTTTGAAATAAAATTAAAACCGCATTTAAGTCGGTTATGCTGTTTCTAAGATTAGTGATCACAAACGCGTACAGACAGACATGTGTATATTGATTATCAATTTCGATACATTTTTACTAACCTATATAGCACAAGTGATTTTTTTTTTATCTTCTAATAAAGTTATTGCAAATCATCATGTCTATGGAATGTTGTTGAACTGGCTGAGGGATACATTATATTTATTGATTGACAACCCTAACGAGTACACTTTGAGGGGTGTCAATATACAATTACGATTTGTTACAATTATTACGTCCTTAGAGATTTCATTTGATGGTCGGTACATTATTAAATTTCATTTTAGCTAAATTAAACAAACTCTCTGATATTCATACTTTTTTTATTAACTCGGTGGAAATCCTTATGGATTGTCAGAGCAGAGGTGTGGGCCAAGGATTGCGTGCTCTTCGCCTTCGCCGGGACTGGAGATCCGTATACATCCAACGGCCCGGAGAGCGTATAGCCTTAGGCAGGCCTCCACTCTGGGACGGGGTATGGGACAATTACCTCTTTACTCCTCAAATGAGCAGCATGTCGGCACACACGGTACCCCCTACTCTGCCTGACAGTGGATAGCCGGACGTCCATCACTGGGTCATAATCTTAATATATATATAAATCTCCTGTCACGATGTTTGTCCGCGATGGACTCCTAAACTACTAAACCGATTTTAATTAAATTTACACACCACGTGCAGTTTGATCTAATTTAAAAGATAGGATTGTTTTCATCTCAATTCATAGTCCCAATATTATTTTATTGCTAATTATTTGTTTATTATTTAGCAGTCATAATTTACAGTTAGCTCCAACCGATTCTAAAAGATGGCGCTATCCGTTGACTGGATTGAGTAATTATTCAAAAACCAGTCACAGCAAAGCGTGGCTGGTCTGCTATAATTTATATGGCAGAACAACGTTTGCCGAGTCAGCTAGTTATTATACTAAAATATTAGTTTATATTTTTTAATTGGCTCGATTATAAATGATCTGAAGTTCAATTCTTAACTTTAAAAAAAATCATAGCTAACATTTTTTTTATTGATTTAAACTGTTTTTTTTTTTGTTGTATCAAAACAATAACATATTGTCACGCTATATTCTTCGAGGTGAGCAGTGATACACTAGTGGCATACGGTTTCTTTGCGCTTCTATGTCGTGCCCAACGTGACCAGTAGCGCCGCTGGTCGCCGTTCTCACAGCACTAGTATACGTGACAGTTTTGTTATACGTCACTTGAACTTCCTCGCAATGTTTTCCTTCACGTGATGCCTAAACCCGCACTTCATCTGAAAAAATCAGACATACGTGTGCCGGAGTTTGGGAGTCGAAGCTGCTCGCGTCCGTAGGCTTTACCCTAGTTTCCCTACACGTGACTCCTGGGTGGTGCTAAACGAGCAGCAGCGAGGTGGCAGGGCGTCGGTGCCCGCCTGGATCGCGACCACAGTACATGGGTGTAAAGCCCGTCATAGTGACCAGTTTCGGCTTGTCGCGTTTCGGGATCAGCTTGTGTATATCTAGTAGCTCATGTACCTAGAGACCTTCAGTCGTGGTATATGTGGGCCGGCATGACGATGTAGACTATTAATGGTTTTTCATCCTTTGATAGTCGCTTTCGTTTTTGGACTACACTGTACTTACCATCAGGTACTCTGTAGTTACTATGTTGAGCCAGTGTAAAAAAAAAAGTTCGAACCCTCGACCATTTGCGTTGCCGGTCCCTTACGTTCTAGGCTACCACAGCCACACAAGTCCTGCGCAAATCTCTTAAATGGATATCAGTTGAAAACCAACGCTAGGTAACTCAGCTGGTCACTTAGTATCTGCTGAGCGGACTTCTCTTTGATCAGTACAGCCCAGGGTTTTCGATTTTTCTATGTTCATCTTCGATTAACCTGTTCCCCTATGTTGTATGATATTTCCCGTAAAAGAGTTTTTCTGTTCTGTCTTAAAGCATGATGATGACTAATGATGGATATTTGTGTCATTCCAGGCCAGAACTTGATCGAAATAACGCCAAAAGAAGCGGTGCGCCGCACTGGAGATGACCTCGCCGTTCTCTGCAAAGTTTCCTACAAAATTGACTCCTGTCGGTAAGATCATTTTGTGTCTTGTTATCAGCAGTATAAATCAAGGATTCCGTATTAAGGTGTCGCTTTATATGACTTACAGGCGGATGCTTGACTTCAACCACACCTGGTGGAAGATAAAGATGAGTCCGACGTAGAACTTCATCCGCCCAGCAAATGTCTATTCACTCTTCTCTTAAAGAATCCCAGGTCATAAGATCTTTACGTGCGGATATAAAAGAAAAAAAGAAAAAAGAAAGAAAAAGTTTATTGAGCCAAAAGATAACAACACGCAACAAACATATTTATATAAAAACAACAATGAAAGAATACATAACATCATATCATGTATCCTGTGTGCTGCTACCCATCTCAAAGAGCACTCAGCTCAGCGTATGCTGGGCGATATAAAGATATAAAGGACATCTGTCACATATGGATGGTATCCGTCATGGTGTCTGGTGGTTTTATGGTGAAATGGGACTGGCGGAGTCAGAGAATGTGGTTCTTGAGATCACTCTCCACCATATAACCGGAAAAAGACAGCGAGGCAGGCGATTTTACGTTGATGCTCGACACTCCCCCGGTGTGTCGGACTTGCAACGACTAAAACCGGGGTGCCAGTACTGCCTACTCTTCGCCTTCGCCGGGTTTGGGGATCCAGATACTTCCGAGGTACCCTAAAAGGCTACTCCATTGCTGGGTTGTGTAATGTATTGGTTATTTCGTGGGCCCCTCCACGAAAATCAGCGCTGCAGACTTCCTCTGTGGCTTTAAGCTGATGGAGGTCCCATTTTCGCCATGTTGATATGTTTTTGTTTTTTCTTTTGTTTCTGTATGTTTTTGTCTTGTAACAGAAATGTTACTGCTTTTGAAATTCTAGTATTTTGTTAGTTTGTGGTGAAAATAAATATATTTCATTTCATTTCATTTCATTCGTTATAAAGTTTTGTATGTACCCGACATAGTAAATAAATTAGTCTCGCATGGACCGCCTTTGTTAATTTCGTACATTTGGTACCCTAAGTTCACATAAAATATTAAAGAAATGTTCTAAGTATTTCACTTGTCGCCGCTGTCGAAATATAATCACTACGTATGTCTTGTCGCTACAATCCGTCTTTCTGGCGTCCGATATTTATGCACTAAGATAATGACTTCACGGAATAAATCGTTCACTTGAATTTTATCGTAACGCAATCCATGTGTAAAGTCCGTGCTAAGCCATCTCTGGTGTACACATTAACGCACAAAAAGTCCGCACCACAAGATACACACGCTCGTCCCCATTCCTCATACCGTGTAGAAGGAATTTTTGACCCGGATTTCTATTAATTTCGACAAAAATCATAATCCTCGTCGCCACTGAAATGTCTTCGTATTAAAACAAAGGCGATCCACGCGAGACTGATTTATTTACTATGTCGGGTACATACAAAACTTTATAACAAATAATAACCAATACATTACAGGTTGTTGGAGAAATACGGATCCCCTAGCTCGACTAGCAGCAAGTTGAGACATTCTAGGCGCCCGGAAGGTCCTATGAAAGATTTTCCCTAAGCTTACCAAAAAGGCTATATCTCTGGCCAGTTGCAGCTCTCTGAATACATTGTGAGAAAAATGGAGCTGTTCTCAACCAATTATATATACAAAAAAAAAACATTTATTTGGCACAAAACATACAACACTTCAAAATAGGTAAAAAAAAACAGAAAACAACAAAAGCATATACCCTGTGTTGTGATGATGCGCCAAAGGGACGTCAGCTCAGTAAATGCTAAGTGACCAGCCGAGCCACCCAGCGCTGATTTTCAGCTGACACCTGATTATTGTGTCGACGCGCAGAAAACAGCAAGGAAGGGATCAATATAAGACAGATACACAGCATTAGAGACTAAAATTCAAAGTATCATAGATGGATATATATCATAGATGCAAATACACATATACAAGAACACAAATATATAAGTACATTACATACACATATCATATACATTATTATCATTAATATACAGATACAAACAAAATAAATGCAAATAGAATAATAAATAAAATACCGTCAATACCGAACCGCCGTATATACCGTCAATCTTCCCTTTTTCAGGATGAAAATCGGCAACACCACATACAGACTGATACCGGGGAACCAGGATGGGGACGTCGTCTATTCAGGACAAGGCCTGGATGTGAGTATTTCACCTCTTTAAAAACTTTGTATACGTGTGTAACTCCAGAAAAAGAGCGACCATCGAGAGGCAAGAATCTATAGACCATAGCCCAGTTTAAAGCCTCTTCATGCTTTGTTTTAAAGATTCGATGTTACAGGATTGAGGGGAATACCTTGAATAGTGCACAATTCCACAGTTTCTTAATAATAACTTACATGTCAGTAAACTAAAATCATAGGCAGCTCAGAGGATTAACAGGCTGAAGAGTCTGCGGAGGTAGGTGTCGCTAGGCTATCTGGCTGTCGGGGACCGCACCGATCAGGATGGGTTCGATAGTTCTGGTGAGGCTTCTACCGCTTGTGGGAGGTGTATCGATTGAAAGGCAATTCCACGCGATAAATAATAAAGACATTTCAAGCTAACACTGCCTTCTGATTTACAAGCCTCCCACAAGCGGTTGATGCCTCACCACAACTACCGGCTCATCTTTCAAATGCTAATAGGCTGGCTACATTTGCCGAGAAACGGATAATCTTTGGGGTATGAATGTTGTGGAGTGGAGACTGTATGGCTATCGTGGTGCTGGACTCCCTCCAGCTAGGTAAAGCGATGATTTGCTAAAAGTGGCTGGGTATTCTTGAATGAGAAAAGCTGAAGATCGGGCTTAGAAGCGAACCTTGGGAGAGGCTTATGTCCAGCAATAGACAGGTACAGGATGATGATGTGAAACGTAGATGTAAGGTAAGCTTAGTCCGAGGATTTTTGGAATCGCAATAGACTAACATACGACAAACGATAGTGATAGTGAAAAGTGCGTAATGTATGGTATTGGCAAAAGCTTTCAAAATATCACGTTGACTAGCGTTTGCAATGAATGAATGTTATTTAGTCTATTGTCCGAGGACAGTAATATCAATGAATCTAAGGCGATTTATACCAACAGTCGAAATGTGGACTCCACTAAATTTACCATCAGGTGAAATGTAGTTATTATTTGCAAAAATAGAAAAATTAAAAATATTTTTTTTTTTTTTCATTTCAGTTTGGAGAATGCGGCACCCATATAAGACACATCAGGGAAGAGTGGAATGGAAATATATCCTGCATCCTGCCTCCGCAGAGTGGCATCATCGAGGTGCAAGCCTCCATGAGACTGCTTGTCGCTAGTATGTACACACGCCACGCTTTACGTTTTTTATTATAAAGGCTTGATAAAGTGACTTCACTGTTTGACACCGGCGCAGCCTTGAGTTTCTTTCAGCATTTCTTCTCAAAGTAATCGCTTCTGATACGCTAGTAGATAACCGTTAGGTTCGTCTCACTGGCTGGCTGCCCAAGTCGAGGTTCGTATCCACAGGGCTCTTGCGTTGCCACCCAACCCAGAAACTCGCTGGCTGAGCACCTTCAGTGCCCAGCTTAGTTATGAAGGCCTGTCCCAGATGACAACGTATGGTCCTGCCCAAAAAAAAAATGATTTCAGCGTACCTGATGCGAAGAAGTTAGAGCTCATTGGAATGCTCTTAATGAATAGGTAACAGATTATTTTTTTTTACACTGGCTCGACATAGTGACTACAGAGTACCTGATGGTAAGTACAGTGTAGTCCAAAAACGAAAGCGACTATCAAAGGATGAAAATCCATTGATAGTCAACATCGTCATATCGGCCCACATATACCGCGACTGAAGGTCTCTAGGTATATGAGCTACTGGATATACACAAGCTGATCCCAAAACACGACAAGTCGAAACTGGTCACTATGACGGGCATTACACTCATGTACTGGGGTCGTAATACAGACGGGCACCGGCGCCCTACCACCTCGCTGCTGCTCGTTCAGCACCACCCAGGAGTCACGTGTAGGGAAACTAGGGTAAAGCCTACGGACGCGAGCAGTTTCGGCTCCCAAAAATAGTTTAGTCGAGGAGTGTTTTAAATTTTTCCTATAATGGTTAATTTCCAGGAGCACCGAGAGAACCCAACCTGATATCACCAAACCAGCCCGTGTTCAAGGAAGGCGATATATTCCTGGCCCAATGCGTCGTTCCTGATGGAAGGCCTGCTGCCAAGATCACCTGGTACCTCGGTGAGTAGAGAGCTCTGATGAGCACATCCTGTGCACTGCCGTGCAGCCGACAGTAATACTTCAAAGAGTACGTGTCTTCGACACACGTCCTAATAATGTCTGTCTAAACCGATAACTGATAATAGGCACAAGTTATATTGGGATCCTTTGCACGGCCATAGGCTTCCAAAAAAGGTTAAAAAAACAATATAAAAGCCAATCCAAAAATATAGGGTTTTCCGAACAAAATCGTTGCTCATCTTTCAACGATTTCGAAACGAGTGTTTTGTTAAGCGTCGTCTATATACGGCATCTAGCGGAGGCTTGCGAAACAAATATGAATGTACAAGATTGATTTGTAAACTACGTCTATATAAATAAATTAATCCGCGTTTCCTTGGTTAACGCCATAATATAAGAACCACTTCCCGATTTATATCACTTTTTTTTTTTAAGTTTCTTATACTTTACTAGCTGATCCGGCAAACGTTGTTTTGCTATATAAGGTTTTGTAATATCTTCTAAGATGTTCATTGAAATTAAGTGATGTCAAAGACAATTTTGTTCACAATTAAATACTCTTAATCAACAACACATATTTGGATAAAGATTAATATTATTACGTTGTACAACTCTTAACAAATAATGCATTAATTTCGACCAAATTTGATTACCATAAAAACGGTTCTAGTGACTTAATCTTAAAAGATAGACATATACTGTTGTGGACATTTTTTTTTATCATTTCAAGAGGAATAATTCTTTCTTACATATATTTTTGGTATCTTGAACCGTTTTTGCAGCGCACGCAATGGAAGCCCTCAAGGATGAATAATTTTCTCCGTTTTTTTCACATTTTCCATTATTTCTTCGCTCCTAATAATTGCATCGTGATGTTATATAGCCTAAAGCCTTCCTCGATAAATGGTCTATTCAACTCAAAAAGAATTTTTCAATTCGAACCAGTAGTTCCTGAGATTAGCGCGTTCAAACAAACAAACAAACAAACTCTTCAGCTTTATAATATTAGTATAGATAAAAGGTTCTTATAAACGAAAATTTAAGCTTTTTCTTCGAAAACTTAACGGTTATTTAATTTTTACGAATTTGACAGTTCATACGTCGCATATTTGACAGTTCGCTCATCGCGAATGTCACAAATACCGTAGAAGGAAGGGGACGGAAGAGCTTTGACTCTAAGGCAGTTTTAAGTTAGCCGGGTCAGGTAATATCAACATAAAATTTATCAACAAAGCAATGTTACCATTCTTCCAGACGATGAACATCTTCTAGAAGGCATTCACCAGCCAATCATCACCAGTGAACCGGGCACTGACCTTCAGACCATCACCGAAAACATCACCAGAACCATTCGCGCGGGTGATAACAACAGAATGCTGATTTGCAAAACTGAACACGAAGCTTTGGATATGCCGAGAGAAGCGAAAAGACAACTGGTTGTCCACTGTAAGTACTGATGAATAACTTAGAAGGAAAAGCAGAACTTCGCAAGTTCTTAACCTGCATCAGGCACCGGTGTGGTCGGGTGTGGAGTACTGTTGTCGCTTTTGGGACGGGTCCGCTAAGTATCAGTTGGTTGTTCTGGTATTTATTGATGGTAAAGCTCATAGATTTGTGGGCGACGACTGTTTGACTAAGATTAAAATGCAGAACATTTAACCCTTTGTCTCACGCAGTTTTTGTTTAGTCCATTCGGCTTGAAATTTAGTACTCGGGGGTCTTCGAGGTCGCTGATTACGATTCCACCCTCAAAATTTCTAAATTCAAGATGTCGGATCCATTACGGCGGACCGAAAATGCAAAAATTCATTCTAACCGCATGATATATGGCACTAAATTTTGAAATTTTTATGGTAGAATCGTAATTAGCGACCCCAAAAATTTCTGAATACAAAATTTTGAGCTAATCCCACGTAAGGAAAAATGTGTACTTCGAAAACTTCTGGAGATAACGAATTTTTTCCAGAACCATTGCGATTTGTTAAGGTTTGTTTATGTACAAAAGCAAAATCATCCATGATTTTTAATTATTCCACATCAATTATTATTCTTGAATATATGACTGATGCTGAAACACCAAAAAAAGAGATCGAAAATTCGGTCGAAATTGCTCAGAAAATGTTTCTAAAACAAGTGGCACTTTCAGAGTGACACAAAGGGTTAAACATCGACGTAAAGTCGCTTGCCTCGCAGTCTTTTACCAGTAGAATAATGGAGTGTGTTCTCAGGAACTGCATTCTCTTATTCCACCAGCCCCATTTCATCATAAAACCACTAGACACCGTGTTGGATACCATCCTTATGTGGTAGACGTTCTTCGTATCCGCACGAAAATATTTCTTTTATCATGCGAACACTTAAGGAGTGGAACATGCTTCCAGCGACCATATTTTCACGATCTTATGACTTAGGAGCCTTTAAGAAGAGAGTGAATAGGCATATGTTGAGCGGAAGCCGTCCATCGTCGGACTTATCTTTACTTTCCACCAGAAATGATTGAGATCAAGCATCCGCCAGTAAATTAAAAAAAAAATTCAATGGAGTGTTATTAAAATGAATTGTAACTACTGGCTGTATTTGGCTGTTTTATTCATTTAAGGGTGGCAATACGAAACCAGATAACATATACATCTTTTGATGCAAACGCTATAAGTTCATCCTTTCTATAAACTTTACCTTTTTTGTGTACAAAAGCGTAAATAAATAGCCACTATTTCTTTAAAAACATTCATTTTATTTCTCATTATTAAAAAAAACACACATTTGATCACAGGTATCAAAACAAACTGGTATTGCAAGGCGATAGGTAGCCACGGGTGAATAAGTTGAAACGTTTGCTTGTTAAAATAATTCCAGACCCTCCAACTCGCCTGGAATCCGGGGCTATCACGATCTTCGGTTTGAAACTGGGCGCCCAGGGTAAGCTGAACGTAACGCTGCGGTCGAACCCGCCACCGGTGGCTGAGTGGACTGTCGGCGAGTTAAGGATCACGGCACCTCAGACCAGCGACGATGGGCGCTTGGTGGCTTTCGAGCCTCTACACCTGGTGAGCACCAAAATAAAGTAACATTTTATTAATATTATACTCTTTATTCATTATAAATACAATATTTTAAAAATAAATACATATGAAAAGATAATATATACATTTTAAAATATAAAAACATGTAGAACTACAGTGGCGAGGCCTAAGGCCAACGAAGCCAAGCTACCCAGGAGAGAGCGGTGTGTGACGTGTTCCCGCACACCGCTCCAAGACTACTTATGAGGAGAGCGATGGGTGGCCCTTTACTTAGCCCCTCGTAAACACAGAGGTGAGGCCTACCGAATAGGCCAGACGTCGTCGCGGGCCGGAGAACTGGACGCTGCTGTACCTCCGGTCCAGGCTAGACGGAGAGAAGGAACACCCCGGGGGTTTTAGTCGGTGCAAGTCCGACACACCGGGGGGCGACCCTCATCGCCCTCTGAGGTCCGTCAGGGATTTCCCCCGGGTTATTAAAAAAAAAACGAAGCCAAGCTAAGCCAGCGGTAGTTAGGAGCTCAGAATGAGGAACCTCTTCACAATGCGTGCCGTATCGAGTAGAACTGCCTTCGGTATCCGGCCTTTGATGCAACAACCAAGCGACAGCCTCTTTAGGTGGTAATCGAGGCTCTTTGCGACCAGCCCATCAGTCGATACGACTATCTGGACAATAATCGTAGAATCTATATCCCACATGTTGGTAACCTCGTGTGCGAGATCTAAATATTATTATTATTATTGTGGCGTTGGTTGTACCGCTTGTGGGAGGCTTACGAATCAAAAGGCAGTCTTAACGTTATAATTCGCGTGAGACTTCAGTGCACCGAACTTTAAATAGCATTACAAGTGCATTGACTCTGTAATATGGACTCAAAATAACTTTATATTCAAAAATGTTCACGCCGGCGCGTACCACAGGTGGCTCGCATCTGATTGTTATACCAGGCGATGCATACCGCCAAAAATTTGGCAGAATCTGCAGAGAAAAACGGGAAAATAACTACTAGTCGCTATAATAAAAACCTTCGAATTTTTCAGGGTGGTGGATTCTACAATGTATCCTTGCTGCTAAACAAGATAGTGAAGGAAGATGTAGACAGAACATACTACTTGAGGGTCTTCAATGACCTTGGAACTGAAGAGTTCGCAGTCAGGATCAGCACCATGGCTGAACCAGCTGGTTAGTAGCTTTTCTTCAATATTGACCTGACAAATGACAGCAGTTACTCAAAGCGAGGTTAAATTAATTTAATCTAGTTTTAAAATCGTTGCCATAATCTGTCTAGTGTTCTGTATACTGCTCAATATTTACGGGTTATTGAGGAAGCCATGGTTTACCGCTAGAACAATAGGGTCTCTCTCTTCAAAATACTAAGGTGTCGTAAGAGCGTGAGAGCCGGCTAGGGATACATCATGCCGCATTGCACGTATACTGCTGCTGCATGCACCTTCTCTGCACTCATCGCACTCCCGCCAACCCTCATTGGACATTGTGTGCTGGGTTACATGTGCAAACCTTTCTCCATAGATTCCACAAATATGCTGGAAAAGAGAAGAGAGACCTTTGTTCTGCAGTGCCTTGAAACTGACTAATAATATACATATGATGATGATGTCCTAGCCGGTTTCGGCCACGGCGACTGTTTCAACACCAGTTAAGAAATTCGAGGTCCAGTTTCCGGAAACAGTCAATTGCGCAGGAGATATTTAAGTGCATAACTGGACGCGCAGTCAGAAAAGCACTCTCTCGTCCAAGCTCCCTCAGGCCCGATGGAAAGGAGAACCAGTACGATCGGGAGGGAGCAGGATGCAGGTTTGGTCGAGTTTTCCCTTCTCTAAACACCTGGTTGAATTGCGGTGTTCAAGAGATACCTTAGTCGCCTTTTACGACACCTCAGCAAGAAGAGGGGGGTGCTATTCTATTCTGCCGGCAGCCACCAATATACATATATAGGTAGGATGACTTCCCGACTTTACTTTTTAAGGTAGCCCGAACAGATACTCAACCCTCCCCCATCCTCTCCATACATACAAACCAGATTTTTTTTTATTTTAAAATTAAGAAATTAATGTGTTCAACAGCGCGCAGAGTGAAATCTTCAATGATAATTGGTGTATACGGTAAGATGCAAATCATACGAATGGTAGAATATGTTTGTATGGAGAAGTTCGCGTAAAGCGCACCACACACAGCGAGCGGGCGCGGATCGGAACTAGAGTTCGACGGGTCTAATTTCGTGTATTATTTATATGAAGATTACACATTGAAAGCGTGTGCAGGTCGGACGCGGAGCGGGTGTTGCAATGCGTTCTACTATGTAAATACAACGAATTCGCCTGTCAGTTATCCCGACCCGCGCACGACTCGCGCCCGCTCGCTGTGTGTATTGCGCTAAATAGTCCCAGAGCTGTATTATTTTTGGTACCCACTATCCTTTCTGCCAGTTATGGAATGATGAAATAAAATTATTGAATGCGTAGTTCCCTGCTCTTTTTTATACATGGTGTCCTAACTTACTTTTAAATATGGCTCGATGTTTCTATCTGGTTACACAGGTCTTAGTCACGAGCAGACTAGTTAAAAGTAAGTTAATTCGTACATAAGACCCGTTAAAATATACTATAAGTACAAAACGTGGAAGTTAAAAGTGTTTTACTTACTAATGTATCTTTGCTAACCACAAAAAGGATATAGCGTGACGATAAATTATTCTAATAACAACTTTAGTTCATTGTTGTTACTTTTCCAAGTATGGTTATGTTAATAGTGCAAGAGCTCGATATTTATCAAAGATCATTGTAATTTTATTTTTTGTATAAAATTGCTAGTTCTTCGTAAAAAAAAATGTTTAAAATGTAAAATATTTTGGCATGAGGATCGCTGCATGACTACAATGAATTGTTCTTTCCATAATGAAGCATGTTGTTATTGTTACTGATTATGAAGTAGTTAGGATAGACGCGAGCAGTGAAATGTTTCAATGAATAATAAAATTACTCCTGTAGGCGTGGAGCTAGACACGGGCGCGATCGTCGGCATCGTGGTGGCAGTTTTGATCCTGCTCATTGCAATCTTCTTAGCAGTTTTCGCTTTCGCCACCGATAGATGGTGCTTCGCTGGTAAGTAATTTATTTTATTGATTTTATTGGTCATTTAAATATACACAATTTAAAAAAGGTTTAAAACATGGATATTGGTCTATGTTTTAGTGAAATTGTTTAAAAATTATCGAGATTTAACAATAAAAAGTGTTAATTTCAAATAAAGTGCGTCGAATCTAATACAAAAGCTTACAAAAATATTGGCCAGTGTTGACAGACACGCAACGCAATAAGTAAACAAAAATCATGTTAATTTAAACTTTATAAAATTTACTTTTTTTTTGTATTTTTTGTGTACGGAAATTTATACTAAGACTTGACATTTATGTATTATATAATCAAGAAGTAAATATTAAAAAAGAAAGCTAATAAAATAAATCTCGTTAGTATATTTAATCTATGCATCATGATGAAATCCATGCTTACTCAATCGCTTTTACATATTGTCCTCGTTAAGTATCTAGGCATGCAATATTCCCCTCCGAGTATAGAAGATTATAGTCTGACTTAAAACGTTGTGTACCGCATTAGGTGACCACAAATGTAGGGGGGCAGGAAATATACATTGATATATTATACTTTGTTACCTAAAGCCAATAAAGCCGTAAAGGGCTGTTACATTAAATCAGTCTTTTCACATTTACAACCAAGAAAAATGTAGTAGCTATTTTTAATTGAGTCCAATAATGGCGTCATAATTTGAATCTTCAATTCTTAAATACATAATAATGTATCACAAAGAGGCGTGCATACCATAAAAATATAAAAAGCATTGTCTTGTTATGGATATTTAATAAATATAGTGAAGTAAAATCGGATAATTACCAGATTCAGTATCCGAATTCAAATTCGACATAATTGTAAGTCAATATATTTATTAAATATCCAAGTTTAACATGAAAATGCATTTAATACTTCCATGGGATACACGCCACTGCCGTCACCGATACTAAAACACTGTTTTCTACTAAACGTATTCAAAAGCAGTTAAAGCTATCAGTTTTTTTTTAAACACACATTATAATTTTACTATTTCTCTTTATTCAGTCATGCTACTCTGTTATTAGCTTTATTCGATAACGTGAATTTCTAATCTACATTGAACAATAATTATGACAAAGGATCAACAAAACGAAAAGAAAAGTATTCCGCGTAAGTCTTTGACTTTTGAGTGATTGAGTTCATTAGTGTGTTGTTCTTCATTACTATACGTCAGCACGGGCCAATGTTTTTCGTGACTATTGTATTACGGTTGAATCAATGTAGTTCGAATTTAATGGTTACTATATGATCCTTACTCTGTCTCCCCCCCCCCCCCCGCGCCGCTGCCTAAGGCGGTACACAACGTTTATGGTCGTACTATAAAAATAATAAAACTTGATATCTCTTTAACAGGCTCTCGAGCTGTTGAGCGCTAGGTAACGTTGGAAATAGTTAGGCTGAGATATATAGATGCCTTTTTGACTATATTTACACGTAAAACATAAAAAAATAAGTATAGGAACTTCTTGAGTATTTGCAGAGCCAAGTCAAAGTTGACGAACTCAGTGATTTAGTGTACTTCGTTATTAATTTGTAATGTTTTAGTAGTGTAAAGGAATTCGAAGCGGCGTCTGTATTTCTCAGCATAAGAGGTGATAAAATGCACCAAAATTCACTTTTAGATTACTGACCGACATTTTTATTATAAACGAATATCTTTTAATTACATTTTATAACCTGTTTAGACTTTTATAAGATATTTTATACAATTTAGAACTTCCTTTTTTACATAAGTTAATAATGAAGACAATTTTAATACCGATTATTTTGTATTTAAAAGAAAAAAATAATTTCTTAGGATCATTGGTTGAGGTTTATAGACGCCATTTTGACTTACCTAGTCATTGCTCAGAAAATAAGTTCGTATTTGGCAAAAGAATGGGTGAATTTATTTTTAAGTCCTTACATAAAAAAAATATGTGTCTCCGACGCAGCCTTTAGTTTCTTTCGGCGTTTCTTCTCAAGGTAGTTGCTTCTAAAACGCTAGTAAATCACCGTTAGGTTCATTGTCACTGGCTGGCGGTCCAAGTCGAGGTCCGTACCCACAGGTGTGCCCTTGCATTGCCACACAACCCATAAACTTCCTGATTGAGCGCCTTTAGTGCTCGCCCCCTAAGCCCGGTAAAGTTGTAAACGCCTTTTCCTACCATAAACGTATTATGCTCTCGGAAAAAAAAAATATCGCGACTTGCAGAGCTGCCAGAATCCAAAATGTGCCTTAAGACATAAGGAAAGTTAAAGCAACGTCTATAAACCTCAACCTGAAACTTTCGAGCCGAGTATAAAGTACTTCTTTTAACTCATTCGTCGCCGCGTCACCCAAACATGTGTGACACGTTTCTTGTGGAAGTTAATCGGTTTTTTTTAAATAATTAATTGGCATATGCATTTATATGTAAATATAGGATGTACAACATTAAAATAGTAAAAAAATCACATTATACGTTAAATTTGATTAATTGATATATGATAACATATCACATATTATCTGCATGTTTTTCATTGAAACACTCTCAACACATTTAAGGTGAAAAGCAAAATTTTTTGCTATAATTCGAAGATAATATCACAATATAGTCATAATACTCGAGTTACATTGCTTATATTCCTGCATATCGCTTGTTTACGCGGATTTGGGCCACGTGAGGAACACAAACGACTCGCGCTGGCCGACAAACGTGTTAACCGGCTTCCACATTATATATTTCTTATTTAGACATAACATTTTTGCATATTATTTATGTATTATGTTAGTAAATATGTCGGTCTGTGTGTTGCTCTCACCGTCCTTACGAGCTATTATGTTTATTCCTAAATTATTGCATTAGATAGTAATTTGGCTGCGTAGTTTAGTTTATAAAATGGCATTGTTTGTTATTTTGTATGATTTTATATGTAGTTTATTGTTGATTATAAACTAAATAAACTTGTTACAAAAGTGACTTAAAAGTTGACAATCGAATACCTTCTTAATTTGTTCGTATTAAACATTTATAAACAACCAAGAATATGGTTATTATTATGAAATTGTCCACTTTTAAATTAACTTTAAATTTTTATTGTGAACGATTGTTGATTGTCTGGCATAACAATATTTTGAGCGATCAAGAACTTGATTTTAAAAATCAAATTGAAAATATTGCAATAAAATGCATGATTGAGGCGATAATTCCGTAATTTATTTGTTTATTTACATTATATCGGGTGCATGATTGGATGACATCTCTATTCTGATCTCGCTTAAACTAATTGGCAATAATTTCTCCTTATTCTACAATAATGGGTCCATAACCTCTCTGCATGAATTAAAGGTTGTGAAATACTAAATATCTTTGCATGAGTGATTGAATTATCTCACTTATATTTAAAATTACTTAAATTTTAATGTTAAACATAAAATAACACAAGTTAGCCAAGAATTACCTTTTCAAAACAAATGAAGAGGCTTGTAATGTCACAAGTCTAATGATGTCAAATGATTTTAGCAAAATTAATCATAACATTACCTGGTGAAGGTTTATCATTAGTTACTATAGTATTTATTATACAGGTGATTATAGATGAGGGAGATAATCCAGCATACAATAATTTGAGCATTCTTGCAACTAATATTGTAAATAACTAAATTATACAAATCATAAAAAAACATTGATAAACAAATGAGAGTGTGGAGTGTGTGGTGAAAGCGTGGGTAATGTAGCGCGTGTGGCCACAATTAATTACGTAAATATAGTTAAGCAGGTCTTTTTTTCCCTTCGCACTGTATCCTGGCTTAGGACAGGCGAAACACCTACTTAATTATTAATTGTTACTCATTCATACACGTGTGTAATTATCTCTAAATATGTTAACTTTAATTTAACTATTTTTACATATTTGGAATTACAATCGAATGCTGAGTATTCTTCCTGAATGTCTCCCTCGTTTATAAAATCACCCTGTAAATATATCGTCGGGTGAAAGGCTGTTTGTTTTAAGCGACGTTTTTTGGTGATATAGTAATATATATATTTTTGGAATCAGCGTTTTTTACTGATTCCAAATATATATATTACTATATCACCAAAAAATGTCGCTTAAACCAAATAGCTTTTCACCCGAAGATATAGTTAGTGTATTGGTGGCAGTATGTAGTTAGTTTTGAGGAATTAACTTTCTGATATAATATCTTCACATTAAATAATTTTATATTACAATATGTAATTAGTTAACGCAAGAAACACAGAAAAAAGTATATATTTTATCGACTTGACTCGTTTGTTGTGGCTTTGGATAATACAGGGTCGTCTCGGGTCAATATGCTTGTGCATGTAAAAACGCATGCATGACACGGGTTAAATTTAATCTGGGTCAACTTTTTTAAAATCTCAATAATAATTGGTATAAACAGTTTTTATAGTGATTCGACAAGGGGACTATAGCGCACCTGATGCTAAGTACAATGTAGTCCAAAAATGGCAGCGATAACCAAGGGACGAAAATCCATTCTCTCCAATCACGACTCTCATATACCGCGACTGAATGTCTATTAAAAAGAAATTCGAAGAGTAATTATGAAATAAAAAAAAAAAGTTATTATTTGTTCTTTTTTTAATTACATTTAACTTAACCCACTTATCAATGTTGACTAAGTCAAGAACTCCCTTAGCGGGTATATCCCTTTTTTATATCCGGGGGGGGGGGGGGGGGGGGGGGGAATCCTGCATAGGACCATCAGGGACGCTGTGAGGGCAGCGACCCCGGTGTGTCAGATTCCTACTGACTAAAAACCCCCGGGGAGTCCCTCCGATTGCTCCACCCGGGCTTGGGAAGTCAAATTCGTCCAGACGCGGGTAAATGCCTCCTCAAGGATATCCAAAGTCCAAAGAGATCCAAGGACATCCATAGAGTCATTAAATGTGCCCTATTTATACAATTTTGAAGCTAAAAATATTTCCATGACTTGGGTTTGTTAAAATAGATCGGTGAAGAGTGTAGAGATAAAATACAAAATACAAATGTAATTTAAGAATTAGCTAAAGAAACGGGTATACGTTTAATAAATGGTTATAAATTAACTATGTAGTTATATGGCCTGTTAAATTGATAATAGTTAACAATTTTAACTACTAATCAAGCAATGAGCCTTTATAAATCTGCATAAGTTTTTCTCGAAGCCATTACCATATCCCTGCTCACCCCGAAAGGGACATAGCGGGATGTTATTAGATTGTTTAGTGTCTGACCGAAGCTTCGGCTGTGGCTAAGATAGGCCGAAGTGTTGACCAAGTCCGAAGGACTCTCTAGCAATCGTCCAAATTGAACGAACTGTTACCAGTGCACACATTATTTCAAAATATCATAATTTTGTTAAAGTTGCAAGGTCATTTTTATCATCTCTATAAATTGTTTTACACGGTCAACATAAATTTTAAATTTAATAGTTTTTTATGATATATATTATAAATAACACTTTTAATCAACTTTGAGCTAAATAAAGAAAATTAAACATGCTTGTGAAAGCGGAAAAAGAAAAATCTTGCACACTAGATTGCCAACATGTGGGAGGTGGATTCTACGATTATTGTCCCGATAGCCGTATCGACTAATGGGCTGATCGCAAAGAGCCTCGCTGGCACCTTAAGATGCTCTCGCTTGGCTGTTGGATCAATGGCCGGATACAGAAGGCAGTTCTACTCGATACGACGCGCATTCAGGAAAAAAAATCAGCGCTGCAGACTTCCTCTGTGGCTTTAAGCTGATGGAGGTCCCATTTTCGCCATGTTAATATGTTTTTGTTTTTTCTTTTGTTTCTGTATGTTGTTGTCTTGTAACAGAAATGTTACTGCTTTTGAATTTCTAGTATTTTGTTAGTTTGTGGTGAAAATAAATACATTTCATTTCATTGTTAGGAGGTTCCTCACTCTGAGCTCCTAACTACCGGTGGGTTGGGCCTAAGGCCTCGCCCCTGTGGGTCTAATAATATATCGTCAAGCTGTATCCACTTTGCGCTTTTGTGTCTTGCCCAACGTGACCAGTAGCGCAGCTGATCGCCGTTCTCACAGCACTAGTACACGTGACATCTCTATTAGACGCCATGCGGGGGCTTCCTCACGATGTTTTCCGTCAACGGTGAGCATGTGGTGACTAAATCCGTACTTTATTTGGAAAAACCCAGGGATACTTGCCGGGATACGAATCTATGACCACTCGCGTTGCCGTGGTTACATGTCCACCATCCAATAGCACCGTGACGTCCGCGCAATCGGTTCCCCTGAGCGTCGGCTGAAAAACAGCGCTGGATGGCGCGTGCAGCGTCGCCCAGCATATGCTGAGCTGAGTGCTCTTTGAGATGGGTAGCAGCACACAGGATACATGATGGGATGTTATGTATTCTTTCATTGTTGTTTTTATATAAATATGTTTGTTGTGTGTTGTTTCCTTTGCCTCAATAAACATTTTCTTTCTTTTCTTTTTTTTTCACTATGCCACCATAGCTATAATTGTCAATTTTATATGACAACTAGCTGACCGGTGAACTTTGTTTCGCCTAAGAGGCAATAAATAAGCAGATTTTTGATTTAATTAATTTTTTTATTACATTTATTTTAATTTTTTGCTCGTTTCAAGCAATTTTAATAATAAATCTCCGTAATATCCTTCCTCAGACTTCTACAAATACAACAAAAAAGAAATCAGCCAAATCGGTTCAGCCGTTCTCGAGTTTTGCGCGTATCAACACATTTAGCGATTCATTTTTATATTATAGATAATGTTTATTTTCACGTTAAGTATAATCATCTGATGCATTTTGCTACAGTTTTCGTGCCACCAATATGCCTCCTTCGGATAGGACAGGGTTTTCTAAACATACTTTATGTTAATCGGTTTTTTTTTTGGTATCCTGGGGCAAAAACCTACATAGGATCATCAGGGTCGCTGTGAGAGCAACGAACCCGGTGTATAAGATTCCTAGTGACTAAAAACCCTCGGGGTGTCCTTCCAATCACTCCACCCGGGCCTGGGAAACAAAGCTCATCTACACAAAAAGCAAAAAGTCTTGTTGAGGCTACCTCTCTGTGAGGGGTCGGTGTAAAGAGCCTTCCCCTCTAAAACATCTCCCTAAAGACGGCGCGCCGAATACTGCGCACCGCCTCCCTCCCATTCGGGCAGTAGACTCCCTCAAGTCAAGAGTAATTGCTACAATATTCCGCCAGCGCTATAGATTTTAAAATTCCAAAATAAAACAGTTCAAAATTGGCTAAAAATTAATAAAATTATGATTTTTTAAACTTTAAAGTTATCTAATTTACGAGTATTCTTGTAATTATGTAAATAAACTACATGTAGAGATTATAAAAATGACATGACAACTTGTCAAAATAAACCTCAAACCGAATGTTATTATTCCTTTCTTGTGACTTTTCCACTGGTGTATGACCAATGTGATTTTACAAAAGTCAGAGTTTTGATTTTGACTTTAATGTTCGAGGAAGGTTGATCGGTGTTTGCTAATTTTAATTATATTGAGATTGTCCGGTAGATGTAACTAAAACAAATAAACCTACTAACTGCAACAAAATACACATCACAAACATAAAAAAGTTATTTAATAAGGCAAGAATAAGAATAAGGACACAGCACATATCATGACGTAAATAATATACACAAAACCGAATGTTGGGTCAGCCATTAACTTTGTAAATATCATTTGCGGGAGCTTCAAATTGCTTTAATTGCTGCATTCGGTACAAACCTTCGGCCAGACACTAGTTAGGAGTTAATAAACCCGAAAGTTATTGATCGCTAAAATATTGGTATGTGACAGGGCGATCCCACCGGACCGATCTGCCCGACGGCGTCGATTCCGAAGCGCCCTTGCCCCCACACGACGACGTCAAAGGATCAGAGAACCCGACCCACGAACCCGGAGATTACATTACCAACGGCAACACCAAACACGAGAAAAAACCCGACACAGCCGTTTGAGGTCGTAAGTCGAGCTTTCTTTGACGGCTCTAATGCGCGAATTCACTTAATTTTAATTATATCTCCACCTGGTTACTTTCCATGGTCCTGAGTAGTGATGAAAATGCCCCGGAATTTTCCCAAAGTGCCCAAAAGTTCCTTGGGAATATTCCCGGGAATTTACGGAATGTTGTCGGAAGTTTTGGGCACTTTGGGAAAATTCCCGGGCATTTTCATCACTAGTCCTGAGCAGACTCAAGTTAACATCGTGTCGGATACCATCCGTATTTGGTGGATGTTCCTTATATTCGCACGAGAAGATTCGCTTCTACATTCATCATGCGAACAGCTAAGGAGTGGAATATGCTACCAGCGGCCATATTTCCGCATCTTATGACCTGGGAGTCTTTAAAAGAAAAGTGAATAGGCATTTGTTAGGCGGACGCGGTTCATCATCGGACTCATCTTCACCTTCCACCAGGTGTGATTAAGGTCAAGCGTTCGCCTATAAGTTATTAAAAAAAAAAGTTCTACTACCCTCTTTTATTCGTGTTAACTTGAATAGTCCCGGCACACAACTCTCACAGTGTCAGCATGTTTACAAGGACACATAAAACGAGCTTCTAGTTATCTAATCACTGGATTTCACGCTGATGGTAACTAAAATCCATCATCAGGATTAAAAATATTGTGCTTTTTAAACATTCACGTTTCCTACTCATTATAAATACTTTAACAGGTCTTATGCGCGAGTTCGCTTACTTTTATTTATGTCTTAGCGTGGAACCCAGTGATTAGAAAACCAGAATCTCGTTTTATGTCGCCTTGTAAACTTGCTGATACTGCGAGTGCTCTGTGCTGTCGCTATTCAAATCATCAAGAATAAAAGAGGGTAGAAATACCTTCGCGCTCCTGATGAAAACTCCGCGGCGCGTCAGTCTTCTCGTATCCATGTTCCGTGTAACCAGGTCACAACGTAGAGCTGTAATAAAAAGTTAGTTAATTCACGTATTAGACATGTTAAAGTTATATGTAATTCAACGCAAATATCGCTTTTGGTACTTTAACTCGGATTTCTGACAACGATCTCGGTATTCCATATTTTACTAATATTTACTCTTTTATATTTGTTACACTTAGTACTTTTTCCGAACTCTAATGTGTGATTTAACATAATGTTGCTGAAACACAATAAAATCAAATGTAATACGACTATTTTCCAACAGAATTGGCTACATCAGCCACTCGAAGCCACGCGTAAGATTACGCACTATATCTAATTCAAATCCGTAAATATACGAGCTTGGAAAACTCTGACCGGATTCGGATATTGCATTTCACAGCATCTTAAATTCGAATTTGTGAAAATATAAGCCTAGAAATCTCTAACGAGTTTAGATATTGCATTTTGCACTGCCTTTAATCAGCATCATCCGTGAAATTATGAATCTAGGAGCTGATTTGTAATCCACCACACCACAAAGCGTCACGTCAGCGCGACAGGAAACTCTACATAGTTCAAACTCTGTTATGTACACGAGTATTCATAAAATACTATAGCTATTTAGGTATGGCAATATTCGGATCCGAATCGGAGATTAACGGATGACGGATCTAGTGCGTAAACTGCCGTACAATCATATTTTCGTATACACTGAGGAACAGCGGTTAGTTTGATGTAATCTGCAATTAAATGCAATATTTCAAAATTGCTAGCTATTTAGTTGTACTAACGAAATCCTTTTCACAAAATAAGTAACAAATATACAAGGGCTCGTTTACAGCAAGCGTTTTTATAAACGCCGCATTTATTCATGTTTTCGTAAAAAGGTTTTGATTTTATAAAATGTATTAACAGAAGTGACTGATTTGATTTGTTTTTAAAAAAACCTTTTAAATATGTAATATATACGATCATTAAGAATCTATTTTAAATATATTTGTATCAAATGGATTTTTCACATGTACTTGTTCAATATCACAGTCATTTTTGTTAATAGATTTTATATAAAATTCCAATTTATAAAATAGTTATTTAGTGCCACGAATTTTCATTGAACTATTGTTGAAAAATAAACATTTGTCTTTAATTATTGTAACGAAAATTATTGTATGTGAAATTTTAAAATATATTTAGATCCAGTGGCTGTAACCTGAACTTTTAAAAAATTTCCTTCACGTATTAGATAACGTTTTTAAATACAAATATGTATAGAGTTTGTTTCTCAAACGATCCATTGGAAGCACTGATCAAAAAATATTATTTTTTAATTAAATTAATACGAGACGGAAATATTTTAAAATCCCACACTACGGCCGTATATAGATGTATTTAGAGTTTTGACAGTATTTGTAGACTCAAAACCTAATCCTTTGGCGAATCTTAATACGATTTTTTTTTTATTGGTGGTAGGGCGATTGCCCACACTTGAGCACAGTAACACGTGTAAAGATTGTCATAGTGACTCGCTTCGGCTTGTCGCATTTCGGGATCAGCTTGTGTATATCTAGTAACTCATATACCTAGAGACCTTCAGTCGCGGTATATGTGGGCCGACATGACGACGGAGACTGTCAATGGTAAATCATTCTTTGATGGTCGTTTTCGTTTTTGGACTACACTGTACTTACCATCAGGTGAACGGTCGTTATGTCGAGTCAGTGTACAAAATAAATAAAACTATACGAAAAAAATTTAATACAGTTTTAATATGTAATCGTTAAACTATATTTTTATCATGACAATATTTAAACTTAGTTTAAATAACTTTCCGTAATTACAGCTTATTGATAATTTATAAATGTCCTGTTAAGAAATTGTTCATATCTAAACAAAGAGTTGCGAAAGGGTTAGCAGCACAAAGCTCTAAAATATCTGTATTATATTGAAATATTTTAAAAGATTATAAAAGTATTTGAAATTTATAAAAAAACACTATTTGGACTTAATTAGGGTAAGTTTTTCACTTTGTCCACCAATTTTGAATCTTTATTCGATCGGGAAGAAAAATTATAGATTTTACAACCAATATTGGTCGATTTTTGTTGAGTTTTGCCTACATTGGCCTAAGCAATAATTGCTGCGTTTAATATTAACTCAAAATTGTCAATTTGTCTGTAAAATCCATAAAACTATCAGGAAAATCGTTATTGTACTATAATATGAAAATTGTAGTTACAAATGTTGCTCAGGTCAACATATATCCGGCAAAAGTAACTGTTTTTTAGTCGAATTTCTAAGCATTGTCGGCCCAAAAGTATTGATCTGTAATTTTTCTTGCGATATTTTATAACTTAGATGTAATTTTTAAATGCAGTTGTATATTTAAGAATCTCGTTTAGGTGATATCACGGTTTAATTTTAATAGTAGGAATATTTTTTAACCCTCGGCCTCCTGAAATGTTTGTTAAAATACATAATCAGACATTGATACGTTAAATTTATATGTTCAAGAAGTTTCAATATCACGGCGTATAATTTCTGCTTAGTCGAGAAATATTGAGTTTCATTACCCAATATCTGGGTTTTAACAAAAATAATTATATTATATAAAGTTTCTTAAATAAAAGTTGTTATCGCTTTAATAGAACGAGTCAAAATATTAGTCAGAAAAGCAATGGTTTGCTTCAAAAATTAAATTATCATGACTTAGCACCGCCGTACAGTGTGCGGCTGAGTTCTACAATTTAAAACGTCCTTATAATTTTCACCCTTATATGGTTGACATTCAAACTGCTCGCACGAAATAATTCGCCTCTTTTTTTGTTACGAACCGCCAAGGAGTGGAATCCGCTTCATGCGTTTGTTTTCCCAACATCTTAGGGTATGGGAATCTTCGAAAGTGAATTGTTATTTGCTGGATGAGCGCGCTCCATCATCGTCCTTTCTCGATCGGGTGAGATTGAGGTCAAGCGCAAGCTGGTCGGTAATTGAAAAAGAACTGAAAATGAGTGTACGAATTTTTTTTTTTACACTGGCTCGGTATAGTCACTACAGAGTTCCTGATGGTAAGTACAGTGTAGTCCAAAAACGAAAGTGACTATCAAAGGATGAAGATCCATTGATAGTCTACATCGTCATGTCGGCCCACATATACCACGACTGAAGGTCTCTAGGTATATGAGCTACTGGATATACACAAGCTGATCCCGAAACGCGACAAGCCGAAACTGGTCACTATGACGGGCTTTACACCCGTGCACTGTGGTCGCGATCCAGACGGGCACCGACGCCCTACCACCTCGCTGCTGCTCGTTTAGCACCACCCAGGAGTCACGTGTAGGGAAGCCAGGGTAAAGCCTACGGACGCGAGCAGCTTCGACTCCCAAAAAATATAAAATCGAAAATTCGATTTTTATAAAAGCACATATCAGCATGTAAACTTACATCATGAGAGGAAGATGAACGGGTGAACATGTTTGAACGTAAATTGACGACGATTTTAAAAGTTGATGAGGCGCCCAATGTCTTAATTTCTTATTTGCTCTTTCATTTCTTTACTTTTAGTAATAAAACTAGATTTCCAGTATTTTGTAGTTCACTTTGCACTCCGTCAGCCGAGGGTTATGTAAATTTCCGGGTATATATATTTTTTTTTATAATTAATATTTATGACGACGGTAAAAAAAGCTCGAAATGCCTATAGGACATGACAAAATCCGTTATGTTAATTGTAAAATTGATTATTTTTATTAATAATTTAAAATTTTACAACGAATTCCCAACGCTGTATTTTAAGATGCTTAGAATGTGTATTATATTTTTTATATAATATCCAATAAACCATTTAATACAATTATAGGGAGTAAACAATGATATTTAACCCTTTCGCTGCGGCGGGCCTCGGAGTAAAGTGTTTTGCAGGAAACGAAGCGCTGCGCAGTTGCGCTGCATGATCGGGCCAGAGCTCTGACTCAAAACGACTTTTATTAGTTTTCAGAAGGAAAATAAGGCTGGTGAATAATATGATAGAATATAGTCATCCATCCTGTATAGGCGGTGTTTTTCAGGTGGTGACTATATTCACCCATAGTAGCGAAATGGTTAAGTTACAATATCATTGGAATAAAATAATTAATTTGACAAACATTTTTCTTATTCCATGATGAAAAGATTTGTTTTTTTAGTGTAAAATTATTTTAGGCAACAATTATGCTTAGCGTTTTGTTATTGCAACCAGTTTTGTAAGTTCTTGCTTGAGGTTACAACTCAAGACACTGTGCTATAAATAGGTTTACACTAGGGATGTAACGGAGGCAGTTTTATCGGAACCGAAGTCGGAATCGGAGTTTTTAAATTTGATTTATCGGAGTCGGAACCGAAGTCGGAATCGGAGTCGGAGGCAATGTCAGTCACAAATGACGGCAGAATAAAACAGTTTTATTAAGGGACAGATATAAACATTATTCAGTGAACCTTTTTAATTAAAAAAATCTTTCAGTGATCCATTAAAATGTACATTTAGTTACAATTTAAAAATTTTAATCATATTTTTTAATCTAAATTTTTATAAATGAGATCCTTAAATCAAGTAGCACTGATTGTTTGATTACATGTAAATGACATCAAATAAATGGACTACAATAGTCGTGGTGACCTCCAATGAATACCTCCGATTAAAAAGTTTCGGAACCGAAGTCGGAACCAGAGGTGTAATATCAATCGGAAGTTCCGACTTATCGGAGTCGGAGTCGAAGCTCCGTAACATCCCTGGTTTACACCGCCTTATTTCTTTAAACAGAAATCCCATGTATAAAATTTTGTGTAAAGCCACTGAAGAAAATGTAAACTGATATTGTGTACACTTTTTATTATTTTGTGGCAGTATGGGACGAAAATCGGTCGTGACGATAGTACACAAGTGTAAAGACTATCACAGTGACTCGCTTTGTCTTGTCGCGTTTCGGGATCAGCTTGTGTATATCCAGTAGCTCATATACCTAGAGACCTTCAGTCGCGGTATATGTGGGCCGACATGACGATGTAGACTATCAATGGATTTTCGTCTCGTGCACTTATTTTGTCAAACTAGTATAAAATGTCTTTTTCATTGGCATTTAATATTAATAAATTATTCTTGTAAAATTAAAAGACGACATAACTATAATTCTTGTTTTTTTTTTTTTTTTAAATTCAGATTTATTTCAGTAAAATATTAACGAAAATCATGATTTTCTTTATCGTAATTATATTTTTTTAGGATTTTTCAGTATATTTTCTTATTTCGCTCTCAGAAATGCATTTTATTCAATGCCCTAAGGTATTTTATATTTTATTTTGCTGGCAATTTATACCTATGTACCTTTTTATTGTTACAATATAACTCTTAAAAAGGACACACCAATATCTTCTACAACTGGGCTATATTATTATTTCCCCTTATTATCATTTCTCTTTATTATCATTTCTCTCATTTGTAACGACTGTTTTGAAGAAAATACGTGCCCATTTTGAAATTAACAAAATGCAATAACAAAACGCTATTATCGTAATGAATAAATATCATTTACAAAATATATTGTGTTCTTACCACCATTTTTAAAACTTTTGTATATACTTAAGCTAAAAACTTTAGTTTATGATTATATAATAATACTCAAGTTTGGCCTTTTCTCATTATTTATCCTAGTTCGAAATCTTTTCCATTTTCTTTTGTTTTTAGATTGAGTTGATTTTAGACCACACTTTTTACTTAAGTCACGAAATTGTCTTAGGGTTAAATTAATCATGTCAATACATCAATAAATTTACAATTTTTTTTTTTAGAAAATCAATTAATTATTTTACTTTATATAAGTTTAGCGTTAAGTCACCATTATTGTGATTTTTTTAGTAATTTGTAATTAATGTGTATAAGTTTTGACGAGGATTTATTTTTGTACCACTTAGTTAAGTTTTATATAAGTTTCACTTAATTTTTGGCGTTAATTATGTCGGGCCCTGTACTTGTACTTTCTAAAAGCAGTGACTTTACAGATAATAGTTTCCTTAAACAAAAGCATATGTAACTAAATCAAACGTTCACATAAATATTTCAGTTTCAACTGAGAAATAAGGAAAAAAATCTGCCAGATTTTAGTGGTGTTCAA
The DNA here is from genome assembly GCA_036320925.1 of Automeris io. NCBI lineage: Eukaryota > Metazoa > Arthropoda > Insecta > Lepidoptera > Saturniidae > Automeris > Automeris io. Next base: position 4,929,428 of record JAUDJH010000031.1, on the reverse strand, counting down.
TAACCGGCATAATTATCGCCTATTTAGAGTAATAGTCGACTAAAAAACTAAGACTAAAACACTGCCATTATGCACGTTGCCAAATTACTGCCTGTAATAAATGATCTTAGTTAGATTACGAACCGTCGTATTTTCTGTATTCTGCCAAATGTTTGAACAATCGCCTATCCGTTGAATATAATTAAAAATACATTAAGAAAAAGTTTCGTTTCATTTTAAAACTATAAAACAATAGTTTTTATCCATCTTTTTAGTAAATTTACAAAATAATTAAATATATAACAAAAATGGTATTTGTTTGAAGAGGTCTAACACGATGACACTCTAATGATTTAAATTCGACAGTTGTTAAAACTGGATAATGATTCCGTTTAAGATGATAACTACAGTTAAATGTCGAATTGTGTGTTATATATTAAACATCGTGAGGAAACTCGCATGGTATCTGATAGAAATGTCATGTGTCCTAGTGCTGTGTGAACGGCGATCAGCTGCGCCACTGGTCACGCTGGGCACGACGTATAAGCGCAAAGTGGATACAGCCACTAATGTATCTCTGCTCACACTGAAAGCGATATAGCGTGACGATATATTGTTATTACCTAAGATATTCTAGTATATTTATTCTAGCTAACCAATTAAAAAAAAAAATTAAGTGTATTTATTTTGAAAATTGTTTTTAACCCTTTTCTTGACAGTGTATCTGTGGAGATCAGAATCAGAATTTACAAAACCTATTGCCATAAGTTTTTAGCGCAAACTTAATATTTTTATATGAATATTTAGATAATTTCTCAGTTTTTGAACGCACGGTTCGTTTCTACTAGACATCCTTGGAACATAAGGGTTAAACGGGTTGAATATTATTTTGATATTGAAAGAAAGAACATTCTGCCAAGTTAAGGGTTAAGGTCTATTAATTCCTCCTAAATACACAATCATAAGAAATCAAATTTTTGAACAGTTTTTTTGGTACATAAGATTAATTCCGCAATATAATTTTAACAAATATCGTAATTCTGTCACAATTTGAATCACATATACGAATAAGCGCCTAGTAGTAAAAAACCGCGCGGTTAAAAAACGCTCAGTGTAAATGGGCCCTACAAGCTATTTATAACTGATGAAGGAAAACATCGCAGACGAACTCGCGTGCCGCTTAAACACAATTTCACATCTACCAGTGCTGAGAACGGCGATTAGTTGCGCTACAGATCACGTTGCGCACGACATAAACCGGATACAGCCACCAATGTATCTCTGCTTACCCCGAAAGGCCTATAGCGTGATGATATTTTTAATTTTCAGGCAGAGGACGAGATCGCACTAAGAATTCTGGCGAATCGTAAGTAATCATTTTAGTTATCATAAAATAATACATTTTATTTGAATATCTATACTTGAAATATGTTTGAATATAAAAACATATATGTTTGTATATTGATTCCTAAAAAATCGTCTTAACGACCCAATAATGCTTACAACTTTGTGAAGATAAAAACATTTCACATACGACCGACAGTTTATTTTACTTACTGGTTGCGCCACAATACCCTTATCCTGTCACCTTTTTCAACGCACGCGACCGTGCCTCTAGTACGGCCATCTAGGCTGAGATTTATAAACAATATTTCTACTTTGCTTGGCAAAGTTCTTAAAATATATGTTCATTTCGAAAAAAAAACTGAATATATCATAGGAATTTGTATTCGTAAAGCCAAGCCGATAATATCTGGTACTGAGTATTTTAAAACGCATCCAGGTAAATCAGTTTGATTCGTTATTTGCTTTGCAAAGTTCTCAAAAAAAAATTCGTTTTGACAAAAAACTGAATATATAATAGGAAATTGAGTATAACCATAGTGTTCGCAGAGCCAAGTCCTTGTTGACAAAATCAGTGCCTCACCAAATCCTGTGACATTCATTGAGTTATATAAATTGTAATGTTTTAATAAAGTCTAAGCAAAGTTAAAGTTGCCGCTGTAAATCTCAGCCGTAGTGACGTCTAACACGTCATTCGGGACGGTTGCTTGCCGTGTACCTTCACCGCGAGGACGCCTCATATTTGCATTCCCGTGGAATATTCCATCCTTTAATTCACCAACTACCCACACGAGTGTGGTAATAGTTAATATATCGGATACGTACTGTGGTCTCCCCACAGTTGAACGATGGAGCTGACATCACCAGAGCTGCGAGGGTCGTAGAGGCAGTGTGTGCCGTTTCATTCCTTCTTTCCATTTCTATTCATCTTCTATTGGCGCTATCAGTGATACTTTAAAGTATTCCAAATCGCGTTGTGCACGACACATAAGCGCCAAGTGGATACAGAAACATATTTATCTCTGCTCACTCAGCAAGGGATGTAGCGTGATGATATTATTCTTATTTCTATTTGCAAGGACACCAGCTGGCGATATGCTAATAGAGTCTGGAATACAGCTTCCTTCTAGAACGTACGTGACTCTTTTACAAGCTTTTAACTGTGAATAATGTTCTTTTTTCTACCTGCTCTCCACAATAAATAGAGCGCGTGTTGCTATTGGCTTTATTTCTTTCTCACGCGTAGCTTTGCCTTAGAGTAGTGTGACAAGATCATGGACTCTGGAAGCGCCGTTTTCCTCCAGCCAAGTCCCTTCTTTCGTTCTAAGTGAAGTGACCTGTACGGCAGCCGATTCACGTGCTCATAAAAACACTACAGTATCGCTACCACAGACATATTGCCATCTCAATCTGGCTTCGAGTGTAAAAATTATGCGTGAACTGAACAGAAATATGCTTTATAAAAAAAATTATGAGCGCGGTGCTATACAGCACCAGTGGTAACGAAATATTGGATTATTAATCGACGAGAGTGTGCAATATTGGCACACAGTTACAGAAATATCTCAAAGTGCAGCCGTTGAATGATTGCGATGTCTAATCGTCAAAGGTTCTTCAAATCTAGACGATTAAAGTAGGGATGTCGAAACTGAAAAAATATCGATATCGGCGTCGATATATTGAAGGAAAAATACCGATATATCGAACAAATCTCAAAAAACACGAAAGTATTTACCAGATTTCTTTTTTATTAGACAAAATTACAAAAATATCAAGAATTAAAAGGCTATCTTCTAACTTTAAGACCTATTTAAGATATCAAACAAAAATAAATAATAAATAAATGGCGGCAAATAATATACATGCAACAAATTCAGATGTCAATGCATGCAACGCAACAAAACATAATACTCAACAGTCATAGACAATATAGTTCTTTTTTTTTTCGTTCGGCCCTATCTTCTACAGTTTCAGATTTCAGCGACATACTGCCATAATAATTTACAAAATATCATTTTCGATACAATTTTCGATACTCGATATTTTTTATCGATATATCATTACAAAATATTGAATTGAAAATATAGATATTTATTCGACAAGCCTAGATTAAAGTCACTGAAGATCGACCGTTAAAAGTCCGGTCGAAACATTCGTGCGTAGAAACATTCTAGTACTTTGTATTTGATCACTTGGAGATATCGTTTGTGTCGCTTGAAAACTGAAACTCTCTTGCATTCTTTTCTTCCTAAGACAATATGCTGTTGACCGGGAAAGGATTCGAGGGCGGGCACTGAAGGTGCTCAGCCAGCGAATGAGTTGGGTGGCAACGCAAGGACACCCCCGTTAGTACAAATTTCGAATAGGGCGTCCATTCAGGAAAAACTTGTTACATCACCGTGTTTTTTTAAAAACAAACCGTCAGTTGTGAGTTGGACTCGTGCTCCGAGTGTTCCGTACACACTTGCCAACAGCAAATAATCCTACCTAAAAAACAGGTTTCAAGTTAAATGTTATCTGGAATTGAGAAAGATATTTCGCCGGCTCATATCTCAAATTTTAGTTTCCAAAATGGCGGTGTGTTTATTTTCTTTTCATCAACCCTCGTATAGTCTTTGTCCCTAGCTAGAAAAACATTATTAACAGTTAAAACCGTTTTAAAGTGTGATGCATGAATTAACCCCAATAATTGAATTTAGAGGTCCAAGAACGAAAACTTGCGAAAATAATTATCAATTCAACCGAAACTAATTTGCTTAAGATTTTTACAGCGCCTCTGTCGTGCGTGCACAGGGCTACAATATTTTTACGAGTACGAATGATTTGTTGAAGTTGTTTCCATATCGGGACCATTAGTTCGTAATGTAACAAAATGTAATCGTAATAATTTTTCATTAATTTGATTACATTTTGCCCATCTCTGATGTAAGCCGCTTTCGACTGGTCGCTCTGGGTAACATTAGACGAGGACTATGTTTAGCAGAGGACGTCCTACGGTTAACATGATGATGATGATGATGATGATGATGATGACAGTGACAAAACGTAATAACATCACGACGTTATTGTTAAACACCCCTTGCATTACTACAACACGAATATATTTTCGCAAGTTTTCGTAACTAGATAATATTAGTATAGTGTCACGTGTTTGCTTAATTTGATCACTTCAGTAATGAGAATTCATTCATTTTAAGTCATAAAAATCATTGCTTATAATTAGCTTGCGATTTAAGCAGTTTGCCCATTACACCATGCCATACCATGGCCGGGTTATGAATGTGTCCTTCATTTGAGATTCGATATGGTCTACTCTGCCCACTAGACAACATCGACCGGTTATCATAGATGTTTATAACGAATATAGTGGCTGAATCAACCGTATAACACCCGTTCGCAAACCGTTTCCTCGAGCACTTACGCTCTCCGGTTTGGCGACGTCGCGTGCTATGCTCGGATATGTAAACGCTTGGTTTTAAGATACATGCTGGATAATATGGACAACTGGATATACTCAAACTGATCCCGAAACGCGGCAGGGTATGGTGTTTACCGAAACTCATCCGCATATTAGGTTTGCAAAATTTGCTTCACACTCAACGGAGATTTCTGAAATGTTCCGAGGTTTGCTTGTAAATAATAATAGTAATCTTGGTCAGTAGTGACACTGAGAGCGCGGTGGGAGGCCGCGAGCGCTCCAGGCTAGCGAACCTCGGCGCCAGGATGCGAGCAGCCCTCCCCCGAGCCAAGGACAAAGTGCAGGCCACTGAAATTCAAACCGTCGACGTTGAAGATAAGGTAAACTTTTGTTATTACCAAATTTTCTCTCACTAATGGGCAAAGGCCTTCATCCCCTTTTCTACTATACATAGAGAAATACTGACTTGAAGTCTTGGTGGCGCAGTTTGTAGCGACCCTACTTACGATGCTAAAGGTTCTGGGTTCGAGTCCCGGTAGTGGTAAACTTTTCTGTGATGAGCAAATGAGTTTGTCATGAGTCATGGTTGTATATATGTATTTAAGTATGTATATCTTTGTCTAGTACCCGTAGTACAAGTGCAAGCTTAATTTGGGACTAGGTCGATGTGTGTAATTGTTAGTAAATATTATTATATTATTATTACTTAAGAAAAAAACACTTTAAACATAAATAAATCAATAAACAATAAAAATGGTCCATTTATTTAATTTTTCACGAAACCTCTAAATAAACCTTTCGGTAAGGATGGAAAAATATCGCAGCTTTTCGAATCTTCAAAGAAATTTTCGTGACATCTTAGGGTTTAAAACTTATGGACGGAATTCTTCCTTAACCCATTATATGCAAAGTTATTCCAAGTATCCTTGTATATGCGATTTTTCACCTTATCTTCAGTAAGAATTTTCTTTTCAAAAAGTAATGTAACATCAAAAGAATATTATTTCATCTTATAGAGAATATTTTGTAGCTTACAAAACCCTGCTTCGATTCTCTGTCCAATCATTATTACCCAAGTAATCGATTGTCAAAGTCAATAAGGACTTTTTTGCTTTGATCAACAATAACTCAATATTAAATCATCGTAGAAAGCTCGTAGGTAAGTGAAATAAAGGAGAACTAGACTATCTAAAAGAATTTTAAGATAAGACTATTGAATAAAAAAAAAATCGATAGATCATTTTGAAGACGAGAAAATTTTTGGAAATTTGTTCATCCTATATTTTTCTTACAATTACTCAAAAACCCTGCATGTGAAATAATGTTAACGTTTAAAACTGTAAACTAGAAGCTTGAAGCTAGGATATCCTTTTTTTATAACTTCTGTATGACCATTTCCCTCAAAATAACAGCCTATTGAAAATCACCTAAAAATTTTGGACTTTTTTAATATCCTTTAATTAATGCGTCTAGTATGTATCTAATACCACAATTAAATTAGGCTGAAAATTTGTATAAACCTTTGTTTTGTCGTTTCAAAAGTTAACTCAAAAAGTCTCATAAGATCGTTACCACGTATTAAGTTTGCAAGGGTAAAGGTCCTTTTTGCGCGCTCCTTATGCGACTTTTGTACAAGAGAACGAAATCGCTAGATTTTTTTTTCATTGGATTAGTCAATTTCTTTGACATGCAACAGTAAAATAACTGAGAGGGGGGGAGTGGTGATAGACAGTAGTTATTACCTGGTGCTATGCTGGATAATCTATGTTATAATTTCCAGCCTCTGTCAGAAGATAAGAAGAACGTGGTCTACGCCGAACTAGCCTTGGGAGACCAGACATCGACCGACAAACCGCCTCCGCCTTCCACGGAGTACGCGGAGATCGTGTACACGGACCAGCCCGCGCAAAGGGAGGCGAAAGAATAAGGCGGCTTCACATTCACAAGTGGACACGATTTTACATCGACAACTGAAGGTGCCTGTCGGATTCTCCCACTCGCAACCCAGCTGCCGAACTGCACTGTACAACTCTAGGCATTGACGGCTAGACCCAATCTCTCTGCGTATATGAGAAACAAATTATGAGGTCAATATCGCGTCCGCTTGCATAATGTGAACACACCTTAGGAAACCATCACAAATATATCAAATTGGTAATATATCCACCGAAAACATATAATATATTTATTACTAATTAAAACAAATATATTGTTACTATATAAAGTTGGTTGTAAGTGCTTTTAATGTAGTGATTTTATATCTTAATATCGACTTAGCACAACACTAAAATATACAGCGAGTTTTACTAAGCATCTATCACACACTATGTTTTTATTTATCTAAAAAAAACTTTTTCATCCATTTTCCCATATAACACGAGATTGTGGATACATATCTGTGCACACGTATTTTCTGACAGCTGTAACTCGTTGCGCCCGGTCAATGACTCCGTTTGGCATGTTACACAAGGCTTAGAGTACCTTGCTTTGGTAACTTACAGGATAATCCTGCATAGGACTGTCAAGGTAGTCGTGAGGGCAAAGGCCTGGATACAAACACCCGGGATGCCCCTTTACTCGCTGTCAGCCGGGCCTGGGGTCTATATTTCTTCTACAACCAGGCGAAGGAGCTGTTCTATCATTCGTCTTAACGAGATTTAGCAAATACTAGCTGTCCCGGCAGACCTTGTTCTGCCCTATTTCTCTAAAACAAAGTCACATTATTTTTTTTTAATGTTAATAGCTTCCCCGTCAGATTTTATTCTGCCAAAACCTATTGGCCTGTCGGCTGTTTTTTGAAAATTGTTTGAAGCAACCTGGCCTTAATGCTATATGTATAAAAATTGACAAATATTGACATTAATATTTACACGTCACTCAATTGTTTTACCTTCCCGGAACCCGTCCACTGACATTTAAACTTTATGGTATGGTGTTAAAGTTCAAATTGACTTTTAAATATTATTACGAATTTTTTGTATGAGAATATAGAAAAGTGGTGTTTTTAGACTTTTTCAGACAATTTTTTTATTTTTTCTCTCCGTAATAACCTTCCTCAGACTTCATCAAACACAACAAAAAAGAAATCAGCCAAATAGGTTCAGCCGTTTTCCAGTTTCGCGCTTATCAAGACATTTTGCGATTCATTTTTATATTATAGATAGATGTAACCAAAAAATAATATTTTCAAATAATGTGACTTTTTGTTCGTTATAAACTATTATAATAAAATATATCACATGTTTTCAATATACATAATGATTTCATAGACGAGGAAGATATTTCAGGTTACAATAATTTGTACCTTCTTGTAACTTATATAAATAACTATATTCCCTAACAAATCATAAAGAAACATTGTGAACCAATGAAAATTGATCCGTAACAAGGGTGGACATCGCAGCGTAAGTGGTGCACGATTGAATGGTTACGTAATTTTAGATAAACTGGTATCGACTCATTTTCCCTTCGCACTATATCCTGGCTTAGGACAGGCGAAACACCTACTTAATAATTCATTATTTATTTATTTGCGTATGTAATTGTCCTTAAATATATTTACTATCATAAACGATATCCACCATTTGTTGATGGAATGTTTCCGATCTAAATCTGTGAGAGAGGCGTTTGTGAGTGCCTTTGTTCTGAGCAGACTTGGCGTCGGGATGTTTAATAAAATCTTAACAGAACTGTTATCTGATGAGGCGCCTGGCCTGTTCAGATCAATGGCTCCATACGTAATATGTTAGGTATTTCTGTATTAGGGTACGATGGGGCTGACATACGTACACACTTAAAAGTCCCTGAAATAAATAGAATTAAAAAAAACTATTATATAAAAATAAGTCCGGTTTTCCTTCCTGACGCTATAACTCCAGAACGCACGAGCCTATTTCCACGGTTTAGCATTCGTTGGAAAAGTCTCGGGCTCCGTGAGATTTATAGATAACAAAATTCAGGAAATTTTTCAACAGAAATGCAGGAAAACGGGGAAAATAATTTTCACATACAGCGCCATCTCTGATGCATAGCATGTACTACAAACCAATATGGTTTTGCATGGCGGTGGAGCAGATCGCACCAGTATTTTAAGTAGATGGCGCCGATGCGTTACACATTGTTTGACAGCTGCTCATTGTACTCTGCTCAATTAATTTCATGTGACATTTATTATGTGCACGTTCTTTCAAACGCTAACTAAAAACCAAAACGAAGCCACCTGGTGGCGAAACGAAGTTCGCCGGGTTTTCTAGTATATATATATTTACTACTAGCTGTCCCGGCAGACCTTGTTCTGCCCTATTTCTCTAAAACAAAGTCACATTGTTTTTTTTCCCCGTCAGATTTAATTCTGCCAAAACTTATTGGCCTGTCGGCTGTTTTTTGAATATTGTTTGAAGGAACCTGGTCTTAATGCTATATGTATAAAAATTGACAAATATTGACATTAATATTTATACGTCACTCAATTGTTTTGCCTTCCCGGAACCCGTCCACTGCTATTTAAACTTTATGGTATGGTGTTAAAGTTCAAATTGACTTTTAAATATTATTACGAATTATTTGTATGAGAATATAGAAAAGTGTTGTTTTTAGACTTTTTAGACAATTTTTTTAATTTTTCTCTCCGTAATAAACTTCCACAGACTTCAATAATTACAACAAAAAAGAAATCAGCCAAATCGGTTCAGCCGTTCTCAAGTTTCGCGCTTATACAAGTTTAAAGATTCATTTTTATATTATAGATAATTTACTTCGTTTTAATAGAAATTTCAATATATTTTTATTTTTACATATTTGGTATTAGAATCGAATGCTGAATCTTTCTTGTATCTAAAATCAAACTGTATCATGATATATATTAAGTATACAAAAACAAGAATGGCGGATACGCTGACTCGCTAGTACTATTTTAGTGATGTGCAAATGAAGTCGATTTAATTATAAATCGTTTTGATGATAAATTTCGATAAAGTTATTGTGTGTAGTAATCTCATTTACCTGTAGCTTTAGTTAAGGATTTAGATATTTAAAACATATTATTATACTTTAAAGAATAATGCTGTCTATTTTTGTGTTACCGTGAATAGCCTGGAATTTATACATAACTAACGTTTCATGTGAAGTTAGATGACTCAATTAAAGATATTATTAAAACTATATTTCACTTTTACAAAGCTCTCAATGAACAGTTAATACATTTTAGGGGAGATATCGTACAGCGTCCAGCCAAATCCGTGAAAATACGCATCCGGATGTTGTTTTACGCTCTGCCTCCGATCCCAATCCGTCAAAATATAGATCTAGGAAACTAAAACAAATGAAATAAATATATAAATGAATGACACTTAAATAAATAAAAGGTTTTTAAAGTTCTTAAGAAAATTATAAAAACAAACTCTGTAGTTGCTTGTAAATATTACACAATTATTAACTCCTGTAAAAATAAAAAGAAACAAAAAAAGATAATTGAGTTTAATTTTAAGACTTTTATTGAAATTGCTAGGAAATAATTTCTTCAAATTACAACTAGAAACGGTTAAGTATCTGTCAAAACTGACAATTACTTTCGCATAGTTTATGTAGATATGCAGGCATAGAGCTACTTCAAATACAGCCACAACAGGCTCGGCAAAATTCAAAGTTATAAATGAAGTATATTTCCTTTATATAAATTATTAAAATAAATAAAAAAAGCATAAATCCAATATGGCCGCCGCGCCAAATCACATGACTATGCCCCCTCCCCCACCATCCACCCCGCTTCTCGCATACAATTCCGTTTCAGTTAGGACGCAATACGCCAGCGTTCATACAAATAACACTATGGATACTTCATTTACGAAATTAAAAGGGATCTTTAATAAAAATGTGTTGACAATAGTCTCGAAAAAATTTTTGGAGATAGTGATGTATTTAATTGAATCATCTAGTTATATTTTTTACATTTATTTGGATAATAATTTATGAAATGACGCAAGGTTGCCTTGAGGCTTTGCTTTTAAGGTTTGTATACATAAGCTGATGAGCCTTAATAGTAAAATTATGTCACTTTAAAATTGACCTTTCTAGTGTCTGCTCGAAGGTAGATTTCTGCTTAAAGCCAAAACCGAAGGAGATTAATCAGCCGTCGATATAACCATCAAACGAAAACACTTTTAGATAAACAATTAAAGAATAATACTTAACATCACCTCATGCATCCTGTTAACAATCTTAAAGAGCACTCGGCTCAGCGTATACTGGGCGACGCTGTACGCACCGTCCAGCGCTAATTGTCAGCCAACGCTCGGTAGAACTAAAGGTTTATTACTAATCAATTAACAGTTTATGTTGCCCATATAAAAACAACACGTAGAGGCTATAATAATACCTTGCAACTTCTCAATAGTAAACTATTTTGGAATAAACGCATTACTTGCATTTGCAAACGAAAATTCGGCGCTTCGGACCTTCTTCTTCGTCTAAAACTTCGGCCAATTTTGTCCGAAACTGGGGCTTCGGTCAGGCACTAGTTTTAATCGATAATTACGTTTGTGTAAACTTTAAAATTTAATTCACAATATTGAAATAATTTCTTTATATCGTTTAGAAATATGGATTTAAAAACCTCGATTACGTTTTTAAGGTTACGCAGGTATTTTATAAGGTACAAATTATTTTTTTAATTTTAATTTTTACGTGTATATTGTTTTATTTGCCGTTTTTAAAGGCATTTTTATATCTGTGTATTTTACTCCGTCCATTTGTAAAAATGTATTTTTTAATCTTTATTATTTTAAAGAGGTGCTTCGAAGATATTCAATATAGTTTTTAATTTTACGATTATCGATTCAGAAATTGTAATTTACTATTATTTTGACAATTTTTGTACTTTAAATGGTGCTTATTTTTAGTTTATTTTTAGGCACTTGATTAAATCTTCTAGAAATATGATAATAATTATATAAACAGTTATTTGTGAAAATAGTTTGTTTTATTTAAAAAAAAATCTTTTTTCATACTTTTATTTATTTTTTATATGGTTGAAAGTGACCCGGTACAATACTTCATACACAACACATACACAATTATAATCAACAATATACAGTTCCTATTAAGGCATCCACAACATCCGTTAAATTGGCTCGTGTATATTGTAATAATGGTAATGAATGTCAAGATTGTTAGTTTGTGCATCTCTCAACAACCCGAAGACCTTTCTCTTGAATCTCGGCATGGAGTCCGCGAACAAATCAACTGGATCTCCAAGAATATTGTAGCCCCGAGACAATCTACACAAAGCTACTGGGTGAAAAAGAGAAACGGCTCGTCTATGACAGCTTGTCTTTTCTATACTACTACTATAAAGAGGAAAGATTTGATTTTTTTGTTTGTTTGAAATGAATAGGCTCCGAAACTACTGGACCGATTTCTTTCACCGTTGGCAAGCTACACTATTCCCGAGTTACATAGGCTATGTTTCATTTTAAAAAAAAATTAGGGATGCTTACTAAAACTCGAATAATCTAACCCAAGGTGTAAAAAAATAAACAAAATACTTCCTTCAATCGAGTGCGCTGCGAAAACTATTAATGATCGAACAAAATAATGTATTACAATTTTACAGGACACATCACTATCTATAAAAATTTCACGACAGCATGTCTCTATCTTTTATAGTTACATCACAATAAGCGTCCTTTATTAATTTTTTTTAATTATAATACCACCGCTAGAAAAGGCTCTTTATTCGTATCTAGGTATTGATCCTTATCAAAACAAATAAATCATTATTTAAGACTACTTCAATACCCTCATCATATCACCTTTTAAATGATTCGATTCGGATATTCCATTTAAAAGATATCACGAGTTTAAATAATAGAAAAAACTCCGCTCGGCTAGCTATGCGTTGAAGAGGTACGGGAGGGGAGTCAAGGGAGTTATTTTATTATATTATTAGGTCCTTGAATAAGTTCTCGCTGTTTCTTAAAAACAGGCGTTGTGGCGCTCTGTGCATGGAATTTCGTAAACACGTAGGGGGTGGCAACTATTCAGCCACCCCCTGCCAAGAAGGCCGGGCCTCAGAAGGCTAGAAGTCGCCGGGTGCCAAGGAAGATGGCACAGCCTTGCCATTGGCACTTGGCAGGCGAGAGAAGGAACACCCCGGGGGTTTTAGTCGGTGTAAGTGCGACACACCAGGGGGCAACCCTCATCGCCCCTTGAGGTGCGTTAGGAATTTCACCCAGTTACCGAAAAAAACCCACCAGATGTGATCGAGGGCAGGCGTCTACCTGACGTGTGAGTATTATTATAAAAGCGAACATATTATTGCAGCAGGACTGTGGAGAGCTAGAATATGAAGAAGTGATTTATAAGGAACCGGATTATAAAGAAATGATGATGATGATGTCCTAGCCGGATTCGGCCACGGCGACTGTTTCAACGCCGATTAAGAAAATCAAGGCCCAGTTTTCGGAAACAGTCAATTGCGCAGGAGATATTTAAGTGCATAACTGGACGCGCTACCAGAAAAGCACTCTCTCGTCCGAGCTACCTCAGGCCCGATGGAATGGAGAACCAGTACGATCGGGAGGGACCAGGATGCGGGTTTGGTCGAGTTGTCCTTCTCTGAACACCTGGTTGAATTGCGGTGTTAAAGAGATACCTTAGTCGCCTTTTACGACACCTCAGCAAGAAGAGGGGGGTGCTATTCTATTCTGCCGGCAGCGACCACGGCTATCCAGAAAATCTATCTATGAAGAAATACTGTATGCAGAACCAGCGTATGATGAGCCCCGGTGTAATGGAAAGCCCAATATCACTCCAAGCGAAATCGAAAACGTAAAGCGAAACTTCCAACTGATACCAAACATGAAGTATGACAAAGAAAATGACATTTTTATTATTTACGGGATACTATCCCGACTGAAGTAAGTATTCTTTTATATTTTGTTAAAAACAAACTCACGCTTGACTTGAACGTCACTCGATACAGGGTATAGATGAGAGAGATAATGCAGTACGCATGTCCAGCAAATTATCGAATCACTCTTTATTTCAAAACGTCAATGTCTTACGATGTCTATCGAGAAAAATATATACGGTGATTGGTCAGGTGAATAGGCGGTTTAATTCTATTTTAAATGCATTAGAGCAGGGCTTCTTAAACTATGGGTCGCGACCCCAAACAATACAGATTACGCATCGGTCTATTGCTGAAAATAGGTCTCCCGTAAGGCTCGCTCCTTGTTTTGGTCTGGGTGGATCGAATCCAGGAACATCTAGCTAACTTTCGCGAGTCGTCGGTCTGTTTAGCCTCTAGGAGTCCCACACTACGTTCACCGAGATGCGGTCTCCACTACAGAATTTTTTTTTATTACATACAGGCTTGCGCTTGACCTCAATCTCACCTGCTGGAAAGTGATGATGAGGCCGACGATGGAGCGCGCTCGCCCAGCAAATACCGATTCACTCGACGTTTTGAAGATTCCCATGTCATAAGACGCCGGAAACACTGACGCAGGAAGCGAGTTCCACTCCTTCGCGGTACGCAGCAAAAAGGACGAGGCAAATCGCTTAGTGCGAGCAGCAGGAATGTCAACCACAAAAGGGTGCAAACCACCACGGCATCTCGTCAATTTATGGTAGAAGGGGAGGGTGGAACTAAATCATACAACTCAGCCGCACACTCTCCAGAGTATAGTCTATAGAAAACCGAAAGGCAGGCCACTTTACTCCGGTGTTCCAAACTGAGTAGATTACACGACGTAAGAGCCTCCAAAGGCTGTCAATTCTGCAAATAAGACCGGCCCATGGCCATTCCAGCTTGCATAATGGGTTTGTACGTCGGTCACTTTCGTTCTCTGCTTGATGGTCTCATTGCGAATTATATCGCGTGGAGACACTTCAAGCATAGCCCGCTCTACTCCTCCCTGAGCGAACAATACAAAAGAGGTTAATTATTTCAGGAACTTCAAGGATACAAACTTGGAGAGAACAGCGGCCGCAGGAAAGCAGTTTGCAAACGAAAAAACGAACGGATTGTAAATGCTGACCCGTCTGTCACAAGGCGTCGCTCATTGTAATTGCGTGTCCTATTCTACGCTTGCGATGATACAGTCTTTGCTCCAGCCGCTCAGTGCGGGTTTTTACAAGATTTTCTTTTCTAATTATAAGTTAATTTATTTTACATTGACTTAGTAAGTTGCAAGTAAGTCATGCAAGTAAACAGTTACTTTTAATAGATTCATTGAACATTAAATCGAGTTTGCTAATCAGCGTATACAAATAATAAATTTGTTCTTCAGCCCTCTATTATCTATAATATTATAGATAAATATATTTTTTTTTTTTGAAGCAGACTTAACTACTGAATGCCGGGAAAGGCATTTACAGTTCAACCGGGCTTAGGGGGCGAGCGCAGAAGGTGCCCAGCCAGGGAGTTTTTAGTAGGCTTGTCGAATAAATATCGATATATCGATACTTTCAATTCAATATCTCGATATTTTTGGTCGATTGAGTATTATGTTTTGTTACGTTACATGCATTGACATCTGAATTTGTTGCATGTATATTATTTGCCGCCATTTATTTATGTATTATTTATATTTGTTTGATATCTTAAATAAGTCTTAAAGTTAGAAGATAGCCTTTTAGTTCTTAATATTTTTGTAATTTTGTCTAATAAAAAGGAATACTGGTAAAAAACTTTTGTGTTTATTGAGATTTAATCAATATATCGATATTTTTCATTCGATTATCGACGCCGTTATTGATATTTTTATAAATATCGATATAACGATATTTTTTATTCAGTTACGGCATCCCTAGTTTTTTGGTTGGGTGGCAATGCAAGGGCACCCCTGTGGGTACGAACCTCGAATTTTTTTTTTTGCACTGGCTCGACATAGTGACTACAGAGTACCTGATGGTAAGTACAGTATAGTCCAAAAACGAAAGTGACTATCAAAGGATGAAAATCCATTGATAGTCTACATCGTCATGTCGGCCCACATATACCGCGACTGAAGGTCTCTAGGTATTTGAGCTACTGGATATACACAAGCTGATTCCGAAACGCGACAAGCCGAAACTGGTCACTATGACGGGCTGTACACCCATGTGATGATGATAATGTCCTAGCCGGATTCGGCCACGGCGACTGTTTCAACGCCGATTAAGAAAATCAAGGTCCAGTTTTCGGAAACAGTCAATTGCGCAGGAGATATTTAAGTGCATAGCTGGACGAGCTGCCAGAAAAGCACTCTCTCGTCCGAGCTCCCTCAGGCCCGATGGAATGGAGAACCAGTACGATCGGGAGGGAGCGGGATGCAGGTTTGGTCGAGTTTTCCTTCTCTGAACACCTGGTTGAATTGCGGTGTTAAAGAGATACCTTAGTCGCCTTTTACGACACCTCAGCAAGAAGAGGGGGTGCTATTCTATTCTGCCGGCAGCCACCACGGCTAGTACACAACAGTACACCCATGTACTGTTGTGGTCGCGATCCAGACGGGCACCGACGCCCTACCACCTCGCTGCTGCTCGTTTAGCACCACCCAAGAGTCACGTGTAGAGAAACTAGGGTAAAGCCTACGGACGCGAGCAGCTTCGACTCCCAAAACTTGGACCGCCAGCCAAATATTAGGTCCTTACATATGAAATTGGCGTTTTGTATGGGAGGAACAAAAAGTCGAATATTTTTTAATATAATATATTTAATTAATCAAAGTATGAACCATTATTTTCTATGCACTTTTGCCATCTCATAGGTAGTTCATTGATCCCTTTACTAAAAAAACCAGTCGGACGGGAATCAATAAAATCTTTGAAGGCGATTTGGACTGCCCCATCGGAGTTGAATTTTTTCCCTTGCAAGAAGTTATCCAAATTTCGAAAAAAATGGTATTCTGTTGGAGCAAGGTCCGGGGAGTACGGAGGATGTCTTAGACTTTCCAATTGAAGCTCTTCTAATTTAGTAGCCGTCTGTTGCGCAGTGTGTGATCTAGCGTTGTCGTGAAGCAGCAGTGGCGTGGAGCGATTGACCAGCCTAGGTTGTTTAGCCGCTAGCTTTTCCATCATGGTTTGCAATTGCTGACAATAGACATCAGCCGTAATAGTCTGGCCAGATTTGAGAAAACTGTAATGAACAATACCGGCACTAGTCCACCAAACGCTTACAAGTAACTTTTTTGGGGTTAATTTTCGCTTGGAGCAGGATTTGGCTGGCTGGCCAGGATCCAACCATTGCGCTGAGCGCTTCCGATTATCGTAAAGAACCCATTTTTCATCACAGGTAATGATTCGGTTTAAAATACCTTCATTATTGTGCCGGTTGAGTAATGTAACGCAGCAGTCGACGCGCGTTTGCCGGTTTGCTTCAGTCAATTCGTGAGGTACCCACCTTTCAAGCTTTTTAATCTTCCCAATTTGCTTCAAGTGAATTAAAACAGTTTTATCACTAACATCGCAGCCTGCAGCTAACTCGGACGTGGTTTGCGATGGATCCGCTTCCACAATAGCCTTCAACTCTTCATTATCAACTTGAGTCTCAGGCCGTCCACGGGGCTTGTTCTGCAGGTCGAAATTTCCAGAACGAAAACGTTGGAACCAAAAACGAACTGTGTTTTCTTTTGCAACACGACCGCCATACACATCATTCACCCTTCGAGTTGTTTCCGCAGCACTAGTGCCACGGCGGAACTCGTACTCGTAAATAATGCGATATTTTAAGTTTTCCATTTTGTAAAATGTGTGACGCAAACAGAAAAAAACAGAAGAAAAACAAATGAATGACGATCATCGAAGCACAAATACATGAGTCTATAGCTGTACAAATTTGAATTTGGAATTCCTTACCAAAGAGGAGAAATTTGTGATTAAAGTGGCCAGTACGAAAAACGCCAATTTCATATGTAAGGACCTAATAAATGTACTAACCCTACGGGTGATCTACCAGCGTTTAGGAAGCGACTACCTTGAGAAGAAACGCCGAAAGAAACTCAAGAACTGCGAAAACGCACCGGTTAGCAGCAGTTGACTGAACTATCCTTCTTCGGCGCCGCCGGTGTCGTGGAGTGAAACTAGTGCGTGTGTGTACCTCACTGTTTGATCGGTCGGTGGCGATAAAAATTGGCCAAAAAACTCTATTTATACCGCTTTATAAAAAAAATTCGCTTTCGCGATGTGGGTTAGTAAATATCTATCGGAAAAGTTACTCATAATGACACATTTGCACGTGTGTGCGCGCTAATGTTAGAAGCCATACACATACATCTACTAATGTATCTCTGTTGTCCGCGAAAGGGATATAGCATGACGATATATTATAATTAGTCTCAGAAACAGCTGAACCGATCTAGAATCGGGTTTTAACTAATTTATTGTCGAAAGCTGCATTCATAGATGGGCAATATGTAATCAGATTAATAAAATGATTACGATTACATTTTACGTGTTTCTACCATTAATATAACTGCTTTTTGCTCATCTATGTTTTAAACACTATAGAATCCCAGATTGTATACACATATATTATTTCTTAATGTTTTAAATGGATTTAATCATGATTACAGAACAAGAAAATTAAAATTATGACTACATTTTGTAATCACTACTCATTAATCAGATTTTGCCCGTCTGTGGCTGCATTTAATATTTATGCTTAAGACTATTTCAACCGATTCATAAACAAAAAAGCTATTTCAGTTTAAAAAAAATACATCGATAATTTATTGGAAAAAAAGGTATAAAATAATTGTTCAGGTTATTTGACTGAAGTCTGAAATAGGTACATATAATATTATAGCTTTAATGAAATTGTAACTGATCGCTGCGTGTACATGAAAGATATATGAGAAAAATATTATTAGGAGCCTTTCTTATTGCCATAGATCCCAAAACAATGATACTTAAAACGTTTGCTTAGGTGATGATGCGCGTTAATATCAGAAATCGGTTAACCTTATAACAAATAATGTAGGATGGATGTTGTTGCATGAAATATTATATGAAGTAGTACATGCGTAGAACTGAACGTATGTGAGTGAAAGGAAGGAAGGTTAGAAAGGGAGAGAGGATATACGGTTTTTTTTTCGAAGAGAGCACACGGTTTGAAATTAAATTAGATTAGATTTTAATTTGTAAAGCGGAGTAAAGTTATTTGTGAAGTTGAATTAATCTAATCAAAGGATGCTCAAACTACACTTATAAGGCTGTTTTTATTCCAAAATAATATCCTCTATATTTAAAAACCTGTAAGAAAGCACAAACGACATCTATTGACAAGTATTATAAGGCATTAGTGGATTGTTTCCCAACGTGGGGCCCACGCTCCACACGGGGCAATTCGAAATGGACTCCACACAATTTTAGCCCTTTCGCTCCGGTCCATTAATATGCAATGAGATTTCTGTGGCAAATTTTAAAATAATTATTAGATATAAATTCGCTTGACGATGCCAAAATATCTACTGGGTATTTGTCGTCGTCAAGTAAAATTCCTTGCAGTAGACGCAGGAACTTAAGAAGAACTCGAGGAATCGTAAAATGATGAGTAAATTAAAACTTTATTTAATGTAAAAAGAGCGATGGCATGACTTTGTGAGGAAACAGAAATCAAATATTCAAATTGAACCAAATGTGCAAGAAAACTATTGCTACCGTTTCCATCTTTATATTAAGCTGAATGTGTATGTAATGATGTATATAAGAAACAATCGGTAAAATTTATATCATTTTTGCAAACATTTCAACTTGAAATAAATTTTATTATAGCAAAAGTACTTCCACGTGAACAAAGGCGCGGACAAAGCTAGTGTTAAATATTTTTGTATAAGAAGAAATAAAAGTTTGTATGTTAACTTTATATTATCTTTAATATAAATGCCGTATTATCAGATAGCGCTTTTGATTGAATAATGTTAATCCTAATGTAATCTGACATATTGTCTTAAAGACGCGGAAATTAAATATAGTTATCAAAATAATAATTTGGCAGGTATCTGCATTATATATATAGGTAACGAAACCGAATGGCTTTAACTACTGATACTGACAATTTATATCAAGTAAGAGCAAATTATTTTTAATATTTTGTAGATAACAATAAAAATGGGTAAAAGATAAGTATTTGTGAAAGTAATAAAGTATTATCATTTATCAATTGCCCTTCCCAACCTACCACCCAATACCAATTCGTTCTCATTGATGTTATTTCTTAACGGAAATAATATTATTTTAAAAACATCCGTAGGAACTAATTCATGAATTTATTATTTCGAAACCATTGTATTTATTACTCATCCAAAAACCCCAACCACTAATAGTGATGGAGCAATTAACGTTTAGATAAAAAATATATTAAACAAAATTAAATTATTAGAAACATATTAGTAAAAGTTGTTGAGAACGAGCTTATTGCATCAGAAACTAGAGTACAGCATTTATTTTTAATCTTCTTTTTGCTCAATCGATATAATTTAATGTTATTAAAGGTGAAATGATGTCTACAAAAAGGAATATATCTTTTTATGATGTAAATCAATTAAATCATATATAATAAAAACGTATATTAATTACAAAATATATTTATTCATAATTATATCTTGTGAAAACTGAAATAGGTTTTAAATTAATTTACTTTGACTTATTTTTGAAAGTATTTCGCATCTCTATCCATGGGCCAAAATCATTCGGTGTGACCAGGCTTAGAAAGATCCTACTTTTTAGCGGGATTTAACTTCTCATTTAGGATAATATTTTAGCAGATAGATTAGAAGTTTTTGGTGAGATTAAGTAATTTAACGATAAATCTTTAGTAAAATTTAACATCTAAAATGTTTACCGCGTGGAAGCTACCAAGGCACAAGGAACTTTTACCAACCCCTTAATATCCTATTTTACACTAGCAAGTATTAAACAAACTTAAGATAATTGTTCGAGTAAAAGAACATGAGTCAGCTGCTGTGAGCAGACTATGGCATGATGCATGTCGGTTCGGTAGATGGCGTTGTGCAAAATTGCATCGCGTTATAGTTTCGTTCACAGCAGCTGCATATAAGGCAAAGGTGCCATATTGTAGATCGTGACGAAAAGACTGAGAAACAAAAGAGATATAAAGTATTGGTTTAACGTTCTATATATGTGAAATAATTAAACCAGTTGTCATCTGTATCTAGTGGTTTCAATTCAATCTCCCCGCTCATGACCCAGTAAAGGGAAATCTGTACAATAATAAAATTAGTGTAATTAGTCAAGAAAGATATTATGGGCTTGTTTAGTTTTCTTACCAATGTATCATTTATTTTAATTTTTTTTTTTTTTCATTAATGATATTAAAGCATAAAAGTATTTTTTTTTTTGGGTATACCAATGTCACTTATCATTTGTTTATATTTTAAATATTCGTATATTTATTTTAATTTATTAACATAAATGTATCTGTATCGTTTATTCTATATTAGATGGATTAATTTACGTTGTGACTTATGACCAATCTTTCGGTAATATTTACTATTTAAATTTGGTCACACTTAGAGTGGTAAAAATAAATAACTTAATAATCAATTTTCCCGCAAAAATTTATAATGATTTTAGTAAATTGATTATTACTATTATACTATTATATTATACTATTTAAAAGTCGCATATTTTTGTGTGTAATAATGAAATTATCTAGTCGATATTAATAATTAATGACAATAAAGATGAATTAAAGTGGACTGAGAAAAATAAAAAATAAGTAAATTAACATTCTGTTGGCTTTAAGGTTGTGTAACTTATTTAATGTTTTTAAAACTGAAACGATAAAATAAGTTTTTTTCCAAATTCAAGCTTAAATAATGAAAAAACTGTTTAAAATTGTCACTACTCATTTTTATTGCAATAAAACATTATATTAAAATGTATATAAATAAAACTAATAATACAAAAATAACGAAATGACTACCTGTTAGAACTAAAATAGAAAACAAGTTTTTATTTAAATGTTAAGTTCGACTACATTGGTTTAATCCAACAAAGCATAGCTTATCTTTATTTTTACTTTTTAAAAGGAAAGGGCAAGAGAGTAATTAATATTCTTGATATATTAAAAATCAATTTTAAATATTTAGAAATTGTTTTAACAAATCTATTATAATATATATTTAATAGTTTTTTTTTAATCGATTACGTTACAACCCTAGTACGCTGTTTTTGGTACTACAAAGCTACGTCGTCTTAATTCGACTTTTCGTACAAAATGGCTGATCAATGAATACGTTACCACTATAATTTTGCGATAATGGAGCTAAACAAAGTATTATTTTTCAATACAAGCAAATTAGCGAGTAATTTAACTTTTTCCGCGTTTTGTGACAATCATCAGTGCGTGAAAGTGTTGAGAAGTGATATTTATCTTAGTGACAGACTAGGAAGATTACCTTTTCGAATTCCAATCGACGGATTTAACTTTGAAAAGTGTAAATATCCTCATACGCCTTCGCCAGACATTAAGTGTTTCGTTTAAGTGTGTTTAATTGTAAAAAATGAGTATTTTAACCACCGATTTGCGTTCCAAACGCAATCATATTTTTCACACCCCAGCTCACCGAGGCGTCTCGCATTTCTTCCCAGACGCCACAAAAATGAACGAAATCAAGGAATCTTTAAACGAGCAACTCTTTTTGGGCAACATCAATTCATTTACGGACATCCTAAACAAAAACTTGGCGGATACGCTCGTAAATCAACAGAAACCAGAACGAAAACCGCCCAAAATGGCCAACAATGAGTATTCAAAATTATCAGGTATTACTAATTTTATTACTGGCGTATTTAGTATCGTGTCATCGACTGTGTTTCGGCGCCATAAGTCAACGGACGTATGTTTTGACAGTCAAACGGCGGCGGCGAGTTGGCCGTACTCCAATACGGGTTACAGGAATGAACACAGCCCTTGCGATGACGAAGTCGAGGCGAATTCGATCATGTCTGACTGTAAATCAGCGGCAGAGAGCTGCGAGGCTAAACTAAATAGGATCCGGCAGCTTCTCCCGCCAAAAAATTCACAAACACAGCCCAGACGACTGAAGAAGCAATTTATTCATTCTGATTTAGTAGAGGAGTACTTTGAAGATGCCCTATCATTTGAAGATGCCTGTTACGTGCCAGGTGATCCGTTTATCGAGTACTACATTCCACCCACATTTCAAGAACAAGAGGTTTGTGAAATTGAGTCACCAAAGGTTAAACTTGAAAGTTCAACAGAACATAATCCATTCAGTTCTGGTGGGCATTTATCTACAATCCCAGAGGAGAATCCTAAGAAAACTCAAGAAGAAAGCAATACAAACAGTGCTGTTCTAGATAATGAATTAGATTTAGATAAATGTAATAAAAACCATGTTAAAAATTTTTCAGAATACCATGACCAAAAGTTTTTGGATGGTAAAAAAACATGCCCAGAAACAAGTGTAAAGGAGCCTGTGAGTTCAAAACACACGGTAAATGTTCCCATTGCTTCTAAAGATAAACGGTTCAAAAATCCAAATAGGTTTTGCTCAAAACGTACGAAATCAAACATGAAACAATTAATCGAGGAAGATACACTGTTTGCAAAGGAAATTGACACAGATGATGTATCCAGTGTGGAAAATTCACCTTCCTACCACTCTGTAGAGTGTTCATTCACTCGTCCAAGTGACAATACACTCCTAGACTATTTCGACGAAATCTCCGGTCGATTCCGGACTACTCCAGAAGATTCCAATGAAGACTCTTTCCAGATTGTCTTCAATGATATCCCGAAAAGGATGCGCAGTGTCTCAGATTGCGAATCTGAGGACTCTTTCATCATTTTTGAAGAGTCTCCGGACAGCTGCTACACGTCTAACGATGTTTTTGGAGAGAGTGATGATGATTCAGACAGTGACTCGGATACAAGTGACTCTGGATGTGGTGTAATGAAGCTGCCTCAGTGTTTATCACGGACTTTAAGCAATCTGACTGATTACACCTTGTACGATGAAGTAGATTGTGTTAAACCATTGCCATCTTTCAGTGATTTACATGTGAAAGGTGTAAAGGAGTCTCAGTCTGGATTACTTCTGGATGAAGAAGAGAAGACATCAAGAAAAGACCTTCCTGTTAAGAAGGTAAGTTTTTTTTTAAATCTTATTGAGTAATTTTGTCCTCGAGGGTCTTAAATGGGCATTATGATCTCGAATGCTTTGGGAAAAACGTTTACACTCTGCAGTAGCACCCATTTCAAAGACCACCAGCTTAAGCCATCCGCCAGTTGATGTTATTTAAAGTTGGGTCTTTTAAAGAAAGTGTGAAGAGATATTTGTGCAAGGTGGCATGGCATGATCACTGTAACTATCAATTGGTTTTCTTTATTGGTGATGGTAGCAGTCATTGGACTACACATGCTTACCATCAGGCGTGGTGTAGTCACACTGCTGTGTCAGAATAAAAAAAAAGAATTATGCAATGTAATACCCTTCTTATGACATAATGCAACCAAAACAGAGAACAAACGGGAACATTAACTTTTTAATCTATACTAATATTATAAAGCTGAAGAGTTTGTTTGTTTGTTTGAATGCGCTAATCTCAGGAACTACTGGTTGAAATTTAAAAAATTCTTTTTGTGATGAATAGACCATTTATCGTGGAAGGCTTTAGGCTATATAACATCACGATGCAACTGTTAGGAGCACAGAAATAATGGAAAATGTGAAAAAAACGGGGAAAATTATTCATCCATAGGTACCAAAAATATATTTATGAATAATTTATATGGCAGAACAACATTTGCGGGATCAGCTAGTAGTTACATATTTGTTTCTAATTAATAGGCTATGACATCTCACTATACAGCCATATTTTGTAATAATAAGTGTAACAAAGTGTCGCTATATCAGTAGCCTGTGTCCAATAGAAGCATAAAAAGCATTCCCTTGCTATACTAGGAAATTTAATAAATATGTATATTGACTTAAAACCTGTTCATTGCTATAATGGCAGACTCAGAATTCAAATTCACCAAATTTTCAGTAAAATATTCTAAATTAATATAATATAAACCTAATACATGGATATTTTAAAATATCCATGTATTAAGATTCTAAGTTCAAGAATATACAACAAAGTTAACTATATGTTAAATATTTTGAATCCAACAATTTTTTTTTTACATGTGCTTGACATGGTGACTACGGTGCACCTGATGGTAAGTACTGTATAGTCCAAAAATGAAGGCCATCAAAAGATGAAAATTCATTGATAGTCTCCAACGTCAAGTGGGCCCACATATACCACAACTTAATTTCACTAGGTATATTAGTAACTGGATATACACACAAGCTGATCCTGAAATGTGACAAGCCAAAGCTAGACCCTATGACGCTCTTTACAGCTCTTTACACTTGTTAACTATGGACATGACCCAGTTCAAGCAATGGCCTTACCACCATAAAACCTAATTACGAGTTTAAGGTAAAACTGAGCAGTTGGATGTTGAATCTGGTATATAATGATTCTGAGGAACTGTTGTGGGAATCATTGTATTTAAAGATAAACATGTTTGTAAATTGTATTGGTGAATAGAGAATGTGCTTGTTTTTGATGCCTTGTCTGAGACTTTTAATATTGTTTTGTTGTATTTATTATAGTAGATATTTTTATGACTGACTAGCAAACCCCGCGAACTTCGTTTCGCCACCCGAAGGCTTCGTTTTGGTTTTTAGTTAGCGTTTGAAAGAACGTGCGCATTATAAATGTCACATGAAATTAACTGAGCAGAGTACAATGAGTAGCTGTCAAACAATGTATAACGCATCGGCGTCATCTACTTAAAATACTGGTGCGATCTGCTCCACCACCATGCAAAACCATATTGGTTTGTAGTACGTGCTATGTATCAGAGATGGCGCTGTATGTGAAAACGATTTCCCCCGTTTTCCTGCTTTTCTGTTGAAAATTTTCCAGAATTTTGTTGCTATATACCTCACGGAGCCCGAGACCTTTCCAACGAATGCAAAACCGTGGAAATCGGTTTGTGCGTTCTGGAGTTATAGCGTCAGGAAGGAAAACCGGACTTGTTTTTATATAATAGATAAACAATTAAACCAATGATGTCTTTTGATATCTATTGTTAACTATAGTCTAACTATATATTAATTTATATTAAGTCTGGAGCAGAGATAGGCAAAATGTAATCTGATTAATGGTTAACGATTACAAAATGTAGTCTTAATTTTAACTTTGTTGCTCTGTAATCATGATTAAATCCATTCAAAACATTAAGAAATCATAAATGTGTATACAATCTGAGATTTTGTAGTGTTTAAAACATAGTTTTTTTTTTACACTGGCTCGACATAGTGACTACAGAGTACCTGATTGTAAGTACAGTGTAGTCCAAAAACGAAAGCGACTATCAAAGGATGAATATCTTTTGATAGTCTACATTGTCATGTCGGCCTACATATACCGCGACTGAAGGTCTCTAGGTATATGAGCTACTGGATATACACAAGCTGATCCCGAAACGCGACAAGCCGAAACTAGTCACTATGACGGGCTCTAAACCCATGTACTGTGGTCGCGATCCAGACGGGCACCGACGCCCTACCACCTCGCTGCTGCTCGCTTAGCACCACCCAGGAGTAACGTGTATGGAAACTAGGATAAAGCCTACGGACGCGAGCAGCTTCGACTCCCAAAAATTATGATGAAAGATGAGCAAAATGCAGTCATATTGATGGTAAAAAATCGTAAAATGTAATCGTAATCGTTCTTAATAATCAGATTACATTTTACCCATTTGTGGTTTGGAGCTATGCAGCCGATATAAACTTGTACATAATATATTGTGAGACGTAATAATACTGACACCCAAGATACAGGCAGTCCTAGTTTGGGTGACAGTTGACTATAATGTACCACTTTCAAACGTTTTTAAAAATAAATTACCCTTTTTTTCTATACTTCCCTGAGACACAGCACTGCACTATATTCAGAGCTGATGAGAATTATATGTTCGGAATGCTATTTGATATGATAATTATACTGGAAATGGAGATAAATAATTAATCAAGTAATTATGGAAAAACTCAAATTAGTGATTCATAATACTGATAATATCGGAAATGTAATCATCATATGTACTGGTGTAGGGATGAACATTAACCGGGCAGTAGACTTGAGGGAGTCTGCTGCCTGGATGAGAGGGAGGCGCGCCGCCCGTGAGAAAGATTTGAAGGACTGGGCTCTTTACACACACCCCACCCAAAGATAATGCTTAAACAGGCTGTTTGCTCCCCGGGTGTCTGAATGAATCTGGATTCCCAGGCCCTGGTGGAGTGATTGGAAGGACACCTCGGGGTCGCTGGCCACACAGAGGCCTTGATGTTCCTAGTCAGGATTGTCCCCAGGATTATCCCTTTTTTTAGTAAAAGGGTCGTTTATCAGGATCCCATCTCAGTCTACTTTGGGTTTAGGCTTGTCATGACAAGCTCCATAGAGCAAGGTCTACGTCTTTTCTCAAGAACCTGCCTGTTCCAATGATCATTGGTTCAACGGCGTATGTGGGCAGACCGCTGCCACTTCAGACAGGGCCTGGGCTATTGCGGAAAAATATGTCTAAAAAAGTGCGCTAATCTCTCCATAAAAATATTGCCTGAAAAGTCTCATAAGATATTGTGACTGTTTTAAGTTATGAAAGGTTGATATACTCGTATTTATTTAGTTAATATTTCGCCTCTTGTGCGATTTACATTTTCACAGAATTGTCGAGCATAATGCCTTAATAATAATTGAAAAATAATAAAGGTAAGGGGGTTGCAAAATGGCATTTCTTGCCTCGCCTCGAAAAATTTCCAGATCGAGAGCTATGTGGATAACTTTGATTCCCAGTTGGATATCTTATTTCAGAGGGGTGGGTTGTTACGGTGTTATACGAAAGCCAACGTGGATTCCTCGCGCTTAAATTCTTCGGAGACGGAAACTATATTGGAACGTTATAATATACACATTTTATAGATTTTGTAAAAAAAAAAAAGACAATATTTAACACAAATGCAGAGATAAACGCAGTACACGAGTAAAGACCGTTATAGTGACTCGCATTCGCCTGTCGCGTTTCGAAATCAATTTGTGTATGCCCAGTAACTCATATACATAGAGACTTTCAGTCGTGGTGTATATATGACGACGGCGACTCATAGATTTTCGCCCTTTTATAGTCGCTTTTGTTTTTGGACTATGCTGCACTTATCATCTGGAGCACAGTAGTCACTTTGTCGAGCTTGTGTAAAAAAAATGCTGTTGCGAGGACTAATATCAGTGGAAACCGCGATTTCAGTTGTTGGAATGTTGATAAAAATAACACATAACCTTGTTGGGTGAATAACGCTTCGCGCGGGGACAAGGAAATATGCTGATGCAACTGGTTAGAACGGTCAATCGTATCTAATACTGCTGTTTTATACATTATATCTGTTTTTTTTTTCCTGTAATGTCGTGTATTTTTTTGCGGTAACTGGTGCGTATAGACCGTACTATGAGCTGAATTAAACAGGGAAATAAATGTGTTTTAGTGGGTTAGAGTAAAGGATCTAACTTCCCCCTCATACGCCTTTTAGCGCCTATATTTTAATCTGAAAATTCTATGTAAAATCAAACGAATTATGAAAAAAAAGGACGAGTATTATAATTTTCTATGTAAAGAAAAAATATTTTTTTGCTACATAAAGTAAAAATGAGACAGAAAACAAAAACCAATACATTAAATAAATCCGTTTTTCAGCCACCTATAAATGATTATCTAGATGAAGAAATATTTGAGAATTTCTATATATACCGTATTACAGAAAAATTTCTCTTGCTCGATGTAGGCTGTTAAAAATGTATCGAAGTCTGTACGCGTTTGTGGGCGCTGATTTCACTAAACCCCAAGGTGACTTTCTGCGCATTGATGGGGGACTGTGGGTCTTGTATTCAATTCGCCGTAGCCCCGCCGCGCTGACCCTGGCAGGCACACTCGTGGGGACAAAAACAAGGAAAAGAAGGAAAGGGAAGCAAAATCTTGTATAGATTTCCAGTACAGTCCAATATTAGAATAAAGTATAACAAGAAAGGTTACTAGTACTATAAAAATGTGTAACGTGCCGACGCAGCAAGGTCATCGCTTGACACGCGCTGTCCGTTAGCACCTTGCAACATCGGCATGACTTCATGACATTGAATCACGCACAACACTATCTAGGGAAATTATTGTTTGTCCACAGAGAATGTCTGTAAATATTTTTTTTGGCAATAAAATATTGTTTTCAAAAATTAAAAATAATAAAAACATTTATTTGGCACAAAACATACAACACTTCAGAATAGGTAAAAAAAAAAAAACAAAACAACAAAAGCATATACCTCGTGTTGTGATGATGCGCCAAAGGGACGTCAGCTCAGTAAATGCTAAGTGACCAGCCGAGCCACCTAGCGCTGATTTTCAGCTGACACCTGATTATTGTGTCGACGCGCAGAAAACAGCAAGGAAGGGATCAATATAAGACAGATACACAGCATTAGAGACTAAAATTCAAAGTATCCTAGATGGATATATATCATAGATGCAAATACACATATACAAGAACACAAATATATAAGTACACATATCATATACATTATCAAGCTATCAAGCTAAAAAATTTTGGGGGCATTAACACAGCTTGCGTCCATAAATTCTGTAGGACGGTACTGTTCACATTTCTAAGTTGTATGACTGGATTTCTCAAGGTTGCCCATCTATACTCAAGGTTGGGTTCGCTATTCCACGGTACTGGGGTCGCGATAAGATGCACGTAACAATATCTTGATGTAGCAGGTACGTGCGGCTCACTTGATGCCACATATAACATATGTGACAGTTGGTTTTCACACCTGGCTATGATGAAAACAAAATACAATAATCGACTTGATACAGAGTCAAAATTAAGGTTAAAATTGTCCAAAATTACTCCTAAAATTAACTCGATTTGCGACAAAAAACAAGGCCACTCATCACATTAATATTAAAAAGATTTTACTCTTGGCACCGTATTTGTTACCTATATAATTCTATGTATTAATACGTGAAGAAAAACTTCCCCCTTTGTTCCCCGTTTTTACGAAAATTGCGCGGACGGAGGATTATGAAATTTGGCTTACTTATAGTTTATATAGAGGATGCTAACATATATATTTTTTAATTAATACATAACCATCAAATCAATGAATAAAATATTACACACGCTACCGTGCATTTGACACTCTTACTCTTTTGTTTCTGGTTAAAGTCTGTGGTCAAATTGAGAATAGATAATATTGCTTGTCTACGGTCTTACTGAATGTCAAACATAACCTATAATAGATATTTGTGCTTTATATAATTTGTTTGAAAAAATAGGGGAATGAATAGGGTTACACTTCGAGAAATCTGTGGTTATAAAAGTATATAACAATAGAACCTTAATAATGTTCAAACTTATAATTTAAATTAATTATGGACAAATTTCGACCACTAGGCGACCACTATTTTAAATAAAAAACCTTACTTTCTTCAACAACCAGTTTTATTATTTTCATTTTGGATTTAGTTAAGGGGTTCGGTGTCATCTGGAAACTTTACAAGGGTTCATGGAGCAAAGTGGATACAGGCACCAATGTACCCCTGTAACTCCGGCAAATTTGAAGTAAAAATTATAAATTACATCCCTGGTGTAACAGCAATTACAAGAAAATATCACGCGGGCAAAATTCACAGTACGGTCTAGGCGTTTACGTTAATATTTCATTGGATTGACTAATGCAATACGGTAAAAGGATTTCAAAATAATAGTCATGCTTACAAATACGTATGTGTTTTTGTAATATTCTACGAGCGTCTGATATAAAAATGGAAACTTTCATCGTCTGTTGCAATTGCTTAAATATTGCGTGAGAATTTATATGTAATGGCTTGTCATTATTACAGTGCAGGTTAGGAGACGAGAATGTCCTGACTTTTTGCCGGATTGTTAGCTTGTATATAGCAGAGATTAGCAAAACGTAATCAGATTACTGAAAAACGATAACGATTACATTTTGCGTTTTTCATCATTAACATGACAGCATTTTGCTCATCTATGTTTTAAACACTACGGAATCCTCAATTGCTTACACTGTATTTATGATTCCTTAATGTTTTTAAAGGGATTTAATCATGATTACAGAGCAACAAAATTAAAATTACAACTACATTCTGTAATCGTTAATCAGATTACATTTTGCCCATCTCTGGTAACAATTACAAAGACCGCAAACCAGTAATAATTTATATACAGGGTATAAAAAATTAAAAAGCCGCATAGGGAAAGTAAATTAATCCTACT
Source organism: Automeris io (assembly GCA_036320925.1). Taxonomy (NCBI): domain Eukaryota; kingdom Metazoa; phylum Arthropoda; class Insecta; order Lepidoptera; family Saturniidae; genus Automeris; species Automeris io. Next base: position 4,898,312 of record JAUDJH010000031.1, on the reverse strand, counting down.
TATATCTTAATGTTTAATTAATATTTATATACGAGAGAAAGGTCCTTTAATTTTTTTTACATAGTATATAAAATGAAGACGCTTCCGCTGTCTGTTCGCTTAGATCAGGGGTCGGCAACTAGCGGCCCGCGACCACCCGCACGCGGCCCGCGCAACTAAGAGCCGTTGCACAGAACGCCGCATCGCAGGCAATAAATTAAAAACACTTGTAGAAATTAGTTCCTATTTCATTGTTTTGTGTGCGCGGAAGCCGAAAATTCAGTTCAAGCGTTTGCAGTCATTAAAACGAGAGTAACAATAAATATGGTTAAAACTGCAAAAATTAGTTTTGTCTAAAAAATATGTTTATTAGATGAAATGCGGCCCGTACCAATATACACATGATATTTATAGCCCTTTTATAACGACCCATGTTTTAAACTATTCAACGGAGTTTAATACAGTTTTCAGCGATAGATAGAGTGGTTCCTGAGAAAGGTTTATATGTATAATGCATATATAGTACAAAAAAGCCGAAAAATTCAAATATCTGTAAGGCTGGATTTACATTAACCGAGCGAATGCTCATTCTATCCCCACTCTATCAAATTCGGTTACTGTAAACAGACATCGAGCGTTTTTTCGTTGTTCTTCCTGCGCTCGCAAAGATTCTATAGAATATTCTAAGAATGCTCGTTCGCTTTATGTAAACAATACTAGAGCGTGGGAACAGGTTTTTAGAGCGTTCTTGCGTGTTCGGAGGTGCTCGCCCGCCGGAGCGGTCTCTTCAAAGTGTTCTTGTGTTCGAGCGATCTCGATCACTGATCTGAGTATACTCGTCGATTGAACTATGGATTGGTCTCAAGAAAAATGTCTATTTATGATAGAAGCCTACCGAAATTCCAAACGTCTGTGGGATCCGATGTTTGAACACTACAAAAATACAAATCGCAAACAAACTGATTAGCTGGAGATTGCAAATATGCTAGAATTCAATGCTGAAGAAGTAAAAAAAAGATGGACTCACTTCTCGCATCCTATCGCTGAGAAAGGGTATGGTCACAGAACCACAGAATTAACACGAATGCGCAATGAGCATTCGTTCGGCCGCTAAACACCTGAATTCTAGTTCTTGATTCTCATTCTTGCTCGTTGATTGTTTGGTGTTAACGCTAAGAGCGATATTTCGTTTACACTAAAAGAGCGAGAAAGAATACTCTTGTTCTTGCTCTAGCTCTATGTTCGTTTGATGTAACTCCAGCCTAATGCGATGTCGTAACAAACATATTTTTATGCGCTCAAATCGCAAACACTGGCTAAACCTTACGAGACAGATCAAATCAATGTACTACGGAATTGTATATCTTCAAAAAATCGATGAAAAAGTCCGCGATGGTATATCTTTATATCTCAAGGACAACTCTTTTGCCGTGTCGTTGGCCTGTGGAATGGTCTTCCGGCGAGCGTGTTCCCACCATCTTATGACAAGGGGTCCTTTAAACGTAGCTTGAAGATATATTTGTGCAAGGCATAAACGCTGCAACTATCGATGAGTTTTTCTTAACTGTTGATAGCCGTTGTCGTTTTTTGGACTGCACCACGCTTTACCATCAGGTGTGGTGTGATGTGGTCACTGACCCGAGACACAATAATCTATAAAGCTGAAGAGTTTGTTTGTTTGAACGCGCTAATCTCAGGAACTACTGGTTCGAATTGAAAAAATCTTTTTGAGTTGAATAGACCATTTATCGAGGAAGGCTTTAGGCTATATAACATCACGATGCAACTATTAGGAGCGAAGAAATAATGGAAAATGTGAAAAAAAAAAACGGGGAAAATTATTCATCCTTGAGGGCTTCCATTGCGTGCGCTGCTAAAACGGTTCAAGATACCAAAAATATATGTATGAAAGAATTATTCCTCTTGAAATGATCTATAAAAATGTCTTCGGCAGTATACGTCTATCTTTTAAGATTAAGTCACTAAAACCGTTTTTATGGTAATCAAATTTGGTCGAAATTAATGCATTATTTGTTAAGAGTTATATCAACGTAATAATATTAATCTTTATCCAAATAAATGTGTTGTTGATTGAAGAGTATTTAATTGTGAACAAAATTGTCTTTGACATCACTTAATTTCAATGAACATCTTAGAAGATATTACAAAACCTTATATAGCAAAACAACGTTTGCCGGATCAGCTAGTAAAAAATAAACAATGCGGAGAACCCACAGTTGAATGTCTTAATTAACTTGGTTATATGAGTATTATCATTCGAATTCTCTTCCGGCGACGCTTAACAACTATCGAGCAAATAGCAACAAAGCAAAAAACCATACAGTAAAACAACTGGTTACACAAAACACAAGTTGTACGGTGAAAGCGAGTCGTCAAGGTCGTGCAAAAGCAAATAAATATATACTGTGCTAGACTTCGCGTGGAATAGTGGCTTTGGGCAGCATTTTTAATTATTTACGCCAATTAGTTGGTGTGTGTGTGTGCGGCACAGTCGTCTTCCCGTTCGAGTGAGCACACAGGCACGTTTCCCCACCTATACTTCACATTTTGTGATGATGTCCTAGGCGGATTCGGCCACGGCGACTGTTTCAACATCGATTAAGAAAATCGAGGTCCAGTTTTCGGAAACAGTCAACTGCGCGGGAGATATTTAAGTGCACAACTGGACGCGCTGCCAGAGAAGCACTCTCTCGTCCGAGCTCCCTCGGGCCCGATGGAATGGAGAACCAGTACGATCGGGAGGGAGCGGGATGCAGATTTGGTCGAGTTTTCCTTCTCTGAACACCTGGTTGAATTGCGGTGTTAAAGAGATACCTTAGTCGCCTTTTACGACACCTCAGCAAGAAGAGGGGGGTGCTATTCTATTCTGCCGGCAGCCACCACGGCTATGACTCCATAAATGTTACATCAAAATAGCTCTGTAATTTTGTCTCTTGACGCAAAAAATATTAATGATACCGTCACGGTATATATATCCCTAGAGATACATTAGTGGCTGTATCCACTTTACGATTGCATGTCGTGCTTACTATATCACCAAAAATGTCTCTTAAACCAAATAGCCTTTCACCCGTCGATATGGTCCTTAAATCCGTGCTTAACCTGAGAAAAACTCAGAGATACGGATACGAAACTTCGATTCGCCCCGCCCCGCATGGTGACCGGTCTCTTATCCACAAGACCGCCACAGCCATTGGTCTTTTTTTTATTTAAAGTCGGTTAAAGTTTAAAATGCGATAAAGAGTCAGTGTTGACAACCACATAACATGCTTGCCATTCGTGCTCGCGGTCGCCCCGTTATCAGACAGGGCAAATGGTGCAACTGGACGAGCAACGCCGATAAACCATGTACCCACAACAAATGGTTTCTTTATCGCACTGTGTATTGATTGTTTTAAGTGCGTTTCATTGAATATTTCACAGTTTCTGTCGAGGATAGTATATTAGCACATTGTTTTCGGGAAACGAGTAAAGTCGTAATACGCTTCTTTATAGTAAAACGCGGGAGACGAACTTACTCGTTCTGTTTCAACGTCTTGTTCTCAATGTTTGCAATTTGGATTCACCAGGGAGACTGCCTGTGGCTTACGACTATCGGAAGGCAAGAAAAACCAATCGGTTGTCACGGCGATCATGCCGACCTGCACAAATATCTCTTCACGCTACGCTTAAAAGATCCCGTATCATAGGATGGTGGGAACACGCTCGCCGGAAGACAATTCCACAGGCCAACGACACGGCAAAAGAAGGAGTTAGAGAACTTCTCAGTCCTGGCCGGGATGTGAGATACCGTATAGCTGTGACTCCGCAAACCCGCGCGCGTGGCTCTATTCAGGAAGGGAGAGGGTGGGACAAGGTTAAACAACTCTTCAGCCACTCGTCATGATACAAACGGTAGAAAACGCCAAGTGAGGCGACATCTCTGCGCAACTGAAGCGGTTTTTCTTTGCTGTTGACAGTCTTAGTCATGTTTTAGACTGACGCTGGAGACAGAGTGTGAATTTAAAAAAAAATGCTCATTCCTAAGATGATGTTGCCGGCAGAAGCTAATACTTAACAATTTATGAAGCAATGAATCTGCCTGACACAATTACAAAAAACAAGGCTATGACTCAGTGCTGATGCTTATTGCGTCTTGAATACTGAGGATTCCGATGACGGAGCCTTGTTTACAATGATTGAATCAATAGATCATAGCTATATGGGCATCACTACTCCTAGGAGTAGTAGTCTTAGGGGATGGCTACGTCATTGTAGCCTTATGCATGCAAAATCTCAGCCCGATCGGTTTAAAATTGACTAAGTTTCATACAAACTTTCATCCCCTATTTTATCCCCTTGGTGGTAGAATTGATCAAAATCCTTTCTTAGCGGATGCCTACGTCATAACATCTACCTGCATGCCAAATTTCAGCCCGATTCGTCCAGTGGTTTGGGCTGTGCGTTGATAGATCACTATGTCAGTCAGTCAAGTCACCTTTGAGTTATATATATTTTGATAACTCATTATACTATGTCGCTGGTTTTTCGTTGAAACACTCTAAACGAATTTGAGGTGAGGAACAAATTTCTTTGCTATAAATTGAAGATGACATTATATTTTTTTTAATCAAATATTTTAATGAGCCTTTAATGCATCCTTGATGACTATGCCAGCCTCGTAAGATGTATCATGTTGTTTAAACACTTCTGGCGAAGTGACAACTGTATGAATCTATAAATTCTTTTTGCATTAACCGACGTCGGCTTTCCCAATATGATGTTAATTTCTCCGACACTTCGCCAGTCCTGAGGTAGAAGTCTTCTCCTAAACTTTTCATTGCAACTACATTCCCAAACGAAGATGAGATTTTCATAATGTAATCATAATACGAGTATGATTAACTCGAGAGTTACATTGTTTATACAATAACGCTTGTTTACGTTACGGCGCGCCGAGAGTCGGATTTAGACCCCGTGAGAAACAAACGAATAGAGCTGACCGATGAAATATGTTCACATGCAGTGTATATAGTTTGCGGTACCGTATCCGATGACGTGGTTGAGGGAAAAATACCCGGCGTGATGACGTCACCGTTTTTTCAATATTACTGCGCGTCCTCGCGCGGTCGACTGCGTCACCATACGTTCGTCACGGTAGACCGAATGACCTAGTAATTGTTAGCTGATGATACGACTGTACAAGTTTATTTCTCTCTTGTGCTTAACCTTTATTTTTCGGTATGGCGTGACGCTATTGGCCTTTACAACTTTACACGGCGAGTTATTCGACACTAGCTGATCCGACAAACGTTGTTTTGCTATATAAGTTATTGTAATATCTTCTAAGATGTTCATTGAAATTAAGTGATGTCAAAGACAATTTTGTTTATAATTAAATACTCTTAATCAACAACACATTTATTTGGATAAAGATTAATATTATTACGTAGATACAACTCTTAACAACTAATGCATTAATTTCGACCAAATTTTATTACCATAAAAACGGTTCTAGTGAGATAATCTTAAAAGATAGACATATACTGTCACGGACATTTTGTTAGATCATTTTAAGAGGAATAATTCTTTCTTACATATATTTTTGGTATCTTGAACCGTTTTTGCAGCGCATGCAATGGAAGCCCTCAAGGATGAATAATTTTCCCCGTTTTTTTCACATTTTCCATTATTTCTTCGCTCCTAATAATTGCATCGTGATTTTATATAGCCTAAAGCCTTCCTCGATAAATGGTCTATTCAACTCAAAAATAATTTTTTAATTCGAACCAGTAGTTCCTGCGATTAGCGCGTTCAAACAAACAAACAAACTCTCCAGCTTTATAATATTAGTATAGATAAGAGTGCGGAAAACTGCGGGTAGCGCGATAGGATTCTTCTTGGTTCATATTAAAATTGCGGAGAGCGTCACTGCGCACCTGCTTAGGCTGCGTTAGCATACGGTTTCTCGGTTTCTCCCTGCCAGCAGTGGTGTCGGCAATGCTGGGTGGGTATGACAACTGGAGGGCCGTGGTCTCCTTCTGTGACGATGTCATGTCCCAGAAGGAGGCCGCAGAGCGAGAACGGCAGAAGGCCGCTCGAAGGAGACCGGGGTGCCGGCAACCGCCCTGGCACATCAGTCCCAGCCGACCGGTCGATCCACGACCAGTTGGCTGATGTCTTTGGGGTCGTGGCTGCTCAGGGTGGGGGCCCTGAGCAACTGGTTTAGCGGCCCTCGAGAAGTTGGCAGGGCATTGTGGCGTGCTCTGCCTAAATACAACGAGCAGTATCGGGGAGGGTATCATCTTCCCCCAAGTTTGTGCCCATCGGGCGCGGCGCGACGGGGCTGTGGCGAATTGATTAAAGGACCCACAGTCCCCGCCAATGCGCAGAAGTAGTCACCTGGGGGTTTTTAGTCGGTATAAGTCCGACACACCTCGGTCGCGCAAACCCCCTTCGCGGCTGAGACGGTACTATGACGATTTTCCCTAAGTAAAAAAAAATCGATTTCTCGGTTTACACGTAAAAGTATGTAAAAGTGGTTACAGCTTTTTTTTAAATAGAATTAGTTCTTTTTTTTACAATCCTCATAAACTCATTTGATAAAAAAAAAACAATTTTTGCGATAACCACTTACTTGTGGGTGTGCCGTCAGCCAGTTTGCAGGTTAAAGTTTAAAAAAAAAACTCGTTATAGTATTAAATGTTGGTGATTAGCTCTCGTTGATTGATATCTTTATCATGATATTAGTAAGTGCCTAAATACAAAAAATCATTTCTTTAGCTTCAATAATAACGAAACCTTTATATAAACTTTCAATCTCTTTTTCGTAGGATCCGCTTAGTTTCTTATGGTAAAAATTAGCCTAATTTTTAGTATACAAGTTAAATCTTTGTAAAATTTAATTAACCCTTTCGCTACTATCGTTGAATACAGTCTTCAGCCCAAATACGCCGCCTGTACACGATGAGCAACTATACTCTATTCACCCGCATTATTTTTCTTGTGAAATCTAATGAAGATCGTTTTGAGGCAAAACTTTGGCCCTGAATGTTGAAGATTGCGCGCGTTTGATGTGCGTCCTTTCAGCACGGAGCTCCGTTTCCTGCGAGACACTTGCGAGGCCTGCGAAATGGTCTAAAGTCCCTTGAGTAGTTTCAGCTTAACCCTTTTCTTGATAATGTATCTATAAGAATTTACAAAACCTTTTGCCATTAGTTTTTAGCGCAAACTTAATATTTTTATATGAATATTTAGGTAATTTCTCAGTTTTTGAACGCACGGTTAGTTTCTATTACGTCCTTCTAAACATCCTTGGAACATGAGGGTTAAACGGTATGGATTTTATTTTGTTACTAGCTGATCCGGCAAACGTTGTTTTGCTATATAAGTTATTGCAATATCTTCTAAGATGTTCATTGAAATTAAGTGATGTCAAAGACAATTTTGTTCATAATTAAATACTCTTAATCAACAACACATTTATTTGGATAAAGATTAATATTATTACGTTGATACAACTCTTAACAAATAATGCATTAATTTCGACCAAATTTGTCTATTTGTTGTTTGTTGTTCTAGTGAGTTAATCTTAAAAGATAGGTTTATACTGTCCAGGACATTTTTTTAGATCATTTCAAGAGGAATAATTCTTTCATACATATATTTTTGGTATCTTGAACCGTTTTCGCAGCGCACGCAATGGAAGCCTTCAAGGATGAATAATTTTCCCCGTTTTTTTTCACATTTTCCATTATTTCTTCGCTCCTAATAGTTGCATCGTGATGTTATATACCCTAAAGCCTTCCTCGATAAATAGTCTATTCAACACAAAAAGAATTTTTCAATTCAAACCAGTAGTTCCTGAGATTAGCGCGTTCAAACAAACAAACAAACTCTTCAACTTTATAATATTAGTTGTTATTGAAAGAAAGAACATTCTGTCAAGTTAAGGGTTCAAGTGCACATCAGAAGATGACATGAGTATAGGTGGTAGGACGATTGCCCAAAATGAGCCGTGACCACAGTACACAAGTGTAAATACCGTCATAGTGACTCGCTTTGCGTGAGCCAGTTTGTGTATATCCAGTTGTTAATATACCTGGAATCCTTTTGTCGTGGTATACGTGGGCCGTTATAGCGATGGCGCGTAGTCAGCGGATTTTCATCCTTTGGCGGTGATTGCCGTTTTTGGACTATACCATGTTTTCAATCATGCGCAATGACGTCACTTTGTTGAGCAAGTATAGAAAATAGATTAGAGGCTATTGTTTGATAATATGCAGGTTTGCTAGTGATATTCATGTGATAACAGATAATATAAATTAAACGTATATTTAAGGAAAACGTATTTATTGCATCACTTTTATTTAGAATAAAGAAATCAAAATGTTATTTGTTTGTTTGGAGTTTTCAAGTAGAAATGACCATATTACGGGGCAGTAGACTTGAGCTTCTGCTGCCCAGATGAGAGGGAGGCGGTGCGCAGTGTCCGGCCAGAGAGGCAGCCTCAAAAGGCATTTCGCTCCCCGGGCGTCTGGACGAATTTGGTTTTCCAGGCTCGGGTGGAGCGATTAGGGGGACACCCAGGGATTTTTTAGTCAGTAGGAGTCTGACACACCGGGGTCGCTGCCCTCACAGCGACCCTGATGGTCTTATGTAGGATTTTCCCCCGGGACACCAAAAAAAAAAAATGTCCATATTGCGGTGTTGCTACAATATTCAGAAAAATACCCTTAACATATTTAATCCTAAATGATACAGCCTTTACTTTTGCCGAGTCATGGGCTGTGGAATCGATCATATTCCCACCGTTCTATGATTTGGGGTCTTTTCAACGAAGCGTGAAAAGATATTTGTGCAGGCCGGCAATGTCACTGCAACTATCTACAGGTTTTCTTTTTACTGTTGGTGGTAGTCGTTGTCGTCTTTGGACTACTCCGTCGTTACCATCAGGTTTGGTGTGGCTACTGTTGAGTCAGGATAAATAAAAAAGATTTCCTTTCCCAGGAATAAAGTAGATTTTGTCATTCATGTGGGTAAATAATTACAGTTTTTATCCAGTCGCTACGGTTACGAGTTGTTGGGACCACCCTGCCTTTGAAGAGCTTGAATCACCGTTCTCATTATTCCTTCGACCGGGTGTGATTTAGGTCAAGCGTTTTTGGCACGACATAGTGACTACACAGTACCTGATGGTAAGTACAGTGTAGTCCAAAAACGAAAGCGACTGTCAAAGGATAAAAATCAATTGATAGTCTACATCGTCATGTCGGCCCACATATACCACGACTGAAGGTCTCTAGGTATATGAGCTATTGAATATACACAAGCTGATCCCGAAACGCGACAAGCGGAAACTGGTCACTATGACGGGCTTTACACCCATGTACTGTGGTCGCGATCCAGACGGGCACCGACGCCCTACCACCTCGTAAAACGTTTCGCAAACCGTCGCTCCACCTTACCAGGGGACACCTCATACTACGTTTACCAAGGGAGACCTCATACTACGTTTACCAAGGGAATGTTTACAAAGAGAGAGAGATTAGGCCTATCAAAAATTATCACGACACTAGCTGATCCGGCAAACGTTGTTTTGCTATATAAGGTTTTGTAATATCTTCTAAGATGTTCATTGAAATTAAGTGATGTCAAAGACAATTTTGTTCACAATTAAATACTCTTAATTAACAACACATTTATTTGGATAAAGATTAATATTATTATGTTGATACAACTCTTAACAAATAATGCATTAATTTCGACCAAATTTGTTTACCATAAAAACGATTCTAGTGAGCTAATCTTAAAAGATAGACATATACTGTCGCGGACATTTTTTTAGATCATTTCAAGAGGAATAATTCTTTCATACATATATTTTTGGTATCTTGAACCGTTTTCGCAGCGCACGCAATGGAAGCCCTCAAGGATGAATAATTTTCCCCGTTTTGGTCACATTTTCCATTATTTCTTCGCTCCTAATAGTTGCATCGTGATGTTATATAGCCTAAAGCCTTCCTCGATAAATGATCTATTCAACACAAAAAGAATTTTTCAATTCGAACCAGTAGTTCCTGAGATTAGCGCGTTCAAACAAACAAACAAACAAACACTTCAGCTTTATAATATTAGTATAGATTTATTGACTGTTGGAGGGTACGAAGTTCGCCGTACGAGCTTGTAGATTATAATAAAATGAATTGTCTCTTTTCAGGTGCGCTTCTCGCCTCTGCCGCCTAAGGTCCACGTGATGCACGTCTGGCAATTCGCAGCACGGCAAGCCCGCGCCGGCCACTGGGAGCGTTACGCCCTCGACCGAGAACGCTTTCGGAGGAGGTAACGACGTCACATCAAAAACACAGATGTGAAAAAATTGGAGCCAAGTTCATTATTTACTCGCGTGGGTATAGGTTAAGTACAAAAATGACGTTGACCGTCCGTGAAAACGCTACGGTTTTTTTTGGTTACTTGTAGTAACCATCCGCACGCAGGTGTTGATTAAAAACAGGCGTGATTGTCGGCGAAGTTGATCACGTTACCCGTTATACTCTTAGGATTGAACTTGGCTCCCATTTTTTCACATTTATGTTTTTGATGGGATATCATTGCTTCATTTAAAGTTTCAATTTCAACGCCCTTTCGTAATGGAACTTATGAAACCAATTCTTCTTAAGTTACTGCAATACAGTATACCTCCTTTTGTTTATTGATTATTGCCGAGGGATGTCATGTGGCACGGTGTCGTCAATTGAATGAGTCGCAATAAAAATACCAGCAGAAAGCAATAACAATTACACAATTCAATTATTTCATAAACTAAATAAATGTTATCGCACATTCCAGAATCGTGGATACGTCGATGGCTCTATCGTGGGTTCTACAGCCCCAGCATCGAACCAGGATCATGTTTCAACGGTTCATGCCCTGGTGGAACGCGCAGAAGAGGAAAGAGCTCGCCGAAAAGAAGGAAATGGACGAAGCAGAGGCGGCAAGAAGACAAGCAGAGGAAGAAGCAAAAGAGAATGTAGTTATTGGGGTAATTCAAGGAGATACTCAAAAATACGAAAGAAATGTGCAAGTAGAAAAACTAAAAACAAATGAGGAGAATAAATCAAACGCTGAAGATAAAAATGAGTTTCAACTACATAAGGAAAACAAATCAGATGCTCGAGACGGGTACAATCTTCAACAAAATCTAAACGAGGAAAATGGATCTGGTGCTGATAGATACAGCCTTCCACAAAATGAAGTAAATAAATCAAAGACTAAACGTGCAATCGATTTACAAACAAATGAGAGAAACAAATCAGGTGCTACTGATACAAATGGTTTTCAACCAAATGAGGAAGACAAGTCTTATACTGAAAATAAACATAGTTTTGTATCAAATGATAAAGATTATAGTTCTCAACTAAATAAGGAAAACAATTCACTTGTTAATGACAAAATCGGTTTTCTACCAAACGACGAAAACAAATATGAGCCTAAAGACGCAAATAGTTTTCAATTAAATTATGAAAATAAATGCGATACGAAAAATACATACACTTCTCAACGTGATGAATGTTATTGCGATTTCTTAAATGGAAATAAAGATCGTGAATTTACAATTGAGGAAACAGGAAATGTACCAAAAGAAAATAATAGTCCAAAAGTAAAAAAAACAGGGGACTGTAAATCGTATAGACATTTCAAAAAGAGTGAGGAACATTTTCTCACAAATGAAGATAAAAAACATATGCAAAACCAGGACAGAAAAGAAAAACGGTCTAATGTTGTAAGAGATGCGGACAAAAGAATTATCAAAAGCAATGGACCCGTCAAATCGAAGAAGAAACGAAACGTCTCGCCGAAATACTACAGAAAATTGAAAAGAGTCAAGTAAGTACTGTAATAGGTATGTGCGCCAGAAGGTTAATATATAAGTTTAATTTAGTTTCGGTATAAACGGGTGAATAAACTGTTGGTTAGAATTTTAAAACGGGGGAACGTACACCACAGAGCGAACGATTGAAATGCGGGTATTTGGAAAACAAATTAGATTGTCATGATTATTGATGCGGAACGCGAATAGATGCGTTCTAAATAATTATGAATATTATTTAATTGTATTCAGAAAAGTAAACGCATATGAAGAATTTTGCCTTTTGTTTAAGCAGGCAGAGTTCAAGTATGATAAAGGCGGAGACGATCCAAAAAATTAAAATCAAGGTACCTTCTTTTTATCTTTAGTTACAAATATGGATACATTTGAAGGATGATTAGGGGGATAGAATTTAGAGGAGTTTATTCCAACACTTGATGAATTAGCTATTTTACAAGATCTAATTTCATTTAAAAGATGCCGCTGCCATCTTTTATAAAATCTTTTGAGAGGAGTAACAGTACAAAGTGTTTGGAACTCGTGTTCAGCTCCAAGTTAATAAATTGGAAATGATAATTCGAGTTGTCTTCGAACTTTGATTTGAATGTTATTTTCTTATATTATGAACACTGTTACGATTTTATAGCATCTTTTAAATGTAATGAGATCTTGTAAAATAGCTAATTCATCAAGTGTTTGAATAAACTCCTCTAAATTATATCCCTCTAATCTTCTTCCCAATGTATCCATATTTGTAACTAAAGATAAAAAGAGGATCTTGATTTTAATTTTTTGGATCGTCATCCTCCACCATTATCATAATTGAACTCTTCTTGCTTGAAGAAAAGGTAAATTTCTTTATATGCATTTACTTTTCTCAATACAATTACACAATATTCATAATTATTTAGAACGCATCTATTCGCGTTCCGCATCAATAATCATGACAATCTAATTTGTTTTCCAAATACCCGCATTTCAATCGTTCGCTCTGTGGTGTACGTTCCCCCGTTTTAAAATTCTAACCAACAGTTTATTCACCCGTTTATACCGAAACTAAATTAAACTTATATATTAACCTTCTGGCGCACATACCTATTACAGTACTTAATTATATGATATTATTTAAATTAATTATGTAACTGTTTCATCGGATACAGAAATCCTCGAGAAATAAAAACAAATAAGGGGAAATAGGAAGAGCGAAATGTCCATTAAAATATCCGGTGTGACTGTAAATACATATATATTTTAGGTTGTTATAAATACTGTAAATAACCATCTGTGTACGAGATAAATACGATATAATTAAAACTTAAAACCTATTTTTAAATCAAACTAAAATAAAATCTTAAAAATAGCACTCTGTATAATTAACGAGAATGTAAAGTGGCTGTCAAATTCGTAACAAGCCATGAGCCAATCTCTTTCTCTCTTCGTCACACATTAATAACAGAGCAATCATAAAATTTTAAATATATTTTTACTGGACAGAATTATTCAAGACGGGTTTCGAGTTCATTAACCTGTAAGAATTAACAGGGTGTTTAAAAATAGCTAAAATTCAAATTCCGATTTCTTACATAATTGTTGATCACATTTACATCTGATGGGGTATTTGCAGGCTGTTTACAAGAAATTCGACCCGGCTTCGTCTGGTAAAAATTATATATAAAGGTCAAACGCTTTTGTGTAGATAAAATTCCACACAATTTTCTTTACATAATTTAGATATATCTATAACAATACAGCTCGTATAAATAATGTGAAGAATATTCTCGAGGTTTGCAAATTGTAACAGTGAAGATCTGCTGAGTAATTCTTGACTCTTGAGCTGATAACGAAACGCGGCAGGATATCAGGTGTGTATGGCAGTACGTACGTCTATGTATTGTGGTTGCAATTTAAGCTGATACAAACATCTTACCACCTAACTGTTGCTTACGTATCATGCTTATCTGGTATCGAAGGTTATAACCCACGGTCAAGAGCAGAACGTACCACAAGTAAGTGGTCAATTTAAGGCGTTCATTCAATCGGTGGTGGTTTAAACAAGTTTATATATAAATAATTGAGTGATATTTGCGTTTAATATTTTAAGTGCAATGCACGTAGCTGGCAATGTTGCGTACACGACGCTTAAAGTAATATCCGATGTTATATCGAAGTTTACAACGCCGTCTGTATGTCACAAACTCTAATAAAACTACGAAGCGTCGCCAGTGACTTACGTCGCGAAACTTTTCGACGTGACGAGGGATTTAATATAACGTTTAACGTATATAATTAAACGGTAAAAATACAAAAACCCTGAATGAATTTTCCAAGTGGGCCGATGAGGGGAAAATCGTAATTATAGGAAATACGGGAAAATATTCAAAGGGATCGCTGATAGATTTTGATGATTAAAATAGTGGTTAAATAGCAGGATACAGGCGTTCATCGGTTGTTTCAATTGCTTGCCTGATATTAAATTGAAAAAAAAAACTAATACGGCATTATTTGATATTAGCAAATTAATATTTCTAGTCAGAAATCGTTCGTGTTAATTTTAGAAAGAAACAACATTCTGTATTAGGCTACCTAATAGCGTCGCTTATAATAGTAAAATCTTGTGTAGATTTCTACATCTTTTGCTTAATTTTAAAAATGTTATTTCATTTTCCTTGTTATTGACTAAACTTTAAATCTTTTCAAAAGTCAGTTGAATTCAACGTCTAAAAGTTTTTCTGCGTTCAGAATTACAGAATTCTCCATTGGGCGTTGTGGATAATACTTGGAAATATAAAATAGTTTTTTATAGACCAACACTTTTCTTTAATTTCTGTATATTATTTTATTTCCAAGAACACAATCTTTATATGAAACGGTATTGATGTGTACTATACAGGTTGTTTTTTCTTTTTCAAAATCAATTAGTTCCATTCCTAACTAGGATTTTTTTTTCACAAATCTAACCATGCTGTTTCAATTTTTGTTGCCCCGTGAACGTTTTGAGTACCTTTTGCTTTTTATTATATTTTCATATTTTTTCATCGAAAACCACTTGAAAAATTCATTCCGTATACATATTTGAGTAGGATAAAGATATTAAAGTAATAAAGGGGTTAATTTTTTTGAATGAGTGATATAGTGATATATAAAAAAAGTAATTCTTTAAATAATGGCCAATTTTTTATTGACTCTTAACGGACGGGCCCCGTAGATTTACGTTTTTGCTTAAATTTTAGGTACGTTGCGTTAGTTTTTTTTATTTTACGGATTTCTTTTTTTGAAACTAGGAAATAAAGCAGGTTCGGCCCGTCCGTTAAATGTTAAAATAAACCAGTGATTGACACTTATTTGCGTGCTATAAACGGCTTTTAATGTCATCAGCTGACCCGCGCGCCCCGTTCATTGAACCTATACTATCCATCGGCCGGAAGTTTTATCTTTTTCTTATTTTCTTGCAGTGAATTTAGTATTTGCGTTTTCATTCGTTCAAAAAGACTTGATATGTATTGTATAAATTCGGGTATATAATAAAAATTAATATATTTTGATAAGTTTGCACAAATTCAAAATAAATATATGGCCTTAGGTAGGCGGCATACATCAAAGAAATTGCGAGAGTTATAAAAAATAGACTTTTAAAAATTATTATTTTTACACATTTTTCATGGGATACGGTGAAATAATGCCAATGGCGATTATTTTTGTTTTTTAATATATATTTTTTGTTTCAATTAGCACCTATAGTTAAAAATATATAATACGTTTTTCAAAGATATATAAATTCTGTAAAAACTATTGTGTTAATATAAACTTTTGTAAAATAAATGTAAAGTGTAAATTATAAATATTTCAGTAATAAATGTTTTTTGTATTATTTTTATACTAGCTTTGCAAAGTGACTACAGTGCCCTGATGCTAAGTTCAGCCCAGTCCAATACTCGACTGCACTTATGGAGATTTTTTTTTACACTGGCTCGACATAGTGACTCCAGAGTACCTGATGGTAAGTACAGTGTAGTCCAAAAACGAAAGCGACTATCAAAGAATGAAAATCCATTGCTAGTCTACATCGTCATGTCGGCCCACATACACCACGACTGAAGGTCTCTAGGTATATGAGCTACTGGATATACACAAGCTGATCCCGAAACGCGACAAGCCGAAACTGGTCACTATGACGGGCATTACACCCATGTACTGTGGTCGTGATGCAGACGGGCCCAGACGCCCTACCACCTCGCTGCTGCTCGTTTAGCACCACCCAGGACTTACGTGTAGAGAAACTAGGGTAAAGCCTACGGACGCGAGCAGCTTTGACTCCCCAATTGGACACTTATCGGTGAATACTCGTTATGCAGGCCTGCTTTTAATACATCTTTTAAAGGAGAAATGCCATAGGAACGTATTATTATTGGCTGAAAGATCATTGGACACTTTGATGCTATAGAGTGCACTAGAGGTATAATTAGGCTGTTCCCTAGGTTTTTTTTGACAGGACAATATGTTGATGGCCGGGATAGACCTTCATAACTTAACCGGGCGAGGGGCGTGCACCGAGGTGCTCAGCTGGAAAATTTATGGGGTGGGTGGCAACGCGAGGGCACCCTTGTGGGGATCTTGAAAGTATGCTAGGTAACGCGGTGACCGCCCCGCCCCGTTCGTCCTAGAGAGGGTGTGTTTGCAGGATAGCGCAGGAAAGACCGTAGGGTATTAAAAGTTTTGTGTAGCCGCCGGAGAGCGTCGCTGGTCTGCATTTCCACGTAGAGAATTAGGGAACAAAGAGTTTGTTCAGGCACAGTGACAATGAAATATTCAAAAGGCACCTGGAAACTGGACGATGAGGACAGGCTACTGCAGCTCCGCACCGTTCAACGTATACTATTAATTAGATATTCCGCCGTATTGTCTAAAGCAACTGATTATTTAGTAGTTTGACCGAGTTCGCCGCCGATGATAAGTGTAGCGATACCGCCGTGCGTACACATGTATCACCGTTAAGGACCGAGCGTGGAATGGGCATGTAAGGGAATGTAGGGAGACGGAAAGATGTCAAGTACCTTTTTTTATACTCATGCCCTGCGCCAGAACAGAGGGTGATATTTTGTGTAATCGTAAAAAAAATGACTTAAAAATGTTTATTTGAACTCATAACACTACAAGAAAGATAAGATAAATCGTAGTACTAAGACTCCCGCCTTTATTGTGTTAATAAGTTTTCGCACATAGAACTCTGTTAATTTTTTTTTTTGATAATATCCCTTTTCGAATTTAAGCTTCTCTTACAAAGCAAACTTGAGTGTAAGGACAGGATTATCACAGTGTTTATAATGAAAGAAAATATTTCAAAAAAACATGTAACTCTTAAATGCATAATGATGCAAAATTGCAACATACCGCTTAAATACAATAGTGTACAGTAAATGCATAGTATTTTATATCTGCAACATAAGGTTTTTAATAAATTAGTATAAAAAATATTCTGTTTTTCCCTGCATTTTAGTGTACTTATCTACAAAATATATATTTTTTAAAGTGTAAATAAAAGTCATGTATTTAAGGATTAAATCTAAATTACAGGTCCATACAGCAAGCGGGTGGAATTTAAGAGCTTATGCTTTCCACCGTACCAAACTGGACTACGTGATATGTGTTTAAAGGTAACATTTATGCTCATTATAGCATATACCGCGGGTCGCAATAAATTTACGGGTTCGTGCGGGCCGAGATTGACCACCTCTTATCTGATTCAATATTACCATATTGTAGTAAGGTTTCTCCTTACCTCATAAAGTAGCGGTCATAAAGATTGATAACAAAATACAAATTAAAACGAAAACAAAATGTATTTTCATTTTTATACAATAAAACGTTTTTACAGATTTTCAACATTCTGTATATACAGTGTGACAACTATAATTGTAAAATTTCCTAAACCTTTTTGTACTAGCAGGAATCGTAAGCAGGATCCCTTTCATCCATTTTTAATATAATAACCGATTATACAACAGTAAGAATGTGAGTGTGGGAGCCGAGGCCGTCCGAGACCTGTCTACATACAACAAAAGAATTCTGTTGAAGGGTTAGGTCCGGAGTACGCGGAATCTACGAGAGTGTGAAGGGATTAATGAATGAAGCGAAAGAGAATTGCAAAAAATAGAGTAGTATCATTTCCTTCTCTGCCTACCCCGATAGAGAATCAGCGTTATGAAAGAACTGCCTCTGGATACCGCTGATCCATGTTCTTGAAGTGTTTACGCAAACGGAGAGTATGATTCAGTTTTAAACAACCACAAATTTTGAAAATTTTCGATGCGATGCTGAAACCACAAGCCCCAGTAACTACCCTACCCTACTAGTAACTACACTATACTTTTATTTCCGGAATATATATTACTACTAGCTGACTCGGCAAACGTTGTTCTGCCATATAAATTATAGCAGACCAGCCACGCTTTGCTGTGACTGGTTTTTGAATAATTAATCAATCCAGTCAACGGATAGCGCCATCTTTTAGAATCGGTTGGAGCTAACTGTAAATTATTACTGCTAAATAATAAACAAATAATTTGCAATAAAATAATATTGCGACTATGAATTGAGATGAAAACTATCTTATCTTTTAAATTAGATCAAACTTCACGTGGTGTGTAAATTTCATTAAAATCGGTTTAGTAGTTTAGGAGTCCATCGCGGACAAATATCGTGACAGGAGATTTATATATATTAAGATTTCAATTAAAAAAAAAATGCTTACATCAGGTTTTTGAGAATTTGTCCTCTATATATAAGTTTGTAAAAATGCAAATATCATTCATTGCATAGGAAGTGAAATGTTTCAGAAAAATAACGTTTGACCTTCCAAACTTAGATGTGCACTGAAGAAAACCACAGGGTTTTTCAGTTTCACCGGCCTCAAGGTGCTCTGCCAGCGAGTTATGGGTTGGGCGACCGGCCAATAAAACCTAACGGAGTTCTACTAGCGTTCTAGAAGCAACTACCTTGAGAAGAATCGCCAAAAGAAACTCCAGGCTACGTCGGAGTAAAATTCCTAAGTCTCTCCGGTTAGTTATCTCCAATACTATTTAGAAATTTGTCAGATCGAAATAGGTGTAGTATTATTTTATGAATACTCGTGTACTGCATCCAAACCTAGTCTAAACTATGCAGAATTTCCTGTCGCGTTAACTTGACTCTGTGGTTATATTAATAGCTCCTAGATTCAATTTTTTTACGGATTCTGGTCAAAGGCAGTGCGAAATTTAATATCAGAACTCTGACTTTCCTAAGCTCATGTTGCCACTGATCCAACGCGAACCAAACGCCTTTATGTCTGATTAGTTTCACAAGGTGAGTTATCGAAGGGTGGTAGTCCAAATAACTCGGGCTTGAAATCCAGCAGGGTGCGGATGACTAGACTCGCGTGCCGGGTTTGTTCGCGATCCAAACGCGGATCTGGGATCATTACCACCTGCAATACAAGATCTGTATCAGCTGTTTCTTTATATTTGATTGTCAAAGGTTTTTCAACCGCATCTGATGAAATATACAGCGTTGCCGACGTACGGCAGCGGCTGCCAATAAAGGAGAATCTATTTTCAGGCTGTGTCGTGACTGAAGATCTCTTAATATATGAAGAACTAGACGTACACCAGAGATGGGTAAAATGAAATCTGATTAATGATGAACGATTACAAAATGTAGTCGTAATTTTAATTTTCTTGCTCTGTAATCTTGATTAAATCCATTTAAAACATTAAGAAATCATAAATGTGTATACAATCTGGGATTTTGTAGTGTTTAAAACATAAATGAGCAATATGCAGTTATATTAGTGGTAAAAAACGTAAAATGTAATCGTTAATCATTTTCATTAATCTGATTACATTTTGCCCGTCTATGACGTACACATGCTAATACTTGTACGTGCCAAGGTATGACTAGTGATGAAAATGCCCAGGAATTTTCCCAAAACTTCCAAGCACATTTCGTAAATTACCGGGAATATTCCCAAAGAAGTTTTTCGGCTCTTTGGGAAAATTCCGGGGCTTTTTCATCACTAGGTATGACCCGATTACCTTTTTAAATGAAGCGCCTGTCTGTTAATATTAGCAATTGACTCTACTTTCGCTATTGCTAATAAAAGCTATCAGGCGCTTAAAAACTGAAGCTTTTATATTTAAACATCTCGGCTAGTTATTGCTTCCTCGTCCTATTTCAAAGCGTCAAATTTGAAACTAAAAATACGCACTGAAATTTCGTTTATACTTATATAATAAATAGACTTTGTTTTATAAAATTTTCTCACCTGCATACCAGCTTCCTTCGCTGCTTGGACCCCAACCATTGAGTCTTCAAACACAAGACACTGTTATTTAAAATATCTATTAATTGAAAATCGATATTGAGTACCCAGTGCCCTAGGAACGGCGATCATCTCCGCTGCTGGTCACGTTGAGCGCGACATACAAACGCAAATGCATCAGCGCTAGATGACGTGTAGCAGCGTTGCCCAGTATATGCTGAGCCAAGTGCTCTTTGAGATTGGTGATAGCAAGCAGAATACATGATGTTATGTTAACTTTTATTCTTTCTTCCTTTCAAAGCGTACACAATTAATATACTTCTGCTCATCCCGAAAGCGATATAGTATGACGAAAGAAAGGAAATAATTGAGCATTTAACCTACAACACATCAGTGGCGTGCATATCGTTTTCACACAAGGTATGCAATCAGTAAGAAAACTTACTTGGACTCTTCTATTACTCTTTCTTTATTAGAGGACTATAAAAACACGTTATTTTTTATTTATTTCGATAAGCACACATTCCTCTCACAATCAAAATGGTGAATTTATCTATTATTGATTAATTAATTCATAATGTTAGAATTAGATGCTCGTAGAGCGTAGGACAAGCATTACTTTTTTGTTTGTATGAGATGAATGCCACTGCAACACAAGTATAGTTAATCAGGGTACAGAACAATAACAGCTAGCATGTGTTGATGAAGCGCCAAAGGGAAGTTAGCTCAGCGTATGCTAAGTAACCATTTAAGCCACCCAACACTGATTGTCATTATGCTTCCGATATGAAACGTTTTTACAACTTTACCGGGTGAGCACGTTAGATGTTCAGGCAGCAAGTTCGGGTTTGGTTGGCAACGCAAGGGCATTCTCGTGGGTACGAACCTCAACTTGGTCGATCAGTCAGAGAAATAATCTAACGGTGATCTACCAGCGTTTCGGAAGCGACTACCTTGAGAAGAAACGCCGAAAGAAACTCAAGGCTGAGTTGGAAGGGAACTGGGCCTTAGAGCATTAATGCACCGGTTAGCGACAATTGACTGAACTATCCTTGCTTGGCGCTAGTGTCGTGAATTAAGGGGGTCGTCTAGTGTGTCAGATGAACGAAAATCGTTTTTTTTTTTCATAAATCGCATCTAAAACATGTATACAATACATGGGTAAAAAGATTTTTCGCAATTTGAAGCCGTTGAAAAGCTACAGCCGTAAACCAGAGCGAGTGTACGGAGCATGCGGGCCCCTTACTATATTTTAAACGCGTTTTTCTCGAAACACGATTTGCTCAAACTGCTGCCATAATATCTCAAAAAACTATTCGATCAATTCTGTTCAAATTCATACAGCATCTTCAGTACACATATTACTACAAGTTGAACTAGAATAATTGAGATTGCTTCGTTAGTTTTATTTTTATCAGCCATATAGTCCCCGAAAAAAGTACGAAAAATTGTTTTTTTTTCTAAAGCGTACAAAAACGATAATTTTTGGAATTCAAACTTAATTTTAGTTCAACTTGGAACCTCAAGTCTCACGATTGAAATTGCGTTTGGTTTTTTCATCTCACATACGCAGAACGGCTGCAATCATGGCAGCAGTGCGGCACCACTTTTTATATATGTGTTCCTGTTGGGCGGTGTATCTCCGACTATGAAGATGTCCTAGCCGGATTCGGCCACGGCGACTGTTTCAACACTGATTAAGAAAATCGAGGTCCAGTTTTCGGAAACAGTCAATTGCGCAGGAGATATTTAAGTGCATAACTGGACGCGCAGCCAGAAAAGCACTCTCTCGTCCGAGCTCCCTCAGGCCCGATGGAATGGAGAACCAGTACGATAGGGAGGGAGCGGGATGCAGGTTTGTCGAGTTTTCCTTCTCTGAACACCTGATTGAATTGCGGTGTTCAAGAGATACCTTAGTCCCCTTTTACGACACCTCAGCAAAAAGAGGGGGGTGCTCTTCTATTCTGCCAGCAGCCACCACGGCATCTCCGACTATATTAGATATAATGACTTCAAATAATTCACAAAAATTGTTGAAATATTGATGAAAATGATATACGATTTATAAATTATTGTATTTAAACGATGTGTAAAAAAATCCACAAAACCCATTGATAAACGGCCTTCACACTAAACAACCCCCTTAATCTAGTGCGTGTGTGAACCTGTTCTTCGGAGCTGCGTCTGCTAAGACCGCAGGAATTGGATCTTCGGGATCCTACAGGAGTTATCATCTTGGGCACTTCCACTTGTTGAAATTTGGAGTCATTTTTTTGTGCTGCATGTGATCCGACATCACAACGCAGAGTACAATGGATTTCCGTCTATTAGCAAACGCAGTCGATCTTGGCTTATATTGCACTTTTATCAAGTATAATGCTGTTACTTTTTCTAGCTAATATAAAAGCTACCAAGTGCGATTCAGAACTCTTACACCGAGGGTTCCGTATAATAATTTTGGGATAAGTTTTGACTAGCAACTTTTTATAATGTTACTACAACAGTTTTTGAATTTGCCTTTATACTTGTGATGTATAACCTTGATTGTTCTCAAATTTCATGATTTTAGGTCAAGGGGAAGTACACTATAGGTTATAATTCCTTTGCTTAAACGTAAATCTTGCGATATATATGGATGTATCTTTTGATTGCGTTGAATTAGAAATATAATTTTTTCAGAACTATAAGAGATTGTGGCCTTCAGTATTTGTTATTAATTTCAACTTGTAACCTTCACACGTTCCTGAGAAAAATAGTCTTGATTGAGAAACGAGACCCAAGGAAATTCTATAATTTCTATAATATTACCTGAATAGGCTTTGGTTTATCCGGGAAACGTGACGCAGCCACCAAGTAAATGTCTGGATTAGGTTTTCCCCGGTCTACTTCCGGGTCAGTAATGCTGACCTGTCGGAAAATCTCATTGTAGAATGCCTTTTATACTCAATTATACGAATTAATCAAAAAAATGCTTACAGCACAGTTTAAAACAAAAAATCACAAATTGATGTTTGACCTTTATAACTTAAGACCTGGTAATGAGATCATGAGACTTTTGAGTTAACTTAAAAAACGTTAAATTGAAGGCTTGGTGCTTGGTGTTGGGCGGCACATTTGAAGGAGTGTGTCGTCCAACATGGGTGCAAGCGGCGTGCGACGTGTTCCCGCGTGCCGCTCTACAACACAGAGGCACGAGAGGGGTGGCTCTATACACCCCCCCCCCCCCAAACGAGTGGAGCCCTACTTACGGCTGCACGCCCAGCCGGTCATTGAGGATGAGACCCCAGGCGTGCCCTCGATGCCGGTAGGCGGAAGGTGGAACACCCCGGGGGTTTTAGTCGGTGCAAGCCCGACACACCGGGGGGCGGCCCTCACCTCTCCCCGAGATCCGTTAGGGATTTCCCCCGGGTTACAAAAAAAAGGCTTGGTGCACGGTGTCTGGCGCTCCGCCTGAGAGAGAGAGGTTTTTTTTTTACACTGGCTCGACATAGTAACTACAGAGTACCTGATGGTAAGTACAGTGCAGTCCAAAAACGAAAGCGACTATCAAAGGATGAAAATCCATTGATAGTCTACATCGTCATGCCGGCCCACATATACCACGACTGAAGGTCTCTAGGTATATGAGCTACTGGATATACACAAGCTGATCCCGAAACGCGACAAGCCGAAACTGGTCACTATGACGGGCTTTACACCCGTGTACTGTGGTCGCGACCCAGACGGGCACCGACGCCCTACCACCTCGCATTTTGGAGGGGTGGATATTTACTCCCACCCCTCCCCCAGAGAAGTAGCCTCAGCAAGGCCTATTGTTCCCTTGTTTCGGGATTAAGTAACTCAAGTTATGTGCGTCAAGTAGCTCATATACCTAAAGATCTTCAGTCGTGGTATGTGTGGGCCGACATGACGACGGAGACTGTGAAATGGTTTTCGTTTTTTGATAGTTTTTTCGTTTTTAGTGTACGCCAAGATAGCTCTATGAGGTCAGATTTTTTCCGATTTAATTGACTTGTATCGTTATATTACAACCAAAATTACACAAAATCATTACAAATTGTTACCTATATGTTATTCCGGTGTATAATCTATATTACTGTGGCAGTTTCATGCAAACCCGTCCAGTAGTTTTATCGTGAAAGAGTAACAAACATATTTACAATCTTTCTCATCTATACTAATATTATAAAGCTGAAGAGTTTTTGTTTGTTTGTTTGAACGCGCTAATCTCAGGAACTACTGGTTCGAATTGAAAAATTCTTTTTGAGATGAATATACCATTTATCGAGGAAGGTTTTAGGTTATATAACATCACGATGCAATTGTTAGAAGCGAAGAAATAATGGAAAATGTGAAAAAAATGGGCAAAATTATTCATCCTTGAGGGCTTCCATTGCGTGCGCTGCAAAACGGTTCAAGATACCAAAAATATATGTAAGAAAGAATTATTCCACTTGAAATGATCTAAAAAAATGTCCGGGACAGTATATGTCTATTTTTTAAGATTAAGTCACTAGAACCGATTTTATGGTTAACAAATTTGGTTGAAATTAATGCATTATTTGTTAAGAGTTGTATCAGCGTAATAATATTAATCTTTATCCAAATAAATGTGTTGTTGATTAAGAGTATTTAATTGTGAACAAAATTGTCTTTGACATCACTTAATTTCAATGAACATCTTAGAAGATATTACAAAACCTTACATAGCAAAACAACGTTTGCCGGATCAGCTAGTTGATAATATTAGTAGGATAGATTGTATGATTAGCTCCTTGCCTTGTGGTGAAACATTCCGAACAGCTTCGGGCGTGCTGTGGCGTGCAGCCTCACTGCCTGCTCAGTCGAATTAGTCGCCAGGGCCATAGGTATTTTATAATCGTACAGGTGCGTGAGCAGCCTCTCTGCACCTTGAATGAGATTTAATAGTTATATTATGGTTAGGTTAGGTTAGGTTAGGTTAGCTATAATGGACACCTGTATTCTGCCATGTTTGACCTACGGTAGCCAGTCTTGGACTTTTAACACTAAAATCAAAACTAAAATAATAACGAGTCAGCGTGCTATAGAACGTAGTATATTAAAATTAAGGAAAATACAAAAAATTAGAAGCAAAGATATTAGAGAGAAGACTGGACTAACGGATGCGCTCCAACATGCCTTAAAGCTAAAATGGAAATGGGCAGGACATATAGCACGACACAAGAATAAAAGTTGGGCTTATACAATAAATGGATGGACTGGTCCATCACATGGCAAACGGAAAAGAGGCAGACCACAAAAAAAAGTGGAATGACGACATAATCACAGTTGCAGGAAAGGATTGGATGAGAACAGCTACAGACCGAAATAAATGGGATGGATTGGAGGAGGCTCTCACCCGAAAGGGATTCATAAAATGACAACGCGGAAAAAAAACTGTATTTTTGTGTGCATATTGTTTTTTTTTATGGAATAAAAGAGCTATTATTATTATTATTATGGTTAGTGATCGATAAGAAAGCTTAACCTTCAGCCACGCGTTCTATATTTTTGAATTGCTTGAATACTGTAATGAAATGAAATGAAGTGAAACGAAAAAGTATTTATTTCGCCACAAATCAACAAAAAAACCAGAAATTTAAATGCAGCAATACAAACAACACACAAAAACAAAAGAAAATACAAAAGCATATAAACATGGCGAAAATAGGCCCTTCATCAGCCTAAAGCCACAGAGGAAGTCTGCAGCGCTGATTTTCGTGAAGGGCCCCGGTCGTGTTACATCTTATAAGAATTATCAATAAACAATAAAAATACATCTAGCTTAAATAATAAATACGAGTGATACTAAAATAAACTATTACATACAATAAATAAATCAACTACCACATGTGTTAGTGATAGATACTATAGTAAAAATATATGTATACCTAAAAAAAGAGCTAAAGTATAATTAAAAATAAATGAAATAGACTACGTGTAACTAATAGATTATTAAATAAATATCATTTTAATTCTATTTTTTAAAAACCAGATTCACATAGGGAGTCGCTGATGAGCAAGTTAAAAATTAACAGACAAAATATTGGAGCATGGCGCGGCATTTTGGCCAATCCTTTGTCCAGTGAAGTCAGAATGCTGTGCCAGATGGTGACGCTTACTCATCCGCGACTCCCCTAGGATGTAAGGAAATAGGTTAGGGTACAATGGGGCTGATATATACGCCTGAATAAAAGCCCCTAAATAAAAATATATAGGAGGACATGGCAAAAAATTGAAGAATACTACAATTTTATTTTATGTTACATTGGACAGACAGTAGGAAAATACGGAGTTGGCTTTCTAATAAATAAAAAATTAATCCAACACAGTAGATTTCATTGGGATTTCGGAAAGAATAGCATTACTTAAACTAAATATTGGTGATAATATAATATCAATAAGACAAACCTACGCTCCAACTGAAAAGCAAGTGAGGAGGATCTCAAAACTTTTTACAAGGACTTGGAGAAGGCTCATGTAATGCAAGTAATAGCGACTAATAGTTATGGGTGATTACAACGCAAAGATAGACCGAGATAAATGGTATGGATTAGAGGAGGCTCTTACCCGAAAGGGATCCATTAAATAAAAGTGCGAAAAAAATAAATGTATTTTTTGTATGTATTATTTTTAATGGAATAAAGAGCTATTATTATTATTATTATTATTAAATAAAAATAAATTAAAAAAAAAGATTAAGATTTGGATATTCTAAGCGATGGCGGCAAATTGTTCCAACACTGTTCTAAAATTTAATGATCCTGAAAGGCTGTTCGCGAAATCATACCTTTTAGTAGAGGCGCGCTGGGCAGCATCTTCTGTGTGAGCGAGGCTAGTTGTAATTCAAACTCGTCTACTGATATCGGCAGCTTGAGTTCCCTTACAACCGTCTTGCAAATCTCCTGGTCTGTTACACCATACATCTGCAAGTTTTACAAGAATTTTTGTTTGAGATATACATAAATATATTTATTTATGTTTTTACTTGGGGAAAATCCTCATAGGACCGTCTCGGCCGCACAGGGGGGTTGCGCGAGACCGAGGTGTTTCGAACCTCTGCGCATTGGCGGGGGCTGCGGGACCTGTAATCAATTCGCCACAGCCCCGTCGCGCCGCGCCCAATGGGCACAAACTCGGAGGAAGATATCTTCCCCGGCACTACTCATTGTATTTAGGCTGAGCACAAATCAATAACACATTTATTTGGATAAAGATTAATATTATTACGTTGATACAACTCTTAACAAATAATGCATTAGTTTCAACCAAATTTGATTACCATAAAAACGGTTCTAGTGAGTTAATCTTAAAAGATAGATATATACTGTCTCGGACATATTTTTAGATCATTTCAAGGGAAATAATTTTTTCATACGTATATTTTTGGTATCTTGAACCGTTTTCGCAGTGCACGCAATGGAAGCCCTCAAGGATGAATAATTTTCCCCGTTTTTTTCACATTTTTCATCATTTCTTCGCTCCTAATAGTTGTATCGTGATGTTATATAGCCTAAAGCCGTCCTCGATAAATGGTCTATTCAACACAAAAAGAATTTTTCGATTCGAACCAGTAGTTCCTGAGATTAGCGGGTTCAAACAAACAAACAAACAAACTCTTCAGCTTTATAATATTAGTATAGATTTACACCAAAACAAAACTGCTGCATTCCGGAGATTGTTCAGGTTCGCGACATCGAAATGCTGGAACGATATACCGCCACCTATCCGTGATTCCGTACAGCCTTGGGCAACTTTTAAAATTAAATGTAAAAAAATATATTTTATGCGTACAATATTAAATTAATTTATGTACGTGGATTTGTTTTTTTATGGTTTAATATATAGTATTTTTTTATAGTTTAGTAAAAGGTTTGACTGATTAAGATTAAAGGTTTATTAAGGTTCGATTTTTCTGTTTTCTTTTGTGCTTATTGTGTGTTGTTGATTGGTTATCTTTTCTGTATTTTATTATGTAAAATGATCTAAATATTTGTACAAATGTATATGTAGGACTGTGCCGGTGAAGGGGCTGTATCGTCCGCAAGACCCTGTCAGAATACCAGCGCTGCAGAGTCCAGTGCTCTGCAGCACAAGCTGAGACAGGGTCCTTATTGGCGGCGGCCTAGAGTTTTTTTTATGTTTTTTGTGTGTCATGTTGTATAATGTCGTTACTATTGTATGGCTGCTGCTAATAAAACGTTTACTTTTCTTTTCTTTTCTTTATATTAGTGGTTGCATGCACTTTGCGCTTACATGTCGTGCCCAACGTGACCAGTAGCGCAGTTGATCGCCGTTCTCACAGCACTAGTACTCATGACGTTTCTATTACATGCCATGCGAGTTTCCTCAAGATATTTTCATTTACTGGTGAGCATGTGGTTCCTAAATCTATACTAATATTATAAAGCTGAAGAGTTTGTTTGTTTGTTTGTTTGTTTGAACGCGCTAATCTCAGGAACTACTGGTTCGAATTGAAAAATTATTTTTGTGTTGAATAGATCATTTATCGAGGAAGGCTTTAGGATATAACATCACGATTCAACTATTAGGAGCGAAGACATAATGGAAAATGTGACCAAAACGGGGAAAATTATTCATCCTTGAGGGCTTCCATTGCGTGCGCTGCGAAAACGGTTCAAGATATCAAAAATAGATATATGTATCAAAGAATTATTCCACTTGAAATGATTTTAAAAAATGTCCAAGACACTATATGTCTATCTTTTAAGATTAGCTCACTAGAACCGTTTTTATGGTAATCAAATTTGGTCGAAATTAATGCATTATTTGTTAAAAGTTGTATCAACGTAATAATATTAATCTTCATCCAAATAAATGTGTTGTTGATTAAGAGTATTTAATTGTGAACAAAATTGTCTTTGACATCACTTAATTTCAATGAACATCTTAGAAGATATTACAATTTTAAAATAATAAAACTAACTAAAATGCCCAAAATAACTATTCCACGCGGATGAAGTCGCGGACACAGCAAGTTATCTAATAAAAACCAAGAGGTAATTGTCGATATTTGAATCTACGACCATTTGCACTTCCGCGCATGGAAACCACTGCATTATGCGCTAGGCTACCACCTACCTTCGATATATATATATTTTACACTGGCACGGCACAGTGACTACACCAAACCTGATGCAAAGCATGCTGCAGTCCAAAAAAACGCCAACGACTATCGATAGGTAAGAAAAACCCAACGGTGATCGCACCGGCCTGCACAAATATCTCTTCACGCTACGCTTAAAGGATCCCATATCATAGGACGGTGGGAACACGCTCGCCAGAAGACCATTCCACAGCCCAACGACACGGCAAAAGAAGGAGTTAGAGAACTTCTTAGTCCTGGCCGGGATGTGAGATACCGTGTAGCTGTAACTCCGTATACCAGCGCGCGTGGTTCTGCTATAGAAGGGAGAGAGTAGAACAAGGTCAAACAGCTCTACTGAGATAGATGATAATTAGGTTTACTGAGTTGTGACTTACTGGAATTTGATATTGATCGATTCGGCCATGTTTTTGTGTGTTTTTGTTTTGTTTGGGAGTCGAAGCTGCTCGCGTCCGTAGGCTTCACCCTAGTTTCCCTACACGTGACTCCTGGGTGGTGCTAAACGAGCAGCCGCGAGGTGGCAGGGCGTCGGTGCCCGTCTTGATCGCGACCACAGTGCATGGGTGTAAAGCCCGTCATAGTGACTAGTTTTGGCTTGTCGCGTTTCGGGATCAGCTCGTGTATATCCAGTAGCTCATATACCTAGAGACCTTCAGTCGCGGTATATGTGGGCCGACATGACGATGTAGACTATCAATGGATTTTCATCCTTTGATAGTCGCTTTCGTTTTTGGACTACATTGTACTTACTATCAGGTACTCTGTAGTCACTATGTCGAGCCAGTGTAAAAAAAAAATCTATTTTGAGGAAATTTATTGTGTTATTAACTTTATGAATCTCTGTAAACGGGATCCTGCATATAATTTTTTATGCAGGGTAAAGGGGTTACAAAAAAAGAGTGTAATAGCGTTTCGTTCTCTCTGCCTTCACCAATGAGATATCGGCGTGATGATAGATCCAACGACATACCTGTATTTGCAGTTCTTTTGTATAATCCTTCCCGTATTTGTCACAGATTTGTTGGATAATCTCATGATACATAACTTCTGAATCTGAAATTATTAAAAAAATTAAGGTTCCGTTCTTCAGAAGGAAAAGAAATAAACCTCTAATATGATCAATTTGTTGTCCATTTGTCTGTATGAGAAGACCTTTTTTCGTAGAAACAGAGATCAAGTTAGAGTAAATACCAAATACTAAGGACCACTAGTCTAGAAATACTCAGCAGTTTACCCAAAACATTATCGTCTAAATCTCATACAGTGCAAACTCTATATAACGACTCTCAAGGGACTGTGCATATTTTGATGGTATAGAGAGTTGTCGTTAAATGGAGAGAAGAAAAATCTGTATTAGAAAAAGTTTTAAGCTCTTACTTGCCATGTTTACAGTTTGAAAGTTTGTGAGTAACTAAGAATATGATAACGTATAGATAATCCATGACTCCTGCTAACAACAGTCAACACGTGCAAGCAATCCCAATTTGTAAACAAAAGAACGGATTTCTTATAAAGTTCGGTATGTGTAATGCCGACAGTCGAGTTTATTACGGGCTAGGATAATAAAGCGACAAAAGAACGTACACAGCTGCGCAGTTTTCACTAATTTTGGCGACTTCAAAAGTACTTTATATTATTAAATTGCTGTGGTTATTGAGAGTGGGTGTAATGCTATATAGGGTGTATCATTGTATGGAAAACAAGCCAAACAAACCAAATCCGAGTGATATCGACGCTTTAGGGAGTTTGTCGCTAAATCGAGTGACGTTACATGGATGTTACACTGTATGTTTATTTGATTTAGACGGTGTGGGATTTTTCCTAAATGCTTTCTTCAATGCCTCCAATTTATGCCTTCATATAATAGCATTCTTACTTAGCTAAAAACTTAAAAAAGCGCCTGTCTGGTACAATCGCAACCGGCTTAGTATTAATATTAGAGATGCCACGAATATTCGGCAACTATTCGGTATTCGGCCTATTCGGCCGAATAACAAATACCAAATCATGTAAAAAAAAACATTATATTACTCAAGGCTATGTATTTATTTCCAAATTACAACACTTTAGTAATTAAAATTGATCAGTGGCAAGTTATAATGGATAAAAACAAGCTTTACAGCATTTTTTGGTAGCAAACGATTACGCTTTTCATCGTAAATGTTACCAGCCTCAGAAAATAACCTCTCACACACACTCTCTCTCGCTCACACACATACTTAGAAACTTATACCTTTAATATCTATATAAAAACACAAAACACCCTTGAATACCTAACCCGAACGGAAGTGCGAGTCTCACCAGAGACAAGATTTACTTAATTGGTGAGACTTATCACCCGGTGTATATGCATAAGTTTTGTGTTGAAATAAAGATTATTATCATTACTAAACACGCTACTTCCAGGAATATTCGGCGGCTGAATATTCGGCGCTTCGGCCGGCAGCGTTGCCGAATATTCGGTATTCGGCCAATTCACTATTCGTGGCATCACTAATTAATATTGCTAAAATAATCTACCAAGCGCTTAATATATGGAGTTTTTATTTTGAAATAACTTATCGACTATTTTTTTTTACACTGACACGGCACAGTGACTACACCAAACCTGGTAAGCATGGTGCAGTCCAAAAAACCGCCAACGACTATCGACAGGTAAGAAAAACCCCTGGGTAGTCGCAGCGATCATGCCGGCCTGCACAAATATCTCTTCACGCTACGCTTAAAAGGTCCCATATCATAGGATGGTGGGAACACGCTCGCTGGAAGACCATTCCACAGGCCAACGACACGGCAAAAGAAGGAGTACTTCTTACGTACACGTCCTATGGTTTGTATGGTGAGACCTCTCCGTTAGTAAGAAATTGTTCAAAAACTCACCCAAAACAGTGCCGTCTAAATCAAACAAACAATGTGTGACTTTTCGAAATACTTTTTTCGATGCGTCAGACTTATGCCTCCGTATCATAGCCCTAGGTGCCAACAACCAGGAGGCTCTGTAAAATTTCTCCGCACTACAGATAAATTCATTTTTGAAATTAAGCAGTATATTTTATGTATGTTGAAGTTTATTCGACAATGTCATATTTTATGCTAGCGTGACTTTCGTGTCATCTCTCACGTCATCTGTTGAAACTATAAACTAGCTGACCCGGCAAACGTTGTTCTGCCATATAAACTATTTCTAGTGAATATCTTCTGTATTATAATATACAATGTTGGTCATAGTGGCTTCCACATAAGAGGTATATATATGCTGTCGCGGACTTTTATTTAGAACTATTCAAGACAAACAATCCTACGGTACATCATCTTTGTGTAACTCCAATGGTTTAGGCAGTGTACGCCAAGATAGCTCTCAGAGGACAGATTTTTTTCCGACTTAATTGATATGTATCATATGGGGCGGGAAAGACTTCCCGCTCCTCCGTCACCCTCGCTGGACTGGCTGCAGGAGGGAAGCCTACACCAGGTACTTCCCTCCTTAACGGATTGATGCCTGGGCGGCGCGCTTGAGGGAGTGCGTCGCCCAGCATTCTCAAGGTGAGAGCGGTGCGCGATGTCTTCCTGCGCACCGCTTCATGACAACGAAGGTGAATGAACGTTGTGGAGTGGCTTTCCATTAGGCCAGACGTCGCCGGGTGCTGAGGAAGCTGGCACAGCCTTGCCCTTTGGACACACGCACTGCCTTTTTTTTGTTAACCCGGTGGAAATCCCTGCAGACCGTTAGGGGAAGTGGTGAGGGCCACTCCCCCCGATTTGTGGGACCTGCCCCGACTAAAACCACCGGGGTGCCAGCACTGCCCTCTCTTCGCCGAGCCTGGGAATCCAGAACACACGCACCGCCTCCGCGTTATATTCACACCTATATTATATCATAATTATTGCTTTTGGAAGTTTTACAAATGACCCTGTTTTAAGTGTATTATTTAAAAGTCATAAACAGGATAATTTAAAATTAATGATTATTTCATAGTTTGTTTACTTCCAAAGCCACATTCATTAATTGATATAATTTCAATGTTATAACCCCGCTATGTCTATCCCGCTCCTCCGTGCACAAACGGTCAAACTTATTTAGAATCGTTATCGGAATCCATTTTTTCATTTATTAAGTACCTAATCAGCTATAGGATGCCCACTGCTGGATAAAGACCTTCCCTAATATTACCCAAAGCGATCAGTCAACACCCACTATCATCCAGCTTTCTGCGACGTTGTAGATGAATGCCAAGCACTCGTCACATTCCGAGACACCGGCGTCGCCGGCGGCGCCGATCACGACGATTAAGGCTAGGTCCGTCAACTGTCGTTTAAATAACGCAGTTTCACTCCGACGCAGCCTTGAGTTTCTTCCGGCGTTTCTTCTCAAGGCAGTCGCTTCCGAAACGCTAGTAGATCACCCGTAGGGTTAGTTTTTCGACTGGCCGGCCGGCCAAGTCGAGATCCGTACCCACAGGGGTGCCCTTGCGTAGCCACCCAACCCATAAATTTCGCTGGCTGAGCGCCCTCTGCGTTCGCCCACTAAGCCCAGTTTTGTTGTGAAGGTCTTTCCCAGGCGACCAAAGTAGGACATGCCGAAAAGAAAAAAGATGAACACGCCACACTGCGCTTGCCAGTACGAGGTCTCCACTCGGGATTCCTGCTCCATAAGTCATTCTCTCACCAACTTGTTACGTCGGTGAATCTAATTCGTGTATGGATTTCTCCATTTCTGATCCAACCACATTGGTGAAGCGGCTAAGATATTTCCGCTTCATACCTAAATTATTCTTCGTTCACTCCATAAGTTGTTTGCGAATGATATAAGGATAATCTGCATCCCTAGCCTATAGTGAAACAGATAGAAGTCGCTTCCCACCCGCTCTGTGTGACGTCACAAACGTCACACATTCATTACTACTGTATAACAATTGTATGCAACCGCCGCGACGTCGTGATCAACCTTTTATTTTAAAATATAAATAACCCGCCGTACTAATATTTGAACCGCCACACGACGTTGTTATTGAAGAGAAAATAAGGTGTAATAGTGCGAGAGCGAAACTGTTCTGTGCCCGTGGCCGATGACAGGACCCCCTGGACCCTCACCGTGCTGTAGAATATACTAGACGAGCTGCAGACCTACAGGTTAGTGATTCAGACATTCTGGTATATCGGCTGCGATTTATGGAGTGATAAGTTTCCTTAATACTCGTTTTTGACCTATTTTTGTTTCTCTTAAACGCCAACCAAGATACGTTCCCCGCTCATACGGAGGGCTATTTACACGCCTCTCCACACATAAAGAAATTTCAAGGATCGTCCTCCCCGCACCTCTCATACAAAAATACACAATAATTTTAATATATCGTCACGCTATATGCCTTTACAGGTGAGCAGAGATACATTAGTGGCTGTATCAACTTATGCTCTTATATCTCGTGCCCAACGTGACCAGTAGCGCAGCGGATCGCCGTTCTCACAGCACTTGTGCACATGACATCTCTATTAGCTGCCATGCCAGTTCCTCACGATGCTTCCGTTCAGCGGTGAAAAAGTGGTGCCGAAATCCTTACTTATTCTGAAAAAATCAGCCCTACAAGTCGAGATTCGAACCTACAAACATTGAAGTCGCCACGCATGGAAACCAATCCTTTATCCACTTGGCTAGTATAGCATAATATATATATTGCTTTGATTGTTATATTAATTACGAGAAAAGAAATTAAACCGTGCGCTTCATATATTAAGTGTTTCTCTATGAAATATATGAATTCGACAACGAATTAATTTACAAAAACCTATGATCTAAGGAAGTTTAAAAAAGGCACAAAGACGACCAGCGTTTAAACTTTTATTATAATTATAGATGAAATAAAATGTTTTGGAAGAGACAAAAACACTAAAATGACGTGGATTTCATTCCGAATTCAATTTATTCTGACTCTGAACAGTGGCTGGACCTGGTGGGATTTACAATGCAATCCAAAAACCGAGTATTACAACCGAGAGACAACAGCTTCTTCACGCTTGGCATAAAGAATTCAATACCCTCAGACGAAGGGAACTCGCACACCGGAGGACCATTCCACAATCCAAAGACCCTACAAAAGTTAGAGATTTTTTCGAATAAAAAATTAATAGTCGTTAAATATAACCTTCACATTGAATTTTTTGGGAGTCGAAGCTGCTCGCGTCCGTGAGCTTTACCCTAGTTTCCCTACACGTGACTCCTGGGTGGTGCTAAACGAGCAGCAGCGAGGTGGTAGGGCGTCGGTGCCCGTCTGGATCGCGACCACAGTACACGGGTGTAAAGCCCGTCATAGTGACCAGTTTCGGCTTGTCGCGTTTCGCTATCAGCTTGTGTATATCCAGTAGCTCATATACCTAGAGACCTTCAGTCGCGGTATATGTGGGCCGACATAATGATGTAGACTATCAATGGATTTTCATCCTTTGATAGTCGCTTTCGTTTTTGGACTACACTGTACTTACCATCAGGTACTCTGTAGTCACTGTAAGCCAGTGTAAAAAAAAAGAGTTCAAGCCATAGAACAACGGAAATCCCGAGCAAAACCGCGTGTGGTATGTAGAGAATATTTTGCACATAATAATTATGACGCATAAGGAATATATTCTAAACAAAAGAGATTTAATTGTACTATGCCTTCCTTGAGTAACGATAGACTAATAAATGTTAACGTGTATAGAATTTAATATGTAATAATGTGTTTTAAAATTATAATCAGT
Organism: Automeris io; assembly: GCA_036320925.1. Taxonomy (NCBI): domain Eukaryota; kingdom Metazoa; phylum Arthropoda; class Insecta; order Lepidoptera; family Saturniidae; genus Automeris; species Automeris io. The sequence goes on along the minus strand of JAUDJH010000031.1, from coordinate 4,862,288 downwards.
GTTTTGGTTGCTTTATTACTGCACCGGAATGTTGTTGGTATGTATTTTTTCTATTTTAGATTTAAAGGATCAAATCAAGTAGTCTGGTGGTCAGCCTCGACATAGCCAAGACCTTTGACAGGAGCTGGCACCGTGGCTTTCCCTCTATGTTTCAAACACTACAGAATCCCAGATGGTATACACATTTATGATTTCTTAATGTTTTAAATGGATTTAATCATGATTAAAATGATTGGTCTCATCTCAAAGCAGAATATCGCTCACTCAGCGGCTCGTATCTCAAAACACTCATATATCAGAGCACTAGTATGTCGAGGTACCGCTTTACTAAGATATATTTTGTAGCAATAAACAAAAAAGAAAAGAAAAGAAAATGTTTAATCGGCAGCAGCCATACAAAAGTGACGACATTATAACATAAATCACACATAAAAAACCAGAAACATAAAAAAACAAACAATACTTAAAAAAACTCTAGGCCGAGGCCAATAAGGATCCTGTCTCAGCTTGTGCTGCAGAGCACTGGACTCTGCAGCGCTGGTATTCTGACAGGGCCTTGCGGGCGACAGAGCCCCTTCACTGGGACAGCCCTACATATACAGTTATAGAAATATTAAGATAATTTTACATAATAAAATGCAGAAAAGAAAACCAATCAACAACACACAATAAGCACAAAAGAAAACAGAGAAATAACCATTTTTTTATATCCCGGGGGAAATCCCTAACGGACCTCAGGGGGCGGTGAGGGCTGCCCCCTGGTGTGTCGGACTTGCACCGACTAAAGACCCCGGGGTGTTCTTTCTTCCCGTCTGACCGGGGCCAGAGGTACAGCGTCATCCTCTTCTCCAACCCTCGGCAACGTCTGGCCTTTTGTAAAGCCGCATCTATGCACTGCGAGACAGAGAAATAACCTAACCTAACCTTTTATAACCAATAACCAGAGATGGGCAAAATGTAATCTGATTAATGATGAACGATTACAAAACGCAGTCGTCATTTTAATTTTCATGCTCTGTAATCATGATTAAATCCATTCAAAACATTAAGAAATCATAAATGTGTATACAATCTGGGATTTTGTAGTGTTTAAAACATAAATGAGCAAAATGCAGTAATATTAATGGTCAAAAACGTAAGATGTAATCGTTAATCATTTTCATTAATCTGATTACATTTTGCCCATCTATGCCAATAACCCTAATGTCAGTAGGAATCTGGTACGCCGGGGTCACTGCCTTCACAGCCACCCTTATAGTCCTGCAGGATTTAGGCCCAGATTAATATAAAAAGGTGCATAAACCACATATAAATATTATACATAAACATATATTATTATAAGTGTGCCAAATGAAACGGATCCTTACGCCTTACAACATACATAATTAACTTGGAATCCTATTATATCTGTGGGTTTTCCCAGATTACATACGAACTTAGCTTAACGCTAACAGGAAATTTTTGTGAGAACACAACCGCATTTTCTTTCGCATGGATCTGTACTTGTGGGCCCATCTAATATATTTTAATAAGTATATATAAATTACGTGTCACGTTGTTTGTCCGCGATAGACTCCTAAGCTACTTAACCGATTTTGATAAAATTTACACACCACGCGCAGTTTGATCAAACTTAAAAGATAGAATAGTTTTCATCTCAATTCATAGTCGCAATATTGTTTTATTGCAAATTATTCGTTTATTATTTGGCAGTATTTGTTTGCGTAGAGATGTCGCCTCACTGAGCGTTTTCTACCGTCTGCATCATGGCGAGTGTTCTGAAGAGTTGTTTAACTTTGTTCCGCCCTCTCCCTTCCTGAATAGAACCACGCGCGCGGGTTTGCGGAGTCACAGCTATACGGTATCTCACATCCCGGCCAGGACTAAGAAGTTCTCTAACTCCTTCTTTTGCCGTATCGTTGGATTGTGGAATGGTCTTCCGCAGATCGTGCCCCACCATCCTATGATATGGGATCTTTTAAGCGTAGCGTGAAAAGATATCTGTGCAGGCTGGCATGATCGCTGCGACTACCGATGTGTTTTTCTTTCCTTTCGATAGACGTTGGCGTTTTTTGGATTGCGCCGTGTCAGTATAAAAAAGTCACAATTTTCAGTTAGCTCCAAACGCTTCTAACAGATGGCGGTATCTGTTGACTGGATTGAGTATATGGTGCTATGTTAAACGTACTGTACTGTAGTAAAAAGACTGCTTGAGGTTATTATAATTATTATGCAATGTGGGGCTATGCAGTCTAATTCAGTCAGTATCACCACGACCTTTTTTTTTGTGACCCGGGGGAAATCCCTAACGGACCTCAGGGGGCGATGAGGGTTGCCCCCGCTCTGTCGGACTTGCACCGACTAAAACCCCTGGGGTGTTCCGTCTCCCGCCTGCCGAGTGCCAAGGGCAAGGCTGAGCCATCTTCCACGGCACCCGGCGACTTATAGCTTTCTGCAGGCCCCGCCTTTTTGGCAGGGGGTGGCTAAATAGTCGCCACCCCCTGCGTACACCTAACACATTTGGCGGGGAGAGTGGTGTAAGAAATACCACCCTCCCCTCATCTCCTTAATTTGTCATTGGAACGGTGTGCTGGAACACATCGCCCACAGCTCACGCCTGGATCTGGGCAACGCGCTCCCTCAAGCGCGCCGCCCGGCGTATGTCCTGTTATGGAGGAAGGCCTCTGGCAAAGGCCCTCCTCCGGCGTCCTGTCCGAGCTGGGCAGCGAATTGTGTTATCGGGGGTGGCAAGTATCATCGCGACCTAGAAGATCTATTGTGATCGCCACCTAACATCTAGAGCTCTCTGCCAAGGCCTATAGTTTTAAAGAACTATAGTACTTTATTGGCAGAGATATCTGGAACCTCTCCCGGATGTAGCCCGTGGTCCAGGATACGGTTGCGTTTGGGCATTAGTAAGTCACATTCGCACAGGAGGTGCTTGGGCGTCTCGTCCGCGCTTTCGCAGAAACTGCAACCTCCAGTGCTCCGGCCACCAAGGCTGAACAAATGTCTGTTCAGACAGAAGTGGCCAGTCAGTCCACTTGAGGTTAACGAGAGTTACCCTTTTGACATCATGACCTACTAGCATGACCCTTTGTTTTCCTTTTCTCCTTTGTTCACAAGCTACGCGCGCTCCCGGTGTTTTCATACAATTTGTATCGAAGGAACAAAATTATGTACGGTACTTCGATAGCTCCGCCACAGTGGCACGGGCTGCCTAAAGAGTCTCACTTACCGCAATCAGCAGTACGCCAACTCCTCAGGGGCCTCTGCTTCTCCTCCAGGATACTGGTGTCTTTGAGGATCTTCCAAGCACATTTGTACACTTTGGAATCTGATTGTGGTTGAATTTATGAATATTTGTATGTTTTCTGTTGTTACCCGCACATAAATTCGAATACGGAACACAACTTTTCCCTATTTATTTGATTCTATTAAAATATTTCCAAACTAATGCTTATGGTTACAGAGGGAGATGATAATATATTTTTATCTTATCACTACGAGAAAGGAAGTGGCTTGACCAAAGCAGTCTGTGACAGCAAGGCTCGATACATTGTTCCTGAGGAAAATGTCCATGTTGATTTGAAGCACATTGAAGACATTTCCTTCGCAGTGTAAGTAACAACTTTCTGGTCGACCGAGCTCCTCTTGGATGACAATATTTCTAACTTATCTACATCGAATCGGATATAAAGCAACGCCATTTGATCTATTTTATTTCTTTTAATAGGCTTTTAAACATGGTACTCGGGCCGGGATAAGTAAATGTCCTTATGCCGTTGCACTAATACACCCCTCGTAGGCGGAATGATGTTATAAAAAAGATTTGCGATAATTTGAGACAGTTAAAGTACTTACCGGCTGGCAGCTGCAGTCAGTTACTTCACGGTCACTCGGTTCGGTACTCTGTATGTATTTGAGTTTGTAAGATGTGAAGTCTGGTGTTTGAAGATTTGCTAAGTGTATAGCGAGTTTGAATAATTATAAGATGCGATTATACGGAAAAAAATGGGATCGATGTTTGAGTTTTAAAAAGAACTGTTATGAATGAAGTGAATGCATGTACACCAGATGGCGTTTGCGTTTAGGTGCGTTTACATTTTATTGTTTTTCATGTTCTGAGGTTGCGCCTTTTGGCGTGACTACATAGTATGAAAGCAGCATCGAAAGCAGAGCAGAAAGCTGCAACGGGCAGCAAACTTCAGGGAGTCTCTTTACACTCACCCCTCCCAGAGAGGAAGTTTAAACAGGCTGTTCGCTCCCAGGGAGTCTGGAAGAATCTGGATTCCCAGGCCCGGGTGGAGTGATGGGAAGGACGCCCCGGGGGTTTTTAGACAGTAGGAGTCTGACACTCCTGTGTCTTTTCAACGGCCTTGATGATTCGATTTAGGATTTCCCCCGAGAAACCAAAAACAAAACAGGCATACAGTTTGATGACATATTAAACGAAAATTAATAGATAACAAACTAGCAAACCCGGCGAACTTCGTTTCGCCACCAGATGGCTTCGTTTTGGTTTTTAGTTAGCGTTTGAAAGAACGTGCGCATAATAAATGTCACATGAAATTAACTGAGCAGAGTACAATGAATAGCTATCAAACAATGTATAAGGAATCGGCGCCATCTACTTAAAATACTGGTGCGATCTGCTCCACCGCCATGCATAACCATATTGGTTTGTAGTACATGCTATGTATCAGAGATGGCGCTGTATGTGAATAATGATTTTCCCCGTTTTCCTGGTTTTCTGTTGAAATTTTCCTGAATTTTGTTTGCTATAAGCGTCACGGAGCCCGAGATCTTTCCAACGAATGCAAAACTGTAGAAATCGGTTCGTGCGTTCTAGAGTTATAGCGTCAGGAAGGAAAACCGGACTTATTTTTATATAATAGATAGCATTGCTTATGGCGAAATCTAAATTTATATCTAAGGGATTATTCAACGTTTAGATGAATTGTTCTATACGTAAGTAGATCACCGTTAGCTTCTCTCCCTGGTTGTCCTCCCAAGTCGAGGTCATTACCCACAGGAGTGCCCTTGCGTTGCCGCCCAACCCATAGCTTGCTGGCTGAGCACCTTCAGTGCTACGTCTCGCCTGGTGAAGTTGTAAAAAGCTTTGCCGTCTAAAAGCATAATTTCCTGTCGAAAAAAATCGCTTCTAATGCCATCGGAGTGGTGGGCGGATGAAAGTCACTCTAGTTTTAATAATCTGATATCAAATCTCCCTACTTTTAAAATTTACTATAATTTTTTTTTACACTGGCTCGACATAGTGACTACAGAGTACCTGATGGTAAGTACAGTGTAGTCCAAATACGAAAGCGACCATCAAAGGATGAAAATCGATTGATAGTCTCCGTCGTCATGTCGGCCCACATATACCGCGACTGAAGGTTTCTAGGTATATGAGCTACTGGATATACACAAACTGATCCCGAAACGCGACAAGCCGAAACTGGTCTCTATGGCGGGCTTTACACCCATGTACTGTGGTCGCGATCCAGACAGGCACCGGCGCCCTACCGCCTCGCAAATATATTTTATTTTATGTTTGTTTTTGTTTTCAGTTGTAATTTATCGAAAAATAATACAACCTATATTGCTGTGGATAAGTTTCCGTTAATAACAACTTTGTATCGAGGGAAGGTAATTATAATTATGCAATTCTTGTTTCTTATATGAACGAATATTTAAGCGCTTGTTCACATAATGCATTGCGGTGGCAGTGCTGCGTGGCGTCGGAACGCACCGTGTGCCCTAAAGGTAAGTGTGTATAGGAGCAGTAGCGTGCATTCCATAAATGCATGGAAGCACTGCATGCCCTGACGATAAATAAGTCTTGACTAAATTCCTGACAGTGAAACAAAAAAAGGAACGTTTTATATTAAAATCTAATCTATATTCACGCCACCTATATTTTCTATGAAAACAATATAATATCTACTATCATAATATAATATTCAAATTAATTACGCGAATTCTGCCTACCCTGTCTAAATACCCTATGCACGTCATTGTGTAGGAGCAGGGACCAACAAAACTGATTAAAATAACTAAGTCTTTGCAACGCTTTCACTATCACTTTCCCTTAACAATTTGATTAAATATCGAATTCCATTATTAGGCCGTTAAATATTGTAATTTAACAAAAGTGGCATATAAAATGAACACTTCAAACGATTACTTTGCAACACGTGCCATCCTGAGTCGGAACAGTCACCACACCACGCTTGATGGTAAGCATGGTGCAGTCCAAGAAAAAAGACTACTACTATAAAGAAACAATCGATACACGTAGTGATTATCCTTACACAGTACACACACAAATATTTCATCACGCTTCGCTTAAAGTTTCCAATATCGTAGGACAAAGGGAATGGGCTTGCCGGAAGTCCATTCTAAAATTCAATGACCCCACAAAGGTAAAACTTAAAGAACTCCTTCATTGTAGCTGAAGTCACCGTAAAACTGTGGCTCCGCAATCCAGCGCGCGTGATCCTGCTGTGAAAGGGAGACCGTGGTAAGAGGATATACAACTCTTCAGAACACTCGCCATGATACAAATCATAGCAAACGCTAAGTGAAGCAATGTCCTTGCATAGCTGAAGCATCTAAAGGTGTTTAGAAACGTACGGATCATTTACAATGGGGACAGCCCTCCGCTGCAACCTATCCAGGGCTTCAAAGAGTTACTGAGTGAAACCATCCCGACGATGCGAACAGTATTCCACGCACGACCTCACCTGGGTTAAAAGGTACAGCCCGGTCCAAGATACCGAGTCTACGAGATGTTCCAGATATGATAACGTTTATGTAGTATCTTAGGTTTTGTGTTAATCAAATATATTTGTTTTAGATAAATCAGCTTGTCGATGGCGTCTATAACTGCTTATTTTATGTCAAGAATACAAAAGGGAATGAATACGCTCCATTAGTAAAATTGCAAAATGAAGAGTACATTTTAATAGAATGTTCCTTCGAACTTAAAATACGTCAGACGAACGGTAAGTTACAGGAATTCTTTCGAATGATGATGATGTCCTAGCCGGATTCGGCTATGGCGACTGTTTCAACACCGATTAAAAAAATCGAGGTCCATTTTCGGAAACAGTCAATTGTGCAGGAGATATTTAAGTGCATAACTGGACGCGCAGCCAGAAAAGCACTCTCTCGTCCGAGCTCCCTCAGGCCCGATGGAAAGGAGAACCAGTACGATCGGGAGGGAGCAGGATGCAGGTTTGGTCGAGTTTTCCTTCTCTGAACACTTGGTTGAATTGCGGTGTTAAAGGGATTGGGGTGTTACCTTAGTCGCCTTTTACGACACCTCAGCAAGAAGAGGGAGATGCTATTCTATTCTGCCGGCAGCCACCACGGCTTAAATAATAATATTATTCGAATAATAATACATCGTCACAACAAGTCCCTTTCGAGGTAAGCAGAGATAGATTAGTAGCTGTATCCAATTTACGCGTGATCTCATCACAACGTGACCAGTAGCACAGTTGATCGCCGTTCTCGGGGTCTTACTATACATATGGCATTTCTATTAGATGCAACGCGAGTTTCCTCACCAATCTTTTCCTGCACCGGTCAGTATGTGGTGCTGGGATACGAACCGACGGTCATTCGCGTCGCCACACATGGATACCGATTCCTCATCCACATGGCCATCCCATCCAAATGAAATTAAATTAAACTTTATTTAAAAATAGGCCCATTTCTAAGCACTTTTGAATCGTCAAAAAAAGTAAAATGAATGAATGTAAGATCGGTTCGAAAAGCAGAATTTGATTTGGGAGTCGAAGCTGCTCGCGTCCGTAGGCTTTACCCTAGTTTCCCTACACGTGACTCCTGGGTGGTGCTAAACGAGCAGCAGCGAGGTGGTAGGGCGTCGGTGCCCGTCTGGATCGCGACCACAGTGCAAGGGTGTGAAGCCCGCCATAGTGACCAGTTTCGGCTTGTCGCGTTTCGGAATCAGCTTGTGTATATCCAGTAACTCATAGACCCCTCATAGACTCATAGTCTAGAGACCTTCAGTCGCGGTATATGTGGGCTGACATGACGATGTAGACTATCAATGGATTTTCATCCTTTGATAGTCGCTTTCGTTTTTGGACTACACTGTACTTACCATCAGGTACTCTGTAGTCACTATGTCGTGCCAGTGTAAAAAAAAGCAGAATCTATCGAAAAGCAAATAAAAGTTGGCAGGAAACTCTGCTAGTTTCTCTTTTCAACATAATGAGAAACAAATATAAATTCACAGATGAATAAATGAGAATTTAAACAGTGAACGCTAGTGCCATCTGTTGTAACATTTTCACACCCGACATCGACTAAAGACATTGCGCTGACAACATACATTCCATGAGAACGATCACATTGATAGATATCATGTTGCTGTAAAAGTGCTCTTGCGCACAACAGTCATATTAAAGACAGCCACTTTTTTTGCGACGTCATAATGACACATATAAAATATTATCATTTGACGACCTCTAGATTGTCCATTATTTTTTAACGAAGCTTTGTTGTTAGTGCTGATACGTCTGACACCAAATTAATGCGAGAATGTAAAGCTTTAGAGGTCAAGATGCTCACGCGAACGTGTTAACGCCAGTGTTATCCGTTGGATACAAATAATGCATTATATTATCTGTTGTTGGAAAAATGAACAATAATAGTCTAAAATCGTATTCATTTACAGAAATACTGTTAGATATCACTGTGAACGGTTATGCCATTACTCCGCTACAAAAAACTAGTGATAACGTAATTCAAGCAGATTATAAATACACAGGCGACGAGAAACTGAAGGTTATATGCAAAAAACGAACGAAGAGAGCTGGTTCCGTATTTCTTAGTTTTAATGGGGAAATATCTCAGAATACATATGGTAAGTTAAGCGATGTATTTACTAGAGCCTGGCAGAAGACTTGAGGGAGTCTGTTACCAGTATGACGGAAGTGGTGCCTTCATGCACCAACTGATACAGAAATCCTGAAGATCCATCCATCTTTTTTGCTGCGAACCGCCAAGGAGTGGAATTCGCTTCCTGCGTCTGTTTTTACGACATCTTATGGCATGGGAATCTTCAAACATCGTGTGAATTGGTATTTGCTGGGTGAGCGCTCTTCATCAGCCTCATCACCACTTTCCAACAGGTGAGATTGAGGTCAAACGCAAGCTTGTCAGTAATAAAAAAAAACTTCCCAGACTACTTGTGTAAGGTTATTCAATCGCCGGGCTTAGGGACACCCTGGAGGTTTATAATTCCTAGGAGCCTGATACACCAAGACCGACGCCCTCACCTCCGCCCTGACAACCCTATGCAGGATTTTATCCCAGGTTACCAAAAAAATAATACTCACTCTTTTACAGTTAATGTAGGGATGTGAATCTATATTAACATGATCGATTCTAAATTTAGAGTCGTGTAACATTAATGATATTACAATGACATGGTAGCTTTTACCTGATTCTTTAGCATCATCAGGAATCAGCCGGACACCCAACTCTTCACTATCTTACAGCAGTGGTATCATGTTTGAGCTCATTGGAATTGTCTCAGTGGATAGATTACAGAGAGGTCGAAGAGAATTGATTTGGGGGAATCTTTCACAGTATCCATTTGATGGTTATTTATTTCAGGTACTACGATGAATATTGTTCAAGCGGAGTATGACGTGGTGCATCCACAAGCAACGGGGCCCCGATTCACGTTAAAGTGTGTTTTAAGTAATAATTATTACGATATCCTTGAAACCTATAATATAGACTTTGCTCCAGTGGAATCTCCTGTTGAATGTACGTTATACTTTCTCATATAACTAACTAGCTGTGTCCGCGGCTTCGTCCGCGTGGAATAGTTATTTTGGGCATTTTAGTTAGTTATTTATTTTAAAATTGTAATATCTTCTAAGATGTTCATTGAAATTAAGTGATGTCAGAGACAATTTTGTTCACAATTAAATACTCTTAATCAATAACACCTTTATTTGGATAAAGGTTAGTTACGTTGATACAACTCTTAACAAATAATGCATTAATTTCGACCAAATTTGATTACCATAAAAACGGTTCTAGTGAGTTAATCTTAAAAGATAGACATATACTGTCTTGTACATTTTTTTAAATCATTTCAAGTGGAATAATTCTTTGATACATATATCTATTTTTGATATCTTGAACCGTTTTCGCAGCGCACGCAATGGAAGCCTTCAAGGATGAATAATTTTCCCCGTTTTTTTTTTCACATTTTCCATTATTTCTTCGCTCCTAATAGTTGCATCGTGATGTTATATAGCCTAAAGCCTTCCTCGATAAATAGTCTATTCAACACAAAAAGAATTTTTCAATTCGAACTAGTAGTTCCTGAGATTAGCGCGTTCAAACAAACAAACAAACAAACTCTTCAGCTTTATAATATTAGTATAGATATTTAGTGTCAGACCGAAGCCTTCGGCTTTATCTCAACCGTAGAATCCCATTCAGCAAAACTATCAAATGGGCCGAAACTTTAGCTAAAGCCTACAAGCGTGCGTTGTATTCTGGCAGTTAGATTCAGGCGGGGCAACTCTTGGCCGCGATCGTGACAGCTGACAGCTCTGCGCAGTCGCGTACTTCTAACGTTTTTACATATTAAAGGGAACAGCGGTACAGCGCGTTTGTGAAGCGACTGCGAGAAAGAAATTTGCGCCTGCATCATAAAAATAAATAACAAAGAATTTTTAATTTCAGATATGAAAGTGGAGGGTCTAGTAATGGATAGGGTAGTTGTGAAAAATGATTATAGAAGCTATTTATTTTATAAATATACTGATATCGAAGAGATTTATTTGAAATGCGCATTTGACTGCCTAAAAGGATACTGCAAATTGGAAATGTATTACATGGGTGAGTGTACGCTGGGCTGTCTAAAGTTTTACAACTCTATCCTTACTATTTTAAATTCGAAAGTGTGTGAAAAAACATAAACGTTATGATTTTCGTTATTGTGTCAAAACGATTAAATCGATTTTGATGAATTTTAACACAGCAATACATTAATTAGATATTGGAGTCAGATACTGGTTACCTTTCGTTATGAAAATAAACCCAGAAGTGGTAGAACTACGGGATGCAATTAACGACAGGGAAATCATTTTTTTTTAAGTTAATTCAAATAAGTTTTATTTTATTTGGTTCTTTGGTATTAAAAGATGAGTTGGGGTGGGTAGGAACAGAAAGGGAAGGATGAGACCTCTCGCTGCCGACGCTCATTCCAATTATGGTTGGCAGCGAGGGCGTGTGGAGAGCAGCCGTCTATTTCTGTGAGAACATAATGGCACAGAAAGCGGCCGAGGAACGGGCGCAAGAGGCGTTACCATAAACATCTTCAGCGGCGCAATTCCAAACCACCTGCCACCCTGCAAGACTTGGACGCCGGTAGGCGGCGTACTTCAGGCTTAAATTCACTGGGAGGCACACTTGATGGAGTGCGCCGTCCTACACAGGTGCGAGCGGTGTGCGACGTGTTCCCGCGCACCGCTCAAATGATTTAAAGACGAGTAAGTGTGTGGCTCTATACAACCCCTGCCTTATTGAGCAGAGGCCTGGCGAAGGCCGAACAGACAGCCGAAGCTACTAGCAAGCTAGCTTTGGGAGTCGAAGCTACTCGCGTCCGTAGGCTTTACGCTAGTTTCCCTACACGTGACTCCTGGGTGGTGTTAAACGAGCAGCAGCGAGGTGGTAGGGCGTCGGTGCCCGTCTGGATCGCGACCACAGTACACAGGTGTAAAGCCCGTCGTAGTGACCAGTTTCGGCTTGTCGCGTTTCGGGATCAGCTTGTGTATATCCAGTAGCTCATATACCTAGAGACCTTCAGTCGTGGTATATGTGGGCCGACATGACGATGTAGACTATCAATGGATTTTCATCCTTTGATAGTCGCTTTCGTTTTTGGACTACACTGTACTTACCATCAGGTACTCTGTAGTCACTATGTCGAGCCAGTGTAAAAAAAAACACCTAGCCGGGCACCGGGTTTTTAATTAGTGGCAGAGGAATACCCCAGTGGTTTTAGCCCGTAGGAGTCCAGCTAAGTGGGGCGGCTCTCACCACGCGCTGATAGTCCATGTGGATTTCCACTGGGATCCCAAAAAAGGGAGGAAACGGGAGTAAAAAAAGTAGTAGCTAAATATTAACATGGCTGATTGATACTATGAGATTATAATTGTATATTTTAATTTCAGACACATTGTTAAATGGCACTTTCTGGAGAACTGCCAATTCGAAGGTCGAAGTAGGGCATCCATTCATTTTGACTCCGCAGGACAATTCTTCTTCAATAAAATGCGTGTCGTATAAAAAACCATGTAATCAAATTCTCACCGAATATATTTACGTTTCGCTGTGGCATATAGCACCAACAGAATCTTCTAAAATTACAACATTATCAACGACATTGCCAACAACATTATCAACAACAAAGTCCAAAGATAGTCATGGTAAACATACTTTAACTACTAAGAGCGGTTAGGACGTCGACGCACTGCGTCCGTTCCTACAAAATTAAATATCAAATTGTTATAATGGAATTAGGGTAAAAATGTAACCCTAGATTTCTAGGCTTGTAGGTATCACACGACTATGATTTTAAAACGCATAGATTGTATTTAAGTATCGCTTCGAATAAAGTAACTACCAACCAGATCGGGAACCATTATCGGACGTCGGTAAAAATCAAAGGAGCGGCATCTATTCATTCCGGCCGCTCGAGGTCGTGACCTGAATATTAATTAGACCGCTATTATTTGTGGAATTTCAATTCGCGAAAGGACGACAAATTGACTCTCGAAATTATGAGTAAAAACATAAGGCTAAGAGTACCGAATTAGTGCTTCAGTGGATACCATCACACATTGGAATAAAGGGTAATGAAGAAGCTGATCGCTTAGATAAAATAGAATGTGAGTCTTTTTGTAAAAAAGTTCCTTCGGAAGTTATACCATAATACAAGCAAATGTGTTAAGGCAAATGGAAGGATTGTTTTGATTTTAGATCCAAAAACAAGGGTGCATGGTACAGAACATTAGTTAGTGAGCCTCCGCATGTCCCATGGTTTTCAGAATTTCAATTATCTCGAACCCAAACTGTTATTGCCGATTGTTAAAAAAAAGCTTAATATCCTTTGACCTGAATGATATTATAATAACTTGGAAACTTGGACCTGATGCTGAAGGTTTATCTACAAACAGCAGGATACCTAACTCTTCACAAACTTACAGCAGAAGTACTATGTTTGAGCTTGTTAGAATGCTCTCAAAGTATAGCTTACAGATAGACACATAAATTAGTCGTTGGTCTTTTAAATTTTTAATTGAATGGTTATCTACCAGGTGCTTCAAGTACGTCTCCAACAATCCCATCATCGAGTAGTTCAGAACATGTGGCTATTCCTGAGCTAAATCAAACGACGTCAAAAAGGAGTAAGTCTATTCTTCGTTTTCTTTGATGTGAATGTTCTTTTGCCCAGGATATACCTAATGAGACTTTTCGTCATGCTATATCTGGGCCGGCATGTCAATGGCGACTGTCAACGGATATTCGTCCCATGGTGGTCGTTGCCGTTTTCAACTACACTATACTCCATCAAGTGCAATGAGCACACTTTACCAAACCAGTATAAATTATAGCATGTAGATGCCGCCCGATACGTAATTGTCGCCCTAAGGGTCGTTGGGGTGTTACGAGACGTGCGGGGTAAGAGGATGTGCGCGCGCACGGGACGCTTGCGAGGCAGTCGACTACCGAGACGCAAGGCGAGAGTACGTGCGTGTGTGTCGCAGTTCGGTGTGCCGTAAAATGCAAATAAACAGTAAAACGCCAAAATCCGTGTCTTTCTACAACTACACCCACGACCACCGAACATAAAATGTATTTTTTGTGCTCATTTTGATTTGACTTTTGATTATGAATCCATGTTTAACCTGCTTACACAGGGCATGGTAATCAGGAAGGTTCAATTGAAAGTAAGTTAATTCGTGCATAAGACCTTTTAAAGCTATTATGGCTTTTAATTAATTTTCCAGAGTTCCCGATATGGGCTATAGGAGGCATTGTTATCGTGCTTCTACTGATCATCTTGGTGATTGTCATGGTCAGTGTACGCCTTAAACGTAGACGTGCCCCTGCAAAACCGGAGACCGTGGAAATGGACACAGTCCCAACACCTAGGGTAAGTTTCAAGGCTATATTCTTACCAGGATCCTTAGACAAAACAATTCGATTAGCGATAACGCTTTCAAATTAAGACATCCTCAATTCACAGTTAAAGCTTGTGACTTGACGTCAGGGTCACCAATTGTGGAAGAGGCCACTGGTTGTGGTGGCTGGTGGTGGTACTACCACTTGTGAGAGGCTTGTGAATCAAAAACAGTTTTAGCTTGAACCCCCTTTATTTATTTATTTGGTGTGCTTTTTACATATTCGTGTGTCCTAGACGTCGCAGTGAATTGCATTCGTTAATGTATCGAACTTCAAATAATCTTACAAGTGCATTGAATCCTATACTTCCATTCTTTTCCACTCATACCGGGCTCAAGTTTTAGCCAACCTACTCCTAGACACCACCATCCTTCATCGTTCCATCTGACCTGCTATCTCCCAACATTCCTAAGACCGGTTCGTGGTCTCCACTCGAGCGTTCTTTCCCCGTCTATTATCGGGTCTTCGATATGTGACCCGTCCACCTTCACAATAACTGCTATCGCTTCAGCTAAGTCAGTGATAGTCTCCAAGCGAATCTCGATGCGCCTCGCCGGGTCCCGAAGGCAGATGCCCAACATAGCGCGTTCCATTGGTCTCTGAGTAATTTGCAGGCGGCGTCAAGTCTCAGATTCGTACTTCATGACTGAGAGAAAGCGTTAGAGGTGAGCGAAGATATATCAATGGCTGTATCTACTTATGCCCTTATAAGTCGTGCCCAACGTGACCAGTAGCGCAACTAATCGCCGTTCTCACAGCATTAGCACACATGAAATGTCTATTAAATGCCATGCGAATATCTTCGTGATGTTTTCTTTTACCGGAGAGCATATGGTGCCCCTAAGGTTTATACCCAACCTGGCAAAACTCAGAAGTACGTGCTGGGATTCGAGCCTGCAACTATTCGCATTGCCGCACCTGAACTGGACTTTTATCCACTAGACCATAATAGAACTAAATAAAGCTTCGTCGTCGTCAGGAGTCGTTAATTTTGCCGCCAGGGAATATTGGTGCTACTGCTTGCTCCTGCTGTTTCTTAACATAAAGCCAATACTGTTTGCCATTACAGCCACCCCTAGAAGTGCCCGAACCTGAATATGAAGAGATCCCGGCTGTGGTGCCCGATCCCAAAGGAAACGGCCGCAAGCTTAGAATGATCCCGGGAATCAAACTAAATCCGAAAACTGGAATGCTTATTGTAAACGGCAAGTCAATCGACGTTGGGTAATTATGAATCTTGAATAAATATAAACCTGAAATAAATTAATTTACCAGAGAACTGAAGTAATAGAAAAAACAATAAAGAATTATTGCATACAAAACAACAAAGAAGAATTGGTTGACCAGGGTAGAAATTAGTAGGGCGGCGCGCTTGAGGGAGCACGTCGCCAATGACAATTCAAGGAGACGAGGGGGGTGGCATTCCACACCACTCTCCCCGAAATGTGTTAGGTGTACGCGGGGGGCGGCGACTATTTAACAGCCCTAGTAGATGAGGCCCGAACAAGGCCGGACGTCGCCGGATGCCGAGGAAGATGGCTCGGCTTTGCCCTTAGCATCCGGCAGACGGGAGAAGGAACACCCCGGTGGTTTTAGTCGGGGCAGGTCCGACACACCGGGGGAGCGGCCCTCACCACTCCCCTGACGGTTCGTAGGGCTTTCCACCGGGTGAACAAAAAAAAAAGGGTAGAAATCAGTAAGGTAAACATCTTACAACAGATAGACAGATAGGAGAAGGAACACCCCGGGGGTTTTAGTCGGTGCTTGTCCAACACGTTGCGGAACGACCCTAACCGCCCCCTGACGGCTCATAAAGGGTTTCCTCCGGGTTACCAAAAAAGGTATTAATAAAAATCATTAGCGTTCATTCCATAGATGCATGCAAGCATTGCATGCCCTTATGATAAATAAGTCTGGAATAAATTGCTTAAAGTTAAACAAAGACAAGGAATCATTTATATTCATATCTATTCTATATTCACGCCGTCTATCTTTCCTATGAAAGCAATATAATATTTACTACCATAATATAATAAACATATTAATTACGCGAATTGTGCCTAACCTGTCCAAATACCCTATGCACGTCACTGATAAAAATCCATAGATGGGCGTAATCATGATTACTTTTAATCAGATTAATAATCAGATTAATACTTTTAATCAAGATTACATGAGTAATCATTAATCTTGATTACAGTAAACATTCAATTAATCATGATTATTTTAATGATTACTTTTGAGTTCTGGCTGAGAGAGAGACCGATTTAAATTCTCGTTTGTTTAATTTTTCAAGTGATCTTATTTCGAATTAGCTGACCCCGAATATCCGTCTCGTTGAGCAATTCATTATAAGGGTCTGTGAAGTTGTATACAGCAGAAAATGGGGCGCTGCCGTCTGTCGGAGAGGGGGGGGGGGGGTGGCGTCCAGCGGAGAGTGGGGTTTGGTGTCCAGCGGAGAGTGGGGGAGTGGCGTCCAGTGGAGAGTGGGGGTGGTGCAGTCCAGCGGAAAGTGGGGGGGGGGGGGGTGACTACCAGCAGAGAGTGGGGGTGACTTCCAGCGGAGAGTGGGGGGAGTAGCGGGATGTAAGAAAAAAAACCTTGTGCTGTGATATACCTAAGCGGAGTCAGTTCAGTATATGCGTGTATATCCGCACGGCGTCTTGTCGATTTATAGTAGGAGGGAGAGGAGAAATAAATTGTACAACTAACTGCAAACTTGAATACTTATAACGCGACGCCGCTTGACAACATTTCGTGGTAGTTTTCGCTATCAGGCTACGAAATGTTGGAACAATTTGCCGCCGCCGCTTAGAATATATAAATCTAAATTGGCTTACAAAAATAGAATTAAAATAATATTTATTTAATAATCTATTAGTTACACGTAGTCTATTTCATTTATTTTTACTTATACTTTTGTTCTTTTTTTAGATATACATATATTTTTACTATAGTATCTATCACTAATACATTTGGTAGCCGATTTATTTATTGTATGTAATAGTTTATTTTAATATCACTCGTATTTATTATTTAAGCTATATGTATTTTTATTGTTTATTGATAATTCTGATAAGATGTAACACGCCCGGGGCCCTTCACGTAAATCAGCGCTCCAGACTTCCTCTGTGGATGTTTTGTATTGCTGCATTTAAATTTCTGTTTTTTGTTGATTTGTGGCGAAATAAATACTTTTTAATTTCATTTCATTTCAAACTCTCCAGAGTATAGTATAGGGTGGCCCATAAGTCCTTTGAAATGAAAAAAAATCATTAAAATAAAACTAATTACAATATAAATTATATTTTTATTTACAAATAAAGCTTGAAAAACGGGAATTATTTTTTTAAAGTAATGTCTTCTAAATGTAATCCGTTACGATCACGGCACTCTTGCAAACGATGTCTAAAATTGTCGATAACTGCGGTGCACGTGTCTACTGAAATGCTTGCTATTTCTCTGCGGATGTTTTCTTTTAGCGCATCAATTGACCGCGGGTTAGTGACGTACACTTTAGCCTTAAGGTAGCCCCACAAAAAAAATCCATTGGAGTCAGATCCGGACTACGTGGTGGCCAGGAAATGTCTTCTCTCTTAGAGATCACTTTGCTAGGGAAAAGTTGACGGATAACGGGCATAGCAGTGTTAGAAGTGTGGGAAGTTGCTCCATCCTGTTGAAACCACGTTTGAACATTAAAGCCTGGAAAATTTTGCAATTTTGGTGTTAAAAACTCCTCTATCATAGCTACATATCGCTCCGAAGTAACAGTAACCGCGCGTCCTCTGCCGTCCTCATAGAAGTAAGGCCCTACGATGCTATGAGCTGACATAGCGGCCCAAACTGTCACTTTAGGACTATGTAAGGGCTTCTGATGCCTAAGTTTCGGATTGATGGAGCTCCAGTAGCGGCAATTTTGTTTACTAACATGCCCGTTAAGATGGAAGTGAGCCTCATCAGAGAACATTATGTTATTGAACGAAGTAAACCGATTTAACATTTCATTTCATTTCTCTCTGAATGGCGTCAGTATCTTTTAATTCTTGCACCAACTGGATTTCGTAAGGGTGCATAAGTAAATCTTTCTTCAAAATCAGTTGTAACGATGTTCTGGGTACGTTTAATGCACTGGAACGCTTACGAGTTGACAGTGTAGGATTTTCACGAATAGACTGTGCCATTGAGTCGATGTTTTGTTCCGTACGTGATGTCCTTGGGCGACCCGACCGCGGTTTATCTAGCGTCAAACCGGTCTTCTCGAACCCAGTTCTTAATCGTTTGAAGAGTTGGAGTGTCGTCAAAGTTGTGTAAACCTTTGTGTTCTCGAAATTTACGCCGCGCAACGGTTGCCGAATTGTTGTTTTGGTAAAACTCGCGCACACAAAACGCACGGTCTGCTCCGGTGAAACGCTCCATCGTGACTAAATTCCCAGAAACGGAAGTTACTGTCCCCGCTTCCCTTGCACCGCTCACGCGCATCGTGTTCGTTTTATTCAAATTTTACTTTTCAAAGGACTTATGGACCACCCTGTATATACAAATATTTCTATTAATTTCTTATATCTCCATGCGTTCCTGTGAAAAAGCATCTTGACACACAACCAACAATTTGATCCTATGATGGTTTCTTCTTCCCTTTTGGCCTTTTAATTTAAAAATGGTGTAAAATTAGCTTTAAATAAGTTTTATTTTGATGGCAGGAATTTATTAGAAGAGCCACAATATGAAGAAGTAAGAGAACCCAGTGGAATAGTTCCTCCGCCTCAGAAGAGTAAAAATCAAAGGAGAGTGAAATAAAAATGTGTAATATTCTACGACCTTAGACTGATTCGAAAGTGATTTATGTGCACGCCGGTAAGAGATGCGCTGGTGATTCCCAACATTCCTGATGATTATTTCGCTCACCTTTGCTGCCTTGGTAACCCTCAGCCTGAACAATGACAGCCTTGATGCAGTAAACCCTGCGCACTGTCGCGACCCCGATGAGAAATTAAAAAATACGTCGTACATGTAACCGATTTCATATCAAAAGAATGCTCATCCAGACCGATAACACCAAATAATTACAAATCACACAGTTCTTCGAAAAAGTGCAATAAATTGGGATAAAAGGCAATCAGCTATTCCAATGCTAGTTGCTTGGCGGTTCCGAAGCGAGTGTTTTCGCAGTGTGCTGATAAATGCCATCTAGCGGTAAGCTTGCGGAAATAAAATACAAATGTACGTTAAATTTTTTTTAATCAATTTATATAAAGGGCTTTTGACTGCCGCATGCAGTCATGCCAGCCCTATCGTGCTACATCATAATTATAGATATAAAAAATAAAAATATAAACAGAAGTGTTATAGGCACACTATAGAAGATAGAGACACCTTAAGGTTCCACTAAACTCTTGTAAATAAATTTATAAATTTTGCGAGATTCTCGACTACTGGGATTACTTAAATAGCTTTGATAAATGCCTAAGTCCAAAAAGTTGATGTTTAGGGTGCTCCTTAAGCTTTCTCTTTCTTTCTTTTTCTGGACACATTCCATCAACAAATGTTGGAGATCCTCTATTGTGCCACAGCTGATACAGTTTGGACTATTGACTTTTTTCATAAGATATCCAAACTTGTTGAGATAAATGTACGTTAATGGCGCCTATAATTTCTAATATTACAAATCTCCACTCAAAGAGTTAGAAAATATACAGAAATCACATACATAGACTAGATTTACTTCAAAATATAGCATCAATTTTAGAATCACCCACAACAGGATGTGTGTATTTTATAATAAAATTATTATTATTATTATTATTATTTTGTACACTGGCTCAACATAGTGACTACAGAGTACCTGATGGTAAGTACAGTGTAGTCCAAAAACGAAAGCGACTATCAAAGGATGAAAATCCATTGATAGTCTACATCGTCATGTCGGCCCACATATACCACGACTGAAGGTCTCTAGGTATATGAGCTACTGGATATACACAAGCTGATCCCGAAACGCGACAAGCCGAAACTGGTCACTATGACGGGCTTTACACTCATGCATTGTACTTGTATGGACTTAGTCACCTCACCACATGCTCACCGTTGAAGGTAAATATCGTGAGGAAACCGGCATGGCTTCTAATAGAAATGTCACGTGTACTAGTGCCGTGAGAACGGCGATCAGCTGCGCTACTGGTCACTTTGGCCACGACATCAGCGAAAAGTGGATACAACCACTAATGTATCCCTGCTCACCCCGAAATGGATATAGCGCGACGATATATTATTATATTTTTAAATATTTATACTTCATATTTAACCCTTATATATTAAGAAATGACTTGTAAATAGATCCACAATTGGTAAATAAAAGAAAATTAAATAATCAAAATTTATTGGTTTCTTTAATAAGCCCATAACATCTTTAAACCACCCTCACGAACTAGTAGAAGAACCACGTCAAACTTGAAGAAATGGCAAAAGAAACTCAAGGCTGTGTCGGAGTAGATTTTACTTTGTCTACGTTCTCAATTCTTTATTTATGAAACAATAAGTTAAGACGTTTAGGTGATGCGTCCGACATCCGATTAAAATACGTGAAAATACATACTAAAGTATCCGTATAAATAAACAGTAGCTTACGCACAACATCCGTCATTCTCTGATTTGGATCAGAATGTTTACGGACAAAAGTATTAGGTCCTTGAATAAGTTCTCGCTGTTTTTTAAAAACAGGCGTTCTGGCACTCTGTGCATGGAATTTCGTACAGTAACGCATTAGCTAAGTAGTACTATATGTAACCTCAAATTCTAGTCGATAAAGTTTATCATAGTGTCAACCATGTGTTTATTTACATATTTTGAAAATATCTACTTTTGTGCCAAATAAAGTGTTTTTGCGGGGAATTTTATTGCACTGCTTTATTCAAAAGAAATATGCAACTGAAGCACACAGAATTCTTATTGATACAACGCTCTGTCGAATACAATATGTAGAGACTGGTTTATGCGCTTTAAAAATAATGATTTTGAGCTTTACGACAAAGAACGTTCTGGAGCACCGACAAAGTTTGAAGTCGAAGAATTGAAGTCATTTCTTGATCAAAATCGATGTCAGACGCTAGTAGAGCACGGAAAAACATTTCAAGAAGATGCTTCAAAAGTTTCAAAACTTTTAAGAGCGTTAGGAACGTTTAGGACGTTTTCTGATGTGTATTCATTGCTTCAACGGCAGAAAAGAAAAGGTTTTTTGCACCGTATTATCACTGGAGATGAAAAGTAGATTCACTACGACAATTCAAAGCGTAAAAAATCATAGGATATGCTCGGACACGCATCAGCATCGTCCCCAAAACCAAATATACACAGTTTGAAGCTTCTACTTTGCATTTGGTGGGTCAACAGGGTGTAATTTATTATAAGCTGCTTAAACCTAATGAAATTATCACGGGAGCTCGCTATCGACTTCAGTTGATGCGTCTGAGTCGAGTTCTAAAAGAAAAGCGGCCACTATACAAGTAGAGATACGACAAAGTGATTCTATTACATGACACTGCTCGGCCACAGGTCGCAAAACCAGACAAAACGTACCTGGAAATGCTTCAATGGGAAGATCTACCTTACCCGCTGTATTCACCAAACATAGCTCTCTCCGATCACCACTTGTTTCGGTCAATAGCGCCTGGTTTGAGCGAGCAGCGCTTTCATTCTTTTGAAGAAGCCGAAAAATGGGGCGATTCATGGATTGCGTCAAAAGATGAATCGTTTTTCCGACAGGGGATTTAATTACTGCCAGAAAGATGGAAGAAAGTGGTCTCTAATGATGGACAATGTTTAGAGTTAAAGTTATAGTAAGCTTTATATTTTAAAAAACTTTCTGTAAGCCAAAAAAACAGCGAGAACTTATTCAAGGACCTAATAGCTGTAGCAAAGAAAAAAGAGAAATGTTTATTGAAAAAATAAACAACACACAAAAATCAAATTTATATAAAAAACAACAATGAAATAATAATACATAACCAGAGATGGCCAAAATGTAATCTGGTTAATGATTAACGATTACAAAATTTAGTCGTAACTTTAATTTTCTTGCTCTGTAATCATGATTAAATCCATTAAAAATATTAAGAAATCATAAATGTGCTTGCAATCTGGGATTCCGCAGTGTTTAAAACATAGATGAGCAAAATGCAGTCATATTAATGGTAAAAAAAAACGCAAAATGTAATCGTAATCATTTTTATTAATCTGATTACATTTTGCCCATCTATGCACATACATCACATCATGAATTCTGTGTGCTGTCACCACTGTCAAAAAGCTCTCGACTCAGCGTGTCCAAGGGGATGCTGTCACACGCCATCCAGCGCTGATTAGGCTCCGAATCGAATGCCTGTTGTCTCCGATGAATCGAGGCGTACGGTGGAGCACGGGGAATATTGTGATGTAGCTGTGAAATTCGTGTTTTTTTTAAATAGCTTTACAATATTTTTTTTAAACTGACTCGACACAGTGACTGCACCTTACCCGATGGTAAGCATGGTGAAGTCCAAAAAACACCAACGACTATCGACAGGTAAGAAAACCCCATCGGTAGTCGCAGCGATCATGCCGGCCTGCACAAATATCTCTTCACGCTACGCTTAAAGGATCCCATATCATAGAACGGTGGGTACACGCTCGTCGGAAGACCATTCCACAGCCCAACGACACGGCAAAAGAAGGAGTTAGAGAACTTCTTAGTCCTGGCCGGGATGTGAGATACCGTATAGCTGTGACACCGCAAACCCGCGCGCGTGGTTCTATTCAGTAATAAATAATATGTTTAAATGCATTGATTTATCCGTTTTTTTTCCTGATTGAGAACGCTAGTGTAAGGAAGGATGTTATGTGTGAATTAAAATTAAATAGATTGGATGTTGGTATGTTCCATAGCATTTTGGCGGTGCCCACTAAAGCAACTGCCGAAATGCTATGGAAACTGTATGAAAGGTTTTATTTCTATATATTAGGCTTCGATGGGGCTTTATATGACTAAGTTAAAACCCCTAATAAAAAATAAATTAAAAAATAACTTTTTTTTTGTTGTTTCCGAATCGCGTGGTTTCTGTATTTTATCGGTTTGAAATCGGTGCGAGTGCGTAAAGGAACATTCGAATTTCGGTCCAAGTTTTCTAGTTCCGCATTGTCACGCATCCAAATCGGATCGAGTTCTTGTAGTGATGTTTACCAAAAGGAATTTGTATTAATTTTATCATTTGCATGACTCAGTTTGGTAATCTATATGAATCGATAAAAATCAATCGACTAATAAATAAACATCTTATTTATAAATATTACGATATATATTATCTTTATATAGTAAAAAAAGTTGTTATTTTTGTCTGTCTGTTCCCTTTTAGAGTGGTTTGCACTAACAAATTGAATCTAGAGGGAGGTGGTGCGCAGGGTCCGGCGCGCTGTATGAGTGATAGGTTTTGAAGGAGTGGGCTCTTTACTCCTACCCCTCCCAGAGAGGCAGCCTCAACAAGGCATTTCGCTCCCCATGTCTGGATGAATTTGGTTTCTCAGGCTCGGGTTGCGCGATTAGAGGGACACCCCTTCTTTTGGTAGCCCGGGGGAAATCCTTAACGGATCTTCAGGGGGCAGTGAGGGCTTCCCTCCGTTGTGTCGGACTTATACCGACTAAAACCTCCGGGATGTTCCTTCTCCTGCCTGCCGGGAGCCAAGGGAAAGGCTGAGCCATCTTCCTCGGCACCCGGCCGCGTCTAGCCATCTGCAGGCCCCGTCTTATAGGGACACCCCGGGGGTTTTTAGTCAGTAGGAGTCTGACACAACGGGGTCTCTGCCCGCACAGCGTCCCTGATGCTCTTATGTATGATATTACCCAGGGATACCAAGAAAAAAACAAATTGAATCTAGTTTAAACTTCCACAAAACGCTTTTTAGCGGTGGACTGTATTCATATCTTGCACGGAAACATTATTCTTATTTTTTGGTATCCCGAGAGAAAGTCCTGGATAGGACCTTCAGGGTCGCAGTGAGGGCAGCGTCCCCGATATGTCAGACTCCTGCTGAATAAAAACCCTCGGGATGTCTTTCCAATCACTCGATCCAGGCCTCGGAATTCAGATTCTTCCAGTCACCCAGGGAGCTAACAGCCTGTTTAGGTTACATCTCTGGATGAGGAGGGTGTAAAGTACCCACCGCTTCCAACTTTTCTCACGGGTAGCGCGTCGGTCACAGCACACCGCCTCTCTCGAGTCCATTGCCTGGAATTTTGCAAACTTTAGGTCAACCATAGGCACCTTGCAGATAACACATATTAAACTTCGCGTTTTGTACTTATTATAACTTTAACGGGTCTTATGCGCGAATGAACTTACTTTTAATTATCGCTCAACCTGGTTACACGGGCCAAGGTCATGAGCACATTTAACCCTAAAATGCACAATGATGTAAAACTGCAACATACCACTTAAATACAATAGTGTACAGTAAATGTATAGTATTTTATATCTGTAACATAGGGCGTTTTAATAAATTAGTATAAAAAATATTATATATATATTCTTTCCTATTTTTCCCTGCATTCTAGTGTACTTATCTGCAAGGTATATATTTTTTAAAGTGTAAATAAAAGTCATGCATTTAAGGGTTAAGTTGTGATCGGAAACGTGAATTTACTTTCTCTACCCTCTTTTGTTGTTGATAATTTGAATAGCGCCGGCACACAACACTTGCAGTATAAACATGTTCACAAGGCGACATAAAACAAGCTCTTACTTTTGTAATCACTGGGTACGCCGATAAGAAGCATAAAACGTTTAATCGGGAATGTGGATTTAAGTTATTATCGGCGTAAAACCTAGTGCTGATTTTGCGAGTGTTGTGTGCCGCGGCCATTCAAATTATCAACAACAAAAGAGGGTAGAGGAATTAATTTCCCGTCTCCGAGGAAATCTTCGCGGCGCGTCAATTTGCTCCTAACCATGACCTGTATAACTAGGTTGAAACGACAAGCCATAATAATTAAAACTAAGTCAATTAGCGCATATAACCAGTTTAATTATTTATAATGAATACATATGCAAAAGTTAAAAATATGTTATCCAAATTTGGTCCGAGTATTTTAGACTCTGATTTTCAGGAATTCGTATCAGCCTTGAGGTTTTCTTATTTTTTGTCAAAGTAAAAATTCTTTTAAAATTTATATGTGACTATTGATCCATTCAATCCTGACCGATTTCGGTCTTAGCTACGTCTCCAAATCGCATCAAGTAGACGCGGGCTGCAGCCCCTTTCGGCGAAGGTGAGGTCACTGATGTATATATTCGGTGTTTTAGCCGTGGTGGCTGCCGGCAGAATAGAATAGCACCCCGCTCTTCTTGCTGAGGTGTCGTAAAAGGCGACTAAGGTCTTTAACACCGCAATTCAACCAGGCGTTCAGAGAAGGAAAACTCGACCAAACCTGCATCCTGCTCCCTCCCGATCGTACTGGTTCTCCATTCCATCGGGCCCGAGGGAGTTCGGACGAGAGAGTGCTTCTCTGGCTGCGCGTCCAGTTATGCACTTAAATATCTCCTGCGCAATTGACTGTTTCCGAAAAGCGGCCCTCAATTTTCTTAATCGGCATTAAAACAGTCGCCGTGGCCGAAACCGGCTAGGATATCATCATCATCATATTCGGAAACAGCCAATTGCGCTGGATATATTTGATGCGTGAATGCTAGCGCTTGCACAAACGCTCCCTCTAGTCTAAACTCTTCTTAACTTAATGGTACGGGAAGCTGCACAAGAGAGATGCAGGTTGCAGTGTCTGGGTACTGTTAACTGAACCCTATCAGCACTCTAGGCCTTTCACAGGCTTTGCTGCCTCTCCAGAATCGTCGGATAGACCAGGCTACCATTAGTACGACAAGTGATGAATTTGTACACAAATTTGATTGCAGTTGTCTGATGTTGCAGTGGAATCCATCGCATGAGAGCATCGTGGAGAATGAAAGGGTTGACACTTAAGCAAAATTAGGATTAACCAACGGTATCGAATATACTAAATTATTGGTATTTTTAGGGAAATACAAGAAATTTATCTGATAGCTGGAAGGAGTATTGATAAGAGAAGTAAAGAGAAGGGAATATGGTATACAGCGATACAGTTTCAGCCTCTACACTCCCCATGGTTTAGTGATAGCGTACAAAGCAGACAATATATCTAGGTAGCGTTAAGACTTCGTTCCGGTCACTATACATCGGCGAGTTTTGCATATCTTATGAGGAGAAGAAACTCGCTTAACTGCCTGTGAAAGACGGGAGGATTTGCATCACTTGCTGATAGAGTGTGTGCGGAATAAAAGTGCAAGAGAGACGCTGATGAGCCAATGTTGGGTCAGTTCATTTGACGTAGGTGCCTTTCACGGCATTCTATGTGATCTGACTGAGAATGCCATGAAATTGTTGTTGGACATGGTAGAACTGACTCATCAGCGGCTCTCTCAGAACTGAGGTGTATTTCACCGTATTGGGTACAATAGAGCTGATATGCGACAATGGCAAAAGCCCTTATAAATATTAAATTTAAAAACAAACATCATACAAGCCCCTTCAGCCAGGTTTCACCCACGAGCTGAAGTGGTTACATGGGTGTGGCCGCTACGTGTTTAATTGTTACTAGGAGCCACTGGTGAGAGTTTAAAGAAACCAATGGGTTTAACTAATTTCTGTCAGGTCTGAATAGAGGCTGGTTGACAAAAATAAACGCTGAGTTCGCCCTACATCCCATGTAAATAAAAAAAATATCTTTTATGCGAACAAAATTAATTTATGGATGTGCGTGGATCTGATTTTTTTTTATGGTATAATATATAGTATTTATTTTTATAGTGTAGTAAAAGGTTTGGATGACAAAGATTAAAGGTGTATATTGATAATAAAATAAAAATTAAAGGTGGATCAAAGGTGTATAGGGGTATATTGTCTTTTTTGAATTTTATTATGTAAAATGATTTTATATTTGTATAACTGTATATATATATATATATATATATAGGGTTGTCCCAGTGAAGGGGCTCTGTCGTCCGGGCCCTTATTGGCGGCGGCCTAGACTTTTTTATGTATCGTTTGGTTATTCTTTTTTATGTTTTTTGTATTTTATGTGTGTTTTAATGTAAAATTTAATTACTCTTATATGGCTGCTGTTAATAAAACGTTTTTTCTTTCTTTCTTTTTCTAAATATTAGTTAATATTAGGTTCCTGGCTTTGCCGAATACACGCGACGCCTCCATCAGTGAATTGTATATTAATCTATATTGGATATGAAAATATTATCTTATCTGCTAAACTATCGATATGCTCCACTTCCATGAATACGTTCCCGTGGCGTGGACCCGAGCTGTAAACTTTATTAATATTTTATTTATAAATAAATAAAAATGTGTTGCGCTGCGTTTATTGCGAAATATGTACTGTTTTTCGCTAATTTTGTGTTTTCGGTAAGTTGTTTTTATTATTTTCGTTTCACTTGGGAACATATATATTAAGTGA
This sequence comes from Automeris io, assembly GCA_036320925.1. Lineage (NCBI taxonomy): Eukaryota > Metazoa > Arthropoda > Insecta > Lepidoptera > Saturniidae > Automeris > Automeris io. The sequence continues at coordinate 4,834,510 of JAUDJH010000031.1, read as the reverse complement.
GGATTTTGGCACCAAATGCTCACCGGTGAATGAAAACTCGTGAGGATATAACATAATAGTTTTATATGCACAAAGAGATACAGGAATCATATTTCTATGACCAGTAGAACAATTTTTACGTGACGAAAAGGCATTGTAAGTAAGAAAAGTCGAAGTTTGGAACACAAACATTGTATCCTGACTTATGAAAGGCTTTTCATCATATAAAATAGCTTTTTCGGAGTTAATAAACATTATAATGGAAAGTACTATTTTAATGTCGCATAAACTAGTTCCAAAACTGACCACCATTTTACTCATCGTAACTACAATTTTGTTGATATGATGGAAAAGTTTGTAGAGCAAATGTTATTCAATGTCTCATACATATAATCTTTTTAATTTTAATTATAACTTTTTTGTCACGAGCATCTCATTCAGAGGACGTACAGCATTTCTTGGTGGAATGTGTTCGGAGCGTTTCTATGAGAGAAATCATGTTTAAACAATTTGGCTTGAAAAAGTCTGATGTGGGTCTATTTCAGAGCGTCTTAGCTGAGCAAACATCTTGCGCAGCTGAGATGCTCTGTAGACTCACATATAAATTGTTGAAATAGCATTTAAATAGTATAGTGTGATTATGGGACTGAAATGTGGTCAGCCTGATCCAAAAACTAAAAAAAAAAAACACAAAAAAGAAAAAGCATCTCATAAAACCCGTTTCTTCAATCTACGGTATTTAGCTTTACAATGTTTTTGTATTAAAATAATCCAATACTTTAATATTATAACGATCGAAAACGGGTTTTTGTTAAGTGTATGAAAATATGACTACATTAATTACAAACTTACATAAAATTGTATATATCTCATGTATTCAAATATTGAGTCAATTTCATATAAAAGCAGTGAGAGCGAATTTAAAATTAAAAAGCTAGTAAATGGCTCTCCTGTAAGCCTACCGAAAATGATTTCCAATATTGTTGAATTAAAATATCGATTTGAGGAGGCCTATACCCGAAGAGGGGTTCTCATCGACGCTGTACTGTGGGATTATTAAAAAAATGCGCTAAAACTTTTAAATAGGCACGTACAGTCAAAATGAAATTTTAAGTTATATGTTATTGTATTTATTATCATATATAAAACTTTTTTTTCTATTTTTGTAATATTATATTGATTATAGAGTTGTTAAATTTTTATTATTTATGTTTAATTTTATATCATAATGTTGTATGGAATTCGTCATAATAATTATATAATTGCTATTGGATTGTCGATGACAAATAAATGGCTTTTTTATTTATTTATTTAAGGCTGAGGTTTATAGACGCTATTTTATCTTTTCTTAGCAAAGTTCTCATAAAATATATTCGTTTTGAGTAAAAACTTAATATATAATAGGAACTTGAGTATAGCCATAGTATTCGCAGAGCTAAGTTATTTGCAAAATCGGTGACTTATCAAATCATTTGACATTCATTGGTTAGTATAAATTATAATGTTTTAGTAAAGTCTAAGCAAACTCAAAGTATAACTCGCAGCCTAAAATTACATACAAAGTAAATGCAGATCACAGTTTCTCCATAATGAAGTTTCCAGTGCCTGGACAATACCTATACCTTTTGTATCGATATAATTAAAGTTGTATATATTATCCGTAATCAAATCTTTAAAACAATTTCCAGTTATTGATCATATCTAATCTTTTTAAATATTTCCTTGTTTTCACAGAAAAGTAATGATACCACTTACATGTGAAGCAAATAATTTTTATAAAGAAACATAGAAACTGAATTTTAACCTAAAATAACTATTACCACATAATTTAAAACATCCCCTGACTCAATTATGTATTTACTTATAACCTATTCATTGAGAGCATTCAAATGAGCTCAAACACGATATTTCTGCTGTAAGTTAGTGAAGAGTTGGGTATCCTGCTGCTTCCTGATGATGCTTCAGCATTAGGTCCAGGTTACTATGTTTTTGTAGTTAAATTGAAGTCACAGGATACAAAATTTCAAATCTATTAAACCAGTAGAAGTTTACATTCCTTCCCCAATTACAAAAGAGCTAATTATCTTCAAACAGAGGCAAACCGGCGTCTGCCTTTCGGTTTTCTATACTCTGGAGAGTATGCGGCTGAGTTGTATAATTTAGTTCGCCCCTCACACTTCTAGCATAAATTGACGAGACGCCGTGCAGGTTTGCACCCTTATGTGGTTGACATTCCAGCTGCTCGTACGAAGCGATTCGCCTCCTCTTTTTTGCTGCGAACCGCGAAGGAGTGGAACTCACTTCCTGCGTTTGTGTTTACAACATCTTAAGATATGGGAATCTTCAAACGTCGAGTGAATAAGTATTAGCTGGGAGAGCGCGCTCCATCGTCGGCCTCATTATCACTTTCCAGCAGGTGATATTAAGGTCAAGGGCTAGCCTGTCTATAATAATAATACAGCTTAACCATATTTTGTTCAATCAGCTAAGAACAGTCTTCGTCAAACCTTTCGAACAAAAATGAAATCAAACTCACACAAAAACACAGCGCTAGAAATCTTATTCTATATCTGGTCCGTAGGATTGCGAAACTAGGGTATAGATACAGATCTGTAGTCGAATTCAGACGTTCGAGAACCATACTTAAAAATCCCTGATCTAGTTTCATCGCAAGCGCGGTCTTAGCAATGACCTAACGCAAGAGGGAACTGATGTCCACAGTCATGAGATGGAAAGTAGTTTCGAATATATGCAGAGAGGATCCTAAATCGAGTACCCTAAAATTGTTGCTTAACCCCTTGCCTTACGATTAAATCTCGAAGAACAATACGCGTGCGGACAATTAAATTTAGCGCAATTATATTAAGATCAGTTTAACTAGAATATAAAAAAGATCATGTGCAACAATAGTTATATTTTTATTTTTACAAGTTTAAAGAAATTCATATAAAAGAATATGTACTGCGGGCGACGTCTGTCAATTTCAAATTTAGTACAGAAAATCTTGACGGGCGAGGCCTGTCATTTCCACTCAGGGGGTTAAAGGCAAGATTTCGGGTAAGAGAAGACCAGGCTGTTAGAGACGGAAATGGCTGGATGACTACAAAAACTGGGCTGTCTTGAGCTCTCTTGATTTATTCGCATTTCTGGGATGGTTCTGCTCAGTGCTTACTTGATGCCCTGGATAGGTTGCAGCGGAGGGCTGTCCGTATTGTGAATGACCCAGACGTGACTAAGCATCTTGAACCGCTCCAGTTGCGTAGAGATATTGCCTCACTGAGCGTTTTCTACCGTCTCGATCACGGAGAGTGTTCTAAAAAGTTATTTAACCTTGCTCCACCCTTTCCCTTCCATAATAGAACCATGCGCACAGGTTTGCGAAGCCATGGCTATACAATATATCATATCACAGCTAGGATTCTCTTATTCTTACTTTTGTCGATTCGTTGAGCTGTGGAATGCTCTTCCGGTGGTGTTCCCACCATGTTTGATATTGTGACAAGTGACATTGGATCCTTTAAACAAAACATGAAGGGATATTTGTGCAGGCCAGCATGATCACTGCGAATATCGATTGTTTTTCTCTAATGTTGATAGTTGTAGCCATTTTTTGGACTGTGCCATAATTACCATCAGGTGTGTTCTGGTCAGTATATGGAATCAGGATAAATAAAAAGTACAGCACGGGATCACAAGAAGTTCGCAGTCTTTTACCGGTTGCACAGTGGAGAGTGTTCTCAGGAACTACATTGTTTGATTCCACCAGCCCCGTTACATTATAAAATAAGACATTCCTTATATCGGCATGAAAAGATTCGCTTCTACATTCGTCATGCGAACAGCTAAGGAGTGGAATATGCTTCCAGCGAGCATGTATCCCCGATCTTATGACCTGGGAGTTTTTAAGAGAAGAATGAATAGGCATTTGTTGGGCGGACGCGTTTTGTCATCGGGCTCATCTTCCCCTTCCACCAGGTGCGATTGAGGTCAAGCGTTCGCCTATAAATAATAATGAAAACAAAGTTTTACTTAGTGACCTCTAAACTTCATTATGAAGATTGCGCTCTATGATGACATCCTATTGAAATAGTTTTAATTCTGTTTTCAGCTAGCTGGTCTAACGATCATCGGCCTGGGCATAGCAGTGTTGGTCCAGCTCAGTGACTTGCAGGATATCCTACCAGTCAACGTCATACCAATAAGCCTCATCGTCTTAGGTGCTGTTATATTTTTAATAGCCTTCCTGGCATGCTGTGGTGCTATTCGAGAATCGAGATGTATGCTTATCACAGTAAGTTCTACCTCTTTTCATATCTTGGCTACAATCTCTTATGGTGTCCTTTTTATATCAAAAGGAAGAGAGATCGCGCCCACCACGGTGATACTCTGGCTGTTCGGAAATGTAGACCAGGAAGGCGGCGGGTGGGTTATACTCCTGACTATCTGCACACTTCCTTGACACTAAGATGGCTACTAGTACTTATGAAAGTCCACAGTCCAGGCACGAGGAAGGTAGAGCGTCTGTTCTCATACAGACTTATCACAATGCCTTTCTAGAGGTGGGCAAATTCAGCCATCACGACAATTTGAAGAGGCTAGTTTGACAGTATCGTGGCAGATTGGGTATCTCTTTCCCATGACCGGTTTCCTGAGACTTAAGAGGAACGCCTAGGGGGTTTTAATCAGTAATTAGACTCTCATCTTGCTCACACTCTTATGGCTACTAGAAAGTTGTATGATGGATTTTCCTCTGGTTGAAAAATACATTAGTACACAGAGGGTTTTCTTCCTTTACTATTTAGTCTACGGTATTTTACCTGTAGCACTTAAAAGGGGACAATCATTGTATTACAAATATTTTTTTCTTTCCAGTATTCGATATGTATGGCACTCTTGGCTGGAGCCAAGATTTACCTGTCAGTCGTTGTATTCAACTTTTTATCGGACATCCAAAGCACTGTGTCTGGCTGGATCAACTCAGCGTTTGCCAATATCAATTTAAGGGGAGCTTTCCACGCCATGGAAGCACTAGTAAGCTGTATTTGACTTAGACATTTATTTATCCAGAGCTACACGGAACTGTGTTTCTATTTCTAATGAGCTCAGCATCAAAGTGAATCTTTCTAACATAACACTAGACCCGTTCGTTACTTTGGCCACGTGACACGCCCCAATGATGGCATGCATCGCCTGGCTGTGCAGAGAAGATTAGATGGAGGCAGATCTCCTGGAAGGTCTCCCCTACGTTGCGCCGACCAAATTAAAGTTTTGACCTACACATCGATCAATGGAAACGAGTGCCAAGCATCACTGCAGGATAAATGGATAGCTGCAGTGCTGCGCACCCCCACACGTTATGCCAGACAAGAAAGGGGTTTCGCCGAGGCGATTAATTATTTATTTCTGTTTCTAGTTTTCATGCTGCGGAACTGTAGGTCCATCTTCCTACGAGAATATCTTGCCGGCGCTCCCTCCGACTTGCTGCGCCAACCCTGTCGACAACATCTGCCAAGCCCCTGATGCATTCTCCGGCTGTTCGACTGTTGTCACGGATTACTTTGACACTTTTGGAGAAGCCATTGGCAGCGTTATCATAGTCGTCATTGTTGTTGAGGTAATAAATTAAAAAAACCGACCAAGTGCATGTTTGACCCTTGCACCGAGAGTTCCGGTTTTAGAAAGTTAAACCAGAATTAGGGTCTAACTTCCCTTTTCACCTGACTCCCACCTTCCAGGGAGATTTCCTGCCGCTGACAGTCGAGCACCTCGGTATAGAGCTAACAACTGATCAGAACTTTGCGCAGTTCATTAAGTTTAGAGCGAACATAGCTGTTAAAAAATTAAGTGTTCTTCTTGAAGTCAGGCGGTTTTTTTTTTTATAGCCCGGGGAAATCTCTGACGGACCTCAGGGGACGGTGAGGGCATTCCGGTGTGTCGGACTTGCACCGACTAAAACCTCTTCCTTCCTTGTTCCTTCTTCCCGTCTCACCGGGGCCGTAGGTACAGTGTTATCGTCTTCTCCGACCCTCGGCGATGTCTGGCCTTTTGTTAGACCGCATCTTTGCACTGCGAGGAGTGATGTAAGGAGCCACCCCTCGCTCACCTCAATATCTTGGAGCGGTGTGCGGAAACACGTCACACACCGCTCTCGCCTGGATAAGTTGGGCGGCACACTCCCTCAAGCGCACCGCCCAGGTGTCTTGTCCGGTTTTAAGGAGGAAGGCCTCTGGCGAAGGCCCTCCTCGTTTGTCCCGTCCTGTGTGGGCGGCGGATCGGATTGTCAGGGCTGGCTATTGCTTTCCTGTTCCTCTCCGCGGCCTCCTTCCTCACCATGACTTCCTCAGAATACGTGAGGACCACTTGCCATACCCTGTCTCTGCCGACCATCGCGCGAACGAGCGCCGGCAGGGACAGGTCACCATCTACCACCCAGAGGTCAAGCGGTACTTCAACCCATAGCAACTTCTTAACCAGTAGGCACTGGTGCGGTTGAGTGTGGACTACTGTTGTCACCTTTCGAACGGTTCCGCTATATACTAGTTGGCTATTCTGGACTCGATTGACCGTAGAGCTCGTAGACTTGTCGATAGCTCGACTGAGGCTAAAATACAGAACATCGAGCATCCACGTAGAGTCGTATGCCCAGCAGTCTTTTACCAGCTGCACAGTGGAGAGTGATCTCAGGAGCTATATTCTCTTATTCCACCAGTCTCGTTTCAACAAAAACCCACTACATACCGTGTCGGATACCATCCATAGTGGTGCGCGTTCCTTATATCCGCACGAAGAGGTTCGTTTCTACATTCATCATGTGAACAGCCGTGGTGGCTGCCGGCAGAATAGAATAGCACCCCCCTCTTCTTGCTGAGGCGTCGTAAAAGGCGACCAAAGTATCTCTTTAACACCGCAATTCAACCAGGTGTTCAGAGAAGGAAAACTCGACCAAACCTGCATCCTGCTCCCTCCCGATCGTACTGGTTCTCCATTCCATCGGGCCTGAGGGAGCTCGGACGAGAGAGCGCTTTTCTGGCAGCGCGTCCAGCTATGCACTTAAATATCTCCTGCGCAATTGACTGTTTCCGAAAACTGGGCCTTGATTTTCTTAATTGGCGTTGAAACAGTCGCCGTGGCCGAATCCGGCCAGGGCATCATCATCATGTGAACAGCTAAGGAGTGGAACATGCTTCTAGCAAGCATATTTCTGAAAGATGAACTTATCTTCACCTTCCATCAGGTGTGATTGAGGTCAAGCGGGCACCTGAATTTTTTATATTTTTTTCAGGTGGTAGCGATCGTCCTAGCGTGGTTTCTGTCTTACTCTATTTCAAGCAAACGAGGAAATATTGCTTAAGACAATTTTATTATAATAATATTTTTACTACAATATATTAAATGTAAGAATACATTTTAATGTTTTATTTAGAAATAGTTTTCAACCCCTGACAATTCCGTGTCTTTTATTTATCCTGGGGCCTAATTCTGTATGACAATTCAAATTTCACACTCAAATCTTACCATTTGAAAACCACGTTAACATCGTGTCTTGTCTATACCATGTCACGGTAACGAATCTGATTCATTTCAACAGAGTATCACAGAGAATACGATTTTTGCAAATGTCCTAACTTTTTACGAAATTGACGTGATATCAAAGCAAGGAATCGCTAAATTGTCTTAGAGAATTAGGGGCCTACCCCTGACTCGATATTGTAACCACATTAAACCTGATCTTAAGTATGGTGCCACTTTACCGTATGCTTTCTATTTGCAATAATATAAGAAACGATATTGATATTTTTGGCGATTCCTTTTATGCTACTAAATTAAAATTATACAAATTGTATTCTTAACCCAAAATGTTTTTTTTAACTTGAACAGATGAAGTATTGTTTATTTTGGTCTTTGTTTTTCGACGTGATTATTTTTCGTTGTTTGTTTGGTTGCGATTGTATTTCCATAGCATTTTGTATATTATATGTGCACGTTGTATTCACATCAATTAGGTTGTTTCTCAAAAATTTATGTTTTAATATGTTGTGTTTTATAAGTTGTGAGATGTAATCAGTTTTGTGAATTAAATTTAAAAAAAAAAGGTGCAGTCCAACAAACGTCGAAGACTATCAACAGTAAAGATAACCTATCGATCCTCGCAGTAGGCATAAGCCTACGCAAATATCTTTCACGTTTCGTTATAAAGAGCCAATATCATAGGATGGTGGGAACATGCTCGCCGGAAGACCATTCTACAGCTCAGCGACTCCAAATCGATGACCAGTGTAACGAGCTTTTTTATGCTTCTATGGGATGCATGCCACTGCTGGTCACGTTGGGCACGACATACAAACGCAAAGATACAGATATGAATGTATATCTGCTCACCCTTTTTCTTTGTAACCCGGGCGAAATCCCCAGAGTCCCGGACTCTTAGCAACTACAATGCCCTGGGTATTCCTCAGCCTTCCACAGGCCTCTTACCTATTTGCGGTGGGGTATCGCATATAACCAATCCTGACTCACCGACGTCATGGCAAAGTAGATTTCATCTACCTACATGCCAAATTGCAGCCCGATCCGTCCAGTGGTTTGGGCTGTGCGTTGATAGATCACTATGTCAGTCAGTTAGTCAGGTACGGGCAGACGCGGTGCGTGCGCAGGGCCGGTGTGCGGCGGGCTGGTGTCGGCGCTGCGGGCGCTGGCGGTGCTCAACCTGCTCTACGCGTGCCACTTGCGCTCGGCGCTGGCGGCGCATCCGCTGAGCCCCGCGACGCCGGCGCTCTCTGCCACCGTTTAATATTGTAATATGGGCCTGTATCAGATGTCAATAAACGTTCTGCTCCATTTGAAATTAGTAGTTTATTGAGACCGGATGCGGATACGAACCGCTTCCCAAACGTCCAATGGGCTGCACGTCACTGTCACTGTCACTGTCACTGGGAATGGCGAATATTGTGAGTGAGTGACTGAGTGTGTGTGTGTGTATAATCTCTGCTGCAATAAAACTAAGATTGTCTTTCACTCCTTAAATGTAACCATTGACAGATTGATTGAAGTGAAGTCTCCGAGTCGACTCCGGTTGCGGCGCCCTGCCCGTCCGCTCGGTCAGACTTCCAAGCTAAATAAGATAACGACGTCAAATTCGGAGATAAAGAGTACATAAACTTTGGGTGAAGAGCAAAAAAAATCTCTAAAAATTGTAGGGCCTTCCATACGTGTAAATTGGAGGCTTCTGTTTTATTATTGCAAATGAGCTATCTTTAGGAAGAACTTTTTAATCAGGGTGCAAAACGGTTTTTATTTATCTGGAGAAGCCGACACAGTCGTTGTTTGCGGCCCTGTGTTGTCTCCAGACCTATGTAAGGACCGGTCCGGCGCGCGGCGCGCTGCACTCACACGTTAGCAGCAGCTATTGCGCCGCGGGAACACTGAGTGCTTTTTAATTCATTAATAAGTCTTTAATTGTTAAAATAATTTAGTGAATTACTAAAAATAATAAAAAAGTATTTATTGAGCTTTCCAGCAAGCAGGTCGCATGACGCGGGGCGACCTCCGCCGCGCCGGCCGCGTTCAAATTCAAACGCGTGACATCGCTACTCATTTGTTCAGTACATTGCATCGTCTTGGCCGCTTGTCTAAATTTCAGTGAAGTTATTCTATTTATTTTATTTTATTTTTAAATTTTTGTAAATAAGTCTTCAGCAGCACTCCACACAGCATGTCAAAGAAGCCTCAGGGTGAGTCCGGCCGCCGACCGGCCCCTTGCCTAATGCAGCGCCGGCGCGGGCTGCGCTGCTACCACTGCGACATCGGGTACATTAGTGGCGCTGTACGGCCACTGGGCCGCCCCGGTCCGGCCCGGCCCGGCCCGCCCCGGCCGCTGCGTGACGGCTGCAGTGTGTCGGTATCGTACAGAGCCCAGCTTGTAGGTAACGTTAACACGTATTGTTATGGTGTCGCGAGGAGTACATGCCCTGAGGTGAATAATGCTTATTTCTTTATTTTTGATCATTAATACATTTCAGAAGTTCCTTTTAGTACATTTTAGGGAAACATGGTGAGCAAGCCCGCACGGCATCAGCCATCAGATGCGCTACTGGTCACGATGGGCACGACATGTAAACGCAAAAAGGATACAGCCACTAGCGTATCTCTGCTCACTCCGGAAGGGATGCGTGCGTAGCGTGATGATATATTATTGTTTTATTTTAATAACATTAACTGGACATTGAACCGAGCGACACTCACATACATCTACACCATTAACGTAAAGACAAATGGCTCTCTCTCTTTAACTGTTGAAATGTATACATTGGAATAAGCAATCAGTCGCGCGACCCACGCCGCCCACGCCGCCCAGTCTCGAGTCAGTGACGGGAAAACAATCACACCGCAACTCTTCGGCACGGCGGCGCCTGCCGCTGACGCCGATCAGCGCCCGCCGTCCACTGATGGCAATCATCAGTAGATCCGTTACGGATCCTGTACTGTGACGTGTGTGCGCGCGCACATCCATACTGATGCGACCGCGTGTGGCACGCCAGGTCCCGGGCCGGACGCGGACTGGCTGCCGACGACGGCCGGGACCAGCCGGCGGGTTCCGGCTGCGGCCCCTGGGCCCCGGGCCGGCCCACCGCAAAGACCGCGTGACGCGCGACGGGCTCGTCGCAACGCCGGCCTGGACCTTGGGCGCGCGCCTGCCGCCGAGACGGGCGCCGCGCACGCCCGGTACGCACACGCAGAGACACACACACACATACACACACACGCATGCAAGGACTAGGGCTAGACCAGATGAGTCATCAGTGACTAGACGATTCCATATTTTGAAATATAATTCAATGAAAAAATGTTTACAGCAAAATTTTTAAAGATTTTGTGCTCTACAACTAATATAAATATCACGTAAGAAGCGATATAAGCCGTGGCAAAGATATTTTACAAGATTTTTAAATTAATTTCTAACACAACAAAACAAAGGCTTGTACTAATTTTCAGTCAATTTCAAATGGAAAACTTGGCCCCCTCGTTTAGATGTATTATTCAGTGGGTAGGCCGGGTGATGTCCAGCGCTTTGGTCCCCGGCCCGCCCCCTGGAGCCAGGGCTGAATACGGGCGACCGCGCAGGGCCCGTCCACCCCACGAGCGCCCGGCTCGGAATCGCGTCGCGGCGCGTGGTCCCGGCGCCCAGCGCGTGCCCGCTGCGGCTGGTCCCCGGCTCGCCCGCCTACCCGATGGCGGGCCGCGTCGGGTTCAGCGCCGAGGCGCGCTCGCCCGGCCCCGCCGTCTGCTTCCAACGCGGCGCGGACAAGCGTACGCGCGTGCGCTTGCGCGTGCGTGCGTAGCAGACGCGGGGCGAGTGCCAGGCGCCGCGGACTGGGTGCTCACAACGTGTACACTCGTTGGGCACGCGGCTGGACAGCGCGAGTCGGGCGACGCGCACGACGGGCCCCGCCACGTTCCCGACGAATACTTACGTTAAGAAGGTATAACACATTCGTAGCGTTTCGTTTTGCATCTGTTCCTAACGCGGGAAAATGCGTATCAAAATAGTCATATAACTATATGTACGGTAGCCTGTGCGCCACGATGCCCGTCGTCCGCTACTCTCTGATTCAGATCAGGATATTGCCCGGCCCGCCTGTCCCGGCCGCCGCCAGTGCGAGCTGTGTGCGCGAGGCGGGCCGCACTCCCGGGGGAACAGTAATGCGACTCGGCGCAGCGTCCGGTTTCAATTATTTCTATAATTCATATATATATATATATATATATATTTCTGTTATATTTTATTGTTGCTCGCTAGTTGCGTGGCTTCCTAGATCTGTATTTGACGAATCGCAATGTCCCCGGGGCAGCGTGCACCCGCCCTGAAGGGCCACGGACACCCTAGACACCGGTGCTAGCACTGTGCCGGCAGCCGCGTGTGCACAGCGCCGGCACAGCGCCGGCCGCGACACGCACTCTATAAGTAAGCTAAAGTGGCAATGACAGTCATATATTTACACTGTCTCGACATAGTGACTACAGAGTACCTGATGGTAAGTACAATGTAGTCCAAAAACGAAAGCGACTTAAAAATAAATAAATATATAAATATATATATATATATATACAGTGAGTGTAATAAGTATTCGTACACCACATAAATAATTTTATAAATGCATATATCTTCGATAAATATTGTTACTTTATTAAACTGATATATACAACTGATTCCGGCACATTTTAAGCTTTATTTCCAGAAAGGAGAACAAAAAAATGTCAACATAATCACAAATAAACAAGATTTTGTCCAAAGATGCCACGAATGTTCGCTCAAATACTATTCGTACACCCGATATTTTTTTTAACTTTAACACGTTGTTCACTCCAGTCAATACTTTGTTGGGTACCCCTTCGATTTTATTATTGCTTCGAGTCTCCTTGACAATGGAATCAACTAGGTTGGATGTTGTTTCAGCTGTAATTTTGGTCCATTCCTCCTGAAGGACGTTTTTCAATACCTGCTTGCTCGAAATTTGCTGCTTGTGGATTTTTTATCCAGAAAATCCTGCAAATTTTCGATGGGGTTAATGTCTGGATATTGTGGGAGAATTACTAAATACTCTGGAGTATTTTCGTGCAACCAACCTTTGACTTTCCTCGCAGTATGTTTGGGAGCATTATCTTGCGTAAATACAAAATTATCTTTGATTCCCATTTTGTCTGCACTAACTGCAAGATGAGTTCTCAGGATGTTCAAATACAAGTCCTGGATCATAATTCCATCGATGAAATGTAGATTCCTGACGCCACTAGCACTCATGCACCCCCAAACCATTACGGAATCTCCACCGTACTTTACTGTAGACTGTAGATTTTTCTTTTCCATCTCTGTATTTGATTTTTGCCAAATCATACACCTTCCGTCGTAGCCGAAAACGTTGAATTGACTTTTGTGAGTGAATATAACTCTACTCCAGAAGTCAACAGAACGATTAATATTATTCTTAGCAATAGTAAATCTCTTTTTCCTATTCTTTTTGCTAACGAAATATTTTCGACGAGCAACTCTGGCGTGAAAATCATTTTTCCGTAAACAATTTCGGATTGTACCACTACAGACACCTGGTCCAGAATGCACTTCCAGCTTCGCCGCAATTTTTGGCAAGCTGGGTTTAGAGTCCTGCTTCACTTTTCGAATTACAAAACGTTCGTAGCGTACAGAAAGCTTAGTCGGACGAAATGATCTTGGCTCATTTTCGTGGTTCTTGCAATCACCAAATCAATCTATCACACCTTAGGCAGTGCTATGCGCCCTGCCAACAGTTATCGCTATTTCGCGTAAAGATTTACATTGATTATGTAATCTGATAATAATTTTTCCTTCACATTTACTCGTTTCACGCTGTCTGCAGCCCATTTTTCGCAATTATACTGAGATAAGCACTGATGAGAGGTTTCCGATTAGGCTTGTCATGAAGGAAACTATGTTTATTGACATCGATATACCCCAATAATATTAGTAAAAAGATACGAATAGTTTTCCTCTAGAATTTGTAGGTGTACGAATAGTATTTGAGCGAACGATTCTGGCATATTTGGGCAAAATCTTGTTTATTTGTAATTGTATTGATATTTTTTTGTTCTCCTTTCTGGCAATAAAGCTTAAGACGTGCCGGAATCAGTTGTAATAAAAAAAAAAAATAAAAAATAAAAAATAAAAAATAAATAAATAAATAAATATATTAGTTTAATAAAGTAACAATATTTAACGAAGATATGTGCATTTGTAAAATTATTTATGTGGTGTACGATTACTTATTACACTCACTGTATATATATATATATCTGATAGAAAGTAATCGTGATTACGCCCATCTCTGTTTATAAGTACCAAAGTTGTAAGAATTAATAAAACGAAAATTAACGATATCGAATCATTTTTTTTATACCAGTGCAAGTACATGCGCATGATGTGAAATTCTCCCTGATTTTATGCAGGTCTGGGCATAAAACTGTTCACCGAATAATTTAATAAACGAATTATCTGACATACTTGTAGACATTATATCATATTCATTTATCCAAGAATATAAATTTTATAATATCTTTTAAGTACGATAAACCAATTATTACATAAATTTGTGTCTTCCAGCCCTACGATGATGAGTGCCGCCCACGGATGGCAGACAGTTCTTCATGGAGTCATGGCGTCCAAGTATTAGTTAGTTATATGTTAATGTTAGTTTTTATGACATACAATACTTGGCTGTGTGCGGCCGTCGTCCTCTGGGTCCGTTCAGCGACTGGGTACTTCCTATTTGGCTGGCGTGAATCTGTTGTGCTCGATTTCACAGAACATTGTCACTGACAACTCCACACACCTATCACGCACATACCTAACGCTAACGCAATACCTCTTAAAGGTGGTATATCTTACAACGTTTGTTTTACGACTATTTCTAATACAATCGTTTTTTCCCCATACAAAAATAAATAAATCAAATATGCAGTTCTGATCTTCTTAACACTCTGAAAGGCTGCGCGATGCAACTGGGGCAAACGATTTCGTAGCTTCTACTGATTGAACTTTAAACATAGAGCTAACGATTGATAGAAATCCCCACTAAAACTAAAAAAATATATATCTTAGGATGTGTTAAGTTTTGGTGAAAGTCATAGAACAAAAGTTGTTAGTCTTGATGTACCTAAGTTACATTTAAGAGGTTTGGCGTTAGCTACCAGTAACGTTGTATATTTATTTGTAAAACTGTGTGAAAGCACCGTAAAGGACATATATTATGTTCTATATGTAATTGTGGTAATTAATATAAGAAACTATTAACGGCACTTAAACCATTTACACAACAGATTTTCACTTGAAATTTTTATAACAAAAGTAATGCTTCTGGGCGAAGTCGCGGGCGCAGCTTGTTAGAAATGAGTTACAAAACGATTTCTAAATTCATAAACAATGACAGATGATGTGTGTGACAAAATTGTGCAACATTATCCTTCTGTATCAAGAACTAGCTTATCCGGCAAACGTTGTTTTGCTATATAAGTTATTGTAAAATCTTCTAAGATGTGCATTGAAATTAAGTGATGTCAAAGACAATTTTGTTCACAATTAAATACTCTTAATCAACAACACATTAATTTGGTTAAAGATGAATATTATTACGTTGATACAACTCTTAACAAATAATGCATTAATTTCGACCAAATTTGTTTACCATAAAAACGGTTCTAGTGACTTAATCTTAAAAGATAGACATATACTGTCGCGGACATTTTTTTAGATCATTTCAAGAGGAATAATTCTTTCTTACATATATTTTTGGTATCTTGAACCGTTTTTGCAGCGCACGCAATGGAAGCCCTCAAGGATGAATAATTATACCCGTTTTTTTCACATTTTCCATTATTTCTTCGCTCCTAATAGTTGCATCGTGATGTTGTATAGCCTAAAGCCTTCCTCGATAAATAGTCTATTCAACACAAAAAAAAATTTTCAATTCGAACCAGTAGTTCCTGAGATTAGCGCGTTCAAACAAACAAACAAACAAACTCTTCAGCTCTATAATATTAGTATAGATTATAATTATTTGTTATGAATTTTAAAAGAGCTCGATCGACTATTATCATTGGGGATATTAAAACCAGTACAACACTCAGATTATGCGTCACCCATAGTACCAGTATTGAAAAAGAACGGCTCCATCAGGTTATGTGCCGATTATTCTGTTACTATTAATAGCCGTATTATATTTTAGCCGTGGTGGCTGCCGGCAGAATAGAATAGCACCCCCCTCTTCTTGCTGAGGTGTCGTAAAAGGCGACTAAGGTATCTCTTTAACACCGCAATTCAACCAGGTGTTCAGAGAAGGAAAACTCGACCAAACCTGCATCCTGCTCCCTCCCGATCGTACTGGATCTCCTTTCCATCGGGCCTGAGGGAACTCGGACGAGAGAGTGCTTTTCTGACAGCGCGTCCAGTTATGCACTTAAATATCTCCTGCGCAATTGACTGTTTCCGAAAATTGGGCCTTGATTATCTTAATCGGCGTTGAAACAGTCGCCGTGGCCGAATCCGGCTAGGACATCATCATCACTATTAATAAACAATTGGTCTATACCCTTTGCCGACGGTAAATGATTTATTAGCCAAACTGCACAGGGGAGTACAGTTCAGTAAAATCGATTTATCTATGGCGTATAATCAATTTATTTTAAACAAAGAATCGCAAAAATTAAGATGCATCAATACGCACCGTGGTCTTTTTAATTTTACAAGAGTAGTGTTTGGGCTATCCAGCGCGCGATGGAATGCTTCCTCGCGGGAATAGACGGAATCATCTTCTTGCTAGATGATATCCTTATAACGGGAACAAATAGAGCCCAGCACATGCAGAAACTCATTACAGTCTTGCAACGTTTAAATGATGCCCAGTTGACGAAACAAATAAGTGTGATTTTTTTTTGAAGACGAAATACGTACTTAGGACACGTCATAGATAAATACGGAATTAGGAAACCACCCGACAAAGCGAAAGCTATTTTACAAGCACCAAAGCCAACTAGCGTGTCACAGTTGCAGTCATTTTTGGGTCTCACTAATTATTATCGTAATTTTGTGCCAGACGCGTCCTCCGTATTAAACCCATTATATAAATTATTAAATAAAAATACAAAATGGGAATGGACTAAAAACCACGAGGACGCGTTCGTCCAAATTAAAAACATTTTAGCGACAGATAAAACGCACACTCTCACGCATCGAAATGAATGTTGCACGTGCGAGTGCGCGTGCATTTGAGGCTGACGCGGGGCGAGCGGCAGGCGCCGCCTTTACCATCATAGAAGCGGTGCGTGTATTCGTCGGGCACGCGGTGGGACGGCGCCAGTCAGACGACGAGGACGCCGGGCCCCGCCAACTGCAACAGCCAACAGCGCGACGCGAACGTGTACAAGCTGAACTGAGTGCAGCACGTGCGAGTGCGCGTGCATTTGAGGCTGACGCGGGGCGAGCGGCAGGCGCCGCCTTTACCATCATAGAAGCGGTGCGTGTTTTCTTCAGGCACGCGGCGGGACGGCGCCAGTCACACGACGAGGACGCCGGGCCCCGCCAACTGCAACAGCCAACAGCGCGACGCGAACGTCTACAAGCTGAACTGAGTGCAGCACGTGCGAGTGCGCGTGTATTTGAGGCTGACGCGGGGCGAGCGGCAGGCGCCGCCTTTACCATCATAGAAGCGGTGCGTGTTTTCTTCAGGCACGCGGCGGGACGGCGCCAGTCACACGACGAGGACGCCGGGCCCCGCCAACTGCAACAGCCAACAGCGCGACGCGAACGTGTACAAGCTGAACTGAGTGCAGCACGTGCGAGTGCGCGTGCATTTGAGGCCGACGCGAGGCGAGCGGCAGGCGCCGCCTTTACCATCATAGAAGCGGTGCGTGTATTCGTCGGGCACGCGGCGGGACGGCGCCAGTCAGACGACGAGGACGCCGGGCCCCGCCAACTGCAACAGCCAACAGCGCGACGCGAACGTGTACAAGCTGAACTGAGTGCAGCACGTGCGAGTGCGCGTGCATTTGAGGCTGACGCTGGGCGAGCGGCAGGCGCCGCCTTTACCATCATAGAAGCGGTGCGTGTATTCGTCGGGCACGCGGCGGGACGGCGCCAGTCAGACGACGAGGACGCCGGGCCCCGCCAACTACAACAGCCAACAGCGCGACGCGAACGTGTACAAGCTGAACTGAGTGCAGCACGTGCGAGTGCGCGTGCATTTGAGGCTGACGCGGGGCGAGCGGCAGGCGCCGCCTTTACCATCATAGAAGCGGTGCGTGTTTTCGTCGGGCACGCGGCGGGACGGCACCAGTCACACGACGAGGACGCCGGGCCCCGCCAACAGCAACAGCCAACAGCGCGACGCGAACGTCTACAAGCTGAACTGAGTGCAGCACGTGCGAGTGCGCGTGTATTTGAGGCTGACGCGGGGCGAGCGGCAGGCGCCGCCTTTACCATCATAGAAGCGGTGCGTGTTTTCTTCAGGCACGCGGCGGGACGGCGCCAGTCACACGACGAGGACGCCGGGCCCCGCCAACTGCAACAGCCAACAGCGCGACGCGAACGTGTACAAGCTGAACTGAGTGCAGCACGTGCGAGTGCGCGTGCATTTGAGGCCGACGCGAGGCGAGCGGCAGGCGCCGCCTTTACCATCATAGAAGCGGTGCGTGTATTCGTCGGGCACGCGGCGGGACGGCGCCAGTCAGACGACGAGGACGCCGGGCCCCGCCAACTGCAACAGCCAACAGCGCGACGCGAACGTGTACAAGCTGAACTGAGTGCAGCACGTGCGAGTGCGCGTGCATTTGAGGCTGACGCTGGGCGAGCGGCAGGCGCCGCCTTTACCATCATAGAAGCGGTGCGTGTATTCGTCGGGCACGCGGCGGGACGGCGCCAGTCAGACGACGAGGACGCCGGGCCCCGCCAACTACAACAGCCAACAGCGCGACGCGAACGTGTACAAGCTGAACTGAGTGCAGCACGTGCGAGTGCGCGTGCAATTGAGGCTGGCGCGGGGCGAGCGGCCCGCACCGCTTTTATGATGGTAAAGGTGGCGCCTGCCGCTCGCCCCGCGTCAGTCTCAAATGCACGCGCACTCGCACGTGCTGCACTCAGTTCAGCTTGTACACGTTCGCGTCGCGCTGTTGGCTGTTGCAGTTGGCGGGGCCCGGCATCCTCGTCGTCTAACTGGCGCCGTCCCGCCGCGTGCCCGACGAATACACGCACCGCTTCTATGGTAGTAAAGGCGGCGCCTGCCGCTCGCCCCGCGTCAGCCTCAAATGCACGCGCACTCGCACTTGCTGCACTCAGTTCAGCTTGTACACGTTCGTGTCGCGCTGTTGGCTGTTGCAGTTGGCGGGGCCCGGCGTCCTCGTCGTCTAACTGGCGCCGTCCCGCCGCGTGCCCGACGACTACACGCACTGCTTCAACCAAGATAAAGGAGGCGCCTGCCGCTCGCCCCGCGTCAGCCTCTAATGCACGCGCACTCGCACGTGCTGCACTCAGTTCAGCTTGTACACGTTCGCGTCGCGCTGTTGGCTGTTGCAGTTGGCGGGGCCCGGCATCCTCGTCGTCTAACTGGCGCCGTCCCGCCGCGTGCCCGACGAATACACGCACCGCTTCTATGGTAGTAAAGGCGGCGCCTGCCGCTCGCCCCGCGTCAGCCTCAAATGCACGCGCACTCGCACTTGCTGCACTCAGTTCAGCTTGTACACGTTCGTGTCGCGCTGTTGGCTGTTGCAGTTGGCGGGGCCCGGCGTCCTCGTCGTCTAACTGGCGCCGTCCCGCCGCGTGCCCGACGACTACACGCACTGCTTCAACCAAGATAAAGGCGGCGCCTGCCGCTCGCCCCGCGTCAGCCTCTAATGCACGCGCACTCGCACGTGCTGCACTCAGTTCAGCTTGTACACGTTCGCGTCGCGCTGTTGGCTGTTGCAGTTGGCGGGGCCCGGCGTCCTCGTCGTCTGACTGGCGCCGTCCCGCCGCGTGCCCGACGAATATACGCACCGCTTCTATGATGGTAAAGGCGGCGCCTGCCGCTCGCCTCGCGTCGGCCTCAAATGCACGCGCACTCGCACGTGCTGCACTCAGTTCAGCTTGTACACGTTCGCGTCGCGCTGTTGGCTGTTGCAGTTAGCGGGGCCCGGCGTCCTCGTCGTCTGCCTGGCGCCGTCCCGCCGTGTGCCCGACGAATACACGTACCGCTTCTATGATGGTAAAGGCGGCGCCTGCCGCTCGCCCCGCGTCAGCCTCAAATGCACGCGCACTCGCACGTGCTGCACTCAGTTCAGCTTGTAGACGTTCGCGTCGCGCTGTTGGCTGTTGCAGTTGGCGGGGCCCGGCGTCCTCGTCGTGTGACTGGCACCGTCCCGCCGCGTGCCCGACGAATACACGCACCGCTTCTATGATGGTAAAGGCGGCGCCTGCCACTCGCCCCGCGTCAGCCTCAAATGCACGCGCACTCGCACGTGCTGCACTCAGTTCAGTTTGTACACGTTCGCGTCGCGCTGTTGGCTGTTGCAGTTGCCGGGGCCCGGCGTCCTCGTCGTCTGACTGGCGCCGTCCCGCCGCATGCCCGACGAATACACGCACTGCTTCTATGATGGTAAAGGCGGCGCCTGCCGCTCGCCCCGCGTCAGCCTCAAATACACGCGCACTCGCACGTGCTGCACTCAGTTCAGCTTGTAGACGTTCGCGTCGCGCTGTTGGCTGTTGCAGTTGGCGGGGCCCGGCGTCCTCGTCGTGTGACTGGCGCCGTCCCGCCGCGTGCCTGAAGAAAACACGCACCGCTTCTATGATGGTAAAGGCGGCGCCTGCTGCTCGCCCCGCGTCAGCCTCAACTGCACGCGCACTCGCACGTGCAGCATTCATTTCGATGCGTGAGAGTGTGCGTTTTATCTGACGCTAAAATGTTTTTAATTTGGACGAACGCGTCCTCGTAGTTTTTAGGCCATTCCTATTTTGTATTTTTATTTAATAATTTATATAATGGGTTTAATACGGAGGACGCGTCTGGCACAAAATTACGATAATAATTAGTGAGACGCAAAAATGACTGCAACTGTGACACGCTAGTTGGCTTTGGTGCTTGTAAAATAGCTTTCGCTTTGTCGGGTGATTTCCTAATTCCGTATTATCTATGACGTGTCCTAAGTACGATATTTCGTCTTTAAAAAAAATCACACTTACTTATTTGTATCGTCAACTGGGCATCATTTAAACGTTGCAAGACTGTAATGAGTTTCTGCATGTGCTGGGCTTTATTTGTTCCCGTTATAAGGATATCATCTAGCAAGAAGATGATTCCGTCTATTCCCGCGAGGAAACATTCCATCGCGCGCTGGATAGCCCAAACACTACTCTTGTAAAATTAAAAAGACCACGGTGCATATTGATGCATGTTAATTTTTGCGATTCTCTGTTTAAAATAAATTGATTATACGCCATAGATAAATCGATTTTACTGAACTGTACTCCCCTGTGCAGTTTGTCTAATAAATCATTTACCGTCGGCAAAGGGTATAGACCAATTGTTTATTAATAGTAACAGAATAATCGGCACATAACCTGATGGAGCCGTTCTTTTTCAATACTGGTACTATGGGTGACGCATAATCTGAGTGTTGTACTGGTTTTAATATCCCCAATGATAATAGTCGATCGAGCTCTTTGTTAATTTTTTCTTTAAGGGCGTAGGGTATTGGTCTTGCTTTGGAAAAAATCGGTTTAGCATCTGGTTTTAAACGTAAATCTATTTTGAACTTATTAAACGCTCCGAGCACTTTTGAGAAAACCTTAGGGAATAAATTTGACAGCTGTTTAATTACTCCGTCATTTGAGTTGCATTCTGCTTGCACACGATCGAGCACGGCGTGAACGCGCGCCGGCGGCGGCCGCGGCGCCAGCTCCAGGCCAAACTTATGAATAAAGTCTCGGCCCAGCAGCGGCGGCCCGCCAGCGCGCACTGCGTACACATGCAACGTTTCCGTGCGCCCGAGGTACGATATTGGCAAATAAACAACACCTATCGTTTCTATGTTTACCCCTGTATAACTGTATAGCTTTTTGTTGGTGGCTGACAATGGTAATCGCTTAAAACTCGACTTGTAAGCTTTTTCAGAAATTACGCTCACTGCTGACCCACTGTCGATTTCGAACTCTAAAGCTAGACCACTGATCCTTACGCGTTCCGTCATAGGTTTCCCTTTTACGCACCGAATATTATAAAAACACTCACCGTCGGCATCTCCCTCATGCACAGTACCTGCTCTCACGCACTTGACTTTACCCTCGTTAGGGCACATTTTAAACAAATGCCCTTTATTGTTGCATTTTTTACATTTGTAGTTTTTGCAATGGCACTGATTGGACTTGTGATTTGTGAATCCACACACACTGCATTTT
Organism: Automeris io; assembly: GCA_036320925.1. Lineage (NCBI taxonomy): Eukaryota > Metazoa > Arthropoda > Insecta > Lepidoptera > Saturniidae > Automeris > Automeris io. The sequence continues at coordinate 4,812,582 of JAUDJH010000031.1, read as the reverse complement.
TTCTTCCTGGTAATACTAAAGACACCATTCGGGCTCCCTGCGCTGGCGCCTTCAGCGCCCAGCGCTGCCTGTGACGAGGCCATTCGTGCGCAGCGCACGCTCTCTGCCAAGTCTATGGCTTTCGTAAGGGTCAACGACCGCTGATCCTGCACGAGCAATTTGTCCCGCTCATGTCCTGCTGCCATGCCCATGATAAATTTATCTAGCAAGGCCTCTTCCAGGTCCTTAAATCCGCAGTATGCTGCTAATCCCCTAATACTGGCCGCCCATTGAGTGTGCGTTTCTCCTGGGTGCTGTGTTGCCGAATAGAAAACCGACTTCTCTACAAACCCGAACCTTTCTGGTGTGAAGTGATCATCGAGGAGTTCCACTACCGCCTCGAAACAAAATTCTTCCACCTTGTTGGGTAATGCCAGGTCACTTGCAAGCTTGAAGGTCGTATCACTTAACGATGTTAATAATATCGCCCTCCGTTTGATAGTGGCTTTATCCGTTTCGGCGGTTATGTCGTTAGCGATAAACCATTGATTCAACCGCGATTTAAAACTTTTCCACTCCTGTGATAGATGATCGAAGGTCGAAAGTACACCATAAGTCGTTCCCGTTGACATTTTTTCGAGAATAATGTGGATCAGAACGTCGCCAGTTGTTAAATATGGGAAAACAGTTAGGAAATGAAACTCGCTGGCAACTCGGTCACACGCTGTTCTATTCTATTGCCCCCGTGCGGGTACAACTTCTAAGACCATAATAATTTATCTTAAATCTATTTTTGCAAGACACGGCATACCAGAAATCATAAATTCTGATAATGGTCTTGGGGTATTGAACATACTACATCTAGCCCATACTTGAGTAGGTCTAACGGCATGGTAGAAAGAGCAATAGGTACTATAAAAAACTTATTGAAGAAGTGTAAAGCAGACAACCCTGATCCATAGCTAGCATTACTTATGTATGGGAATACTCCCAAACAGTCAGGATATTCTCTTTCTCAACCGTGTATGTCAAGACACATACTGTCTTACCTGTTTCAGAAGCAACACTTTCTTCACATGTTGTAGACCTAGGTAAATTAAAAGAAAACATACAGAAACAACAAATTAAGTCATCATTTTATTATAACAAACATACTAAAACATTACCAGAACTTCAAGTAGGTGATAAAGTCTATTACAAACACAAACTAAATGACACTTGGGTTCCTGGTATAATTTCACAAAAAGACACACATCCACGTAGCTACTTCATTAATTCTCCTCAGGGCACTTTTCGTCGTAACCGTGAACATATTTTAAGTCCGTCTACATCACCACAGACTGAAGTCGTACCTGAAAAACAAACAAAAACCATTAGTAACACTGAAAATCACAATATACAAAACACCAATGCCGATACACATCTTAGAACACGCTCAGGACGTATTGTAAAGAAACCGCAAAGATATGTTGAATCGTAAAAGCAAAAGTGTAATCAAAATTTCGTATATTATATGTAAATTGTTATTTTGTAAAAAACTAATTATTAATATTTTTATGTCTAACGCCAAACCGACTTAACAGCAAAAAGACGTCAAATGTCAGAGTGGCGTTTCGTTACTCCTAGCATAATTGTAAAAGTTTTCATGGCATGACTTATAAAAAAAAAGAGGTAAGGATACTAACCTTTAGTTCCGGTTATCGCCATGAAATCTTGAAGCACAAATAACTGTTAGTAATAAGTTATTCCTTGTCTTAAAAAAAAAAGGAAGATATCAGGTACGTCTCTATAATGATTATATTGTCTATGCCTTAGATCATCCCTGCGTCTATGAATAAGAACTAGCGTAAGACAAGCCTGTGTAACTGCTGTAATATAACGTTCTTAAGTAACCTATCTTTTAATACATAACGCCCAGTCAGCTCAGCTCCGTGATAATTATTAATGAGGTATAGTTTTAACGGCTTTACTTTTGTTTAGCGTGTGTACAAAAATTAGGGCCTACAAGACTTCTTTGTATACAATATTCTTAACTAATCTGTCATTAGGCGCTAAAACTATCAAGCTATTGGGTGAACTTACTCCTGAGCAAGCAACATAAAACTGTCCCTGAGAGAAGCAATATTCTTTCAAGTCAATACCCACAAATTTGAGAGTTTGCCCATCAAACTTGTTTATTGTCATGGCCAGAGATGGGAAAAATGTAATCAGATTAATGATTAACGATTACGATTACATTTTGTAATCATTAATCATGATTAATGATTAACGAAATTAATCAAAAAAAGTAATCATTTTCCGGTGATTAAGGATTATTAATCTTTAATCGGATTACAATTAATCATGATTACTTTTATGATTACTTTTGTTTGATACGTAAAATGTGCTGCCGACAGCAGAGCGGCGCTCGCCTTTTTTTATTTATAGTATACGACTACTACTAGCTAAACTGGCGAACTGAGTACCACCACATAGTTAGGTGTTAGGGCGATTACCCGAACTGGGTCATGACCGCAGTACAATAGTGCAAAGACCCACATAGTGACTCGCTTCGACCTGACTACTTTCAGGATCAGTTCGTGCTCGGTGGACATTAAGTAAATCCAACGAAATCTAGTTAATCATTGATGCTTTTACCATTGTTCTGAGTGATTCCTGTACTATTAGAACTGATTATCAAACTACCGCCCATATTTTACTGAAATACCGTCTCCAACTCGATAATCCACGCCCGCCTTCGGGATGGAGATAGAGAGAGCAAGATAGCGCAAAATTTTAATTGATCAGAATAAGACATTATTTTTTCAAATTTACACAAGCTTCTATAGCGCAGAGCGCAACATCACCTTTCTTGGTCATACGTCTCTCTCTACTGACTCGGTTTCGTCTTTGATGTAAACCGAGCCGCCGCGCTGCACACGTTCGTAGCGTATTTTGAATTTTAACTCATAATTAAAGTTGAGATATAGATCTGATTTTTTTTCCGGATAACTGTCGTTCTACCTAATAACTTTGATTCTTACAATAAATTAGCGGGACACATACATCGTTTTTTTTCTCAGTTCGCTTAATTTTTTTTTTTCGCGTTTGACTTCTATATTATTAAAGACTAAAGAATATAGTACTCAGAAAAAAAGAAGCAAATCGACATACGGGCACGCGCCATTTTTATCTCACTAAAAACGCTTTTTTGTTTACCGAATTATATATACGAGTATATATATATATATATTGTTTAATGAGTAATAAAAGTAAAAAATAGTAATTTCATTTTTCTGTTTTAAAAATTTAACTTTAACTTAAAGGATTGCACACAAAGTCTTTGGCCATTATCAGAAGTATTCTCCATCTCCAAGGCGGGCGTGGATTATCGGGTAGGAGTGGGTATTTCAGTAAAATATGGGCGGTACTTTGATAATCACTTCTAATAGTGCAGGAATCACTCAGAACAATAGTAAAAGCATCTATGATCAGCTAGATTTCGTTGGATTTACCGAGCACGAACTGATCCTGAAAGTAGTCAGGTCGAAGCAAGTCACTATGCCAGTTTTTTCACTTTTGTACTATGGTCACGACCCAATTCCGAAAATTAACCTACCAACTCAAACGGCTGAAAGCACAAAAAATGGTCCTGAACGTACTCAGGTCGAAGCGAGTTACTATAAGTTGGTAGGTTTATTGGCCGAACAATGTGGTGACTCGTGACCACAGTACACAACTGCAAAGACCCTTATAATGATTATGATTCGCTCAACGAGACGGATATTCGGGGGCGGACTTGCACCGGCTAAAACCACTGGGTGCCAGCACTGCCTAATCTTCGCCTTCGCCGGGCCTGGGAATCCAGATACTTCCTAGGGGCCCGGCAAGCGATTGGTCTTAGACAGGCCTCCTCCCTGGGAGAGGGTCGTAAAACTACCCAAACAATACCTCCCATTGGGGCGGCGTGTGAGCACACACACGACGACACCACCCCACCCTCCGCTGAACGCCGCCCCCCACTCTCCGCTAGACGCCACCCCCCCTCTCTGCTAGACGCCACCCCCCACTTTCTGCTGGACGACACCCCAACTCTCCGCTGGACGCCACCCCCCCACTCTCTGCTGGACACCACCCCCCACTCTCCGCTGGATCCCCCCAATCTCAGCTAGACGCCACCCCCACTCTCCACTGGACGCCACCCGCCACTCTCCGCTGGACACCCCCCACTCTCCGCTGGACGCCAACCCCCTCTCTCCGCTGGACGCCTCCCCCTCTCTGCTAGACGCCACCCCCCCCCCATTTTCTGCTGCACGACACCCCAACTCTCCGTTGGACGCCATCCCCCACTCTCAGCTAGATGCCACCCCCACTCTCCGCTGGACGCCACCCGCCACTCTCCGCTGGAAGTCACTCCCCACTCTCCCCTGGACACCCCCACTCTCCGCTGGACGCCACCCACCCCCTCTCCGCTGGACGCCACCCCTCACTCTTCGCTGGACACCACCCCACTATTAGACGGAAGTTTAGGGTAATATATAATTCGTAATAAAATAACTTGAAAAATTAAATAAACGAGTATTTAAATCGGTCTCTCTCTCAGCCAGAACTCAAAAGTAATCATTCAAATAATCATGATTAATTGAATGATTACTGTAATCAAGATTAATGATTACTCATTTAATCATGATTAAAAGTAATCAGATTACAAGTAATCATGATTACATTCGTCATGATTACTTGTAATCTGATTATTAATCTGATTAAAAGTAATCATGATTACGCCCATCTATGCTCACCGTAAATATGCTCAGTGGAGGGGGAGGGGGTATAGCCAATGGAGGAATTCGCGGGAACACATCGCGCACCGCTCAGGCTAGGATATGTGGACAGCGCACTTTCCCAAGTGCATATCTCCTCACCCCCAAAAAGATAAAGCTTGATATCACAAGCTCAAATGGGTTCATAGAAACAAATTAAAAATAACTCAATAATTTATTCATATATCATTTAACACAAATATATTTAAATAAATAACACCTAATTAATATTAGTTTATTTATATGTACTAGCGATGAGCCATTGACGTGAAAAAATCGATATTAATCGATAATTGTCTTCTGTTGAAATACTTTTAGAGAATCTATGAAAATAATTCCGAAGTAACCGTGGAACTATTTGTCCGTTTTTTATGAAATACTTTTAGATCAACGTTTATTTAGATTGGCAAGTTTGTTGTGCAACGACAAAATGGTACGATATAGCAAAGCAAGACAGGCGCGGGGAGGGGCGAATGCTGTGGCGCTGCTGGCACCGCCGCTGCCCGCGCGCATTGTATAACGGATTTATTTTATTCGTGCGTGCTACACAAATCTACATACTTTAACGACACATAAATTTAACATTATCTAGGAGCTTTACAGTAACCAAAACCCAAGCGACTCTCCCAGCCGCTAACGAGTGACAGTGTTATATATAAAAATAATTAAATATTCTTTTTACTTACACTAGAGCCACATTTGGTAGACAATTCTATATTTCTGTTTATATTTGAGATTATCGAGTTAATTTCTTTAGACGCGATGGTGGTATCACTTTCCTATCAAATTTTATGTAACGTCTTTGTATATCAACTTCGAAGAAAAATAGGTACGTTTTAATAACGATTAACACTAAAATCGTGAGGCAACCCGCCTGGCATGTAATATAAATTTCACGAGTACTAGTGCCTTTTTTTTTGTAAGCCCGGTGGAAATCCCTACGTACCGTCAGGGGATGTAGTGAGGGCCACTCCCCCTGGTGTGTCGGACTTGCCCCGACTAAAACCACCGGGGTGCCAGCACTGCTCTCTCTTCCTTGGGAATCCGGATACATCCGACGGCTCGGCGAGCGGTTGGCCTTGGGCAGGCCTCCTCTCAGGGAGGGGAATTGAACCCCCCCACTCCCTCTCTATGGGAAACGAGTACTAGTGCTGTCAGAACGGTACCACACGGCATGATATATCAGCGAAACATGGAAACGTCCATTAAAGGGATATATTATGACTATAAATTATTGATATTAATATTAAATCACCATCGTCTAGGTAGGTCATATTACTAATGGTCGCGATCGATGGTCACCACTGGTTGTGATGACCACCGGTATCGTCGACGGTAAGCACATTATATTTTCTCCACTTATGCTGAGTGGCAAGATTTCTATCAATTCATGTAAATTATATCCAATAAAATATTAATCAACGCTTGTAAAGTGGGGTTAACACGTTCCAGCCGGCATGTACCATTAATGGTACATTGAGGACTGTTCCACCGACCGGCGTGTACCATTAATGGTACAATGAAAGAAATCAATTTAATTTGTATTTTTTGCTAATAAAAAGAAAAAAAGTTAGCAAATGAACGCAGGCACAGTCGGCAGAAGCACTCAATGAGAGATATGCGATTGCGTGCAACCGGCGCCGCCCGGTGACACTGATTTGATTTTACAGAGCCATCAGGTGCCGGAGACAGCGAATTCAGCCGCCGGCGGGCACGTGTTAATTCAGAATTCCTTCCGAACCTTCATCATTGGGGTCTTGACCATATCCTAAGCCCTGAGAGATACTTGGCTTCGATATCCGTATTGTCTTACGTGTGTCAATGGATGTTTCCCCGTATAGTGCCTCTGATAGCTTGGCTTGTGGGAAAACTTTCATCGTTAACTTCAATGGTCACCGGTATCTATGATGGTCACAAATACCATTGACAGTAAAATATATGCACTTGCGCTGAGTTGCACGTTTTCTATCACTTCATTTATAAAACATCAAATAAACATATAGCTCGTGGAGAAGATTCTTATGAGGCAGGAAAGTTCTCGAGTGCAGATCAGCTGCTGGAAAGCGCTATGTGGGACGTCTGCCTTGAGGGTGGTCAAGCGACCTGTTCAGATCGCAGGACGGCCCCGGATGCACGTCTGTGGCGACCAGTTGTTGTGGAAATGATTATGATTTGTGATGGATGATAGCTTATGCCCCACAATGGACCTTCTATGGCTGAAACGATGGTATCAAATAAATCATTATCCTGCGCTTGTAAAGTAGGGTTAACTCAGTATTTCTTCCGGCTCTTCATTAGGGTTGAACAGTTGAGTCTTGACCATGTCCCAAACCCTGAGAGCCACCTTGGCATCGGTGTCTGTACTGTCATATGTTTGTCCTGGATGCTTCCTGGCATAGTGCCTCTGAACGTTTTGCTTGTGGGAGAACTTCTTCTTGCAAACGTAACACGGGAAGAAGCCTTTATCGTTGAGATGTATTCTCATGTGGTAAATGAGCCTGCTTTCTCTTGGAAACTTCTTGCAGCAGATGACGCAGGTTAAGTTTTTCTCTTTTGCATGCCTCAGGCTATGTCGTTGCATGTTGTGCTTGTGGGAAAACCTTTTCTGGCATATGACACACTGGTACGGCTTTTCCCCAGTGTGGACTCTCATATGGGGTTTCAGCATACCAGAGTTGCTGAAGCTTTTATCGCAGACTTTGCAGCGGTAAGGTTTCAAGCCGCTGTGCCATTGGACATGCTTGATCATGGTGCTTTTGTACTTCACCCGGAGACCACAGGTGTCGCAGCAGTAAGGTCTTTCAGTTTCATGCTTTTTGGAGTGCCGTTTCAATTGGAAGTCTTTCGCAAAGCTGGCAAAGCAGACCGGACAGGTAACTGGTTGGTCTATCGGTCTTTTACAGCGGCTGTTGCCTTGATGTCTGATCAGGTACTGCTCTGTCGCGAAAGTCCTGAAATTTTAAGATGTAACTAATTAAACAGGCATAAAACAACCACAATACATGGGTGTAAAGCCCGTCATAGTGACAAGTTTCGGCTTGTCGCGTTTCGGGATCAGCTTGTGTATATCCAGTAGCTCATATACCTAGAGACCTTCAGTCGTGGTATATGTGGGCCGACATGACGATGTAGACTATCAATGGATTTTCATCCTTTGATAGTCGCTTTCGTTTTTGGACTACACTGTACTTACCATCAGGAACTCTGTAGTCACTATGTCGAGCCAGTGTAAAAAAAAAAATTAATCAAGTTTCACACAACATATAACCGCCAAGTGGATACAAAGTGGAATGGAATGGATGGCTAGGGAGGGAGCGGTGCTGGTGAGGGCATTAGTGAGGGGAGGAGGAGTACGTTTAAAGGAGATTAGGCTAAAAGTTAACATGATATTCATTAATTATTAGGCGGTGTAAAGTTAGTCAGATTAGCATTTGCTAATAATAAACATAAAAAGGTAAAACAAACAATGCTAGATGCAGAGAAATAGCTTGAATCCTCTATAATACTTGGTATCTATACTAATATTATAAAGCTGAAGAGTTTGTTTGTTTGTTTGAACGCGCTAATCTCAGGAACTACTGGTTCGAATTGAAAAATTATTTTTGAGTTGAATAGACCATTTATCGAGGAAGGCTTTAGGCTATATAACATCACGATGCAACTATTAGGAGCGAAGAAATAATGGAAAATATGAAAAAAACGGGGAAAAATATTCATCCTTGAGGGCTTCCATTGCGTGCGCTGCAAAAACGGTTCAAGATACCAAAAATATATGTAAGAAAGAATTATTCCTCTTGAAATGATCTAAAAAAATGTCCTCGACAGTATATGTCTATCTTTTAAGATTAAGTCACTAGAACCGTTTTTATGGTAAACAAATTTGGTCGAAATTAATGCATTATTTGTTAAGAGTTGTATCAACGTAATAATATTAATCTTTATCCAAATAAATGTGTTGTTGATTAAGAGTATTTAATTGTGAACAAAATTGTCTTTGACATCACTTAATTTCAATGAACATCTTAGAAGATATTACAAAACCTTATATAGCAAAACTACGTTTGCCGGATCAGCTAGTAAATTATAAAGAAACAGGAAGGATTCAAGAATACCTGTGGCAAGTCTTGCAGAAGTACGGTTTCACCAATAAATGGACCCTCGAATGCTGTTTTAGTTTTGAGTTATTGGCAAATCCCTTCCCGCAGTCCTTGCACAGAAATGACCTGGACACTCCATGCTTGATCTGATGCTTGTCCAGTTGGCCTTTATGCAGGAACTCCTTGCTGCAGTGCCGGCAAGCGTGTTTAGTCTTCGCATGGGTTAGCAAATGCCGTTGCACATTGCCAGAGTTCGCGAATCGCTTTTGGCACACTGGACATGAGGTCTTTTGATCGTCAGGGACCAAAGGCGCCGTTTCGGATTCACCTGGAATGATGTATTCTTTAAATGGGATAAAGTGACTATGACAATCTGATTGAAAGTCTAGTGTAATCCAAGATCGACAGCAGCAGCCAAGGAATGAGTCAAGAGAAATGTCAGTCTCACATGCTGCATAATGTTTTATTGAGTACGATTAGGCTTTTACGATATGATTTAACAAGTACACCTATCCCCAAATTTACACGGTAGATACGTTCCTGAGAAAAAGGTGTAAATCGAAAATTAAAAATTTTCAAGTCAAACCGTGTAAATCGAAAAGCTTGCAGAAAATGCATAATTTTGCTATTTAACAGTTGTGATTTTTTTCAATATTTTTAGGTGTACACAAAAATAAAAATAAAATGCATTGACAGGTTAAAATATGTAATATATTACGGAAACACTGTTTTTTTATTTAATTACAATACATTAAACAGAAGAACAAAAAATAAAACCAAAGGTGTTTTATTATCCATCAATACTATCAGAAATTACTCTTTTTTTTTCGGAATCGAAGGTTGGAATTCACTTTCATCACTCGAAGTTATTTGTGCCGATTCGATGTTTGAAGCAGAAATATTTACATTCTGAGAGGTGGTAATAAAATCGGTTATTAACAATTGCTTCGAATTTTTTGTAAGATCTTTGTAAACTTCTTCATATTGAGCCAAGCAGCGATTTATGTCACGTTGGAATCGTAAAGCCCTTTCAACGTTTGTGTCATTTTGTATAAAATGGTTACCCAGCTTTCTTCCCAATGCGAGTCATTCGCGGATGACTTTAACAGTGAATGTTACTGGTACTAATTACTCTTCATCAGATTTGTCAGACTTACTTTCGCAAACTAAGTTAACTAAATCATCCTCACTTAGTTCTTTATCAGCCATTAACTCTGCGATATCATCATCAGTAAAATCATCAAAACCTTCTCCGCCCAATGAATGCGCCATCTGTCCTATCTGCGAATATTCATCATTTAACGTTGAAATAGAATGTTCATTTTTGACTACATTTGGCCACAATTTTTTCCAACAGCTATTGAGCGTTGTTTGCTTAATCGCAGTGTATGATAAGGCGAGATGTGTACACAGCGCACGTGTTCAAACACAGTAGCATTTAGTAGAGTGCGATAAAAACAAAAAAAAAAAAACTTATTTGGAAAACCGTGTAAAAGCGAAAACGTGTAAAACAAGTACCGTGTAAATCGGGGGATAGGTGTACTGGAGACTGTGGTCTCCATGCAATCAGATCCATCAAGCGTTGACTGAAAATCAGTGCTGGATAGTGTGTATGAGCGTCACCCAGCAGACCAGTACATGCTGAGCTGAGTGTTCTTTGAGATTGGTGACAGCACTCAGAGTATATGTACAATGTGATATTATGTTTTTTTTAACTGTTTTATCTTAATGGGTTTATTATGCGTTATTTTTTTTTCTCAATAAACATTTCTTTCTAACATTCTCACTTTAGCTGTGGTACCATACAGCCAAATTCTAGAATTTTTTCTAGGCGAAGCAAAAACTATTGTATTCTGCTCTTGCCAATTCTCTTATCTTTGTATTTCAATTACAGAGATAATAAAAAAAAGGTGTTTGCAGCACAATTTTTATATCAGAGATTTTGTGCTTAACAACTTGAAAATGTAAATATCATGTGTCCTATAAAAAGCGAAATATTCACAACAAACGAATTTGGCTATCAATATCTTATGAGACTTTTGAGTCAACTTTTAAAACGTCAAACCAAAGGCTTGTACCTTCTAGCCAATTTGTATGAAGAGGTTAGTCCACTTTTTGTATTATTCAGTGGGTACACTGGATTATGTGCTCACAGCCGCCCCTGGCGTTTGTCGCACAAGGCGTAGGCCTCTGGCTCGAACCCATCTCGATCCAGGTCTGATATTATATGACTGTGGTATCAATCAGTAGCGATCATTTCATAGATGCATAAAAGCATTGCATGCCCTTATGATATACAAGTCTGGAATACATTGCTTAAAATTAAACAAAAAAGGGACCATTTATATTCATATCTATTTTATATTCACACCATTTATCTTTCCTATGAATGCAATATGATATTTACTATAATAATATAATATTCAAATTAATTACGCGAACTCTGCCTACCTTGTTCAAATACCCTATGCACGTCACTGGTATCAATCCAATTACACACAGATACGCTACCACCTGACTACTGTTATAGTACTAAATGTGTTCAAAATGACTTACCATCTTGTGAAATAGATGCTTTCATAATTTTATTTTCCACTACTGCCAGTCCCGCTGATATTTTGCTTTCTTTCTGAAAAATTAAAAAATTATTGCTTAGTCTATATATAATAAATATTTAACCTTTATTGTGCCTTAACTGTTACTTATTTTAATTTAAAAAAAAAATGGTTTCTTAAATAAGATCCTTTTGTTGATGGAATGTATCCGATCTGAATCTGTGAGAGAGGCGTTTGTGAGTGCCTTTGGTCTGGACAGACTTGACGTCGGGACGTTTAACAAAATCTTAACAGAACTATTATCTGATGAGGCGTCTGGCCTGTTCAGATCAATGGCACCATATGTAATATGTTAGGTATTTCTATATTAGGGTACGATGGGGCTGACATACGTACACACGTAAAAGTCCCTTAAATAAATAGAATAAAAAAATAAGATCCTTAAGTGTCGTGTTCCTAATGGTATAGGCTTTCTCCAACTGCTGCCACTGTATTCTGTCAGCCATTTATTGAGCAAAATAGGAACAACACAAAATAGACATTTATATAAGACAATGAAAGAATAATAAATAATATCACATCATATTTCTTGTGTGCTGTCACCAATCTCAAAGAGAACTTGGCTCAGCGTATGCTGAGCGACGCTGTGCACGCCATCCAGAGCTGATTTACACCCAATACTCAATGGAACTGATTGAAGGATGTAGTCGTGCTAATACATTATTAAATCCATCTAAGGGTTAATTTTAAATCATTTCCCTGTCTAGTTATTTGACATCCTCTACGCCTAATGCCATCTCTTGGGTACCAGAGAGTTGCCTACTTGCGTAACTTTAACCTTCTACAATAAAGCATGAGGGCAGTCCATTTCCAATTCAATATGTGATTCTTTGTAGTCCTTACTATATGAATACTTATCCTGAATTCCATATCGTCGGGTGAAAGGCTATTTGGCTATATATATATATATATCTGGAATCAATGTCGCTTAAACCAAATAGCCTTTCATCCGACAATATCATAGAGCTTTAACTAAAGTTAAAAACATGATTTTGTTACATATATTTCTTTTATGACATATGCCACCTATTAAGGACAGATTTTTATATATTCAACCCCTAAGAGGGTAAAATAAGCAACTGAAAGTTTGTTCTCAAATCTGTTAATTTAGAAATATGTACTATGAAAAGCTGTGTTTACAATTATCTATCATCAGGCCGAATCCCTATTGGGGTAGACAGAGAGAATGGAATGTCACTTCTCTCTTTTCTTTCGCTCTCTTAACATTCAATAATCCCTTCATGCACTCATGCTGATTCCAAATACTTATGACATTATACTCCAGCAGAACACTTTGTTTAGATTTATGGTTACAAATAAAGAAAATAATGTGTTTCGATGTTTTTGGAAAATCAATTAGCCCTTGGGGTAAGTTATTTCTACCCAGGCAATGCCAGGTCTCCAGAGCTAGTCATTTCATTATAACATAATAAGGCAACATACTTTACATAACACAGGTACTTCACAGCTTTCAATCACTCTCATACTGAATTCTTCTTCCATCTTCACTACTTTCAGAGTAGGTTGATTAATGTCCAGAGATCTTGGTTCCAATGACCTTGGTTCTGGCAATATGGGCAGTATGTATTCATTGGAATCCAAAGGTTCCAACTTGATGCTGGAAAAATCATTTATTTTAATCAGAATGTAATTGTGTTTCATGTTACTACAGGGCACCTGATGGGAAGTGCAGTGTCCAAGAACCAGAGCAACTATTAAAGGACAAAACTTTATTATCATTTGCTGTGGTAATGTCAGTTTACATACACCACTATGGTATACAATCTAGGTATATGAGTTATTGAATGTATACAAAATAACCCTGAAACATACTGAAGCAAGTCACTCACAACTATATATAAATCTTAGATAAAAAAAAATACAAAGGATTCTTATATCTTCTCTATATACGACGTTAATGGTAACTAACGCCAAACCTCTTAAAGGTAACTTAGGTACATCAAGACTAACAACTTTTGTTCTATGACTTTTGCCAAAACTTAACACATCCTAAGATATACATTTTTTTAGTTTTAGTGGGGATTTCTATCGATCGTTAGCTCTATGTTTAAAGTTCAGTCAGCTGATGCTACGAAATCATCTGCCCCAGTTGCATTGTGCCGCCTTTCAGAGTGTTAAGAAGATCAGAACTGCAAATTTGATTTATTTATTTTATGTATAGGGAAAAAAAGATTGAATTAGAAAAAGCCGTAAAACAAAAGTTGTTAGTCTTGCTATACCAAAGTCACCCTCAAAAGATTTTGCGTTAATTACCTGTAACCCTGTATATAAAATTCTCGTATCACAATGTTAGTAACCTTGCTCCTCTGAAACGGTTTTACCAATTTTTATATGCATATTCAGTAGGTCAGAGAATCGGCTACTATCTATTTTTCAAACACCCTAAGTGATAAAGGTTGTTCAGCCTGAATTTTTTTTTACTACTTTTTTATGATCAACACAGTGCTGAACAATATGTCATAGCTGAATACACCAACTGAGACATAGGTGCTCGCCTATTCTTGAATAATAATAATAATTGCTTGTTTTCCTTTTAATAAATAAATGATAGTAAAGTCATAACAAGAGACTGTTCAACAATAGTCACTGTAACCATGTCACCCTGTTCACAATTATTTTAAGGGAGTCAATATCATAAACGAAGAGAATACACTGGCTTAAAATCATTCTATAGCCTGATGACACGCCAGAGGTAAGAATTGAAATAGTTTTTAGTGCGTGACGGGAAGTTACAGAAAAACTGACTTGTTTGAAAGTTTGTCACTTTCCTGCCTGGTCTTGTTGTGAAGGAAGAGAGTGGAAACAGGTTAACTCAGCAGAACATTCGCGATTAATGATAGAATATACTGGGCAATGCAATTTTTCACTTGGAGCTGTTTTGAATGATAACGTGGGAAACTTACTTGAAATCGGTAACCATATCACTTTTTTCATTTTTAATTGAATCTACTTCGTCGTCTTTAGCTTCAAGACCTTCGTCAAGAGGTTCATTCTTAATCAAAACACTTTCAATACGAACTGATGTCATTTTGTAATAGTAAAAGGTTAGGTTAGAAGCAAAAATTAATTATTTCATCTATCATTCCTTAATATTCTAAACGATTAAGTCTACATACATATCAAAATATTGCACAAAATTATTACGATAAACGCCGTATTGTATTCAGATTTTCGTAACCCGACAATTTTTTTTTGACAGATTTAGGCCCCACTATAGCATTGCGGTAAAGAATAATTGAATCAATTGTACTATAAATTGTAATCGATTTATCATCTTAAAATAAATTATAATATTTACATTAGTAAACATAGATGGGTAAAATGAAATCAGAATAATAAAAGTGATTACGATTACATTTTTACGTTTTTTACCATTAATATGACTGAATTTTGCTCATCTATGTTTTAAACACTACAGAATCCCAGTTTGTATACACAACTGTGATTTCTTAATGTTTTAAATGGATTAAATCATTATTACAGAGCAAGAAAATTAAAATTATGACTACATTTTGTAAACGTTAATTATTAATCAGATTACAATTTGCCCATCTCTGTTAGTAAAATATTACTCAGTAAGTTCAGGTACTATTTTAATATCCAGGCTGTAGTCTTGAAGGCGTCTGCTGTTGGGATAAAACGGAGGCGACGCATCGCCTTATAGCGTGGTCTTGAGGAGTGGGTTCTTTACATCCACCTTTCCAAGAGATGGAACATACTGCCTATTCATTCGACGGGCCATTGTAGTAATACGGATCCAGGTCAGGATCGATTAGAGGGACACCCTGGGGTTCTTCAGTCAGTAGGACACAAGGCAGACGCTGCCTTAATGATGGTCCTGATTAGTCCTATGAAGGATTTTCGCTCGAATCACGGATGAAAATGCATTATTCTGATATAAAATTTTAAATAAATAAAGGCTATTATTATAAACAAATAGATTTTAATTTTAGAGATGTAACAGGTAATCTAACCGAATTTAATTCACCATTGATTCATTAGTTAATATTCTAAGCGAATTCGACTAAAATATAATTTTGCAGTCCAGCATGATACCTGCGACTACTGATGGCTTTTTCTTGATTGTAGATGTGCGTCATCGTGGTTTTAAGACTGCACGGTGATTATCATCGGGTTTGGTGCGGTCACTATGTCGCGTTAGGATTAAAAAAAGTACTGTCTACAAGTTCTTTATTAGCTTTACGTTTACTTCTTAATAATATGGATTAATTCTATGAAAAATATTAACAGTCCAATGTGTAGAGAATTTTGCGCTCTATAACTTTGGAACAATATAAAGGTCGCGCCCGGCTTAGTTGTGAAGACCTTAACCGGTCAATCAACGCGCGTCATTTCGAAAAAAGAAAAAAAAAAGAATTTCAATTTAACGTATGAGAAGCGAAATATTTACGACAAAACAAACCACGTGATATTTGACCTTGAGTAATTTATTATTATGTTACGCTTATACGTATCGTACGTATCTTATTAAATTTAAAACAACAAAACCAACAAACACAAAACAAATATTTAGCCAACTTTTGGTATGGAATGAAATGCCCATTTTTAAATATATTATTTACAGTGGGTACGCTGGGTGATTGATGAGCTCGTGTGCTGACCCTGGGATTTTGAGTCCCGGGAATGGGCCCCGGTTTGCCAAAGATCCGGCCCTGACAATTAACTATATTTAATTAATATAACCAATGATGCATGAAATAAAATTTTGTTATCCGACGAGCTGTTTTTAAAACAAAAATTAAAACTTGACTGATGATAAAAAAATCAATTCAATGTGTATTTATTTTTCTCATTTTGTTTATATGTAATGTTTTTAATCTATTGTTATTAATAAATAACGCATTAGTTAATAAATATTTTTTTTCCTGTATTTTTTTCAGTTCCATCGCCATATGCAAACAAGGCAATGGATTTTAAAATACCAAAGAAACATTTCATTAAGCCTAACGAGTTTTTATCAATAGGATTTATTAACCCAAAGTGAGTATCGGCGTTTTAAATCATTACATCCGAGCAACGGCCATTCAAAAAGGTAACCGGTGTAATAAATTATAAAACAAGTTATATAATAAATAAAAGAAAGAAAAATCAGATTTAATTTCATCAAACGAGAAGAGGTATTTGTGCAGGCCGGCATGATCACTGTGGCTATCAATGAGTTTTTCTTTACCGTTGACAGTCGTAGACGTTTATCTGGACTAAACGACGGTTAACATCAGGTGTGGTGTGGTTACTGTGTCGAATTAAGACAAAAAAGCTCAAAATTGTTAGAAGTTTAAAAACAGTGAACGCTAGCGCCATCTCTTATAAAATTTTCATAACTGATAGTAATTAATTAATGTTAATGCGCCATGAACGAATAGTTTCAACGTTAGACTAGATAGATGGCTCTTATATCAGTCAGTTTTTTTTAAGTTGAACACACCAGCTGAGACATAAGCATATCAGCTAATAGCTAGTTACACCTTCCTGCTTACCCCCTTCAAGCAGTGGCGTAGTGTTTTTGTCCCAGAGCAGTAAACAGGATATGCTTAGCTCGCATATGGATAAGGCGACCACCGGGACAGAAATCCTCCGAGACGCTCGGGATTATTAATAAGTATTAAGTTTTAGTTCTAGTTCAGCTTCCACTCGGTGTAGTAGTGAAATTTAATTCTTTTAAAAAACCTGACTGCCGTCTTCCTGATCTTTCTAGCTGCTCGCCTATTATTTGATAATGATAATAATCATAATATAATTTGGTGTGTATAAAAATGCATTAAATATACTATTATTTCAATAATGAAGAATACTATTCATAATACATTTTAAACTTTCGTATTTGTAGTCATTATAAATACTTTATCGGGACTTATGTGTCAGGACAGTAGCGTTCATTCCATAGATACATGCAAGCACTGCATGCCCTTACGTTAAATAAGTCTGGAATAAATTGCTTAAAGTTAAACAAAAACCAGGAACCATTTATATTCATATCTATTCTATATTCACGCCGTATATGTTTCCTATGAAAGCAATATAATATAATATTCAAGCTAATTACGCGAATTCTGCCTACCCTGTCCAAAGACATTATGCATGTCACTGTGTCAGGAGGTGTCATCCTTCTGCGAGGTTGTGATGAAGCAAAAGGAGGCCAACTAAAGGGTCAGAGAACGAACATCTCTAGCCACTCGGCGGCCAAGGCACCGTCGCCGGAAGGACGCGTTCGATCAGAGCGAGCGCGAGATCCCCCGGTGATAATAGCCGGGCAGTAGACTAGAGGGAGTCTGGTGTCTGGATGAGAGGGAGGCGGTGCACTCGGAGGAAGGTTTTGTAGGATAGGCTTTACTCCTACCCCACCCAGAGAGGTAGCCTCAAGAAGGCTTCTTGTTCCCTGGGTGTCTCGATGAATTTGATTCCCCGGCCCGGGTGGGGCAATCAGAGGGACACCCCGGGGGTTTTTAGTCAGCAGGAGTTTGACACACCGGGGTCGCTGCCCTCAAAGCGCTCTGATAGCCATATGCAGGATTTACACCTGGGATACAAAAAAAAAAAAACAAAAAAGGGACTTATGCGCGAATTAACTTACTTTTAATTATGGCTTGACGTTTTTGCTTGGTTACAAAACCTTTCTCTGGCTGCGTGTTAATATTGTATACTCTCCTCGATTAATAAATCGATTGCTCATTAACATCGGCGTCTTATTATCCCGCTTTCGTAACAATTCGTTCAAGCCGTGGTGGTTGCCGGCAGAATAGAATAGCACCTCTTCTTGCTGAGGTGTCGTAAAAGGCGACCAAGGTATCTCTTTAACATCGCAACTCAACCAGGTGTGCAGAGAAGGAAAACTCGACCAAACATCCCGCTCCCTCCCGATCGTACTGGTTCTCCATTCCATCGGGCCTGAGGGAGCTCGGACGAGAGAGTGCTTCTCTGGCAGCGCGTCCAGTTATGCACTTAAATATCTCCTGCGCAATTGACTGTTTCCGAAAACTGGACCTCGAATTTCTTAATCGGTGTTGAAACAGTCGCCGTGGCCGAAACCGGCTAGGACATCATCATCATATTTTCGTTAGAATAGACTTTGTGGTATTTGATTCACAGTGGATCCAGAATGGTTGTGAGACGGCAAGGTGATCCAAACAGCAGTCTTGAGCAGTTCCAGAACCAAGGCGGAGGGCTGGAAGAAACATATTTTGAACCTTACTGGCATAGCGGGGAGTGGGTATTCTTACGGTAAATTTATTTTATCTTGGAGAAATTTGTTTGAAAAGAAAAGCTAAAAAAATGTAATTCTTTTTTTTTCCTTCTTCTCCTACTTTTTTTTTGTAACCCGGGAGAATTCCCTAACGGACCTCAAGGAGAGGTGAGGGCCACCCCCCGGTGTGTCGGGCTTGCGCTGACTAAAACCCCCGGGGTGTTCCACCTTCCACCTACCGGCATCGAGGGCACGACTGGGGTCTCATCCTCAATGACCGGTTGGGCGTGCGGCCGTCAGTAGGCCTCTACTCGTTTAGGGAGGGGTGGTGTATAGAGCCACCCCTCTCGTGCCTCTGTGTTGTAGAGCGGCGCCGCTCGCACCCTTGTTGGACGACACACTCCCTCAAGCGTGCCGCCCGGTGTCGCCGCTAGAGTAGGACGTTCCTGAGGAACGCCGCTCTGCGGCGCCCTGTTCTTTTGGGCCGGCGGGCAGGCGGGGACGACGCTGCCAAAGATGTTGTAGCCAGCGCCTCCCGGTCCCGCTCCGCCGCCTCCTTCCTAGCACGTCCTCGGCGACTCCTTCTCCTACTACTCTATGTGCTCCTTATTCTATATCTCTTTATACTCATCCTCCTCCTTCTCCATTATTTTCTTTACTTATTATTTTCATTGTCCTGGACCTTCACTCTCTTCTTTTTAAAATTTTTAATTTTCAATCTCCTTCTCGTTCGCTTTCTCTTTTTTTTCTTTTAAATATAATTACACGCACTAGTTTGTGGAGGCTCAGTATTACGTTGACTTCTGTTTCGGATGGAACTGAGAAGTTTTCTTTTACCTTTGCCGGGTCTTTAGATTATAGAATGGTCTTCCGGCGAGTGGGTTCCCTTTGTCCTGTTATTGAGTTCTTTAAACAAAGCGTGAAGAGATATTTGTGCATGCCGGCATGAATTGGGGCAACTCCTGGCGAATGTAATAGTGCTCGTTTTAAAAACCATTCTGTGCTTTGCATCAGATGGGGTGAAGTCACTATGCCGAAATAAATCTGCACGTGTCATGCGCACTCCAATCATGTGATAGAAGTGAAACTTCTTAAATTCACAATCCAAGATAAATAACGTTTTATGTCAGCAATAACTTTGAAAATAAAAATGTTATAGCTACTAATCCCCATAAAATCTTTCTTCTAGATCTAGATTTATCAAATTCGAATATTGTATCGTCGTGAATGTCGTGTTAACCTACTTCATTTCGTCAGCATCCTCTCTCCTTCATCCCTCTGAAAGGTGGTTTAACTGCTTCCAATAATGCCAACAAACATCGTCATATTTCAACTAAATACACTTAAACCTTCCTCATGAATCACCCTGTCCATTAGTGAAAACCGTATGATACTGCGAGGGATTTTGTTTTATGTAATGAATTAATTCACAGCACAACAAAGAAAAAGGGAGAGAAGAGAAAGAAGAAAACGAACCCAGCTAAGCCAACTCGATCGCCAAATGGTAAATTTTTAGAATTATACTATAGAGATTTATAAATGTATTTTTTTTTGGCAGGACATTTTGGTAGGCCGGTAAAACCTTTATAACTTCGCCGGGTGAGAAATCCGATAACTTAAGGCGCTCAACCAGCGAGTTATGGATTTTGTGACAACCCAAGGGCTCCCTTGAGGGTATGAACCAAGGTCGCAGGGCTCGCCGCCTGCCGTGGACCGCGCCGACCACGTCGGGATCGACAACTGTGGAGGAGGTCTATACCGCTTGTGGGTGGGTGGCATGTGAATTAAAGGCAGTTTTTACTTGAATCCCCTTTATTACTTATTAGGCGCGCGTTATACAGGCTGATTTTATAGACAAGGGAGATATTCAGCATTCAATTCTAATTCCAAATACATAGGAATAGTGATATCTTAATATTTCTATTAAAACGAAGTTATTTATTGTCACCATATTAAGGGGGCATTACACACATGATAGAATAAATAACAATTAATGATTAAGTAGGTATTTTGTCTCTCCTAAGCCAGTTTAAAGTACGAAATGGTAACGAGTCAATTACCTGTTTACCTAAAATTACATAAAAGGAATTTTATCTACATGCCATTCAATCGTGCGCCACACGCGCTGCGGTGTCCAAACTTGTTACGGATCAATTCTCATTTGTTCATCAATGTTTCTTTATGATCTGTTAGGGAATATTGTTATTTACATTTTTATTAGTTACTAGCTGATCCGGCAAACGTTGTTTTGCTATATAAGTTATTGTAATATCTTCTAAAATGTTCATTGAAATTAAGTGATGTCAAAGACAATTTTGTTCATAATTAAATACTCTTAATCAGCAACACATTTATTTGGATAAAGATTAATATTATTACGTTGATACAACTCTTAACAAATAATGCATTAATTTCGACCAAATTCGATTACCATAAAAACGGCTCTAGTGAGTTAATCTTAAAAGATAGACATATACTGTCGCGGACATTTTTTTGGATCTTTTCAAGAGGAATCATTCTTTCTTACATATATTTTTGGTATCTTGAACTGTTTTCGCAGCGCACGCAATGGAAGTCTTCAAGGATGAATAATTTTCCCCGTTTTTTTCACATTTTCCATTATTTCTTCGCTCCTAATAGTTGCATCGTGATGTTATATAGCCTAAAGCCTTCCTCGATAAATGGTCTATTCAACACAAAAATAATTTTTCAATTCGAACCAGTAGTTCCTGAGATTAGCGCGTTCAAACAAACAAACAAACAAACAAACTCTTCAGCTTTATAATATTAAGTATAGATAAGAATGTACAAATTATTGTGTCCTGAAATATCTCCCTCGTCTATAAAATCACCTGTATGTGTATAATTCGCGTGAACTAAATATCGTGCATTGAACTGTGACGTTGCATTAAGTTTACAGGACTTCCATTAGCCTTACTCAGTATAACATACGTCACCACATTCTATATCCCTTTTGGGGTGAGCATATATATAATAATAGCTGTGTCCACTTTGCGCTTATATGTCGAGCCTAACGTGATTAGTAGTTGATCGCCGGTCTCAGGGCACTCACGCCAGTCATAAAAACATGGTTTTATAGCATGTCGTGGGTGTGGTGGTAGAAAGACACGGATTTTGGCGTTTTACTATTTATTTTACACACCGAACTGCGGCGCACACGCACGTACTCTAGCCTTGGGTCTCGGTAGTCGATTGAATTAGCAAGCATCCCATGCGCGCGCGCATCCTCTTACCCCGTGCGTCCCGTGACACCCTAACGATCCTTACGGCGTTTTAACACAAGCACGTATCGGGCGGTGTCTACATGCTATAGTATGAATATTATTTTGATATTGAAAGAGAGAACATTCTGCCAAGTTAAAGGTTAATAATACTTATTATTCGGCCTTATTCCAGTTGGTATGACTAAAACTTCGGATCTAACGACGACGGAGTTTAGGAAATGGCCTATTTCTTGGTATAGAGACTGCGACCTGTACTGTCTGAGGATTTATACGGACTAGTAAGTACTCTGCCCTATACTTGTATCATTTATAACGTGCGTACAGGTCAATGATTAAGTGGCCGTCTATTGCGGCTGGGTATAAAACCGTCCCACTCACATTTTAAATTCACAGTTATTACAAACTAGCTGATCCGGCAAACGTTGTTTTGCTATATAAGGTTTTGTAATATCTTCTAAGATGTTCATTGAAATTAAGTGATGTCAAAGACAATTTTCTTCACAATTAAATACTCTTAATCAACAACACATTTATTTGGATAAAGATTAATATTATTACGTTGATACAATTTTTAACAAATAATGCATGAATTTCGACCAAATTTGTTTACCATAAAAACGGTTCTAGTGACTTAATCTTAAAAGATAGACATATACTATCCGGGACATTTTTTTAGATCATTTCAAGAGGAATAATTCTTTCTTACATATATTTTTGGTGTCTTGAACCGTTTTTGCAGCGCACGCAATGGAAGCCCTCAAGGATGAATAATATTCCCCGTTTTTTTTCACATTTTCCATTATTTCTTCGCTCCTAATAATTGCATCGTGATGTTATATAACCTAAAGCCTACCTCGATAAATGGTCTATTCAACGCAAAAAGAATTTTTCAATTCGAACCAGTAGTTCCTGAGATTAGCGCGTTCAAACAAACAAACAAACTCTTCAGCTTTATAATATTAGTATAGATTATCCCTTACGCGTTTCTGCAAATTGTATGTACAAGTCTATCGCTGATAAAATTTACTATAAGTGTCAACTAAAAGGTAATCCATTGTCTTTTTTTACTTGGAGAAAATCCTCATAGGACCGTCTCGGCCGCACAGGGGGGTTGCGAGAGACCGAGGTGTGTCGGACTTGTACCGACTAAAACCCCAAGGTGACTTCTTCTGCGCATAGGCGGGGACTGCGGGACCTGTAATCAATTCGCCACAGCCCTGTCGCGCCGCGCCCGCTGGGCACAAACTCGGAGGAAGATATCTTCCCCGACACTGCTCAGTGTATTTAGGCAGAGCACGTCACAATGCTCTGCCTACTTCTCGAGGGTTTTTTATACACTTGCTCGACATAGTGACTACAGAGTACCTGATGGTAAGTACAGTGTAGTCCAAAAACGAAAGCGACTATCAAAGGATGAAAATCCTTTGATAGTCTACATCGTCATGTCGGCCCACATATACTACGACTGAAGATCTCTAGGTATATGAGCTACTGGAAATACACAAGCTGATCCCGAAACGCGACAAGCCGAAACTGGTCACTATGACGGGCTTTACACCCATGCACTGTGGTCGCGATCCAGACGGGCACCGACGCCCTGCCACCTCGCTGCTGCTTGTTTAGCACCACCCAGGAGTCACGTGTAGGGAAACTAGGGTAAAGCTTACGGACGCGAGCAGCTTCGACTCCCAAAGCGATTGGTTGCTAACCAATCGCTCAGGACCCCCACCCTGAGCGGCCGCGACCCCAAAGGCATCAGCCAACCGGTCGAATCCATTGTGTCTAGATTCACGTAGTAAACAATTCTTAAAGTAGTTGGTTTCATACGACGTATGGTACTTTGATGAGTAGATTTCGTTGCAATATTAAGTTGTTTTTTATAATAGAATGCTATGCCGTTTATAGTTTAACACATTCATGCCTTCGTGACCCACCGGTGGGTCACACTTGACTGTTCCGTGTTCAGTCTCGCTTCACGCGAAAAAACGTAGATGTTCGCCGCGGCGTGCATGTGTTAATAAAGATATGGTGAGGTAAGTTTGATGGTGAAGTGACCTATCTTAGGCTATAGCCAGAGATGGGCAAAATGTAATCTGATTAATGATTAACGATTACAAAATGTAGTCGTAATTTTAATTATGTTGCTCTGTAATGGTGATTAAATCCCTTCAAAATATTAAGGACCAATAAATGTGTATGCAATTGAGGATTCCGTAGCGTTTAATACATAGATAGGCAAAATTCAATCTTATTAATGATGAAAAACGCAAAATGTAATCGTAATCGTTTATCAATAATCTGATTACATTTTGCCCATCTATGGCTATAGCGCAAGATAGCGTGTAAAAATAAGAGAAATGAAAAGGTCCAAACAGCAAGAATAAAGCAAGTTTAATATATCACAACACAAAGTCCAGTAGAAATAATGAAGCATAAGTACAGTAGACAAAGTAGAAGTAAAGTCCACAGAGAAACTATAGAAATACGAAAATAAAAATATAAAACAGTACACAGCGTGAGCACGCGTGACTTGTGGCATGTGTGGCTAGTGGTAGCGAGACTGTTAATCATCTGCGGGGGCGGCAGAGCGCTCGAGTCGCGTACGTTTGCGCAATCTCCCCGCGCGCACCCTTGTACAGCGGCTCTCAACCCTACAGCCCGTTGTGTGTGTTTCCACAACCCAACACATACAAAATAAATATTATAACTGATTTGTTAGTATCTAACATGATACAAGAAGAAAATAATATTAATAAATATATAAATAATAAAAGATAAAATAGCGGGCTAGAAATTCATTAGCAATATTATTTACGAAATCTTAGTGTGCCTTTAACTTACTTTTTCCGACAACATTCATGATTTACAATAAAACCCTATGATATATATGAGTAGATATATAGTACCTGTCACATTTTCAATGATTTTCAGATCATCTCGTTCTAATATTATGAATTACCACAAATTTTCTTTACCTTAAAATTGGGTAAAAAAATCCAACTTGAAAAGATGTTTATGATAAAATTATTTTAGGACATATACCTAGAGAGATATATAAACAAACTGATCCCGAAACGCGTTATGTAGAATCGAGTCGTTATGGCGGTCTTTCTCACTTGTGTACTAGTGTCAGACCCAGTTCGGGCAAACGCCCTACTACCTCAAAATATCATGGAATAATTTTATATTGTACTAGCAAACCCGGAGAACTTCGTTTCGCCACCAGACGGCTTCGTTTTGGTTTTTAGTTAGCGTTTGAAAGAACGTGCGCATAATAAATGTCACATGAAATTAACTGAGCAGAGTACAATGAGTAGCTGTCAAACAATGTATAACGCATCGGCGCCATCTACTTAAAATACTGGTGCGATCTGCTCCACCACCATGCAAAACCATATTGGTTTGTAGTACATTCTATGTATCAGAGATGGCGCTGTATGTGAAAAATGATTTTTCCCGCTTTCCTGCTTTTCTGTTGAAATTTTTCCTGAATTTTGTTTGCTATTAACCTCACGGAGCTCGAGACCTTTCCAACGAATGCAAAACCGTGGAAATCGGTTCGTGCGTTCTGGAGGTATAGCGTCAGGAAGGAAAACCGGACTTATTTTTATATAATAGATATAGATTTTTGTTAACAGTTACGGCAAAGTCTGTGCACAAAGGTTCAACACGAATACTTGGAAGTACGAATACAAGCATTTTTGGAACATGTGTGAACTAGAAGAGGAGAACTGCAAATCGCCGACACAACGTAAGTTCATTTTGAGTTTATTTCTCGAGTGTATGAGGCTTCTAAGACCGAACTTTTAATAACATATATGTTAAGGCGCAGTTCGTGAGTATAAAAAAGGTATTTGTCTACCCTCCGCAGCTCCCTCACCGCACCTCACCGCTGATCCCTAGTAATTACTTTTTTCTTTTTTTTGTATCCCGGGAGAAAATCCTACATAGGACCATCAAGGACGCTGTGAGGGCAGCGACCCCAGTGTGTCAGACTCCTACTGACTAAAAACCCCCGGGATGTCCCTCTAATCACTCCACCCGAGCCTGGGAAACCAAATTCATCCAGACGCCCGGAGAGCGAAATGCCTTGTCGAGGCTGCGTCTCTGGGAGGGGTAGAAGTAACGAGCCCACCCTTACAACGCTTATTTCTCAGGCGGCGCGCCGTACACTGTGCACCGCCTCCCTCTTATCCGGGCAGCAAACTCCCTCAAGTCTACTGCCCTGCTCCCTAGTAATTAACTCACTTATGGTCGGACGGCGGAACCAACAACATTTTATATTCGTAAAATATATACATAAAAAAAAATCTTATACATTTTAAAATATAAAAACATTTCGACCTACAGGGGCGAGGCCTAAGGCCCAAGCCACCGGTAGTTAGGAGCTCAGAGTGAGGAACCTCCTCACAATGCGTGCCGTATCGAGTAGAACTGCCTTCTGTATTCTGCTCTTGATCCAACAATCACGGGAGAGCTTCTTGAGATGGCAATCGAGACTTTTTACCATCAGCCCATTAGTAGATATGATTATCGGGAAAATAATTGTTGAATCCACACCCCACATGCTGGTAATCTCATGTGCAAGGTTTGAATATTTTTTTAACTTTTCATTTTCTCCTTCCACGAGATTCTCATCATGTGGCATGGGGTTACCTACGAGTATTGCCCGGCGCGCCGACCGATCTACTACCACAATTTCTTTTTTTTTTGCACTGGCTCGACATAGTGACTACAGAGTACCTGATGGTAAGTACAGTGTAGTCCAAAAACGAAAGCGACTATCAAAGGATGAAAATCCATTGATAATCTACATCGTCATGTCGGCCCACATATACCACGACTGAAGGTCTCTAGGTATATGAGCTACTGGATATACACAAGCGGATCCCGAAACGCGACAAGCTGAAACTGGTCACTATGACGGGCTTAACAGCCATGTACTGTGGTCGCGATCCAGACTAGCACCGGCGCCCTACCACCTCGCTGCTGCTCGTTTAACACCACCCAGGAGTCACGTGTAGGGAAACCCGGGTCTATTAGCGATAGTATAGTCCTATCAGTGATAATAGATCCCAGTATAGTTGGACTCCGACGCAGCCTTGAGTTTCTTTCGGCGTTTCTTCTCAAGGTAGTCGCTTCCGAAACGCTAGTAGAACCGTTAGGTTTCGTATTTTGGCTGTCGGTCCAAGTCGAGGTCGTACCCACAGGGATACTCTTGCTGTGCCACCCAACCCATAAATTTGCAGGCTGACCATATAAGTGTTCGCCCTCTTGCCCGTTTTGTTGTGAAGATCTATCCCGGCCGCCAATGTATGGTATTGCCAGTTTGAAAACGATCCAAGTACAGTATGACTAAATGCCATTCATTATTATTAATCTATACTAATATTATAAAGCTGAAGAGTTTGTTTGTTTGTTTGAACGCGCCAATCTCAGGAACTACTGGTTCGAATTTAAAAATTATTTTTGTGTTGAATAGACCATTTATCGAGGAAGGCTTTAGGCTATATAACATCACGATGCAACTATTAAGGCGAAGAAATAATGGAAAATGTAAAAAAAACGGGGAAAATTATTCATCCTTGAGGGCTTCCATTGCGTGCGCTGCGAAAACGGTTCAAGATACCAAAAATATATGTATCAAAGAATTATTCCTCTTAAAATGATCTAAAAAAATGTTTACAACAGTATATGTCTATCTTTTAAGATTAAGTCACTAGAACCGTTTTTATGGTAATCAAATTTGGTCGAAATTAATGCATTATTTGTTAAGAGTTGTATCAACGTAATAATATTAATCTTTATCCAAATAAATGTCTTGTTGATTAAGAGTATTTAATTGTGAACAAAATTGTTTATGACATCACTTAATTTCAATGAACATCTTAGAAGTTATTACAAAACTTATATAGCAAAACAACGTTTTCCGGATCAGCCAGTAATATATAATTTTCTTCATTTCAGGCCCAAGTAAGTACTTTCCTTGATAATCTTCAAAAATTAACTTCAATGTTCAAGGGAAATTCACACTAATATATCCTTGAAGGCGAAAAATCACGAACGAGTTTTGAGAAATTCGAGTGACTTAGATATACTAACTTTGGGAAAACGAATCTAACTTTTGAAGGAGTACAAATCTACAACAATTTTCCTAATCATGTCAAAGATTCTTTATCTCTCTATATTTTTAAAAGAAATTTAAAGTCCCACTTTCTTACATAACGCTTCCAGTCTTAATATGATGGTTTTATTGCAGATTAGCACAAATCGCACCGCATATCTCTTTTTTTTTTGTAACCCGGGGAAAATCCCTACCGTTCCTCGGGGAGAGGTGAGGGCCGCCCCCCGGCGTGTCGGGCTTGCACCGACTAAAACCCCCGGGGTGTTCCACCTTCCACCTACCGGCATCGAGGGCGCGACTGGGGTCTCATACTCAATAACCGGCTGGACGTGCGGCCGTGAGTAGGCCTCTACTCGTTTAGGGAGGGGTGGTGTATAGAGCCACCCCTCTCGTGCCTCTGTGTTGTAGAGCGGCACGCGGGAACACATCGCGCGCCCACACACTCCCTCAAGCGTGCCGCCACCGCAAATCTCTAAACAACACACTTGCAGGTGAAAAAATTGAAGAAACATGAATTTTTTTTTATTTCTAAAGTTTTTTGTCTTTGGTGTAAAATTAATGTTTTCAGCGCTTATTTTTTCCAGTGTCGATATAGCGACGCGAGCAGACTTCGAAACAGTGTGGACGACTCTGGCACGTCTGCCAGTGTGTAGCGAAGGGCTGAGTGGCTAGAGCAGTTTTTATTATCTCTTTATTTAAGCTATATGTTATCCTATTTCTTGTTTCTTATGTTTTTTATTGCTTAATAAGATGTAACACGACCGGGGCCCTCCACGAAAATCAGCGCTGCAGACTTCCTCTGTGGCTTTAAGCTGATGGAGGTCCCATTTTCGCCATGTTAATATGTTTTTGTTTTTTCTTTTGTTTCTGTATGTTGTTGTCTTGTAACAGAAATGTTACTGCTTTTGAATTTCTAGTATTTTGTTAGTTTGTGGTGAAAATAAATATATTTCATTTTAACTTCAAAAAACCCTTTTTTCTCATTCCAGTGTGGTATCCCATACATCAGAGCGAGAATTGCGATGAACTGACGACGTGGAGAAATATTCCGCAATATTATAATGAAATATTGACTAAGAAGTCTTCCTTAGCTCCCTTCCGTTACTCCAAGACAACAATGAGTGGCTGATGATTACACCAATTCAGATTTAAGTACATGTTTTTTTTTTCTTGAGCAGTTCAAAATGTTGTGGACTAGGAAAAGCCTATACAATTTCTCCGGGCGAGAAACCTCACGTATAGAATAGTATTATTTATGCAATATGAAATAATATTTATGTAAATCTACCCTATCTCTATTATATTTTATTTAGTATTCTACATTTTTCTATGCTACTTAAAAGTATTCTATGTATTTATTGTCATACTTGTTTGTTGTACGTTATAACTTATAAGGTATGTTTTTGTATATTTGGTTCTAATATTTAAATAGCACCGTGACGTCCGTGCAATCAATTCCCCTGAGCGTCGGCTGAAAATCAGCGCTGGATGACGCGTGCAGCGTCGCCCAGCACACGCTGAGCTGAGTGCTCTTTGAGATGGGTAGCAGCACACAGGATACATGATGTGATGTTATGTATTCTTTCATTGTTGTTTTTATATAAATATGTTTGTTGTGTGTTGTTTCCTTTTGGCTCAATAAACTTTTTCTTTCTTTCTTTTTCTTTCTTTCAATACTAGCTGCAGTGACCCGACGTTGCCCAGTAAAAATTAATCATTGTATCATTTTGTATCAATCTGACGGCACTATCCTCAATTTTTGTGAACAAGACCCAGCAATGGGCAAGTCCCCATTCAAACTCTACTATATAAAGGTGGCATGCACTGTTCCGAAACAATTTTGTCGACAATAGTGCACGTGTTGCAAAGTAATCGTTTACAGTGTTCATTTTATTAAATTAGGATAGTTAATCCTTTTCTTGATAGTGTATCTGTGGAGATACATATGAATTTACAAAACCTATTGCCATAATAGTATTTAGGGCAAACTTAATATTTTTATATGAATATTTAGGTAATTTCTCAGTTTTTGAACGCACGGTTAGTTTTTATTAGACATCCTTGGAACATAAGGGTTAAACGGTATGAATATTATTTTGATATTGAAAGAAAGAACATTCTGCCAAGTTAAGGGTTATTAGGATAACAATGCAATTCGATAGTTAGTCAATTTGTCAAAGAAAAGTGGAGGTGGATCAAATAGATTGTGAAGACAGGTCCCATGCATTGCTCTGAGATATTATTTTGTCGACAATAGTGCACGTGATGCAAAGTAGTCGTTTACAGTGTTCATTTTATATGACCCTTTTTTTTTATTAAAATAGTTAATGGGATAACAATCCAATTCTATAGTTTATCAAATTGTTAAGGGAAAGTGAAGGTAGATAAGTAATAATAAAGTTATTATTAATTCAATTTAGACCTCGCACACGAGATTACGCATGTGGGATGTAGATTCTACGATTATTGTCCCGATAGTCGTGTCGACTGATGGGCTGGTCGCAAAGAGCATCGATTACCACCGTAAGAGGCTCTCGCTTGGTTGTTAGATCAAGGGCCGGATACAGAAGGCAGTTCTACTCGATACGGCACGCATTGTTAGGAGATTCCTCACTCTGAGCTCCTAACTACCGGTGGCTTGGGCCTTAGGCCTCGCCCCTGTGGGTCTACATGTTTTTATATTTTAAAATTTATATGTTGTTTATATGTATTTATTTTAAAATGTAATTATATTGTAATTTAGAGGAAGTTTTCGGTATGCTGCGTCCAAATGCTGGAACAATATACCGCCTCCAATTAGGTCTTCTTTAAACATAAATAGTTTTAAAAATAAACTAAAAACGTTCTTACTGAATGAGCAGCATACCGTGCAACAATCGGATGCCTCTTTTATTTAATTGTTTAAATTTATTTATTATTCTATTTGCATTTATTTTGTTTGTATCTGTATATTAATGATAATAATGTATATGATATGTGTATGTAATGTACTTATATATTTGTGTTCTTGTATATGTGTATTTGCATCTATGATATATATTCATTTATGATACTTTGAATTTTAGTCTCTAATGCTGTGTATCTGTCTTATATTGATCCCTTCCTTGCTGTTTTCTGCGCGTCGACACAATAATCAGGTGTCAGCTGAAAATCAGCGCTGGGTGGCTCGGCTGGTCACTTAGCAATTGCTGAGCTGACTTCCCTTTGGCGCATCATCACAACACAGGGTATATGCTTTTGTTGTTTTCTGTTTTTTTTTTTTTTTACCTATTCTGAAGTGTTGTATGTTTTGTGCCAAATAAATGTTTTTATTATTATTATTATTATTATTATTATTATTATTATTATAATTATGTTGAATTAATTAATACAAAACATATTAATTCCAAATTCCAATCTATACTAATATCATAAAGCTGAAGAGTTTGTTTGTTTGTTTGTTTGAACGCGCTAATCTCAGGAATTATTGGTTCGAATTGAAAAATTATTTTTGTGTTGAATAGACCATTTATCGAGGAAGGCTTTAGGCTATATAACATCACGATGCAACTATTAGGAGCGAAGAAATAATGGAAAATGTGAAAAAAACGGGGAAAATTATTCATCCTTGAGGGCTTCCTATGCGTGCGCTGCGAAAACGGTTCAAGATACCAAAAATATATGTATGAAAGAATTATATGGCAGAACAACGTTTGCCGGATCAGCTAGTATTTTATAAATTTTAAGTCACGTTTAGAGATGAAAATGCCCGAAAGTTTCGGAAAGTTTCCGGGAATCTTCCCTTTATTCCCGGGAAAATTGGGGAATATTCCCTGAAAGTGTCCAAAATTCCCAAATCTCATCAATTTTGTCAATCATAATTTTCTCGATTCGTGCTTTCTTAAGGTTGTTTTTAAGGTGTAATTTATACTTAGTACTAATAAACCTCGGTAATATATTACAT
This sequence comes from Automeris io, assembly GCA_036320925.1. Classification (NCBI taxonomy): domain Eukaryota; kingdom Metazoa; phylum Arthropoda; class Insecta; order Lepidoptera; family Saturniidae; genus Automeris; species Automeris io. The sequence goes on along the minus strand of JAUDJH010000031.1, from coordinate 4,780,558 downwards.
TACAATGAAATTATTATAAACTATGTGATTAAATTTAAAGTTAAAGGGAAACTATGACATTCGTACCTTCCGGCAAGCCGAACCCATGTGTTTTTTTTTATTTCACGTATGAATTTTATAAACAAAGGAAGGGGATATTATTCATGAGTTAAATAAATAATATTTATTTAGTTTTAACCTATGTTCAAAAATCTATATACATATGTATATAAAATCACTTGTCCTAACATTCATGACATAACATTCATGTATATATCATCGTTAAGCTCAAACGACAACAGCCAGAAACATGAAATTTGGAAATTGGTTTTTACTACTAATTGGTATGATGTAGGTATCCACAAAACGCAGAGTTTTTGTGATTCCATCGTTATGAGGGTGTTGAAACTATGGTTGGAAAAATGTTTGAAAAATCTGCCAATTTTGAAGTAAGCACTATCAAAACCAGTATTTCGACTATTGGTTGGAAATTAGAAAAAAAAAATGTTTCGACCTTATTGGAAAATCAATCCCTAAGAAGATAAAATAAGGGTGAAAAGTTTGTTTGTTTGTTTAAAATCCGTCAATTTAAGTAAGCCCTATAAAAATTGATATTTAGTTTTTTAGTTAGAAATAAAAGAATATGTGTTTCGTCGTTTTTGAAAAACATATGGCGAAGTGAGTAAATTATTTCTTCCCGAGGAACGCCGGGACACACAGCTAGTGTGTAATGTTTTTTATGTATGTACACGAACTACTCCAGATTTGTGTATTTTTTAATGATATTTATTATATTTATAATTTTTATAATATTTTATAGTATAAATAAATCCGGAGTAGAAGTTTTTAGATCCACTGCAGGTGACAATCTCCTAATGGCGGTGTTTCAGGTAGTTCTTTAAATGTTTGACTGGCGTTTAGCGATTATTTACCAGAGCTATATTCACTCTCTGCTATAATAATATTTTCTGTATCTTTTTACATAATGTATATGTAGGTACAAAAATATAATTACACTGCATTACTTTTTAGAAGTCGTTATTTGAAAAGGAAAAGAGAGCCTTTATAGAACCAATTCCTTGTCTGTCTGTCTGACACTTTTTCTCAAAAACGCCCAGAGGTATTAAGCTGAAATTAAAATCAAATACTGATATTAGCAATTCCTTGTACCTCTAATTTTACTTTTAAGATAATATTAACAAAACATGTGCCCTTTTATGTCGCATATTTTACAGTTTATGATGTTTTCACAAAGGAATCATATTTTAAAGGATATTTTCTGTTCATCTAGAATCATGAAGATCTTAAAAGAAAAGTACACAAAAATAAAATAAATTCATTCTTTAATTAATTATTAAGACTCGCATCTGTGCGGCATTTTTGAGCGGTGACATAAAAGTGTCAGCGGGAACGTCTTGCTGCGCTCTCACTCACACGCTCACAATCTGTATAATGCCGTCGCATGCGTTGTTTGCCTCCGCGCAACTTGTCGCTTTGCCGGTCCACAGTTGGTAAACATATCGCAGAATACGAATAGAATCCGTCAAAAATATTTTGTAGTATAGCGGTGGTGGCCTAGTTGATAAGGGACCGGTTTCTATGCGCTAGAATGGTCGTAGGCTCGAATCCCGGTACGTACTTCTGGTTTTTTTCAGATTAAATACGGAATTAGGCATTACATGTTTACCGGCGAATAAAAACAACGTGAGTCAACCTACATGGCATCTGATAGAAATATCATGTGTAAGTGCCTTGAGAACGGCGATCAGCTGTAGTTCTGGCCACGTTAGGCACAACATATAAGCGCTAAGTGGATAAAACTACTTTTTTTATCCCGAGGAAAATCCTGCATAGGACCATCAGGGACGCCGTGAGGGCAGCGACCCCGGTGTGTCAGACTCCTACTGACTAAAAACCCCCGGGGTGTCCCTCTGATTGCTCCACCCGGGCCTGGGAAGCCAAATTCGTCCAGACGTCCAGGGTACAGAAAGCCTTGTTGAGGCTACCTCTCTGTGAGGGGTAGGAGTAAAGCCCACCCCTCCAAAACCTGTCTCTCAGGCGGCGCGCCGAACACCGTGCACCGTCTCGGATAAAACTACTACTGTATCTCTGGTTACCCCGGATTATAGTGTGACGATATATTAGTATTTATCATGATTTTTTTTATTGTTCAACAATAAAAATATTTTAAATAATAATATACAAACATCTATTTTGAAATATTTTGTGGTTTATTACGTCACAAATCATTTTGAAAAGTTTGACCTCTTCATACACACACAATTTATACACTACACTCGTGTAACTTTCCTATATAATAAAGACACCATCCTTAAATAAGTATAAATAAAAAGTTTTTTGATTATTTCAAAATAGTTATGACTTCATCCGGAATGAAATAGCAAAGGTAATTTATTTTTTATATTTAAATTTTAAGTAAGAAAATAAACTGCAATATAAAAGTCTCGTTTTGATATCATATGTAACCATGTTTACAATCGACCCACAGGCCATTATTTTATTTCGGAAAGAAACTTTAAGAAATAAACGTATATTTCTGTTTACACGTTCCATGGGAATATTCCCGGGAATTAACGGAATGTTCTCGGGAATTTTGGGCACTTTGGGAAAATTCCCGGGCATTTTCATCACTAGTCACGTTAACGCCTGCACTAGTCCTGTTACTATACCGCTGGCGTCAGCGCCCCCCATTACAAAACATACAGACGAGGTGTGTATTTATGTGTACAAAAGGGTGAGTAAGGCTGTGTTGAGTGTAGATAATATATGTAAGCATTCAAAAGATCTTCAGTTTATGAATAATCAAGCTGTATCTGGTAATCTATAACTTAGATTTTAACTTTGTAAAGGGAAAGGGGATAGATGTTTAAATTTATTGTAGAACTAGCTTTTGCCCGCGACTTCGCTCGCATTAAAAAGTATTATAATTAATTAGATATACTTTTTGTGGCTTTACTTTTGTTTAGCGTGTGTAAAAAATTAGGGCCTAATCTGTCATTAGGCGCTAAAACTATCAAGCTATTATATTATAGTCGTAAATCTGAGAAGATTTATACAAACATTCATCCCCTATTTTATCCCCTTGGGGGTGGAATTCATCAAAATCCTTTCTTAGCGGATGCCTACGTCATAACATCTACCTGCATGCCAAATTTCAGCCCGATCCGTCCAGTGGTTTGGGCTGTGCGTTGATAGATCACTATGTCAGCCAGTCAGTCACCTTTGAGTTATATATATTTAGATCTAGCGCTTAAAAGCTAAAAAGGCCTAGAAGCGAGTGAGGTTCGGTAAGGTTCGGTTTCCAGACAGTCAGACCTTGATGTTTATTTAGAAGATCCAAATCCGAAGAAAGAGTGCCATGCTTAAAATAGTTTGGAGTACAAAAACATTTTACGAAGTCCAGATGGCGTATCTTCCTATACTAAAGAATTATGTATATACAACGTTACTGGTAACTACCGCAAAACCTCTTAAGGCTGAGTTTGGTACATCAAGACTGCTCGTACTACAACATTGGAAAATAGAGTGAGTGCTCTTGAGAAGAAAATTTTCGACAAGTCGCCTGCAGATCATTCTAATGACGAGAATATAATTATTAATCTTCAAACGCAGCTAAATGACCGCGAACAGGAGTTACTTAGGAATGACATCGAGATCACTGGAATCCCAGAAAAGAGAGATGAGTCTACGATGCATATTATTAGCACGGTAGCTAATAATTTGGGGCTTAAGTTTGACTCAGCGGATACTGTGATGGCGGAGCGGGTCGGCATGTTGAGGCGTAATCGTCCTGGTGGAGAGACATCATTTGATTCACAAAGACCTCGGAGCATAGTGGTAAGGTTTATTCGCCGAACACAACGTGATGTCTTCTTGCACGCAGCAAGAGTGCGGCGCAATCTCACTACTTCTGAATCGGGCATCGGGGAACTCGGAATACGTGTCTATGTAAATGAGCGCCTTACTAAAATAAACAGGCAATTGCTCGCTAGAGCGCGGGAGAACGCGCGTAGGCTCAATTGGAAATACGTTTGGACAAAGGATGGTCAGTTGTTTAGTAGACAAGATCATGCTGAAAGAGTTCATCGTATACGTACAGATTTAGATATTAAGACAATTTTTGGCGCCAATTAAATTGGTCATTGTTCACGGTGTTCTTTGTTTTATCTATATACAATTTTAATCTGTCTTTTGTTAATTGTATAAATTATTTTCCAGTTGCCCTGTGTTGTGATGCACTGCTGATCTGTTTTTTTTTAAATATTGGTATTATATAAGTATTCTATAAAAACATTTTATTTATATTAGATTATTTAACTTTTTTTTGCGCTCTATACACTTTACCTATTTTTATTTATTGATATGTAGGATTTTACCCCGGGATACAAAAAAAAGTATTCGTTCATGGGTCAAATTGTCGCATTTCATAGAGATAGTATAATATATAAGAAACGTCCGTAAGCTTAGTTCGTCAATCAGTTTCGTTATCTCGTTATAGTTTGTCTTTGTAAATTTGGAGAGTAAGGCAAATCCCACGGATTGCTTCTAGATGATAAATATCCCACGAACCATCACAACCTAAGCATTTTGCGCAGCTTCTGGTAGTCGACTGTACTCCATCGACCTCGTGAAGGCCTATAATTTTATCTTGCTTTAAGTTATAAAATAATTTTGCCATCAAACTCATGGCGTCAATGACAACTGAGCATTTCTTTACTATTCCACTCATGCCATCAACTTTAGTTTTCAGAATCAAGAAAAGAAGAGATAGAGTTAAGTCTATCATTTATTTTAAATGTTAGTCGTATTCCATATTTATTTAATGCTCTTGGACTTCAGAGACACATAATACTTTAGAGTAACCAGTAAGCATACGGACTGTTATAATATAGATTTAAGCCAAACATTTTCCACCTTTGGTCAAATCTATCTATGTCCGGTTTAAATAAATTTGAAGTGATTCTGTGCTTTTAGCAACACAACTAGCATTTTCGTCATAATGTTGTCACACGATTAATATTTTTTTTTTCTTTGATATTTTCCTGTGTCGATCGATTTCGCTTAATTTAATTTTTTTTCTACATTCTAATACATCGGATTTTAATTTTCTTTTCTTTGGCGCATCCGACGAAAGAGTAGAAAATAGCGTAGTGCCATCTAGTGACATTTGTCGAAATAAATCACTTTAATAACACTCTTTACATTATTTGATATAATGGCGCTAGTAGTCAATAAGTAATTTTGAATTAATATCAGTAGGAGATTAAAAGAAAATTACATTAAAAATCATATATTATCGAGTTAAATTCTTAAAATTGACCACGATATTCACAACATACCATAATACAAATTATTACAACTTTCTTTTGGCTTGTCATCTAGTGAGAGAAATTGAAAAAATTATTGTCTATGCTTGGTCGTAGTGTTAACTAATTCCGAGAGATGGCGTTGAAACATAATTATTAATGTAAACAATATTTCAGAACAAAACAGCTTGAGGGCACAATTATATTATTATTAACATAGAAAGAAATAAGAAACAGTAATTTTTTTAAATATTTATTTAAACCATAACATAAGTTCTAGGTAATAGAAAAAAAATGTAAATAACCAATTAACTTAAGTCACAGACACTTAGGTTGAGATTTATAGGAACTGCTTTGATTTTGCTTAACATTTCTTTAGAAAAAAAACTTCTCTTACTTCTGCTTTTCTACTCTTACTTTATAAACATAAACCTAAGTTTTAGAGCCATCTGATTTCACTTAACAAACTTAAATTTACAAATTAACTACTATAACACCAGTTATTTGAGTATCTAGTATATATTAAAGAACCGGTCAAGTGTGAGTGCGACGCGCACACCATGGGTTCCGTACAAAATCAGGCACAGGTTTAAAATCACAAAAAACATTACAAGCACAATTTAAAAGATAGGAATCAAATTTTGTTTTTATTTTAACATGCTGTTGGTGCTGGTTGGAGTTTGGTAACGAATCAGTGTAGACGAGAAGAGAAATCCTATATATCTGTGGAAACAGAGTTTGTGATGTGGAAGAATTTCCCAGGTAGACGTAATGGCTCACAGTAAACCAATTCGGCTGAATATAATTGAATGTTATTTTTGGTAACCCCGTTGAAATCCATCATGGACCAAAGGCAGCCCTGAAGTGATCGCCCCGGTGTGTCAAATTTCTGACTAAAATCACCGCAGCCGAAGAGTTGGGAGGCTTTACCCTAGTTTCCCTGCACGTAACTCCTGGGTGGTGCTAAACGAGCAGCAGCGAGGTGGTACGGCGTCGCTGCCCGTCTGGATCGCGACCACGGTACATGAGTGTAAAGCCCGTCATAGTGACTAGTTTCGGCTTGTCGCGTTTCGAGATCAGCTTGTGTATATCCAGTAGCTCATATACCTAGAGATCTTCAGTCGTGGTATATGTGGGCCGACATGACGATGTAGACTATCAATGGATTTCATCCTTTGATAGTCGCTTTCGTTTTTTGACTACACTGTACTTACCATTAGGTACTCTGTAGTCATTATGTCGAACCAGTGTAAAACAAAAACCGCAGTGATCCTCTCATCACAAGGTGCGCCGGGATACGGGAAAAGCAAAACGCGGCACCGGCGTACAATACACTTTGTAGGTACACAATACATGTCTATTTTACCTTTATTTTAATGTGTTTGCGTTCACTACGCTTTAAAAATGCCTTCGTTAATTGCGTTCCCTTGTCAACAATTTCAGCGTAAGATCTTTTTAGCAATAAAGCAATAGTCATTGTTTCACGGTGACCAATTGTTATATAAACAATTGCTATGTAGTTTGCCGCCAACATACCTGCGTTCAGACCGGCTCACTTAGACCCAAAGCCTGTGAGAAGAGAATCTTTTCAAGACAGTACGTTCCGGGGTAGCAACGAGTCCACACTAAACTAAAATTTCCATCGAATGAGACATTAATTATTTTATTTTTATACCACTGAGGGCGGCCAACACATTACACAACTATAACAGACATACATTAACGTGCTTCGCCGTTTGAAGCCACCATATTATCTAACAGATACTTAATACAAAGATTTAGAAAATAAAAAAACTAGAGCAAGAAAAATGAAAAAATTACGCTCACATTTATTACATGTTTCACAATCACCTGACAACTTTATTTTTAAAGACATGTAAACTGTCAGCAAACACATCGATAGTGGTCTCCAATTCATTAATACCACAGGACAATCTACAAATTGGCGAATGTCAGCCCATGGTAACAATAAATAATTTTAAATATAGTTTATCTTTATTTTGATGATAAAAAAACTTCTAGAGCTGATTAAAATTACATGTAAGTTATCAAAAATAATGACATTTCGGAATAATATGTGCAATCATAATAATTTGTTCGATTTCGGAGTTTCGGCTAAAGCTTCGGCCCATTTTAGCCGAAACCAAAACCGTAGCTTCAGTGGGACACTAAAGTTATTAACCAGCTGTGCCCGCGATTTTGTTCTTGTAGAATTAGTGCTTCTGTTATAATTATTATTATTTCAAGCTGGTAACTTTGTATAAATGATAATATATGTATATTCATTGATTGTTTATTATATAAATTTAAAAACACAGCCATCAGTTACGATTTAATTAAAAGTATAAAATTATATATATTTCAACCAAATCACCTGAACAATTATTTTATACCATTTTTACTAATAAAATATCGACGCATTTTTTCAAACTACCACTTCACTTTCACTTTTCTATCCATAATCCCATTGGAATAAAATTAACAATAAACGTTAAAGGTAAATTTCTAAAATACATTAGTGAAAACTGCGTCAAAATCAGTAGAGCTGTTTCTGAGATTAGAGCGCAAAAACACGAACCTACCTAAAATGTATATATATACCTATATATAGAAGCTCTTAAACAATTTTTCGTCTAAATGATATTATATATGTAGATGAGAACCGGATTTATTACATGCATTGATCATTTAGTACTAATTAGGATGGGAAAGGTTCGTCTATGGGTTATTTTTAACAAGATTTTTATAAACTTAGGAATATTATTGCATCGAGACAATATTACAATAGGTCACAAGAATACTGTTGAAATAACCGTTATTTTCACATCGTTACGGTATCCATATCGTTATAAGCGTTATTTTCAAAATCAATACCATTATCAGCCTTCACGGGACTTATCGGCAGATTCTTCAATGTCGTGTCAAGATATTCCACAGAAGACAGAAAGACGGTGCAGTAGGAAAAGCAGAACCATAGTAGAATGAAGAAGAAGATTAGCTTTAAGGATATATCTGCTACGTAGCGTCTGAAACAGATTTTTAAAATGAAATATAAATTTTGGAAATTTAGCACCAGAGCGCTGCAGTGCTGGTTCGACACGCAATCGTTATTTAAAAATTCCAAAGTCCAAATTATTCTACAAACTTAGGTCAAAATGCAGAATGACAAAGTTATATAATTATATGCCGAGATTTATTGATCTCGACATATTTAATGAAAGTATTTACAAATTTAAAAAAGGATGTTATTAGAAAGGATTGTTGCATAGGTTATTTGTTTTTTTTTTATTTCTGTTATAAAATTTTCTATTAGTTTATTTCTTTTTGTGTCACTCGTATTTTTATTTTTCTTATCTTCTGTGCATGTAGTCTACACTTTTAAATATAGTCGCATTTATAATGTATCTTGTTCATGTCTTATTATATCTTATGTGTTAATGTAGACTGTGTAAGTGTACTTATAAATAAATAAATAAAATGAACTTTTAGCCGTGTAAAGCAACTTGTAGTGGCCTTACTCGCAATGATGAATGTCTTGGGTTCGAATTCCGATAGTGACAACCTGCACTATGATAAGCAGGTTAGTTGATCCCGAGTCATGCTTGTGTATATGTATTTGAGTATATATTTGTCTAGTACCCACAGTACAACTGCTAGCTTTGTTTGATCCTCAGTCAACGTGTATAGTTTTTGGTCATATCTGGTTAAATATTTATTATTCTGGCAAGCTTGGCTTTTGGTAAGATTTTTAAAGCTGTTTCGGCAAATTGACTATACCAGCTTTGATAGAGAGTAAAGTGTATTTCACGAACATCAGTGACCGTTAAGAGAAATTGATCTTAAGTTAAAATTTATTTGCACGTTTTTCAAACCCCAAAAAAATGTAGGATATATTTATAGACAAAGCCATAATTACAACCATATACATACATTTTATGTAATCTTCTAGCACGAGGCAAAGTTGATAGATCTTCCTTGCAACAAAACTCTCTAGTACCGAGGATATAGTTCTTCAGATACTCATCAGGGTCCACCGAAGAAAAGTCTGTGAAGAACGTCTCATTATCTTCCTCACTGAGCCTGATTTTTAGAGACTGGAAATTTGTGTTGGTGAAGTACCATTCCTTTGTGGTGTAATACTGTATGACATCCAAGCCTCGGCTAATCCTTTTTTGAAGATTTATCATGCTGAAATAAAAAGTGTAATTTATTACAAGCACGCGTGATGGCGCGGCGGGTGTAAAATAATTCTAATTCATGGGAGTCGAAGCTGCTCGCGTCCGTAGGCTTTACCCTAGTTTCCCTACACGCGACTCCTGGGTGGTGCTAAACGGGCAACGGCGAGGTGGTAGGGCGTCGGTGCCCGTCTGGAACGCGACCACAGTACATGCGTGTAAAGCCCGTCATAGTGACCAGTTTCGGTCTGTCGCGTTTCGGGATCAGCTTGTGTATATCCAGTAGCTCATATACCTAGAGACCTTCAGTCGCGGTATGTGTGGGCCGACATGACGATGTAGACTATCAATGGATTTTCATCCTTTGATGGTCGCTTTCGTTTTTGGACTACACTGTACTTACCATCAGGTACTCTGTAGTCACTATGTCGAGCCCGTGTAAAAAAATCAATGTTGATTCTACTTTGTTTTCTGCTGCAAAAGGAAGGAATGGAATTTGCTTCCTGCGTCTATTTTTCCAGCTTTTTCTTTATGATTCACAAGCGGATGCTTGACCTCAACCACACCTGGCAGAAAGTGAAGATAAGGCCGATGATGGAGCGTGCTGACCCAACAAAAAACCAAATCACTCGTCGTTTAAAGGTTCCCATGTCTTAAGATGGAGTGGAATATGCTTCCAGGGAGCATTTTCCACGATCTTATGACCTAGGAGCCTGTAAGAGAAGAATGAATAGACATTTGTTGGACGAACATGGTCTATCATCGGACATATCTTCACCTTCCAACAGGTGTGATTGAGGTCAAGCGTCGCCTGTAAATCATAAAAGAATATGGAAAAACAGATGCAGAATGTAAATTAAACTCCTTGATGATTTGCAGCAAAGAAAAGGAGCGAATCGCCTCGTGCAAGCAGTTGGAATCAGGGATGTTACGGAGCTTCGACTCCGACTCCGATAAGTTGGAACTTCCGATTGATATTACACTTTCGGTTCCGACTTCGGTTCCGATACTTTTTAATCGGAGGTATTCATCGGAGGTCACCACCACTATTGTAGTCAATTTATTTGATTTCATTTTATATGTAATCAAACAAACAGTGCTACTTAATTTAAAGATCTCATTTTTAAAAATGTAGATAAAAAGGTATGATTAAAATGATTAAATTTAGAACTAAATGTACGTTTTAATTTATTATTAAAAGCTTTTTTTAAATTTTACATTTACATTAAATTAAATTAAATAGAAATAAACACAAAACAACCCTGTAGCAAATTCGATTTAATTTGTGCATTCTTAATGGAAAAATATTAATAAGAAACACAGCAATTTTTATTTTCATTGTCCGTGTATTTGTAAATTTCTCACGTTCAAATTAAAACGGTTCACTGAATAATGTTTTTATTTGTCCCTTAATAAAACTATTTTATTCTGCCGTCACTTGTGACTGACATTGCCTCCGACTCCGATTCCGACTCCGAATCCGATAAATCAAATTTAAAAACTCCGGCTCCGACTTCGGTTCCGATAAAGCTGCCTCCGTTACATCCCTAGTTGGAATGTCTACCATATAAGGATGTAAGCCCGCGCGGCGCGCAGTCATTGTATGGTAGAAGGGGGAGGGGGAATTAATTTCACAACTCAGCCGCACGCTCTCTACACCCCCTTTACGCCGGTTTTCCAAACTGAGTAGCTCACGCGACGGAAGAGCCTGATCAAGAATGAGCCGCCGGGTCAAAGATTACCAAATGGTGTTTGGCAGAGCCGTCCCAAAGGTGTCAGCAATACTCTACACACGACGACGATGTAAAAATATCTTACAAAAATACCAATTTTTTCACATTTTAGAAGCTGGTCGGAGTCAATAAGTTGTGTCCATAGATGGGTAAAATGTAATCAGAATAAAGAAAATGATTAACGATTGCATTTTACGTTTTTTATCCATTAATACGACTGCATTTTGCTCATCTATGTTTTAAACACTACAGAATCCCAGATTGTATACACATTTATGATTTCTTAATGTTTTAAATGGATTTAATTATGATTACAGAGTAAGAAAATTAAAATCACGACTACATTTTGTAATCGTGGATCATTAATCAGATTACATTTTGCCTATCTCTGGTTGTATTCTTGATTTTTTTTAATTATGTTTTCCCTTTCTCTACAGATCATTGCAAACTTTTGAGTGATGTCGTGATTTGAAATTACAAAGCTTAAAAAATCGACCCATCGTATTGAACAGTTTATTCAGAGCTCCTCCCATTGTACAAACGGTAGAAAACACAGAAATCCACTCCGATGCAGCCTTGAGTTTCTTTCGACATTTCTTCTCAAGGCAGTCACTTCCGAAACGCTAGTAGATCAGCGTTAAGTTCTTTCCTTGGCGCGCACCCGCAGGAGTGCCTTTGCATTGTCTCCAAACCAAACTCGCTGGCTGAGCACTTTCAGAGCTCGTTTCTCTCGCCCGGAGAAGTTGTAAAAGCCTTTCTTGGCCATTAGCAAAATGAAAAAAAACACTCAGAGGAACGCAACGTCTCTTTTGAATACTTACAAAGTTTTCCTTCCAAATAAATAGAGAAGACCATCGACCAAATAAGCTGGAAGTACGTGAACGAAAAAGGAGTGTATTTGATGGGCAATTTTGTAGGATTTAATTGAACCTCCCGGGTACCACAGCGCCACGGAATAGGGATAAACGTCTATCCATTTTTCTCCTGCGAACAAATCACGATGATTATGCAATTCGGAGTAAATTTAATCGAGAATGAAGTCGATATTAAGTGTTAATTACTAAAGATGTATTTTAATAATCTATAATTAATCATCCTCAATATCTAAATATAATTGATAATCTCTCGGCTATAATTAATAATCCGGTAATGTAGTTATTAAAGAACAGTTTCTATAAACTGTCATTCATTAATATAAACCAGAAGTTGCCAAATGTTCTTCTCGTAGAACACTTTCATAATGTTATAAGTTTTCGTGTAACCCCTGCTGCTACATTTTTACTATAATTCCAAATATCGTCAAAAAAACGAAAGTTAAAAAAAATTATAGCCAATCTAAATATATATACCCAAGGCGACTGACTGACAGTGATCTATCAACGCATAGCCCAAACCACTGGGCGGATCGGGCTGAAATTTGGCATGCAGGTAGATGTTATGACGTAGGCATCCGCTAAGAAAGGATTTTGATGAATTCCACCGCCAAGGGGATAAAATAGGGGATGAAAGTTTGTATGAAACTCTGTCAATTTTAAACCGATCGGACTGAGACTTTGCATGCTTAAGGCTAATATGACGTAGGGATCCCCAAAGAAAGGATTTAAACTTGCCTACCTAACTGATTAATAATAATACTTCTTAACACGAGCGAAGCCGCGGGCAAAAGCTAGTATATCAGAAAATTCAAAGCTTGAAACTTCAAAATTATTCTTTTAATGTACCATTTTCATCTAAATACATATAAACTGTTAAAAATCATCGAAAAACTTTGTTGACTCGTTGGGATTCCACCTGGACCAAATTTGGAACCACTTATATAGACTATAATATTAATATATCATCACGCTATATCTCTTATGGTCTAAGCAGAGATACATTAGAGGGTGTGTCCACTTTGCGTTATGTCGTGCCCAACGTGACCAGTGGCGCAGCTGATCGCCGTTCTCACAGCACTAGTACACATGACATTTCTATTAAATGCCGTGCGGGTTTTCTTACGATGTTTTCCATCACAGGTGAGTACGTGGTGCCTAAATCCGTGAGTAATCAGGAAAAACCTAGAGGTACATGCCGGGATTCGGACCTACGATCATTCGACCATACTTTTTTTTGTTAACCCGGTGAAAATCCCTTCGGACCTTCAGGGGAGTTGTGCTAGTGGGAGGGGGTCGTAAATTACCCCCTCACTACCTCTTAATGGGGCGGCGTGGGCATACAGACACCGCCCATTTGACCATATTACATTCAGTTGCCGTAACTTTTTATAGCGCTTGTGATTAAATTCGTCGAGTAATTAACAGATACATTAAGTTTTCAACAGCAGTGTTATGCTTTGAGTTTTTACAATTTATTATATTATCTGTTGTTGTATTATGAACAATATTGTTAATTACAATGAAATGTTTGTCTTACCTAATTTAATTATTTGATTCCAGGATATTTTTATAATTTTCGATAGAGTGAGATTGTAAACCTGAGTTTCTTTTGGTCTGAAATTGAAAAAAAAAAATGTCGGTGAATTGTCTAATGTAATGAAAAGCTCGTATGAACTGTAGATCGATAGATGGCGCTACAACAAGACGAAACAAAACTTGTTCTTCAAAGTTTTTATTTTTGGTAAAGTACGAACGATTGGTAGTAGATGGCGCAAAAGTTCTACCTAAACTCGGGCTTTAGGTTTTTGACGCAAGGGGCGAACGTATATACGAATATGCAAAAATCAACAAGAGAATTCGAAACATTTTTATTATCCTACATCGCGCAAGCGAAGTTTTTCGGTAAGGCGTTATATATATAGAAACTCTCAAATTTTTATTCGTTTAGTTGCCCACGCGACGAGTTAGAGGATCCGGATGATCCAGTAATCGCTCTAAGTTCGATCTTTCGTTCAAACAGTACAGTTACACACACCACACGCTCAACGATGAAGGGGGAATTGGAGGGGAATAGTAGTAGGATAGTGTTTTCAGTCAAACAGAGTTGCTAAACCGGCGCGTATTCGCTCCCCACACGCTCAACGATGAAGGAGGGGAAATAGATAGAACAGAGTTGCTTAAACCGCGGTGCGTATTCGCTCCGAGGCGGGGGGGGCAGTTCCATTCCGACGCAGCCTTGAGTTTTTCTTTCGGCGTTTCGTTTCAAGGTAGTCGCTACTTCTAAACGCTACTAGGATATCACGTGGGTTCTTTTCATGGCTGGGCCGCCCAAGTCGAGGTCGTACCCATATAGGGGAGGAGGGGGAAGGGAGGCCCCCCTTGTGTTACCACCTAACCCATAAATTGGCTGGCTGTGAGTATCTTCTGTGTTCGCCCACGTCCTTGCGTTGCCACCCAACTCATAAATTCACTGGCTTGGAGCAAAAAAACCACCTTCTGTACTCTATCTAGCCCTCCAAGCCCGGTTGAATTATTAAGGCCTGTGACGGCCTGTCTGCAAATTGTTCGTTTAAAAAAAATGTAATGATGCTCTGTCTTTGTTTTTATTAGTGCATCTATTGTAGCGGAAATAAATAAATAAATATTGTGGCTTACTTGGCTAGAGCAATGACATAAGCGATAAGTATGCAGCTGTTTGCGACGATATCCACAGAAATTGCATCCGCCGTGTACGTTGGCTCGCAATGCATCGACCTGATGACACCTGAAGAAATAACATTGTTGACACAGTTCACAGGCAGGTTCGGGTCTTCAAGGCGGGGCTAGTATAACCTGGGCAACAAATTCCATGTGCGACAGACGAAAACATCACCCATCGTACCCAGCTAATAATATATCTAAAAAAGTGGGCCAAGCTCACCATAAAAACTTTAACTGATAATCACTGTTTCTGGTTTTGACGCTTTAGAAGTTAACTCAAAAGTGTCATGAGATATCGTTGACGGACTTGAGGGAGTATGCTGCCCGGATGACAGAGAGATGTTGGAGGGGTAGGCTCTTTTCTCACACCCCTTCCAGAGTGGTAACCTCAACAAGGCTTTTTGCTCTACTACTACTGGGCGTCTAGATGAATTTGGTTTCCCAAAAAATTTAAGCACAAAGAATGGTAGGGCGACTCCCCCAACTGGGTCGTGAGCACAGTACACAAGTGTAAAGACCGTCATGGTGACTCGCTTTAGCATGTCGCGTTTCGGGATCAGCTTGTGTATATCCAGTAGCTCATATACCTAGAGACCTTCAGTCGCGGTGTATGTGGGCCGACATGACGATGTAGTCTATCGATGGATTTTTATCCTTTGATAGTCGCTTTCGTTTTTGGACTACACTATAGTTACTTTGTCAAGCCACTATGTAAACAGACTGAAAAGACCAAGTCTTTAGTGTTGACATTTTAAAAATTAACTCAGATCTCATTATTACATCAAAACTAATTCAGCCGTTATGACGTAAAACGGAACATATTAACATCACACTTTCAAATCTATGTTAGGACTTGGTGGGCAAAATGTAATCAGATTAATAAAAATGATTACGATTACATTTTGCGTTTTTTACCATTAATATGACTGCATTTTGCTCATCTATGTTTTAAACACTACATAATCCCAGATTACATACACATTTATGATTTCTAAATGTTTTAAATGGATATAATCATGATTACAGAGCAAGAAAATTAAAATCATGACTACAATTTGCAATCGTTAATCATTAATCAGATTACATTTTGTCCATCTCTGTATTTGGATTATGTAGGTCAATGAGCCTTTTTTTGGATATTTTGTTTTTGACTCGATAGAAATTCGTATGGGCATTCAGGGCTGGCGCGCCGTGAGGGCATCTACCCGCTATTTCGGACTCTTACCCACAAAAACCACCGGGGTGTTCCTATCCATCTGTCAGGGCCAAGGGTACGGCCACTTCTGGTCTTCTGCAGGTCTCACCTACTGTTATACTATCGTCTCTAATCGAATATCATTGGGGTGGTGTACAGGACACACACACCGCTCTCGTCTGGATATGTTAGACGGCACACTTCCGCAAATGCAACGTCCACTATAGAGAAAGGCCCTCCTCTTGCCTCACATTCTACGTGACGGATGGGATTTTCAGGGTTAGAGATAGCCTTCCCTTTCCACCGCGTCTTTCACACTCATATCCTCGCAATAATAGAGAACTGCCTGCCATGCTTTGTTGCAGCCGATCACCGCGCGAGGGATGCCGGCAGCGACAGACCACCACACTCCACCCTGTCTTCTTGAATACCTACCTTTGCCACCTCCAATGAGCAGGCCGGTGGCCCCGTTCAGGTTGTCAACCCAACCAGGAAATGGCTCCTTCCAGGCTGCAATTACTGCAAATCAAATTGTATTATTCATAATATTATAATGTTTGTTACAATATTAGAGTTTTTTTTTTACACTTGCTCGACTAAGTGACTCAGAGTACCTGATGGTAAGTACAGTGTAGTCCAACAACGAAAGCGACTATCAAAGGATGAAAATCCATTGATAGTCTACATCGTCATGTCGGCTCACATAAACCGCGACTGAAGTTCTCTAGGTATATGAGCTACTGGATATACACAAGCTGATCCCGAAACGCGACAAGCCGAAACTGGTCACTATGGCGGGCTTTACACCCATGTACTGTGGTCGCGATCCAGACGGGCACCGACGCCCTACCACCTCGCTGCTGCTCGTTTAGCACCACCCAGGAGTCACGTGTAGGGAAACTAGGGTAAAGCCCACGGACTTAGGGTAAAGTGACTACGTTGCATCTGATAGAAAGTGTGGTGTGGTCCGAAGAGGGCAACGACAGGTAAAATGGAATAATGCAGTGACAGTCGCCTAAGTGTCGGCCAACAGATACCGCAACGGAAACAGGCCTAAGCGAGTCACTATGATAGTCTTTACAATTGTGTACTGTGCTTCCAGCACAGTTGGGCTATCGCGCTATAACCATATCGACGGCTGAAAGGCTATTTGGTTCAGGTGACATTTTTTGGTGATGTAGTTATATATACTTTTATAGAATCGGTAAAAAAACGCTGATTCCGAATATACAGGTGATTTTATAGACGAGGGTGATATTTCAGAATATAATAATTTGTACCTTCTTATAACTAATAAAAATGTAAATAACAATATTCCCTAACAGATCATAAAGAAACATTGATGAACAAATGAGAATTGATCCGTTAAAAGTTTGGACGCCGCAGCGCGTGTGGCGCACGATTGAATGGCATGTAGGTGAAATTTCTTTTATGTGATTTTATGTAAACAGGTAATTGCCTCGTTACCCTTTCGTACTTTATCCTGGCTTAGGAGAGACGCAATACCTACTTAATAATTAATTGTTATTTATTCTATCATGTGTGTCATTGCCCCTAAATATGGTGACTATAAATTATTTTGTTTTAATGGAAATATTAAGATATCACTATTCCAATATATTTGTAATTAGAATCGAATGCTGAATCTTGAATATCTCCCTCGTCTATAAAATCAGCCTGTATATATATATATATTACTATATCACCAAAGAATGTCGCTTAAACCAAATATCCTTTCACCCCTCGATATAACATACACACATGATATTTCTAGAAGATGGCATGTGGGTTTCTTTACGATGTTTTCCAGTGGACATGTGATACCTGATACCTAACTGAGGACTTAATCTAAAAAGTCTAGAAGTACGGGGAGATTGTCTAAATTCGTCAGTATTTAGTGATTTTGATTATGACAGCATATATATTGAAATTAATCTGTTAAGTAGCATTCTATTCATTAAAGTTATGTAACGCAAAGTAGGTCTCTAAGTTCCGCTTTCATAACCTTTACATTTGTCTAGACCAGGGGTCGGCGACCTTTTGAGTCGTAGGAGCCAAAAATTACAATTTACAAAATTTTAAAGTTTTATAAATAACGCAAAAAAAAATCTTGCAATTAATAAATAGTAATTGCATTAATAAAGTTTTTTGATAAAAAAAAAACGAATATATTTATTCATGGATTCAGAACGATTTTTAAATGTTTTTTTTTTATTTTTAAAATATATATAATATTATATTTGACTATAGAACTAAAGAGCCGTAGCTAGACATTCCAAGAGCCGCAGGTTGACGACCCCTGATCTAGACAACTTGTGTATACAGAAAGATTTTATTTTTATAGACGAGTGAGAAATTTATGAGGATGTTCAATATTCGACTCTAAGTTTGCTTTTGTATACTGACACGGGGTAGTTACCACATCACATCTGATGGTAAGTAGTGGCGTGCATTCCATAGAAGCTTAAAAATGCATTATCGTGTTAAACATGGGCATTTAATAAACAAATCGACTTAAAATTACACTAATATGAATTTTGAGACTCAGATTTTTTTTACACTGGCTCGACATAGTGACTACAGAGTACCTGATGGTAAGTACAGTGTAGTCCAACAACGAAAGCGACTATCAAGGGATGAAAATCCATTGACAGTCTACATCGTCATGTCGGCCCGCATATACCGCGACTGAAGGTCTCTAGGTATATGAGCTACTGGATATACACAAGCTGATCCCGAAACGCGACAAGCCGAAACTGGTCACTATGACGGGCTTTACACCCGTGTACTGTGGTCGCGATCCATACGGGCACTGACGCCCTACCACCTCGCAAATTTTTTTTTTTGGTAATTTGATAATTAGCAATATTTAAGTTAATAAATCTCTAAGAATAACATGTTAATGATTTTTATGTGATGCACCACACTGATGGTAAGTAAAGTGCAGTCCGAAACTAACAACAACTTTCAACAGTATAAAAGTCCTATCGATAGTCGCGGGTCCTGCCGGCCTGCACAAATATCTCTCCACGCTACGCTTAAAGGATCCAAGATCATTGGACGAAGGGAACACGCTCGCCAGAAGACCTTTACACAGTCTAACGACTCGGCTGCAGTAAGAGCTAGAGAACTTCTCAATCCTGGCCGGGATGTGAGATACCGTATAGCTGTGACTAATTCCAAATATGTAAAAAAAGTAATATTTTAATATTTCCTTAAAAACAAAGTGAATATATTATTATGTCACTCCGACGCAGCCTTGAGTTTCTTTCGGCGTTTCTTCTCAAGGTAGTCGCTTCCGAAACGCTGGTAGATCACCGTTAGGTTCGTTTTTCAACTGGCCGGCCGCCCAAGTCGAGGTCCGTACCCACAGGGGTGCCATTGCGTAGCCGCCCAACCCATAAATTTCGCTGGCTGAGCGCCCTCTGCGTTCGCCCACCAAGCCCGGTTTTGTTGTGAAGGTCTTTCCCAGGCCACCAACGTAGGACACGCCGAAAAAAAAAAAAAAAAAAAATTATTGTGTTTATATACATAAAAATCAGTAAAAACACTTGCCCTGTTGTACAGAGTACAAAGTTTTTATAACTTTAATAAGGCTAATTCTATAAACGAGGGAATTATAAAGAGGATTCAGCATTCGCTTATAATTCCAAACATGTATACACAGTGATATCTTAATATTAATTTTTGAAGAAAATAAGCTATAATTAACATATTTATGGACAATTACACACAAGAAAGAAATAATAAAAATTAATTATTTAGTTGTATGACCGGTGGTCGTGGGTGTGGTGATAGAAAGCACGGATTTTGGTGTTTTACTGTTTATTTGCACTTTAAGGCACACCGAACTGAGACGCACATGCACGTACTCTAGCCTTTAGGCTATATAACATCGCGATGCAACTATTAGGAGCCAAGAAATAATGGAAAATGTAAAATCTATACTAATATTATAAAGCTGAAGAGTTTGTTTGTTTGTTTGTTTGTTTGAACGCGCTAGTCTCAGGAACTACTGGTTCGAATTGAAAAATTCTTTTTGTGTTGAATAGCAAAACTACGTTTGCCGGATCAGCTAGTAAGGTATAAATTACTGTATCCTTAAATATCTTTACTTTTTATAAAATTACCCTGTATATGAAATAAACATACACAAAATTAAAAATTAAATCAAAATAGTAAATTGATTATAAAATTGGTTGAAAAGTACAAGCCTTTGGTTTTGACGTTATTAAAAGTTAACTTTAAATTCTCATAAGATCTTGTTACCAGGTCTTAATTTATGCAAGGTCAAAGATAAAAGGTCAGAGAGCGAACATCTTCTCTGGCTATTCGGCGGCCAAGGCACCGTCGCCGGAGGGACGCGTTCGCCCAGAGCGAGGGCGACATCCCCCGGTGACAATAGCCGGGCAGTAGACTTCAGGGAGTCTGCTGCCCGGATGAGAGGGTGGGGGTGTGCAGTGTCCGGCGCGCCGCCTGTGAGATAGGTATTGGAAGGGTGGGCTCTTTACCCCTACCCCTCCCAGAGAGGCAGCCTCGACAAGGCATTTCACTCTCCGGGCGTCTGGATGAATTTGGTTTCCCAGGCTCGGGTGGGGCAATTAGAGGGACACCCCGGGGGTTTTTAGTCAGTAGGAGACTGACACACCGGGGTCGCTGCCCTCACAGCGACCCTGACGGTGCTATGCAGGATTTTCCAACGAGAAATAAAAAAAAAAAAACTTTACCTAGTCACAAATTAATAGCTAAAGTTACCTTCCTATAAGGTACAAATTACTGTATCCTTAAATAGGTTTCTCTTTTATAAAGACAATCTGTATATGAAATAAACACGCACAAAATAAAATAAAAATAGCAAAACAATTATAAATTTGTCTGAAAAGCACAAGCCTTTAGTTTGACGTTTTAAAACTAAACTCTAAATTCTCATAAGATCTCGTTACCACGTCTTAATTTATGCAAGGTCAAAGATAGTCTTCCTAAATGTTTCGCTTCTTATCCTGGTTCGTATTAATATTATAAATGCGAAAGTTTGTGAATATGTTTGTTACTCTTTCACGATAAAACTACTGGACGGGTTTGCATGAAACTGCCACAGTAATATAGATTATACATCGGAACAACATATAGGCTACAATTTGTAATGATTTTATGTAATTTTGGTCGTAATATAACGATACGTACATGTCAATTAAGTCGGAAATTATCTGGCCTCTGAGAGCTATCTTGGCGTACACTGCCTAAACCATTGGAGTTACACAAAGGTGATGTACCGCAGGATTGTTTGTCTTGAATAGTTCTAAATAAAAGTCAGCGACAGCATATATCTACCTTTTATGTGGAAGCTACTATGACCAAAATTGTATATTATAATACAGAAGATATTCACTAGAAATAGTTTATATGGCAGAACAACGTTTGCCGGGTCAGCTAAAGCGTTATATACGAGTATTTAGATTTTTACAAAGTTGTTAAGCACAACGTTTCTTTCACAATTGTGTTGGAAGAACTTTTTATTAGATGAATCCATATAATTGCGAAAAAACGTATAAGGAGTAGCGAGTTCACTTTAGAGAATAGTGCTAGCTAGCCTCACCACGAAAATTGTTAACAAACCGGGACATCATTATCCTACTATATTCTTTCTTTCGTTTTTTTCCTTGGATACAATCTTTCCACTGTTAAATCACCTGTGTAATCATAGTCATGGCTTTACAGTAGCTCATATTCAAACAAGAACTAAGAATTTATCTAAATCTTACTTTTACAAAGTAGTTGAGTTGTGAATTGGCCTCTTGGAGAACGTCTTTCTTCAGTCTTGAGATATTGGGTCCTTTAAACGAAGAGTTAAGAGATGTTCAAGCTGACACAATCACTGAGGATTATCGATCAGGATTTCCTTTGATATTGATAGATTGTAGTCGTTTGGACTACTCCTTGCATGCCATCAGGCGTGCCAAGTTAGATAAAAAAACGTGAAGACTTACTGATAGAAGGTCTTGCTATAGCGATAGGAAACTTGCTTCCGTATTCAGCAACCAAGTCCTCCGTGATTGATTTAGTATAGGAATACGTATTTGGCTCCGAAGATATTAACCTGTAATAGTATATCTAAATATATATAACTCAAAGGTGACTGACTGACTTATGGCCGAAATTAATAACCTATCCCATCGCCAATCTTAGGTAGATGTTATGACGTAGGCATCCGCTAAGAAAGGATTTTGATCAATTCCACCCCTAAGAGGATAGAATAGGGGATGAAAGCTTGTATAAGATCACCCAATAGCTTGATAGTTTTAGCGCCTAATGACAGATTAGTTAAGAATATTGTGTACAAAGAAATTTTGTAGGCCCTAAATTTTTACACACGCTAAACAAAAGTAAAGCCGCTAAAACTATACCTAATTAATAGTAATAATTCTTAACGCGAGCGAAGCCGAGGGCAACAGCTAGTATAATAAATAACATACAAGTGTGTGAAGCTATTTACTACAGATAATGTGAACTAAATGTGCAAGCTGTAAGGCGAGCGCCTCATGAAAGTTAAGTCTATGATGGCCAAAATGCACATACGTGTTATACGGCGATATTCATTGCACTTGCGACAAAAAAAATGTATTTTGCTAAGGTAAAATATTCATAGCACCGTCTCGGACGCACAGGGGGGTGTTGGCTAAAGTTTGCTGGAATTATACTGGTTAAAACCCCAAGATAATTAATTTTGCGCATTAACGGGGACTGCGACGTCTGTAAGCAATATTCTACAGCCACACCGCGCCGCACCTTCTGGGCATAATCTCGGGGGAAAACAACGCCTTCCGAAATACTACATGGTGCATTTTGGCAGAACGCGTCACGATGCTCGACCGATCTCTCGAGGGTCGCCAACCGGATATTTAGCAGACACGACTGTAAATATGTTCCCGCGTACTGCTTTAAAACGCAGAGGCAAGGGAGGGGTGGCTCTTTACACCACCTATCCTCATAGCGAGCAGAGACCAGATAAAGGCCACATGCCTAGTAAGGAATTGGATGTGGCCCCACTCGTGCCCCGGTCCTGGTTGGTGGCTGGAGA
This sequence comes from Automeris io, assembly GCA_036320925.1. Taxonomy (NCBI): domain Eukaryota; kingdom Metazoa; phylum Arthropoda; class Insecta; order Lepidoptera; family Saturniidae; genus Automeris; species Automeris io. Next base: position 4,757,496 of record JAUDJH010000031.1, on the reverse strand, counting down.
AACACTTTGGGGCTTTAGTCGGCGAAAGTCCGACACACCGGGGGGCGGCCCTCACCGCTCCTTGATAGTCCATAACGGATTTCCCCGGGGTTACTAAAAAAAGGGAAGGGAAGAATAAAAATGATCAAATTTCAGTTTTAAATACTTAGGCTCCAAATGGTCCAAGGTTTCATCATCCATCCACTTGACGAGTTCCATGATGTGTCGCGGGTTGTGGACGGCTTTGTACAGTTTCTCCTCGAGCACATCTAGCTGGCAGCGACAGTATGCGGTGGATAGATGTACGAAGGCCTGGAAAACATTGGGTAAAGCCCTTAAAAAAATTATGAGGCTACCTGAAAAAGTCTGTCTGAGAGAGCGTCTGTTACGTCATCTAGCGAATAAACATAAAATACATTAACTTGAAGTTGCAGCATCCACTAGAATCAGCAAGGTACCCAATTTTCCATTAATTTATAACAGAGGACATCGTGCTGGGGCTCTGTAGCCGATATGGACGCGTAATCAGACCAAAAAAATCACAAACACGTATATTCTTATAAAAGGTACAATATAAGCACACTTTCTTTGTATGGGGAGTATGCACGCGACGCGACTCACTCTGTCGGTGACCTTAACCGGACTGTTTGAAACACAATGAATGCCACTGCAAGCCGAGACGCGTGCGCTGCGCCTCCAAACATTCGAGAACATTGACATATATATGTATTTTTTTATACTAAAGTTTCTATATCTAATAATAATTAAAGGCGTCGCCAATGAATGGGTAATAGACAGGTATTCCTGTCTTGCTTTTTTTTATCTATTGCTTCTGGAAAATAAAATGTTCCTCAATACCTGTAGCTTCTTCATTTGCTCAGCAAGAGTCAGAACTCGTAATGTCCCCGTTGTGTTCATATTAACAGCATCTTTAAGCTTTTGATCGAATCTGAAATTTAAAGACATTTTTTTATGATTTACCGGCAAACATTTAACCTCGATTACACATGGTAGAAGATGACGATGGGGCTATGGTGATCTGCTTATACCCATCCGTGAAATAGGGATGATGGTATCAGAGAATTGAGATCTTATACATATTTTTAAGTAAGCGCAATAATAAAGCAGAATTAATGCAGTGGGAATGTGACATCTTCGATCTATATGCGGTTTAACGCTTGCGTATCGCGTTAAGAACGAAGACATACGCAGAATCGTTGGGTTGACATGTATAAAAGCATGTTTCGATGATTCGGAGTGCGACATTCGTCGCCCTCGCGACGTGCTAGGGGATCCGAATGATCCAATCACAGAGGCTGTTAAAAGAGCCACCGATCGATCAAACAGTGAGGTACACACACGCACTAGTTTCATTCCACGACACCGGCGTCGCCGGCGGCGCGAAGGATAGTTCAGTCAACTGCTGCTAACCGGTGCGTTTTCGCACCGAGGCGCAGTTCTACTCCGACGCAGCCTTGAGTTTCTTTCGGCGTTTCTTCTCAAGGTAGTCACTTCCGAAACGCTGGTAGATCACCCGTAGGGTTAGTACTTTATTTGGCTGGCGGTCCAAGTCGAGGTTCGTACCCACAGGGGTGCCCTTGCATTGCCAACCAACCCAAAAATTTCGCTGGCTGAGCACCTTCTGTGCTCGCCCCTTAAGCCCGGTTGAACGGTAAATGCCTTCCCGGCAATCAGTAATTAGTCCGCTTCAAAAAAAAAAAATTCGGAGTGCGAATTGCGTGTGAAGACATTCCTCCTGATACGGTATCTGAGTCTTCAAACCTCGAGGGTAAATGTTTTCTGCCTCTTTCTTTCTGCAGCCTCCTCTGTTATACCACTCTTTTGCTGAAGGACATTACACTCATCCACGATTTCTCAATGCCAACTATACATTAATTTACCTGACACAAGCAGCACTGTGAAATACAATATCACATTCTTCTTGCAGCAGTTTTCTGTCTTCAAGAGTTATTCCAAGATTGTCCAATGTTATATCCCCGTGTATTGCTTTGAGCTTTCTAAATGCTTCCGGATTGCTTTGCCTTACCAGCTCGAAAACCTGTAAAACGAATCATAGTCTTCTCATCAACGTACCTATATTTCTGACTCAAAATATTGTCTTGATTAATTACAATGGAAATGCGATCTCATTTTTTACGCGAAGTAACGCATTCGTATCATGTTAGGAACAAAGAGACATTCAGAATGGTTGGTATGGCAGATACAGTCGTTGATAGCCTCTCCTCTCCTAATAAGCCTTGTCTTTGGCTCATCCCATCCAGTCTTCAGGTCTTCGTTTCACCTCGACGAAGTCTCCAACTAAGTTTAACATTTGCAACTTACCTTACCACTACACAGGTCTTTGAGACGTGCTTCCGTGGACAGCCCTTTCTTCTGTCGAAGAAGAAGGTAGATTGTCTTTACTTCTGGGCAACTTCTTAGTAGCTTCTCAATTAGAGACTGTAATACAATAACATAAAGTTATAATTTCAATCGAAAAACTATTTACTGGACTCTTCCCCCGTTTCTCAGAATAGATCTTACTGTTTTTATTATACTCTGACTCGCCATAGTGGTCACATTATGCCTGAATGCAAACACGGTGCAAAAATGGTGCAAGGTGCTGTCCAAAAAATGACTACAATTATTAACAGTCAAGAAAAACCCATCGGTAGTCGCAGCAGTCATTCCTGCAAAAATATCTCTTCACGCTTTGTTTAAAGGAATACATATCATAGGATGGTGGGAACACGCTCGCTGGAAGACCATTCCACAGCCCAACGACATGGCAAAAGACGGAGTTAGAGAACTTCTCAGTCCTGGCCGGGATGTGAGATACCGTATAGCTGTGACGCCGCAAGACCGCGCGCGTGGTTCTATTCAGGAAGGGAGAAGCTGGAACAAGGTCAAACAACTCTTCAGAACACTCGCCATGATACAGACGGTAGAAAACGCTCAGTGAGGCAATATCTCTGTGCAACTGGAGCGGTTCAAGATGCTTAGTTACATATCAAGGGGTGAAAGGCTATTTGGCTATTTGGTTAGTATAGTATGATGTGATATAATATAGTGTAATATGATATAGTGTGATATAATATAATATAGTATAGTATGATTTAGTATAATGTAATATGATACAGTATAATTAAACAGGCCACTCTGACGTATGTTGTGGATGCCTTAATAGAAACTGTACATTTTTATTGTAACTTTATGTATGTATTGTGTGAATTAGTCATTGTACCGGGCCACTGGCAACCCTGTAAAAGTAAATAAATAAATAAGTTTAAGCGATATTTTTTGGTGATATAGTAATATATATTTTCGGAATCAGTGTTTTTACCGATTTCAAAAATATATCATGTGCAATGCGGACCGAGCTCAAGCAATCTATCAAGGGCGTCGAGTAAGTTCTAAGCAGAGCAGAGATGCGAAAAGTATTCCATGCCGGGCCTGACCTGCGCCTTATACAAAAAGAACAGTAAATCCGGCGTGAAAAACCGTCTTTGAAAAGGAGACTTAGAATCCTGAATAGAGTGAAAAAAAAAATGAAATGAAAAATTATTTATTTCGCCACAAATATACAAAAAAAAAACAGAAATTTAAATGTAGCATTACATACAACACACAAAAACAAAAGAAAATACAGAACATATAAACAAGGCGAAAATGGAACCTCCATCAGCCTAAAGCCACAGAGGAAGTCTGCAGCGCTGGTTTTCGTGAAGGGCCCCGGTCGTGTTACATCTTATAAGAATTATCGATAAACAACAAAATGCATATAGCTTAAATAATAAATACAAGTGATACTACAATAAACTATTACATACAATAAATAAATCGACTACAAAATGTATTAGTGATAGATACTATAGTAAAAATATATGTATACCTAAAAAAAGAGCAAAAGTATAATTAAAAATAAATGAAATAGACTACGTGTAACTAATAGATTATTAAATACATATCATTTTAATTCTATATGTGAATAAAAACGTATATGTAAATTTTTGTCGTTTATACAACGTTACAGGTAACTAACGCAAAACCTCTTATAGGTAACTTAGGTACATCAAGACTAACAACTCTTGTTCTATGACTTTTGCCAAAACTTAACACATCCTAAGATATATATTTTTTTAGTTTTAGTGGGGATTTCTATCAATCGTTAGGTCTATGTTTAAAGTTCAGTTAGCTGATACTACGAAATCGTCTGCCCCGGTTGCATCGCGCCGCCTTTCAGTGTTAAGAAGATCAGAACTGCTAATTTTCATTTTTTTTTGTATGTTAGTCTTGATATACCAAAGTCCCCCTTAAGAGGTTTTGCGTTACTTACCTGTATCTCTGTTACTAGAGATGCCACGAATATTCGGCAACTATTCGGTATTCGGCCTATTCGGCCACTTTTTTTGCTATTCGGTATTCGGCCGAATAGTACGTATTATTCGGCCGAATACCGAATACCAAATCATGTAAAAAAGACACGGTATATTACTCAAAATTATTTATTTATTTCCAAATTACAACACTTTAGCAATTAAAATTGATCAGTGGTATGTTGTGATGGATAAAAACAAGCTTTTCAACATTTTTTGGTAGCAAACGATTACGCTTTTTATCGTAAATGTTACCAGCCTCAGAAAATAACCTCTCACTAAACACGCTACTTCCAGGAATATTCGGCAGCCAAATATTCGGCGCTTCGGCCGACAGCGTTGCCGAATATTCGGTATTCGTTATTCGGCCAATTCACTATTCGTGGCATCACTACCTGTTACATAGTTGTGTTGTGTCTTAATACTAAAAAAAAATTCTCCTGTAAATCCGAATCAACCATTAAAGCTATTTAAAATGTTTTATATTGAAGCACACGGTTATTTCTACTTCTTTGAGAGTTTATTTCCATCAGTCATTTGAGTTCCTTCATATTGACATTAGTGACGACTGCCACTTTGAAACCCACGAGCAGCGCCAATACAGACCATTGTGTGTAAAGCGGCGAAGTGCGGCAACTTCAAATGTACTAAAGAAATTTTCATAACATTCGTCTCACCTTTCCAACGTAGCCGGTACCTCCAGTTATAAATATGGTTTTTCCTCTGTAAAATTCTGGCACCGTCGGAGTCATCGTCAAAAGTACCTGAAAACATTTAAATTTTAGATGTTTTATGTCGGATATGTACACCGAAAATTCCGTACAAACTTCGGTTGTTTTTTTTATCTTGGCTCTACAAAGTAATTCCATACACGTGACTCCTGGGTGGTGCTAAACGAGCAGCAGCGAGGTGGTAAGGAGTCGGTGCCCGCCTGGATCGCGACCACAGTGCATGGGTGTAAAGGCCGTCATAGTGACCAGTTTCGGCTTGTCGCGTTTCGGGATCAGCTTGTGTATATCCAGTAGCTCATATACCTAGAGACCTTCAGTCGCGGTATATGTGGGCCGACATGACGATATAGACTATCAATGGATTTTCATCCTTTGATAGTCGCTTTCGTTTTTGGACTACACTGTACTTACCATCAGAAACTCTGTAGTCACTATGTCGAGCCAGTGTAAAAAATAATTACAACGCATCTGATGGTAAGTACAGTGTATTCCCAGCACGTGGATGCCCAAGAGGTGAGCAGATATATTACTGTTTGTATCTATTTTGTGCTTATATAATGTGCCTTTTTTTTAACTTGGAGAAAATCATGGACCGTCCCGGCCGCACAAGGGGGTGGCAGCCGGGGTGTGTCGGACTTTTACCAGCTAAAAACCCCAAGATGACTACTTCTGGTACTTAGTGGGGACTGCAGGTCTTGTAATCAATTCGCCGCAGCCCCACTGCGCCGCGCCTGACAGGCACAATCGCGGGGGGGGGGGGGGGAGACGCCGCCTCCCCCGATACCACCTAGCGTACTTCGGCAGAGTGTAACTAATATGTTGTACCCAACGTGACCAGTAGCGCAGCTGATCGCCGTTCTCACAGCGCTAGTACACATTACATCTATTAGTTGTGGGTTTCCTCTCACCGGTGAGCACGTGGTCCCTTAATCGAATCGAATTACGTACCAAATTAAATAAATAATAAAATTAAAATAAATTATTTATTCGACAAACAACTACAAGGCAGCACATTAAAAAAAAAAAATCAGCTGACACCCAAACTAGGACACCCTGTATCTTGGATGTCAGCATATTTCACACAAATTTGTTACAGTTTTTTACTGCTGCGTAGCACCAATCATAACTCAAAACAATACAAAAAAAAAAAAAACAACATTATATACCAAACAACAGACTATACAAACAAAGTGAATAACAATTACAAAAGAAACAATAACAAAACAATAACAAAATAATAATTAACTTTAATGCTAAGTACCTAACACAAGAAAATTGTCTTGCGAAATAGATACAGATAAATTCTACAAGGTTTTTTTGTAACAGGAATATAATTGCGACAGTAATTAAAAGGTTGCGCAACATTCTGGCATGTATTTAACACACACAACCGTTTATAATATCGTCCAAAATACGGATTCTGTAATGGACAACATCTCAAAATAATAAAAACTCCAAATGATATAAATTTTGTTCACTGTGATCTCAATCTTAGGTAACATATTTTGGCGATCCCAGTATTATCATTCCTATATATAACTGCGTCGTTCGGAGCATATTGGAATATGGCAGTCAAGTATGGAACCCAGTTATGCTACCCACTCCAATAGAATAGAACGTGTTTGGAAGCGATTTGTTTTTCAGCTGCCTTATGTCAGTAATAAATGTAAATCCTTAACATCATATGTGTCCAGACCCCTTTACTTTAAAATATCTCCATTGAGTGTCAGGCGGAAAGTTGCGGACATTGAATTTTTGTATAAATTAATCCATTATATAAAAATAAGTCCGGTTTTCCTTCCTGACGCTATAACTCCAGAACGCATGAACCGATTTCCACGGTTTTGCATTCATTGGAAAGGTCTCGGGCTCCGTGAGGTTTATAGCAAACAAAATTCAGTAAAATTTCAATAGGAAAGCAAGAAAACGGGGTAAATCATTTTTCACAAACAGCGCCATCTCTGATACATAGCACGTACTACAAACCAATATGGTTTTGCATGGTGGTGGAGCAGATCGCACCAGTATTTTAAGTAGATGGCGCCGATGCGTTATACATTGTTTGACAGCTACTCATTGTACTCTGCTCAGTTAATTTCATGCGACATTTATTATGCGCACGTTCTTTCAAACGCTAACTAAATACCAAACCGAAGCCATCTGGTGGCGAAACGAAGTTCGCCGGGTTTGCTAGTACACAATATAGTTGACTGTCCTGAACTGTTATGCAAGGTAAACTTTTCAGTTCCTCGTCAAGGCAGTAGACTTTCTATACGTAGACCTTTTTCTGTACCATTTTATAAAACTAATAATGGCAAGCACTCCCCTTTCAGTAGAATGTTCTCTGGTTATAATGGCATCTGTAAATCTTTCGATATCTTACACTTTTCCTTCCCCTCAGCCAAACGTAAGTTTTTACAGTGCGTGTAAATGTAGCGTGTTTTTTCGTTTTCCGATGATTCTATGTATCTGATTTATTTATCATAGCACTAGCTGATCCGGCAAACGTTGGTTTGCTATATAAGTTATTATAATATCTTTTAAGGTGTTCATTGAAATTAAGTGATGTCAAAGACAATTTTGTTCACAATTAAATACTCTTAATCAACAACACATTTATTTGGATAAAGATTAATATTATTACGTTGATACAACTCTTAACAAATAATGCATTAATTTCGACCAAATTTGATTACCATAAAAACGGTTCTAGTGACTTAATCTTAAAAGATAGACATATACTGTTGTAAACATTTTTTTAGATCATTTTAAGAGGAATAATTCTTTGATACATATATTTTTGGTATCTTGAACCGTTTTCGCAGCGCACGCAATGGAAGCCCTCAAGGATGAATAATTTTCCCTGTTTTTTTTACATTTTCCATTATTTCTTCGCCTTAATAGTTGCATCGTGATGTTATATAGCCTAAAGCCTTCCTCGATAAATAGTCTATTCAACACAAAAATAATTTTTTAATTCGAACCAGTAGTTCCTGAGATTACCACGTTCAAACAAACAAGCAAACTCTTCAGCTTTATAATATTAGTATAGATTATTTACTTGTTGTGTTCACTTGTTAAGGACACACCTTTTGTATTATTTTCATAAGATTCGTTTTTATTTGTATTTTTGTGAAGTCCGGTATGTGAACCAAATAAAAAAAATATATAATCTGTCATCTCCGCAACATCACGTAGACTTGGTATCCTGAGCAGAGTAGCGACGGTTTTTCACGCCAGATTAACTATCCCTATTGTATAAGGCCCAGGTCAGACCATGCATGGAATACTGTTCGCATCTCTGGGACGCGGTGGCGTCCATAGGGTATTTGGACAAGGCAGGCAGATTCACATAATTAATGCGAATATTATATTACTTTCGTAGGGAAGATAGATGGCGTGGAAATAGAATAGATACGAATATAAATAGCGCCTTTTTTTGTTTAAATGAAAGCAATTTATTCCGGGTTTATTCATCGTAAGGGTATGCAATGCTTTTATGAGTCTATGGAATGAACTTATTACTTGACGCCCTAGCTAGGCTGCAGCGGAGGGCTGTCTGCATTGTGAATTATATAATAGGAACAGTTGATCCGACGAGAAAATCTACACACTCCGTTCAAGGCAGCAATTCTACGTGATGTCGTGGAGATAACAGATCCTAAGGTTGAGCTGACAGTGAATATTCATACGCACAATATAATATCATATTTAGGTTGCCGTGTTAAAGATTTGAACAAATATACAGAAAAATTAAAGAGATAATATTTTATATTTTTGATAACGTCATATTCTTAAACATAGATGGGCAAAATATAATCAGATTAATGAAAATGATTAACGATTACAATTTACGTTTTTTACCATTAATATGACTGCATTTTGGTCATTTATGTTTTAAACACTACAAAATCCCAGATTGTATACACATTTATCATTTCTTAATGTTTTGGATTTAATCATGATTACAGAGCAAGAAAATTAAAATGACGACTACATTTTGTAATCATTTATCATTAATCAGGATTACATTTTGCCCATCTCTGTTCTTAAATATATTTAATATATTTAAATAGTTTCCTTAGATAGCCCATAACCTCTTAGGATTTGGACAAATATATAGAATAATTAAAGAGAATCGTTTGGATGATATTTTATATTTTTTGATAACATCATATTCTTATTAACAGTGTGACATCTACTTTTTCTAATTAACCTTATGTGTATATAGGTTTGTTTTACAACTATAAAATAGTTTCCAACATGCCGCGTATTTTTTTTTTTGTTATCCCGGTGGAAATCCCTACGGACCGTCAGGGGAAGTGGTGAGGGCCACTTCCCCCGGTGTGTCGGACTTGCCCCGACTAAAACCACCGGGGTGCCAGCACTGCCCTCTCTTCGCCTTCGCCGAGCCTGGGAATCCGAATACTTCCGACGGCTCGGCGGGCGTTGGCCTTTGGGCAGGCCTCCTCTCGTGGAGGGGGATTTATACCCCTCGCCTCCTCTCTGCACTGGACGGGGACGCCCTCAACGTCACCCGCCCAACATGCCGCGTATTGCAAGCGATATATCCCGGAGAGAATTGAGTTTTTTTTTATATATTAATATTCCGAATTTCTTCTATTTAACAACATATTTTTTGCTTCACTTTTCGTACTTGTAGTTTCTTTACATTTCGTAAGTCACACGTGCAATGTCTATAATTTTTCGGATCCTAAATGTCGGTTCTAGTAATTAGCAATCGACGCCGGTTGCGAAAACAAAGCATGTTTATTGAAGCGTAGACGGTTTCAGGTAACTGAACCTTGTTCACCAATGTGTCAGTTTTGTTAAACTGTCCCAGCCTAGTGACTTGCCAGAGTACTGTAGTGATTGTATGTAAGTACTGTAAAAATAGGCTATTAGAGTTGGCCATTTAATAAAAAATAAGTTTTATGTAAAAAATAACGGAAATCAAGGAATATCGACTTTTGATTTTGAAGGGAAGGAATTTGGAATTATTAGATGGGATTGCATATTGAGCTTTTTAAGGTAATTAATCTTCTTATATATAAAAATGAATCGCTAAATGTGTTGATAAGCGCGAAACTCGAGAATGGCTGAACCGATTTGGCTGATTTCTTTTTTGTTGTGTTTGTTGAAGTCTGGGGAAGGTTATTATGGAGAGAAAAATTAAAAAAATGCCTGAATAAGTCTAAAAACACCACTTATCTATATTCTCATAAAAAAAATTCGTAATAATATTTAAAAGTGAATTTGAACTTTAACTCCATATCATAAAGTTTAAATGTTAGTGGACGGGTTCCGGGAAGGCAAAACAATTGAGTGACGTATAAATATTAATGTCAGTATTGTCAATTTTTATACATATAGCATTAAGGCCAGGTTCCTTCAAACAATTTTCAAAAAACAGCCGACAGGCCAATAGGTTTTGGCAGAATAAAATCTGACGGGGAAGCTATTAACATTAAAAAAAACAATGTGACTTTGTTTTAGAGAAATAGGACAGAACAAGGTCTGCCGGGACAGCTAGTAATAGATAAAAATTAGAATATAAAAGTAAAAATAAATAAAATGTAATTGTGAAGCAAAATACATATTGGCAATATATATAGAGTGTGTCAATTCTAGCGAGTGAGTGCTCTATACCGACCTTATCAACACCAGTGACGTGCATAGGATATTTGGACAAGGCAGGCAAAATTCGCGTAATCAATTCGAATGTTATATTATGATAATAACAATTATATTGCTTTCACAGGAAAGATAGACGACATTAATATAGAATAGATATGAATATAAACGGTTCCCTTTGTTGTTTAACTTGATGCAATTTATTTCAGACTTAATTATCGTAAGGGCATGCAATATTTTCATGCATCTATGGAATTAACGCTACTGGTCAACTCATATTTATGGAAGAGTGACACACATCTAAAAAGACATCTTACAGTACATTAGTTGAATTCGCATCTATATCTGTGAAGTCTTATGTAAGATTAGTTGGCACAAATGCGTTTAAATGAGTAAAGATCCCGATACGTTTTTCCTAACCTACATCGCGCAATAGAAATTTTTCTGGCCACTCGCATATATACAAGTTCTTGCAAATCAAACTATCCACGGACATTTTGAGGCAACCTTGAGTTTCTTTCGGCGTTTCTTCTCTAGGTAATCGCTTCCGAAACGCTAGTAAATCACCGTTAGGTTTCGTATTTCGGCCGGCGATCCAAGTAGAGGTACGTACCCACAGGGGTGCCCTTGCGTTGCCACCCAACTCATAAATTACCGGCAGAGCACCCCCCAGTGTTCGCCCTCTCGCCCAGTTTAGTTGTGAAAGTCTATCCGGGCTATTAACATATAGTCCTGTTCGAAAAAAAAAAACACTGTGTGTTATTGTAGTTTAATGGTATTAACTTTATTGGTAGTAACCTTGAAAACTACTTTATTTCACTCTTTAAATTAATTATACTTCTTAACACTTTTTCTTACGCCTTGATATAACTGAGCTCTCGAGTCGAAGAAAAACCCGTTTATCCTCCCTCTCTTTTTATCCTTCCTTCCTTTCACTCACACACGTTCCGTTCCACGCGTTTACTAGTTCATACATAATAATATTTCACACAATAACATTCAACTGAGCGTTTTCTACCGTCTGTATCATGGCGAGTGTTCTGAAGAGCTGCTTAACCTTGTTCCACCCTCTCCCTTCCTGAATAGAGCCACGCGCGCGGGTTTGCGGAGTCACAGCTATACGGTATCTCACATCCCGGCCAGGACTGAGAAGTTCTCTAACTCCTTCTTTTGCCGTGTCGTTGGGCTGTGGAATGGTCTTCCAACGAGCGCGTTCCCACCATTCTATGATATGGGATCCTTTAAGCGTAGCGTGATGACATATTTGCGCAGGCCGGCATGATCGCTGCGACTACCGATGGGTTTTTTTGCCTGTCGATAGTCATTGGCGTTTTTTGGTCTGCACCATGCTTACCATCAGGTATGGTACAGTCACTGTGTCGAGTCGGTATATATATATATATATATATATATATATATGTATTGATTGATTCGTAGTCTCAACCTTGCGCTGAGTTTCGTCTTCGCTCCGTATGAAAGTCAGTATTTTAATACCAGTATTAGCAAACCTGTTATCAAAGGTTTATTTCAACACGAGATCCGTAAGGTCGGTTGTGTAAATTGTAACATTCTAGCTTTACAGAATATCCAAAATATAATTTGAATTTTATATATATACTAGCTGACCCGGCAAACCTTGTTTTGGCATATAAGTCATTTCCAGGTAATTTCTAGAAGAGAAATAAAACCAACAATTTTTGTCTAAAAATTAAAAAAAAATGTTAACAAACCTTATCTTATCCTTATCTTAGGGGTATGAGAAATAGATAGTAGCCGATTCTCATACCTACTGAATATGCATATACAATTTGGTAAAAATCAGTAAAGCCGTTTCGGGGGAGTAAGGTAACTAACATTGTGACACGAGAATTTTATATATCTAGAGAAGATTAATGAAATGGATATGAGGTGTTTGATAACTGTAATGCTTTTAACTCGTTCGTCGCTACTTCATCATTAATGATTGACAGCAATATACAAACAATAACAAATATAAAAATATAAGACAGCAAAATTTCCACAAAAAAAAAACAAAAATCAAGCTTAGATACACAAAACAATAAATGAAAATCAACCAAATATATGTATATATACTAGCTGACACGGCAAAAGTTGTTTTGCCATATAAGTTATTTCTAGGTGATTTCAAGTATAGACAAAAAATAACTAACTTATTCTAAGTGTGTATTTGACTAAGCAAATAGAACGAGTCTAAGAGACCGTTAATAATTTTAAATAAAATAAGTTGATCTATTTCAACTCTATGAACACATCGAGGGGTGAAACTTTATTTAGCTTAAGCGACATTTTTTTGTTTTTTTTTTTTTTACACTGGCTCGACATAGTGACTACATAGTACCTGATGGTAAGTACAGTGTAGTCCAAAAACGAAAGCGACCATCAAAGGATGAAAATCCATTGATAGTCTCCGTCGTCATGTCGGCCCACATATACCACGACTGAAGGTCTCTAGGTATATGAGCAGCTGGATATACACAAGCTGATCCCGAAACGCGACAAGCCGAAACTGGTCACTATGACGGGCTTTACACCCATGTACTGTGGTCGCGATCCAGATGGGCACCGACGCTCTACCACCTCGCAAAATAATAAATGGTGATTTAGAAATATATATTATATATTTAAGCCAAATAGCCTTTCATCCCTTGATATGATGTAGGAATTGAGTGACAAGGAAGATTGTGTAACTCACATTTATAGACGAAATTTTTTATTATTTATAGACGAAAGCTTGACCTGAATCACATCTGGTGAGAGTTGAAGATGAGTTCGATGATGAAACGTGACCGCCTAGCAAATGCCTATTCACTCTTCTTTTAAAGACTCCCAGGTCATAAGATCGCGGAAACATGCCCGCTGGAAGCATATTCCACTCCTTAGCTGTTCGCATGATGAATGTAGAAGCGAATCTCCTCGTGCAGATATAAGGAACATCCACCACATACGGATGGTATCCGACACGATGTCTTGTGGTTTTGTGGTGGAATGGGGCTGGTGGAATCAAAGAATGTAGTTCCTGAGAACACGCTCCACTGTGCAACCGGTAATAGACCGCGAGGCAGGCAATTCTACGACGTAGATGGGCAAAATGTAATCAGATTAATGATAATGATTAACGATTACATTTTACGTTTTTTACCATTAATATGACTGCATTTTGCTCATTTATGTGTTAAACACTACAAAATCCCAGATTGTATACACATTTATCTTTTCTTAATGTTTTAAATTGATTTAATCATGATTACAGAGCAAAAAAATTAAAATTACGACTACATTTTGTAATCGTTCATCATTAATCAGATTACATTTCGCCCATCTCTGCTCTACGTCGATGCTCGATGTCGATATTTAGTTTTTTTAAATTTCAATAGTGATAACTTCGAGATGTCTTCAGGTATTGTATTGTAAAAGCGAATATCGAGCCCCATGTAGGAACCATGAACTTTATTAAGCCGCTAATTATGTAACACTTATTTGTTTATTTCTAGTATTAACATTATGAATACTACTCGACAAAAATAGATGCAGATTTTGTCGTATGTATACAATACAGGCGTAAATATATTACGATGGAACCGTTAAAATACCGAAGTCATTAAAACGTTCTCTAAGCGAGACTAGCCCTTAAATTATAGATAGGACGCACAACCCTCTTTTGCAAAACGAAAATCGTTTTCAAATCAAAACTGTAATTAAGTTGTCTGGATATTTTTAGAAATTGATCCCTGAGGGTGTAAATTTTTCTACCCGGACAAAGCCGGGTTACCACAACTAGTATTTAAGTGTGATAACTGAAGATATTTTGACCAAAGTACAGTTTGAACGATAAGCGTTATCAGGGGTCAACTTAATTGAGGACATATGGAGAAAGCATACAAAGTATTAGAATGGTAATTTATTAGAAATATGTAGACGAATATTGTAGTGTAAACGGGGAAATAGATCAAATTGAAACAACATATTTTCTACCATTGATGGGCAAAATGTGATCAGATTAATGAAAATGATTAACGATTACATTTTACGTTTTTACCATCAATATGACTGCATTTTGCTCGTTTATGTTTTAAACACTACAGAATCCCAGATTGCATACACATTTATCATTTCTTAATGTTTTAAATTGATTTAATCATAATTACAGAACAAGAAAATTTAAATAACGACTATATTTTGTAATCTATACTAATATTATAAAGCTGAAGAGTTTGTTTGTTTGAACGCGCTAATCTCAGGAACTACTGGTTCGAATCAAAAAAATTTTTATGTGTTGAATAGACCATTTATCGAGGAAGGCTTTAGGCTATATAACATCACGGTGCAACTATTAGGAGCGAAGAAATAATGGAAAATGTGAAAAAAAGGGGAAAATTATTTATCCTTGAAGGCTTCCATTGCGTGCGCTGCGAAAACGGTTCAAGATACCAAAAATATATGTATGAAAGAATTATTCCTCTTGAAATGATCTAAAAAAATGTATATAGTATATGTCTATCTTTTAAGATTAACTCACTAGAACCGTTTTTATGGTATTCGAATTTGGTCGAAATTAATGCATTATTTGTTAAGAGTTGTATCAACGTAATAATATTAATCTTTATCCAAATAAATGTGTTGTTGATTAAGAGTATTTAATTATGAACAAAATTGTCTTTGAAATCACTTAATTTCAATGAACATCTTAGAAGATATTACAATAATTTATATAGCAAAACAACGTTTGCCGGATCAGTTAGTTATAGATAGGACGCACAGCCCTCTTTTGCAAAACGCAAGCGTTTTCAAATCAAAACTGTAATAAAACTGTCTGGATATTTTTAGAAATTGATCTCTGGGGGTGTAAAGTTTTCTACCCGGACAAAGCCGGGTTACCATAACTAGTATTTAAGTGTGATAACTGAAGATATTTTGACCAAAGTACAGTTTGAACGATAAGCGTTATCAGGGGTCAACTTAATTGAGGACATATAGAGAAAGCATACAAAGTATTAGAATGGTAATTTATTAGAAATATGTAGACGAATATTGTAGTGTAAACGGGGAAATAGATCAAATTGAAACAACATATTTTCTACCATTGATGGGCAAAATGTAATCAGATTAATGAAAATGATTAACGATTACATTTTACGTTTTTTACCATTAATATGGCTGCATTTCGCTCATCTCTGTTTTAAACACTACAGAATCCCAGATTGTATACACATTTATTATTTCTTAATCTTTTAAATGGATTTAATCATGATTACAGAGCAAGAAAATTAAAATTACGACTATATTGTGTATTCGTTAATAATTAATCAGATTACATTTTGCCCATCTTTGCCCATAACGAGTTTACCCCAGGTTGCTAAAAAAAGGCAACTTTCCACTATACATTAGTGAAAACTGCATATTAATCAGTAAAGCCGTTTCTAAGATTATCGGTCACAACACGAACAGATGTGTTTTGCGCAAATTGCGTGTATTTGAACTAATCTACTTCGCGCAAGTGAAATTTTTGTGGCCACTCAGATATATGCAAATTCTTCACAAGATTGTATTCTGAAGTTAGTGTTTTGAAGATCTATCTACCCTTGTTCCACCCTCTGCCTTCCATAGCAGAACCACGCACGCGGGTCTACTTGCGGGTCACAGCTTTTCAGTAACTCACATCCCGGCTAGGACTGAGAAGCTCTCTAACTCTCACTTTAGCCAAGTCGTTGGGCTGTGGAATGGTTTCCCAGCAAGCGGGTTCCCACCATCCTATGATATTGAGTCTTTTAAGCGAAGCGTGAAGGGATATTTAAGCAGGCCGGCATGATTGCTGCGGTTATCGATAGGGTTTTTTTACTGTTGGAACTCGTTGTCGTTTTTTAACCATGATTACTGTCAGGTCTAGTGAGGCTGCTGCGCCAAGTCAGGATAAAAAACTGTACTCACACTTTGCTTTCAGACAAACATATCTATCTATATATTTAAAAATGAATCACAAAATGTGTTGCTAAGCGCATAACTCGAGAACGGCTGAATCGATTTGGCTGATTTCTATTTTGTTGTGTTTGATGAAGTCTGGGGAAGGTTCTTATAAAAAAAAACGTGAAAAATTCGAGGAAAATATTAAAAACAACAATTTTATTTTCCCATACAAACCACTCTGTCCCCAGCTGTCAAACATATGATGTCAATCAAAACAAAACAAAGGTATGCCTTCAAGTTGATTAGAGAGAGGTTGCATGTCATTAATGAAAATTATAATTTATACGCCAAGTAATCAAACAAAAATAACGTGTCCCATAAGGCATTATAATAAAAATATCATTACTTTAGATATGACTTAAGACTTTTAATGCAATTTTATTTCTATTAGACTGCGACAGGCCAATAACTTTTGGCAGAATGAAATATGAAGGGGCAGCTGTTAACATAAAAAAAAAATGTAACTTTGTTTTAGAGAAATAGGGCAGAACAAGGTCTGCCGGGACAATTTGTCTTACATAAATATATTTATTACTAGTGTATATGTAACAAAACTTAGATGGAAAGTACATACCCAATTAAATTTTAACTAACACTAATCTCACGAGTACTTGATTACACGCACGAAAGCGAAATGCTCAAATGTATAATGACTGACCGAACTTGTAACGAATTGACTCACAAATTAGCTATTACGTTATTTAGCGGAAGGAACAAGGCATTTTCAGCTGTCATAATCTCTCTACTAACGATAAAATAGTTCTATGTCTGATAATAATACTCTATCATCACACTGAATCTCTATTGAGGGTAGGCAGAGAGAATGGAACGCCACTTCTCTCTCAGTGAGGGCAGCAACCCAAGTATGTCACTTTTTTGTTATTACTTACAGGCTTGCGCTTGACCTCAATCTCACCTGCTGGAAAGTGATGATGAGGCCGACGATGGAGCGCGCTCGCCCAGCAAATAACGGTTTTTTATTTTTTAAGAGAAGAGTGAATAGGTATTTGTTGGGCGGACGCGGCTCATCATCGCACTCATCTCCGCCTTTCACCAGGTGTGATTGAAGTCAAGCGTTCGCCTATAAATAATTTAAAAAAATGTTGACCTCTCCTCAGTAGCCGTTATCCAAATATATATAACTCAAAGGTGACTGACTGACTGACTGACATAGTGATCTATCAACGCACAGCCCCAACCACTGGACGGATCGGGCTGAAATTTGGCATTCAGGTAGATGTTATGACGTAGGCATCCGCTAAGAAAGGATTTTGATCCATTCTACCTCCAAGGGCATAAAATAGGGGATGAAATTTTGTATGAAACTTTGTCAATTTTAAACCGATCGGCCGGAGAGTTTGCACGCAAAGGCTACTATGACGTAGCCATCCCCTAAGAAAGGATTTTGTTAAATTCCACCTCTAAGGGAATAAAATAGGGGATGAAAGTTGGATAAGTTCACCCAATAGCTTGATAGTTTTAGCGCCTAATGACAGATTAGTTAAGAATATTGTATTCAAAGAAATTTTGTAGGCCCTAATTTTTTCCACACGCTTAACAAAAGTAAAGCAGCAAACACTATACCTAATAATAATACTTCTTAACGCGAGCGAAGCCGCGGGCAAAAACTAGTTATTTACTAGGTATTCAAATGAAATTAAATGAAATGATATGAGATGACATGAAAAGAGATGAAATGAAATATAACTTTATTCAAATGGCCTTCATCCAAACACTTTTAAATTGTCAAAAGAAAGTAAAATGAATCTTTCACCTCAATAAATTCGTTAGAATATTCTCTGTAAAAATACTTCCGCATTATATCGCAGATAAAGCCGCGGTCAGAGGCCAGTACTATTATAAAAAACGTAAAAAAAAACATAATTATGTTGTTTGAAGACACTAAAAAACGTGGGATCGACTATCTAAATGAGTATGGCCGCGAAACAATCGTTTTGTAGAATATTAATGTAACTTTTACGTTTAGAAGGTGGACGAGTTGAAACGTCATAATATTAATTCATTCATACTGGCGTGACCCACCGGTACGTCACACTTGACTGTTCCATGGGGCGGTGGGTCACAGTGCGTCACATTTGACTGTTCCTAGGGGCGGCGTGACCCACTGGTGGGTCACATTTTACTGTTCCGCGGGGTGGCGTGGCCCACCGGTGGGTCACACTTGACGGTTCCGTGGGACGGAGTGACCCACCGATGGGTCACACTTTTCTGTTCCGTGTAACGAGATAAGACAGTCCTGCCTCACGTGGAAAAACGAAGATATTCTCCCCGGTGTGAACGTTTAATATAATAATACCACGCACACGGGTTTACGGAGTCACAGCTGTACGGTATCTCACATCCCGGCCAGGACTTAGAAGTTCTCTAGCTCTTACTGCAGCCAAGTCGTTGGGCTGTGCAATGGTGTTCCAGCGAGTGTGTTCCCACCTTCATATAATTGCTCCTTTAAACGAAGCGTAAAGAGATATGTGTTATCTTTGGGACGGTTCTACTCAGTACTTACTTGATGCCCTGGCTAGCAGCGGAGAGCTGTCCGCATTGTGAATGATCCAGGCGTGGCTAAGCATCTTGAACAGCTCCAGTTTTGCAGAGATATTGCCTCACTGAGCGTTTTCTACCGTCTGTATCATGGCGAGTTTTCTGAAGAGTTGTTTAACCTTGTTCCGCCCTCTCCCTTCCTGAATAGAGCCACGCGCGCGGGATTACGGAGTCACAGCTATACGGTATCTCACATCCCGGCCAGGACTGAGAAGTTCTCTAACTCCTTCTTTCGCCGTGTCGTTGGGCTGTGGAATGGTCTTCCGGCGAGCGTGTTCCCACCGTCCTATGATTTGGGATCCTTTAAGCGTAGCGTGAAGAGATATTGGTGCAGGCCGGCATGATCGCTGCGACTATCAATAAATTTTGTGTAAGTGTTGAGAGTCGTCGTTTTTCGTCCGCACCATGCTTACCATCAATTGTGATGTGGTCACTAAGCCAAGGCAAGATAAAAAAGAAAAATAATATATGAGTAGAATTAAGAAATACTTGGAATGATTAATACCAACTAATACATCTTATATATTAAATGTTTGACAGTTACGAAATCCGTGGATATTTTGTATGAGAAAAATTTTTTTTTTTCGTACAATTTCCCAATGTTTTTAGTTATTCTGCTATTCTGGACGGACAAACACAAGAAATCAAAATCCATGAAAATCGGTCCAACCGTTCCCGAGTTATAAGTGTTCGAACAAACCCGACTTGGTTTTATATGTATAGATTATTATAGAGCAGTAGCGGTCATTCCATAGATGCATGAAAGCATTGCATGCCCTTACGACAAATAAGTATGGAATAAATTGCTTAAAGTTAAAAAAAAAGGAACCATTTATACTAATATAATTATTCACGCCATCTATATTTCCTATGAAAGCAATACAATATTTACTATCATAATATAATATTCAAATTAATTACACGAATTCTGCTTACCCTGTCTAAATACCCTATGAATGTCACTGTTATAAAGTAATACAAAATGCGCAGAAGAAGTGAAGAAATATATTTTCTGTTTTCGTAATATCATTCTCATCTTGTTCTATCGCTTTTTTTTGTTATAATATTTCTTAAGTACAACACAAAAATGACTTAATGACATTAAAACTTAGAAATCATGACGCAACAACTCGATTTTGAATGTTTAGACTCAAGGTCATTTTGAAACGATATTAATTATATCAATACTTGTTTTGAGATATATTTACGTGATTTTTGCGCTCCACTCATTTTTTTATAGCTGTTTTTTACCTAAATTAATTTCTTTTATATATTTATTTTATATATTTTAAAGGGCAACAAGTAACCGATATCGTCAATACATACAACATATATAATAAATCCGTTCCGCAGCACCTCTTCGACGCTTCGTAGATGCTATGATTTTTTTTTTGAAGCGTACTAATTACTGATTGCCTAGAAAGGCATTTTCAGCTCAACCGGGCTTAGGGGGCGAGCACAGAAGGTGCTCAGCCAGCGAAATTTTTGGATTGGGTGGCAACGCAAAATTAGATTTATTTTTGGTCGTAATATAACGATACATGTCAATTAAGTTGGAAAAAATTCTGTCTTCTGAGAGCTATCTTGGCGTACACTGCCTAAACCATTGGAGTTACACAAAGATGCTGTACCGTAGGCTTGTTTGTATTGAATAGTTCTAAATAAAAGTCTGCGACAGCATATATCTACCTTTTATGTGGAAGCCACTACGATCAAAATTATATATTATAATACAGAAGACATTCACTAGAAATTATTTATATGGCAGAACTACGATTGCCGGGTCAGCTAGTATAAATATATATTACTATATCACCAAAAAATGTTGCTTAAACCAAATAGTCTTTCACCCCTCGATATGAAGGAGGGTAAAAATGTCTGATAAATCGTAAGGTTTTTCAAATTTCAATTGCCAAATAAAAATTTCAATGTACAAGCATTGATTTTACAAGAAGCAGAAAACAATGGGCATTATTAATGCTGGCACTATTGCAGAATCAAACATACAATTGAATTCGGAGGACATAGACTCATCAGCAAAACAATATATTACATTGTGTGTATATGCAAGGAATGAACTTTCGACCTCTAAGCGGTCAAACTGATGCAACCTTTTGCAACACACTAATCATCGATTAACCTTCAAGGCTTCAACTGAGTTAATTACATACAGAGATGGGCAAAATGTAATCTGATTAATGATGATTGATTACAAAATGTAGTCTTAATTTTAATTTTCTTGCTCTGTAATCATGATTAAATCCATTTAAAACATTAAAAAATAATAAATGTGTATACAATCTGGGATTTTGTAGTGTTTAAAACATAAATTAGCAAAATGCAGTCATATAAATGGTAAAGAACGTAAAATGTAATCGTTAATCCTTTTTATTAATCTGATTATATTTTGCCCATCTATGTTTACGTATAACAGTGGACAAATATATTTTTTTTTTACACAGGCTCGACATTGTGACCGCGAGCGCGCGCTGGGCTGGGCGCGGGGCTGCGTGTCGCGGCCGGCGCTGTGCACACGCGGGTGCCGGCACAGCGCTAGCACCGGTGTCTAGGGTGTCCGTGGCCCTTCAGGGCGGGTGCACGCTGCCCCGGGGACATTGCAATTCGTCAAAATACAGATCTAGGAAACCACGCAACTAGCGAGCAACAATAAAATATAACAGAAATATATATATATCGGAGACAGTTATTGGTTACTGGTCTGTATCGAAACGAAGCGCGAGTAACTGGCCAAACCGTCGCCATCTTGCAAGCGAACTTCGCGCTACAACAGAGCCCAGCGGTGGGGAGGCGGCGCACCGGGCGTCACTTACCTTTTGGTCGTCTCGTCGGTCGTCGGTCTACCTCGCTGGGAACTGTTTGCCGTTTCGTTGTAATTGTGATCAGAAATATTGTGAAGTATTTAAGTCGTGTACAGTGTGTATCTTATTATCGTATTGGTCGACTACCCATACACGCCCAACTATGTCGGATAATGAAGCTGATAATCCGGCCACGCCGTCATATATATGAATTATAGACATAATTGAAACCGGACGCTGCGCCGTGTCGCATTACTGTTCCCCCGGGAGTGCGGCCCGCCTCGCGCACATAGCTCGCACTGGCGGCGGCCGGGACAGGGCGGGCCGGGCAATATCCTGATCTGAATCAGAGAGTAGCGGACGACGGGCATCGTGGCGCACAGGCTACCGTACATCTATACTAATAATATTATAAAGCTGAAGAGTTTGTTTGTTTGTTTGTTTGTTTGTTTGAACGCGCTAATCTTAGGAACTACTGGTTCGAATTGAAAAATTCTTTTTGTGTTGAATAGACCATTTATCGAGGAAGGCTTTAGGCTATATAACATCACGATGCAACTATTAGGAGCGAAGAAATAATGGAAAATGTGAAAAAAAACGGGAAAAATTGTTCATCCTTGAAGGCTTCCATTGCGTGCGCTGCGAAAACGGTTCAAGATACCAAAAATATATGTATGAAGTAATTATTCCTCTTGAAATGATCTAAAAACATATCCGTAACAGTATATGTCTATCTTTTAAGATCAACTCACTAGAACCGTTTTTATGGTAATCAAATTTGGTCGAAATTAATGCATTATTTGTTAAGAGTTGTATCAACGTAATAATATTAATCTTTATCCAAATAAATGTGTTGTTGATTAAGAGTATTTAATTGTGAACAAAATTGTCTTTGACATCACTTAATTTTAATGAACATCTTAGAAGATATTACAATAACTTATAAAGCAAAACAACGTTTGCCGGATCAGCTAGTATAGTTATATGACTATTTTGATACGCATATTCCCGCGTTAGGAACAGATGCAAAACGAAACGCTCCGAATGTGGTATACCTTCTTAACGTAAATATTCGTCGCGTACGTGGCGGGGCCCGTCGTGCACGTCGTCTGATATGCGCCGTCCCGCCGCGTGCCCAACGAGTACACTTATGGCCAGCACCCAGACCGCGGCGCCTGGCACTCGCCCCGCTTCTCATGCACGCGCAAGCGCACATGCTGCTCTGACTTCTGCTTGTATAAATTCGCGCTACGCTCAGACTGCAGAAAAAGTTAGAAAATTATGAAATTGTAAGTTTTTAAAGACTTAATCCGTTTGCTCGTTGGTTTGTACTTACCTGTGACTTACGAATTGTGTTTTTGTATGTCTAATGCTGGAAACATTGCAGAGTTGTAAACTGAGGGCGCTCGGTCTTCCCAGAGGGTCTGCGTAGTGTAGCGTCGATCTCGCGTCGTTCTTTTCCTTCGGGAAGCTTCCGATGAAAACCGCGTGATTACTTGCTGCTTCTGCTCATTCCTGGTGCTCAACAAGGTCAGACAGAACATAGATTCCTTGTAGATATTATTAAGAAACTGTCCAAAACACATTTGATCCCACTCTTGTCCTGGTTTTTAAAAGATTTTTTGTGGAGGGGGAGGTTATAACAGGGGACCTGCCCGGGCAAGTCTATTAATAAAGAATAGGACCCCTCTTTTATGGCTAATTTAAATAGAAATTTCCTTGCTATTAGATTTCCATTAGGCGCTTTTTTCATACTAAGTTAAAAAATTCGCGGTTAAACGGCGAAACGGAGATAAAATTATGCAACAGTTTTTTTTTATTTAAAGAAGTACTAAATAAGTAATAGCGTGCCTATAAATTATACAGACGATACGCCAATAAACAATTACAGAAATAACAGACAGGGATGGAATCAGGTTGTCAACGGAAATAAAAAAGTTGATATTAATCAAAACTTTACTGTCTTTTTTTCATCAACATTAAATATTAAAATAAAAATCTTAAAAATGAAATAATTAGTTCATAGTATGGACTTCATCTATATATATTTTTATTGTATAAAAAAAACAGAAAACTCGTTTTGTATCGGTAAAAAATTACATTCGTTTAATTGTTATCAAAAACTTTATTTATACAAGTACTTAAGTAAGTAGTAGCGGTGCGTGTGAGTTGGCGAGGAAGAACTCCTGAAACGAACTTACTTGTATATGTGCCGGTCCACGGCGCTGGTTCAAGCGTCTACACCACAATTTCACACGTTGATGGGTTAGCAGAGCGTTCGTGTTTTCGCAGTTGTATAAAACAGTGTAGCGTTTTTAAGAGTTTTTAAAGAGTTTATCCAAGCGAGCGCGTTTCAGTTTTCGAAGCGTTCAGACTCAGAGAAAAAAGGAAAGCGGATGCGGCAGGTAGGGGGATAAAAATGTTGAAGGAGTGTTAATAGGGTAAAAATATATATATAATATAAAGAACATACGAGTATATTAAAATATAAAATAATATAAATGTAAAATAGATAATAAACGGCGTAAACAAGTAGTATTGTCAGCATTAGGCAAGAAATGTTTTTGTGGCTCTTTAAAAATTTTGTAATTGCAATTTTTGTCTCCTCCGACTCAAAAGGTTGCCGACCCCTAGCCTAATTACATTAAATTGGTCCTAAAACGCCTGTAAGTTGGACACAAACCTAAAGACGTACTGTTTTGTTCGAGTCGAGGGATATTGGTGGGACTTGGTGCTAGCGGAAGCGTGATGCGTAGGACTGGTCGAAGTAGAAATGCTTAGCGGAAGCCCTCTGCCCCAGACATAAGACAAGGTCATAGGACATAAATAATAAGCCCTTCTGAGTTGACATTACCGAATAAATATTACGTGCCAAATTCCCCTGGGAATTCCCTGTCTACAATGTTGCTATGTCTAATTTGTTATTCCCATATACAAAAAAATATATCATTCTCCAACATTACTTGTACTATAATGTACATAAGAAAATGTACTGTGTTACGAAATTGTGCTTTGCTGTTTTTTTTTTGTTTTCCGACGACGTGACTGGAAGACAACATGAGTTGTAAAAAGGGACCCCAGACATAGCTGTATGGCGAAAGCTTTTGCCTTCCCCACAAAGGAGTGAATAGAACCAAAGAAAATTAAAATTTGACATATCTAACCTTAAAAATTAAGACAAAATGGAAATATAATAATACTGTGATTTATAAATCTATCTGAAACACACGACATTTGAAGTAAATATCTTTATGTTTTAAATGTATCCAGTTGTAATATCTCGTTGGCTATTACGGGTGAAGCGTGAGGTATCCGCGACACCGGCGTACTTGCATACCAGCGAGAAATGTTCGGCGGCTGCTAAGAAAACTACTTCTGCTGCTGGAGGTAGACTATCACACACTTTCATTACAGCCCGTATCAATCGATTGCTGAATGCTCTCCGAAGGCTCGCCATTGATCTCTATCTTGGTATGTACACTTCAAGAAATAACTAGCGGCTTTTCGCAACTCGTTGTTCCAACTCGACTCTGGACGTCCCACAATGAAACACAAACGTTATAAGAGAGGTCTGATTTAGGGATAAAACAAAACACTGCGGGAGCCACAGGTGCAATGATGTATTAATGCAATGGTGAAGAAACTATACTGAATTCCTTTACAGAGCTGTGGGGTGTTATTAATTCAATTTTAAGAATGCTTGTACAGAAAGATCTTCCAATAGGTATGCATATGCAATAGGTATGGTATTTTGTTTCTTGTTGTTTGAGACCAAAAGCCACTTCGAGAAGTAAAAGATATCAATGTCTATGATATGTTAATACAAGGGAAAGATTTGATTAGTTTCTATCAAATTTTTTGGGTTTTATTGTTTATAGATTTAAGTTTTCCTTTGCATTTATTTATGTTATTATTTTATAAGTTGTTGTCTTTGGATAAGTATGATATTGAGCAGTCACTGGATATATCTGTTTGGCAAACAACCATGGGCGTCGACCAGCGGCCACCTGGGACAGGACTGCCACTAACCACTGTTAGCAACTGGCAAAATTTGCCAGCTCAAATCAAATGAAATAGAAATATAGTATTACAGGATATCATGTGCATTTTTTTTTTGGTTTCTCGGGGGGAAATCCTGCATAGGACCATCAGGGCCGCTGTGAGGGCAGCAACCCCGGTGTGTCAGACTCCTACTGACTAAAAACCCCCGGGGTGTCCCTCTAATCGCTCCACCCGAGCCTGGGAAACCAAATTCATCCAGACGCCCGGAGAGCGAAATGCCTTGTCAAGGCTGCCTCTCTGGGAGGGGTAGGGGTAAAGAGCCCACCCTTCCAATACCTATCTCACAGGCGGCGCGCCGGACACTGCACACCGCCACCCTCTCATCCGGACAGCAGACTCCCTCAAGTCTACTGCTCGGCTAGGATATCATGTGCATAACTCAAGCCTTAGCCAACATTTTGTTCTATTTTTGTTTCTTTTATTAATTATTAGGTAGATAGTTCCAGTGATAAGCGCTACATCTGTACACTTTTTTTAGTTTTTTTTTTTAGTTGAGTAAATATTTCCCTAGGCAAAGAACACCAATGCCTATAGCTACTTAAATATGTTGTTTCCTGGAGGCAATCAAGACTTTTGTGTTCTATTAAGTATCATTATACACTAGACGCATTAATTAAAGGATATTAAAAAAGTCCCGATTTTTAGCTGACTTTCGAGAGGCAGTTATTTTGATGGAAATAGTCCTACAGAAGTTTTAACAGTAGAATATAGCTTCAAGTGTCTCATTTTCAGTTCCAAATGTTAACATAATTTATGCATAGAGTTTTTGAGTAATTGTAAGAAAATTACAGAATAAAAAACTTTACAAAATTTTCATCATCTTCAAAATGATCTATGAACTTTTTTTTTTTATTCAATATTCTTATCTTAAAATTGCTTTAGGTGATCTTTCCCTTTCATTTGACTTTCCTAAAAGCTTTCTAGGATGATTGAATCCTAAGTTATTGTTGATCAAAGCAAAAAAGTCCTTTTTGACTTTGACAATCAATTACTTGGGTAATAATGATTGGACAGAGAATCAAAGCAGGGTTTTATAAACTACAAAATATTCTCAATGAGATGAAATTGCAATTTTTTGATGACAAATTATTTTTTGAAAAGAAAATGCTAACTGAAAATAAGGTAAAAAATCGCATATATGAGGATATTTGGATAACTTGGAATAACTTTGCATATAATGGGTTAAGGAAGAATTCTGTCCATAAGTTTTAAACACAAAGGTGTCCAGATGAAACTCTTTGGAGATTCAAAAAGCTGCAACTGTGTGCTCTTCTTTACTGAAAGGTTTATTTAGAGGTTTTGTGTAATTAGGTTAACACACACTAAACTACAACATACAACACATACACACACATAACATTTAAACACTAAAAACTAGACACTGGAAGCTATAACTTTCTACTTTTAACACTTCTGTATGACCATTTCCCTTTTAGCGTGGTAGGTATGGCGCGCCCGCGCAATCCCCCCGCGCACGTCAGTACACAGTGATTCTCAACCTTAGAGCCATTGTATGTTAATATAAAAAGTATTGATAAAATTACTTATATAAATAAGTGAAGATATAATAATGTTATTTAAAATAGTTGTTACTTATAGATTAGTATAGTATAAAGAATTAGAAAATAGATAACGTTAAGTACAGAAATAAATAAATAGATAGATAGTATGCCACACCCTCAAAATAACAGCTTCTTAAATATCAACCAAAAATTGGGAACTTTTTAAATATCCTTCAATTAATGCGTCTAGTATATTATATTGGCATATATACCTAGCTTCATCTTGCCTTATAGGAAAGTGAATGAAATACATTTTTTATACTGGCTTGAGAAAGTGCATCTGGTGGACTGTATAGTAGTCCAAGAACAGTACCAACCGGCGAGGGGTGACAATCGATTGACGCATACCACGAGTGCAGGTCTGATTCTGAAATGCAAAATACTGAAGAAAATCACTATGACAGTCTTTGCTTTTATGTACTATGATCATGACCTACTTCGGGCAATTGCTCTACCATCTGAAAAACACACAAACTCGTTGGCAGGTGTAATGGGTCTCGGTAAGGGCAAGAAGAAGGGAGCCAAGCTAGGAACTGTAGAAAAGAAAGAGTTGCCCGTGGAGACAGACCCGCACAAACTGGTCAACTATGTCTGCGGCTCTAACATTTACATCACGGGGGAGGATCTTAAGGTATATCTTAGGACACTTACATTGCAAACGAATGTTGCATCTGTACTATTTGTTCTATTTGTTTTAGCCGTGGTGGCTGCCGGCAGAATAGAATAGCACCCCCCTCTTCTTGCTGAGGTGTCGTAAAAGGCGACTAAGGTATCTCTTGAACACCGCAATTCAACCAGGTGTTTAGAGAAGGGAAAACTCGACTAAACCTGCATCCCGCTCCCTCCCGATCGTACTGGTTCTCCTTTCCATCGGGCCTGAGGGAGCTCGGACGAGAGAGTGCTTTTCTGGCTGCGCGTCCAGTTATGCACTTAAATATCTCCCGCGCAATTGCCTGTTTCCGAAAACTGGACCTCGAATTTCTTAACCGGTGTTGAAACAGTCGCCGTGGCCGAAACCGGCTAGGACATCATCATCATCATCATTTGTTCCAAACAATAAGTTCTAGACATGTCCCGGCTCAGCAGCCGGTGCACTGACTTGAGACATCGCTCCTGCATTCGTACATTTGCTGAGTCATTGTGCTATGTCTATGGAATAATGCAATAATAGAATAAATACGTTTTCTTTAAAAATTTAAGAGTGGAAAACACTTTCAGTGAATTTTAAATCTCTCAAGCCCTAGCATTCCTCTGGGATGTTTCAAAGATTATCCAGGCGAGAGCGGTGTGTGACGTGTTCCCGCACACCGCTCCATGACTACTTATGAGGAGAGCGATGGGTGGCTCTTTACTTAGCCCCTCGTAAACACAGAGGTGAGGCTTACCGAATAGGCCAGACGTCGTCGCGGGCCGGAGAAGTGGACGCTGCTGTACCTCCGGTCCCGGCTAGACGGAGAGAAGGAACACCCCGGGGGTTTTAGTCGGTGCAAGTCCGACACACCGGGGGGCGACCCTCATCGCCTTCTGAGGTCCGTCAGGGATTTCCCCCGGGGTATAAAAAAAAAGGGATGTTTCACAGATTGAATTTAAAAAATTTCATTTTCAGATCAAAGAGGACAGCGAGTATCCCGAGTGGCTGTGGACGCTGCGCACCGGCGCCCCGGCCGCGCTGCACGAGCTGGACCCCGACACCAAGGAGTACTGGCTGCGGGTGCGCGCGGCCGGCATGAAGAGGAACAACAGGCTGCGCTCCATGAGGAAGTTTTAAACCAAACGCTCCACTAGTGCTCCAAGTGCAACTTGCCAACACATTTTGAAATATCGTTTTTTATTTCTAACCAAAAAGATAAATACCAGTTGTTTAAAACCTTATTTCATTATAATATAAAACCTCTTTAATGTAAACTTTTCTCTTTATAGTAATATTGTATTTTTTAAATTGAGAAGAAGTTTATTGTTGTTTTTGTTTAGAGTTTGTCAAATATATAAAAAATAAAATATGTAGAAATAGTAAAAAGACGTAAAAATTATTTATTCATCGCCTTCAACGCAAACACCAGTTATTATAATGTTTACTTTAAAATTGTCAGATTTTCAACCCCCTAGGACCCCCCTTTAGGGGTGAAATACCAAAAAGTACCACCCTTAGTAGGTGCCGATGGCATAGAAGAATTCAACGTCTAAATGTCGTAGTGTCAGTGGATTATTAGGCTCTATAAGGGTCTCATACAAGAGAAGTTTTTTTATTTAGTATATAGTGGGATATCTACGTATTGAAACAAAGGCGATCCATGCGAGACTGATTTATTTACTATGTCGGGTACATACAAAACTTTATGACAAATAATGACCAATACATTACACTAAATATGAACTTCCGCAACCAGAGTAGGTTTTAAAAATGATTTATTACTTGAATGCACAAAAAGTTACTAAAATTACAAAGTTTCTTGAGTCTGGTGGAAGACAACCGGTCGATGTTAGAGCCCGATGGATTCCGGTTGGTTGGTGGTCCGCGGCAGCCTGCGGGCTTGTGGTTTCCCAGCTCGTTGACTCGTGCCATGTTGAGAAATTGATCGTGTGATCTTCGGTTAGGAATTTCACTGAAATGAGTCGACTGCAGTCCTAAAACAATGGGCAGCTGCGGCGTTGCATCATATTCTATGGGAAATATGCGGGCCGTATATGTAACACCTCCCCCCGAAAATCAGTAACTATTTCAGAGCAAGTTGAGAGCTTGGATCGCAAATATTGCTGACGCAGGTTTTTGGTTCCCTGGTGTTTCAGGATTTTCCGTATTTTTACTCTGATCTGCTTTTTCTTCATTGGTCGTTGATTTATGTTGTACTTCGTGCGGGATTCTCGTGTTGCGGACTCCATATTAAAATGATAATAACAAGTACGGTTGCACTCAGCAAGAGCAATAAAAAAATAAAAAAATTTACTAAGTATATAAATCGGCCTTAGCATTATATTAGTACAGGATACTATAGTTTTCATTTATAACGTTTTAAGCATCTTTGTTTCATCTTTGTTAATTATATTTATTTCTTGCTTAAGGTGTAATTTATTAAATAAATGATTAATTAATTGTTTTATTTCTTTAAATAATACATAAATAGTTACACAGTTGTTCGGAATAACACTATACTTACATCGTGACATCTATATGATATACTAGCTTCTGCCCGCGGCTTTGCTCGCGTTAAGAAGTATTATTAATTAGGTATAGTTTTTGCGGCTTTACTTTTGTTTAGCGAGTGTAAAAAATTAGGGCCTACAAAACTTCTTTGTACACAATATTATTAACTAATCTGTCATTAGGCGCTAAAACAAACCTATTGGGTGAACTTACTCGTGAGTAAGCAACATAAAACTGTCCCTGAGAGAAGCAATGTTCTTTCAAGTCAATACCCACAAATTTGACAGTTTGCGCTGAGACTTGTTTATTGTCATGGCAAAGTAGACTTCACCTAACTGCATGCAAAATTTCAGCCCAATCAGTCAACTGGTTTGGGCTGCGCGTTGATAGATCACTATGCCAGTCAGTCGATCACCTTCGAGTTATATATATTTAGATAAATAGTCCTTGGGTGGTGCCTTGGTTGTAGCTCATGCTAAGTATTGATTCAATATTATGGAAAATTATTAAAATCATTATGTACCATTGAACTGTTTATAATTCTTTTATGTATATTATTTATATAAATGGATTTTAATTCTAGACGATTCGAGTGAAAAAATAGTATAATTGACAGAAATTTAGCATTATTCCGTATTGGAATATATAATTAATTTTAAGGGTATTTAGGGTGAATGTGGCAGCTCTATTTTTGGTTGCGCCATCGGCTACAATGCACCTAATAGGCCAAGTCACGCGCAAATTTTATGTCCGATGTATGAGCGGACGCCATCTTTATCTTAGTTGACACGTTAGGATTAATTTTGAACTTTTCTATCATAAATATTGGGTTTGCAAACTGAAAACAACTTGTCCCCATATGACAAGTTTTTTTTTACACTTGTACGGTATATCGATTACACTGCACCAGATGGTAAGTACAGTGTAGTCCAAAAACGAAAGTGACCATCAAAGGATGAAATTCCGTTGATAGCACAGACTACTAAGGGATTACTACGTAATCAGACGACCGTCTTCCATAGATATTTTTTTACCTGTAGCACTTTGAATGCTCAAATGATATATGACGTTAGTTTTATTTTAAACATCATTGTATGTAATAGGTAAAGGTTCTATAAATAAATCCTAATTTTAAAAACCCCAGGCAGTACTAGTTGAAATTTTTATTTGTTAAATCGAAAGGTAGGTACTCATAGGTATAAATAAAACAGGTTATTTTATTACTTCATTTTATTTTTAACTTTTTCTTAAATTTATTTAACGCAATAGTTTGCATAAACGGTAATGGGCGGTTTTCTAAACGAGAAATATCAGTGCCTTTCAATATCTTATTAAGTACATTGCACCAATTAAATATTGTGAATTTCACAGAAATATTTAACAAATATTCAAGAATCATAGACTTATGTATTTCACAAGTTAAGAAATCAAATGAATACTTGGAATATAAATTTTCTTTAATTTCTTTTAAAATTTCTGTTCCGTGTCCTATTTCTTCCAAGTATTCATTTGACTCCTTAATAATAGAGCTGACAGCTCTCAGAGCATGCTCTGAAGGGTAGCTCAATTTTTTTTAACAGCCGTCTTATATTCTCTGGTGCTGATCCAGATATGTTGACTTTCGTCAATTGAACTAGTCAAATGAGACTTGCACGTAATGCACTTAATTTTATTCAATATTTTTCGAACTACCCAGCCAGTAGCATATGCACGTGAATGAATATTCAGCCTTTCTCTTCTTGCTTCTTCTTGAATATTGTCTGGTAATGCTACTGTATGAGGATGAGGCGACTGAATGTTGACAGTTTTTTCTATGTTGTCAAGAAATAAATCTTGTAAATTTATTATGTGATTAGCCACATCATCCTCACAGTTAAATGTTTGTGAATGAAATTTAATTATTCCTGTGATCAACAATGATTTAAAGGTGCAAGCGAAGGTGTGGCATGTCGGGTTATTGTTTCTATAATTATAGGCTCGAACTTGACCAAAATAATTTTCTATTGGGTCAGAATTAAATAATTTTTATATTTTTAGATTTAAAAAACTGCCAAACCCTCACTAAACTTTTTAATGTAATTACCCAGTTTTTCAGAGTAGGCACTGTTGTTTCTCGATTTTTTTTTGGGTCAAAGAATTTTATTTTATTTAATTTTTGTATCGCGTACTTCCAAAATTCGTGGTGTTTTGATGAATCTACGACGGCTGTGCGCAGTTGTTTTGCTTTTCTTTTTTTTACAAAATACTGATGCTCCATTGACGCTATCAAATAAGTCATCAAAAAATGAGACAATTTCCGATGTATTTTTTAATGTACTGCTCACTGGATTTCCATCAACGTACTGAGCTGTAAAAAAAATAGTAAAAAAGCTTACAATTTATTTTCTCATTTTCTGCATATAAGTAAAATGATTACATATACTAATATTATAAAAACGAAAGATTTTATTGTTTGTTTGCTTTGAATAGGCTCTGAAACTACTGGTCCGATTTGAAAAATTCTTTCACCAATATAAAGCTAAATTATCAGCGGTGAACATAGGCTACAAAATGTTGGTCTGTCTGTCACGTTTTCATAAAAATATTATTTTATGATAATGCCTGCAAAAAAATATTAATGCAAATTATCTGCTATCAGTATATTATGTATTCATAATCTGAGGTGGTACGAAGTTTGCTGAGTCAGCTAGTATAAGTAAACAGATAAAACGCGTACCTAATGTAATGTAAAAAAAAAATAATGATTGTTATCGATATTGAATTTGCACATGGTATATAATAAATACTATAAGTGTGATTGTAACAAAGCCTGTAGGGAGAGCTATGGGCAGCTGTGGACTGCTATAAACTGCTGGTGATGTTAAAAAGTATGGTGTTATTGTTAGTGAATATCCAGCACTAATTTTATAGTGACTTTTATTGTGAAACTGATGACACAATAGTTCTGAAATTTGTTCCAAATATAGACAAATACTTACAAATCGGGCAGTATACGACAAAGCAGCTGCCACAGTTTTACTAAATACACGGACGCAATTCTTGACCTGAAAAAAGACAGTTTTTAAGGATATAATATTAAGTAATATATATTTTTAACTTAATACATAATTTATGACAGGTGTACCCCGGAGGTTAGGCTAGTAAATAATACAAGTACATAACATATGTACCTTCATCTTTTTAATTTTTTCTGGTAAAACATATTCATCATTTAACTTCTGCATGATGATAATCAGTCTTGTACACATCTACAATATCCTGCCATTTCGCTATCTTGCCCTCGAATTTAATGTCCTTAGTTAAGAAATTATTTCTTAATCCTTTAATAAGGTGTGATGGATCATAAATAATTTTAAGTTTTACACCATTTATTTCTATAAATCCATCATCAACTGAAACAAAAATAAAAATTATAATAACAGTAAATTTGTGTACAAATTAAAGTACAGAAAATATAAACTGATGCATCTGATTGAAAAACATTAATTTTTATTTATATTGTGCATATCTTTAAGATAACTTCTATATGATCAGATATTATTTATCATATAAAAGTTCTGGAAGTCTAAAATATTTATCACAAGTTAATAATGAATGTATTTTTTTTAAAATTGGCTTAACTATGCTTACATGCTTGGGTAGACGAACAATTCCTCCTTGTGTCTTCCTGTAGGCTTTTTAGGGCAGATTGGAATGCCGAACCTTGGTCGCAAATAAGTGCCAAAGGCTTAAGATATATATCAACAACCGCAGTTACAACATCCTTTAAGTATATTTTTCAACTGTGGACCTGATGTTGCTCCTTCACAGAAATAATATCCAAGTGGTTGCTGATATTTGTACACTGCTCCTCGCAACATAAACACCAAACAGTGATCTGCAAATTGGCATCTTCTTTCTTCTAATCCATTTATACTATCTTTTTTATTATTATAAGTTAAGCCTGGTTCCAATGCCATTTCATCAAAAATTATAGAACAATATTTTTTATTGTCATGCCACATTTCCACCTGTTAAGAGATATTAAATTATTAAAATAACTTATTTATTTATTGAATTTAGATAAAGGAATCAAAATTATATAATTCACCTTTTTTTTCATTAATTGAAATAAATGCTGATTGATACCAGCTTCTAAATCCAATTTTGAAATCATTTTATTTAATACAGATTTAGGTGGCAAAATGAAAATTTTCTGTAGAAATCTGTAGCATTTCAGGCTTTGTTTCAGTATTGACAAAGAAATTATTTTTTCCTTCATTGAAAATCTTCTACCCTTAGCTTTTTTGCAGCAAAGATTTAATCGCATTGCTAATATGTCTTGAGTAGGGATTCAGTTTACTGCTCAATTTTTCGAAAGATTTTTTCTTACTGAATTTAAGTGCTCTCTTAGCTCTCCTTTTAAAATCTTTTATTTTGCTATACATTGTATAAAGTTTTCTGCATTTAGGAGTTAGTGACTGAATACTTTGTACAAGCCTTTTTCTTGATGACTTTGGTGGTGCTAAAATGTTGACATCTGTAGAAAACCATGTAAATTTAATTAAATATAATAATTTGATAGAATTTACATAAGATCAATTTGAACATTAATGACAGGGAGATGACTATGGTAATTATGATTACAGCAACAGATATTGTAAGAACTTTACTAACTGAAGTCTGTTTAACAGGACGGTACAGCTGACACATCCATAAAACGTAACTGTTAGCCCTGACAAAAATTTTAAGGACGAAATAAATACAAATAACATAGGTATTAAAATTATTTTACTCTTCTCGCAAAACTGACTTGAATTCTATAACTATGCTGCAATTAATTGTAAAATATACTTAAATATACAGAAATCGATATTTTCATGGAACCGGTTGTTGTTAGTACTTGCAGAATGTCACATGGAGTCATATCTCTAGATTTGTCAAATAGAATGTGTCAGCCATACTGTCCTGTTTGAAACAGACTGTAAATATTTAGTAAACAATATAAATTATATTTATTAATAACGAACATTGTGACTCCATTTCAACTGTTGGTGTTGTTGAATGGTGTAATTCAGGTTCAACTATTGCTGTAGATGAACAGTGCGCCTCTGGCTCATCTATTGTTGTTGATGAACGCTGAGTTAACAACTCACACTTAGAATAACTGTGATCATAGTGACTTTTTCTTGAGTAGTTATGGTCCATTTCAAGAACAGCACACTCTGAAATTGAATATTACATTTGTTATTAATTTTTGAATGTGTTATGTTTCATGTTGCTTTACCCTTATATTAGGAAGTAGCTTTCTATGTCAATTTCCATAACACATTTTACATTTTAGAGGTTTCTCATGTCTCATACCATAGTTGTGTTTTATTTTAAGATATGATTGTCATTTGTTTTTGTTTTGTTTTTTGTTACGCCTATACTTAAAGACAACATAATAAAAATCCGTTATTAGGTATATGTTTTGTATTGTAAAATGATTGTACTAAATTAGTTGTTGCTGCAGATTTTGTTTAATAAAAAAAAAACACAAAATAGAAATGTATGAGTTTTATGAAAACTAATTGATATATTATCCATGAATACAGAACAAGGGTATTTATACTTCATGATATTTGCTTTGAAATATAAACATAAAGAAAGGTACATAAAGTTTACTGTAACAGCAGGGTATTGAGGATATATGGATCCTACTCAGGTTAATGTTCATCCCTACTACTCAGATTTTTCTGTTCTGTTTCTGGTGTGGTTGTTCCACATTTCTCCAAACTCAACATAGATATAATAAGAGATATCAAGTAATAAAAGAGGAGAAATTTTATAGGTGTGGCAAAGTTTGCAATAAATTATTATTAGTTTAGCATATACATCTTAGGTACTTACCGGAATCTTCATAGGCAACTGCAGGTACTCCATTGGCTATCTCATCTGGAGTAAATAATGATGGATAAGCATTGTCAAACAGACGAGATTTAGCTGTAATGAATCTTCTTTCAAAGTGCTTATGGCACACATAAAGTTTCGAAAGATCTTTTAAATCCATGTTTAGAATCTTTTTACAATTAATATATTTCAACCATTTGTTGCGATTTCTCTCATTACTTGGAAATATATGTAATCGAACATCATTTCGGTGACTACCACAATTACTTATAGAACACTTTTAATACATCTTACTGTCTTTTAATACAACTGAAGTGTGAGAGATTATAATGCAGAGTACCTAAAATGAGAGAAAAAATGTGAGTAATACAAATATAGGAATGAGTATCTCAGAATACTACATTTGTCTCTAAGAGATGCATGGGAACCTAATTTATATATTGAATAGATACCCTTTTTTGTATAATAAAAGTTTAAAAATTTTGTTTATTTAATAAAGTCTATCTTAAACATAATTAATAAATCTATTCAAAATATACTGGTATATATTGGTACTTACGTGTCAAATTATAATTCGGTACACAATTTTTTCTTTGCTGAAACTTCAGCTTTAACGCTATTTCCAAAATAACAATAATCAAATCAAAAGGCAAGCTTGGTCCAAAAACAGGCGCAGTAAGGTCAAATCGTAGGTAGAGGAATCGGGATCCGGTGAAAAGCAGTGGTTGTCGAAAATCAAAATATGGTAAAAGTCCGTATTATGAGACACATTTTCAGGTTGGTCGTACATTACCGCTATTATATAATCTGTTTAAGTCAAAAATACTATTTAAATCGTATCATACAATTGTCTTATGATTATTTAATTAATATAGCTAGTTTTTATTGAATGTTAATTTGTAAAAATAATATTAATAGCCTTTTATGAGAGGAACCTCTATGTCCCTATTTATGAGACACTTAAAAAGTAGATGGCCCTAATGTCTCATGATGTATGTCCCTATTTTTGAGACAGTTTAGAAATCAATAAGACTGATTTTAAAATAACTATTTATTAATTTTAAATCACAATACTTATAAAATAGATAATAAACTTGAATCTGAAATAACAAATAATTAGTCTTTACTAATTTAAATGAGAAATAAATGAAAATTATAAAAATATTTAATTCACTTTTTTTCTTTAATTTTCTTCTGCAGTTCTTTTACTTTGTCCATCAGTTTTTTCTTTTCTTCTTGTAACTTTTTTTTTATTACTTACAGGCGAACGCTTGACCTCAATCACACCTGGTGGAAGGTGAAGATGAGTCCGACGATGAAACGTGTTCGCCCAGTAATTGCCTATTCACTCTTCTCTTAAAGACTCCCAGCTCATAACATCGCGAAAATACTGCCTCTGGAAGCGTATTCCATTCTTTAGCCGTTCGCATGATGAATGTAGAAGCGAATCTTTTCGTGCTGATATAAGGAACATCCACCACATACGGATGTTATCCCACACGATGTCTAGTGGTTTCGCGGTGGAATGGTGATCCTTTTTATGCCAACACGCTCTCTGCTTCAGGACAGAGGAGTAAACTTCTTTCATCACAGTTAAAAAAAATTGTAGGAGAAATATTACATACATTTTTACTTTCAAAATATGCTCCAGACTTTTTAAACCACTCTTGCAATTCTACACAAGTGACAGCTGCTCTTGTAACACTAAAATGTTGGGGTTTCCTTATAGCAAATTCTGAATGACGTTTTCTAAACCCTTCATACCAGTGGCGACTAGGACGACTCAGTAAACGGAGTTTTTACAGCTAATTTTTGGACATATTTTTGAACACAATCCAATAACTCAGTTTTTGTTACAGGTGCTCCTATTGCAGCCCTGTCTAGCACCCATTTGACAATATCATCTTCTTCCTGAGACTTGACTGAGTTTCTGGTTTAGATTTCTTTTTATCTCATCTAGCCCAATACTTTTTTTCTGCCTAGAGTAGCCACAGATACTTCGAAGGTAACAGCTACTCTCCGTAATGATGACCCGGTATCTTTTATTGCTTTTAAAGCATTTTCTACATCTATTGGGTCATATTTAAGTCTTTTATCAACCACTTTTGAACACAACACTTTCTTTTTTGCTGATTGAGACGGCTGTTGTCCCCATTACTCCGATTTTCAATAATTTGTTTTTTGTTGTTCACTGTTGACATGTAACCTAAAATATCGAGAGATATGTCGATGGGGGGAGTCGAAGCTGCTCGCGTCCGTAGGCTTTACCCTAGTTTCCCTACACGTGACTCCTGGGTGGTGCTGAATGAGCAGCAGCGAGGTGGTAGGGCGTCGGTGCCCGTCTGGATCGCGACCACATTACATGGGTGTAAAGCCCGTCATAGTGACCAGTTTCGGCTTGTCGCGTTTCGGGATCAGCTTGTGTATATCCAGTAGCTCATATACATATAGAGACCTTCAGTCGTGGTATATATGGGCCGACATGACGTTGGAGACTATCAATGGATTTTCATCCTTTGATAGTCGCTTTCGTTTTTGGATTACACTGTACTTACCATCAGGTACTCTGTAGTCACTGTGTCGAGCCAGAGTAAAAAAAAAAAATTCACAAATTAATAAAAGTATAAAAAAACATATTTTAAATATTTCAATAATATCAAATAAAAAATTAAGAAAAAAAAAACTTGCAAAATTAATGTTTTGATTTTAGGTTAAGTTTTGAAATTAACGTAATTAAATTGAAAATACTTACTCAGAAATAACTATTTGAAGTTATGCTGATAAATAATTTGTTATATTTAATCATTTTACTTTTTTAATACTAAAAATTATTGATATTTTAATAAAAACGCATAACAGTACACTGTCTCATTAATGGGGACAATCATAAGACTTGATGTCCGTATTGAGTGATACGCGGTGTAAAGTGTTCCATATACCGGTACGTCTACGTTAACAAATGTCCGTATTGTGAGACACTCAAAAATAAAATAATATTGCTATAAATTAACATAAATGCAAATAACATACAATATCTATAATTTATAAGCTTTTAGATAACACTTACATTATGTATATAAATATAATAAAATATATAATTTCATCCAAGTAAAAAACTGTACAGTGGTTATTATTCAACAATTTTAAGCCACGGTTTTGAATGCTAACAACAAACCTCATACTTTTTAAATTATTTATTAAAACATACAAGTAATAATTAACAATTAGACTCGTTAATTTCTTTCAAAAACGATAAAATTATGTGTTTATTATATTTTTTAAAAGTATAATTTGGTATTCAGTTTATACATTGTTATATTCACATTGTGTATCATAAATAGGGACAGTGTCTCATAATATGGACTTCTACCATAACAGTCAATAGATGAGCACATTCGCGTCACAAAAAATTAAACGGAATGAATTATCATCATGGCGGCCGGCGAAACGCGCGGGCTAGTTTACGGGGGTGAAGCGGAGTGGAGGGGATCGTGGAAATGTCATGCATCGTTTGAGCAGGTCATTCCCTATCCGTTTTTTTCCTTCTATGAAGTGATCCACCGTGGTCGATATATATATTTTTTCAAATCTAAAAAAATATTTGAAATATTATAATTGAAGGTTTATATTTAATTTAAATTCTACAGTAGAAAATTCTATTTCTATTTAAGATCCTTAGTTTCTATGAAAAACTATTAATTTTATTATTTTATCAATTAAAGTAAATTAATAAATACATATATTTTTATTTGGAATTTGCAAAATTTCTTCACTTTTATGTGCTTCCTAAAAACATAGTACCTTTTTTATATATAATTTTAACCCATTAACGCCCAAAATAATTTATCGATTAAGTAGTTGTACCTGTGCATGTACAGAGGGCGGTAATGGGTTAAGCTCTATATATTTTGCTTATATTTTTTTTTCTCTAACTATTACCGTTTTCGAGTATTTATGGAAAAATACTTTTAAAATTTTTTATTAACCTTTGCCGGGGTTTTCACACACTAAAACCTTTACAGATCATTTTTGTATTATTAGAAGTACAAAATTTGAAAAATGCAAACTTGTGTCAAAATTTTGTTTTAAAAAGTTATTTGACTGGACTAAAATCTGAGAGTTCTCTATTTTAATTGGCGTTGCAGTAATATTCTATTCTGAGTGTTATGTAGATTTTTCAGGTTAATTGAGTTTAATTTTATGCGTGAATATTCATTTTGTGTAATCTTATAGTTGCCAGGTATTTTTGTTATTATTAATGGCTGTCCTTTGATTTGATAGTTTTGATTAATCAGAGTGAATTCTTTGGTTCGTATCAGACATGTCGGCGGGATAGTTGCTAAATAACTTCCGAATAATAATATATGTCCTTGCCGTCCGCATTTTAGTTCCTCGTTAGTTTCTTTTGGGAATATGATAGTATAGTGCCTCTCGTCTAGTTGATCCATGGCTTCTTGATCTAATTCGATGATTGTTAGGTTACAGCGCTTGTTCATTAATTGGCTTGTAATTAGTGTCTGAATGCAGTCCAATCGTTTCTGAAGCTGGTGGTTGATCGTTTCCTCGCAGAGGTATTGTTTTCTGAGCTTCGGGCATTCTGCCTCTATGTACATGAAGGTTTTTCTATTGGTTGCAATATAAGGATAAGAAGGGATGAGGGCTTGATGGTTTTTATTGGGTACAATTGATAATTTATATAATTCATAAGTACCGGGGGAGATAATGGGGAATTTAAATATAATTATTATTCTCTTATTAACAAAATAGTATCCTGGTTTAATTATATCATAATATTCTCTTAAATCTGCATTTAACACCTGATTGCTGCCATATAAACTTCCTAGCTTATGAATCATAGTTCCTAAATTATCTAAGCTTAACATACTATGATGTGTGCATTATATTCGTCCTATCAGTTGAAGTTGATTTGTTAATTAATTCATACACTGTTTTCATTTGCGCTCTATGTGTTAGAATATATTGTTGCATAAGATGTTCTGTTAAGTCAATATCTAGGGGGTCTCTGGGGTCAAAATGACCTCTAATTATATCATGTGGCCTACATTTAGTAAAACTGTGTATCGAACTGTTATAGGCTAACAGTGCGTATGATATCTGTTGCGTTATCGGTTCATATTTATGCCGGAGTCTTAGTATACGCAAGTAAGTGCTCTAATAACGTAGAGTGAAATCTCTCAACAATACCGTTATCATTCGGAGAATGAGATAGAGTTCTATGGTGGTTGATTTTATGTAATTTAATGAATTCCGAAAATAATTGATTAGTGAACTCAGTTCCGTTATCACTTACTATGGTTAGGGGTAGTCCGTGGTGAGTGCAAAAAGTCAATAATCCCTGCAATATACTAGTTGCCGTACTATCACGCATATGATATGCTTGTCCGTATTTCGAAAATGAGTCTACGAATGTTAGGTATTTGTCTGATTGTACTGTAGTACGCTCTTACTCGCGTACTATCTTTTCTATTTTTGGGTTTGGTCGCTCACTCGCTTTGGAATAATACACTTTTTAAATCTGTATTATTATGTATATTTCAAGTAAAGTTTTACATATATATTTCTTGTAATTTTTACAATATCAACCTTCCTATTCTATTTTTCCATTCAATCTGTCTCGAATAAAATTGAAAACCTCAAATTAAACTTCATTATTTAAAATTAGATATTCTAACCTTTTCCAAAATAAACTTATTTTTTATTAAATGGCGAATTCCGAGAATGGTGCCAAATATAACTAACCTATTTTATAAACCAATCATACAATCACTACAGTACCGAGAAGACGTCCATATGTACTATTTCAAAGGGCTAAGTCGCAGGTGGTACTACTGGAAATCGCGGCCTAATAGGATTCCTATCGTATTTACCTTGACCGCATACGGTACATTCGTTAATGTATTTAGCTATTTCTTCCTTCATTTTTGGCCAAAAATAGCGACGTGAAAGAGCTAAATAGCACTCATTAATTCCCCTATGATTCGTCTTTCCGTCGTGATAATGCTTAATTATTTCTTGTTGTTTAAGGCATTCTTTTACATCTTCTAATTCAGTCTTAGTTAATACAAAACTCATTGAAGAATTTTTGAAGGTTCTCTGAATGATCGGGATGACAGAGTATAATCCTATAGCTGGGGT
This sequence comes from Automeris io, assembly GCA_036320925.1. Classification (NCBI taxonomy): domain Eukaryota; kingdom Metazoa; phylum Arthropoda; class Insecta; order Lepidoptera; family Saturniidae; genus Automeris; species Automeris io. Next base: position 4,714,623 of record JAUDJH010000031.1, on the reverse strand, counting down.
AATTTTTAAAGCTGTCTTAATTTTAGGATTAACATATTCTTTAATAGCATTAATTACATCCTTTTCTAAAGACGTTTCCGAAATTTGTATGTGCGTACGACTGTATGCGTCAAATGGCTTGGTAACGGTCGGTCGTCCTTTAATATCGCCTACAATAGTCAAACAAATTTGCCTATGAAACTTATTTAACTGTTCATTGGTTATAGGAATTTCTAGGATCGGGTGTTCTTCGCTAGAATGAGCGGTGTCAGTAGATGAAGGAGCTGTAATGGTGGATGAGGTCTTTCTGTAGGATTAACTATCATCGAATCCACTTCCTCGTTATTAATTTCTATTCGCGACAACGCATCCGCGTTAGTGTTGGTTTTACCCTTTTTATAGATAACTGAAAAGTCGTATTCGCTCAGTTTTAGTCGCCAACGAGTCAGTCTTGAATTAGGTTCTTTAAGGTTCATTATCCGTTGTAAAGGTTTATGATCCGTAAGAACTTTGAACTTAGGTCCGAAAGTATTTAGTAGCCCATACTATAGCTAAGAGTTCCTTCTCAATGGTGCTGTAATTTAGTTCGCTGTCATTAGGGTTCTTGACGCGCAACAAACAGGTTTATCAGAGCCGATATTGCCTTGAGACAGTATAGCACCTATGGCGACGTTAGAGGCGTCGGTTGTCAGTATAAATTCTTTTGTAAAATCCGGGTATTGTAGTATAGGGTCATTAGTTAACGTTTTACATTTTTGGAAACATCTAATATATTCAGAATCGCATACTATTTTATTACCTTTTTTTAAACATTTGGTCATAGGTTTAGTAATACGGGCAAAATCGGGTATACATTTTCTGTAATATCCTAAAAGCCCTAAAAACTGCTTTATTTGCTTAGTGGTTTTAGGGATAGGGTACTTTTTTATTACTGCAATTTTGTTGGGATTGGGTTGTATACCTTCCCTGCTAATTACATGGCCTAGATAATCGGTTTCCAGTTTCAGAAATTCGGATTTATCCATTTGGATTTTAAAATTAAATTCTCTTAATCTAGCAAATACTTTCTCGAGATTAATCATCATTTCCTGTTGAAGTAAATGTCCAGAACACCACTGAATTACGGGAGCACAATAAAAGTCGAGCGTACTTGATAGCATGTATTCACAGAGAGGCACACTTATGAAACAATTTCTGTTATGAATGACTTATATCTACCCTACATATATTACACCCTTATCCTTATTTAACATTAATAATTACTTAAACTTACACAATACAAAATATATTCAATTAAAAGCCAAAGCGCTCCACTGGCTTTCTGTTACGCTTGGGTCTTTCCACAGGGGGTTCGACTGTGGTAGATGGTGTCACCCCATCTGAATGCTCAGAAGGAGCTGGAGTCTGACCAGTTTCATCACCCGACTCGGCTATATCCGGTGTCTTATCCGTATCCGGAATTCCGTCCCTATTCACCGTTTCTTTTCGAATTTCATCTATGTGCCTATTTACGGGTTGATCGTCTTCCTGACCGACTAAATAATGCCTGGAGTCTATTCGTTCCTCTATTATTCCTGGGGACCACTTTTCTCCTCTCCCAATACTTTCGTACCAATCCTTTTTGACCTACCCCGAATTCTCTTTCCTTACCTCCTGCGTATTGAATCTGTTTTCGTTGCTTATCCTTTACTCTATCTTCTAACGTACTATCTATTTGTAAAAGATCTAAGCGAGTCCATAAAGGTCTACGTTGTAGTAGAATCGCCGGCGATGCTCCCGTTGTGCTGTGCTCCACGTTTCTATACGCCATTAAGTATGCTTGTAGAGCTGCATCCAGATCGTGGCCCTCTCTCCTTGATTTTGATATGGCTCGCTTACATAGTTTAACGGCCCCTTCTGCTGCACCATTTGATGATGGGTAGTATGCCGAACTAAAGGTTAACCGGATTCCATCGCTTTGCATAAAATCTGCGTATTCTTTGCTCGAAAAAGGTGGTCCATTATCCGATACCACTTCCTTAGGGAGGCCGAAGCGTGCAAAAGTTTCCCGTAATATTTTGATAACACTACCGGCCGTAGTTCGCGACATCTGGAACAGTTCTATCCACTTCGTTGTAGCGTCTATAATTACGAGAAACGTTTGACCATGAAATGGTCCCAGAAAATCTAAATGCAGCCGTGACCAAGGCTGCGTTAAATAGGGCCAGGGCTGTGGAATGGCTCGTGGTGGCGCCGGACTTTCAGCTACGCAAGTCACGCATTCTCGACACGTTCTATGTCCGCATCGATTCCCGGCCACCAAACTATACTGCTAGCTAAACTTTTCATCTTCACCATTCCTAAATGCCCTATATGAAACTCTTTGAGTAAAAACTGCCTCAAAGGTTCTGGAATAACTAGTCTATAGCCCCACACAACACAACCGGCGTCTGTATACAGCTCGTTTCGTCAATGAAAATAAGGCTTAATTTTATCGCCTTTCCAGTGCCTAGGCCAACCTGTTTGTATATAAATGAAAATTTCGTTAAGAATCCTGTCTTTTTTAACATTCTTTTGAACCATCTCCCGTGAGATCGGTAGAAAATCTTGCACAAACTGCCCGTACGTAGTCTCGGTTTTTTTTTTTTATTATTTTCCATCGGCATTCGTGACAGCGCGTCAGCTGCATTATTGTCGCTACGCACATACTCTATAACATAATTATATCCTGCCAATATGACAGCCCAACGTTGCATCCTGCTTGCGGCCATTACCGGAATTCCTACTTTATCTCCAAATATTGTCACCAAAGGCTTATGATCTGTTCTTAAAATAAAACTACGCCCGTATAAAAATTGGTGAAATTTCCTCACGGCATAGATTATTGCCAACGCTTCCTTCTCAATCTGCGAATAGGCCTTCTCAGCAGTGTCCAGTGTGCGCGAGGCGTACGCGATGGGATGGGCCGCTCTTCCTGCTCGCTGAGGTGCGACATGACAGCGCCCACGCCGACGCTGCTCGCGTCCGTGGTCGATACGAGAGGTAACTCGCTCGAGCAATGAGCCAGTACCTCACTGGAAATTAATAGTTGCTTTATCTTATTAAATGCTCTGCTATGCCTGTCATTCCATTCATACTTATTTTCTTTTCTTAATAGATTATACAGCGGTTCCATAATGGTGCTGATATTACGCACAAATTTACCATAATACATCACCATTCCGATAAATGATTTTAATTCAGATACATTTTTAGGCTCCGGTACATCTTTAATAGCCTTAATTTTATCAGGCGATGTATGTACTCCGTCTTTACTGATAACAAAACCTAAATACGTAACAGAGTCAGCAAAGAATACACATTTTTCTTTTTTTATTTTTAAACCGTATTTTTTTAATCTATCAAAAACTTCATGTAATGTTTTAATGTGCGAATTTTCGTCTACCCCTGTTATGATTAAATCATCTAAGAAAACCCCCCTACTCTCGGCATATCCGCAAATAATTGTTCTAATTTTCGCTGAAAAATACCTGGACTTGATGCTAAACCATATATTAGTCTATTGTACCTATACAGGCCCTTATGTGTATTTATGACTGTATATTTATATGATTCATCCAACTCATATTGCGCGTAGGCTTGTGGTAAATCTAATTTAGTGAACTTCTGTCCCCCGTGCAATTTATTCAATAAATCTTCCACCCTCGGCAAAGGAAAACGATCAACCTCTAGACATTTGTTTAAAGTGAGTTTAAAATCGCCACATACTCGTATGGTGCCGTCTTTAAAATCGGTATAATCGGAGTAGCCCAGTCGGATGTGGTGACGGGTGTGATGACTCCGTCGCGCGTCAGCTGATCGAGCGCGCGCTCCACCGGCTCGCGCAGCGCGTACGCCAGCGGGCGCGCGCGCAGGAACACGGGCCGCGCGCCTTCGCGGAGCGTGAACCCGACCGTTCCCCCGGAGTAACGACCCAAGCCATCAGAGAACACCTCACTGTATCTGGAACTGAAATCGGCTAAGTTGAATTGTCTGTTTCTTTCACTATGATTAAAATTACAGTATAGTGTATTCAAATTTATATTTAATTCCTGTAACCATTGTCGGCCTGGTAGGTTAGTTTTCCCCTGTTTAATAACATACAGGTCTAATTTCTTGTTTACATTTTTATAAGACACTAATGGCTTAATTTTATCCACTGGTCTTATCATCTCCCCAGTATAATACCGTAACATTAAATTAGTATTTATAAGATTACAATTTAAAAAATGTTTTACATAACAGTTATAACTTATGCACGAAATAGCGCTGCCGGTATCTATCTCCATCGTTAACGATGTTTGCTCAATGTCCAGTGCAATGGTGTATGGTCCAAACTTTTGAAAATCATTTGACGAAATTGAATAGTTATTTACCTCGTCACTGCTACTAGATGCGCTCGCTATACCAACTCTATCCTCGTCCCCAATGTTTAGTAGTGCCGTATCCCTCCTAATATTCGGGCACATTTTCTCGAGATGCCCTTTTTTGTTGCATATTCTGCATACATATATTTTAAAACGGCAGCTTTCTCTTTAATGCTGGCCACCGCATACAGAACATCTGCTTTCCGTACTGGTTCGTTTCTCCATATGTAGTTTGGCATCCGCTCTCCACTCTCTGCCCGCTCCGCTTGTGCCACTTGCACCATCCACCGCTCGGCACTGCGTTGTCAGCGCCGCCCGATGCGCTGCACGCGCTCTGCCGTCTCTGCCGCTGTGTTCACGTGACGCCGCCGATGCACTGTCACCCCTCCCGCGAGTACAGTCGTCCACCGCCGCCGCGTTCCTCTCCGCCGCCTCCATCGACACCGCCAGTCTGTACGCCTTATCAAACGATATGTCCTCCTCCGTGAACAATTGTTGTCTGATAAACTCATTCCGAAGACCACAAACAAATTGATCCCGTAAATTCTCCTGTAAGCTGTCCGCTGTGAAACCGCAGTATCTTGACATTTTTTTTAATTCCGAGACAAAGTCCGCGATACTTTCTTCAGATGTTTGCTTTCTTTGTCGAAATTTAAAACGCTCCGCTAAACGGCTCGGTTGTGGTTGTATATGTTTTTTCATAACCGACACTAATTGGTCAAACGATTTTGAGGCAGGTTTGACTGGTGCACACAAATTCACCATGAGTTCATACGCCTCACTACCTATGACCGTAATTAATGTAGCTACTTTTAATGATTCTATCACCTCGTTTACAATAAAATACTGTTCCAGTTGATCTATATACAGATCCCAACTGTCTTTACCGAGATCAAAATGTCCTATTTTTCCGATAGCCATGTTTCACTCTCACTAGACACACTCTCCACCGTCCAAAATGTTTGTGACGTGTCCCACACACCCGGGCACGTCTCCTCCTCGTCGCCACTGAAGTAAATGTCCAGAACACCACTGAATTACGGGAGCACAATAAAAGTCGAGCGTACTTGATAGCATGTATTCACAGAGAGGCACACTTATGAAACTATTTCTGTTACGAATGACTTATATCTACCCTACATATATTACACCTGTAAGGAAGTACTAAATACTATTATATCGTCTAGGTATACTAAGCAAATCACGTTCTGTAAGCCTTTTAGTACGTTATCCATCACTCTTTGAAAAGTAGACGGGGAATTTTTTAAACCCATGGGCATGCCTAAAAATTCGAAGTGCCCGTGTTCGATATTAAAGGCTGTCTTTGGTATATCCTCAGGATTCATCTCGACCTGATAAAATCCTGATGCAAGGTCAAGGGTAGTAAAGTATTGGCACCTACCTAGCTTGTCTAGGATGTTCGAAATATTGGGGAATGGATACTTATCGTCGACAGTTTTTTCATTTAATTTGCGATAGTCTACAACAAGGCGCCACTTAACTTTGCCGGAAGCATCCGCTTTCTTGGGTACTACCCATATTGGTGAACTCCAAGCCGATTCTGAATGTCGTATTATACCTTGTTCAAGCATTTTACTGATTTGCTCTTGAATCTCTTGCCTATGAACGAAGGGGTACCGGTAACTTTTAGTGTATATAGGTATTTCGTCGGTGGTTTTAATAGAGTGTTTAATTTTATTAGTAAAGGTTAACTTTTCACCGTCGAGATAAAATACATCCGCGTAACGAGAGCATAAAGTCTGTAAATTAATTTTCTTCTCCTTATTCAAATGATCGGTGCGCAATCGCGATAATACATTATTAACTCGCGCGGGATCTTGGTCGGTGCGCGTGCACTCGATATTACATAAGTCGATGCGCACGGGCCGTTCAAGTGAAATGGTGACATCATAAGGATGCGGGTTCTCAATCTCAACGATTCCGGTTCCTTCAAGACTTCCCTCCTTGGCCAGCCTGTCAGCCTCCTCATTACCATGTAGCCCGATATGTGCTGGAACCCACTGCAATCTCAATTGTACTCCATTCAACTGTAAGTTGTCTATAATGGATAGAATTACATATCCTATAGATGTGCCTCTGATTCCAGAGGTACACTTAGCTATGTGCTGTAAAGCGCTTCTGCTGTCGGTCAATATCACTATTTGGTTATAATGCTCATTCTGGGCATACGACAGCGCTTTAGAGATTGCAATAAATTCCAATGTCATGATACACATACTGGTACTAGACGTTACTTTAAAAATATTGTTATAGTGTTGAACATTTCTCAACCTACTATTATCGTAAAACGCTGCCCCGCAGCCTGTAGTGCTCTTTGAAGCATCAGTAAAAATTGTATGCCAACCGTAGTACTTTTCCTGCAATTCTTTGATAACTTCAAATTTTAATATATTTAATACCTGTAACTTTTTAGCTTTATGCATACAGTCTAAATCTACATTAATTACGTCACGTATGTTTATGGAAGTTATCCATCTCCTCATTGCAAACATTGGCAAAATACCACTGGTTGCAATATGTTCTTTTTTGACTGAATTCCATGTAGTAATTAATAGTGGACACTTTTTGTTTCTCCAGTAACTGTTAGTGCAAAGAGCACTAAGGTCTGCTAAGGCTTTAATACGTTCATTATTATCTATAGACATCGATTTTAAACAGAACTTAAAAGCTAAATATTTTCTACGAATGAATAGTGGCGGAATACAGAGTTCACTCTGCATTACTTGAATGGGAGTTGTCTTAATAAAGCCGCCTATAATCCTTAAAGCTTGATTTTGAATCCTTTCTAATTTTTCTAAATGTTTTTTGGCGCTATTATCGTACAGAAAACATCAGTAATCAATGCGGCTTCTAATTAAACAAATTTTTCTTAAATGCTTCGGGTGCACACCCCAAGATGATCCAGCAAGTACTTTAAATAAATAAAGCGTCTTTTGAGTTTTAATAGCTAGTTCATTAATTTGTTTATTCCATAATAATTTTCTATCAAACCATAAACCTAAATACTTATAATTATCCACTACATTAATATTGTAATTGTTAAGTTTAATTTCAATCTCCTGTATTCTATTCGCCTTACTAAAATTACAAATCTTTGTTTTATTTACAGATACCTCTAATCCTAGATCTCTAAGTAGCAAAATAATCTTATTCAACGATAGTTGAATTTTAACTGCATTGTCTTGTACATTTTTGGACGAACTAAATAAAACAAAGTCATCAGCATATTGGCATATAAATACGTTTCTAATTTCATCAAAAATTTTTTGAGTTACAATGTTGAACAATATTGGCGAAAGAGGATCACCTTGAGCCAGACCCTTACTTACATATCTACAGCAACTCTTGTCATTTTTTAATTCATCTCTAATTTTAATGCACCTTTCCGTTAAGAAATTCCATAGATATAGACATAATTTTCTTCCTACTCCGATGCTACTCAATACCATTACCATCTTATCTACTAACACATTATTATAGGCATCTTCTATATCTAAGAAACACGCCAAAGTGGATTTTTTATTGCTGAATCCTATGTGAATGTGAGTGAGCAACGTAATTAAGCTATCTTGGCAAGATTTTCCCTTCCTAAAGCCCGAATTAAAAGGCGATATCAGTTTGTTTTTTTCAATAAACCATTCTAATCTTCTATTAATCATCAAATGTAAAACCTTGCATACGCATGACATTAGGGATATAGGTCTATATTTGCGCTTATTGTCTAACTCACTTCTATTTAATTTAGGGATAGGTACGACCAATATGTCTCTCCACTGATTTGGGATAATACCTGTATCGTATATAAGGTTATATATATTTAACAAGAAATGCTTTGCCACTATAGGCATATGAAATAGCATCGAATATGCGATTCCATCATTACCCGGAGCTGACTGTTTATTTTTAATAGATTTATACATTTCTTCAAAGGAAAACATAACATCTAAACAAGAATTGGTAACTGACAATTTTGGCATATCACGTGAAACAAAGTCCGGAGTGAGACTTTTTAAAAGTTCAGCTTTTTGTTCATCAGAGGGTTGAAGTTCCGGAGGCCTGAGACCCTTCATCCACCTCATACGATTCCACATGACTGATGATGAAATTGATTCGTTTATACTATCACAGTAGTTTTGCCAATCAGTATATTTTGCTTGTTTAATGGCAGCCTTGGCTAAAGAATTTTTTTCCTCAGGAAGATTTAAATTATGTGGAGTTGGATTTTTTCTAAAAGCACCTAGTGCTAATCTACGTTGCGCTACTAATTTAGACAAGTTTGGATTCCAATAAGTTCTCGGTTTAAATTTACTGTGCGGGTTCTTAGAAACTTTAATAAAAGGGATATGATTGTCAGCTGCCTTGTTTAGAATATTAATAAAGAAGTCATACATGATTTGAATGCTTACTTCATTTGTATGGAAAGAGGTAAAATGTTGTTCAATATACTTAGAGTAATTCTCCCAGTCAGCCAATTTAAGATTTCTTTTTCTTAGCAGATTATTAGTACTGTAGTACGCTCTTACTGGCGTGCTATATTTTCTATTTTTACTATGGGTTTGGTCGCTCACTCGCTTTAGAATAATACACTTTTTAAATCTGTATTCCCATATATATTTCAAGTAAAGTTTACATGTATATTTTTTTGTAATTTTTACAATATGAACCTTCCTATTCTATTTTTCCATTCAATCTCTCTCAAATAAAATTGAAAACCTTAAATTAAACTTCAAGTTTTAAAATTAGATATTCTAACCTTTTCAAAAATAAACTTACTTTTTATTAAATGGCCAATTCCGAGTTTAGTGCCAAATATAACTAACCTATTTTACAAATCAATCATACAATCACTACAGTACCTTCAAAATTAAATTTAATTTTTACTACCATGTGATCACTTCCCAAATTTTCATTTAAGAATAATCATTCAAAATTAATTGCAATGTCACTAGATACAAATGTTACATCTGGCGATGAGCATTGAGTGGAATTATCAACAACATTTATTCTAGTAAACTGTCCAGTATTTAGTGATATGAGTCCAGCTTCTATAGCCGCATCATAAACTTGCCTACCTTTTGTATCAATTTTATTCGACCAGTTTGTGTGGTGACCGTTAAAATCTCCTGCGATCATAGAATCACATGGAAACTTTGAGAATAAATAACCTATCCCAGTCAGCTTGGTGTGTGCGGACAGAAGATGCACAATAAACAGAAACAATATATTTAAGATAACTACAATTTAAAAGCTTCACACATTTAATTTCTATGCCAGAATTATCAATATTTAATGAAGATTCTTGAGATTTTATTGATTTATGTATTATTAAAGCCACTCCTCCATAGGCATCTGTTCTATCGTGACGGTATACATTGTAGTTACTTATATTTAACCGTGAGTCTTTATCTAACCATGTCTCCGAAATAATAGCTACATGTACCTTTTCTTGTATAAGTAATAGTTCAAATTCTGCTAACTTAGGTTTTAAACTTCTTGCATTCCATTGTAATATGTTTACCGGAAACTGCTGTACGTTGTATCTATCCATTATTTAATAAACTTAGAATTTTATTTAACAAATCACCACTTTTTATCATTCTTAAAAATATTTGAGTAAATTCTTCAATTACGAAATTTATTATTAACTTCAATTTAACTTCCATATTGTTGTTAGTATAAGCTATGTCTTTAATCTTCTGTAAAAATTTAGAAAACTTCAATTTATTACTTGTAGTTTTTTCCTTCGGATCCTTCCATGCATTCTTCTTGGTTTTCCTCCTCAGCAACAATATCCATGTCTGCGTGTGTTGTGTTTTATTAATTTTACTTTCCTTCTTTTTTGATATACGTAACTGTTTTTTAGCCTTGACATATTTTGCACCGCACCCTTCTTTCTCTTTTTCGTTATTAGAAGATCCAGATGAATAATCATAGATATGCGATGTCACCAGTACATTTCTATATGAATTTAAGTTATTGTTAATTCCTTCCTCTAAATTTTGTTGATCATTAATTTCATGTACTAATCCTGTCTTTTTAATTGTTTTAACGCCCCCTTGCGAATCATAAATTGTTATTGCCTGTCTATAAGTACAATTTTTGCTTGACATGATATTACGTATCTCTTTTTCTTTTTGAAAGATAGGGCATATTTTACTAAGTGCCATGTGGGCTCCTTTACAATTAACGCATGTGAAATTGGTTATCTGGCAGTTCTCATAGTCAGCTCCACATTTTGGACAAATTTTTTTCTTTGTCGGACATGAACGAAGTATATGGCCAAATTTCCAGCAGCCAGAGCATTGGCTGACGGGAAAGGTGTATGAAGACACCTTAAAACGGCAACCGTAACCGTATACATACGAGGGTAAAGTCGGACTTTTAAAACATATCGGTATTGATTCTGAGTCTATCCATTTATTATCAAACAATCTTTTTAATCGTATAATCGACAGAATGTCATTGTCACATTCAAAATATTGCATCATTTCATCACATTGTATTTCTAAATCTACACTTCTTACTATGCCATAAGATAAATTTATGTTATTAATCATTTGACATCTGTATCCTATCTTCCATTTTTTTGCATGCAACTAATTTTTTTGCACTTTCTTCATTATCAAACTGTATCAAAACTTTAAGGGCACTTTTATATGAAAATTTTTGTATATTATCAATATTTTCGGCCCTAAGTAGTTTAGCCATTCCAAACTGCTTTGGTAAACTTTCCTTGGCTGTAATTGACACCGTATACCGTTCTGTTTCTGCATCTTCTTTTTTGTCTGAACACTCTGAACTCTTTGACTTGCTCCGAAGTACACGTTTACTCTTTCTCTTTACCGGCACAAAACCATCCCCGTCATGTCCCAACTCTTCACTATTCTCGTATCGTTTCTGTCTCACCGTATTCTCTAATAAAATACTATCCTCTGCCATATTTTCATTTTCCAGCTGTTCTTCTCCACTTTCCTCATGCAACAAAATATCTTCACCTCTTATCACATGAATTACATTAGTTTTCGTGTCACCCATTTTTTATCAACATTTGAGGGTAGATTATAAAATTCGTACAAAACAAGAAAACAACTAGCCAGAGCGTGCTCTCGCATTGGCTTTTCGCACACGAATAAAGTTTGATGTTACGAGTATATAAATAAAATAATGTTTATATTTAAAAAAATAAGCCACTAAATATTATCACATAACATCTGTTTCTTTTTAATTATACTGACATACCAATGAATTTACTACTTTAATTCAGTCTTACTTCATTTTTACCATATTTTTTTATGACAATTACAAAAAATGTATAATATTTTTTTTATTATCTTAGTTTTCCACAAGCAACCGTTGTTTAATTTTCCCATTTTTAAAAGTTCATATTTATTTAATGTGTTTTATACGCCCGCAAAAATTTTTCAAATATAATAACCATTTTAACAGGACCATACATAGTGCTATCAAAATAATATTAATAACTATTTACCTTATTTTTCAACATTGAGCCCCGTAATTAGTACTCCACATTAAATAAAAGTCCCATATATACCATATTAAATAAAAGTAATATACTTCTCCCAGTATAGTAGACCAAACAAAGTAATTGTCAACTATAATTTTCAACTTATTTCTGTTTTATAATTGTGCCCTTACTAAATGCTTAATAAAAATATACCTATGCCCTGTCCTCACTAGACACGTTTCAATATCTCTAATTTAAATCCAACATCTTTATAAATGCAAGAAGTAGACATATCCAATAACTACTTTTGATTATAAGGATATATTAAAAACAATAGAGATATCTATCAAATTATTATGCAAAATTTGGTTACTCTAAAATCTGATGCAAAAATCCCTTTTCTGTGCCACTGCAATACAACCAAAGTTTTCTACAATCTCTGTCCTTACACCATTTAACTATTACCACTTTTAACATATCATTAAATTATACTTCCTAAAATGTTTGATCTCACTGAAACACATATTTCATACTATATCATATACATATTATTTTTTTATATAATTGCAGTAACTATTTCTAACATTATTTGTATATAAATAAGGAAATACAATTAAACTTTACTTTAACCATTAATTCCTCAGAATTCCATCAGATATTCATCAGAACTGCTCAAATCTAAAATATATTGATATATTCATAAAGCTGTGTGCTATTAATTGCCCTTAGATTATGTCCTAGATTGCTGTTACAAATATTTTACCATAAATATTTACATTCGATTTTAATCAACATCAAAACTTTTAATTACACTTTTTTTTCTGTCATTACTTTTGAGCCAATTACCCAACCAACCAACACTAAGCCATTAAAAAAAAAACATGAAATTATTTACCAGAATTATTTGCCCATAAAGTATTTCTTAGCTAATACAGCTTCCTTCAAAAACATTTTTTTTTAAACAAATATTTAGCCTATAAAATTGATTTCATTAAAAATATCATAATAACCAACTGTTTTTTTTATTCATTACATTTTTACTTTATTTGTTCTCTCTTGGGCTTTATTTTTAATTCATTTGCATATATTTTATATATGAAAGTTAGTGTGTATGTTTTACAATAAACACATTGAACAGCCTTAAATAATAAAGACTTTCCAGTCAAAATGCACACTTTTGCTAATTTTATAACAAGGTCACTTGACTACTATGCATTATGTTTTTAGTTTTTTTTTTCGTTAACGTTGTATCGTTTCCTTGATATATTAATAAATGTATTATGGATCTTTTTGAACCATTTCCCTAAGTAATACTTATAATCATACACAGTGGAAAAGCGACATTCATCCTTTATTTAATATATGGTTTAAATTCATCTAAATAAATACCATACATCTTTAGATATTTATTAATTTAGAGATCAGTACATTATACCTTTGACAATTTCCAAAATCTATACTAATATTATAAAGCTGAAGAGTTTGTTTGTTTGTTTGTTTGAACGCGCTAATCTCAGGAACTACTGGTTCGAATTGAAAAATTATTTTTGAGTTGAATAGACCATTTATCGAGGAAGGCTTTAGGCTATATAACATCACGATGCAATTATTAGGAGCGCAGAACAAATGGAAAATGTGAAAAAAACGGGGAAAATTATTCATCCTTGAGGGCTTCCATTGCGTGCGCTGCAAAAACGGTCAAGATACCAAAAATATATGTAAGAAAGAATTATTCCTTTTGAAATGATCTAATAAAATGTCCCTGACAGTATATGTCTATCTTTTAAGATTAACTCACTAGAACCGTTTTTATGGTAATCAAATTTGGTCGAAATTAATGCATTATTTGTTAAGAGTTGTATCAACGTAATAATATTAATCTTTATCCAAATAAATGTGTTGTTGATTAAGAGTATTTAATTGTGAACGAAATTGTCTTTGACATCACTTAATTTCAATGAACATCTTAGAAGATGTTACAAAACCTTATATAGCAAAACAACGTTTGCCGGATCAGCTAGTTAATACATATATACTTGTAAAACACCTAAATCATTTATTTGCTGACACATTTACATGTTTTCTTTGACAGTCCCTTTTACTTAGTACTTGCGCAGAAACCTGAAGATATGAAACCGTTTTTTATTTCCAAGCAAACTACCAACATGTTATACTTCTCTTTCAGATGCCAATCGGTTTGCCCTGGCTTATATCCGTTATCTAGCATTATTGTCTCTTGCGCACTTTCTGCAAGCAAACCGCCACGCTGTGGAATCCTTCTCACTTTAGTGAAGTCGCGCTGGCCGATTTTGCCTTGCCCGATGTCCATAACTATGCTACGAGGCTATCCCTCGCGCAATCTTGCAAGCAGACCGTCGCGTCCCATCGCGTCGCGTCATTCCTGCACTCAATGCTGTACGGTGCTGCCCTGCCTGATTTCTGCTGGCTCTGGCCCGTATTGCTCTCACGTCTCACGCAAGCAAACCGTCGCATTAGAGTGACATTCGTCTACCAGATGCCGGCGGTCATGCCCTGCCTATCTTAATAATGTCCAGCGTGCATGACTGCTGTCCGCACCGCCTGCAAGATGCTTAATAGACAACCTTTTATAATAAACAAGTTTAAATTTCAAAGTTTTGTATTCATTAGTTGTATTTCTCCTGTAACTGAATAAAAATTAAACATGATACCCTAAGCATTAAAAAAATACACATATGATGATAATGAGTATAGACTGTATACAATTAGTTGTTAATTCCTCATCTGTTATTAACCAATAAGTACCTACTCATCGTGAACCTCATTCTCAGGCCATTTTTCCATGTGATACGCAGAACTGGACGTTTTGAATGGACCTTTCCTTGAACAATCTAGTTTTTCAACATCATAGCGGTCATGACGTTTACACTTGACTATTTTGTATGGCCCTAGGTATTTGGGTTTTAATTTTAGAGCTGGACCAAACTGTGTCCTTTTTATTGCCACTATATCTCCTGCGTATGAAGTACTTGCTTTTCTCTTCTTGTCAAAATCTTTCTTATTCTCCTGTTGTATCTTGAATATCTGCTCTTTTGCCTGAACTCTTTAATTTTCTCGTTTTTCATTAAAATGTGCTATATATGTAGAATTAAACACACAGTGGAGTTTTATGGCGGACTGCTAGGGAAGTGCTGTTACATTAGAGTTGTAATGTTTAATTACTATTTATTAAAGTTTGTCGATTGTTATATAATTATCTAATCTTAACACACCCCCGCAATCTGCAAACTTTATTATAAATGAATTCTTTTACATAAATATTACACTTATTTTTTAATATAATTCAAGTTTGCATATTAGGTAATTTAGTTTTACAGTATTATTAAGTTTAAGTTTTACATAATAAGATTTTTAAGTTTTTCAAATTTAACATTTTTCAAAGGTTTAGTTAGGATATCTGCTATTTGTATTTCTGTTGGACAATATGTAATTTTTATGACATTATTAGCAACTAATTCATGTATAAAATGAAATCTAACATCTATGTGTTTTGAACGTTTGTTACATATTCCATTTTTAATGATTTTCATAGCACTTTGATTATCTATGTTCAAATTTATTGTCACTTTAATTATTAAAAGTTCTTCAATTAGTCCTTTAATATATAATAATTCTTTACAACATTCTGCTGCTGCAATATATTCTGCTTCACAGCTTGATAATGCAACAATAGGTTGTTTTCTGGTACACCATGATATTGGTCCTCCGCAATACATTATTATATATCCTGTAGTACTTTTTCTAGTATCTTTATCTCCTGCAAAATCAGCATCACAATAAGCTTGTAATTCTGTGAGTTTCTGATCTTTCTTATATGATATTTTTTCATTAATATGTCCTTTCAGATATCTTAACGTTTGCTTTACATTTTTAACATCTATGTTTGTAGGTTTTTCCATGTGTCTGCTTTCAAAATTTATTGCATAAGCTAAATCAGGTCTTGTTTTGTTTGTTAAATACATAAGGTGTCCTATAGCTTCTCTATAAGGATAGTTTACTTGTGAATTTTCTTTTTCATTTTCATTGTTTTCCTGTATTGGTACATGAGATGGTTTGGCATCTTTCATACCAAATCTCTCTAGTATCTTTTCTGTCATTTCTTTTTGTCTCAATTCAATTTCTGTATCTTTTCTATTTATTTCTATTCCTAAAAATGATTTTGGTTTCTCTTCATAAGTCATTTTAAAATCTTTCTTTAAATTCTCTAATAGTCTGATCATTCTTGATTTATCATTTCCAATAATGATTCCATCATCAACATATATTCCTAGTATCATAGTACTGTCTTCTGTTTTGAAAATACATTGTTCACTTTTCATCTGTTTCATATTGTTTTTCTTCAATACTGAAGTAAATTTATCATTCCAGTTTAATGGAGCTTGTTTAAGTCCATATAAACTTTTCTTTAGTTTGCATACTGTTGTTCCATTATCTTTGTATCCTTCAGGAATTTTCATATATATATCTTCTTTTAAATTTCCATATAGAAATGCTGTTTTTATATCCAAGGTCATTATTTCATAATCTCTGGTCGCAGCTATAGCAATCAAAATTCTGAATGATGAATTATTTAAAACAGGGCTATAAGTATCTTCATAATCTATACCATATGTTTGTTGGCATCCTTTTACAACAAGTCTTGCTTTGTATATACCATTTGCTTTCTTTTTAAATACCCATTTATTGTTTAATATTTTCTTATTTTCTGCTTGATCTCTCTCAACTATATCCCATACTTTATTCTCTTCTAATGATTTTTGTTCTGCTATTGCTTTCTTCCATTCATCCTTTTCTGGACTTTCTATTGCGTCTGAATATGTCATCATGACATAATCATTATATTTTATTGGAATTTTCTTATTTCTCTTTGATATTCTTGGATTTTGTATTATCTTTTCTTCTATCTGTTCTTCCATATTTTCATTATTATTTATTACATCTTCTTGATCTGATTCAGGCATTTCTTGACTGTAATCAATCTCATTTATATTTTCATTTGTTTTATTATTTTCTATATCTTGCTCTTCATTTTCTTGTATTTCGTTTATTTCTTCGTTTTCATTTAGATCTATATTTATTATATTTTCATTTTTTTCTTCTATGTAGTTTTCTATATTTATCATTTCTTTATTTTTATTATTATTTTCTGATGCTACTTTGACATCTCTTCGAATTACTACTTTTCTTTCTCCATTATTCCACAATCTGTATCCATTTGGAGCATATCCAATGAAAAACAATTTCTCACTTCTATCATCTAATTTATTTAGTTTTCCTAGTCTTTTGCTGTATATTTCTGAACCAAATTTCTGTATTTGTTTCAAGTCTGGTTTTCTTCCTGTTAGTTTTTTCTACTGGAGTCATATCTGTAGTTTCTGTAGCTGTTCTATTTAGTAGATATGCAGCTGTTCTAGCAGCTTCTCCCCACATATTTTTGTTGAAGTTTGAATCACTTAACAATGCTCTTACTTTTTCTAACAATGTGCGGTTTAATCTCTCTGCTTTGCCATTGAGTTGTGGAGTGTGAGGTATTGTATAATCTAGAGTAATACCTTTACTAAAACACCAACTTTTCATTTCTTTACTTGTATATTCTCCTCCGTTGTCACATCGAATTACTGAAACTTTATTTTCATATTTTCTTTCAGCTTCTTGTACATAATTTTTTAAATATTCAAATGTTTCATTTTTTGATAATAGTAAGTATATTTTTATATAGTGTGTGTAGTCGTCCATTATGGTAAGTATATATTTTTCATTATTCCATGTAGATGGGTTTATTGGACCACATATATCAGTATGAATTATTTCCAAAGGTCTTTCAGCTCTTTGGCGAATAGAATTAAAAGGTAGTCTAGTATGTTTTGCTTTGTAACATGTATCACAATTAGACAACTTATTGATATCTTCTATTGTTATATTCATATTATATACTAAATTGTTTTTTAACATTTTCTTCATTACTTCTTTACTGGGATGACCTAATTTTACATGCCAATCTAGAGCACTTTCTTTTGTGGTTATACCGTATGAAATCTCTTTATTTTCTTCAAGTTCAACTGTATAAAGGCCATTATTTGTTTTGTTTCCTATTAGAACTGAGTTATCTTTTTCTATTATAACATTATTTTCTGTAAATGTTACTTTCCCTTTGTTATCAGTAATAGCGCTTACTGACATTAGATTTTTCTGTAAATTTGGTACATATAAAACATTTTTGAGTCTATATTTATCTGTTTCTACTATTCCTTCTTTTGATATCAGTTTTTCATTTTTTTTAGCAACATTTATTTCAGAAATTTTTATAGATGCATTTTTCAATATCTTTTTATTATTTATCATATGACTTGAAGAGCCAGAATCTACTACAAACTCTGTATCCTCGTTATTTGTTAAATATGACAGAAATGAAATTTTGTCTTTCTTATTTTTGCTAAAATAACATTTCTCAGTACTGTGGTTTGATTTTTTGCATATTGTGCATGTTTTTTTGAAATAACATTCACTTTCATTATGATTTGTTTTCTTACAAATTTTACAAAATTTATGTTTGTTATTATATTCTTGCTTTTTATTATTTTCTTTGTAACAGGCTTTAAATGCTACTTTTTCTTCATCTAATATGTGTTTTTTAATTCGTTGTTCTTCACAAATTAATCTAGCAGTTAAATTCCTTACTGACTTTTCTGACAATGGTGTTGATTCCCATGATGTAATAAAACCATTATATTGTTTGCTTGGTAATGTTGATAAGATTTTTGATATAATCATGTTATCATTTATTTTCTCATCTAGTATGTTTAACTGGTGAGCCAAGTTTTCTAATGTACCTACATGATGTGTAACATCTTTCGAGGTGTCGTATTCATACTTAAAAAAGCGTTGCAACAAATCACACTTTTGTTGTTCATTGTTCCTTTGAAATAAGAAACAAAGTTTGTCATACATTTCTTTAGCATTTTTACAAGACATTATATGCAATAATAGTCTCTTATCGATGGTCAGCATGATGATTTTCTGGGCTTTGGCATCTTTTGTCCGCATGTCTTCACTTTTGTCAGTCGAAGCCGAACATTCTAGTGATTTTTCTAACCCATAACTTTTAAATAGGACGTCTATTTGAAACTTCCATACAGGAAAATCTTTTTCATCATATAAGCTTTGTATTTTACTTATTTCGTCCATTTTATTCATATTTTTTACATTTTTACACTGAGCACATAACCTGTAGAATTAAACACACAGTGGAGTTTTATGGCGGACTGCTAGGGAAGTGCTGTTACATTAGAGTTGTAATGTTTAATTACTATTTATTAAAGTTTGTCGATTGTTATATAATTATCTAATCTTAACAATATATTCATCCTCTAATAATTTTAATATTTCCATGTCTTTGTTTCTCATCTTAACCCCCATGAATAATTCAAAGGGAGCAGTGCTTACGTTTCTCTGGTATGTACTATTCATTGCTTTCTGCGCCTTGTAAACATGCTTATACCACGCAGCAGGATTTTCTATACCTAGTTTTGTTAACATTGCTATAACAATTTTATTTATTCTCTCAACTTGTCCATTGCCTCTTGGAACACCTGTAGTTATTGTGAAATGTTGAATATTGTGTTCCTTACAGTACTGAGCAAACTCCTGGCTGGTAAATGCAGTGCCTTTGTCAGTTATAAATCTTCTTGGACTACCGAAAGTCTGTTGATGTATTTCCAGTTTATTTAGAGTCTCACGGCTCGATGTAGATTTAGTTGGAAAGAGCCATATATACTTGGTAAAGGCATCCACCATTGTCAATATGTAGTTATAACTTTTATTTGTTTGCATCAATGGTCCTATATGATCTAGATGAATTGTATCCAATGGAATGCTTTCTTTTTCAATAGGATGGAGAAATCCTTCTTGTCTTCCTTCTTTCTTCGTAGCTAACAAACATGGAATAAATGTTATAATAAAATCTTCTATCTTCTTATTGTTGTGTAATGAAACGACCGTGTCCGGTAAACAACTGATTTTTTGACGTTTTTATAAAAACACCCACAACACCTTCCCCTTTAATAAGTACTACATAGATAACTTAAATAGTTTTAAATATAAATTACTGAGTTACAATGCATCCCTGTCTTTAGCTTTACTGCGAGTGAGAGGAGGCGAGTATGTGTCAAGACACCTTTTATTTTTGTACATACTCTCCTCTCCTCTTTGACAAATATTATTCCGGTCATCCTTCCCCTTCCTGTTACAAAATTCATTGTCTTCAGGAATGCTAATTAAATGTCGGCGATTACGCCGATATATACCCTTTTTATTTTTTATTATATACGAACGTGGTGTTTCTGCTTTAGCCAAAATCTTTCCGCGAATTCTATTGTTGTTTTTTTCTATCATTATCACGTTATCGCCGACATCTAGCTCTGGCAAGGATCTACTGGTTTTATCATAATTAATTTTTGTTTTTTGTTGTTTATTTATCATATATTTATGTTGATTGTCATTATTATAATTTTTAGGCTTTAACAAATCTGGATGAACCGGCAACCGACAGTTCAATCTACGACTCATCATCAGTTGTGCGGGAGAGTCTATACCTTCACGCGGGGTATTTCTATAGCTTAATAAGTTCAAATATAAATCAGTTTCGCTATCAATTGACTTTTTAATTATATTTATTAATTGCAGTCTGCACTGCTCTTTCACTTTTTCCATTTGACTGTGCGTAATATGGTGATGAAGTTACATGATTAAACTTCCAATCATCAGCAAACAATTTAAAATTACGGGAAGATAATGGTGGGCCATTGTCACTTATGACTGTTTCTGGTATTCCATATCTTGCAAAATTTTCTTTTAATATATTTACTACTGACTGTGAGCTCGTGTCATTTAATCGTCCAACTTCAATAAACCCTGAATAGTAATCTACTAAAATAATATAATTTTTTTTCCGTATTCAAAAATATCTGTACCAACTTTATTCCAAGGCAATTTTGGAATAGAAATTGGAATCATTGGTTCTTTTGATTGTTTATTATAGTTTTCCTGACATACTTTACATTTTTTAATATACATTTCAATATCCTTAGTTATTCCCGGCCAGAATAACACTTCACGCGCACGTCTTTTACATCGATCAATTCCCAGATGACCTTCATGTATTATTTGTAACATTTGAACCCTTAATGAATTTGGTATTAGCACTTGTTCATTTTTAAATATAACTCCGTCTACAGTGTACAGTTCATCCCGCATTGACCAAAAATATTTTAAATCTGGTATTAATTGTCTCTTGTAGTATGGCCAACCTTCATTTATATATTCAAGCAGTTTAATTAAATTTTTATCTTTTCTAGTTTCTTGTTTTACGAGTGTAAATTTATTTTGAGACATAGAAATATTAATTACCATTTGTACTTGATACAATATCGCCTGACTAATGGCATCATCGTACAAATCCGGAAGAGGTGCGCGTGAGAGTGTGTCCGGTATATACATATATTTACCTGGCTTATACGTTATTATTAAATCATAAAAAAAAAATATTTATTCGACAAACAACTACAAGGCAGCACATTAAAAATCAGCTGACACCCAAACTAGGACACCCTGTATCTTGGATGTCAGCATATTTCACACAAATTTGTTACAGTTTTTTACTGCTGCGTAGCACCAATCATAACTCAAAACAATACAAAAAAAAAACAACATTATATACCAAACAACAGACTATACAAACAAAGTGAATAACAATTACAAAAGAATGTTAATATTAAAGCCCAAGCACATCTACACCTGCAACAGTTCCTCAGTATCATTATATTTTAGATTCGACAACCAGTCTCTCAGCTTCATCTTACATTCGAATTTTAATAAGTTCAAGATATTTAATACATGATTAACCTTATTATAAATCCTTGAACCAAGAACCCAAAATTGTTTCTCAGCAAAATGAGACTTGTGAATCGGCATATGGCAAACATATCTCATTCTGCGAGGTTTCCTTTTGCTATCTGTCCCTATAAGGACCACTCCATGTTTGCGGAGGACAAGTTTCAAGACAAAGAGCTGTCTTACTGTTAAAACTTGACATCTAGAATATAACAGCTCAGTAGGAAACCTTCTGGATTCTTTAAGCATGACTTTTAAGACAGCTCTTTGAGCCCTCTCAAGTTTCAATAAAGTGGTCTTAGAGGCTCCACCCCAAACAGCAATGCAGTAAGATATCAAGGATTCACACAGAGAGAAATAAACAGTCCTAAGAGTATAAATGTCAGCAGAATTTCTCAATTTCTTAAAGACATAGATAAGTTTTTGAGTCATATATCCCTGTAACCTCAATATCATTCTTTGCAAGCGTGCTGGGATCGAATCAATTGATTTGTTAAAAATGCTTTCGAGCGGTTTGTGATCGGTCTCTATAATTACACGTCGTTGGCCATAAATATATTGGTGAAACTTTTCACAAGCAAACACAATAGCCAGCATCTCTTTTTCTATCTGAGCATACCTAGTCTGTGTGCTGGTGAGGGTCCGCGAGGCGTACTCGACGGGTCTGCCACCCTGCAGCAGCACGGCGCCGAGTGCGACACTGCTGGCGTCCACTGATACCGTTATTGGCTCGTTTACACTGAACAACGCCAGTACTGGCGCTGCACATATTACCTTTTTTAATGTTTGAAAGGCTTTTTCATGCCCTGCTTCCCAACACCATAGAACGTCTTTTTTTAATAACCTAGTTAACGGATAAATATAATCGGAATATTTAGGTATAAATTTTGACAAATAATTTATGCAGCCTAAAAACCTTTCTAAACTTTTTCTATCAGTAGGCCCTTGCATATTCTGTATCGCTTTTACCTTTTCTAAATCTGCTTTCATTCCGTCTTTATTGAAAACATGGCCTAGATATGTGACCTCTTCAACACAAATTCGGCATTTATCTTTATTAAATTTTAAGCCAATCTCCCTTGCCCGATTAAATAAAGCATTCAATCGGCAATCATGCTCCTGTTTATTTTTTCCCCAACAGATAATATCATCTATGAATGAATCTACGCCTTCGAGACCCTCTAGTAGTTGTTTCATTTTGGCATGAAACACTTCCGGTGCACAATTCAATCCAAACGGAAGCCGCAAGTACTGGTATCTTCCAAACGGTGTATTAAACGTACATAAATCCGAGCTCTCATTATCTAATTTTACGGCCCAAAAACCTGAATTCGCATCTAATACTGTAAAATATTTGGCACCGTGAAGTTTAGTGCAAAAATCCTGCACTGTCGGTAATTGGAAATGTGCTCGCTGTATTGCAATATTTAATGGTCTTGGATCTAAGCAAACGCGTAACTGGCCGTTTTTTTTAGCAACGACCACAACAGAATTAACCCATGGGGTTGGATGAGTTACTTTTCTGATGACTCCTAAATCTGTCATTCTATTTAGCTCATCTAACAATTTATCGCGTAAGCCCAACGGCACCTTACGGGGGGCGCATACTACAGGCATCACTGACTCGTTAACTACTATGTGATATTCCCCTGGTAAACAGCCCAATCCATTGAATAAATCTTCATTTAATGACATATCTATTTTATGTATTCTTTGAACTAACCCTAAATCTGAACAAGTCTGTCGACCCAGCACGCTTTGACATTTTATTTTTGATATTGCAAATTTTAATTCATGGCACACGTCCTTAAACCACCATTTTAAGGAACAAATTCCTTTTATCGGAATAATATCTCCGCTATATGACTGTAATTTTATTTTTTGTTTATTACATATTATGCTCTCTTTATATCCTAATGTTATAAAACGTTCAAAAGCTAATACATTAATATCCGCACCCGTATCTAATTTAAATTTCTCATAATAACCGCCCTCACTACGGAGGACTTCGAACCAGTCCTCTGATGATGAAATAGTTTCGCAATCAAACAACATGGATATGTAAAACGACTCACAGTTATTGTCTGCATGGGGGTTGTCCTTACGTATATTTATCTCGTGTACATTGTTCATATTTTTCTTGACCTTACACATCCTCGCATAATGTCCATAATTTCTGCACACGTAGCACTGTGTACCAATTGCCGGGCACGACTCTGGTAGCGCGCAGGGTCCGCCGCATCTGTAGTAAGGGCCCACTGCACCCGGTCGCATTGTATTGCGCGCAGCGGCCGCACTGCCGGAGTCCGAGCTGTGCTTGCTCAACCGGCACCGGCCGCGCCCAGGGTACCCGCGCCAAGCCGGCTGGCCGCCGCGACTCGTAGCACCGCTCGCACAGCGTACGCCGACCACGTCCACCTGCGTCGACCCCGATCCCGTGCCGTGCGACTCCAATATGTGGCTGCTGTCGGCCGATATCTCGTCAACCTGACATATCTTTATGGCTTTATCTAAAGTCAGATCATCAGCACGCAATAATTGATCCCGGACGGTACTACTCCGTATTCCACATATTATTCGGTCCCGAATTAATTCATCCTGCAAATTTTTAAATTCGCAACTTTTACTTAACAACTTTAATGCGGTGACGTACTGATTTGTTGATTCACCAATCTCTTGGATTCTAGTAAAAAATATATATCTACACAATGTTATATTTTTCTTCACTCCAAAATATTCATCAAATTTTGCCAACAAAATTGTAAGATTTTCACGATCACCCTCTTTTTGGAATGTCAATGTTTCGTAAACATCGAACCCCTCCGGTCCTATAAGGTTGATGAGAAGCCCAGCTTGCACACCATCCTCTTCTTTATGCACCCCAGATGCTTTTAAAAATAGCTGGAATTGCGTCTTCCAGCGTTTCCACGCGTCAGCCCGGCTGACGGAGCTGCCTTCCAAACTTAACACCGGTGGCGGTCGTGCGTGTTCCATTACGGCTCTAAACACTTTTATCACCTTGTAATATAGATTAATTATTTTTGAAACACAAAATATGCAACTACTGCAACACAAAATCACTTCTTCAACTGGCTATAACTTTTTATCCCACCGCTGCCACCATGTTGTGTAATGAAACGACCGTGTCCGGTAAACAACTGATTTATTGACGTTTTTATAAAAACACCCACAACACTTATCTAAACCTGTTATGTAATATTCTTTATTTATTAACTCTTTCATTTTCTTCTTTGCAAAATGCCCATTGCTGTGCACTCTTGTTAGTATTTCCTTTTCCACCGCCTTAGGTATAACCAACAGCTTCCCATCTCCTTTGTACAGCAGATTGTTCTCTATCCAATAGTCTTTATATGATTTTTCACTTAATATGTGTTAAGTCCTAATATCATTTAAAATAATATTATATTAGTGACACATTTTTAATATATTTAATGACGACGTCACAGCTGCTGACAAGTAAGATCTGTTTGCATAAAACCTTAACAATTCCTACCCCTATTGAAAATGTATATAATATTTGATAAAAAACAATAGTTCATTACAACTTAACAAGAATAAGTAACTAGTCTAACAACAATAATAAACAATGGCTAATAATAAATATTATAAAACTTCTTATAGTCCACGCGAGGCACATTTCTTAATTCTTTCCCAACCTCAGTACGTAACTCCGTTGACTGTTGAGTATCCTCGTTCACTGCAGGCGGTTGTAAATCGTCATCCTCTGGAACCGGGTTGGAAATATCATTTACTGTGGTAGCCTCATTCACAGCATCCTGCCACTCTTCTGCTGGAGACGTCTCGTTTTTAAGAGAGTCCTCTCCTGGACTAGTGTTTAACATGACATCTGTGATTCCTCGAGCACTCCCAACAGAATTATTGGAGTAATCATAGAAATCTTCGGAACGTTCCCTCAGATGATTTTGTTGATCAGAGTTTTTATTACTGGCAATTAATTGATTTTTGTGCTTTTTTTAACTGTTTCAGAGTAACACAATCTTTGATTTAATGTGTTACTTTCCCCATTCTTTTAATTACGATTCCTCTATTCCAATACCACCGACCATTAGGCATTGCCCTTTTATAGGAAATACTATCACCAGCCGAAAAGATTTGCGTATTTTTCCTCCATATATTTTACTTTGCAAATATTGCTTATTCTTTACATGGTTAGCGAGAGGTTCTGACGACGATGACGGTTTCTTAACATTGATTATGCCGTGATCGAAGTTTCCTACCGAAAACTAACTGCGCTGGGGAAGTACCGGTCACTGAGTGTACTGAATTTCGATAATCAAACAAATATTTTAATAGTTTCTTATTAATTTCTTTTACGTCAGTACTACTCATTATACAAGATTTTATTCCCCTTTTAGCTATTTTTACATAGCTTTCAGCCTGACCATTGCTAGCCGGATAGTAAGCTGGTGATGTTATGTGTAATATACCGTATGATTGACAAAATTTTGAAAAGTCTGAAGATATAAATTGTGGGCCATTATCACTAACTATAGTGTGTGGTAATCTGAATCGAGACATAAATTCTTAAAGTTTGATCACAACTAGCAAAGAAGACGTATTACACATCTCGTATGCCTCTACCCATTTAGTATAAGCATCTACAATTATAAGATACGAACGATTATTCATTGGACCAAGGAAGTCTAAATGTATCCTATAAAACGGTTGTGGAGGATAAGGCCACGACGCGAGCGGAGCCCGCGGCGGAGATGGTCTAAGTTGCACGCACACAGGGCAATTGGCAATAATATTTTCTATAGCATTATCTATTCCAGGAAACAAAACCTTCTACGCGCCTCAGCTTTCGTCTTAATTATACCTAAATGTGATGAATGTAGTTCTGAGATAATTTTATCTCGCAAACCTTTTGGTATAACTAACTTATTACCGCGCATAACACATCTGCCTTCGAAAGATAATTGTGTTTTACACCAAAAATATGGTTTTAAACCCGGATTCGTAATTTTTTTGGGCCAACCATCTTGGATATATTTAACTACATTGCACAGAACATGATCTTTCAGTGTTTCTACTTCAATTTCCTTGAGAGTAATAGGTAAACTATCATCGACAACGAAATTGATGTAAGAGGCTCGGTTTTCGACAAGCTCTAACTCATGATTTATAGAATCTCTAACATGACGCTCTTTTTCCTCAACTGAACATAGTTCCTGATCAGGTAAGCTCGCAGGTGATAGAAAATCTGCTGAATTATGAGCGCTACGAATATACTCGATAGTATAATTATACCCGCTCAAAAACATGGCACACCGCTGCAATCTATTAGCAGATACTTCAGGTATTCCTTTATAAGGACCGAATATAGATAACAATGGTTTATGGTCTGTACGAAGAACAAAAGGTACTGAACGACCATACAAATACTGATGGAACCTTCGTACACCAAATATTATTGCCGTCGCTTCTTTTTGAATTTGGGAATACCTTTTCTCAGCTGAATTCAAAGTCCGCGAAGCAAATGACACGGGCCGCTCTATCTGATCACTGCTAACTTGAGACAAAATGGCTCCGAGACCACTAGGTGAAGCATCGACTGTTAAAATTAACTTTGCATCCGGATCAAAATGAGCTAGTACCTGGTCAGAAGATAAGCACTTTTTAATTATATCAAAAGCATGCTGATGCTCCACGTCCCATTTCCATTTAGTACCTTTATGTAATAGATTATATAGAGGACTAAGTATGGTGGAAGCATTTGGAACAAAATTCCTATAGTAATTGACAAGCCCCAAAAATGATTGTAATTTGTTAACATTTGTGGGAGTGGGTGCATCAGCAATCGCTTTCACCTTTTGTTGTGACTTTTTTAATCCATGTCTGTTTATCGTATAACCAAGATACTCTACTTCGTCCTTAAAAAACTCACATTTGTCTCTTCTTAAGGTCAAGCCTGCATCTTGAAATTTTTTTAAAACTGCATTAAGTCTCAACATATGTTGATTACTATCGACTCCTGTTATTAACACGTCATCGAGCGTACATAGTACACCCTCCATTCCAGATAATAAGCAATCCATAGCTCGCTGAAAAATTGCTGGTGCACTGGCAAGTCCGAACACTAACCTGGTATACTTAAAGAGGCCCCGATGAGTATTGATACAAGTTACATTTTGAGAATCATCATCCAAAACAAATTGATTGTATGCTTGAGCCAAATCTAGCTTACTAAATTTTTGCCCACCATGTAATCTTGTGAATAATTCTTTGGCCGTCGGTAGAGGATACTTTTCAATCACTAACTGCTTGTTTACCGCTACCGAGTAGTCAGCACATATCCTAAGAGACCCGTCACGTTTTAATACGGGTACAATTGGTGAAGCGTGGTTAGACTGTTGAGTTGGTTTTAATATCCCTACCGATACTAATCTGTCTATTTCTTTATCAACTTTTTCTCTTAGTGCAAACGCTAGTGGGCGAGCTTTAATAAAAACTGGTTTCAAGTTATCTTTTAACTGTAAATTTACTTTGTATTTATTAAACATTCCTAGTTTGTTTGAAAATACTGAAGGATATTCACTTTCACTTCTTCCTTCCGAACTCTGTAGCCGAACAGACGTGTTCACTAATTTTTATTTTAAACTTTGCGAGCGTTGTATTGTAAAATTTGTTCATGGGTTTTTGTGCCCCATTTCGTTGAGATAATAATAAGATAAATAGCTTTGTTTCGTGTATGTGTGATTGGCGAACGACTTCTACTACATAGCGTGGGACTGTGATCAGTGAATTGGTACGTTGTTTTGTATACAAACTTTCGGTCAATCAATTAATAACTATATTTGCCTACCCTCACTGTGTTTTAAGTGTTCTGCCTACACTATGGATGAACATAATAGATCGGTTTCTGACTCTAATCTATATGATAACTTGGTGAAAACACCGACTAACTTTGATAACATAAATTCTCGGAATAAGAGGAAGAGAATATTTGAAACTGAAGAAAAACTTTATATTAATTTTGATAATTTTCAAGCACAGATAAAATATATGTTTCAGTCTTTTGTCTCTAAATATGAAAAAGATTCCGCGACTTTAGCGCCCTCAATCAAAGAGATACCTGAATCTATGCTAAATATTGAAACTGCTGTCTCTTTCTTATCACAACAAAATGATGATCTGAAGAAAAAGCTAGACCTATTGGAAATTCAGGGTAATAAAGATAGGGAATATATTGTCATGTTGGAAAACAAATTGGAAGATATGCAACGAATGAACCGCAAATCGTCTATAGAGATTCGAAATATACCTGCTAAACAAAATGAGAAAAAGGAGGATTTGATTACTATGCTGTCTTCTTTGTCAAGGACTGTTAATTCCTCTATTATTACTAAGGCAGATATAAGGGATATTTATAGAGTAAAGACAAAAAAGACAACAAAACATTAGTGGTTGAACTTTCATCAACACTGACTAAAATTGATCTTTTGAGGGCTGTAGGATGTACAACTACAGGAATAAATCAGATAAACTCTGTTTGAAGCATTTGGGTATTCAAACGAATGGAGAGTTACCTATATTTGTATCCGAACAATTAACAACAAAGGCTGCCCGATTATTTTTCCTTGCACGTGATTTATCTAGAACAAAGAGTTACAAATATTGTTGGACTGCATTTGGCAAAGTGTACCTTCGCAGAGACGACGACACGCCTATCATCACTGCTACGAATGAAGCTCAGATTCATACCTTAATGCTGAACTCTAACAAATGACTAGTAACATTATACTACTCATGGTTGCACTGTCACTTAGTTATTACTCCCATTCTATATTTATTTTTGTATATCTTAATTTTAATCAATTTGATTACTGCCTTGTATGTAATGGACCTAATGTCTTTTGCTATGTGTAAGAAATATGTTCCCAAAATATTATTTTTGTCTACTACTCCTTGCCGCCCTCGCCAGTTCAATACTTATACGCTCAAAATGTTACAAATATTTTCTACTTTCCTAATTTATATTTTTATACAAAGTCACATTTTCACACACATCTCATCACACAGTCTGTACATTGTATTAATATTAAAAAACTACATGAACACTAAACTAAATAAATATGTGATATTTACTGTATATTATCACTGTATATTTATTACAATTACACTTGCATTATTAACATCTATTTACTGCACAACTAAATTTCGTATTGCATACTATATATTACACATCTTATTTCTAATATTATTTTCCAATGGATAATACGTCTTATATGTCTAATGACTTAGACAACACAAACATTGCATACTCTTTAACTTGTTCAACTTACGAACTTAATAATATAATAAATGAAAATAGCTTTAATTTGTCAATAATTACGCAAAATATTCGAAGTATCTATTCTAATATGGAGGACTTTAGTGTTGCTCTCCGTGGCATAAAAGAGGAAGTTGATATCTTAGTTTTGACTGAATGTAGATTAAATCAAAGTAAACCAATACCCTTATTAGATAACTACAATTCATACTGTACTCTTAATCAACATAACCAGAATGATGGTGTAGTAATATATATTAGAAGAGATTTGACAACTTTTGTTAAGGAGGTTACCCTAATTGAGGCATCGTGTTTGCAAGTCGAAATGCAGAATTTCATTTTACTTGGCATATATCGGTCTCCGTCAAACAGAAATGCAGATAATTTTATTAACTCCCTTAGTTCACACCTTGCAACTATAAATGAGCAAAAAGACGTAATAATAATGGGTGACATAAATATTAACCTTAAAATTGTAACTAGCGAGCCAACTTACATTTCCTCCAACAGGTCCAAATACCTGAATATGCTATCAACTTATGGTATTTTACCAGGTCACCTACTACCAACCAGATTCGATAATTGTCTTGACCACGTATTATTACGTATTGATCATAAGAAAAACTCAGCAACAGTTGCCGTACTGGATTCTTCTGTTACAGATCATAATATGGTGTATCTTGGAATTAATACTCAGAGTAAATCAATAGTAAATAAAAACAAATATAAAACTATTGTTGACTTACCAGGCGCTCTTAATTGTCTAAAAAATTATGATTTGGATTCTCTTCTCAAAATTGAAGACCCTAACATAGTTGCAGAACAGCTAATTCACAAAGTATCGGCATCTTTAAATCTAAATACTATGTCGGTATTAATACCCAGAAGTAAAAGAATTATTAGGCCTTGGATTACACCCGGATTAGTTAGATGTATAAACCATCGTAATAAACTTCAATTAAAATACAGATCTGATCCAGGGAATGAAATTTTAAGAATAACATTTCGTAGATACCGCAACTTTTGTAACAGTCTTCTAAAGAAACTAAAACGTAACTATGAGTCAAATAAAATTAATTCAGCATTAAAAGATCCAAAACGCCTCTGGAACTCTATTAAATCAGTAACAAATCTAAAAAAATCTAAAGACAATAATTTTGAGCTTCTTCAACTAACTAATTCACCGGATGAATCTATAGAGCTTGTTAATGACTATTTTTGCAATATAGGTAAAACTCTTGCAGAGGAAATTGTTAATAATAAAATTGACTCTATGTCTTTCCTAAGCCCTCAGATCAAATCACATCAACAATCCTTTGATTTAATCGACACTGATTGTAAAGAAATCTACAATATAGTAATGAGCTTAAAATCCAAAAGTGCACCTGGTTGGGATAATATTAGTACTGAATTTGTTAAACTTGCAAGCTTCATAGTGGTGCCTATTCTTAGTCATTTAACTAACCTTTCCTTTAAGTATGGTATTTTTCCCCGAGTTCTAAAAAAATCTATTATTCATCCTGTCTATAAGAGTGGCAGTAGAGACAAATTGAATAACTATAGGCCTATCTCGGTACTTCCTGTCTTTTCTAAAATTATTGAAAAGGTGTTAAATTCTAGACTGGTTAAATATCTAAACAAGTATAACCTCCTGTCTCCATCACAATTCGGCTTTAGATCGGGAAAAAGTACAGAAGATGCAGTCTCTGGGTTGACAGAACTAGTTATTTCCAAGTTAGATAAAGCCCAAAAATGTATAGCCGTCTTTCTAGACTTAAAAAAAGGCTTTGATACTGTTGCTATTCCTATTCTTTTGAAAAAACTTGATTTGCTTGGAATTAGAGGTATACCATTGCAACTTTTTGCAGACTATCTCAGTGATCGTACTCAAAGGGTTAGAATCGGTGATATTATTAGTCTTGATGCTAACATCTCTTATGGAGTTCCTCAAGGAAGTGTACTTGGTCCTACACTTTTTCTGGTTTATATTAATGACCTATGCAATCTTGATTTTAAAGGTGGACATATATTCTCTTATGCTGATGACACCGCCATTGTATTTTCTGGGAACTCGTGGAACAATGTCAAAGTGTTAGCTGAAACTGGTCTTAGGTATGCAGCTAATTGGTTGAACTCTAATCTTCTAACTTTAAATATAGCTAAAACTCATTTTATGACTTTTTCCATTCGTAATATTTCGCAACCTAAATCAAACTTTAATTTAAAAATACATTTCTGTAACGAACTCGAAGAGCAATGTGTATGTCAATCTATTAAAAAAGTAAACTCAATTAAATACTTAGGTATAGTAATTGATCATAATCTTAACTGGTATCCCCAAATTGAATTAACTGCAGCTAGAATTCGTAAGATGTCCTGGATCTTTAAAAATCTCAGACACGTAACAAACCAAAAACTTTTACATAATATATATATTGCTCTCATCCAATCTATAATAATATATTGCATTCCTGTGTGGGGTGGTTCTGCTAAAACCAAATTTATTGAATTAGAGAGGGCCCAACGTTCTTTGCTAAAAATGATGAGCATTAAACCTTTTCACTACCCCACTAACACGTTATACTCAGAGGCTGGAGTTTTAACAGTTCGTCAGCTTTACATTTTACATTCTGTCTTGAAGCGACATAAATCATTCGGTTTTGACTCTTCTAAACTTTTAAATAGAAGGAAAGATATAGCAATTAACCCCTTTCGTATTAGAACCACATTTGCCTCAAAGCAATATTACTGTCAATCCACCCATATATACAATGAATTAAATAAACAAATCGATATTTACAGTAAAAATATTCATGACTGCAAGCAGGTACTTTCTCAATATCTGAAATCTCTGTCATACGATAATACAGAGTCCCTTGTAAATTAATAATCGATATAATACACATGCACTCACACACATACACTCTCTCACACCTACAGACACTCTCTCTCTCATACACACAAACTCTCTCTCTCACATCACACACACACATATTCTCTCTCGCACACACACATACTAATAAACTTATACTGTGAATATCCATATAAAAACACAAGACACCCTTGAATAACTCGAACGGAAGTGCGAGTCTCACCAGAGACAAGATTTACTTAATTGGTGAGACTTATCACCCTGTTGTATAATCATAAGTTTTGTGTTGAAATAAAGATTATTATTATTATTATTATATTGCGATTCTAATTGCTTAAGAATGCTATTCCCTCCTTGACAGAAATTCATAGATACAATTTCTAGCTTAAATAAAGAAATAAAATCACGCCCTAGAAGAGGAGGACCGCCCTCGTTAATAACATATACGTTCAAAATGTGTGTTTTATTAGAATACGTAAACGGAAGTCGAGCTACACCTACACAATCAATACGTTTTCCCGTATAAGACATTAAACGTTGCTTAGATTTTGTCAATGTCTGCCTTTTAAAAAATTTATTAAATGTTCGATAAGATATTGCTGTAACCGCTGAACCCGTATCTATTTGAAACGTCAACGGCACCCCCTGAACATTGATAATTTCTGTCATAGCCTCACCGACGACTGTACGAATGTGAAACAATTCATCATCGTCAACACTCTCGCTAGTCACTTTTGTGTTTGCAAAATTAACATATTTGCACATACGTTTTAGGTGACCTTTTAAGTTACATTTTTTGCATTTATAATTTGCAAATCGACATTGTACTGATGTATGGTTCTTGTGACCACATACTGAGCAACGCGTTTTGACTTCACAGCCTATAGGACTTTTTGTAATCTTAAACAGTTTCTTGTGTGAAGACTCTTCTTCTGTTGCCGTTACAGCTTCAATAGCTTGAACGCTTGCTGCTAGATTAATCGCTTTGGATAACGTTAACTCCTTCAAGTTCCTTGTAAATAATTCATCACGCTCTGTTCCCGGTAGCATTCCCATTACGAAACGATCTTGTAATGCCTCCTCTACATTAAGAAATTTACAGTGAGCTGTCAACCCCCGTAAACGTGCCGCCCACTCTGAAAATGTTTCATTCTTGTTTTGCTTAGCCACATAAAAATTATATCTTTCACCAAAAACGCATCTCGTTGGTGTGAAATGTTTTCCTAGAAGTATTAATATGTCTTCATAAGATATTTTTTCCAACTTTTTAGGCAAGGCTAAGTCCGTTGCTAATCTATAAGAAACATCACTAAGTGTACTTAACAAAATTGCACGTTTCTTAATATCCTTTGGATCCTTTATGTGGTCGATATCATTTGCAATGAACCACTGTGCTAACCGGTTCTTATACGTTTCCCATGATTGGTGATGGTGATTAAATATTAATATTTCGCCAAATTGGCTCATCCTCGTCGCCAATGTTAAGTCCTAATATCATTTAAAATAATATTATATTAGTGACACATTTTTAATATATTTAATGACGACGTCAAAGCTGCTGACAAGCAAGATCTGTTTGCATAAAACATTAACAATATGTCTTTTATAGCTCTTAACCCATCATCCTGGTCTTGAGCTTGCTTCAGTGAGTCATGCAATGTTGTCACCCCCACATAAGGATGACGGCTCAATGCATCTGCATGTCTCATCCTGGATCCGGATCTATGTTCAATATCAAAATCATACTCATTGAGAAATATTACCCATCTAGCTACTTTCGCAGTTAAATCTTTCTTTTGTAGAGTCATTTGAAATGCTTTACAGTCAGTTACAATCTTGCAGTGTATACCATACAGGTAATGCCGGAATTTCTTAATACCTTCGATGATCACCAGTGCTTCTAATTCATAACTGGAATACTTACTCTGAGCATCACTTGTTTTGCAGCTCATGTAATGAACAGGATGGAGTCCTGTGTCTGGCCAAAGCTCCATGAGAATGGCTGAGTATGCTAAACTAGATGCATCCGTGTGGAATTCTGTTTTCAACATAGGGTCAAAAATCTTCAATACAGAGCTTGATGTTAATCTTTCCTTCAAAATACTAAAAGCTTGTCTCTGTTTTTTTCCAAAAATAAACTCCTCTTTTTTCTTCAACAAATCTGTATGTGGTTTTGCTATCAGAGCATAATTTTCAATATATTTTCTAAAATAGGAAGTGAGGCCTATAAAACTTTGAAGTTGTTTGATATCATGTGTGATATAAATGTCCAGAACACCACAGTATTTTCGGAACACAATGAAATTCGACCGTACTTGAAACCATGTATTGACAAAGAGAATACAAACAAATAACTAAATAATGTCTAGAACCTAATCTTTCCTCTATTGTTCCTGGTGACCACTTTCTCCTCTCCCATATTTTCGCACTAATACCTTTTTACCAACCCCGATTTCTCTTTTCTTACCGCCTACGTATTGAATCTGTTTTCCTTGTTTATCCTGTACTCTATTTTCTAACGTTCTATCCCAATGCAACAGATCTAAGCGGGACCGTAAGGGTCTACGTTGCAATAGCATCGCCGGCGATATTCCCGTTGTGCTGTGCTCCACATTTCGATATGCCATTAGGTATGCTTGTAGAGCAGCATCTAGATCGCGGCCCTCTCTTATTGATTTTGCTACGGCTCGCTTGCAAAGTTTGACTGCCCCTTCTGCTGCACCATTTGAGGACGGGTGGTATGCCGAACTAAAAGTTAAACGGATTCCATTGCTTTGCATAAAATCTGCGTATTCTCTGCTAGAGAAAGGTGGCCCATTATCTGATACGATTTCCTTTGGTAGACCGAAACGTGCGAAGGCTGCGTCAAATAAGGCCAGAGCTGTGGCATTGCGCGAGGTGGTGCTGGACTCTCAGCCACGCAAGTCGCGCATTCGCGACACGTACGTTCTATGTCCGCGTCGATACCCGGCCACCAAACTATACTGCGAGTTAAAATTTTCATTTTAACAATACCAAGATGCCCTATGTGAAACTCTTTCAATAAATACTTTCTCAAAGGTTCTGGTATAACTAGCCTATAGCCCCAAACAACACAGCCGCCGTCTGTGTACAGCTCGTTTCGACGATCAAAATACGGCTTTATTTTGTCGTCTTTGCAGTGCCCAGGCCATCCAGTTTGTATATTAATAAAGACTTCATTAAAAATTTTAACTTCCTTTCCACTTTTATAATTTTCTAACGGCATCCGTGACAGAGCGTCAGCTGCATTCTTTTCGCTGCGCACATACTCTATTTTATAATCGTAGCCTGCCAATATGACAGCCCAGTGCTGCATCCTACTTGCTGCCATCACAGGAATTCCAACTTTATCTCCAAATATTGTTACTAAAGGTTTATGATCAGTTCTTAAAGTAAAACTACGCCCATATAAAAATTGGTGAAATTTCCTAACACCATAGATTATTGCCAACGCTTCTCTCTCAATCTGCGAATAGGCTTTCTCAGCTGTGTTCATCGTGCGCGAGGCGTACGCGATAGGCCGCTCTCCCTGCTCCGTGAGGTGAGAAATAACAGCGAGTTATGAGCCAGTACCTCACTAGAAATTAATAGTTGTTTTATTTTATTAAACGCTCTACTATGGCTGTCATTCCACTCATACCTATTTTCTTTCCTTAATAAACTATATAGTGGTTCCATAATAGTGCTCATATTACGCACGAATTTACCGTAGTACATGACCATTCCGATAAATGATTTCAATTCGGATATATTTTTAGGCTCTGATACCTCTTTAATAGCTTTAATTTTGTCTGGGGATGTATGTACTCCGTCTTTACTGATAACAAAGCCTAAATAAGTAACCGAGTCCGCAAAGAATACGCATTTCTCTTTTTTTTATTTTTAACCCGTATTTTCTTAATCTATTAAAGACGTTATGCAAAGTCTTAATGTGAGAATCTTCATCTACGCCTGTTATGATTAAATCATCTAGGAAAACCCCCACTCTCGGCATATCTGCAAATAATTGCTCTAATTTTCTTTGGAAAATACCTGGACTCGATGCTAAACCATATATTAGTCTATTATACATATATAGCCCCTTGTGTGTATTTATTACTGTAAATTTTTTTGATTCGTCTAATTCAAATTGTGCGTAGGCTTGTGATAAATCTAGCTTTGTAAACTTTTGGCCCCCGTGCAACTTAGTCAATAAATCCTCCACCCTCGGTAAGGGAAAACGATCAACCTCTAGACATTTGTTTAAAGTGAGTTTAAAATCACCACATACTCGTATGGTGCCGTCTTTCTTCATTACCGGGACAATCGGAGTAGCCCAGTCGGACGTGGTGACAGGTGTGATGACTCCGTCGCGCGTCAGCTGATCGAGCGCGCTCCACCGGCTCGCGCAGCGCGTACGCCAGCGGGCGCGCGCGCAGGAACACGGGCCGCGAGCCATCGCGGAGCGTGAACCCGACCGTTCCCCCGGAGTAACGACCCAAGCCATCAGAGAACACCTCACTGTATCTGGAACTGAAATCGGCTAAATTGAATTGCCTGTATTTTCCACTTTGATTATAATTACAGTACATGTTATATAAATTTATATTTAATTCTTGTAACCACTGTCGGCCTAGTAAGTTTGTTTTCCCCTGCTTGACAACATACAGGTCTAATTTTTTGCTTATGATCTTATAAGATACTAATGGCTTAATTTTACCTACTGGTTTTATCATTTCTCCAGTGTAATACCGTAACATTAAATTAGTATTTTCAAGATTACAATTAATAATTTTTTTAAAATAACAGTCATAACTAATGCACGAAATAGCGCTGCCGGTATCTATCTCCATCGTTAAAGTTGTTTGCTCAATGTCAAGTTCAATGGTGTATGGTCCAAACTTATAAAAATCATTTGACGAAATTGAATAATTATTTACCTCGTCACTACTACTGAATGCACTCTCAATACAAACTCTACTATCCTCCTTTATTTGCAGTAGTGCCATATCCTTGCTTATATTTGTACACATTTCCTTTTGATGACCTTTCTCGTTGCATATTCTGCATACATATATTTTAAATCGGCAGCTGTCACTTTGATGGTGACCACCGCATACAAAACATCTGCTTTCCGTACTGGTTTGTCTGTCTAAACGTGTTTTGCCATCCGCTCTCCAGTCTCTGCCCGCTCCGCTTGTGCCACTTGCACCATCCACCGCTCGGCACTGCGTTGCCAGCGCGGAACGATACTCTGCGCGCGCTCTGTCGTCCCTGCCGCTGTGTTCACGTGACGTCGCCGATGCTCTCCGTTCATGAAACGTCTGCGCCGATGCACTGTCACTCCTCCCGCGAGTACAGTTGTCCACCGCCGCCGCATTCCTCTCTGTCGCCTCCATCGACACCGCCAATTTGACCGCCTTATCGAACGTTATGTCCTCCTCCGTGAACAATTTTTGCCTGATCCATTCGTTCCGAAGACCACAAACAAATTGATCACGTAAATTCTCTTGTAAACTGTCCGCCGTAAAACCACAGTATCTAGACATTTTTTTCAATTCTGAGACAAAGTCTGCGATTTTTTCATCATTTATTTGCTTTCTTTGTTGAAATTTAAATCGTTCCGCTAAACGGCTCGGTTGTGGCTGTAAATGTTTTTCATAACCGAAACTAATAATTCAAATGATTTTGAAGCAGGTTTGACCGGTGCACACAAATTCACCATAAGTTCGTACGCCGCACTGCCTATCACCGCAATTAATGTGGCTACTTTTAAGGATTCTTTCACCTCATTTACAAGAAAATACTGTTCCAGTTGATCTATGTACAAATCCCAGCTGTCTTTACAGAGGTCAAAATGTCCGATTCTCCCCACAGCCATGTTTCCCTCTCACTGTACACACTTCTCACAGTCCAAAAAAAAATTCGTGACGCCTTCCACACACCCGGGAACGTCTCCAGCTCGTCGCCACTGATATAAATGTCCAGAACACCACAGTATTTTCGGAACACAATGAAACTGGACCGTACTTGAAAGCATGTATTGACAAAGAGAATACAAACAACGTCGACACAATAACTTATGACTACCCTACATACATACATATATTACAATGTGGTTCTGGGTATTTTTGGATAACTTCTGTCTTCTCTGAGCTTGGTCTTATTTGTCCATCGCTCACAATATGTCCTAAATACTCAATCTTATGCTTTATCAAGTCTGCTTTCTTCCAATTTATTTGTAACCCATATTCTGCAGCTACTTTTAGTACCAACTGGAGCCTTTGGACTGCTTGGTTTTCATCCATCGCTGTAATAATAATGTCATCAATAAAAATCATCATGATTCCTTGAGAAATTAAGTCCCTAAATATGATGCTAACAAACCTCATGAAGTACTTCGGGCAAATGGATAAACCAAAAGGAGCTCTAAGGAATTCAAATTGTCCGTGATGTGTTACAAAAGATGTATACTGGACAGACTCCTCGGAGACCTTCAAATGAAAGAATCCATTCTTTAAATCCAGCACACTAAATACCTTGGCTCCACACAACTTATCAATCATATCATCAATTATGGGCAATGCAAATTCGTCTTTAACTATTTTTTTATTAAGTAATCTGTAATCTACACAAATTCTAGTCGTACCATTCTTTTTCTTGAGCAGTACCAATGGGCTAGAGTATTCAGAAAAACTTACCCTCACAATTCCCGTCTCAAGCCACTCTTTCACCTGTTTTTCAACTTCTGCTCAATGAGAGATAGACGACGAGGTCTCTGTGCAACGGGCACATCATCTTTAAGAATAATCTTCAATTGGAGAGGTGCATCCTTCACTTGTACTGGGTTATAACTTTGAACACACTGTAATACCTGTTGTTTTACTTCTGCATCCATAATATGATCAACATTCACCAACATATCTGAAAAAAAAAGAAACCCTAGACATCCATTCCTCCCATTCAGGTAATAATGTCACTACACCTTTACTCATTATCATGGTTATGTATTTTAACAGCTCCTGCCTTAATATCATATGAAATGGCATTACATTTTTGTCTACTATATGAAACAATACATTAGGATAATTTACACCATCTATTTTAATGTTAACTGATACTTTTCCTAAAGATTTAACACACATATGTCCAAGTCCGGTAAGATTTAGCAAATCTTTGCTCACTTCAGCTTTGATCGCCTTACAAATTTCACGTGACATCAAGTTTACTTCGCTCCCAGAGTCCACTAATGCTTCTATTGTTGTTTTCTCTATTGTTACATATTTAATTGGTTTTCCTGATTGGTTTTGTTTTGAATTTGCTGATATTCTGAGTTGACACTATTGATAGCACGTTGCAATGATGTCACTGTCATGACGCTCTCATTATTGTTTATATCATCATCATCTTGCGAGTCTTCCTTTGGAGGTAGTGCAGTGTCACTAAAATACGCCTGCTGCCTAGGTTTTGTCGATTCCGGTTTAGAGTTTGCTGAACATTGGCTGCCAATATGACCGTATTTATTACAGCGGTGGCATTTCACCCCGTTAGGACATGAACTGGACCTATGGTTCGCTTCGCCACATTTATAACATTTAATAATATTCTTCGGATTTATATTTTCGCGCCTTTCTTTTGCCTGATATTGTGATGTGTTTTTAATTTTTTCACAAACGATGATTTTTTCTTTTAGTGTGGGATAAGTAGTCGCCCCATATAATATAACTTTGTTCGATTCAATATCTTGTATACCGTCTATCACGTACTGAACCACTTACATAGTCAGGAAACTTCGCTCTGCGATTTAACTCCTTCATCACCAACATATACTGATATGTGGTCTCATTTTTATGTTTTTTGCGAGCTGTCATGACTTCGTGCATGTCTTTGGAATTAATTGTATCAGGAAATTCTTTTTGTAGGGCCGTCTTTAGTTCCTCGTAATTCCTAAATACTTTTTCACCCTTGAGCCACAGCGCTGCCGTACCCACTAGCGACTTACGTGCAAAAATCAGTGTTTGGTGACCCGTCCAATTAAAAATATCCGCATGATCCTCAATGTCCTGTGCCCACTTTGTTGAGGAGATTGTTTTATCTTCTCCACTGAACTTCGTAATGCCATCCAATAATAATGAGGCCATTGACAATTCACCGCCGCCAGAATCATAGCTATTGCTCTTTCCTAGGTTTTCTTGGGCCATTATTCACTAATTATGCTTGTCTTTGTATTTGTAAACGTCTTAATATCTGAAACTCTTGAAATAATATATTGCCGAACAGTCCACCGCACTGTCAGATTCCGGTGTCGTTTTTTAATCTCCTTATATCTTTTTAATCCGTGACACAATCTGAACCTCTTGCCGATCCCGGACGAGCCCCCAATTTTGTAAGGAATATGGCAAGAGATTTTAACACCAAATATTTTTTAACTATTTTATTGATTAAAATACACTTAAGTACACATCTTACGTCGTACGTCGTCCGCCATTATCTGTCTATCCCTTTCGCGCATCGTTCTTTCCTCTCGC
The DNA here is from genome assembly GCA_036320925.1 of Automeris io. NCBI lineage: Eukaryota > Metazoa > Arthropoda > Insecta > Lepidoptera > Saturniidae > Automeris > Automeris io. Next base: position 4,673,132 of record JAUDJH010000031.1, on the reverse strand, counting down.
ACTCGCCTTGTGTTCCATTTCACACTCCACATAAAAACATGAATTATAGAAATAATTGAAACCGGACGCTGCGCCGAGTCGCATTACTGTTCCCCCGGGAGTGCGGCCCGCCTCGCGAACATAGCTCGCACTGGCGGCGGCCGGGACAGGCGGGCCGGGCAATATCCTGATCTGAATCAGAGAGTAGCGGACGACGGGCATCGTGGCGCACAGGCTACCGTACATATAGTTATATGACTATTTTGATACGCATTTTACCGCGTTAGGAACAGATGCAAAACGAAACGCTCCGAATGTAGTATACCTTCTTAACGTAAATATTCGTCGGGTACGTGGCGGGGCCCGGCGTGCTCGTCGTCTGATATGCGCCGTCCCGCCGCGTGCCCGACGAATACAGGCACCGCTTCTACGATGGTAAAGGCGGCGCCTGCCGCTCGCCCCGCGTTAGCCTCAAATGCACGCGCACTCGCACGCGCAGCATTCATTTCGATGCGTGATAGTGCGCGTCGCGCTTGGAGAGTAAGGCGGGGCTCGGCGAGCGCGCCTCGGCGCTAAACCCGACGCGGCCTGCCATCCAGTAGATGGGCGAGCCGGGGACCAGCCGCAGCGGGCAAGCCTCTGGCGCCCGGCCCACGCGCCACGGCGCGATTTTGAGGCGGGCGCTCATTGGGTACACGGGCGCGCCGGGCCCTACGCGGTCGCCCGTATTCAGCCTTGGCTCCAGGGGGCGGGCCGGGGGCCAAAGCGGTGGACATCACCCGGCCTACCCACTGAATAATACATCTAAACGAGGGGGCCAAGTTTTCCATTTGAAATTGACTGAAAATTAGTACAAGCCTTTGTTTTGTAGTTTTAGAAATTAATTTAAAACCCTCATAAAATATCTTTGCCACGTCTTATATCGCTTCTTACGTGATATTTATATTAGTTGTAGAGCACAAAATCTTTAAAAATTGTGCTGTAAACATTTTTTCATTGAATTATATTTCAAAATCTGGAATTGTCTAGTTACTGATGACTCATCTGGTCTTGTCCTAGTCCTTGCATGCGTGTGTGTGTGTGTGCGCGTGCGTACCGGGCGTGCGCGGCGCCCGTCTCGGCGTCAGGCGCGCGCCCAAGGTCCAAGGCGGCGCTATGAGCCGGCGATAGCCCGGCCGGGGGCTTAGGGGCCGCAGCCGGAACCTGCTGGCTGGTCCCTGCCGTTGATGGCAGCCAGTCTGCGTCCGGCCTGGGACCTGGCGTGCCACACACGGTCGCATCAGTATGGATGTGCGCGCGCACACACGTCACAGTACAGGATCCGTAACGGATCTACTGATGATTGCCATCACCGGACCGGGGTGGCCCAGTGGCCGTACAGCGCCACTAATGTACCCGATGTCGCAGTGGTAGCAGCGCAGCCCGCGCCGGCGCTGCATTAGGCAAGGGGCCGGTCGGCGGCCGGACTCACCCAGAGGCTTCTTGGGCATGCTGCTGGACAACTTACTTATTCACAAAAAATTTAATAAATATAATAAAATAAATAATAATAATAATTGTTCACTGAAATTTAGACAGGCGGCCAAGACGAGGCAATGTACTGAACAAATGAGTAGCGATGTCACGCGTTTGAATTTGAACGCGGCCGGGGCGGCCCAGTGGCCGTACAGCGCCACTAATGTACCCGATGTCGCAGTGGTAGCAGCGCAGCCCGCGCCGGCGCTGCATTAGGCAAGGGGCCGGTCGGCGGCCGGACTCACCCTGAGGCTTCTTGGGCATGCTGCTGGAAGACTGGATCACGATAATTTTGATCAAAAAAAAAATGGTGTGTTCACTGAAATTTAGAAAAGCGGCCGAGACGATGCAATGTTCTGAACAAATGAGTAGAGATGTCACGCGTTTGAATTTGAACGCGGCCGGGGCGGCCCAGTGGCCGTACAGCGCCACTAATGTACCCGATGTCGCAGTGGTAGCAGCGCAGCCCGCGCCGGCGCTGCATTAGGCAAGGGGCCGGTCGGCGGCCGGACTCACCCTGAGGCTTCTTGGGCATGCTGCTGGAAGACTGGATCACGATAATTTTGATCAAAAAAAAAATGGTGTGTTCACTGAAATTTAGAAAAGCGGCCGAGACGATGCAATGTTCTGAACAAATGAGTAGAGATGTCACGCGTTTGAATTTGAACGCGGCCGGGGCGGCCCAGTGGCCGTACAGCGCCACTAATGTACCCGATGTCGCAGTGGTAGCAGCGCAGCCCGCGCCGGCGCTGCATTAGGCAAGGGGCCGGTCGGCGGCCGGACTCACCCAGAGGCTTCTTGGGCATGCTGCTGGACAACTTACTTATTCACAAAAAATTTAATAAATATAATAAAATAAATAATAATAATAATTGTTCACTGAAATTTAGACAGGCGGCCAAGACGAGGCAATGTACTGAACAAATGAGTAGCGATGTCACGCGTTTGAATTTGAACGCGGCCGGGGCGGCCCAGTGGCCGTACAGCGCCACTAATGTACCCGATGTCGCAGTGGTAGCAGCGCAGCCCGCGCCGGCGCTGCATTAGGCAAGGGGCCGGTCGGCGGCCGGACTCACCCAGAGGCTTCTTGGGCATGCTGCTGGACAACTTACTTATTCACAAAAAATTTAATAAATATAATAAAATAAATAATAATAATAATTGTTCACTGAAATTTAGACAGGCGGCCAAGACGAGGCAATGTACTGAACAAATGAGTAGCGATGTCACGCGTTTGAATTTGAACGCGGCCGGGGCGGCCCAGTGGCCGTACAGCGCCACTAATGTACCCGATGTCGCAGTGGTAGCAGCGCAGCCCGCGCCGGCGCTGCATTAGGCAAGGGGCCGGTCGGCGGCCGGACTCACCCAGAGGCTTCTTTGACATGCTGCTGGACAACTTACTTATTCACAAAAAATTTAATAAATATAATAAAATAAATAATAATAATAATTGTTCACTGAAATTTAGACAGGCGGCCAAGACGAGGCAATGTACTGAACAAATGAGTAGCGATGTCACGCGTTTGAATTTGAACGCGGCCGGGGCGGCCCAGTGGCCGTACAGCGCCACTAATGTACCCGATGTCGCAGTGGTAGCAGCGCAGCCCGCGCCGGCGCTGCATTAGGCAAGGGGCCGGTCGGCGGCCGGACTCACCCAGAGGCTTCTTTGACATGCTGCTGGACAACTTACTTATTCACAAAAAATTTAATAAATATAATAAAATAAATAATAATAATAATTGTTCACTGAAATTTAGACAGGCGGCCAAGACGAGGCAATGTACTGAACAAATGAGTAGCGATGTCACGCGTTTGAATTTGAACGCGGCCGGGGCGGCCCAGTGGCCGTACAGCGCCACTAATGTACCCGATGTCGCAGTGGTAGCAGCGCAGCCCGCGCCGGCGCTGCATTAGGCAAGGGGCCGGTCGGCGGCCGGACTCACCCAGAGGCTTCTTTGACATGCTGCTGGACAACTTACTTATTCACAAAAAATTTAATAAATATAATAAAATAAATAATAATAATAATTGTTCACTGAAATTTAGACAGGCGGCCAAGACGAGGCAATGTACTGAACAAATGAGTAGCGATGTCACGCGTTTGAATTTGAACGCGGCCGGGGCGGCCCAGTGGCCGTACAGCGCCACTAATGTACCCGATGTCGCAGTGGTAGCAGCGCAGCCCGCGCCGGCGCTGCATTAGGCAAGGGGCCGGTCGGCGGCCGGACTCACCCTGAGGCTTCTTGGGCATGCTGCTGGAAGACTGGATCACGATAATTTTGATCAAAAAAAAAATGGTGTGTTCACTGAAATTTAGAAAAGCGGCCGAGACGATGCAATGTTCTGAACAAATGAGTAGAGATGTCACGCGTTTGAATTTGAACGCGGCCGGGGCGGCCCAGTGGCCGTACAGCGCCACTAATGTACCCGATGTCGCAGTGGTAGCAGCGCAGCCCGCGCCGGCGCTGCATTAGGCAAGGGGCCGGTCGGCGGCCGGACTCACCCAGAGGCTTCTTTGACATGCTGCTGGACAACTTACTTATTCACAAAAAATTTAATAAATATAATAAAATAAATAATAATAATAATTGTTCACTGAAATTTAGACAGGCGGCCAAGACGAGGCAATGTACTGAACAAATGAGTAGCGATGTCACGCGTTTGAATTTGAACGCGGCCGGGGCGGCCCAGTGGCCGTACAGCGCCACTAATGTACCCGATGTCGCAGTGGTAGCAGCGCAGCCCGCGCCGGCGCTGCATTAGGCAAGGGGCCGGTCGGCGGCCGGACTCACCCTGAGGCTTCTTGGGCATGCTGCTGGAAGACTGGATCACGATAATTTTGATCAAAAAAAAAATGGTGTGTTCACTGAAATTTAGAAAAGCGGCCGAGACGATGCAATGTTCTGAACAAATGAGTAGAGATGTCACGCGTTTGAATTTGAACGCGGCCGGGGCGGCCCAGTGGCCGTACAGCGCCACTAATGTACCCGATGTCGCAGTGGTAGCAGCGCAGCCCGCGCCGGCGCTGCATTAGGCAAGGGGCCGGTCGGCGGCCGGACTCACCCAGAGGCTTCTTTGACATGCTGCTGGACAACTTACTTATTCACAAAAAATTTAATAAATATAATAAAATAAATAATAATAATAATTGTTCACTGAAATTTAGACAGGCGGCCAAGACGAGGCAATGTACTGAACAAATGAGTAGCGATGTCACGCGTTTGAATTTGAACGCGGCCGGGGCGGCCCAGTGGCCGTACAGCGCCACTAATGTACCCGATGTCGCAGTGGTAGCAGCGCAGCCCGCGCCGGCGCTGCATTAGGCAAGGGGCCGGTCGGCGGCCGGACTCACCCTGAGGCTTCTTGGGCATGCTGCTGGAAGACTGGATCACGATAATTTTGATCAAAAAAAAAATGGTGTGTTCACTGAAATTTAGAAAAGCGGCCGAGACGATGCAATGTTCTGAACAAATGAGTAGAGATGTCACGCGTTTGAATTTGAACGCGGCCGGGGCGGCCCAGTGGCCGTACAGCGCCACTAATGTACCCGATGTCGCAGTGGTAGCAGCGCAGCCCGCGCCGGCGCTGCATTAGGCAAGGGGCCGGTCGGCGGCCGGACTCACCCAGAGGCTTCTTTGACATGCTGCTGGACAACTTACTTATTCACAAAAAATTTAATAAATATAATAAAATAAATAATAATAATAATTGTTCACTGAAATTTAGACAGGCGGCCAAGACGAGGCAATGTACTGAACAAATGAGTAGCGATGTCACGCGTTTGAATTTGAACGCGGCCGGGGCGGCCCAGTGGCCGTACAGCGCCACTAATGTACCCGATGTCGCAGTGGTAGCAGCGCAGCCCGCGCCGGCGCTGCATCAGGCAAGGGGCCGGTCGGCGGCCGGACTCACCCAGAGGCTTCTTTGACATGCTGCGTGGAGTGCTGCTGGAGACTTATTTACAAAAATTTAAAAATAAAATAAAATAAATAGAATAACTTCACTGAAATTTAGACAGGCGGCCAAGACGAGGCAATGTACTGAACAAATGAGTAGCGATGTCACGCGTTTGAATTTGAACGCGGCCGGGGCGGCCCAGTGGCCGTACAGCGCCACTAATGTACCCGATGTCGCAGTGGTAGCAGCGCAGCCCGCGCCGGCGCTGCATTAGGCAAGGGGCCGGTCGGCGGCCGGACTCACCCTGAGGCTTCTTGGGCATGCTGCTGGAAGACTGGATCACGATAATTTTGATCAAAAAAAAAATGGTGTGTTCACTGAAATTTAGAAAAGCGGCCGAGACGATGCAATGTTCTGAACAAATGAGTAGAGATGTCACGCGTTTGAATTTGAACGCGGCCGGGGCGGCCCAGTGGCCGTACAGCGCCACTAATGTACCCGATGTCGCAGTGGTAGCAGCGCAGCCCGCGCCGGCGCTGCCTTAGGCAAGGGGCCGGTCGGCGGCCGGACTCACCCTGAGGCTTCTTGGGCATGCTGCTGGAAGACTGGATCACGATAATTTTGATCAAAAAAAAAATGGTGTGTTCACTGAAATTTAGAAAAGCGGCCGAGACGATGCAATGTTCTGAACAAATGAGTAGAGATGTCACGCGTTTGAATTTGAACGCGGCCGGGGCGGCCCAGTGGCCGTACAGCGCCACTAATGTACCCGATGTCGCAGTGGTAGCAGCGCAGCCCGCGCCGGCGCTGCATTAGGCAAGGGGCCGGTCGGCGGCCGGACTCACCCAGAGGCTTCTTTGACATGCTGCTGGACAACTTACTTATTCACAAAAAATTTAATAAATATAATAAAATAAATAATAATAATAATTGTTCACTGAAATTTAGACAGGCGGCCAAGACGAGGCAATGTACTGAACAAATGAGTAGCGATGTCACGCGTTTGAATTTGAACGCGGCCGGGGCGGCCCAGTGGCCGTACAGCGCCACTAATGTACCCGATGTCGCAGTGGTAGTAGCGCAGCCCGCGCCGGCGCTGCATTAGGCAAGGGGCCGGTCGGCGGCCGGACTCACCCTGAGGCTTCTTGGGCATGCTGCTGGAAGACTGGATCACGATAATTTTGATCAAAAAAAAAATGGTGTGTTCACTGAAATTTAGAAAAGCGGCCGAGACGATGCAATGTTCTGAACAAATGAGTAGAGATGTCACGCGTTTGAATTTGAACGCGGCCGGGGCGGCCCAGTGGCCGTACAGCGCCACTAATGTACCCGATGTCGCAGTGGTAGCAGCGCAGCCCGCGCCGGCGCTGCATTAGGCAAGGGGCCGGTCGGCGGCCGGACTCACCCAGAGGCTTCTTTGACATGCTGCTGGACAACTTACTTATTCACAAAAAATTTAATAAATATAATAAAATAAATAATAATAATAATTGTTCACTGAAATTTAGACAGGCGGCCAAGACGAGGCAATGTACTGAACAAATGAGTAGCGATGTCACGCGTTTGAATTTGAACGCGGCCGGGGCGGCCCAGTGGCCGTACAGCGCCACTAATGTACCCGATGTCGCAGTGGTAGCAGCGCAGCCCGCGCCGGCGCTGCATCAGGCAAGGGGCCGGTCGGCGGCCGGACTCACCCAGAGGCTTCTTTGACATGCTGCGTGGAGTGCTGCTGGAGACTTATTTACAAAAATTTAAAAATAAAATAAAATAAATAGAATAACTTCACTGAAATTTAGACAGGCGGCCAAGACGAGGCAATGTACTGAACAAATGAGTAGCGATGTCACGCGTTTGAATTTGAACGCGGCCGGGGCGGCCCAGTGGCCGTACAGCGCCACTAATGTACCCGATGTCGCAGTGGTAGCAGCGCAGCCCGCGCCGGCGCTGCATTAGGCAAGGGGCCGGTCGGCGGCCGGACTTACCCAGAGGCTTCTTGGGCATGCTGCTGGAGTGCTGCCGGAAGACTGGATCACGATAATTTTGATCAAATAAAAAAAATGGTGTGTTCACTGAAATTTAGAATTTAGACAAGCGGCCGAGACGATGCAATGTACTGAACAAATGAGTAGCGATGTCACGCGTTTGAATTTGAACGCGGCCGGGGCGGCCCAGTGGCCGTACAGCGCCACTAATGTACCCGATGTCGCAGTGGTAGCAGCGCAGCCCGCGCCGGCGCTGCATCAGGCAAGGGGCCGGTCGGCGGCCGGACTCACCCAGAGGCTTCTTTGACATGCTGCGTGGAGTGCTGCTGGAGACTTATTTACAAAAATTTAAAAATAAAATAAAATAAATAGAATAACTTCACTGAAATTTAGACAGGCGGCCAAGACGAGGCAATGTACTGAACAAATGAGTAGCGATGTCACGCGTTTGAATTTGAACGCGGCCGGGGCGGCCCAGTGGCCGTACAGCGCCACTAATGTACCCGATGTCGCAGTGGTAGCAGCGCAGCCCGCGCCGGCGCTGCATTAGGCAAGGGGCCGGTCGGCGGCCGGACTCACCCTGAGGCTTCTTGGGCATGCTGCTGGAAGACTGGATCACGATAATTTTGATCAAATAAAAAAAATGGTGTGTTCACTGAAATTTAGAATTTAGACAAGCGGCCGAGACGATGCAATGTACTGAACAAATGAGTAGCGATGTCACGCGTTTGAATTTGAACGCGGCCGGGGCGGCCCAGTGGCCGTACAGCGCCACTAATGTACCCGATGTCGCAGTGGTAGCAGCGCAGCCCGCGCCGGCGCTGCATTAGGCAAGGGGCCGGTCGGCGGCCGGACTCACCCAGAGGCTTCTTGGACATGCTGCTGGAGTGCTGCCGGAAGACTGGATCACGATAATTTTAATAAAATAAAAAAAATGGTGTGTTCACTGAAATTTAGAATTTAGACAAGCGGCCGAGACGATGCAATGTACTGAACAAATGAGTAGCGATGTCACGCGTTTGAATTTGAACGCGGCCGGGGCGGCCCAGTGGCCGTACAGCGCCACTAATGTACCCGATGTCGCAGTGATAGCAGCGCAGCCCGCGCCGGCGCTGCATTAGGCAAGGGGCCGGTCGGCGGCCGGACTCACCCAGAGGCTTCTTGGACATGCTGCTGGAGTGCTGCCGGAAGACTGGATCACGATAATTTTAATAAAATAAAAAAAATGGTGTGTTCACTGAAATTTAGAATTTATACAAGCGGCCAAGACGATGCAATGTACTGAACAAATGAGTAGCGATGTCACGCGTTTGAATTTGAACGCGGCCGGCGCGGCGGAGGTCGCCCCGCGTCATGCGACCTGGTTGGTGGAAAGCTTAATTAATGATGTAGTAAAACAAACCTGTATAGTAAAACATGAGGTCCAATTAGAAAAAGTAGATTTTACTGTAAATAATGTTATATGTCACATACATATAATGTTATCTAATATATAAAAGATTATCCCAACGGATCTCATTAATTGTTCTGTATATTTGTGCATATCCTAACAGGTCATAACCTGTTAGCAAGATGTGCATGGACGGACAATTCTGAGGCCGCGTTCTGTTATTGTACACTCTCATCTAAATACAGTGTACACTCTATATAACGACCCTCAAAGGACTGTGCATATTTTGGCGTTATAGAGAGTGGTCGTTAAATGGAGAGAAGAAAAATCTGTATTAGAAAAAAAGTTTATTTCAGACTAGTGTTAGTAATTATATAAAAAACAATTCTCATTTGATCGCTATTGAGTATAGTCTGTTATTTTTGTCTGACGTCTTTTGCTGCACCAGTAATTTTGTTGTATTTTTTCCATTATTTTATTCATATCTTGCGATATTGAGTCATCTTGGTGATAAAGAAAGTACTTTTTCAATAATTTTGCTGCTTCCAGGGCTTCTTTAATGCTCGGCGGTGGCTCAGGCTCATCCGTCTCATCTTCTTCATCTTCTTGGTCTTGATGCTCGGTTTTTCTCACCGAATCCAAAATTTCTTTGTCTCTGAATGATGCCATTGTAAGCAGGCAGTCGTCTACTTCGATGTAGGTTTGAAGATTTTCTGTAAATTTTCTTGCCATGTTGAACTGTTGAATCCACTCAGTTAATGGAAGGGCGTCGTCGTTATTAAACTCCAGTTCCATTTCCACCTCATCACTCATAGAATTTGTACAAAGTCCAGCATGTCGAAAAGAGTGCTGTAAGAGTGTTGTGGATGTGACTTCTTCCCAGGCTTTAGATAAAAAATTTACTGCATGCAGCATATTAATAGAAGTTTTACCCTCAGATTCGACTAGCTGCATCAATAATTTCTTTCTGTAGTGACCCTCGAGGCTTTTGTAGTATTTCTGTAGTGATCCATTGGCTGTAAGACACTAATCGTGTTTCAAGGAAGAAATACCAACTCAATGTTTTGAAGGTTTGTTGTAAGAGGGTGGGCAGGGCAGTCGTCAACAAGAAGTAAAATTTTTCGTCCCTTTAATTCTGCATCCTACTTTCGCACTTCTTCTTCAAAAAGTTGACTGGTCATCCAAGCTGATTTATTAGCTTTATACGTCACTGGCAATTTTTTAATGTTCTTAAAATACCGCGGATTGTTTGATTTGCCTATTACCATTAGCTTTTTTTTTCTGTGCCATCCATATTAGCAGCCGCAAGCACTGTAATACGCTCCTTGGAGAGCATTCCTCCCACACACTTTTCCTCTTTAAATTTCAATGTTTTATCTGGGGTCAACTTGTAGAAAATTCCTGCTTCATCAGCATTAAAAATGTCACTTGGGGTGTATTTTTTTGTCAATTTTGACCACACTATTAATCCAGTCATGAGTAACATTCGTATCAACACTTCGTGCTTCTCCACTAATTTTACCGTAGTTGATATGATGACGTTGCTTGAATTTTCCGAGCCATCCTTCTGATGCTTTGAAAGAAAGTAGACCAAGTTTTTCAACAAACTTCTCCGCCTTAGCTTTCACGATCGGCCCTGAGATAGGCATATTATTCAGGCACTGTCGGTGGAACCATGATAGTATAACTCGATTCAAATCTTCGTATTTAGGTTTCTTCAATTTTTTAGAAAAATTTCCATCCTCCTTTGCTTGTAGAATTTTTTCTTTATTTTTCCATATTGTGGACACTGTAGAGCGACTAAATCCAAAGCGTCTGCCAACATGACTTATCTTCTCTCCCGCCTCTATTGCGCGTATTAGTAAAACTTTTTTGTCAATACACAGAGATTTTCTCTTACTTGCCATGTTTAGAGTTTGAAAGTTTGTGAGCAACTAAGAATATGATAACGTATAGATAATTCATAACTCCTACTAACAATAGTCAACACGTGCAAGCAATCCCAATTTGTAAACATAAGAATGGATTTCTTAGAAAGTTCGGTATGTGTAATGCCGACAGTCGAGTTTATTACTGGCTAGGATAATAAAGCGACAAAAGAACGTACACAGCTGCGCAGTTTTTACTAATTTTGGCGACTTCAAAAGTACTTTATATTATTAAATTTCTGTCGTTATATAGAGTGGGTGTAACGCTATATAGAGTGTATCATTGTATGGGAATCAAGCTAAACCAACCAAAACCGAGTGATATCGACGCTTTAGGGAGTTTGACGTTAAATCGAGTGACGTTATATGGAGTTTACACTGTATATATAACTCAAAGGTGACTGGCTGACTGTAGACTGCCAGCATACGGTTTAAAAACTTGAAACCAAAGGAGAAAGAAAAAACACACGCGCACTGTTCGTAGGTGTTCGCATTTATTATATTATTGCCAATGACATAAAATAAAATTTCCTTAATGTTGGTAGTGTTGCCAACATACTCCCAAGAGAGAAAAACGATGAAATTAATTAAAGCTAAAAATGTTATTAATAATTGTTAATGGACCAAACCGAAAGCTCATGAGAGGTGGACTGTATAATGATAGGTATTTTTAAATTAATATATAAAATATCTTGATATTGAAAACTCAATATGACTGGTTTGGTTCACATACAATTTTACAAACCATTTCTTATAATATTTAAAAATTGTATTATACTAAATTTAATTTAAATTTTGTGACATGTTTAATTTACCAACAAAAAAAAAATTAATTGACAATTATAATTCGATGGGTAGGGTACATATGTAATAAAGAACCTTTTACATATCACAAGGTTTGAATTAAATTAACATGAACCATAATTTACAAGATATTGGATAAAGATAAATAGTGACAATGTCAAAAATATAAAATAGTATAAAGTATAAAAGAATAATACAAGTGACCAGTGTTGTAAGTGGCCAGTATTCAAATAGTATTACATTTTTCCCTCCTTAATGATTTGTCCTTTCATAATTATTCAAGTAAGTAGGAGGTTTTCGTCTTCGCGATTGTCTGGCCAAATCAGGATTTAAATTTTCTTTCTGTTCTGTGTTTTGCATTTGATCAACACCGGTGTCGAAAATCGGTTTTGATTTTTCATTATTATGTCCAATGTTCTCTTCGGTAATTTCATCTCCTGACAAATTAGATTCTGCTGACTTATATTCATCTGTAATACTCTCATTCCCAATGTTATCATTAACAACATCAATCTCGTCCGGTTGTAGTCCAGCACTGGGAGCCAAATCCCTCAAGGAGACTGTAGATTCCCTGCCGTCTTTCAATCTTACAAAAGCATACTGTGGATTAGCTTCAATAAGCTGAACTTGTTCCACTAATGGCTCATATTTGCTGGAACGATTATGCCGCTTCATGGGCACTGGACCAGGTTTGCTCAGCCAAATAGGTAAACTAACCCCATTTTTAGTCCTACAATGGAACTTGAACATACGATCATGGGTAGCACATCCAGTAGCTGTACATAGTAGAGATCGAATAGAATGTAAAGATTCATTTAGAACTTTTTGCCACTGATTAATTTCTAGTTGATGTGATTTAAGAGCTAGGCGTATAGTTTGCCATATTATGCCATTATATCGTTGTATTTGCCCGTTCCCCTTTGGATTATAGGGCGATGTTCTGCTAGAAACTACTCCATTGAAATGCAAATACTGTTTCAATTCTTCTGACATAAAACTACTCCCACGGTCTGTGTGTATATAGGCGGGAGTTCCAAACATGTTGAAAATTTCGTTTAAACAGTCTTTTATTGTCGAAGCCGACATATTTTTACAAGGAAATGCAAAAGAGAATCTCGAAAATTCGTCCACAATAGTAAGTAGATAAATATTTCCTGAACTTGATGGTAATGGGCCTTTGAAATCTATATTTAATCTTTCAAAAGCACTTGCTTTAATTAAATGCCCATCAGTTTTCTTGTAATATCTTGGCTTTTCTGAAGCGCAAATAGAACAATTAGAACAAACTTTCCTTATGTCTTCAATAGAGTATGGTAAATGTTTGCTTCTAATCCAATGATACATACGTGTTTCTCCAGGATGACATAGATTCTTATGAAGTTCTATGAGATCATTCAAAGTCCAAGTGGCACCACACATCAAATCAACCCGTGAAAACGTGTCTACAACTACATTTTGGGCTCCAGGTCGGTGTATAATTTCGAAATCATAACAAGAAAGTTCGAGTCTCCATCGCATAACTTTGTCATTTTTCATTTTGGATGAATGTTTGAGATCAAAAATAAATGATAATGATTTTTGATCTGTAATAATTCTAAAGGATCTACCCAATAAATAATGTCTCCAAGTTTTGAGGGCTTCTACGATTGCTAACGCCTCTTTCTCTACAGTTGAATGGTTTCTCTCAGAATTATTTAAAGTTTTGGAATAAAATGCCACAGGTCTATTATTCTGGCTCAGTGTCGTAGCAATAGCAAAGTCTGACGGATCAGTTTCAACAACAAGGATAGAACTATTATTAACACTGTGTAAGAGGGAATCAGCTATTTGTAGTTTCAGATTTTGGAAATCTTGTTCTACATTTTTTTGTATTGGAAATGTTTTACAAGAAACTAAGCTTCTTATTTTTTCTGAAAAATTAAATAACCATTTAGAGTAATGCGCAAATGTACCAATACCTCTTTGCATGGCTTTTCCGTCTTGTGGAGGTGGCATATATATTAAAGGTTTCAATCGATCTGGATCAGGTTTTATAGTACCTTCAGTCAAAAGATAACCCAATAATGTTATTGTATTTTGTGAAAATTTGCTTTTGTTGTCATTAATTGTAAATCCGTATTTTTCGATTACTTTTAGGAATTTCTTACATTTTTCATCGTGGTCTTTCTGATCGACACCAGCTACGGTAATATTGTCTAAATAGACAAAAACTCCCTGTAAATCTTCGTCTCGTATTATTTTATCAATTACTCTTTGAAAAGCTGATACTCCATTCGTTACACCGAATGGAATTCTAGTGAATTCACACAATTGACCACATGCTTCAAATGCTGTATACGGCTGTTCTTTGTCCAAAATAGGTATCTGGTGGTAAGCACTTTTCAAATCAATCTGTGAAAATATTCTAAATTTTGAAATTTTTGCAATAAGTTGATCTATATTTGGTATAGGATAGGCGTCAAGTAAAGTAAATCTATTTATCGTTCTAGAATAATCAATAGCCATTCGTTTTTTATGTTTTTCATTTTTAGTTACTAGCACTTGGGCTCGCTAAGGTGATAAACTTTCTTTAATTATTCCTTCCATCTTTAATTTCTCGATTTCTTGTTTTATAAATTTAGCATCATCTTCAGAAAATTTCCTAGATTTTGTTGCTGTTTGATCAGGGTCTTATTATTAAAATTCACTTTCTTTATCAGCACAAAACGTTTTATTTTAATTTAAATAACGATTACAACAACATGACAAGAATACTTCAGTGTTACCATACATTAATTTTTTTTAGTCATTATTACAATACTCCCACTAAAATTTAATTTTAAACAACTCTTTAACAAAGTTTTTCACAAAAAAAAAATTAAACAACCAAAAACTGATCTCTCAGGTAAGCAAAAGTATGAGTTGGCAAGGCTTTTGTCAAAATATCCGCTAATTGGTCTTTACTTGAAACATAAGCAATTTTAATTAAACCCAATTCATCCTTTTCCCTTATAAAATTACATTTAACATCAATATGTTTTGTGCGTTTATGATATACAGGATTATTAATTAATTTAATGGCACTCTGATTATCAACATACAGTGTGACATACTCAAAACTTTCACCCAAGTCTGACATTAATTGCTGCAACCATAAAATCTCTTTTGCAGATTCACAAGCTGCAACAAACTCTGCTTCTGTTGTGGAAAGAGCAATGGTTTTTTGTTTTTGACCAGACCATGTAATTGGTCCACCATTCATTTTAAAAATATAGCCTGTAGTAGATTTACGAGTATATACATCATTAGCAAAATCAGAATCTGAATACCCAATCATATCACTACTTTCTCCATATTTTATACATAAATTTTTGGTATTAATTAAATATCTAATTACTCGTTTAACGGCATTTACATGTTGCTGATTAGGATTGTTTACATATCTGCTTAATAGATTTACAGCAAAAGAAATATTAGGTCTAGAAACAGAGCTTAAAAATAGCAGAGAGCCTATGGAAAATTAACATTTTCATCTAAATTCTTTGAGATAATAATATTTACATCTGCTGGGGTACTGACAGGATTTGCAGTACTCATACAAAACTTGTCAATAATTTGTTGTATATAATTTCTCTGATGAATAACAATATAATTATCTGTTCTTACAATTTCCATACCTACAAAACATTTCAAATTTAATTCTTTAATTTTAAAAGCTTGTTTTAAATACTCTATAATTTATATAATAAGTGCATCATCAACATAAATTATTAAAAATATTTTTATTTTATTAAAGATCCCAATGTAAATACAATTATCAGCTTGAGACTGTATGAAACCATATTTCTTTAGAAAATCAGAAAAGCTTTTGTTCCAGCACCGGGATGCCTGTTTTAGACCATATAAAGATTTATTTAATTTTAATACAAAATCATTTTAACACATATACCTTCAGGAATTTCTATAAAAATATTTTCATTAAGGAGCCCATTAAGAAAAGCAGTTTTCACATCAAATTGTTGAATTTCTAAATTATACTTTGCTGCAATAGAAAGAATAATTCTTATAGAGTCATATCTAGTAGTTGGTGAAAATATTTCTTGATAATCCACATCTTTAATCTGATTAAAACCTCTTGCACATAAACGAGCTTTATAACGAGTGATTTCATTATTCTCATTCTTCTTTATGGCAAAAAAAAACCCATTTTGTGGTAAGAGTTCGCTGACCAGATCTTTTTACGGCAGTCCAAGTATCATTTTCTTTGAGTGCAGATAGTTCTTCTTTGATAGCTTCTGCCCATTCATATTTCTGAGGACCTTTCATTGCTTCTTCATAAGTTTGCGGTAGTGACAGTTCTACAAGGTTAACTTCAAAATTCCTATTATGCCTTGGTCTCAAATTAATATTTTGTGATATTATGTCCTCCAATTCCTGAGATGGTTTTATATGATGGATCATCACTACTGCAACTCAAAAAACTGTCTTCATTTTCAGATGGCACTTCAATTAATGTATCATTTATAACTATTTCATCAGAATTTTTACTGTTCTGTCTCATAAGCTGATGATCTGATGATGATATATCATCATTTATACATATTTGTGAAATATTCTTTCTGGTTTCTGGTACTTGATGTTCATCAAAGATGACATTTCTTGATATCTTTATCTTTTTATTGTTTACATTGTACATTTTATAATTTGTATTATCATAACCAACTAGAATCATCTTCTCACTCTTTTTATCTAATTTTGTCCTTAGCTGATTTGGAATGTGAACATAACCAACACTTCCGAACACCTTCATATGACCTATTTGAGGTTTAATGCCAATCCATAACTCAAAAGGTGTCTTATTAGGAGTCTGGCTTGAAGAAGTCCTGTTTAGTATGTAAACAGCACAGTTCACAGCTTCTGCCCATAAATCTAGAGATACATCTCTGGCATACAACATTGAGCGTGCACTTTCTACAATAGTTCTATTTTCCCCTTCTGCACGTCCATTTTGCTCTGGTGTGTAGGGCGCAGTACGCTCATGAACTATCCCCTCTTTGTCCAGATATTCCTTAAATATTTTATTTACATACTCTCTTTTCCATTGTCAGTATGTAATACTCTGACATTATGCATGTACTTATTTTTAATAATGGCATTGTATTTCTTAAAGACTTCCATGGCATCACTTTTATTTTTGATGAAATAAACATGCCTGTAACTCGTAGCGGCATCTTTAAACAATATAAAATATTTCATACCTTGTATGGATAGATGACTCATTGGTCCACAGATATCACTATATACCAGATCACCTGGTTGTAGTTCCCTTCGTACAGAATTATGAAAAGGAAATCTGCTGTGTTTTCCATATGCACATGCTTCACAAACAAAGTCACTTTGTTCATTGTCTTTCATTTTCAAGCCTTCAACAACACTATTAGTACTCATGTTTTTAATTTGTTTTAAATTAATATGTCCAAGTCTTTCATGCCACATTTTAATGTCACTTTGAGCATTTTGAACTAAGTTGCATGTATTTGGAATCACTGTTTTTATTTTTAACTCATACAAATTGTTTTCTGTGATTTTAGCCCACATTACAACTTCATTGTCTTTGTGAATTAAAGCACTTGTGTCCTTTTTAATAATTGTATAATTTTTCTTTATTATAACACCTTCTGAAAACAAGTTTCTTCGCAGGCTTGGAACATACAAAACATCATGAAGTTCACTGTCCTCCCACTGTCCATTGACATGTCTCTTTATTAGAATTTTTCCAATGCCAGCCACTTCCACAGACTGCCTATTTCCTAATGTCAATGATTTTTGACTGCATTCATGAAGTAATAAAAAGAAATCCTTTCTGAATGTCATATGAACAGAGGCGCCGCTATCCAGTATCCAAATGTCTTCTTTAACATTACATGTATAATTACTTTCTACATTGAATGCTAACATGTCTGTGCCTTCTTGCTGAGGCTTTCTATATTTGGATTTTCTTGGTGCACGACACTCTTTAGAAAAAATGACCCCGCTTCCCGCAATTATAACACTCAAATCTATGTTTGACAGGTTTGTTTTGGGTAGTACCAGTACTCGCTACATTTTTATTTGGCTGCTTCTTCCAACTTCTATTAGCAACAAGAAGAGCAGTCTCTTGTTCTTCTTCACATGCCAAACTTGCCTCTTCATCTAATAATCGAGCAGTTAAATTAATTATAGTTTGCTGTTGTGGATCCATTGACATCCACGCTTGACGCAATGATCTATACTTGGGAGGTAATGTACCAAGTATTTTTGTAATGATGGCCATTTCACTAATACTTTCACCATTTTGCTTTAGCTGTTTAGCTAAGGTTTCTACTTTTGAGATGTGTTGAGCTACACTGTCATTTGGTGACATTTTGTACTGATAGAACTTTTCATGGATTAACATCTTGCATAACTCACTCTTTTGTTCATATATTGATTCTAGTTTCAACATGATTTCTTGAGCAGTTTCACAATTTTCTATTAATGTAATTTGATTGAAATCCATCGAAGACGTTATAATAAACATCGCCATGCCATCATTTTTCGACCACTCAGTATTATCTTGTGCCGATTTCGATATACCAGTATGTTCTATAGGTTTACTTTGGAATTCTAAAGCATGCTGATGTGCTGCTTCTAGGGTCCTGCATTTATTAATGGCTTCATGTAGAGATAATTAGAGTATTCAAGAATTTTTTCTCTTATTGTATTAGAAGATAACCCATTTATGAAAGCATCTCTGATATATTCGTTTTTGTATGTCTCAGCATCCACAGCAGTAAATGTACAATCCTTGCTCAATAAACGAAGAGCACGTATAAAGTTGTCAATAGATTCACCTGGTATTTGCTTTCTAGATGTAAGTTTATACCTACAAAAGATTTCACTTTTTGATTTTAAATATATGTTGTTAAGAATTTTAATGGCTTCGTCGAATGTTTTCGCTTCATCAATGTGTTGATAAATATTATGTTTCAAGTAATTTATTAATATTGGTAGTTTACCTTCGTCTGATATATTGCAAATTCTAATAAAATTGCGAAATGTTACTATCCAGTGCGTCCATTGTTTTCCGGCGTTAGGGTCTTCAGGGTTTATACCAAACCGCTCAGGCGATAAGAATTTTATATCGTTTTTTATATTTGAATGTATGTTTGTTTCTTCAGTCATCATTATGGTTGTTTAAATAATTTAATTAAATTGTAATAAAGAACCTTTTACATATCACAAGGTTTTAATTAAATTAACATGAACCATAATTTACAAGATATTGAATAAAGATAAATAGTGACAATGTCAAGAATATAAAATAGTATAAAAGAATAATACAAGTGGCCAGTATTCAAATAGTATTACAACATACTTTGGTTATAGATGTTTTATGACATTTTCCATTACCTTTCATAACTTCTAATGCTCTGACCTTTCCATCATGACCCGCGTAAGCCTGTGTGACCCGTGCCATAGGCCATGTCATAGGGGAAATATCTATTTCTCTTAATATAACAAGCATTCCTACTTTTATATTAGGTAAATTATCCTTCCACTTAGGACGGTTTTGTAAGACATTCAAATACATTTTTGACCAATATTTCCAAAATTGCTGCTTAATAGCAGTACATTTTCTCCAAAAGGTTAATCTATTTATTGGGACACTAGTAATGTTTTGCTCTGGATAGCAAGTGAGAGGTGCACCAGTTAAAAAATGACCTGGAGTTAAATATGACAGATCTTCTACATCAGCAGTCATTGGAGTTATTGGCCGAGAATTTAATATTGCTTCTATTTGTGCTAATACAGTTGACAATTGTTCATATGTTAATACACGAGAGCCTAAAACTCTCTTTATATGGTGCTTTACACTTTTCACTGCTGCCTCCCATAAACCAGCAAATACTGGAGAGTAAGCAGGAATAAAATTAAATTTAATGCCTAGCTTTGAACTATGGTTATTTATTGTATTTTGATGACAGCTAGAATTATTAAGTTTATAGAGTTCTGTTAATTGTGAATTAGGTGCTTTGAAAGTACTGGCGTTATCACAGTAAACTTCACTGGGTGTATTTCTGGGACTAATAAAGCGCTTGAAGCTAGCTAAAAAGGCATCAGTTGTTAAATCAGAAACTAGTTCTAAATGTACTGCCTTTGTTACAAAGCATATATACAAGGCAATGTACCCTTTCGTTTTTATGACACTTCTAACCCTTGATTGCTTAACTAGTATAGGTCCAGCAAAAACTATGCCAATTTTTTCAAATGGACGAGCAGCATTTACCCTATCAGAAGGCAGTGAGCCCATCAATTGTTGTGCTGTTATACCTTTAAATCTAAAACAGGTTATACATTTATAAATAATCTTTTTCACTACTCTTATCCCATTGACAATCCAATAATATTGATTTAAACTAGCTAATACATGTTTATGACCTGCATGAAATAATTTTAAATGTTCATTTTCAATTAATTAGCAAGTGAGCCTAGGCTCCTTGGGCAAAAGTATTTGTTGTTTCTTACTATAAGGTAAGGCTGAATGCTGCAACCTTCCTTCTATTCTTAGTATACTATTAGCATCAAGGAAAGGGTTGAGACCTTTTAAATGGGAAGATACTTGTGTGCCTGCTTGCAAAGAAACAATGTCTTTATTAAAATACGAGTTTTGTTCATTTTTTATAAGTAAATGTAAGGAATTCCTTCGTTCACAAAATGTTACAAAATTTTGTTTAATTTTCTGTGAACCAGGCTTTGAATTATTACAAAATCTTATAATATAGGAAAGGATATTAATAGACCTATTTATATCAGAATACCTTTCAAGTAAATAAGAAAAAAATGAATCCTTATTATGTGACACTGCACACACCGCCCCTCCACACTTCAATCCAGATACCCTAGTCTCAGGCAAATCTCTTGGTAAACTTTCACTAGATATATTATTGAAATTGTAATTATGATCAAGCATACTTTCAGGCCCCGACGACCACAGTTTATAATTTTGTAAATCACAAGGATTTATTCCTCTACTTAAACAATCTGCCGGGTTTTGACCTGTGTTTATGTATGACCATTGAAAAGAAACTGTATATTGAACAATCAGTTTGATTCTATTTGCAACATATGCTGTTAACTTCGTTGGTTCAGTTTTTATCCAAGCCAATACTACTTGGGAGTCACTAAACAGATATACCTTTTGAATATATATTTTAGTATTCAAAGTATGGTAAACTTTGATACATAATTTTGCCAAAAGTAGTGCTAAGTTAAGCTCTAAGCGTGGCATAGACAACTTGCTTGCCTTTGGTGCTATTCTAGATTTTGAGCAAATAAGTGACATATAAACTTTACCAATTTTATCAACTGTTCTTAAATATATTGCACAGCCATAGACCTTTACAGAAGCATCACAAAATCCAATCAATTGAATTAATTTGTGTTCATATATACACACATTTCTTTTTTATTAATTTTTTTTGCATTTTAGTTAAACTTTCATAAAACTTTAACCATTCTCTTTGCAAACTGGATGGAGGAATTGAATCCCATTCTATATTTGATTGCCATAATTTTTGTAATATTATCTTGGCTTGGACAAAAATTGGACCAGCTATTCCTAATGGATCAAAAAATTGACTGACAAATCTTAAAATTTCTCTTTTAGTAGAGGGAACTCTATTATACATAGGGCAAGACAACTGAAATGAATCTAGATTTATATTGAATTTTAAACCTAATGTTTTGATATCTTTATTTAGATCCAGCTCTCCTGGAATATCTGCCAAGATTGTTTTATCACTTGCAGACCATTTGTGCAACTCAAAACTACCTTTAGAAAGTAATTTAATTAATTGTGTTTTTGTCTCCATCAACTCTGTTTTATTACAACTAGTGTGCAAGATATCATCCACATATGTTGAATTTAAAAATACATGAGCAGCCAGTGGATATTTATTTTGATATCTGTTTGCCAATTCATTTAAACATCTAGTGGCTAAATAGGAGGAAGCCTTAAGACCATAGGTGGCAGTATTTAATTGAATACATTTTATAGAGTTATTGTTATATATATATATATATATGTAGAGGTGGAGTTCCCACAACACGGAAAGGAGAATTAAGATACTCGAGAAGTTAATATGTATATATTAATAATATTGTTACGAGCGCGGGGTATTAAAATGCCGGTTGTGACGGACAATTAATTTATTAACAGAGGAGAGTACACAAAATCAAAACGCAGCCACAGAAAGGTCTTGAAACGCAGCTGTCGAACGATCGCGATGTTAAATCGTCGAAGAGTCCAGAAGCACGTCGAAGAATGCTCTCGAAAATCCGTCGTCAAAAGTCCAGTCGCAGAAAGTTCTCGAAGTCCAGTATCAAAAATCCAGTCAAAATAATCGCACGTAGAATCACTATATAGTCGCAGTATGATCGCAAAAGTCCTTGAAGATCGCTTGTAATATCGCACTGTGTCGCTGTCCAAATTAGAACTGTCTTGTGATCGCATCGAGCGCGTATTTATATCGGAACAGCCGTTTTCCAGCATTTTCGAGTAATAACTAGATTCTTATAGACATTTTTGAACCTTATGTTTTTACTCGTAAATTCCAGAATGGGTTCATCGACCTTTCGCGAACCGGAATTCCACGAACAGCGGCCGTCTCGCCGATATACACGTCACGAACTCGGGCGGCAAAAGATGAAACGATGCGACCCCTCTAATTTTTTTCGATGGTAAACAATTTTCTCCGATCCGGTTGCAAGTTATTTTATTCGAAGCAGTACGTCAAGACTATCTATGCGTTTTAAGATTATAATCGTGCGATGCCTGGAAGCCTAGAAATCTAGGGCTAAAGTTTGGCCCTAGTTCCGTCGTAACAATATAAACAGTTTTTCTTAAGAGCTATAAATCACACCATTTAACGTCACAAATTCGAATCTTATTTTTTTGACATATTGACCTTTATAAAAAAGTATAATTAAAAATATAAAAAAGGTGTATATAAAAAGGTAGCCTACATATATATATATATATAATTTTTAATTCGTTGTTTAAATATTTGCCTAGTGAGCTGAGACGTTAGAACAAATTCAATGAACTGGGCCGTCTTAATGTCGGAGAGAGGTCAATCAATAAAGTTTGGATATTGTAGAAACAAATTAATCGATCTGCAATTCGACTTATACTCGTCTGGTTTGCGTAGTTGGAGCTCGTGAACGAGTTTTATATATTGTTGATGTTGAATATTTTAATTTTGAATATAATATATTTAGATTCCAGTCTTGTTGTGAATTTTCCATTGAAATATAGTTATTATAATATATTTAATTTCTTTCAATGTCATGTTTACTGGTAGAATTACTAAGCGTCTCGTACCTCTCCAGTTGCGCAGAGGTATTGCCTCAATGATCGTATTCTACCACGTCTGTATCACGGCGAGTGCTCTGAAGAGCTATTTAACTATCTCCTTTCTATAAAAGAACCACGCACGCGGGTTCGGGAAGTCACGAATATATAGTAACTCATATCCCGGATAAATTAAGAAGTTCCTAAACTCCGAGCTGCGGCATAGTCTTCTAGCGAGCGTGTCTCCGCCGTCCTACTATATTGGGTCCTTCACACAAAGCGTAAAAACGATTTGTGCAGGCCGGCATGACTACTGCGACTGTCGATTGTTTTTCTGTATTGTTGTTAGTTGTTGTCGTTTTTTGAACTGTTGATGTTTGCCACAAAAAAAGAGTTGGTAGGTGTAAAAGCTACTCTGACGATTTCGTGAGAGTATTAAAAGAAAATGTTTTAAAATTGAAACAGGCTGCTATAGGAATAGCTGGCAGTAAGAAACTAATTGAAACATAAAACGTCCCGATGTCTTCTGCATCGGAACGGAGAGAGAATCTAATTGCACCGAATGGATCGAATGACGAAGCGAAACGTTGCTCGTTAAGCTCTCAAAGTGGTTACGTAATGGAGATCTTTGCAAGTTGCAGTATTTATAAAATGTATATTTTTAAAAAACATTTTTTGTCCTGACTCGGCACAGTGACCACACCATGCCTGATGGTAATTATGATGCTGTCCAAAAACTGCAACTAAACAGTCTGAAAAGACAATCGATAGTCGTTGTGATCATGCCGGCCTACTTTTAGCTTGGAACTAAGAAATACTTGGAAGGATGATCTAGTACACACATTTTTTTAGAAGCTCATTCATGCTCCCGTTCTGTCTTACATTACTCGTACTTGATATATACACGACTTAGAAACGGCACAATTTAATGATAATCAGAAGATCATTAAAGTTTTATTAACGTTACATTAACTTCACTTTTGGCTCCTGTGTACGGTTTTTTGTATATCCTAACACTATGATATATATTTAATGATTACTGTTTGAGAATTGTGTTAGAATAAAAGATTTTTGTTGTTCTTCGTACGTATAATTGAATTGAATGAATTTTACAACAAAAAGAGAGGGTTGGCAAAAATATGTTTTATAGGTGACATGTCATGCTGGTGCAGATTGCTGTTTTGCCACAATTTATTTGTCAGTGCGTAAACATGCCCCCGGCCTTGAAAGCACTAGCTTTCGAAATTGTAGATTACACTGCAGCCTCGTCGACAAGGGGACAGATTTTGGTGTAAGCTCGACGAATAACTCCTGTTGCTGTTTGTATGTCTGCTACTCGACAGATACCATCTGGCCCAGCAATAGTACGAAGAATCCGTCCCATACTCCATTTTAATGGTGGAAGGTTATTATCCTTGACAACAACAAGTGAATTAACCTTAAGGTCATCTTTGTGTTGTTTCCATTTTGTACGAATTTGCAGCTCCGAGATATACTCTTTGGACCACCGGGCCCAGAAGTGTTGACGAATTTGTTCAATTCTCTGGTAGCGTTGTAGCCGATTAGTAGGCTGATCTTGCAAGTCCTCACAGGCGGGTGATGATAATGAGCGACCAGTAAGGAAATGGGCTGGAGATAGCGGTAGGAAGTCGTGAGGATCTGAGGAGAGTGGGGTTAACGGCCTAGAGTTAAGAATGGCTTCTACTTGCGTCAATACTGTATTGAACTCTTCAAATGTGAGATGCGCGTTACCTACTACGCGACGAATATGATACTTACAAGATTTTATGCCAGCCTCCCACAAACCACCAAAATGTGGGGAATAAGGTGGAATGAAAGTAAATTTAATTGACTGGCTAGTAGCGTACTCTAAAATCTCTGGACTACATGTATGTAAAAAATCGGAAAATTCTTTCATTAACCCGACAAAGTTCCGACCATTGTTGGAAAATATTTCTAATGGTTTACCACGTCGAGAAATGAATCGTTTTACAGCTAATAGATATGAACTGGTCGACAGATCACTGACCAGTTCCAAATGAATCGCACGCGTCACGAAACACACAAACAAACAAATATAGCTTTTACTTGTCTTAGCACCTCTACCCTTGTGGTTCAGAGTAAACACTGGTCCGGCATAATCAATACCGAAAAAATGGAAAGCTCACATAAATTCTCTCTTTGGGTAGGTTGCCCATAATAGGTGCTAAAGTCTTACCCCTGACACGCCTACAAATCACGCATTCATGCACTGTTTTTCTTGCTAGGTTTCTACCACCTACAGGCCACCATGAGTCGCGTATATAAAAAAGTAATGCCTGAGGGGCAGCGTGTAAGAGTTGAATGTGTTCGTGTCGAAACAATAGAAGTGTAAAACAATGTTTATTTGAAATCAGTATTGGGTGTCTTTTGGAATAATGAAATACGTCTGAGTTATCCAAACGACCGCCCACGCGCATTATTTTATTTTTGTCTAGAAATAAGTTTAATTTGATTAAATTCGATTTTCCTAATAAACACCCTTTGTCTAATAGTGCCTTATACTCTAGAGGATACGATTCCATTTGACTTAATTTAATAAGTGTTTTCTCAGACACATTTAACTCGTCAACACTGAGAACACCATAACGTTTATTATATTTATTGCGCGTATTATGTATAAATCTTAATAAATATGCCATGGCGTTTTTAATGCGACTGTATTGCGAAAATCGATTGAATGGGAAGAGTGATAAATGTTGTAAATTATTAACTAATAACGAAGTAATAGGTTTTACGTCGGGAAGAGTTTCTTCCGGCAAATCCATTTTTTCATATGTATCTAATTTAAAGTTCGAACTGCGAAGATATTTGGGACCCTCCCACCATAATGTAGAACATGATAGATCCTGAAAGTTGACTCCACGCGATACTAAGTCAGCCGGATTGTTGCCACTGCTTACATGACGCCATGGTATATCTTCAGCTATTTCATGAATTTCGGACACCCTGTTTTGAACGAAAACTTTCAATCGATTAGGCGTCATTCGTAACCAACCTAACTCGATTGTAGAATCGGTCCAAAACGATACATTATTGAACTCGCAATGTAAAGAACTGCGTATTTTGTCGTATAGCTTGGCGCCGAGCAATGCACCACAGAGTTCTAGACGCGGAATGCTAATCGTTTTTAATGGTGCTACCTTACCTTTAGCAAACAGTAAGCGCATTGTTATTGAATTATAATTATCGATCGTACGTACGTAAACACACGCACCGTATGCCATTTGAGAGGCGTCAGTAAAAATATGCAGTTCCTTAATTAAAGATTGAGTACTGAAAACGTGACGAGATTTGTTGTTCTTCGTCCGTATAATTGAATTGAATGAATTTTACAACAAAAAGAGAGGGTTGGCAAAAATATGTTTTATAGGTGACATGTCATGCTGGTGCAGATTGCTGTTTTGCCACAATTTATTTGTCAGTGCGTGAACAATTACTTCCGTAGGAAAACGTGACGAGCGTAGCATTATTGTAGTTTTATTATTCCGTAGTAAGATCGTAGCAATCGTTCCATTGTCTACGGACCGTAGCCCGTATTGCTACGCACTTAGCGTTTTGTAGCTCACTATCACGAGGCGTGTAGGCAACATTTTTCTATTTCATGATTTTACTACACAAACGATTACAAATCAATAACATGTTAAAAATAGATAGGTTGTAATATTAAAGGTGTATGACCGGTGGTCGTGGGTGTGGTTTTAGGAAGACACGAATTTGGCGTTTTACAGTTTATTTTCACTTTAAGGCACACCGAACTGCGACGTACACGCACGTACTCCCGCCTTGGGTTTCGGTAGTCCACTAACTTCCATGCGTCCCGTGCGCGCGCGCATCCTCTTACCCCGCACGTCTCGTAACACCCTAACGACCATTAGGGCGACAACTCCGTATCGGGTTACGTCTACGTGCTATAGGTGTTTCTTCTATATATTGATATAGTGTGTACTAAAGAGAAAAAAAGCTTTAACTATGATCAAGAGGCATTCATGAGAAAAAGTAAGACAAATTGGTGATCGAGCATCGACGGTATAGTCGCCTGCCTCGCAGTCTTTTACCGGTTGCACAATGGAGAGATTTCTCAGGGGCTATATTCTCTAATTCCGCCAGTCCCATTTTACCATAAAACCACTAAACGTCTTCTCGGATACCATCCGTATGTGGCGGACGTTCCTTATGAATATAAGAACAGATTTGCTCCTACATTCATCATGCGCAAAGCTATGGAGCGGAATATATTTCTTGCGAGCATATTTCCACGATCTTATGACTTGGAAGTCTTTAAGAGAAGAGTGAATAGGCATTTGTTGGGCGGACACGGTCCAGCGTCGAACTCGCCTTCTCCTTTCGCCAGGTGTGATCGAGATCGAGCGTCCGCCTGTAAATAATTTAAAAAAAAAGATAAATAGGTGTTAATAATCACGTTCTACTTCCCTGATACAAATATGACATCCTGGTTTTTACACATACTATATTAAATATTGTTCTTTAGCTGCGTACCTATTTCATATAACCTTTGTCAAATGTCCTAAGGCTTGTTATACACGGAAAAAAAAGATTTCTTAAAACAAAGCAAATTTCCTTAAGGCAAAGCAAATTGCTTTAATCCAAGAAAATGGCACTCTCCCTATAGACGTAAAAAAATATTTTGTTGATATTAGATCGATATTTTCTTAATTATATTTTCTTAGAACGAGATATATATTTTCAACTCAAGAAAAAAACAATTCCCTTTGAAAATATACAATACGTTAATCCAAGAATCGTGACTGTCTTGATTATTCAGATTTACTTAATGTAATAATATATGTTCTTCATCTAAGAATAAAAAATCTTGTGTTGAGTTTACACAATTTTGAAATAAAAATTAATTACTATTTTCAAAGAAATTTGTTATTAGGTTGAAAATAGGATGACTTTAGAACAAGATTTTTTATTCTTAAATTAAAATATCTGTGCTCGACGTGCTAATAAATTATTTTCTCAACTTTAGATAATTATTGTTTTGATTTGAGATTATAGGATCTCATTTTAAGTGAATATTGTTTTCCATAAAGTAATCGTCTTGTCTTGGTCTAATTATGTGATAATCTTGTGTAGAAATGTATTCCATCTTCATTTAAATATATGTCTGCGTACCGCAGCCAGTATGTAACGTTACAAATTTCTTGAACACTATGTTAATAATTTGTGATTTGCAGACTCTCAAATTATTGACATAGCGTTCAAGAAATATGTAGCTTTACATACTGAATGTGGTACGCAGAGATACATTTAAATGAAGATGGAATACATTTCTACACAAGATTATCACATAATTAGACCAGACAAAACGATTACCCTATGGACAACAATGCGCATTTAAGAGAAACATCCTGACACATTTATAATTGAACTAGCAGAAGATATACCCTCATTACAAGAATGAAACCACCAGTTTAAGTTTGCATTTATTTAAGAAAAAACAAATCAATTATAAAATAAAAATTAACAATAAAGGCATCTTATAAACTATGTCTTATAATATATTCAAGAAACACTTTTTATCATTAATCACCTTTTACAAAATATAAATAAGTTTAAGGCCATCTTACTAACTAAACATTAAAAATCAACTTTTACAAATGTTTCTAAACTAAGTTTATAAATTTGAGGAACTACATTTGTGTTGAGTTTAGAATATGGTGTAAGCAAGGCATTTAGAATATCACAAATATTTGAAGCTATCTCGATAATTATTTTTTTTATCAATTCAACAAATGTTGAATTAATATTCTAGGTAAATTAACTATATTATAAAGATGACACAAAAATACTTCTATAAAAGATTGCACAGTTTGTTCAAAATCATTTTTACTATTATTTACATTCTTTTTTTATCGTCTGGATTATAGTGACCACAGTCATTTTTAATTTTATTAGAATTTCATAATGATATAACACATGATGAAGTAGAAGTTTCTACTGGGCATTTATGTAGAAGATTAGTGTACATCTTTTTTAAATAATGATTTGAATTATGACATAATGTCAAATGTTGTTTAAAACGATTTTTTTAATTATAAGTTCTGCCACAGTTTAGCAGGGGGCAAACATAATAGTCACTTATTTTGTGTGCAGTTTCTAAATGAAAAATAAAATACTTATAATTTGTAAATTTTGCAGAACAATATTTTTACAATTCAAATCAATATTAAAAATATTAATTTTGTAATTACGTATTAAGTGTACCCTATTGATATGTTGGGAATATATTCTCAAAATCTTAAACAGGAACAAACATTTATAGTTTCTAAACAAAACATTATGCATTTAATGATCCACAATGTCACTTATTATCATATGTTGTCTGTATCTTATAAACACACCTTTGAATAATTAGATACAAGTAGTCACCTGCTCTTGGATATGATTTCAACAAAATATCAAAGGCCTTCTTGATACTTTGGAATTTATATCTTACATTATCAATTAGAAGTAAGGGTGTTGAATATGATAACAAAATGCCTTGTAGTATAATATATGGTTGAACTGTCAATTGATTAGCGCAAGCTTTTCTTTTTTTTCTGCAATTATTGCATCCATGTCAACTGCAGTCTGTAAATTAAAATAAATTCTAGACAACCATTCTTTATGGATTCTCACTTTTCTCACACACAAGTAATGTAGTGTAATAAAATTGCAACTTACTTTAGCTAGAATAAAAATGGAGTCTATTGATTGCTGAATTGTAAATCTAATATTCTTGCTAAGTCTGCCTGGTGGTGGTACCAAGCGACCTAATATTTCTTTTTGTGCTGCCAGTCTTACTAAAAAGAAATAAATAGTATTAATTAGACAGGATATATTTATATATACACTAACATAGGTTAATTGTTGCTATTTGTTTTCACATTAAATAAATCCAAGATAAATAGTCTAATTTAGCTAGTAAGTAATCTTGCTTACCAATGTATATTATCTTGTTGAACACTCCACACTTGATACATGTTAGTTATGGAGTGAACTATATGATATAATCTGTAATATTGTAAAACACACACTAAATTACTAAGGTTTCTTATTATTTTACTTTTTGCATTAAACTAATAACTAAAATTATTTGGAAGCAAAAAAACGTACTTACTCCAGGGAGTGCTCATTAGCCAGTGTTGGCAGTGCTGGATGAGCAAACGTTACACGAGCCTGCTAAAAGTTTAACTTTATGATCACATAAATCAAGAATATTCTTTATAAATTTTTACTCTCAAACAAATGCTATTACATTATCCAAATATATAACTTTACTTACAGCTCCAAATAAGGTTAGATATTAATAAATGTCAAATAAAAAGTTAAATGATTTAAATTTCATTAATTAACTAGAAAACAATTTGATTCATAATAACTATAATTTATAAATAATCTATTAACTAAATGATGGCATGGTCAAAAGTTACGCCAAATGATACAAAAGTAATATTCTGGCCACCCGGCCAATTACAGGTTTCGACTTGCTCAAGCAATGTGAAGAATTTATAATAATCTAGTAAAAAAGTTCGTTTACTTGGATTAATCATACAATAATCTTAGTTTTTTGGTTTAGGTTTAAGAAAATATTTACTTGAAATCAATTCCAAAATACCGTTCAATTTGGTTTAAAGAAATATTTTCTTGATGTAGAAATATTAAAGTTCTTAAGTCAAGAAAACCGTCGCATTCTATAAATGAGTAATTTTTTTCTTAAAAGAAATAAATATTCTCTGTGACGAAGAAATTTAAAAGCTCATAATAAAACAATATTATAGTCTAAACCGAAAGTAAATGTTTCTTAAAGTAAGCAGTTTTCTCTTGTTTTTAGTATAAATTCTGAGAAAAAACACGTCTTGAATTAAAATTTGCTGTATTTGAATGTAAAACATATTTTTTTAAGTTAAGTAATATTTTATTGGATTTACTAAATATTTCAAGAAACTTGGCTTTCTTGGTTTAACAATTCCTTTTTTTCTGTGTAGCACGCCCACAGATTGCCCAATTTCTTTGTCGAGAATCGTGTCCTATTTTTTGTTGCTTATAATTGACAATTATTATATCAAAGGTGGTTACTTTGTGCAAAAAAGAAATGTAGTTACGCAGGCGTTTATCAGCCTAGAAAAGTGTTTAGAAAATTTACATATAGGCAGCGGTATTACGTAAAGAAAATGTATGTTATTTGCGAACAAATCACCTGAGATTTACCGAAAATATATTTTTATATGAGGGACAATTACTTTAGAGAGAGATTGTAGATTAATAAGTAAAATGTTGCTTGAATGGAAAAAAAAATACATTATTTTTTTATATAAATACCACGTATTCCAGACTCTTATCATCCATTGGAATTCTCTTTATATGGACTGTGCAGGTAAGTCTTGGCCAGCATTCGGCATCTCTGCGTGTCCGTGTGTGTGTGTGTGTGTGTGTAAATGAAATTTAATTCGAATGAAGTGGGCTTAGGAGATAAGATTTACACAGATTAATTAAAGAAGGTACTGATAGAGGGACGAGTCAAAGATACTGGGAGTGCGTAAAAGAAGTTGGAAGATTAGAAAATTAATAAAGTGAAAAGGAATTGAGCAATGATGTCTCATTTAAAATATTCTTGATGTTAGGGTAAATAGATAAACTAATAAAATTCCAAAATTAAATTTGAAACAATGGTAGTACCATACTTTCTACCTATTCCAAAGAGGACTTACTATGATGATACATTCAAAAAAGTGTAATAATAATGTTTTTTTAATTTGATTATTATTGTACTCATTTATCTGTTTATTTCCTATCGCATCTTTTTGTTTCTGTTTCACTCTGTTTTCCTTATTTGTCTCGATTACGTTCGATTCGAATTTAGAGAATGTCTATGTGAAAACTACCGACTTGTTTCTTTGGTTTAAGTACAAAATATTGTTTTATTTGTTGCTGTTTCTTTTCCTATAAAAATAGTATAATAATATTCTCAACGAAATAAAAACATTTTTTTTTGACAAGAGCAAGTTTAAAAGGCACTGTTAGTAATCGTGCGTTTATCGAATAAACTCGTTTCCGAGCCACTCGTCTCGAGTTGAGATGATAATGAATAACGGAGCGCCCCAGAGCTCTATCATTAATCACCTAAATCGCATACAGTTTGGTGACGTGCGAGTCAACAT
The DNA here is from genome assembly GCA_036320925.1 of Automeris io. Classification (NCBI taxonomy): domain Eukaryota; kingdom Metazoa; phylum Arthropoda; class Insecta; order Lepidoptera; family Saturniidae; genus Automeris; species Automeris io. Next base: position 4,641,078 of record JAUDJH010000031.1, on the reverse strand, counting down.
TTGTTGTAAACCAGGCTTTATGTGTCGTAGCAAGAAGTCAATATTGCCTGATATTATTATTATCGTTTCTTTGACAAGTACTTAGATAACGGATTCAGAGTTGATCTTTACCGCATCTGTTTTATTCATTTTCAACTTACACCCTCTTTACGTCTTTCTCACACAGAATAAAGTAAAAGCGAGCAATAAGTAAAAACGCTATTTTCATCTATCTATTTTCTATTCGATCAGTAATAGCGCTATTAGAAAAGTAAAGTAGGATTAGGTGAAACCCATACTTAAGGGGGTCCTCTACTCTCGCGGCTGTTTTTTGACGCCTTTTTCAATCTGTTTTTACGGGCAATCCATTGAAATAATCAATCTCATTGTTTTTGCCTAATCTTTATTCACATTTAAATAAGCTTTACAAATATTTTGAAGTCAAAATATATAATAGAATAAAATTTGTAGTAGCCGACAGGAAGACATCAAATAAAAAGTGTGCTTGACGGTGACCAAGACTGCGGCTGTTCTGCTTATCTGAAATAAAAAAATCAAACGGCTTTTTAATCGTCATATTTGAGACTAGCGATTGAACTAGAGTGAATGTTAAATTACAAACATTGGCTTTGTTATACGCTTTTGAAAATTTTATTCTATTTTTTACTCATTTTTTCTTAAGTTTTTCGCTCGTAGAAAAAAACTATCGAAGCAATCATGATAGTCCTAGTTTAATCGCTGGCTGTTCCCCGGGAGTGCGGCCCGCCTCGCGAACACAGCTCGCACTGGCGGCGGCCGGGACAGGGCGGGCCGGGCAATATCCTGATCTGAATCAGAGAGTAGCGGACGACGGGCATCGTGGCGCACAGGCTACCGTACATACAGTTATATATATGACTATTTTGATACGCATTTTCCCGCGGTTGGAACAGATGCAAAACGAAACGCTCCGAATGTAGTATACCTTCTTAACGTTGTAGAGTTTCGTCGGGTACGTGGCGGGGCCCGGCGTCCTCGTCGCCTGACTGGCGCCGTCCCGCCGCGTGCCCGACGACTACACGCACTGCTTCAACCAAGATAAAGGAGGCGCCTGCCGCTCGCCCCGCGTCAGCCTCTAATGCACGCGCACTCGCACGTGCTGCACTCAGTTCAGCTTGTACACGTTCGCGTCGCGCTGTTGGCTGTTGCAGTTGGCGGGGCCCGGCGTCCTCGTCGTCTGACTGGCGCCGTCCAGCCGCGTGCCCGACGACTACACGCACTGTTTCAATCATGATAAAGGCGGCGCCTGCCGCTCGCCCCGCGTCAGCCTCTAATGCACGCGCACTCGCACGTGCTGCACTCAGTTCAGCTTGTACACGTTCGCGTCGCGCTGTTGGCTGTTGCAGTTGGCGGGGCCCGGCGTCCTCGTCGTCTGACTGGCGCCGTCCAGCCGCGTGCCCGACGACTACACGCACTGTTTCAATCATGATAAAGGCGGCGCCTGCCGCTCGCCCCGCGTCAGCCTCTAATGCACGCGCACTCGCACGTGCTGCACTCAGTTCAGCTTGTACACGTTCGCGTCGCGCTGTTGGCTGTTGCAGTTGGCGGGGCCCGGCGTCCTCGTCGTCTGACTGGCGCCGTCCAGCCGCGTGCCCGACGACTACACGCACTGTTTCAATCATGATAAAGGCGGCGCCTGCCGCTCGCCCCGCGTCAGCCTCTAATGCACGCGCACTCGCACGTGCTGCACTCAGTTCAGCTTGTACACGTTCGCGTCGCGCTGTTGGCTGTTGCAGTTGGCGGGGCCCGGCGTCCTCGTCGTCTGACTGGCGCCGTCCAGCCGCGTGCCCGACGACTACACGCACTGTTTCAATCATGATAAAGGCGGCGCCTGCCGCTCGCCCCGCGTCGGCCTCTAATGCACGCGCACTCGCACGCGCAGCATCCATTTGTATGCGTGAGAGTGCGCGCCGCGCTTGAAGGGTAAGGCGGGGCTCGGCGAGCGCGCCTCGGCGCTGAACCCGACGCGGCCCGCCATCGGGTAGGCGGGCGAGCCGGGGACCAGCCGCAGCGGGCACGCGCTGGGCGCCGGGACCACGCGCCGCGACGCGATTCCGAGCCGGGCGCTCGTGGGGTGGACGGGCCCTGCGCGGTCGCCCGTATTCAGCCCTGGCTCCAGGGGGCGGGCCGGGGCCCAAAGCGCTGGACATCACCCGGCCCACCCACTGAATAATACATCTAAACGAGGGGGCCAAGTTTTCCATTTGAAATTGACTGAAATTAGTACAAGCCTTTGTTTTGTTGTTTTAGAAATTAATTTAAAAATCTCATAAAATATCTTTGCCACGTCTTATATCGCTTCTTACGTGATATTTATATTAGTTGTAGAGCACAAAATCTTTAAAAATTGTGCTGTAAACATTTTTTCATTGAATTATATTTCAAAATCTGGAATTGTCTAGTTGCTGATGACTCATCTGGTCTTGTCCTAGTCCTTGCATGCGTGTGTGTGTGTGTGTGTGTGCGCGTGCGTACCGGGCGTGCGCGGCGCCCGTCTCGGCGGCCGTCTCGGCGGCAGGCGCGCGCCCAAGGTCCAGGCCGGCGTTGCGACGAGCCCGTCGCGCGTCACGCGGTCTTTGCGGTGGGCCGGCCCGGGGCCCAGGGGCCGCAGCCGGAACCCGCCGGCTGGTCCCGGCCGTCGATGGCAGCCGGTCTGCGTCCGGCCCGGGACCTGGCGTGCCACACGCGGTCGCATCAGTATGGATGTGCGCGCGCACACACGTCACAGTACAGGATCCGTAACGGATCTACTGATGATTGCCATCAGTGGACGGCGGGCGCTGATCGGCGTCAGCGGCAGGCGCCGCCGTGCCGAAGAGTTGCGGTGTGATTGTTTTCCCGTCACTGACTCGAGACTGGGCGGCGTGGGTCGCGCGACTGATTGTTTATTCCAATGTATACATTTCAACAGTTAAAGAGAGAGAGCCATTTGTCTTTACGTTAATGGTGTATATGTACGTGAGTGTCGCTCGGTTCAATGTCCAGTTAATGTTATTAAAATAAAACAATAATATATCATCACGCTACGCACGCATCCCTTCCGGAGTGAGCAGAGATACGCTAGTGGCTGTATCCTTTTTGCGTTTACATGTCGTGCCCATCGTGACCAGTAGCGCATCTGATGGCCGTTCCCACAGCACTGGCGCACATTACGTTTCTATTAGATGCCGTGCGGGCTTGCTCACCATGTTTCCCTAAAATGTACTAAAAGGAACTTCTGAAATGTATTAATGATCAAAAATAAAGAAATAAGCATTATTCACCTCAGGGCATGTACTCCTCGCGACACCATAACAATACGTGTTAACGTTACCTACAAGCTGGGCTCTGTACGATACCGACACACTGCAGCCGTCACGCAGCGGCCGGGGCGGGCCGGGCCGGGCCGGACCGGGGCGGCCCAGTGGCCGTACAGCGCCACTAATGTACCCGATGTCGCAGTGGTAGCAGCGCAGCCCGCGCCGGCGCTGCATTAGGCAAGGGGCCGGTCGGCGGCCGGACTCACCCTGAGGCTTCTTGGGCATGCTGCTGGAAGACTGGATCACGATAATTTTGAGACAAATAAAAAAAATGGTGTGTTCACTGAAATTTAGAATTTAGACAAGCGGCCGAGACGATGCAATGTTCTGAACAAATGAGTAGCGATGTCACGCGTTTGAATTTGAACGCGGCCGGGGCGGCCCAGTGGCCGTACAGCGCCACTAATGTACCCGATGTCGCAGTGGTAGCAGCGCAGCCCGCGCCGGCGCTGCATTAGGCAAGGGGCCGGTCGGCGGCCGGACTCACCCTGAGGCTTCTTGGGCATGCTGCTGGAAGACTGGATCACGATAATTTTGAGACAAATAAAAAAAATGGTGTGTTCACTGAAATTTAGAATTTAGACAAGCGGCCGAGACGATGCAATGTTCTGAACAAATGAGTAGCGATGTCACGCGTTTGAATTTGAACGCGGCCGGGGCGGCCCAGTGGCCGTACAGCGCCACTAATGTACCCGATGTCGCAGTGGTAGCAGCGCAGCCCGCGCCGGCGCTGCATTAGGCAAGGGGCCGGTCGGCGGCCGGACTCACCCAGAGGCTTCTTGGACATGCTGCTGGAAGACTGGATCACGATAATTTTGAGACAAAAAAAATGGTGTGTTCACTGAAATTTAGAATTTAGACAAGCGGCCGAGACGATGCAATGTTTTGAACAAATGAGTAGCGATGTCACGCGTTTGAATTTGAACGCGGCCGGGGCGGCCCAGTGGCCGTACAGCGCCACTAATGTACCCGATGTCGCTGTGGTAGCAGCGCAGCCCGCGCCGGCGCTGCATTAGGCAAGGGGCCGGTCGGCGGCCGGACTCACCCAGAGGCTTCTTGGGCATGCTGCTGGAGTGCTGCCGGAAGACTGGATCACGATAATTTTGATCAAATAAAAAAAATGGTGTGTTCACTGAAATTTAGAATTTAGACAAGCGGCCGAGACGATGCAATGTTCTGAACAAATGAGTAGCGATGTCACGCGTTTGAATTTGAACGCGACCGGGGCGGCCCAGTGGCCGTACAGCGCCACTAATGTACCCGATGTCGCAGTGGTAGCAGCGCAGCCCGCGCCGGCGCTGCATTAGGCAAGGGGCCGGTCGGCGGCCGGACTCACCCTGAGGCTTCTTGGGCATGCTGCTGGAAGACTGGATCACGATAATTTTGAGACAAATAAAAAAAATGGTGTGTTCACTGAAATTTAGAATTTAGACAAGCGGCCGAGACGATGCAATGTTCTGAACAAATGAGTAGCGATGTCACGCGTTTGAATTTGAACGCGGCCGGGGCGGCCCAGTGGCCGTACAGCGCCACTAATGTACCCGATGTCGCAGTGGTAGCAGCGCAGCCCGCGCCGGCGCTGCATTAGGCAAGGGGCCGGTCGGCGGCCGGACTCACCCTGAGGCTTCTTGGGCATGCTGCTGGAAGACTGGATCACGATAATTTTGAGACAAAAAAAATGGTGTGTTCACTGAAATTTAGAATTTAGACAAGCGGCCGAGACGATGCAATGTTCTGAACAAATGAGTAGCGATGTCACGCGTTTGAATTTGAACGCGGCCGGGGCGGCCCAGTGGCCGTACAGCGCCACTAATGTACCCGATGTCGCAGTGGTAGCAGCGCAGCCCGCGCCGGCGCTGCATTAGGCAAGGGGCCGGTCGGCGGCCGGACTCACCCAGAGGCTTCTTGGACATGCTGCTGGAAGACTGGATCACGATAATTTTGAGACAAAAAAAATGGTGTGTTCACTGAAATTTAGAATTTAGACAAGCGGCCGAGACGATGCAATGTTCTGAACAAATGAGTAGCGATGTCACGCGTTTGAATTTGAACGCGGCCGGGGCGGCCCAGTGGCCGTACAGCGCCACTAATGTACCCGATGTCGCTGTGGTAGCAGCGCAGCCCGCGCCGGCGCTGCATTAGGCAAGGGGCCGGTCGGCGGCCGGACTCACCCAGAGGCTTCTTGGGCATGCTGCTGGAGTGCTGCCGGAAGACTGGATCACGATAATTTTGATCAAATAAAAAAAATGGTGTGTTCACTGAAATTTAGAATTTAGACAAGCGGCCGAGACGATGCAATGTTCTGAACAAATGAGTAGCGATGTCACGCGTTTGAATTTGAACGCGACCGGGGCGGCCCAGTGGCCGTACAGCGCCACTAATGTACCCGATGTCGCTGTGGTAGCAGCGCAGCCCGCGCCGGCGCTGCATTAGGCAAGGGGCCGGTCGGCGGCCGGACTCACCCTGAGGCTTCTTGGGCATGCTGCTGGAAGACTGGATCACGATAATTTTGAGACAAATAAAAAAAATGGTGTGTTCACTGAAATTTAGAATTTAGACAAGCGGCCGAGACGATGCAATGTTCTGAACAAATGAGTAGCGATGTCACGCGTTTGAATTTGAACGCGGCCGGGGCGGCCCAGTGGCCGTACAGCGCCACTAATGTACCCGATGTCGCTGTGGTAGCAGCGCAGCCCGCGCCGGCGCTGCATTAGGCAAGGGGCCGGTCGGCGGCCGGACTCACCCTGAGGCTTCTTGGGCATGCTGCTGGAAGACTGGATCACGATAATTTTGAGACAAAAAAAATGGTGTGTTCACTGAAATTTAGAATTTAGACAAGCGGCCGAGACGATGCAATGTTCTGAACAAATGAGTAGCGATGTCACGCGTTTGAATTTGAACGCGGCCGGGGCGGCCCAGTGGCCGTACAGCGCCACTAATGTACCCGATGTCGCAGTGGTAGCAGCGCAGCCCGCGCCGGCGCTGCATTAGGCAAGGGGCCGGTCGGCGGCCGGACTCACCCAGAGGCTTCTTGGACATGCTGCTGGAAGACTGGATCACGATAATTTTGAGACAAAAAAAATGGTGTGTTCACTGAAATTTAGAATTTAGACAAGCGGCCGAGACGATGCAATGTTCTGAACAAATGAGTAGCGATGTCACGCGTTTGAATTTGAACGCGGCCGGGGCGGCCCAGTGGCCGTACAGCGCCACTAATGTACCCGATGTCGCAGTGGTAGCAGCGCAGCCCGCGCCGGCGCTGCATTAGGCAAGGGGCCGGTCGGCGGCCGGACTCACCCTGAGGCTTCTTGGGCATGCTGCTGGAAGACTGGATCACGATAATTTTGAGACAAAAAAAATGGTGTGTTCACTGAAATTTAGAATTTAGACAAGCGGCCGAGACGATGCAATGTTCTGAACAAATGAGTAGCGATGTCACGCGTTTGAATTTGAACGCGGCCGGGGCGGCCCAGTGGCCGTACAGCGCCACTAATGTACCCGATGTCGCTGTGGTAGCAGCGCAGCCCGCGCCGGCGCTGCATTAGGCAAGGGGCCGGTCGGCGGCCGGACTCACCCAGAGGCTTCTTGGGCATGCTGCTGGAGTGCTGCCGGAAGACTGGATCACGATAATTTTGATCAAATAAAAAAAATGGTGTGTTCACTGAAATTTAGAATTTAGACAAGCGGCCGAGACGATGCAATGTTCTGAACAAATGAGTAGCGATGTCACGCGTTTGAATTTGAACGCGGCCGGCGCGGCGGAGGTCGCCCCGCGTCATGCGACCTGCTTGGTGGAAAGCTCAATAAATACTTTTTCATTATTTTTAGTAATTCACTAAATTATTTTAACAATTAAAGACTTATTAATGAATTAAAAAGCACTCAGTGTTCCCGCGGCGCAATAGCTGCTGCTAACGTGTAAGTGCAGCGCGCCGCGCGCCGGACCGGTCCTTACATAGGTCTGGAGACAACACAGGGCCGCAAACAACGACTGTGTCGGCTTCTCCAGATAAATAAAAACCGTTTTGCACCCTGATTAAAAAGTTCTTCCTAAAGATAGCTCATTTGCAATAATAAAACAGAAGCCTCCAATTTACACGTATGGAAGGCCCTACAAATCTTTTTTTTTTAGAGATTTTTTTTTGCTCTTCACCCAAAGTTTATGTACTCTTTATCTCCGAATTTGACGTCGTTATCTTATTTAGCTTGGAAGTCTGACCGACCGGACGGGCAGGGCGCCGCAACCCGGACTTGTAAGGGGTAATAATTTATGATATATATAATATTTATTATTTATAATATGATTAATAAGTATGAATAATAAATAAAGTCAGTAATAAAAAATATATACATATATGTAAATGTTAAAAGCAATAATTTGGATAAAAGTTAAAAGCAATAAAATTGGATGAGCATAAGAAAGAAGGTGACAAAGATATAAACTAATATAAATTACATAGTTTACAAAAATGATATATTTAGCATGATAAATAAAAAGAAAGAGACGAAAAATATAAATTTAATATTAAATATTGAAAATAAGAGAGAGAGGGAAACAATACATGCTAAAAAAAATAAGGTAAAAGGAACTGAATTTATGGTAACTAAGATAACAAATGAAAGACTGACGTATGATAGCAAGCTACTACTAAAGGTGCGAGTTCGAACCCCCAAAAATAAAGTAAATAAAATAAATATAATAATTTTATATATATATAAAGATGTGAATAAAAGATAAATATTTGTAAATATATAAAAGAATATTAATATAATAAATAATAACGATAATATTAATAATAATTAATGGGTAAGCGGGATATACGATCCCACTTAATCCATATCGGACAGTTCGTGCTATAGGCAGGATGAGCATGTTCAAATTTTTCTTTTTTACAGTTAATGCACTCAGGAGATTTAGTTCTGTTTGGGCATGATCTAGAATCATGCTCCTCAGAGCAGTAGCCACAATGCTGTATTTCTGCCTTGCAGTCCGAGGATTTGTGTGAGAAACCCTGACACCTATAACATTAGAGAATGGGAGACTGGTCGTACGCAGTAATCATCTGGTAGCCCAACTTTATTCTTTGTCCAACCAATGCGGACCAGATAGATGGACTAACAGAAATAATCACATTATCCATTTGCCCGGATCTCCATTTTATCCGTCTCACAATGTTGACAGTAACATCTACATTATCAATGGTCAAGTGTGACAGTAATTCCTTATTTTGAGAGAGCAGGGCAGAAACAACAAATGCATTGTCAGAGTCACGAGTGACTCCCACAAGACGAAGGAGAGGAAGCCTTGGCTTAGGGATCACTGGGGTTAATGAGGGAATTGCAAGAATTGCCTCATTAATGATGTTCTGTTCCAATTTCGAAGCAACAGATATTGCCAGTTTGGCATCTTTGCATCGACGTACCCCAGTGATACCTACCCCGAGCGTCACCACATCTACGTTTTTCTTAATAAGTTTAAATATGTCTTCCGAACACAGCAGTTCATTAGAAGATTCTACAAGAATTGTAAATCTTGGTTTGTTAGGGATCTGCCAGGGTTTTTGGTTAGTTTTCTTGGTAGAATTTTGTACAGAATTGAAGTCTTCAAAATTATGAGGAATAGGAACAGAAGAGGTAGAAATTTTTTCCGAAATTTTTTCAAAACTTTATTCGAGTGAGAGAATTCTTGTTTTAATTTAGAAATGTCGCTTTGAATTTTGACAATAGCTGAATTAATTGAGTTTAAGTCCAAATTATAGGGAGTATGGGGGATGATAGTGTTGACTATTGAAGAGGGTGATAAGTTTAGAGCAGTAGGAGAGGCTAATTCATTACTTTTAGATGTTTCTGACTCTTTTAAAAGGGTATATAGTCGATCGATAGCAGTGATAACATTAATTTTAATGTCTGTTTTGATATTTCTGGAATTTTTCAGATTAAGTTTAGCAGTGGTAAGGCAGTTTTTGCCCTCATGAAGTCGATTTTTAAAAATAATTGGTGGAGGACAGGAAGTTGGGGATAAATTTAGTGACATTGCCGGATGTTTGATGGGTTTAATTTTGAATGAGGTGAATTTTTTTGAAATTTTGGGAGTAAGGGCCTTGTTAATGCCTAAATCGTTATTATTATTTTGATTGGGTGTTTTGAAATCTAAAATAGCTTGGTCAATGTCCATATCAAAAGTGAAAGTTTTATTGAGGGGGTGAGTATTATTGCTAGTTGAGGTAGAAGGAGGTGGAGTAGGGGGATTCATATTAGTATAGTAATATTATATTATAATGAAATAAAATATGAATGAAGACTGAACTCACACCTTAAGGAGTAGTAAAAATGAGAGCGAAAAATGAACTGTCAAAAATTTTAAAATACATAAATGATATTAAATAGAATATATATAGGGACATAATATATATAATTTTCTGATTATGAATATATATATATATATATTATGTTATGGTAAAGAATAAATTAAAAGATATTGGTAAAAATAATTTAATGAAATTGACGTTTATGAATTGTCTAATGTTGACAGCAAATTTAAAGTGGAATGCTGATGAAGGGAATATTAAATTAAATATAAATATATTGAGTGAATAATAGATAAAATAAACTAGAAGATGAAAAATAATAGTGAATATATATATATATATATATATATATATATATATATATATATATATATATATATATATTAGGTCCTTACATATGAAATTGGCGTTTTTCGTACTGGCCACTTTAATCACAAATTTCTCCTCTTTGGTAAGGAATTCCAAATTCAAATTTGTACAGCTATAGACTCATGTATTTGTGCTTCGATGATCGTCATTCATTTGTTTTTTTCTTCTGTTTTTTTCTGTTTGCGTCACTCATTTTACAAAATGGAAAACTTAAAATATCGCATTATTTACGAGTACGAGTTCCGCCGTGGCACTAGTGCTGCGGAAACAACTCGAAGGGCGAATGATGTGTATGGCGGTCGTGTTGCAAAAGAAAACACAGTTCGTTTTTGGTTCCAACGTTTTCGTTCTGGAAATTTCGACCTGCAGAACAAGCCCCGTGGACGGCCTGAGACTCAAGTTGATAATGAAGAGTTGAAGGCTATTGTGGAAGCGGATCCGTCGCAAACCACGTCCGAATTAGCTGCAGGCTGCGATGTTAGTGATAAAACTGTTTTAATTCACTTGAAGCAAATTGGGAAGATTAAAAAGCTTGCAAGGTGGGTACCTCACGAATTGACTGAAGCAAACCGGCAAACGCGCGTCGACTGCTGCGTTACATTACTAAACCGGCACAATAATGAAGGTATTTTAAACCGAATCATTACCTGTGATGAAAAATGGGTTCTTTACGATAATCGGAAGCGCTCAGCGCAATGGTTGGATCCTGGCCAGCCAGCCAAATCCTGCCCCAAGCGAAAATTAACCCCAAAAAAGTTACTTGTAAGCATTTGATGGACTAGTGCCGGTATTGTTCATTACAGTTTTCTCAAATCTGGCCAGACTATTACGGCTGATGTCTATTGTCAGCAATTGCAAACCATGATGGAAAAGCTAGCGGCTAAACAACCTAGGCTGGTCAATCGCTCCACGCCACTGCTGCTTCACGACAACGCTAGACCACACACTGCGCAACAGACGGCTACTAAATTAGAAGAGCTTCAATTGGAAAGTCTAAGACATCCTCCGTACTCCCCGGACCTTGCTCCAACAGATTACCATTTTTTTCGAAATTTGGATAACTTCTTGCAAGGGAAAAAATTCAACTCCGATGGGGCAGTCCAAATCGCCTTCAAAGATTTTATTGATTCCCGTCCGACTGGTTTTTTTAGTAAAGGGATCAATGAACTACCTATGAGATGTCAAAAGTGCATAGAAAATAATGGTTCATACTTTGATTAATTAAATATATTATATTAAAAAATATTCGACTTTTTGTTCCTCCCATACAAAACGCCAATTTCATATGTAAGGACCTAATATATATATAAAATGTTAATGAAATGTGATAATAAATATAAGAGAGAAAAAATAGAATAAATATAGGTAGGGAGGAATTAAATACTTAATAAGAATAATTATATGACGAGATGATACCTTAAATTTAATTCCGCTATTGCCCGCTGATGGCGCTCACTTATCGTAAATAACGAAAATTAATTAAAATTAAAATTAAAATATTAAAATAAAACAGATTATAAGGAAGTAAAATATAGGATATGTTAGAAATAAGATAAAAATAACTATATTAATTTAATATTAGTAAAATTTAAACTTTAAATAGGATAAACAAAAGGGAGAAAGTTTGACAGGAATTTGTGAATCAGGAATTTTCTTATTTCTTCGGAAAAACAGAAGTTAATCAGCAAATAAGGTAATATAATAATAGAGAACACAATAATTTATCTTTAAAAGGTAACAGTAATATAAAAAACACAGGGAATAAGCCACCAAAGAAGAAAAACTGTTTCATCAAGAAAAATGTTTATAACTCACGGCCAGCTCGCAGGAAAAATCCAGATTTTTGTACAGAGCAGGAGAACACTTAGACGAACAAAACTACAATTCGAAAATAGGGGGTTACCGATAAGATAGCCGTTCCGACTGGGCGTTATATATTAAAAGACAGGTTACTTAAGAACGTTATATTACAGCAGTTACACAGGCTTGTCTTACGCTAGTTCTTATTCATAGACGCAGGGATGATCTAAGGCATAGACAATATAATCATTATAGTGACGTACCTGATAATAATAATACTTGTCAACGCGAGCGAAGCCGCGGGCAAAAGCTAGTCGTTCAATAAATCGATAGATCGCCCTAATCGGCGTCTCGCGCTCGGCTACCCCGCGCTCGTCACATCTCTCGGCGCCCCGGACTGACGGTTCGCGTAACGAGGGGCAGGGGCTGCGCGCTGCGCCGTCCTGGTATGGTGGCCACGCTGGAAGGGGCCGCTCCAGTGTGCCAATGTTGCGGCGCGGCGTCGCAACGCATCGTGTGCTCGCAAATGAGCTAAATCTGTGTGGTGCCATGACGCACCGGCGCGCCGCCGCGCCGCCACGGTGCATCATATATTCCGGCTCTAACGCTTGTTGAAAAGTAAAAATAAAATCAGTCAATTATTCGTTGATTTTCGAAGAGAATTCTTGTTTTAATTTAGAAATATTGTTTTTAATTTTGAAATAACTGCATTTATAGAATTTAAATCGAAATTACAAGGAGTTTGGGGAATGTTAGTAATGTCTATTAGAGAGGGAGATAAATTTAAATTAGCATTAGGAGAGGTTAATTCTTTATTTTTTGACGTTTCCGACTCTTTTAAAAGAGTATATAATCGATCTATGGCAGTGATAAGATTCATTTTAATGTCTGTTTTAATATTTCTTGAATTTTTCAAATTAAGTTTAGCGGTGGTGAGGCAGTTTTTCCACTCGTGAAGGCGATTTTTAAAAATAATTGGCGGAGGACAGTAAGTTGGGGATAAATTTAGTGACATTACCGGATGTTTGATGGGTTTAATTTTGAATGAGGTGAATTTTTTTGAAATTTTGGGATATAAATCCTTGTTATTGCCTAAATCATTATTATTATTTTGATTGGGTGTTTTGAATTCTAAAATAGCCTGGTCAATGTCCATATCAAAAGTGAAAGTTTTATTGAGGGGGTGAGTATTAATGTAACTTGAAGTGGAATTGGAGGGAGGCGGAGTAGGGGGATTCATAGTATAGAAATATTATTATAATAAAATAAAATATAAATGGAGTCCGAACTCTCCCCTTAAGTAGTAGCAAAAGATGAAGGCGAAAAATTAACTGTCAAAAGTTTTAAAATTATTTAATAATATGAGATAAAATATATATAGTGATATTGTATGTAATTTTCTGATAGTAAGTATATATATATATTATGTTAAGATAATAAATAAATTAAAAGATATTAATGAAATTAATTTAATGAAATTGACATTTATGAAATGTCTTAATATTGACAGCAAATTTAGAGTAGAATTCTGATGAACTGAATATTGAATTAAATTTTTATACAATAAATGAATAATAGATATAATAAGGGAGAAAATGAGAAATAATAATGAAATATATATATATAAATTGGTAATGAAATATAATAAAAAATATGAGAGGGAAAATAGAATAGATCCCTTATCTAGAGAAAGGAGAAAAATAAAATACTTAATAGGAAAAATAGAAAGGAGAAAAATAAAATACTTAATAGGAAAAATATTTGAATGACCAATGGATACCTTAATATTTAATTCCGCTATTGCCCGCTGATGGCGCTCACTTATCGTAAATAGAGAAAATTAATTAAAATTAAAATATTAAAATAAAACAGATATTGAGAAAGAATAATATAGAAAATGTAAAATAAGCGATAAAAATAACTATATTAGTTTAATATTACTAAAATTTTAACTTTAAATAGGAAAAAGTATAGGGAGAAAGTTTGACAGGAATTTGTGAATCAGGAATTTTCTTATTTCTTCGGAAAAACAGAAGTTAATCAGTAAATAATATAATATAATAATAGAGAACACAATAATTTATCTTTAAAAGGTAACAGTAATATAAAAAACACAGGGAATAAGCCACAAAAGAAGAAAAACTGTTTCATCAAGAAAAATGTTTATAACTCACGGCCAGCTCGCAGGAAAAATCCAGATTTTTGTACAGAGCAGGAGACCACCTAGACGAACAAAACTACAATTCGAAAATGGGGGGTTACCGATAAGATAGGCGTTTCGGTCGCGATTTTATAAATTTCGAGAAGAAAACCTGGATAACTTTTGATGTATAGATCACAGGAAAAAGAAAAATACACCGTTTTAAAGGTCGAGGAAGCGCGCACACAGCGAAATTTTACAAAACACTTTATATTAGGTCCTTACATATGAAATTGGTGTTTTTCGTACTGGCCACTTTAATCACAAATTTCTCCTCTTTGGTAAGGAATTCCAAACTCAAATTTGTACAGCTATAGACTCATGTATTTGTGCTTCGATGATCGTCATTCATTTGTTTTTTTCTTCTGTTTTTTTCTGTTTGCGTCACTCATTTTACAAAATGGAAAACTTAAAATATCGCATTATTTACGAGTACGAGTTCCGCCGTGGCACTAGTGCTGCGGAAACAACTCGAAGGGTGAATGATGTGTATGGCGGTCGTCTTGCAAAAGAAAACACAGTTCGTTTTTGGTTCCAACGTTTTCGTTCTGGAAATTTCGACCTGCAGAACAAGCCCCGTGGACGGCCTGAGACTCAAGTTGATAATGAAGAGTTGAAGGCTATTGTGGAAGCGGATCCATCGCAAACCACGTCCGAGTTAGCTGCAGGCTGCGATGTTAGTGATAAAACTGTTTTAATTCACTTGAAGCAAATTGGGAAGATTAAAAAGCTTGAAAGGTGGGTACCTCACGAATTGACTGAAGCAAACCGGCAAACGCGCGTCGACTGCTTCGTTACATTACTAAACCGGCACAATAATGAAGGTATTTTAAACCGAATCATTACCTGTGATGAAAAATGGGTTCTTTACGATAATCGGAAGCGCTCAGCGCAATGGTTGGATCCTGGCCAGCCAGCCAAATCCTGCCCCAAGCGAAATTAACCCCAAAAAAGTTACTTGTAAGCGTTTGGTGGACTAGTGCCGGTATTGTTCATTACAGTTTTCTCAAATCTGGCCAGACTATTACGGCTGATGTCTATTGTCAGCAATTGCAAACCATGATGGAAAAGCTAGCGGCTAAACAACCTAGGCTGGTCAATCGCTCCACGCCACTGCTGCTTCACGACAACGCTAGACCACACACTGCGCAACAGACGGCTACTAAATTAGAAGAGCTTCAATTGGAAAGTCTAAGACATCCTCCGTACTCTCCGGACCTTGCTCCAACAGATTATGATTTTTTTCGAAATTTGGATAACTTCAAGCAAGGGAAAAAATTCAACTCCGATGGGGCAGTCCAAATCGCCTTCAAAGATTTTATTGATTCCCGTCCGAATGGTTTTTTTAGTAAAGGGATCAATGAACTACCTATGAGATGGCAAAAGTGCATAGAAAATAATGGTTCATACTTTGATTAATTAAATATATTATATTAAAAAATATTCGACTTTTTGTTCCTCCCATACAAAACGCCAATTTCATATGTAAGGACCTAATATTTTAACGGTATTTTATATTTTTTCGAATTTTTCGAGCGCAGAGCGATACGAAACGTGACCGAACGCAACTGCGGCTGGCCGGACAGGTTAATAGAGTGTTGTTAAAACTTCTACATTAAGAGTCGCTATAAACAACGTTATCAAACTGTCTTCTCTTCAATCTCAATCAATTTTATCACTTATATTTCATCGTATTATCAATGACATAGGCCAGAACAAAGAGAACGATATGTCATTGTGCTTCACTGCGTTCTTCAGGAGCTAGGGATTTTAACCGCTTCAGTAACATTACCACATATGTGTACTTTTGTATTTATTTTTAATGATTTCTAAAGAAATTATGTAACAATTTTATCGGAGAATATATCACTACAGAATCTATCAACATCAAAATAACAAATTTGTTAAATTCAACCGCACTGATAACTAAATATTTTATTTTATTGATGGTCTTGTGAAAACATTACTACAGTAACTTAAAAAAAATCGTCTCTGAAGAGGTTATAAGATTATTATCAATAAATAATGATATATTTTGTAGATTCCTTCTTCCCCACCATTTTTTCCCTCTATTGATAAATAGCACTCTAGAATTTATACATAAGCAAATACCTACCGTTGAACTTCGCACCGCTTTGAATATTATATGTATCTACTCCCCATCTCCTCCTTCCCATCTTCTTCTTCTCCCCTCTCCCTTTGCTGCTTATATTCTATCTACTTTTAATTTATAATTAATTGGCTGACTCAACGAACTTTGTACCGTGAGGAATGTCGTGTTAACTTCTAACTAGACTTACTCCTTCTCCCTCCCTCTCTTTGCCTCTAGCTCTTACATTTCTCAGGTCATAGGATTTTGGAATGGTCTCTTGGGGAGTTTGTTCTCACCATTCTATGATGGGTTCTTTCAATAAAATGTAAAGAGATATTTTTGTAGGAATTTCAGCGAGCACTATCGGCAGATAATCACCTATTGATGGTCGAACGGTTTTTGGATTCCGCTGTGCTTTCTATCAGGTACATTTTAGATGTAATGGCCGCGTATCAATGTATAGTTAATTTAGTTCATACAACATTATTTAATCGTTAGTATAAAGAAGTTTATGGTGGATGTCTACATATTGGCATATCATATTAACATCGAGCAATCAAATACTAAGGTGTGAGGGTAGTAGTGCAAATCTTTCGCTTGCCAACACTACCGTTTCATCGTTTGTTCATGACACATTTCTTCGGCAAGGGTAAGCCGATCGACACCGGCTGGGTCAGATAGCTTGGGCGCGAGGGATAACCTCGTTTGTTTCGTGGCACAATATTGTCAGTGTTGTGGAGTGCCAGGATCCCTGACGCGGGAACATCAAGCAAGCCGCTGGCCAGCGTGCATATCCCACATTGCGGCAGTAGAGGTAAGTGGAAGAATTTGTTGAACCCCCCACACCAACCAGCGACCGTATTACGTTTTACTTTGGGCCGGCAACAAACATTAGTTACTATGAAGAGTCGAAATAAATAAAAAAACAATCTGAATTTGAAATTTTCTTTGATATTATTTTTGTTTCCGAATCAAACTGGCTCCTAGTCTAAAACATAACTCACAAAAATACTGTTCTCTTATCTTTTTGCTTTTCATCATTTTATCTTCTAAACTTATAATTTTTGTTTCAGTTTTTTTAAGTTCCGTACTATATTGTCCTAGAAAACAAGTTGTTTATTCTAATTCGTTACAGTAACTGGCTTCTAGTTACTGGTGACATAAATTAATTAAATTCGTTGGCTTCCATAAGGACCAGTGGCTTCTAGTAGCTATGCAGCAGACACATTAAAATATTATAGGAAGTAATTAGTTAGACCTTTATAAAAACTTTTTTTTATATTGTTTATAGACGAACGCTAGACCTCAATCATGCCTGATGGAAGGTGAAGATGAGTCCGATGATGAACCGCGTCCGCCCAACATATGCCTATTCACTCTTATCTTAAAGACTCCCAGGTCATAAGATCGCGGAAATATGGCCGCTGGAAGCATATTCACTCCTTAGCCGTTCGCATGATGAATGTAGAAGCTAAACTGGCAGCTTTTGCATCGTAACTTCAGATGCAGTGAAATAATTAGCGAATTCAGATTTTAGTGTTTTTAAGATGTCTAATTGTATACTGGCTCGTCAAAGTCACTACATTGCATCTGATGGATAGCACAGTGTGGTCCTAAAACAGCAACGGCCGCCAAGTGACGAAAATCCGTTCACAGTCGCCGAAATGTCCGTCAAATGTACCGTTACGGAAGATCTCAAGGTATATCAACAACTGGATGTAGACAAATTGATCCCGTAACGCGACAGGTCTAAGCGAGGCACTATGATGGTCTTTACACTGTGTACGGCAGTAGCGTTCATTCCATAGATGCATACAAGCATTGCATGCCCTTATGAAAAATAAGTCTGGAATAAATTGCTTGAAGTTAAACAAAAAAAGGAGTAATTTATATTCATATCTATTCTATATTCACGCTATCTGTCTTTCCTATGAAGAGAATATAATATTTACTATCATAATATAATAAACATATTAATTACGCGAATTGTGCCTACCCTGTCCAAATAGCCTACGCACGTCACTGGTGTACGGTGGCCGTGACCCAGTTGGGGCTATCACCCTACAACCTCATGTAGTGAATGTAAGATATTATCATGTGTTTGAGAATTATACTATTTGTTACATTAATAGAGAAGCACAACAGCAAATATCACCAATAAACTATGATGGATATAATATAAATAATATAATAATTATTAAATACTATGCCCCACGTTGGGCGCCAGATATGACCGGTGGTCGTGGGTGTGGTTTTAGGAAAACACGAATTTGGCGTTTTACACTTTATTTGTACTTTAAGGCACACCGAACTGCGACGTACACGCACGTACTCCCGCCTTGGGTCTCGGTAGTCGACTAACTTCCAAGCGTCCCGTGCGGGCGCGCATCCTCTTACCCCGCACGTCTCGTAACACCCTAACGACCCATAGGGCGACAACTGCGTATCGGGTTACGTCTACATGATATAATACTAAATATTGTTGTGACCATTGACAATTAATTTATAATTCGCAATAATTATATTTTAACTTGGTAAGCATATGAAGTGACAGGAAGGATATGGAAGTGTGACAGATCTTAATGGCGGCGGCTTGAGTTAAAATGTTGTGGAGAGAAGGTGTTTGATATTAAGTATTAATATTCTGTAAATGAATAACAAATAATTACGAGGTCAAGGGTTGGTACAATGATCCGAACAGGGGTCCATCGATCCAGTACGAGGCCAAAGGAGAACCAGAGTAAAGAGATGTTGTATGGCGTCTGGTACCAGATAAGTTTTTAGAGTTTATAACATAGATGGGCAAAATGTAATAAGATTAATGAAAATGATTAACGATTACATTTTACGTTTTTTACCATTTATATGACTGCATTTTGATCATTTAAGTTATAAACAGTATAAAATCCCAGATTGTATACACATGTATGATTTCATAATGTTTTAAATGGATTTAATCATGATTATAGAGCAAGGAAATTAAAACCACGACTACATTTTTTAATCGTTCATCATTAATCAGATTACATTTTGCCCATCTTTGGTGTATAATAATATAATATTTTATTGAATGAATGTAGTTACAAAGATGACGGTTGAAGCTTAAAATCCGAAAACAAACAAAAAGATGTAGATTGCAGTTTTGCCCTAATTATTTGTCAGTGCGTAAACACCATGTGTTTATTGAATTAATAATAATATTATATAGTTACGTTATATTTCTTTAGAGGTGAGCAGAGATACATAAGTAGTTGTAACCACTGTGCGCTCATATGCCGTGCCCAACGTGACCAGTGACGCAGCGGATCGCCGTTCTCACAGCACTAGCACACATGACATTTCTATTAGACTACATACGAGTTTTCCCATGACGTTTTCCTTAACCAATGATCATGTAATGCCATAATCCATAATATGGAAAACATAGAAGGTACGCACGCACCGGCGTCTAACCTACAATGTTTCGCGTTGTCGCGCATGGATTCCGGTCACTAATCCATTATTTATTGAATGTTTTTCATGAATATGCATTTCTTTAAGTTTTACATTCGTTGTCTTGAACTAAATTGAACCATACAGCCTATATTTTAAACGCTCTTTTTCTTTGAAACAAAATAAAACCGCCGTAAATTCATTCATGAAAAACTAAGTCTCATCTATACTAATATTATAAAGCTGAAGAGTTTGTTTGTTTGAACGCGCTAATCTCAGGAACTACTGGTTCGAATTGAAAAATTCTTTTTGAATGGAATAAACCATTTATCGAGGAAGGCTTTAGGCTATATAACATCACGATGCAATTATTAGAAGCGAAGAAATAATGGAATATGTGAAAAAAACGGGCAAAATTATTCATCCTTGAGGGCTTCCATTGCGTGCGCTGCGAAAACGGTTCAAGATACCAAAAATATATGTATGAAAGAATTATTCCTCTTGAAATGATCTAAAAAAATGTCCATGACAGTATATGTCTATCTTTTAAGATTAAGTCACTAGAACCGTTTTTATGGTAAACAAATTTGGTCGAAATTAATGCATTATTTGTTAACAGTTGTATCAACGTAATAATATTAATCTTTATCCAAATAAATGTGTTGTTGATTAAGAGTATTTAATTGTGAACAAAATTGTCTTTGACATCTCTTAATTTCAATGAACATCTTAGAAGATATTACAAAACCTTACATAGCAAAACAACGTTTGCCGGATCAGCTATAGTGTCTTGATAACCGCGAAACTCGAGAACGGCTGAACCGATTTGACTGATTTCTTTTTTGTTGTGTTTGTTGAAGTCTGGGGAAGGTTATAACAGAAGAAGTGGAGAAGATTTTAAAAAATTATCTGAAAAAGTCTAAAAACAACACTTTTCTATATTCTCATACAAAAGATTTGTTATAAGTCAATTTGAACTTTAACACCATAGCATAAAGTTTAAATGTTAGTGGACGGGTTTCGGGAAGGCAAAACAATTATTGAGTGACGTATAAATATTAATGTCAATATTTGTCAATTTTTATACATAAAGCATTAAGGCCAGGTTCCTTCAAACAATTTTCAAAAAACAGCCGACAGGCCAATAGCTATTAACATTAAAAAAAACAATGTGACTTTGTTTTAGAGAAATAGGGCAGAACAAGGTCTGCCGGGACAACTAGTTAATTATACAATTAGAAAAATATGTTAATTTTGTTGGAGCGTCCAAGGTCCTTGTTTAATTAGAATTTACCTTACATATATGTATATCTGCAACATAGTTTTAATTGTGGTTATTAACGACAACGCAATAAAACAAACAGCTATATAACAGTTATTTCACGTGACCCGTTAAAATTAGCAGCAATAATTATCACACTAATCGCCTTTCGTTAGCCAAATTACCAATAATAAATGCGGGTAGAGAAAAAACTTTGCGTTCCCGATAAAGGTCCCCGGCGCTTCTGTTGGTACGGGCTTTTGCAAAAACGAAACGTACACCGGTATTGGAATGCAATACCATGTTTTAAAACTATTTAGTTTAATAACTATTTCTCGGTCTTATTATTGAAACGTTGGCATTACTGTTCCATAAATACATAGTGATTACCATAGAGCATAGTTACATGGAGGGAAGTTATTATAGATTGACGACAAAGCTTCAAGCCGGAGTTGTTGGACCTCTTCTGCACTCGAGCTGAATAATTGTTGTTTTCGTGTTTTGACGGTCGGTTGAGTGTTCAATTGTTGTCTGGGCTTGTGTTGTGGGCGTAGGCAGCAGTGGAATGCTCGCCTGACCGTGTGTCATGAGGAATCAATGGTATTTGGCGAGACGTTAGCGGAGTGATACCTCCCTTGGACACTGAGTTTTCCCGCCAATCTACATAGTCTTCCTCGCCATTAATATTGTGTGCAAACGTATAAAAATTGTGTAATAAATAGGTAATGAAGATGAACATGTACCTAAAACTACGACAGAGACATCGGAGCGTGACAGGAAGACATAACAGCAATTTAATAAAACTTGGAAAGAAAAAACCTCAAACATGGCTGTATGGCATGAAAGCCTTTGCCTTCCTCAGAAAGGAGAAAATAAAACAAAAAAATAATTATTATAACGACATTGCTCTACATTCTTTGTTTATCACAACTTGGCACAGTAGCCACCCTATGCTGGATGGTTCAGTCCAAAATAAGACAACGACTAGCAACAGTAAAGAAAATCCTATATATGATCGCAACAGTCTACCATGAATTTAGGAAAATATAGATTTCGAAGTTACAGCTACATTTAAAAAAGTCTTATCAGCAGATTTTAGCCGTGGTAGCTGCCGGCAGAATAGAATAGCACCCACCTTTTCTTGCCGCGGTGTCGTAAAAGGCGACTAAGGTATCCCTTTAACACCGCAATTCAACCAGGTGTTCAGAGAAGGAAAACTAGACCAAACCCGCATCCCGCTCCCTCCCGATCGTACTGGTTCTCCATTCCATCGGGCCCGGGGAACTCGGACGAGAGAGTGCTTTTCTGGCTGCGCGTCCAGTTATGCACTTAAATATCTCCTGCGCAATTGGCTGTTTCCGAAAACTGGACCTCGTTTTTCTTAATCGGTGTTGAAACAGTCGCCGTGGCTGAACCCGGCTAGGACATCATCATCATCATCATCAACAGATTTCATTTTACAAAATAACCAGTTTCGATAAACTTGAGAAACGAGTAAAACGGGTTAAAATCAAAACGGTTCTTTTTGTTTATAACATGGCATTATATACGTGCTTTTTATTTGATCTACGCGGGATTATTTTTTCGTGACCTATATTAGATTTAAAGTCCAAACATTTGATATGTATTAGCCCATTGATGTTGAAATTTAAAGGCATGAAAAAAAAAAAATTAAAATATCTATTGTATCATCGAGTAACCATATGTATTCGGCAACTGCCGGTAACGATATCGTTGCGTATCGTGTCAAACAAACAATAATTAAGCAATCCGTAGCCACGATAAAGACAACAGATTTTCCAAAAGCACATCCGATGTAGATGGGATGGCGGCTTCTGAACGAGTGTCTGTTACGGAGAGCTGGATAACGCCACCTAGTGGTAAGCTTACCGAAGTTACATACATAAAAATATAATGTCAATGCACAGTTTCGCTGGATAAATAGTTATTGTGATACCTAATACCGTATCTTAGGTATTAAAACAATAAATAGTTTCTGAATCTATTTATGTAGCGCGACGCTCATTGCTAATTCAGTCTGCTCGGAACTACGGTCCTTGTGCCCAGCGCCTAGTGATAAATATTGGACCGATCTAATTATTTGTTAGATTTCAATTTACAGACATTACTTCGATTTTACTTAGACTTACAAATTATATAATTCATGTCAAAAGTATACGGTAAGTAATTGATTTTGTCAACTTGGGCTTGGCTCTGCAAACACTCAGACAACACCATGTTATCTAATATCACGCCGAATCCCTATTGAGGTAGGCAGGGAGAATGGAACACCACTTGTCTCTATTCTCGCATACATTTTTCGCTTCCTTAACATTCATTAACTATCGAACTATCTATTCATTATCTGTCTATTTATGAACTGTCGTCCATACCGCTTACTTTTAACGTTGCCCTCCATCAGAACTCTCTTCTTTTGATTTGCGTAGGCAAGTCTCGGTCGGCCTCTGCTCCTACTGCCACTCGCATTCATATTGTATAGATTTTTTGTCACTCTTCCATCAGACATCCACTCCACGTGCCCATACCAAGTTCATATACTATATTCAGTTCAGTGTCATGATTTACAGTGACACGCGCGTAGTAATTAAGGCTATCAGTGGCACCATACTTCCTAAACGGGTGATCAGATTCAAATTAGTTTTTTTTGTTTGAATGTCAATTTCGTTGGGAGTATTCTTAGCCATGATTAAAAGAAATCTGATCAGATGTTTGATGATTCTCAACTTTTTTCTAATTGTTGAAGTAATGTAAACAATTTCTACTGATTTAAGAGATTCAAGATTTAATATCCTGTGATTTTTATTATATTACATTTTCTTTATAACACTAGCTTGATAAAGAGGCTACAGTGCACCTGATGGTAAGTACAGTGTAGTCCAAAAACAATAGCGACTATCTAAAGGAAATTCCATAGGTAGTATTCATCATGCCGGCCCACATATACCACGACTGGAGGTCTCTAGGTATACGAGTTACTGGATACTGTCATAGTGACTCGCTTCGGCTGTCACGTTCCGTGATCAGTTTGTGTTTATCCAGTTGTTTATATACTTAGAGACCTGTCGTAGTATATTTGGGCCGATATGACAAGTCTAATTTCAAAACCCACTATAACATATTTTTTTCAAATCCCATAAATTTATAAAAACTTATAATTAATCTTCGACTTAACAATGACATTCTTATAAGGTATTTACATTATTATTCTAGAGTGATAAAGTAAAAAAGAAAAAATTCATATATAATATTTGCTTTGATAAAAACATTTCAAATTACTGTTAGGACTATTAAGTAATTTTGTACGAAAAATCGTTTTAGCGGTTTTTGAAGTTAGACGCCTCAAATGTAGGCGACTGTCAACGCATTTTCATTCCTTATCGGTCGATGGCGTTTTTGGACCGTATTCTACTATCCATCAGATGTACTGTAGTAACTTAGTCGAGTTGATATAAAAATCTAAGAATAATCAAAGCAATGTCTATAAATTATGTTACAGCACGTGCAAAAAACTGTGAGAATAAAAACGTACTGAGGAACTCTAAATGATTATATAAATAACAGGAAAAATCGAGATCTAGTTTTTTAACATTTACATTAACGTTATTTAATATATTATTCTAAAGAAGAGCATATAGTCGAGACAGGTAAGCAAATAAAAGCAGGTAAGATTTTTTGGTGGCAGGGCGTTTGCCCGGACTAGGTCACGACCAGAGATGGGCAAAACGTAATCTGATCAATGATTAACGATTACAAAATGTAGTCGTAATTTTAATTTTCTTGTTCTGTAATCATGATTAAATCCATTTAAAACATTAAGAAGTCATAAATGTGTATGCAATTGAGAATTCCGTAGTGTTTAAAACATAGATGAGCAAAGTGTAGTCATATTAATAGAGATGCCACGAATATTCGGCTACTATTCGGTATTCGGCCTATTCGGCCACTTTTTTTGCTATTCGGTATATACTATTCGGTATTCGGTATATAATACGTACTATTCGGCCGAATACCGAATACCAAATCATGTAAAAAAGAGACGTTATATTACTCAAAGTTATGTATTTATTTCCAAATTACAACACTTTAGTAATTAAAATTGATCAGTGGTAAGTTGTGATGGATAAAAACAAGCTTTTCAGTATTTTTTGATAGCAAACGATTACGCTTTTCATCGTAAATGTTACCAGCCTTAGAAAACAACCTCTCACACACACACTCTCTCTCTCTCGCTCACACACATACTAATAAACTTATACCGTTAATATTCGTATAAAAACACAAAACACCCTTGAATAACCCGAACGGAAGTGCGAGTCTCACCAGAGACAAGATTTACTTAATTGGTGAGACTTGTCACCCTGTGTATATGCATAAGTTTTGTGTTGAAATAAAGATTATTATTATTACTAAACACGCTACTTCCAGGAATATTCGGCGGCCGAATATTCGCCGCTTCGGCCGACAGCGTTGCCGAATATTCGGTATTCGGTATTCGGCCAATTCACTATTCGTGGCATCACTACATATTAATGGTAAAAAACGCAAAATGTAATCGTTATTATTTTTATTAATCTGATTACAATTTGCTCATTAGTACACAAGTGTAAAGCCCGTCATAGTGACCAGTTTCGGCTTGTCGCGTTTCGGGATCAGCTTGTGTATATCCAGTAGCTCATATACCTAGAGACCTTCAGTCGCGGTATATGTGGGCCGACATGACGATGTAGACTGTCAATGGATTTTCATCCTTTGATAATCGCTTTCGTTTTTGGACTACACTGTACTTACCATCAGGAACTCTGTAGTCACTACTTTAGCATTATATTTATACCAACGGCACCGATTTAAACACATATAATATCACTTTTTTTTCTGTCCTTGTGTCTGCTTGTCAAGACACATTTTTCTCAGGAACACGTGAAGGTATCAAGTTGAAATTAATGAAATTAATATCAGCTACTGAAGTCTGCAAACTCTTGTGGCGCTGAAATAATCACTCTTATAAACCAACGCAATCGAAAGATATGTCTTTCTATGTCGTATTTTTAATCATTTTTGCAAAGGAATCGAAACCTGTAATAGGCTACTTTCTGTTGACTTGAAATCATAAAATTTACCAAGAAGCAATGTTTTACTTCACAAGTACAGGAAAAAGTCCAAAAACCTGGAATTTGTCGTAACATTCCAAAATATATTTTGCCTTGAGAGTATAAATATATTTACAGTTGGTAAAAGAACCGGAACCAATATTGATGTATGGCTGTAGCTGTTTACCAACAGCAAAGTTAAATTTGTCCCTAAATTTTTTGTAAGTCAGCGGAAAATCCTGCTTGCCACTGTGAGGGCAGCGATCCCAGTGTGTCCGACTCCTACTGACTGAAAACCCACAGGGTGACCTAATCGCTTCACTCAGGCCTTGGGAACCAAATTCATCTAGACACCAGAGGAGCGAAAAGCCTTGTTGAGGCTACCTCTCTGTGAAGGATGGGTGTAAAGAGCCCACTCCTCCGAAACCTCACTCTCTAGTGGCGCGCCGAACACTGCATACCTTCCGTGCCTCTCTCTTATCCGGGCAGCAGACTACATGAGCTCTACTGCCTGGCTACAGTTCAAAATCCTATTGCAACTCTCAAGAAATGCCGTAATGTCGGCCTATGGAAAACGAATTTAACGAATTCCATACAATTCTATACCAATCCATACAATTTCATACAACTCCATACAATTCTTACAGAATGCCGATGAACGATAATGCCCAACTATACCACGACATGAATAAACTCACGCGAACCCATGCAAAGTTGTATTTGGAAGAGTTCGCTCCCAAATTCACCTGGAAGGAGAAAGGATCTAGAATCATCGACGTGGGCTCCGGTGATGGCAGTGTCAATAAAATCTTGCGGTCGTTTCTGCCTCATAACTACGAAATTCTAATCGGGGTCGATATCAGCGAGAATATGGTTAATTTCGCGAACAATCATTACGGAGATGAGAGAACTTTGTTCAGGGAATTGGATATTGAGGGCGACCTGCCGGAAGACTTGAGAGAGAGCTTCGATCATGTATTTAGCTTGTACCTCTTCCACTGGATTATAAAGCAAGAGTGAGTACACAGTTATTATAAAAACCCTTTCCAACTTACTCCGACGCAGCCTTGAATTCTTTCGGCGTTTCTTGTCAAGGTAGACGCTTCCGAAAGTCCAGTAGATTGCCGTTAGATGGACGGTACGGACACCTGTGGTCACCCACAGGGGTGCCCTTGCATTGCCACCCAATCCATAAATTTGCCGGCTGAGCACCTCAGTATTCGCCCTCTTGTCCGGTTTAGTTATGAAGAGATCTTCATAACTATATAACATGGCATAGATATCCCAGTCATTAACGTAAAGTTCTGCCAAAAAAAACCCTATTCAGGCGCAGGGCATGAGTATAAAAAAGGTACTTGACATCCCTTCCGTCTCCCTACAATCCCACGCTCGGTCCTTAACAGTGATACATGTGTACGCACGGCGGTATCGCTACACTTATCATCGGCGGCGAACTCGGTCACACTACGGAATAGTCAGTCGCTTTGGACAATACGGCGGAACATCTAATTAATTGTACACGGTGAACGGTGCGGAGCTGCAGTAGCCTGTCCTCATCATCCAGTTTCCAGGTGAGTGCCTTTTGATTATTTCATTGTCTCTGTGCCTGAACCAACTCTTTGTTCCCAAATTCTCTACGCGGAAATCCAGACCAGCGGCGCTCTCCGGCGGCTACATAATTTTTTGGTTCCTTCTAGACCAGCGCTCTCTTCGGCACGGACAAACCCTCTTTAAATCATGAAAGCGCTATCGTTATTCATATTAGATTCTCTTTAAGTTATCCTTTGTAGTTAAAGAGTAAAAAAAACTGATAAAATAAAAATAAAATAAATAGGGAAAACTTTCATAGCAACACTGAGAGTGTGCGTAGCTTGTGAACAAAGGAAATATTGTGCTAGTCGGTTAAGACGTCAAAAGGAGCTTGACCCAATTTGAACCCACACACCGTTTTTTTTTTGATAGCCCGGGGGAAATCCCTAACGGACCTCAGGGGGCGGTGAGGGCTTCCCCCTGGCGTGTCGGACTTGCACCGACTAAAGCCCCCGGGGTGTTCCTTCTTCCCGTTTGACCGGGGCCAGAGGTACAGCGTCATCCTCTTCTCCGACCCTCGGCAACGTCTGGCCTTTTGTAAGGCCGCATCTATGCACTGCGAGGAGTGGCGTAAGGAGCCACCCCTCGCACACCTCAATATCTTGGAGCGGTGACACACCGTTTATCAATTAACCCATTTCATTCGTCTTTATACTTACTTTTGTAAATAATTCGAGCATTGACCACATATTACACTTTTAATTTTTAAAATTTTAAATTATGACAATATTTGTTTAATATACATGAACTATATTATTTTCTGATGTATTTCGGAAATGTAATCGTGTTACCAATATCCGCCTTATGGGTCGGGAGTCACGCTATATCCCCGGGTCATAAATAAAAGGTTGAGAAACATAATATTTGTCGTATTAACATAATATAATACTTCTGCGGCGACTTGATTACAGGACCCGCAGTCCCCACTAATTCGCAGAAGTAGTCACCTTGGGGTTTTTAGCTGGTAAAAGTCCGGCACACCCCGGCTGGTACCCCCTTCGCAGCCGGGACGGCCCTATGAGATTTTCCCCAAGTAAAAAAAAAAACTTGATAACTGAAATGGCCTGGTGGATAAGGGACCGAAACTAATGCGCGGTGACGCAAATGCTTGTAAGTTCGAATCCCGGCACGTACATCTGAGTTTTTCGAGATTAAATACAGATTTAAGCTCCAAATGCTCACCCGTGAAGATAAGCATCGCGAGGAAACCCGCACGGCATCCAATAGAAATGTCATTCGTACTGGTGCGTAGCTCTTTTATGAAAGGGAGAGGGTGGAATGAGGTTAACCAGCTCTTCAGAACACTGGCTGTAGTACAATGATAAAAAACGCACGTAACATTATGTTTTCAGGAAAGCATTTACAAATATCTACAATCTGATGACCCATGACGGAGAATGCTTCATGACTTTCTTAGGGTACACTCATGCGTTTAGCATATTCATCAGTCTTTCTAAAATGGACAAGTGGAAACATTATCTCAAAGACGTCCAGGATATAATATCTCCTTACCATTGCATTCAGGTATTGTCAATAGTCTTAAAATTATTGATTTACTAGCTGTGCCCGCGTCTTCGTTTGTATAGAAGAAGTAATTTTATTATGATAGTATCTTATAAAAAATGCAAAAATTAACCTGACTTTTTTATTTATGAACCAATAGAAATAAAGTAAATATTAAATGTTAAATGAATATTTCCACAACACATTAGTGAAAACTGCATCCAAATCAGTTAATCCGCTTCTGAGACTAGCGGGCACAAATACGTACAGATATGCATTTTTACGAATCTACATCGCGCAAGCGAAACTTTTCTATAAAACAGGATATATAGCAGCTCTAAATTTTCTTTTTATCTAGATAATAATATAAAGATAGTTGATGGATGATTTTTTTATATATATTGATTTTTTTTTAGTGATTGCCTGAATTTGGTCGTGAAATGTCATGTGTACTAGTGCTGTGAGAATGGTGATAAGCTGCGCTACTGGTCACATTGGGCACGACTTACAAGCGCAAAGTGGATACATCTACTAATGCATCTCTGCTGACCCCGAAAGGGATATAGCATGACGATATATTATTAATATAATATTTAATGATTATCTTTTTGAAATAACAGGATCCGGACAGAAAAGTGAGGGAGATATTACAGAAAATAGGATTTAAGAATGTGGATGTCAGGTGTAAACAAACAGTTATACAATACGGGCCAAAAGAATTGAGAGGTAAGTAAAAATCCTAATTTGGAACCCTACACGAGACCCTGGGTGATGTGAAGCAGATCGTTGTGCGAACTGAACTCGCAGTCGCCTCCAAGGCGCAAACCTCCCCCATTACATTCCATTGATTTCTAATCTATACTAATATTATAAAGCTGAAGAGTTTGTTTGTTTGTTTGTTTGTTTGAACGCGCTAATCTCAGGAACTACTGGTTCGAATTGAAAAATTCTTCTTGAGTTGAATAGACCATTTATCGAGGAAGGCTATAGGCTATATAACATCACGATGCAATTATTAGGAGCGAAGAAATAATGGAAAATGTGAAAAAAACGGGGAAAATTATTCATCCTTGAGGGCTTCCATTGCGTGCGCTGCAAAAACGGTTCAAGATACCAAAAATATATGTAAGAAAGAATTATTCCTCTTAAAATGATCTAAAAAAATGTCCGCGACAGTATATATCTATCTTTTAAGATTAAGTCACTAGAACCGTTTTTATGGTAAACAAATTAATGCATTATTTGTTAAGAGTTGTATCAACGTAATAATATTAATCTTTATCCATATAAATGTGTTGTTGATTAAGAGTATTTAATTGTAAACAAAATTGTCTTTGACATCACTTAATTTCAATGAACATCTTAGAAGATATTACAAAACCTTATATAGCAAAACAACGTTTGCCGGATCAGCTAGTTCTGAATAAGCATTACAGTTGCTGGGTCCAGCATCCAGCAATCCAGATGGATCCAGAGGTTTTGTAAACAGTGGATCGGGCATACCGTGTTAAATCCATAAATTCTAAATTAGTAACTGTATGTCTTTAATATTAGCTTATTTCAAAACGGCAAGTTGGCAATGTTGCCAATTAATCACAGTAGCAGGTAGCACGTGTCACAAGTGTAAGGAATAAGAAAGTGTTTCTCAAATATATAATGAAAAGATTTAGTAAAGGGAGCAACCATATTTATGAGACTGAAGAAGTAAAAGGCAGGCATTTGTCTATGGTATATAGCATTAGCGTTCATTCCGTAGGCGCATGAAAGCATTGCATGCTCTGACAATAAATAAGTCTGGAATAAATTGCTTAAAGTTAAACAAAAAAAAGGAACCATTAATATTATTATTAATATTGAATCTCATACAACACCGATATGAGCGCACACACGCACACAAATGCACTCACACAACACTCACAAATCACGAACACAACACTCACTATATGATGCGGGGAGCGACCCAAACATTTACCAAAAATTAATATGTGTACTACGTTATTGGCATTCTAGATTTTTTTATTTTTTGTTTCTTATTTTTGGTATATAATCTTATAATATGCTGTGTAGTTACCGTTGAATAAATAAATAAATAATACTAATATGCCATCTATCTTTCCGATGAAAATAATAAAATATTTACTATAATAATATAATATTCAAATTAATTACGCGAACACTGCCTACCTTGTTCAAATACCCTAAGCACGTCACTGCTAGAGGCCTTTCGTCGTGGTATATGTGGGCCGACATATTGTCGATTGTTAACGTATTTTTTTCTGTTAGTGAGCGATACAGTTCTAGAACTTTCTATCAGGTGAAATATAGTCACTTTATCGAGCAAAAATAAAAACAATCTATTTACCGTTATAACATTTTTTCATTGTTGTTCTTATAGTATCGGTTCTAACCCTTTCCATTTGTCCTATTCCTTACATGCTCGTTTCTAATTTTCTTTGACAAATCACTACTACTTTCTTCGTTGTCATCCACTCCGACGCAGCCTTGAGCTTCTTTCGGCGTTTCTTCTCAAGGTAGTCGCTTCCGAAACGCTAGTAGATCACTGTTAGGTTTCATATTTTGGCTGGCGGTCCAAGTCGAGGTTCGTACCCATAGGGGTGCTTTTGCGTTGCCACCCAACCTATAAATTTGTCGGCTAAGCAACTCAGTGTTCGCCCTCTCGCCTGGTTTAGTTGTGAAAGTCTATCCTGGCCATCACAGAATATCCTGGCGAAAAAAAAAACATCTTTGACTGGAGTATGTATTGTGAGGTACAGAACTGTATAAAAGAAAGATTCATAATGTTATTTTCAGATAAGACAGCAGCTATAAGTCCGTTTAAGTTCCCGACACAAGAAATGTACGACGACTTTTTACATGATTACGAGCAAGAGGCTCGGAATATGAAGTTATTTGATGAAGACGCCGGTGAATTTACGTTCATCTATAACTTAATTGTGGTCTATGGTACTAAGTAACCCAGGTTTATTATATTAATGAAGCTATGCACCGTGTATTGTAACTAAATAAGGGCATATTTAGATGCCATTCATTTTCCGTTTTCTGAGTACCAGCGCCGGCTTTAGCCGCCATTCATTTTCCGTTTTGTGAGTACCAACGCCGAATTTTGCCGGCATACATTTGCCGTTTCTTATATTGAAAAAAAAAATGAAAAAGTATTTATTTCGCCACAAATCAACAAAAAAACAGAAATTTAAATGTAGTAATACAAACAACACACAAAAACAAAAGAAAATACAAAACATAAAAACATGGCGAAAATGGGACCTTCATCAGCCTAAAGCCACAGAGGAAGTCTGCAGCGCTGGTTTTCGTGAAGGGCCCCGGTCATGTTACATCTTATAAGAATTATCGATAAACAACAAAATACATATAGCTTAAATCTATACTAATATTATAAAGCTGAAGAGTTTGTTTGTTTGTTTGAACGCGCTAATCTCAGGAACTACTGGTTCGAATTGAAAAATTCTTTTTGTGTTGAATAGACCATTTATCGAGGAAGGCTTTAGGCTATATAACATCACGATGCATCTATTAGGAGCGAAGAAATAATGGAAAATCTGAAAAAACGGGGAAAATTATTCATCCTTGAGGTCTTCCATTGCGTGCGCTGCGAAAACGGTTCAAGATAAGAAAAATATATGTATGAAAGAATTATTCCTCTTGAAATGATCTAAAAAAATGTTCGCGACAGTATATGCCTATCTTTTAGGATTAACTCACTAGACCCGTTTTTATGGTAATCAAATTTGGTCGAAATTAATGCATTATTTGTTAAGAGTGGTATCAACGTAATAATATTAATCTTTATCCAAATAAATGTGTTTTTGATTAAGAGTATTTAATTGTGAACAAAATTGTCTTTGGCATCACTTAATTTCAATGAACATCTTAGAAGATATTACAAAACCTTATATAGCAAAACAACGTTTGCCGGATCAGCTAGTAATAAATACAAGTGATACTAAAATAAACTATTACATACAATAAATAAATCGACCACAAAATGTATTAGTGATAGATACTATAGTAAAAATATATGTATACCTAAAAAAAAGAGCAAAATATAATTAGAAATAAATGAAATAGACTACGTATATTGTAGTTTTATTGAATTAATTCCTCTCATAGTGCAAAGAATTTTGTTATATACGCCTTTAGAAAACAAATCTTTTAAAGTGAATTTCGTACTTGGAAACTAAAATAGAAAAGTGTAAAAAAATATATATAATAACACGGGAATCTAAATATGAATGTAAAGATTGTAAAATGTAAATATGTAACACTTAAATGAGAAAATTCGAACAACCTGCCATCATGCAATGTGCACAGTTCGCGGCGTGCTGCCGAAGTAGCATCACTTCGGCGGAACGGACTGCGGTAACGAAAGGGTTAAAAGTAGAGATGCCACGAATATTCGGCAACTGTTCGGTACAAATTCGAATAATACGTACTATTAGGCCAAATACCGAATACCAAATTATGTAAAAAAGACACGTTATATTACTCAAAATTGTGGATTTATTTCCAAATTACAACACTTTAGTAATTAAAATTGATCAGCGGTAAGTTGTGATGGATATAAACAAGCTTTTCAGCATTTTTTGGTAGCAAACGATTACGCTTTTCATCGTAAATGTTACCAGCCTCAGAAAATAACCTCACACTAAACACGCTACTTCCAGGAATATTCGGCGGCAGAATATTCGGCGCTTCGGCCGATAGCGTTGCCGAATATTCGGTATTCGGCCAATTCACTATTCGTGGCATCACTAGTTAAAAGTCAAGGCCTCTCAATCACAGGCATGACAAACGAGCCAAGTCATAAATCAATGTGTATTTGCAATAGAAGTCATGCGAAATAATGTTTACCCTTTAAACTCTTACTCAAGAGAATGATTTGCAATTCTTTACAAACGGCAAAGGTCATATTGGGCAAACAGAATTGAGACGTATATTGGCGTATTGATGGAGGGGAAGGGGATGTAACGAATGTGGATTTGACACACTGACAGCGCCGGACCTTTATTTATTTCTTCTGACTCGACATAGTGTGCACATCGCCCCTGATGGTAAGCACAGTGCAACAATAAGAAAAAGTATCAATAGTTGTAGCGATCACACTGACCTAGACAAATATCTCTTCACGCTTCGCTTAAAGGAGCCCAATATCATAGAACTCGGCTACAGTAAGAGTTAGAGAACTTCTCAGTCCTGGCCGGGATGTGAGTTACCTGCTGTAACCCCGCAAGCCCGCGCGTGTGGTTCTATTCAGGAAGGGAGGGGGTGGAGCAAGGTTAAAGAGCTTTTTAAAACACTCGCAATAGTACAAACTGTAGAAAACGCTCAGTGAGGCAATATTTCTCCGCAACTGGAGCGGTTCCAGATGCTTAGTCACGTCTGGATCATTCGCAATGCGGACAGCCCTCCGCTGCAACCTGTCCAGGGCGTCGAGTTAGTACTGAGCAGAACCGTCCCAGAAATGCGAACACTATTCCATGCAAGGCCTGACCTGGACCTTATAGAAACAGTTGATCTGGAGTGAAAAATTGATGCACTCTGCTCAGGATATCAAGTCTACCTGATGTTGTAGAGATGACAGATCCTAAATGATCCTTAAGGTTGAGATCACAGCGGATATTCATACCTTTGCATTTACTTTTTTTTTTACACTGGCTCGACATAGTGACTACAGAGTACCTGATGGTAAGTACAGTGTAGTGCAAAAACAAAAGCGACTATCAAAGGATGAAAATCCATTGATAGTCTACATCGTCATGTCGGCCCACATATACCACGACTGAAGGTCTCTAGGTATATGAGCTACTGGATATACACAAGCTGATCCCGAATCGCGACAAGCCGAAACTGGTCACTATGACGGGCTTTACACCCATGTACTGTGGTCGCGATCCAGACGGGCACCGACGCCCTACCACCTCGCGGCTGCTCGTTTAGCACCACCCAGGAGTCACGTGTAGGGAAACTAGGGTAAAGCCTACGGACGCGAGCAACTTCGACTCCCAAAACACTTTATACTGTGAGCTACATTAAACGTGCTTCAATCTTGCTGTCTTCTTCATTTCTTTCTACCATTCCTCATCTTCGCATGGTGTCCTGCGCTATAGACTTAGATAGGTCACTAGCACCACTATATTTACCTCGCTAAATTTTCATGCACTTTCGCTTTTCCGCGTACTTTTGACATACGCCTACATTCTCTCTCTCTCTCTATAAATAATAATTTAATTTATTTACGAAGCATATGATTTACTCTCCTAATAGCTGTTTTTTTTACAAACACACATCTTTTGACTCAATCTGGATTTAGATATCTTTAGTCGCTAGTTTGAAATTTAAAAAAAAAGCGGTTCCAAATGGTTATATTTTATTACAGTACTGTGTTTATTATATCAAAAAAATTAATATTAAATTAAATAATTGTTAGATGAATAATAGGATAAATGTGGTATTCGATACATTAAAAAGGTGGAGAAGGTGAAAGAGGAGGTGGAAAAAGAGCGGGAGAGGCAATTAACATGTTTATCCTCCCCGTCCATTCGTCGTCACCGCAGAACAGGTCGCCAAAAGCTTTCGCCAGAACACCTCCCTCCCTGATGGATATGAGGTCTGGGCGGCGCTCTTGTATGTGTTCCCGCGTATCGCTCCAAGATAACGAGTTGAGCGGGGGGTGTCCTTGTTCATCATCCTCCTTACAACGTATTAGAGAGTGGCTTGAAGAAGGACAGACGTCGCTGGGAGCTGAGGATACTGGCTCTGCTTTATCCCCGGCAGACATAAGGAGGAACACCTCAAAACCGCTGCTCTAAGGGCACCCTGACGGTCTATGATGATTTCCCTCGGATTAACAAAAAAAGGAACTCAGTAGAACATGAGCAATGGTACTTGAGGCAGTCCACTGCCCATGCATGAGAGTGATAGGGTGTTGGGGTTTTTGAAGCTGGTCAACTCCACCCACCCTCCATTAGTTGAGGAGACCTGAGAAGACCGTTCGCGTGCCGGTATCGTGACAGATTGCGTAGTTCACTCCCACGGCTGGGTTTTCGCGATAGGAATACCCAGGAGTATTTAGTTAGCAGGAGTATACACAGCCCCGTCGCATCCTCATGGCGACCGGACGTTCTATGATGAAAAAAGGTACTGAGTGGAAAAATATTGTTATAATTAAGTCAGGTACAATTGAATAAATGGTACCTTATTTAAGCATTATTAATAATTACAGTGGCTTATGTACTTCATCCGTTATCCGTTACTCTCTTTTGACGGATTAAAATCAGACATAGTGCGTAAAGCAACATTGTAATCCGGTCCGAGTTTTCTAGTTCCGTAATTTCACGGATTCAGATTGAACACAGTGCGTAGCCACTCCAAATGAATTTTATAATTATTATAGATACTAAAGTAATACTTTATTACATAACAGTTATAATAAATAATTATTTTTTAATGTATTGCGTTAAATAGAACTATAATATAGTGATAGATTAAATATAATATTAAAAGACAGGTTGTTATTTGCACAGCTTTGTCCAAGTAGTATAATCTGAAAAAAAAAGCATTATATATAATTATCATAATCATAAAAAATGAATGACATGAAATATAACTTATAGCATGTAGACGCCGCCCGATACGTAATTGTATTAAACGCCCTAAGGGTCGTTAGGGTGATACGAGACGTGCGGGGTAAGGGGTGGGCGCGCGTAAGGGATGTTCTAGCAAAATCAGTCGACTACCGAGACCCAAGGCTAGAGTACGTGCGTGTGCGTCGCAGTCCGGTGTGCCTTAAAGTGCAAATAAACAGTAGAACGCCAAAATTCGTATCTTTCTACCACCACACCCACGATCACCGGTCATAAACTTTATTCAAATAGGCCTACTGCTAAGCACTTTTGAAGCGTCAAAAAAAGGAAAGTGAATCTACCACTGATTTGAAAAGCAGAATCTACCGAGAAGAGCCGGCAAGAAACCCTGGTAGTTGCTCTTTTAACACAATGCGGTGCAATAACAGGTATAATATACAAAGAAATGAATGCCCCCCGAGAACGATTGCATATATTAAGAGCACGCACTTTTATCATACACCGGGTATTGTAATTAAGTAAGGACCTTAGTTACTTCAGCTTAATTAATATATTGTATGATAGAGCGAACATCTTCTCTGGCTATTTGGCGGCCAAGGCACCGTCGCCGGAGGGGCTCGTTCGCCCATAGCGAGCGCGACATCCCCCGGGGACAATAGCCGGGCAGTAGACTTGAGGGAGTCTGCTGCTCGGACGAGAGGGTGGCGGTGCGCAGTGTCTAGCGCGCCAGGCAGGTCTGGTATACCTACCTGCCCTCTCCCATTGGTCCCCTCTACTCTCTTTGTTTTATATATCTAGATACGCACCCCAAAAAGTAGGGTCCTGTAAATAGTAGACATATAGAATTAACAGGAAATGCTTACTGGTTATGAAGACGTCTCGCTTGCGGCAGGTTGGCTGGATCTTCCTTGCAGCAATATTCACGAGCGCCTTTGATGTAATTCTTAATGTATGTACTCCAGTCGATTACCTAAAAATACATCAAAATGCTGCAAAAATTGGATATCTTCTCTTGGATAATATATCTTTGAATTATCTTTGTTTGATTGTTTCAGAAAATATAAATATCGATAATATCTCAGGGTCAATGACGAGCATAGGGTATTTGGCCTGTCCAAGAGTTGAGGACAGTACTCCATGAGCGGATGTACACCGTCGTAGTCAATGATCGCCGTTGTCTTAAACGGTCCCATTAATCTTACCAATATCATCACGATCCTATCAACTGTAAGACGTCCACTGCTAGCCAAAGGCCTCTATTAATATTTGCCAAAACGAGCGGCCAATAGTGGCTTGTAATATGGTAACGAGGCTAACGGCTGCGCGGGCGGTGAAGCGCTCGCGTCGCAGGCGCTCGCGCAATCCCTCCGCGCACGCGAGATTACCGCGGCTCCCAAACATAGACCCCGATGCGTGTTTCCATTGCATGACACGATATTAGAAATAAATACTATGTTTGTTAGTATGAAATGTGTTGATAAATATACGTGGATAGATAAGTGAAAATATAATAATAGTTTTAATTATAGGTTAGTATAGTATATTGAATTAGAAAATAGCTAATTTTAAGGATAGAAATAAATAAATAGACAGTGAATAGGCCACAAGACCCATAATAAAAGACCAGTAAGGCAGTATACCTGAATATCAGTGTAGAATACTTCGTTGTCTTCTTTAGATATACTGTTCTGGAGTGCTAGAAAGTTCTTGTTTGTGAAATGCCACTCTTTCGTCGTATAATACTGCAGCACTTCTAAACCATAGTTGATTCGTTTTTGCATCTTCACCATGCTGCGGAAGATAGTGTTTTTATTTACTTAATCTTGCTTTTTAACTCGGTTTAAATTGTCTTTTCATCTAACTTCAAAAAAGGACGAGATTTCTATATTTCACTGTATGATTTTTAAGTATTTACTCAAACCTCTGGGATTTATCTACAGATTTAGATATTCTATTTTTATTACATAGAATATATCATAAGGTTGGTTTTTATTTTGGTTACCCTGTGGAAAATCCTACATAGGGCCACCAGAGTCGCTGTTAGAGCAGCAACTAAAACAGTCCCGTATTGAGTACTGATTAAAAACCCTCGGAATGTCCCTTAAATCAAACTAACCGGGTCAAGGAATCCTAGTGTTTCCAGTAGCCCGGAGAGCACATAGCCTATTTGGCAGTGACGTGCATTGGGTATTTGGAAAGGGTAGGCAGATTCACATAATTAATGTGAATATTATACAATGATAATAAATATTATATTACCTTCATAGGGAAGATAGATGTCGTGAAAACAGATTTCAATATAAAGGGTTATTTTTTTTGTTTAAATTAAAGCAATTTATTCGTGGATAATTTATCGTATGGGCATGCAATGCTTTCATGCTTCTATGAAATGAACGCTACTGCTATTTAGGCTCCGTCTCTGGGAGAGGTGGGCGTAAAGAGCCCACTTTTCTGGACTTTTCTGTCAGGTAAATGAGACTGAAGGGAAAAGAAATGTGATAGGCAGAGTACGTTTAGCCAAAAGTTATCACGATATTCATTGACTGTTAGGCGATACGAAGTTTGCCGGGTCATCTAAATTTCTATAAAACAATGAATTCAATCATAATACTCACAAGGTCTTCTTTCCCATCAAAAAGAGTAGCAAATCCACGAAGTATGCCGGGAGTAAGTGTGTGAAGAAAAGCGCTATCTGATGCTGGAATCGGGAACGTTTCGGAGAGCCTCCTGGATACCAAAGGCACACGGAGAAAGGATATTCTTGGACGTGCAGGCGACCTAGGGAGGAGAATCTACATTATTTTCTCAAAGCTTATATAACTTGTCCAGACTAACATCATTGTAAAGCTTAATTTGCTGAAGCTGGACACATCAACTTTAAGCATCGGGTCTGGTGAAGTGGTTAAGATATTTCTGCTTAATACATAATTTTCATTAAATAGGTTTCCTTTATCACTATTTAAGTTACTTGCGATTAGAGATGCCACGAATATTCGGCAACTATTCGATATTCGGCCTATTCGGCCACTTTTTTGCTATTCGGTATTCGGCCGAATAATAAGTACTATTCGGCCGAATACCGAATATCAAATCATGTAAAAAAGACACGTTATATTAAAGTTATTATTTAGCTATTATTAAAGTTATGTATTTATTTCCAAATGACAACACTTTAGTAATTAAAATTGATCAGTGGCAAGTTGTGATGGATAAACACAAGCTTTTCAGCATTTTTTGGTAGCAAACGATTACGCTTTTCATCGTAAATGTTACCAGCCTCAGAAAATAACCTCTCACAAACACACTCCCTCTCTCTCTCACACACACACAAACACGCACACACACAAACACACATACTAATAAACTTATAGCGTTAATATCCATATAAAAACACAAAACACCCTTGAATAACCCGAACGGAAGTGCGAGTCTCACCAGAGACAAGATTTACTTAATCGGTGAGACTTATCACCCTGTGTATATGCATAAGTTTTGTGTTGAAATAAAGATTATTATTGTTACTATTACTAAACACGCTACTTCCAGGAATATTCGGCGGCTGAATATTCGGCGCTTCGGCCGACAGCGTTGCCGAATATTCGGTATTCGGTCAATTCTATATTCGTGGCATCTCTACTTGCGATTGCTATGGAATACTCTGTTTTCCTAATATTGTAATTTAGTGGCGTTTATTCCATATATGCATATAAACAATGCATACCTTACAATAAGAAAAATAAAACATTCATATCATTGTGATGTATTCCATTTTTACGCCATCTGTCGTTTCAATAATACAAATACAAAAGGTTTGCCAATACATATCAAGCGAAAGCATCTCTATACAAGTAGGATTTTTTGGCCACGCCAGAACTGAGATTTCTTCGGCATTTAAAGCAGTGCTTATTGTAAACAAACGTGTAATCCGTAATTTCAACAGATTTTTCGTATTTAGACCGTATTGTTTCGTTTATGGAAATTCGCATTGAAGCTGTAATATTGAGTTAAATAAAAAAATAAGTATGTAGTTTTTGTTGACATCTGTACCTTTTTGAATAGCCAATGAATCAAGGAATAGAATTATGTAATTTGTACAAAACATTCCATACATATTTTCTTGGAAATTCTTCGTTTATTTACCTAAAACATTATTTTTTTGCAAAATGGTACTTGGTTTTTTAGCTTTTACTTAAGTAATTACGATTCCTTCTTACAAATTTTAATTCAAAATGAGATTATTATTATTTAGCTATACGAATACAGCATAAATAATAACATTATTTCGTATTCGTCACTACAAGGGCACATTCTAACATAAGAACTGGAGTTTTTTAAAAAAATACTTCAATGTTGAATATCTCAGAAATTAACAAGTTACGGACATGGTGTCATATGACTTAAATGACTCCAAATAAGCTGTACTACAACGTCTATCAAGGAATGTATCGCATTACCGTTCACCCTGTATGTAGCTCTAACTTAGATAAAGTTTGGTAGAAAGTGTATGAAAGTGAGACTGTTCCGTGTCCGTGGTAAAATACACAGAACTACATCCCTAGACCCATTCCTTGCTGAGCTAAAGACCTGCAGGTTAATGGATTTGGATTAGTTTTCTTCATATTATATATTGTTTAACCTGTGATTAAAAACTTCTTAGAAACCGCAAACCAAGTTACGATCCCTGCGTCTATGCAGAGCTATTTACAAGCCTCTCCAGAGTTGTTTTTATGTCCCATGTACCTTCACGAGACAGATTTTTTGATAAATCACCCCTAAGAGGATGAAATATGTATTGACAGTTTGTAAATCCGTTAATTTTAAAGTATATGATATGAATATGAGTGTTTAGATTTAGGGTAGAAATAAAAAAATATGTGTTTCAATTTTGTTTAAATACAAGCCACCAAAGGATTAAAATTAAGAATGAAAGTTTTTTGAAAAATCGTTTACAAATAGCGCCTGGGCGAAGCGGTCTAGGTGTGGTAGTGTAGATATAATACGTGTAGATACCTTACCCATATCCAAAGCTTTTCCCCAAGTAATCGGGTTGATTCCGGATTGAGTTATGTTGCAAATACGTAGTTCCTGTGATCTGAAATAACAATGAATATATTAGGAATTCACTTTAAAGGCCGAATAAATACTCCATTCTAAAAACACATAGAAATAAATGTATCTATGGACGTTCTGAATTTTGTCGTCATGCACACTCTGCTAGATGGCGCTAGTTTCTTCGTGGGCCTAAATCGTAAATCAATATGTCGCCCAAGGGCTCAAACTAAAACCCAACGCTTCAGTTTGCTGTTGCTTTGCATTGAGCCAACCACCACCACTGATATCGTTACCTTGAACTTGGCTTTTCAAATCTTTAGGCTATAAAATTTCTTTATTTCATTTCGTTTTTGTCAAAAATTAAGACATTTACTGAGCATAGTATAAATAAAGTTAGTATAAACATCTATAAATCTCAACCTGAGAGTTCAACCTGTGCGCTTGTTGGCGCCACTTTCCTTGTAAATATCTTAAACAATAGCAAGCACACTATAGTCACACACAGTACCATCATAGTACATATAGTCAGTAGCATTCATTCCATAGATGCATGAAAGCATTGCATGTCCTAGTGATAAATAAGTCTGGAATACATAGTTAAACAAAAACTTTTTTTTTTACACTGGCTCGACATAGTGATTACAGAGTACCTGATGGTAAGTACAGTGTAGTCCAAATACGAAAGCGACTATCAAAGGTTGAAAATCCATTGATAGTCTACATCGTCATGTCGACCCACATATACCACGATTGAAGGTCTCTAGGTATATGAGCTACTGGATATACATAGGCTGATCCCGAAACGCGACAAGCTAAAACTGGTCACTATGGCAGGCTTTACACCCATGTACTGTGGTCGCGATCCAGACGGGCACCGACGCCCTACCACCTCGCTGCTGCTCGTTTAGCACCACCCAGGAGTCACGTGTAGGGAAACTAGGGTAAAGCCTACGGACGCGATCAGCTTCGACTCCCAAAACATCACATGGACATGGAACCATTTATATTCTTATCTATTCTATATTCACGTAACGCAGTTTCACTCCGACGCAGCCTTGAGTTTCTTTCGGCGTTTCTTCTCAAGGTAGTCGCTTCCGAAACGCTGGTAGATCACCGTTAGGTTCGTTTTTTAACTGGCCGGCCGCCCAAGTCGAGGTCCGTAGCCACAGGGGTGCCCTTGCGTCGCCACCCAACCCATAAATTTCGCTGGCTGAGCGCCCTCTGCGTTCGCCCACCAAGCCCGGTTTTGTTGTGAAGGTCTTTCCCAGACCACCAAAGTAGGACACGCCGAGAAAAAAAAATCTATATTCACGTAATTTATTTCTCCTATGAAAGCAAAATAATATTTACTATCATAATATAATATTCAAATTAATTACGCGAATTTTTCCCTATCCTGTCCAAATATCCTATGCACGTCACTGCATATAGTGTATCATCATAGTAACTCGCTTCAGCCTGTCGCGTTTCGTGACCAGCTTGTGTATATCCAGTACCATACTCATATACCTAGAGACCTTCAGTCGCGGTATATGTGGGCCGACTTAGCGATGGCGACTGTTATAGAATTTTCGTGACGATCGTTGCTGTGCTTGCATTACACTTTACTTTCCAGCAAATGTCATGTACTCAGTTTGACGTGCTAGTATACAAAATGAGTTTATAAAAAAATACCAACCTCTCAATTCCCGTTAGGTATGCGAGAAGAATGCAAGCGTTGACCGCCATATCCACCGGTACCACGTCTGCTTGGAGAGAGTCGTTGCAGTGCATTGTGCGAATCACACCTGTAACGAACAGCGCCATCTAGTATCCAGTGCGTTAAAGTATCAAAGTTATTCTCCAATCAACAATATTTATGACACATTTTAATAAGCCCAAAATCCTCTCCATAGATCCAGAAAAGTGACCAAGGTTGGTCTTAAAACGTTTGGTTGCAAATATCAGAGCAGGATAGGGTGGCAG
This sequence comes from Automeris io, assembly GCA_036320925.1. Lineage (NCBI taxonomy): Eukaryota > Metazoa > Arthropoda > Insecta > Lepidoptera > Saturniidae > Automeris > Automeris io. Next base: position 4,597,459 of record JAUDJH010000031.1, on the reverse strand, counting down.
CCTGCGAGGTACCGCAATGCTAAATTATTCTAGAAATTCTAAATAGTCCACACGGAAGAGTTTATAGAGAAACATTAAATCGATGAACTGTGTACGAACTTGCAGTGTATGCACCCCGAAGTATTTAAGCCTATCACCCAAAGGAATATATATATATATGTCCATATTTCAGTGCCAGCCAATACTAAAAAATATGTTAATAAACTAACCTTTACCAGCTCCAACTAACAATCCTGTAGGTCCATTCAAATTGTCCACCCAACCAGGAATTGGTTCTTTGTATGCCGCAGTTACTAAAACAAGTTTATTGGTAGATTACTAAGCGTTGTAAGAAAAATTATCTAAGCCATAAGTCCACAAACATTTTTCGTAAACCCCTCACAGCAAATATTGTATTTTGCAAATTCATCACCTTCAAATGTGTTTTTGACTGATTTTTGACTGCACTCAAATGTAGAGTGGAAAATATTAATTTTTCCCATTTCTTTCTCTCCAAAATGTACCACTTGCTGTGCGTAACAGCCTAAGTATATTAGATATGGATATTCGCTGTGATCTCAACCTCAGGGATCACATAGGGACCGTCATCTTCACGACTTCACGTAGAATTGGTATCCTGAACAGAATGCGTCGGTTTTTCTCGCCGGATCAACTGTATCTATTGCACAAGACCCAGGTCAGGCCTTGTATGAAATAGTGTTCGCATCTCTGGGACGCTGCTGCCCAGTACTTACTCGACGCCCTGGATAGGTTGTAGCGGGGGGCTGTCCGCATTGTGAATTATTTCTGAGCATCTTGAACCGCTCCAGTTGCGTAGAGATGTTGCCTCACTGAGAATTTTCTACCGTCTGTGTCATGGCGAGTTTTTTTTTTTAAGCGGACTAACTACTGGTTGGGTTTGCTAATGAAGTCATTAGCAGACAACTTATAGTGGTAGCACACAGGCTGAGGTCAGGTCACATTCCATCAGGCAAATTTAAACATCTGACGAAGCTTGTGGAGACACCGAACTGCTGCACGTGTAAGAAAGTAGATGCCGTACAACATTTGCTGATGGAGCGTGTCCGATCTCAGTCTGCAAGAGATTCTCTGATGGGAGCCTTTAGCCTGAACAAATTTGATGCAGGCATGTTCTGCGGAATTTCAGGAAGACCTTACTCAGCCGAAGCAAAGGAGCTGTTCAGGCTCATGGCTCCCCACCAGAAATAAATGCTAGTAGTGCATGTTTAGGATACGATGGGGCTGGCATGTGCCGAGGCACAAAGTCCCTTAAATAAATAGAAAAAAAAAACAACTGGGTGCCGGGAAAGGCATTTACAGTTCAACCAGACTTAGGGGGCGCGCACAGAAGGTGCTCAGCCAGCGAACTTATGGGCTGGGTGGCAATGCAAGGGCACCCCTGTGGGTACGAACCTCGACATGGACCGCCAGCCAAATAAAATACTAACCCTACGGGTGATCTACCAGCGTTTCGGAAGCGACTACCTTGAGAAGAAACGCCGAAAAAAACTCAAGGCTGCGTCGGAGTGAGACATGGCGAGTGTTGTAAAGAACTATTTACCACCTTCCACCATCACCCTTCCATAGCAAAGGCACTTGACAACCCTCAAATATTAGTTGAAATTAGTAAGTCTACTCACCAATAGACGGCCTTGCGATGACGATTGGGAATTTCCCAGCGTATTGTGACACCAAATCCTCTGTCAGAGATTTTGTATACGCGTATGTATTTGGCTGTGGTTGTATTAATCTGTAATCAACAAAAACAGAAAGAAAAGAAGTAGAATTAAGAAAGATCAACTTATATTATTCAAAATTATCAAAGGTCTTATAGATTCGCCCTATTAGCTAAGGAAAATAAGTTTCAGGTGTCTGCATTCCAATGCAAGAGGCTTGTCGGTATATACCCGACTAGTAATACTGTAAATGCGAAAGTTTGTGAATATGTTTGTTACTCTGTCACGAGAAAACTACTGGACGGATTTGCATGAAACTGCCACAGTAATATAGATTATACAGCGGAATAACATATAGGCTAAAATTTGTAATGATTTTATGTAATTTTGGTCGTAATATAACGATACATGTCAATTAAGTTGGAAAAAAATCTGGCCTCTGAGAGCTATCTTGGCGTACACTGCCTTAACCATTGGAGTTACACAAAGATGATGTACCGTGGGATTGTTTGTCTTGAATAGTTCTCAATAAAAGTCCGCGACAGCATATATCTACCTTTTATGTGGAAGCCACTATGATCAAATTATATATTATAATACAGAAGACATACACTAGAAATTATTTACATGGCAGAACTACGATTGCCGGGTCAGCTAGTATAAATATATATATTACTATATCACCAAAAAATATTGCTTAAACCAAATAGCCTTTCACCCCTCGATATGAAGGAGGGTAAAAATGTTTGATAAATCGTAAAGTTTTACAAATTTCAATTGTCAAATAAAAATTACAATGAACAAGCATTGATTTTACAAGTAACAGAAAACAATGGCCATTATTAATGCTGGCAGTATTGCAGAATCAAACATACAATTGAATTCGGAGGACATAGACTCATCAGCAAAACAAAATATTACATTGTGTGTATATGCAAGGAATGAACCTGCGACCCTTTAAGCGGTCAAACTGATGCAACCTTTTGCAACACACTAATCATCGATTAACCTTCAAGGCTTCAACTGAGTTAATTACATACAGAGTAGGGCAAAATGTAATCTGATTAATGATGAACGATTACAAAATGTGGTCGTAATTTTAATTTTCTTGCTCTGTAATCATGATTAAATCCATTTAAAACATTAAGAAATGATAAATGTGTATACAATCTGGGATTTTGTAGTGTTTAAAACATAAATTAGCAAAATGCAGTCATATTAATGGTAAAAAACGTAAAATGTAATCGTTAATCCTTTTTATTAATCTGATTATATTTTGCCCATCTATGTTTACGTATAACAGTGGACAATTTTTTTTTTAAACTGGCTCGACATAGTGACTACAGAGTGTCTGATGGTAAGTACAGTGTAATCCAAAAACGAAAGCGACTATCAAAGGATGAAAATCCATTGATAGTCTGCATCGTCATGTCGGCCCACATATACCACGACAGAAGGTCTCTAGGTATATGAGCTACTGGACATACACAAGCTGATCCCGAAACGCGACAAGCCGAAACTAGTCACTATGACGGGCTTTACACCCACGTACTGTGGTCGCGATGCAGACGGGCGCCGACGCCCTACCACCTCGCTGCTGCTCGTTTAGCACCACCCAGGAGTCACGTGTAGGGAAACTAGGGTAAAGCCTACGGACGCGAGCAGCTTCGACTCCCAAAAATATAACGAATCATCATTTTTTGTCATAACGAATTTATTTTTTGTCACTTTTGCTAAGTAAAGACAAAATAGAGTCTATAAATCTCACCCTAGGTCACGTCCATTACATATAACATGCGCTAAATAAGTAATAAGTGGGATTCAAGCTAAAACTGGCTTTGATTAAAGTGTATTCCACCCAGACGAAGCTTTGAGCTTTCTTCTTAAGGTAGTCGCTTCCGAAACGCTAGTAGATAACCATTGCGTTGGTTTCCTGATTGGTCGCCCAAGTCGAGGTTCATACCTTCAGGAGAGCTCTTGCTTTGCTATCTAACCTATAAATTGGTAGCTGAGCAACTTTAGTCCTTGCCTTTTTCGCCTGGATAAGGTGTAAAGGCTTTTCCCGGCCAAGAGTAAATTGTCTCGTAGAAAGAAGGAGGTCGAAATGAAGGAAGGCCTATTTTTGCCACAATGTTTTATTTTTGTATTTTTATTTGTATATTTTCCTTTCTTTAAATATTTTTTACTCCTAATAACTATCATTAATTCCTTTGAACCCTTATAAACTCTCTACAGCTCTCATCATAGTAGTTTTAAGTAATTAACATAAGGAGTAGACTCACTTCGGTTGAAGATGTTCCAAAAGCTCGTCATCCATCCAGCTAGTGCATTGGATCACTTGTTCTGGCTTGTGCTTGGCCGGGTACAGCTTCTCCTCAAAAATTTCGACCTCGCAGCGGCAATACGACGTAGAAACGTGAACAAAGACCTGGAAAACGATAAGTTTCATTTACTACAAGATTTTTTTTCTATAAACTCCTGCCTAATACGTTCCGGGATCAGCTTACACATCCAGAAATCATATACCTACAGACATTCAGCCATGATATATTTATGACACCTTAATGATCGAAACCTTTGTGAACTGTATTGTATTTAAAATGTTTTCAACCAATGCAACCTGCTAGTTACGACGTACGGAGCCAAGATGCCGACACTGATGGGGAAACGAGCTATGTACGGCATCCCTCTAAAAGACAAAAGGTCAATATTCAAAATGAGTTGTTTCGATATAGAATCTATACTAATATTATAAAGCTGAAGAGTTTGTTTGTTTGTTTGTTTGAACGCGCTAATCTCAAGAACTACTGGTTCGGATTGAAAAAATATTTTTTTGTTGAATAGACCATTTATCGTGGAAGGCTATAGGCTATATATCATCACGATGCAACTATTAGGAGCGAAGAAATAATGAAAAATGTAAAAAAAACGGGGAAAATTATTCATCCTTGAGAGCTTCCATTGCGTGCGCTGCGAAAACGGTTCAAGATACCAAAAATATATGTATGAATGAGTTATATGGCAGAACAACGTTTGCCGGATCAGCTAGTCAAAGATATTTACATCAGGATTTGAAAGCTGAAGGGACGGTATGCTCGACTTAGCAATGGATCAATTATTGAAGTAGGTGGGTTCCTGAGTGAAGACTGCGAATCAGCTACTGTTGCATGAGGCGCTCCCAGGGAAAGTGGAGCGACAAATTACAAAGGGTGGCTAGTAAAGACTGGACGAGAAAATACCAAGAAGAATTGTGCTCTATTAGAAGAGGCCTAGCAGTGGTTTAAGGTGGATTAAGTGAATGGAAACAAACCATACAATGTAGTTGCGATGGCACTCATAGGCATCAACGTAAGTGGTCGTAGATTTGTATCCTGACTCGTAAATCTGGATTTTCCTGATTAAGTATGGGTTTAGGCTCCACCTTGCCCACGAGCGCATGCTCAGCGATGAAGGGAACATCGTTAGGAAATCTACTAGTAGTCGTTAGAAAATGTAGTAGTGCAGTTGCGATCAGCTGTGCCACTGGTCAAGTTGACTTTGATATATAAACGCAAAGTGGAAGCAGCAATTAATGTATCTCTTTTCATCCCAAAAGTTATATAGCGTGACGATATTTTATTATTATCCTACTATTAATATTATAAATGCGAAAGTTTGTAAATATGTTTGTTACTCTTTCACGATAAAACTACTGGACGGATTTGCATGAAACTGCCACAGTAATATAGATTATACATCGGGATAACATACAGGCTACAATTTGTAATGATTTTATGTAATTTTGGTCGTAATATAACGATACATGTATATTAAGTCGGAGAAAAATCTGTCCTCTGAGAGTTATCTTGGCGTACACTGCCTAAACCATTGGAGTTACACAAAGATGATGTACCGTAGAATTGTTTGTCTTGAATAGTTCTAAATAAAAGTCCGCGACAGCATATATCTACCTTTTATGTGGAAGCCACTATGACCAAAATAATACAGAAGATATTCACTAGAAATAATTTATATGGCAGAACAACGTTTGCCGGGTGAGCTAGTTAAATATAGCGTTTACGCACAAGTCATATAAAATAGGTACCCCACATTAACCACAATGGTTAATTTTTTTTTAAAAAGGCACAGTTGTTAATATGGATGTCATTCTCATATAACCTCTAAGTTCTTGACGCCTTGTGCCAGTTCCATGACCTTCTTCGTACCAACGGTGTTCATGTTTACAGCGTCACGTAGAAACATGTCGAATCTGGAATCGATATAATTTTTATTTACAATTACATAATGTCTTGTCTTGGGAGTCGAAGCTGTTCGCGTCCGTAGGCTTTACCCTAGTTTCCCTACACGTGACTCCTGGGTGGTGCTAAACGAGCAGCAGCGAGGTGGTAGGGCGTCGGTGCCCGTTTGGATCGCGACCACAGTCTATGGGTGTAAAGCCCGTCATAGTGACTAGTTTCGGCTTGTCGCGTTTCGGGATCAGCTTGTGTATATCCAGTAGCTCATATACCTAGAGACCTTCAGTCGTGGTATATGTGGGCCGACATGACGATGTAAACTATCAATGGATTTTCATCCTTTGATAGTCGCTTTCGTTTTTGGACTACACTGTACTTAACATCAGGTACTCTGTAGTCACTATGTCGAGCCAGTGTAAAAAAAAGATAAAGCTTTTTATCACATTAAGTATTCGCACGGCTTTTTTTCTTATATCATCATTGGACAGAAAGGAGATTGATACATATTGTTAAGACAAAACTAGGGTGGAAATTGAACCTTAGATTGCTAGGTATCTATCACATTGGCGGTGGAAGTTGAGGGCGTCCGCCGTCCAGCGGAGAGTGGGGTGGGGCGGCGTATGTGCGTCCACACGCCGTCCCAATGAGAGAGAATAAGGGGGTAATTTACGACCCACTCCCAGAGAAGAGGCTTGCCTAAGGCCAATCGCTCGCCGAGCCTTCGGAAGTATCTGGATCCCCTGGCCTGGTGAAGGCGAAGAGCAGGCAGTGCTGGCACCCCGGTGGTTTTAGCCGCTGCAAGTCCGTAACACCGGGGGAGTGGCCCTCACCACTCCCCTGACGGTTTAAAGGGATTTCCACCAGGTTAACAAAAAAAAGGTATGTATCACATAGCTATTTATGATTTTAAAACGCATATATCGTCTCAATCGTCATTATAATTTGACATTAATGAAATATTATAATTTGTCAAGTACAGACTATGCGGGGTAAGAAAAATACAGATTGAAGTAAAAGTGAATATATAACAGGAACTTGAGTATAGCCATAGTATTCGCCGAACTAAGTCCGTGTTAACAAAATCGGTGACTTACCAAATCCTTTGACATTCATTGAGTAATATAAATTGTAATGTTTTAGTAAAGTCTAAGCAAACTTTAAATTTGCGTCAATAAATCTTAACTTAACTCTTCAATTCCCATGTCTTTTTTTTACTTGAGGAAAATACTCATACGACCCTCCCGGCCGCGAAGGGGGTGGCAGCCGGGGTGTGCCGGACTTTTACCAGCTAAAAACCCCAAGGTGACTACTTCTGCGAATTAGTGGGGACTGCGGGTCCTGTAATCAATTCGCCGCAGCCCCACTACGCCGCGCCTGACAGGCACAATCACAGGGGGGGGGGGGGGGTAAAGACGCCGCCTCTCCGATACCACCTAGTATACTTCGGCGGAGCGCGTCACAACGCACCGCCGTCTTCTCGGGGGTCGCTGACCGGTCGCTCAGAGCCCCCACCCTGAAGAGCTACAACCCCTAAGGCATCAGCTGGCCGGTCGTGATCGACCGATCCGCTGGGATTGATATGCCGGGGCGGTTGCCGACTGCCACAATTCCCATGTCTATGTTAATTTTATATTTCACTTTTACTAAAATAGCTTAGATACATTCAGCGAAGACAAAACTAAATTAAAAAAAAAACTACCCTCTTATTTTTAAGAAGGTGTCATACAGGTGACACTGGGCATTGTGAAAAAATATATGAATAGTTTTCCTCTTCAACTTTGCTGTAATAATGGTAGAATTAAATAAAATATATCATGTCGTAGAAAAAAAAAAATACTGTCACCTAAAAGTGACACTGGGAATTAAAGAGTTAAAAATAGGAAGGTAGAGTAAAATAAGAGATTACCTGACACACGCAGCACAGTGGAAGATGATGTGGCATTCTCTCTGCAGCAGTTCTCGATCCTCAATGGATATACCCAGGTCATCAACCAGGATATCCCCAGGTATCACTTGGAGCTTCTCCAAGCGCTCAGGATGCTCTTTTAGAAGACCATCGAAAACCTAAAAAATGTTTAATATGAATGTTTAAAACGTGACTCTTTTATACTGGCTCGTCAAAGTGAGTACCTTTCACCTGTTGGTAAGCTTTCGTTGTGCCAGCTTATACAGTATGTTTTGAAAACCCTGTCTGACCCGAAAGGCATGTATTGACGATACGCTACAATACCAAAACACATTAGAAAAGTATATTATTTGTCAATATTCAAAAGTTTAAATTGAATTATTTTTAATGCCCTCTAAGCTCGGATTAAATACAAAAATCAGTTCAAGTGCTAATGAAACGGTTTTTATTGATAAACGATGTTTGGAATCAAAGAGGGGCATGTCCTTTTTGACGTCATAACCTACTAGTATGCTCCGTTGCTTTCCTTTATCACTTTGTTTACGAGCTACACACGCTCCCAGTGTTGCCATGTAAGTTACTATTACCATTAATTAATTTTATATTTTATTTCATACATTTTATTTTATTTTTAACCTAAATACAATGTAATATTGATACGTCTTTACGGGTCGGACAGGGTTTTTATAACATACTGTATAAACTACGACAGGTTATCTCTCCGTATAATAATTGAATGAACACAAGCTGATCCCGAAACGCGACAGATCAAAGCGAGTCACTCTGACGGTGTTTGTATAACATATATGTATGTACTGTAGGTACTATTCACTAGGACAAAGAATAAAGAAAAAGTTAACAAAGTACTTTTTTTATTATTGTACAGATTTCCCTTTACTGGGTTATGAGCGGGGAGACTAAAGTGAAACCTCTAGATACAGGTCACCACTGGTTTAATTAGCTGCTGTGAACGAAACTATAACGCGATGCAATTTGGCACAACGCCATCTACCGAACCGACATGCATCACGCCATAGTCTGTTCACAGCGGCTGACTAATGTTCTTTTACTCGAACAATCATATTATGTTATTTAGGCTATTGTGGCCTAGTGGATATGGAACATACACGGGCAAAATGTAATCAGATTAATAAAAATGATTACGATTACATTTTACGTTTTTTACCATTAATATGACTGCATTTTGCTCATCTGAAAAACTGAAAATCTTTTAAATGCTTACATATAATCTGCACTTACACACAACACTCTTTACTCACCCTTTTCTACACATAACACACCTATACACAACACGTCTGTATATTTTTATATATTTTTGTAAATACTTGTATTCTCTGTAATGGTGGGCACTGACGTCTGCGACACAGTCTCACGACTAATGCAGGCGTCAACGTAAAGTAAATTAAATAATGTAAAATTTTCGATCCAATAAAAATTATATTATTATTATTATCTATGTTTTAAACACTACAGAATCCCAGATTGTATTTATTATATTTAATCATGATGACAGAGCAAGAAAATTAAAATTACGATTACATTTTGTAATCGTTCATCATTAATCAGATTACATTTTGCCCATCTCTGATAAGGAACCGGTTTTAATGCGCTATATAGCTATAAACTAAATATAAGGCCTAGGCTTAAAACGAAAACGAATAAATATTATTAAAATTTTAATGACAACAAAATCAAATTGACTGTTATAGTTAAATACAGTGCCATCTATGACTACGTATTGTAAATATTCAAGATAATATAAAAGTTATATCTATTTGACACTAGATGGCACAACTTACCGGTACGTTAATAAAATTATCTAGCCTTTCTTTACTATTGTGTCCTTTCTTAGGCCTCATGAGGATATATATCTTCTCCAATTCTGGACAGCATCTGAGGAGTTTCTCAACAAGAACTTTGCCCATGAAGCCGGTCGCTCCAGTCATGAAAATTGTCTTTTTCGCGTAGTACTCTTCGACGCTAAGAGATGGCGCCATTATACTGAAACAAAAGTTTGTATTTAGTTTAATTGCAGCCAAATTGGATTAAAGGAACTGCTATTTTATATGAATACAGTCAAGACATCGAAGGGACTACTCATATTTAGTCGTAAAACCGATAGTCGTAACAACCGGTGATGTTTCCGAGATAAGAAGTCCTATTTTTTCGACGGGACCTTTGTTCTTGATCATATAACCGGTATGTTGGTCTAAACGATGTCGCCATAAACGGTTTTGACTGCTGTTGTTTTCCCATCAGTCGTTTTTTATATTTGTGAGGACTATGTTCGGAACACATTGCGTTCCATTTTTTGAGAGTGTTGTTACCATAGATGGGCAAAATGTAATCAGATTAATAAAAAACAATTACGATTACATTTTGTTTTTCATCATTAATATGACAGCATTTGCTCATCCATGTTTTAAACACTAGGGAATCCGCAATTGCATACACATTTATGACTCTTTAATGTTTTGAAAGTATTTAATCATGATTACAGAGCAACAAAATTAAAATTACGACTACATTTTGTAACACACACTTTTTTTTTGTACATTTTTTTTTGGGAGTCGAAGCTGCTTGCATCCGTAGGCTTTACCCTAGTTTCCCTACACGTGACTCCTGGGTGGTGCTAAACGAGCAGCAGCGAGGTGGTAGGGCGTCAGTGCCCGTCTGGATCGCGACCACAGTACACGGGTGTAAAGCCCGTCATAGTGACCAGTTTCGGCTTGTCGCGTTTCGGGATCAGCTTGTGCATATCCAGTAGCTCATATACCTAGAGGCCTTCAGTCGCGGTATATATGGGCCGACATGACGATGTAGACTATCAATGGATTTTCATCCTTTGATAGTCGCTTTCGATTTTGGACTACACTGTACTTACCATCAGGTACTCTGTAGTCACTATGTCGAGCCAGTGTAAAAAAAAATCGTTAATCATCAATCAGATTACACTTTGCCCATCACTGCTGCACACGATGGGTGACTATAGTTACCGGTTGAAAAACACTGCCTGTACACTATGGGTGACTATATTTTATTCACCCGTCTTATTATGCTTCTGAAAACAAATGAAAATCGTGTTGAGCGAAAACTTTGGCGCATAATACTGTGCGCACATTCAGCACGGAGCTCCGTTTCCTGTGAAACACTGCGGCGAAGCCTGCCCTAGCGAAAGGATTTGTTGTTACACGGGCTCGACATAGTGACTACAGAGTACCTGATGGTAAGTACAGTGTAGTCCAAAAACGAAAGCGACTATCAAAGGATGAAAATCCATTGATAGTCTACATCGTCATGTCGGCCCACATATACCGCGACTGAAGGTCTCTAGGTATATGAGCTACTGGATATACACAAGCTGATCGCGACAAGCCGAAACTGGTCACTATGACGGGCTTTACACCCATGTACTGTGGTCGCGATCCAGACGGGCACCGACGCCCTACCACCTCGCTGCTGCTCGCTTAGCACCACCCAGGAGTCACGTGTAGGGTTATCGAAGAAACTTATTGATATCTTAATTTAGTGATAATTAACTATTAAAATTCATAACAAATAATTATAATTATTGATACAGAAGGATAATGTTGCACAATTTTATTTTACAGACATCATTTGTCATTGTTTATGAATTTAGAAATCGTTTTGTAACTCATTTCTAACAAGCTGCGCCCGCGACTTCGCCTAGAAGCAATACTTTTGGCATTACTTTTGTTATAATAATTTCAAGTGAAAATCTGTTGTGTAAATGGTTTAAGACCCATTGATAGTTTCTTATATTAATTATCACAATTACATATAGAACATAATATATGTCCTTTACGGTACTTTCACATAGTTTTACCAATAAATATACAACGTAACCGGTATCTAACGCCAAACCTCTTAAAGGTAACTTAGGTACATCAAGACTAACAACTTTTGTTCTATGACTTTCACCAAAACTTAACACATCCTAAGCTATATATTTTTTTAGTTTTAGTGGGGATTTTTATCAATTGTTAGCTCTATGTTTAAAGTTCAGTCAGCTGATACTACGAAATCGTCAGCCCCAGTTGCATCGTGCAGCCTTTCAGAGTGTTAAGAAGATTAGAACAGCATATTTGATTTATTTATTTTTTGTACGGGGAAAAAATGATTGAATTAGAAATAGTCGTAAAACAAACGTTGTCAGATATACCAAAGTCACCTTTAAGAGGTATTGCGTTAGCTACCTGTATCCGCCGGAGGGACGCGTTCGGTCAGAGCGAGCGCGATATCCCCCGGTGACAATAGCCGGGCAGTAGACTTGAGGGAGTCTACGGCCCGGACGAGAGGGAAGCGATGCACTTGGAGGAAGGTTTTGTAGGAGTAGGCTTTACTCCTACCCCACCCAGAGAGGTAGCCTCAAGAAGGCTTCTTGTTCCCTGGGTGTCTGGATGAATTTGGTTTCCCAGGCCCGGGTGGAGCGATTAGAGGGACACCCCGGGGGTTTTTAGTCAGTAGGAGTCTGACCGGGGTCGCTGCCCTCACAGTAGCCCTGATAGTCATATTCAGGATATCCCCCGGGACACCAAAAAAAAGCTACCTATATCCCTGAAGGTATCCGTTACATATTATTTTGGGTTTCTTCGAAACTATTACGGGTCTTCAAGGAGACGGTGAGGACCGCCCCTCCAGTGTGTCGGATTCACGCCGACTAAAACCACCGGGGTGCTCATTCTCCCGCCTGTCAGGGGCCAAGGGCAAGAAGCTCGTTTCTTCGGCTCCTGGTGACGTCTGGGCTTATACAAGCTCCACCTATAGTATATATATATGTTATCCTATATATTAATAAAAGGTATTGTAATAATGTGAATTTTAGCATTTTAATGTTGTACATGTTATAACCGGTGGTCGTGCGTGTGGTTGTAGAAAGACACGGATTTTGGCGTTTTACAGTTTATTGGCACTTTAAGGCACACAGAACTGCGACGCACACGCACGTACTCTGGCCTTGGGTCTCGGTAGTCGACTAACTTAGCAAGCATCTCGTGCGCGCGCGCGTTCTCTTACCCCGTGCGTCCCGTAACACCCTAACGACCCTTAGAGCGTTTAACAACGCACGTATCGGGCGGCGTCTACATGCTATAATCCTATATTTACATATAAGTGCTTATTCCATTAAATTCCTTTTAAAAATCCTATTATTATAGCTTTAACAAGAAACGTGTCCCCCACATTTGGGTGAGCTCTATCGAGTAGTCTTATCCTTTGGTTTTACTTTGTCGTTGCTCTAAGTTACATTATTGTTCCACGGATAGTGCGATATGACGCAAGTCGCGTTACTCCGAACTCTACCATAGCACGTATTAGGAAATGCGCAGCCCGTAGATCTATTGAGGTCACGTATATGCCCGTCATTATAGAATTCGCAATGTATCAATAAACGTATCATTTTGATACAGAATGTGCAACTAGTTAATAATAACTTAAGTACCTCGACACCACAAAATGAGTTTTGGTTTTATTGCCAATCTTAAAACGATTATTTTGTTTACTACATCTATATAATTAACTAGCAGCTCATCCCGGCTTCGCACGGGCATAATAATATAATAAAAGAACTCCCTTGACTCTCTTCCCGTACCTCTTCAACGCATAGCTAACCGAGCGGAGTTTTTTCTATTATTTAAGCTCGTGATATCTTTTAAATGGAATATCCGAATCGAATCATTTAAAAGGTGACATGATGAAGGTATTGAAGTAGTCTTTAATAATGATTTATTTATTTTGATAAGGATCAATACCTAGGTACGAATAAAGAGCCTTTTCTAGCGGTGGTATTTTAATAAAAAAAATATAATAAAAGGACGCTTATTGGGGCGTAACTATAAAAGATAGAGACATGCTGCCGCGATATTTTTTTTTATAGAAAGTGATGTGTCCTGGAAAATTGTAATACATCATTTTGTTCTATCATTAATAGTTTTCGCAGCGCACGCCATTGAAGGAAGTTTTCTGTTTATTTTTTTGCACCTTGGGTTAGATTATTCAAGTTTAAGTAAGCATTCCTAATTTTTTGAAAATGAAACATAGCCATTGTCACTCGGAAATAGTGTAGCTTGCCAACGGTGAAAGAAATTTTGAAATCGGTCCAGTAGTTTCGGAGCCTATTCATTTCAAAAAAACCTTTCCTCTTTATAATAGTAGTATAGATACGTGTTTGGCGTGGTACGTTTGCAGTAGGTTGTAATCTACCTCATCCTATAGCGCAGGATAGTGTCATGGATGAGAATGAAATGAAGAAAGTGCAGACACCAAGTTGATAGGCGTTTAATGAAGCACAGGACAAAGTCCAGTAGAAATAATGAAGCATAAGTATGATAGACCAAGTAGAGATAAAGTCCACAGAGAAACGAGATAAATACGAAGATGAAAACAATAATAAACTGTACAAAGCGCGAGCAGGCGAAACGTGTGGCTAATGGTAGCAAGACTACTCTGCCGGGTGCGCGGGAGGTGAAGCGCTCGCGTCGCGTGCGCCTGCGCAATCCCCCCGCGCGCGCCGTTACTCTGTAGCTCTCAACATTAGAGCGTTGTATGTTTCCACAGCCCAACACGTACAAAATAAATATTATATTGTTAGTATAGAATATAATAAGGAAGAAAATAAATAAATAATGAATGATAGAATAGTAGGCTACACGTGTAATAAATCCATTCTTCGGCTATGTATGTAACACAACAAGACGTAACAGACAGCCCAGCTTAGCTCCAGCGATTTAATTTTAAGGTCCCCTTGCGTTACCCCAGGTACCGTTTACACTTGCTTGTCTCACCCTATGCTCGGGCAACACTGAGCCAATTTGGCAGATCGTCTCGCAGCTTTAACAAACTGGAGAGTACCATCGATGTTTGCTGACAGTCTGCCAGTGTTTAAAAGGAAAGTCATCGGGTAGTTGAGGGACACGCAGTAGGTGTGGATGTGATTTTTCTTTTGCCCTTATTTTTACGTTGGTTAATTTTCTTGTTATGACAGGTGGTCGTGGGTGTGGTTGTAGAAAGACACGGATTTTGGCGTTTTACTGTTTATTGGCACTTTAAGGCACACCGAACTGCGACGCACACGCACGTACTCTAGCCTTGGGTCTCGGTAGTCGACTGCTTTTGCTAGAGCATCCCTTGTGCGCGCGCATCCCTTACCCCGCGCGTCCCGTAACACCCAAACGACCTTTAGGGCGTTTACCACAAACGCGTATCGGGCGGCGTCTACATGCTATATTGTTTATTATTGGGTTCATTTTGTGAGTTGTATTGATTATTTTCTAATGCTCGATGTGGTGATTTAAAGGGCGCAACATATTAATGTACTTTACTCTTAGCTAGTTTTTTTATTGTTTTATAGTGTGTTGGCCACAAGCCGCTCTTAATATTATAAAAATAAATAAATGAAATAATACTACATAGATAAGAAATTATTTGAGAACTATTATATATATAGATAGATTCGTTTTTTGTAACATTTCGTTTGGGGATTAAAAGATGAAGAAAAATTATTATTTTTTGTTTTATATTTGAAAAGGAAAACGAATAACGAAAGAAAAAAGAACGTGCGCATAATAAATGTCACATGAAATTAACTGAGCAGAGTACAATGAGTAGCTGTCAAACAATGTATAACGCATCGGCGCCATCTACTTAAAATACTGGTGTGATCTGCTCCACCACCATGCAAAACCATATTGGTTTGTAGTACATTCTATGTATCAGAGATGGCGCTGTATGTGAAAAATGATTTTCCCCGTTTACTGCTTTTCTGTTGAAAATTTTCCTGAATGTTGTTGACTATAAACCTCACGGAGCCCGAGACCTTTCCAACGAATGCAAAACCGTGGAAATCGGTTCTCGCGTTCTGGAGTTATAGCGTCAGGAAGGAAAACCCGACTTATTTTTATATTATAGATATATTTCTATATTGTGACTGTCGTGGCCAAGTGAGTAATTGACCGGATTGCATTCATGTCGATGCGAAGGGTCGCTGGTTCGTATCCCGGCTGGTACCTATGAATTTCTCGATAGAACACTTTCTTTTTTTTTAACAGGGCAACAAGTTAGCCGGGACATGCATAAATAGCTTAACTGGGCTTAAAGGGCGAGCATTTAAGGTGGTCAGCCAGCGAGTTTATGGGTTGGGCGGCGGAAGTTAGAGCATCCCTGTGGGTACGGACCTCCACTTGGGCGGCTAGCCAAAATACGAAACCTAACGGTGAACTCCTTGCGTTTCGGAAGCGACTACCTTGAGAAGAAACGCGGAAAGAAAGTAAAGGCTGCGTTGGAGCGGAACCACCTCAAACAATTTTGTAATTCTATGTATAGGAAAAAAAAGAACTGTTGTTAAGAAATATTGCTTATCTCATGTTACATAGAGCAGACAATACATGAGAAAATTGTTTTTCTTCGTTGTTGTAATTAAGTAATATTGGCACAAATATTTTCCGCATTATCTTAGACATGGAAAAACGGGATGTAGTGGAGGCAATTTTATCGGAATCGGTCGGTCGGTGAAGTCGGAGTTTTTAAATTTGATTTATCGGGCTCGGTATCGGAGTCAAAGGCAATGTAAGTAATTAAAAGTGATGGATGAAAAGGGAAGTTTTATTTAATTTATTTATTTATTTATTCAATGTTAACTACACAGCATATTATAAGATTATGCACCAAAAATAGGAAACAAAAAATAAAAAAATGTAGAATGCCAATAACGTAGTACACAACATATTAAATTTTGGTAAATGTTTGGGTCGCTCTCCGCATCGTATAGTGAGTGTTGTGTGCGTGATTTGTGAGTGTTGTGTGAGTGCATTTGTGTGCGTGTGTGCGCTCATATCGGTGTTGTATGAGATTCATCTAACTGCAGTCCAGAAATAATTGTCTTAATGACCTGATTACGGCTTTAAGTAAAACATATCGATCTCTTTAAAATATTTATTGTAGTGAGCGCAACATCTATAGATGACCGAGTTTTGGGCATAACAGTGCTTTGCAAGAGGTAAGGCGAATGAGCAAGGATTTCGAGTTCGTTTTTTGAAAATTTTAAATTTTAATTTCCCGAGAAGTTCAGGACAATCCTCTTTTGCGTTTAGGAGATCATAAAGCATTTAAGATCAAATAAAATAATTATTCAGTGAATCTTATTAATTTGAATTAGAAAATTATAAATTTATACAGCCAAGGATAAAGAAAATAAAAATTGCTGTGTTTCTTATTAACAGTGAACAAATTCAATCAAATTTGTTCCACGGTTGTTTTTGTGGTGATTATTTTTTATATTATATTATAATGTATATGTTAAAAAAAACCTTGTAGTAATAATTTAAATATGTATTTAGATTTAAGTTAAATCATAAATTATTTTAATAAAACTTTTAAAGATTTCTTCTTCAAATTGACTAGTATTGATTGTTTGATTAATTTATATTATGTTTCAACAATAAATAAAATTAAATCAAATGAATTGACTAAAACAGTGGTAGCTTCGATTTAAAAGTTTCGGAACTGAAGGTGTAATAACAATCGAAAGTCCGACTTATCGGAGTCAAAGTCGAAGAACCGTAACATCGCTTATGGAAAGCTTTTGTACGATACTTGTCGATAAACACTTCTTGTATGATCTGGATGCAAATATTATCTCTCAATTTAACTTGGCGGGGGGTAAAAATAGGGTTGATTATGTATCACGTTACCCCTACGAATTCATATTTACTCTTGACTTAAAAGCGTTTAGATAGTAACGTAGAACAATTGCTGCTATTAGCTTTCCTACTTCTTCGCTGTTCGTTTTAAGAATGAAGCAGCGATTTTTTTAATGCAGAGTAAGAAATAAAAGAAGAAACAGAAGTTCCTTGCTGTTTTCTGCGCGTCGACGCAATAAATGAGTGTCAGCTGAAAATCAACGCTGGGTGGCTCGGCTGGTCACTTAGCATTTGCTGAGCTGACTTCTCTTTGGCGCATCATCACAACACAGCTTTACCAACAAGTGGATCGTCATGCTCCATGCCAACAACAGTGTTTTTTTAATTTTCTTTTAGTAATTCCATGTAATTTCTGAATTAAAATCGATTCGCAGACTTTTGGTTGTAAATAAAAAAATACTCGTTTAAACGTTTCTGGAAAATCCACCGTCAAGTGCTTAGAATAAGGGTTGAATATCATCCTAATATTTTTCGACTTTGAAGTAAGCAGAGATAAGTTAGTTGCTGTATCCACTTTGCGCTTAAATGTCGTGCCCAACGTGACCAGTAGCGCAGCTGATCGCCGTTCCCACAGCACTAGTACACATGACTTTTCTATTAGATGCAGTGACGTGCACAGGGTATTCGGATAAGATAGGCAGAATTTGTGTAATAAATTTGTATATTATATTATTACAGTAAATATTGCATTGCTTTCATAGTAAAGATAGACCGCGTGAATATAGAATAGATATGAATATAAATGGTTCCTTTTTTGTCTAACTTTAAGCAGTTTATTCCAGACTTATTCATCATAAGGGCATGCAATGCTTGTATGCATCTATGGATTGAACGCTACTGATTAGGTGCCATGCTTTCTCACAATGGTTTTTATCATAGGTAATCACAAAATAATTATTGTCTTTTCAACCCGGATGCTCTAATTAATCGTCCTAATAATCTATTGATAGATTTGGAAAATTACTTTTGCAATTAAGTGATTAAGTCATTTGTGCTAGGGCTGTCACCCGTGGTATATAATAAAATATTGGACATTAAAGTCTATAATTTACGAGAACAATAAACTACGCGAAAATACTTTATCTCGTATGATTTATCTTGGATTCAAAAAAGTTTATTTATTATTTTTATAGAATTTAAAACATATCTCATTACAAAAACATCTTAACCTAACACATATCAAAGAAACAATTAGCAAAAAATGTTTTCTTTTTTAAATTAATCCTTTATGAAACAAAAAGTAATATGTAAAGTATTTCTTGTAATGATAATAACATATAAGAATGCTATATACTTAAGACTACTAAGATACTTTATATTTAAGATTATTTAAGCTGTATGTATCCTATTTCTTGTTTATTAAAACATAATATATATATATATATATATATATATATATATATATATATATATATATATATATTGCTTAGTAAGATGTAACACGACCGGGGCCCTCCACGAAAATCAGCGCTGCAGACTTCCTCTGTGGCTTTAAGCTGATGGAGGTCCCATTTTCGCCATGTTAATATGTTATTGTTTCTTCTTTTGTTTTTGTATATTGTTGTCTTGTAACAGAAATGTTGCTTTTGAATTTCTAATATTTTGTTAGTTTGTGGTGAAAATAAATATATTTCATTTCATTTTTTCATTTCATTTCATTTCATTTCATATTCTTTTCGGGGTAAGCAGAGATACTTTAGAGGCTTCATTAACTTTGCGCTTATATGTCGTGCCCAACGTGACCAGTAGCGCAGTTGATCGCCGTTCTCACAACACTAGTATTCATGACGTGTCGCTTAGATGTTTCCTCGCGATGTTTTCCTTTACCGGTGAGCATGTGCTGCATAAATTCTTATTTAACCTGGAAGAAACCAGAGCTAAAAAACCAAACGAAAAGTGGCAACCCTATATGTAACGTAAAATATTTCACATTCCTAATAATTAATTTATGATAATTGACTGTGTTACCAAAGGTAATTAGAAATTAGAGATATTTCAATGTCCGTAACTGATCGAATATACTATATCTATACTAATATTATAAAGCTGAAGAGTTTGTTTGTTTGTTTGTTTTTTTGTTTGTTTGTTTGAACGCGCTAATCTCAGAAACTACTGGTTCGAATCGAAAAATTCTTTTTGTGTTGAATAGACCATTTATCGAGGAAGGCTTTAGGCTATATAACATCACGATGTAACTATTAGGAGCGAAGAAATAATGGAAAATATGAAAAAAACGGGGAAACTTATTCGTCCTTGAGGGCTTCCATTGCGTGCGCTGCGAAAACGGTTCAAGATACTGTTATATATGTAAATAAGTAGGTGTGCGGGCTGCGACCCGCACGGGGGGGTAATTGAATAAAACAGTGTGTGACCAACTTGCAAGCGAGTATCATTTTCTAACTGTTTTCCCGTATTTAACAACTGGCGACGTTCGGATCCACATTATTCTCGGAAAAATGTCAACGGGAACGACTTACGGTGTAATTTCAACCTTCGATCACTTGTCACAGGATTGGAAAAGTTTTAAATCGCGGTTGAATCAATGGTTTATTGCTAACGACATAACCGCCGAAACGGATAAAGTTACAATCAAACGAAGGGCGATATTATTAACATCGTTAAGTGATACGACGTTCAAGCTTGCAAGTGACCTGGCATTACCCAACAAGGTGGAAGAATTATGTTTCGAGGCGGTAGTGGAACTCCTCGACAATCACTTCACACCAAAAAGGTTCGGGTTTGCAGAGAAGTCGATTTTTTATTCGGCAACACAGCGACCTGGAGAAACGCACACCCAATGGGCGGCCAGGATTAGAGGATTAGCAGCCCACTGCGGCTTTAAGGACCTGGAAGAGGCCTTGCTAGATAAATTTATCATGGGCATGGCAGCAGGACATGAGCGGGACAAATTGTTCGTGCAGGATCAGCGGTCGTTGACCCTCGCGAAAGCCATAGACTTGGCAGAGAGCGTGCGCTGCGCACGAATGGCCTCGTCACAGGCAGCGCTGGGCGCTGATGGCGCCAGCGCAGCGAGCCCGAATGGTGTCTTTAGCATTACCAGGAAGGAAAAATGCAGTGTGTGTGGATTGAAAAACCACAAGTCTAATCAGTGCCGTTACAAAAACTATAAGTGTAAAAAATGCAACAATAAAGGGCATTTGCATAAAATGTGCCCTAACGAGGGTAAAGTCAAGTGCGTGAGAGCAGGTACTGTGCATGAGGGAGATGCCGACGGTGAGTGTTTTTATAATATTCGGTGCGTAAAAGGGAAACCTATGACAGAACGCGTAAGGATCAGTGGTCTAGCTTTAGAGTTCGAAATCGACAGTGGGTCAGCAGTGAGCGTAATTTCTGAAAAAACTTACAAATCGAGTTTTAAACGATTACCATTGTCAGCCACCAACAAAAAGTTATATAGTTATACAGGGGAAAACATAGAAACGGTAGGTGTTGTTTATTTGCCAATATCGTATCTCGGGCGCACGGAAACGTTGCATGTGTACGTAGTGCGCGCTGGCGGGCCGCCGCTGCTGGGCCGAGACTTTATTCATAAGTTTGGCCTGGAGCTGGCGCCGCGGCCGCCGCCGGCGCGCGTTCACGCCGTGCTCGATCGTGTGCAAGCAGAGTGCAACTCAAACGACGAGATAATTAAACAGCTGTCCAATTTATTCCCTAAAGTTTTCTCAGGTGAACTCGGATCGTTTAATAAGTTCAGAATAGATTTACGTTTAAAACCCGATGCTAAACCGATTTTTTTCAAAGCGAGACCAGTACCTTATGCCCTTAAGGACAAAATTAACAAAGAGCTCGATCGATTATTATCATTGGGGATATTAAAACCTGTACAACACTCAGATTATGCGTCGCCCATAGTACCAGTATTGAAAAAAAACGGCTCCATCAGGTTATGTGCCGATTATTCTGTAACAATAAATAAACAATTGATAATAGATCAATACCCTTTGCCGACGGTAAATGATTTATTAGCCAAACTGCACGGGGGAGTACAGTTCAGTAAAATAGATTTATCTATGGCGTATAATCAATTTATTTTAAACAAAGAATCACAGAAAATAACATGCATCAATACACACCGCGGTCTTTTTAATTTTACAAGACTAGTGTTCGGGCTATCCAGCGCGCCGGCCATTTTTCAGCGCGCGATGGAATGTTTGCTCGCGGGAATAGACGGAATCATCTTCCTGCTAGATGATATCCTTATAACGGGAACGAATAGAGCCGAGCACATGCAGAAACTCATTACAGTTATGCAACGTTTAAATGATGCCCAGTTGACGATACAAATGAGTAAATGTGATTTTTTTAAAGACGAAATATCGTACTTAGGACATGTCATAGATAAATATGGTATTAGGAAATCGCCCGACAAAGTGAAAGCTATTTTACAAGCACCAAAGCCAACAAGTGTGTCACAGTTGCAGTCATTTTTAGGTCTCACTAATTATTATCGTAATTTTGTACCAGACGCGTCCTCCGTATTAAATCCCTTATATAAACTATTAAATAAAAGTACAAAATGGGAATGGACTAAAAACCACAATGACGCGTTCGTCCAAATTAAAAACATCTTAGCATCGGATAAAACGTTGGCACATTTTGATCCAAAGGCTAAATTAATATTAACGGTAGATGCGTCACCACTAGGGTTAGGGGCCATACTATCTCAAGTAGGTGAGGACAAATTAGAAAGGCCAATATCCTACGCGTCCCGAACGCTCACGTCTCCGGAAAAAAATTACGCACAAATTCAGAAGGAAGCAACTGCAATAATTTTTGGTATAAAAAGATTCCACCAGTACCTGTACGGTCGGTCCGAGCCATTCGTGTTGCGAACGGATCACAAACCCCTGTTGGCTATATTCGGGCCACATAAGGGTGTCCCTGAAGTAACTGCTAATCGGCTACAAAGATATGCTATATTTTTAGCTGCATACAATTATACGATAGAATATATCAGCAGCAAGCATAACTGCGCAGACTATCTCTCTCGGGCGTGCGCGGTGGAGCCGCCACCTCCGATGCCAGCCGAGCTCGAGGACTGCGAGGATCGCGCAGCCTACGTCAACTTTGTAGTTGAGGGCGACCTGCCGGTGACACTGAGCGTATTGCGTCGCGAGACGGCTCGTGACACTCATCTAGCCACCGTCAAGGAATATGTTTTAAATGGCTGGCCTAGGAAAATAAATGACGCCGGTTTAAAACCATATTTCAACTGTAGGACGCAGTTATCATATGAAAACGGTATTTTAATGCGCGGACACAAAGTTATAATTCCCTCAGCGTTGCACGGAAACATATGTAAAGAACTGCACAATTCACATTTCGGGGTAGTCAAAATGAAGGCGGAGGCTCGCAGACGGCTATGGTTCCCCGGCGTGGACGCGGCGCTGGAGCGCGTGGCAGCGAGCTGCGCCGTATGCTGTGCGCTGCGGCCGGCGCCGCCGCACGCGCCTCTCGCGCCTTGGCCGCTGCCGCCGCATACGTTCTATCGAATTCATATCGATTTCCTAGGGCCATTTCACAATCGCATGTTCTTAATTATAGTGGACGCATATAGTAAATGGGTTGAATGTTACGATTTGACTTCAACTTATAACGCTAGGGCGGTCATAAATAAATTGTATGACTGGATGTCGCGGTATGGCATTCCACACACGTTGGTGAGTGACAATGGTACATCTTTTACATCGTCAGAATTTAAGGAATTTTGTCAATTGAACGGCATTGATCATGTTTTAACTCCTGTGTACCATCCTATCAGTAATGGGCAAGCAGAAAGTTACGTTAAAATAGTGAAAAAGGGACTCAAGGCTATTATTTTAACAGGTTGTAACAAAAAAAATATTACCGAAAAAATAACAAAATTTTTATTCGATTATCGAAACTCTAGACACTGTACCACTGATAAATCACCCGCGGAGATAGTATTCGGGCGTACGTTGCGCTCACGACTCGACCTTATAAACCCCACCGCGCCAACACCCTCGTCCACAGACCTAACGCGAACGGTCGCTCGAAATCAGAATTTACAGGCTAAATACTACCGAGGTAGGCACAGATTAGACTTTAAAGAGAACGACAATGTATGGATCATTAAAAATGAAATAAATAAAAAAACCAGTTGGATTCAAGGAATTATTAAAAAGAAAATAGGAAATATAATGTACTCGGTATATGTGCCAGAGATAGGGTACGAAGTAACTAGGCATATTGATCAAATAAAAAAAAGAGTGTCCACAGCGCCGAACGGCGGGCAAGACTGGGACCCAGACGTGTTGCCCAACGTGGCTCCACTAGAAGCCTCACATTCCGAGCCCGTGTCTCAACCAGAAGGGGAAGGAGGACCGGGAACAGAACCGCCACATCCAGCTGTGGCTTTAGATAGCCTGGCCTCTCCGCCTCGCGCCGCCGGTACAAATCGAAGACGGCAAGCAATAAGTCCGATTTTCTCGACGCCGACGAATGTCCAGTACAGTACCGATGACGATAATTAAGGCTCTATAAGGTTACGAATATTAAACATAAAATGTATATCCTAACTTAAGGGGAAGGGATGTTATATATGTAAATAAGTAGGTGTGCGGGCTGCGACCCGCACGGGGGGGTAATTGAATAAAACAGTGTGTGACCAACTTGCAAGCGAGTATCATTTTCTAACTGTTTTCCCGTATTTAACAGATACCAAAAATATATGTACGAAAGAATTATTCCTCTTGAAATGATCTACAAAAATGTCCGCGACAGTATATGTCTATTTTCTAAGATTAACTCACTAGAACCTTTTTTATGGCAATCAAATTAGGTCGAAATTAATGCATTATTTGTTAAGAGTTGTATCAACGTAATAATATTAATCTTTATCCAAATAAATGTGTTATTGATTAAGAGTATTTGATTGTGAACAAAACTGTCTTTGACATCGCTCAATTTCAATGAACATCTTAGAAGATATTACAATTTCAAAATAAATAACTAACTAAAATGCCCAAAATAACTATTCCACGCGGACGAAGTCGCGGACACAGCTAGTGATTTAATATAAATAGACTAGCTGATCCGGCAAACGTTGTTTTGCTATATAAGGTTTTGTAATATCTTCTAAGATATTCATTGAAATTAAGTGATGTCAAAGACAATTTTGTTCACAATTAAATACTCTTAATCAACAACACATTTATTTGGATAAAGATTAATATTATTACGTTGATACAACTCTTAACAAATAATGCATTAATTTCGACCAAATTTGTTTACCATAAAAACGGTTCTAGTGACATAATCTTAAAAGATAGACATATACTGTCACGGACATTTTTTTAGATCATTTCAAGTGGAATAATTCTTTCTTACATATATTTTTGGTATCTTGAACCGTTTTCGCAGCGCACGCAATGGAAGCCCTCAAGGATGAATAATTTTCCCCGTTTTTTTTCACATTTTCCATTATTTATTCGCTCCTAATAATTGCATCGTGATGTTATATAGCCTAAAGCCTTTCTCGATAAATAGTCTATTCAACTCAAAAAGAATTTTTCAATTCGAACCAGTAGTTCCTGAGATTAGCACGTTCAAACAAACAAACAAACAAACTCTTCAGCTTTATAATATTAGTATAGATTTAATCTATTTGATCTAATCTATGATTTAATATAAATAGATTTAATCAGAATCTATCCTCTCCTTCCTGGCTGGGGCGCCACACCGTAATATGCGGACGAACAATGATTTGGGCACACTGGATGTGCGCGGAGCGGGCGAACAAAATAGGAAATCCAGGATAATGAGCTATCCTCGTTTTGCGTGCTGACGGCTTATACGGCGACCATCAGAATGACGTATTAAACGACACTAAAAGTCACGGCCACGAGCGGTGGAAAAGGTGACAGGATGAGGGTAGGAAATTAAGAGTAGGTAGATTTAAAAATGAATAAATATTGGCGCAACAAATCGCTTTGTTGAGCCATTATAAACAGGAAGCAAAGCAACGGCTATTTATTAGTAAGCGTTTCTGTCAAATTACAACATCATTCAAGTTCAAATGACTTTCACATAGAGTCATCATCTAGCAGTTGTGATATAGCAATAATCATCAAAACTAATTTGATTAGAAAACATTGCGTTTTTGCTTCGCCTTTTACATGTAACTAGCGGACTTTGCCTGACTTTGCCTAGTTACGTCTTACACTCTTTTTTTTTTTGTATCCCTGGTGAAAATCCTGCATAGGACCATCAGGGACGCTGTGGGGCAGCGATCCCGGTGTTTTTTTTTTAAACTGACACGACACACTGACTGCACCATACCTGATGGTAAGCACAGTGCAGTCCAAAAAACGCCAACGACTATCGAAAGGTAAGAAAAAACTCATCGGTAGTCGCAGCGATCATGCCGGCCTGCACAAATATTTCTTCACGCTACGCTTAAAGGACCCCATGTCATAGGAGGGTGGGAACACGCTCGCCGGAAGACCATTCCACAGCCCAACGACACGGCAAAAGAAGGAGTTAGAGAACTTCTCAGTCCTAGCCGGGATGTGAGATACCGTATAGCTGTGACTCCACAAACCCGCGCGCGTGGTTCTATTCAGGAAGGGTGAGGGTGGAACAAGGTCAAACAACTCTTCAGAACACTCACCATGATACAGACGGTAGAAAACGCTCAATAAATATTCCTTTTAGACTTTTAAGGTGTGCTATCTTAAAAATAATTCTATTATTCGGCATTATCAATAATAATATTATAATAAAAAAATATTATTTATTCAGAAAAACAGTTTGAAAGCGAAATATTATAGTCAGCTGACACCCAAACTAGGAATTCATGTACCTTCGAGGATGAGAACCCAGTCGTGCCCTCGATGCCGGTAGGCGGAAGGTGGAACACCCCGGGGGCTTTAGTCGGTGCAAGCCCGACACACCGGGGGGCGGCCCTCACCGCCCCCAGAGATTGGTCAGGCATTACCCCCGAATTACAAAAAAAAAAAAGGATTATGTGTATCTTGGGTGTAAAGTTATTCATGTCACATAATATATTACGTGCAGTTTATATCCGCTGCGTGGCTCCAATCTTGGCCTTCAATTAATATTTATAATTCAGAAGACAATAAAAATAACTTATATATTGACTTTAGTTAACAATAGATACCAAGAAACAACACTGTTTTAATTCAAATGCAGACACAAAAATATCCTATCCTACCCTACTAATATTATAAATGCGAAAGTTTGTGAATATGCTTGTTACTCTTTCACGATAAAACTACTGGACGGATTTGCATGAAACTGCCCCAGTAATATAGATTATACATCGGAATAACATACAGGCTACAATTTGTACTGATTTTATGTAATTTTGGTCGTAATATAACGACACATGTCAATTAAGTCGGAAAGAAATCTGGCCTCTGAGAGCTATCTTGGCGTACACTGCCTAAACCATTGGAGTTACACGAAGATGATGTACCATAAGATTGTTTGTCCTGACTAGTTCTAAATAAAAGTCCACGACATCATATATCTGCCTTTTATGTGGAAGCCACTATGACCATAATTGTGAACCATAAATTTAATTAAATTAGATACTATTTACAATGCACATTTTAGTATATTGATTAAACTCTTATCAAAATCAATACATTTTTTAAGTATTTCATGTAGATAAACTTTGTTTTACATACCAAGTAATTTGGCAGAATAGTTTAAAAGTTATCACGATACGATTGATTTGAATGGAACGCAATTAATATTTTTAGTTATTTAGATATAGTTTTTATTAGAAGAAAGTAAATAGATTTTTTTTTACTATTTAAACGATCAATCACGAATCTTAATGCGGCAAACCAAATTGCACACAAGCGAAGCCGCAGGTAAATGCTAGTCTATAATAACAAACACAACAAAAAAAGTTTTTTGTTTGTTAAATATAGGCGGACGCTGGACCTCAATGACACCTGGTGGAAAGTGAAGATGAATCCGATGATGAGCCGCGTCCGCCCAACTAATGCCTATTCACTCTTCTCTTAAAGACTCCCAGGTCATAAGATCGCGGAAATATGGCCGCTGGAAGCGTATTCCACTCCTTAGCTGTTCGCATGGTTATTGTAGAAGCGAATCTTTTCGTGCGAATATAAGAAACATCCACCACATACGGATGGTATCTGTCACAGCATCTAGTGGTTTTCTGATCGAATGTGGCTGGTGGAATCAAAGAATATAGTTCCTGAGAATACTCTCCACTGTACAACCGGTAAAAGACTACGCAGGGACATTCTACATTAAACAATACAATTTACAATTATATTTAGATGCAATTAATCCTGCAATAGTTCCTTAGTATTATTATATCCCAGATTGAACATCCTTTTTTTGGTTTGGAGTCGAAGTTGCTCGCGTCCGTTGGCTTTACCCTAGTTTCCCTAGACGTGACTCCTGGGTGGTGCTAAACGAGCAGCAGCGAGGTGGTAGGGCGCCGGTGCCCATCTGGATCGCGACCACAGTACATGGGTGTAAAGCCCGTCATAGTGACCAGTTTCGGCTTGTCGCGTTTCGGGATCAGCTTGTGTATATCCAGTAGCTCATATATCTAGAGACCTTCAGTCGCGGTATATGTGGGCCGACATGACGATGTAGACTATCAATGGATTTTCATCCTTTGATAGTCGCTTTCGTTTTTAGACTGCACTGTACTTACCATCAGCTACTCTGTAGTCACTATGTCGAGCCAGCGTAAAAAAAAATCCAATCTCTCCCCTACATTCGTAATTACGCAGATTAAAAATATTCGTAGTATTATTAAGTTTGTTCTAGATCCTTGAAGAAAGACTCCAAAATTGTTTCTCTATATTGTAAAAATATAACTCACCCGTAAAACGCGTTAATTATTCCAAATAAAACACAAAACACGATCGAGTATTCAAAAATTGAGTTATAATTTTTGACCGCACGTTTACATCGAGGCTTGGGTAAGAAATGATAGAACATCGCATTGAGTGCCTTTACACGAACTAACCTTGCAACGCGTTATGTGTGCTAAGCACCACATTAAGTTTATAACATACTAGCTTTTGCCCGCTGCTTTGCTCGCGTTAAGAAGTATTATAATTAATTAGATATAGTTTTTGTGGCTTTACTTTTGTTTAGCGTGTGTAAAAAATTAAGGCCTAATTTGTCATTAGGGGCTAAAACTATGAAGCTGTTATATTTTATTATAGTCGAAAATCTGAGAAGATTTATACAAACTTTCATCCCCGATTTTATTCCCTTGGGGGTGGAATTCATCAAAACCCTTTCTTAGCGGATGTCTACGTCATAACATCTACCTGCGTGCTAAATTTCAGCCCGGTCCGTCTAGTGGTTTCGGCTGTGCGTTGATAGATCACTATGTCTGTCAGTCAGTCAGTCAGCCAGTCAGTTACCTTTGAATTATATATATTTAGATTACCGATAGTCATCCGGCGTTGCTTGGTATAAATAATATCAACCAGTTTTCGAAAATGGTCGTGCAGTACTATACTGGGATCTATTAACACTAACAGGGTTAGTTTACTGATAGACCTGACATTTATTTATTTAATTATTTATTTAATATACCATCGATATATAAACGTTATTAAAAAAAAAAACATATATATATATAGGTTCTAAGCCCGCGTGTTACATCTTTACAGGTATACCTAACTATATTCAGTACAAGTATAAACAAAATTAAAAAAAATAGTCAAGCCTGCTTCACTCAAGCGGTTTCAGATGAAAACAGTGCAATCAAAGCCGACCGAAATCTTGATAGGGAGCAGCGAAAAATGTCAATGTCACTAACTTTGTTATATGTCTCTTTCATTCGATCAAAAGTTGAACATATATTCGTTTTGAGCAACCTTTTATCCAATGTTCTTCTAATAGGGAAACGAGGTAATAATCTGGGAACAAGCAAATTTATATTATTGATCAGGTCTGTAAAGTTTGGAATTTATAATAAAATAAATTATAATAAAATACTGTTCATGCTCTATCATTTACTTGGTTACCAATGAATCAATCAGTTCCCATGGCAACGTCATCACATGACATCCCCCTTTTTAAAAAAAATAATATATATATATATATATATATATATATATATATATATATATATATTTCTATTAATTAGTAAAATTATAAACATAACACATAATTTGTAACATAAAATGAATTGAAATAATTTACAATACTTACATTTAAACAAAAAAAATTAACATAACAAAGATAAACTATAAAACTTAAAATAAAATATTTTAACACCGCTTTATGATCCATAGCCCCATCTACTGGGTAGCCTCACCATTCTTCCGAAACGAGTTATATAATTGTTCACCACATTTCCAGTATTTACATTTCTATTTTCATTCAAATGCGGATTTTGCGAAGCATTCAAATGATCATATTCAAAATTGTAATCAGATGAAACATCTTGTCTTTGTGATGAATCTCTGATGATATGTCTCCTATTTCTAATAACCTTATTTCCTTTTAAGAGTTGTATTTCATATGATCTGTTATTAATTATGTTAGTTATAGTACCTGAAATCCAGTACCTCTTAAATTTATCCCAAACTTTCACGTTTTGCCCAATTTCAAATACTGATAAATTCTTTGAATTCTTATTATAATACAGTTTTTGCAAATTCTGTCTATTAAATAACTTCTCTTGAACATTAATTTGAACTTTGGGTTTTAATAATTTAACAGGAGTTGGAAGAATACTCCTTAATTTTCTACTTTGCAGTAATTCTGCAGGTGACGCTAAGTTAGTATCTAACGGAGTATTTAAATATTCTAGCAGTCCTAATCTATAATCAATTCGATCTTCATTGGTTTTGGTCATTATATGTTTTACAGTTTGTATTGTTCTTTCAACTTGTCCATTTGATTGAGGATAATGTGGAGAAGATGTTTTATGAACAAAATTCCATTCATTAGCAAGTTGTTTAAATGAATATGAAACAAACTGCGGACCACAATCTGACATGACTATTTCTGGAATTCCTAGACGAGTAAAAGTATTTTTTAAACAATTTATTATATATTCTGAGGTAGTAGTGTACAGTTCAATAACTTCAAAAAATTTACTGTAATAATCTACTAACAATAAGTAGTTTTTATCTTTAAACTGAAATAGATCGATACCTATTTTTGCCCATGGTCTATCTGGAATTTCATGTGAATGCAATTCCTCTTTCTGATTTTGTCTCCTATGAGATAAACATATATTACAATTTGACACCATGTTTAGCAAATCATTGTTCATGCCTGGCCAAAATATTAGCTCTCTTGCTCTTAATTTGCATTTCTCTAAGCCCATGTGTCCTATATGAAGCTTTTTTAACATTTCTTTTCTTAAAATCTTAGGAACTACAATTCTGTCATTTTTTCCGAATTAATCCATACACAACATTTAAAACATCTTAATAATTCCAATATGGCTTAATAATATCATCTACATTATTCCTTTCATTAGGCCATCCATTACATACATGTAGGATGGATGTTATTGTGTGAAATATTATTATGTATGAAGTAGTAAATGCGTAGATCGGAACGTATGGGAGTGAAACACAGAAAGAGAGAGAGGATAAACGGTTTTTTTTCGATGCGAGTGCTCTGTAATTTTAAGACGACAAAAAAGTGTTAAGACGAAAAAGTATTTTTAAAAGTGCAATAAAGAAGTTTATAAAGTTTATTTTGCTATTTATTTGATCTGAAGATCGCCAAAACTACATACATAGCTTTTAAGATGCATCAATTCTTCATCGTTTTCTGTCTGTTTTTGTAAGTCAATGAAATTTGCATCGGTAAAATGTTCGGACAATTTTTGTGCCGTTGCCATTTCGACCACACATACTTGCTCACTCATACTACCCTCAAAGTCATGTATTGTATTATTTGTTTCAAATGCCCTTGATAACGTGTCTGCAATGTACAGTTGTTTTCCTGGCTTATAAATTAAGCTAAAAGTATAACGCTGTAATCTTAACAACATTCTTTGGAGTCGAGATGGTGCATCGACAATTGGTTTTTTAATTATACTAATTAAGGGCTTGTGGTCGGTTTCGATAGTTACATCACTGCGCCCATAAATGTATGCATTAAATCTTTCACAAGCAAATACACACGCGTATAATTCTTTCTCTATCTGAGCATATCTTTGCTCAGTTTTTGTAAGT
Organism: Automeris io; assembly: GCA_036320925.1. Lineage (NCBI taxonomy): Eukaryota > Metazoa > Arthropoda > Insecta > Lepidoptera > Saturniidae > Automeris > Automeris io. The sequence goes on along the minus strand of JAUDJH010000031.1, from coordinate 4,565,689 downwards.
GCTTTAGATGCATCACAAACTGGGAGACCTTGTTGCATTAAACATGCACCCAAACCAAAACTATTTGCGTCTACAGATATAGTAATATGTTTCGACATTGAATAATGATGATGTCCTAGCCGGTTTCGGCCACGGCGACTGTTTCAACACCGGTTAAGAAATTCGAGGTCCAGTTTTCGGAAACAGTCAATTGCGCAGGAGATATTTAAGTGCATAGCTGGACGCGCTGTCAGAGAAGCACTCTCTCGTCCGAGCTCCCTCAGGCCCGATGGAAAGGAGAACCAGTACGATCGGGAGGGAGCGGGATGCAGGTTTGGTCGAGTTTTCCCTTCTCTAAACACCTGGTTGAATTGCGGTGTTCAAGAGATACCTTAGTCGCCTTTTACGACACCTCAGCAAGAAGAGGGGGGTGCTATTCTATTCTGGCGGCAGCCACCACTGCTACTTTATTGAATAATACTGTAATACTGGACGTTTTGATAAACACTCTTTTAATTCATTGATACATTTATCATGTCTTTCATTCCACTACCATTCAGTTTCTTTTTTAAGTAATTCTTTTAACGGTAAAGTTTTATCTAAGAGATTAGGAACAAAATTACCTACATATGTAATTAATCCCAGGAATCTTTCTACGTCTTTCCTATTTTGTGGAATTGGCATGTTTTTAATAGTTGTTAAATGTGTGTCATCTGGATAAAGTCCGTCTTTACTAATTCTATGACCTAAATATTTTATTTTATTTATTTATTTTTTTGACCAGGAGAAAATCCATTATGGACCTTCAAGGAGTTGGTGAGGGCCGTCTCCCCGGTGTGTCGGACACTCTCCGACTAAAAACTCCTGGGTACTCCTTCATCCGCTAGTACACTGGTCGTGGGTGCGGACTCGTAATCTTCCACGACCGGCGCGCAGAGTGAGCCTTGTTAGGCCTCCACAGTAGGGGACAGAAAGAGTATTCCCGTCCCTCTTTTCCTCAGAATAGGCAGTGTGCGGAGGTACACGCACACTGCCGTCCTCATGTACGGGCAGTGGACTCCCTCAAGTACCACTGCCCGCTTCAATGTCACGGCGGGGGGTAGCGCAGAAAATAACGCGCGAACGCACCCCGTCGGCGACCCGTTCTCCGGCGCCGAATGGCCAGGGTAGAAGTAGACTCCCTGGTCCGTTCAACTGCCTCCTTCTGTTGCATGACCCGCTCAGAAAATTGAAGCATGGCCTTCCACATGTCCTCGCTGCCGACCATAGCTTGGATGACGGCCGGCAGCGAAAGGTCACTTCCGATGGCCACAATAAGGTCGCGGCGCTCGTTAACCCAGGCTGGGCATTTTAAATATTTTATTTCCTCCAACCCAAATTTACATTTTTCTCTGTTTAATTTTAGATTAATTTTTCTACATCTTTCTAGTACTTTTTGTAGCCTATCATCATGTTCTTCCTTTGTTTTACCGTATACTAATAAATCATCAATGTACATACAAACTCCTTCAATATCATCAAAATTTTCTTGCATTCTTTTATGAAAAACTTCTGAAGCCGAACAAATTCCGAAATGCATTCTTAAAAATTTATACCTACCAAAAGGAGTATTAAATGTACAGTAATCACTGCTTTCATCTAAGCGTATATTCCAAAAACCTGATTTTGCATCTAACGTACTAAAATATCGAGAGCCTGCAAGTTTTGATAAAATTTCGTCTAATGTAGGTAATCTAAAATATTCCCTTTTAATTGCCTCATTTAACTCTTTCGGATCTAGGCATATACGCAAATCACCATTTGCTTTTTTTACAATTGTAATACTACTAACCCAATCTGACTGACGGCCCTTCTACTTTAGATATTATATTTTGACATTCCATTTCTATTAATTTTTCCTTGACTTTATCTTTTATAGCAAACGGTAATTTACGCGGTGCATGAACCACCGGTATAGAATTATTTTTTAACTGTCTTTTATATACACCTGGTAAACATGCTATCCCTTGAAATACATCTTCATACTGAGATACAATTGTTGGAACATTATTGTTCTTTACCTCCGCAGACATAATTCGACGTATTACATCTAACTCTTGACATGTATGGCGAACTAATAATGGAATATTAGATACATCTGCAATTTCAAATTCTAAAAAATACAATTTATCTCTAAAATTTACCTTTAAATGTAATTTTCCAAGAACTTGTATGTTCTCCCCTGAATACCCACTTAGTTTAGTATCTGATTTTAATAAATTATCTTTAGAAAAATAACAACATTTAAACAAGAATCTTGCTGGTATTACGTTGACATCTGCTCCGCAATCTAATTTGAAAGTAATATTAGTGTTATTTATTTTTAATGTCTCATACCAATCATTGTAAGATTTAAGAGAATAAATCACCTGTGATTTTTTAACATAATTGACATTACAGACGCGAGCGAAGTGATTCATTTGAAGACAGCGAGAGCATTTTTTTCCAAAAGCAGGACACTGATATTTCATATGTGTCATACCACATTTATAAAAGTTATGAGTTGTTGTTGGGTTCCCATTGTATGTATAGTCATTATGGGTATTATTAATTCTAATGTTCTGTTTGCTAGTATCTAATTCTTTACGATTTTCCATTAAACTTCTTGCTGGTATATAATTTTGTTTACGTTGAACTATGCACACTTCAGGTTTTTCTTGTGTAATTTTCTCTGAATACACTTTCGAAGTGACTGCTGCTCGACAAATATCTATTGCTTTGTTAAGCGTAAGATCTTCTTCTCTAAGTAATCTTTCTCTAATAGAAGAACTTACAATGCCACATACCATTCTGTCTTTATTAAGATCATCGTTTAATTGACCAAATTCACATGATTGTGCTAACTTTTTAAGTTCAAGTACATAATGATCAATATTTTCAAATACAGTCTGGTTTCTTGTGAAAAATTTGTGTCGCTCTACAGTTATATTTCTTTTAATGTTGAAATTTTCATCTAATTTTTGAAATATTTCTTCTACTGTCTTTATACTATCAATGTCTAGACAATCCAATAGATCCCTGCATTGTTCTCCAATAATATGCAATAATATAATTACTTGGATCGAGGTTGGCTTTTTATCTATTTGACAAGCTTTGAAATATATAATAAAGCTCTTTTTCCATTTTTTCCAATTTTCATGAACCGTACCTGATGTGATGTCAGATGCACTCTGGTCGTATACAAAAGGGGAAGGCGGCGTTAATACAGCTTCCATATTTCGTTCTTGAATTATTTAATTTATTTAATGAGATCCTAATGCCGGCTGCGCCATGTAAAGTTTGGAATTTATAATAAAATAAATTATATTAAAATACTGTTCATGTTCTATCATTTACTTGGTTACCAATGAATCAATCAGTTCCCATGGCAACGTCATCACCTGACAAGGTCCAGAACAAATATGATACCATTTACGACTTTATGTAGAAACATGAGATCGAACAACAACGACATTGTGGTAGCAGATTGGTTGGTGTGCCAGTCAATACTGGTGATATCACTATACCATATCATAAAAAACTTAAGAAAGTGGAAAAAGCTTAGTTACGAAAATATTTAGACCTCGCACACGTGATTACCAGCATGTGGGATGTAGATTCTACGATTATTGTCCCAAAAGTCGTGTCGATTAATGGACTGGTCGCAAAGAGCCTCGATTGCTATCTCAAGAAGTTCTCGCTTGCTTGTTGGATCAAGGGCCGGATACAGAAGACAGTTCTACTCGATACGGCTCGCATTGTGAGGAGGTTCCTCACTCTGAGCTCCTACCTACCGGTGATTTGGGCCTTAGAATTGTACAGCATTGTTATTATCCATAAAAGTGCATTGTGGCTTAAATTTGTTGAACAATTTGGAACAAGTTAAAGTTAGTATCACAGCTCACGGTATCTCACATCCCGGCCAGGACTGAGAAGTTCTCTAACTCCTTCTTTTGCCGTGTCGTTGGGGAGTGGAATGGTCTTCCGGCGAGCGTGTTCCCACCGTCCTATGATATGGGATCCTTTAAGCGTAGCGTGAAGAGATATTTGTGCAGGCCGGCATGATCGCCGTGACTACCGATGGGTTTTTCTTGTCTATCGATAGTCGTTGGCGTTTTTGGAGATTACACCATGCTTACCATCAGTTATGGTGCAGTCACTGTGTCGAGTCGGTATAAAAAAAAAGATGCTCTGGGTAATCTAGTAGGAGCAGAAAATGCTATAGATGGTAAAATGCTAGTTTTAAAATTTATAGACATAACTTTAAGTTTCCTTAGACCTAACTAAAACATCACAATTTATATTACTCAATGAATCTCAAAGGATTTGGTAAGTTACCGATTTCATCAACATGGACTTGGCTTTGCAAATACTATGACTATACTCAAGTTCCTATTATATAATATATTAAGTTTTTTGTCAAAACGAATTTATTTTTTTGAGATCTTTGCTAAGCAAAGTCGAAATAGCGTCTATAAATATCAGCTTAGAAGCTTCGAGAAGATTGTTAATAATTTTCCGATATATACTTATGTAGTGTCGCAACCATAGATGAGCAAAATGTAATCAGATTAATAAAAATGATTACGATAACATTTTGCGTTTTTTACCATTAATATGATTGCATTTGGCTCATCTATGTTTTAAACACTACGGAGTCCCAGAAAGCATACACATTTATGACTCCTTAATGTTTTGAATGGATTCAATCATGATTACAGAGCAAGGAAATTACTATTACGACTACATTTTGTAATCGTTAATCAGATTATATTTTGCCCATCTCTGGTCGCAACGCATCGTGTGCATCGGCTCTTAGAAGAGATATATCAATTAATTCGTTAGTGGGTATCGGTATGAAAAAAAAACACCAAAGTAAATATTTCATGTTTCTAGCTACAATAGTTTAAGCTATACGATATTTCAGTCTCCTCAATTAATGTGGGCAACACCACCCAACGGGCGTGTCCCCACCATTTAAGCTTTATTATATAAAGGTCGCATGAACTGCTCTAGGATATCACTTAGTCGGCTATGGTTGCCAGTGAACTTGTAGCAGAGTAATCGTTTACAGTGTTAATTTTATAAGACCCTTTTAAATTACACTAGTTATTGGGCTAACAATTGAATTGGATAGTTAATCATAATGCTTAGGGAAAGTGGATTGCGAAGATTTCGTTATTTTGATTAATGATGGCAACCTAACCGTGTATATACATATATATATATATATATATATATATACTATTTTAAGTTTTATTGTTCGCGTCTTGTACTTCATGTAAATTTGGCTCCTTTAAATGAATGCTAAGAACAAAAATGTCACTTTGAATTTTTGTTTTGTTTGCTGTATTTATTTTTTTGTATATAAAATTATTGTATTGTATTATTGTTATTGTATTGTATGTAATTAGTTTTATTTAAATTATTTTTGTGACCCTTAGCTTGACTTTTATTGTGTTTTATTTTGTGAAAACGTTGCAGGCTTTTGTATCTTTTTCTGTATTTTGTATTGTTTATATATTACAGTATGATTCCCGGAATATTTGAAAAATAAAATAAACTATAGACTCATAAACATCATTATACAGCAAACATAACCCGGTTTTGGTTAAGTACAATCTATTAATACGCAACTTGATCACACAAGTTCGCTTCTATAAGAAATAAATAAGTGGGTAGGCTGTTATCGAATTGACGTTTTAAAATTATGAAGTCTTTAAGACAAAGCAGCTTGTATAAACCTTCATACACAATGCTTTGACTTACCTTATACTTTATACAAATATTACAAACTATTACTTAACAGCTTTACGGTATCTGACATTCCGGTTAGGACTAAGAAGTTCTCTAACTCCTTCTTTTGCCGTGTCATTGGGCTGTGGAATGGTCTTCCCGTGAGCGTGTTCCCTCCATCCTATGATATGGGATCCTTTAAGCGTAGCGTGAAGAGATATTTGTGCATGCCGGCATGATCGCTGCGACTACTGATGGGTTTTTTCTTACCTTTCGATAGTCGTTGGCGTTTTTTGGACTGTACCATGCTTACCATCATCATTGGTGTAGTCACTGTGCCGAGTCAGTGTATAAAAAAAAACAGCAGATCTACCAGCGCACAAATTATACTTTTTTTAAACAGGTACAACAACAGTGGCGTTCATCCCATACGATGATGGTGAAAAATCAACCCCATTCGGCGACGGTAAACTCGCTGATGAGTATATTCGGAAACAGTCAATTGCACTGGAATGTTTGATGCGTGAATGCTAGCGTTTGCATAAATGCACCCTCTCGTCCAAATCTCTCTTAATCTAATGGGACAGGTAACAACTAGAAAGAGGCTGGATGATAACTGACCTCTATCAGCACCCTAGGCTTTTCACAATGCATTGCTGCTTCGCCATGTGCATACCTTAATATAAATAATCATATATCCTCATGCTATATCCCTTTTGAATCTCAAATTAAATACGAAAAAACAACTTTAGATATTTCTGCAATTTGACTTAATACTTTATTACTTTATATTTTATGGAACACACTGTATGTGGTGATGATGATGATGATGATGATGTCCTAGCCGGTTTCGGCCACGGCGACTGTTTCAACACCGGTTAAAAAATTCGAGGTCCAGTTTTCGGAAACAGTCAATTGCGCAGGAGATATTTAAGTGTATAGCTGGACGCGCAGCCAGAAAAGCACTCTCTCATCCGAGCTCCCTCAGGCCCGATGGAAAGAAGAACCAATACGATCGGGAAGGAGCGGGATGCAGGTTTGATCAAGTTTTCCTTCTCTGAACACCTGGTTGAATTGCGGTGTTAAAGAGATACCTTAGTCGCCTTTTACGACACCTCGGCAAGAAGAGGGGGGTGCTATTCTATTCTGCCGGCAGCCACCACGGCTTGTATGTATATATGTATGTATGTATATGACGGGATACAGCCTGTCAGAGCGTCACGTGCACTTTCTTCATCACTCATTGTAGAAAGGATACGCGACGATCTCTGAGATGCGTGCGATTGTTGCGACCGTCCAAATATGAATGCCTTCGAAAATGACTAATTCCGACCAACTCTCCTTTATTCAGTGTTGCCAATTTCATAATTCAATTTTGTACCAAATCGAATAGTTGATTCCATCCAGGCACTAACCCTGACGTTTCAATTAATAGCAATTAATAACAATTTAGACGCTGTCACTCCGACATATATGTATTTTATTATCAATCTACCCTAACTATATTATATTTTATTTAGTATTCTACATTTTCGTATATTACTTAAAAGTATTTTCTGTATCATTATTGTTGTCATACTTGTTTATTTTAGTGAACGGATCTAATATTGAATTAGCACCGTGACGTCTGCGCAATCGGTTCCCCTGAGTCTCGGCTGAAAATCAGCGCTGGATGGCGCGTACAGCGTCGCCCAGCACACGCTGAGCCGAGTGCTCTTTGCGAGTCGAAGCTGCTCGCATCCGTAGGCTTTACCCTAGTTTCCCTACACGCGACTCCTGGGTGGTGCTAAACGAGCAGCGGCGAGGTGGTAGGGCGTCGGTGCCCGTCTGGATCGCGACCACAGTGCACGGGTGTAAAGCCCGTCATAGTGACCAGTTTCGGCTTGTCGCGTTTCGGGATCGGCTTGTGCATATCCAGTAACTCATATACCTGGAGACCTTCAGTCGCAGTATATGAGGGCCGACATGACGATGTAGACTATCAATGGATTTTCATCCTTTGATAGTCGCTTTCGTTTTTGGACTACACTGTACTTACCATCAGGTACTCTGTAGTCACTATATCGAGGCAGTGTAAAAAAATGGGTAGCAGCACACAGGATACATGATGTAATGTTATGTATTATTATTTCATTGTTGTTTTTATATAACATGTTCCCGCCGGCGCATTTTTTCATTTGATGCATCAACGGGCGACGCGTAAATCTATGTCGCGCTCCATCTGGCGGCGCGCTAATTTCGCGTGTTCAGGCTTGCACGCGCTTCTTGTTTCTTCAGTAGTACATTAATTATTAGTAGTCATTAGTGCATTATTATTAGTCTTATATTGATCCCTTCCTTGCTGTTTTCTGCGCGTCGACACAATAATCAGGTGTCAGCTGAAAATCAGCGCTGGGTGGCTCGGCTGGTCACTTAGCATTTACTGAGCTGACGTCCCTTTGGCGCATCATCACAACACAGGGTATATGCTTTTGTTGTTTTCTGTTTTTTTTTACCTATTCTGAAGTGTTGTATGTTTTGTGCCAAATAAATGTTTTTATTATTTTTTTTTATTTACATTGAGTGCTTACTTTGCAAATTGTGTAACTCGTGTTGTTTTTATATCCTGATCAGAGATCTATGCCGGTAAAAATAACAAAAGGTGTTCAACAAATTACACAAAAAATAATAAATCAATAAGTTATAAATAAAATAATATTGAATTATTTTGTTAATTTTATCGATTTTAAGTTACATTTATAATATTATAAGTTATTGAGCAAAATTTATATTTATAATACGTTATTAAATATAACTTTTATTCAAAATAAACGTTTTTATATATGTACGTTAAATTATCAGCGTGTAATAGCACAATCGAATGCGAAACACCGGTAGTACACGACGCTTGATGAGGCGGCCTAGCGCGAGCCATCAGTGGTACACGCCGCCCGATGGCACAATCAAGCGCGGGCCACCGGTGGTACACGCCGCCCGATGGCACAATCAAGCGCGAGCCACCGGTGGTACACGCCGCCCAATGGCACAATCAAGCGCGAGCCACCGGTGGTACACGCCGGCGTGAACGTGATAAACGTGTTTATTGTGTGTTGTTTCCTTTGTCTGAATAAACTTTTTCATTCTTTCTTATAAGTCGTGTCCAATGTGACTAGCAGCACAGCTGATCATCCTTCTGAGGACACAAATAACAACTTACCATCTATCATTCCGGTAAGGCAAGTACAATGTTTACGAATGCAAATTAATTATGCAAACTCAGCGCCGCTAGCGGAAGGTAGAGTAAATTTCACATAGCCGCCATAGAAGTCGATTGTTCAACCACGCCCACAACTCTCAGATTTCTTCGCAATTAAAAGCAGTGCTTTTTGTAAACAAAGGACTTTAAAAATATTCTTTATTCAATGTAATCGCTACTTATAATTATTATTTAATTTTAAAATAATACTATTATCATAATTTCATGGTTATTCATTTTAATTACAACAAATTCTAGTTAAAAATATTTCTTCTTTGCATTTACGTTATATTTGTCATACATTGCGTGCGTTCTTAGAGCATACATTAATATATACTCTACATGTGCAGCAATAGCACGAATACTGACTTGAGTCTATGCTACCGTTATTTTTTTAGTACGAGTATGTATTTTAATGTGTTAATTAATTATATCAAATTAATTAGAAATAAAACAATATTTTCCAGTGAGTTACTTGTTATATGTAAATATTATTACATTACGTGGTTATTAAAAACTAGCTGTGTCCGCGACTTCGTTCGCGTGGAATAGTTATTTTGGACATTTTAGTTAGTTATTTATTTTGATATTGTAATATCTTCTGAGATGTTCATTGAAATTAAGTGATGTCAAAGACAATTATGTTCAGAATTAAATACTCTTAATCAATAACACATTTATTTGGATAAAGATTAATATTATTACGTTGATACAACTCTTAACAAATAATGCATTAATTTCGACCAAATTTGTTTACCATAAAAACGGCTCTAGTGACTTAATCTTAAAAGATAGACATATACTGTCGCGGACATTTTTTTAGATCATTTCAAGAGGAATAATTCTTTCATACATATATTTTTGGTATCTTGAACCGTTTTTGCAGCGCACGCAATGGAAGACCTCAAGGATGAATAACTTTGCCCGTTTTTTTCACATTTTCCATTATTTCTTCGCTCCTAATAATTGCATCGTGATGTTATATAGCCTAAAGCCTTCCTCGATAAATGGTCTATTCCACTCAAAAAGAATTTTTCAATTCGAACCAGTAGTTCCTGAGATTAGCGCGTTCAAACAAACAAACAAACAAACAAACAAACTCTTCAGCTTTATAATATTAGTATAGATAAGTAACAACGACGTAAATAATAATGATTGGTGAACGCTAGATCTCAATAACCTCAGGTTATTATTATTAGCTACTTTCGTCCCACAGCAGGGCAAAGAACTTCCCTTTTTCTACTATAGTTGTTGAATCCATGGGGAGGGGTTTGGATATTGAACCCGGCACACCTTCTCCAATGCGGGATGGCGGGTGAGAATTATGCGCAAAGAAGATATGTTTTCGCCTTAAAGGGGTCATCCCGTGTGAAGGCACTTTTGCGGCGTTTATTTTGGGATTTATTTGGCGAGTTTGATAAACATACAACTTTGAAATTTTCACCCTATATTAATCCACATTTCAAAACCATGTTTAGGTTTTTTTCAGTTACAAATCTCCATCCATTGCTGAAATAAATATTAACTTTAACGCCAATTAAAAAAAAAGTATAAGCGGTGACCATGATTGCAGGCGTTCTGCTTCTCGGAAACAAAAAAAATCAAACAGCATATCAATCTGTGGAGTATAAACTATCATTTGAACCAGGATTATTAAAAAATATTGAACGGTACATTTTTGGCATGCTGTTGAACATTCTACCGCGAATTTTGACGCCCTTATGCAACTTTTTAAGCTCGGGAAAGAAAAAACGGCTCGACGGATCGAAATTATCCCAGTCCTTTTTTTTGTAACCCGGGGGAAATCCCTGACGGACCTCGGGGAGAGGTGAGCGCCACCCCCCGGTGTGTCGGGCTTGCACCGACTAAAACCCCCGATCCCGGCATCAAGGGCACGACTGGGGTCTCATCCTCGATGACCAGCTGGGCCTGCGGCCGTGAGTAGGCCTCTACTCGTTTAGGGAGGGGTGGTGTATAGAGCCACCCCTCTCGTGCCTCTGTGTTGTAGAGCGGCACGCGGGAACACGTCACGCGCCGCTTGCACCCTTGTTGGAAAATTATCCTAGTCCATATTGTGTCTTCATGAGTACTGAACGAGTCTCTCAAATTGCAAAGGTATCTTATTCTCCCCTTTAATGCACTCAAAAAATCTGAAAAATTCTTCCTTTTGTTTAAGACATTTATTTGAAAATACCAATTCAATAATTCTTTATTTTAGGGACAGAAGTGTGCGGCCCTCACTCCCCTATTGAACAGGTATAAGCAGAAATTGATTTCGCTCGGACATAGTTGACTCCCGCTTAAAGACAAGAGTTAGTAATTTTCTGAATTTTAAATTACTGGTTTTCACATAAGTATTAGAGCAATTTATTAATTTCTCAATAGCATATTAATTAAATACAATGCAGTTTAAATATCATTTACATGAATCAGGTTTTCAACCAGTTATAAACGTTTATGACGTAAAGTGAAAGAGGCGGAAATTCGATTTGCAGATTCATTATTTTCATTCTATATAGCAGAATTCCCCAAACTTTTTTGTGTCGTAGACCCCTTGCCATGTTTTTCCGTATTGGGTAGACCCCCTACTTACCTGATATTGATTTCCTGTAAATTTCTAACTGTAGTGAAGTTTAGGGTCAACAACTTAAAGCTATATGGCCCAAAGTGTGTTCCCGCGCCGTGTGACGTGTCAATTTAAAGCAGCCATTTCCCCTCCCCGTCTTCCCCTTTACTCCCTGTCTTTCGTGTTTCTATGCCACGGCGCTAGAGATAGTCTGTGCGACTATTTTTTTTTAAATTATTTATAGACGAACGCTTGACCTCAATCACACCCGGTGGAAGGTGAAGATGACTTCGATGATGAAACGCGATCGCTTAGCAAATGCCTATTCACTCTTCTCTTAAAGACTCCCAGGTCATAAGACCGCGGAAATATGCTCGCTGGAAGCATATTCCACTCCTTAGCTGTTCGCATGATGAATGTAGAAGCGAATCTTCTCGTGCGGATATAAGGAACACCCACCACATACGGATGGTATCCGACTATTCACTGGTGCTAACACATATATAACAAATATTTTACTACAGGTACTAGGTACTTTTATAAATAATGTATATGTTTTGATATTTAGCGAGGTAGGTATGCAGGAAGAAGAAAGTAGACCTACCGTAGGCTAAAGCGCAGGATAGCGTGATAGAGATGAGATGATGAAGAATGAAATGAAGAAGTCCAGACAGCAAGTAGATAGACGTTTAATAAAGCACAGTACAAAGTCCAGTAGAAGTAGTGAAGCACAAGTAAGATAGTCCAAGTAGAAGTAAAGTATAGAGCACAACAATATAAATAAGAACACGAAAATAAACACAACACGTAAACTATAAGTAGCGAGTGAGTGGTGCGTGGAGCTAGTCTCAGTGTGATAGCAAGACTGTTGTGCCGGGCGCGCGGGCGGTGAAGCGCTCGCGTCGCGCGCGCCCGCGCAATCCCCCCGCGCGCGCCTGTATACAGTGGCTCTCAACCTTACCACTCACCACATACGATTCCAAAGCATGACACAGTACGAAAAGAAAGAAGTTGAAAGATAGTAGGCTACAGATATTATAAGATAGTATGATGTAAGTAAATAGGAACTATCAGTGTATGTGTTGAGATCCACCATCGTGGACCCCCATTTTCATTTCATTGACCCCCAAAATTTTTTTCGCTGACGTAGACCCTTTGCATGTTGTCATAGACCCCTAGGGGTCGATATAGACCACTTTGGGAATCACTGCTATATAGGTAAAGGAAAATATCGTGAGAAAAACCCATAGCATCTAATAGAAATGTCATGTGTACTGGTGCTGTGAGAAGGGCGATCAGCTAAGCTAGTGGCCACGTTACTTTTCCTATTATACAGGGCTCAGGTCAGGCCTTGCATGGAATATTGTTCGCATCTTTGGGACGGTTCTGCCCAGTACTTACTTGACGCCCTGGATAGGTTGCAGCGGAGGGCTGTCCGCATTGTGAATGATCCAGACGTGACTAAGCATCTTGAACCGCTCCAGTTGCGCAGAGATGTTGCCTCACTGAGCGTTTTCTACCGTCTGTATCATGGCGAGTGTTCTGAAGAGTTGTGTAACCTTGTTCCACCCTCTCCCTTCCTGAATAGAACCACGCGCGGGGGTTTGCGGTGTCACAGCTGTACGGTATCTCACATCTCAGCTAGGACTAAGAAGTTCTCTAACTCCTTCTTTTGCCGTGTCGTTGAGCTGTGAAATGGTCTTCCGGCGAGTGTGTTCCCACCGTACTATCCTATGGGATCCTTTAAGCGTAGCGTGAAGAGGTATTTGTGCAGGCCGGCATGATCGCGGCGCCAACCGATGGGTTTTTCTTGCCTTTCGATAGTCGTTGGCGTTTTTTAGATTGCTCCACGCTTACCATCAGGTACGGTGCAGTCACTGTGTCAAGTCAGTATAAAAAAAACTGACGTGGCCTTGAGTTTCTTCTCAAGGTAGTCGCTTCCGAAATGCTAGTAGATCACTGTTAGGTTCGTTTCTAGGCTGGTTAGCCAAGTCGGAGCTCGTACCCACAAGGATGCCCTTGCATTGCCACCCAACCCATAACTTGCGGGCTGAGCACCCTCGGTGTTCACCCTCCCGCCCGGTTTAGTTGTGGAGGCCTTTCCCTGTCATCAACACTCGACCTACAAAAAAAAGGGGGAGCTTATATCTCAGTGTTAGTAACCCTGCCTCGAATGCTGAAACTCCTAGGTTCGAGTCAACAAGGGCGGTGAAGTTTTCTATGCTTAGGTAAATTTGTCGCAAGTTGTAATCTATTATATAAAAATAAGTCCGGTTTTCCTTCCTGACGCTATAACTACAGAACGCACGAACCGATTTCCACAGTTTTGCATTCGTTGGAAAGGTCTCGGGCTGCGTGAGGTTTATAGCAAACAAAATTCAGGAAAAATTTCAACAGAAAAGAAGGAAACGGGGAAAATTATTTTCACATACAGCGCCAAGAGCTCGCTGCTCCCGTCTGGTAAAGTTATAAAGGCTTTTCCTAGCCAACACCATATTGTTTTGCCGAAAAAAGTATACTGTTTTTGTAATATATGTGTAGGGTAGATTTAAGCTTTTGTATAGACGTATTTTTATGAATAACCTCTCTCTGTTAATACATGCTATCAAGTACGCTCGACTTTTATTGTGCTCCCGTAAATCAGTGGTTTCTGGACATTTCCTTCAGTGGCGACGAGTTGGAGACGTGCCCAGGTGTGTGGAAAACGTCGCGAACATTTTGGACTGTGGAGAGTGTGTCTAGTGAGAGTGAAACATGGCTATCGGAAAAATAGGACATTTTGATCTCGGTAAAGACAGTTGGAATCTGTATATAGATCAACTGGAACAGTATTTTATTGTAAATGAGGTGAAAGAACCATTAAAAGTAGCTACATTAATTACGGTCATAGGTAGTGAGGCGTATGAACTTATGGTAAATTTGTGTGCACCGGTCAAACCTGCCTCAAAATCGTTTGAACAATTAGTGTCGGTTATGAAAAAACATTTACAACCACAACCGAGCCGTTTAGCGGAGCGTTTTAAATTTCGACAAAGAAGGCAAACATCTGAAGAAAGTATCGCGGACTTTGTCTCGGAATTAAAAAAGATGTCAAGATACTGCGGTTTCACGGCGGACAGCTTACAGGAGAATTTACGGGATCAATTTGTTTGTGGTCTCCGGAACGAATTTATCAGGCAACAATTGTTCACGGAGGAGGACATAACATTTGATAAGGCGTTCAGACTGGCGGTGTCGATGGAGGCGGCGGAGAGGAACGCTGCGGCAGTGGATGACTGCACTCGCGGGAGGGGTGACAGTGTGTCGGCGCAGAGGGTTTACAAGCTGAGAGAATCGACGGCGTCACGTGAACACGGCGGCATGGACGTTAGAGCGCGCGCAGCGCATCGGCCGGCGCTGACAACGCAGTGCCGAGCAGTGGATGGTGCAAGTGGCACAAGCGGAGCGGGCAGAAAGTGGAGAGCGGATGGCGAACTACATATGGAAAAACGAACCAGTACGGAAAGCAGATGTTCTGTATGCGGTGGCCAGCATCAAAGTGAAAGCTGCCGATTTAAAATATATGTATGCATAATATGCAACAAAAAAGGGCATCTCAAGAAAATGTGCCCGAATATTAGGAGGGGTACGGCACTAATAAACATTGGGGACGAGGATAGAGTTTGTATTGCGAGTGCATCCAGTAGCAGTGACGAGGTAAATAGTTATTCTATTTCGTCAAATGATTTTCATAAGTTTGGACTATACACCATTGAACTTGACATTGAGCAAACAACTTTAACGATGGAGATAGATACCGGCAGCGCTATTTCGTGCATTAGTTATGACTGTTATTTAAAAAAAATTAAAAATTGTAATCTTAAAAATACTAATTTAATGTTAAGATATTACACTGGGGAAATGATAAAACCAGTAGGTAAAATCAAGCCTTTAGTTTCTTACAAGAATATAAGCAAAAAATTAGACCTGTATGTTGTTAAACAGGGGAAAGGTAAGTAGGTTTACTAGGCCGACAATGGTTACAGGAATTAGATCTAAATTTGAATACCCTGTATTGTAATTATAATCATAGTAAAAAAAGCAGTCAATTCAACTTAGCCAATTTCAGTTCCAGATATAGCGAGGTGTTCTCTGATGGCTTGGGTCGGTACACCGGGGGAACGGTCGGGTTCACGCTCCGCGATGGCGCGCGGCCCGTGTTCCTGCGCGCGCGCCCGCTGGCGTACGCGCTGCGCGAGCCGGTGGAGCGCGCGCTCGATCAGCTGACGCGCGACGGAGTCATCACACCCGTCACCACATCCGACTGGGCTACTCCGATTGTACCGATTATAAAGACGGCACCATACGAGTATGTGGCGATTTTAAAATAACTTTAAACAAATGTCTAGAGGTTGATCGTTTTCCTTTGCCGAGGGTGGAAGATTTATTGAATAAATTGCACGGTTTATTGACCAAGTTCACTAAACTGGATCTATCACAAGCCTACGCACAATTTGAGTTGGATGAATCAAAGAAATATACCGTCATAAATACACACAAGGGACTCTATATGTATAATAGACTAATATATGGGTTAGCATCAAGTCCAGGTATTTTCCAACGGAAACTAGAACAGTTATTTGCGGATATGCCCAGAGTAGGGGTTTTCTTAGATGATTTGATCATAACAGGGTTAGATAACGATTCGCACATTAAAACATTGCATGAAGTTTTTGAGAGATTGAGAAAATACGGGTTAAAAATTAAAAAGGATAAATGTGTTTTCTTTGCTGACTCTGTTACGTATTTAGGTTTTGTGATCAGTAAAGACGGAGTACATACATCGCCAGAGAAAATTAAAGCTATTAAAGATGTGTCGGAACCTAAAAATGTATCTGAATTAAAATCATTTATCGGAATGGTGATGTATTACGGCAAATTCGTGCGTAATATGAGCACCATTATGGAACCGCTGTATAATTTATTAAGAAAGGAAAATAAATACGAGTGGAATGACAGCCATAGCAGAGCATTTAATAAGATAAAACAACTATTAATTTCCAGTGAGGTACTGGCTCATTGCTCGAGCGAGTTACCTCTCGTATTGACCACGGACGCGAGCAGCGTCGGCGTGGGCGCTGTCATGTCGCACCTCAGCGAGCAGGGAGAGCGGCCCATCGCATACGCCTCGCGCACACTGAACTCTGCGGAGAAGGCCTATTCGCAGATTGAGAAAGAAGCGTTGGCAATAATCTATGCCGTGAGGAAATTTCACCAATTTTTATACGGGCGTAGTTTTATTTTAAGAACCGATCACAAACCCTTGGTGACAATTTTAGGAGACAAAGTAGGAATTCCTGTGATGGCCGCAAGCAGAATGCAGCGTTAGGCTGTCATATTGGCAGGATATGATTATGTTATCGAGTATGTGCGTAGCGACAAGAATGCAGCTGATGCTCTGTCGCGGATGCCGATAGACAATTATAAAAGAGATAAAACCGAGACCACGTACGTGCAGTTTGTGCAAGATTTTCTACCGATCTCACGGGAGATGGTACAAAAAAATGTTAAAAAAGACAAAATCCTTAACCAAGTTTTCTATTATATACAAACGGGTTGGCCTAAGCACTGCGAAGACGACGAGATTAAGCCCTATTTTGATCGACGAAACGAGCTGTATACAGACGCCGGTTTTGTTGTGTGGGGTTATAGGCTAGTTATTCCGGAACCTTTGAGACAGTTTTTACTTAAAGAGTTTCATATAGGGCATTTAGGAATGGTGAAAATGAAAAGTTTAGCTCGCAGTATAGTTTGGTGGCCGGGAATCAATGCGGACATAGAACGGACGTGTCGAGAATGCGCGACTTGCGTGGCAGAAAGTCCGTCACCACCACGCGCAATTCCACAGCCCTGGCCTTATTTGACGCAGCCTTGGTCACGGCTTCATGTAGATTTCCTAGGACCATTCCATGGACAAACATTTCTCGTTATTATTGATGCCACGACCAAGTGGATAGAGCTATTCCAAATGTCACGCACTACGGCCAGCAGTGTGATCAAAAAATTACGGGAAACGTTTGCACGTTTCGGCCTCCCTAAGGAAGTGGTGTCGGATAATGGGCCACCTTTCTCTAGCAAAGAATACGCAGACTTCATGCAAAGCAATGGAATCCGTTTAACCTTTAGTTCGGCATATCACCCATCATCAAATGGTGCAGCAAATGGGGCCGTCAAACTATGTAAGCGAGCCATATCAAAATCAATGAGAGACGGCCACGATCTGGATGCTGCGCTACAAGCATATTTAATGGCGTATCGAAATGTGGAGCACAGCACAACAGGAGCATCGCCGGCGATGTTACTACAACGTAGACAATTAAGGTCTCGTTTAGATCTTTTACATAGAGACAGAACGTTAGGAGATAGGGTAAAGGATAAACAACGAAAACAGATTCAATACGCAGGCGGTAAGGAAAGAGAATTCGGGGTAGGTGAAAAGGTATTGGTGCGAAAATATGGGAGAGGAGAAAAGTGGGCTCCAGGAAAAATAGAGGAAAGAATAGGCTCCAGGCATTATTTAGTCGGTCAGGAAGGCGATCAATCTGTAAATAGGCACATAGATCAGATTCGAAAACAAACAGTTAATAGAGATGAAAATACAGATACGGATAAGGCACCGGATATAGCTGAGTCGGGTAGTGAAACTGGTCGCACTCCAGCTCTTTCTGAGCAATCAGATCGGGGGACAACACCTACTGCAGTCGAACCCCCTGTGGAAAGACCCAAGCGTAACAGAAAACCAGTAGAGCGCTTTGGTTTTTAATTGTATTGTATTGCTTAGATTTAAGCTATTATTAATGTTAAATAAGGATAAGGGTGTAATATATGTGTAGGGTAGATTTAAGCTTTTGTATAGACGTATTTTTATGAATAACCTCTCTCTGTTAATACATGCTATCAAGTACGCTCGACTTTTATTGTGCTCCCGTAAATCAGTGGTTTCTGGACATTTCCTTCAGTTTTATCAATAAAGGTAACAACTGTCAAGGGAGGAAAATCCGTTGTCATATCGGCCTACATATACCACGACTGAAGGTCTCTAGGTATATGAAAAATTGGAAGATCAATCTGAGAAACGCGAGAGGCTAAAGCGAGTCACTATGACGGTTTTTGCACTTGTGTACTGTGGTCACGATCCAGTTCGCGTAATCGCCCTGTCACCTCAAAAAGTTTTAATATTTTTGTCACAATTAAGTCCACACTCATCCTCAGGTGTGCCGTCAGCCAGTTTGCTACGTCATGGTGATATAATAGTGCCACAAAATGCAACGTAATTCTCGGTACGCCAATGTCACAGAATAAAGAAACAGATAGAAGGGTAATCTTGTACAAATGCGCGAATCATCACAGCTTAGCATATTTTCTGTTTTTGTATGCCCTTTAATGCTCCTTTTGTTTTATCGTATTTTTCTTCAAGTCTGCAGTATCTCTTGACACAAATCTTGCAAGAAAAAAATTACAAATCTTTTTTCTTGCAGGCCGGCAGGATCGCCGTGACTACCGACAGGTTTTTCTTACCTATAGATACTCGTTGGCGTTTTTTGGACTGCACCGTGCTTATCATCAGGTATGGTGCAGCCACTGTGTCGAGTCAGTTTAAAAAAAAAACAAACATGACACAGAAATGGTAAAGTGTCATTAAAATCAGGAGCTCATGACCCATCAACTAACTACATATCCAGGGGTGAAAAGCTGGTGAGGGGTTTAAGCGACAATTTTTGGTAATATAGAAATATATATATTTTTGGAATCGGTAAAAAACGCTGATTCCAAAAATATATGTAGGAATGGCAGTTTTTATATTCTCCGTCATGTTTATCTCAATTTAGCAATAGAAGTCTGGTTGATTTTTGCATATTCATTATTCAATGACGTTCGTCTCTTTCGTCAAAAACGTCCAGCCCCAGGTTAGCTGGAGCTGTTGCGCCATCTACTCACAATCCTTCGTACTTTACCAATAATAATAACTTTGGAAGAACAAGTTTTGTGGTTTGTCTTGTCGTAGCGCCATCTATCGATCTACATTACATACGAGCTTTTCATTCCATTAGATAATTCGCTGACATACATATTACTATATGACCAAAAAATGTCGCTTAAACCAAATAGTCTTTCAACCCTCGATTTAATTGAAATTTCATGCTATTCTGTTAAAGATTGGCTGCGTTGGTTTACTGTATAAGAGACCGGTATCAAGAGCGGCGAACTTGGAGTGCGTCTCTCCAATCCGGACATGAGTGACGTGGGATATGTTCCCTCACGCCGCTCCAAGACTAGAGGAGAGTGGGGTGTGGCACTCTACACCACTCCCCAAACGTAGACATTTGGCCTGCAGAACGCCAGACGTCGCTGGGTACTGGGAAAGCTGGCTCGGCCTTGTCTCCAGCCCCAGAAGATGGATAGGAGGAACACCCTGGAGGCTTTAGTCAGTGCAAGTCTGACACCGGGGGGAGTGACCTCACCGCCCCTGAGGTTCGTAGGGACTTCCCCCGGGTCCTGGCGCGACGACGCGGATTGTCGTTAGTTCGAATTTGTTCATCTGAAATTTTCCACATGCTCGCAGGTAAAGGAAAACAGGAGAAAACCCGCATGGTATCTAATAGAAATGTCATGTGCAGTAGTGTTATGAGACTGGCGAGCAGCTGCGCCACTGGTCATGTTGGGCACGACATATAAGCGCGAAATATATAAATTAAAAATACACGCGCTTAAATTATAGTCAAAAATATACTCTTAAGAATAATATATCGACAAGCAACATCCCTTTCGGGGTGCTCAGAGATATATTAGAGTCTGTATTCACTTTGCGCTATGTCGTGAGCAACGTGGCCAGTATTTTTTTTTTACACTGGCTCGACATAGTGACTACAGAGCTCCTGATGGTAAGTACAGTATAGTCCAAAAACGAAATCGACTATCAAAGGATGAAAATCCATTGATAGTCTCAATCGTCATGGCGGCTCACATATACCACGACTGAAGGTCTCCAGGTATATGAGCTACTGGATATGCACAAGCTGATCCCGAAACGCGACAAGCCGAAACTGGTCACTATGATGGGCTTTACACCCATGCACTGTGGTCGCGATCCAGACGGGCACCGGCGCCCTACCACCTCGCTGCTGCTCATTTAGCACCACCCAGGAGTCACGTGTAGGGAAACTAGGGTAAAGCCTACGGACGCGAGCAGCTTCGACTCCCAAAAGCAGCAGAGAGTATTGCAGCTAATTGCCTTTTTCACGGCACTAGTAAACATGACATTTCTATTACATTCCATGCGGACTTCCTCACAATGTTTTACTTTCACCAAGGAGCATGTGGCGCCTACATCCGTAAGTAATCAGGAAGAACCCGGAGGCACGTGCCTGGATTCGAACCCACGAGTATTCGCGCTGCTGTGCGAGGGAACCGGTATATTAACCACTACGCCACCACAACCACAATCATACAAATCACGTTTTTTTTATCATAGAATACAAAAAAATTATGTCTATCTAGAAAAAAATTATATAGGGTCGGGTTAAAATAAAACAAATTTCAGTTTGAAAATTGTATGTAAAAATGACCAAATTTAAAAACAAATTGCTATCCCGATATTCAGTACAACGTGTAAAGTAATTAACTAAATTCCAGAGAATTTTTTAAAAACGTTATCTGAAATATTTTCCGTTTGTTTTATATAGATAGCACGTGTCTTCTATTTTAACGGCAAACCCGGACTGACGCTTGATAACGGACATCCCTCGACCATTTTTTTTTGAAGCGGACTAACTACTGATTGCCGGGAAAGGCATTTTCAGCTCAACCGGGCTTAGTGGGCGAGCGCAGAAGGTGCTCAGCCAGCGAAATTTTTGGGTTGGGTGGCAACGCAAGGGCACCCCTGTGGGTACGAACCTCGACTTGGACCGCCAGACAAATAAAGTACTAACCCTACGGGTGATCTACCAGCGTTTCGGAAGTGACTACCTTGAGAAGAAACGCCGAAAGAAACTCAAGGCTGCGTCGGAGTAGAACTGTGCCTCGGTGCGAAAATGCACCGGCTAGCAGC
This sequence comes from Automeris io, assembly GCA_036320925.1. Taxonomy (NCBI): domain Eukaryota; kingdom Metazoa; phylum Arthropoda; class Insecta; order Lepidoptera; family Saturniidae; genus Automeris; species Automeris io. Next base: position 4,544,068 of record JAUDJH010000031.1, on the reverse strand, counting down.
AGTTGACTGAACTATCCTTCTTCGGCGACGCCATCCCTCGCCCATACGCTCACGCATCTTTTATTATCAGGTGAGTTATATCGGGAATCAATGATAAAATAGTTACGCGCGCTTTTTACTATCATGCGACTTTTCAAGAGCCAATCAGAACCATTACCCGCAATTGTTGCTTAGCGACAATGTAAAATCTACAGTAGGTAATAATTTCATGAATAGTTTTTTAAAGGTTTTGTTTAAAATTCACAAGGCGAGGCTTGTACTCAATGAGATCTGGTGTTATAGATGGGCAAAATGTATTCAGATTAATAAAAATGATTAACGATTACATTTTACGTTTTTTCCCATTAATATGACTGCATTTTGCTCATTTATGGTTTAAACACTACAAAATCCCAGATTGTATACACATTTATCATTTCTTAATGTTTTAAATGGATTTAATGATGATTACAGAGCAAGAAAATTAAAATTACGACTACATTTTGTAATCGTTCATCGTTAATCAGATTACATTTTGCCCGTCACTGTCTGGTGTTAGGTTAAGATGAGCCCGGCGATGTATCGTGTCCACCCAACAAATGCCTATTCACTTTTCTCTTGAAGGTGGCCTGACTTGGTACAATACAATACTTAAACAAATACTAAAAAGAATACAAACTTATAAATCTTCAAAATATTTAGACTTCGCACACGAGATTACCAGCATGTGGGATGTAGATTCTACGATTATTGTCCCGATAGTCGTATCGACTGATGGACTGGTCGCAAAGAGCATCGATTGCCACCTTAAGAGGCTCTCGCTTGGTTGTTGGATCAAGGGCCGGATACAGAAGGCAGTTCTACTCGATACGGCGCGCACTGTTAGGCGGTTCCTCACTCTGAGCTCCTAACTACCGGTGGCTAGGGCCTTAGGCCTCTTTCCCGTAGGTCTACGTGTTTTTATATTTTAAAATTGATATGTTATCTTTTTATATCTATTTGACGGCGCCACTGTGCTTTTAGAGTGTCTAGAAACGTCAAAAGTAATAATGGACATTTGAAATAGTGGGGTTTGACGTTTCCCCACTCTGACGCAACTTCAGGCTCTTTTGTACGCGCGCAGAGGCGGACAGATCAGAATCCGTTTGCTTCTCTCGTAAGCAAGACGTGCTTGGTGGAGCGTCGTTACTTTATCATAAATATCGAAAGTGCTGATTGTATTACTATTAATATTTCGTTGAAATAATTATTGGATAGTATAAAGCCTTCAAATTCGTGGTTTTAATTCTCCTCGCCCGCCTACCCACGATCGCTCGGCAGCCAGAGATGGATCCAGAAAATAATGATAATGGCAATGTGCCGTTATATTAATTTTTAAATTTAATTATTGTAAAAAAGATAAATAAATATTACAAGCTTATATAAAAGGTTCAGTTGATTGGACGTGAAAAACCGTATGTTTGGTTAATACACTTATAAGAAATACTAATTTAGTTAGGGTATCTGGGGTCCTTACTTAGTTACAATACACGGTGCATGACTTCATTAATATAATAAACCTGGGTTACTTAGTACCATAGACCACAATTAAGTTATAGATGAACGTAAATTCACCGGCGTCTTCATCAAATAACTTCATATTCCGAGCCTCTTGCTCGTAATCATGTAAAAAGTCTTCGTACATTTCTTGTGTCGGGAACTTAAACGGACTTATAGCTGCTGTCTTATCTGAAAATAACATTATGAATCTTTCTTTTATACAGTTCTGTACCTCAAAACATACTCCAGTCAAAGATGTTTTTTTTTTCGCCTGGATATTCTTTGATGGCCAAGATAGACTTTCACAACTAAACCGGGCTAGAGGGCGAACACTGAGTTGCTTGGACGACAAATTTATAGGACGGTTGGCAACGTAAAAGAACCCCTATGGGTACGAACCTCGACTTGGACCGCCAGCCAAAATATGAAACCTAACGGCGATCTACTAGCGTTTCAGGCGCGACTACTTTGAGAAGAAACGCCGAAAGAAGCTCAAGGCTGCGTCGGAGTAGAAGTCAATGAAGAAAGTAGTAGTGATTTGTCATAGAAAATTAGAAACGAGCATGTAAGGAATAGGACAAATGGAAAGGGTTAGAAGCGATACTATAAAAACAACAATGAAAAAATGTTATAACAGTAAATAGATTGTTTTTATATTTGTTCGATAAAGTGACTATATTTCACCTGATAGAAAGTTTTAGAACTGCATCGCTCACTAACAAAAAAAAATCCGTTAACAATCAACAATATGTCGGCCCACATATACCACGACGAAAGGCCTCTAGCAGTGACGTGCATAGGGTATTTGAACAAGGTAGGCAGTGATCGCGTAATTAATTTGAATATTATATTATTATAGTAAATATTATATAGTTGTTACACGAAAGAAACATAGAATGAAAGCAGAATACGTATGAGTGTATGTTGGTAGGTATTTCTTCATCTGTAATTTATTCCGGACTTATTTATTGTAAGGGCATGTAATGCTTTCATGCATCTATGGAATGAACGCTACTGGCCTCTAGGTACCTGAAGAATTGGATCTTTAAAATGGAATTAAGCGGGACATGAGTGTAGAATGGAAGAGTATCATAGTACAAATTCTATAAAAAGTAGAAATGGACTAAAAAGAAGATGGCTGTTATTTTCGTAGAAAATCGGATCTCAATAAATGAGAATGATTAAAATTAGACATTGCAATCCAGCTGTATTTTTAGTTCAGAATTAGAAATCAATGGAATGTAATGGGGGAGGTTTGCGCCTTGGAGGCGACTGCTAGTTCAGTTCGCACAACGATCTGCTTCACATCACCCAGGGGCTCGTGTAGTGTTCCAAAATTAGGATTTTTACTTACCTCTCAATTCTTTTGGCCCGTATTGTATAACTGTTTGCTTACACCTGACATCCACATTCTTAAATCCTATTTTCTGTAATATCTCCCTCACTTTTCTGTCCGGATCCTGTTATTTCAAAAAGATAATCATTAAATATTATATTAGTAATATATCGTCATGCTATATCCCTTTAGGGGTCAGCAGAGATGCATTAGTGGCTGTATCCACTTTGCGCTTGTAAGTCGTGCCCAATGTGACCAGCAGCGCAGCTTATCACCATTCTCACAGCACTAGTACACATGACATTCCACGACCAAATTCAGGCAATCGTTTTATCACAAAAAAAAAACAATATATATAAAAAAAATCGTCCATCAACTATCTTTATATTATTACCTAGATAAAAAGAAAATTTGAAGGTGCTATATATCCTGTTTTATAGAAAAGTTTCGCTTGCGCGATGTAGATTCGTAAAAATGCATATCTGTACGTATTTGTGCCCGCTAGTCTCAGAAGCGGATTAACTGATTTAGATGCAGTTTTCAGTAATGTATTGTGGAAAGATTCATTTAACATTTAATGTTTACTTTATTTCTATTGGTTCATAAATAAAAAAGTCAGGTAAATTTTTGCATTTTTTATAAGCAACTATCATAACAAAATTACTTCTTCTATACGAACGAAGACGCGGGCACAGCTAGTAAATCAATAAATTTTAAGACTATTGACTATACCTGAATGCAATGGTAAGGAGATATTATATCATGGACGTCTTTGAGATAATGTTTCCACTTGTCCATTTTAGAAAGACTGATGAATATGCTAAACGCATGAGTGTACCCTAAGAAAGTCATGAAGCATTCCCCGTCATGGGTCATCAGATTGTAGATATTTGTAAATGCTTTCCTGAAAACATAATGTTACGTCCGTTTTTTATCATTGTACTACAGCCAGTGTTCTGAAGAGCTGGTTAACCTCATTCCACCCTCTCCCTTTCATAAAAGAACTACGCACCAGTACACATGACGTTTCTATTGGATGCCGTGCGGATTTCCTCACGATGCTTATCTCCACCGGTGAGCATTTGGAGCTTAAATCTGTATTTAATCTCGAAAAACCCAGATGTACGTGCCGGGATTCGAACTTACAAGAATTCGCGTCGCCGCGCATTAGTTTCATTAGTTTTGGGAGTCGAAGCTGCTCGCGTCCGTAGGCTTTACCCTAGTTTCCCTACACGTGACTCCTGGGTGGTGCTAAACGAGCAGCAGCGAGGTGGTAGGGCGTCGGTGCCCGTCTGGATCGCGACCACAGTGCACGGGTGTAAAGCCCGTCATAGTGACCAGTTTCGGCTTGTCGCGTTTAGGGATCAGCTTGTGTATATCCAGTAGCTCATATACCTAGACACCCTCAGTCGTGGTATATGTGGGCCGACATGACGATGTAGACTATCAATTGTTTTTCATCCTTTGATAGTCGCTTTCGTTTTTGAACTACACTGTACTTACCATCAGGTACTCTGTAGTCACTATGTCGAGCCAGTGTAAAAAAAATCGGTCCCTTATCCACTAAGCCATTTCAGTTATCAAGTTTTTTTTTTACTTGGGGAAAATTCTCATAGGACCGTCCCGGCCGCGAAGGGGGTACCAGCCGGGGTGTGCCGGACTTTTACCAGCTAAAAACCCCAAGGTGACTACTTCTGCGAATTAGTGGGGACTGCGGGTCCTGTAATCAATTCGCCGCAGAAGTATTATATTATGTTAATACGACAAATATTATGTTTCTCAACCTTTTTTTTATGACCCGGGAATATAGCGTGACTCCCGACCCATAAGGCGGATATTGGTAACACGATTACATTTCCGAAATACATCAGAAAATAATATAGTTCATGTATACTAAACAAATATTGTCATAATTTAAAATTTAAAAAATTAAAAGTGTAATATATGGTCAATGCTCGAATTATTTACAAAAGTAAGTTTAAAGACGAATGAAATGGGTTAATTGATAAACGGTGTGTAACGGCTCCAAGATATTGAGGTGTGCGAGGGGTGGCTCCTTACGCCACTCCTCGCAGTGCAGAGATGCGGCCTTACAAAATACCAGACGTTGCCGAGGGTCGGAGAAGAGGATGACGCTGTACCTCTGGCCCCGGTCAAACGGGAAGAAGGAACACCCCGGGGGTTTTAGTTGGTGCAAGTCCGACACGCCAGGGGGAAGCCCTCACCGCCCCCTGAGGTCCGTTAGGGATTTCCCCCGGGCTATCAAAAAAAAAACGGTGTGTGGGTTCAAATTGGGTCAAGCTCCTTTTGACGTCATAACCGAGTAGCACAATATTTCCTTTGTTCACAAGCTACGCACACTCTCAGTGTTGCTTTTTTTTTTCGAATTTACGCGTGTTTGTTGACCGGGAAAGGTCTTCACAACTTAACCGGGCGGGGTGCTCAGTGTTGCTATGAAAGTTTTCCCTATTTATTTTATTTTTATTTTATCAGTTTTTTTTACTTTTTAACTACAAAGGATAACTTAAAGAGAATCTAATATCAATAACGATAGCGCTTTCATGATTTAAAGAGGGTTTGTCCGAGCCGAGGAGAGCGCTGGTCTAGAAGGAACCAAAAAATTATGTAGCCGCCGGAGAGCGCCGCTGGTCTGGATTTCCGCGTAGAGAATTTGGGAACAAAGAGTTGGTTCAGGCACAGAGACAATGAAATAATCAAAAGGCACTCACCTGGAAACTGGATGATGAGGACAGGGTACTGCAGCTCCGCACCGTTCACCGTGTACAATTAATTAGATGTTCCGCCGTATTGTCCAAAGCAACTGACTATTCCGTGGTGTGACCGAGTTCGCCGCCGATGATAAGTGTAGCGGTACCGCCGTGCGTACACAAGTATCACTGTTAAGGACCGAGCGTGGAATGGGATTGTAGGGAAGCGGAAAGCATGTCAAGTACCTTTTTTATACTCATGCCCTGCGCCTGAATAGGGTTTTTTTCGGCAGAACTTTACGTTAATGACTGGGATATCTATCCCATATTATATAGTTTTGAAGATCTCTTCATAACTAAACCGGACAAGAGGGCGAATACTGAGGTGCTCAGCCGGCAAATTTATGGATTGGGTGGCAATGCAAGGGCACCCCTGTGGGTGACCACAAGGGTCCGTACCGTCCATCTAACGGTAATCTACTAGACTTTCGGAAGCGTCTACCTTGACAAGAAATGCCGAAAGAATTCAAGGCTGCGTCGGAGTAAGTTGGAAAGGGTTTTTATAATAACTACTCACTACTACAACTAGTACTCACTTTTGCTTTATAATCCAGTGGAAGAGGTACAAGCTAAATACATGATCGAAGCTCTCTCTCAAGTCTTCCGGCAGGTCGCCCTCAATATCCAATTTCCTGAACAAAGTTCTCTCATCTCCGTAATGATCGTTCGCGAAATTAACCATATTCTCGCTGATATCGACCCCGATTAGAATTTCGTAGTTATGAGGCAGAAACGACCGCAAGATTTTATTGACACTGCCATCACCGGAGCCCACGTCGATGATTCTAGATCCTTTTTCCTTCCAGGTGAATTTAGGAGCGAACTCTTCCAAATACAACATTGCATGGGTTCGCGTGAGTTTATTTATGTCGTGGTATAGTTGGGCATTATCGTTCATCGGCATTCTGTAAGAATTGTATGGAGTTGTATGGAGTTGTATGGAGTTGTATGGAGTTGTATGGAGTTGTATGAAGTTGTATGGAGTTGTATGGTTTTGTATGAATTTGTATGGAATTGTATGGAATTCGTTAAATTCGTTTTCCACAGGCCGGCATTACGGCATTTCTTGAGAGTTGCAATAGGATTTTTGAACTGTAGCCAGGCAGTAGAGCTCAGGTAGTCTGCTGCCCGGATATGAAGGAATCGGTGCTCAATATCCGGCGCTCCACCTGAGAGAAGGGTATCGGAGGAGTGGGCTCTTTACACCCATCCTTCACAGAGAGGTAGCCTCAATAAGACTTTTCGCTCCTCTGGTGTCTAAATGAATTTGGTTCTCAAGGCCTGAGTGAAGCGTTTAGGTCACCCTGTGGGTTTTTAGCCAGCAGGAGTCGGACACACTGGGGTCGCTGCCCTCAAGTTGGCAAGCAGGATTTTCAGCTAACTTACAAAAAAAATAGGGACAAATTTAACTTTGCTGTTGGTAAACAGCTACAGCCATACATCAATATTGGTCCCGGTGCTTTTACCAACGGTAAATATATTTATAATATCAAGGCAAAATATATTTTGGAATGTTACGACAAATACCAGGTTTTTGGACTTTTTCCTGTATTTGTGACGCAAAAACCTTGCTTCTTGGTAAATTACATGATTCCAAGTCAACAGAAAGTCGAGTCGAAGCTGCTCGCGTCCGTAAGCTTTACCCTAGTTTCCCTACACGTGACTCCTGGGTGGTGCTAAACGAGCAGCAACGAGGTGGTAGGGCGCCGGTGCCCGTCTGGATCGCGACCACAGTACATGGGTGTAAAGCCCGTCATAGTGACCAGTTTCGGCTTGTCGCGTTTCGGGATCAGCTTGTGTATATCCAGTAGCTCATATACCTAGAGACCTTCAGTCGCGGTATATGTGGGCCGACATGACGATGTAAACTATCAATGGATTTTCATCCTTTGATAGTCGCTTTCGTTTTTGGACTACACTATACTTACTATCAGGTACTCTATAGTCACTATGTCGAGCAAGGGTAAAAAAAAAAGAAGTAGGCTATAGGTTTCGATTCCTTTGCAAAAATGACAAAAATGATTAAAAATACGACATAGAAAGACATATCTTTCGATTGCGTTGGTTTAGAAGATTGATTATTTCAGCGCCACAAGAGATTGCAGACTTCAGTAGCTGATATTAATTTCAACTTGATATGTTCATGTGTTCCTGAGAAAAATGTGTCTTGATAAGCAGACACAAGGACAGCAAAAAAAAAGTTATATTATATGTGTTTAAATCGGTGCCGTTGGTATAAATATAATGGTAAAGTAGTGACTACCGAGTACATGATGGTAAGTACAGTGTAGTCCAAAAACATAAGCGACTCTCAAAGGATGAAAATCCATTGATAGTGTACATCGTCATGTCGGCCCTCATATACCAAGACTGAAGGTCTCTAGGTATATGAGCTACTGGATATACACAAGCTGATCCCGAAACGCGACAGGCCGAAACTGGTCACTATGACGGTCTTTAGACTTGTGTACTAATAGGCAAAATGTAATCAGATTAATAAAAATAATAACGATTACATTATGCGTTTTTTACCATTAATATGACTGCATTTAGCTCATCTATGTTTTAAACACTACGGAATCCTCAATTGCATACACATTTATGACTTCTTAATGTTTTAAATGGATTTAATCATCATTACAGAGCAAGAAAATTAAAATTACGACTACATTTTGTAATCGTTAATCATTGATCAGATTACGTTTTTCCCATCTCTGGTCGTGACCCAGTCCGGGTAATCGCCCTGCCATCAAAAAATCTTACCTGCTTTTATTTGCTTACCTGTCTAGACTATTATGCTCTTCTTTAGAATAATATATTAAATAACGTTAATGTAAATGTTAAAAAACTAGATCTCGATTTTTCCTGTTATTTATATAATCATTTAGAGTTCGTCAGTATGTTTTTATTTTCACAGTTTTTTGCACGTGCTGTAAGATAATTTATAGACATTGCTTTGATTATTCTTAGATTTTTATATCAACTCGACTAAGTTACTACAGTACAACAGAAAGATAGTAGAATATAGTCCAAAAACGCCATCGACCGATAAGGAATGAAAATGCGTTGACAGTCGCCTACATTTGAGGCGTCTAATTTCAAAACCCGCTAAAACGATTATTAGTAAATTGAAATGTTTTTATCAAAGCAAATACTGTAGAATAATAATTAAAATACCTTAAAAGAATGTAATTGTTAAGTCAAAGATTAATTATAAGTTTTTATAAATTTATGGGATTTGAAAAAACAAAATGTTATAGTGGGTTTTGAAATTAGACTCCTCATATCGGCCCAAATATACTACGACAGGTATCTAAGTATGTAAACAACTGGATAAACACAAACTGATCACGGAAAGTGACAGCCGAAGCGAGTCACTATGACAGTATCCAGTGGCTCATATACCTAGAGACCTCCAGTCGTGGTATATGTGGGCCGACATGATGAATACTACCTACGGAATTTCCTTTAGATAGTCGTTATTGTTTTTGGACTACACTGTACTTACCATCAGGTGCACTGTAGCCTCTTTATCAAGATATGCTATAAAGAACATGTAGTATAATTAAAATCACAGGATATTAAATCTTGAATCTCTTAAATCAGTAGAAATTGTTAACATTCCTTCAACAATTACAAAAAAGTTGAGAATCTTCAAAATTCTGGTCAGATTTCTATTAATCATGGCTAAGAATACTTCTAATGTAGTTGACATTCAAACAAAAAAACTAATTTGAAATCTGATCACCCGTTTAGGAAGTATGGTGCCACCGATAGCCTTAAATACTACACGCGTGGAAATCATGACACTGAACTGAACTGAATATAGTATATGAACTTGGTATGGGCACGTGGAAATGAAAATGAAATGAAATATATTTAATTTCACCACAAACTAACAAAATACTAGAAATTCAAAAGCAGTAACATTTCTGTTACAAGACAACAACATACAGAAACAAAAGAAAAAACAAAAACATATTAACATGGCGAAAATGGGACCTCCATCAGCTTAAAGCCACAGAGGAAGTCTGCAGCGCTGATTTTCGTGGAGGGCCCCGGTCGTGTTACATCTTATTAAGCAATAAGAAACAAGAAATAGGATAACATATAGCTTAAATAATTTTAAGTATAAAGTATAATAAAAAGTATAGATAATAACAATACACCCACTCAAAAATAAATACTCCTAAAATAAACTATTACATATAATAAACAAATCGACTACAAAATGTATTAGTGACACCATAGCACAAAGACTGGAGTGGATGACTGATGAAAGAATGACAAAATATCTATACAATATGAATGCGAGTGGAAGCAAGGGCCGAGGCCGACCGAGATTCACCTACACAGATCAAAAGAAGAGAGTTCTGATGGAGGGTTATGATAGAAGTAGGCGGAATGGACGATAGTTCATAAATAGACTATTGAATGTTAAGGAAGTGAAAGATGTATGCGAGAATGGACTCACGTGGTGTTCCATTCTCTTTGCCTGCCTCAATAGGGATTCGGCGTGATGTTAGATAACATGGTGTGGTCTGAGTGTTTGCAGAGCCAAGCCCAAGTTGACAAAATCAATTACTTACCGTATACTTTTGAGATGAATTATTTGTAAGTCTAAGTAAAATCGAAGTAATGTCTGTAAATTGAAATCTAAGAAATAATTAGATCGGTCCAATATTTATCACTAGGCGCTGGGCACAAGGACCGTAGTTCCGAGCAGACTGAATTAGCAATGAGCGTCGCGCAACATAAATAGATTCAGAAACTATTTATTGTTTTAATACCTAAAATACGGTAATAAGTATCACAATAACTATTTATCCAGCGAAACTGTGCATTGACATTATATTTTTATGTATGTAACTTCCGTAAGCTTACCACTAGGTGGCGTTATTTAGCTCTCAGTAACAGACACTCGTTCGGAAGCCGCCATCCCATCTAAATCAGATGTGCTTTTGGAAAATCTGTTGTCTTTATCGTGGCTACGGATTGCTTAATTATTGTTTGTTTGACACGATACGCAACGATATCGTTACCGGCAGTTGCCGAATACATATGGGTTACTCGATGATACAATAGATATTTTAAATTTATTTTTCTTTCATGCCTTTAAATTTCAACATCAATGGGCTAATACATATCAAATGTTTGGACTTTAAATCTAATATAGGTCACGAAAAAATAATCCCGCGTAGATCAATAAAAAGCACGTATATAATGCCATGTTATAAACAAAAAGAACCGTTTTGATTTTAACCAGTTTTACTCGTTTCTCAAGTTTATTGAAACTGGTTATTTTGTAAAATGAAATCTGTTGATGATGATGATGATGATGTCCTAGCCGGATTCGGCCACGGCGACTGTTTCAACACCGATTAAGAAAATCGAGGTCTAGTTTTCGGAAACAGCCAATTGCGCAGGAGATATTTAAGTGCATAACTGGACGCGCAGCCAGAAAAGCACTCTCTCGTCCGAGCTCCCTCGGGCCCGATGGAATGGAGAACCAGTACGATCGGGAGGGAGCGGGATGCGGGTTTGGTCGAGTTTTCCTTCTCTGAACACCTGGTTGAATTGCGGTGTTAAAGGGATACCTTAGTCGCTTTTTACGACACCGTGGTAAGAAGAGGTGGGTGCTATTCTATTCTGCCGGCAGCTACCACGGCTAAAATCTGCTGATAAGACTTTTTTAAATGTAGCTGTAATTTCGAAATCTATATTTTCCTAAATTCATGGTAGACTTTTGCAATCATATATAGGATTTTCTTTACTGTTGCTAGTCGTTGTCTTATTTTGGACTGAACCATCCAGCATAGGGTGGCTACTGTGCCAAGTTGTGATAAACAAAGAATGTAGAGCAATGTCGTTATAATAATTATTTTTTTGTCTTATTTTCCCCTTTCTGAGGAAGGCAAAGGCTTTCACGCCATACAGTCATGTTTGAGGTTTTTTCTTTCCAAGTTTTATTAAATTGCTGTTATGTCTTCCTGTCACGCTCCGATGTCTCTGTCGTAGTTTTATGTACATGTTCATCTTCATTTCCTATTTATTACACAATTTTTATACGTTTGCACACAATATTAATGGCGAGGAAGACTATGTAGATTGGCGGGAAAACTCAGTGTCCAAGAGAGGTATGACTCCGCTAACGTCTCGCCAAATACCATTGATTCCTCATGACACACGGTCAGGCGAGCATTCCACTGCTGCCTACGCCCACAACACAAGCCCAGACAACAATTGAGCACTCAACCGACCGTCAAAACACGAAAACAACAATTATTCAGCGAGAATGCAGAAGAGGTCCAACAACTCCGGCTTGAAGCTTTGTCGTCAATCTATAATAACTTTCCTCCATGTAACTATGCTCTATGGCAATCACTATGTATTTATGGAACAGTAATGCTAACGTTTCAATAATAAGACCGAGAAATAGTTATTAAACTAAATAGTTTCAAAACATGGTATTGCATTCCAATACCGGTATACGTTTCGTTTTTGCAAAAGCCCGTACCAACAGAAGCGCCAGGGGCCTTTATCGGGAACGCAAAGTTTTTTCTCTACCCGCATTTATTATTGATAATTTGGCTAACGACAGGCGATTAGTGTGATAATTATTGCAGCTATTTTTAACGGGTCACCTGAAATAACTGTTATATAGCTTTTTGTTTTATTGCGTTCTCATTAATAACCACAATTAAAACTATGTTGCAGATATACATATATGTAAGGTAAATTCTAATTAAGCAAGGACCTTGGAAATTCCAACAAAATTAACATTTTTTGTAATTGTATAATTGATGAGACTTAGTTTTTCATGAATGAATTTATGGCGTCTTTTGTTTGTTTCAAAGAAAAGGAGCGTTTAAAATATAGGCTGTATGGTTCAATTTAGTTCAACACAACGAATGTAAAACTTAAACAAATGCATATTCATGAAAAACATTCAATAAATAATGGATTAGTGACCGGAATCCATGCGCGACAACGCGAAAAATTGTAGGTTAGACGCCGGTGCGTACCTTCTATGTTTTTCCATATTATGGATTATGGCATTACATGATCACTGGTGAAAGAAAATGTCATGGGAAAACTCGTATGGAGTCTCATAGAAATGTCATGTGTGCTAGTGCTGTGAGAACGGCGATCCGCTGCGCCACTGGTCACGTTGGGCACGGCATATGAGCGCACAGTGGTTACAACTACTTATGTATCTCTGCTCACCTCTAAAGAAATATAACGTAACTATATAATATTATTATTAATTCAATAAACACATGGTGTTTACGCACTGACAAATAATTAGGGCAAAACTGCAATCTACATCTTTTTGTTTGTTTTCGGATTTTAAGCTTCAACCGTCATCTTTGTAACTACATTCATTCAATAAAATATTATATTATTATAAACCAGAGATGGGCAAAATGTATTCTGATTAATGATGATAGATTAAAAAATGTAGTCGTGGTTTTAATTTCCTTGCTCTGTAATCATGATTAAATCCATTTAAAACATTATGAAATCATACATGTGTATACAATCTGGGATTTTATACTGTTTATAACTTAAATGATCAAAATGCAGTCATATTAATGGTAAAAAACGTAAAATGTAATCGTTAATCATTTTCATTAATCTTATTACATTTTGCCCATCTATGTTATAAACTCTAAAAACTTATCTGGTACCAGACGCCATACAACATCTCTTTTATTCTGGTTCTCCTTTGGCCTCGTACTGGATCGATGGACCCCTGTTCGGATCATTGTACCAACTCTTGACCACATAATTATTTGTTATTCATTTACAGAATATTAATACTTAATATCAAACACCTTTTCTCCACGACATTTTAACTCATGCCGCCGCCATTAAGATCTGTTATACTTCCATATCCTTCCTGTGACTTCATATGCTTGCCAAGTTAAAATATAATTATTGCGAATTATAAATTAATTGTCAATGGTCACAACAATATTTAGTATTATAGCATGTAGACGTAACCCGATACGCAGTTGTCGCCCTAAGGGTCGTTAGGGTGTTACGAGACGTGCGGGGTAAGAGGATGCGCGCCCGCACGGGACGCTTGGAAGTTAGTCGACTACCGAGACCCAAGGCGGGAGTACGTGCGTGTACGTCGCAGTTCGGTGTGCCTTAAAGTGCAAATAAACTATAAAACGCCAATTTCGTGTTTTCCTAAAACCACACCCACGACCACCGGTCATATCTGGCGCCCAACGTGGGGCATAGTATTTAATAATTATTATATTATTTATATTATATCCATCATAGTTTATTGGTGATATTTGCTGTTGGGCTTCTCTATTATTGTAACAAATAGTATAATTCTCAAACACATGATAATATCTTACATTCACTACATGACGTTGTAAGGTGATAGCCCCAACTGGGTCACGGCCGCCGTACACCAGTGACGTGCGTAGGGTATTTGGACAGGGTAGGCACAATTCGCGTAATTAATATGTTTATTATATTATGGTAGTAAATATTATATTCTTTTCATAGGAAAGATAGACAGCGTGAATATAGAATAGATATGAATATAAATGACTCATTTTTTTTTTTAACTTCAAGCAATTTATTCTAGACTTATTTATCATAAGGCCATGCAATGCTTGTATGCATCTATGGAATGAACGCTACTGCCGTACACAGTGTAAAGACCATCATAGTGCCTCGCTTGGACCTGTCGCGTTTCGGGATCAATTTGTCTACATCCAGTTGTTGATATACCTTGAGATCTTCCGTAACGGTACATGTGACGGACATTTCGGCGATTGTAAACGGATTTTCGTCACTTGGCGACCGTTGCTGTTTTAGGACCACACTGTGCTATCCATCAGATGCAATGTAGTGACTTTGACGAGCCAGTATACAATTAGACATCTTAAAAACACATAAAATCTGAATTCGCTAATTATTTCAGTGCATCTGAAGTTACGATGCAAAAGCTGCTAGTTTAGCTTCTACATTCATCATGCGAACGGCTAAGGAGTGCAATATGCTTCCAGCGGCCATATTTCCGTGATCTTATGACCTGGGAGTCTTTAAGAGAAGAGTGAATAGGCATATGTTGGGCGGACGCGGCTCATCATCGGACTCATCTTCACCTTCCATCAGGCATGATTGAGGTCTAGCGTTCGTCTATAAACAATTTAAAAAAAAGTTTTTATAAAGGTCTAACTAATTACTTCCTATAATATTTTAATGTTTCTGCTGCATAGCTACTAGAAGCCACTGGTCCTTATGGAAGCCAACGAATTTAATTAATTTATGTCACCAGTAACTAGAAGCCAGTTACTGTAACGAATTAGAATAAACAACATGTTTTCTAGGACAATATAGTACGGAACTTAAAAAAACTGAAACAAAAATTATAAGTTTAGAAGATAAAATGATGAAAGGCATAAAGATAAGAGAACAGTATTTTTGTGAGTTATGTTTTAGACTAGGAGCCAGTTTGATTCGGAAACAAAAATATAATAACGATTTATAACTTATTTTATTTAAACGGTGTGAAAAAGATCCTCAAAAACCCATTGAAAAACAGCCTTCACACTAGACGACCCCCTTAAGGTGCGCTTTGGATGCTGACAGTCGCGGTTCTGCAGCAGATGCCAGGTCACAATGTATTGCTCTGTATCCACTTATATGGAAGCAAAAAGGAACAGTAAAAGTAGTAGTTGGGAGTCGAAGCTGCTCACGTCCGTAGGCTTTACCCTAGTTTCCCTACACGTGACTCCTGGGTGGTGCTAAACGAGCAGCAGCTAGGTGGTAGGGCGTCGGTGCCCGTCTGGATCGCGACCATAGTACATGGGTGTAAAGCCCGTCATAGTGACCAGTTTCGGCTTGTCGCGTTTCGGGATCAGCTTGCGTATATCTAGTAGCTCATATACCTAGAGAACTTCAGTCGCGGTATATGTGGACCGACATGACGATGTAGACTATCAATGGATTTTCATCCTTTGATAGTCGCTTTCGTTTTTGGATTACACTGTACTTAGCATCAGGTACTCTGTAGTCACTATGTCGAGCCAGTGTAAAAAAAAAAGTAAATGGAAAGGTATGAATCAGGGATGTTACGGAGCTTCGACTCCGACTCCGATAAGTCGGAACTTCCGATTGTTATTACACCTCCGGTTCAGACTTCGGTTCCGAAACTTTTTAATCGGAGGTATTCATCGGAGGTCACCACCACTGTTGTAGTCAATTCATTTGATTTCATTTTATATGTTGTTGAAACATAATATCAATTAATCAAACAATTAGTGCTACTTAATTCGCAGAAGACATTTTTAAAAATTTAGATTAAAAAAATATGATTAAAAAAATATGATTAAAATTATTATATTTAAAACTAATTGTACATTTAAATTTATTACTAAAAGGTTTTTTATTTTACATTTACATGAAATTAAGTAAAATACAAATTAACACACCCTGCAGAAAATTTGATTTAATTTGTTCACTGTTAATGGGAAAATGTTAATAAGAAACACAGCAATTTTTATTGTCTGTGTATTTGTAAATTTATCACTTTCTAATTAAAAAGGTTCACTGAATAATGTTTTTATTTGTCCCTTAATAAAACTATTTTATTCTGCCGTTACTTGTGACTGACATTGCCTCCGACTCCGATTCCGACTTCGGTTCCGACTCCGATAAATCAAATTTAAAAACTCCGACTCCGACTTCGGTTCCGATGAAACTGCCTCCGTTACATCCCTAGTATGAATATCCGCTGTGATCTCAACCTTAAGGATCATTTAGGATCTGTCATCTCTACAACATCAGGTAGACTTGATATCCTGAGCAGAGTGCATCAATTTTTCACTCCAGATCAACTGTTTCTATTGTATAAGGTCCAGGTCAGGCCTTGCATGGAATAGTGTTCGCATCTCTGGGACGGTTCTGCTCAGTACTAACTCGACGCCCTGGACAGGTTGCAGCGGAGGGCTGTCCGCATTGCGAATGATCCAGACGTGACTAAGCATCTGGAACCGCTCCAGCTGCGGAGAAATATTGCCTCACTGAGCGTTTTCTACAGTTTGTACCATGCCGAGTGTTTTGAAGAGCTCTTTAACCTTGCTCCACCCTCTCCCTTCCTGAATAGAACCACGCGCGCGGGCTTGCGGGGTTACAGCAGGTAACTCACATCCCGGCCAGGACTGAGAAGTTCTCTAACTCTTACTGCAGCCGAGTTCTATGATATTGGGCTCCCTTAAGCGAAGCGTGAAGAGATATTTGTCTAGGTCAGTGTGATCGCTACAACTATTGATACGTTTTCTTATTGTTGCACTGTGCTTACCATCAGGGGCGATGTGCACACTATGTCGAGTCAGAAGAAATAAATAAAGGTCCGGCGCTGTCAGTGTGTCAAATCCACATTCGTTACATCCCCTTCCCCTCCATCAATACGCCAATATACGTCTCAATTCTGTTTGCCCAATATGGCCTTTGCCGTTTGAAAAGAATTGCAAATCATTCTCTTGAGCAAGAGTTTAAAGGGTAAACATTATTTCGCATGACTTCTATTGCAAATACACATTGATTTATGACTTGGCTCGTTTGTCATGCCTGTGATTGAGAGACCTTGACTTTTCTAACACTTGACTTTTAACTAGTGATGCCACGAATAGTGAATTGGCCGAATACCGAATATTCGGCAACGCTATCGGCCGAAGCGCCGAATATTCGGCCGCTGAATATTCCTGGAAGTAGCGTGTTTAGTGAGAGGTTATTTTCTGAGGCTGGTAACATTTACGATGAAAAGCGTAATCGTTTGCTATCAAAAAATGCTGAAAAGCTTGTTTATATCCATCAAAACTTACCACTGATCAATTTTAATTACTAAAGTGTTGTAATTTGGAAATAAATACACAATTTTGAGTAATATAACGTGTCTTTTTTACATAATTTGGTATTCGGTATTCGGCCGAATAGTACGTATTATTCGGCTGAATATCGAATAGCAAAAAAGTGGCCTAATAGGCCGAATACCGAACAGTTGCCGAATATTCGTGGCATCTCTACTTTTAACCCTTTCGTTACCGCAGTCCATTTCGCCGAAGTGGTGCTACTTTGGCAGCACGCCGCGAAGTGTGCACATTGCATGATGGCAGGTTGGTGTTCGAATTTTCTCATTTAAGTGTTACATATTTACATTTTACAATCTTTACATTCATATTTAGATTCCCGGGTTATTATATATATTTTTTTTACGCTTTTCTATTTTAGTTTCCAAGTACGAAATTCACTTTAAAAGAATTGTTTTCTTAAGGCGTATATAACAAAATTTTTGGCACTATGAGAGGAATTAATTCAATAACACTACAATATACATAGTCTATTTCATTTATTTTTACTTATACTTTTGCTCATTTTTTTAGGTATACATATATTTTTACTATAGTATCTATCACTAATACATTTTGTAGTCGATTTATTTATTGTATGTAATAGTTTATTTTAGTATCACTTGTATTTATTATTTAAGCTATATGTATTTTGTTGTTTATCGATAATTCTTATAAGATGTAACACGACCGGGGCCCTTCATGAAAACCAGCGCTGCAGACTTCCTCTGTGGCTTTAGGCTGATGAAGGTCCCATTTTCGCCATGTTTATATGTTTTGTATTTTCTTTTGTTTTTGTGTGTTGTTTGTATTGCTACATTTAAATTTCTGTTTTTTTTTTGTATATTTGTGGCGAAATAAATACTTTTTCATTTTTTTTTTCAATATAAGAAATGGATGCCGGCAAAATTCGGCGTTGGTACTCACAAAACGGAAAATCAACGCCGACTAAAGCCGGCGCTTGTAACGAAAGGGTTAAAAGTGGAAGACTAAGGTTGTCATTATTTAGCCGGGCAGTAGACTTGAGGGAGTCTGCTGCCCGGATGGGAGGGAGGCGGTACACGGTGTCCGGCGCATCGCCTGGGAGAGAAGTTCTGGAGAGGTGGGCTTTACTACTTCCCCTCCCAGAGAGGTAGCCTCAATAAGACTTCTTGTTCCCTGGGTGTCTGGATGAATTTGGTTTCCCAGGCTCGGGTGGAGCGATTGGAGGGACACCCGGGGGTTTTAAGTCAGTAGGAGTCTGACGCACCGGGGTCGCTGCCCTCATAGCGTCCCCGATGCTCCTATGTAAGGTTTCCCCCCGAGTAACAAAAAAAAGGTTGTCATTATTTAACTGGAAGGATAAGGAATTGTGGCTCTCGTTGCCTTGTGGATGAGAAACCTGTTTCCATGTGCTGTAATGCAAACAGTTGTGGGATCAAGTCTCGGTGGTTACGTCTGGGTTTTTCCAGATTAAATATGAATTTAGACAATACATATTTACCGGTGAAGGAAATATCGTGAGAAAACTCGCTTGGCGTTTAATAGAAATGTCATGTGTACTAGTGCTGTGAGAAAGGCGATCAGCTGCGCCACTGGTCACGTTGGGCACGACATATAAGCGAAAAGTGGAGTAGTGGTATCTCTACTCCCTCCGTAAGGGATATAGCTTGACGATATATTATTATTTAAATATTCCTTTAATAATAATTTCCGTATAAGCCTGACAATCAATATCGAAGAATTGGAATATTAGGAGTCTAATTTCAAAACCCACTATAACATATTTTCTTCAAATGACATAAATTTATAAAAACTTATAATTAACTAGCTGTCCCGGCAGACCTTGTTCTGCCCTATTGCTCTAAAACAAATTCACATGTTTTTTTTTAATGTTAATAGTTTCTCCGTCAGATTTCATTCTGCCAAAACTTATTGACATGTCGCCTGTTTTTTGAAAATTGTTGAAGGAACCTGGCCTTAATGCTATATGTATAAAAATTGACAAATATTGACATTCATATTTATACGTCACTCAATTGTTTTGCCTTCCCGGAACCCGTCCACTGACATTTAAACTTTATGGTATGGTGTTAAAGTTCAAATTGACTTTTAAATATTATTACGAATTTTTTGTATGAGAATATACAAAAGTGGTGTTTTTAGACTTTTTCAGACAATTTTTTTAATTTTTCTCTCCGTAATAACCATCCCCAGACTTCAACAAACACAACAAAAAAGAAAGCAGCCAAATCGGTTCAGCCGTTCTCGAGTTTCGCGCTTATACACATTTAACGATTCATTTTTATATTATAGATCTTCGACTTAACAATCACATTCTTATAAGGTATTATATTTAAATTATTATTCTAGAGTGAAAAAGCAAAAAGGAATCATATATAATATTTGCTTTGATAAAAACATTTCAAATTACTAATAGGACTATTAAGTAATTTTGTACGAAAAATCGTTTTAGCGGGTTTTGAAATTGGACGCCTCAAATGTTCTTTAGTGTAAAATAATCTTTTAAATTCCCAATACTTTTGCACGTAAGTTTACACTTCTCAAGTATAAGTGAAAAATAGATTCTTTATTGTGGACATTCCTAGTAGTGTTTTGGACTGCTTACCATCAGGTGTTCCGTGGTTACTATACCCTGTCAGGTTATAAAATGTACTCCGTGATGCTCGTTTTATGTTAGCACCAACTTGATTTTAAAATTGTTCTGCTATTGCACACTAGATGTCACTGTTTTAAATATTGAATGCTATTTATTAAATCGATAAATGAAAGGTTTAAATAAATGTCTTATATGGTAGAAGTCCATATTATGAGACACTGTCCCTATTTATGATACACAATGTGAATATAATAATTTATAAAAAGAATACCAAATTATACTTTTAAAAAATATAATAGACACATCATTTTATCGTTTTTGAAAGAAATTAACGAGTCTAATTGTTAATTATTACTTGTATGTTTTAATAAATAATTTAAAAAGTATGAGGTTTGTTGTTGGAATTCAAAACCATGGCTTAAAAGAGTTGAACGATAACCACTGTACAGTTTTTTACTTGGATGAAATTACATATTTATTTTGTGGATGTAAGACCTAGTGGATAAATAACCGGTGGAGAGGCGTGTAAATAGCCCTCCATGAGCGGGGAACGTAACTTGGTTGGCGGTTAAGAGAAATTAAAATTAGGTCAAAACGAGTATTAAGAAAACTTATCACTCCATAAATCGCAGCTGATATACCAGAATATTTGAATCACTAACCTGTAAGTCTGCAGCTCGTCCAGTGTATGCTACAGCACGGTAAGGTTCCAGGGGTCCGGTAGCGGCCACGGGCACAGAAAGTTTCCTTTCGCACAATTACACCTTTTTCTCTTTTTAACAACAACGTCGTGTGGCGGTTTAAATATATTTTAAAATAACAGCGGAGATAACACGACGTCGCGGCGGTTGCATACAATTGTTATAGTAAAAAATGACGTTTTTGTGACGTCAAACAGAGCGGTTGTAGTAAGGCGACATCTATCGATTTCACTACAGATTAAGGATGCAGATTATCCTTATATCATTCGCAAGTAATTTATGGAGTGATAGAAGGATTTTGGTATGAAGCGGAAGTATCTTAACCGCTTCACCAACCGGTATACATCCGCGGCATCGTAATTAGTCGCAGGTCCGTATCCCGGCACGTACCACTGGCTTTTTCCAAATTAAATATGGATTTAAACATCAAATGCTCATCGCTAAAGGAAAACATCGTGAGGAAACCCGCATGGCGTGTAGTGGGAATATAATTTCGAGGTGTGAAAGGCTATTAAGGCTATAAGGGATCAACTTTTTTTATTTAAAATTGTTAACGGTCTCGTGGGCTCGTCCTATTTGCTTGGTCAAATAGGTTTCAGGTGTCCGCATTCCAATGCAAGAGACTTTTCGCTGTTTAAGGTGCCATTCTTAAGGTCAAACTATGTTACTAATACTTTTGTTTTTCGTGCCTGTGATCTATATAATAAACGTTTTTGCGATATAGATATACTGTCCTGTGCCTTTGGGCCCTTTAAACGAATGGTGAGAAAGAAAATATTAGCCTAAGTTCAATTTTGTTCTATAATGTATTTTTTTTTTAATATAAATGTACTATTTATATGTAACATATATATATATGTATATTTGATTGATTTTTTATTGTTATTTATTAGCTTGATTTTTATTTTTGTACTAATTTTTGTGGAAACTTTGCTGGCTTATGTAACATTTTTTGTGTATATTATTATCATTTTTATATTGCTGTATGTTTCCCTTTAAAATAAATAAATAATAAATAAAGGGGCTAGGGGCAACGGCCCCCTCAGGCTCGTTACATGACGCTCCTATTCAGGCGAAGTTTCCAAGCAGCGACGGAGGTATCGCCGCTGGGGAGGTCTCTCTTTCTATAGGCTCCATGCGCACCAATGGCATAGTGTCGTCAGTGGCGGGAGCTTTCATTGTAGAAGGTTCTATGACTCTAACTAAGAGTGACATTAACTATAGTTTATAGCATGTAGACGCCGCCCGATATATGCTTGTGTAAAGCGCCCAAGGGTCGTTAGTGTGTTACGGGACGCACGGGGTAAGAGGATGCGCGGGCGCACGGGATGCTTGCTGATTCAGTCAACTACCGAGACCCAAGGCTAGAGTACGTGCGTGTGCGTCGCAGTTCGATGTACCTTAAAGTGCAAATAAACAATAAAACGCCAAAATCCATGTATTTCTACCAACACACCCACGACCACCGGTCATAAGTTAGATTAACAAGGAGACTAGAACAATTTATTGGGTCTTAAGAAATCATTCATTATTGATATGCAAGATGATTTATTCTCGTCAGTTTTGTCACGGACCACAAACCGCTAACTTCCATAAATTTTAAGGGATTATTCTGGCTTAGAACTTTAAAAAAAGGCTACTTAAATAAATTTATTTAGGATTTTATTTATACTAAATTGATAATTTATTGATTAAGGTCAGTACATATGTTTTTGAAATACACGAAAATAATTTTATTAATTGATGTTTAACCATTCATATATATAAAAATGGCCCACAAACGTAACGTCTAGAATTAGTATGTCACTGGCGGCTTTGATATCTCGATAACAGATGATCTGAAATAGAAAAACCAAAAATATTTAGATTCAGTATAAGTGTGGCTATCGCGAAAAGCATGATTATTAATAATCATTCATAATTAAAATGACGGACATTTTAAAAATAAAACTGGAATACGGCGTATTTTTACACGGTTTTCAGGTAAAAAGAGATAGTAAAAATTAAAATTTCAATATAACTCTGCTATGCGCGAGAGCTATTTATGTGTAAAATATGTGGTTAAATTTCAAGAGAATCGGTTCAGTAGTTCCGGAGAAATCAGCGCCGCCGACATTAAAAATGTAGTTTTGATAAAAATGCCTTTAAGGAAACGAAAAAGTTTTGCAAAAAAAGAGAGAAGTGGCGTCCCATTCTCTATTCCTACCTCAGTAGGGCTTCAGCGTGATGATGGATTATTAAGTCAAAAGTAGGAAATATGTAAACAGTAGGTGAAAGCTGTTTTGCACCATTACACATCGCTAGTGATGTGAAACTGCGCGGAAACATATCGATGCTACCGCACAGTTAGTGTTGTGCTGAATATATCGAAATTCACGTGAATATTTTCAGTCAAACCTTCAGAAAACTTTAGAGTTGGCCCTGGAGAGTGCTACTAGGTTCTGGTTCTCCGCGTGTGAGGAGTGGAATTAGCTTCCTGCATATGTTTATTCCTACATCTTATAATTATGGAAATCTTCAAACGACAAGTGAATCGGTATTTGTTGGGTAAGCGTACTTCAAAATCGGCCTCATCATCGCTTTCCATCAGTTGAGATCTAGGCCAAGCGTCAACTTGTATACAGAGCTGAGCAAAATGTAATCTGATTAATGGTCAACGATTACAAAATGTAGTCGTAATTTGAATTTTCTTGCTCTGTAATCATGATTAAATGCATTTAAAACATTAAGGAATCATAAATGTGTATGCGATCTGGTATTCAGTAGTGTTTAAAACATAGATGAGCAACATGCAGTCATATTAATGGTACAAAACGGAAAATGTAATCGTAATCATTTTTATTAATCTGATTACAATTTGCCCATCTATGCTTGTATGTAATAAATAACGACAAATTTGGTCAATATGGCTAAATGTATGTTACATGAGATAAATTACATACAATCGAATACAGAACAACCTCATTTTGTAAGTCGGTCAGAAACCACGACAGTCCGGTTGCAAAAACATCGATATCGATAAGAAATATCGTGACATCACTAGAGCAGACTCGACCGGTCCGAGTTACGCGTTCGAATGTAGGTGAGGTTGCGTAACAACCGCGCCATCGGCTCCATTCAACAGAATGGACATAACATTTGCTTTTTTTTATTATATTCGCTTGGGAAACGTCAGCCGGATGTTTGCTAGTCTTCGCATATATCACAATTATCATTATTTCAATCCGTATCATTCCACTGTTGCACACAAACTTTTAACTATTGTTTTTGGGAGTCGAAGCTGCTCGCATCCGTAGGCTTTACCCTAGTTTCCCTACACGTGACTCCTGGGTGGTGCTAAATGAGCAGCAGCGAGGTGGTAGGCCGTCGGAGCCCGTCTGGATCGCGACCACAGTGCATGGGTGTAAAGCCCGCCATAGTGACTAGTTTAGGCTTGTCGCGTTTCGGGATCAGCTTGTGTATATCCAGTAGCTTATATACCTAGAGACCTTCAGTCGCGGTATATGTGGGCCGACATGACGATGTAGACTATCAATGGTAAATCATTCTTTGATGGTCGCTTTCGTTTTTGGACTACACTGTACTTACCATCAGGTGAACTGTAGTCACTATGTCGAGCCAGTGTAAATATATGACTGTCATTGCCACTTTAGCTTACTTATATGGTAAGGAACGGCACACTGTAGTCCCGATTCTAAATTTTCGTGGACAAAGGAACTAAATTTGAGATATCAATGTGTTTTTTTTTTCAGCATAGCTTACATACCTATCAATTTTATTAGGATAGAACAGGATCCATAGTTCTCAAGAAAAATATATGTGATTTCGTTGTTGGATGGATAAACCATTCATTCACCATCACGATTTTTTTCATGTTCTTTCAATTTGCTTTGCGTTTGGCTTCCAGTTTCTTGAAGACTAGACAATTTAGTTCTCAGAAAAAAATAACAGAAGATTGACTAGCGGCCGCGAAAGGTAAATGTCATTGAAAAATGAATGTATTTTCTTTCTAATTTTGCGTGTCGCGCTTACTTTTGTTTGTTACAAGGCTTATTTGTATATCTAATCGCATTTCTTTAATAATGAGTAATAGAACTCATGCCATAGATGGGCAAAATGTAATCAAATTAATGAAAAACGATTACGAATACATTTTGCGTTTTTCATCATTAATATGACTGCATTTTGCTTATCTATTTATTTATTTATAAGTACACTTACACAGTCTACATTAACGCATAAAACTATATACAGACATGAACAGGATACATTACAAATGCGACTATATTTAAAAGTGTAGACTACATGCACAGAAGAAAAGAAAAATAAAAATACGCGTAACACAAAAAGAAATAAACTAATCTAATTAGAAAAATTTATAACAGAAATAAAAACAAAAAAAGCAAAAAAAAAAAATAATAATCTATGCAACAATCCTCTCTAAAAACATGCTTTTTTTAATTTGTAAATACTTTCATTAAATATGTCGAGATCAATATATCTCGGCATATAATTGTATAACTTTGTCATTCTGCATAGGGGTGAATTTTGACCCAAGCTTGTGGAATAATTTTGAACACGGAACAAGTTAAAATTAGATGCTCTGGGTAATCTAGTAGGAGCAGAAAATGCTATTTATGTTTTAAACACTACGAAATCCTCAATTATGACTCCTTAATGTTTTGACGGCATTTAATCAAGATTACAGAGCAAGAAAATTAAAATTACGGCTACATTTTTTAATTGTTAATCATTAATCAGATTACATTTTGCCCATCAGTGTCTAATGCGAAGTGTCAAAAAATTTCTAAAGCAACAGCCTCGTGTAGGTAGGCACTACAAAATGGCGGGAAGTTATCGAACAAAATGGCACATACAGTCAAAATCTGCTATAACTACATCGAAGTTGTATTTAGTCGTGAAAACCGATAGCCGTAACAACCGGTAATGTTTTCGAGATACAATCGGTTATATAGCATTCAGCCGGGACCTCTATTCTGGGTCAATATAACCGGTATGTTGTTCTAAGCGATGTCGCTATAAACGGATTTGACTGTATATACGGTAAATAAATTAAAATAAACTCAACAAAATGCTTTTAGTTTTCATATCGAGCGATTAAAGGTTTAAGCAATATTTTTGGTAATATAATAATATATTGTATATATATATATATTCGGAATCAGTGTTTTTTACCGATTCCAAATTATTATATATTATTATATCAGCAAAAAATGTCGCTTAAACCAAATAGCCTTTCATCCCTCGATATAAAATGCGAAGAAACTTTTCCCCACCTTATATATGGCTGAGGAATGGATTTATTATTTGTATGTATTGTTATAGATTAAAGCAGTTACAGTTTCATAGTTTATTTGTACGGAACTCTCGGGGCGCTAATGCGACTCACACTTACCTATTTATTTTTAGTAGCACAATGAAATAAAGAACGCTATCGGCTTCAAGTAACAACTAAATTCAAGTAAAAAAATCTAAGTCAAATATTACATAATTTTAATACTTCTGTAAACGGGGGTCAACTGTGACCCAGCGAGATTAATTTCTGTCTATACCTGCTAAATAGAGGAAGCTTTTTTTTTGGTTATCCGGGGAAAATATTACATATGATCATCAAGGTCCCTCTGCGGGGTTGCGACCCCGGTGTGTCACAATCCTACTGACTAAAAACTCCCGGGGTGTCTTTCCAATCATTCCACCCTAGCTTAAGGATCCATATTCTTCCATCCGCCCGGGGAGCGAATAGCCAGTTTAGGAATTCTCTCTGGGAGGGATGGGAGGGAGACTGTAAAGAGGCCACTCCTCCAAACTTTTCTCACGGACGGCACACCGGCAGAGATGCCCAAAATGTAATCTGATTACAAAATGTAGCCGTAATTTTAATATTCTTGCTCTGTAATCATGATTAAATCCATTTAAAACATTAAGAAATAATAAATGTGTATACAATCTGGAATTTTGTAGTGTTTAAAACATAAATGAGCAAAATGCAGTCATATTAATGGTAAAAAACGTAAAATGTAATCGTTAATCATTTTTATTAATCTGATTACATTTTGCCCGTCAATGCACACCGGACACCGCACGCCGCCTCCCTCTCATCCGAGTAGCAAACTCCTTCAAGTCTACTGGTCGGCTAGTGTTACGGAGGAATGTCGCGCTCATTATGAGTGAATACGGCTCTCCAACAACGGCGTCTTGGCCACTGATTGTCCAGGGAAGTTGTTCGCTCCTGACCTATTCGGCAGCCTCCTTCTGCCTCAGGACTGCCTTGCAAAAGGTTGTGACTTCTCATCAAGCCTCCTCACTATCGACACTGGCTTTCACCACCGCTCGCAGCGAGAGATCTTCACCAATGCGGTACATGAGGACCTTCCTATATATAGGGGAGCTGTGGGCACCCCCTACAGTTTAAAAGATGCAATATTTTGATTGGTATTTCATAATTAAAGTTTTGAAAAGTAGCATGATTTTTTTTTTCTGAATTTTTTATACTCAGTAAAAGGATGAAAAAACGGCAGGCCTTGTAAGACCCCCGTTTACAGACGGAAGGTGCGTAAAAAACGTTTAAAGGCGAAGTGTTAAAAATGATTTTACGTATGCATAATTAATGTTGACCTGCAAAATATAATTATTATTTAAAATTTATTAAAATAAAACAAATTATGTAAATATAGTTATATTATTAACTGGAGCAGAATAGTTTTTAGGGGTCCGTAAAAACGAATAAAAAACCCTTATGGGACAATTTCACAGTCCGTCTGTTTTTCTTTATGTTAAGGCCCTCTTTAAGAACGCGATGAGGTACCTAATAGAAGTTAATACGATTATCAAATACTTATGTCTGAAACACGCACGACATCTTAAAGAAATGTCACATGTACTAGTGCTGTGAGAAAAGCAATCAGCTGCGCTACTGGTCACGTTGGGCACGACATGTAAACGCAAAGTGGATACAGCCAGTAATGTATCTCTGCTTCCACCGAAAAGGATATAACGTCACGATATATTATTATTACTTAGATCTGAAACGCCTTGTTGATCTAAGTCCACGCCATCAAAAGATATTACCCTTTGTATCGAGTATTTTGACACTTTTAAAGAAATTTAAACCTATAATGTACTTCCCGTTCGTTAAAAATCATAAAATTGTTAAGAAGTAATATCTTATAGCGGTTGTAAAGAGGAAAATCCAAAAATTGTATAGTTACCCTACAAGGAAGATAAGTCGCCGTGATGGCTTAGTGGATAAGGGGTCGGCAACAATGCGCGGCGATGCGTCATAGGTTCATACGCCGGCGCGTACATCTGAATTTTCCACATTAAGTACGAATTTATGCACCAAATGCTAACCTGTGAAGAATAACATCGTGAGGAAGCCCACGTGGCAGTTAATAGAAATGTCACGTGTACTAGTGCTGTGAGAACGGCGATCAGCTGCGCCACTGGTCACGTTGGGCACGAGATATAAACGCAAAGTGGATACAGACTCTATTATATCTCTGCTTACCCCGAAAGGGATATATTGTCATGATATATTATTACTATTTGGGTTTTCCAGATTAAAAACGGGTTTAGGCAACACATGCACTGGTGAAGGATAATATCGGCCTCTAATATTCTAGTGGGATCTTTACTCCAATCTATCCTAGAGTAGGAGCCTAACACGGCGGGGCTGTGGAGCAATTGATTACAGGGCCCACAGTCCCGTCTTAGTGCAGATGAGGTCAACTTGGGGTTTTAGTCGGTAAAAGTCCGGCAAATCCCGGTTACCATTCCCATGTGTACCCGGGACGGTCCAATGAGGATTTTCCCCAAGGAAAAAAAAAGTAGGAGCCTACACAGGTTATTCACTCCTTGGGAAACTGGGAGAATCAGTAGGAGTCTGATACACCGCAGGATTTTACCCCAGTTTACTAAAAAAGGGCAATTCTTGAAACAATATCATTGCGTAGCTCCATCATTTTTTCTTGCATAAGAAACTCGTTTTTTAACGACTGGCCGAGTTAAGTTACGAGCGTTCGATCCCTAAATACATACAAATGGTTTGCAATACTTTTACAAGGTCGCTTTTACATCACCCGACACCGTTACACATTATCATCAACGATTATTAAACTTTTACATTGATATTTGTAGACACAGCTTGACTTACCTTGAACTTTACTTGGAAAATAAAGTATTGAGTAATAGGATAATTGACCGGTGTAGTGACTCGCTTCGGTCTGTTCCAATTCGGTATCAGCGTTTGTAAGTCTAAATTGATCATATACCTAGAGATTTTCTGTCGCTTTATATGTGGGCCGGGATGACGACGGCTACTGTCAATGGATTCTCGTCCTTTGGTGGTACTTGCCATTCCTGGATTATATTATTCTTTCCATCAGGCAAGATGTAGTTACTTAGTTGAGCTATTATAAAAAAACTACAAGAAAATGTTAAGCTAGGATTTATAGTCGTAACATTGAGTTTGCTTGTATTTTGCTCTAATCGATGTTCAGATCAGAACTCTGAACAGCTCCCTGCCAAGTAGGCGGGGCCTGCACAAGGCCAGACGTCACTGGGTGACGAGGAAGAAGCTCAGCCTTTGCCCTTGGCATTCGTCAGGCAGGAGAAGGAACACCCCGGGATTTTAGTCGGTGCAAGTCTGACACACCGGGGGGCGGCACCACTGCCCCCTGAAGGTCTGTTAGGGGCTTCCCCGGGTTATCAAAAAACGGACTTTGAATAGCTAGAGCTTTACGCTAGCGACGTGCTTTAACAGGCAGAACGGAACTGGTGAAGACAGCTAGATCCCCAAAGATAT
Organism: Automeris io; assembly: GCA_036320925.1. NCBI lineage: Eukaryota > Metazoa > Arthropoda > Insecta > Lepidoptera > Saturniidae > Automeris > Automeris io. The sequence goes on along the minus strand of JAUDJH010000031.1, from coordinate 4,514,443 downwards.
TAGAGTCACGATCCTCAGCAGTGCGGGAGCGATGAAAAATAGCAGAGAGACTTTGATCAGAAAGCAAAATACAGTGTAGTCCAAAAACGAAAGCGACTATCAAAGGATGAAAATCCATTGATAGTCTACATCGTCATGTCGGCCCACATATACCGCGACTGAAGGTCTCTAGGTATATGAGCTACTGGATATACACAAGCTGATCCCGAAACGCGACAGGCCGAAGCGAGTCACTATGACGGTCTTCTCACTTGTGCGCTGAAGTTTAGTTTGGAAACTCAATATGACGCAAAGCGACGTGGGCAAACGTTGGAACAGGATGTATGACCAGGTGTCGAACACCACGTCTTTTTTTGTAACCCGGGGGAAAATCCTGCATGGGATCCTCAGGGAAGCTGTGAGGGCAGCGACCCCGGCGTGTCAGGCTCCTGCTGACTAAAAACCCACAGGGTGTCCCTCTATTTTCGCCGGATGCCGAGGAAGATGGCTCGGCTTTGCCCTTAGCATCCGGCAGACGGGAGAAGGAACACCCCGGTGGTTTTAGTCGGGGCAGGTCCGACACACCGGGGGAGCGGCCCTCACCGCTCCCCTGACGGTCCATTGGGATTTCCACCGGGTGAACAAAAAAAAGGGTGTCCCTCTATTTGATCCTCCCGGGCCTGGGAAACCAAATTTATCCAGATCCCTGGGGAACAAAAAGCCTTATTGAGGCTGCCTCTCTAGGATAGGTGAGAAAAAAGGGCTCACCCCTCCAAAATCTCCGCCTCCCTCTCACCCGGATAGCAGACTCCCTCTAGGCTTCTGCCCGGATCCCAAAAGGGATATAGCGTAACGATATATTGTTTTTTTAATTTTGTAGGTTCAGGATTTTTATTTATACTTTTTATCGTTTGATATTATTTTATAAAAATATTTTTCAATTTAGTGATTGAGGTCAAGCGTGAACAGGAAAATGGTACTATAAAACATTTTCGTATTACGTAAATGTGTAAATAAAGTTTGCTGCATTCGCGGATTTGTTGGGACATACGCGGAGAGAAAAGGCGCGTGAACTTTACGTAACAATTACCTTAATCACAATTTACACTAGCTGTTAAGTGATTGCGATGGATTGAAATTTAAGTATAAAAAAGTTAATATATTTATTAAAACTATTAATAAATGATAATGTATCGTTATGATATAACCCTTACGGGGTGAAAAGAGATACATAAGTGTCTGTATCCACTTTGCGCTAATATGTCGTGCCCAACGTGACCAGTGGCGCTGCAGATCCAGAGATGGGCAAAATGTAATCTGATTAATGATGAACGATTACAAATGTAATCGTAATTTTAATTTTAATGCTCTGTAATCATGATTAAATCCATTTAAAACATTATGAAATCATAAATATGTATACAATCTGGGATTCTGTAGTGTTTAAAACATAAATGAGCAAAATGCAGTCATATTAACGGTAAAAAACGTAAAATGTAATCGTTAATCATTTTCATTAATCTGATTACATTTTGCCCATTTATGTGCTGATCGCCGTTCTCACAGCGCCAGTACACATGACGTTTCTATTAGATGCCTGTTAGAGAATGTGATGCCTAAATCCATTTTGGTCCGTCCGAATCCGTCCAAAATATAAATTCATTGTGATAAAAAAACCACAAAAAACATTTAAAATTAAATTAAAAAATATCTTTTATGCGAACAAAATTAATTTATGGATGTGCGTGGATCTGTTTTTTTTTATGGTATTATATATAGTATTTATTTTTATAGTTTAGTAAAAGGCTTGGATGACAAAGATTAAAGGTGTATATTGGTAATAAAATAAAAATAAAAGGTGGATTAAAGGTGTATTGGGGTATATTGTCTTTTCTGTATTTTATTATGTAAAATGATTTTATATTTATATGACTATATATATAGGGTTGTCCCAGTGCAGTGGCTGTGCCGTCCGCAAGGGCCTGTGAGAATACCAGCGCTGCAAAATCTAGTGCTCTGCAGCACAAGCTGAGACAGGGCCCTTATTGGCGGCGGCTTAGACTTTTTTATGTATTGTTTGGTTGTTTTTTTTTATGTTTTTTTGTATTTTTTGTGTGTTTTATTGTACAATGTAGTTACTTTTATATAGCTGCTGTTAATAAAACGTTTTCTTTCTTTCTTTCCACAAAGCCAAGTATTCACAAAGCCAAGTCTATGAAGCATTTTGGTGGTAGGGCGATTGCCCGAACTGGATCATGACCACAGTACACAAGTGTAAAGACCGTCATAGTGACTCGCTTTGGCCTCTCGGGATCAGCTTGTGTGTATCCAGTAACTCATATGAGTTCTCTAGTGAGTTATAAGGTCTCTAGGTATATACCTAGAGACCTTTAGTCGCGGTATATGTGGGCCGACATGACGACGAAGACTGTCAATAGATTTTCATCGTTCCTTTTTCTTTTAATCTGTAGTTACAAAAATCGTGTCAATTTTACCTTTATTTTAATGTGTTTGCATTCACTACGCTTAAGAAATGACTTCGTTACTGCGTTCCTTTGTCAACAATTTTTAAAGTGTAAGACCTTTTTAGCATAGGGCAATAGCTAATCTCTCATGGCAACTCGCTGTGTAGTTTGCCGCCAACGACATCTGCCGTGCAGACCGGCTCAGTTAGACCCAAGCCTGCGAGAAGAGATTCTCTGCATGACACTACGTTCCGGGCTAGCAACGAGTCCACACTGAACTTCATGACTAGTTCCATCGAATGTAACATCAATCCGAAAGATATAATCACTCCCAAAAGTTAAAGAACGAAAGTAACAAGTATCTCTAAATTTATTCTTCTTAATTTTTTATACGTGCAAACGAGGACAAGGTTAAACACTCTCAATATAAAAAGATGTAGGCTTTCGTAATATATTAAGAAACCGCATCGATTTTTTATTAATAACCATAGTTTTGTTAGCACGAAGTACTTAATTCATATTTAATATGTGGCTAGATGAAACATACGGCGGCGAATACTGAGCGTGGACGTTGGTTTTTTTTTACACTGGCTCGACATAGTGACTACAGAGTACCTGATGGAAAGTATAGTGTAGTCCAAAAACGAAAGCGACTATCAAAGGATGAAAATCCATGGATAGTCTGCATCGTCATGTCGGCCCACATATACCGCGACTGAAGGTCTCTAGGTATATGAGCTACTGGACACACACAAGCTGATCCCGAAACGCGACAAGCCGAAACTGGTCATCATGACGGGCTTTACACCCATGTACTGTGGTCGCGATCCAGACGGGCACCGGCGCCCTACCACCTCGCTGCTGCTCGTTTAGCACCACACAGGAGTCACGTGTAGGGAAACTAGGGTAAAGCCTACGGACGCGAGCAGCTTCGACTCGCAAAAACTGGGTTTTTACTAAAAACTGTAGAACAAGCTTCCAGGTTACCTGATGTAAGATGGATACTGTTACATGGGCTATCAACAGTAATCTATACTAATATTATAAAGCTGAAGAGTTTGTTTGTTTGATTGAACGCGCTAATCTCAGGAACTATTGGTTTGAATTGAAAAATTATTTTTGTGTTGAATAGACCATTTATCGAGGAAGGCTACATAACATCGCGGTACTACTATTAGGAGCGAAGAAATTATGGAAAATGTGATAGAAACGGGGAAAAATTCCATCTATGAGGGCTTCCATTGCGTGCGCTGCGAAAACGGTTCAAGATACGAAAAATATATGTACGTAAGAATTATTCCTCTTGAAATGATCTACAAAAATGTCCACGACAGTATATGTCTATCTTTTAAGATTAAGTCACTAGAACCGTTTTTATAGTAATAAAATTTGGTCGAAATTAATGCATCATTTGTTAAGAATTGTATCAACGTAATAATATTAATCTTTATCCAAATAAATGTGTTGTTGATTAAGAGTATTTAATTGTGAACAAAATTGTCTTTGACATCACTTAATTTCAATGAATATCTTACAAGATATTACAAAACCTTATATAGCAAAACAACGTTTGCCGGATCAGCTAGTACAAACTAGCTGTCCCGGTAGACCTTGTTCTGTTCTATTTATCTAAAACAAAGTTACATTGATTTTTACATGTTAATAGCTGCCCCGACAAATTTTCGTTCTGTAAAAAGTTATTGGCCTGTTGCAGTCTAATAGAAATAAAATAACATTGAACGACTTTAGTAATATCTAATGAGGTGATATTTTTATAGTACACAATATTTATTGTTTCATTATTTAGTAAATAAATAAAGCTGAAAGTTTTTCGACGCAGGAGTAGGCAGCATACAACTGTCAATGAGAGAAGCATGGGTTTTCAAGATCAACGCCGCCAACATTCAATGACTGACCCTCAACTTGAAGGCATAGCAAAGATAATCCTAACACACTTTTATTTAGTTTTGTTTAACAGCTGGGAATTTTGTATAAAAAAATAAAGAAGTTTAGAGATATAGCAACACTGTAAAAGAAATATGTAAAAACCATTGACTGCGAGTCGTGTGGGCTTGCACCCATACGCGGTTAATGTTCCAGCTGCTCGCACGAGGCGATTTGCCTCCTCTTTTTTACTTCGAACCGCCAAAGAGTGGAATTCGCTTCCTGAGTCTGTTTTTCCAACATCTTATGTCGTGGGAATCTTCAACCATCGTGTGAATCGATATTTTCTGGGTAAGTGCGCTCCATCATCGGCTTCATCATCACTTTCCAGCAGGTCATTAATGGCCGCGCGAATATATTCTTTTCAGATCAGGTATAGATTTAGCCACCACATACTCACCAGTAAAGGAAAAAATCGTGAGAAAACTCGTATGTTCTCTAATAGAAATCTCATGTGTACTAGTGCTATGAGAACGGCTATAAACTGTGCTGTGTGTGTCACGTTGGGCACGATATGTAAGCGAAAAAATATGTATAACCCCTAATGTATCTTTACTCACACCGAAAGGGTTATAGCGTAACGATATATTGTTACTATAAAATTATAAAAGTCTTTCCTCAAGCCGCTAGTGTTTCGATTTCTCAATTCATCGAGTACGAAACCACCGCGGCTCCGCGTGCAATAGCCGCCCGTATGTCCCCGTTACGCTCCCGGCGTTATTACGTGAACTTAGACCAGTGAAAGCCGGGCCGCGAGTCGAGACGGTAACGCTGCCGTGAGTGAACTAAAAATGGTAGAAAATAGTTAAGTGATTATTTCCCGAAAATTTTACCCTAAAATCCCGTGTAATTGGATCGCATTTTGACGCTTCAGGTTTCCCGATATTAAAGGTATGATTTCTACCTTTATTTAAAACTTCGTGATCTTACAGGCGGTACAGATGATGATAAGTGGTCAGCATATTGTTATCACTCTGCTGCGGCTCCTGAAGAGCTTTTTCTGCATAGTTTTAGGGTTTATCGGCTTTATAATACGAGAAGACTTTTTTTTTTAATTTTGCCTATTATTTTTTTATTGAGACGCATTCTGATGCATCAGGTTTTTTGATGCACAAGGTTTCTTGCCTCTATTTAAAAGATCGTTTATAGACTGAGAGTTACAGCCGAGACTTTGGCTTCGCTTAGATTTCACTTAACACAAGAAAGACTGAATATAGGTATAACACATACTCATATAGGAAATAAAGAGAGGGGGGAAGTAAGTACAACTATTAATAAATGTTATAAGATAATATATAAAAAGTCATCATAATATTAAAAAAAAGGTTCCTTATACATTTAGATTTTATAGACGAGAGAGATATTTCATATACAACAATTTGTACCTTCTTATAACTAATAAAAATGTAAATAACAATATTCCCTAGCAACTCATAAAGAAACATTGATGAACAAATGAGAATTGATCCGTAAACAGTTTGGACACCGCAGCGCGTGTGGCGCACGATTGAATGGCATGTAGGTGAAATTCCTTTTACGTGATTTTAGGTAAACAGGTAATTGACGCGTTACCCTTTCGTACTTTATTCTGGCTTAGGAGAGACAAAATACCTACTTAATAATTAATGGTTATTTATCCTACCATGTGTGTAATTTCCCCTAAATATGATGACTATATGGTAAATTACTTTGTTTTAATGGAAATATTAAAATATCACTATACCTATATATTTTGAACTAGAATCGAATGCTGAATAACCTCCTTGCATATCTCTCTCGTTTATAAAATCACTCTGTATATATTTTTTACAGTCAAAATGACTGCTCTGGGCAATCTAGTGTTAATCATTACAAATTATATTATTTTATTAATATTGAAGTAGGTTTGGTGGCCTAGCGGATCGGTTTCCATGCGCGACAGTGCGAATTGTCGCAGGCTCGAATCCCGGCATGTTCTTTTGGGTTCTTCCAGATTACGTAAGGACATAAGCACCACATACTCTCCGGTGCAGGAATACATTGTTAGGAAACCCATATGGCATCTAATATACTATATATATATGTAAAGATAGTTTCTTCATAACATTTGTTTTATACTCTATTTTATCACTAGACACGATGGTCGGTATCGGCGCTGTTGATTGGTCTGGAATTGATAGCTGTGACGAGTGGCATACTGAACGAACAAAAACAATCAACGATATCGCACAAAATAAGAATTGAGCTTGAATAACGTTGTAAAAAGCGGATTAATAGCTTTTATGGTTGTTTCTTTGGTTTCAGAGAAACTTATTTGCTATTATTTATAAAAAACTTAATATATATATACATATATATATATATATACATATATATATGTGCACTAGCGCTATGAGAACGGCAATCAGCTGCGCTACTGGTCACGTTGCGGACGACATATAATTGCAAAGTGGATACATGCACTAATGTATCTCTGCTCACCCCGGAAAGGGCTATAGTGTGACGATATATTAATATTATTTTATAATATCCAAGTAAATGGTAACTTGACTCTGCGATATCAACACATTTACATCATAATTCGCGAACAAAAACTGACCATAAATCCGCACACCATATTAATTTTTGTTTTCAACACTGTAAAATTGTTAAAATACGAGGAATATATATTTTTTTTTAACACTGGCTCGACATATTGACTACAGAGTACCTGATGGTAAGTACAGTGTAGTTCAAAAACGAAAGCGACTATCAAAGGATGAAAATCTATTGATAGTCTACATCGTCATGTCGGCCCACATATACCGCGACTGAAGGTCTCTAGGTATATGAGCTACTGGATATACACAAGCTGATCCCGAAACGCGACAAGAGGAAACTGTTCACTGTGACGGGCTTTACACCCATGTACTGTGGTCGCGATCCAGACGGGCACCGACGCCCTACCACCTCGCTGCTGCTCGTTTAGCGCCACCCAGGAGTCACGTGTAGGGAAGCTAGGGTAAAGCCTACGGACGCCAGCAGCTTCGACTACCAAAAATAACCCTACAACACTATTTCTAATGAGAATAAATACTAAAAGTGTTTCTTGCGCAAGCCGGTATCGTCAACTTTTAGGTGCGGATTTTTGGGTAAGATTGCAGACTTAGAGCGATGATGCAGAGATCAAGCTATAGTCAAGTTCCTATAATACATTTGTTGTTTATCAGTTATGAACTAGCTGAGGCTTATAGACACAACTTTAAGTTTACTTAGACTTTAACAAGACATTACAACTTATATTACTCAATGAATATCAAAGGACTAGCTGTGTCCGCGACTTCGTCCGCGTGGAATAGTTATTCTGGGCATTTTAGCTAGTTATTTATTTTAAAATTGTAATATCTTCTAAGATGTTCATTGAAATTAAGTGATGTCAAAGACAATTTTGTTCACAATTAAATACTCTTAATCAACAACACATTTATTTGGATAAAAATTAATATTATTACGTTGATACAACTCTTAACAAATAATGCATTAATTTCGACCAAATTTGATTACCATAAAAACGGCTCTAGTGAGCTAAACTTAAAAGATAGACATATGTATACTGTCGTGGACATTTTTTTAGATCATTCCAAGAGGTATAATTCATTCATACATATGTTTTTGGTATCTTGAACCGTTTTCGCAGCGCACGGAATGGAAGCCCTCAAGGATGAATAATTTTCCCCGTTTTGGTCACATTTTCCATTATTTCTTCGCTCCTAATAGTTGCATCGTGATGTTATATAGCCTAAAGCCTTCCTCGACAAATGATCTATTCAACGAAAAAAGAATTTTTCAATTCGAATCAGTAATTCCTGAGATTAGCGCGTTCAAACAAACAAACAAACTCTTCAGCTTTATAATATTAGTATAGATTTGGTAACTCACCGATTTCGTCATCATGGACTTGTCTCTGCAAGTACTATGGCTATACTCAAGTTTCTATTATTTATTATAGTTTCTATTTAGTTTCAGTTGTTTATCAAAACGAATTTATTTCTTGAAAACTTGGCTAAGCAAAGTCCAAATAGCGTCGATAAATCTCAGCCTTATTCCTTGAGTAAACTCTAAGCAAAATTTTAATGTTCATAAAAGAAATAGTTATTTTTCAAAAGTGATATATTTCAATGATGTACTAGTGGAGTACTGTAGTCACTTTTGGGACGGGTCCGCTAAATACCAGTTGGTGACTCTGGACTTGATTGACCGTAGAGCTCGTAGATTGGCGATGACTGTCTGACTAAGATTAAAATGATGATGATGATATTCTAGCCGGATTCGACCACGGCAACTGTTTCAACGCCGATTAAGAAAATCGAGGCCCAGTTTTCGGAAACAGTCAATTGCGCAGGAGATAATTAAGTGCATAACTGGACGCGCTGCCAGAAAAGCACTCTCTCGTCCGAGCTCCCTCAGGCCCGATGGAAAGGAGAACCAGTACGATCGGGAGGGAACGGGATGCAGGTTTGGTCGAGTTTTCCTTCTCTGAACACCTGGTTGAATTGCGGTGTTAAAGAGATACCTTAGTCGCCTTTTACGACACCTTAGCAAGAAGAGGGGGGTGCTATTCTATTCTGCCGGCAGCCACTACGGCTGAAGATTAAAATAAAGAACATGAAGCATGGAACATGGCTACCTCATCAGCCTCGCAGTGTTTCACCGGTTACATATATATTTACGCTTGTATTATATACATACGACAAAATCTGCATCTATTTTTGTCGAGTAGTGACATTCATAATGTTAATACTAGAAATAAACACAAATTAGTGTTACATAATTACCGGCTTAAAAAGTTTCATGGTTCCTACATGGGGCTCGGTATTCGCTTATACAATACAATACCTGAAGACATCTCGGAGTTACCACTATTGAAATTTAAAAAAACTATTAAAACTAAATTGCTGGGAAAGGGATATTATTCCATTAATGACAGTTTGAATGATAAAAGTGCGTGGTCTTAATATATGCAATCGTTCTCGCGGGGCATTCAATCCTTTATATATTACATCTGTTATTGTACCTCAGTATGTTAGTAGGAGCAACTACCAGAGTTTCTTGCCGGCTCTTCTCGGTAGATTCTGCTTTCCGAATCGGTGGTAGATTCACTTTGTTTTTTTGACGATTCAAAAGTGCTTGGAAGTAGGCCAATGTGAATAAAGTTATATTACATTTCATTTCATTACACAATGGAGAGTATTCTCAGAAGCTACATTCTCTAATACCACCAGCCCCATTTCATTATAAACCCACTAGACACCGTGTCGGATAACATAATTATGTGATGGACGTTCTTTATATCCACACGAAAGAAAGAAAATGTTTTATTAACAGCAGCCAAATAAAAGTAACTACATTGTACAATAAAACACACATAAAATACAAAAAACATGAAGAAAACAACCAAACAATACATAAAAAAAACTTTAGGCCGCTGCCAATAAGGGCCCTGTCTCAGCTTGTGCTACAGGGCTCTGGACTCTGCAGCGCTGGTATTCTGACAGAACCTTGCGGGCGACTGAGCCACTTCACTGGCACAGCCCTATTTATATAGTTATACAAATATAAAATTATTTTACATAATAAAATATGGAAAAGACAACCAATCAACAAAACACAATAAGACAAAAGAGAACAGAAAAAAAACCAATATACACATTTAATCTTGTCATCCAAACCTTTTACTAAACTATAAAAATAAATACTATATATTATACCCTAAAAAAAAACAACAGAGTTTCGCTTTTACATTCATCAGCCGAACAGCTAATCAAGTGGAAAATGCTTCCAGCGAGCATATTTCCACGACCTTATGACTTTAGAGCCTTTAAGAGATTAGTAAATAGTGGAGCGGACGCGGTTCATCATCGGACACCTTCCACCAGGTGTCATTCCGTAAATTATCTTATATATAAAAACGAATCAGGGAAGGCAAAGCAATCGAGTGACGTATAAATATTAATGTCAATATTTGTCAATTTTTATACATATAGCGTTAAGGCCTGGTTGCTTCAAACAATTTTCAAAAAAATCTGACGGGGAAGCTATTAACATTAAAAAAAAAACAATGTGACTTTGTTTTAGAGAAATAGGGCAGAACAAGTTCTGCCGGGACAGCTAGTAAAAAATATATACAACTGAAATCTTTCAATTTTAAAAGGTCTATATTGACCTCCAAACTGCATGCAGGAGATACTTTTCTCAATTATGAGATGGTTCGGTTCAGCACATAGTTGACGCCCTGGATAAGTTGCAGCGGAGGGATGTCCGCATTGTGAGTGATCCTGACGGTACTGAGCGTCTTGATCCGCTCCAGTTGCGCAGAGATATTGCCCCAATAAGCATTTCTACCGTTGGTATTACGAATATTATTCTGAAGAGTTATTTGACCGTGTCTCCTCCGCTTTCTTTCTTGAAAAAGCCACGTGCGCGGGTTCCAGAGTTGTGGCTCAATTTATATCCTGGATAGGGTTAAAAAGATCTCTCTCTCTTTGTCGAGTCGTTGTACAGTGAAATGGTTTTTCTACTAGCGTGTTCCCTAGCTCCTTTAAACGAAGCCTAAAGAGATATTTGTGTAGGTCGGCATATATCACTAAGATTATCGATTATTTTTCTTTAGCGTTGATAGGGTAGGTAAACAAAACTTGTCTATTGTAACTTTATTTTAATTTGTTCGATTTACTACGCTTTAGAATTGCCGTTATTAATTGCGTTCATTTGTCAACGATTTCCAAAGCGTAAGACCTTTTTAGCAAGAACGCAATAGCCAATCTTTCACGGTGAACTATTGTTATGTGCAAGATAATTGCTGTGTGAAATTTACCGCCAAGTCACCTGCGGAGTCAGACTGTAGACTGTGAAAAGAGAAACTGAAGATAGTAATTTCCAGGTTTTTTTTTGCTAACCCGGAGTGGTGAAGGCCGTACCCCGGTATGTTGGACTCTGACCGACTAAAAACAACTGGGTGATCCTTCATCTGCTTTTACGCCGGCCATGGGTGTGGACTCGGATCCTGCCACGACCGGCGTACACTGAGCTTTGTTAGGCCTCCTCTGTAATAAGCTAACTTGGATAAAGTATAAATTTGTTTCAGACATAATATTGTGGAAGCAGACAATTTTAAAATGGGCGAAAATGTCATTAGACCGGAGAAGATGGACACATATGGGTAAGTTTTTTTAACTTTTTTATAGCCTGACGGGGATTCCTGCATAGGACCATCAAGGTCCTGTGAGGGCAGCAACCCTGGTGTGTCAGACTCCTTTTTTTTTAATTGGGGAAAATCCTTTTTGGACCGTCCCGGCTACATATGGGGGAATGGTAACCGGGATGTGCCGGACTTTTACCGACTAAAAACCCCAAGTTGACCTCATCTGCACTAAGACGGGACTGTGGGCCCTGTAATTAATTGCTCCACAGCAGTAATCAATTGCTTCACAGCACTCCTACTGACTAAAACCCCCGGGGTGTCCTTCCAATCACTCTACCTGGGCCTGGGTATCCAGATTCTTCCAGACGCCCGGGGAGCGAAAGGCCTGTTTGAGCTTCATCTCTGAAAGGGATGGTTGCAAAGAGTCCACCCCTCCAAACCCTTCTCACAGGGGGCGAGCAGCATACTCCCTCAAGATTACTGCCTGGAAGTTTTTTAACCTATTTTAGTATGTCGCGACGGCTATATTTAAAGTTGTTTTTATTATTACTATAATATATTCAAGTACAATCATTTACATATTTATTTGTTTCCTTTTTTACGTTCTCCAGTTGCCTAGTTTCCTAGATTTGTATTATGCCAGACAGAAATCGAAGGCAGAGTTTAACGTAATATTCGAATTTAGTCCGAGTTCAATTTTTATTTTCATTGAATCGGCTTGGAGATGGTACGCAACCTTTTCTTTTAGGGGAAAATCCGTATAGACCCTCAGAGCCACTGTGAGGGTGGAGGTCCCGGTGTTTTGGATTCTTACCGACTTTAATCACTGGAGTGTGCCTTTTATCGTCTGCCGGGGCCAAGGATACGTCCTCCCAAGTTTCTCGATACCCGGTGACGTCTGGCTTTCTCTGCATTATGAGGTGTGGTGTAAAGAGCCATCTCCTTCTCTTCTCTTATATTAGAGAGGTCGTGAGAACACATCACACAGCGCACACGCCAGGATTTCTATCTATCATACTCCTTTAAGTGCGCCGCCCGGCGTCAATTCATTTTGAAATAAGACTTCTAGCAAAGGCTACCTTCCGTTATCCTATAATGGCGGTGGCTTCACAGAATGAAGAGAGTAAGAGAGTACGTAACCCTAAGAAGTTTAATTAAAATAATGTATTTTAGAAAACACATGGAATTCCTCAACGGAAATGATCCATCGGTTATAAACTTGAACCAAGCAGCCTTGATTTCCGAGAGCGGTCAAGTGGAAGCCATTGCGGATTTCTACGAGGGATCTATCATTCTGGTCACTGGAGGCACAGGATTCGTAGGCAAGGCGCTTTTAGAGAAACTCCTGAGGAGCTGCCCAGGGATAGAGACAATATACATTCTGATGAGACCAAAAAGGGGGTTGACGGTAGATCAGAGGTATAAGGAATTACTTAAAAATCAGGTACGTCTATCTTATTATCTTCTTATGGTGGTTGGCTTCAATCTAACCTGATGGAAGGAAAAAATATGACCAATGATTGACTGTATTTGAAACTTCCGAATAGTCCAAGATCAGTAAGTATAATGGTCATTGTACCCATATATCATCAGCGTAGTTCAGTCACAGATAGATACCCCATCACGTACAATCCGCCGGTGCTTACATAGTGAGGAATTTTCTCACTATACATAATGTGTCCACTAAAATAACCTTCTGTACCCAACCTTGATCAGCCAAATGAACTTTTGAAATGGTTATTTTGACTGGTTATGGTTATTACACAGTACGTTACGATTATTAAGACAATAGTCTTAAATCCACCGTCCGCTTGTAATTATTTCGTTATTTTTTTCTGCTTTCACGAGACTCTCATCGTGTGGTTTTCTGATTACGCAGAATTGTTAAACCATGAAACCAAATAACATTGCTCTTCAGGTCTTCGATAGAATCCGGACAAGATGGCCAGAACGTTTGGGAAAGCTCTACCCTATAACCGGCGACGTCTCGGCTCCGAATCTCGGCGTGAACCCTGATCAAAGGGAACTGCTGCGACATGTGACAACCCTGTTTCACTCGGCGGCTACTGTCAGGTTTACGGAGCCTCTTCACGCTGCCACCACGTTGAACGTGCAGGGTACTGCCTCTCTGCTGAAACTGGCTGGGGATATGCCAGGGTTGAAGGTAAGGTTTGCGTTTTTAAGGAGTTTTGAAGGTAGATACTGTATATGCGCTTGGATGTGGTATTTGCTCGAGTAAGTGTGGTGGTAACGTGTCTATCCAACTAAATATCGACCACAATACTGTAAGTAAACAGTCCGTCATAGCGACATACATTAACCAGTTGAGGCTTCTGCTTTAAACGCCGGTGAGAACTCTGATCATACCTAGCAGCTTCGGTGGGTGACAACCCTGGTCTACATCGCTGCTGTGTCAGGTTTACTGATACTTCACGCAGTTACTATGCTCAATATGCAAGAGTGTGCCTCGCTTCTCAAGTTGGATGGAGATATACCAGGGTTGAAGTTAGATGAAGGGTCCTGCGCTCCACTTGAAGAGATTATGAGATTTTAAGTGGGTTGTATGTAGCAACCTTTCCCAGACATGGAGCCTATAAAAGTTTATTCGCTTGCTGGGTCGTAGGAGGAATATGGATCCTTACGCCCAGCCTGCTGCGAGGAGAGGGTCTAACCATTGGTTTATATCTAGTAGGTGTTTGGGACACCAGGGTTACCATCTTCACAGCTGCTCAGTTGTTTTAATACAGGATTTTCCACGGGTTACCAAAAAAGGGTTACAGTTAGATTAGTTACAATAAGAGTTTTTATGTAAGGTTTTATTAACATTTCTTCTCTCTCCAGTACTGTTTCTAAGCATGATATATATTCAACTAGCTAACTTAAAGAACTTCGTACTGCCTAATCTCTTCTCACCCCAGTAGCGTTCATTCCATAAATGCATGAAACCATTGCATGTCATTACGATAAATAAGTCTGCAATAAATTTCTTTAATTTAAACAAAATGAGGAACCCTTTATATTCATGTGTCATTATACCATTCATATGGCATGATATAGTATAGTATGATGTGATAAGATATAATATAATGTAATATGATATAGTGTGATATAATATAATATAGTATAGTATGATTTAGTATAATGTAATATGATACAGTATAATTAAACAGGCCACTCTGACGTATGTTGTGGATGCCTTAATAGGAACTGTATATTTTTTTATTGTAACTTTATGTATGTGTGAATTAGTTATTGTACCGGGCCACTGGCAACCCTGTAAAAGTAAATAAATAAATAAATGTGTATTCTATTTTCACGCCATCTACCTTCCCTATGAAACTAATATAATATTCGAATTAGTTATGTGAATCTGCCTACCCTCTCCAAATACTCTATGCACGTCCTTACTCATCCTTTCCAAATTACCCGCATCTTGCCTAGTCACGCCAAAAGGCGCAACCCCAGAACCTTAAAATAATAACAATGCGAACGCACCTAATCGCCAACGCCACCTGGCGAACATTCATTCATTCGCTTACTTCTAACGTCTCGCATTTAAACCAAACTCCGCATCGCATTCTTTTTAAACTAAAACATCGCATCGCATCCTTCTCCATTATAATCGCATATTAATCCTTTCACACTCGCAACACACAACACATTCGCATTAAAATACATACATAGTGAGTGGTTGTAAAGTGCCTGGAATACCGCTGCTCGGTAAGTACTTGATTTGTCTCAAATTATCGCAATCTTCTTCATTATAAATTATCCCGCCTACGAGGGTGCATTTTGTGCAACGGCATAAGGCAAGACTTATCCCGGCCCGCGTATTGCCCACCCTGTACTATTCGACTCTCTTCTCCATGCAATACCCTCCCCCTCTCAACTCTCCTTGCGCTACACATCCATATAAACATACATACTTTCGGATTTATATGTATACTAGCTGATCCGGCAAACGTTGTTTTGCTGTATAAGGTTTTGTAATATCTTCTAAGATGTTCATTGAAATTAAGTGATGTCAAAGACAATTTTGTTTACAATTAAATACTCTTAATCAACAACACATTTATTTGGATAAAGATTAATATTATTACGTTGATACAATTCTTAACATTAATTTCGACCAAATTTTATTACTATAAAAATGGTTCAAGTGACTTAATCTTAAAAGATAGACATATACTGTCGCATACATTTTTTTAGATCATTTTAAGAGGAATAATTCTTTCCTACATATATTTTTCGTATCTTGAACCGTTTTTGCAGCGCACGCAATGGAAGCCCTCAAGGATGAATAATTTTCCCCGTTTTTTTCACATTTTCCATTATTTCTTCGTTCCTAATAATTGCATCGTGATGTTATATAGCCTAAAGCCTTCCTCGATAAATGGTCTATTCAACTTAAAAATAATTTTTCAATTCGAACCAGTAGTTCCAGAGATTAGCGCGTTCAAACAAACAAACAAACTCTTCAGCTTTATAATATTTGTATAGATAATAGAATTTACATAATAATAAGAGTTCAATTACAAATCCTTTCATTTACTTCCTGATTCCAGGCTCTTGTGCACGTCTCGACGGCATACAGCAATGCTCCAAGACCAAATATCGAAGAACGGGTCTATCCACCGCCTTATGACCCGGACTGCGTCATCAGGTGTACCAAGATGCTGCCGCCAGAGACTGTTGAAGTCATCTCTAATACGCTTCAGGTACGCATCTTTTTAACAAGCATTTTAACGGTTCGATTCGTGATTTCGATTCGTGATTGGTTGACGCGTCATGATCAATGTCTTTGTCAATGTTCACTTTTTTTTAAGTTATACAGTGTGTTTTTTTTTTGGTATCCCGGGGGAAAGTCCTTTTTTTTGGTAACCTGGAGGAAATCCCTAATGCATTTCAGGGGGTAGTGAGGGCCGCTCCCCGGTGTGTCGGACTTGCACCGGTTAAAACCCCCGGGGTATTCATTCTCCCACCTGCCGAGTGCCAAGGGCAAGGCTGAGCAATCTTCCTCGGCACCCGGCGAATCCCGAGGGAAAGTCCTGCATAGGACCATCAGGGACGCTGTGAGGGCAGCGACCCCGGTGTGTCAGACTCCTACTGACTAAAAACCCCCGGGGTGTCCCTCTAATCGCTCCACCTGGGCCTGGGAAGCCAAATTCATCCAGACGATACAGTGTATTTTCAAAACTCTGTCCAACCCAAAACCGGCTTTTGGTGACATTTCCAAAATACATCAGAAAATAATATTACTCGTGAATATCAAATAGCTATTGTTATATAACGTTGAATTATTTTACGTGAGATCTAAACTCGGATTACCCTACAAATATCAGTTTAATGTTCAACGAGGGTCATGACCCTTTTGACTTCATAACCTACTAGCATGATCCTTCACTTTCCTTTTTTCTTTTGTACCCGAGCTACGCACTCTCCCAGTGTTACCATATAAACTTTCACCATTTAATTAATTTTTACTCTCGAACTAAGAAGGATACCCTAAACAAAATCTAACATCGATACCGAATAACGCCTTTATGAGTCGGACAGTTTTTATAACATACTGTATCTATCACTTTTATTCGATTACATTTTTTTTACACTGGCTTAACATAGTGACTACAGAGTACCTGATGGTAAGTACAGTGCAGTCTAAAAACAAAAGCGACCAGCAAAGGATGAAAATCCATTGGTAGTATCCATCGTCATATCGGCCCACATATACCACGATTGAAGGTCCCTAGGATATACCTATGTGTGTATCTCAGTGACTCATATAGAGTCACTGAGATACACACAAGCTGATCCTGAAACGGGACAGGCCGAAGCGAGTCACTATGGCGGGCTTAACACCTATGTTTGTGGTCATGACCCAATTCGGGCAATCGCCAAATTTAATTACTTTGTTTCAGGGTGAACATCCGAATCCGTATACATTGACCAAAGCATTAGCAGAATCAATTGTTTCCAGCCATAGTAACTTGCCTGTCTGCATCGTCCGACCTTCGATAGGTGAGTTCCAGTTTTTTTAGGGTTCCGTACTTCATAATTGTAAACGGAACGCTTATAGGAGAGTTTTGTTGACCGTCTGTTTTTCAAGACCCTTTATATCAAGAACGCGTGGTGGTATCGAAATAATATCAAATACCCAGTTCTGCAGTCCCTTATGGGTCAGAAAAAATCCTGGTTCTGACTAGAGATTTTCATAATGTAATTAAATTAATTACGCAACTGTACAAAAACAATGTTTTTGGGTGTCCTAAGAGATTTATTTTATAATTTTTTCATTACTTATGCTCAAAAATATAGGAAATATTTACTTATGGCTGTGGTATTCATAATAATATAATTTTTTTAGGTTGAGAGAATTAATATTTCTGGTATTATTTTTTAAATAAATGGGATGTGGCCTATTCACTATCTATTTCTGTCTATAACATTTTCTATTTTCTTATTCTTTATACTATACTAACCTACAAATAACAACTATGACCGGTGGTCGTGGGTGTGGTTTTAGGAAGACACGAATTTGGCGTTTTACAGTTTATTTGTACTTTAAGGCACACCGAACTGCGACGTACACGCACGTACTCCCGCCTTGGGTCTCGGTAGTCAACTCCCTTCCAAGCGTCCCGTGCGCGCGCGCATCCTCTTACCCCGCACGTCTCGTAACACCCTAACGACGCTTAGGGCGACAACCACGTATCGGGTTATGTCTACATGCTATACAACTATTTTAAATAACATTATTATATCATCACTTATTTATCTAAGTAATTTTATCAACACATTTCATACTAACACACTTGATATTTATTTCTAATATCGTGTCGTGCGGTGGAAACGGCTCTAAATTTGAGTGTTATGGTAACCCGGCGTGCGCGGCGGGATTGCGCATGCGCATGCGACGCGAGCGCTTCACCGGCCGTGCAGCCGACAAACTAGTCTCGAGCGGTGCGCGGGAGCACATGGAGCACCGCTCTCGTCTTAAGAATATTGGGCGACGCAATCCCTCAAGGGCGCCCCTTAGACTATTTATAATCCTTAATAACACAAGTCATTACGAATTTCGTCCCTGATAAGAGTTTCATACAAACATACATACATACATACAATACATACGTTTCATACAAACGTCAATAAATTTATCGATAGTTAGACTAAAAATAGATGAATAAATCGAAACATATATATACAACGTTACTGGTAACTAACGCAAAACCTCTTAAAGGTAACTTAGGTACATCAAGACTAACAACTTTTGTTCTATGACTTTTGCCAAAACTTAACACATCCTAAGATATATATTTTTTTTAGTTTTAGTGGGGATTTCTATCAATCGTTAGCTCTATGTTTAAAGTTCAGACAGCTGATGCTACGAAATCGACTGCCCCGGTTGCATCGCGCCGCCTTTCAGAGTGTTAAGAAGATTAGAACTACAAATTTGATTTATTTATTTTTTTGTATGGGGAAAATAAATTGAATTAGAAAAAGTCGTAAAACAAACGTTGTTAGTCTTGATATACCAAAGTCACCCTTAAGAGGTTTTGCGTTAGTTACCTGTATCCCTGTATATGAAACGCGACAAGCCAAAGCGAGTCTCTATGACGGTTTTTACACTTGTGTACTGTGGTCATGAACCAGTTCGGGCAACCGCCCTACCACCAAAATGCTTTAATTAAGCCTCAATGTTCTTGTTTATGTGACAAGGTAACAGTAATCTATATCGCAAACAAGCTGACTTTAGTTTTCAATGACATTCATTAAATAATCATGGAAAAATCGATAGAAATGTAGAACAGTTGGCAGTTCCCATAGACTCTTACAGAAAATACCTTATTGCGTATAATAATAGCAATACTGACTCGATAATTTGACTACACCACATCTGATGGAAAGCAAAATATAGTCCAAGGACGACTATGATCGCCAAGAGACGAAAATCCGCTGACATGCGGCCCACATACATTACAACTGAAGGTCTCTAGATATAAACAATTGGAGGTATAGAAACTAAAAGTAAGAGACATAAAATTTTATTTAAGCGCTTTGGGAAGCTTTCAAAGCTTATTTCAACTGCTTTGTTTGGAATTAAGGCAAACCCGGGCCAGCTTGTAGTAATTGCAAACGATTATATAAAGAAATCTAACGGATATTAATTGTAACGGGGTTCTTCTGTTTTCGATTTGTTTATTTGGAAATACAGTCCAAGCAAACACGTAATAATATATAAATAAAACAAAACAAAGAAAAGGACGCGCGCAACTCGAATGGCGGACGGGCTACGATGCTTGCGCGGCGGTCTGTGGCGCGCGCCACCTAGCGGTGAGGAGAAAGAGGTATATACCGTAATGCGCGAGCGATCTAAGGATACCCCCCCGCGTTACACTAATGAAAATGTGTTTGTTTTTATCAAATATCTACATATTTATTATAATAAATTGTCACTGTGTGAAAAGAAATATGAAATTCACAGTACCTACAATTTAGCGAGAGCTAAAAGACCACGTTTTTTGGTGATAGGGCGATTGATCGAGCTGAGTCATTCCAATATATATTTGGAATCGGTAAAAAACGCCTTTCACCCCTCGATATGACTAAATTGCAGAGCGTCGAGCATCGACGTAAAGTCGTCTGCCTCGCGGTCTTTTACCGGTTGCACAGTGGAGAGTGTTCTCAGGAACTGCATTCTTTGATTCCACGAGCCCCATTCCGTCACAAAACCACTAGACATCGTGTCAGATACCATCCGTATGTGGTGGATGTTCCTTATATCTACACGAAATGATTCGCTTCTACATTTATCATGTGAAAAGCTAAGGAGTGGAATATGCTTCCAGCGGCCATATTTCCATGATGTTATGACCTGGGAGTCTTTAAGAGAAGAGTGAATAGGAATTTTGTTGGGCAGACGTGGTCCAACGTCGGAATCATTTTCACCTTCCACCAAGTGTGACCGCGGGCAAGAATCGACCTGTAATAAAAAAAAAATGAAATTTAAGGTTTTTTTAATCTTTTAGTTACTGCCGCCCTGCACGAGCCCTTCCCTGGTTGGATAGATAACGTCTATGGAGTCACTGGTATGTACCTTGCACTATGGCACGATTACAACTGAAAGTATCTTACGTTTGAGGGTAATGTAGTTTTGGGGATCTTTGGATCACAATAAACACTGTATAAACTTTATAAACTACTTCATTGTATTTTTTCAAAATATTTTTACGTCTTAATCACTTCGGTAGGGCGCATATCGGCCACGAGAAGGTGCCCCTCAACCAGAGATGGGCAAAATGTAATCTGATTAATGATGAACGATTATAAAATGTAGTCGTAATTTTAATTTTCTTGCTCTGTAGTCATAATTAAATCCATTTAAAACATTAAGAAATGATAAATGTGTATACAATCTGGGATTTTGTAGTGTTTAAAACATAGTTGAGCAAAATGCAGTCATATTAATGGCAAAAATCCTAAAATGTAATCGTAACCATTTTTATTAATCTGATTACATTTTGCCCATCTATGTCCACAGCCGGCATTCACCGTTCGTACGCTGCCTTATGCGCTCGCTCATCGACAGAACTGTGACGAGATAAGCTTTGAAACACTGAAAGCTTGTTTTACATCACAGGCGGCATGTAATGTAAATAAGAGAAAATTACTGGATGTCCCATAAATCGACGCTCGGCCGTGCGCATTCATATCACGGTCGTCGACTATAGTCGACGCTCGTACCGAAGTGGTTAACGCAGAGCGCTCGCGTCAAAAAAAAACCGTTTATCCCCTCTCTCATTCTATCCTTCCTTCCTTTCACTCACATACGAACCGTTCTACACATTTACTAGTTCATACACAATAATATTTCACACAATGACATCCATCCTACAGTAATTACCGTTTTTGATGAAGATGAAAATCAAATAAGTAATTTATTTAGAAAAACAGTAAGCGACACATTAAAGTCAGCTGACACCCAAACTAGGACTGCCTGTATCTTAGATGTCAGAATTATTCACGTCTCTTTTTTTGGTATCCCGAGGGAAAATCCTGCATAGAATACCCAGGGACGCTGTGTGTCATACACGGTTTTCATTATAATAATAATTTCATGTCGTTGTCTTATTTGCTTTAAAAGTTGTAAATTTCTGAGAGACAGACAAACAAATAGACAAAGTGCCGAACGTTCCAATTTAACTTAGAAACCTCACTTCGCGGATTCAGTAATCACATTCAAAGCGGCTAATTTATCAGACAATAGCGAGGGGTCAAGGGCTATTTGGTTTAAGCGACATTTTTTGGTGATATACTAATATATATTTTTGGAATCGTTAAAAAATGCTGATACCGAAAGTATATATATTACTATATCACCAAAAAATGTCGCTTAAACCAAATAGCCTTTCACCCCTCGATATATTTTAAAAGTTTTCATAAGTTTACTTTGTCGTACTATATTTTTTCTTACTCTGTAGGATTTCTTGACACAAAATATACGTCACAGATATCGAATAATGTAACTGAAATCAGGAGAATTAATTTAAATTTAATAAGGTTCAAAACAGTATGTTTTAAAAACCCTATCCGACCCGAACGGGACATAATGGTGACACGATATCATTACCTAAATACATCGGACAATTATAATATTCGTAAAGATTTAAACTTTATTGTTATATAAAAGGAATTGACTTATTTTACATACGATTTAAGCTCGGATTACTTACAAAAATCAGTTTAAAGACTAACGAAACGACTTAATAAATTAACAGTGCTTCGGATAAACAGGGACCCTTTCGGCGATACGACCTACTAGCATGATCCTTTGCTTTCCTCTGTTCACAAACTCCACACACACCCAATGTTGACATGTAAGTTTTCCCCATTTAACTAAAAAAGATTACCTAAATAAAATCTTAAATCAACATCAAGCAACTCTTTCACGAGTCGGACATAGTTTTTATAACATACTGTATAAGAACATATTATTGGTTTCACTATTGACAGATAGTTACGTGTGGTTTTTCCTATGTGGTTTTTAAATCCATGATTGCCAGTAAAGTGCTGGGTATAAGGATTATGAGTCAATTTCAGGAATAATAATGGAGATCTCTCGAGGCACGTACCGCTCTGGGTACTGCCGGGAGCGATACGTGGTCGACCTGGTTCCAGTGGATATGGTGGTGAACTCCTGCATACTAGCAGCTTGGAGACAAGGGCGTAAGCTGTGAGTTCTTGCATTTATTCAGGCACGACACTGCATCCAACTACTGGCGCTCAGAGCTCGTAACCATGGATTCAATTATTTATTTATTTCTTTTTTTTTCAACGGTAACTACACAGCATATTATAAGATTATATACAAAATAGGAAACAAAAAATAAAAAAATCTAGAATGCCAATTATGTAGTACACAAAATATTAAATTTTGGTAAATGTTTGGGTCGCTCCCCGCAACATATAGTGAGTGTTGTGTGCGTTATTTGTGAGTGTTGTGTGAGTGTGTGCGCTCATATCGGTGTTATATGAGATTCATCTAACTGCAGTCCAGAAATAATAGTCTTAATGACCTGATTACGGCTCAAGTGAAACATATCGATCTCTTTAAAATATTTATTGTAGTGAGCGCAACATCTGTAGATGGCCGAGTTTTGGGCATAACAGTGCTTTGCAAGAGGTAAGGCGAATGAGCAAGGATTTCGAGTTATTTTTTTGAAAATTTTAAATTTTATTTTCCCTAGAAGTTCAGGACAATCCACTTTTGCGTTTAGGAGATCATAAAGCAGTTTCATATCATTTATAGTACGACGATGCTCCAGTGACAAAAACTTGTGCCTTTGTAAGCTGTCCACGTAATCGCAAGCATCCTTGTTACTCTTAGTATTAAGAAATCTCAATTAGAGCTAGAGATAGTGTCTGACCGAAAGCTTCGGCGATCTTCAGCCAAACGTAGACTTTGTATCCTCAACAGAGCGACAGTTTTCACGCCGGATCCACTGTACTTATTCCGTCTATTAAGTCAATGTTATTAAAATACCGCAGTATGCTTTTTTTTATAATTTATAGACGAACGCTTGACCTCAATCACACCTGGTGGAAGGTGAAGATGAGTCCGATGATGAACCGCGTCCGCCCAACAAATGCCTATTCACTCTTCTCTTAAAGACTCCCAGGTCATAAGATCGCGGAAATATGGCCGCTGGAAGCATATTCCACTCCCTAGCCGTTCGCATGATGAATGTAGAAGCGAATCTTTTCGTGCGAATATAAGGAATATTCACCACATATGGATGGTATCCGACACAATGCCTAGTGGTTTTGTGATGGAAAGGGGCTGGTGGAATCAAAGAATGCAGTTCCTGAGAACACTCTCCACCGTGCAACCGGTAAAAGACCGAGAGGCAGGCAACTGATGCTGGATCTAATGTTGCAGCATCATCTGGAAGCAGCAGGATACCCAACTTTTCACTATCTTACAACAAAAGTATCATGTTTGAGCTCATTGGAATACACTAAATAAATAGCTCATGTTCCGTATTTGAATATATGTGTTGGTAACTTTCGATAGTTCTGGCAACACCGTACGGATTGCCGATTGAGTTTTGCACTCGCTCGACCCATCCACCGAATAACATTTCTATTTTATTTATATGAATATTTGTATGTATCTACATGAAACAAACAAATATTCATTTTCCGTCAAACATCTGATTCCAAAGCGTGCAAGCGTGCTTAGGAAGATCCTTAACGATACCAGTTTCCTGGAGGAGATGCAGAGGCCCTTGAAGAATTGGCAAACTGGTGGTCGCTGTTAGTGAAACTCTTTAGGCAGCCTGTGCTACTGTTGCAGAGCTGTCGAAGTACCATATATCATACAATTAGTGATATGTGCGTTGTTAAGTCAAGGGGCGAATTAAATTTTAATGTAATAATTATGTGAATTTGTCTTCAGCCCAGGTCATTGTCCAGTGTACAACGTGACCTCAGGATCAATAAATCCGCTCCAATGGGGAGAGTTCACGAACCTCTGCTTAAAATGGGCGAGAGAGAATCCCACCAAGTAAGTATAAAAGTAATTAAAGTAAAACGCTTAACCTCAATCACATCTGGAAAATGAAGATAAGGATAATGACGAACCGCATCAACCCAGAAAATAACTATTCACTCTTCATTTAAAGGTTCCCATATCGTAAAAATAACTCTATTTACCGAGTGCTATTACAAGCGCTGAAATTATCAAAATAAAATTAAGCTACCATCGGTTTGGAAAGCAGGATTTATCGAGTAGAACAGCTAAAAACTCTGGTAGTCGCTCTGCACAAATAGTTCTCCTTTAGATACAAACTAAATTAAATGTCCTCTGAGAAGCAAAATATCATAGCCACGCATGCTTATCAGCCAAACAATTATTGAGAGAACAGCAAGCTTTCCCCATCAATAATCTCTTACATATCCTTATTTTGGTGATCCGGGGTGAAATCCTACATAAGACTGTCAAGCTATTGTGTCCCTACTGCAATTGGATAAAAATACCCAGGGAATACAGCTACTTGATGCAAGCCAGGCTTACGTCTTACGTCGCGTCAGCTAGTCAGTTTGGAACACTGTCGTAGAATGACTTGCCTTTCAGTCTTCTATAGAATATATTGTGGAGAGTACGCGTCTGAGTTGTACAATTTAATTCCCTCCTCCCTCTTCTACCATAAATTGATAGGACGCAACGCGGATTCGCACCCTTGTGTGGTCGAAATTCCAGGAGTTCGCATGAGGCGATTTGCCTCCTCTGTTTTTACAGTGAACCGATAAATAGTGGGATTAGTTTCCAGCGTCTGTTTTTCCAAGATATTATGACATGAGAGTCTTCAAAGGTCGAGTGGAAGTCGGTATTTGCTGGATGAGCGCACTCCACCATCGGCCTCATCATCACTTTCCAATAGATGAGATTGAGGTTAAATGCAAAAAAGTTGCTGTAAAAGCCCCATCTCTGAGGATCTGTGTGCCAGGCAGTGAGCTTCCTATTCATCATGGTTGTACGTCCTTAATATTTACCTCCAATATAACTCTAAGTTAATAATAAAATTGTTTTAGATACGTGATGTGGTATCCCAACTTCTCGTTCACCGAATCGAGATTGCTGAACACATTTTGGGAAGTGACATGCCATTTCTTACCGGCTTTCCTCTACGATCTTCTTCTACGGGCACAGGGAAGAAAAGCTATGTAAGTTTTTGTTATATATTGGGTGAACAAAGTGACTACAGAGCGCCTGATGTTAAGTACAATTTAGATCAAGAACAAAAACGATAACCAAGGTAGGAGAATCCATTGATTGTCGCCATCGTCATACCGGACTTCAAATACCGCGATAGGTTCAAGTGTATGTATACAAGCTGGTCCCAAAACCTTACAATTCGCACCAGAAACTTTCTCTTTTCTTCTGCCCTATGGTACAAGGTGGATGACATACCCGGGATTCCTTCTACATAGGTAATAATGTCGGTGGACTTACTATTCTTGCCTTTCTGCACTATCAACAACCTCTTTGCAACAGCACATCTCTTGCTGTCAAGTTAGTGGCCCGCAGGTTTCCCGGCATCTGCGCAAATTGCACATCGGATCCAAGACTTCTAACCTAACCTAACCTTCATCAGATCCGCACCAAATTAAAATGGGAACAACTTCATGATGTACCATATTGCTTAAAAATATACAATCAGGCAAATACAGAAATATGACCATTTGCAAGTTTTTTTTTACACTGGCTTGACATAAAAATAATAATAATAATAAAACATTTATTTGGCACACAACACAACAAACAACACAGCAAAATAGGTTATTAAAGACAGAAAACAAAAACAGTAAACATCCTATGCTGTGATGATGCGCCAAAGGGAAGTCAGCTCAGCAAATGCTAAGTGACCAGCCGAGCCACCCAGCGCTGATTTTCAGCTGACACCCATTTATTGAATCGACGCGCAGAAAACAGCAAGGAAGGGATCAATGGAGTACAGATAAACTAATTTTAAAATATCATAGATAATAATATGAAAATACACATATACAAGAACAGAAATATAAGACCAACAGATAAAATATTTTACACCCATTAAAAAATTATCATATAAATTATTAGTAAACACTGTATAATAAAGCCTCTATAATAGAATTTAAATTAATAAAGATTTTAAATATTATTGCAGAACAGACTGATTGCATATAATAAAGCAAAAACTGCAAAAGATAGTAACTGTAAATAATATCGAACGCAGTCAAAAAATAAACAAGACAATTAAAAATTAAAACTATATGATAATTTCAATGATAAAGCACACACATTACGACATACATACATACATATACATTACATAGTGACTACGGAGTACCTGATGGTAAGTACAGTGTAGTCCAAAAACGAAAGCGACTATCAAAGGATGAAAATCCATTGATAGTCTACATCGTCATGTCGGCCCACATATACCGCGACTGAAGGTCTCTAAGTATATGAGCTACTGGATATACACAAGCTGATCCCGAAACGCGACAAGCCGAAACTGGTCACTATGACGGGCTTTACACCCATGTACTGTGGTCGCGATCCAGACGGGCACCGACGCCCTACCACCTCGCTGCTGCTCGTTTAGCGCCACCCAGGAGTCACGTGTAGGGAAACTAGGGTAAAGCCTACGGACGCGAGCAGCTTAAAAAAGCTTAAGTTCGTTAAAAATGCCTTTTTGCCACAGAATGATGAAATTGGCACGGCGCTTTAAGCAAGCGGCGGCTACGGGCGAATACTTCGCCAACCACGAGTGGCAGTTTGGTGTGGCGGAACTCTCTGCCCTGCACGGCGAAGCCAGCCTCACCTCGGACTCAAGCCAGTTCCCCTTCTGGCCGTCCTGCTTCAGCTGGGACTCGTACATCGGAGCCTATATGATGGGGATACGGCGGTTTATTCTAAAAGACAATGTTGACTCTCTCCCTCAAGCTAGGAGTAAATTGAACAGGTAAACAAAGTTAGAATCTGAGGAAAGAACAAAAGTATCGAGTCACTGGATGCTTGTATTCATTTTTCTTTCGATGGCAAATGCTGATGTCCTATGATGGACTTTGAAGCTTCATCAGGTAAGAGGAGTAATTGTTAAAGATGCTCAGCCAGCGAAGTTTATAGATTGGTTGGTAATCCAAGGACACGCCAATGGGTAGAGACATCGGCTTGAGCGGACAACCAAGGGTGATATAAGACCTTGCTTCTGGCCATATATCATGGTTCCAGGTCAACGGGAAGTACACTATAGGTTTTATTCTCTTGCGAAAACAGCAAAAAAGATAAAACATACGACATATATATCTTCTGACTGCTGTTCACGCCATTTGCCAATGCATGTGATTGGTTGTATTTGCGAACCCCGCCGGGTTGGCAGCTCTGTATGTCAGATGTATTGCCACTTGTCAGTTAATCCTGTTATCGGACAGTGTATTTATTTATTTATTTATGGGCTGTCAACAGCTCCATTACACATACGTACATACGATCGCGCGTTAATATTGTGATTTTGGCCGTGATCCCGTGCCCGGGTAGACATGAGGGATCCTGGGGCCTTGGATTTATCTCCTTGATTACATATGTGATAATAACAAAACAATGTGAAAGTGAGTTGTAAATTAACATAAACACGGGCACATCTCTCGGCCGGGGGATACTACGGCATCAGACGCTGGGTGCCATCTGTAACGGACGGATCTGGGCTTGAAACGTTGCTTATGCTCGACAAAGGTAAGCAGATGCAGCTAGCTATATGTACGGCACAAAGCGTGAGCAACTGCAGAGCTGAGTACACGTTTCCGTAAAAAAAAATCTTGGCAGACAAAGAACGAAGTTATTCTCAAGGCATTCTTTCTCCCTGTTGTAATACGGAATGCTAAAAGCACATGTGGCTATGCATTTTAAACCAATTACTTGCTTTTTAATTTCAGGTTGTACTGGGTACACAAGATATGTCAAGCTGCGACTGGATACTATATATTTAGAGTTTTAGCCGGCCGGATGCGGTAGAAATAAATTAACGAAACCATATCTAGATAAGGTGTAAAAATACACAGAAATTTGAACCACCACACGTAAATTAATATACTTTACGAGTGTAATTAAAAGTAGCTAGTAAATTTACTTAACTAGAGATAGTTATTTCATTTATATCGACTGTACAAAGCGAAAGCGCTGCTAACGACATCTGGCGGAAATAATTACCTTTTTGGAATGGATAAAAATGCTACGAGAATCGTTTTGGTCCTCTGAGTTAAATAATGACTATTTTAAAGCCATAATATATATTTTTATGTTATATAAGCAAATACAACTTGAAATATGGCTTTCATTTTCAAAAGACATTGTCGTTTATAAATAGTCTTTTTAGGAACAATGATAAAAGTTTATAATTTAACAAAAATATTTATGATACCTTTTTTTAAACTGGTACAACAAAATGACTGCCTTTCACGTAATGCAAAGTAAAGTGTAGGCCAAGAATGCCAACGAGCGCAAATGGTCGAAAATTCGTTGACAGTCGCCGATATGTCGGCTTCCATATGCCACGATGGAAGGTCTCTAAGTATGCGAAGAACTGGATATATACAAGCTCATCTCCACTCGCGGTAGACCGCAGCTAAGCGCTATGACGGTCTTTACACTTGTGTACTGTGGTCACGACTCAGTTCTTTTAAATACTGATTTCATCGGTTACAGCGTTTTCGCTTTAGAGTCGAATTCTATTGTGTCATATAAAAGAAATTTGTTTCGATAAATAATACATTCCTATTCTTATATCAGATATGAGATATAATTGAATCGGTCATTTCAAAAACCTCTTAAGTCACATTTTTTTCCAACATGCTTTTTTTGCTGAAAATGGTTCCTTAAAGGTAGATGCGTATTCTGGATAAAAACCACGTAAGTCGGAGGACTTTTTTTTTACACTGGCTCGACATAGTGACTACAGATTACCTGATGGTAAGTACAGTGTAGTCCGAAAACGAAAGCGTCTATCAAAGGATGAAAATCCATTGATAGTCTACATCGTCATGTTGGCCCACACATACCGCGACTCTTTAGGTATACGCTACTGGATATACACAAGCTGATGCCGAAACGCGACAAGCCGAAACTGGTCACTATGACGGGTATTACACCCATATACTGTGGTCGCGATCCAGACGGGCACCGACGCCCTACCACCTCGCTGCTGCTCGTTTAGCACCACCCAGGAGTCACGTGTAGGGAAACTAGGGTAAAGCCTACGGACGCGAGCAGCTTCGACTCTCAAAAATATATATAATTAATATATAATATATTGATGGATTGATTGAACATTCATTCTCATTAATAAAAAAAAAAATAATAATAAAAAAGCCTATGATTTAAAAGTGTCCATCAAAAATAAAAAAATAGACGATTTAAAACAAGTTCAAGACAGCATTCTGGATGAGCATATGCTATTTTATAATAACATTTTCAGCTGGCCAACTGCAAATGTTAATGCTTTTGAGCCATGCTGTGGCTGTCTTTTATTAGTATCCATTGTAGACATTTAGCTTGTGCATGCGATCTCATTGTTAATGTAAAATGCAATGGAACTGTTGATAGCGGCGTCACCGGCAGTGCCGACGACGCCGATTAAGGGTAGGTCTGTCAACTGTCTTTTAAATAACGCAGTTTCACTCCGACGCAGCCTTGAGCTTCTTTCGGCGTTTCTTCTCAAGGCAGCCGCTTCCGAAACGCTGGTAGATCACCGTTAGGTTCGTTTTTCAACTGGCCGGCCGCCCAAGTCGAGGACCGTACCCACAGGGGTGCCCTTGCGTAGCCGCGCAACCCATAAATTTCGCTGGCTGAGCGCCCTCTGCGTTCGCCCACCAAGCCCGGTTTTGTTGTGAAGGTCTTTCCCAGGCCACCGACGTAGGTCATGCCGAAAAAAAAACTGTTGATAGCCCATACATAAATAAATAAATAATAAATGTTGAAGATAATCCAGATGAGAATAATGGAGAATGTGACTATGCACCATAAAGACGTTAAAACATGACAAATTATATACCACTAACCCTATTTCTCGCTAAAACAACATAAGCCAAGAACTATTTTTCAGGTTTTTTCATTATTTCCATTAATAAACTGTAAAGGTTACTCGCTATTTTAATTTTTTACCACTCAAATACTAAATTAAACATAAAAAAGTCCTTTAAAACTCATTTCTTTCAGTGTGAAACAGTTTTATATATTCCTGAAAAATTCTAATCGAGTGACTTAAGAGGTTTTTGAAATGACCGATTTAATTAAAATTATGTTAGTAATACCTTTGTTTTTCCTGCCTGCGATCTGTATAATAAACGTTTTTGTGATATCGACATACTGTCTTGTGCTTTTGGACCCTTTAGACAAATGGTGAGAAGGAAAATGTTAGCTTAAATTCTATTTTGTTTTTTCTTCTATTTGGTTGGTTTTCTTTCATTTGTTTTGTGTCTCCTAGCTTGATTTTTGTTGGAAACATTATGTTATGTATGATTTTGTTCTGACACAAATGAACTCCGTATACATACAGTGGGTCAAAAAAGTATTCGAACAGTCGGTTTTTCTCCAATAATTTCATAATCGTTAGTGATAAACAAACAAATCATATTTTGTTTAATAGTCCACCAGGTACAGAAATAATAAATAAATGAAGAATGTTTCACCAGGGTTAATAAAAGAGTAATGTAGAAAAAACAAAAAATTGGAGGCAAAAAAAGTATTTATACGATTATAAAGTTATTGGAGAAAAACTGAGTGTACCAATACTTTTTTGACCCACTGTATGAAGTGTTAAATGAGTCTTGAAGATACTTATAGCACTTAAAAATTATTTCAATATATTAGAAATAAGTACAATATAAATGTGGAAATAATTGTATGCTAATAGATTTCTAAAATAAATAGTATTAAATTAAACGTTTTTCATTATTTTTAGGATTATATACCTCGAAAAGAAAAATACCTTTATGTCATGTTTCTAACATCTATTGTATATTAGGATGAGGTTCTTCTTGTTGAAGTTTTATTTTAATAATATATAGGCGGTCGCTTGCCCTCACTCACACCTGGTGAAAGATCAAGATGAGTCCGATGTAGAACTGCGTCCGCCCAAAAAATGCTTATTCACTCTTCTCTTAAAGACTCCCAGGTCATAATAACGTTGAAATGTGGTCGCTGGAAGCATATTCCACTCCATAGCTGTTCGCACGATGAATGTAGAAGCGAATCTATTCGTGCGAATATAAGGAACATCCACCACATACGAATGGTATCCGTCACGATGTCTAAAGGTTTAATAATGAAATGTAGCTGGTACAGTCACAGAATATAGTTCCTGAGAATATTATCCATTGTGCAACCAGTAAAAAACTGTGAGGCAGGTGACTCCACGAGGAGTTTTAAAAAAAAAATTAATGGAATAAGCATTATTATATAAATACTAGCTGTCCCGTCAGACCTTGTTCTGCCCTATTTCTCTAAAACAAAGTCACATTGTTTTTTTTTTAATGTTAATGGCTTCCCCGTCAGATTTTATTCTGCCAAAACCTATTGGCCTGTCGGCTGTTTTTTGAAAATTGTTTGAAGGAACCTGGCCTTAATGCGATATGTATAAAAATTGACAAATATTTATCCGTCACTCAATTGTTTTGCCTTCCCGGAACCCGTCCACTAATATTTAAACTTTATGGTATGGTGTTAAAGTTCAAATTGACTTTTAAATATTATTACGAATTTTTTGTATGAGAATATAGAAAAGTGTTGTTTTTAGACTTTTTCAGACATTTTTTTTTTAATTTTTCGCTCCGCAATAACCTTCCCCAGACTTCAACAAACACAACAAAAAAAAAAACAGCCAAATCGGTTCAGCCGTTCTCGAGTTTCGCGCTTATACACATTTAACGATTCATTTTTATATTATAATCTAAGATTATAGAATAGATATATAAGATAGGATACACAGTTTAGGTACACAAAAAGTGTCTATTGTACCTTTATCTTAATGTATTGTGTTTACTACGCTTTAGAATTACATTTGTTATTTGCGTTCCTTTGTCAACAATTTCTAAAATGTAAGACCCTTTTATCAATAACGCAATAGTCAATCTTTCATGGAGACTCGCTGTGTAGTTTGCCGCCAACACATCTGGTGTGCAAACAGCCTCAGTTAGACCCAAGACTGTGAGAAGAGAATCTCTGCAAGACAGTACGTTCCGGGCTAGCAACGACTCCACACTGAACCTTATCAAATTTCCATCGAATTTCCAACGATATAATTATCTACTCCCAAAATAACATTAAAATATAAACAATATTTACATGATACAAAACCATTTATTAATTTACATGGGATGACATATTACATTATACTATTTCGCATGTTTTTTTGTTAAAATACTAAACACATCTGAGATGAGAAACAATTTTTTTACTATAGATCGAAGATAATATCACAATACAAAAATAATATTCGAGTCCTGTACATAGATGGGCAAAATGTAATCATTTTAATTAATCTGATTACATTTTACTTTTTTACCATTAATATGGCTATTT
Source organism: Automeris io (assembly GCA_036320925.1). NCBI lineage: Eukaryota > Metazoa > Arthropoda > Insecta > Lepidoptera > Saturniidae > Automeris > Automeris io. The sequence continues at coordinate 4,481,277 of JAUDJH010000031.1, read as the reverse complement.
TAAACACTACAGTATTCCAGATTGCAAACACATTTATGATTTGTAATGGTTTAAATGGATTTAATCATGATTACAGAACAAGAAAATTAAAATTACGAAAGCATTTTGTAATCGTCAATCATTAATCAGATTACATTTTGCCCATCTCTGTTCCAGTATATCGCTTGTTTACGCGGATTCAAGCGCCTTGAGAAACACACACGAATCGCGCAAGTCAACGAACGTATAATAAACATATTTCAGAACATTATGATAAATTGTATCCCCTTTTGATAAGTAAAAATATGAAAAAACATTATTTATTTATTTAGGTACATAAGTAGCCCAAAGTCGATTGATTATACGACTAACTTAAATCAATATTATATCGCTGGCACACCCAATGACAACCAGGGATTGGTAACTTGCGGCTTTTTGGATGTGAAGTTACGGCTCTTTAGTTTCAAACGTAAATATTATTAATTCTATAAAAAAAAAACCGAAAAACTTTAATGAAAGTACTAAAGTAAGTAAGTAGTATTGCGGCAAGAAATATTTTTGTGGCTCTTTAAAAGACTCTGACATTTTGTAAATTGCATTTTTTGACTCTACCGACTCAAAAGGTTGCCGACCCCTGACCTACACGATACTCTAGGGTTGTGATTTATAGACTGCTCTGACTTTGCTCAGCCTTTACTAAAATATTACAAATTATTTTATTATTAATAAATAAATCATTTTTCCAGTTCTGATCTTCTTAACACTCTGAAAGGCGGTGCGATGCAACTGGGGCAGACGATTTCGTAGCATCAGCTGACTGAACTTTAAACATAGAGCTAACGATTGATAGACATCCCCACTAATACTAAAAAAATATATATCTTAGGATGTGTTAAGTTTTGGCGAAAGTCATAGAACAAAAGTTGTTAGTCTTGATGTACCTAAGTTACCTTTAAGAGGTAAAGCGCTAGCTACCGGTGACGTAGTATAATAGGGACTTGAGTATAGCCATAGTATAAGGGGCAATTACACACATGATAAAATAAATAACAATTAATTATTAAGTAGGTATTTTGTCTCTCCTAAGCCAAGATAAAGTGCGAAATGGTATCGAGTCAATTACCAGTTTACCTAAAATCACGTAAAAGGAATTTCACCTACATGCCATTCAATCGTGCGCCACACGCGCTGCGGTGTCCAAACTTTTTACGGATCAATTCTCATTTGTTCCTCAATGTTTCTTTATGATTCGTTAGGGAATATTGTTATTTACATTATTATTAGCTATAAGAAGGTACAAATTATTGTATTCTGAAATATCTCCCTCGCCTATAAAACCATCCTGTATATATCCCGTGAGGGACGCCGTGTCATACATTTCGAGCGGGATATTTTAATACAAGAGTAATTTATAAGTAAGGGAGATATTTCAGAATACAATAATTTACACCTTCTTGTAATTCATAAAAATACTTTGGAAAACCAAAATACCGACTTAATGATTAATTGGAATTCATTCATTCATGTGTGTAATTGTCCCTAAATATGTTGATTATAATTTACTATGTTTTAATAGAGATACATATAAATACATCACTTTTTTTACATATTTGTATTTATAATTGAATAATGAATATCCTTCCTGAATATCTCCCTCGTTTATAAAATTATCGTGTATATTTAATATATTTTAATTATCGTTTGGTGTGTTTGCAAAAGCGGGACAATGTCGGCCTCGCTTGGGACATCGGGATAACCTGCCTGAAAGCGGGACTGTCCCGTCCAAAGCGGAACGTATTGTCACTTTATATATAGCGTTATGTACAAATTTAAACCTGATTTAGTTCATTAATCCAAGTTGCTCTAAAAGACGAAAGTTTGGCGAATACAAATTTCTTAATTCTACTTTTTTAAATTCCTAAGTATGTATATACAACCGTAAAAAACTATATTCTAGAATATAGAAGATTGTTGTCACGCATCCATGCTTAAGACAGTGGGAGTTTCCTTAGAATCTCCCAGGAAGGAAAAGAGGGAATTCATCCATCCGCTGAGCCAGTAGATGATGAGGGCCCAGAAGACGCAGCGAGTTATGAGATCCACCCACCACATCCTTAAAAAAAAACTTGAATAAAATTTTTGTTGGTAGGGCGATTGCCCGAACTGGGTCATGACCACAATACACAAGTGCAAAAACCGTCATAGTGACTCGCTTCGGCTTGTCGCGTTTCGGGATCAGCTTGTGCATATCCAGTAGCTCATATACCTAGAGACCTTCAGTCGCGGTATATGTGGGCCGACATGACGATGTAGACTATCAATGGATTTTCATCCTTTGATAGTCGCTTTCGTTTTTGGACTACACTGTACTTACCATCAGGTACTCTGTAGTCACTATGTCGAGCCAGTGTAAAAAAAATACTAACATTATTCTGCGAGCTACGAAATACGAGCTATATAGATTATCGTTCAATTTCAGAATGTATCCTTAAATTTTAAAACGCTTTTAACACATTCGTCGCATCTTCACCCGAATATGGGAGACGCTTTTCTTTTTGAAGTTAATAAGACTTTTAAAAGGAATTTAATAGAAAAAGCACTTATATGTAAATTTACGAACAACAATATTAAAATACTTAAAAAACACTCCATTATACAATACCTTTTATTAATTTATATAGGATAACATATATTACTTGAACAATATACTATGTCGTGTGTTTTTTATAAAACACATTTATTTATATTATTTTTTATTTTATTTACATTTGAGGTGATGAGCAAAATTCTTTGCGATAAATCGAAGATAATAATATTATAATACAATCATAATACTCGAGTAACATTGTTTATATAACTCTTGCTTACTTTACGGCGTTCCGAGAGTCAGATTTTAATTTGTTTTTGTCAACTGGAATTTCATTTGTAAATATATATTTAACGAGATTTTTTTTATTGTTTTCCGACTTTACACTCGAGCACAGTCAGAAATCAGTGAAAAAGACATTTGGAGCTGAATTTGCAAAATACTATATTAACTTAGCAATGGTCTATCCAAAACTAAAAAACTCGGCAAAGGGTCTACGAGACAAAAAAAAATGAGACCTATAATATAGACATGTGGTTAGAGTCTAGATATATAGCTACATACACTCTCATATGCCGCCTGGCTGCTGGTAGAGTGTCGTCATACTCCTTCAGTATGTAAATTCGAGCAGCTCGGATGCAATCTTCAAAATATTTGGAGATGTCCAGCCCTGCAACCAACCGAATACACAAACCACATTTGAATCTAGACTAGTAGAAGAAAACAGCAATTAGAAAAGAGCTAATCATCATCAAACAGGCAAATTTCATACAGTCAAAAAAACTCAAAAACAAATCAGCTTTCAATTAAAAAACTTCATTGTCCGTCTTCTTGTCCGTGGGAGTCGAAGCTGCTCGCGTCCGTAGGCTTTACCCTAGTTTCCCTACACGTGACTCCTGGGTGGTGCTAAACGAGCAGCAGCGAGGTGGTAGGGCGTCGGTGCCCGTCTGGATCGCGACCACAGTACATGGGTGTAAAGCCCGTCATAGTGACCAGTTTCGGCTTGTTGCGTTTCGGGATCAGCTTGTGTATATCCAGTAGCTCATATACCTAGAGACCTTCAGTCGCGGTATATGTGGGCCGACATGACGATGTAGACTGTCAATGGATTTTCATCCTTTGATAGTCGCTTTCGTTTTTGGACTACACTGTACTTACCATCAGGTACTCTGTAGTCACTATGACGAGCCAGTGTAAAAAAAAAATATCTACCGTCTGTATCACAGCGAGTGTTCTGAAGAGTTGTTTAACCTTGTTCCACCCTCTCCCTTCCTGATTAGAACCACGCGCGCGGGATTACGTTACAGCTATACGGTATCTCACATCCCGGCCAGGACTGAGAAGTTCTCTAACTCCTTCTTTTGCCGTGTCGTTGGGCTGTGGAATGGTCTTCCAGCGAGCGTGTTCCCACCATCCTATGATATGGGATCTTTTAAACGTAGCGTGAAGAGATATTTGTGCAGGCCGGCATGATCGCTGCGACTACCGATGGGTTTTTTCTTACCTGTCGATAGTCGTTGGCGTTTTTTGGACTGCTCCATGCTTACCATCAGGTACGGTGCAGTCACTGTGCCGAGTCGGTATAAAAAAAAAATCTAAATCAGTTCACCAGTTTAAGAGCATCAATGCCACAGTTAAAAATAAAGCTGCTTAGAAACTAGAGATTCTTTTTAACTTATCAACAATCTAAAAATTAATGCTCCATCTCGTTTGCCCCGCAAAACAGCTTTCCATTTTTTTTCTATACCCTTCTTTAAAACTAATCTTGGACAGTTTTCTACCATGCCAAGGATCTGCAGGCAGTACAACGCACTCTCGCGACACGGTGACTTGGACCTGACTGTTTCTCTTTCAACATTTAGAACAGCGTGTAGAAAGAGACTGTATTTTTATTTTTATTTTTTTTTGTGTTACTTGGAATCGCGGTTTCGTTTGAGGTTGTTATTTATACATTCTACAATATTGTCCTTTTGTGTTGTGTCTATATATGTATGTATGTGTTTTTTCTTTTTTTGGAATGTTATTATTATTCTTTAATGTAAACTAGCATTGCATATTAATCACTATGCATGCCGTGGTGCCCTATAATTGTGGGGGCATTTATATGTTCTATTTAAGTACCACGATCCTTTTGTTTTCTTGTCTAATGTTACCCATGTTGGGCATCCTGTTGTGTGAAATAAAATAAAATAAAGGTCAGACGGCATTTCACGCCGACACAACTTCTTAACCTGTATCAGGTGTAGATGGGGTCGTGTGTGGAGTATTGCTGCCGCCTTTAGGCCGGCTCCGCTAAACGCCATTTCGCAATCTCGGACACATTGCCGATGAGGCTCTCACGTCGCGTAAACAGCTCAGTTTGGCACACCGGCGTAAAGTGGCCTGCCTTTCGGTATTCTATAGACTATACTCTGGAGAGTAAGCGGATGAGTTGTAAAATTTAGTTCCCCCCTCCCCCTTCCACCATAAATTGACTGCGCGCCGTGCGGGTTTGCACCCTTATGTGGTTGACATTCCAGCTGCTCGCACGAAGCGATCCGCCTTCTCCTTTTTGCTGCGAACCGCGAAGGAGTGGAACTCGCTTCCTGCGTCAGTGTTTCCAGCATCTTACGACATGGGAATCTTCAAACGTCGAGTGAATCAGTATTTGCTGGGAGAGCACACTCCATTATCAGCTTCATCATCACTTTCCATTGCGTGAGATTGAAATTAAAGGCAAGATTATCTGTAATAAAATAAATGCAAATACGCAGATACAAGTTTTAAATTTATAATATCACGTTTTGCGTCGAAGGTTGAATGAGCAAGTTAACGATTTCAAACTCACCAACAGCATCAACTTTATAATCCCTTCTCTCTCTAGTGTTAAGTCTCTGTCGCACAGTCTGAGCTATATCTGATTTGAAATCCCATTGGTTGTTTGTGTAATACTCGAAGACTTCGAAACCTTTGCTGATACGGCGTTGAACGCGCATTAGCCTGTGAAATGAAATAATTCTTGACCTTGGAATCTCTTAAGTCTACGCAAGATGTCGACTCTCTATGTGTCTTCTACTGTTTGCGCTATAGCGAGTGATCTGAAGAACTTTCCAAACTGGTATCTCCAGCGCTATTTCAAATGCGCACGTTTTTTTTTTACACTGGCTCGACATAGTGACTACAGAGTACCTGGTGGTAAGTACAGTGCAGTCCAAAAACGAACGCGACTATCAAAGGATGAAAATCCATTGATAGTCTACATCGTCATGTCGGCCCACATATACCGCGACTGAAGGTCTCTAGGTATATGAGCTACTGGATATACACAAGCTGATCCCGAAACGCGACAAGCCGAAACTGGTCACTATGATGGGCTTTACACCCATGCACTGTGGTCGCGATCCAGACGGGCACCCGCGCCGTACCACCTCGCAAATAATAATGCCTTCGGCATTGATTGTTGGCGTATTTCTACACACGCAAAACAACCATAGCGTTGCAGTTCTCTAGAACATTCTAAAGTTATGGAATGAGATACCAGGTGCAGATCCTCAGAGCTATAACTTGAGGTTCAAGAAAGCAGTGAACAATGTCCTTCTTGATCAGCAGTGTGATAACAACGCTCCTTTTGCAATTGTTTATAGGGAACGGTTAACACTTAGAATCAGGTAGACCATCGCACCGTTTGCCGAGGAAAGTTAAAAAAAAACCTTGAGAATAGATGGTTATAACGTTTAAAAGGCAGTAAAACACCACAAAGTTCACCACAAATACGTTTAATGCCAGATACTTAGATTAAACATATAAAATAACAAAAAAGCAAGCAATAATAATACGAGCGTCCGTATCTAACGCGCGCGGCCGATCGAGAGACGTCACACAATCTCCCTCCTACCGTCCACCGCGGACGATGCGCAAACGATCCGTATAAATATTACGGCGTCCGCGAGAGTGGACAGGCAGAGTGCACGCTACATGGTATTAATACATTAGCAGTAAATAAGAAATTGCGAGAGGAAAAGACGTTGAAAGACAAATAATAAACAGCAGGAGTCCGGCACACTGAGGCCGGTGTCTTCATGTCTACCTTGACGGTTTTATGCAGAGGTTTTTTTCAAGTTACCAAAAAAAGGTCAATTTTTTTTTTGAAGGGCTCTAACTGCTTATTGCCGGGAAAGGCATTTACAGTTCAACCGGGCTTAGGGGGCGAGCGCAGAAGGTGCTCAGCCAGCGAGTTTATGGGTTGGGTGGCAATGCAAGGGCACCCCTGTGGGTTCAAACCTCGACTTGGACCGCCAGCCAAATAAAATACTATCCCTACGGGTGATCTAATAACGTTTCGAAAGCGACTACCTTGAGAAGAAACGCCGAAAGAAACTCAAGGCTGCATCGGAGCGGAAAAATGCCAAACCTAAACCATTGATCTTATAGAACTCCTAATGTCAGTATAGAGGTTATGAATGGATTAATATAATTTAAGAATTTCCTAAATCCAATAATGGTGTACTTACACAGGCTTGTAGCCGAGACAGAACAGTAGAGTGTCGATAATCATGGCGGGGACCCAATGGAAGAAGAATGCGCAAATATTGTGGTATAACCTTGAATGTTTCATAGATCCTCCCGGGTACCTGAAAATGTAAAATAATAATGACAATCGATTTCAGCCTTGGTGACATTTCCAAATCACATATAATTGGCGCGGGCTTCAGCCCTATTTGGCGAAGTTGTGCTCGCTGATGAAAATATTCGGAAACAGTCAATTGCGCTGGATATATTTGGTGCGTGAATGCTAGCGCTTGCACAAACGCACTCTCTCGTCCAAACTCCTCTTAACCTAAGGGGGCGAGGAACCGACACAATTATAGAGAATTAGGATGCAGTGACTGTGTAATGATATCTGACCTCTATCAGCACCCTTTATACGGTCACGATCGGATTCGGAGAACAAGTCTTTTAACGTTTATATGGTGCCGACCGACTGACAGTTTTTTTACTTCTTAGATTATGTTACTATGAACAACTATCTTTTAACGTATTTACCTATATATAATACTAGCTGATCCGGCAAACGTGGTTTTGCTATATAAGTTATTGTAATATCTTCTAAAATGTTCATTGAAATTAAGTGATGTCACGGACAATTTTGTTCATAATTAAATACTCTTAATCAACAACACATTTATTTAGATAAAGATTAATATTATTACGTTGATACAATTCTTAACAAATGATGCATTAATTTCGACCAAATTTTATTACCATAAAAACGGTTCTAGTGACTTAATCTTAAAAGATAGACATATACTGTCGCGGACATTTTTTTAGATCATTTCAAGAGGAATAATTCTTTCATACATATATTTTTCGTATCTTGAACCGTTTTCGCAGCGCACGCAATGGAAGCCCTCAAGGATGGATAATTTTCCCCGTTTCTTTCACATTTTCCATCATTCCTTCGCTCCTAATAGATGTATCGTGATGTTTTATAGCCTAAAGCCTTCCTCGATAAATGGTCTATTCAATACAAAAAAATTTCAATTCGAACCAGTAGTTCCTGAGATTAGCGCGTTCAAACAAACAAACAAACTCTTCAGCTTTATAATATTAGTATAGATTTATCATGAAAGCAGATAAAGGATGGAATATGCTTTCAATGCTTTCAGCGAGCTTATTTCCACGATCTTGTGAATCGGAAGTCTTTAAGGGAAGAGTGAATAGATATTTGTTGGGCGGACGCAGTGCGGTAAGTCGGAACTTCCGATTGATATTACACCTCCGGTTCCGACTTCGGTTCCGAAACTTTTTAATCGGAGGTATTCATCGGAGGTCACCACCACTGTTGTAGTCAATTCATTTGATTTCATTTTATATGTTGTTAAAACATAATATCAAATAATCAAACAATCAATGCTACTTAATTTGAAGATTTTTTTTTAAATAAAATATGATTAAAATTATTAAATTTAAAACTAAATGTAGATTAATATTTATTACTAAAAGGTTTTTTATTTTACATTAAATTAAATTAGCACAAAAACAACCCTGGAGCAAATTTGATTTAATTTGTTCACTGTTAATGGGAAAATGTTAATAAGAATAAAGAAACAATTTTTTTTTTGTTTTCATTGTCTGTGGATGTGTAAATGTATTACTTTCTAATTAAAAAGGTTCACTGAATAACGTTTTTATTTGTCCTTAAATAAAACTACTTTCTTCTGCCATCACTTGTGATTACTGACATTGCCTCCGACTCCGATTCCGATTTCGGTTCCGAATCCGATAAACAAATTTAAAAAACTCTGACTCCGACTTCGGTTCCTATAAAACTGCCTCCGTTACATCCCTAGTCTAGTCTTCACTTTCAATTAGACATGATTGAGGTCAAGCGTTTGCCTATACAGGGTGTTTTTTTTTAACTCCCTAATACTGAAAATATAGAATCGGAACAAGCTTCTGAACACAGTAGGACTGAAATTTTTGAAAAAAAAAAAAAAATTGACTGATGATTATTTTTAATTTTTCGCATGTATTACCACTATACACCATAAATAAAACCTACATAGTCTAAAATCTAAGTTATTTAATAAAATTAGTCAAACAATACGAAAAACAGCAATGTAACGAAAATAAAACAGCTGACGGGTGACCTAATTTTACTCAATATCCGTGAACCTCGCTAACGTGCGCTCGAGTTCAAGGTGATGTTAACGAGCCTGTACACGACACCGTGCAAACGTATTAACATTACATCATTCCCGTTTGTAATAGTTTTGGTGACTGTAGCATTGGTGTTTTATGTTCGTATAGTTTCCGATTTATCGGTGTAGGTTTTAACAATTCACTTGAATTTTCGCCTGAGATAGACGCGTCAAAAAGAACAAATTAATATTTTGATTGAGAAATCCCATTCCATAGGATGGTTGCTATTTAAATGACCATAAGATAATTAATTTGTAATGATAACCATTTTGACTATCTGACTACATTTGACGTAATTTTCGACGAGAAAGAAAGAGGAAACAATAACATCGGAAGATTAAAACGTTTTCACTGCGTTTAAAAAGCCGTGGATGAAAAGATTCTGGACATTATTTGAACACTTAGTTAATCCGATCCAAATCGAAGAATAAGACGTTGTGATGCTGGCAACCACTCCGGCATATCAGTCTTAGCGACCCGTTGGTTCACGATAGGCTGTGACGTCCGAGAAGTCTATGCAACGTGGTGACGCGCTTTGTCGTAAAACCTAGTAAGCTAAGGCCTCTCCAGATTGTGCTTGCAAGGACGCGGCACGGCGAGGCTGTGAAGTATTGATTAAATTGCTACATTACATGAAATTACCATGATAACTTTCAAGCTTAATATTTTATTCAAATAAATTTTAGCTGACATTTTATTCATTCCTTTATTTATTACAGATAAGCTTGCGCTTGACTTTAATTTCACCTGATGCAAAGTGATGATGAGGTTGATGATGGAACGCGTTCACCTAACAAATACCGATTCACTCGTCGTTTGAAGATTCCCATGTTATCAGAAGATAGAAAAATAGATACAGGAAGCGAATACTACTCCTTGGTAAATCGTAACAATAAAAAAGGGGTTATTACCTTCGTGCGAATGGGAGCGCACGACGTCTTGTCAATTTATAGTATGATAAGGAGGAGTGAATTAAATTCAGCCGCACAATCTCCAGGTTATTTCCTCAACTTCAACCCCATAATACTTGGTTTCGATGAGAGCTAGGTTTCTTAATTCATTGTCTGCTATTTGCATTTTGTTATCAAACATTTAAAAAGCTAAACACGTCTTTCACTAACTTACAAAAAAAACTCCGAAACCCCAAATTTTCCTAAATTCCTAAAATGTCTCTAAGCTATACATACTATTAGTTTTTTTTTTTTCTAAAAAGAGGAAAAAATCTCTAAAAGTGGAAACGCTGAAACTAAGATATGATAATATACACAATATGGCCGTAAAACTTAATATTAAAAAAATACGCAATATGGCGAACTGTCATTATTTGTTCGACTACGGAACATGCAATGAAATGCTTTTCTTTTTTTGATTAATATTTTACACATAAAATTTAATTGATATTCATTAGTACAAACCATAAAATTACTTTTTTTTTGTTCAAAGCATTGTAGCGTTGATTTATGTCACGCTATGATACTTCCTCCCTCTTTTACATAACTGGTATTTACATATAACATATTTTGAAGGAGTTATGCTAGGGCTTACAACTCTCCACAAATTCGAGAAACATCTATTTGCGCGGCTTAGATTAATTATCCTACTGCCCCAGACAAACGCATTTGTTATTGCTCTTTCAACTTTAGTAGTGAGAGGACGTACATTAATAGTCCGAATATTGTCCGACGGTGCCAACTGGTCGTGCCTATCGTGAACCCGGATTAGTATAACCGAGTAAGTTATTGTTTGTATAAATATTTGATCACTCTTGTTAGCATATTAACTGTATAAATAATACCCATTTCCTTGTGCCAGTTATGTGTAGTTGTTTTATTTGTTATCTCCGGGACAGGCGGGGGTAGTTGTTGGTTGCCGCTGTGGACAGACCATGACCTAGGTCAAGTCTCTTTTTAGAGGCTGTTCCTGTCCACCGCGCCGCCACCCTCCTATCCTGCCTGTACTGCATATCCCTTTTTTCCCGGCGATTACAGGTTCTTTACACGTTCCCTTAAAAAGGAACTGCACTTGGTTGCGGGAGCCTGAGAGTGGCCACGAGTATCGCCCCCAGCCTCGAGGACTGCGAGCCCCGGCGTGTCTCGCCGCGTTCGTCCCAGGGTCGCCGACCTGCGACCGTACCAGCCTAGGGGGTCGCCTGAGTCGCCGATTCCTCTGTTAAGTCCTCTGTTCCTTTTAAAGCCAAAAGGAACAACAAGCACACCCGAATCCACCGCTCAAATCTTTTTTCGCGAGTCGCGTGTTATTATTTCCAGTTTTTTTTTAATAAATTTTATGTAACAGGTTTTGATTGTTTTTTTATTTACTGAGCTAGGCCCTTCAGGCAAAAACCCTGTTACATTGGCGCCCACAAGGAAATAGTGCTTGTTGTTTCTTTCAGTTTCTAACTAAAAACTTGGTCTAGGTATCTTATTGTGTTTCTGACATTTTAGGTATATTTTCCCGCAGACCCGCTTCCTTACCAGAAGCGAAGGGTAGCAACCCCTCGGTAGGTCAGCCTTTTGATTCCTATCCCTAATATCCAGGAATCAATTGTCCTAATCCCCAACATCCCTCAAATACCCCAAATCCTTAATCCAAACATCCCAAAACAACAACCTCATTTCCCAATAAAAAAAGGTTTTTTTTTTTTAAATAACTCATTACGAGGTATTGATTTTTTTTTACCATATTTCATTTTTTTCCAGTGACTATACAAAAATTCTAAATTGAACAACGTAATTGAAACCGTTTGTTAGTAAGAAACTCAATAAGAAACTACCCCACTTAAATTTTGTTATTTTGTATTTCTATTACAGCACGTTAGCATTTGTTTTATTTATTAGATAACTACATGTTACATAACTGTTGGCAAACATTTATTTTAAGGGAATAATTACAATTTTTATCAATTGTATATTGGCACACTATACCAGTTGGCACATAAGGTCTGTTGGACAATAATTAAGTGTAATTTAGCAATCGCATAGGATTATTACATTGTTTTCCTTACATAAACCGGATTTTTATTACAAACTGTTACACTAAACAATTAATTAAACTATTACCGGTATTTAATACACTACATGACATTGCCATATTTTTTTATATATATATTTTACGATTTTGTCCATTTATTTAGCGAGTTTTTACCGTATTAGGAAAAAACTCAATTTATGTTAGCAGATTCATATCTCTAACAATTTAGTTGAATAATCTCAGTTGAGTTATTTCTTTTAATTAGATAAAAGCGTGTATCTTTATTAAATAAGGCAATTTTAGTCATAATTTATATGTGTTTTCTTTTAGAGAATTATTTTTTTGTAAGGAAATTTTAACTTATTATTCGGCGTTCGCAGTAACAAGTACATTTATTTAATGGTAGGTATTTGTAAAAATATTGTACCAGTGTTATTATTACGATCACGGAGCAACTTTCTATTTTAGCCAGTGCAAACTAAGTACGTTCTATTGAACAAGTAATTTTAGAGTTGTGTTATTCATTTAGATAAGTAAATATCTGATTTTTTTTAGTTATATCAGAACTCGGCAAGTACACTTTGTTAATTTAATTGTTAGAGCGTTAATTGTTTTTTAGTTTAAACATAAATTTTTTATAAATTCCGGTCAGCAATTCCAATTAGGGTTCCGTACGAACAAAATTAATTTTGGTTAGTTATTAATTTATTATAAATTTACATTTTAATAAAAAAATTTTTTGTCTCATTAATTGTTGTTGCGTATTTTTGTTGGTGTATTAAACACACATAACACACATTATTATTTTTTAATTTTATACTATAGTTTTCAACATGAAGTACCACTTATTGAACAAACCGGAACTCTCATATGAGGTTCGAATTAGAGGCGCAATTCCGAAGGCTACCGTAGTTGAACTTCGAGAACAAATAAAGCCACTTCTTTTATTAACAACAGAAGATGATTTGACATCGAATCTGGAATTTGTAACAGAAATGTCAGAACTGTCACAAACTATCGCTACAATAAGCGAATTCGTAGCAACTCTCTCCCAGAGATTCCAGCAGCCACTATTTATTAAGACTCAAACTTTCATTTCACATTTGGACTACAGAATAAATAGAGTAACAACGCCATCGCTTGAGTCGGATCGTAAACAACTTAAATCCATCGAACAACGTGTTCAACACTACAGTATGACAGTGAATTCATTACATACTGTACATACAAAGTTGACCCAGCTTACATCACCGACTCCAACTATTACTACTCCACATGCCGATTCCACGTGTTCATCTTTTATCTATAAAGACATTGATCGAATTAAATACGATGGAAAATCATGTGTACGCATGTTCAGAATGAAAGCAGAGGAATATAGAGTATCTCGTGGGTTAACACATACGCAAATGTTTAACCTGGCCTACGAGTACTTAACAGACGCAGCCTTAACCTGGTTTAGGGAGGCAAACGTCAGTGATTGGCATGAGCTGATGGAAGGTCTTACTAGCACCTTTGATAGACCTAACTTTGACAGTGACTTCATCGATGTCATTAAGGCGCGCACTCAAGGAGTGAACGAGAACATTACCATTTACTTGTCCATCATCAAGGGAATGTTCAAGCTCCTTAAGGATCCCCTCACCGAAGATCAAAAATTAAAAATTGTCCGTAGGATTATAAGACCACACTACGCACAAACACTAACGGGCAAGAATATAACAACTCTGGACATGCTCCAAAAAGAGTGTGTTACATTCGAAGAGTCTAGAAACTATACACTAGGTTTCTCCGAGCCTTCAACTTCTCTTAACAAGGCACTTGCCCCGGAGTGGGCTTACACAGACCCAACTCCTGTTGAGGATCCACAAAAATTTAGGTACAAACAAAACGTAGTACAACACAACAACAATACTAAACCACATTCGTATGGCAATAGGCCGAAATTTAACGTTCCTCATTGTTTCAACTGTGGTAATCCAGGTTACACGATAAAAACTTGCACTCGTTGTAGTAAATCCAGTCAACAAAGGAACCGTGTACCACCACAGAAAAAACAGGAGAAGCCAAAAAACTAATTAGCCACAACCGACGACAATCTCGCGCACCTAGTAGCGCAGCCATTATAAAGGATCAAGGCCCACTGTTACCACAGTCAGTGGACCTCTCGTCGGTTGTGTTGAGTAAACCAACAGGTGATCCTAGACCTTATCTTAAGGTGCATATAGCTGGCACTGATATCACCGTGCATGGTCTCCTCGACACGGGCAGTGTCATATCGATCGTAGGTAGGGATGTCCATAAATCCTTACGACGGTATGACATTGTACCGGTCGTGGACGACGTGATAACGGTGACTGCTGCCGGTGGTCAGAACCTATCTTCATTAGGTCATTTGTTACTACCATTAACTATTAACGGTAAAACACAACTCGTAAAAACACACATTATACCAGAAATCGACTCAAACCTTATATTAGGAATCGATTTCATAAAATCATTCGAACTTTGCACTGACATAACAAATAACGCTGAATACTTTAAGAACACAGACCCAGCGGTATGTACTGCACTTACCGTTCCGGAGGACATACATATACAGTCATTTAAGTCCTTGAACAATAGCGAAGTATCAATCGCGAATAACATCATCGCGCAATTTGAGGATATATCATTCCAAAAAGTAGGTCTTGGTCGCACCAACATAATACAACATCAAATAGATACCGGGGACACATATCCAATAAAACAAAGATATTACAGGATGTCACCCGAGAAACAAAGAATTCTTAGGGAACAAGTTGACGAAATGTTGGCGCTAGACGTAATTGAACCTTGCGAAAGCCCGTGGTCTTCACCTGTTCTTCTTGTAAATAAGAAAGACGGCTCGCAGCGTTTTTGCTTGGATTCTCGAAAGCTAAACGCAGTCACAAGGAAAGATACATATAACATACCTTACATTAGCGAAATTCTAGATAATATGCGCGATGCACAATTTTTGTCGACTATAGACATAAGCAAGGCATTCTGGCAAATACCAATAGCAGAGAAGGATCGCCCTAAAACGGCATTTTATATCCCCGGCCGTGGTCTATTTCAATTCAAAGTTACAGCGTTTGGCCTAACCAATGCTCCGGCAACTCAACAACGACTCGTGGACACTTTATTTGGTCCCGAGTTCGAAAACAAAGTTTTTTGTTATTTAGATGACATAGTCATAATTAGTAGTTCTTTCCAAGAACACGTTACGCTTTTATTACGCGTCCTTAATAAAATTAAGTCCGCAAAATTAACAATAAATTTGGATAAGAGTAGGTTTTTTAGAGAAAGCATTAAATATTTAGGTTTTGTTGTAGACGAATTTGGACTTCGTACAGACAGCGAAAAGGTGGAGGCAATTTTGCGTTTTCCAACACCTTCGTGCAGGAAAGACGTGAAACGTTTTTTAGGGACCGCGTCATGGTACAGACGTTTCATACCTAATTTCTCGTCGTTAGCGGGACCTCTTAATGCCCTAACTTCGACTAAGAAGAATGCCCCACCGTTTGTGTGGTCACAAGAGGCTGACAATTCCTTTTTACAGTTAAAAACATGTTTATCACAGGCTCCAGTTCTAGCTTGCCCAGATTTTACAAAACCATTCGAGGTACACACAGACGCCAGTAACTTCGGTATTGGTGCCATGTTGTCCCAAACCATCGAAGGTGTCGAGCGACCTATTGCCTACATGAGTCGCTCTCTCAGTGGCGCAGAGAAAAACTATAGCGTCACTGAGAGGGAATGCTTGGCGGTAATAACGGCGCTCGAACACTGGAGATGTTATTTGGACAACGGAAGCACTTTTACCGTTTTTACTGACCATGCCAGCCTACGTTGGTTTCTGTCCCTTTCCGGCACAAGTGGTCGTCTGGCAAGATGGGGAGTACGCCTTAGCTCATTTAATTTCACTATAAAACATCGAAAGGGCAAGGACAATGTCATCCCCGATGCACTCTCTCGTGCTATGCCTGTGGCAACAATAAGTCAGACCCCTACAAACCACCCAGTACAAACTTCGGATCCTTGGTACCAAAATACATACCAGGGTTGCATGAACAGTCCATCTAGTTTTCCTAACTTTCAAATAGTTAACGAACGTCTTTTCAGAAAAGGCAAGACCCAGCATAGTCTCCAGGGCGACTTTGAGTGGAAGGAGGTCGTCCCGGCTGAGTATCGGCAGGACACGCTCAGCAAAGTACACTCGGAGCCGACCGGGGGTCACATGGGGGTTTTTAAAACATATAGACGTTTATCGTTACAATACTACTGGCCTGGTATGTACAAAGATACAGTAGAGTTCGTCTCTACGTGTGAGCTTTGCCAAGCGAACAAGTACTCTAATAACACTCCTTTAGGTCGCTTAGGTAGACCAAAAGTATGCTCGCGTCCATTCCAATTTATTTCTGTAGACATTATGGGTCCACTCCCACTGTCATCTCAGCGTAACCAATATATTCTTGTTATTACTTGTTGTTTTTCTAAATACACAATAATCTTGCCTATGCGAACAGCGACAGCACCAGTGGTCTCAAAATTATTAGAGAACCACGTTTTTTTAATCCACGGTATACCGCAAACGGTGCTGATGGACAATGGCGTTCAGTTCATTAGTAAAGAGCTGAACGCACTCTTTAAGCGTTATAAAGTGCCTAATATCCAATATACACCTAAGTACACGCCTCAAGTTAATACGGTGGAACGTTATAATCGCACCATCATTACGGCGATCACCATGTACATAGATGAGAACCATAGGACCTGGGATGTCCAGTTGCCGAAGATTCAATTCGCAATGAACACCTCCATCAATGAGTCCACTGGGTTCACACCGGCGTTTCTAGTGCACGGGCGTGAACTAGTTCCATGCGGGTCACATTTCATAGAGAATGATGACCCAAATGGCCTAGTTCTCTTGCCCAGGGACAGTTACGCTGGGAACCTAGGGGCTCTTGCGAGAATCTTCGACACTGTCCAACTCAACTTATGGAATGCTCATCAACGTTATTCCAAACCCTACAACTTGAGGAGGCGGGATGCAGAGTTACGAGTAGGTGACCTCGTCTGGAAGAAGGAGTACTTCCAGAGTAACAAGGCCGCATACTTTAGTAAAAAGTTAGCTCCCAAATTTACAAAGTGTAGAGTTACGAAAACGTTATCCCCGTTAGTAGTTGTCTTAGAGGACATGTCCGGTAAGGACCTAGGCACATGGCATTTGAAGGATTTGAAATTAATTCCCAGTCGTCGGGATTAATTTTAAATCCTAAACACACAAAATTATAACCACGCCATTTATTGAACTTAGCCTTTAATTAATAATTTTTCTTTTTTTTTTTTGGCGTTGGTTACAATTATTTATTTTTTTACACTTACATATATATTTTGTTATATTACAATAACAAAATGTATTTTACCTTGTTACATTTTTATCATGTACTAGTATATATTTACAATTTAGTTTATTTAGTACATGTATTTAACATTATGTCTAAAGTATTTTAATTTATATTACTCCATAATCCTAGCCCAATTTCAAGACTTAGTTCTTTTATTTTCTTTAGTTTCTCTCCCCAGTTGGTTGGTTACACATTAAATTATTTATTAATATACGCGTACAGCGTTATTGTGGGTTCGGTTTTTCCCTCCTTTTGGTAAATAATCCTTTTTATGGGCTTGCATGGCCTTTAACATGTGTTTATGGTTTTGCATTACCAGTTTTAACAATGCATATGATGTTTAGTAACATCATATTTATAACATCATTTTTGTTTAATAACAATGGTGTTTATATTTTAGTGTGTAATCAACCAGCAATCATCATTAGTCTCGTTGTGTAGACTCCCCATCGGATTTTTTGCCAGTGAGTGGCAACCGTAATCATGGCTGTCACTCTGTATGAAAGGAGGGTCCTTGTTCGTGCCAGATCAGTACCTTCATGAAAGAGATAATGGAAGAGCTGAGTGTCGAAGTATGAATGTAGGAATGAAAGTGTGAGCTGGTGAAAGTTTCGATTGGTGGAACAATTCCCTGCCTTTTGCACAAGCAAAAGCCTTCCCAAGAGGGGGGGTATTGTAGCGTTGATTTATGTCACGCTATGATACTTCCTCCCTCTTTTACATAACTGGTATTTACATATAACATATTTTGAAGGAGTTATGCTAGGGCTTACAACTCTCAACAAATTCGAGAAACATCTATTTGCGCGGCTTAGATTAATTATCCTACTGCCCCAGACAAACGCATTTGTTATTGCTCTTTCAACTTTAGTAGTGAGAGGACGTACATTAATAGTCCGAATATTGTCCGACGGTGCCAACTGGTCGTGCCTATCGTGAACCCGGATTAGTATAACCGAGTAAGTTATTGTTTGTATAAATATTTGATCACTCTTGTTAGCATATTAACTGTATAAATAATACCCATTTCCTTGTGCCAGTTATGTGTAGTTGTTTTATTTGTTATCTCCGGGACAGGCGGGGGTAGTTGTTGGTTGCCGCTGTGGACAGACCATGACCTAGGTCAAGTCTCTTTTTAGAGGCTGTTCCTGTCCACCGCGCCGCCACCCTCCTATCCTGCCTGTACTGCATATCCCTTTTTTCCCGGCGATTACAGGTTCTTTACACGTTCCCTTAAAAAGGAACTGCACTTGGTTGCGGGAGCCTGAGAGTGGCCACGAGTATCGCCCCCAGCCTCGAGGACTGCGAGCCCCGGCGTGTCTCGCCGCGTTCGTCCCAGGGTCGCCGACCTGCGACCGTACCAGCCTAGGGGGTCGCCTGAGTCGCCGATTCCTCTGTTAAGTCCTCTGTTCCTTTTAAAGCCAAAAGGAACAACAAGCACACCCGAATCCACCGCTCAAATCTTTTTTCGCGAGTCGCGTGTTATTATTTCCAGTTTTTTTTTAATAAATTTTATGTAACAGGTTTTGATTGTTTTTTTATTTACTGAGCTAGGCCCTTCAGGCAAAAACCCTGTTACAGCATGCTTGCTTTACCCCTATAAAACCCGCTAGATACACGGTAGTTGTGGTTGTAGGTAGCGCTGGTACCTACACATTTAATGCGAATGATTTGTTGTAATACTTTCTCGATGGATCGATAGATATAGTAAAAACAAGTTATTTAAAAAAACCAAAATTAATTTATTATAATTCATAATATTAGAATTAAATACTCTTAGAGCGTGGGACAAGCATTGCTTTTATGTTTGTATGAAATAACCGTCACTGTAATAAAGTATTGTGTGCAGACTTCTTAAAAAAGCGCAACACCGCACGACCAATCGGATTTAATTAGAACGACCAATCGGGTGTCTCCGATTAATCCCTTCAATGCGACCTATTACACTGAAATTACAGCAATTTACTGTATTTTTTAAGAATGTTCTTTAGATAAATAAACATACAAATAAATTTTTTAATAATATTAAAAATTGAATGCTCCGTATTTTAGTAGTATAATTTAATATTGAGGATAACTTTAGCGGTAAGATATTGAGATCTTTTGTAATGTCACTTGTTTTCTATAAGATAGAAGATCAATTATTTTTCTAGGATGTCATGCTCTATACATTATCATACATACATCGTCAACGAAGTAATTGTCACAATTTCAAACGAAAGGAAGCCTTGAATTCAGTAATTTATAAAACGATTACTGCACTAAATAGAAGCGAGTGAGTCAGATTGATAATCATAAATCTTTAAACTAGCATTTTTGTTTACTGTAAAATATTATACCTACTGTATTTTTAGTAGTCAAAACTGAAATTCTTATTTAAATCTTAATTAGTCTAATTGTGTAATTTTTATTATTCTGTCTGGTAACTCAGAGGAGTCACGAGGACGAGGCAATCATGGGGTGACAATCATATTTCTAGTACCGAGACTATACATATTAGTTAAAAATGTGATCTTTTCTGATTTATAGCTATTCTA
The DNA here is from genome assembly GCA_036320925.1 of Automeris io. Lineage (NCBI taxonomy): Eukaryota > Metazoa > Arthropoda > Insecta > Lepidoptera > Saturniidae > Automeris > Automeris io. The sequence continues at coordinate 4,461,091 of JAUDJH010000031.1, read as the reverse complement.
AATTAAAAAATAATCCGGGGTATTATTTTAATTAAATAATTAAAGAACACAAGCTAAAATAAAAATAAAATCTTTCTTCAAAACCTGTAATAAATGTCTCAGCGCTTTACAAACATAATTATTAGTCTTTTAACAAATAGTAATTATAGGTCTACGTTAAAAATGTTCTATTACCAGGCAGCAGCTCGTATCAAATCGTTTGAAATAGTATCAACGATTTTAAATAAATAAATGAAAAATACGCTATTATGAAATTCATTTGTAAAAATCTACCTACCTAATTTAGCAGATTAATATTTTATTACAAAAAACGGTTAACCTCATATTTTCTCTATTTTATTACAACAAAGTGAGTACACTGCACCTGAAATAACTTTTTATTGCATATTGAAAGGGTACAGCATGGCACTGTAAAGTTTTAAGTGTTATTCACTATAACGTCTTTATAAGATTTAAATCTAGCACTTCTTTTTTTTACGTGTTTGTCTACGGAAAATGTTTATGTCTCTGTGGCATATCTTTCCAATCGATAGTTTATTTATTTCATTGATAGTTTAGAGCAGTGTTTTACAAAATAGTAATATACTAGATTTGTATTAAATGAAAATAGCAAAACTTGCTAACTGTACAGTAATGCTCACATTTAGCCTTTTCAGTTACACGATGAAATGACGTTTCAGGTAAGTGATATAGGACTAGCTTGTTATCCACAAGAACATTGCGTTAGATTTATAAATGAAATTTTGAGAATAAAATACACTTATGTGAATAGTGAAACAAGATTTTGAGGGATCAAAGGATTATGGTTAACTGGTGTTAGGGCTCCGTTCCTAGAAAAGGTTTGGATGAGGGTCTAGAAGGATTACAACCGCGGACTGTACAAAATGTTAATAATGTAAACGTTACAAATTTTAGATCCGCTGCATTTGTATAAAGAAAATGTCGCTTGTAACCATACATAATATCCTAACATAGAAGAAAACATATTATTAGCTTTTTTTTGGTAATCCAGAGGAAAATCCTGTATAGGACCATCAGAGCCACCTCGAAAGCGGTCATGCCAGTGGGTTAAACTTCTACTGACTAAAAACTCCCGAGTTGTCTCGAAATCAAAATCGAAATCAATGATAGCTGGACCTGGGATCCGTATTCCTCCAACAAACCGGCAACCAAATACCCTTTTAAGCTCTATCTCTTGGAGAGTGTAAAGGGCCTGCTCATCCGACCTCCATATCGGGTGGTGCGCAGAACACGTACGCACCGCCTCCACCTCATCTTGGCAGCAGACATTTTTTTTTCAAGTACTTTGGCGTTCAATATTATAACCCTTTTCCAAGGCATGCTGTGTATTTGCGGGCTTTGCTGAATTTTACGGTGCTTATGGTGTTATCACTATACCGTATCAAAATAAAATACAAAATGATATTCAGTTAAAATAAGTAATATTTATATGGTTTCCATTAATTAAATTTAAAAAATAACAATTAAATATCGAAACAATCATATTATTCGTTATTAAGATTCTTCTAAATCTCGTTAGTGCCGATAGATCCTGGACCCTAGATATTCCAGCATTTTAAGACCTCAGGATGGTCACCCTACTATTTCTAATTAATAGGTAATCAAAATTTTTATTTGATCAGTGCGCCTTTGGATTTCGCTACGATTTAACGCGCGTCTATTCCGGAACTTCTTACGTCATTTACGAAGTTAAAAAAAACAATAACCGCGTTTTGTTTTATTTCAGTTTTGTGTTTTTTTTTGTGTTGTGTTCGTGTACAGCATGTACAAGTACAGTGCAAGAGAATACGGGCAAATGCTCATGTGTTATGGAGAAGCACGTGGCAATGCATCTCGTGCATTGTCTATTTATTGTAGCCGATTTCCAAACGCACAGCACCCTTCCGACCCAAGGCTTATTACTGCAGCTTATCAGCGAATTTTGGATAACCAGCCGATCACCCCGATAAGATGCGGAAGCAGGATCCAAGCGGACGTTAGGAAAGAAGAGCGGGTGTTACAGCTTTTTAATCAAAATCCGCGTCTTGGACTCAGAACTGCGTCGAGGATTCTTCGCAGTAGTGGAATTTCGATTACGTTTACAACGGTCCACAAAATATTAAAAAAACACAAACGGAGGCCTTACAAAATCCACAAAGTGCAAGCACTATTGCCAACTGACATGGAGAGAAGGACTCAATTTTGCAGATGGCTGTTAAGCCAACAGAACGCATTGAGATTTGTAAAGAATGTTTTGTGGACAGACGAGTCCACCTTCACCAGGAACGGTATGTGGAACCGTCGTAATTCACATATCTGGTCTGATACAAATCCGCATGCAGTCCAAGAAACTGGACATCAAATCAGGTGGTCAGTAAACGTATGGGCAGGAATCCACTAGGGGAAGATTTTTGGACCAGTTTACCTACCCAAAAGGATGGACGGTGCTTCATACTTGGAACTTTTACAAGGACCTGTCACAGATCTTTTAGATGAAGTCCCTTTGGCACAATTAGGACATATGTGGTTTCAGCATGATGGAGCACCGCCTCACGTTGTTAGAGTCGTCAGAGATCACTTAAATCAAGAATTTCCCTCCAGATGGATTGGCCGTTTTGGTACTTGCATCTGGCCTCCTCGCTCACCTGATTTGACCCCATTAGACTTTTTCCTGTGGGGTCACGTTAAGGAACGAGTATTCAGTCGTCAGTGCGATACGTCGGACGAAATGAAGACGCGGATCTCTGCAGTGTTCGAACAACTTAATGAGAAAAGTATCGAAGATCCCTCGTTTCTTGTGAGAGTCCACAAAGAAACTATAAGACGCACACGAATTTGTCTCGAAAGAGGGGGTTCTCAATTTGAGCCACATCTCATACGATCGCGCCTTGATGAGAACTAGGTAAGATCAATTTTCCTTAGCCATATCCAAGACTGATTTTTCTTATACATAATTGTGTAATAAAGTTTCGCTATTAAAAATAAAACATTTGTTTCAAGGAATAGATATTGCATAACTAAAGAACGTATGCAGTGGGGAAAAAGTTAAAACGTATTAATATTCCTCGCATTTATAGTTAGCACTAATTACTAGAAAAATGTTAGATGGGCAGGTAGGCTTCTTTAAAGTTTTTCATATTGTGATTTAATTACGTCATTGAGAACGTTAACGTGTGGTGGATCTTTTCGCATAGCCGCTTTCCATTGCTTGCCGAGCATTATGCGAACAAATTTGTTTATAAATTTACTCATAAACTATTGGTCGTAAAGATAAAATATTTTTTATTTGTTTATACTTTAAGTATATTAACATTGTCCTTCAGTATTCGTGAGACGTAGTTGATACACCGTGTATATCATAAAAAAAAAAAATACAACTCACCACGCAACGCCATTGAGGGGCATCCGATTCATAATGATTTCTCTCCCAGCGTCAATCATTTCGGACCAAGTCACCTTTATTTCCGCCGATGATGTGAAGTTAATTATATTCGATTTTTTGTCTCTGAGGAAATATAAATAATATATCGTCACACTATATCCATATCAGGGTGAGCAGAGATACGTTACTGGCTGTATCCACTTTTGCGCTCATGTGCTCAACGCGGTTGGTAGTTAATCGCAGTTTTCACAGTACTTGTACATATGACATTTCTTTTATATATCATGTGGGTTTCATCTCTGTATTTTCCTTCACCGGTAAACATGTGAGGATTAATTTTCAATTTAATCTGGAAAAATCCAAAGGGACTTGCCGCGATCCGAAACAACAACCATTCGTGTTATCGCGCGTGGATCTGGCGGCCATTCCGTCCCCTTTTCTACCATAATTGTGGAGTACGAAGGGCTTTGGACATGTAACCCAGCACGTTTGTCCAATACGGGCTGTGCAAATAATGCGATTGCAACAGCTTAGATGCTACCAATCCCCTCTCAAGACTAAACCTCTCTCTTCAACATACAGAGGTATCGTAAGAGTCGATTAAATTAATTCTTGCTATAGCATGTAGACGTAACCCGATACGCAGTTGTCGCCCTAAGGGTCGTTAGGATGTTACGAGACGTGCGGGGTAAGAGGATGCGCGCGCGCACGGGACGCTTGGAAGGGAGTCGACTACCGAGACCCAAGGCGGGAGTACGTGCGTGTACGTCGCAGTTCTGTGTGCCTTAAAGTACAAATAAACTGTAAAACGCCAAATTCGTGTCTTCCTAAAACCACACCCACGACCACCGGTCATATTGTTGAATTGCCTTTAAACACTTCGCAAAAAATATACTCACCCGAAAACGGTGTAGTTCCAAACGGCTATGAGAATTCCATTGATAAACACATCCACTGGCAAGTAATCGGCATAACTGTTCCCCTTGCAGTACATAGTTCGAATTACGCCTTTGCCGGCACCTATAAAAACATTTTCAATTACAGTACAATTCTAATGTCTGAGATATCTTTTCTCCGCCCAACGGAGACTTTTCAACTTCGTTCCTACTTTATTTTATTTTATTTTACATAATAGGGTGCCCAACATGGGTAACATTAGACAAGAAAACAAAAGGATCATGGTACTTAAATAGAACATATAAATGCCCCCACAATTATAGGGCACCACAGCATGCACAGTGATTAATATATAAAGATAGTTTACATTAAAGAATAATAATAAAATTCCAAAAAAAGAAAAAACATATACATACATATATAGACACAACACAAAAGGATAATATTGTAGAATGTATAAGTAACAACTTTAAACGAAACTGTGACTGATTCCAAGTAACACAAAAAGTAACACAAAAAAAAAGAAAAAAGAAATACAGTCACTTTCTACACGCTGTTTTAAATTTTGAAAGAGAAACAGTCAGGTCCAAGTCACCGAGTCGCGAGGGTGCGTTGTACTGCCTGCAGATCCTTGGCATGGTAGAAAACTGTCCAAGATTCGTTTTAAAAAAGGGTATAGAAAAAAAATGGAAAGCTGTTTTGCGGGGCAAACGAGATGGAGCATTAATTTTTAGATTATTGATAAGTTCTGCACAATCTAAATATCCATTGAATATTTTAAATAAAAATATTAGGTCAGATATTTTCCTGCGACTAGCTAAAGATTGCTTTCCAAGGTGTTAGCGTACCAGTGGTTGATAGCCTCATGCTTCTTGACATGGAGTTATCTGCTGGCCTTAACGTTATGCGTTCGATTGAGGCTAAGTCTAAAACAGCTGCTCAGAAACTGGGGATTCCGCCAAACGATGGCCATTGAACTTCGCTCCTACTTTCTAAGGTGTTAGCGTACCAGTGGTTGATAGCCTCGAGCTTCTTGACATGGAGTTATCTGCTGGCCTTAACTTTGTGCGTTCGATTTAGGCTAAGTCTAAAACAGCTGCTCAAAAACTGGGGATTCCGCCAAATGGTGGCTATTGAACTTCGCTCCTACATTCTAAGGTGTTAGCGTACTAGTGGCTGATAGCCTCGAGCGTCTTGGCATGGTGTTAACTACTCACATTAACCTTGGCCCTTCCATTGAAGCTAAGGTAGAAAGACCTGCTCAGAAACTGGAGATTCTTTTCAAGGTCGGGTGACATTTCACGCCGAGCTTAACTTCTTAACTTGTATCAATCACAAGTACTGTCGTGTGTGGAGTATTGCTGTCATGTCTAAGACAGCTCCGGCAAACGTCATTTGGCAGGTTTGGACTCGATTAATCACCGAGCTCGGCGACTTGTTGTCGATGAGCCTTTTACATCGCGTAAGCTACTCAGTTTAGAGCACTGATGTAGAGTGGTTTCGGTTTTCTATATTCATGAGACCGATGATGGAGCACGCTCACCTAACAAATACCGATTTACCAGTCGTTGGAAGATTCCCATGTCGCAAGATGCTGCACAAATAAACGCAGGAAGAGAACTCCACTCCTGGGCGGTTCAAGCAATCGTGCGAGCAGCTGGAATGTCCATCACATAAGGAGGCAAGCCCGCACGACGCGTAGTCAATTTATGGTAGAAGGGGGAGGGGTGAATTTAATTGTATAACTCAGCAGCGCACTCACAAGTGCACGGAAGTATAATTTAAGACAAACAAATATCCTATAAGACTTTTGAGTTAACTTTTAAAACGTCAAAACAAAGGCAAAAATTTGCAGCCTATTTTTATAAAAAAATTGGGCGGTTTTGGTAAAGATGTTATTTCGGTGACGTGCTTGTCTGTCACTCCAAGAACTTGGCCCACGAGGCGTCAGCCTCAGCTTGTTCCTCTAGATTCAGACCTGTAATAATGAAGAATGCTTACCGATCAAAAGTCCTGTTGGCCCGTTGATGTTGTCAGTCCAACCTGGTATGGGCTCTTGCCAAATTGGTATCACTGAGGGAAGAATATTTTGAAAAATCAGGTCAAGACTTCAAATTAAGCCAGTCAAGTGCGAATTGGAACAATGGTTGCGTGCAAACTAATAAAATAATAATAATATAGCACGCATAGCCCTTATAGGGTGAGCAGAGATACAATAGTTGTGCTATCCACTTTGCGATTACATGTTGTACCTTTTTTTTAACTTGGGGAAAATCCTCATAGGACCGTCCCGGCCGGGTAGCAGCCGGAGTGTGCCGGACTTTTACCAGCTAAAAACCCCAAGGTGACTACTACTGCGAATTAGTGGGAACTGCGGGTCCTGTAATCAATTCACCGCAGCCTCACTACGCCGCGCCTGACAGGCACAATCACGAGGGGAGACGCCGCCTTCCCCGATACCACCTAGCGTACATCGACAGAGCGCGTTACGACGCAGCGCCGGCTTCTCGGGGGTTACTAACCGGTCGCTCAAAGCCCCCACATGTCGTACCCAACGTGACCAGTAGCGCAGCTGATCGCCGTTCTCACAACACTAATACACAGGATATTTCTAATACAAGCCATGCGGGCTTTCTCACGATCTTGAGCACGAAACATCCAGAGATTCTTGCTCGAATTCGAACTCACAACCATTTGCGTCGTTCCATATGGATACCGGTGACATATCCCTAGCCACACAGCACAAGTATAGAGAAATTACCTCCACGCGTTAGAAAAAGGGTCTAGATAGTTCGCAGTGACTGGCTTCGAACTGTCGTGTTTTAGGAATACTCTTGTATAACTCCAGCTGTTTATATACCTAGAAACCTTCTCTGGTATATGTGATCTGACATCACAGCGTAGACCGTCAATGGATTATTGTATCTTGGACTACACTGTACTTTCCAAATGATGCAGTGTAGGTTTGTTCAGGCAGTATAAAAAATATGCTCTGTGTACTGACCTATGGATGGTCTCAATATCAAGACCGGGATGTGGTCCATGGCTTCAACCGCTAAAGCTTCCCCGAGTGCCTTCGTAAAGGCATATGAGTTCGGCAACTTGTTCAATAATCTGGAAGAATGAACACAATGAAAGAAAAAAACGCACAATTAGAGACTTTAGGCAAAAATACTATTTACAACGGAACCAGGGTGAAACCGAAATACTAGATTTTTAGATTTATAGGTATCGTGTGGCTACCATTTTAAAACGCAGAAATTGTCTCCAGGTGCTCTTTCAAATAGACTAACTGTCGAACAAATGTCAATGATGATTGATTATCAAAGTACTAGCTAATCCGGCAAACGTTGTTTTGCTATATAAGGTTTTGTAATATCTTCTAAGATGTTCATCGAAATTAAGTGATGTCAAAGACAATTTTGTTCACAATTAAATACTCTTAATCAACAACACATTTATTTGGATAAAGATTAATATTATTACGTTGATACAACTCTTAACAAATAATGCATTAATTACGACCAAATTTGAATACCATAAAAACGGTTCTAGTGACTTAATCTTGAAAGAAAGACATATACTGTCGTGGACATTTTTTTAGATCATTTCAAGAGGAATAATTCTTTCTTACATATATTTTTGGTATCTTGAACCGTTTTTGCAGCGCACGCAATGGAAGCCCTCAAGGATGAATAATATTCCCCGTTTTCTTCACATTTTCCATTATTTCTTCGCTCCTAATAATTGCATCGTGATGTTATATAGCCTAAAGCCTTCCTCGATAAATGGTCTATTCAACTCAAAAATATTTTTTCAATTCGAACCAGTAGTTCCTGAGATTAGCGCGTTCAAACAAACAAACAAACAATCAAACAAACTCTTCAGCTTTATAATATTAGTATAGATTGCCGCCTTACCTATGCATATCGTTTATTCGGAAAAACGAGGCACGCGTGACCGGAATTTTAATTACACAGCTGTTTATCTATGTAATGTCAAGGTATTCTCCACTGTTACTAACTGTAATTATCCAAGCTGGTAACTGCAGTGCCATTTCAAGCATACACCATTCCCTGTTGCTCGTTGGCACATTCCCACACTATAAAGCCGTACAGAACCGTAACATTGGAGCGGTTCTCTTAAAAATTCTAGAATTATTACCGGGTACAGACGTTCCCAAAGGATATGACCTGGGCTTCTTCAAAAGGACAGTGGAAAATATCCTTTTTGGTACGGAACGCAATAACAATACTCCGCGTGTTGCAGTAGTGTCCATAGACGCTTACCACCGCTTACCACCAGGTGGACTGTCCACTTTGGCACCTTCCCTTCATATAAAAATAATGAAAATCCCTAAAAATATGACACAGAAACCCGAAAAGTGATTAACGAATTACAAAACAAGATAATAACATTCTTACTTTGGAGCGAGAGTAGCTACGGTCTGCTCGTCCATCCATTCCACGGCTTGGATGACCTGATGAGGATCTGTAGGTGGAGGGTACGGCTTCTCTTCTAGAAGCTTCTCGTGAAGATGGCAGTATGACGTGGAGACATGGACGAACAGCTGTTTGTAATGATAATAACTTTATTTCTGATTTCTTTAGAGCACCAAATATATTTCATATCCTCTCGTCTAGTTTTTTTAAGACGACCTTTTACTAGCCGTCACATTACCATATATAGGAGCATCCCAGATTACGTTTACCAATTCATGGTCTCTATTCAAGAACCAGTCTGTTCTAACAATCATTGGTTGTCCAGGATATGTGGCCAGCCATTGTCACTTCAACTTGCTAATACAGAGAGCTATGTTGATAACTTTGGTTCTCTGTCAGATAGCCCCATTTCGGATTTTATCCCTCAAAGAGATGCCCAACATATCTCGTTCCACTGAACGCTGAGCTACCTTAAGCTAATGAACCAGCTGAACCTTAGGCTGAAATTTATGGATGCTTTTTCGACTTTGCTTAGTGAAGATCTCAAAAAAATAATTCGTTTTGAAAAAAAAACTGTATATTATATAGGAATTGAGTATTGGAATAGTATTTACAGAACCAAATCCATGTTGATAAAATCGGTGACTTACCAGATCTTTTAACATTCATTGAATAATATAAATTGTAACGTTTTAGTAAAGTCTAAGCAAACTTAAAGTTCCATTATTAAAATTCAGCCTTAGATTAGAGAGATAGATTAGCATTGGTTAAAAATTTCTATTTCCAGACGATGTAAAGGCTCGACGTAATTCCCCAAATGCTGTCAACCCAACTGAATTCATCTATTCGCTTCCCTCTCGAAACTAAATTATTAACAATACGTATGAATTGTTACCTAGTTTTATTATATCAAGTGTGATCCGTAAGAGCATCGCAACTCGTCAGAGACATTTAGATTTTTTTTCATGTTTCTCTTACCTAAAGCATTTACATACAAAACTATTTACTTGATTAGTTAAGCAACGTTTAACCGCTTAAGTTTAAATGGTTTCATAGCTAGTTTAATCAATGGGTGGAACTGTATCGAAATCAGTAACGCAGATGATATCCACCATTTATTGATGGAATTTATCCAATCTGAATTTGTGAGAGAGGCGTTTGTGAGTGTCTTTGGTCTTAATAGACTAGACATCTGGAGGCTTGACAAAAATTTAACAGAACTATCTGATGAGGCGTCTGGGCTGTTAAATCTATGGCGTCATAAGTTATATGTAGGTATTTATTTATTTACTTATTTATTCTTAATAGAGTTGCCAGTGGCCCGGTACAATAATTCATTTACACAACACATATAAAATTACAATCAAAAATATACAGTTTATGAAAGACACAGATTTTGGCGTTTTACTGTTTACTTGCACTTTACGGCACACCGAACTGCGACGCACACGCACGTACTCTGGCCTTGCGTCTCGGTAGTCGACTGAATTTGCTAGCGCATCCCTTACCCCGCGCGTCCCATAACACCCTAACGTCCTTTAGGGCGTTTACCACAAACGCGTATCGGGCGGCGTCTACATGCTATAAGTTCCTATTAAGGCAACCACAACATACGTCAGAGTGACCTGTTTATTTATACTATATTACTAGCTGTCCTGGCAGACCTTGTTCTGCCCTATTTCTCTAAAACAAAGTCACATTTTTTTTAATGTTATTAGCTACCCCGTCAGATTTTTTGAAAATTGTTTGAAGGAACCTGGCCTTAATGCTATATGTATAAAAATTGACAAATATTGACATTAATATTTATACGTCACTCAATAATTGTTTTGCCTTCCCGGAACCCGTCCACTAATATTTAAACTTTATGGTATGGTGTTAAAGTTCAAATTGACTTATAACAAATCTTTTGTATGAGAATATAGAAAAATGGTGTTTTTAGACTTTTTCAGACATTTTTTTTTAATTTTTCTCTCCGTAATAACCTTCCCCAGACTTCATGAAACACAACAAAAAAGAAATCAGCCAAATCGGTTCAGCCGTTCTCGAGTTTCGCGCTTATACACATTTAGCGATTCATTTTTATATTATAGAAGATATTATATTATATTATATTATACTATATTGATGGTAATTAATGTCAAGATTATTCGTTTGTGTATCTCACAACAACCCGAAGACCAAGAAGAAGGTATTGTTTTATAAAGGTACGATGAGACCTATATGCGTACACGTAAAAGTCTCCTAAACAAATAGAATAAAAAAGAGATCAGTTAATTATCTGCCTTCAGAGAGTACGTAGATAAAGTAAGGCAGTCGCTGCGCAACAAAAGCAGCTGTTTTTACACATAGATACAGTCAATATCTGTTATAACGACATCGAAGTGACTACTCCTATTTAGTCGTAGCAACCGGTGATAATTTAGAAATACTAAGTCGTATTTTTTTGCCGGGACGTTTGTTCTAAACAATGTCGCCATGAACGGTTTTGACTGAATATGCAAAGTGTTTCTTCGCAAATGAATTACCGTCTTAATTGTTCTAAACGTCACCAGTTAGGAAGTTTCATTGCTAACTTACCCTCAATTTCTTGCATTCTTTACCAAGTTCCACCATCAGCTTCGTCCCTCTAACGTTCAGCAATACAGCTTTCTTTAACTCTTCGTCAAATCTGAAATGAAATAAAAACAGTGAAATAAAAAGAGTTATTTAACCTTGCTCCACCCTCTCCCTTTCTGATTAGAACCACGCGCGCGGGTTTACGGTGTCACAGCTATACGGTATCTCACATGTCGACTAGGGCTAAAAAGTTCTCTATCGTGTCCCCACCGTCCTATGATATGACAACAATATCCGCTTCACAACATTTCGTGGTAGTTTACGCTATCAGGCTACAAAGTGTTGGAACAATTTGCCGCCGCCGCTTAGAATATCAAAATCTAAATTGGCTTTCAAAAATAGAATTAAAATGATATTTATTTAATAATCTATTAGTTACACGTAGTCTATTTCATTTATTTTTACTTATATTTTTGCTCTTATTTTAGGTATACATATATTTTTACTATAGTATCTATCACTAACACATTTTGTAGTCGATTTATTTATTGTATGTAATATAAATGTTTTGCATTAAAACAAAACAAGTATTATGTGTAGAAATAGAACACACAGTGTTAAGTGAAGAAGCTGTCCATGAAAACAATTCTTATCAAATAAAACATACCTTTCTTATATGTGGTTACCTGGATTAGTTCCCCTTTTTGATCACCAGCGGCGCCTCTGTATTAATATCAACTGAGGCGCATATATGAACTTGCATAGCATCTTCACCAGCAAGAAACTTGCTGAAACACTGTGTGTTCTATTTCTACACATAATACTTGTTTTGTTTTAATCCAAAACATTTATATTATGTGCTTTCATAGAACACACAGTGTTAAGTGAAGACCTGTTTGTTATCTGCTGGTGATACTGAATATAAACACAAACGCTATGTGAAATAAAATGTAATTGAAAAATAAAACCAATTAAAAAACAATGAAACAATTGACTTCTGATTGAATAATTACTAGTTATAGGGATTAGGAATTATATTCATTCCTAATCAGAATTAACAATGATTTTATTATGGCTTTATAATTAACTAGCTGATCCGGCAAACGTTGTTTTGATATATAAGGTTTTGTAATATCTTCTAAGATGTTCATTGAAATTAAGTGATGTCAAAGACAATTTTGTTCACAATTCAATACTCTTAATCAACAACACATTTATTTGGATAAAGAGTAATATTATTACGTTGATACAACTCTTAACAAATAATGCATCAATTCACAATTTCGACCAAATTCGATTACCATAAAAACGGTTCTAGTAAGTTAATCTTAAAAGATAGACATATACTGTCGCGGACATATTTTGAGATCATTTCAAGAGGAATAATTCTTTCATAGATATATTTTTGGTATCTTGAACCGTTTTCGCAGCGCACGCAATGGAAGCCTTCAAGGATGAATAATTTTCCCCGTTTTTTTCACATTTTCCATTATTTCTTCGCTCTTAATAGTTGCATCGTGATGTTTATATAACCTAAAGCCTTCCTCGATAAATAGTCTATTTAACACAAAAAGAATTTTTCAATTCGAACCAGTAGTTCCTGAGATTAGCGCGTTCAAACAAACAAACAAACTCTTCAGCTTTATAATATTAGTATAGATTAATTATTATTCAAGTAACAAGACATCTATCAGAAGTTCAAAATAACACCTAATCACATTTAGAAGAAAATTTATACAAGAGAAGCTAGTATGTAATGAATCAGTGTTACTACTGTTTGCTCTCTGTATTTCTTGACAATAAAACTTTTTTAAAGTTTCAAAACATTTCCAGTTCTCTTCTTTCTAATATTTCTTTAAAAGGGTCATGTTTTAACCAACTCTTCGAAGCAACCCTTATACTCCCTGGCGGTGCTTCTATATTCATCTCTCAGAGTATTGTTTTTATCTAACCAGCTATAGTAGTTCTGGAAGTTAGCTTAAATCTCCCAGTAATAGTTATAAATAAACTGTTTATTCCATCCCACCTGTCTTTGGATAGTTCTAACAATTTAATATGATAAATTGGAAAAAGTTTAGAGTCAGATTTTCTGAAAGAAACTATCCCAACTGACTATGCTTGCAGAAATCTGTTCTAGAACAAAACCCGGTCACAATAATATTGTGTCATCTGTCTTGATCCTTGGATATATTTGATAATATTATGTCATGCATTCTTCTGCCTGGTGTAAGCAGAAGTATAAACGCTGTTCTTCTTAATATATAAAGTATTAGAGTTTGTGGAGCTTGAAGGCAATCACACAATACTTTAGTATCTCAAATAGAAGGCCTTTTATATAGATGTCTCCCCATGGAGATTGCTTTAAGGACTCTATTGATTAAGAGGTGAGAACCAATGTTCTTATTCATGTTGCTACAAAAAGTGATCATTGTGAAAATCCAATGATCACTGGCTCATATCTATGTACCAGTATGATTTTATATGCCAGTTTTTCAGTTAGACAAAGATGAGAAAGGAATCCAGCTATGTCAGCTGGTTCAGGCATTGTTACACTAAGCCTGTGCTCACTGGACAGCCATCTCTTGAGTGGTGGTCCATAGGTGCTAAGAGTGGAGCTTGGCCAGTTCTTTTGCAACAATGCTTTTCCTTGTGGCTCTTATTGTGCTATTGATTGAGCCCACCAACAACTTTCCACAATTGTAAGACTAAATTGTATACTTGAGAGGAGGTAAAATATGTTGCCTGGTCGATTAGAATTCTTGGCAATTTTATTTATTTATTTAGTAGTAATTGTGTGCCTATTGCTTGATCCTAAAGATCAGGTATCGAAAAGGCTTGTCTCCATACTGGAGCTATTATAATGTAAGTTCCCTTGGCTGCATTTAGGTGTGACAGTACTCCTGGGATCAGACTGGGTAGTGGGAGCAATCATGTGATTTTGTAATCCCATTGCCGAAAGAAAAGAACTCAGCACACCCATCGGAGTGTGTACGGAATTGCTTCTATCGCCTAAGGGTTTTATATAAAATGAGACCGTTTCTTAGTGAAGAACTTCGAATTCAGCTCACTGAAACCCTGGTCCTGTCCAAGCTAAATTACGCAGATGCAGTGTACGGTCCCAGACTACTAGCAAGAACTACGCGCCTCATTCAAAGAGTACAAAATGCATGTTCCCGGTTTTGTTTCAATATACCACCTAGAGGTCATGTTACACCATCCATTAATAAATGCCAGTTACTGAAAATGAAAGCTAGAAGGAAACTGCATCTGGCATGTCTTTTATTTGGAATTATCAAGTATCGAACTCTATCATATCTTTATGATAAGCTCAGTTGGGTGGGCAGTAAAAGAGGGAGTGCTCCAAGAACCGGTGCACTACAAATCGCTATACCTCGTCATTGCACTGCTGCTTTTAGAGGTAGTTTCAAATACAATGCAAGTAAATGCTGGAACAATATACCTCCACCTATAAGATCTTCCTTGAGTATTTATGCTTTTAAAAATAAATTGAAAAAATATTTGCTTGAATCTCAAATTAAATACGAAAAAGTAACTTTAGATATTTCTGTAATTTGACTTGATATTTTATGGAACAGCCTGTATGTATGTAAATGTATTTTATTATCAATCTACCCTATCTCTATTATATTTTATTTAGTATTCTACATTTTTCTATGCTACTTAAAAGTATTCTATGTATTTATTGTCATACTTATTTGTTGTACGTTATAACTTATAAGGTATGTTTTTGTATATTTGGTTCTAATATTTAAATAGCACCGTGACGTCCGCGCAATTGATTCCCCTGAGCGTCGGCTGAAAATCAGCGCTGGATGGCGCGTGCAGCGTCCCCCAGCATACGCTGAGCTGAGTGCTCTTTGAGACGGGTAGCAGCACACAGGATACATGATGTGATATTATGTATTCTTTCATTGTTGTTTTTATATAAATATGTTTGTTGTGTGTTGTTATCTTTTGGCTCAATAAACTTTTTCTTTCTTTCTTTCTTTCTTTCCATCTTTAGCGTCCAAGGTTACGTACCCTGGCGCCACTGCGGTTTTTGCAAATTTGAAAAGGTCCAGCTCTGGAGTGTCCCATCTTTTGAAAATGGTCTCTGTAGCCTCAGATAGAAGATGCCATTTTGGTATCGGGCATTGTCTTGAAAGACAGTCTGCTAGCCCGTTCAACCTCCCCGGGATCCCAGAAGACATACACCATTTTTTGGTGGAATGTGTTCGGAGCGTTTCTATGAGAGAAATCATGTATAAACAGTTTGGTTTGAACAGGTCTGATGTGGGTCTATTTCAGAGCATCTTAGCTGAGCAAACATCTTGCGCAGCTGAGATGCTCTGTAGACTCACATATACATTGTTGAATTAGCATTTACATTGTGTGATTATGGGACTGACATGGTCAGCCTGATCCAAAGTCCCAAAAAAAAAACAGATTAAAAAAAAAACCTCCCCGGGAGATAATATGCCGACAGTGATACGCTCAGCTGATCGGTCAAGCGTAGAACCTTGTATGTTAGACTGAGTAGGGTTATGGAATGTGTACCCCCCCTTTTTTTGTTTATATAGGCAACTAAGGTTCGGTTGCTTTGTAATAGAATTTGAGCACCAGAGGTGTTCTTGGCATTGGTCTATCGCAGCATACACTACAAACATGTCCATTAAATTTGAGTGTCATTTCTTTTGCAAGTTCGTCCCTGTTCCGGACAGGACGATTTTGTTTAGTTGTGCACCACAAAGCTCGCATTCGCTGCGTCTGTTGTGAGGTAGTGTGTTACCTGTCAGTGCAGAAACGGTATTGGACCCTGATCCATTACCTTCCTTGACCAATAAAGCTCCCTGTGAAGGACACATGTAATCAGATGCCTCTCCCTCTGCAGTATTTGCTTGAATTTTCTTAGAAATATTTGGAGACGGGGTTCTCACTCCAATTTTGCAGAGGACCCTTTTCTACTATATGAGTTACAAAATTTAATTGGCCCAAGAGGCTCTGACACTTTCTACATGTGCAATTTTTCTTTTTTATAAAAAGTTCTAGTCTGTCCTTTATTTTTAGTGGAGGGATTGACATCTCACTGTTTGAAGAATTCTACTGTAGTTCCAGATACTCCAACTGCTGGTTGGGGCTTATCACTGTTTTTTTTTTAATTCATGCAGCAACCTAGGGACTCTAACAAACTCACGGTTTGCGCAACCTGAGTTTTTAGAATATCTCTGCTCTGATTGGCAATGAGAAAATTGTCTAAATATATTAAGACTTGTATTCACTGGTTTCAAAAGGTTTCCGCAACCCAAATGGTCACTGCTGTAAAAGCAGGAGACGCTGATGATAGGCCGAAAGATAGAGCAGTCAATTGGAGTAGTTCTCCATTGTAAACTATTTGCAGGAATTTTCTGGCTCTAGGCAGATGAAAGTCTGCTTAATGGATGTTGATTTTGACCATCCAGTCTTTGTTTTGCAGGGACTTTGGCACTGCTGTTTGGTAATAATATACTGATTTAAACCTCTCAGGTCAAATATCAGTCACTGCCCTTCATTTGTTTTGTTCACTAAGAAAAATTCTTGGAAACAAAACCAGGGCCTAAAGCCCTTGACTTTTCTAAAATCCCCCATTATCTTCAATTCTTGCCTCTCTTGTGTCATTTGCAAGGATGTTCCGGTTTGTCTCTGCTGAAAATGGATTGTTTGGAAAATATAATGGGGTCTGTCTTTCAATTGAATGGTATGAGATAATTCTGAATTATATCTATACTAATATTATAAAGCTGAAGAGTTTGTTTGTTTGTTTGTTTGTTTGTTTGAACGCGCTAATCTCTGGAACTACTGGTTCGAATTGAAAAATTCTTTTTGAGTTGAATAGACCATTTATCGAGGAAGGCTATAGGCTATATAACATCACGATGCAATTATTAGAAGCGAAGAAATAATGGAAAATGTGAAAAAAAACGGGCAAAATTTTTTATCCTTGAGGGCTTCCATTGCGTGCGCTGCAAAAACGGTTCAAGATACCAAAAATATATGTAAGAAAGAATTATTCCTCTTGAGATGATCTAAAAAAATGTCCGCGACAGTATATGTTTATCTTTTAAGATTAAGTCACTAGAACCGTTTTTATGGTAAACAAATTTGGTCGAAATTAATGTATTATTTGTTAAGAGTTGTATCAACGTAATAATGTTAATCTTTATCCAAATAAATGTTTTGTTGATAAAGAGTATTTAATTATGAACAAAATTGTCTTTGACATCACTTAATTTCAATGAACATCATAGAAGATATTACAATAACTTATATAGCAAAACTACTTTTGCCGGATCAGCTATGTCTTGATAAGCGCGAAACTCGAGAACGACTAAACCGATTTGGCTGATTTCTTTTTTGTTGTGTTTGTTGAAGTCTGGGAAAGGTTATTACGGAGAGAAAAATTAAAAAAATTGTCTGAAAAAGTCTAAAAACAACACTTTTCTATATTCTCATACAAAAAATTCGTAATAATATTTAAAAGTCAATTTGAACTTTAACACCATACCATAAAGTTTAAATGTCAGTGGACGGGTTCCGGGAAGGCAAAACAATTGAGTGACGTATAAATATTAATGTCAATATTTGTCAATTTTTATACATATAGCATTAAGGCCAGGTTCTTTCAAACAATTTTCAAAAAAAATCTGACGGGGAGGCTATTAACATTAAAAAAAACAATATGACTTTGTTTTAGAGAAATAGGGCAGAACAAGGTCTGCCGGGACAGCTAGTCTAAAATAAATTTGTTGGCTCTCATCTGTTGCCAGGTTTTTACATGGTTCTTTAGGCAACCACTTTCAAACCTGGAGATTATCAACCAGTTTTGTTTTTCTGTTCTGATTGAAAGGAATTTTTCTTGGTGAACTGTTTGTGAGGACACTTAGAAGAAGAATGTAACTGCATTCTTTTTATTATGGTAGTAATTATTTTATATATATTTATGGTATAATATTTAATATATATACTACTAGCTGACTCGGCAAACGTTGTTCTGCCATATAAATTATAGCAGACCAGCCAGGCTTTGCTGTGACTGGTTTTTGAATAATTACTCAATCCAGTCAACGGATAGCGCCATCTTTTTGAATCGGTTGGAGCTAACTGTAAATTATGACTGCTAAATAATAAACAAATAATTTGCAATAAAATAATATTGCGACTATGAATTGAGATGAAAACTATCCTATCTTTTAAATTAGATCAAACTTCACGCGGTGTGTAAATTTCATTAAAATCGGTTTAGTAGTTTAGGAGTCCATCGCGGACAAACATCGTGACAGGAGATTTATATATAATAAGATTTATGGTAGTACTAACTTTGAGTCTTTTTCCAAAATAAGGCATATTGGGCCAGGACTGTGATCCACTTAATGATTGCATCAATAGTTGTAGCCCCCTAGGACTAAATAAAAATTGCTCACTGGGGGGTATGGGTCTTAGTGATGCCCTCAAATTTTGTTCTTAATGTCCACCAAAATCTTGTCTCGGCAAATTTCAATGCAAGTTTGCTTCCACAAAACAAATTAATTACTGTTGGTGAAGAGGCTAAGATATTTCCGTTTCATACCTAAATTATTCTTCGTTCACTCCATAAGTTGTTTGCGAATAATATAAGGATAATCTGCATCCCTAGCCTATAGTGAAACAGATAGAAGTCGCTTACCCACCCGCTCTGTGTGACGTCACAAACGTCACACATTCATTACTACTGTATAACAATTGTATGCAACCGCTGCGACGTTGTGATCAACATTTTATTTTAAAATATAAATAACCCGCCGTACTAATATTTGAACCGCCACACGACGTTATAATTGAAGAGAAAATAAGGTGTAAATAGTGCAAGAGTGAAACTTTTCTGAGCCTGTGGCCGATGACAGGACCCTGGACCCTCACCGTGCTGTAGAATATACTAGACGAGCTGCAGACCTACAGGTTAGTGATTCAGATATTCTGGTATATCGGCTGCGATTTATGGAGTGATAAGTTTCCTTGACATTCGTTTTTGACCTATTTTTGTTTCTCATAACCGCCAACCAAGATACGTTCCCTGCTCATATGGAGGGCTATTTACACGCCTCTCCAACTGTTTCTGAATTTCTATGGCATGAAGAGACTTGACCAAAGGTGGTAGAGAACTTCTCATATAGTGTCCCTGTATTCACATTTTTCATATTAGCCTGAGCCCAATTAAATATGTCCTGCATCCGCTGCTGCAAGTAGCCTTTTGTTCAGGCACTACATTTGACAGTCCTGCTAAAAACTGTTCTGTACTGGCTAGGTAGTCCTTAGCTCTATGTAAATTGCATATCTCATTGTTAACTTGTAACTCTAGGATCACTAAGTGCATTTTAAATTCATTTTTGTATCTAATAGATTGCCATACATGGCTATTAAAATTTTGTAAGTTAATTAAATTTTGAAGCTTCTTTTTATCATTTTAGGGATTAATGTTGTTGTCAAATCTAGGTTGAGTTTTTCCTCAACCTTGAGGCTTCCAGATTTATCAGAAAACGGAGTATTTCTGCCACTTGTTGAATACCTTACACTGTGGAAATTGTAACAAATAAAATTTGAAATATAACTCACTTGAGCCACGAGCGCGTCAATTCTTGCGTCTGACGGCAATTCATTTTGCGTCTTGTTTCCGCGACAAGACCTTTTATTCGGAGGTGGTAATATAATACCACCTTCTTTTGAAGAGGACGACGATTCCGAATACCGAGGTGACCCAGCCACAGGAGGAGTCATCCTGGCTGGACTTGAAGCAACGAAGCCCGATTGGATGCTCGCACTCATCGTAAACACGTAATTTTCATTAATTTCTACACTTTACTATCGTTTTTATCACAGAAGTCTAGTAAATTACCTTCTTTAACGATATTAAGCTAATAATAAGCAATATCACAAGAAATTTGCTTATTTTTCTTTTAAAAATAAAACTTTCGTGTAATCAACAAAGTTTTCACAAACGCTATGCAAGTCTGTGGTCTGTGCTATGCAAGTTCATACTTGCGCCTCAGTTGACATTAATACAGAGGCGCCGCTGGTGATCAAAAAGGGGAACTAATCCAGGTAACCACAGATAAGAAAGGTATGTTTTCTTTGATAAGAATTGTTTTCATGGACAGCTTCTTCACTTAACACTGTGTGTTCTATGAAAGCACATAATAGAATAGTTTATTTTGGTTTAGTTTATTTTTCAGTGGGTGTGTTGCTATTGATTAAACTTATTATTATAAACACTTATATTTAGGATTACTTAAGCTAGATGTTATTTCGATTTATTGTATTTTATCGCTTATAGATATTTATAATTAGATGTAACACGACCGGGGCCCTTCACGAAAACCAGCGCTGCAGGCTTCCTCTGTGGCTTTAGGCTGATGAAGGGCCCATTTTCGCCATGTTTATGTGTTTTGTATTTTCTTTTGTTTCTGTGTGTTGTTTGTATTGCTGCATTGAAATTTCTGCTTTTTTGTTGGTTTGTGGCGAAATAAATAGATTTTCATTTTCATATGGGATCCTTTAAGCATAGCGTGAAGAGATATTTGTGCAGGTGATGGGTTTTTCTTAACTGTTGATAGTCTTTATCGTTTTTTGGGTTGCACCACGCTTACCACCAGGTGTGGTGCGGTCACTGTATCGAATCAGGATTAAGGATTAGGATTTTTTGGGAGTCGAAGCTGCTCGCGTCCGTAGGCTGTACCCTAGTTTCCCTACACGTGACTCCTGGGTGGTGCTAAACTAGCCGCAACGAGGTGGTAGGGCTTCGATGCCCGTCTGGATCGCGACCACGGTACATGTGTGTAAACCTGTCATAGTGACCAGTTTCGGCTTATCGCGTTTCGGGACCAGCTTGTGTATATCCAGTAGCTCATATACCTAGAGACCTTCAGTCGCGGTATATGTGGGCCGACATGACGATGTAGACTATCAATGGATTTTCATCCTTTGATGGTCGCTTTCGTTTTTGGACTACACTGTACTTACAATCAGGTACTCTGTAGTCACTATTTCGAGCCAGTGTAAAAAAAAAACCCTTACCTGATAGTTGCTGCAGCATGGATGATAATATCAACTTCATTGATGATTCTCTCCCTGTTAGCAGCAGAGAGACCAAGGTCTGGCTCCCCTACATCGCCTGATGCTATGGACACCTTCTCCAATAGCGGTTCCACCCCTCCACGCATGTTACGCAGCTTCTCAAACAACTGGAAATAATTTATTGCTTGATTATTTTCCTTTTTTATTCTGATCGGAATAAAGTGACTACGTTACATCTGATAGAAAGTACCGTGTAGTCCAGGAATGTCACCGACTGCCAAGGTACAAAAATTGATTAACAGTCACCTTTGCTATGATTTCGTTGCAATATATATATATAAACTACTAGCTGACCCGGCAAACGTTGTTCTGCCATATAAATTATTTCTAGTGAATATCTTCTGTATTATAATATACAATTTAGATCATAGTGGCTTCCACATAACAGCTAGGTATATGCTGTCCCGGACTTTTATTTAGAACTATTCAATACAAACAATCCTACGGTACATCATCTTTGTGTAACTCCAATGGTTAAGGCAGTGTACGCCAAGATAGCTCTCAGAGGCAAGATTTTTTCCGACTTAATTGACATGTATTGTTATATTACGACCAAAATTACAAAAAATCATTACAAATTGTAGCCTATATGTTATTCCGATGTATAATCTATATTACTGTGGCAGTTTCATGCAAACCCGTCCAGTAGTTTTATCGTGAAAGAGTAACAAACATATTCACAAACTTTCGCATTTATAATATTAATAGTAGGATAATAATAAAATATCGTCACGCTATATCACTTTTGGGATGAAAAGAGATACATTAATTGCTGCTTCCACTTTGCGTTTATATATCAAAGTCAACTTGACCAGTGGCACAGCTGATCGCAACTGCACTAGTACATTTTCTAACGACTGCTAGTAGATTTCCTAACGATGTTCCCTTCACCGCTGAGCATGCGCTCGTGGGCAAGGTGGAACCTCAATCTATACTTAATCAGGAAAATCCAGATTTACGTGTCAGGATACAAATCTACGACCACTTACGTTGATGCCTATGAGTGCCATCGCAACTACATTGTATAGTTTGTTTCAATTCACTTAATCCACCTTAAACCACTGCTGGGCCTCTCCTAATAGAGCACAGTTGAGCCCAATCTTGAGATTTTCTCGTCCAGTCTTTACTAGCATTTAAAATATTAGTAGGACTACTAGAAATGTGCCAAATTTCATACTCCACCGTTCGCGTAATTTTCGTAAGAAGAGGTATACAGTCTTAGTTTTAGTACATAACGTGTTGATAAAATTGAACCAACATATTAATTTAAATTTCCGTAAAAATCATTCATTCTAATAATAAGAAATTGATACATGGTAATAATATCAAAAGTACGTGTAATCGGCTAGAGTACATGACGGGATTAATTCATGTTAACACAGCGAAAGAAGTTTGGTGCAAGCGGCGCGCGATGTGTTCCCGTGTGCCACTCTACAACACAGAGGCACGAGAGGGGTGGCTCTATGCACCACCCCTCCCTAAACAAGTAGAGGCCTACTTACGGCCGCCCGCCCAGCCGGTCATCGAGGATGAGACCGCAGTCGTGCCCTCGATGCCGGTAGGCGGACGGTGGAACACCCCGGGGGTTTTAGTCGGTGCAAGCCCGACACACCGGGGGGTGGCCCTCATCTCTCCCTGAGGTCCGTTAGGGATTTCCTCCGGGTTACAAAAAAAAAAAGCGAAAGAAGTTTGGATGAATAGAAAGATGTTGCGTACCATTTTTTTACCCCAATAAGTACCTCATGGATTCTTTTTTTTTTACACTGGCTCGACATAGTAACTACAGAGTCCCTGATGGTAAGTACAGTGTAGTCCAAAAACAAAAGCGAACATCAAAGGATGAAAATCCATTGATAGTCTCCGTAGTGATGTCAGCCCACATATACCGCGACTGAAGGTCTCTAGGTATATGAGCTACTGGATATACACAAGCTGATCCCGAAACGCGACAAGCCGAAACTGGTGACTATGGCGGGCTTTACACCTATGTACTGTGGTCGCGATCCAGACGGGCACCGACGCCGTACCACCTCGCTGCTGCTCGTTTAGCACCACCCAGGAGTCACGTGTAGGGAAACTAGGGTAAAGCCTACGGACGCGAGCAGCTTCGAGTCCCAATTATAGTTGAAAAAGAGAAGAGATGCCTTTACTAAGCATTGGGACAAAACTGGCTTGTAAAAATTAATCATAATTGAAACTTAGACAAATATATTGTAAAGATGACTGACTTATATTTTACGACAATCTGTAATAATATACAATAACATAATTTCCTTATCATACGTTTCCGTCTATCAACAAAAAATAGGTTGCAATTAACTCTGAGGTTTGAAGACATCGTAAAAAGTCCTTGGGCAGAATTAGCAACCGCCGCAAAAATGCTACGCAATCAAATTTTTGTTTGGTTACTTACAGTAACCCCATGACACGCGAGTTATTACAAAAACTCAAGTATGCCATTGCCTAGGCTTAGCAAAGCCTTGGAATCACCCCAGCGGCGGTGTCGCAAGTTGGACCGCAAGGTGGTGTCACCAGGTACGAATTGCTGACGTAACCGCGGCGTCAGAGACCCAGCGGTTGTGCAAGGCAGGCCATTATTTAGGTTAGATGGAGTCTATTAGAACCTTACTAGATTCTTACGCAGCATTCATACGCTCTGCAAAAATTAGCCAAGTGCGAATAACTCGTGCATAGAGGGACCGTATTATTAAAAATACCGTTTATAAAAAAAAAAAAAGGAAAAATGTATTTATTCCGCCATAAATCAACAAAAAATCAGAAATTTAAATGCAGCAATACAAACAACACACAAAAACAAAAGAAAATACAAAACATATAAACATGGCGAAAATGGGACCTTCATCAGATTAAAGCCACATCGGAGGAGGAGGGGAGGAGGAGTATCGTGTTTGGGCGTTTCTGAGAAAAAGTCACGAACATATGTGATTTTTAAAGGTCTTAATTTTTTTCATTGGAGCCATGGAAACCTATGAACCTTTTTTTATTTTTATGAAATTCACCCTAGGCCTTGACTACAGACCTTGATGAAGGGCCGACCGGTCGTGTTACATCTTATAAGAATTATTAATAAACAATAAAAATACATATAGCTTAAATAATAAATACAAAATTAATACGAGTGATACTAAAATAAACTATTACATACAATAAATAAATCGACTACCAGATGTATTTGTATTAAGGTTAAGGTTTGGTCACATTCTATGAAGGAAGTTTGTATATCTCATGAAACTGGTCGGCTCAATTGTTCATGAAGTATATGTTAAAATTGACCATGCTCATGAATTCCTAAAGGAATGTGACAAACATAAAAAAGTAGGAACTCTCCTTATAAACAGGCTAAAGTTTAATTGGTTGGATGTAGGCATGTGTCAGAGACAGGCATTCCAGCGAAACAAACCTCTGGCCACAGTATAAACATACACATTTATACATCTAGGCGTGTTTGTTTATGTATATATATTTATATATATGTGTTCAAAGAGTTTATTCTCATTAAGATACAAATCACTTACATGAGAACATTTTGTTTAAAAACTATCTGGAACAGTGAAATACTAAGAGCTCACTTGGCAAATACAGAGCCATATTTGTTAGTATTTATCTTTAATATATTGTAGTAATTTAGTTCTGTATATGGCAAGCGAGCTCGCGTTTCTAATGCAGGAGCGTGACGCGTTGTAGAGTAGTGCTCCCTCAAAAGTGATATTCCGTTTTTCATAATCAGTCCGTGGTTTAGGAAGCACGAGCAGACTTGCTCAGCGAGTACTGCGCGCTGTATCAAGAGACAGTCTTTTTATAAAAAATAAATTTAGATTGATTTTTTTATCAATAATTTTTTTAATAATGATGCATGTATTATAAATATATAGTTGTTGTATATTTAATAATCCTGTTTCACTGCATATATATGTACATATCATTTTCTATGACACTGAAATATCTCCAGAGCTATGTGGCTATACTCTATTATTATCCCTTTCTCGCTGTTTTCTGCGCGTTGACACTATAAATGGGTGTCAGCTGAAAATCAGCGCTGAGTTGCTTAGTTCGTCGGCTAGCATTTGCAGAGCTGAGTAGCCTTTGACGCTTCACAACACAGGGTATCTGCCTTGTATATTCTGTCCTGTATATCTATCTTTCTTTTTCTACACATTGCGACATCGTGGTATGTAAAGTTAACAGTGTTACTCGTGTAAAGCCGCGAGCGACAGCAAGTCTAGTTACAAATTAGGTATCGTACCAATCTTGTCCATTTTACGTAATCAGCGAGCGCTGAGATCTCGCTTCGCGACCTTGGCATCATTCAATGACGACGGATTATTGTACTCAATCAATATAAACACATACAGGTTTATTGAAAACAAGCCGTATTAATCTATACTAATATTATAAAGCTGAAGAGTTTGTTTGTTTGTTTGTTTGTTTGAACGCGCTAATCTCAGGAACTACTGGTTCGAATTGAAAAATTCTTTTTGAGTTGAATAGACCATTTATCGAGGAAGGCTTTAGGCTATATAACATCACGATGCAATTATTAGGAGCGAACAAATAATGGAAAATGTGAAAAACGGGGAAAATTATTCATCTTTGAAGGCTTCCATTGCGTGCGCTGCGAAAACGGTTCAAGATACCAAAAATATATGTATGAGAGAAATATTCCTCTTAAAATGATCTAAAAAAATGTCCGGGACAGTATATGTCTATCTTTTAAGATTAACTTACTAGAACCGTTTTTATGGTAATCAAATTTGGTCGAAATTAATGCATTATTTGTTAAGAGTTGTATCAACGTAATAATATTAATCTTTATCCAAATAAATGTGTTGTTGATTAAGAATATTTAATTGTGAACAAAATTGTCTTTGACATCACTTAATTTCAATGAACATCTTAGAAGATATTACAAAACCTTATATAGCAAAACAACGTTTGCCGGATCAGCTAGTGGAATTGTAAGGAGTGGGGCATGGAGACGAAAGCGTTCAAAAGAATTTAAATGAAATATAATGTTATTCAAATAGGCCTACTACCAAACATGCAAGCATGGAGGGCAACTCCTCAGATACAAAGATGTGCTGAAGCGGCACATGATAAAATGCTTTCCGGATCCGTCGCAGTGGGAGAAGCTTGCTTCCTCTCGGACGGACTGGAGGAGACTCGGTAAGTCCAGAGTCTATGATTTTGAGGACAAGCGGCGTAGGCAGTTAGACTCGAAGCGTGATGAGTTAAAAGCCCGGCCACTTGCGGTTATTAACTACAATTATGTGAACGTTATGCTCACATGCCCTCAATGCTCAAGAGCCTTCCTAAAGAAGATAGGGTATATCAGTCACCTAAGAGCACATGATGAAGAAATCGATATGGAATCAGTCGCTGTGGCTGAATCCGGCTAGGACATCACCACCACATCCAAGCACTTTTGAATCGTCAAAAAAACAAAGTGAATCTACTACCGGTTCGGAAAGCAGAATCTACCGAGAAGAGCCGGCAAGAAACTCTGTTAGTTGCTCCTTTTAACATAATGCGTTACAATAACAGGTGTAATATACAAAGGATCGAATGTCCCGCGAGAACGATTGCATATATTAAGACCAGGCACTTTTATCATTCAAACAGTCATTGACGTAATAAAATCCCTTTTTTACCAATTCACAGTATATTAAATTTCAAATGAATTAAGCCAATAGAAGTGGTTTATAATTCTTCAACAACTCCTCCTCCTTTTTGCTGCGAACCGTCAAGGAGTGGAACTCGCTTCCTGCGTCTGTGTTTCCGGCATCTTATGACATGGGAATCTTCAAACGTCGAGTGAATCGGTATTTGCTGGGCGAGCGCGCTACATCGTCGGCCTCATCATCACTTTCCAGCAGGTGAGATTGAAGTCAAGCGCTAGTCTGTATGTAATAAAAAAAAAAACCTAGAAAAGATTTCATCGGATTTGCTCCAGTCATAGATAACAATACTTCCCATTAAAACCGCGTCCAAACAAATACAACTTAATCAAAATCGGTTTATTCCTTTAGAAGCTACAATGCTAAAAACAAGCATACAACCACACAGATACGCGATCTAAACTTATCACACTCTTATTTCTGCGTCGAGGGTTAATAAAATAAAAGAAATACCTCTCCATTGAAGATATCTTCCAATCTTTGCTTTGGCGTCTTCCCTTTCTTCGTGCGCACCAGGAGAATGATCTGCCCTACCTTCGGACACTTCCTGAAATCCATTAAACCTTACTTACTATTATTATAATAATATATATTTACACTGGCTCGATATAGTGACTACAGCTCACCTGATGGTAAGTACAGTGCAGTCCAAAAACGAAAGCGTCAGTCAAAGGATGAAAATCCATTGATAGTCTCCGTCGTCATGTCGGCCCTCATACACCGCGACTGAAGGTCTCTAGGTATATGAGCTATTGGATATACACAAGCTGATCCCGAAACGCGACAGGCGCAAGCGAGTCACTATGACGGTCTTGAAACTTGTGTACTGTGGTCATGACCCAGTTCGGGCAACCGCCCAACCACCAAAACTAATAAATATTAGTGGCTGTATCCACTTTGCGCTTATATGTCGTGCCCAACGTGACCAGTAGCGCAGCTGACCGCCGTTCTCACGGCACTAGTGCACGTGACATTTCTTTTTGACTAGCCGCTTAAGTCGCGATCCGCACCCACAGAGGTACTATCTTTACCCTCCCCTCCCTCAGAGGAAGTTGCAAAGGTCTTTACTAGCCTACGGCATATTGTCTTGCCAGAAAATACATAACATTTCTAATAGATGCCGTTTGTTTGTTTGTTTGAACGCGCTAATCTCAGGAACTACTGGTTCGAATTGAAAAAATATTTTTGAATTGAATAGACCATTTATCGAGGAAGGCTTTAGGCTATATAACATCACGATGCAACTATTAGGAGCGAAGAAATAATGGAAAATGAAAAAAAAAACGGGGAGAATTATTCATCCTTGAGGGCTTCCATTGCGTGCGCTGCAAAAACGGTTCAAGATACCAAAAATATATGTAAGAAAGAATTATTCCTCTTGAAATGATCTAAAAAAATGTCACTGACAGTATATCTCTATCTTTGAAGATTAAGTCACTAGAACCGTTTTTATGGTAAACAAATTTGGTCGAAATTAATGCATTATTTGTTAAGAGTTGTATCAACGTAATAATATTAATCTTTATCCAAATAAATGTACGGTTGATTAAGAGTATTTAATTGTGAACAAAATTGTCTTTGACATCACTTAATTTCAATGAACATCTTAGAAGATATTACAAAACCTTATATAGCAAAACAACGTTTGCCGGATCAGCTAGTATTATATATGATTTTTTTCTTTTTTTCTTTTTCACTCTAGAATAATAATTTAAATACCTTATAAGAATGTGATTGTTAAGTCAAAGATTAATTATAAGTTCTTATAAATTTATGGGATTTGAAAAAAAATTGTTATAGTGGGTTTTGAAGTTAGACTCCGCATTTAATCTGGATAAATCCAGATGTATGACAAAGGATGTGGTTGCCCCGGTTAAAAATATAAGCTAGTATAATAATGTAACAAGTTACCTAAGAAGTTTCTCCACCAGAACTTTCCCCATGAAGCCGGTGCCGCCTGTGATGAGGAGTGTGAGACCAGTGAAGGTCTCCGCTATCCGGTCTGGCATGGAGTCCACTTCTTCGGCCGAAAATCCTTCACACGACATGTCTGAGGAACAGAGGAAAATAATTATCAGCTTGAATAATACAGCGTCGTGTTTTCTATATATTTATTATAACAAGTTGGTGTTGTTATGTGAAATGCAACATGAGATTCAGTCAATCAAATCGAATCAACTGTTTTTATATAAGGCTCAGGTCAGGCCTTGCATGGAATATATATAGCTGTTCGCATTGTGAATGATCCAGACGTGACTAAGCATCTTGAGCCGCTCCAGTTGTGCAGAGATGTCGCCTCACTGAGCTTTTTCTACCGTCTGTATCATGGCGAGTGTTCTGAAGAGCTGCTTAACCTTGTTCCACCCTCTCCCTTACTGAATAGAACTGCGTGCGCGGTCTATATGGTAAATCATATTCCGACGAAGACTAAAAAGTTCTCTAACTCTTATTTTTGCCGAGTCGACTGAAATGGTCTTCCGGCGAGTGTGTTCCTATCGTCCTATGGCATCAGATC
Source organism: Automeris io (assembly GCA_036320925.1). Classification (NCBI taxonomy): domain Eukaryota; kingdom Metazoa; phylum Arthropoda; class Insecta; order Lepidoptera; family Saturniidae; genus Automeris; species Automeris io. Next base: position 4,431,457 of record JAUDJH010000031.1, on the reverse strand, counting down.
CTTTAAACAAGGAGTGAAGAGATATTTATAAAGGCCGGTATGATCACTGCAACCATCGAAAGGTTATATACTGTTACATAATATATATATATTAGGCTTTCTTCGCCTTGTCGCGTTTCGGGATCAGCTTGTGTATATCCAGTAGCTCATATACCTGGAGACCTTCAGTCGCGGTATATGTGGGCCGACATGACGATGTAGACTATCAATGGATTTTCATCCTCTGTCGGTCGTTGTCTTTCTTCGACTAAATTAATGTAAAATTATTATTTCGCTTTTAATTACTCGTATGTAATTAATTCAAAATTACAAAAATAAACACAACGAAGTCATTACAATTATAATTGTTGATAATTATCTTGTGCCTTTAATTTTGTACATTACATAACTTTTTGTAAAAAACATTATATTTATTAGTATGCGAGATGATCAAAAAGTATCTGTTAATTAGAGAGAGAGAGAGAGAAAAGAAATTAACATTTATGAATAACATTAATTAAACATGAAATCACATGAACTGAAAACGAGATATATAAAAACGGTACGCGTGTAAGGGAGATGTAGCTAATAGCAAACGCATTCTCTGTTATAATTTGTCGCATGCTTACAGTTAACTAATTATAGATATGTAAATTTTTCGTAGTTTACTAACGAAGACATGACTCTTTTTGCTTTGCTTATTAAAGTTTCTTGGTCTGACATGTAACGACATAGACGAGAATATATAGGCTCTCCTCGTTTTCACTCACATTCATATTGCATACCTTTTTCGTCATCCTTTCATTATTCATTATTTTTATTCTTATGTGTCGGAGTGGAGTGTTTAAATTGTTATTAATTGAAACGTCAGGTTTAGTGCCTGGATGGAATCAGAGATGGCGTTGCAATCGTAATCAATTATTCGATTTGGTATGGATTATGAAATTGGCAAAACTGAATTAAGGAGAGTTGGTCGAGATTAGTCATTTGTTAGTTCATATTTGGACGGTCGCAACGATCGGACGCATCTCAGAGATCGTCGCGATCCCTTTCTACAATGAGTTCTGAAGACAGTGCACGTGGCGCCCTGACAGGCTGTATCCCGTCATATATATATTTAATATTTTAACTTGAATTGACGATAATCATTAGAATACATTTTAATAATTGTTTTTTTTATAAGCTAAATGTATGTAATTAAAAATTATTCGGAATATTTACATATGATAAAGCTGTAATTGGTTTTGGTTTAATAAATAAATACATATAGTAACAAGCTAATTTTATAATCAAATTATGGTTGAGAAATAAATTATGACCTACTAGCTGATCCGGCAAACGTTGTTTTCCTATATAAGTTATTGTAATATCTTCTAAGATGTTCATTGAAATTAAGTGATGTCAAAGACAATTTTGTTCACAATTAAATACTCTTAATCAATAACACATTTATTTGGATAAAGATTAATATTATACTATACATATATTATTATATTACTATTATTATTATTATTATTATTATTATATTATTATTTTTTAGATCATTTCAAGAGGAATAATTCTTTCATACATATATTTTTGGTATCTTGAACCGTTTTCGCAGTGCACGCAATGGAAGCCCTCAAGGATGAATAATTTTCCCCGTTTTTTCACATTTTCCATTATTTCTTCGCTCCTAATAGTTGCATCGTGATGTTATATACCCTAAAGCCTTCTTCGATAAATAGTCTATTCAACACAAAAAGAATTTTTTAATTCGAACCAGTAGTTCCAGAGATTAGCGCGTTCAAACAAACAAACAAACAAACTCTTCAGCTTTATAATATTAGTATAGATTACATCGTGAAGAAATCCATCATCTAATAGAAATCTAATGTGTAAGCGCTTCGAGAATGTCGATTTAATGCGCTAATGGTTACGTTGGGCACGACATGTAAGCGTAAAGTACAGCAACTAATGTATCTCAGCTCACCCTGAAAGTGATATTGCGTGACGACATTTTATATAATTATCACCTATTCGTTTTTGAACGACCCTGGTTAATTAAATACGATGTAATTCAACATCCGTGTTTCTTACTTCAAATATTAAAGTGCATAGAAAAACATCAATTCTTAAAACGGAATATTCCAAGACTTTTTATATATAGCATATTTATTAATATCCAGTGGGTTTTTATAATACAAAGTGCAAAAGGAAACGGTCAAAGGTCGCAATGTAACGCTCTGTAGTTTTTTTTTATAGCCCGCGGGACATCTCTAACGGACCTCAGGGGGCGGTGAGGGCTGCCCCCTGGTGTGTCGGACTTGACCCACTTAAAGCCCCCGGGGTGTTCCTTCTTTCCGTTTGACCGGGGCCAGAGGTACAGTGTCCTCTTCTCCGACCCTCGGCAACGTCGGGCCTTTTGTTAAGCCGCATCTCTGCACTGCGAGGAGTGGTGTAAGGAGCCACCCCTCGCACACATCAATACCTTGGAGCGGTGTGCGGAAACACGTCACACACCGCTCTCGCCTGGATAAGTTGGGCGGCACTTTCCCTCAAGCGCACCCCCCCAGGCGTTTTATCCGGTTTTAAGGAGGAAGGCCTCTGGCAAAGGTCCTCCTCCTTTGTCCTATCCTGCGTGGGCGGTGGCCCAACTCGCGATCCGTCAGCGGCTACCACAATCCGAAATTTGCCTTCAGTCAAACACGTTTGGTAGTAGCCTAAGGTTTTAGCTGAAATTTCAGTATATTTAAAAGGTTTACCTAATGTAGTTTTGATGACTTCTATTAGAATCGAAGTTGCCAATTGAACACTAAATTATATTAAGAATATAGCAGAAATAGAAGCCAAAATTATAAGAAACACTCAAGGTTTTGACAATCAAACGGATAATCAACGAAACTAACTGTGAATTAAAGTGCAAATATTATGAAATTTCCTAGAGCCGGTAGAACGTTACAAAACAATGTTAGTACATGGTTAAGTGACACAATACTTTTGTTGGAACATTACGAGATTGCATCTTAAAAATGATAAAAGATTTGCTATTCAAAACATCCTTTTTTATTTCTGCAATATAGCATTATAGCCATAGATGGGCAAAATGTACTCAAATTAATGAAAATGATTAACGATTACATTTTACATTGTTTACCAATAATATGACTGCATTTTGCTCATTTATGTTTTAAACACTACAAAATCCCAGATTGTATACACATTTATGATTTCATAATGTTTTAAATGGATTTAATCATGATTACAGAGCAAGAAAATTAAAATTACGACTACATTTTGTAATCGTTAATAATTAATCAGATAACACTTTGCCCATCTCTGATTATAGCTGATATTGTCAAGGTTTACCAGCAGTATAGTGCCTCCCTGTTCTTTATATATTTTACATCATGCGATCATGTTTGCGAGGTGGTAGGGCGTCGGTGCCCGTCTGGATCGCGACCACAGTGCATGGGTGTAAAGCCCGTCATAGTGACCAGTTTCGGCTTGTCGCGTTTCGGGATCAGCTTGTGTATATCCAGTAGCTCATATACCTAGAGACCTTCAGTCGTGGTATATGCGGGCCGACATGACGATGTAGACTATCAATGGATTTCCATCCTTTGATAGTCGCTTTCGTTTTTGGACTACACTGTACTTACCATCAGGCACACTGTAGTCACTATGACGAGCCAGTGTAAAAAAAAAATATACGGCAGTACATCTTTATTCAGATGGAGTGACAGTTGTAATAAGTTCTATTCTCATATTGATATTTTCAACAGCACTATTGCAGGCTTCTAGAGACGAGTAAGAGTAGCTCACAATTCTGTCATAATAAACTAGCATTAGCACCTTGAGTTGTATGTCATGTGTTGCCGGCATAGTCCGTTAACTCATTTAGCTTTATTTTTCCTTTTATATATTACTAGCTGCCCCGGCAGACCTTGTTCTGCCCTATTTCTCTAAAACAAAGTCACATTGTTTTTTTTTTAATGTTAATAGCTTCCCCGTCAGATTTTATTCTGCCAAAACCTATTGACCTGCCGGCTGTTTTTTGAAAATTGTTTGAAGGAACCTGGCCTTAATGCAATATGTATAAAAATTGACAAATATTGACATCAATATTTATACGTCACTCAATAATTGTTTTGCCTTCCCGGAACCCGTCCACTAACATTTAAACTTTATGGTATGGTGTTAAAGTTCAAATTGACTTTTAAATATTATTACGAATTTTTTGTATGAGAATATAGAAAAGTGTTGTTTTTAGACTTTTTCAGACATTTTTTTTTAATTTTTCTCTCCGTAGTAACCTTCCCCAGACTTCAACAAACACAACAAAAAAGAAATCAGCCAAATCGGTTCAGCCGTTCTCGAGTTTCGCGCTTATACACATTTAACGATTCATTTTTATATTATAGGAGATTATCATTGTTTTTTTTCTTATCTCTCTGTCTTCAATCTTATAAGGTTACATCAGCATACTTTTTTAATCTTCAGTTGACACAGTGACTACACACTTCTGATGGTAAGTATGGTGCAGTCCAAAAATACAACGACCATCAATAATTAAGAGAAACAAGTCGCTAATCACAGCGATTATACCGACATCCAAAAAAAAATTATTTTTTTTGAAATTACGCGTTTTGGTGGACCGGGAAAGGTTTTCACAACTAAACCACACGGGTAGAAAAACACGTCTTCATGGTACGATTAAATGGCCCCACATAATAGGATAGTCGGAACTAGGGATGTAACGGAGGCAGTTTTATCGGAACCGAAGTCGGAGTCGGAGTTTTTAAATTTGATTTATCGGAGTCGGAGGCAATGTCAGTCACAAGGGACGGCAGAATAAAATAGTTTTATTAAGAGACAAATAAAAACATTATTCAGTGAACCTTTTTGATTAGAAAGTGATAAATTTACACAACGACAAATAAATTTCACAGACAATGAAAATAAAAATTGCTGTGCTTCTTATTATATAACATTTTTCCATTAAGAATGCACAAATTAAATGAAATTTGCTCCAGGGTTGTTTTTGTGTTAATTTCTATTTAATTTAATTCAATGTAAATGTAAAATAAAAAAAAACCTTTTAGTAATAAATTAAAATGTACATTTACTTCTAAATTTAATAATTTTAATCATAATTTTTAATTAAAATTTTAACTAATGAGATCTTTAAATTAAGTAGCACTGATTGTTTGATTACATATAAAATGAAATCAAATAAATTGACTACAATAGTGGTGGTGACCTCCGATGAATACCTCCGATTAAAAAGTTTCGGAACCGAAGTCAGAACCGGAGGTGTAATAACAATCAGAAGTTCCGACTTATCCGAGTCGGAGTCGAAGCTTCGTAACATTCCTGGTCGGAACATACTCGCCAGAAGACCATTCCACAGCCCAACGATACGGCAAAAGTAAGAAAAAAACATCTCAGTCCCGGCCGGGATGTGAGATACCGTATAGCTGTGACTCCGTAAACCCGCGCGCGTGGTTCTATTCAGGAAGGGAGAGGGAGACTAAGGTTAAATAACTCGTCAGAAGTCTTGCCGTAATACAGATGTGTCTGATACTACGAAAACTTTATTGATATCAGTGTAGTTTGGGTATTGTTTAGGTATCGTAAAATGTATGAGACGAATAAGGCATACAAATTGCTAGCATCTACCATACAACGGCGAACAGCTGCGCTTCTGGTCACATTGAGCACGACATAAATGCAAAATTGATATAGCCACTAATGTGTCACTGCTCACCCCGAAAAGGATATAGCGTAACGATATATTATTATTATTATTTACAATACATATCCTTTTTTTTGTTAACCCGGTGGAAATCCCTACGGACCTTCAGGGGAGCGGTGAGGGCCGCTCCCCGGTGTGTCGGACCTGCCCCGACTAAAAGCACCGGGTGTTCCTTCTCTCGTCTGCCGGATGCTAAGGGCAAAGCCGAGCCATCTTCCTCGGCATCCGGCGACGTCCGGCCTTGTGGAGGCCTCACCTACTAGGCGGGGGGACGGTTAAATAGTCGCCACCCCCGCGTACACCTAACACATTTCGGGGAGAGTGGTGTAGAGAGTCATCCCCCCCTCATCTCTATGAAGTTATCATGAGAGCGGCGTGCGGGAACACATCGCACACCGCTCACGCCAGGATCTGGGCGACGCACTCCCTCAAAGCGCGCCGCCCGGCGTATGTCCGGGTCACGGAGGAAGGCTGTTGGCGTAGGCCCTCCTCCGGCATCCAGTCCGAGTTGGGCGGCGGATTGGGTTATCGGGGGTGGCAATAGCCTCCCGATCCCGCTCCGCCGCTTCCTTCACCTGCATAGTCTCCTCCGTGAAGGAGAGGGCCGCCTGCCATGCCCTGTCACTGCCGACCATCGCGCGAGCGAGTGCCGGCAGTGACAGGTCACCACCCACCACCCTGTACAATACATATCCGCTCCAACCTTGGCAAACAGGCTCCTTCATCTATACTAATATTATAAAGCTGAAGAGTTTGTTTGTTTGAACGTGCTAATCTCAGGAACTACTGGTTCGAATTGAAAAATTCTTTTTGAGTTGAATAGACCATTTATCGAGGAAGGCTTTAGGCTATATAACATCACGATACAATTATTAGGAGCGAAGAAATAATGGAAAATGTGAAAATAACGGGGAAAATTATTCATCCTTGAGGGCTTCCTTTGCGTGCGCTGCAAAAACCGTTCAAGATACCAAAAATATATGTAGGAAAGAATTATTCCTCTTGAAATGATCTAAAAAAATGTCCCCGACAGTATATGTCTATCTTTTAAGATTAACTCACTAGAACCGTTTTTATGGTAATCAAATTTGGTCGAAATTAATGCATTATTTGTTAAGAGTTGTATCGACGTCATAATATTAATCTTATCTTACTATTATATCTTATATATATATATATATTATATTATATATTATTTTATTATATCTTATATTATATCTTATATCTTACTAATTAATTGTGAACAAAATTGTCTTTGACATCACTTAATTTCAATGAACATCTTAGAAGATATTACAATAACTTATATAGCAAAACAACGTTTGCCGGATCTGCTATTTTGTGTATAAAGGATCTTTTGTTTCCATATCACTGTGCCATTAGAAATTTTTGTATTCGAAGTTCACTTTTTTTAAATGGAAATTTGCTTGTAGTACATGTTGCGCTTTCACGTAATTGGAGTGCTGCACTGTATTTGTATATGGCATTATGTCTATTGTTATTTTTGGATACATACACTCTGTTTGAAAGCCTTTTAAAATAAATAAACAAACTGCCAAAACACGCAATGCAGAGCTTCGAGAGTCGCCTTTTTCGCAGTCTTTCACCGGTTGCACGCTGGAGAGTGCTCTCAGGAACTGTATTCTTTGATTCCACCAGCCCCACTCCACCACAAAAGCACTAGACATCGTGTCAGATACCATCCGTATGTGGTGAATGATTGAGGTCAAGCTTCTACCAGTTTATCTTAAAATATGACAAATCTTATTCTGTGAAATTTGCATATTGTAAAATTTCTTATTTGACTCTAGCCGGAATTCATGTCAAACTGCCAACAGACGTCGCAATTACTGTCGTAATCTCTCAAGGTCACTTAGATTGGCAATATTGTGTTAGTAACTTATAACTTGCTTTAAGTGAGAATCGTTAATGCTAATATGAGGTATTGCAAAGTTTTTCTAACGCCGAGCTTGTGGTGTATGAAGTAATAATACGAGTAATTAAAATATCATCACGCTATGTCCCTCACAGGGCAATCAGAGATACATTAGTGCATGTATCCACTTTGCGCTTATATGCCGTCTGTAACGTGACATGTAGCCAGAGATGGGCAAAATGTAATCTGATTAATGATCAACGATTACAAAATGTTGTCGTAATTTTAATTTCCTTGCTCTGTAATCATGATTAAATCCATTTAAAACATTAAGAAATCCTAAATGCGTATGCAATCTTGGATTTTGTAGTGTTTAAGACATAAATGAGCAAAATGCAGTCATATTGATGGTAAAAAACGTTAAATGTAATCGTTAACCATTTTCATTAATCTGATTACATTTTGCCCATCTATGCGTGTAGCGCCGCTCTAAGACCAATTACATTTATAAAAGACATTTCTATTGCCACTATCCACCGGTGAGCATGTGGGGCTTAAATCCGTACAGTAACTAGGGGTACTAAAACCTAGAGGTACGTGGCGAGATTCGAAGCTACTGCCATATGCGTCGCCGCGCAAGGAAACCGGTCCCTTACCCACTGGGTTACTACAGCTACGCGGGCCAGGATAAGTTATTTGCTTATTTCGTTGCACAAATGCGCCCTCGTAGGCAGGATAATTTTATAAATAAAGATTGCGACAATTTGAGACAGTTAAAGTACTTACCAGCTGACAATGGTAGTAAGGCACTTCTCAAATCACTCACTGTGTGTGTATTTCAATGTGTGTGATGTGGAGTGTGGTGTAAGTGAGGATTTGAGATGTATGTAGCGGATTTGAACTTATTAGATCCGATTGTGATAGAAATAAAGGATGCGATGCGATGTTTGAGTTTGAAAGCTAGATCTGTCAAGTAAGAAGTGAATGAATGTTCGCCAGATGGCGTTGGGGTTTAGGTGCGTTTACATTTTATTAATTTTAATGTTCTGGGGTTGCGCCTTTTGGCGTGACTAACAGCCATTACATATATATACTATTATATCTACCTATTATATAAAAATAAGTCCGGTTTTACTTCCTGACGCTATAACTCCAGAACGCACGAACCGATTTCCACGGTTTTGTATTCGTTGAAAAGGTCTCGGGCTCCGTGAGGTTTATAGCAAACAAAAATCAGGAAAAAATTCAATTGACAGCTACTCATTGTACTCTGCTCAGTTAATTTCATGTGACATTTATTATGCGCACGTTCTTTCAAACGCTAACTAAAAACCAAAACGAAGCCATCTGGTGGCGAAACGAAGTTCGCCAGGTTTGCTAGTTTTTAATAAAATCCTAATTGATCGTTTTCTGAAAATATATTAGAAAAAATTTGTAATAATTATTTTCATAACAAAAATACTGCTTACACGCGAATGAAGTCGCGAGTGCAGATAGTTTAAAATAAAATTAACGAATCATCGAATTAAACGAGCTTGACCTAGACATTCTAGATGTATAGTACATAGTAATAAACCGAGCTAAGTTTTAAATGCTTTGTGATATAATATATTCCGTCATTTTACGGTTGTGATTTTTTTTTCGACACATAATGTCTTCCAATATATTTAATTACTAGCTGTGATTGCGACTTCGTTCGTGTGGAAAGATCCTCAAATAATTTTTCATCGATTTAATATAACAAGTCACTGATATTCTTAAATTGGACTTAGCTCTAAGACAGCTTATGCAATATTTAAGTTTATATTTATATATTCAGTACTAGCTGACCCGGCAAACTTTGTTCTGCCATATAAATTATTTGTAATGAATATCTTCTGTATTATAATATACAATTTTGGTCATAGTGGCTTCCACATAAAAGGTAGATATATGCTGTCTAGGACTTTTATTTAGAACTATTCAAGACAAACAATCCTACGGTACATCATCTTTGTGTAACTCCAATGGTTTTGGCAGTGTACGCCAAGATAGCTCCCAGAGGTCAGATTTTTTTCCGACTTAATTGACATGTATCGTTATATTACGACCAAAATTACATAAAATCATTACAAATTGTAACCTATATCTTATTCCGATGTATAATCTGTAATATTGTGGCAGTTTCATGCAAATCCGTCCTGTAGTTTTATCGTGAGAGAGTAACAAACATATTTACAAACTTTCGCATTTATAATATTACTAGGATATTCTAGTCTAGTTTCAGGATTAGTTTGTGCATATACATTTGTCCCTATACCTAAAGAACTCCGATCCTGGTATCACGACGTAGATTTTCAATGGATTTTCAACCCTTAACAGCCGTTGTCATCTTTGGACTATATTATACTTTCGCTCAGGTGCAATATTACTTTGTTGAGCTAGTATAGAAAAAATTAAGTAATTTAAGTTGCCAATATTACTTATACAAGTTTCTTGTGCAACCCAATATCCATAAATCAGTTTTTATATATTAAAAACGACACAAAATTTTGCATAAAACGAAGGAGAATGCTTTTTGAAAGTTAGCACCGTTGATTTTGAAATTAAAAATAATGTAATTTTTGGAGTTTCGTAATTACGAAACCCGTGTTCACAGATTTCTTGCCCAAAGCGAAGGGTAGTTCTTTTGATTTCCATTCTAACCATGCTATATTCAAATAACGACATTGTATAATTGCATTGGAGTTAAAAAGGAATAATTTTATTAATTCACTAGCTCTGCCCGCGACTTTGATCGTCTGGAAGGAGTTCTCGCGGGCTGCGTCACGTTACAGACGTAGCTCCGACCTGTGTACGCCACTTACAACGAAAGTTGAACTCTATTTTATATAATTCACGACATAGCAGCAGCGTTTATTCTATAGATGCATGCAAGCATTGCATGCCCTTGTGATAAATAAGTCTGGAATAAATTGCTTTAAGTTAAACAATAAAAGGAACCCTTTATATTCATATCTATTCTATATTCACGCGGTCTATCTTTCCTATGAAAGCAATATAATATTTACTATAATAATATAATATTCAAATTAATTACGCGAATTCTGCCTACCCTGTCAAAATACCCTATGCACGTCACTGCGATATAGATGTAGGCTCAACCAATATTGGAAGAATGCAAATCTCCGAAACTATCCATTTTTTAGTTTTATTTTGTTTATACAAACTTTCAACTGTCAATGTATTACAGTCACTGAGCTAAAGAATTTTCATCCGGCCAGCGCGTTCCCAACATCCTATAATATTGACTCCTTTAAAAGACGCGTGAAGAGACATTTACGAAGGCTGGCATGATCACTGTGACCATCGAAAGGTTGTTTTTTTACTCTGGCTTGACATTTAACTTCAGTGCACCTGATGGTAAGTACAGTGTAGGCCAAAAACGAAAGCGACCATCAAAGGATGAAAATCCATTGATAGTCTACATCGTCATGCCGGCCCACATATTCAGCGACTGAAGGTCTCTAGGTATATGAGCTACTGGATATACACAATCCGATCCCGAAACGCGACAGGCCGAAGCGAGTCACTATGACGGTCTTTACAATACTGTGGTCTTTACCCATTTCGAGCAAACTACTCCTAAAAATCTTCTACTATTCTGCTTGTCTTGTTTTATTTATTTATTTATTTTTAGTTTTTATAGTCGTAGTAATTTTTTAAACTGACCCTTAAATCCCTTCCAAACATTAAGGAGTCATAAATGTGTATGAGTGTTGAATTGAGGATTCCGTAGCGTTTAAAACATAGACGAGCAAAATGCTGTCATATTAATGGTAAAAAACGTGAAATATAATCTTAATCGTTTTTCATTAATCTGATTACATTTTTCCCATCTATTATGATCACGTTGGACACATCATATATATCACAGTGGATGCAATCACTAATGTCTATTCACCCTATAAGGCATGTAGCATGACGATATGTTATTATTAAATTTAATTTGAGATGGCAGGGTGATTGCCCCAAGCGTCGATATCGCTTTGGCCTGTCGCGTTTCGGGGTCAGCTTGTGTATATCCAGTAGCTCATATACCTAGAACCGTGCCGTGGTGGCTGCCGGCAGAATAGAATAGCACGCCCCTCTTCTTGCCGAGGTGTCGTAAAAGGCGACTAAGGTATCTCTTTAACACCGCAATTCAACCAGGTGTTCAGAGAAGGAAAACTCGACCAAACCTGCATCCCGCTCCCTCCCGATCGTACTGGTTCTCCTTTCCATCGGGCCTGAGGGAGCTCGAACGAGAGAGTGCTTTTCTGGCATCGCGTCCAGTTATGCACTTAAATATCTTCTGCGCAATTGACAGTTTCCAAAAACTGGACCTCGATTTTCTTAATCGGCGTTGAAACAGTCGCCGTGGCCGAATCCGGCTAGGACATCATCATCACCATACCTAGAGACCTTCCGCCGTGCTATATGTGGGCCGGCATGACGACGGTGGCTATCAAATGATTCCTGTCCTTTGGCGATCATTGCGTTTTTGGACTACTCCGCACTTACAATTGGGTGGAATATAGTCACATTCTCAAGGCAGTATAAAAGCATTAATTTATGCTTAAAACTGTTATTAATGAACTTGTGTGTTATTTAAATAAATAAATTAATTAAATTAAGTCAAGAATAGCATCATTGATCTCATAATTTTGTAACATGTTTCGTAAACAAACGGAATAGGGAGGTCAGTATCTCACGTTGAGGCTAAAACAAATCCTACTAATATTATAAATGCGAAAGTTTGTGAATATGTTTGTTACTCTTTCACGATATAACTACTGGACGGATTTGCATGGAACTGCCACAGTAATATAGATTATACAGCGGAATAACATATAGGCTACAATTTGTAATGATTTTATGTAATTTTGGTCGTAATATAACGATATATGTCAATTAAATCGGAAAAAAATCTGTCCTCTGAGAGCTATCTTGGCGTACACTGCCTAAACCATTGGAGTTACACAAAGATGATGTACCGTAGGATTGTTTGTCTTGAATAGTTCTAAATAAAAGTCCCCGACAGCATATGTATCTACTTTTTATGTGGAAGTCACTATGACCAAAATTGTGAACCACAAATTAAATTAAATTAGATACTATTTTACAATGCACTTTTTATATATTATAATGCAGAAGATATTCTCTAGAAATAATTTATATGGCAGAACAACGTTTGCCGGGTCAGCTAGTCTAAAATAATGCCATACGGTCGCTTCATTATTTTTTTCAGCAGGATAGAATGCTGCTGGCCGAGAAAGGCTTTCAACTTCACCGGGCGAGGGACGTGAGCACCCAAGGTGCTCAGCCTGCAAGTTATGAGTTTGATGGCAATGCAAGGGTGTTCCTGTAACTACGGACCTCGATTTGAGCCGCGAGCCAGAATACGACACCTAACGGTGATCTACCAGCGTTTCGGAAGCGACTACCTTGAGAAGAAACGCCGAAAGGAACTCAAGGCTGCGTCAGAGTAAAGAAAGAAAACGTTTTATTAGCAGCAGCCAGACAGAAGTGACAACATGCTTTTTTTTTTTTTTTGTTATGCCGGTGGAAATCCCTACGGACCGTCAGGGGAAGTGGTGAGGGCCACTTCCCCCGGTGTGTTGGACCTGCCCCGACTAAAACCACCGGGGTGCCAGCACTGCCCTCTGTTCGCCTTCGCCGAGCCCGGGAATCCGAATACTTCCGACGGCTCAGTGACAACATGCTACAATAAATTACATAAAAAAAAAATCACAAACAATACATAAGAAAATCTTAGCCGCTGCCAATAAGGAGCCTGTCTCAGAGGATTTTCTACTTACTACTTAATAATTTAACCTTTGACGCAAAAACACGGCTGCTGTCAGTATAAATAGAGAACGAGTGTCAACTAAAGCATACGTAAGCAGACTCGCATGGCATGTAATGGAAATGTCATGTGTACTAGTGATGAGGGAACGGCGATCAGCTGCGCTACTGGTCACGTTGGGCACGGCATATAAGTGTAAAGTGGATACAGCCACTAATGTATGTCTACTGATCCCGCAAAGGATACAGCGTAACGGCATATTAATTATTGAAAAGGATATGACAAGTTACCGATTTTTTTTAATATAGACATGGCGCTGTAAATAGTTAAGCTATCTTCTTCTATAATATTAAAATGAATCGTTAAATGTGTATAAGCGCGAAACTCGAGAACTGCTGAACCGATTTGGCTGATTTCTTTTTTGTTGTGTTTGTTGAAGTCTGGGGAAGGTTACTACGCAGAGAAAAATTAAAAAAAATGTCTGAAAAAGTCTAAAAACAACACTTTTCTATATACTCATACAAAAAATTCGTAATAATATTTAAAAGTCAATTTGAACTTTAACACCATAACATAAAGTTTAAATGTCAGTAGACGGATTCCGGGAAGGCAAAACAATTGAGTGACGTATAAATATTAATGTCAATATTTGTAAATTTTTATACACATAGCATTAAGGCCAGGTTCCTTCAAACAATTTTCAAAAAACAGCCGGCAGGCCAATAGGTTTTGGCAGAATGCAATCTGACGGGGCAGCTATTAACATTAAAAAAAAACAATGTGACTTTGTTTTAGAGAAATAGGGCAGAACAAGGTCTGCCGGGACAGCAAGTATTAAATATTTTGTCAAAAACAAACTTGTTTCCTGAGCAAAACAGTGTTTATAAATCTGACGTTTACGCAAACTGCCAACGATTGGCAGTTCGCTTTTTGCGTCTATTTTATAATTTACGCGGACACTTGACTTCATTCACAGCTTGTGGAAGGTGGAAATGAGTCCGACGATGGACGAGTCCAGCCCATAAATGCCTATTCACTCTTCTCTTTAATAATCCCAGGTCTGGAAGCATATTCCACTCCTTAGCTGTTCGCATGATGAATGTAAAAGCGCCTTTTCGTGCGAATATAAGGAGCATCCACCACATATGGATGGTATCTGACACAGCATCTATTGGTTTTATAATAAATGGGGCTGGTGGAATCAGAGAATGTAGTTCCTGAGAGCATTCTCCACTGTGCAACCGGTAATAAACTGCGAGGCAGGCTACTCTACGCCGATGTTCGATGTTTATTTTAACAGCATTATACGAAATGATTTTACAAGCAACGTCCATATCTTTTTTTTGTATCCGGGGGAAAAGAGACGCCGTAAGGGCAGCGACCCCGGTATGTCAGACTTACTGACTAAAAACTCCCGGGGTGAATCTCTGATTGCTCCATCCGGGCCTGGGAAACCAAATTTATCCAGACGCCCAGGAAACAAGATGCCATGTTGAGGCTACCTCTCTGGGAGAGTAAGGAGTAAACCCACCCCTCCAAAACCTCTCTCCCAGGTGGGGCGTCAGACACGGTGCACCGCCTCCTTCTCATCCGGGCAGCAGACTACCTGAAGCTTACTGCGCGGCTAAATCTAAATCCGACTGATCCGGTCTATCACCGGGCGGTCTTTCATCATTACTTTCCATCAGGTGATATTTAGGTTAGCAACAAATTTGTATATAATAATTTAAAAAGCATCAACTTACTTGTGTGATTCTAGCACGTACTAAGTTATTTAAAATGGGTTTTATGTACGGAGAATATTTTTTTCAATATGTCGACGTAGTTCGTACTAAAGCACAAATATTTAACATAAAATATTCCATTAAGTACTTAAATTTTGTTTAATACTATAACAAGATATTATTGCAATACTTACTGAGTATATTTATGGATGTTTATATAACACAGTAAATAAAAAACACGACTGAACACTAACTCAACGGAAAAACCACTAAGTTAGGAATAATGCTGTCAACTCTGACCTAGAAATTCTCCCTAAATTTAATACAAATCTCCGTACTCTTTAACATAGAAGGGGTTTTCCTGATTGGGTCTTGACTACATTATATAAGAGTCGCTTCGGCCTGTCGTTTCGGGATCAGCTTGTATACGTCCAGTTGGTCATATGCCCGAAGACCTGTCGTGGTATATGCGGGCCGGTATCCCGACATACTGTCAAGGGATTCTCATCCCATGTAGATCACAGTCATAGATAGGCAAAATGTAATCTGATTAAATCCATTTCAATCATCATCAATCATTCTATCATTTTCTAATCATGATTACAGAGCAAGAACATTAAAATTACGACTACATTTTGTAATCGTTCATTATTAATCTGATTACATTTTGCCCATCTCTGCCCTAAATATCCCCGAGACAAATTAAAACTTCCCAAATTTAAGGGTGAATCTTTTAAGTTGGTATCACCGAGTTGGTAACTTATATCTGTTGCAAGACATTGCTTAAGCCGTTGGATCGGCGCGCCTTGCGTCATAAATGTATACAATTATATTTTTTTTGTGCGAAAAGGTATGGTTTGTACGCAAGTTACATTCAATTGCCGTAACTAACAATTTGCACATCATCTATAAATAGTGTTTGACTGAAAATCGAATTATGGATGACACGGAAGCCGATTATTTAGCCGAAAGTTTAAACATGCTAACGATCATATTACATTACTGGTTTTAACTTAAGCAAAGGTTTAGTGGTAAAACTCAATTTTATTAACAAATCCATTGATAATCTACATCGCCATGTCGGCTCACATATACCACGACTGAAGGTCTCCAGGTATATGAGCTACTGGATATACACAAGCTGATCCCGAAACGCGACAAGCCGAAACTGGTCACTATGACGGGCTTTAAACCCGTGTACTGTGGTCGCGATCCAGACGGGCACCGACGCCCTACCACCTCGCTGCTGCTCGTTTAGCACCACCCAGGAGTCACGTGTAGCGAAACTAGGGTAAAGCCTACGGACGCGAGCAGCTTCGGCTCCCTGCTGTGGCGGCTTAGCGGATAATGCATCGGTTTGGCCCGTCCGCCGGCCCAAAAGAACAGGGCTCCGCAGAGCAATGTTCCTTAGGAACATCCGACTCTAGCGGCGACACCGGGCGGCACGCTTGAGGGAGTGTGTCGTCCAACAAGGTTGCGAGCAGCGCGCGACGTGTTCCCGCGCGCCGCTCTACAACAAAGATGTACGAGAGGGGTGGCTCTTTACACCAATCCTCCTCAAATGAGTAGAGGCCTACTCAAGGGCGCACGCCTTGCCGGTCATCGAGGATGAGACTCCAGTCGTGCCCTCGATGCTGGTAGGTGGAAGGTGGAACACCCCGGGGGTTTTAGTCGGTGCAAGTCCGATACACCGAGGTCCGTTAGGGATTACCCCCGGGTTAAAATAATAATAATGTATCGGTTTTCATGTTGTAGGTTAGAACCCTGGAATTTACCTCTGAGACGCCAGGTTACATTTGTTTGTTATTGGGTAGGTGTACTTACCTGAGCTGTGTCTCCTTCCTGTCTCCTCCTTGTGTCCGGGCGTTGCTTGCTGTCCTCTTCTTCCTTCGCTGTTACTCCTTCCTGTCCTGTTCCTCCCCCCGCTGTCACTACCTGAAACACAAAACTTGAAAGTTAAAATGCCGAGAAATAATAAACAGAAATGCACTGATGCCGAAGAAGCGGTGGCTGCTCGGACGAGGGGGAAGAGAGAAGCAGAGGCAAAGGCCTCCCCTCCGTACGGATTAAAGCACCACATGGTGAAGAAAAAGATCGTGAGGAAACCGGTATGGCGTCTAATAGAAATGTCATGCGTACTAATGCTGTGAGAATGGCAGTCAGCTGCGCTACTGGTCACGTTGGCTACGATATATAAGCGCAAAGTGGCTACAGGCTTTTTTTAACGCGGGGAAGCCCGTTGTGGACCGTCAAGGGGCGATGAGGGCCGCTCCCCGGTGTGTCGGAGTCGCACCGATTGAAACCCCCAGGATGTTCCTTCTCCCGTCTGCCGAGGCCAAAGGGCAAGGCTGTGCCAGCTTCCTCAGCGCCTGGCGACGTCTGGCCTAATGGAAGGCCGCTGCGCAACTATTAATCTTCTTCGTTGTCTTGAGAATGTTTTTTTTTTCTATTTATTTAAGTGACTTTTGTGCCTCGGCACATGCCAGCCCCATCGTATCCTAAACATGTACTACTAGCATTTATTTCTCATGGGGAGCCATCAGCCTGAACAACTCCTTTGCTTCGGCTGAGTAAGGTCTTGCTAAAATTCCGCAGAACATGCCTACATCAAATTTGTTCAGGTTAAAGGCTCCCATTAGAGAATCTCTTGCAGACTGAGATCGGACACGCTCCATCAGCAAATGTTGTACGTCATCTACTTTCTTACACGTGCTGCAGTTCGGTGACTCCACAAGCTTCATCAGATGTTTAAATTTGCCTGATGGAATGTGACCTGACCTCAGCCTGTGTGCTACCACTATATGTTGTCTGCTAATGACTTCCTTCTTGAGAATGTTGGGAAGTGGAGAGAAGTTGGTATAGCCACTAACGTACCTCTGCTAACCCGGAAAGGCATAGTGTGACAATATGTAATAATATGTTTTACTAGCTGATCCGGCAAACGTTGTTTTGCTATATAAGGTTTTGTAATATCTTCTAAGATGTTAATTGAAATTAAGTGATGTCTAAGACAATTTTGTTCCCAATTAAATACCCTTAATCAACAATACATTTATTTGGATAAAGATTAATATTATTACGTTGATACAACTTTTTGCAAATAATGCATTAATTTCGACCAAATTTGATTACCATAAAAACGGTTCTAGTGACTTAATTTTAAAAGATAGACATATACTTTAAGGGACATTTTTTTAGATCATTTCAAGAGAAATAATTCTTTCATACATATATTTTTGGTATCTTGAACCGTTTTCGCAGCGCACGCAATGGAAGCCCTCAAGGATGAATAATTTTCCCCGTTTTTTTCACATTTTCCATTATTTCTTCGCTCCTAATAGTTGCATCGTGATGTTATATAGCCTAAAGCCTTCCTCGATAAATGGTCTTTTCAACACAAAAAGAAATTTTCAATTGGAACCAGTAGTTCCTGAGATTAGCGCGTTCAAACAAACAAACAAACAAACTCTTCAGCTTTATAATATTAGTATAGATTACTCCTAAAAAATATGTTTTTTTAGCTTTTAGCTATAGTTGGGATAAAAAACCTTGCTTCTTGGCAAATTGAATGATTCCAAGTCAACGGGGAGTACCCTATAGGTTTTGATTCGTTTGTGAAAACGCAAAAGCGATAAAAATGCGCCATAAACGGACATATCTTTTAATTGCGTTGACTTAGATGTGTGATTTCTTCAGAGCTCCAAGGTATCGCTGACCTCAGTATGTGATATTAATTTCAAGTACGTTTACGTATTCTTGAGAAATATGGTTTTGATAGACAGACAACGTAATAACCCTATAAGGGCTCTTTCCTCTTGTTTTAATAAGAAATACTTGGCGGAAATTTTGATATAATAATATATATATCTACACGCTATATATCTTTCGGGGTGAGCAGATATATAGTGGTGGGTATATCCATTTTACGCATATATCGAGGGTTGAAAGGCTATTTAGTTTAAGCGACATTTTCTGGTGATATAGTAATATATATATATATATATATATGGAATCGGTAAAAACCACTGATTGTTTGAACGCGCTAATCTCAGGAACTACTGGTTCGAATCCAAAAATTCTTTTTGTGTTGAATAGACCATTTATAGAGGAAGGCTTTAGGCTATATAACATCACGATACAACTATTAGGAGCAAAGACATGATGAAAAATGTGAAAGAAACGGGGAAAATTATCCGTCCTTGAGGGCTTCCATTGCGTGCGCTGCGAAAACGGTTCAAGATACGAAAAATATATGTATGAAAGAATTATTCCTCTGGAAATGATCTAAAATAATTTCCGCGACAGTATATGTCTATCTTTTAAGATTAACTCACTAGAACCGTTTTTATGGTAATCATATTTGGTCGGAATTGATGCATTATTTGTTAAGAGTTGTATCAACGTAATAATATTAACCTTTATCCAAATAAATGTGTTGTTGATTAAGAGTATTTAATTGTGAACAAAATTGTCTTTGACAGCACTTAATTTCAATGAACATCTTAGAAGATATTACAATAACTTATATAGCAAAACAACGTTTGCCGGATCAGCTAGTATATATATATATATATATATATATATATATATATATAATTACCCCTCGATATGTTGCGTGCAATGTGACCAGTAGTGCAGCAGATCGTCGTTCTCACAGCATTTCTATTAGTAACTAAACGAGCTTCTTCTCAATGTTTTCCTTTACCGGTGAGCATATGGTGCCTTAATACTTAATCTGGAAAAATTCAGAGGTACCTGCCACGAATCGACCCTACTACCACTCACGTAGTAGCACTGGAAGACTAGCCCATTATCAACTACGCGACCATAAAGACGTGAAAAATATTTCCAACACATTTTGTACTTATTAGAAACACTCTAAGGGGTCTTATGCGCGAATTAACTTAAACTATAGCTCGCAATTCAGTCTTGTTACACAGGTAAAGAGGGTAGATGAAGTAATTTTTTTTAAAGGTCGAAACGTCGAGCTGTAATTAAAAGTTAGTTCGTCAGGCACGAGCATTTTCCCGCGCCTTCGCTCGCGTTAAGAAGTATTATTATGAATTAGGTATAGTTTTAGCGGCTTTACTTTTGTTTAGCGTGTGTAAAAATTGGGCCTACAAAACTTATTTGTACACAATATTCTTAACTAATCTGTCATTAGGCGCTAAAAATATCAAACTTTCATCCCCTTAGGGAATCCTTTCTTAGGGGATGCCTACGTCATAGTAGCTTTATGCATACAAAGTCTCAGCCCGATCGGTTTAAAATTGACAAAGTTTCATACAAAATTTCATCCCCTTGAGGGTGGAATTTATCAAAATCATTTCTTAGCGGATGCCTACGTCATAACATCTACCTGCATGCCAAATTTCAGCCCGATCCGTCCAGTGGTTTGGGCTGTGCGTTGATAGATCACTATGTCAGTCAGTCAGTCAGTCACCTTTGAGTTATATATGTTTAGATAGAAGATAGATAAGACCCGTTAAAGCCCGTTTGTATTTATGTAATGATTATCCTTATTAGTTAAATAAAACAAATACAAAAAAATCGTTTATTAATGACTTCACAATATAATATACAATGTTTACATCTCCGTGACCGACACGGGAATCGAACAGCAGGTCAACGCGCTTCCACACGCCTCAGCGCTTTTCACTCCACACGAACGGCTCGAGTCTCTTCTCTTCTGGCAGAAGTAGATTCAGTTCCTCTATATCTTGAAGGGTCTGGGGAAAATCGTAAAAATAACACATTTAGTAAATATCTGCTACTACCCACATAGATTTTTAGCCATAATTTCTGTGTACAGTGACCTCCCATTAAGTGTCCGGGCTGTAGAGTTGAGAGAGCCTGCTGCCTGGATGGGAGGGAGGCGGCATACAATGTCCAGTGCGCCGCCCGTAACAAAGGTTTGGAGGTGGCTTTTTACACACATTCCTCCCAGACATAGATGGGGAAAATGTAATCAGATTAATGAAAATGATTAACGATTACATTTTACGTTTTTTACCATTAATATAATTGCATTTTGCTCATTAATGTTTTAAACACCACAAAATCCCAGATTGCATACACATTTAGGATTTCTTAATGTTTTAAATGGATTTAATCAAGATTACAGAGCAAGAGAATTAAAATTACGACTACATTTTGTAATCGTTCATCATTAATCAGATTACATTTTGCCCATCTCTGCTCCCAGAGAGGATGACTAAACAGGTCTTTCGCTCCCCGGGCGTCTGGAAGAATCTGGGTCTTCAAGCCCGGGTGGAATGATAGGAAGGATACCCCGGGAGTTTTTAGTCAGTAGGAGTCTGACACACCGGGGGCGCTGCCCTCACAGTGACCCTGATGGTCTCATGTAGGATTTTCTCCCGGGAGACCAAAAAAAAACAAATGTATTGGTAAGGAACGTACATCTTTACATAGTATAAAATTAAGTCGTTTCCGCCGTTTGTTCGCTTAAATCTTTTAAACTATTCAACGCATTTTAATGCAGTTTTCAACAATACATAGACTGATTCATGAGGAAGGTTTATATGTACAATACATATCGAGGGGTGAAAGGCTATTTGGTTTAAGCGACATTTTATGGTTATATACTAATATATACATTTTCGGAATCAGCGTTTTTCATCGATTCTAAATATATATATATATTACTATATCACCAAAAAAATGTCGCTTAAACCAGATAGCCTTTGATAATTAATTTAAATTTTACGAAATAGTCGTATTAAAATTATTTCGATCGACTATTAAAGTCAATAAAAGCGCCATCTATTGATACTTCTGTTAACATTTTGTGTTTTGTGAGTTAACAGCGCCATCTAGGTAATTGCTTCCACTTGATATAAATACTAAGAGAGTATACATTACACAGTATTTTTATTTAATTCGGAAAGCTTTCAATAGATGGCAGTATAAATTGTTTTGTTAAATCGCTTTTCGTTACGGACGTGTTTTCCCGGTTTGGGTACCCCTCCGCATTTTCCCATAAGGAACCTCGTTCCAAAATACAAAGATTTGTAATGTGATGGCGTAACACAAACTTATTATTGCGCTATTAAATCGCAGACGCTGGCTAAACCTTACGAGATAGTTCAAACTAATGTACTACGGAATTGTATATCTTCAAAAGATCGACATACTTTTTAATTTAGATTTACTCCCCCCCTCCACTCCCCCCCCTCCACTCCTCCCAACACCCACTTTTCTTGCATCAGCCATAAAATAAGACACGAACCTGGTTGAGTAAGGAGTTACACCTTGACAGCTGATGAGCGAGTTCGTGGACTCGTGCCAGACGTTCCGCGTGTCTCGCGTTCGCTCTCTGCTTGTCCACCATTTGGGAGTAAAGCCGTGATATTTCCACGTCCGCCTGCGAATATCAAACTCTCTGGTTTTTACTGACTACAACAAGAAGGTTACATATTAAGCTATACAGGCTGATTTAATAGATGAGGGAGATATTCAAGGAGGATATTCAGCATTCGATTCTAATTCCAAATACATAGGAATAGTGATATCTTAATATTTCCATTAAAACAAAGTAATTTATAGTCAAAATATTAAGAGGCAATGACAAATATGATAGAATAAACAACAATTAATTATTAAGCAGGTATTTTGTCTCTCCTAAGCCGGGATAAAGTACGAAATGGTAACGAGTCAATTACCTGTTTATGTAAAATTACGTAAAAGGAATTTCACCTACATGCCATTCAATCGTGCGCCACACGCGCTGCGGTGTCCAAACTCTTTACGGATCAATTCTCATTTGTTCATCAATGTTTATTTATGATCTGTTAGGGAATATTGTTATTTACATTTTTATTAGTTATAAGAAGATACAAATTATCGTATTCTGAAATATCTCCCTCGTCTATAAAATCAACCTGTATATGTCAGTGTTGCCTCATCTATCGAAAATAATTGAACTATATCGATATTTATATGAGTTTTTAATTATTATCTATACTAATATTATAAAGCTGAACAGTTTGTTTGTTTGTTTGTTTGTTTGAACGCGCTAATCTCAGGAACAACTGGTTTGAATTGAAAAATTCTTTTTGAGTTGAATAGACCATTTATCGAGGAAGGCTTTAGGCTATATAACACCACGATGCAATTATTAGGAGCGAAGAAATAATGGAATGTGAAAAAAAACGGGAAAAATTATTCATCCTTGAGGGCTTCCATTGCGTGCGCTGCAAAAACGGTTCAAGATACCAAAAATATATGTAAGAAAGAATTATTCCTCTTGAAATGATCTAAAAAAATGTCCGCGACAGTATCTTATCTTATCTTCGCTTATTTATGGCAACCTTTTCACTACTGCCAGTGTCAAAGTATGTTACTATTTATTTCTGAATATTAAACGAGCTAAAAATTTTGGGTAAATACAGTGAAATATATGACAATCTGAAAATAAATATATATTGTTATTAAAGACACATTTTACTACGGATTAGTACATACACCAAAACAGAGAAACTATTGTAGGTACATATAAATATATACAATACATATATTACAAAAATACATAAACATAGGTACACATTATAATTTAATGTTATTATGGCTAACGAAGCAAAAAATTGCTTCAATGATTTTCAGGTTAAGAGAAATCAGAAGGTCATAAATCTGACATGGGAAAGGAATACCGATCATTATAAGTGATTTCATAAAAGCTGTTCTGTCATATAGAGGGCAAGAAAAGAATATATGATTAAGGTTTTCTATGTCCAGGCCACATTCACAAACAGCAGTACTCCTGATATGTAGTTTAGCTAGGTGTGCTGGAGTGCAGGCATGACCCAGCCTAAGCCTGCAGATTATAGATGTTATAATTTTCGGCGTTTTCAATTTAAAGAACCATGGTTTAACTGGAATCTCAGGTTGGATCATATAGTAGTGTTTACCTTTAGCACTGCGACTCTCATTCCAATAAGACTGCCAGGATGTGCGGAGGAAGGAAGAGGGTAGAGAAACAAGGTCATATGAAAAGTTACAAAAAGGAAAAACATCACCACACTCAACTGCATCTCTAGCCACTTGGTCTGCATATTCATTTCCATAAATACCTGAATGACTAGGGACCCAGGCAAGGGCTACCTGAATTCCTCCCTTCTCATAAGTACACAAATGATCCTTTGCTTCAAGGATAATAGGGTTATGGATCTTGGAAGAAAAGGGATTTTGGGAAAAAGATGCAAGAGCACTTTCAGAATCAGTAAGGATGAGGGTTTTTGGTAATTTCATTATCCGTATATATTCTATTGCCTTAAGGATTGCATAACACTCACCAGTGAATACTGATGTAGCAGAAGGGAATTTAATTTTTTCAACAATGTTATATTGTAAATGGAAAACCCCTGCACCAACACAACCATCAGGAGCAAATTTAAACCCATCAGTGAAAATAGTGTGCCAACCCTCCCATTCTGGATGAACAATGGAATTAAACTTGATGTTTGCCTGTGAATCATTTTTGGGGATATTTAGTTGGATAATTTTGGGTTGGAAAATCACAGATTCGTAGTTGTAGCGATAGATTGGGAGAATGGGAGTCCGGTATGGATGGCCTCTGATGTTTGGTAGCTTTCTGAAACTGGTTACTAAACAAGGGGCTGCCTTATTAGACCAGTAGTTAGAGGAATCTATTAAGTTGGAAAGGTCCGATAATTTGGATAAAAGGGGGTGATGGGAAAACTGTGAGATACGAAGTAGGAATCTGTCAGATAGAAATTGTCGGCGAAGACATAAGGGAGGATCACAACACTCGACTTGAAGTGCATTGACTGGGCTGGATTTCATAGCTCCACAGATTATCCGCAAGGCCTTGGATTGGATGACATCTAGTCTCTTAAATGCTGCTACATTTCCTGGTTGGAGCAGGAATGTTCCATAATCTAGAACGCTTCTTATTATAGCATTATATAACAACTTCATAGAGAAAGGATGAGCACCCCACCAAACACCCGCAAGGCATCTAAGGATATTTAATAAGCGTTCACATTTGTCAGCAATGTAGTTACAGTGAAGAGATCCGGAAAGCTTAGAGTCTAAAATAACACCTAAAAATTTTATATGATTTTTGACTGGTATAGGGATACCATTAAAAGAAAGACAAATTTATGGGATGGACCTCTTCCTTGAGAATATTACCACCGTGCTCTTAGTAGGGGACAGATCTAATCCATTGTTGTACAGCCAACCTTTTAAAAGATCTAAAGAGGAAGATAAGCCAATGCATGCAGTTTCAATTGAGGAGTGTGAAAAGTATAATACTAGATCATCTGCATATTGAAGAATTTTCGAGGAGTTCTGTAAAGAAGATTCAAGGTCGTAGGTGTAAATATTATAAAGGATGGGACTTAGAACAGATCCTTGAGGAAGTCCTTTCCATACCTGTCTGGTGATTTTGTGAGTACCATCCAGGGAAATGGAAATTTGCCTCTCTGAAAGAATATTCAGCATAAGATGGATCAGTTTCACAGGGATACTCAGCTTAAGAAGTTTCTTCCTGAGCACCGGAAGTTGAACATTGTCATATGCTGAAGAAATATCAAGGAAGGCTGCCACTACAGAGTCATTAGTAGATAAAGCTATCCTAACATCAGTGGTGAAAATGCTGAGGTTGTCCATGTGAGACAGTATTCTGGCTGGCTTTTGATAGGAAGGAATATGTGATATTATCTATACCAGGTGAAGAGTCTTTAACAGAGTGGAGAATGTTATGCAATTCCACAAGGGTAAAAGGGTTATTTATAAAATTTGAATGGTCTGGGAAAGTGTCCACAGGTAGAGATTGTTCCTCTAACTGGGGAGCATAAGAGGGGGCGAGATTATCTAAAAAGGGTTCTATAAGTGGAGAGGGAATAGGGGAGGAGCGTTCCTGGAAAGCCCCTCTGAATCTGCGGATTTGTTGCCACACTAGTGATGAAGGGGTGTTTGGGCTGATGGATGAGCAAAAATGTTTCCAACTGTCTGCCTTCTTTTTGCGCAACAGTTGCCGAGATTCATCAAGAACCTGTAAGTAGATATCAAAATTTTCTACAGTCATGTTGGAACAATATGCTCGCTCAGAGGCCTTTCTTTTCTTGACAGCAAGAGTACATTCTCGATCCCACCATGGTGGAGATGGAATTTTGTCACTTATTCCTCGTTTAATAGGAATGGAGGCATCAGCAGCGCTAACAACAACTGAACTAAAAGCTTCAGAGCACACTACTTCATCACCCGCAGATACAGATGGGAGATTTATGATTTTAGAGTCCAGTTCCACTCGAAACCTATCCCAATCGGCTTCTTTAAGGTAATACCTTTGCCTTTGGATTCTTTTTTGGAGAGGGGCTTGAGTAAAAGGCAAAGTGATGATGATGGGGAAGTGATCACTAGAATGAGTGGACTGGAGGGGATTCCAGGTTAGTAGCGGAGCAAGTTCTGGAGAACAGAAAGAGAGATCCACTGCACTAGGACCTTGCCTAGGATGTGATCGTCTAGTTGGGGTCCCCGTATTAAGGAGACAGAGGGATAGGGAATCCATGAGTTCCAGTATTTTCTCACCTAGGTGATCAGAGGATGAGGAACCCCAAACAAGATGATGGCAGTTAAAATCGCCAATGAAAAGAAGAGGTCTGGGCATATTGGAAACAATAGATTCTAATTCATCAATGGTCAGCAAGGAAGGATGGGAAATGTACACTGAAACAAAAGTAAAGTTTTTAGCTCGGACAGCAACGACAGAGAAGTCACTACTGTGAGCAGGAGTAGGAAGAATAGAGAAAGGGACAGAGTTTTTGACGAGAATGGCAGTTCCACCATACCCGTCACTGCGATCATCCCGGTGACATGAATAGCCAGGGAGCCGAAAAATGGAACCCGGGACTAGCCATGTCTCTGAGAGAGCACAGATAATTGGTTTATAAATATTTATTAAATAAATTAATTCATGTTTTTTTGCATTAAGACTTTGACAGTTCCATTGAATTAAATTGGTTTGGTTCATTTTGGATGAGGTTATTTAAGGTTTGTAGGGTTGAGGCATCGTTGGACGGTAGATGTGGTTGAGAGGAGGAGGAGGAGGAGGGTGTAAGGTATTTTATTAATGAGATCAATATTTCATTGAGGGTTGGTTCAATAGTTTGAGGTTGAGCACTTCTAGTATAAGTAAGTGCACATCCATTTGCTGGTTGTGGTATGCGGGCTTCATTAACTAGGGCTTGATGAGCAGCCTTGTCGTATCCTCGAGAAAAAGATGGGAGAGAGCGAGGTTTCAGTTGAATAGTTTTTTTGTAAGAGGAAGTGGTAGAATGGGCTGTAGGAGTAAAGGAGAGAGAGTAGGAGTTGAGAGGGCGGGGTTGGGTTGTGGATGCCATGAGGATCTCCGAAAACGGTTTTTTTGCAGGACTATGCAGTTTAGCTGCCTCTGAATATGAGATATTTTGTTGAGACATAGAAGCCTTAATTGATTTTTGTCGTGAAAGTTCAGGACATGTTTTGCTAATGGCGAAATGGCGACCAGAGCACTGGACACAGAGGGCTGAATCTTCCTCAATGTTGCAGGAGTCACCAGTGTGTGCCTCGCCACACTTGAAACAGCGTGGCTTGGACCTACACTGGGTCTTGGTATGCCCATAACGGCAACAAGAAAAGCATTGAATCGTAGGATACGTATATGTTTCAACTTTCAATGAATTGTAAAAGAGGAATATTCTGGGAGGCAGCTTTTGACCATCAAAGGTAAGTACAACTGTTTGTGAAGGTTTCCAAACAGGAACACTATCCACTACTACTTTATAATTTAGCCTTCTTGCTTTAAGTATCGCTCCATAGCCATCCGGGATATTTATATATTCAATGATCTCTAAATATATATTTATTTATTTATTTATTTATTTTACATAATAGGGTGCCCAACATGGGTAACATTAGACAAGAAAACAAAAGGATCATGGTACTTAAATAGAACATATAAATGCCCCCACAATTATAGGGCACCACAGCATGCACAGTGATTAATATATAAAGCTAGTTTACATTAAAGTATAATAATAAAATTCCAAAAAAAGAAAAAACATATACATACATATATAGACACAACACAAAAGGATAATATTGTATAAGTAACAACTTTAAACGAAACTGTGACTGATTCCAAGTAACACAAAAAGTAACACAAAAAAAAAGAAAAAAGCAATGCAGTCACTTTCTACACGCTGTTCTAAATTTTGAAAGAGAAACAGTCAGGTCCAAGTCACCGAGTCGCGAGAGTGCGTTGTACTGCCTGCAGATCCTTGGCATGGTAGAAAACTGTCCAAGATTCGTTTTAAAGAAGGGTATAGAAAAAAAATGGAAAGCTGTTTTGCGGGGCAAACGAGATGGAGCATTAATTTTTAGATTATCGATAAGTTCTGCACAATCTAGATATCCATTGAATATTTTAAATAAAAATATTAGGTCAGATATTTTCCTGCGACTAGCTAAAGATTGCATTTTATAAAAAACCAGCCTATCATGATAGCTCAAGATTTTATGCGCCACATTATCACCGTAGGAGAGATGGTAAACAAAACGTCGTTGCACACTCTCTAAGCGTTTATTGTAGACCTCGTAATTGGGATTCCATACAACCGAGCCATACTCCATAACAGGACGTACAAGGCTCTCAAATACCTTAATCTTAGTATACGGAAGCTTGAAGCTTTTGCAAATACGTGTGATGAAACCAAGTAATTTAAAACTTTTGGACACTATTTCTAGTATATGCAAATCAAATTTAAGTTTTGAGTCAATCATAATGCCTAAATCCTTCACTGAGTTAACAACTTTTAGTTTGTGATCGTTTATAAAATAGCTACCTAAACGTATAACTTTGTTTCTACTAAAGTGAATATGATAGCACTTATCTAGATTAAGCAACATATTATTTTGTTGACACCACGAAGAAAGTCTACACAAGTCGTCTTGGAGATCAATTTTGTCTGAGTCTGACTGTATTAAATACCTAAAATAAATACATTAATGTATTTATATAAATACTTTGTACCCATTTTCCTTCATATATATATTGGAGATAAAATTGTTGGCATCAGTGAATGTGGAAAACGATATTGATATTCGGTTCCTTCCAATTTTTTTAACTGAGCCATCTATTATGTTCTTAACACATAAGTTTTTTAAAAATCTTCCAAAAGAGACAGGGTGAAGAGTGGAGCCAGATGATGGAGACTCTTCCTCCTTTTGGACATGTATCACAAAAGGAGAGATGTCATGTTGTTTATATAACTGTCTACTAACTGAATTTTTGTTTTGTGTGACTTTTTGTGGATTATCACAAGAATGGTTGGCATTGGAGAGCATTTCCTGAGATTCTTGGGTGCAACCCTTGGAGACCTTTTTCCTTTTTGGATAAGAGATGGGGTTATTCTTTTCATATTCTTCCAAATGGCTGAGCGGGACAGTTATGGAATTAGAATTACCATCAGGTGGAGGATCAGGGTCCGGGGGATCATTCATGATTAACACTTAACCTAAAACAATCGGTTATAAATATTACCACCACCAGACGATTAGGACACCACACAAATATATAGATAATAAACGGCACACAAATTTCAGATAGATCACTGTTATTTAAGGACGTATGATTCACAAAATAAATAAGTAATATCAAAAATATTCCGAAAACACCCTATCGCGTCAAGTGACACTGACAGAATCTCCGCGACAGTATATGTCTATCTTTTAAGATTAAGTCACTAGAACCGTTTTTATGGTAAACAAATTTGGTGGAAATTAATGCATTATTTGTTAAGAGTTGTATCAACGTAATAATATTAATCTTTATCCAAATAAATGTGTTGTTGATTAAGAGTATTTAATTGTAAACAAAATTGTCTTTGACATCACTTAATTTCAATGACCATCTTAGAAGATATTACAATAACTTATATAGCAAAACAACGTTTGCCGGATCAGCTAGTAGTTTATAAAATAATAATAGTATATCTACACGCTATATCCTTTTCAGGATCAGCAGGGATACATTAGAGGCTGTATCCACGTGACCAGTGGCGCAGCTGATCGCAGCTCTCACAGCACTAGCACACGTGACATTTCTCTCAGATGCAACGCGGGTTCCCTTACGATGTTTCCATCACCGGTGCCTAAGATCGCACTCAATCTAAGGAAATCCAGAGATACGTGATTCGAACCTATGACCATTTGCGTTGGATACCGGCCCCTCATCCAATAGGCAACCACAGGCACGAATAAATAAAAAAACATAATTTATAATCATTATTTTATTTATTTCTATGGTGGTAGGGCGTTAGCCTGAACTGGGCCGTGAGCACAGTACACAAGTGTAAAGACCGTCACAGTGACTCGCTTCGGCCTGTCGCGTTTCGGGATCAGCTTGTGTATATCCAGTAGCTCATATACCTAGAGACCTTCAGTCGCTGTGTATGTGGGCCGACATGACGATGTAGACTATCAATGGGTTTTCATCCTTTGATGGTCGCTTTCGTTTTTGGACTATACTGTACTTACCATCAGTTGCACTGCAGTCACTTTGACGAGCCCGTGTGAAAAAAAAAATTACGTCGTAAATGACCAGTGACGTGCATAGGATATTTGAACAAGGTAGGCAGTGTCGCGTTATCAATTTGAATATTATATTATTATAGTAAATCTATACTAATATTATAAAGCTGAAGAGTTTGCTTGTTTGTTTGTTTGAACGCGCTAATCTCAGGAACTACTGGTTTTATTTAAAAAATTATTGAGTTGAATAGACCATTTATCGAGGAAGGCTTTAGGCTATATAACATTACGATGCAATTATTAGGAGCGAAGAAATAATGGAAAATGTGAAAAAAACGGGGAAAATTATTCATCCTTGAGGGCTTCCATTGCGTGCGCTGCAAAAACGGTTCAAGATACCAAAAATATATGTAAGAAAGAATTATTCCTCTTGAAATGATCTAAAAAAATATCCGCGACAGTATATGTCTATCTTTTAAGATTAAGTCACTAAAATTGTTTTTATTGTAAACAAATTTGGTCGAAATTAATGCATTATTTGTTAAGAGTTGTATCAACGTAATAATATTAATCTTTATCCAAATAAATGTGTTGTTGATTAAGAGTATTTAAATGTGAACAAAATTGTCTCTGACATCACTTAATTTCAATGAACATCTTAGAAGATATTACAAAACCTTATATAGCAAAACAACGTTTGCCGGATCAGCTAGTATTATATAGTTGTTATGCGAAAAAAACATAAAGTAAAAATAGAATACGTATAAATATATGTAGGTAGGTATTGCTTCATCTTTAAGTAATTTATTCCCAACTTATTTATTGTAAGGGCATGCAATGCTTTCAGGAATCTATGGAATGAACGCTGCTGTAAGCGATAATACCTCTTTGACTTTCCCCGCCAGGCTGGTCTCTTCAGCAGCCAACGGATGAGCGCACGCAGCCAGGTGAGCTTGAAGTCTTGAAGACAGCCGTACCCAAGGTCTGTAGTCCAGGCCTGGGGTGGATTTCATAAAAATAAAAAAGGTTCATAGGTTTCCATGGCTCCAATGAAAAAAATGAAGACCTTTAAAAATCACTTATATGTTCGTGACTTTTTCTCAGAAATGCCCAAACACGATACTCCTCCTCCTCCGCTCCCTCCTCCGCTGCGGCTTTAATCTGATGAAGGTCCCATTTTCGCCATGTTTATATGTTTTAGTATTTTTCTTTTGTTTCTGTACGTTGTTTGTGTCACTGCATTTAAATTTCTAGTTTTTTGTTAGTTTGTGACGAAATAAATACATTTCATATCATTTCATACATATGCTGTATCGAGGAAGTTCTTCATCAGATCTTAACCATATTATTACCTTTTTTTTTGGTAACCCGGGGGAAAATCCTGCACAGGACCACCAGGGCCGCTGTGAGGGCAGCGACCCCGGTGTGTCAGACTCCTACTGACTAAAAACCCCCGGGGTGTCCCTCTGATTGCTCCACCCGGGCCTGGGAAACCAAATTCGTCCAGACGCCTAGGGAACAAAAGGCCTTGTTGAAGCTATCCGTCTGAACCATATTATTACCTAATACAAGTGTAGTTAATATACTCCTGAACAAAACGGGCATCATCAAGATAAATAAAAAACATAATTTATAATCATTATTTTATTTATTTCTATGGTGGTAGGGCGTTAGCCTGAACTGGGCCGTGAGCACAGTACACAAGTGTAAAGACCGTCACAGTGACCAGTTTCGGCTTGTCGCGTTTCGGGATCAGCTTGTGTATATCCAGTAGCTCATATACCTAGAGACCTTCAGTCGTGGTATATGTGGGCCGACATGACGATGTAGACTATCAATGGATTTTCATCCTTTGATAGTCGCTTTCGTTTTTGGACTACACTGTACTTACCATCAGGTACTCTGTAGCCAGTGTAAAAAAAAAATTAAGTTTGCACTTAAAAATTATGGCACTAGATTTTATCAATTCCGATGTATCTCTATAGATACATTATCAAGAAAAGAGTTAATAACTCACCTTCTAATACTTCTGGATCTCTGGCGCCGGGTAGACCGAGCGTTCCGCGCATTATCGGCAAAAACGTTGGTATTTCCTGGGAACGAACACAGTTTGTGCCTTGGAAAACCCAGGACTTCAGACGAGAGTAAACTTTCTATTTTCAAAGCCACAGAGAGATCCACATGAGAATCAATCCCAGAATTATATCTGGAACATATTTTGTGTACATATTTGGTACCAATAAGGTAACTTGATTTTGCAAGATCTTTCGAGGTTGTAAGATGGTAGCCCCAGCTGGATCCTGACCTGAGTACACAAGTGCAAAAACCGTCACAGTGGTTCGCTTTGACTTGTCGCGTTTTATTCAGGACTAGCTGTCCCGGCAGACCTTGTTCTGCCCTATTTCTCTAAAATAAAGTCACATTGTTTTTTTTTTAATGTTAATAGCTTCCCCGTCAGATTTCATTCTGCCAAAACCTATTGGCCCGTCGGCTGTTTTTTGAAAATTGTTTGAAGGAACCTGGCCTTAATGCTATATGTATAAAAATTGACAAATATTGACATTAATATTTATACGTCACTCAATTGTTTTATCTTCCCGGAACCCGTGCACTAACATTTAAACTTTATGGTATGGTGTTAAAGTTCAAATTGACTTTTAAATATTATTACGAATTTTTTGTATGAGAATATAGAAAAGTGATGTTTTTAGACTTTTTCAGACGATTTTTTTAATTTTTCTCTCCGTAATAACCTTCCACAGACTTCAATAAACACAACAATAAAGAAATCAGCCAAATCGGTTCAGCCGTTCTCGAGTTTTGCGCTTATCAAGACATTTAGCGATTCATTTTTATATTATAGATTAGTTTATATAGCTCCAGATCTCAATACCTAGAGACCTTCAGTCTTAGATCACCGTTAGGTTCATCTCGTCGGATCGTTAGGATCTTTACCATGATACTAACCTGCAGTCTCCGTATATCCTCATCGAGCTGCTCTCCAGTGGGCTGTTTCACCACCACAATGTCCCTGGTGCGTTTATTCTTCCTCGCCTGCAGGCTGAGCTGCCGGCGTTGCAGCAGCGATTTCTTCTCTGCCGAGCGCTGGTTCTTCGATGTCTTTGGGGAATCTGTACACCAAAGTCTTTGTATATATTTACCAAAAAATAGACAGCTTGATAGCCCCGTTTGTAGTGCTCCACTTGCGAAGCTGTAGGTCCTGAGTTCGAGTGCCAGTACCAGCAAACTGCACTGTGACCTGATCGGATTGTCGCGAGTCATAGATGTGTGTGTTACGCTTTAACACGTTCGTTCGCCAGCGCGATTCGTCTGTGTTTCTCACGAGTGCTCAATCCGCGTAAACAATCGATATGCAGGAATTTAATTCTGCCTACCCTAGGTGAGCTTGCAACTTCGTTCGCGAGGAAGTAGTACTTTTGTAATGATAATAATTATTTCAAACTGAAATCTGTATAAATGATATCGATTGTTTCTTATACATATATAAATTATTACGACCATAAATATAGAACTCAATTAGTACTTACAACTTACGATACTCGATAATAGATGGCGCTAGTGCTTTCTTACAGTCCATTAAAATAAAAGCGGAGGACACTATTTCGGGATAAAAAGCAGCCTACAATATTATCCAGCATATAAGTTATAAGGTTAAATCGTTTCTGACATCATCACTAAAAACACACACAGATGAATATTTTAATAATGATTATTAGGGAAACATATAGCAACATAAATACAAAACAAATAATACATTTAAAAAAAACACAACTAGCAAAAATTCCACAAAAAACATCTAATATAATAGAAATCAAGCTAAAGGACACAAAGCATTAAGAGAAAAGTAACTAATTACAAAAATTAAAAAATAAAAACAAGTAAAAACCATTGACGATGGGTATTCCATTAGAGTATTTCATTTAGACTAAAGACAAGGTTGAGGTGATAAAGCCTATTGCCCGAACTGGCTCGTGACCACAATACACGGGTGCAAAGGCCGTCATAGGGACACGCTTCGGGCTGCCGCGTTTTGGGAGCAGCTTGCAGGCACCGAGTTGCGTGAAGAAACTGGCGCTGCCTTTCTCTGAATACTCAGCATACTGGAGAAGGAACATCCCAGTGGTTTTTGTTGGTAAGAGTCCGACACACCCCTGCCTTGACGGAACTTGAGTCTCCAGCGGCTCAAAATAAGAGGGTTTAAAGGGGTGTATACATACCACCTATAGGTCTGTCGACAGTGTACGAAATATATGGTAACTCTGAGTCTGAACACACGCTGGCGCCAGGTGAGTTGTTTCCACTCGTCGTCGCATCACTTCTAGAACCTTCTGGAAATATAAAACCTGCAGCTTAAAGCAGGGACGGCGATTCTACTCATAAAAATCGACTCTTGATATGTTTTCAATCACAATTCAATAAATCGATATGCAAAGAAAACGAAGTCTAATATTTCGATTTCTCAAACATAATAATTTATTTAATTTTTACCTTTTTGTTTAAAAAATTTGTAGTAACTTTGCTGGTTTGTGTATCCTTTTCTAATATTACTTTATGATGCAGTTAGTTTTCTTACAATGCTTGCAAAGACTAAAATATGGCCACATTTTCCTCTTAATGCTGGAAGCAAGGTCTCAGAGAACATATTCCTTCAACTGTCCTACATGAGAACAACCTTACTCAGGCAAGAAGTCTGTCAAGAGTGGGCGTAAAAAGCCTACTTCTTAGCACCTCTTTATTGGGCACAGAAAGGATATATAAGCTCTAGTTCTACCAGCTCTGGGCAGCAAACTCCCTTAAGTCTACTGCCAGTAATGTTAGACACCTAATTAAATTATTAGGGAGATTTTATACAAAATCCAATCCTATTCCTTTGCCATCAAGGCTGATGGAGCTACTTCAAATGTGAAACTATACCTTGTAAGTTAGATACAGCAATTGTGTGACCTCTACGTACAGGTGGCGCTCTCTGGGCCTTTTTAGGAGGCACAGACTGCTCTGAACCCATTATTGCACCTGTAATATTAATTAAAAACATTAGTTTAAATTTTATTATTATACTAAAAGTACTGACTGGTGTGAGACTTGTTTGCATGCTCATGCAAAATAGGCATAATTAGATATTGAATTGCAAAGAATGAGCTCATTTGAACCTGATATTATAATAAAGAGTTTGAGAAACATTGGATATCAATTTTATAATGGAAACTAAATCCCGTTTGAGATGGCTATGCTCAATACCTCTATAATTCTGTTCATTTTGTATATAATCAAATGTGGGGCATGGGGCACTTAGGAGCCACTGCAATTGTGCAGATATGTTTATTTATAACCAGGCAAGCGGTTGGAATAACTGATAAGTGCCTGTATCCTGCTGTTCCACTTCTTTTTATAATTTCTTTGTGTTTGAGATATTGTCTCGCTTAGCATCTTCTATCATACGTATCATGCGAAGTGCTCTGTCAGTTGTTTAAGCAGATTCCACCTTCTCCCTTCAACAAAAGGACCTAATAAGCTTGTTTCATATAGTCACATTTTGACCATTACTTCTATTCCAGCAGATAGTATGTTCTCAAATTTTTACCTTCTGTGTTATCAGACTGTAGAATTACCGTTCAGCTGGTGTATTCCCTTCAACCTATGATATTGGATCCCTTAAGCAAAGTGTGAAAAGACTTTTGAGCAGCTTAAAACACTCATGGTGACACTCTAGTCTCCTATTTGTCGACAATTGCAGTCAGATTTTGGACTCTGGTGTGCTTAACACCAGGTTTGATGTAGACAGTTTGACAAACTTGAAAAAAAACATTACAGCTATTTTATATAAAAGTCATAAAAACCGGGCACGATCGAAATGATGAATATTTATATTTACATCTAAACATTTTATTGTTTGCTGTCTATGCAGGTCTTCATTTCTTTTGAAATTGTTTTATGTAATATGATTTTAGGTTTGATAATTATATATTTAATTATAATTATAATAAAAAAATCACATTTATCTACACTTACTGATATAAACAGGAAAATATTGATTATTTTAGTAACATATTGACCGTACGTGTTACAGTTGTATGCTTATATGAAACAGTTCTTAACTTTTTATCACATTCGTCAAATTATTAGAAAAACATTTATTACTTATTGTTGAATCATTTTTATCAAAATATCGTTTTGAAAAATATTCACATAAGTAGTTTTTTTTTTGACATTTGGCATAAATATTGACGAATTGTTTTTTTTTTTGTTCTTTTCTTTCCTGTGTGGGGAAGGTAAAGGCTTTAGCCATTGTCGTATTCCTTTATATTTATAAAAAAATGTACTTGTTTTATTTCCTATTGTCATTCTAGATGTCTATGTTACATGTATAATTCTTAGCTAATTAAATTGATAAATAATAAGAAAACAAACCAAATGTCTTGGTTTGTTGTCTTATTATTTATTAGCTATACAGCCATGTCTGTGGTCTTTCTCTTTCACCTCTTAATAATTTTCATGTCGTCTTCCCGCCACGCTTTTATATCACTGACGTAGTTTATATTGCATATCCGTCTTAATTTCTTGTATAGTGATCCATTTTTAAGCATTTTCACTCAATATAAATATGGAGGAAGACTGCAGATTGGCGAGAAAACTCAAAGGCCCAAGGAACGCATCATTCCGACAACTTCTCGCCAAAAACCATTGATTCCCCATCGCACACTGTCGACCGAGCTTTCACCGTTACCCTAGCCCTATAACAAACATTAAACCATTCGTGGAGCTTTAGCGTTATCGTAAAAAAGCTACATTTAACTGACCGATCTACTGATTCTATTCTTTCAACATCTACTTGATGGCTTATATGAAGGCTATGTAGGATACATCCCCGGGTTACCAAAAATAAACGGCTGTATAGCGTAGAAGTTTTTGCCTTTACCACAAAGGTAAAAAAGAAACACTCGTTTTGACGTAATTTAATTTCGTACACAAAACGAAACGTGTACATTTTTTTATAAAAGCCTTTAATTAATTATGAACTTATAAATATTTGTCTAATAAAATGGTTGACGAGGGTACTAAAAAAACTTTGAGTAGTATACCACTGCTTCAAACAAAAGCTGGACCAAGAGACAAAGAATTATGGGTTAACAGGTTGAAAGAGGAATACCAAGCTCTAATCAAGGTAAATAATGCATTTAATCTATGAAAAGAACCGTCAAATACCAGCTTCGTTATGACAGAATAGTATTATGTAGCTTATGATTAAATAAAGTCAGTTTTTTTTTTCAAGTTTACAAAGCGACTTTCCCATAGGCCTTAAATGCAAATGCATGCCTTAATTGCATGCGCTGTAAAGTCGCCTTGAGACATATGTTTGTTCAGCATAGGGTGGAAATTTAGTCCTTTAAGCTTCTAACATGATATAGAATTTCTTTATGAAAAATCACTATGCTCTAGGAGTGTTCACTAGCCCAGAAGGTAGTGTTCACGTAAGATAAAATAGCTGTTTATAGCGAATTTGTAATCATCCAGGCTTGGATCTAGGGGCGAGCATGCTGGGGGCTGCGCATAAGAGATATATGTAGAAACCTTTATTGAAATAGGCATACTTCCAAGCACTTTTGAATTGACAAAAAAGGAAATTTAATCTATCATTGATCTTGAAAGCATTTTTTTAATTCACAAGTCAGACATACAACTAAAAACAAAACTTAAAATAATAATAAAAAAGATGTGTCTTTCACAAGTGAACACAAGCTAAATTAATAATATTATGGTAAATAAACTAGACAAAAAGAGGAGAAAAAAGAAATTGAAATACATGTTACACTTGCATCCACTGCATAATCTTATGTTTGGCTGAGGGAAAAGAAGACTGAAAAATATGAAAATACAAATATCTTGCAAACTAATAATAAATTTTTCTAAAAAAATAAAAAATTAATGAAATCACAAAATTCATTTTCTTAATTACAAACAAAAATAACTTGGACAGCGATTCAACACAATAGAACTCCTCACGTAAACTAACAAGAGGTCCGTTTCGCACAGAGCCTCGAACCAGACTCCTTAACAAGAGTCTCTGACAAGAGGTTTGCTCCGCATGGAGACTTGAACAAGACCTTAACAAGAGAACCGCTCAGCACGGAGCCTCGAGCCAGAGTCCCTCACAAGAGGTCTGCTCCATATGGAGCCTTGAACAAGACTCTCGTAATAAGATGTCCTCTCCATACGGAGTGTCAAATGAGACTCCCTGACAAGAGGACCGCTCCGCATGGAGCCTCTAGCAAGAGCAGTTCTATATGGGGCAAATAGAAACGACTTGTTTTTTTTCTATTTAACAATTCTCCAATAAATATATATTTACTGAGAAGAGCTGTCAAGAGACTCTAGTAGTTACACTTTACAACATAATGATATGCAAATATATAATATGCAAAGGAATGAATGTCCAGCGAGAAAAGTTATATACATTAAGACCATGCACTTTTACCATTTAACAGTTATTGATGGAATAATATCACTTTTTTAGCAATTTAGGTATTGTACTAGCGAATACCGGGCCCCATATAAGAACCATGAACTTTTTTAGGCCAGTAATTATTTAACACTAATTTGTGTTTATTTCTAGTATTAAAACTATGAACATAACTATTTGACACAACAATAGATGCAGATTTTGTCATATACATACTACAGGCGTAAACATAATGCATTGGAACAGAATACTGAAATCATTAAAATATTATTTAAATAAAACTAATCCTTAATTAATAAAC
Source organism: Automeris io (assembly GCA_036320925.1). Taxonomy (NCBI): domain Eukaryota; kingdom Metazoa; phylum Arthropoda; class Insecta; order Lepidoptera; family Saturniidae; genus Automeris; species Automeris io. The sequence continues at coordinate 4,391,979 of JAUDJH010000031.1, read as the reverse complement.
AGCACAAACAGCCCTCTTTTGCACATTTAAAATAGTTTTGAAATTTGCAGCATTACCCCTCAGTAACATACTGCATTTCATTACACTGTGAAAATAACTATAGCTTGGGCTTGAGTATTCACAGATCCAAGTCCAAGTGGCCGGAATTTGTTATTTACCATATACTCTAACATTATTCGAATAATATCATTTGTAATGGTATGTAAAGATAAAATTCACATCCTGACATTTGCAGCTCAGAAATGCTGACCTTGCAACGGCTCACAGGTTGCAATATTCCTCTCTGTATGTATTTATATTGTTATGACAAAACCAGCGTGTAACATGAACTGTAGATTTCTAAGCTTATAAGTTGCATCAAGGTGCTCTTTAGAATGGACTAACTGTCAAACAAATTGCCAACTATAATTGAACATCAAAGATGCCACCCTACCTAAATCATTATTTATGAGAGATGTGTAGCACGTTATTTTAATATTAATTAGACAGCTGTGTATCTGTGCACAGATCTCTTTAGATCTTTTTCGAAAAAAACTGGTAACCGCACAGATATAAATATTGCCCAAACTCAATAACGGGACACTTTCAGTTTGGAATCCATACAAGCGATATCTCCAAGTGACCAAATACAACTTTAGCAAACACACTGAGAGCACTGTGATCGGATAGTGTTTCTACGAGCAAACATTTCGATTGTATTACGAAAACTCTCTGTGATCGGACTTCAGGATAATTTGACGGCTGTGCTTCAAGATGTTTCTCTGACCGCATGCTAATATTGTGAACTCTCTTCGATTAATACATCAATTGTTCGTCAACACCGGCCCAATACCCCACTTTCATAAGAATATATACAATCATCCGATATATTTTGTGTATCAATAAATTATACTAATTTCTTTATCTGTATTATTATTACAGTATGTCCAAAACAACAAAGCAGCCGATAATGACTGGTTTCGCCTGGAGTCAGATAAATCAGGCACAAGGTGGTTCGGCAAATGCTGGTACGTCCACAATCTGCTGAAATACGAGTTTGATCTAGAATTTGACGTGAGTGCTGTTATTTTTCTTCCTACCATATTTTATTTGACTCGGCACAGTGACTGAAGTTCAAAAAACGACAAGGACTATCGAAAGTTAAGAAAAAACCATCGATAGGCTCAGCAATCAAGCTAGCCTGCACAAATATCTCTTCACGCTACGTTTAAAAGATCCCATATCATAGGATGGGGGGAACACGCTCGCCGGAAGACCATTCCGCAGCCCAACGACACGGCAAAAGAAGGAGTTAGATAACTTCTTAGTTCTTGCCGGGATGTGAGATACCGTATAGCTGTGACTCCGTAAACTGGTTTTTATCGTTTATAGTTGCACGAGACACAGAATACATCACAAACTTCCCTTCTTAACAACTTTTACACAATACCTTCCGTATAAATCGCTCTGCCTGTTGGTAGAAACTACGTGAAAATTTGTTCAGTAGTTTTTCAGATTACCACGAACTAACAGACAGACGCGATGAGGGACTTTTTTATGGTTTACAGGCGTACACATGACTGCACTCAAATTTGGTGGAAGGTAAAGACGAATCCGACGATGGATCGCGTCAGGCCAACAAATGCCTATTCGTCTGGATAGATTCGGTTTTCCAGGCCCGGTGGGGGCAATTAGGGGGACACCCCGGGGGTTTTTAGTTAATAGGAGTCTGACACACCGGGGCAGCTGCCCTCACAGCTACCCTGATGATCCTATGCAAGATTTTCCCTTACTAAAAAAAAAACAAATAGCTATTCACTATTCGATTTAAGGCATAAGAACGTGGGAAGGTGGTCGCTGGAGGCATATTTTTTTTATATAATTTATAGACGAACGCTTGACCTCAATCACACCTGGTGGAAGGTGAAGATGAGTTCGATGATGGAACGCGATCGCCTAGCAAATGCCTATTCACTCTTCTCTTAAAGAGTCCCATGTCATAAGATCGCGGAAATATGGCCGCTGGAAGGATATTCCACTCCTTAGCTGTTCGCATGTTAAATGTAGAAGACAATCTCTTCGTGTGGATGTATGAAACGTCGACCACATACGGATGGTATCATTGTTTTATAGTCTGTAGTGATTTTTATCCCAGTACTAATTTAAACAGATTCCGATTACGTACCCGACTACAGCGCCAGAGTTGGCCTTGCCTGGCCTCGACGGAAAGACTGCGAAGATGTACCGCGGCGGAAAGATATGCCTCACGGATCATTTTAAACCGCTATGGGCCAGGAACGTGCCGCGGTTCGGCATCGCGCACGCTATGGCGCTTGGAGTGAGTTCCTCTTTTTATTCCCTCCGCTGCGGTTCACTCTTGGCTGAGCCGTTGTTTATATATGTTGGATATAGAAACACAATTATTATTATTCGATAGTGGCTATGAGATCCTGGAACTAGGTAAGTGTTACGAACAGCGAGCCCAGGGCGCCGGCAACGCAAGAATAGGGGTGCGGGAGAGGGGCACGTCGATCAAGGCGACAGCGGCGGTCGGGCGTACGAACTACGGCGAAATCCGGCGTCGCTATTGGCTAATTAGTTTATAAGAAACACAATGTATATAGTACTAGTTGTTAGGATAGCCCGAGGGGATATATATATATATAGCGACCAAACCCCTGTAAATCGGCGAAGATCGAAGACTCGAAGATTTCCCTCGAAGCTACCCTCAAGATTACTGCGAATAAAGAAGCGAACTACGATCGAAGAAGTGTTTTTATTGAAGAATCCCTGCTACTAATCATCGTGTGTTGTCCATCGTGTACAGTAAGACAGGAACCACGTACCTTTTTGGTGATGAATGACGCGTCTTCGATGTCGTTGAAATTGAGAAAAACGAATACACAGTTTAGCGCTCACGTCACGTGTTGATTGCATCGGTGTTGATTAGTACTGGCTTCGCGCGCATACCTAACAATATATTTATTTATTTATGTATGGGCTATCAACAGTTCCATTGCATTTTACATTCACCATGAGATCGCATGCACAAGCTAAATGTCTACAATGGGTACTAATAAAAGACAGCCACAGCATGATTCAAAAGCATTGTTGTATCATAATGATGCAATTTATAGCATGTAGACGTAACCCAATACGGAGTTGTAGCCCTAAGGGTCGTTAGGGTGTTACGAGACGTGCGGGGTAAGAGGATGCCCGCGCGCACGGGACGCTTGGAAGTTAGTCGACTACCGAGACCCAAGGCGGGAGTACGTGCGTGTGCGTCGCAGTTCGGTGTGCCTTAAAGTGCAAATAAACTGTAAAACGCCAAATTCGTGTCTTACTAAAACCACACCCACGACCACCGGTCATAGTATTATAATAAAACATTTATCTGTCTCGTTTCGGGATCAGCTTGTATATATCCTACTGGAGCTGAGCTACTGCTCATATACCTAGAGACCTTCAGTCGCGGTATATGTGGGCTGACATGACGACGGAAATTCAATAGATTTTCGTCCTAACGATATTCCTCAGGATATTCCAAGTTAAGTCAGGATTTAGACAGCACATGCTCACTGGTGAAGGAAAAGATCGTGAGGAAACCCGTATGACAGCTAATAGAAATGTCATGTGTACTAGTGCTGTGAGAACGGCGATCAGCCGCGCCACTGGTCACGTTGGGCATGCTATATAAGCGCAAAGTGGATACACCCACTAATGTTTTCTGATTACAGTAGTTTATATCTTTTTGTGTTACTCGTATTTTTATTTTTCTTTTCTTCTGTGCATGTAGTCTACACTTATAAATATAGTCGCATTTGTAATGTATCCTCTTCATGTTTTATATAGTTTTTATATGTTAATGTAGTCTATGTAAGTGTACTTATAAATAAATAAATAAATATATCTCAGCTCATAGATGGGCAAAATGTAATCAGATTAATAAAAATGATTAACGATTACATTTTACGTTTTTTACCATTAATATGACTGGATTTTGCTCATTTATGTTTTAAACACTACAAAATCCCAGATAGTATACACATTTATCATTTCTTAATGTTTTAAATGGATTTAATCATGATTACAGAGCAAGAAAATTAAAATTACGACTATATTTTGTAATCGTTCATCATTAATCAGATTACATTTTGCCCATCTCTGTCTCTGCTCATGCCGAAAAAGATATAGCCTGATGATATTTATTAGTATTTTAATTAAGGACCTCAGACACAGTTCTTATAAGGTATCTCTTTAACACCGCAATTCAACCAGGTGTCCAGAGAAGGGAAACTCGACCAAACCTGCATCCTGCTCCCTCCCGATCGTACTGGTTCTCCATTCCATCGGGCCCGAGGGAGCTCGGACGAGAGAGTGCTTTTCTGGCTGCGCGTCCAGTTGTACACTTAAATATCTCCTGCGCAATTGACTGTTTACGAAAACTGGACCTCGATTTTCTTAATCGGCGTTGAAACAGTCGCCGTGGCCGAATTCGGCTAGGACATCATCATCACTCTGGATATAGTGGATAAACCCGACAGGTCTAAGCGAGTCACTATGGCGAAATCTGTGATTATAGAAGCATAGTCTTTAACAATAGAACCTTAATATTGTTCATGATTATGGTCGGATTTCGACCATTGGGTGACCACTAGTATAGAAAAATAATTATTGCCTTTTCTTAACAGCTTGGACCTTGGTTAGCTGTGGAAATACCAGAAATGATTGAAAAAGGAGTCATCACATACAAGGAAAAGACGGAAGAAGCCGCGTGATGATTTTAGTTCATAAATCTGTATATAATTGTATATGAGAACAAATATATATTTTTTATTCAAACTGAAAATGATTTTTTATTATTTTATTTTTTTATTATTTTATTAGCCTATTATCACTATTTTCCTACTTATTTAATGGAAATGTCATTTGTACTAGTGCTGTGATCAGCTGTACTGGTCACTTTGGGCACGACACAAAAGCGCAAAGTATATACAGGATAATTCATCTCTGCTCACCCCGAAAGAAATACAGCGTGACGAAATATTATTTCAATCCATCGGCATCAATAGTAGGTCGATTCTAACCTCACTTGGACCTCCCTCATATTATCCCACGATGCCGTGCCAAGTGTACCCAACTACGGCCCGTAAACTTGACCAAGTCGTCCAGATATCCTACAGCCGGATGTCACACGCTACGTTTTCTCAATTTGGACCACTGCGCAATCATTTTAATCATTTACCATCGTTTCGTCTAACCAGATTGCCAGCCCAGTTTCACTTAACAGCCGTTATTTGATTTCTGACGTAGATCTGACATCTTTTAAGGCGTACTTCGAATTCTAGTAATCGCGACTTTCAATATAAACTCATATAGAGTGGTACAACGCGACCCGACAGTCGGCGCTGGATCACTATTGTCAAGCTACAACTGTTAGAATCCGAAACGTACCTTTAGGCTTGCTCTAAATAATCTTTGGCATTAAAGAACCTATTTTATCTATCTATAAACTCGCCGAATCCCTATTGCGGTACGCAGAGATATACGATAACTTTACAGAAATGATAAGATAGTAATTTGTATTTTTGAATGAATGAAAAAGTATTTATTTCGCCACAAATCAACACAAAAACCAGAAATTTAAATGCAGCAATACAAATAACACACAAAAACAAAAGACAATTCAAAACATATAAACATGGCAAAAATGGGACCTTCATCAGCCTAAAGCCACAGAGGAAGTCTGCAGCACTGGTTTTCGTGTAGGGCCCCGGTCGTGTTACATCTTATAAGAATTATCAATAAACAATAAAAATACATATAGCTTAAATAATAAATACAAAGTAAATACGAGTGATACTAAAATAAACTATTACATACAATAAATAAATCGGCTACCGGCTGTATTAGTGATAGATACTATAGTAAAAATATATGTATACCTAAAAAAAAACAAAAGTATAAGTAAAAAATAAATGAAATAGACTACTTGTAACTGATAGATTATTGAATAAATATCATTTTAATTATATTTTTCAAAACCAATTTAGATTTGGATATTCTAAGCGGTGGCGGCAAATTGTTCCAACACTGTTCTAATTATTAGTTTTACGTATATTTTTAGTAAACTAGATTATTATTTTGCTGTTTCTAAGATTAAAATAATAGCCTCGGGCTGCTTTGTAATATAATGGATTGATTTAAGGGTGGAAACCGGTTTAGATCGATCAAAAGAATCGATTTTTTTTTATTGCATAAATCGTCAGTATAACTACTCAAGAATATGTGGTAAAAATTTTAAAGCTAAATTCGCATTATTCCCGATGCTATGAGCACTTAAGTGACCGCTCGACAGTTTAGCACCGTAGCGCGCGGTAGTTAGAACGGGACGGTCGCTTAGGGACCCTTTTTCGTATTATTCTGCCTTAGTATTATTGTACTACGGAACAATAGAGGTAAGGAAATTTCGGCAGATGTTCTTCCTTGACTCATTATAGAAATTTCTAGAATGTTTACATTATTTCGACAGTGCGTCGAGTTTGGTTAGTTCAGCTCCGGCTTTCATAGTCAACTTATCTGTCATTATTATGTTGATAGCTAGTAGATCCGATTACGCACACGTAAGATGTTATACGATTACATTATTATGAAATTAGTAGGTATTTTTATAATATAGACCAGGGTTCGGCAACCAGCGGCCCGCGGGCTACTACGGTACGGCCCGCGCAATTCAGAGCCGTTGCACAGAATAATTTTCAATAATTAACTATCGAAAAAACAAGCATTGTTCTCGATTGACCTATAAACATTTAGATGCGATACTGCGCATTTTTGTGTCTAAAATGGAAGCAGACATTAAAAAACTTGCAAAATAAGTACAGCCTCTAAAATCGCATTAGCTTTATAAGTCTTAGTTAATTTTGTACCTATTACTTCAAAATGAGAGTAACAATAAATGTGGTCAAAATGTAAATAAATAGTTTTATGTAAAAAAATAGTGTTTATTAGACGAAATGTGGCCCGCACCAATGTACTCATAATATTTCTGGCCCTCATATACGTAACGGTTGCCGACCCATGATATAGACTAGGATTGTAACGGAGGCAGTTTTATCGCAACCGAAGCAGAGTCGGAGTTTTTAAATTTGATTTATCGGAGTCGGAACCGATGTCGGAATCGGAATCAGAGGCAAAGTCAGTAATCACAAGTGATGGCAGAAGAAATTAGTTTTATTTAAGGACACATAGATACATAATTTAGTGAACCTTTTTAATTAGAAAGTAATCCATTTACACTTATTAACAGTGACCAAATTAAATTAAATTTGCTCCAGGATTGTTTTTATGTTAATTTCAATTTTATTTAATTTAATGTAAATGTAAAATAAAAAAATCTCTTGGTAATAAATAATAATGCACATCTAGTTTTAAATTTAATCATTTTAATAATATTTTACTTTAGTCTAAATTATTAAAAATTTCTTCTTCATATTAAGTAGCATTGATTGTTTGATTAATTTATTTTATGTTTCAACAACATATAAAATGAAATAAAATATATGGACTACAACAGTGGTGGTGAACTCCGATTAGTACCTCCGATTAAAAAGTTTCGGAACCGAAGGTGTAATAACGATCGGAAGTTCCGACTTATCGGAGTCGGAGTCGAAGCACCGTAACATCCCTGATATAGACTATTGAGTTCTACATGCTTAGTTCAGTAATGCTTCATCGACAATATCAATTTACTGTCTGTGTCTGAATGAATGATCATACATTCGAATCCCGGAATGTACCGAATTATATTTCATTGAAATGAAATGAAATATAACTTTATTCAAATAGGCCTCCTTCCAAGCACTTTTGAATCGTCAAAAAAAATCAAAGTGAATCTACCACCGGTTCGGAAAGCAGAATCTACCGAGAAGATGCGAGGTGGTAGGGCGTCGGTGCCCGTCTGGATCGCGACCACGGTACATGGGTGTAAAGCCCGTCATAGTGACCAGTTTCGGCTTGTCGCGTTTCGGGATCAGCTTGTGTATATCCAGTAGCTCATATACCTAGAGACCTTCAGTCGCGGTATATGTGGGCCGACATGACGATGTAGACTATCAATGGATTTTCATCCTTTGATAGTCGCTTTCGTTTTTGGACTACACTGTACTTACCATCAGGTACTCTGTAGTCACTATGTCGAGCCAGTGTAAAAAAAAAAAGCCGGCAATAAACTCTGGTAGTTGCTCCTTTTAACATAATGAGGTACAATAACAGATATAATATATAAAGGATAAAATGCCCCGCGAGAACGATTGCATATATTAAGACCACGCACTTTTATCATTCAAACAGTCATTAATGGAATAATATTCCTTTCCCAGCAATTTAGTTTTAATAGTTTTTTTAAATTTCATTAGTGGTAACTCCGAGATGTCTTTAGGTATTGTATTGTATAAGCGAATACCGAGCCCCATGTAGGAACCGTGAACCTTTTTAAGCCGGTAATTATGTAACACTAATTTGTGTTTATTTCTAGTATTAACATTATGAATGTCACTACTCGACAAAAATAGATGCAGATTTTGTCGTATGTATATAATACAAGCGTAAATATATTGCGATGTGCATTGTATATTGTTTTTATAGCTCAAAGCTATGGATAACGAAAAATATTTTTTATTAATTTGTTTTTAAGGTTTGTAATTCATGGAGCTTGGTTTTTGTAGCACTGTTCCAAACTTCAATCGGATACAATAGATGTGTTTGCACTAACGGCCGAAATTAATAACCTATCCTATCTTCTATCTTAGATTTGTTACTATAGCAACTATAGTGCATCTCTTTTTGCTTGCACAGGATTGAAAGGGAGAGATATAGCTATCAATCTACGAATTAAAAATAGATATGTTATTAATTTCGGCAGTTAGAAATTATACTGCGACTACCGATGTTTTTTTTTTACTGTCGATAGGTCGTGGTGTGGTCACTGTCGAGTCAGGATAAAGAAAAAGGCTTCCGGGGCCACTTTATCTATAATATTCGTTTTTTCTGACCTATAAATAACTGGTCTTTATACTAATGATAAAAATAAACTCACCTTTAGCTGTTGTCTTGGTGCTTTTTTAGACGTATCTAGTAATGTTTTGCTTACTTCGCACTACGTCTTGACTTCTGGTTTATCTCAGAATGGAGTTTTTGTATAACTGAGTTAATTATCGCTCTGTTATATTTCAAGTTGAAATTTGTAGCGAAATAAAGATTTTCTATTATTATAACTATGAAGGTTCGATTTAACTGTTCCTTTGATATACATTTGACTGAGAAATGCATACACAAAGTAAGAAACTGGGTTACACCATTTACATTTCAGTTAATAAATCCATTCCTCAGCATCCAATATAATATTATCTTTTTTTTTTATACGGATTAACTACTGATTGCCGAGAAAGGCATTTACAGTTCAACCGGGCTTAGAGGGCAAGCACAGAAGGTGCTCAGCCAGTGAGGTTATGGGTTGGGTGGCAATGCAAGGGCACCCTGTGGGTACGACCTTGACTTGGGCAGCCAGCCAGGGGAAAGAACCTACGTGTGATCTACTAGCGTTTCGGAAGACCTACTACCTTAAGAAGAAACGCCGAAAGAAACTTAAGGCTGCGTCGGAGTGGATTATCTAGATAGCTTCTATATATAGCGCCTGACAGGAAAATTTAATTGCAGTGGATCAAGGTTCTCATTCTGCATATCTGTTCATTCCTAAAGCGATCCCTAAGCGTTACTCCGTGTACCATATCCGTCTCTATTACATTACACACACTTCGAGGTCGTAGGCAGTTTTTCGACATGACATTTATCTATAAACTCTTCCGTTGCCGTGTGGACGATCCGGAACTTCTGGAGCAGTTTAGTATTGCGGTACCTCGCAGGCTGCCTCGGTATCCTGCTCCCATGTTTGCCACTAAACGATATAAGACCAACCTTGGTCACTTTTCTATAGTGCCAAGGCTGTCACGTTTATATAACGAGTGTGTGGCCGGGGATAGGAACATCGATATTTTTGCGGATTCAATGCCGGCCTTCAAGAGGAAAATCAGTGAGCAGGTGTGTTGAGCTTGGCATTGTTCTTGGTGTTATATAATTTTTAATTTTAATTTGAGATATTATTGTCTGCTGTTGTTTTTTTTTTGTTTTTTTTGTGTTTTGGTTTTAGTTGTCAGTCTTGATATTGTTAGTTAATGCTTTTGGGCCATGCTGTGGCTGTCTATTATTGGTATCCGTTACCGACATTTAGATTATGTATGTGATTCAGATTGTGAATGTGAAGTGTAATGGAGCTGTTGATAGCCCATAAATAAATAAATAAATAAATAATAAATTACCTTTTAGGGATTCATCTGCGGTGTAAATTGAACCCGTATCGCGGTTGTTTACTATTCTTAACACAAGCAAAGCCAAGTGTATTAACTATGTACAAGTTCGTCATGGAAATACGCAGTTTTTATCAAGGTGAAATATTCCTTAATAACAAATTTATTTATAAGCACGATGTCGCAGTGATTCATGTAAAATATATTTTAATAGCTTCAAGTTCGCTCCCATATTACATTGAAAACTGTGTTGGCAACACTATATTAGTCATTTGTGGTAAACGGAGACCTCGCGGCGTTATTAGGTAGTAACGATACGGAAAATAGATTTTTTGTAACTTTGTCCTTAACACTTCGCACTTAGCACCTTTAAAATAAAACAGTTACTAGCCGAAATTATCAATATCAAATTTACAAAAGAACGAATTTAAATACCAGGTACGAATCGCATACGTGTACAAATGGTTCCGTATAAACAAACCTACAAGGGATTGAGTGTTTGATATTAGTTTCATCTCAAGACTTCCACGCGTTATTGAGAATAAGGGCCTTGGCAGGCTAACAGATGGACAAAGATGTTTTTTTATAAGGTTTTCTTTTTACTTTAGAGTTCTGAAACCCAAATATGCAGTTTTTTAATACAATGTGGAATCGTATGGCACTTTAAGCTGTATTTTAAGTAATGTTGTGACGAAAGTGTCTCAAATACATTTCGTATTAAGGTTGATTTAAAACAGTTCATTTTTTTTATTTTCGGTACACATAAAAATGTCGATCGATAATCGAAATCGATAGCAGTGACATTCAAAAACACTTACATTTTTTAATGTCAATGCTAATGATAAATTAACATCTATAGTTGAACTCTTCCACTGTGAAACGACCTTAACTAACCGCAAACACATGAGTAAATATCGTACAGAGTGTTTGCTCCCCACTGAGATGTCGAATGATTACACTTAATATAGGCATGTGGTTTATGCGCGCGTGTCCACTGGCTACCAGTTACGCTCACACAGAAATCGGTTTCCGTCAGCGCAGGTGGTGGACAAACTATTAAAGTCGTGCAATGCATGTAGTGATTATTTTCATTTCATATTTATAAATTGAGTTATTGTATTTATCGAAGTGTGACATTAAATGTGACATTTATAATATCTCCCAATAAACTCGTAATTTTAAATTGTATTTAAACGTTAAATTTAAGTGTTTATCGCTTCTCCACTATTTTCAATATTATTCGAATAATCATTGATAAAAAATTGTTTTAAATTTAATTCTCTACTACTTTAATTCTAACCATTTTCATCCTACTATCGATATGGTTTGAGTTAAAAGCAAATAATATTGCGTATTATAGCATGTAGACGCCGCCCGATACGTAATTGTCGCCCTAAGGGTCGTTAGGATGTTACGAGACGTGCGGGGTAAGAGGATGCGCGCGCGCACGGTATGCTTACAGCTAGTCGACTACCGAGACCCAAGGCTAGAGTACGTGCGTGTGCGTCGCAGTTCGGTGTGCCTTAAAGCGCAAATAAACAGTAAAACGCCAAAATCCGTGTTTTTCTACAACCACACCCACGACCACCGGTCATAGTGTTATAATAAAAATTGATTTATCGTGTTTATGTTCGTGCAATTTTAGGCAAAAATGACATAAATAAATGCAGAAGATCAAATTTACTATATTTTTTGTTTAACCTATAGTAAATACGCGGCATTTGGTCGCCATTCTCAATTTAAATTTGTAACAATAGGATCCATTGTACTACTTGTATAATATAATATTGAAAATTTAAATACTTATGATTTTTTCTTAAATTCTGTACTTTATTCAATGTTACATAATTGTTTTTTTATATGTAGTAATACTATAAATTTCATATATCATACGACGCTTTCCTTGTATATTATTAAAAGAAAATTGTATTCAACATTTATCATACTGCATAAAAATACCAATATAGCATGTAGACGCCTCCCGATACGTGCTTGTGTTAAACGCCCTAAGGGTCGTTAAGGTGCTACGAAACGCACGAGGTAATGGGTGCGTGCGCGCAAGGGATGCTTGCTAAGGCAGTCGACTACCGGGACCCAAGGCTAGAGTACGTGCGTGTGCGTCGCAGTTCGGTGTGCCTTAAAGGGCAAATGAACAGTAAAACGCCAAAATCCGTGTCTTTCTACCACCACATCCACGACCACCGGTCATACCAACAATTCTAAAGTGTGTCAAAAAGTGCAATAAACACTAAAACGCCAAAATCCGTGCCTTTCTACAAACTGACCCACGACCACAGATCATACCAATTTATTGAAAAATAAAATTAATATAACATTTAGAGTTAATAATTTATAAATAATAATATTCGACGCACTTAATAAATACGCAGATAAATAGATACTTTGTTTAATTTAGGCGTTTGACAGTTTCTTACTAAGCGATCCTTCTGGTCGAACCCGCCTATTCTTGTGACGCAGGTCTATTTCGTAGAATATAATAAATAAAAAATCACATGGAAAGTATAGCGATTGTTAATAAGCAGAATATTTCTTAATGGCATCGTATAAATAACCCTAGAAAGGTCATTCGTGATGTATAGAAACCTCAGGCACTATTTGATAAACATTGTCTTTTTGTATAAATTGATACATTTTTTTTTTGATAGCCCGGGGGAAATCCCTAACGAATCTCAGGGAGCGGTGAGGGCTGCCCCCCGGTGTGTCGGACTTGCACCGACCAAAACCCCCGGGGTGCTCCTTCTTCCCGTCTGACTGGGGCCGGAGTTACAGTGTCATCCTCTTCTCCGACCCTCGGCAACGTCTGCTCTTTTGTAAGGCCGCGTCTCTGCACTGCGAGGAGTGGTATAAGGAGCCACCCCTCACACACCTCAATATCTTGGAGCGGTGTGCGGAAACACCTCACACACCGCTCTCGCCTGGATAAGTTGGGCGACACACTCCCTCACGCGCACCGCCCAGGCGTATTATCCGGTTTTAAGGAGGAAGGCCTCTGGCGAAGGCCCTCCTCCTTTGTCCTGTCCTGCGTGGGTGGCGAATCGGATTGTCAGGGCCGGCTATTGCCTTCCTGTTCCTCTCCGCGGCCTCCTACCTCACTATGAATTGATACACAGTCTAATTAACTGTCCTGAACTGTTAAGCATGGTAAACTTTTCAGCCCTTCGTCAAGGCAGTAGACTCTTTATACCTAAGCTTTTTCTGTACCATTTTATAAAACTAATATTGGCAAGCACCCCCCTTTCAGTAGAATGTTCCCTAGTTATAATAGCATCCCTAATCTTTCTATATCCTTCACTCTTCCTTTCCCTTAGCCAAACGTAAGATTTTGCAGTGCGTGCAAATGTAGCGCGTATTTCGTTTTCCGTTTATTGCTTACTAGCTGACCCGGCAAACGTTGCTCTGCCATATAAATTATTATTAGTGAATATCTTCTGTATTATAATATACAACTTTGGTCATAGTGGCTTCCACATAAAAGGTAGATATATGCTATCTCGGACTTTTATTTAGAACTATTCAAGACAAACAATTCTATGGTACAGCATCTTTGTGTAACTCCAATGGTTTAGGCAGTGTACGCCAAGATAGCTCTCAGAGGCCAGATTTTTTTCCGACTTAATTGACATGTATCGTTATATTACGACCAAAATTACATAAAATCATTACAAATTGTAGCCTATATGTTATTCCGTTGTATAATCTACATTACTGTGGCAGTTTCATGCAAATCCGTCCAGTAGTTTTATCGTGAAAGAGTAACAAATATATTTACAAACTATTAGGAGTATATTGTATCGGGTCACTGACAACTCGATAAACTAAATATTAGATACTTGGGTGTGGCCTCAAAAATTGCAAAGCCGAGGCCAAGTTAACGTAATCGGTGACTTTGGCGTTATTTACATAATTTAATATGTAGTATTTGAGAAAAGTGTAAATAAAGTCAAGGTATGACCTGTAAATCTCGACGCGAGTTCCATAAGGTTGTATGTACAGTCCGTCAAGAATCTTTTTGTCCGATATATGTAACTAGCTGCGCTCGCGACTTTGTCCGAGTGGAATAGTGTCTCTGGGTAACATTTTTAATTATTTTTTTCTAAATTTTCGTCCCCTTTTTTTTGTAATCCGGGGGAAAATCCTACATCGGACCATCAGGGTCTCTGTGAGGGCAGCGACCCCGGTGTGTCAGACTCCTACTGACTCCAAACCCCCGGGGTGTCCCTCTAATCACTCCACCCAGGCCTGGGAAACCAAATTCGTCCAGTCTCCCGGGGAGCGAACAGCCTTATTCAGGCTTCCTCTCTGGGAGGGATGGGTATAAGGAGCCCACGCCTCCAATACCTCTTTCGTAGGCGGCGCGCTAGACTCTGCGCACCGCCGCCCTCTCATTCGGGCAGCAAACTCCCTCAAGTCTACTGCCTGAAATTTTCGTCCCCCCATTCAACCTCTTACAACCCTTTTTTCACATTAAAATTAGCCTATATCCTTTCTCAGACCCTAGAGTATCTGTTTACCAAGTTTCATTAAAATCGGTTTAGTAGTTTTGGCGTGGAAGCGCGACAGACAGACAGACAGAGTTACTTTCGCATTTATAATATTAGTAAGGATTTGTGGAGCTCTTTCGAACCATTCCATTTTTGGGAGTCGAAGCTGCGTCCGTAGCCTTTACCCTAGTTTTCCAACACGTGACTCCTGGGTGGCGCTAAACGAGCAGCAGCGAGGTGGTAGGGCGTCGGTGCCCGTGTGGATCGCGACCACACACACATCACATGGGTGTAAAGCCCGCCATAGTGACCAGTTTCGGCTTGTCGCGTTTCGGGATCAGCTTGTGTACATCCAGTAGCTCATATACCTAGAGACCTTCAGTCGCGGTATATGTGGGCCGACATGACGATGTAGACTATCAATGGATTTTCATCCTTTGATAGTCGCTTTCGTTTTTGGACTACACTGTACTTACCATCAAATACTCTGTAGTCACTATGTCGAGCCAGTGTAAAAAGAAAAACCATCTACAAAACGTAATTCTATCCCTAATAAGCCCAAAGATATGGACTGGCAAATGGCTTGATTTCGTGAAATTTTCAACGTCATCTGATGCATAGAGCTTAATTGCAACTTCAGTGTTCAATTGTTAATATACGACATTATGCTTCTAAAATTCAGGAACCACATTCTTTGATTCCACCAGCCCCATTCTATCACAAAACCACTAGACATAGAATCGGATACCGTCCGTATGTGGTGGATGTTCCTTATATCCGCACGAGAAGATTCGCTTCTACATTCATCATGCGAACGGCTAAGGAGTGGAATATGCTTCCAGCGGCCATATTTCCGCGATCTTATGACCTGGGAGTCTTTAAGAGAAGAGTGAATAGGCATTTGTTAGGCGGACGAGATTCATCATCCAACTCATCTTCACCTTCCACCAGGTGTGATTGAGGTCAAGCGTTCGCCTGTAAATTATAAAATATATATATACAGGTTGATTTTATAGGCGAGGGAGATATTCAAGGAGGATATTCAGCATTCGATTCTAATTCCAAATATATAGGAATAGTGATATCTTAATATTTCCATTAAAACAAAGTAATTTATAGTCAACATATTAAGGGACAATTACACACATGATAGAATAAATAACAATTAATTATTAAGTAGGTATTTTGTCTCTCCTAAGCCAGGATAAAGTGCGAAAGGGTAACGAGACAATTACCTGTTTACTTAAAATCACGTAAAAGGAATTTCACCTACATGCCATTCAATCGTGCGCCACACGCGCTGCGGTGTCCAAACTGTTTACGGATCAATTCTCATTTGTTCATCAATGTTTCTTTATGATCTGTTAGGGAATATTGCTATTTACATTTTTATTAATTGTAAGAAGGAACAAATTAATGTATCCTGAAATATCTTCTTCGTCTATAGAATCACCCATATCATCAGTCGACCGAGACTTGCCTACGCAAACCTAATGAAGAGAGTTCTGATGGAGAGTAATGTCCAACGCACGCGGAATTGGCGAGAGTTCATGAAGAAACTAATCAGTGTTAAGGAAGTGAAAGAGATTTGCAAGAAGTGGCGATCCATTCTCTCTGTCTACCTCAATAGGGATTCGGCATGATGATAGGTAAAATATATTACAGTTACCGAAAGTCTAAAATCAATGTCGTCACCAAAATGTAACAATCTATACTAATATTATAAAGCTGAAGAGTTTGTTTGTTTGTTTGTTTGAACGCGCTAATCTCTGGAACTACTGGTACGAATTGAATAGACCATTTATCGAGGAAGGCTTTAGGCTATATAACATCACGATGCAACTATTAGGAGCGAAGAAATAATGGAAAATGTGAAAAAAAACGGAGAAAATTATTCATCCTTGAGGACTTCCATTGCGTGCGCTGCGAAAACGGTTCAAGATACCAAAAATATATGTATGAAAGAATTATTTCTCTTGAAATGATCTAAAAAAATGTCCGTGACTGTATATGTCTATCTTTTAAGATTAACTCACTAGAACCGTTTTTATGGTAATCAAATTTGGTCGAAATTAATGCATTATTTGTTAAGAGTTGTATCAACGTAATAATATTAATCTTTATCCAAATAAATGTGTTGTTGATTAAGAGTATTTAATTGTGAACAAAATTGTCTTTGACATCACCTAATTTCAATGAACATCTTAGAAGATATTACAATAACTTATATAGCAAAACAACGTTTACCGGACCAGCTAGTATACAATATGACCAGTCATCAGTGTCGGGGACTTGAAGGGGGTAAAATATGGTATTTTTTATCGACAAATATCTATTTGGATTTCGTCATGTCCCCATGTCAAATCGTTTTTTTTAGTTTTTTATAATTTTCTTAAAAACTAACCTGTCAAGCTACATTTATTGTGTTGTTTTCTCAAAATCTATACTAATATTATAAAGCTGAAGAGTTTGTTTGTTTGTTTGTTTGAACGCGCTAATCTCAGGAACTACTGGTTCGAATTGGAAAATTCTTTTTGAGTTGAATAGACCATTTATCGAGGAAGGCTTTAGGCTATATAACATCACGATGCAATTATTAGGAGCGAAGAAATGATGGAAAATGTGAAAAAAAACGGGGAAATTTATTCATCCTTGAGGGCTTCCATTACGTGCGCTGCAAAAAAGGTTCAAGATACCAAAATTATATGTAAGAAAGAATTATTCCTCTTGAAATTATCTAAAAAAATGTCCGCGACAGTATATGTCTATCTTTTAAGATTAAGTCACTAGAACCGTTTTTATGGTAAACAAATTTAGTCGAAATTAATGCATTATTTGTTAAGAGTTGTGTCATCGTAATAATATTAATCTTTATCCAAATAAATGTGTTGTTGATTAAGAGTATTTAATTGTGAACAAAATTGTCTTTGACATCACTTAATTTCAATGAACATCTTAAAAGATATTACAAAACCTTATATAGCAAAACAACGTTTGCCGGATCAGCTAGTACAGCTACAGAATATGTCCTGATATGCGATTTGTTTCAACATTTTACACATACGACGTTATGGAACTCACGTTTAGAAATCCCAGCTTTACCAATCTCTTTTATTCCACTCCGTTTTTTTTTCAATCCAGTTTTTATTTTAACCGCTCGTGCGTCAGAGAGGCTTCGCCAGTGATCACGGTAAATATAATTATAAACGATAAACATATTTGAAATAAAAACAGATAAGTCAAGCGTGAGTGTGCTGTCTTGTAGGGTTCCGTAATGCTCACCCGATTACGGCGAAACAGAAAAGGAAGGTTATGATTTTGACTGGAATATTGCATGACGGGCTACCCTCTACTATTGTTAGCTGCACTTGCTAACGGGCAAGCCCATTGCAACGGCCATTGCATTGCCCTGCTAACGGGCAAGGCAAAAGCATTGAAAACGGTGTTGATCTCTGCTAACTGCGGTCATATGAAATGAACTGAAATCTAATGAAATGAGATGAGATGATATGAAATGAGATGAGATGAGATGAAATGAAATGAGATGATATGAAATGAGATGAGACGAGATGAGATGATATGAGACGAGATGATATGAAATGAGATGAGACAAGATGAGATGAGATGAAATGAAATGGAAAGGAATAGAATGGAATGAAATTGAATGGACTTGAATGAAATTGAATTGAAATTAATGGAATGGAATGAAATGAAATATATTTATTTCGTCATAACTTACAAAAAACTAATAATTAATAAACATATCTGTGTTAATTACAAATAATGTAAATGACTGGTATCAAATCCCTGGCTATTATTAGATTACATTAAAATAAACAATCTATGTCCTTAATTAATCTTAAAAAACAATACAGCTATCGTATGCGTTCGTAATATTATTAGAAGTAGTCTAGATACAAATAATTCTGATATGATTTGATATCCAGTAGTTTTGAAGCTGACGGCGACGTTCCACGAGTGCGGGAGACCCGTAAGCACGGCGCAAAACACTAGCGGAGTGTCCAGCCTGGGCTGAGAAAGGCAAGATCCTTACGGATTATATAGATGACGACCTCTCACTGCCGGTGGTTGTGAAAGCCACTGTCGGCATTGAAGATGCATGGAACAAGTTCGCAGCCTTCTGCGTGGCAGTCATGAAGCAGAAGAAAGATGCCAAAAGGAACAGGGAAAAACAACTACCCTAGCCATTCAACCAAGGCACCGTCGGTGGAGGAATGTGTTTGCCCAAAGCGAGCGCGAAATCCCGGGGGACAATTACCGGGCAGTACAATTTTTAGCCTTTTCCTAACAGATCAGTTTACCCAGTTTTTAAATATACTATTCAGTGGGTATGCTGGATGGAGTGCTCGTCTGCAGTTCTAGAGTTTGGCTCACGGGGCTTGGGCTCCAGCTTGAAATACTACTCCCAATCCCTTGACCCTGAGATCTTCACAGATATAGGTCATAAGGCTTGAATCGATAATAGCAAAACGCTTTTTTTCTACATCTTTTCGCACGAAGACTGACCTTTATGATCCCTTTTCACTCTTACTTTACTCGTTAAATAAGCTGACGGCTGATCTGGTGAAATCACACCACTGCCTAAAATCAATTGCAACTCAAGAAGTATAGTTATTGCGCTCCTTTTTTTACACTGGCTCGATATAGTGACTACAGAGTACCTGATGGTAAGTACAGTGTAGTCCAAAAACGAAAGCGACCATCAAAGGATGAAAATCCATTGATAGTCTATATCGTCCTGTCGGCCCACATATACCACGACTGAAGGTCTCTAGATATATGAGCTACTGGATATACACAAGCTGATCCCGAAACGCGATAAGCCGAAACTGGTCACTATGGCTGCTGTTTTTTTTTATTATAGACAAGCATGCGTCTGACTTCACTCAATCTCACTCGATGGAAATTGACGATGAGGGTCACGATAGAGTGCGCTCGCCCAATAAATACTAGCTCACTCGTTATTTGAATATTCCCAAGTTGTAGGATGATGGAAAAACAAACGCAGGGAGTGAATTCCACTCCTTGGTGTTAGCAGCAAAAAAAGAAGGTGAATAGCCTCGTGCGAGCAGTTGGAATGTCTATCACATAACGGTGCAAACCCACACGGCGCGTTGTCAATTTATAGTAAAAGTTGAAGGAAGGAATTACATTGTAGATCTCACCTTTACTCTCCCTAAAGTATTGTCTATAAAAAACTGAAAAAACGGCATTTATGTCTACGTTTTGGCGTTAATACACGGGTTTAACTTTTGCATTACTAAGCCCTAAAAACACGCTTGTAGGTAGGTAAGTGTAATACCGTCATTTTATTATGCGGGAATCCCCATACGCTCGTCAATATGAGTACAGTTCTGACGCAGTGTCGTGAGGTTTACTTTAGAATCGACGCGACAGCTGGCAGCGTTATGCTGTCGCCTGCATTGGGCACATTTCCATCACAATGTGATCAGGTAACCGCTCCTAAGTCCCACTGGAGAGCTAGAACTTCTATAATCCGAGACGTCTTTACGATCCGGGAGTCTTTAAAGCAGACCAAAAAGGCATTTTTTATAATCCAACGTAACCATTAGTTTCTTTCAGAGGTCTTATTTAAAGCAGTCGTTTCTGAAACGCTAGTATTATAGATGACTGATAGGTTCCATGGCTATCTATAGTTCCGAATAGACAAGTATAACGATTGCTAATACAAATTAATTATGCGAACGCAACGCCGCTTACGGAAAGCAGAGTAAATTTTACAGAGCCCAACACTATAGTTATAGGAGTTTTGGCCACGCCCAAAACTCTCTGATCTCTTCACAATTAAAAGCAATGATATTTGTCCAACTTAATTGCTGTTTGTGATTATAATTTTATATTAAACTAACAATATTAATATAATCCCGTGGCTATAAATTGTAATTTTAACAAATATACATATGTCTATATCTGTATATACATACATACGTTGTATGTATATAAAAATCATTTGCTGCTCGTTAGTTTCGCTAAATCTCGAGAACAGCTGAACCGATTTGGCTAATTTTGGTTTTGAATTAATTGTTGAAGCCCAGGGAAGGTTTAAAAGGTGAGTAAATATGAAAAAAATGCTAGGAATATAGTAAAAACAACAATTTCGTTTTCCCATACAAACCACTCTGTCCCCAGCTGTCAAACATATGATGTCAATCAAAACAAAACAAAGGTATGCCTTCAAGTTGATTAGAGGTTGCATCTCATTAATGAAAATTATAATTTATACGCCAAGTACCCAAACAAAAAATAACCCAAAAATGTCCCATAAGGCATTGTAGTAAAAATATCATTACCTTAGCAATGACTTTAGTCTTTCAATGCAATTTTATTTCTATTAGACTGCGACAGGCCAATAACTTTTGGCAGAATGAAATCTGACGGAGCAGTTATTAACATAAAAAAACAATGAAACTTTGTTCTAGAGAAATAGGACAGAACAAGGTCTGCCGGGACAGCTAGTTCTAGATAAAAGTATTCTAGTTTTGCGTTTACGTTTAATTTTTCATTTATTAAAGTATGCATTAATATATTCTCGCGTTAATAACATGCATTCTGTACTTGAGTCTCTATTATGGTTTTCTTAAGTACGTTTATGTATTTTAATGTGCGAATTTATTTAAATATGCCATATTAATTAGAAACTAAACGTTTATTTTTATATGACAAATAAAGGTGTATTTATTTCTGTGAATTACTTATTAAGTGTAAATATTATTGCATTATGTGTTTATTTAAAATAAACAACAATTTGAACATTTTGAACAGATTAGCAAGGTTTTGATGTTTTACAAGTGAGGGTCAATTACGAAGTAATTTTTCGCATAAAAACTGAGTCTGGCGTCAGAATTGCTCCATCACGTTAGGTTTTTAAAATATCTCAACCTAAAAGGGAGACAAACACGGTTTTTATTATATTAGCACTAATGTAACTTTGTGAATATTTTTTTAACGCCAGGAGTCAGTTTAAAATACTACTCTTGTACTTTAAAATCCTTATTTTATATTTAGAAAATCTCTTCTTTCCTCCAGGATATCGGCAATTGTAGTTTAGTAATATGTTGATTTGGTTAAATACCGTTTTTTTTGCACTTTTAGGTTAGGATATTTTGATAACCTGACGTGATAGAGCTATTGATCAGTTAGTCAACAACCAATTATTTTGCAGATCTGTATTATTAGGCACAAGGGTTTAGATTTTCCGCGATTAGATCTTCAATCGACCTTGAACCTGACAAGAAATCGACTAGCTTTCAATTTTTTTTTTACACTGGCTCGACATAGTGACTACAGAGTACCTGATGGTAAGTACAGTGTAGTCCAAAAACGAAAGCGACTATCAACCTCCAAGGGATCACCTTGTGTATATCCAGTAGCTCATATACCTAGAGACCTTCAGTCGCGGTATATGTGTGCCGACATGACGACGGAGACTATAAATGGATTTTCATCCTTTGATAGTCGCTTTCGTTTTTGGACTACACTGTACTTACCATCAGGTACTCTGTAGTCACTATGTCGAGCCAGTATAAAAAAAGGATTTTGAAGCGTAAGGATAGTCCTTTAAACTGAGTCAACTCGTTTAAAAAAAATCACAATGTTATATTATTGCTAATGTATTAAAAAACCGTTTCTTGCACTTTTAGGTTAAAATGTTTTGAAAGCCTGACGTGATGGAGCAATTCTGACGAAAAATTACTTTTTAAATGATCTGGGGATACTGGGGAAATTGTAAAAATATAAAGTATTTATCTAAAAATATTTTTTTATTATTATTATCAGGCAAGCAGTTAAAATAGCTTACAAGTAAAATACAAAGACACAAACAGAATATAACCCCAAAACTGCTTGGTGTTTTGTGTATTGAGGAAGGTTCACTAGGAATGTGAACGTATAGCGAAACATATCGAAGTCAGGGGTAAAAATATAAAAGTAAAAAGATGTGTTTATAAAAATAATATGATTAATAATAAAAGAATAAAAATAAATGTAAAAAAACAATAATAATATATAGATATAATATGTAAATACATATATATATACACATATATACAAGTAAATACACATATAAAAGAATATATAATTATATTGTAATATGGTAGAATGCTTGGTAATCATTTAGATACTATTTGCTAGCGTGTGTCTTTTTGCCATCCGTAATATTTTATATAAAAAAATATATATATAAAAAAGCTCTATGACCGGTGGTCGTGGGTGTGGTTGTAGAAAGACGCGGATTTTGGCGTTTTACAGTTTATTTGCACTTTAAAGCACACCGAACTGCGACGCACACGCACGTACTCTGGCCTCGGGTCTCAGTAGTCGACTACCGAGATGCAAGGCGAGAGTACGTGCGTGTGGGTCGCAGTTCGGTGTACCGTAAAGTGCAAATAAACAGTAAAACGCCAAAATCCGTGTCTTTCTACGACCACACCCACGACCACCGGTCATAGCTCTCTCTCTGATTCTTCAATTCCCAACCGAATGAGCCAATCAATAGTCACTTTCCTAAGTATAATACTTTGTTTTAGCTGGTTAGGAACTGAAAATTTGCATGCCCAGAGTAAAATTGCTATGCAAGCCACTGCTGTGTATGTGCTGTGATGTGATGTGGGGAGTGCCCGACAAGGATGTACTTGCGTCACCCGACCCATATAATTCGTAAGCTGGGCGCCTTAAGAGCTCCCCCTCTCGCCCGGTCAACAGCATTTCACCCTGCCAAAAAAAGGCCTTGCGCACTCCGTCAGTGGTCTCTACTTTTCTTACCATCAGGTGGAATTGAGGTATGACGACGGGAATCGCTATTGCTACGCAATACTTACCATCAATCCGGTGCTACACTGGTGTCCCATTACAGAAAATGGCTGATACTATCAACTTCCTTTTACAATATGCACTGCACACTTCTGACGTCACGAAGTTTATCTCGTAAACAATTCCACTGCTTACGTGTTTTATCAAGGATTGCAATAATCGTTATGGAAAATTTAAATGATTTTATAGTTTTATTCCAGTTTTAATCCTCAATGAAATAAGTTAAAGATATAACCGATCAAGTGTAAATCACACACCGAGGGTTCCGTAGAAACAAACTACGAAAGTACTGTGTATTGTTGTAAACGAGAAATAAATCAGATTTAGTGACAAAAGATGGGCAGTAGACTATAGGAAGTCTGCTACCTGGATGAGAGAGAGGTTTTGGAGGAACGAGCTCTTTACACCCTGATCCTGAGAGGTGACCTCAACAAGGCTTTTCGCTCCCCGACTTTACCGATTTTTACCAAATTTTATACGCATATTCAGTAGGTCTGAGAATCGGCTACTATCTATTTATCATACCCCTTTTCTTTGTTAACCCGGTGGAAATCCCTACGGACCGTCAGGGGAGCGGTGAGGGCCGCTCCCCCGGTGTGTCGGACCAGCCCCGACTAAAACCACCGGGGTGTTCCTTCTCCCGTCTGCCGGATGCTAAGGGCAAAGCCGAGCCATCTTCCTCGGCATCCGGCGACGTCCGGCCTTGTTCGGGCCTCACCTACTACGCGGGGGGCTTGTTAAATAGTCGCCGCCCCCCGCGTACACATAACACATTTCAGGGAGAGTGGTGTAGAGTGCCACCCCCCCTCGTCTCCTTGAATTGTCATTGAAGCGGTATGCGGGAACACATCGCACACCGCTCACGCCTGGATCTGGGCGACGCGCTCCCTCAAGCGCGCCGCCCGGCGTATGTCCTGTTATGGAGGAAGGCCTCTGGCGAAGGCCCTCCTCCGGCGTCCTGTCTGAGCTGGGCGGCGGATTGGGTTATCGCGGGTGGCAATAGCCTCCCGATCCCGCTCCGCCGCTTCCTTCACCTGCATAGTCTCCTCCGTGAAGGAGAGGACCGCCTGCCATGCCCTGTCACTACCGACCATCGCGCGAGCAAGTGCCGGCAGTGACAGATCACCACCCACCACCCTGATTTTTTTTTCATACCCCTAAGTGATAACGGTTTGCTCACCCTTAACATTTTTTTTATTTTTTATTTTATCCTTACACACTTACAATAAGTTAGTTATTTTATGTCTACACTAGAAATTACCTAGAAATAATTTATATGGCAAAACAACGTTTGCCGGGTCAGCTAGTATATATATTTGGAATCGGTAATTCGCTGATTCCGAAAATATATATATTACTATATCACCAAAAAATGTCGCTTAAACCAAATAGCCTTTCACCCCTCGATATAGGATTATTGTAGAACTATTACTACTACTTGTGGTAGGGCGAATGCCCGAACTGGGTCATGACCACAGTACACAAGTGTAAAGACCGTCACAGTGACTCACTTCGGCTTGTCGCGTTTCGGGATCAGCTTGTGTATATCCAGTAGCTCATATACCTAGAGACCTTCAGTCGCGGTATATGTGCATAGATGGGCAATATGTAATCAGATTAATTAAAATGATTACGATTACATTTTACGTTTTTTACCATTAATATGACTGCATTTTGCTCATCTAAGTTTTAAACACCACAGAATACCAGATTGCATACACATTTATGATTTCTTAATGTTTTAAATGGATTTAATCATGATTACAGAGCAAGAAATTAAAATTATGACTACATTTTGTGATCGTTTATCATTAATCAGATTACATTTTGCCCATTTCTGTATATGTGGGCCGACATGACGACGGAGATTCAATAGATTTTCGTCCTTTAATAGTCACTTTCGTTTTTGCACTACTATGTACTTACTATCAGTTGTAATATAGTTAATTTGTCGAGCCAGTGTAAAAAAACAGTCATATTATTGCTTCTCTTTATGAATGTCGGTGAACTGTGGAATGCTTCCGGAAAACGTGTTTCATAAATGATTATTAGTTTTGTTCTCTTCGTCCTGAGAGCGGTTACGAATCACATCCAATATAAATACGTAAACACAAAAATTTGTTAAAATCGTTACAATTATAAAAATAAAATAAAATATAACTAGCTTTTGCCCGCGGCTTCGCTCGCGTTAAGAAGTATTATTATTAATTAGGTACATTTTTTGCGGCTTCACTTTTGTTTAGCGTGCCCCCCCCGCATTCTCCCCCAATTCCCCATTTTATCCCCTTGGGGGTAGAATTCATCAAAATCCTTTCTTAGCGGATGCCTACGTTATAACATCTACCTGCATGCCAAATTTCAGCCCGATCCGTCCAGTGGTGTGGGCTGTGCGTTGATAGATCACTATGTCAGTCAGTCAGTCAGTCAGTCACCTTTGAGTTATATATATATATTTAGCTAGTATTTGTGGACAATTGCACACATTGATCTTTTTTTGTATCCCGGGAGAAAATCCTGCATCGGAGCATCAGGGACGCTGTGAGGGCAACGACTCCGGTGTGTCAGACTCCTACTGACTAAAAACCCCCGGGGTGTCCCTCTGATTGCTCCACATGGGCCTGGGAAGCCAAATTTATCCAGACGCCCAGAGAACAAGAAGCCTTGTTGAGGCTACCTCTCTGAGAGGGATAGGAGTAAAGTTCACCCCTCCAAATCTCTCCCAGGCGGTGCGTCGGATACCGTGCACCGCCTCCCTCTCATCCGGTGCACACATTGACCTAGTCCAGGGGTCGGCATCTTACGGCTTGCGAGCCACATCCGACTGCTAGAATGTCAAGCTGCGGCTCTTTAGTTCTATACACAAATACAATCAAACCTCGATAAATGAGAACTGGATAAGTGAGAAAACTCTATAAGTGAGACTAATAGCCAGGACCTGTCATTTTAAGCTCCCAAAACAACTATTATCTTTATTATCTTTTTGGGAGTCGAAGCTGCTCGCGTCTGTAGGCTTTACCCTAGTTTCCCTACACGTGGCTCCTGGGTGGTGCTAAACGAGCAGCAGACAGGTGGTAGGGCGCCGGTGCCCGTCTGGGTCGCGACCACAGTACGTGGGTGTAAATCCCGTCATAGTGACCAGTTTCGGCTTGTCGCGTTTCGGGAGCAGCTTGTGTATATCCAGTAGCTCATATACCTAGAGACCTTCAGTCGTGGTATACGAGGGCCGACATAACGATGTAGACTATCAATGGATTTTCATCCTTTGATAGTCGCTTTCGTTTTGGACTACACTGTACTTACCATCAGGTACTCTGTAGTCACTATGTCGAGCCAGTGTAGAAAAAAAAAATTAGCGAGAAACAGATACCTCTATAAGAGAGAGTCCTTTCTCCCTCATGGACCTCCGTAAGTGAGACTGCTACTTATTTATACCTCTATAAGCGACAGTCGAGCTTTATTTATTTATATGATTTATGTAAAATATATATAATGTAGAAGAGATTGGAGAGAAGTGCAGTCATCACCCCTCCACCGCGAAGTGGTGCGTGGGAACACGCACAGCATCACTGGAGTATGGTCTAAGCGGGTTTCCTGCCAGACGGCCCTCCCAGCACTCCCTGAGAGGGCCCCAAGTTGAACGGGGCCTTACACTGTATCCTAGCTTGAGAAAGGCTTACTTAATGATTAATTGGTATTCATTTGTGTAATCTATTATATAAAAATAAGTCCGGTTTTTCTTCCTGACGCTATAACTCCAGAACGTACGAATCGATTTCCACGGTTTTGCATTCGTTGGAAAGGTCTCGGGCTCCGTGAGGTTTATAGCAAACAAAATTTAGGAAAAATTTCAACAGACAAGCAGGAAAACGGGGAAAATCATTTTTGACATACAGCGCCATCTCTGATACATAGCATGTACTACAAACCAATATGGTTTTGCATGGTGGTGGAGCAGATCGCACCAGTATTTTAAGTAGATGGCGCCGATGCGTTATATATTGTTTGACAGCTACTCATTGTACTCTGCTCAGTTAATTTCATGTGACATTTATTATGCGCACGCTCTTTCAAACGCTAACTAAAAACCAAAACGAAACCATCTGGTGGCGAAACGAAGTTCGCCGGGTTTGCTAGTTGTCCCTAAATATGATGACTATATAATTTACTTTATTTTAAAAGAAATGTTAAGATATCTCTGTTTTTGCGTATTTGGAATAAGAATCGAATGATAAATATCCTCCTCGTCTTTGACCTGTATACAAACAAGAATTACTCATTATAACGTATAGGATTTAGTCATAATTGTGTCCGAAAACGCTACAGGTGTAAAGAAAAAATGCGATAAAACGAGATGAAAATGAATGAGCGTATAAAAACAGAAAACATGTTTCACTTTCAACCACGCGTTTTATACTTTGCTAGCTGCTCCACCGGACGTTGTTCTGCTTTATAAATAATTTCTAGAGGATTTGTTTTTAGTTTAATAAAAAACAACGAAAGTGTTGTAAGCAGAGATGGGCAAAATGTAATCTACTTAATGATGAACGATTACAAAATGTAGTCGTAATTTTAATTTTCTTGCTCTGTTATCATGATTAAATCCATTTAAAACATTAAGAAGCTATAAATGTTTATGCAATCTGGGATTCTGTAGTGTTTAAAACATAAATGAGCAAAATGCAGTCATATTAATGGTGAAAAACGTAAAATGTAATCGTAATCATTTTTATTAATCTAATTACATTTTGCCCATCTATAATTGTAAGTATATGAGGGATGGACGTGGCACCATCCGTCATTCAACAATTTAAATAATTTAATTCCGTTTGACATACATACGTCGGTTAAATTATTTAGATATTTTTCATAAAAAAAAACTAAAATCGTGATTAAATAATCGAAGGTTGGGCGCAGGAGGAGATTTGGAATTATAGATATATTTTTATGCCAAATCATAAAAAAATACAAAAACATTGAGAGAGAAATCTAGATAGAGACACCCTAAGGAGATTTATAGACTTTACGAAAATCTTACAATTTATGAATGTCAAAGGATTTGGTAACTCACCAATTTTGTCAACATGAACTTGGCTCTGCGAATACTCTGACTATACTCAAGTTTTCAGTCAAAACTAATTTATTTTTTGGAAACTTTGCTAAGCAATCATGAAACAGCGTCTACACATCTTTGTCTTTTTTCCTAGCAGTATAAAATACACTTTATCCTCTATTCTCATAATGAATATAAGTGGAAAGCATACAGGCACAAATATGTAGGATGGATGTTATTGTGTGAAATATTGTTATGAATGAAGTTGTTAATGTGTAGAACGAAACGTATGTGAGGGAAAGGGAGAAAGGATAGAAAGAGAGGGAGGATAAACAGTTTTTTTAAGAGAGCCCGCGTTTAAAATTCTACTTATAAATGACGTAAAATCAATAAGGAAAGTGCAATAGATTTAAAACTACAAATATATCTGGATATATATTTTGGGAGTCGAAGCTGCTCGCGATCGTAGGCTTTACCCTAGTTTCCCTACACGCGACTCCTGGGTGGTGCTAAACGAGCAGCAGCGAGGTGGCAGGGCGTCGGTGCCCGCCTGGATCGCGACCACAGTACATGGGTGTAAAGCCCGTCATAGTGACCAGTTTCGGCTTGTCGCGTTTCGGGATCAGCTTGTGTATATCCAGTAGCTCATATACCTAGAGACCTCCAGTCGCGGTAGATGTGAGCCGACACGACGATGTAGACTATCAATGGATTTTCTTCCTTTGATAGTCGCTTTCGTTTTTGGACCACACTGCACTTACCAGCAGGTACTCTGTAGTCACTATGTCCAGCTAGTGTAAAAAAATATATATCTCTACTCCTCGTAAACGTGATATAGCTTCATGATATAATATTGTTGTGAATACAATCTAAACAGTTGAAGTTTGTGACATTTAAAGATGACTCTATTCTTACATTTTAGACTTGTACGAAACCCTCAATGCATGAATCTGACTCACACTTAGCTAGTTTTTTATTACACAACGGCTTACGCTTGACTTCAGTCTCAGCTGATGGAAGGTGCCGGCGATAGCGAGCTCAGGCCAAGCAATTCCAATTAACTCGTTATATGAACACCCGTATTACACGAAATTGGAAACACAAATTCTGGCTTACATCAGGTGTGATGCAGACGCTCTATTGAGCCATTTAAAAAAAATGTATGGGTAGATATTGCCTCAATAAAAACTACCTAATAATCAAATGCACGTGTTTGCTTGAAGGTTAAACAACTCTAAAAATACTTTTAAATAAATTAAATACTATATTTAGGATTCCGTGCTTTAAAAATAGGTTGAAACATTTTTAGGATTTATTTTTCATCTTGACTAGGTACTGTGAATACACTAAGCTTGGTAGTAGCATGGTGTAGTCCAAAAAATGACAAAGACTATCAGCAGTAAAAAAAACACATCGGTAGTCGCAGCGACCATTTCGGCCTGCACGAATATCTCTTTTCTTTCTTCAGTGTCTCCCTCTTCATCGTAAGAGTGTATGACCGACTATGGTATTTAGCATGTCCAATTGCACGGAGATTGCAAGCATTAAATACATAGTTATATGACCGGTGGTCGTGGGTGTGGTTTTAGGAAGACACGAATTTGGCGTTTTACAGTTTATTTGCACTTTAAGGCACACCGAACTGCGACGTACACGCACGTACTCCCGCCTTGGGTCTCGGTAGTCGACTGACTTCCCAGCGTCCCGTGCGCGCGCGCATCCTCTTACCCCGCACGTCTCGTAAAACCCTAACGACCCTTAGGGCGACAATTACGTATCGGGCGGCGTCTACATGATATAGTTACATATTTATAACACTTTTTAGAAATATTAACACACATTTATCAAGTTTTCATGGAACCATCGGTAAGGGAATACGACTCGCACTTACCCGGCTTTTTACTAGGAGTGTTAATTATGAAATTTATAGTTTTTAATTATTAGTGCTTCACCGAAGACTTCAGAATTCGGGAATATTCGGTCAAAAAACTACATTTAGTAAAACGTTTAACTAGACCGAAATTTTAGCTATAGCCTAGGGCATGGGTCGGCGACCTTTTCTTATATAAGGGCCACAAATATTATGAGTATATTGGTGCGGGCCACATTTCATCTAATAAACACAATAGTTTAGATAAATCTAGTTTTTGCATTTTTGACCATATTTATTGTTACTCTCATTTACTGACTGTGATCGCTTGAACTGAATTTCCGGCTTCCGCGCACACAAAACAATGAAATAGAAAGTTATTTCTATGAGTGTTTTTAATTCATTGGCTGCGGTGCGGCGTTCTGTGGAACGGCTCTCACTTGCGCGGGCCGCACCGTAGCGGCTTACGGGCCGCTGGTTGCCGACCCCCGGCCTAGGGTATTTGGCATGCTTCAAATTAAGACTGAGCGATTTTTTATTCATTTATAAGTTCTAAGCTACAAAGGAGTATAAATTACAAATTAAAGATTGCGAAGCCATATGTAAGGCGTAAGGGCAGCCAGTGAGTTTGGGTCAAACAGTTTTACAAATATAGGTTACATCATTCGTTCCGACGCAGCCATGAGTTTCTTTCGGCGTTTCTTCTCAAGGTAGCCGCTTCCGAAACGCTAGTAGATCACCGTTAGGTTTCGTTATTAATAGCTGGTGACCCAACTCGAAGTCCGTACCCACAGGGGTGCCTTCCCGTAGCCACCCAACCCATAAATTGCTGGCTGAAGCACCGTAAGTGCTCGCCCTCTCAAGTCCTATGAAATTGTAACAACCGTTACACCGGTCACCAATAAAATATCCCGTCTAATAAAAAAAAAAACTTCATTCGCAACATTAGTGGTTACCCATTGGTCGAAACTCGACCATAATTATGAATATCATTAAGGTTCTATCGTCAAAGACTATGCTTCTATAATGACAGATTCCGCCAAGGCTACTGTTATATGTGTCCGCGAATATAGATTGTTTGTTCTCTGCGACCTCTCACTGCGACCCGTTAATGTTCTATGTCGAGGGGTGATAAAAGTAGAAAAAAGCTTTCATAAAATACTGAAATCGAAGAGAGAAAAAGCCATACAGCTTTCTATTATAGGTTATGTTTGGCATTCAGTAAGACCATAGACAAACAATATTATCTATTCTCAATTTGACCACAGACTTTAACCAGAAACAAAAGAGTATATATGCGTGAGTGTGTGTCAAATGCATGTAGTGTGGATTATTTGATCGTCTGATCCATAGCTTAAGCTGGGCGTGGCTACCAAGTATTGTGTGTTGTGGAAAAATTCATTTAACATGTACTCTTAATGTTATTTCGATCGGTTAATAAATGAAAAAGTTATGTTTAGTGTTGTAATTTATATAATAAAGCCTCGATGGCGTTTGTATTATCTATACTAAGATATCAGGTTGAAATAATTATCATCTAAACCCGAAACTGCGGCCAAAGCTACGGCCGAACTCTAATAATTATCGACATCACGTCATCACAAGCCGTAACTTTTTTTTCAATGTTACATATTCTGTTGACACGGAAGAGCTTTAATACGAAATTTATTTATTTATTTATAAGTCAGCCAGAGGCTGATACATTATATAAAAAATAATAATCACAATCATTGACAAAAACATTAAAATGCATCAACCAATGAAGGCTATTGCAGCATGCACCAAAAGCAAACAAAAAATAATATAATAACAATTTTATATAACAAAATTTACATCAAAACTAAATAACATAAGAATGGACTTCAAAAATAACAGGATACGCGCACAGCATAACCAAAACCACACGATCAATAAAAACAAAACAAAAACACAAATTAACACTCAAAATTTATCCTTACATGACCCTCAATGCTTCCGATGCCTTTGTATTAAATTTCCGTAAGGAGTCTCCAAATATATCGAGAGACGATCTTAGATCGCTAAGCAAGCGGGACGATCCCTAATTGAATTAATCCCTAGGTTAGTTTTGACCGCAGGTACGCGTAAATGTATAGTATGCCTAGGATACCTACGAGGGGCATTAAAAGAAAATTTCAGAAATAGCTACGGGTAGTTAAACTTGCCATTAAGAATTTTAAACACTTAATAAAAAGATTAAAGGTGGTGTTTACTGACAGAATGGAACAGTGTTTCCCTCTTTATCATACTGAGGTGTCGTAACAGCGAGAGAGCCTACTAGGATATACAGTATGCAAACCTGTACGCAGTTTACAGCTGCATGCACCTTCTCTGGACCTAGACCTCATCCGGCGACCCGAATTAGACCAGCGTGCTAGCTTCATTGTTCAAGTCCCGTGGATTCCACAAATACAGTGGAAAAAATTAAGGGGGACTTTTTCCCTGCAGTGGGATGGAAGTGGCTGATAGTATTAATTAATAGATTATTATTATTATACAATGTGGGGCTATGCAGTCTTTTCAGCCTGTATCACTACGACCTAAAAGATCTATTGTGATCGCCACCTACCATCTAGAGTTCTCTGTCAAGGCCTATAGTTTTAAAGAACTGTAGTACTTTTTTGGCAGAGATATCTGGAACCTCTCCTGGGTGTAGCACGTGGCGGCCCAGGATGCGGTTTCGTTTGGGCATTAGTAAGTCACATTCACACAGGAGGTGCTTGGGCGTTTCGTCCGCACTTTCGCAGAATCTGCAATCTCTAGTGCTCCGGCCACCAATGCCGAACATATGTTTGTTCAGACAGCAGTGGCCAGTCAGTGCTCTTACTAATACTCGTAGTTTATTCCTACTAAGCATCAGAGCTTCTGCAGCTTTACGTTGGTCAAAGGCCCTGATTAATTCTTTGGAATGTTTCAACCCTGGGATTGTGTTCCAGTGGTTTAATTAATAGATTAACTTCTGTTCTTATGGTTGTGGTGGATAAAGGACTGAAATCCATACGCGGCGTCGCTAACGGTCGTAGGTTTGAATCCCAGCAACTAACGCTGAGTTTTTCTAGATTACGTACGGATTTACCCACCACATGCTTACCGATGAAGGAAAACATGGCGTCGTCTAATGATGATGTCCTAGCCAGATTCAGCCACGGCGACTGTGTCAACTCCGATTAAGAAAATCGAGGTCCAGTTTTCGGATACAGTCAATTGCGCAGGAGATATTTAAGTGCACAACTGGACGCGCAGCCAGAGAAGCACTCTCTCGTCCGAGCTCCCTCAGGCTCGATTGAAGGGAGAGCCAGTACGATCGGGAGGGAGCGGGATGCAGGTTTAATCTAGTTTTCCTTCTCTGAACACCTGGTTGAGTTGCGATGTTAAAGAGATACCTTAGTCGCCTTTTACGACACCTCAGCAAGAAGAGGTGCTATTCTATTCTACCGGCAGCCACCACGGCAAAAGACGGCGTCGTCTAATAGATGTCATGTGTACCACTGCTGTGAGAATGCCGGTTGGTTGCGCTACTGGTCACGTTGGGCACGACATATAAGCGCAAAGTGGATACAGCCAGTAATGTATCTCTGCTCCTGCCCGGTTAATTTGTGAAGACCATTCCCGGTCAACAAAACGCGTAAATTCGAAAAAAAAAAAAGTATCTCTGCTCATCCCGAAATGGATATAGTCTGACGATATATTACTATTACAAATATTCTCACGCGTGTTTATAAAATTGTTTAGATTGATCTTTTCCTATTAAATTTACAATTCATTCCAATTCACATAACATTGCATTACGGTGAGCTCGCGCACCAAAAAAATTTCGAAATATTCCGCTCCGTTTCATATTCGTAATGGCGATACAAGGTTTTAATTGCAATATTAAATCTCTTCTTTTATATAGAATAGCGTGCAGGTTATAATTTATTTCATTTGTAGGACTATTGCTCTTTTAAAATAACATTTATAGCATGTAGACGCCGCCCGATACGTAATTGTATTACACGCCCTAATGGTCGTTAGGGTGTTACGATACGTGCGGGGTAAGGGGTGCGCGCGCGCAAGGGATGCTCTAGTAAATTCAGTCGACTACCGAGAACCGAGGCTAGAGTACGTGCGTGTGCGTCGCAGTTCAGTGTGCCTTAAAGTGCAAATAAACAGTAAAACGCCAAAACCAGTGTCTTTCTACAACCACACCCACGACCACCGGTCATATATTAAATTTAATATTTCGTACATCGCAGTCTAGAGTTAGACGAATTTATTGTAAAATGAGCTCAATATGTATTATCTATTCTATTAGGGCTAGTTTTTACAAAACTATATACTACTTACACTAAATGGCTACGTTTCTTCTAAATCTGATTATATTTCCAAAATTGTAGAAGATTATAAAGAGTTCCGAGACTTGTTGTTGTCTTGTTGATCGTAATAAGGTCTTGAATTGAAAGCGCGCGCTCAACCATACGTCAACGAAAACGCTACGCAAGCAACGGGCTTGGAGGTTCGAAACCTTACTCAAACAACGAGTCTGTAAGTTCTAAACCAGAGTTCCCCAAACTTTTTTGTGTCGTAGACCCCTTGCCATGTTTTTCCGTGTTGTGTAGACCCCCTACTTACCTGATATTGATTTCCTGTAAATTTCTAACTGTAGTGAAGTTTAGTGTTAAAAACTTAAAGCTATTTGGCCCAAAGTGTGTTCCCGTGCCGTGTGACGTGTCAATTTAAAGCAGCCATCCCCCCTCCCCGTCTTCCCCTTTACTCCCTGTCCTTCGTGTTTCTATGCCACGGCGCTAGAGATAGTCTGTGCGACTATTCACTGGCGGTAGCACATATATAATACATTTTTTACTTCAGGTACTAGGTACTTTTATAAATAATGTATATGTTTTGATATTATAAGATAGTATGATGTAAGTAAATAGGTACTATCAGTGTATGTGTTGTCCACTATCGTGGACCCCCAATTTCATTTCATTGACCCCCAAATTTTGTTTCGCTGACGTAGACCCCTTGCCGGTTGTCATAGACCCCTAGGGGTCGATATAGACCACTTTGGGAATCACTGTTCTAAGCCCTCCGTAAACGACTGGCCCGGAGGGTTAAAATCCTTTTTTTGACCCGGTGGAGTCCCTCATATACCGTCAGGGTCGTGGGGAGGGAAGTGACCTGGCGTGTTAGACTATTACCGACTTAAACAGCAGGGGTGTTCTTCTTATTCATCCGCCCTTTGCCAAGGGTATGGCTAAGTCAACTTTCTGTGTTCCCGACTGCGTCTAGTTTTCTGCAGGTCTCATCTACTATTATGCGGGCGGCGTGGGCAAAAAGACCATCCTTACTCGCCTCTAAACTAATGTCTTTGGAGCGGTGTACGGCAACCCATCACACACCACTCTCGCCTGGATATACTGGACGGCGCGCTCCCTCATGTGCACCGCCAAGGCGTAATGCCCTATGGAGGAAAATACTTCTACTTCGTCCCATTTTACGTGGGTGGGGAAAGCCAATTGAAATCTTATGCAATCAACCGCATAGATGGGCAAAATTTAATCAGATTAATGAAAATTATTAACGATTACATTTTACGTTTTTTACCATTAATATGACAGCATTTTGCTCATCTATGTTTTAAACACTACAGAGAATCCCAGATTGTATACACATTTATGATTTCTTAATGTTTTAAATGGATTTAATCATGATTACAGAGCAAGAAAATTAAAATGACGACTACATTTTGTAATCGTTCCTCATTAATCAGATTACATTTTGCCCATCTCTGATCAACCGATTTTATTGTAAGTTCATGCGCTCCTGCAGGTCTCCGGATATTTTTAAACCCCATGTGGCCTGAAGCCTCGCCGTCGTGGGTCTGCATGTGTTTATATTTTGAAATAAAAAATATTGCGAGTGAAATAAATGTGTATTGTATGTGTATGCTTTATAATTTTACTAGCTGATCCGGCAAACGTTGTTTTGCTATAGAAGGTTTTGTAATATCTTCTAAGATGTTCATTGAAATTAAGTGATGTCAAAGACAATTTTGTTCACAATTAAATACTCTTAATCAACAACACATTTATTTGGATAAAGATTAATATTATTACGTTGATACAACTCTAAACAAATAATGCATTAATTTCGACCAAATTTGTTTACCATAAAAACGGTTCTAGTGACTTAATCTTAAAAGATAGACATATACTGTCCCGGACATTTATATAGATCATTTTAAGAGTAATAATTCTTTTTTACATATATTTTTGGTATCTTGAACCGTTTTTGCAGCGCACGCAATGGAAGCCCTCAAGGATGAATAATTTTGCCCGTTTTTTTCACATTTTCCATTATTTCTTCGCTCCTAATAATTGCATCGTGATGTTATATAGCCTAAAGCCTTTCTCGAT
Source organism: Automeris io (assembly GCA_036320925.1). Taxonomy (NCBI): domain Eukaryota; kingdom Metazoa; phylum Arthropoda; class Insecta; order Lepidoptera; family Saturniidae; genus Automeris; species Automeris io. The sequence goes on along the minus strand of JAUDJH010000031.1, from coordinate 4,354,948 downwards.
AAATGGTCTATTGAACTCAAAAAGAATTTTTCAATTCGAAACAGTAGTTCCTGAGATTAGCGCGTTCAAACAAACAAACAAACAAACAAACTCTTCAGCTTTATAATATTAGTATAGATAATTGTAGGCTCGTGTGTGTGTGTGTTCTTGTGTAATTATGTATGTACATATAATTATCAATGATGCTTTGAAATTAGACTCTATAGAACTGTATGTCTACACTCTATTAATTCCATCCTCGCTGTTTTCTGCGTGTTGGCACAATAAATGGGTGTCAGCTGAAAATCAGCGCTGATTTTTTTTATATCCCGGGGGAAAATCCTGCATATAACCATCAGGGACGCTGTGAGGGCAGCGACCCTGGTGTGTCAGACTCCTACTGACTAAAAACCCCCGGGGAGTCCCTCTGATTGCTCCGCCCAGGCCTGGGAAGCCAAATTCATCCAGACATCCAGGGAACAAGAAGCCTTTTTGAGGCTACCTCTCTGGGAGGGGAAGGAGTAAAGCCAATCCCTCCAAAACCTCTCTACGAGGCGGTGCGCCGGACACCGTGCACCGCCTCCCTCAACTCAACTGTTTGCGCAGAGATGGGCAAAATGTAATCTGATAAATGATTAATAATTACAAAATGTAGTCGTAATATTAATTTTCTTGCTCTGTAATCATTATTAAATGCATTTAATACATAGGTGCGCGGGGATCTGTTTTTCACGATGTGGTGGGCCCCTTTAACATATATTTATATGATAACATTATTTTATTTTTATTTTTTTTTGTTTGTTTTTGTTTTATATTTAGTTTAGAGAAAGATTTGGCTGACTAAAGTGAAATATCAAATTGTATTCGGTTTTTGTGCTTATTTGTGTTTTTTTTTTGTTGGTAGTTTTCTTTTCATTGTTTTTATTGTGTAAATAGATCCTAATAACTTATATATATGTATATGTAGAGCTGTTCCGGTGAAGTGGCTCTGTCAGAATACCAGCGCTGCAGAGTCCAGAGCTCTGTAGCACGAGCTGAGACAGGGTCCTTATTGACGGCGGCCTAGATTTTCTTGTGTATTGTTTGTGATTTTTTATTTATTTTTATGTTTTTTTTTCTGGATTTTCATGTAATCTATTGTATCACGTTGTCACTTCTGTCTGGCTGCTGCTAATAAAACGTTTTCTTTCTTCCTTTCTTTCATTTAAAACATTAAGATATCATAAATGTGTATACAATCTGGGATTCTGTATTATTTAAAACATAGATGAGCAAAATGCAGTCATATTAATGATAAAAAACCTAAAATGTAATCGTAATCATTTTTATTAATCTGATTACATTTTGCCCATCTATAAGTGTGTGTGGTTCAACTGGTCACTTAGCATTTTCTGAACTGACTTCCGTTTAGTGCATTATGGTGCAAGGTATTTGCTTTTGTTGTTTTCTGTCCTGATTAACCTATCCTTCTCTGTTATGTTATTATATTGTGTCCCAAATAAACGCTTTTACTTTCATTCTTTATCCCTAACTATAATACATTTCCTGGACCTGTATTCTGACGGATTGACATTGATGTCAGTGCGTAAGACAGCATCCAAGTCCAGTCAAAGCTTGCCAGTCTCGTATCGGACGGTGTTTTTTTTAACCCGGGCTCGCCATAGTGACTGCAGAGTACCTGACGGTAAGTACAGTGTAGTCCAAAAACGAAAGCGACTAACGAAGGATGAAAATCCATTGATAGTCTACATCGTCATGTCGGCCCACATATAGCGCGACTGAAGGTCTCTAGGTATATGAGCTACTGGATATACACAAGCTGATCCCGAAACGCGACAGGCCGAAACTGGTCACTATGGCGGGCTTTACACCCATGCACTGTGGTCGCGATCCAGACGGGCACCGACGCCCTACCACCTCGCTGCTGCTCGTTTAGCACCACCCAGGAGTCACGTGTAGGGAAACTAGGGTAAAGCCTACGGACGCGAGCAGCTTCGACTCCCGTAAAGGTGCGAGCGATCGCATTTAAGCCGACGCGACGGAATTCGCAATGTGAACTCACCTTTAAGCGGTCACGTATGTTATTGTGCAATTGCCCAGTCAGCAAACAGTACGGACGCGGTTGTCAGACATAACGCTCGGTTAGCAAGCGTTTAAATTAATACAACTATATTTTTCATAATAAAAGTGAAACATTTCTAGTGTAATCTGTGATTTAGTTGTAGAGGTAAGTTTCCTGTTAATTAATTTATATAAATCACTTAAATATACAAATTAAAAAAATTTTGAAGGCATTTTTTAATTTATTAAATTAATAAAATCAAATATATCAATAATTTGAATAAATAAATTATCTAAATTCATATAATCATTTTTGGATTATACTGTACTTACCACTGGTAAGTGATTGTCGAACCAGTGTAAAAAAATATGTAGCTTTTTAGTTAGAAATAAATAAAACACGTGTTTCTACGTTTTAGGCAAATCAACCCCCAAGGATGTAAATTATGGGTTGAACGTTTGTTTGAAAATAAATTAATTTTGAAATAAGTGCTATGAAAATTTATATTTAGATATTTAATATTAATAATATATCGTCGCGTCAAAAAAAAAAAAACAAAAAAAAACAATAAAATAGAATCTATACTAATATTATAAAGCTGAAGAGTTTGTTTGTTTGTTTGAACGCGCTAATCTCAGGTACTACTAGTTCGAATTTAATTTTTTTTTGTGTTGAATAGACCATTTATCGAGGAAGGCTTTAGGCTATATAACATCACGATGCAACTATTAGGAGCGAAGAAATAATTGAAAATGAGAAAAAAACGGGGAAAATTATTCATCCTTGAGAGTTTCCATTGCGTGCGCTGCAAAAACGATTCAAGATACTAAAAATATATGTATGAATGATTTATATGGCAGAACAACGTTTGCCGGATCAGCTAGTTCTAGATAAAGGACTCCCTAATTACCTAACGGTATGAAATATACTTTACATATATAATATATCCTATTCTCATATCAACAAAATATACATAAAAAAAGAAGATAAACATCTGTATAGCCGTTTCGAATGAGTGCGACCACAAACACTGTGACACGAGATTTTTATATGTAAAGATAATATCATTCATATGTCTCAAATTTACATTTTAATCGGCGATCCGCTGCCAGACTATTTACATTGGTCACAATATATAAACGCAAATTTAATACAGCCACTAATTTATCACTGCTCACCCCGTAAGGGGTATACCGTGGAGATATATTATTATTATTATTAAAATCTATATTGAGGTGGTACGGTGACTGCCAGAACTGGGTCGTGGCCACAGTACACAAGTTTAAAGCCCGTCATAGTGACTCACTTTGGCCTGTCGCGTTTCGGGATCAGCTTGTGTATATCCAGTAACTCATATACCTAGAGACCTTCAGCCGTGGTATATGTGGGCCGACATGACAACGGAAGCTATCAACGAATTTTCGTTATTTGATATTCGCTTTTGTGATTGATCTACACTGTACTTATCATCAGATGGACTGTAGTTACTTTGTCGAAGCAATATAAAAATAAAGATATTTAGCTTTTTGGTTAGAATTTATAAATAACAATAAAACTTATTACGTTGTTTTTTAAAAATCAACCCAAAAGGGTGCGGAATTAGGGTCGAACTTCAATCCGAAAATCCATTAATTTTGAAGTAAGTATTATGAATAGCGGTGTTTGACAGCTGACTTGAACTTTGGGCGGTCGATTGAGCTCAGAGCGAAAACAGCTGCTAAAAAATTGGATGTCCTTTTTAAGGTCAGACGGTTCTTCTCACCATCGCAACTTCTTAACCTGTGTCAAGCGCAGGTGCGGTCGGGTGTCGAGTACTGTTGTCACCTTTGGGACGGATCCGCTAAGTATCAGCTGGCGGCTTTGGACTCGATTGATCGTAGAGCTCATAGACTTGTTGGCGACGACTCTTTGTCAAAAATTAAAATGCACAGCATCGAGCATCGACGTAGAGTTGCCTGCCTCGCGGTCTTTTACCGGTTGCACGGTGGAGAGTGTTCTCAGGAACTGCATTCTTTGATTCCACCAGCCCCATTCCATCATAAAACCACTAGACATCGTGTCGGATACCATCCGTATGTGGTGGATGTTCCTTATATCCGCACGAGAAGATTCACTTCTACATTTATCATGCGAACAGCTAAGGAGTGGAATATGCTTCCAGCGGCCATATTCCCGCGGTCTTATGACCTGGGAGTCTTTAAAAGAAGAGTGAATTGGCATTTGTTGGGCGGACGCGGTTCATCATCGGACTCATGTGCACCTTCCACCGGGTGTGATTGAGGTCAAGCGTTCGCCTATCTATACTAATATTATAAAGCTGAAGAGTTTGTTTGTTTGTTTGTTTGAACGCGCTAATCTCAGGAACTACTGGTTCGAATTGAAAAATTCTTTTTGAGTTGAATAGACCATTTGTCGAGGACGGGTTTAGGCTATATAACATCACGATGCAATTATTAGGAGCGAAGAAATAATGGAAAATGTGAAAAAACGGGGAAAATTATTCATCCTTGAGGGCTTCCATTGCGTGCGCTGCGAAAACGGTTCAAGATACCAAAAATATATGTATGAGAGAATTATTCCTCTTAAAATGATCTAAAAAATGTCCGCGACAGTATATGTATATCTTTTAAGATTAAGTCACTAGAACCGTTTTTATGGTAAACAAATTTGGTCGAAATGAATGCATTATTTGTTAAGAGTTGTATCAACGTAATAATATTAATCTTTATCCAAATAATTGTGTTGTTGATTAAGAGTATTTAATTGTGAACAAAATTGTCTTTGACATCACTTAATTTCAATGAACATCTTAGAAGATATTACAAAGCCTTATATAGCAAAACAACGTGTGCCGGATCAGCTAGTAAGTTATAAAAAAATAATTTAGATATTTGATTAGAAATATCTCGTAGGTTCGGTTAATAATATTATTAACCCACATCCCGGCCAGGACTAAGAAGTACTCTAGATCTTACTACAGCCGTGTCTTTGAACTGAAGAATGGTCTGCCAGCGAGCGTGTTCCCAAAATCCTATGATTTTGGCTGTTTTAATCAAAGCGTGAAGAAACATTTATGCAGGCTGGCATGGTCCCTGCGTCTATCGATTGCTTTTCTTTACTGTTGATAGCTGTAGTTGTTTTTTTGAATACACCATGATTTTTATCTGGTGCGGTGTGATCACATTGCCGGTTTAAAGAAAAAGCTAATTCCACGTTTTTAGGAAATCTACCACGAATGGAGTAAAATAAAGGATTTATACGGACAACTCCTGGTTACTAAAGTAAGTCATTAGCTACAAATATTACAAATAGTTCTGCCTATCTCAAAAAAGTATTAGAAATTGTAGCTATAAAAATTCGGCCTGATGACGCAATGGGTGACTTTGCCTGCAGCGTTGAACATCCTGAGTTCGAGTCCCGGTATAGGCAAACTTTAGTATTATGAATAAACTAGCTATTGCCCGCGGTTTCGCTTGCTTTAAGAAGTATTATAATTAATTAGGTACAGTTTTTGCGTCTTCACTTTTGTTTAGCGTGTCCCCTCCCATTCCCCCATTTTATCCCCTTGGGGGTAGAGTTCATCAAAATCCTTTCATAGCGGATGCCTACGTCATAACATCTACCTGCATGCCAAATTTCAGCGCGATCCGTCCAGTGGTTTGGGCTGTGCGTTGATAGATCACTATGTCAGTCAGTCACCTTTGAGTTATATATATTTAGACTAGCTGATCCGGCAAACGTAGTTTTGCTATATAAGGTTTTGTAATATCTTCTAAGATATTCATTGAAATTAAGTGATGTCAAAGACAATTTTATTCACAATTAAATACTCTTAATCAACAACACATTTATTTGGATAAAGATTAATATAATTACGTTGATACAACTCTTAACAAATAATGCATTAATTTCGACCAAATTTGTTTACCATAAAAACGGTTCTAGTGACTTAAACTTAAAAGATAGACATATACTGTCACGGACATTTATTTAGATCATTTCAAGAGGAATACTTCTTTCTTACATATATTTTTGGTATCTTGAACCGCTTTTGCAGCGCACGCAATGGAAGCCCTCAAGGATGAATAATTTTCCCCGTTTTTTTCACATTTTCCATTATTTCTTCGTTTCTAATAATTGTATCGTGATGTTATATAGCCTAGAGCCTTCCTCGATAAATGGTCTATTCAACTCAAAAATAATTTTTTAATTCGAACCAGTAGTTCCTGAGATTAGCGCGTTCAAACAAACAAACAAACAAACAAACTCTTCAGCTTTATAATATTAGTATAGATTAATTTATCACGAATCATGATTACGTATTTATTTTGTTTTTATACTTTTAAAGAAGAATACAGTATTTAATAAACTGTGAATTTAGATACAGAAAAATTTCTCACAAGCCAGCAAAATTTCCACAAAAAATATTTGAGTTTTTTTTTTTGTGGAAACTTTGCCAGCCCGTGTATATTTTTAATACTGACTCGGTGCAATGACCAGACCACGTCTCACGGTTCAACATGATGTAATCCAAAAACAACTATGAACAGTTAAAAAAAACCATCGGTAGTCGCAGCGATCATGCCGGCCTGCACAAATATCTCTTCATGCTGTTTTTTTGTATCCCGGGGGAAAATCCTGCATAGGACCATCAGGGCTGCTGTGAGTGTCCCTCTGATTGTGCCACCCGGGCCTGGAAAACCAAATTCGACCAGACGTCCAGGGAACAAAAGGCCTTGTTGAGGCTACCTCTCTGATGGAGGGGTGGGAGTAAAACCCCACCCCTCCAAAACTTTTATCCCAGGCGGCGCGCCGGACACCGTGCACCGCATCTCTCATCTCTTTTCATGCTTCGTTTAACCTTTCAAGTGTCTATGACGGATATATACGTCATCGACATATTCATTACAAAACGCCTAAGACGATTATATTCGCATAAATTTAATTGTGTATACTACTATGGATAAAACGAATATGTTGGCTTGAGTTAAATCTATTATATAAAAATAAATCCAGTTTTCTTTCCTGACGCTATAACTCCAGAACGCACAAACCGATTTCCACGGTTTTGCATTCGTTGGAAAAGTCTCGGGCTGCGTGGGGCTTATAGCAAACAAAATTCATGAAAAATTCAACAGAAAAGTAGGAAAACAGGGAAAATATTTTTCACATACAGCGCCATCTCTGATACATAGCATGTACTACGAACCAATATGGTTTTGCATGGTGGTGGAACAGATCGCACCAGTATTTTAAGTAGACGGCGCCGATGCGATATACATTGTTTGACAGCTACTCATTGTACTCTGCTCAGTTAATTTCATGTGACATTTATTATGCGCACGTTCTTTCAAACGCTAACTAAAAATCAAAACGAAGCCATCTGGTGGCAAGCCGAAGTTCGCCGGGCTTGCTAGTTTATATATAAATATATGTTGAGGAGTGCGCGTGTCATTCGTTGCGTTTGAATGGGAAGAGTAGGGGCAGATAGTGGTTATTTCGTTTGACGAAATGAGCCACTTAAAAGGTTAAAAGACCCCATATCATTGTTGTATGTCTCCCTAAAAATGTATAAAATATATGACGGGATACAGCCTGTCAGGGCGCCACGCGCACTGTCTTCATAACTCATTGTAGACAGGAAACGCGACGATCTCTGAGATGCGTCCGATCGTTGCGACCGTCCAAATGTGAATGCCTTCGAAAATAGGCTTGTCGAATAAATATCGATACATCGATATATCGATATTTTCAATACAATATATCAATATTTTTGGTCGATATATTTATAATGATATATAAATACAAAATATCCAGTATCGATAATTGTATCGAAAATGATTTTTTTTTAATTTTTATAATAGTGAATCCGCTGAAATCTGAAACTGTAGAAGATAGGACCGAAAGAAAAAAAACTATATTGTCTATGACTGTTGAGTATTATGTTTTTTACGTTGCGTGCATTGACATCTGAATTTGTTGCATGTATATTATTTGCCGCCATTTATTTATTTATTATTTGTTTTTGTTTGATATCTTAAATAGGTCTTAAAGTTAGAAGATAGCCTTTTAGTTCTTGATATTTTTGTAATTTTGTCTAATAGAAATGAATACTGGTAAAATACTTTCGTATGTATTGAGATTTAATCGCTATATCGATTCATCGATATTTTTCCTTCGATATATCGACTTCGATATTGATATTTTAATAAATATCGATATAACGATATTTTTTTTCATTGTCGACATCCTTGTTCGAAAATAACTAATCCCGACCAACTCTCCCTAATTCATTGCTGCCAGTTTCATAATTCAATTTTGTACCAAATCGAATAGTTGATTACGATTGCAACGCCATCTCTGACTCCATCCAGGCACTAAACCTGACGTTTCAATTAATAACAATTTAGACGCTCTCACTCCGACATATATAAAAAATTGATACAAAACTAAAACCAAGCTACAAGTCACAAAACAAAAAGAAAACTAATAAATTATATCAGCAAAAACAACAGGAATAAATAAATTTTAAACTGTTTTTTTTGTATGTATTACTTTTTCTAGTACCCATTGACAAGCACAACCTTAGTTCGGGGTTAGATCAACATATAATTGTCTCCAAATGCCATTGTTAAATGATTATTGTTTTTATTTTAATGTCGCCCTAACTTTTTATATGATTACGTCAACGATACTCGGTACAGAGTATCGACATTAAAAAATCTATATGATATTGAACAAAAAAATACTCAAAGCAATTAGGAAAAATTTTCCTACATATACATAGTTCGTTCTTCTTTACATAATTAGTTTTTTCTTATAGTTTAACGTTATTATTATTATTATTTATAGACGAAAGCTTGACCTCAATCACACCTGGTGGAAAGTGAACATGAGTCCGATGATGAACCGCGTCCGTCTAACAAATGCCTATCCTCTCTTCTCTTAAAGACATAAGATCATAGGTCATAAAATCGCGAAAATATGGCCGCTGGAAGCATATTCCACTCCTTAGCCGTTCGCATGATGAATGTAGCAGCGAATCTCCTCGTGCGGATATAAGGAACACCCACCACATACGGATGGTATCCGACACGATGGCTAGTGGTTTTGTAATGGAATGGTGCTGGTGGAATTAGAGAATGTAGTTTCTGAAAGCACTCTCCACCGTGCAACCGGTAAAAGACTCCGAGGCAGCCAATTCTACGCCGATGCTCGATGCGCTGCATTTTAATCTTACTCAAAGAGTCTTCGCCTACAAGTCTACGAGCTTTGCGGTCAATAGAGCAATTTAATCTTCCTAGTTTGATTATTTATTTGTGTATTTTTATTGTTAATGTATTGTGAATTATTAAAAGGATAGAATAATATATATTTATAAACTCTAAAACTTATCCGGTAATCGGTAAACATGTCATTTAAGATCTCTCCCATTCCTGCCCTCCTTAGTTTTCATACTGGATCAACTCTTGTCCTCATAATTATTTGTTATTCATTACAGAATATTTAAGTTAATATCAAACAACTCCTCTCCATGACACTTTTACTAAAAAATCGACGCCATTTCGAGTGTCACGCCCTCTTTTTTTTCTGTTAACTCGGTGGAAATCCCTACGGATCGTCAGGGGAGCGGTGAGGGCCATTCCCCCCGGTGTGTCGGACCTGCCCCGACTAAAACCACCGGGGTGCTCCATCGCTCGCGTTTGCGCCAGCCCCCGGGTACACCGAGGACCTCCGAGAGGGCTGGCGCGCGATCCGCCCTGTGGGCTTCACAATCGGGAGGAAATTCCTCTACCGACGCCTAGTGCTGCGTGGAAGCACGCACGATACCACTCGAGCTTTCAAGTCAGGCAACGGCCCAGTGTCCCTCCCTCTGTCATATCCTTCCTGTCACTTCTTATGCTTGCCAACATAAAATATAATTATTGAGAAATATAGTTAATTGTTAATGGTGTTCACATTAATATTTAGCATTTATTACTATTTGTATTATATGCAGCCTGGCTTATCAGTGATATTTGCTATTGTGCTTCTCTATTATTATAACAGAATGTATTCTTGAAATAAAAAAAAAAATGTAATAAAAAACTACAATCCTATCCCCGGTTGTTAACGAGAACGATTTAGTATATTTTGTGAAAGAATACAAGCAATTATTAAGATTTGATTACTGAGAATTTGTTGATATTTGCCAATCTAGGAACTCCGATGCATGAGACAATCTAACGGCGAGGTTATGTAGGTATCAACGGATTTCTAAATCACTGTTTTAATTGCATTTCATAAATCGACGGCATCATATATAAAATGTCAGAATATTAAAACACCAAGCGCGTAAAACGAGTTACGAACTAACGTAACAAATCAATTATCGAAGCTTTTTTTTTGGTGTTCCGGAGGAAAATCCTGCATAGGACGATCAGGGCCGTTGTGAGGGCAGTGACCCTGATAAAAACCCCCGGGGTGTCCCTTTAATCGCTCCACCCGAGCCTGGGAAACCAAACTGCGAAATGCCTTGTCGAGGCTGCCTCTCTGGGAGGGGTAGGGGTAAAGAGCCCACACTTCCAACACCTATCTCTCAGGTGAGGGCCGGACACCGTGCACTGCCTCCCTCTTTTCCGGAGAGTCCCGGACGGAGTCCTTCAAGTCTACTGCCCGGCAAATTATCGAAGTTAATTTTTTTGGTCACCCGGGAGAAACCCAGTATGGACCGTCATGGGGCACGGTGAAACTTGCCCCACGTGTGGCGGATTTGCACTGACTAAAAACCCCGGAGTGTTCTTCTTAACCAACCACCGAGGCCTAGGCAATACCGTGCCAGCTTCATCGTCATCCGGTGATGTCTGGACGAGGTGTAAATGGTCTCCTCCCGCTCACCTTCGTTGTCTTGGAGCGATGCGCGGGAACACATCGCGCATCACTCTTGCCTTGAAATGTTGGGCGATGCTCTCCCTCAAGCGAAACTTATATCCGCGCGAAGAGATTCGCTTCTACATTCATCAGTAGCGTGCATTCCATAGATGCATGGCAGCACTGCATGAGCTGATGATAAATAAGTCTTGACTAAATACCTTAAATTTAAACAAAAAATGAAACCATTTATATTTAAAATATATTCTATATTCACGCCACCTATCTTTTCTATGAAAGTAATATAATATTTACTATCATAATATAATATTCAAATTAATTACGCGAATTCTGCCTACCCTATACAAATACCCTATGCACGTCACTGACATTCATCATGCGAACGGCTAAGGAGTGGAATACGCTTCCAGGGGCCATATTTCCGCGATCTTATGACCTGGGAGTCTTTAAGAGAAGAGTGAATAGGCATTTGTTGGGCGGACGCGGTTCATCATCGAACTTATCTTCACCTTCCACCAGGTGTAATTGAGGTCAAGCGTTCGCCTATAAGTAATTAAAAAAAAAAAAAACGTATCTTCTCTTTTATTACGAAATATAAAAGCGTTTTTTTTTAAACTCGTTTCGGTCTGTCGCGTTTCGGGATCAGCTTGTGTATATCCAGTAGCTCATATACCTAGAGACCTTCAGTCGCGGTATATGTGGGCCGACATGACGATTTAGACTACCAATGGATTTTCATCCTTTGATGGTCGCTTTCGTTTTTGGACTACACTGTACTTACCATCAGGTACTCTGTAGTAACAATGTCGAGCCAGTGTAAATAAAAAGAAAATCCTACGTCGTACCATCAGGGACGCTGTGAGGGCAGTGACCTCGGTGTGTCAGACTCCTACTGACTAAAAACCCCCGGGGTGTCCCTCTGATTGCTCCACCCGAGCCTGAGAAGACAAATTCATCCAGACTCCTGGAAAAATCTACCTCATGCATTTTTTGTTGACACGGAGGTAGCCCTCACTTACCGTCAGAGCGTTGCCTCGGTATGCCAGCCTCTCAGGTTGAGATTTATAGACGCTGTTTCGACTTTGCTTAGCAAAGTTCCCAAAAAATAAATTCGTTTTGACAAATAACTGAACATATAATAGGAACTTGAGTATATCCATATTATGTCTAAAGCCAAGTCCATATTGACAAATTCAGTGACTTACCCAAGCCTTTGACATTCATTGAGTAATATAAATTGTAATGTTTTAGTGAATTTAAAGCAAACTTAAAACTGCGCCTATATATTTCAATTTGATTAACTAAATCACCGGGGTGCTCCTCTTATTCGTCTGCCGAGACCAAGAGAACGGCTTTGCCAGGTTCTTTAGCTCCCCGCAACGTCGTGCCTTTTACAAATCTCTCTTCTGCAATGACGAGGGGCGATGTAAAAACTTACCCCTCGCTCACCTCATTGTCCTGTAGAAGTGCGCGAGAATACATCCCGCTCCGTTCACGCCTTGATATATTGGGTGACGCACTCCTTCATGTCCGTGCTAAGGAAGGAGATGTCTGGCGAAGACCTTCCTTCTACGTCCCGCTCTGCACGTACTGGTGAGCATTCCGTCTTAAATTAATTATACACGAAATAAAAAACTAAAAACTACAGTGTCAGTTGAAAAGTGACACTTGTAAATTACATTCAGATATGGGTAAAATGTAACTTGATTAATGATTAACGATTACAAAATGTAGTCTTAATTTTAGTTATCTTGCTCTGTAAACATAATTAAATCCATTTAAAACATTAATAAATCATAAATGTGTGTGCAATCTGAGTTTCCGTAGTGTTTAAAACATAAATGAGTAAAATGCAGTCATATTAATGGTAAAAACGTGAAATGTAATAGTAATCATTTTTATTAATCTGATTACATTTTCCCCATCTATGATTACATTCTGTTAGTATATTTTGGGTCGTTCTATAGTATGCGATTAGGGAGTGTGTTTGCGTAACTTAGTGTGTTTGTGCGTCCTTGGGCATGCCTGCGTTTATTTCTATATTGCGCGTGATTCATATAACTACAGTTTAGAAAGCCTTAAGGAATTGATTTACGACTTAAGTGAAAGATACCGATTTCATTGAAGTATTTTTCCTATTCGATACTACATGTGTAAATGACGGAGTTTTGCAGGGAATATTGAAGCAGGAAATGATATATTTGAATTAATCTGTATTTAGTCTCCTTAAAAGTGAAAATGAATGTTCAAAAAGGGTTCTTGATTCATATAAAACTTACTTTTGATATAAAAGGTATCTCAAGAACGAACAGGAATTGCTTAGCGAGTATTTATTACAAAAGTGTGTCAAAAGCTTTCGTTTATTGAGGAAACCGGTATTTTTAACAAACCTGTAAGCGATAAGGTTCAAAAGTTCATACAATAACTTTGACTTAACTAAAAAATATGCTTTTTTGTTTTTTTTTTGTGGATACAGCCTCTAATGTATTTATGCTCACCCCGAAAGAGACACAGCATGATTTTATGCATCAATTGTCATTTCTTTTTCAATGTTTCTTTATAATTTGTTAGGAAATTTAGTTTTTTATTGATTTTTAGCGATTTTTATTCGTTACAAGATAGATATAAGCTGTTTTATCTTGAAATATCTGCCTCATGTATATTTTTTTTGGTAGTCCGGGGGTAAATCCTACATAGAATCATCAGGGCTGCTGTGAGGGAAGCGACACTGGTGTGTCAGATTCCTACTGACTAGATACCCCCGGGGCATCTCTCTAATTGCTTCACCCTTAATTGCTTTAAGTATTCTATTTTCTTTATTTTTACTTATACTTTTGCTCTTATTTTAGGTATACATATATTTTTGCTATAGTATCTATCACTAATACATTTTGTAGTCGATTTATTTATTGTATGTAATAGTTTATTTTGGTTTTGTTTATTTTTCAGTGGGTGTGTTGCTATTGCTTAAACTTATCATTATAAACACTTATATTTAAGATTACTTAAGCTAGATGTTATTTTCATTTATTGTATTTTTTTAATTGCTTATAGATATTTATAATTAGATGTAACACGACCGGGGCCCTACACGAAAATCAGTGCTGCAGACTTCCTCTGTGGCTTTAAGCTGATGAAGGGCCCATTTTCGCCATGTTTATATGTTTTTTATTTTCTTTTGTTTCTGTGTGTTGTTTGTGATGCTGCATTTAAATTTCTGGTTTCTTGTTGGTTTGTGGCGAACTAAATACATTTTCATTTTCTTTTTTTTCACCCAAGCCTGAGATACCAAATTAGCCCAGTGGAAATTGTCATGGACTGTTAGGGCGATTGTGAGAGCCACTCCCCCGGTATGCTAGTCACTGCTTACTCTTCCCCATAGTCGAACCTGGGAATCCATATACTTGCAGCGGCCCGGCGAGCGTTCGGTCTTAGCCAGACCTCCACTCTGAGAGGGGGTATGGGATGATACCTTCCTCACTTCCTGTCAAATAGGCAACGTGTGGGCACGCTACCCCCAACTCTGTCGGATGGCGGACACCCTTACTTCCACAGCCCGATGTATGTCAAGGAGGGAGACAATCCCGCAGATCTGACGCATCTATAAATGAAACCGGAATATGTGTAATTTTCCTTTTTTATCCTCTTTTTTTATTTTTTACTCAAACTTTTTCTTTAATGAGAAACGGGTTTTTAAGGGTTAATAAAGGTTTGAACCCTTATGTGGTTGACATTCCAGCTGCTCGCACGAAGCGATTCGCTTCCCCTTTTTGCTGCGAACCGCGAAGGAGTGGAACTCGGTTCCTGCGTCTGTGTTTCCGGCATCTTATGACATGGGAATCTTCAAACGTCGAGTGAATCGGTATTGGCTGGGTGAGCGCGCTCCATCGATGGCCTTATCATCACTTTCCAGCAGGTGAGATTGAGGTCAAGCGCAAGCCTGTACGTAATAAAACAAACTTTGTTCATTTGACTACAATTTTATTTTAAATTACGAACGAGTAAAAAATTTTGCTTTAAATCGTATAACATTGTTTATTTAAAAATATTCAATTCTTTATTTGGCATCAAAAGTTTTCCTGCATCTTAAACTTTGTTGATGTGTGTAAATACGTTAGCATTTGTTCTATTGAAGTCATGTTATAACCATGAATAAATATTGTCCTTATGTTACAGTTAATGTTGAAATATAGGCTGATTCCAAAATGGCCGGGTCATTCGCTGGTCAACTTATTGAAAGGTCTCAGCATTATAAAAAATAACAACTTTGACTTTTTTATGTGATCTACATATTTTTTAATAAAACTTATTGAGGAAACTCGCATACTATTTAATAAAAATGTCATATTTAGTCCTCTAAGAATGAAAATCGGCTTTTTTTATTCGATTTGGTCAATACGTTTTTTTAGGAGTCGAAGCTGCTCGCGTCCGTAGGCTTTACCCTAGTTTCCCTACACGTGACTCCTGGGTGGTGCTAAACGAGCAGCAGCGAGGTGGTAGGGCGTCGGTGCCCGTCTGGATCGCGACCACAGTACATGGGTGTAAAGCCCGTATAGTGACCAGTTTCGGCTTGTCGCGTTGCGGGATCAGCTTGTGTATATCCAGTAGCTCATATACCTAGAGACCTTCAGTCGCGGTATATGTGGGCTGACATGAAGATGTAGACTATCAATGGATTTTCATCCTTTGATGGTCGCTTTCGTTTTTGGACTACATTGTACTTACCATCAGGTACTCTGTAGTCACTATGTCGAGCCAGAGTAAAAAAAAATACGTTGATGGCCGGGATAGGCCTTCACCTAAACCGGGCGAGAGGGTGAACACTGAGGTGCTCAGCTACAATCACCTGTGCTACTGGTCACGACGGGCACGACATATAAGCGTGAAGTGGATACAGCCCCTATTGTATCACTGCCTACCCCAAAAGGAATTTATTGTGAATTATATTATTACCTAATAACAATGTGTAACAAATTTTATTTTTAGTATTACTTGCTTAATATTAGCAACTTTTTAAAATTATGGTGTAATATTTGCGCTCCTATTATTGGCTAGTATATTTAAACAAAACCTTATTATTTCTTTTTATTTTATTGTAAGATTTATATACCTACACATGCTGTTGCTGTTGTAAATAAATAAATACAAAAGTTATAACTAGAAACTTCTGCAACTGTCTTTTGACGCAACTTAACCGTAACATGGGTCGTTTGCACACACAAGCATGCTTACTTAACCTACGTGATGTCACGCTATTTATTATTTTAGAACTGACTATTTACATATGCAAACTTATTTTAAACTTGAAAATTTAAGTTAGATTTCCGCGAGTATCTTTAAGAGAATGGTAAATCTAATGGCATATTATTATTGTGGCTCCTTAACTCTTCAATTCCGATGTCTATGTTAATGTTAATTTTGTATTTCTCTTTTAATAAAATAGTTTATATACAGTCAACGAAGACATATCCAAATTAAAAACTACCCTTCTCTTTTTAGGAAGGTGTCGTACAGGTGACACTGTGCATTGTGAAAAAATATATGAATAGTTTTACTCTTCGACTTTGCTGTAATAATGGTAGAATTAAAAAATAAATTATCATGTCCTAGAAAAAAAAAAACTTCTGTCACCTCCAAGTGACACTGGGAATTAAAGGGTTAAGGCGTGCATTGGATTCTAGAAGTCGCTGAAGGAGCCGAGAGGCATTAAAAAGAAGGCCACCGACAACGCTGCAATGCCGGTGCAGCCTATGCAGGATGAGGAGTCCCGGGCCGAAGATCTGCCCACGGGACAAACTCGCTGGGTGTCAGGTGACGCGCCTGAGGGGGCTGTTACGTGACTCAAACGCCCCAGTGGTGTTGCGCATGCATCCGCACGCCATTAGGCGATGGGGGGTGGTGTCACTCTTCTCCCACTCCCCTACCAGCGAGAGGAAGCCCCTTGGGTGGATCACGCGCCGGACAGCGGTGAGACCACTAGTCACAATCTCGTAGTCCGGCGCACCCTGTGCTTGGAGAAGCATCCCAGTGGTTTTAGTCGGTGAGTGTCCGACACACTGGGGGGCGGCCCTCACCGCCTGATACCATAATGGATTTCCACTGGGTTACCAAAAAAAAAATTCTAGAAGTCGGGATTTCAGTGCTGGGACTCAAGAGCGATTATCAGGACGCGATTTACCGCTCTGTAAGCGATTGTATGCATAGGCCTTCGATGTAGGCGACTGTGCGGCACTGCCAGGCGGCCTGTTATCCTCGTGACCGTATTAAAGGTGGAGTGTAAATGTTTGGAGTCG
This sequence comes from Automeris io, assembly GCA_036320925.1. Classification (NCBI taxonomy): domain Eukaryota; kingdom Metazoa; phylum Arthropoda; class Insecta; order Lepidoptera; family Saturniidae; genus Automeris; species Automeris io. The sequence continues at coordinate 4,337,743 of JAUDJH010000031.1, read as the reverse complement.
GTATTTATGAAAGTATAGGATTTAATAACCTTTAATCTAGTTTTTTAAAGTGAAACTTCCATAGTATCGTTGTGATTTCAAACCGGATGCAACGGAAAAACGACAGGTAAGAGACACAAATACAAAATTTAGTGAGCCAGAGCGAGAGATTATTAAAATATATAAAATATAAAATTAGGCACAGATTATTAAATTACATTCTCTTGCCATTTACTCACACAAATTTAAACAGTTAAATATTACTATGTCACCAAGAAATAATTTTTCGTAAATGAATTCAAAGACCAGGAAACCGGCGATTCGTCTGAAATTACAGTGATACATCATCACCTCAAGTCTCATCATCTAGTTAGCTGAATTGCCACCAAATCGTAAGAATTCTTTGTTGGTGCTGTATAACATCAAGCAAAGTCAGTTATTGGCCTGTCGCAGTCTAATAGAAATAAAATTGCATTGAAAGACTAAAGTCATAGCTAAGGTAATGATATTTTTACTACAATGCCTTATGGGACACGTTATTTTTTGTTTGATTACTTGGCGTATAAATTATAATTTTCATTAATGACGTGCAACCTCTAATCAACTTGAGGGCATACCAAAGACAATCCTGACGCACCTTTGGTTTGTTTTGATTGACATCATATGTTTGACAGCTGGGGACAGAGTGGTTTGTATGAGAAAATTAAATTGTTGTTTTACTATATTCCTAGCATTTTTTTCATATTTACTCACCTTTTAAACCTTCCCTGGACTTCAACAATTAATTCAAAACCAAAATTAGCCAAATCGGTTTAGCTGTTCTCGATATTTAGCGAGACTAACGAACAGCAATTGATTTTTATATACATACATATATAAATTATTATAAGAAAACATTTAAACATATACAAATGTCGATATTTGTCAATTATTTGCGATAGATGGCGTGACGTCCATATCCATTTTAAGTTACAAAACATCGAGGTCTTTTAGATAATTTTCCATTCCCGCAACCAACATAGAAATACATTTGCCAATCAAGAAATAATAATAATCATCAGTCATGCTACATTACGAAGGAAGTCATTAGCTGCGCGTATTGAGAAAGATAGCGTGTTTGATCTAGATTATATATACAGGATGATTTTGTGCCTCCACGATGCAACTATGAGTTTCTTTCGGCGTTTTTTCTCAAGGTAGTCGCATCCGAAACGCTAGTAGATCCAACTTCAGACTTCCTCTGTGGCTTTAAGCTGATGAAGGTCCCATTTTCGCCATGTTTATACGTCTTTGTATATTTCTTTTGTTCCTGTATGTTGTTTCTGTATATTTAAATTTCTATATTTTGTTAGTTTGTAATGAATCGGTATTTGCTAGGCGAGCGTGCTCCATCGTCGGCCTCATCATCACTTTCCAGCAGGTGGGATTGAGGTCAAGCGCAAGCCTGTCAGTAATAAAAAAACCCCGGTTAGGTTGAATATTTTGGCTGGCGGCCCAAGTCGAGGTCGTGCCCACAGCGGTGCTCTTGTATTGCCACCCAACCCATAAATATGGCAGCTGAGCACTTCAGTATTCGCCCTCTCAAGCCCAGTGTAGTTGTTATAAAGGCCTTTCCCGGTCACCAACGAACGGCACTTAGAACATAAAAAGGTAATTTTCTTGGAGGGTTTTATAATATGATAATAATAATAATAATAAAACATTTATTTGGCACACAACACAACAAACAACACAGCAAAATAGGTTATTAAAGATAGAAAACAAAAACAGTAAACACCCTATGTTGTGATGATGCGCCAAAGGGAAGTCAGCTCAGCAAATGCTAAGTGACCAGCCGAGCCACCCAGCGCTGATTTTCAGCTGACACCCATTTATTGAATCGACGCGCAGAAAACAGCAAGGAAGGGATCAATGGAGTACAGATACACAAAATTTAAAGTATCATAGATAATAATATGAAAATACACATATACAAGAACAGAAATATAAGACCAACATATAAAATATTACGAGTGAATAACGATACGATATAATGATACGAGTGTTGTTACGTTTTAATCCGTTCCACCCGATTTTTTTACTAATAATCGGCTCACGCAATATACAGGCCGCGCCCATCACTAATGCCGGCGCATTCAAAATAGTCACATCGAAGAATCTGTCGATATAAAGCGTGGAGTGGTTAAACACGGTACCGCAAGACTTTCCATCATCAAACCCCAGTAAGTAGCTTATCCTCAAAATCAAGTCGGTCAACAACCCATCCAAAAAAATTCTTAGTTCTTTTTGTTTTCTCTCTTTATTTTTGGATTGGGCTTTTTTTTACACTGGCTCGATATAGTGACTACAGAGTACCTGATGGTAAGTACAGTGTAGTCCAAAAACGAAAGCGACTATCAAAGGATGAAAATCCATTGATAGTCTACATCGTCATGTCGCCCCACATATCCCGCGACTGAAGGTCTCTAGGTATATGAGCTACTGGATATACACAAGCTGATCCCGAAACGCGACAAGCCGAAACTGGTCACTATGATGGACTTTACACCCATGTACTGTGGTCGGGATCCAGACGGGCACCGGCACCCTACCACCTCGCTGCTGCTCGTTTAGCACCACCCAGGAGACACGTGTAGGGAAACTAGGGTAAAGGCAATGGACGCGAGTAGCTTCGGCTTTGTCGCAAAGCGACGATGTCGCCCAGTAAAGTACACAAATATTACAAACTACACTTACTACCACAATTCAGATTAATCAATTTGGCTATATTGTACAAATACTTGGCATCATTGCTGAGTGGCCTGGCCAGTATGGATTGGAGTGCTCCTACATCCATTGGCAAATCATAGTTCTGTTTACAACGCTAGAAGGTATCTAGCAGTGACGTGCAAAGGATATTTGAACAGGCTAGGCAGAATTCGGGTAATTGATTGGAATATTATATTATGATAGTAAATATTATATTGCTTTCATAGGAAAGATAGATGGCGTGAATATAGTATAGATATGAATATATATGGTTGCTTTTTTTAAACTTTAAACAATTTATTCTAGACTTATTTATCGTCAGGGTATGCAATGCTTGCATGCATCTATGGAAGGAACGCTACTGGTATCTAGGTATTTTAACAAGTGGGTAGGACCTACTGATCCCGAAACATGACAGACCTAAGCGAGTGACTTTGACTGTATTTACCGGTCCATTATCCACTATAGCCACACGTTGGATTTGACTTCAATTAGAGACTACTTATTAATCAAAATAGTAACGACGGGCTGAAAAGACTTATAACCGGGGCTATAAAATTTAATATTACAAAAAAAAAGAAATAGTTTAAAGTCTAGTAAAAATCAACCTGTATATACATTTGTGACTTGCTTGTTAAGATGAAATTATAATAGCAATATACATATATTTTTGTTTCAAATTATAATATAATATATATTAAATCAGACTGGCATAATTTATAGTTGTCTTAATGTATGTCATCCAATTAATAAATGTTTATTTTTTTATTTTTGTTAAACTATGATAATACCAGCTGACCCGGCAAACGTTTTGCCATATAAATTATTTCTAGTGAATGTCTTCTGTATTATAATATACAATTTGGGTCATAGTGGCTCCCACATAAAAGGTAGATATATGATGCCAAGGACTTTTATTTAGAACTATTCAAGACAAACAATCCTACGGTACATCATCTTTTTGTAACTCTAATGGCTTAGGCAGTGTACGCCAAGATAGCTCTCAGAGGACAGATTTTTTCCGACTTAATTGACATGTATCGTTATATTACGACCAAAATTACATAAAATCATTACAAATCGTAGCCCATATGTTATTCCGATGTATAACCTATATTACTGTGGCAGTTCCATGCAAATCCGTCCAGTAGTTTTATCGTGAAAGAATAACAAACATATTCACAAACTTCCGCATTTATATTATTAGTAGGGTTAGTGGGATTATCTGAGTTTAATGGCGTCAGTGATAGAAGCTATTTGGATTGTGGCATTCTGTATATTTTTATGATTAACAGGCTCACGCTTGACCTCAATCACACCTGATGGAATGTGAAGATGAATTCGACGATGGACTGCGTCAGCTTAACAAATGCCTGTTTCTCTTCTCGTTTTCTCATCGTTTTTTATTAGTGCAACTAATATAATGAAAATAAATTAATAAAATACACACAGAGCGGTACTTTGCGAACTGCTTCGTGCTGAATCCGTCGGCCATAACCACAACCTTCGGGTATAATTCCTAAAAATATAGTTCATTGTTAGATAAAATTGACTAATATAATTAAAAAAGGTAATGATATTCAAAAAATTCTAGAGAGCATTGAAATGTCCTTGCAACTTGTCATAACTAATAATAAATATTACGAAATAATGTGCACATTTGTAACAATTTCGACGCTTTAGAAACCTTCGCATTCGGCCCATATTGGCCGAAATTCAAGCCGACGATTAGAGGAGTCACTATATTTTACAACAGAAAATATTTTACTCCATGCACTAGTCGGAAATTCCTTCTAGAGTATTCTAAATGATATATTAATTTGGGCGCTTTGGCCTGTCGCGTTTCGGGATCAGCTTGTGTATATCCAGTAACTCATATACCTAGAGACCTTCAGTCGCGGTATATGTGGGCCTACATGACGACGGAGACTGCCCTTTGATTTCCTCCTTTGATAGTCGTTGTCATTCTTTAAGTATACTGGACTTACTACCAGGCATAGATGGGCAAAATATAATCAGATCAATAAAAATGATTAACGATTACATTTTCCGTTTTTTACCATGAATATGACTGCATTTTGCTCATCTATGTTTTAAACACTACAAAATCCCAGATTGTATGCACATTTATGATTTCTTAATGTTTTAAATGGATTTAATCATGATTACAGAGCAAGAAAATTAAAATTACGTCTACATTTTGTAATCATTAATCAGATTACATTTTGCCCATCTTTGCTACCAGGTACACTTTTTTGAGCCAGTATAAAAAAAAATTTCGTTTGATTTTTATTATTCTCTAGCATTTCCTGACACAGAAAAGCCATGACGTAATTTAAACCATGGTTTTAAAATCCTAAACAGCTGTTCCATATTGATATAAGTGAATACCTATTTTTCACTTTTACCTATCACCTTTATATAATAGGGTCGTAATGGCAGGGCCCGCCCATTGGCGCGTGTCACTCACAAGAGGGGGTGGCCCGTCATACATATATTCCTTCCTTTTTGCTTCGCCGTAGTTGGGTACAGATTACGGAACCCTACACGACAGCTCACTCACGCTTAACTAATCTATTTTTATTTGAAATATGTTTATCATCTATAATTATATTCGCCGTGATCACTTACGAAGCCTCTCTGACGCACGAGCGGTTAAAAATAGAAATAAAACTGGATTGGAAAAAACATAGACTAAAAGAGGTCGGTGAATCGATTTACAGTCTAAGATTTCTCAACCTTAGTTCCATAAGGACGGATGTGTAAAATTGCGACTTTGAACGAAAGCCAAAAGAAATTTTTGTGACAAATTGCTTTAATTTTTTTTTAAACTGACTCGACACTGTCACTGCACCACACCTGATGGTAAGCATATTGTAGTCCAAAAAACACCAACGAGTGTCGACAGGTAAGAAAAAACCCATCGGTAGTCGCAGCGATCATGCCGGCCTGCACAAATATCTCTTCACGCTACGCTTAAAGGATCCCATATCATAGGATGGTAGAAACGCGCTCGCTGGAAGACCATTCCACAGCCCAACGACACGGCAAAAGAAGGAGTTAGAGAACTTCTTAGTCCTGGCCGGGATGTGAGATACCGTATAGCTGTGACAACGCAAACCCGCGCGCGTGGCTCTATTCAGGAAGGGAGAGGGTGGAACAAGGTTAAACAACTCTTCAGAACACTCGCCATGATACAGACGGTAGAAAACGCTCAGTGAGGCAACATCTCTACAAAATAAAATCAGTATTTACTATATTTTGGTGCCAAAATTGATTTTAGACTTTTGGTATCTATGTATCATTACGCCAAATCCCTGTTGCGGTAGGCAAGACAAAATGTAACACCACTTTTTGCAAATCTCTTTTGCTTCCTTAACATTTATTAATCTCTTTTTGGGAATGATTATATCATTCCAGATTGATATCGTATTCGAATGAACTTGTGATGATGATCAGTGTGGACACGTTGCTAAGCCGGAACGTACTGTCTTGCCGAGTTTATCTTTTCAGAGGCTTCGGTCTAACTCCGCAGGTGTGCATGAATGTGCGTTGGCGGCAGATTACACATAACAATTATAATGCACATAACAAATGGGCACCGTGAAAGATTGACTATTGCGTTCTTGCTAAAAAGGTCTTACGCTTTAGAAATTGTTGACAAAGGAACGCAATTAACAACGGCAATTCCAAAGCGTAAACCCAAACACATTAAATTAAAAGTACATATTTTTGTGTAACCCGGAGTAAATCCCTAATGGACCTCGGGAGGCGGTGAGGGCAGCCCCCAGTGTGTCGGACTTGCACCGAATAAAGCCCCCGGGGTATTCCATATTCCACCTACCGGCACCGAGGGAGAGACTGGGGTCTCATCCTCTAAGACCGACAATGCGTGCGGCCTTCAGTAGGCCTCTACTCGTTTGAGGAGGGGTGGTGTAAAGAGCCACCCCTCTCGTACACCTTTGTTGTAGAGCGGTGCGCGGGAACACGTCGCGCGCCGCTCGCAGCCTTGTTGGACGAGACACTCCCTCAAGTGTGCCGTAAATAATAGTAGATACAATAGCCAAGTTTTGCTTACCTAAACCTTCATACACTCTCGCTTATATCGCGTGCTTTAGGCATTGCCCTCCATCAGACCTTTTTTTATTTGGTCTGTAGAAATTGTGTGTACTGTAGTGATATAATAAATTTTATTTTTTGTTCAGAGTTAAAGATTAAGTTACTCTCTAGCAGAGAGTATTCACAATTTGTAAAAAAAAAATCCCCACTTAGGTAGGATAGTTGTTTTGCATTATATAAAAATTTTTAATAGGTTCATTTAAAAAATTTTATGAGGGAGGGAGTAATGTAGTGATTGTATGATTGGTTTGTAAAATAGGTTAGTTATATTTGGCACAATTCTCGGAATTGGCCATTTAATAAAAAGTAAGTTTATTTTTGAAAAGGTTAGAATATCTAATTTTAAAACTTGAAGTTTAATTTGAGGTTTCAATTTTACAATTGTGAGAGATTGAATGGAAAAATAGAATAGGAAGGTTCATATTGTAAAAATTACAAGAAATATACATGTAAACTTTACTTGAAATATATATGGGAATACAGATTTAAAAAGTGTATTATTCTAAAGCGAGTGAGCGACCAAACCTATAGTAAATATAGCACGCCAGTAAGAGCGTACTACAGTACCTAGTCTCGGTCGGCCTCGGCTGTTTCTTCCACTCACATTAGTATTGTATATCTTTTTTGTCATCCTTTCATTATTCATCATCTCTACGTGCCTAAATCATCGATGCTGAGGATGCTTTTGTGTTGTCGATGACACTATCTTACAAACCAACTAATTAACTACTTCTAACTAAAGCCCATTTTCCATTCAAGGTCCGAAATCTCAGTAAAAAACAGTGATACCCAATTTTATAAAAAAGAAAATTAAATCTGAATAACCAAGTTATCAGATTCATATAATGGTTAAATTTAAAAATGTTTTTCAAGTTTTTAGAACAAATATGAAAACGGAAAAAATATCGAGAAAATTCTTCTTGGGGTATTTTTTAGCATTGAGCGGTACACGTTGCTTGGATTTTTTTTTCATTGTAATATCTCGAAATTATAAACTTCAAGCTTTAAATGTTTTTTCTAAATTTCAATATGATTATTATTAACTAAAATACACCTATTTAAAAACGAAATATTTTGAATATTTTTTGATCCTTTAAATTTTCCCGTTAGTGTCTTATAACCAAAAATGAATATAATTTAATAAACCTTTTAAATTTTAGATTTTTATACATATACAAGGTGTGGAGTTTATTGAAATAACCTCAAAACTTGCCAATAGGTTGTAATGAAATGAAATAAAATATAACTTTATTCAAATAGGCCTACTTCCAAGCACTTTTGAATCGTCAAAAAAAAGCTAATCTACCACCAGTTCGGAAAGCAGAATCTACCGAGAAGAGCCGGCAAGAAATTTTGGTAGTTGCTCCTACTAACATACTGAGGTACAATAACAGGTATAATATACATCTATACTAATATTATAAAGCTGAAGAGTTTGTTTGTTTGTTTGTTTATTTGAACGCGCTAATTTCAGGAACTACTAGTTCGAATTGAAAAATTATTTTTGAGTTGAATAGACCATTTATCGAGGAAGGCTTTAGGCTATATAACATCACGATGCAATTATTAGGAGCGAAGAAATAATGGAAAATGTGAAAAAAAACGGGGAAAATTATTCATCCTTGCGCATCCTTCCATTGCGTGCGCTGCAAAAACGGTTCAAGACACCAAAAATATATGTAAGAAAGAATTATTTCTCTTGAAATCATCTAAAAAAATGTCCGCGACAGTATATGTCTATCTTTTAAGATTAAGTCACTAGACCACCGTTTTTATGGTAAACAAATTTGGTCGAAATTAATGCATTATTTGTTAAGAGTTGTATCAACGTAATAATATTAATCTTTATCTAAATAAATGTGTTGTTGATTAAGAGTATTTAATTGTGAACAAAATTGTCTTTAATGTCACTTAATTTCAATGAACATCTTAGAAGATATTACAAAACATTATATAGCAAAACAACGTTTGCCGGATCAGCTAGTCTGTAATAATGTTAAAACCAAAGCCACGGCCGAAGTTTCGGTGACTAATCATCGGTAATAAAATTTCTAAACCAGTTTTAATCATTGACACAAGTTTTTAGTTACGATCGTAATAAATTGAGTTTCAATTTACATCTTTTTTATTTTTTTTTAATTAATTGCTTTGGTGGCCTGGCTAATGGACCGGTTTTCATGGTTGCAGGTTTGAATCCCGGAATGTGTCTATGAGTTTTTCTAAATTACGTCCGGATTTAGATGTCTCATCCTTATCTGTAAAGGAAAACATCGTGAGGAAGCCCGCACGGCACCTAATAGAAATGTCACGTGTACTAGTGCTGTGAGAACGGCGATCAGCCACTGGTCACGTTGGGCACGATATTTTTTTTTTATAATTTATAGACGAACGCTTGACCTCAATCACACCTGGTGGAAAGTGAAGATGAGTTCGAGGATGAAACGCGATCGCCTCGCAAATGCCTATTCACTCTTCTCTTAAAGACTCCCAGGTCATAAGATCGCGGAAATATGGCCACTGGAAGAGTATTCCACTCCTTAGCCGTTCGCATGATAAATGTAGAAGCGAATCTTTTCGTGCGGATATAAGGATATATTATATATTATGCACATAGTGGACACAGTTATTTATCCATCTCCGTTCGCCCCGTAAGAGATATAGCGTGACTATATTTTAATATAATTTTCAAATTTTTACATATATTTAAAACAAACTCTATCGAAATTTCATAAATTTTGATTGCAATATACGAGATACTCTAGTTCAGTGGTTCCCAACCTGGGGTACGCGTACTCCTAGGGGTACGCTAAAGTTTGTTTAGGGGTACTCAAAAAAAAAAGTATTATGGCGGTAAAAAGTATTCTAAAATATGCTTTCTAGGTATATCATTTTTTTTATAATTTTTTCTCGTATATAACATTATTTATCATCATAATACATTAAATATGCTTGCATGTTTATATTTCATCAGCGGTATTTTTTGAAAGTAAATATATTTGTATATGTATCTGAAATTACTAAATGATTTCTTATTTGTGTGTATACACATATATGTGTTTGTGTGTGTGTTAGGGGTACCCACTAAGTAAACAATCAGGTAGAGGGGTACTCTAATGAACAAAAGTTGGGAACCGTTGCTCTATTTCATAATTTATACATGAATTAGGTCAAATTTACATCGTTTCGAATTCGTTTTAACGTCATCCGCTTACAAAATATTTATTTCAAATTGTTATATAATTTTCTGAGTTACATGACGTCAATGATAGAAACTATTACTCAAGGCTCGATTCGAATTGGGGCAGTTGGTAATCTGCGGCTGCGACTCAGCAAATGCTGCCTTTACAACTACCCTCAACTTGAGAGGGTGATAAGTTAATCCTCAGCCAGCGATTTATGATTATGCAACGTTTGAAAGCATGCTTCAATGGTTCGGGGCACGTGGAGAAGATGAATGATGTAAGGATGGCGAAAAAGATATACAATATGGATATGAGTGGAAGAGAGAGCCGAGGAACCTACACAGAACAAATAGAGAGAGTTCTGATTGAGGTTAATGTCCAATGCACGCGGAATTGGCGATAGTGCATGAAAAGACTAATAAATGTTAAGGAAGCGAAAGAGATTTACAAGAAATGGAGTTTAATTAATTCTTCCTACTGCCTCTGCTTTACCCTAGTTTCCCTACACGTGACTCCTGGGTGGTGCTAAACGAGCAGCAGCGAGGTGGTAGGGCGTCAGTGCCCGTCTGGATCGCGACCACAGTACACGGGTGTGATGCCCGTCATAGTGACCAGTTTCGGCTTGTCGCGTTTCGGGATCAGCTTGTGTATATCCAGTAGCTCATATACCTAGAGACCTTCAGTCGCGGTATATGTGGGCCGACATGACGATGTAGACTATCATTGGATTTTCATCCTTTGATAGTCGCTTTCGTTTTTGGACTACACTGTACAAATCATCAGGTACTCTGTAGTCAATATGTCGTGTCAGTGTAAAAATATATATATATATATATATATATATATATATATATACAGATGGATACATAATTGTTAGACAATATGTAGGGTGGATGTAAGGTGGTGGTTGTGTGAAATATTATTGTGTGAAGTAGTTAATGCGTAGAACGGAACGTATGTGAGGGAAAGGGATGAAGGAAGAAATGAGAGGGAGGATAAACGGTTTTTTTTTTCGATGAGAACGCGATGTGAAAGTATGACTTAAAAAAAACTGTTAAGACGAGAAATCAATTTGAAAAGTAGAATAAAGGAGTTTTTAAAAGGTGTTCAGAGTTTTATCTGATCTGAAGATCCCCAAAACTACAGATACATATATATATTATGTATTTACTAGCTGACCTGGGGTTGTATATATTTTTTAATGCCACATTATAGAAAAATAAAAACAAATAATTTTGTCCAAATATTAAAAAAAAACGTTAAGGGTGAACAACCCTTATCATTTAGGGGTATGAAAAATAGATAGTAGCCGATTCTCAGACCTACTGAATGTACATATAAAATTTGGTAAAAATCGGTAAAGCCGTTTCGGAGGAGTAAGGTAACCAACATTGTGACACGAGAATTTATAAAAGAATAAGTATCCAGTCAAATTGCAGAAATGTCTAAAGTTGTTTTTTCATATACATACTAATTGAGAATTAATCAATGCACTACAATTATCCGAACTTATAATTTAGTTGTGCTGTCTGAGGTCCTTACTCCATTAGAATACACCTTTTTTTGGTATCCCGGGGAAAAATCCTGCATGGAATCATCAGGGCTACTGTGAGAGCAGCGACCTCTTGTGTCAGACTCCCAGTGACTAAAAACCCCCTTCCAATCACTCCACGCAGCCAGTATATTCAGATTCTACCTGACGCCCGGGTAGTGAACAGTTTATTTAGGCTTCATCTCTGGGAGGGGTGATTATAGAGAACTCACACCTCCAAACCTGTCTCGAAAGCGGCGCCTCGGAAACTACGCATAGCTAATTAAAATAAACCTTGTGTATAACTTAATTACAAGGTTGAAACTATAGCGACCCTGAGTAGGCATTACTCCATAGCCTTACTTAATAATCTAATAAAAACTATACTAACAAAAAACTTGTTTTCAATAAATGGGTTTTTTATGCGCTCAACACCTTTAAAGTATATTAAAAACATCGTGACTTTGCAATTAATTCAAAAATAATATAATTTTATATTTTAAGGACTAATTACTCTAATAATGCGGAAATCATAACGTCAGATGAAAGGCTCTTTGGTTTAAGCGACATTTTTTTGGTGATATAGTAATATATATTTTAGGAATCAGCGTTTTTTACGGATTCCAAAAATATATCGTCGGGTGAAAGGCTATTTGGTTTAAGCGATATAGTAATATATATATTTTTTTGGAACCGGTAAAAAAAAGCTGATACTACGGGAAACATGATTACAATATCACCAAAAAATGTCGCTTAAACCAAATAGCCTTTCACACGACGATAACATTTCTTTATAACTAACTTAAAACAAGGGAGCTCTGTATTCCTGGGCGGCGCCCAACATTCTCAAGGCGAGAGCGGTGCGCGATGTGATCCCGCGTACCGCTCCAAGACAACGGAGGTCAGCCTGCCGCGCGTGGGGCTTCCGTAACAGGTCAGACGTCGCCGGGCGCTGAGGAAGCTGGCACAGCCTTCCCTTGGCCTCGGCAAACGGGAGAAGGGGCACCCAGGGGGTTTTAGTCGGTGCAAGCCCGACATAACGGGGGCGGCCCTCGCTGCCCCCTGACGGCCCATAACGGGTTTTCCCGGGTTACCAATAAAAAGGAGCTCTGTATTAGATTTTATATATTTTTTCGTCACACTCACTTGTAAAAATATTATTACAACACTTTTAAATTATGCACTAGAGCTATAAAAACATTGTTATACTTGGAGTGAAGGAAAATATCGTGAGGAAGCATCTAATAGAAATGTCATGTGTACTAGTGCAGTGAGAACGGCGATCAGCTGCTCTACTGGTCACGTTGGGCACGACGTGGATACAGCTTTGGGTGTGATTATATCGTTCGGTACTAATATCGCATTCCATGGAACTTTGAAGTTCATTGTGGACATGTTGCTAGTCCAGAACGTACTGTCTAGCAGAATTCCTTCTTTCCACAGGCTTAGGTCTAACACAACCGGTCTGCACGCAGGTGCGTTGGCGGCAAACTCATAGCAATTGTTTATACATAACACTTGGTCACCGTGAAAGATTGCTTATTGCGTTATTTTTAAAAATGTGTTACACTTAAAAATTGTTAACAAGGGAACGCAATTACAAAGGCAATTCCAAAGTGTAATAATCCCAAACATATTAAAATAAAAGCACAATAAACATGTTTTGTGTACTCACACAGCCAATGATGTGAAAGACTTTCGAGCAAACTGGCATGTCCTCGGTGACTATTAACTGATTCTACTTCTCTTTCATTCTCTCCTCCTGTTCTTCGATATTTGCGGTCTGGTTAGGTCTGCGCTCTGTCCTCATCGCGCTGGATGGCGGGTGCAGCGTCGCCCAGCATACGCTGAGCTGAGTGCTCTTTGAGACGGGTAGCAGCACACAGGATACATGATGTGATGTTATGTTTTCTTTCATTGTTGTTTTTTTTTAATATAAATATGTTTGTTGTGTGTTGTTATCTTTTTGGCTCAATAAACTTTTTCTTTCTTTTTTTTTTTATCAAGCGTAGTATGGTCACTTTGACGTATGTCAACAAAATGTTCAACCCGATGTTGTTTCGCCGGGTGTCGAGGAAGATGGCTCAGCCTTGCCCTTGGGACTCGGCAGGCGTTTTTAGTCGGTGCAAGTCTGACACACCGGGGGGGGGGGGGGGGTGTCCCTCACCGTCCCCTGAAAGTCTGTTACGGATTTGCCACGGGTTACAAAAAAAAGATGTTGTTTACAGCGGCAATAAATTGCATGTATTTTATTTTATTTTATTTCGTTTCAGTCATGGCCGCTGACATACAGACAAAATTAGACTTCAAGAAGATCGAGGAAATCACCGCAGCTGATGAGAAGTCTTCAGAAGAATCGCAAATCCAAAAGCTCTTCTCAGGATCAACGGTTCTTCTCACCGGAGGCACTGGTTTTCTTGGAAAGCTGATAGTGGAGAAGTTACTCAGGTACTTTCAAAATTGATTTAGAATTTGTTTTTAGGGTTACGTACCTGAACATGAAAAACGAAACCCTTATAGATCACATTAAACATTTAAGGCTTTAGAGGGGCTTGCAGCATTAAATTGAACCGAGTTTAAGCTTTTATAAAACGCTATTTACCGTTAAACTGTACTTATCTTGCATAGACGCATCATCCTTTTATTATTCATACTAGCTGACCCGGCAAACGTTGTTCTGCCATTTAAATTATTTCTAGTGAATATCTTCTGTATTATAATATACAATGTTGGTCATAGAGGCTTCCACATACAAGGTAGTTATATGCTGTCGCGGACTTTTATTTAGAACTATTCAAGACAAACAATCCTACAGTACATCATCTTTGTGTAACTCCAATGGTTTAGGCAGTGTACGCCAAGATAGCTCTCAGAGGCCAGATTTTTTCTGACTTGATTGACATGTATCGTTATATTACGACCAAAATTACATAAAACCATTACAAATCGTAGCCTATATGTTTTTCGATGTACAATTTATATTACTGAGGCAGTTTCATGCAAACCCGTCCAGTAGTTTTATCGTGACAGAGTAACAAACATATTCACAAACTTTTGCATTTATAATATTAGTAGGATTATAATTAGTCCAGAAGCACCGGGAGCAGAAACCTTATTCTTTTTTTTGTATCCCGGGGGAAAATCCTACATAGGACCATCAGAGACGCTGTGAGGGCAGCGACCCCGGCGTGTCAGACTCCTGCTGACTAAAAACCCCCGGGGTGTCGTTATAATCGCTCTACACGGGCGTTTCATCGAATTATATTATAAAATAGACCTCAATTACATAACATAATAAATAAACGCAACACAAAGCGTTGTGAAGTCGTAATACGTTACGGTCAGTTCACATGGGGTTTGTTTGGGGGCACGGGAGAACAAAAGTACGCAAAATAATATATTTAAAAAATTAACTGCGTAAATTAATAATGAAACTACAAAAATTAGTAATATCACAAAAAAAAAATTAAAACATTAAAATACAATTTTAACAACCTATAATAGTTATACAGTATGTTATGAAAACTTTGCCCAACACGCAAAGACTTTACTCTGCATCGATATTTAAGTTATCTTTTTTACTTAAAAAGCAAAAAATATCCGATTAACATAAATACTAATTCAATGGATAAAGCTTACCTGGTGACGTACGGCTCGTAGCTCGTTAGAAAAAAAAGAAACAAAGCAAATGATCATACTATTAGATTAGACGTTAAAATTGTCATGATCTACATTGATCCCAAGCAAGTTAGCGGCTCATGTGCGAAACCTGATTGAGGGGGCTTGCACGATGTTTTATCTCGCTTAAGCTGGAGCTTAGTGCGAAAGTCTGCCTATTTATTCATCAGCTGTCATGCTAATGGCAGCCTAATCTACCCAGGATTCTGGCGAAGAAACAAGGTATTGTGAAGGCCTAGGGTGCTGATAGAGTCAGTTATCAGTACCCAGATACTGCATCCTACCTTTCTCTAATTGTGTCAATTCCCCATCCCATTAGATTAAGAGTGGTTTGGACGAGAAAGCGTGTTTGTGAAGTGCTAGGATTCACACACCAACTAAACCCTGCGTAGTTGACTGTTTCCGAATATTTTCATCAGTGAGCTCACCTAGGCCGAATGGGGCTGCAGCCCACGCCTCTTTGATGTGATTTGAAAAGGTCACCAAGGCTTTTCCTCATTATTATTAAATACTAGCTGATCCGGCAAACGTTGTTTTGCTATATAAGGTTTTGTAATATCTTCTAAGATGATCATTGAAATTAAGTGATGTCAAAGACAATTTTGTTCACAATTAAATTCTCTTAATCAACAACACATTTATTTGGATAAAGATTAATATTATTACGTTGATACAACTCTTAACAAATAATGTATTAATTTCGACCAAATTTGTTTATCATAAAAACGGTTCTAGTGACTTAATCTTAAAAGATAGACATATACTACTGTTGGCATTTTTTTAGATCATTTTAAGAGGTATAATTCTTTCTTACATATATTTTTGGTATCTTGAACCGTTTTTGCAGCGCACGCAATGGAAGCCCTCAAGGATGAATAATTTTCCCCGTTTTTTTCACATTTTCCATTATTTCTGCGCTCCTAATAGTTGCATTGTGATGTTATATAGCCCAAAGCCTTCCTCGATAAATGGTCTATTCAACTCAAAAAGATTTTTTCAATTCGAACCAGTAGTTCCTGAGATTAGCGCGTTCAAACAAACAAACAAACTCTTCAGCTTTATAATATTAGTATAGATTACCAATTTTCTTCCTCACGAACTTAACACTCTCATATGAACGCTGCCTAATGAAATGGGTACAATACGATTGGTCTAAAATAGTTCCCTTTCGGACTACTTAAGCATACATGACATGCCCACACAAGCAAAAATACACCATTAGAATAATAATAGTACCTTGATACAGAGATGTATTCGAAACAACACCTAATAAAAGTATAACCGTTCATTGTACATGGAAGATATCTATTATTATAGGCCCTTTTGTTAATCCAGGGGAAATACTTATGGATCGTCAAGGGTCCGTGAGGGCAGCGGCCCCACTATGCTGGACTCTTACCGGCTAAATCTTCCGGAATCTTCTTGCTATCGTCTGCTGAGCCCAAGGCAGGCCCGGCCATAACCCTCAGCTCCCAGCAACGTCTTGCCTTCTTCAGGCTACTATGTTGTAAATGGGATGGTGTAAAACGCCACTCCCGGTTCCCCTTATTGTCTTGGAGCGGTGCGCAGAGACACATCGCGTACCAAGGCGGTCGCCGGCACCTCGATATCTACATCTCTGAGTGGGACATTATGTCCTCAGAGAATGAGACCATGCACCTCCAGTTATCATAACCTACCAGCACGCCCGACACCTCTGCTGACAGGGAGAGGTTTTGTTCAATCATTTGGACCAGGTTTCGCCGTTCGCTCTACCTCGTCGGGCAGTTTACGATAGTTTGTTGGGTGGAATCCCGATCCGAGGCAGTGCAGTAAGTAAGACTTTCTCGTATCCCAATATAACTACCCACAATAGTATCAAAGGGCTTCTCGCATCTCACTATAATGACCCACGATAGTAACAAAGGGTTTCTCGCATGACCTAGTATAATGACGTTTTATAAAGATATTTAAATTGATTTCCGACCCTGATTTAAATGTAAACCAAAACAATGATTTAACTCATTAACTAGTCATGTCATGAATATGTCATTTAATTATATTTTAATTGGTCATTTACTATTTCTATAATTTTTACATTGAAAAATAACCTACATATTAAGTAAGGGCAACAAAAATTAAAAAAATATTTCCAACTTTATAAACAAAAAAGAAAACAAAAACAAATTATAAATTTAAAACCGATGTCAAATGCATATTGTTTTAGGACGTACTTTCGACCTTCTGTACCTTCACATTAGCGCAGTGTAAAAATCATACAGTAGTTCAACGCACGCGTTTTCACAGAGGAATCATGCGGGGAGTCAGTTATGCATAGGGCTGCCGCGTTAATATCTCGAACCAACTTTCAGGGTCAACGCAAATAATTTAAATCCGATTTTATTTCATTTTCAAGAGTTTATTCTCATAACGATACAAATCACTCGCATGAGAACATTTTATTTAATAACTATCTGGAACAGTACAGTATTAAGCACTCACTTGGCATAAACAAAACTATATTTGTTACTATGTATCTTCAATATATTTCTAATTGTTCAATGAAAATTGTGCATATGACGTGTGCTACTCATAGATGGACGAAATGTAATCAGATTAATGAATAACGATTACGATTACATTTTGCGTTTTGTATCATTAATATGGCTGCATTTTGCTTATCTATGTTTAAAATACTACGGAGTCCTCAACTGCAGACACATTTATGACTCCTTAATGTTTTGACGGGATATAATCAAGATTACAGAGCAATAAAATTAAGATTACGACTACATTTTGTAATCGTTAATCATTAATCAGATTACATATTGCCCATCTCTGGTGCTACTAAATGGATAACGTTTAAAATGAAATACCCATTTGCCATTTACCGATATGGGTCATTCAGTAAAAACATTTTCATTGTTAATTTATAAGAATATACGGTGACGCTATATCACTTTCTTTTCTTTAACACAGATACATTATCCACGTTGCACTTATATATCACGCCCAGGGCTTTTTTTTTTTACTTGGGGAAAATCCTCATAGGACCGTCCCGGCCGCGAAGGGGTAGGCAGCCGAGGTGTGCCGGACTTTTACCAGCTAAAAACCCCAAGGAGACTACTTCTGCGAATTAGTGGGGACTGCGGGCCCTGTAACCAATTCGCCGCAGCACGCCCAGGGCTAACACAACTGGTAGCGCAGCCGATCGCTGTTCTCACAGCTCTAGTACACATGACTAGTGATGAAAATGCCCGGGAATTTTCCCAAAGTGCCCAGCACTTCCGCGAACATTTCGTAAATTCCCGGGAATATTCCCCATACAAGTTTTGGGCACTTTGGGAAAATTCTCGGGCATTTCATCACTACACATGACATTTCTACGAGTATTAGATTTCAAGCGAGCTTACTCACGTTATTTTTCTTCACCAGTAAGCATGTGATGACAAAATCCGTATTTAATTTCGGAAAAGCCCAGGTATACGTACCGGGATTCGAACCTAAGACCATTTGCAGCAACGCGCATGGTTGCTGATCCCTTATATACTAAGCCACTACATCATTTATATATTTATTTAAAACATAGATATACAGGCTGATTTTATAAACGAGGGAGATATTCAAGGAGGATATTTAGCATTCGATTCTAATTACATATATATAGGAGTAGTGATATCTTAATATTTCCATTTAAAACAAAGTAATTTATAGTCAACATATTAAGGAGCAATTACACACGTAATCGTATAAATAAATTAATTATTAAGTAGGTATTTTGTCTCTCCTTAGCCAGGATAAAGTACGAAAGGGTAACGAGTCAATTACCTGTTTACCTAAAATTACGTAAAAGGAATTTCACCTACATGCCATTCAATCGTGCGCCACACGCGCTGCGGCGTCCAAACTGTTTACGGATCAATTCTCATTTGTTCATCAATGTTTCTTTATGATTTGTTAGGGAATATTGTTATTTACATTTTTATTAGTTATAATAAGGTACAAATTATTGTTTTCTGAAATATCTCCCTCGTCTATAAAATCACTGTGTATAATGTTGATTCCTTGTGACAACCATAGCTATCGGGGTATTATCTAGAGGATGGCGAAATTTTACACAAGATCAATGTCGTCATCCTACTGTTAGTTCTTATACTGTGACATTAAAGAACTAGAAAGATATATAAGAAACAGTACATGAGTGTAAATACCGTCATAGTGACTCGCTTCGGCCTGTCACTTTTCGGGATCAGCTCGTGTATATCCAGTAACTCATATACCTAGAGACCTTCAGTCGCGGTGTATGTGGGCCGACATGACGATGGAGACTATCAATGGATTTTCGTTCTTTGATAGTCGCCTTCACTTTTGGACAACACTATACTTACCATTAGGTGAACTGTAACCATTTCAAACCAGTGTAAAACAAAAAAAAAACACCAAAATTAGTAAACCCGCAGTTCCTTTATCTCTTCTTCAAGGTTGTCAACACGATAATGACACCTCTGCTATTGTATTTTATTATTTGTTATTGATTGGTTGGTTATAGGTGACGGTATTCGGTTAACCACTATCCATCAGGTGTGTGAGCCATCTTTGAATACAAAAAAATCTGAATGCAACCCTGAGATTGCTTAAGGCAGAGACTGACTTATAACGTTTAGACGTAATTTATTCGAAACGAACATACATTACTGAGTACTGTAATGTTCGGGTCGCATACTATTGGCTTCTTAGTCCACAGCTGGGCATAGGTACATCTAGAAGGTTCTAGGCACATGTTTAAAATATATTAAGCCCTTAGAGGGTGAGTGATGATGATGTCCTAGCCGGAATCGGCCACGGCGACAGTTTCAACACCGATTAAGAAAATTGAGGTCCAGTTTTCGGAAACAGTCAATTTCGCAGGAGATATTTATGTGCATAACTGGACGCGCAGCCAGAAAAGCACTCTCTCGTCCGAGCTCCCTCAGGCCCGATGGAATGGAGAACCAGTACGATCGGGAGGGAGCGGCATGCAGGTTTGGTCGAGTTTTCTTTCTCTGAACACCTGGTTGAATTGCGGTGTTAAAGAGATACCTTAGTCGCCTTTTACGACACCTCAGCAAAAAGAGGGGGGTGCTATTTTATTCTGCCGGCAGCCACCACGGCTTAAAGCGAGGGTGAGTAGAGATACATTATAAGCTGTGTTCACTTTGCGCTTATATGTCATGCCCAATGAAGATTTATAGCACAGTTGAACGCCGTTTTAGGCCACTTACATACAACATTTCTTATCTACTACTATTAAATTCAAATTAATATCAAAGAAGGGATTTTACTCCGTCAATGACTAATTATTTCATAAAAATGCGAGGTCTTGATGTATGCAATTTTACTCACGAGATTTTCATTTCTTTGTGTATATATGATGATGATGATGTCCTAGCCGGATTCGGCCACAGCGACTGTATCAACTCCGATTTCTCCGGTCGTGTGCCCTTAGGTGACTCACATACCCTATCTTCTTTAAGAAGACTCTTGAGCATTGAGGGCATGTGAGCACATCATATAATAGCCGCAGGTGGCCGGGCTTTTAACTCGTCACGTCTTGAGTCTAAATCGCTACGCCGTTCGTTTTCGAATCCAAAGACTCTAGACTTGATGAGTCTCCTCCATTCCGCCCGTGACGATGCAAGCTTCTCCCACTGCGACGGATCCAGAGAGCATTTCTTCATGTGTCGCTTCAGCATATCTTTGAATCTTTTTGTTTATTTGTACCTCATATAGATAGGCAAAATGTAATCCAATTAATGATTAACGATTACAAGATGTATCCGTAATTCTAATTTTGTTGCTCTATCACGATTAAATCTCTTCAAAACATTATGGAGTCATAAATGTGTATGCAATTGAGAATTCCGTAGTGTTTAAAACATAGATGAGCAAAATGCAGTCATATTAATGATGAAAAACGCAAAATATAATCGTAATACCGTTTTTCATTAATTTGATTACATTTTGACCATATATGGTACCTCATTATGTTAAAAAGAGCAACAACCAGAGTTTCTTACCAGCTCTTCTCAGTAGATTTAGCTTCCCGAAACGATGGTAGTTTAATTTTTTTTGACGAATCCAAAGTACTTGAAAGTTTTCATATTTCAATAAAAATTATATTTCTCTTCATTAATATAACAGGCAACGTGTTGTTACACTTTTTATTCGCATGTTTTGTAATAGATTATCCTTCCAAAGTGTTTGTTATAAGTCAATCTTCATCAAGGAAATCGCAAACAACTGGCTTGTTGCGTGACTCAATGTCGATACATTTCTTTCCATTGTCTAATCCTTTAAAAATTAAAACATTCAATGTACTGTTAATCTACTTGAAAGGAATATTGAATAGTATTTTTAAGCAGCGACTGTATAATGTATACAAATAAAACAAAGTCTTAACGATTAGTATTTTTTTTCTTTTTTTTTATCCCGGGGGAAAATCCTGCATAGGACCATCAGGAACGCTGTGAGGGTGGCAACCCCGGTGTGTCAGACTCCTACTGACTAAAAACCCCCGGGGTGTCCCTCTGCTTGCTCCGCCTGGGCCTGGGAAGCCAAATTCATCCAGACGCCCAGAGAACAAGAAGCCTTGTCGAGGCTACCTGTCTGGGAGGGGAAGGAGTGAAGCCCACCCCTCCAAAAACCTCTCTCCCAGACGATGCGGCGGACACCGTGCACCTCTTCCCTCTCCAGCAGACTACCTGAAGTCTACTGCCCGGAACTATTAGGCTATCAATACGTAAATCAGGAGGGTATTTTAATCTTTAATAGTTATCCGCAATATATTCGCGTGCTACTGGTTACTATAAGTAACCAAAAATAATGTAGCTTACATATTATTATCGCAGACGGCAAATAGAATAAAAAAACAAAATTAAATAACTTTAAACCACTAAATAAAAGAGGCATTCAGTTGTTCTGCCAGGCGGTGGAGTTGTGGGATAATCTCCCCACAACTCCAACATCTTAGGAGGTGCCCACAGGGCAAAATGCGTGCCGAGCCGGGGAAGACCGGCACAGTGGTACCCTAACTCGTCATATGATGCGAACGAAGGAAGCGCCCCGGTGGTTTTAGTCGGTAGGAGTCCGACACACCGGGGGAGTAGCCCTTTTTTTTGGTAACCCCGGGGAAATCCTCATGGATCGTCAGGGGACAGTGAGGGCTGTATGTCGGTATGCCTCCGCCGGACTCCTACCGACTAAAACCCCCGGAGGAGCTCTTTCGGTTGCGTGAGCACCAGTCCCCGGGTACAACGAGGTCTTCCAAAAGGACTGGTGTGCTATCAGCCCTGTGGGCTCCTCCACAGTCGGAAGGTGTAAACCCCTCTATCACCGCCTAGTGGTGCGTGAAAGCACGCACGCCACCACTGGAGCTCTCGTGTCAGGCAACGGCCGGGGGAGTGGCCCTCACTATTCCCCTTTGTCTGCAAAATGTAATCTGATTAATGATGAACGATTACAAAATGTAGTCGTAATTTTAATTTTCTTGCTCTGTAATCACGATTAAATCCGTTTAAAACATTAAGAAATCATAAATATGTGTGCAATCTGGGATTTTGTAGTGTTTAAAAGATAAATGAGCAAAATGCTATCATAGTGATGGTGAAAAACGTAAAATGTAATCGTTAAACATTTTCATTAGTCTGATTACATTTTGCCTATCCATACCGGAAACGGACTCTAAAAGCCGATGTGAAAAGCTGATAACTAAAATAAACATATTCGTAAGCATGAGATTGCATAATTCTCTAATTTTATAGTCATAATTTAACACTTCTTTGTATTCATAAATTCATTTAGCACATTAGATTAGAAAAATATTATTTGTTTGAATATAATATTACCGATTACACAAGAATTTGTAATTGTTAATAATGTCCAATTAACAAAGTTTTGAAATAATTGATTCTCTAAAATAAGTTTCAGACCAAAGGATTTGGCTACATACAACCCAAAAAACTATATTATACAGGGATACAGGTAACTAACGCAAAACCTCTTAAGGTTGACTTTGGTATATCAAAACTGACAACTTTTGTTTTACGACTTTATATAATTTAATCTTTTTTCCCCATACAAAAAAATAAATAAATTAAATTTGCAATTCTGATCTTCTTAACACTCTGAAAGGCGGCGCGATGCAACCGGGGCAGACAATTTCGTAGCATCTCTTGACTGAACTTTAAACATAGACCTAACGATTGATAGAAATCCCTACTAAAACTAAAAAAATATATATCTTAGGATGGTTTAAGTTTTGGCAAAAGTCATAAGAACAAAAGTTGTTAGTCTTGATGTACCTAAGTGACCCTTAAAAGGTTTTGCGTTAGTTACCAGTAACGTTGTATATATATCGGATGGATGTTATTGTGTGAAATATTATGTTTCTCCCCCAGAGAAGTAGCCTCAACAAGGCCTTTTGTTCCCTGGGCGTCTGAAGGAATTTGGCTTCCCAGGCCCGGGTGGAGCAATCAGAGGGACACCCCGGGGGGTTTTAGCCAGTAGGAGTCTGACACACCGGGGTCGCTGCCCTCACAGCGTCCCTGATGATCCTATGCAGGATTTTCCCCCCGGAACACCAAAAAAAAAAAATGTATGGAATTGTAAATGCGTAGAACAGAACGTATGTGAGTGAAAGGACCGAAGGATAGAAAGAGAGAGGATGAACGGTTTTTTTCGACGAGAGCGCGCTGTAATATTAAGACGTAGTAAAAGTGTGAAGACGAAAAATTAATTTGAAAAAGTTTATTTATAAGTAAGGATTTGCAAATTTTTAGGATGTGAACGGATGGGAGGGTGGGAGAGGAGGAAATGTACTTTACGAGTGTGTATAGATGTAATATTTACTAAAAATTGCATTTTCTTTTCAAATTTATATGCAATAATTGCATCAAACCATATCAAAATAAATCTTTTGTAATATATGTGTGGGAACGATAAAATTTTTGTGTGAATTTATAGGGTGACCAATACTTGCCAAGGTTGCAGGCTAAACAGCTAATTGTTTCGACAATTTACGCCGTATACTGTTACTCAACTGCGATACATTATTCAAGGCGAGTCTACGTACGTGTGACGGGGGACGTACGCCAAGAAACTTCTAATTAGATCTTTGCAACAATAAGGTTGCCCTAGAGACCAATACTTCTTTGGGGTCGTGGCTGCTCAGGGTGGGGGCCCTGAGCAACTGGTTTAGCGGCCCTCGAGAAGTTGGCAGGGCAATTTGACGTGCTCTGCCTAAATACAACGAGCAGTATCGGGGAAGGTATCATCTTCCCCCGAGTTTGTGGCCAGCGGGCCCGGCGCGACGGGGCTGTGGCGAATTGATTACAGGACCCACAGTCCCCGCCAATGCGCAGAAGTAGTCACCTTCGGGTTTTTAGTCGGTACAAGTCCGATATACCTCGGTCGCGCAACCCCCCAGTGCTGAGACGGTCCTATGAGGATTTTCTCCAAGTAAAAAAAAAGAGACTAATATTTGGGGCCTGTTAACAGCCTGATAGCCAGCGGTACCCTTATTTGATCTGGTGGAAATTCTCACGGACAGCCAAGGCAGAGGTGAGGACCGGAGTGCTTCTCCTCCCGCATGCCACGTGCTGAGGCAAAGGAAGGCTAACTTCCCCACGCAACTCGACGATGTCAGGCTTTTTTCAATCCTCATCCTCATTATGGGGTGTGTATAGAGCCATCTCTCGCTAACCTCGTTTTGTTGTGGGCTGGACCGCCGGAGGTCTTGGGTTCAAACCCCGGTAGTGGCGGAGCTTTCTATGGTGAATAGATTTGTTTGTCGTGAGTCATAGTTGCGTATATGTATTCAAATATATATGTTTAAATATATCAAGGGGTGAAAGGCTATTTGGTTTAAGCGACATTTTTTGGTGATATAGTAATATATATTTTCGAAACCGGTAAAAAACGCTGATTCCGAATATATATATATATATATATATATATATATATATATATATATATATATTACTAATACTGCTACTAATATATAATTACACCCAAAACTAAAATATTACAATTCATAATACTCAATGAATGTCAAAGGATTTTGTAAGTCACCGATTTTGTCAACATGGACTTGGCTCTGCGAATACTATGGCTATACTCAAGTCCCTTTTAAATATTCAGTTTTTTGTCAAAACGAACTTGTTTCTTTCGGATTTATCTTCACCTTCCACCAAGTGTTACTGAGGTCAAGTGTTCGCCTATAAATAATAAAAAAAGAGATGAACGCTACTGGGAAGCTAAAATTTTTTTTTAAACCTATTATTAATATAATATGATTAATTTACAGATGTTGCCCGGATATACACAAGCTGTATCTGCTAGCGAGGCAGAAGAAGAACAAAACCATAGAGAAGCGATTACAAGAACAATTTGACGACGTCGTAAGTGTATATCAATTACTATTTCTTAGACATACTTAAAACCGCCAAAAACAATCGCGCCAAAAGGCGCAACCCCAGACCGTCAAAAACAATAAAAATGTAAACGCACCCAAACGCAAGCGCCATCTAGCGTACATCACTTTAATACGTTACTGTTTTCGGTTCAAACATACAAACGTCGCACCGCATTTTTCTCCGTCACAATTACATGTAATTATTTCAACCTCGTTAATATACATCACCAATCCTCGCTTACACCGTACTCCACATTATACACTAGTGATGCCACGAATAGTGAATTGGCCGAATACCGAATACCGAATATTCGGCAACGCTGTCGGCCGAAGCGCCGAATATTCGGCCGCCGAATATTCCTGGAAGTACGGTGTTTAGTAATAATAATAAATAATAATAATAAATCGGTCGGCGCGCCGGGCAATACTCGTTGATATCACCATACCACAAGATGAAAATCTCGTAAAAGCTGAGAAAGATAAACTATCAAAATATTTAGACCTCGCACACGAGATTACCAGCATGTGGGATGTAGATTCTACGATTATTGTCCCGATAGTCGTATCGACTAATGGGCTGATCGCAAAGAGCCTCGATTACCACCTTAAGAGGCTCTCGCTTGGTTGTTGGATCAAGGGCCGGATACAGAAGGCAGTTCTACTCGATACGGCACGCATTGTTGGGAGGTTCCTCACTCTGAGCTCCTAACTACCGGTGGCTTGGGCCTTAGGCCTCGCCCCTGTAGGTCTACATATTTTTATATTTTAAAATTTATATGTTTTTTTATATGTATTTCTTTTAAAATGTAACTATATTGTATATATATAATGAATAAATGATAATAATAATAATGTTTATTTCAACACAAAACTTATACATATACACAGAGTGATAAGTCTCACCAATTAAGTAAATCTTGTCTCTGGTGAGACTCGCACTTCCGTCCGGGTTATTCGGGGGTGTCTTGTATTTTTATATGGATATTATCGGTATAGGTTTATTAGTATGTGTGTGAGCGAGAGAGAGAGAGTATGTGTGTGTTTGTGTCTGAGAGAGAGAGAGAGAGTGTGTGTGTGAGAGGTTATTTTCTGAGGCTGGTAACATTTACGATGAAAAGCGTAATCGTTGCTACCAAAAAAATGCTGAAAAGATTGTTTTTAATCATCACAACTTGCCACAGATCAATTTTAATTACTAAAGTGTTGTAATTTGGAAATAAATACATAACTTTGAGTAATATAACGTGTCTTTTTTACATGATTTGGTATTCGGTATTCGGCCGAATAGTAGGTATTATTCGGCCGAATACCGAATAGTTGCCGAATATTCGTGGCATCTCAATTATACACATACAAAATACATACACAGTGAGTGGTTTGTGAAGTACCTGGCTACCGCTGCCAGCTGGTAAGTACTTGGATAACTGTCTCAAACTGTCGCAATTTTTATAATAAAACTAGCAGCCCATCCCGGCTTCGCACGGGCATAATAATATAATAAAAGAACTCCCTTGACTCCCCTCCCGTACCCCTTCAACGCATAGCTAGCCGAGCGGAGTTTTTTGTATTATTTCAACTCGTGATATCCTGATAATGGAATATCCGAATCGAATCATTTAAAAGGTGATATGATGAAGGTATGGAAGTAGTCTTAAATAATGAATTATTTATTTTGATAAAAATCAATACCTAGGTACGAATAAATAGCCTTTTCTAGCGGTGGTATTTTAATAAAAAAAATAATAATAAAAGGACGCTTATGGTGACGTAACTATAAAAGATAGAGACATGCTGTCAAGACATTTTTTATAGATAGTGATGTGTCCTGAAGAATTGTAATACATCATTTTGTTCTATCTATACTAATATTATAAAGCTGAAGAGTTTGTTTGTTTGTTTGTTTGTTTGTTTGTTTGTTTGAACGCGCTAATCTCTGGAACTACTGGTTCGAATTGAAAAAATCTTTTTGAGTTGAATAGACCATTTATCGAGGAAGGCTATAGGCTATATAACATCACGATGCAATTATTAGAAGCGAAGAAATAATGGAAAATGTGAAAAAAACGGGCAAAATTTTTCATCATTGAGGGCTTCCATTGCGTGCGCTGCAAAAACGGTTCAAGATACCAAAAATATATGTAAGAAAGAATTATTCCTCTTGAGATGATCTAAAAAAATGTCAGCGACAGTATATGTTTATCTTTTAAGATTAAGTCACTAGAACCGTTTTTATGGTAAACAAATTTGGTCGAAATTAATGTATTATTAGTTAAGAGTTGTATCAACGTAATAATGTTAATCTTTATCCAAATAAATGTTTCGTTGATAAAGAGTATTTAATTATGAACAAAATTGTCTTTGACATCACTTAATTTCAATGAACATCATAGAAGATATTACAATAACTTATATAGCAAAACTACGTTTGCCGGATCAGCTATGTCTTGATAAGCGCGAAACTCGAGAACGACTAAACCGATTTGACTGATTTCTTTTTTGTTGTGTTTGTTGAAGTCTGGGGAAGGTTATTACGGAGAGAAAAATTAAAAAAAATGTCTGAAAAAGTCTAAAAACAACACTTTTCTATATTCTCATACAAAAAATTCGTAATAATATTTAAAAGTCAATTTGAACTTTAACACCATACCATAAAGTTTAAATGTCAGTGGACGGGTTCCGGGAAGGCAAAACAATTGAGTGACGTATAAATATTAATGTCAATATTTGTCAATTTTTATACATATAGCATTAAGGCCAGGTTCTTTCAAACAATTTTCAAAAAAATCTGACGGGAAGGCTATTAACATTAAAAAAAACAATATGACTTTGTTTTAGAGAAATAGGGCAGAACAAGGTCTGCCGGGACAGCTAGTTATTAATAGTTTTCGCAGCGCACGCGATTGAAGGAAGTTTTTTGTTTATTTTTTTACACCTTGGGTTAGATTATTCAAGTTTTAGCAAGCATCCCTATTTTTTTGAAAACGAAACATAGCCCATGTCACTCGGGAATAGTGTAGCTTGCCAACGGTGAAAGAATTTTTGAAATCGGTTCAGTAGTTTCGGAGCCTAATCATTTCAAACAAACAAAAATCAAACCTTTCCTCTTTATAATAGTAGTATAGATTATCCCGCCTACGAGGGTGCCTTTGTGCAACGGCATAAGGACATACTTATCCCGGCCCAAGTACCTGCTATATATCTTCTGGCTCCCAACATAGGGAATTGCCTTGTGGAGATAACCATAGATGGGCAAAATGTAATCAGGTTGGGAGTCGAAGCCGCTCGCGTCCGTAGCCTTTACCCTAGTTTCCCTACACGTGACTCCTGGGTAGTGCTAAACGAGCAGCAGCGAGGTGGTAGGGCGCCGGTGTCCGTCTGGATCGCGACCACAGTGCATGGGTGTAAAGCCCGTTATAGTGACCAGTTTCGGCTTGTCGCGTTTCGGGATCAGTTTGTGTATATCCAGTAGCTCATATACCTAGAGACCTTCAGTCGCGGTATATGCGGGCCGACATGACGATGTAGACTATCAATGGATTTTCATCCTTTGATAGTCGCTTTCGTTTTTGGACTACACTGTACTTACCATCGGGTACTTTGTAGTCACTATGTCGAGCCAGTGTAAAAAAAAAGATTAATAAAAATGATTAATGATTACATTTTACGTTTTGTATCATTAATATGACTTCCTTTTGCTCATCTATGTTTTAAACACTACAGAATCCCAGATTGCATACACATTTATGATTTCCTAATGTTTTAAATGGATTTAATCATGATTACAGAGCAAGAAAATTAAAATTACGATTATATTTTGTAATCATTAATCAGATTATCCATCTCTGGAGATAACCTTAATCCTTCTCGCTATTTATTTATTTTATTACTTTGGCAAACAACAAGATAAAATTCACAAAACACAGTCAATTATATAGTTACATTATTAATTATTGCTACCCACTATAGTGTTCAATAAATAAAGACAAAAGGTCAAATGATATATACAAATTGATTTTATTAACGAAGATGTTATTCAAGGAGAATATTCACCATTTGATTCTAATTCCAGATGTATAAAAATAGTGATATCTTAATATTTCCAATAAAACTAAGTAAATTATAGTCAATATATTAGGTCCTTACATATGAAATTGGCGTTTTGTATGGGAGGAACAAAAAGTCGAATATTTTTTAATATAATATATTTAATTAATCAAAGTATGAACCATTATTTTCTATGCACTTTTGCCATCTCATAGGTAGTTCATTGATCCCTTTACTAAAAAAAACCAGTCGGACGGGAATCAATAAAAACTTTGAAGGCGATTTGGACTGCCCCATCGGAGTTGAATTTTTTCCCTTGCAAGAAGTTATCCAAATTTCGAAAAAAATGGTAATCTGTTGGAGCAAGGTCCGGGGAGTACGGAGGATGTCTTAGACTTTCCAATTGAAGCTCTTCTAATTTAGTAGCCGTCTGTTGCGCAGTGTGTGGTCTAGCGTTGTCGTGAAGCAGCAGTGGCGTGGAGCGATTGACCAGCCTAGGTTGTTTAGCCGCTAGCTTTTCCATCATGGTTTGCAATTGCTGACAATAGACATCAGCCATAATAGTCTGGCCTGATTTGAGAAAACTGTAATGAACAATACCAGCACTAGTCCACCAAACGCTTACAAGTAACTTTTTTGGGGTTAATTTTCGCTTGGGGCAGGATTTGGCTGGCTGGCCAGGATCCAACCATTGCGCTGAGTGCTTCCGATTATCGTAAAGAACCCATTTTTCATCACAGGTAATGATTCGGTTTAAAATACTTTCATTATTGTGCCGGTTTAGTAATGTAACGCAGCAGTCGACGCGCGTTTGCCGGTTTGCTTCAGTCAATTCGTGAGGTACCCACCTTTCAAGCTTTTTAATCTTCCCAATTTGCTTCAAGTGAATTAAAACAGTTTTATAACTAACATCGCAGCCTGCAGCTAACTCGGACGTGATTTGTGTTGGATCCGCTTCCACAATAGCCTTCAACTCTTCATTATCAACTTGAGTCTCAGGCCGTCCACGGGGCTTGTTCTGCAGGTCGAAATTTCCAGAACGAAAACGTTGGAACCAAAAACGAACTGTGTTTTCTTTTGCAACACCACCGCCATACAGATCATTCACCCTTCGAGTTGTTTCCGCAGCACTAGTGCCACGGCGGAACTCGTACTCGTAAATAATGCGATATTTTAAGTTTTCCATTTTGTAAAATGAGTGACGCAAACAGAAAAAAACAGAAGAAAAAAACAAATGAATGACGATCATCGAAGCACAAATACATGAGTCTATAGCTGTACAAATGTGAATTTGGAATTCCTTACCAAAGAGGAGAAATTTGTGATTAAAATGGCCAGTACGAAAAACGCCAATTTCATATGTAAGGACCTAATATTAAGGGGCAATTACACACATGATAGAATAAACAACAATTAATTATTAAGTAGGTATTTTGTCTCTCCTAAGCCAGGATAAAGTGCGAAAGGGTGACGAGTCAATAACCTGTTTACCTAAAATTACGTAAAAGGAATTTTACCTACATGCCATTCAATCGAGCTACCAAAAAAATGTAGATACGTTAAACTTTTTATTCATTTGTGACGAGATAAATAGTTACGCTCTGAAACATAAAATAAAATATTGGAAAATCAATTACAAAGCAGCACATTAAAGTCAGCTGACACCCAATCTAGGACTGCCTGTATCTTGTATGTCACTACATTTCACACAATATGTTACATACAGCTTATATCCGCTGCGTAGCTCCAATCTTAACTCCAAACAATACAATAATATTACATACACTATACAATCAAAGTAAATAATAATTTCACAATAATGTTAAGCCCCGAGTACATCTATTCTCGCAACAGTTGCTCAGTATCATTATATTCAGAGATGGGCAAAATGTAATCTGATTAATGACTAACGATTACAAAATGTAGTCGTAATTTTAATTTTCTTGCTCTATAATCATGATTGAATCCATTTAAAACATTAAGAAATCATAAATGTGTATGTAATCTGGTATTCTGTAGTGTTTAAAACATTGATGAGCCAAATGCAGTCATATCAATGGTAAAAAACGTAAAATGTAATCGTAATAATTTTTATTAATCTGATCACATTTTGCCCATGTATGATTATATTCCAGATTCGACAACCAGATATATTTATATATTTATGAGCATATATTTATAACACAAGAGTTACAAAGCTTATGAATTTATACTATAAATTAAACACGATACGAATATTTAAACACGATTTTCCAATAGTTCGTATGTTTAAGGCAGGCCTCTTTACTGCGATGTTAAAGACAACCATGAAACCGGATTCCGACCTAGAAGTGAGGCATGTTTAAAACTAATGTTAATGTTTAGTAGCACTGTTAAACTAAAAAAATCTTTTTCAGCTCTACGAAAGATTGAGGAAAGAAAGACCAGACTTTATGAAGAAGATATATATCATAGAAGGTGATATGGGAGCGCTGGATATGGCGATGTGCGCAGAAGATCGAATTAAAATCATCAACGAGGTATGCTACTCCTAGTTATTCCTGTGATCCATCCTCCCATCTGTGATCCTTATTTTGTCAAGTCTGAGGTCAGGATGTATAGAACACTAGCTGTGCCCGCGACTTTGTTCGCGTGGAAGAAGTACTTTTGCTATGATAATGATTATTTCAAGCTTGAATTCTTGTATGAGCCTTCATCATAGTAGCTCCAATCTTTAATTTCAGTTCAATCAGTCGAATATCTAAGAAGATTTATCAAACGTTCATCCCCTATTTTATTCCCTTAGTGGTGGAAATTTATCAAAACCCTTTCTTAACGGATGCCTACGTCATAACATCTACCTGTGTACCAAATTTCAGCCCGATCCGTCCAGTGGTTTGGACTGTGCGTTGATAGATCACTATGTCAGTCAGTCAGACAGTCAGTCACCTTTGAGTTATATATATTTAGATTCTTTGAGTGTGTTTTCAGGTAGAGATGAGGTGCTGATTCGTTCGTTAATATACTTGTTCGAGGATTATTTATATGACACACAATTCTATCCTACTAATATTATAAACGCGAAAGTTTGTGAATATGTTTGTTACTCTTTCACGATAAAACTAATGGACGGATTTGCATGAAACTGCCACTCTGTCAAAAATCTGGCCTCTGAGAGCTATCTTGGCGTACACTGCCTAAACCATTGGAGTTACACAAAGATGATGTAGCGTAGGATTGTTTGTCTTGAATAGTTCTAAATAAAAGTCCACGACAGCATATATCTATCTTTGATGTAGAAGCCACTATGACCAACTTGTATATTATAATACAAAAGATATTCACTAGAATTAATTTATATGGCAGAATGTTTGCCGGGTCAGCTAGTATTATATATTACTCGTGGCTCGTATACACGTATTAAGTAGCTAAATAAATAACTAAATTATAACTTAATTTATGTATGTAAACAATGAATTAATAACTTTTATGGAAATATTGGCTTAGCGAATAGATTTTTTAAGGGGTTTCTGCCATTATGGCATATCAGACCCATTGCGCCCAATACAGTTAAAAACACCTTAATTGTGAGAGAGCCTCTGATGAGTTGACGTCATCATATCCAGGAACAATTTCATGGCATTCTCAGTCAGATCACATGGAACCCCGCCGAGCCGTCGGAAGTATTCGGATTCCCAGGCTCGGCGAAGGCGAAGAGAGGGCAGTGCTGGCACCCCGGTGGTTTTAGTCGGGGCAGGTCCGACACACCGGGGGAAGTGGCCCTCACCACTTCCCCTGACGGTCCGTAGGGATTTCCACCGGGATAACAAAAAAAAAAAGATCATGGAATGCCGTGAAAGGCGCCTACGTCAAATAAACTGACCCAACATTGGCTCATCAGCGATTCTCTCGCTCTTTTATTCCGGTCACACTCTATCAGCAAGTGATGCAAAGCCTCTCGTTTTTCACAAGTACTGCTTAGCGAATAGATAGACATCTAGAATAGAACCAATCCTATTTTTTGACTAAGTAACTAACCCTCCCGTACCCCGCTCATTCTCCGAAATGCATGGATTTGCTCAATTGCATTTTAGCAGATGCATTACATAATTTTGATGACATAATGTAATTATAATTTCACTAAAACACGTGTAAACGTTAGACTACTTAAAATTACATATTTATTTCGGTACTTAATATGTGTATACGAGCCTTTAAGGCGGAAGACAGAAGAATTGAAAATCATAGATAATTTAAAAGCTAATCGCGTAGAGACATGGCAAAACTTGTATTATCAATTGTTGCAGCGCCATCTGTTAGCAACAGTCCGTAACTATTTACATTAACCGATTTAATAACCATCTGACAATCATTAAAGGACAAATAGATAGCGTAACACATGCGACACTTATTTTCTTGATAGCGCAAATTATTTTAGTTATTTAGCTATGCCCGCAACTTCGTTCACGTAGAATCAATAATTTTTGTTGCGTTATTAATAATTTCAAGCTAATATCCGTAGTATGCATGATATTAATGCGATCGACTGTTTTTTATATACAAATTATTACAATAACCATAAATATAGAACCCAATAAGTATTAATGACTTACAATGCGCGATAATAGATGGCGTTAGTGCTTTATAATATTACATGTACGCCGCCAAATTACCTGAACAGTTATTTTATACCATTGCCAATAAATAATCGAGGTGTTTTTTTTAAACTGACTTAACTTTTTTATTTAATAACCGATTGAAATAAGATACTTAAACCGTACCTAAGTCGGTTAAGCTGTTATTGAGATTATCGGGTACAAATGCGTCTAGATTTGTTTCATTAACGATTCGGATATAATGTTACTAACCTACATCGCGCAAACGAAATTCTTTTCTAAGGCGGTATACATAGAAACTCTCAAACATATGCTCATCTTGTAAATCACCTGTAGGTTTCGTGATTTTTGGCTGGCGGTCCAAGTCGAGGTGCGTACCCACAGGGTGCCCTTGCATTGCCACCCACCCATAAACTTGCTGGCTGAGCACCTTCTGCGTTCGCCCCCTAAGCCCGGTTGAACTGTAAATGCCTTTCCCGGCAATCAGTAGTTAGTCCGCTTCAAAAAAGAAATTAAGCTTTTCATCTTGATAATATTATATTAGGAGTACAAATAAGTTTCCGCCGTTTTATTGTAGATGGCGCGGCACGGAGTTTCGGTTAGCTTTCGCAGATGATAACCGGCTTAAAAAATAGTTTGAACATTTAAGAACAACATAACCTATTAATATCATTGATTTTATATTGGTAAAATATAATTTTTGTAAGTTGAAAATGTTAAAATTTGAGCGAATTAAAGCCGAGAGATATTGAACGCCGATTATGCTTAAGTGAAATGCTGCTAGCTAGACATAAAAAAAAGTGTTTTTTACATCGTATCGTAACTGGTGATGAGAAATGGATACATTATGACAATCCAAAAAGAAGAAAATCATGGGGATTACCTGGTCACGCGTCAACATCAACAGCAAAACCGAATATTCACGGAGAAAAATTATGCTGTGTATTTGGTGGGATCAGCTAGGTGTAGTCTATTATGAGTTGCTTAATCCAAGCGAAACAATTACTGGAGCCCTCTATCGAACATAATTGATGAGATTGAGCCGAGCTCTGAAGGAAAAACGCCCTCAATACTATTCTAGACACGAAAGAATTATTCTTCTGCATGAAATTGCGGCTCCCGTGAAAAAGTACTTGGAAACACTTGATTGGGAAGTGTTACCCCGCCCGCCGTATTCAGCAGACATTGCACCGTCCGATTATCACCTGTTCCCGTCCATGGCACATGCTCTGACGGCGCAGCGGTTCACATCTTATGAGGATACCAAAAATTGGGTTGATTCGTGGATAGCCTCAAAAGACGAGGAGTTCTTCAGACGTGGGATTCGAATGCTGCCTGAGAGATGGGAAAAAGTGGTTGCAAGTGATGGGCAATATTTTAAATACATTTATATTACCGTTCTTCTATAATAAATATTTAATTTGTGTTAAAAAACGGCGGAAACTTATTTGTACTCCTAATATATATTACACATTCTTTTACAATTTAAAAGAAAATAATATCCGTCCACAACATGCATAAAAGTATACTTCGATGGTTTGAGCACGTTTGGGTTTTTATTTTCATCCTTTGATAGTCGCTTTCGTATTTGTACTACACTGTACTTACCATCAGGTACTCTGTAATCACTATGTGGAGCCAGTGTAAAAAAAAAAACGTGGAGAGGATGGGTGATGAAAGGAAGACAAAAACAATATACAATAAGAATGTGAGTGAAAGTGAGAGCCGAGGCCGACCTAGATTTACCTACGCAAACCAACTGAATTAGAGTCCTGATAAAGATATTAATGAATGCTAAGGATGCGACACATGATTACAAAAATAGAGAGTAATGGCGTTATCTTCTCTCTGCCAACCATAATAGGGATTCGGCGTGATAGATAAATTGATAGATTAGTTTGGAATTGTGTTTTACAGGTGGAGATAATTTTCCACGGTGCAGCCACTGTAAGGTTCGATGAGCCTTTGAAAACAGCAGTGGAAATCAACGTTAGAGGCACAAGGGAAATTTGCCAGCTGGCCAGAGCGTGTGCCAAGCTTAAAGCACTGGTTCACATCTCCACAGCATACAGGTATGGATAATAATCATACATGGTGGCTTTATAGACGAGGGAGCAAGACACCTTTCATACAAATAAAAGCCTTGGTTGGTATAGGCTCGAATATGAGGAGTCTAATTTCAAAACCCACTATAACATATTTTTTTCAAATGCCATAATTTTATAAAAACTTATAATTAATCTTTGACTTAACAATCACATTCTTGTAAGATATTTAAATTATTATTCTAGAGTGAAAAAGCAAACAGAAAAAAATCATATATAATATTTGCTTTGATAAAAACTTTCCAAATTACTATTAGAGCTATTAGGTAAGTAATTTTATACGTAAAATCGTATTAGCGGGTTTTGTAATTAGACGCCTCATTATATTATTTTGGGAGTCGGAGCTGCTCGCGTCCGTAGGCTTTACCCTAGTTTCCCTACACGTGACTCCTGGGCGGTGCTAAACGAGCAGCAGCGAGGTGGTAGGGCGTCGGTGCCCGTCTGGATCGCGGCCACAGTACATGGGTGTAAAGCCCGCCATAGTGACCAGTTTCGGCTTGTCGCGTTTCGGGATCAGCTTGTGTATATCCAGTAGCTCATATACCTAGAGACCTTCAGTCGCGGTATATGTGGGCCGACATGACGATGTAGACTATCAATGGATTTTCATCCTTTAATAGTCGCTTTCGTATTTGGACTACACTGTACTTACCATCAGGTACTCTGTAGTCACTACGTCAAGCCAGTGTCAAAAAAAAATACGACGCGGTGAGGTGTGTCCACGGTAAGTAGAAACACCATCACCACGGTTTTTAAAACAAGCCAACAGTAGCAAAGGAAGCTCTATATATTTTCCAAGTATTGTTTAACAATCATCAATACAAATACAGAATTCAAGGAATACAGTTTTGAGTTAGTACATAAGTCGTTCTGAGAGATATTGCGAGCACTGCCAGACGCCCGCGTAGGTCTACGATGACTGGGAGGTACCCCACCGTCCGCATAAACCATTTATATCATCCGACATTCAACGTACCCAACTCAACGACAAATGTCGTGCGGCAGTATGCTTAAAGTGACCATACGTCCCGCTTTCAGGCAGTTTATCCCGGTGTCCCCAGCGAGGCCGACATTGGCCCGCTTTTGCAAACAAACCAAACGATAATTAAAATATATTAAATATACACGATAATTTTATAAACGAGGGAGATATTCAGAGAGGATATTCATTATTAAATTCTAAATACAAATATTAGGTCCTTACATATGAAATTGGCGTTTTTCGTACTGGCCACTTTAATCACAAATTTCTCCTCTTTGGTAAGGAATTCCAAATTTAAATTTATACAGCTATAGACTCATGTATTTGTGCTTCGATGATCGTCATTCATTTGTTTTTTCTTCTGTTTTTTCTGTTTGCGTCACTCATTTTACAAAATGGAAAACTTAAAATATCGCATTATTTACGAGTACGAGTTCCGCCGTGGCACTAGTGCTGCGGAAACAACTCTAAGGGTGAATGATGTGTATGGCGGTCGTGTTGCAAAAGAAAACACAGTTCGTTTTTGGTTCCAACGTTTTCGTTCTGGAAATTTCGACCTGCAGAACAAGCCCCGTGGACGGCCTGAGACTCAAGTTGATAATGAAGAGTTGAAGGCTATTGTGGAAGCGGATCCATCGCAAACCACGTCCGAGTTAGCTGCAGGCTGCGATGTTAGTGATAAAACTGTTTTAATTCACTTGAAGCAAATTGGGAAGATTAAAAAGCTTGAAAGGTGGGTACCTCACGAATTGACTGAAGCAAACCGGCAAACGCGCGTCGACTGCTGCGTTACATTACTAAACCGGCACAATAATGAAGGTATTTTAAACCGAATCATTACCTGTGATGAAAAATGGGTTCTTTACTATAATCGGAAGCGCTCAGCGCAATGGTTGGATCCTGGCCAGCCAGCCAAATCCTGCCCCAAGCGAAAATTAACCCCAAAAAAGTTACTTGTAAGCGTTTGGTGGACTAGTGCCGGTATTGTTCATTACACTTTTCTCAAATCTGGCCAGACTATTACGGCTGATGTCTATTGTCAGCAATTGCAAACCATGATGGAAAAGCTAGCGGCTAAACAACCTAGGCTGGTCAATCGCTCCACGCCACAGCTGCTTCACGACAACGCTAGACCACACACTGCGCAACAGACGGCTACTAAATTAGAAGAGCTTCAATTGGAAAGTCTAAGACATCCTCCGTACTCCCCGGACCTTGCTCCAACAGATTACCATTTTTTTTCGAAATTTGGATAACTTCTTGCAAGGGAAAAAATTCAACTCCGATGGGGCAGTCCAAATCGCCTTCAAAGATTTTATTGATTCCCGTCCGACGGGTTTTTTCGTAAAGGGATCAATGAACTACCTATGAGATGGCAAAAGTGCATAGAAAATAATGGTTCATACTTTGATTAATTAAATATATTATATTAAAAAATATTCGACTTTTTGTTCCTCCCATACAAAACGCCAATTTCATATGTAAGGACCTAATATTTATAAATAGTGATATATTTATATGTATCTCTATTAAAACATAGTAAATTATAATCAACATATTTAGGGACAATTACACACATGAATGAATGAATACCAATTAATCATTAAGTCGATATTTTGCTTATTATAAGCATTTTTATTAATTACAAGAAATGTAAATTATTGTGTTCTGAAATATCTCTCTTACTTATAAAACCGCCCTGTTTAAAATATATAATGCCGCAGATGTCCCGCTCTGGTAAAAAAAATGGTCACTTTAAATATGCCACTAAACGATTTCAAAATCAGTACATCCCTTTAGGAGCGCAGTATGATGCCACAACCAAACATGCAAGTATACCGGGATACAGGTAACTAACGCAAAACCTCTTAAGGTTGACTTTGGTATATCAAGACTAACAACTTTTGTTTTACGACTTTTTCTAATTCAATCACTTTTTTCCCCATACAAAAACTAAATACATCTAATTTGCTGTTCTGATCTTCTTAACACTCTGAAAGGCGGCGCGACGCAACTGGGGCTGACGATTTCATAGTATCAGCTGACTGAACTTTAAACATAGAGCTAACGATTGATAGAAATCCACACTAAAACTAAAAAATTAATATAGCTTAGGATGTGTTAAGTTTTGGCAAAAGTCATAGAACAAAAATTGTTAGTCTTGATGTACCTAAGTTACCTTTAAGAGGTTTGACGTTAGTTACCAGTAACGTTGTATAGAACCACGGAACATAGATGGGCAAAATGTAATCAGATTAATGAAAATGATTAACGATTACATTTCACGTTTTTTACCATTAATATGATTGCATTTTGCTCATTTATGTTTTAAACACTACAAAAACCTAGATTGTATACACATTTATGATTTCTTAATGTTTTAAACGGATTTAATCATGATTACAGAGCATGAGAGTTTAAAATTACGGCTATATTTTGTAATCGTTCATCATTAATCAGATTACATTTTGCCCATCTCTGCCACGGAGCTATAAATACACATGTTCAACTTGTAATACTCTTTTATTGCATTATGTGTTAAAAAGTACCCAACGTGCCTAGAGAAATTGTCACTTCAACTATGAAAATTTGGTTCCAGTAATTGCCCATTGAATGAAATCGGTGAGAGGTTCTACGAAAGCCCACTTCCTGGAGACAAGCTGATAGATTTGGTTGAGACCGTGGAAGAGAAAATTATCAATAATATAACTCCAGGGTAAGCATTTCTTTTATTTACACTGGATTGTCATAGTGACTACAGAGTACCTGATGGTAAGTACAGTGTAGTCCAAAAACGAAAGCGACTATCAAAGGATGAAAATCCATTGATAGTCTCCGTCGTCATGTCGGCCCACATATACCGCGACTGAAGGTCTCTAGGTATATGAGCTACTGGATATACACAAGCTAATCCCGAAACGCGACAAGCCGAAGCGAGTCACTATGACGGTCTTTAAACTTGTGTACTGTGGTCATGACCCGGTTAGGAAAATCGCCCTACCACCGAACACTTTACAGTTTAGTTTTGTTCTGGCGTCTCGAACGTCCCTACAATATAAAAACTCACTTCGAATACTGTTTTTTTTTTCGCACTGGACAATACATTGATGGCCGGGATAGACCTTCACAGTTAAACAGGGCCAGAGAGCGAATATTGAGGTGCTCAGCCGGAAAATTTATAGGTTGCGTGGCAACACAAGGGCACCCCTGTGGGTAAGGACCTCGATTTGGACCGCCAGCCAAAATACGTAACCTAACAGTGATCTACTGGCGTTTCGGAAGCGACTACCTTGAGAAGAAACGCCGAAGTAAACTCAAAGCTGCGTCGGAGTGGTTCGAATACTGGTGTCGTGATAGCTTGCAGCACTGAACAGCCGTCTACCTCAGTCTTTTACATATAAACACATGTAGAGTGGTACATCTGCCAAAAAACCCGCCCGGTTAAGTTGTGAAGACCTTTCCCGGTCAACCAACACGCGTAAATTAAAAAAAAAAAAAACAAAATATCTGCCAGAATCTAAATAGCATCTTCAAGTAATTATTTCTTTTATGTACACCTAACTTAAGAATCCCCGTAAGATCTTGATCTCACTTCCATAAGACCTTTTAAAAGACCTAAATATAGGGGATATTTCTATAAAAAAATCTCACTGTATATTTTTGATCCATCATCTTCCATTTTTCTTTCTCTCGGTATCCACAAGTGCTCGTAATTGACCAATTTTGAGTTATTTATTAGATAAAACTCTTTTATATAAATTGGAGACGTTTATATACACTTATATGTTACGCATATTTTATTTTTATATTCTACTAGGCTACCCGGCAAACATTGCTCTGCCATATAAATTGTATGTATAATTCATACATACAGGATACATAGGATAAATTTTCTTTAGTTTACACAAAATAAATTTCTGAACGCACCCATAAATATTTGACGTCCAATATATGTCAATCATTTTTCATTCCAGACAATATTCTACATTTTTAAAATCTAAAATACGCCATTATCCGAATATTGTGGATATATCTTGTCGAATCGAAATCTTAATTTTTAAATATGTATATTTTTGAGGGGAGAGTTTACCGTATCGCCGGGATGAACAATGTTTGACAGTTACGAAACCTATAAACATTTTGCATGGGAAATATTTTTTTAGGTATTTTTCTAATGTTTTTAATAGTTATTGTTAAAAATACTATGAAAATCAGTCCAGCCGTTCTCGAGTTATAAGTTTTCGAACAAACCCGACTGTGTTTTATATATATGCAAGTATAGATACAACTGTACCTGTTAAAACTATGTCATTTTTCCTACTTTTATACTTCTTCTCACACGCTCCGCTCATCTGCTTCCTGACTCACCTCGTCTACTTATGTCTCCTCACAGCACTCGTGACGGCGTCGTTCACAAACTTGAAGACATCGCATTGGTCTTTTTCTCCCAACAACGTGGAAAAGGTGTCCACACACAGTCTTATCTCCATCCTAATCAAACCTTGAGTTGAAACATCCGTCTTTTATTTACTTCTTTAATTTTATGAAGAGGCCATTAGAAGAATACAGCTGGGCTAATCAGCGTTTGTCAAACTACGCTGAATCCTCTCATGACCTATACCACAAAGACCAAAGACGAAGGTAAAAACCAGTGCGCCCTATGCCAAGACGTGGACAGTCACGGTACAAGAAGTCCGCAAAAGTAACATCGCTCAGTATTATATGGAAATGGAAAGTTCGGTGTTTCTCTGAAAGATGTAATAAGGTAGATGCAGAAATAAGAAAGAATAAGAAGATTTTTGGGAGTCGAAGCTGCTCGCGTCCGTTGGCTTTACCCTAGTTTCCTTACACGTGACTCCTGGGTGGTGCTAAACGAGCAGCAGCGAGGTGGTAGGGCGTCGGTGCCCGTCTGGATCGCGACCACAGTGCACGGGTGTAAAGCCCATCATAGTGACCAGTTTCGGCTTGTCACGTTTCGGGATCAGCTTGTGTATATCCAGTAGCGTATACCTAAAGAGTCGTGGTAAATGCGGGCCGACATGACGATGTAGACTATCAATGGATTTTCATCCTTTGATAGTCACTTTCGTTTTTGGACTACACTGTACTTACCATCAGGTACTCTGTAGTCACTATGTCGAGCCAGTGTAAAAAAAAATAAGGTGATTCGCCAGAGAACTAAAATACAGTTTATAAGTGTAGCAAGCTGAACTGGCAGTGGGCTGGTTATTGGAAGGATCGATAGCCGCAGGGGTAGACGTATTTTTGAGTAGAGACCGCGTCTTAGTATGCGTTGTGTGGGACGTAATCTGTCTAGACGGAACGATGTTTTTCGCAAACTGGCAGGCAATTGTTAGATAATAAAAGCCGAATATCAGGCTCTATTTTAAATCTTGGCAGTAGACGTTCTTCCATTTTAAAATAACTTCAATTTTATCCCCGCAGACTGTTAGGCGATTTCCCCAACACATACGCGTACACCAAAGCAGTGGCCGAGGATATTGTCCAGAAATACTCAAAGGGTCTACCTGTGGCACTCTTCAGACCTTCCATTGGTAAGTTAAATAACTCTTTTAAAGATTCCGTACTTGAAAAGGGAAAAAGGAACCATTTTAGGATCACATTGTCCTCTGTTAGCCTGAAGCTTTTCCTTAGAAACACATCGAGGTATCAAATTGAAACTTCAAATGCGCAGATCTGATATCTCGTGAAGCTCTGAAAAAAATATCATTTGTCGGTGTCATAACCACAGTACGTAAGTGCAAAGACCTTCTTTATGTCTCACTTTGGACTGTTGCGTTTCGGGATTACTTTCTGCACCTATGATGATGTCCTAGCCGGTTTCGGCCACGGCGACTGTTTCAACACCGGTTAAGAAATTCGAGGTCCAGTTTTCGGAAACAATCAATTGCGCAGGAGATATTTAAGTGTATAACTGGACGCGCTGCCAGAAAAGAAGTCTCTCGTCCGTACTCCCTCAGGCCCGATGGAAAGGAGAACCAGTACGATCGGGAGGGAGCGGGATGCAGGTTTGGTCGAGTTTTCCCTTCTCTAAACACCTGGTTGAATTGCGGTGTTCA
Source organism: Automeris io (assembly GCA_036320925.1). NCBI lineage: Eukaryota > Metazoa > Arthropoda > Insecta > Lepidoptera > Saturniidae > Automeris > Automeris io. Next base: position 4,294,271 of record JAUDJH010000031.1, on the reverse strand, counting down.
AGAGATACTTTAGTCGCCTTTTACGACACCTCAGCAAGAAGAGGGGGTGCTATTCTATTCTGCCGGCAGCCACCACGGCTTTCTGCACCTATACACATCTACATTCTGTTCTGGTTTATGCTGGTCGGCATGACAACGGTGACTTAATTAATTCTCGTCTTTTTGCGCATTGCTACCGTCCTTAGATTGCACCATATTCCATCAAATATGGTTTAGTACCTTTCTCAGACCAATATAAACCCCAGGAACCGTGTAAACTTGCTCGTCCCACCCTATGCTCGAACATCATTGGGTTATAATTCGCCTATTTGTAGGTTGTCTCGTCTAACGAACTGGAGAGTGCCATCGATGTTTTCGCTGACAGTCTGCCGGTCTTTAAAAGAAAATCATGGGGTGGTTGAGGGACACGCAGTAGTTACAATATATTTTTGATGCAGGATATGGTGGCCTTAAACGGTGCAACATATTGATGTGCATTTTTTTTTATTGTCTTTGCCACTGGCCGCCCTTAAAATGTAAAAAATAAAATAAAATATGTGCACGCCACTCAGGGCTGCACTGGGTTTTCCGAACAAGGAAGATAGTGGACTGTATTTTTGTAGGTGCTGGTAGGTTATCTTTCTTTGGGCCCTATTAAATGCACACGACCATTATAATATATACATATATCTATTCCGCTTACCTTGCCGCCGTGGTGTCTCTGCCTGCCTGGATCCAGACCAGCTTCCGGGGCTGTGAATATAAAAGTCCCGAAGGGTTAGTGCCCGAAGATAAAAGTCCGAAAATCCGTAACTGATGCCAACTCCGTGCTAATATAATTGTCCCACGCAACACAAAACACAGGGAGCACAATAAAACAATATAAATAGGTCCGTAGCCGTAAATAAATTAATAAAAAGCCTTCCGATACAAATCCGATGTGCCCGGTATAGTTGCGTCCGACGGAGTGTGACGTTTGCCCACCGTATGACGCCATCTGGCGGTAGGCTTGCGGAAATATACATAGGTATACAGTATAATGGTGTGTACAAAATAAATGAATATGGAACTAAGGAGTTTATTTTTTTTACAGTAATCGGAACAGCCAAGGAGCCAGTTCCAGGCTGGATCGATAACGTCTATGGACCTACCGGCGTAAGTATTCAACGGTTAAAATTTTATAATAATCAAGGATGAATTCTTTTGAATTAGAGGAGAGAATGAAGCGACAGTGTGCCAGTACTGGCACTTGTGTACTGTGGCACTCTTGTTTTCTCCATTTTCCTCTATGGAGCAGAGAGATGGACGCTTTTTTAAATTACATTAGATTTTATTAGCGCATTTGCCATTTTGGCATATCTATCCTATTGTACCCAATACGCATACACCTCAATTTTGAGAGAGTCTCTGATGAGTTAGCATCACCATATACTATATATATATATATATATATATATATATATATATATATATATATATTGTAGACTATCAATGGATTTTCATCTTTTGATAATCGCTTTCGTTTTTGGACTACACTGCACTTACCATCAGGTACTCTGTAGTCACTATGTCGAGCCAGTGTAAAAAAAAATATCCAGGAACAATTTCATGGCATTCTCTGTCAGATCACATAGAAATAAACTGACTTTATTTAGGCTCATCAGCGGCTTTCTCGCACGGCCACACTCCATCAGCAAAACAAATACACTGAAAGCTGCCGATAGACATCTACACTTTTGAAATGTGGTGCTACTGCCGCATGGTAAAAATTTCCAGAACAATCCACCACATAAATGTCAAAGGCTAGAACAAACTGAGAACAGAAAACGTACAGCATCTATCTCTAGTCTGCCAAAATCGTTAAATACAGTCCTTTCGTCACGTTGGACGTAGACGGACCAGTAGCCTGAATAAGCTGATAACTACTGGGGAGATGGAGGGTAAAAGATCTACAGGCCTGCCTTAAATCTGTGGTCGGACCAGGTCTCTAAGAATCAGATCTCCAAACAGCTGGAACTTCCCGTTAGCGTCACGCTTAATCAGGTGGCTGAACGAAACCGATGGAGGCAACAAATTTCCCGAAGGAATTGAAGTCTCAATCTGGAGCGGTGAGGGAACGGTGAGGAAGAGAGGCTGTCGTCAAGACTCAGTTCGGCCAATGACCCTACTACCTCAGAAAAGAACAGATAGATAATTGAACATACCGGCTAAGACATGAGGCATAAGTAAAAAGCTTCTCATCTGCCATCACTAAATACGATTAATCTATACTATCTATACTAATATTATAAAGCTGAAGAGTTTGTTTGTTTGTTTGTTTGTTTGAACGCGCTAATCTCAGGAACTACTGGTTCGAATTGAAAAATTCTTTTTGAGTTGAATAGACCATTTATCGAGGAAGGTTTTAGGCTATATAACATCACGATGCAACTATTAGGAGCGAAGAAATAAAGGAAAATGTGGAAAAAACGGGGAAAATTATTCATCCTTGAGGGCTTCCATTGCGTGCGCTGCGAAAACGGTTCAAGATACCAAAAATATATGTATGAAAGGATTATTCCTCTTGAGATGATCTAAAAAAATGTCCCCGACAGTATATGTCTATCTTTTAAGATTAAGTCACTAGAACCGTTTTTATGGTAAACAAATTTGGTCGAAATTAATGCATTATTTGTTAAGAGTTGTATCAACGTAATAATATTAATCTTTATCCAAATAAATGTGTTGTTGATTAAGAGTATTTAATTGTGAACAAAATTGTCTTAGACATCATTTAATTTCAATGAACATCTTAGAAGATATTACAAAACCTTATATAGCAAAACAACGTTTGCCGGATCAGCTAGTAATATTATAAAGCGGAAAAGTTTGTTTGTTTGAACGCGCTAATCTCAGGAACTACTGGTTCGAATTGAAAAATTCTTTTTATGTTGAATAGAACATTTATCGAGGAAGGTTTTAGGGTATATAACATCACGATGCAACTATTAGGAGCGAAGAAATATAGGAAAATGTGGAAAAAACGGGGAAAATTATTCATCCTTGAGGGCTTCCATTGCGTGCGCTGCGAAAACGGTTCAAGATACCAAAAATATATGTATGAAAGGATTATTCCTCTTGAAATGATCTAAAAAATGTCCGCGACAGTATATGTCTATCTTTTAAGATTAACTCACTAGATCCGTTTTTATGGTAATAAAATTTGGTCGAAATTAATGCATTTTATGTTAAGAGTTGTATCAACGCAATAATATTAATCTTTATCCAAATAAATGTGTTGTTGATTAAGAGTACTTAATTGTGAACAAAATTGTCTTTAACATCACTTAATTTAAATGAACATCTTAGAAGATATTATAATAACTTATATAGCAAAACAACGTTTACCGGATCAGCTAGTATAAAATAAAGTCACCCGCCGTGTCTGTCTGTTCGCGATAAACTTAAAAACTACTGAACAGATTTAAATGCGGTTTCCACCAATAGTCAAGAGTGATTTATGTTAACAGTTTTAGTGCATAAATTGTCAAGTTTGTGTAAAACAGTTGAAATATGACGATAAATTGTTGACAATGACTGAAAAATAGAGCCGCCGGGGGGGATTTTTCAACTCGAGTCCTCACTGTGTATATTAAACGCTTTTTATGAAATGAAATGAAATGTATTTATTTCGCCATAACTTACAAAAACCTAATAATTTTAATACAGTAACGCAAACAGTATACAGAAACAAAAGAAAATAGAAAAACATACAAACATGGCGAAAATGGGCCCTCCATTAGCTTAAAGCGACAGAGGAAGTCTGCAGCGCTGGTTTCCAGTCGTGTTATATCTTATAAGAATGATTAATAAACAATAAAAATAGAATAAATATAATAACATATAGCTTAAATAATAAACTCTTATATCTTATGTTTTACTCTTATGTCTGAAATTTCTTAGTTTCCTTCTGTCAGCTCATCTTTACACTAGGGATGTCGAAAATGAAAAAAAAATCGTTATATCGATATTTATTAAAATATCAATATCGGCGTCGATATATCGAAGGGAAAATATCGATATATCGATTAAATCTCAATAAACACGAAAGTATTTTACCAGTATTCCTTTTTATTAGGCAAAATTACAAAAATATCAAGAACTAAAAGGCTATCTTCTAACTTTAAGACCTATTTAAGATATTAAACAAAAATAAATAATAAATAAATAAATGGCGGCAAATAATATACAAGCAACAAATTCAGATGTCAATGCATGCAACGTAACAAAACATAATACTCAACAGTCATAGACAATATAGATTTTTTTTTCTTTCGTTCCTATCTTCTAGTTTCAGATTTCGGCGACTTTACGTCATAAAAATTAAAAAAATATCGTTTTCGATACAATTTTCAATACTGGATATTTTGTATCGATATATCATTACAAAATATATCGACTAAAAATATCGATATATTGAAGTAAAAATATAAATGTAGCGATATTTATCCGATAAGCCTACTTTACACGCCACGCTACGCCATAGACCTACGGGAGATCGACTCATCGATCGTGCTTATCTAGTTGAATAGTAATGATAACATTTTCCAGGTCGTGGTTGGAGCAGCAGTAGGTCTAGTACATGCATTGAACTGCAATCCCACAGCCGTGGCAGACCTGGTGCCAGGGGACATGGTAGTAAACGCCTGTATAGCCACAGCCTGGAAAACAGCCAAAGAGTACCCCGGGAACCATGAGGACGCGCCTCCCCAGGACCTTCCCCCGCCGGTTTACAACTTTGTGTCGTCTGAACAACGGCCTTTGACCTGGGGTGAGTTTCCCTATATCCTAACTCGACAAACACATCGCATCTGATGAAAAGTACAATGTAGTCCAAAAACAGCAGCGACCTCCAAGGGACGAGAAACTGTTGACAGTCGCCGTCGTCATCTCAGGCCACATATATTATTACTTTTTTTTACACTGGCTCAACATCGTGACTGCAGAGTACCTGACGGTAAGTACAGTGTAGTCCAAAAACGAAAGCGACTATCAAAGGATGAAATTCCGTTAATAATCTCCGTCGTCATGTCAGCCCACATATACCACGACTGAAGGTCTCTAGGTATATGAGTTACTGGATATATACAAGCTGATCCCGAAACGCGACAAGCCGAAACTGGTCACTATGACGGGCTTTACACCCATGTACTGTGGTCGCGATCCAGACGGGCACCGACGCCCTACCACCTCGCTGCTGCTCGTTTAGCACCACCCAGGAGTCACGTGTAGGGAAACTAGGGTAAAGCCTACGGACGCGAGCAGCTTCGACTCCTAAAATTACTCCATGTTTATGAAAAACTGGACTTACGCTGATCCTGAGACGTAGTAAGCCAAAGTGGATCACTATGAAAGTCGTTACTCTTGTGGTCACCATATGGGCAATAGCCCAATCATAATAGGCAATCGGTATAGTGATAGACAAATAGATATCCTATTTAATATCTACCAGTTATGGTAACCTAGCTGATAAGAGAGAGAGAGCCGGTATCAATGTGCTGAAACGCGAATGATCTTTAGTTCGAATCCCGGCACGCACTTCTAAACTATAGATATTTACTAGAAATAGGGCAGAACAAAGTCAGCCGGGAGAGCTAGTTAATAATAAAATTATTACTTTTAGATAATTTCATGAAATACAACGAGATATCTGGGTTAACAATACCAACGATTCAAGCTGTGTATTATTATCTATTCCTTGCAACTCCATCCAAGTTCCTGTACAATATCTATTGCTTCTTCCTGCACTGGATCCCAGCGTACATCATTGACGCAGTGGCAGTCATCATCGGAAAGAAACCTATGTGAGTTATCTTGTAAATACTATTTTATTTGTGTTACCCGGAGAAAATCCTGTACAGCATCACCAAGAGAATCTTATACATATAAAAATGTGTTGATAAGCACGAAAGTCGAGAACGGCTGAACCGATTTGGCTGATTTCTTTTTTGTTGTGTTTGTTGAAGTCTGGGGAAGGTAATTACGGAGAGAAAAATTAAAAAAATTGTCTGAAAAAGTCTAAAAACAACACTTTTCTATATTCTCATAAAAGAAATTCGTAATAATATTTAAAAGTCAATTTGAACTTTAATACCACACCATAAAGTTTAAATGTTAGTGGACGGGTTCCGGGAAGGCAAAACAATTAAGTGACGTATAAATAATAATGTCAGTATTTGTCAATTTTTATACATATAGCATTAAGGCCAGGTTCCTTCAAACAATTTTCAAAAAACAGCCGACAGGCCAATAGGTTTTGGCAGAATAAAATTTGACGGGGAAGCTATTAACATTAAAAAAAAACAATGTGACTTTGTTTTAGAGAAAAAGGGCAGAACAAGGTCTGCCGGGACAGCTAGTTGTGAATAAATTTTGATATAGAAATTGATAAACTCGACTAAGGCAAGTGTGACAGTAAGATACGTGTAAATTCAAGTACCTGGCACTTAAATAATATTATACAGTTTAATTTTTTTTTTATATGGACTTACCAATATAAAATCAATGATATTAATAGGTTATGTTGTTCTTGAATGTCCAAACTATTTTTTAAGCCGGTTATCATCTGCGAAAGCTAACCGAAACTCCGTGCCGCGCCATCTACAATAAAACGGCGGAAACTTATTTGTACTCCTAATAGAATATTATCAAGATGAAAAGCTTAATTTCTTTTTTGAAGCGGACTAACTACTGATTGCCGGGAAAATCATTTACAGTTCAACCGGGCTTAGGGGGCGAGCACAGAAGATGCTCAGCCAGCGAGTTTATGGGTTGGGTGGCAATGCAAGGGCACCCCTGTGGGTACGACCTCGACTTGGACCGCCAGCCAAAATAAAAATACTATCCCTACGGGTGATCTACCAGCGTTTCGGAAACGACTGCCTTGAGAAGAAATGCCGAAAGAAACTCAAGGCTGCTTCGGAGTGAAGTTCAAAAATCATTAGAGAAAAACTTCGCATACCCGATGTAGGTTACTAAATTTATATTGAAATTGTTATTTAATATACACATATATGTGCGCGTTTGTGCCTGCTAATCTGAGAAATGGTTTAACAGATTTACATGCGATTTTCACTAATATATTGTGGAAAGTTTTCTTTAATATTTAATGTTAAAATATTTTAATCAGCTAATATATTAAAAAGGTTTGGCAATTTGAATATTACTTTCACCATTAATTGAAAAAAAAAAGGTATTTTAGTTACATTGAAGACATAATTGAATAGGTGACTTGCCTGTCACACTTTTCATAAAATTTTAACTGCTGATGGTGGCTATGTATAGGTGGAAGATATATGAGAAGAAATAGAGTGAAGAGTTTAAAGAGCCTTTCTTTAATGTAATGTTATTGTAGATACTCAAAATGTCAGGGGATTGTGACGTGATCTCCCTAAATACAACGAGCATTATCGGGAAATGGTATCATCTTCCCCCGAGTTTGTGCCCAGTGGGCGCCGCGCGACGGGGCTGTGGCGAATTGATTACAGGACCCGCAGTCCCCGCCAATGCGCAGAAGTAGTCACCTTGGGGTTTTTAGTCGGTACAAGTCCGGCACACCCTGGCTGCTACCCCCTTGTGCGGCCGAGACGGTCCTATGAGGATTTTCCCCAAGTAAAAAAGAAGATACTCAAAATGTGTTCAACCTATTTCGTTTATTACGTTCTAGAAATCTATACTAATATTATAAAGCTGAAGAGTTTGTTTGTTTGTTTGTTTGTTTGAACGCGCTAATCTCAGGAACTACTGGTTCGAATTGAAAAATTCTTTTTGTGTTGAATAGACCATTTATCGAGGAAGGCTTTAGGCTATATAACATCACGATACAACTATTAGGAGCGAAGAAATGATGAAAAATGTGAAAGAAACGGGGAAAATTATACGTCCTTGAGGGGTTCCATTGCGTGCGCTGCGAAAACGGTTTAAGATACGAAAAATATATGTATGAAACAATTATTCCTCTTGAAATGATCTAAAAAAATGTCCCCGACAGTATATGTCTATCTTTTAAGATTAACTCACTAGAACCGTTTTTATGGTAATCAAATTAGGTCGAAATTGATGCATTATTTGTTAAGAGTTGTATCAACGTAATAATATTAACCTTTATCCAAATAAATGTGTTGTTGATTAAGAGTATTTCATTGTGAACAAAATTGTCTTTGACATCACTTAATTTCAATGAACATCTTAGAAGATATTACAAAACCTTATATAGCAAAACAACGTTTGCCGGATCAGCTAGTATATTTATAAATTGCGTTCCTTTCTTAAAAATATTCTAAGCGTAATTGGTTTTTACCAATAGCCAGTAATTATCTTTAACAAATTGTTACGTAGAAACATTCCGAATGATCTAATACTGTGTGTAAACAATAGTCATGTAGCTTGCTGGCAGTGTAATGTTATCAAACATCTAGCGACTAGATATGTGCTTTTCCAGTACAATGGAGTCTCTAAAGTTAGGAATCTGTAGCGAGCCCTCGCCATGTCTTCAATGAACTTTATTAAGTCCAAATATGAGTGACATTAACTCCGAACGACATAATATCTCCTAAATTGTAAATTTTATCACTTTTCTTACAGGTTAAGGAAAGCCTATAAAAAAATTAGCAAATTTTCCGAAGTTATCGGCTACTTCGCTACAAGAGAGTGGAAATTCTGCAACGAAAACGTTAGAAACCTTAATAACGAGTTATGCGATGCAGACAAACATATATTTGACTTTGATATAAGTGGCTTGGAATGGAAAAAGTACTTCGTTAGTTACGTGAGGGGCATAAGAATGTACCTGCTCAAAGATCCAATGGAGACCGTACCTGCTGGCATTAAGAAACACTACAAATTAAAATACTTACACTATTTCTTCTGCTTTATTCTCTTGTCGCTGATGCTAAGGTTATTCTGGAGTATTCTTTGTATGTTTATTGAATTTTAACCCCCAATGCAAAAAGAGGGGTAAAATAAGTTTAATGGATGTATCTGGAACTGTATTTTTGAATATCTGTAGCATCAACTCCAAAACGGATGGATCGATATTGATTGAGTTTTTTTTGTTTGAGAGTAAACGTACATAGCTGTAACTAGAGGAAACCTGGTTAGCCATTTAAAGGTCATCAGCTTTTTTTCAGTTGTAGAAGGAATGTAAACCATTTCAATTAGTCTAATTATTTTAAAATGTAGTATTCAGTGACTTTGGTATATTAATAAAACAGTAATTTTCATGTGATGCTGCACATCATCTGGAACATAATACTCATCACTTAGAGGAAAAACCTCATGTTTGAGCTCATTGGAATGGACTCAATAAATGGGTTGGGTTAGGTACATAATTGAGTCTGGGGTGTTTTAAATTTTATTGTTAACGATTATTAAATGTAAAGGTGTGATTTGGATTCTGGCAGAGCACTCTGTATGTATTTATATGGAATAAAGTGTAATGTAACTGCGCAGCGTTGTAGAGGGCGTAACGCGCGCAATTCGTGTCCGCGATTGCCAGAATCAAAATCGAAACCTTGAGTACCCAATGAAAATATAACTGTTATAGAGGATCTTATCTTCCCACGGAGATTTTATAAGGCTGGTGGATGTATTATATAGTAGTTTTAAGTTTAATTTAAGTAAGTAAATATAATAGATTAACAATGTAAAGTATGTCTTTTGGTTTACTATCGACTTTACTCTGGAGAGTGTGTGGCAGAGGTGTAAAATGTTTTTTTTGGTAGCCTGGGAGAAAATCCTTCATAAGACCGTCTGTGTGCCAGACTCCTACTGGCTTAAAACCGCCGAAGAATTGTCTTCTTATCGCTGTTAACTGGATTTAGGGGTCGCCATTCGTTCTTCGGCCTGGCGTTCGAAAGATCTCATCTTGGAGAGAGGGAAATAAAAGATCACCCACTCTAGTCACCACGTAGGTGGTGTGCTATACACACCTTCTCCACTTCACTTCATTCTCACCTTCTTCACTTCAGATTCCCTCAAGTCTACTGCCCAATTACTGTTGACAGGATGGTCACGCGTAAAATCGCGGCGAACCACCTCTCTCAAGTTGCGTGATATATCTCATGCTCACCTTTCTATCAAAGCTATCCAGACGCCGTGTGAGATCCCACCAGTATTGATGTCCGAACTGCTCGTGTGAAGCGAATTGCTCTTTATATTGCGTACAAAGGTGGGAGAGAAATCCGCAGCCATCGTTTGTTTTCTCAGCTTCGTATAATGTTGGAGTTCGTGTAATTCTAGTAGAAAGTGAATTGGTATTTGTTAGGCGAGTGGGTTGCATCATCTCACTTGGCATCGCTTTCCATCAGTTGAGACTGCTTATGCTTGCTTTTTTGGTTAACCCGGGAAAAATCCTACATCGGACCATCAGGCTCACTGTGAGGGCAGCGACCCCGGTGTGTCAGACTCCTATTGATAAAACCCCCCGGGGTGTCCCTCTAATCACTCCACCCAGGCCTGGGAAACCAAATTCATCCAGTCTCCCTGGGAGCGAACAGCCTTATTCAGGCTTCCTCTCTGGGAGGGGTGAGTATAAACAGCCCACGCCTCCAATACCTCTTACATAGGCGGCGAGCTAGACACTGCGCACAGCCGCCCTCTCATCCAGGCAGCAGACTCCCTCGCTCGCTCTGAGCGAACGCGTCCCTCCGGCTGCTTATGCTTGTTTATTTAAAAATTCCAGTATTTGTAAATATAGGTCGTAATTTTTTTTAGCTCATGCAAAGGTGTATTATGGTAAATATATTTTTAATTGTTTATGTCTCGGTTAATTTGGTGTACTTTGAGAAACAAGACATAAGCGCAAAATGGATATAAAAACTAATGTATCTCTACTCACCTCGAAAAGAATATGTATCAGTACTTTTATTATCCAAAAGTGAAATAAAAAAACATAATTCGCATAATTTTTGTTAAAAAAAATCTGTTTATTTCGACATATTTTTTACTGTTTGATTAAAAAAAATTGTAGATTATTTTTCTTTTTATAATCGTTTTATTTATATATCCCCGCTTAGTGCAAAAATCTGCCTACTTTATCATCTGCTGTACTAATGGTAGCCTGGTCTACCCGAGGATCCTGGCGAGAAAACAAGGCGTTTTGCAAGGTCTAGGGTGCTGATAGGGGTCAGTCATCAGTGGGCCTGGCTCTATGAATAATATCGAGGGGTGAAAGGCTATTTGGTTTATGCGACATTTTTTGGTGATATAGTAATATATGTAAAGGAAATATACTTCCTTCTAGGTTTTAAATTTTGTCGCTCTTCGCGTGGCTGTATGTGAAATATTCTATGCCTGTACAATTTGATTTAAAACCGTGGACATTGTTTTGACAATTGTGACAGAGACTCGGCCGTGGTGCTTTTTGAATGTAAATAAAGCGTTTTCATTAATGTACGGTAAAAGTTATAAAGAAACAAACATAATTGTTGTTTTATAAGGTACTTAACAGTCTTCAACGGTTTAAAAAAAAACAAACTTTGTATTTTCAGAGCAAGAACAGAGTTTGTTTTTTTTAAACCGTTGAAGACTGTTAAGAACCTTATATATATATATATATATATATATATATATATAAGGTAAAAAACGCTGATTCCTAATATATGTATGTATATTACTATATCACCAAAAAACGTTGCTTAAACCAAATAGCCTTTCACCCCTCGATATGGCTATATCAAGTTACTAATATATTTACAGTCGTTTATCAAAACGAATTTATTTTTTGAGAACTTGGTTAAGCAAAGTCAAAATAGCGTCTATAAATTTCAAACTTAGCGTAGTACTCGGGAAAATATCGCGTACCGCTTACACCTGGGTATCGCCCAAATCTCATACATCCTCTTCATTATACTTTTTTCTTTAGGTTTACAAAAATGCCAGCTGTGACGGATGTCATAGTGAAGAGATGTCGTCGCAGAGAAATAGTTCCGATGATTTCTTCCATTTACCTAATTCTACTTTGTACATACGTTTGTTTTTGTAAGAAAAATGATTATTTAATCACCAAATCGTATTTGGATACCGTCTGGCCTCTCTCTGTAGGTCTCAAATTCATTGCCGAAGTAAATAACACATCAGAATTGGATTATTTAGTTGAAGCAAATCCAGATCGCTGTTGCTTGGTTGCGGATGGGAACGAAGATTGCGATTCGTTGCAAATAGTTGGAGGTTGCCAGGAGATTATTGCCAAAGGTAAATTAATAGTGATGTTGGGAGTCGAAGCTGCTCGCGTCCGTAGGCTTTACCCTAGTTTCCCTACACGTGACTCCTGGGTGGTGCTAAACGAGCAGCAGCGAGGTGGTAGGGCGTCGGTGCCCGTCTGGATCGCGACCACAGTACATGGGTGTACAACCCGTCATAGTGACCAGTTTCGGCTTGTCGCGTTTCAGGATCAGCTTGTGTATATCCAGTAGCTCATATACCTAGAGGCCTTCAGTCGTGGTATATGTGGGCCGACATGACGATGTAGACTATCAATGGATTTTCATCCTTTGATAGTCGCTTTCGTTTTTGGACTACACTGTACTTACCATCAGGTACTCTGTAGTCACTATGTCGAGCCAGTGTAAAAAAAAAAAATAATGGTGAAGACTTGAGGGTGCTCGTGGTAATTTATTTTGTAATGATGAGTGCCGACAGCCAAATATTTTAATAGGACGAATTGCTGTTGGCCAGTAAAATCTTTCCCGGCCAAGAAGTGCGAGCATTTAAAATTCTCAGCCAGCGAACTAAGGGTTGGAGGACAATACAAGGCCATCTCTATGGGTATGAATCTCGTCTTTGACGACCAGAGCCAGGAAACGAACCTAGCAATGACCTATTAACGTTTTAGAAACGGCAACCTTGGGAGAATATACCTTATACCTCTGCTTACCCCGAAAGAGATATAGCCTGAAAACATATTATTATTTGTCATTACTATTTATTAGTATCTCTATTATAACAAGTTTGATTGAAATTATTTAAATAGAAATATAATAAAGCTTAAACTCTCTGTAGTACTTGTTATTATTTACTGCGGAGGTCAAGTAAGTCGATTAGTTTCTGTAACATTAGAATAACTTAACTATGTACACATCTCCTCGATTACTCATATAACTGGACTTAATCAAAGCTAATTCCTCGTTTGTAACGTAGACGAAATCACGGGTAGGGGTCAATTTAACATTTAAATATTTAACTTTCATTTACATTAAATTATCTTTTAAAGGAACAACCAAGAATTTAACCCTCATCGCACCGATGATAAGCCCTTTTGAAAGACAAGGCTACTGCATCTTCTATCTCGATTCGCACGTGAGTGATAGAAAGAGAAGCATAATGAGGGATGAAATTAAAGTCCAGTTCGATACTAGATTTAATAAAAATCGTAAAGATATCGATAGATTTAAGGTTATGCAGCCATGTCAGAATATAGATGAAGACCCAATGAATGAATGTAAACCAGTTGATTGCGAGGTACACTATAATGGTGCTAAAAACTTTTACAGCGAAAAGATTAAAAGATGTGTAGAAACACCGGCTTGTGTAACGAATGACGATGCAGCTAATCCAGAAGTAATATACAATCCGACAACGAACAAATGTGTTAGAGAAACCGGTATATCTGATGACGATATAAAATATATTAATTCTTTAACTGACAACGCACGACATGCAAAAGACATTTTGATTATAAAAAACGTTGTGCCTAAAGAAGACTATGGTCTCGATGATAAAAATTCTTCAGAAGAAGATACTCCAGTTAAACGTCGCCAGAAAGTTACGAAAGCGCAAGGAAATAAGATTTCTTGTAAAACAGTAACAGCGTATTTAATGTCGAATAAATACATTTTGATTGTCTTAACTTTGGTGATACTCTTGCAGTGCTGCTTAATATGCACAATGATTTACTGCTTGTCGATAAGTTGCTCCTGCTGCAGGAAGAAGAAAGTAGAGAGCAAGTATTTTAACTATAGACAAGATGTCTCTGTTACCACTCCACTTATTTACACAAGCAATATTGATACCGAAACAACTGATTATCAATTCTTGACTGACTCTTCTAATGTAGATAAGAAGATAAAATGCTACAAAGCCTGCCAGAAGGAAAGGAAATCTAACGCAAAGCTAAGTATGTCGGATGATATACTCTCTAAGTGTTTAAACCGAAGGAAATGGGATAGGACATCTAAATCTGATGCCATACCAGAAACAAATGAAAATGGCAAAGATAAAATAGAAAAGATAGCCACTAAAGTAGATTTTGACTATGTAAAGCTTAAAGATGAAGGAAATAACGTTGAAGATAATAATAGAAGTAAGGAAACAGAACTGAAATTCAAAATACAACGCGATTTCTCTGAGAAGGAAATTAAATGCCACACATACAATTACACTGAAGATAGAAGAGATGCGACACATGTAAATCCTAGGTTAGATAAAGGACTGGAGAGTAAAGATGACACGCCATCGAATTCGATAGAGAAAGGGGCTCAGATTTCATTCTCGAATGATTCCATTGATGATTTTATATCAGAACGAGGCCTGATAACACTTGCTGATGTAAACTTGTCGAATTCACTACTCAACTCTTCGGAAACTGAAAAAACATCAGCTTCTTTGCAATCAAGTAAAACTTCGAAGAACAACGTTGTGAAAAATGTGTTGTCTTTCTTTTCTAGAAAGTCTAAGCCGTCTTCCGTACCAGGAACAAAGAAATCCAAAGATAAATTAGATTTAGAGCTAATACATATGTCCCGGGCTTCGATGTTTTCATCCAGTAGGTCCGATCGCAGTTTAAATATTAAAAATTCAAAGACATCAATGTAGTTAGGTTTTATAGATCTTTTTCTATTTGAAGTTTTGAAGCTGACGTTTTATGGTCCAATTTTGATTAATCTTTTACGGTATTTGACATTTGCTTTTACTACTTGATTCACATAATCAAGCCAAGCTTGTTAGGTTTTTAGTTTATTTTAGGGTTTTTATAAGTTTTGTTAATAAATGTTTTTGTGATATTTATTTGTGACCTTTAATAAATATTATTAGCTGTATATAAATTGAAACATCCTACTAGTAATAATATAAATGCGAAAGTTTGTGAATATGTTTGTTACTATTTCACGATAAAACTACTGGACGGGTTTGCATGAAACTGCCACAGTAATACAGATCATACACCGGAATAACATATAGGCTACAATTTGTAATGATTTTATGTAATTTTGGTCGTAATATAACGATACGTGTCAATTAAGTCGGAAAAAATCTGGCCTTTGAGAGCTATCTTGGCGTACACTGCCTAAACCATTGGAGTTACACAAAGATGATGTACCTTAGGGTGGTTTCTCTTGAATAGTTCTAAATAAAAGTCCGCAACAGCATATATCTACCTTTTATGTGGAAGCCACTATGACCAAAATTGTATATTATAAGAAGATATTCACTAGAAATAATTTATATGGCAGAACAACGTTTGCCGGGTCAGCTAGTAATATATATACAACTCATAATTATCATTTTCTTATAAAAAAGAACACTTCCCCACTTTGTGAGCTAACCATTTTCGAAGACGAAGACTGACTCGTCAGTTCACGACTGGTTTGCAGATGGAAACCAGTATATGCAGTTTGCGGTTTGTCTTTTGGATCTTGGCCGGTCAGGGTAGAGGCTCTGAGTGACTGATTGACGACCTTCGAGAAGTCGGTGGATCAGGATGTCGCATTTTTAGGTCCTACTGAAATATTTAAAAGCCACGCCTTCTCCCGAGGTCGGTTCCAGAACTCGTGGCACAGCAAGGCTGTGAAGCCTTGGTTACATGATCCACAGAACTTGTCAATGTACAAAAACAATTGACATTTTAGCCAGCATAACTCCAACACATCGCGCCTGCCAACCCCTTTGCGGCTGGTGTGGTCCTATGTGTAGTGTTTTTACAACTTTATGTTGTGGGTATATAATAAAAAGTTAGTCTTAACCGAACTCGCTTTTCATTACAACATGGCGCAGTCGGTTGGATAAAAAATCAGTTTTAATCATTTAAAGCAAGCTTGGTTATTTGTGTTAATGGTGAAATTGTGTAAAACATAACACTTTGGGAATTTCTCCGAAGTAAAAGTCTCAACAATCTAAGAAATTGTATTCTAAATACTGGTGTGTCTTTGAGCGAATCTTCGTCCCTGATCAATGAGAAATACTAATGTTAAGTAAATGAAGGAATGGCGGGTGCGTAGCAGTCGGGACAAGCGCACGGTGGGCATAGAGTTGACACAGTCTCTTCTGTGGGTACCGTCACGTAGCGTTGTGGAGTTACCTGAAAGGTAAATTAATTAATATACGGGTATGTAGAGTCATGGTAAAGAACAGAGTACGGGAAATCGGCGAGAGTGCAGAAAGGGATTGATGAATGTTAAAGATTTTTCTCTATGCCTTTTTTACTTGTGTAAAATCCTAATAGGACCGTCCCTGCCGCGATGGAGGTAGCAGCCGGGGTGTGCCAGACTTTTACCAGCTAAAAACCCCAAGGTGACTACTTCTGCGAATTAGTTTCTCTATGCCTACTCTAATAGAGATCAGCGTAATGATAAATGTTACATTAATCTGTGCCCTTACCCTAATATGAGGAAAGTGTATATTTCCAATCAGCTTGAATTTCGGCAATGGCGCTCGAGTTAAACAAATACACTGCAAAAGTAAAGTATTATTTTTAAACATTCCGACGTAGCCTTGAGTTTATTACAGCATTTCTCCTCAAGGCAGTCGCTTTCGAAACGCTATCAGTGACTTATAATGCTTTTAATATTCATTGGTAATGTATATTGTAATTCTTGAGTTATTTCTACGCTAAGTAGAAGAAGCGTATTCAAATTTTACCCTAACAGCTTGAGTGCGATTTGCTACGTGAGTTGATTCGCCAGATGTATTCTCGAAAATAGTCTTGCTTGCTTCGTACCAACTATGAAATGTCGATAGACTAAGTGAACACATCAATTGCGTTATTTACTTGACTGCTGACGCCATCTATTGGCGTAACGCAGCATTGCTCACGTATATGATTTAACTACTGTTTGTTACAGTTTTAATACACAGTAATAGGTACTTACATTCGGCTGTTGAAATAATATACATTATTATTAGATTCATTAGATTTTAATGTCTTTTCTTGTATGAAAATAATAAATCTTACTCACTTTCTGTACAGGAAAGAAAACAAAAAATGTGTAAATACGTGTTAAAATGGAATTTATTTCTTTTAAGGGTGGGTAGGTGGAGACCTCTCGCTGCCGACGCTCATCCCAATTATGGTTGGCTGCGAGGGTTCATAGAGAGCGGTGCTTAATTTTAGTGAGTAGGTGCTTGCACAGAAGGAGGCGGCGGAGCGAGTTCGGGAGGCGCTTGCTTCAGCAGCGTCATGCGAACCCGCCCGCCGACCAACAAGAATGGGATATCAAAGGGAGGCGTTTCTAAAAAACGTCCGCCTCTAACGACAGCACCGGGCGGTACACTTGAGAGAGTGTGTCGCTTAAAAAGGGTGCGAGCTTAGAGGCGAGAGAGAGGGGTATGCTTTTACACCACCCCTCCCCAAGCGAGTAGAGGCCTTTCCAGAGGCCACACACCTTGCTGGGTATCGAGAATGAGGCCCTAGTTGCGCCCTCGATTCCGGAAGGTAGAAAACGCCGGGTATTTTGACGGTGCAAGTCCACACACACGAGATCCGTAGGGAATAAGCCAGGGTTACAAAAAAAAAAGGAATGTATTCCTTGTATTGTATATAATACTAGCAAACCCGGCGAACTTCGTTTCGCCACCAGATGGCTTCGTTTTGGTTTTTAGTTAGCGTTTGAAAGAACATGTGCATAATAAATGTCACATGAAATTAACTGAGCAGAGTACAATAAGTAGCTGTCAAATAATGTATAACGCATCGGCGCCATCTACTTAAAATACTGGTGCGATCTGCTCCACCACCATGCAAAACCATATTGCTTTGTAGTACATGCTATGTATCAGAAACGGCGCTGTATGTGAAAAATGATTTTCACCGTTTTCCTGCTTTTCTGTTAATTTTTTTCCTGAATTTTGTTTGCTATAAACCTCACGGAGCCTGAGACCTTTCCAACGAATGCAAAATCGTGGAAATCGGTTCGTGCGTTCTGGAGTTATAGCGTCAGGAAGGAAAACCGGACTTATTTTTATATAATAGATTAATGATTGCTCACCGTCGGGGGCTGGAATCATTATTGTAATTACTATTTAAAAACTCTTTATTAAAAATTAAATTGCAATATTATAATAAAATATGTATTTACATACCCTTGTCTGAAACAAGAACACTTCATTAAAATATAGATACTGTAGTGATTGTATGAAAGGAGGATTACAAAAATAGGTTAGGTATCTATGGGACTTTTATCAGAGTTGATTATTTGATAAAAAAAATAAGTTATATGTTAAATAGAATATAAAAAAAGAAACATGGCTTTGTGAATGTGAAGTTTATTGAATTTTCTATTATTATATAGAATTGTATTTGAAGCTTTGGAGGGAGATAGTTGCGTAATAGAAAAAATAATATAAAAGTAAAATAAATGTGATTATTATATAGTGGAGCAAAATATATAGCACAGACAAACACAGACACATTTATTTCTTATTGTTGCGAGCTTACAGCTATTTTCTTTGAAGATTTTTTTTTTTAATATTATCATTATGTAATTGGCACAGCTTGTTAACTGTACCGTATGTAAATTGATTGTATGTGCTGTTCTATAATTGTGAATAAATAAATAAATATATTGAAAAGTTATATCAGTCTATCATTTGAAGCGAGTTGGAGTTCTACCACAACACATTCTGCATCATCAACACATATTTAGGGCGGCTTGCACTAACGAATTAATCTAGTTTAAGCTTGTATAAAACGCTTATTAATTGAATTAGTTTGATTCCAACTTAATGATGATTTCAGTTTAAGAGTTGTTATAACTAGATTTTGATTTAGTGCAAGACAATAAGTACAGATCAGCGCTAAATAGCATTTTATATATCTCTAAACTAGATTTAATATGTTAGTGCAAGCCGCCCTTAGGGAAATATAACACGGTGTAGTGAACGCGTGTTATAATCAGAGATGGACAAAATGTAATCTGATTAATGATGAACGAATAAAAAATGTAGTCGTAATTTTAATTTTCTTGCTCTGTAATCATGATTAAATCCATTTAGAGCATTAAGAATTGATAAATGTGTATTGTAGTGATTGTATGATTGGTTTATAAAATAGGTTAGTTATATTTGGCACTATTCTCGGAATTGGCCATTTAATAAAAAAATAAGTTTATTTTTGGAAAAGGTTAGAATATCTAATTTTAAATAATGAAGTTTAATTTGAGGTTCTTAATTTTATTTGTGACAGATTGAATGGAAAAATAGAATAGGAAGGTTGATATTGTAAAAATTACAAATATATATGTAAAACTTTACTTGAAATATACATAATAATACAGATTTAAAAAGTGTATCATTATAAAGCGAGTGAGCGACCAAACCCAAAAATAGAAAAGATAGGACGCGAGTAAGTGCGTACTACAGTATACAATCTGGAATTTCGTAGTGTTTAAAACATAGAAGTGCAAAATGCAGTCATATTAATGGTAAAAAACGTAAAATGTAAACGTTAATCATTTTCATTAATCTGATTACATTTTACTCATCTATGGTTATAATAAATTTTAAGTACTAGCGTTATGTTTCCAATGAAAATGCTTTAACGGGTCTTATGTGCGAATTAGCTTACTGTTAATTTACGCTAGAAGTTTCGAGTTGCTGACACAGGCAATTGTAACGAGCAGAATGAAACGCCGCGGAGTTTTAGTCGGGACCGGATATTTACTTTCACCACTCTCGCGTTTTAATCTGCTTGTGACCACGGCTGACATCAAAACGTCTAGCCGAAATTAAAAGTAAGTTCCTTTACGCATAAGACCCATCAAATTCGTGATAATAATTATAAATTTAGGGTGTGTATGTTTATATGTGTGTTCCGTTTTCAAGACAAAATCGCTGAATCAATTGTAGCACAGATATAAATTAAATCTTAGCGACGGATATAGGCTAATAGGGGATGAAATTTACCACGGGGAAATGACTGTTTTTAGGGGTTAAAAATAATTATGAGCTGGGAGTGGGGGAAGCGGAAGGGTTAAGGGATTTTTTTTTAATTATTAGGCGGTACAAATATCGCCGAATTAGATTTTTTTTTATAAAATAGCATTAATTGTATTTTAATTAAAAATACTTGTAAATATCTTGGTATCCAATTTACAATACTTATTTTCTTTATCATTATTTACTAGTAGCTATTCTTGTGTGTCTGCATGTCCGCTTATATCTTCTAAGCATCACTGCTGTACATATATTGTACCCTGCCCAGGATCTTGACATTTTTCGTGGTGGGGCAAAAACTACTCATGTCCCACCCTTCAAATCAAATTTTTAATTTTCGCATCACTCACATTGCACTGCCTTTCCTACTTCATTTTTCCATCCGTCCGCTGATAAGATCTGAGTGGGCCACTTTTTTAATAGATTTTTTTTTAGCCGTGGTAGCTGCCGGCAGAATAGAATAGCACCCCCCTCTTCTTGCTGGGGTGTCGTAAAAGGCGACTAAGGTATCTCTTTAACACCGCAATTCAACCAGGTGTTCAAAGAAGGACAACTCGACCAAACCTGCATCCCGCTCCCTCCCGATCGTACTGGTTCTCCATTCCATAGGGCCTGAGGGAGCTCGGACGAGAGAGTGCTTTTCTGGTAGCGCTTCCAGTTATGCACTTAAATATCTCCTGCGCAATTGACTGTTTCCGACAACTGGACCTCGATTTTCTTAATCGGCGTTGAAACAGTCGCCGTGGCCGAATCCGGCTAGGACATCATCATCATCAGTTTTTTACAATATATACTTAAACCTAACTTAAATATATACAACACGAATAAACTAAAATGAATCAAATGGAACACTACATTTACTCTCTCGCTCTGGCTGACTAATTTTTGTATTTGTGTCTCTTACCTGTCGTTATCCGTTGCATCCGGTTTGAAATCACAACGATTCTATAGACGTTTCACTTCAAAAACGCTGGCTACACAAAATTCTTAACCTAACGTACGAATAAAAATAACCTAAGCTTTAAAGTTAAATACTTATCCGTTATTTGAATTAAAACTTAGCCTATACTTAGCATAAAGTCCCGTCCCACTCTACAACTCCAAAAACGTTATTCAAGAAAAACGCCCATTAGCCTTTGTATCTTAAGACGAGGTAGTGACATCTTATGAGACTTTAAAGCGTCAAAACAAAGGCTTGTGCAAATGTTCAGCCCGTGTTTCATGGAGAAGATGACCCACTTCTTTGGATATCATCTTTCACATTAAATTTACCGAAATAAAAGTGAGCGAACCATTTCCACACAGCATAATTTGATAAAGTACCTTCACTGTATATACCGTATAGCATTTTTTATTTTTTCGTAATCCTGCGCAGCGTAGTTCCCGTTGTCATAACGATATTGTAGATTACACCAGTTTTTTTTCATTATTCAGCTCCATGTTCGAGTGCGAAATACTTTCGAACCACTGCACAGAATGCAATGTTTCTTACATTTAACTAACATTCGGAAGGTCACCTTTAAAGGTGCACTCATTGGTATTGCTGTAATTCATGTTTCTTTAGTTATATGCGACCAACGCCATTCATCGGGAAAAACGCCACGAACTTTTTCCAAGATCTAATATTATTATGTGAGTATACTAGATGATGTACTTGTTTATTGACCCTGGAACAATGCGCCCAGAACGTGGCTCCGGCTTGGCCCCGCTCATAAATGGACAAAATGTGATGAGATTAATAAAAATGATTACAATTACATTTTACGTTTTTTACCATTAATATGACTGCATTTTTCTCATCTATGTTCGAAACACTACAAAATCCCAGATTGCATACACATTTATGATTTCTTAATGTTTTAAGTGGATTAAATCATGATAACAGAGCAAGAAAATTAAAATTACGACTACATTTTGTAATCGTTGATCATTAATCAGATTACATTTTGCCCATCTCTGCCCCCGCTATTTACAAGCCTGACTAAATCTTTTAACTACCAGGTTCTAGGAATCGTGTTAAAAATGAAATCAACTTACGTAATACTGAAATAGATAGATATAAAAAAAGATAAAAAAGAATACATTTACATTTCTTATCTTTTGTTTTAAGAAAATAATGTTGATGACAAATAAAATTGAAAAATAATTTTAAAAAATACATACTGTTTTCTGTAAGTTGAAAGAGATTAGTAAATAAACTAAAATGAATATAATTAATCAATTTAAAAGGAAAATATACTCAACCCAAAACTGTAATTACGAAAAAATTCATGATAATTATAATAACGTTATATTGTCACGCTATATCACTTTCAGGGTAAGCACAGACGCATTAGTGGCTGTATCGACTAAGCAGTTATATGTCGTGCCCAACGTGACTATTATCCTACTATTCCTACTAATGTTATAAATGCGAAAGTTAGTGAATGTGTTTATTACTCTTTCACGATAAAACTACTGGACGGATTTGCATGAAACTGCCACAGTAATATAGATTATACATCGGAATAACATATAGGCTTTACGAAATGTTCTCGGAAGTTTTGGGCACTTTGGGAAAATTCCCGGGCATTTTTATCACGATACCTAGGTGGGGAAAGGAAACCAGCTGATCATGAAACGCGAAAGGCCAAAGTGAGTGACTACGAGTGTGTTAAAATTTAGTATTTTAGAAGTGTGATTGTCTTACCTCAGTCTACAAATAGAGTTATTTTAAATATTAAAATTAACAAATTTGAAAATATCTAATTTATAATACAAGATATAAATAACTTACAAAAACATTCTGGAACAGAAAATATTCCTTGTCAATTACTTGTGTTCATATTATTAATGGATTACAAATAATTTTATAGGCGAAGGAGATATTTCAGGTAACATCCTTCTGCGAAGTATTAATGAAGCACAAGGAAGCCGCCGAAAGGGAAAGGGAAAAATCAACTATCCTGGACATTTGACGGCCAAGACACCGTCGCCGGAGGGACGCATTCGCTCGCAATGAGCACAACATCCCTCCGCGACAATAGCCGGGCAGTAGACTTGAGGGAGTCTGCTGCCCGGATGAGAGGGAGGCGGCACGCAGTGTCTAATGCACCGCTTGATAGAGGTCCGGAAAGGTGGACTCTTTACACCCATATTTCCCAGAGGTGGTGTTTTAATGGACTGTATGTTTCCCGGGCGCCTGGAAACATAAGGATTCCCAGGCCCGGCTAGAGTGACTTGAATGATACCCGGGGGTTTTTAGTCAGTAGGAGTCTGACACACCGGGGTCGCTGCCCTCACAGCGACCCTCAAGGTCCTATGTAGGATTTTCCCCCGGGTAAAAAAATACAATATTTTGTACCTGCTTGCAACTAATAAAATGCAAATAACTATATTCCTTAACAGCTCATAAAGAAACATTGATGAAGAAATGTAAATATATCCGTAAGAAGTGTAGACACCGTAGCGCGTGTGGCTAATGATTGATTGGCCGGTAGATAAAGTTTCTTTTACCGGATGCACGGTGGAGAGTGTTCTCGGGAACTGCATTCTTTGATTCCACCAGCCCCATTCCATCACAAAACCACTAGACATCGTGTCGGATACCATCCGTATGTGGTGGATGTTCCTTATATCCGCACGAAGAGATTCGCTTCTACATTCATCATGCAAACGGCTAAGGAGTGGAATATGCTTCCAGCGGCCATATTTCCGCGATCTTATGACCTGGGAGCCTTTAAGAGAAGAGTAAATAGGCATTTGTTGGGCGGACGCGGTTCATCATCGGACTCATCTTCACGTTCCACTAAGTGTTATTGAGGTCAAGCTTTCCACTGTAAATAATAAAAAAAAAACACTGTAAACAAGTATTGATTTGGCAGTTAGGAGCTCAGAGTGAGGAACCTCCTCACAATGCGTGCCGTATCCAGTAGAACTGCCTTCTGTATCCGGCCCTTGATCCAACAACCAAGCGAGAGCCTCTTAAGGTGGTAATCGAGGCTCTTTGCGATCAGCCCATCAGTCGATACGACTATCGGGACAATAATCGTAGAATCTACATCCCACATGCTGGAAGTCTCGTGTGCGAGGTCTAAATATTTTGATGATTTCGCTTTTTCAGCTTTCACGAGATTCTCATTATGTGGTATGGTGATATCAATGAGTATTGCCCGGCGCGCCGACCGATTTACTACCACAATGTCAGGTCTATTAGAAAAAACAGTCCTATCAGTGATAATGAATCGATTATTATCATATAAATATGAATAATAAAAACTTACCAGCCCCTGAAAATTTTATTTGCTTAATATGGTGGTACAAAAGTATTTGTTTTTATATACCTATATTATAACCCGGCGAAATTCGTTTCGCCACCAGATGGCTTCGTTTTGGTTTTTAGTTAGCGTTTGAAAGAACGTGCGCATAATAAATGTCACATGAAATTAACTGAGCAGAGTACAATGAGTAGCTGTCAAACAATGTATAACGCATCGGCGCCATCTACTTAAAATACTGGTGCGATCTGCTCCACCACCATGCAAAACTATATTGGTTTGTAGTGCATGCTATGTATCAGAGATGGCGCTGTATGTGAAAAATGATTTTCCCCGTTTTCCTGCTTTTCCGTTAATTTTTTTTCAGAATTTTGTTTGCTATAAATCTCACGGAGCCCGAGACCTTTCCAACAAATGCAAAACCGTGGAAATTGGTTCGTGCGTTCTGGAGTTATAGCGTCAGGAAGGAAAACCGGACTTATTTTTATATAATAGATATTATATCCATTGTTATAAATTAAACTATTTTTTTTTCTTTATTTTGATTTCTTTCGTATAGGATGTTGACTTACTTGATTTTAAGGATAAGGTACTTACTGGGAAGTGGTGATGAGGCTTGCTTACCACGTTTTACCACAAAACGCTTTGTCGGCCGACAGTTCGTTACAACGGGTTTTTTTTACAATGTGCCGGCGATAGTGATGCGCGCGTCGTGTGTTTGCACGTATCGATTGTTAGTGAGGGGGAATGGGAGGAAAGGATTATAGCAAGTCGTAATATGCATAATGATTATGTAGTCATTTTACAAAACAAAATAATATTTGAGTAAACATTAATATTTTCCGTTGGTAACACCACAGATAACAAATTTATATATTCCCTGGGTCTTGTTGTGTTTGCCACCCAGTCCGAGAGGGGTAGTTTAGTTGTGTTCTTATGAAATTGATCGACTTTTGCACCTTACTCATTATATTTGATGCATTATACAAAGACTATCTGTGCTGTGAAATTTAGTTTCACATATCTCCAGGAGTTCTGAACAGCCTAACAGGTGGGCGGCAAAACCTTCATCACATGAGCCAAAGCCCTTAGAAAAATTACAGTCCAATTTTTAATCCCGTTGAACCTTCCAAATACACGGCGGTTCCATCCGTAGTGTTAAAATATCTAGCAAATATTTTCGAAAAAATATAGTAAAATTACTTACACTGCCATCCTACAATTAAATAAAACTGAAATTAATTTAGTTACAAAAATAAAATCAAATAGACTTTGAATTTCCTAAACTACTTTCGGTGTGAGAAGAAATACATTAGTGGCTTTATCGACTTAGGCTGAGATTTCTAAACGCTATTTCGACTTTGATTAGCAAAGTTCTGAAAAAATAAATTCGTTTGACACATAACTGAATATCATAGATGGGCAAGATGTAATCAGATTAATGAAAATGATTAATGATTACATTTTCGTTCTTTTACCATTAATATGAATGCATTTTGCTCATTTATGTTTTAAACACTACAAAATCCCAGATTGTATACATATTTCTGATTTCTTAATGTTTTCAATGGATTTAATCATGATTATAGAGCAAGAAAATTAAAATCACGACTACATTTTGTAATCATTCATCATTAATCAGATTACATTTTGCCCATCTCTGCTGAATATATAATAGGAACTTGAGTATAGCTATAGTATTCGCAAAGCCAAGTCCATGTTGACGAAATCGGTGACTTACCAAATCCTTTGATATTCATTGATTAATATAAATTGCAATGTTTTAGTAAAGTCTATGCAATCTTAAAGTTACGTCTGTAAATCTCAGCCTTAGCGCTTATATATCGTGCCCAACGTGACCAGTGGCGCAGCTGATCGCCGTTCTCACGGCACTAGTACACATGACATTTCTATCAGACGCCAAGCGGGCTTCCTCACAATATTTTCCTTCACCGGTGAGCATGTGCTGCCTAAATCCGTACGTAATGTGGAAACACTTCCTTATATATTCGACGATCTGATAGCGCAGTTTGTAGCGACCCTACTTACGATGCTAAGGTCCTGGGTTCGAGTCCCGGTAGTGGTAAACTTTTTTGTGATGAGCGTATGAGTTTGTCACGAGTCATGGTTGTATATATGTATTTAAGTATGGATATCTTTGTCTAATACCTATAGTACAAGCGCAAGCTTAATTTGGGACTAGGTCAATGTGTGTAATCGTGAGTAAATATGGTATTATATATAAGGCCACCATAGCAATTTTGTTTCTGTGACTAAATAACTTATATACTCATGGAGTTAATGAACTATGTAACTTACTTTAAGCTATAAATAAAATAAATTTTATGTATATTTCTTTGAATGAAATATTCCAAGCTTAACCTCTCGTCCGAGGAACCCCATTACAAGACTCTGAACCGGAACATAATTTTCTTAAAAACTAATTGAAGTTTTGAATAACTCCAATTAGTTTTATCAATAAAATATATCTGTTTATATCGAGGGGTGAAAGGCTATTTGGTTTAAGCGACATTTTTTGGTGATATAATAATATATATATATTTTCGGAATCAGCGTTTACCAATTCCAAATATATATAAATGTAGTTTTGGGGATCTTTGGATCAGAATAAACACTGAATAAACTTTCAAAACTCGTTTATTGCACTTTTTCTAATTATTTATTCGTCTTTACTCTTTTCTACATCTTAATACTACAGAGCGCTCGCTTCGAAAAAAAAAACCGTTAATCCTCTTTTTCTTTCTATCTTTCTGTCTTTCACTGCCATACGTTCAGATCTACGCATTTACTACTTCATACATAATAATATTTCACACAATAACATCCATCCTACATATTTGTGCCTGTATGCTTTCCACTTATATTCATTATGTTTGAGAAAGGAGGGTAAAGTGTATTTTATACTGCTAGGAAAAAGACAAAGATTTGTAGACGCTGTTTCATCATTGCTTAGCAAAGTTTCCAAAAAATAAATTCGTTTTGACTGAAAACTTGAGTATAGTCAGAGTATTCGCAGAGCCAAGTCCATGTTGACAAAATCGGTAAGTTACCAAATTACCAAAAAATGTCGCTTAAACCATTTGGTTTCACCCCTCGATATAATTTCTTACATATCATTTGACTTTGATTGCATTGCAACTGTTCTATGAGAAATAACAGTTACCTAAGTAAGGCAAGAACTTTTTATCGTGTACTGTAATGGGACGTGTCACTGACGAAAGGCTATATACAGTGTGTTTTAAAATTACCGTAAACGGTAAATGAAAAAATAAAAACTTTAGTCACGAAATATGATTTTATTAATATACTAGCTGATCCGGCAAACGTTGTTTTGCCATATAAGTTATTTCTAGGTGATAATTGATCAGTTATCAAGCGGGATGAAAAATTATTAAATTACTAAAATAGCTACTGAAAAATATGGTTTGGTGATAAAAGAGTAAAAATTTAGGGTTGTATGTATTTTTTAATGCCGCATTATAGAAAAATAAAAACAAAATATTTTGTCCAAAAATTAAAAACAAATTTTAAGAGTAAACAACCCTTACCACTTAGGGGTATGAAAAATAGATAGCAGCCGATTCTCAGACCAACTGAATATGCATATACAATTTGGTAAAAATCGGTAAAGCCGTTTCGGGGGAGTAAGGTAACTGACCTTGTGACACGAGAATGTTTTATATATATATATATATATACAGATAAGTACATATATAATTTTTTATTGTAGTTTTACAATCGATGCCATTACATTTTATTAGATTTACACTACGGGTCATGGTGGGCTCTATTTGCACACGAAACTAATAAGATTTAAACAAGTGTAATTTGTAAACTAACTATGTTTTTACACTGGCTCGACATAGTGACTACAGAGTACCTGATGGTAAGTACAATGTAGTCCAAAAACGAAAGCGACCATAACAGGATGAAAATCCATTGATAGTGTACATCGTCATGTCGGCCCACATATACCAAGACTGAAGGTCTCTAGGTATATGAGCTACTGGATATACACAAGCTGATCCCGAAACGCGACAAGCCAAAGCGAGTCGCTATTAGGCCATACAAATATTTTTTTATTGAGATAATGTAATCAATATGAATGTAAAACTCACGTTAAGCTGTGTAAAACAGAAAGGTAATATTAACAAAAATAATTCAAGACATTAAGATCGTTTTAATTATGATTAATAACTCTGGACGTGAGTTATTTGTAAATTTTCTTTTAAAATGTCATCAAACTTTAAGGGCGGCTTGGACTAGCAAATTAAGTCTAGTTTAAACTTTCATAAAATGCTATTTAGCGCTGAACTGTACTTATAGTCTTGCACTGAATAAAAACCCAGTTGTAACAACTCTTAAACTCAAATCATCATTTTGGGAGTCGAAGCTGCTCGCGTCCGTAGGCTTTACCCTAGTTTCCCTACACGTGACTCCTGGGTGGTGCTAAACGAGCAGCAGCGAGGTGGCAGGGCGTCGGTGCCCGTCTGGATCGCGACCACAGTACATGGGTGAAAAGCCCGTCATAGTGACCAGTTTCGGCTTGTCGCGTTTCGGGATCAGCTTGTGCATATCCAGTAGCTCATATACCTAGAGACCTTCAGTCGCGGTATATGTGGGCCGACATGACGATGTAGACTATCAATGGATTTTCATCCTATGATAGTCGCTTTCGTTTTTGGACTACACTGTACTTACCATCAGGTACTCTGTAGACACTATGTCGAGCCAGTGTAAAAAAACAAGATAGAATTAATGTACTTCGATTAATTAGCGTCTATAAAAGCTTAAACTAGACATAATTAATTTGTTAGTGCAAGCCGCCCTAATCCTATAAAATGTGCTCCCCGGGCGACTGGACGAATTTGGTTTCCCTGGCCTGGGTGGCGTGATTAGAGGGACACCCCGGGGGTTTTTAGTCAGTAGAAGTCTGACACACCGGGGTCGCTGCCCTCACAGTGACCCTGATGGTCCAATGGAGGATTTTCCCCCAGGTTACCAAAAAAAAAAAGCCTATAAAATGTGTAACTTTATGCCTAAGCACAACTATTTATGTGCAAAAGTAACCCGTAGTAAGGTTATCATGTTGTTTTTAAAATAATTACTTAAATAAGCATTCTAAAACATATTTTACAATACACATTAAATCCGCTGTGGTCCAACAGAGGATATCCAACATTTATTGATGCGATGTATCCAGAATAAAAAAAGAGAAAACTTAAGGAGCACCCTAAATATTAAACTTTTGGACTTAGGCATTTTTCAAAGCTATTTACGTAATCCCAGTACTCAAGAAGCTCGCAAAATTGATAAATTTATTTTCAATAGGTTAGTGGAACTTGAAGTTTCTCTATTTAATATAGTAACTCTTATTAACACTTAGCGTGCTGTGTACATTTTTATTTTTTGATTTATATTTATTGAGTAAAACCATAGAGCTGGCATGACTGCATGTGGCAGTCAAAAACCCTTTAAACAGCCACCATTACACCTTAAATTTAGTTTCGGCTACTCTCCACTGATGGCGCTAACTTATCGTAAATAAATTAAAAATGATAAAATTAAATACCTAAAATACAATAAAAAATGAAAAGGAAAACAGCAAAACATATAAACTATTAGCTAAAAATAAATATAGACAATAAATTTTGTGAAGATTCCGGCTCCAGATGAGGCAAAAAGAAGATTGAAAAATTGAAGCAAATTTGAAAATCACAAATATTGAAATATCTTGTAAAACACAGTAATTTAGAGGTAAACAGTATTAGATAATGAAAAAGGGACACAACAAGATAAATTTAGACGTATCTAAAGTATTAAAAGTACGATATATAAATCACAATAGAGAAAAAACTGTTCGAATGAAATAATCATGAATAGCTCATGGCCAGCTCGCAGGGAAAATCCAGATTTTTGCACAAAACAGGAGAACACCAAGGCGAACAAAATAGCAATAAAAAATAGGGGTTACCGATAAGATGGGAGTTTCGGTCGCGATTTTATAAATTTCGAGAATAAAAACCAGGATAACTTTTGATGTGAAAATCACAGAACAAAGCGAAATACACTGTTTTAAACGCCGATGAAGCGCGCACACAACGATATATCACACTTTATATTTTAAGGATATTTTATATTTTTTCGAAATTTTCGAGCGCAGAGCGATATGAAACATGACCGAACGCAACTGCGGCTGGCCGGAGACATTTTTTTTTTTTGGTTATATTTTTATTATACTCTGTATCTGTTTTGATATATCATCATAATAGTTGCCCACTTATCATCATATGACCCAGCCATAGATTTTATATATTTATTTTTTATTATACATTTCATCTATTTTGATCCTACTATAACAACAGTTCCCCGCTTACCATCATATGACCCAACCATGTGTCCATTTAAAAAAAAACACATTAAGAGACTAGTTATCGAATGCCTAAAATCAATTTTGTCATCAAAGTAAACAAATATTGATTTAGACGCGATTTGTATCAACATTTTTGGTTCTCCTGAAAAGTTGCATTTTTATCAATCTGACCTTATGAATATTACATCGAGGACTATTATTA
The DNA here is from genome assembly GCA_036320925.1 of Automeris io. Classification (NCBI taxonomy): domain Eukaryota; kingdom Metazoa; phylum Arthropoda; class Insecta; order Lepidoptera; family Saturniidae; genus Automeris; species Automeris io. Next base: position 4,263,256 of record JAUDJH010000031.1, on the reverse strand, counting down.
GGAAGATACCACATTTACAACTAAAATATATTGTACATAAAAAAAGGAAACTTACTAGTTGCTGCAACATAAAAGTAAATAATACTATTTAAGATTTTTTAATAAAATTGTTAAAATTAACATCTTTCATCATACTTTTTTTTAATTCTGACTACAAATATTTGCTGCTCCGTTACTCCTCGGGCAACTGCACGAATTTGGTTCCCCAGGCCCGGGCGGAGTGATTTTAGGGACATCCTACAATAGTCAATAGGGTTTTTAGTCCCCTGCCAAGTAGGCGGGGCCTGCACAAGGCTAGACGTCGCTGGGTGCCGAGGAAGGTGGCTCCACCTCAGAAGGCACACCGGGAGGCGGCCCTCATTGCCCCCTGAAGGTCCGTTAGGGATTTCCCCCGGGTTACAAAAAAAGGGTTTTTAGTCAGTAGAAGTCTGACACACTGGGGTCAAAGCCCTCACAGTGACGCTGATGCTCCTATACAGAATTTTAAGGATACCAAGACAAGTGGCTGCTCCGTGAAGGTCTTAGTTCTAGCTGAAATAGACGTCACCGTTAAACTGTGTCACCGCAACCCATCGCGCGTGATTCTGTTGTGAACGGGAGAAGGTGAAACGATTGCGCTTCGAGATATGTTTGCGGCGCCCTGCTAACATTGTACACTCTCCTTGATTAATTAATCAATTGTTCATCAACACCGGCGACTTGTTACCGCTCGCTACTAAACAATATCATTGATTTCACTATTGACCCGTTTGTGTGATCTATATTTGGACTTGCTATTATTTTAACACTGAAAGTATTTAGAAATAAATTGTAGTACATTATTAAATAATTAATTTGAGTGTACATACATGCTCCTAAAAAGTGAGAATTAAAATAATTAATTATAATTTTGTGTTAATTTTATAGATTTTATAATATAGTTTTAACTATTATAGATAAATTATTACTAAATAAACCAAGTGTACATAGCTGCACGCTTGCACAGCGCCACGATCGGAACAGAAAAACCCGTGGTTTTTTTTTGACGCAAGTGTGCGAACGCTGAAGGCGCTCAGCCGGCGAGTTATGGGTTGGGCGGCTACGCAAGGGCACCCCTGTGGGTACGAACCTCGACTTGGGCGGCCAGCCAAATGAGAATGAACCTAACGGTGATCTACCAGCGTTAACCCGTGCATAATGTCTCCCAGGCTTATATGCTCTCCCGACCGTATTACTGCCGGTTTCTGATTGGTCGATCAACTTAGGATAAGAACTGTATGCGTGCTATAGGTTAGACTTAAGATGTAAATATAGTTTGTAAGGCTTTTAAAAAATAATTGCTTTCTGAAATATATACTACGTAAATATATATTACGTGCTCCTGCCTCAACACAAGTAAATTTGGATTTTTGCAGTCGTTTATTCGTTGCATAAGTTTAATTTTAGTTTTTATACACCGGTATTATAAAAATTAATTTGTGGATATATATACGCAATGGAACAATTATAAAGTTCATAAATCACCACATTACATATCAACCTGAACACTTTACTTTAGTGTCACTTCGATTGCGTATTTCGCTTTTCATAGACCAATACTCCTCGCTTTTGAATCTGCCGTGAATTTTTATAGCGGAGCAGCTTGTCCCACCTATTATATAGAGGAATTTAGCCGTGGTGGCTGCCGGCACAATAGAATAGCACCCCCCTCTTCTTGCTGAGGTGTCGTAAAAGGCGACTAAGGTATCTCTTTAACACCGCAATTCAACCAGGTGTTCAGAGAAGGAAAACTCGACCAAACCTGCATCCTGCTTCTTCCCGATCGTACTGGTTCTCCTTTCCATCGGGCCTGAGGGAGCTTGGACGAGAGAGTGCTGTTCTGGCAGCGCGTCCAGTTATGCACTTAAATATCTCCTGCGCAATTGACTGTTTCCGAAAACTGGGCCTTGATTTTCTTAATCGGCGTTGAAACAGTCGCCGTGGCCGAATCCGGCTAGGACATCATCATCATCATCATCATAGAGGAACCTCTAATCACTTCTTATACTCCACCGTTCGTTAGGCTGCAGCGACACTTCTAGCAAACGCTTTCTATTTTTCTATAGATAACACCACTAGTGGCTGTAGTTAAGCTGTTCGCCACAAGATGGCATTACGAGTGATGGATCATCTACTGCACCATAGAGGTCGCTACCTCATCCTTCTTCCGTAACAATATTTTAATGGATAAGAGACCGTTTTCCATGTGCGACGACGCAAATAGTCATAGGTTCAAACCACGGTACGTACCTCTGAGTTTTTCAGATTTAGTAACAGATTTAAGCAAAACAAACTCACCGGTGAAGAAAACATCGTGAGGAAGCTCGCATGGCATATATAAGTGCCCTGAGAACCACGATTAGCTGAGCTACTGGTCACATCTAGCACGACATATAAGCATAAAATGCATACGACTATTAATGCATGTTCAAGTGCTATAACGGGATATATCTTCTATAATATAAAAAGGAATCGTTAAATGTGTATAAGCGCGAAACTCGAGAACGGCTGAACCGATTTGGCTGATTTCTTTTTTCTTGTGTTTGTTGAAGTCTTGCTTGAAGTTTGAAAGAACCTGGCCTTAATGCTATATGTATAAAAATTGACAAATATTGACATTAATATTTATACGTCACTCAATTGTTTTGCCTTCCCGGAACCCGTCCACTGACATTTAAACTTTATGTTATGGTGTTAAAGTTCAAATTGACTTTAAAATATTATTACGAATTTTTTGTATGAGAATATAGAAAAGTGTTGTTTTTAGACTTTTTCGGACAATTTTTTTAATTTTTCTCTCCGTAATAACCTTCCCCATACTTCAACAAACACAACAAAAAAGAAATCAGTCAAATCGGTTCAGCCGTTCTCGAGTTTCGCGCTTATCAAGACATAGCTGATCCGGCAAACGTAGTTTTGCTATATAAGTTATTGTAATATCTTCTATGATGTTCATTGAAATTAAGTGATGTCAAAGACAATTTTGTTCATAATTAAATACTCTTAATCAACAAAACATTTATTTGGATAAAGATTAATATTATTACGTTGATACAACTCTTAACAAATAATGCATTAATTTCGACCAAATATGTTTACCATAAAAACGGTTCTAGTGACTTAATCTTAAAAGATAGACATATACTATCGCGGACATTTTTTTAGATCATTTCAAGAGCAATAATTCTTTCATACATATATTTTTGGTATCTTGTACCGTTTTCGCAGCGCACGCAATGGAAGCCTTCAAGGATGAATAATTTTCCCCGTTTTTTTCACATTTTCCATTATTTCTTCGCTCCTAATAGTTGCATCGTGATGTTTTATAGCCTAAAGCCTTCCTCGATAAATAGTCTATTTAACACAAAAAGAATTTTTCAATTCGAACCAGTAGTTCCTGAGATTAGCGCGTTCAAACAAACAAACAAACAAACAAACAAACTCTTCAGCTTTATAATATTAGTATAGATTATATATTTTTATAAGCAGTTACTTACAGTCACCTGTAAAATGTATATACGATCAGTAGAAATATTTACTCTAAACAAAAATGTACTTTTGGACCATCGATTATAGTATTTTTTAGCGATAATAACTTTAAACTGATTGAAAACAATAGTTACTTGTTTTTGATACTTACTGGTTCCTGAAATACAATTACAATTAAAATCAATTAATAAATTATATAAAATTCGTAATTAAATGTCATGTTTCATGGTTTGAAATAGTTATTAACATGTGTTTCCTATACAGAGTGTTCGATAACAAAAGATCAAGGTCAGCGTTAGAAAAATATACTGTTCAGCTCAGGGAGGTCCAAAACGATTTTATAGTCATTAAAAATATTGTTATTATTTCAGAAAACTATACTCTCCTTTATGTTTGGGACAAATTTTGTATCCCAATTTAAGTGATTCGTTTTTTAGAAGATAAAAATCTCGATTATTCGAAAGTAAATAAATTCCCTAATAATAATTATTTTTAAATGTGATATATTGGTTAATGAATGCAATGAAAATGCGATTTCGTCGTTCTAAATGCGGTGAATCGCGTCAAAAACGGGGAGAATTGCAAAATGCTTGGTTTTAAAGGTAGTATCAATGAAGCATGCTTCGTTGATTCGGGCTCGTGGAGAAGATGATTAACGAAATGCTGACGTAAAAGATATACAATATTAATGTCAGTAGCAGTAAGAGCCGAAGTCGATCGAGACTTGCCTACAAAGACCAAGTAAATAGAGTTCTGATGGAGGATATTGTCAATAATGCGCGAAATCGGCAAGAGTGCATGAAGTTGCTAAATAATATTAAGGAAGCGAAAGAAGTTTGCAAGAATAGTGGAAAGTGAACTTTCATTCCCTCTGCCGACTCCAATAGGGATACAGTGTGATGATAAATAGATAGATTGTCTTATAAAACTTACCCCCTATATCTGCAAAGAACAATTGGATTAATAATTGAATTACAAACAGTATTTAAATCATTATGTGAAATCACTGCAGTGATACGCCAATAGATGGCGTGAGCAGTCAGTAAACCACGCAATCGTTGTGTTTGTTTAGTTTATGTACTTTCCATAGTTTGCACTTTGCACTGAGACGCAGCCTTGAGTTTTTCTCGGGGAGTTTCTTTTCAGTTCAGTTGCATCCGAAACGCTGGTAAATGACCATTAGCTGACTTTCCCTGGCTGACTTAAGACGAGGTTAATATCCAAAGGGGTACTCTTGCGTTGATACCAAATCCATAAATTTGCAAACTGAGCACCTTCAGTGGTCACCCTTTAAGCCCGGTGAAGTTGTGAAGATCTTTACCGGCCATCAACGTATTGTCCTCTAGAGACAGAAATGATTTTGAAGACTAATCATAACGACTGACACTTGGTCAGTCGCATTCAAGCTGTTAGACTTCTATTCCCTGCTGTTTAAGGAAAGATACGGGTTGCGGCTGGTTTGGACTTCCTTTCGAAGCGCCTAGCAGCACGTATTCGATATTTATTATTATCAAAGGCATAAGAATAGGTTATTTTATAACTTGTCTGGTTAAACCTAATATAGTTTGTTTCTTTCATTCGTGTTTGTTTCTCGTATCCCACACTGTAAGGACCTTTTTCGTATCCTGGGAGAAAATCCTGCATAGGACAATCAGGGCCATTGAGGGCATGGATCCCGGTGTGTCAGACTCCTACGGACTAAAAACCCCCGGGGTGTCCGTCTAATCTCTCCACCCGGGCCTGGGAATACAGATTCTTCCAAACGCCCGGGGACCAAATAGCCTGTTCAGGCTTCCTCTCCAGGAGGTGTGGGCGTGAGAAGCTCCCCCCTCCAAACCTTTCTCATGGGCAGCGCGCCACACATAGCGCGGCCTTCCTCTTACACTAAGAACCCGTTTGTTATAAGGTTAATGTGATATAAAGGATATTAGATTCACAAATATATATATATATATATATACTAGCTGACCCGGCAAACGTTGTTCTGCCATATAAATTATTTCTAGTTACTTTTATTTAGAACTATTCAAGACAAACAATCCTACGGTACATCATCTTTGTGTAACTCCAATGGTTTAGGCAGTGTACGCCAAGATAGCTCTCAGAGGCCAGATTTTTCCGACTTAAAAGACATGTATCGTTATATTACGACTAAAACTACATAAAATCTTTACAAATAGCAGCCTATATGTTATTCCGATCTATATTGATAATAATAATAATAATAATATTTACTAACAATTAACACACATTGACCTAGTCCCAAATTAAGCTTGCGCTTGTACTATGGGTACTAGACAAAGATATACATACTTAAATACATATATGCAACCATGACTCGTGACAAACTCATCTGCTCATCACAGAAAAGTCTACCACTACCGGGACTCGAACCCAGGACCTTAGCATCCTTACACCTTACCTTACCTTACCTTAGCTTTCCTTATATTACTGTGGCAGTTTCATGCAAATCCGTCCAGTAGTTTTATCGTGAAAGAGTAACAAACATATTCACAAACTTTCGCATTTATACTATTAGTAGGATTAAATATTAAACTAGGACTAGTAGGATTTTTTTAATTCTCTCGCTCTTTTTTACTATAAATCGCCAAGACCCATATGTGGTTGACGTTCCAGTTGCTCGCACGAAGCGATTCGCCTCCTCTTTTTTGCTGCGAACCGCCAAGGAGTTTAATTTACTTCCTGCGTTTGTGTTTTCAACATCTTATGACATTGGAATCTTCAAACGTTGAGTGAATCGGTATTTGCTGGGCGAACGCGCTCCGTTTTCGGCCTCCACATTGCTTTCCAACAGGTGAGATTGAAAGCAAGAGCAAACGCGTCTGTAATAAAAAATATATATATATATTCTAGTTGTCTAATAAAAAAAAAGCTGCTTACCACGACGGTCCATTGGCGATCATTGACAAATGAAAAAAAAAGTTTTCTTTAAAATATTTCGTCCATTAGTTAAATAGTTACATAAAACTATATCTATGTTTAATTTTTAGCGATTTTGACATTGAATCCAGATAAGGTAATTACTTTTTACTTACAATAATTAATAACTTTATTAATATTCATAAATACCAATAGAAATATCTACTAAATAAATTTAATAGTCAGCAACGTGCATCACATGAACGCAAAAAGCAGAGCTTACTCGATCATTAATAATTCATAGTTAAGTAATACCTTCTTTTTATTGAAAATAATTATAGGTAATAGTATTTATTTAATTTAAAAATTAAATGACAGCTCCACTTACGTAATGATTCTGAAATAAATATAGTAATAAGTACTTTAAACTAATGCTATAAGTATTTCCGTGAGATCTGTACTATCGTATCATAATTTATCTTTCTTATCTATTTAGACCTCTAAATTGTAGGCTACAAAATGTAGACTTTAAGAATATTTACGTTTTATATTAAGGAAGTATTTATTATGCACGCCAGTAAGGGCTGGTATACCGGAGGGTGTTAACTCCTCATCGCTGATATCCATTTGGGAGTCGAAGCTGCTCGCGTCCGTAGGCTTTACCCTAGTTTCCCTACACGTGACTCCTGGGTGGCGCTAAACGAGCAGCAGCGAGGTGGCAGGCCGTCGGTGCCCGTCTGGATCGCGACCACAGTACATGGGTGTAAAGCCCGTCATAGTGACCAGTTTCGGCTTGTCGCGTTTCGGGATCAGCTTGTGTGTGTCCAGTAGCTCATATACCTAGAGACCTTCAGCCGCGGTATATGTGGGCCGACATGACGATGTAGACTATCAATGGATTTTCATCCTTTGATGGTCGCTTTCGTTTTTGGACTACACTGCACTTACCATCAGGTACTCTGTAGTCACTATGTCGAGCCAGTGTAAAAAAACCGGGGCTGAGAGTCCACATTGGTTTTTTAGCCCGGCTAGAGAAGGGCCTACAGAGATCTCATCTCTTGGTGTACAGATTTTCCTTTACTGGCTCATGAGCGGGGAGATTGAATTGAAACCACTATATACAGATGACCACTGGTTTAATTACTTCACATATATAGAACGTTAAACCAATACTTTATATCTCTTTTGTTTCTCAGTCGTTTCGTAACGTGGCACCTTTGCCTTATATGCAGCTGCTGTGAACGAAACTATAACGCGATGCAATCCGGCACAACGCCATCTACCGAACCGACCTGCATCACGCCATAGTCTGCTCACAGCAGCTGACTAATGTTCTTTTACTCGAACACTTGGAGTGTGGAATATAAAACCCTCCTTTAGTCACCACGTAGGTGGTGTGCTCCAAACACCGCCTACACTTCTTCTGGCCAGCAAACTCCCTCAAGTCTACAATCCGATTGCTATCAAGAAGGGTGATCACGCGTAAAATAACACGCGAATACCTTCTTTTACAATATCTCGACATAGTGACTACAGTGCGTCTGATGGTAAGTACAGTGTAGTCCAAAAACGAAAGCGGCCATCAAAGGATGAAAATCCATTGATAGTCTACATCGTCATGACGGCCCGCATATACCACGACTGAAGGTCTCTAGGTATATGAGTTACTGGATATACACAAGCTGATCCCGAAACGCGACAAGCCGAAGCGAGTCGCTATGACGGTCTTTACACTTGTGTACTATGGTCATAACCCAGTATTGTTCTAGAAGGCCGACTGTCCAGGGGCGAGGTTGTTCTCTGCCTCTCTTTCCCTTCTTTATTAAGACAGTAGCTAAGTCATATCGAGGAGTGAAAGGCTGTTTGGTTTAAGCGACATTTTTTGGTGATATAGTAATATATATTTTCGGAATCAGCCTTGTTTACCGATTCCAAATATATATGTAGCCTTTCACCCTCGATATGTAATTAACTGTAACACCGCATACATTGCCATGATCTTATAGTACTAGAAAGAAAATAACTTGTGCATACAATGGCTAATCTTGAAACAGAAAATGCCAAAACCATACAATATAACGGTTCTGACGACCGTATTTGTTGAAAATTATTAAAATAAACTCACCGTAACCTTAAACAAACAGTAAACCATAAAAATATATTAAAATAAACTGAAAAATTTATATAAACTAGCAAACCCAGCCACGCGTTGCTGTGCCGGCTGATTAGGTCATGATACAAAATTATAAAACTTGTAATTGCAACTGAAATTAAGAGTAATAAAGAGTAATAAATATATGTTAGATACATATGAATACGCATTTATTGTAGTAACAACCCCCACAGTGCGTTTAACATAGCGCCATATAACGAACAGTTACGCAATCCAGTCAACAGATACCGCCATCTGTTAGAAGCGTTTGGAGCTCACTGAAAATTGTGACTGCCAAATAATAAACAAATAATTTGCAATAAAATAATATTGCAACTATGAATTGAGATGAAAACTATCCTATCTTTTAAGTTAGATCAAACTGCACGTGGTGTGCAAATTTTATTAAAATCGGTTTAGTAGTTTCGGAGTCCATCGCGGACAAACAACGTGACACGTAATTTATAGATATATATTGAGAAGATTAATAAGAAACTGCGTAAACACCATTTATGTGTAAACGTCGTAATTTGATGCACTTACCACATTCTGTAAAATTAACATAATTTCTTTATAAAAATTGTTTCTTGCTTTTATCCTGACATGATCCAGTGACCACATCATACCTCAGGGTAGCAGTAATAAAACCCATCGATAATAGCAGCGATCATTCCGGCCTGCACAAATATCTCTTCGCGCTTCGTTTCAAGGACCCAATATCATAGGATGGTGGCAACACACTCGCCGGAAGACATTCCACTGCCCATCGACACACCGCAGTAAGAGTTAGAGAAGTTCTCAGTCCTAGCCGGGAGTTACCGTATAGCTGTGACACCGTAACCCCGCGCGCGTGGCTCTATTATGGAAGGGAGAAGGTGGAACAAGGTTAATTTTACCAACTCTTCAGATCACTCGCCATGATACAGATAGTAGAAAACGCATAGTGAGGCATCTCTGCACAACTGGAGCGGAAAATGTTCTCACAATTTTTATGATTTTTTTTTTGGGAGTCGAAGCTGCTCGCGTCCGTAGGCTTTACCCTAGTTTCCCTACACGTGACTCCTGGGTGGTGCTAAACGAGCAGCAGCGAGGTGGTAGGGCGTCGGTGCCCGTCTGGATCGCGACCACAGTACATGGGTGTAAAGACCAATTTCGGCTTGTCGCGTTTCGGGATCAGCTTGTGTATATCCAGTAGCTCATATACCTAGAGACCTTCAGTCGTGGTATATGTGGGCCGATATGGCGATGTAGACTATCAATGGATTTTCATCCTTTGATAGTCGCTTTCGTTTTTGGACTACACTGTACTTACCATCAGGTACTCTGTAGTCACTATGTCGAGCCAGTGTAAAAAAAAAAATGATTGCAGGTCAGGAGAAAGGCTCATACATCTTCAACGACTGAATTGAGCACTTAATGTGTAGGTGGCAACGCAAGAGCACCCTTGTAGACGCGAACCTCGACTTGATCGACCATGAAGGGAAGGAACCTAACGGTGGTCTATTATCGTTTCGGAAGAGACTACCTTGGGAAGAAACGCCAAAAGAAACTCAAGGCTAAGTTGGAGTGGAAGAACTCTGGTGTCGATAGGCGACAAATGGTAGTAGAGACTTATGACCGGTGGTCGTGGGTGTGGTTTTAGTAAGACACGAGTTTGGCGTTTTACAGTTTATTTGCACTTTAAGGCACACCGAACTGCGACGTACACGCACGTACTCCCGCCTTGGGTCTCGGTAGTCGACTAACTTCCAAGCGTCCCGTGCGCGCGCGCATCCTCTTACCCCGCACGTCTCGTAACACCCTAACGACCCTTAGGGCGACAACTGCGTATCGGGTTACGTCTACATGCTATAGATTTAAATTAATTACCTCAGGCTGCAAATATTTTTAAATAAGAAAGTTATATCAGTGTCCAGAACGCAGTAGCTTTACAAAATCTATACCAGGGTCTAAATAAGTTTCAGCGCGTCGCCCAGATCCAGGTGTGAGCGGTGTGCGACGTGTTCTCGCACACCGCTCCAATGACAAATCAAGGAGATGAGGGGAGGATGGCACTTTACATCACACTCCACACCAAATGTGTTAGGTGTAGGGGGGTTGGCGACTGATCACTCCCTGCCAAGTACGCGGGGCCTGCAGAAGGCTAGACGTCGGTGGGTGCCGAGGAAGATGGCTCAGCCTTGCCATTGGCACTCGGCAGGCGGGAGAGGGAATACCCCGGGGTTTTCAGTCGGTGCAAGTCCGACACACTGGGGGCGGCTCTCACTGCCCCCTGAGGGTCCGTTAGGGATTTCCCCTGGGGTACCAAAAAAAGGGTCTAAATAAGTGTAGTAAAAAGTATACACTCATTTTGGAAATTTTTATTGCAATAAGAATATCAATTTTCTTGAAAACTAATAAAATTTCGTCACACGATATCCCTTTTAGATTGATCATACCGTAGCGGCTGTATCAACTTTGCACTTATATGTCGTGCCCAACGTGACCAGTAGCGCAGCTGATCGCCTTTCTCACAGCACTAGTATACGTGACATTTTTATTTGATGCTATGCGGGTTTCCTTACTATAGCTTTCCTTCGTCTGTGAGCATTTGGTACCTAAATTCATGCATAATCGGAAAAAAAATCCAGAGATACAACCCGGGGTTTGAAACTGCATTCATTCGCATTGCCGTACATGGAAACTGATGCATTATCAACTAAGAAAGCACAAATAAAATCAGTAAAAATACTCACAGCCACCTGCAATTTTTTTTCAATGTGTTAATAAATAGCTCACACTGTTTTTTATACTGGCTCAATATAGTGAATATTGTACTTCTTATTGTAAATACAATGTAGTCCACAAACGCCAGCGAATGTCAAAGGCTGAAAATTCAGTAGTCTCCTTCGTCATGTCGGCCCACAAATACCGCGACTGAAGGTCTCTAGATATATGAGCTACTGGATATACACAAGCCGATCCCGAAACGCGACAAGCCGAAACTAGTCACTATGACGGGCTTTACACCCATGTACTGTGGTTGCGGTCCAAACGGGCACCGACGCCCTATCACCATAATCTTATTTCAATTTACAACAACGATTATCACAGTTAAGGGAAACCCATCGATAGTCGCTGCAATTGTGCCAGCCTGCACAAATATCCCTTCGCGCTACGTTTATAGGAGCCCGTATCATAGGACGGTGGGAACACGCTCGCTGGAAGACCTTCCCACAACCCAACGACATGGCAAAAGTAACAGTTAGAGAACCTCTTAGGTCTAGCTGTGATATGAGTCACCGTGACTCCACAAACCACCACATCACATTACATTTAGATCGCGACCACAGTACATGGGTGTAAAGCCCGTCATAGTGACCAGTTTCGGCTTGTCGCGATTCGCTATCAGCTTGTGCATATCCAGTAGCTCATATACCTAGAGACCTTCAGTCGTGGTATATGTGGGCCGACATGACGATGGAGACTATCAATGGATTTTCATCCTCTGATAGTCGCTTTCGTTTTTGGACTACACTATACTTTCCATCAGGTACTCTGTAGTCACTATGTCGAGCCAGTGTAAAAAAAAACAAACGCATGGAAGAGAAAGTATACTCTGTCTTACTACCAATAGTAACAATGATAAATAACTCTTCAGAATAGTCGCCGTTATAGAAACGGCAGCAAGCCCACAATGAGGCGATATTTCTGTGCCACTGAAGCGGTTCAAGATGCTTCGTCACATCACAATCTATTCAGGCTCAGGGTATGAATATAAAAAAGGTACTAGGAACCCTTCCCGTCTCCCCACATCCCATTCCACGCTCGGCCCTTAACAGCGACACTTTGGATTTGTCGGTTTGCTTTGGACAATATGGTGGAACATCTAAATATACTGTAATTTTTAGTTTCATTTCTTTTTTGTTTTTGTTTTATATTTGGTTTAGAGAAAGATTTGACTGACTAAATTGAAAGCTCAAATTGTATTCGGTTTTTTGTGCTTATTTGTGTTTTTTTTTTGTTGATGTTTTTCTTTTCTTTGTTTTTGTTGTGTAACAAGATCCTTATTATTTATATATATATGTATATGTAGAGCTGTGCCGGTGAAGTGGCTATTTCGCCCGCAAGGTTCTGTCAGAATACCAGCGCTGCAGAGTCCAGTGCTCTGTGGCGCAAGCTGAGACAGGGTCCTTATTGGCGGCGGCCTAGATTTTCTTATGTATTGTTTGTGGTTTTTTTATTTATTCTTACGTATTTTTTCTGGTTTTTCATGTAATTTATTGTATCATGTTGTCACTTCTGTCTGGCTGCTGCTAATTAAACGGTTCCTTCCTCCTTCCTTCTTAATTGTATGTAGTGAACCTATGCGGAGCTCCAGTAGCCTGTCCTCATCATCCAGTTTCCAGGTGAGTGCCTTTTGAATATTTTTTTGTCACTGTGCCTGAACGAACTGTTGTCGTTAACAGTTTATTCTCTAACTAGCTGATCCGGCAAACGTCGTTTTGCTATATATGTTATTGTAATATCTTCTAAGATGTTCATTGAAATTAAGTGATGTCAAAGACAATTTTGTTTTCAATTAAATACTCTTAATCAACAACACATTTATTTGGATAAAGATTAATATTATTACGTTGATACAACTCTTAACAAATAATGCATTAATTTCGAACAATTTGATTACCATAAAAACGGTTCTCGTGAGTTAATCTTAAAAGATAGACATATACTGTTGTTGACATTTTTTTAGATCATTTCAAGAGAAATAATTCTTTCATACATATATTTTTGGTATCTTGAACCGTTTTCGCATCGCACGCAATGGAAGCACTCAAGGATGAATAATTTTCCCCGTTTTTTTCACATTTTCCATTATTTTTTCACTCCTAATAGTTGTATCGTGATGTTATATAGCCTAAAGCCTTCCTCGATAAATGGTCTATTCAACACAAAAAGAGCTTCAATTCGAACCAGTAGTTCCTGAGATTATCGCGTTCAAACAAACAAACAAACTCTTCAGCTTTATAATATTAGTATAGATTAATTACGAGGACCTAGCGGCGCTCTCTTGCGCTAACAGGATCATTCATAATGTGGACAGCCCTCCGCTGCAACCTATCCAGGACGTCAAGTAAGCACTGAACAAAACCGCCCCAGCGATGCGAAGAATATTCCATGCAGGGCCTGACCTGGGCATTATACAATGAATGCTGTTTTGTTTCTCCGTCAGTTATACCAGTAGCGTTCATTCCATAAATGCATGAAAGCATTGCATGCCCTTACGATAAATAAGTCTGCAAAAATTCCTTTAATTTAAACAAAAAACGGAACCCTTTAAATTCATATCTATTCTATTTTCACGTCATCTATTTTCCCTATGCAAGTAATATAATATTTATTATCGTTATATAATATTCACATTTATTATGTGAATCTACCTACCCTGACAAATACCCTATGCACGTCACTGAATTATACTTACATCATCAGGCTGGAAAGATAAGAAAAATAATTAGGAAGACCTAGAAGTGCGAAATGGATTGTGACAGTCTGACAGTTGCAACCAGGAAGACGTAGCTGGGTCGGAGTTGTCGAATCACGACTGCTAGAACCTATATCGAATCTTTACACATTTGAAATATTATGATGATGATGATGTCCTAGCCGGTTTCGGCCACGGCGACTGTTTCAACACCGGTTAAGAAATTCGAGGTCCAGTTTACGGAAACAGTCAATTGCGCAGGAGATATTTAAGTGCATAACTGGACGCGCTGCCAGAAAAGCACTCTCTCGTCCGAGCTCCCTCAAGCCCGATGGAATGGAGACCCAGTACGATCGGGAGAGAGCGGGATGCAGGTTTGGTCGAGTTTTCCCTTCTCTAAACACCTGGTTGAATTGCGGTGTTAGAGATACCTTAGTCGCCTTTTACGACACCTCAGCAAGAAGAGGGGGTTGCTATTCTATTCTGCCGGCAGCCACTACGGCTAAAATATTCTAATAATCTATCGTCACGCTATATCCTTGCCGGTGTAAGCAAATATATTAGTGGTTGTATCCACTGTGCGCTTATATATCGTGCCCAACGTGACCAGCAGCGCAGCTGATCACCGTTCTCACGGCGCTAGTACACTTGACATTTCTATTAGATGCCGTGCAGGTTTCCTCATTGTGTTTTCCTTCTCCGGGAAGTATGTGGTGGCTAAGTCCGTACTTAGGTAAAACTTAGATTTATGTGACGGAATTCAAATCTACTACCATTTGCATCTGTTTTGAAATATACGTCATTTAATTATATCGAGGGGTGAAAGGTTATTTGGTTTAAGCGATATTTTTTGGTGATATTGTAATATATATTTTCAGAATCAGCGTTTTTTACCGATTCCAAATATATATATTACTATATCACCAAAAAATGTCGCTGAAACCAAATAGCCTTTCACCCCTCGATATTATTTCTTTGCAAATTTCATGATCCTAGGTCAACGAGAAATACTCTATAGGTGTTAATTCTCTTGCGAATACGCCAAAAATGATAAAAATTACGACATAAACAGACATATCTTTTGGTTCCGTTGACTTAGAAGTTTGATTTCTTCAGAGCTACAAAAGACTGCGGACCTTAGTATTTGATATTAATTTCAAATTGATACATCCATGTGTTCCTGAGAAAAAGTGTCTTGACAGACATATAGACGGACAAGAAAGTGTGTATATAAGAAACGGACTATCTAAGCGTTCCCCGTTTACTTTTGAGATGCGGAACTCTAAAAATAGGGATAATACTTACTCCCAGCTGTAATAAATATTTTAAAATTGATTTATTTGCTTTTATATTGTATTAAAGTAATATGAAGGTTAAATAATAATTTTCCAATGATTTTTAATAATAATAAGAATAATATCGTCACGCTATGTCCCTTTCAGGGTAAGCGGAGATAGATTACTGGTTGTATCAACTTTGCACTTATATGTCGTGCCCAACGTGACCAGTAACGCAGCTGATCGCCGTTTTCACAGCACTAGTACACATGACATTTTTGATAAATGCTTTGCGGGTTTTCTAACGATGTTTTCCTTCATCGTTGAGCATATTATGCGTAAATCTGTACTTAACCTGGAAAAAAACAAATGAAAGAGGCGGGATTCGAACGTACAAATGAGAGTTTGTCATGCCGTATGATAGCACTGCGCAGTCACGTACAACGGATGACTTCCTACTTAATATTATAAATGCGAAAGTTTATGAATACGTTTGTTACTCTTTCACGATAAAACTACTGGACGGATATGCATGAAACTGCCACAGTAATATAGATTATACATCGGAATAACATACAGGCTACAATTTGTAATGATTTTATGTAATTTTGGTCGTAATATAACGATACATGTCAATTAAGTCGGAAAAAATCTGACCTCTGAGAGCTATCTTGGCGTACACTGCCTAAACCATTGGAGTTACACAAAGATGATGTACCGTAGGATTGTTTGTCTTGAATAGTTCTAAATAAAAGTCCACAACATCATATATCTACCTTTTATGTGGAAGCCACTATGAGGATTATTGTATATTATAATACAGAAGATATTCACTAGAAGTAATTTATATGGCAGAACAATGTTTGCCTGGTCAGCTAGTTCTATATAAATGCATTATGAGCGATACATGGGTAAAATCTGAAGTGTGGCTGTAGACTCACAAATTATCGTGACATTTTGGCAATTTATATTAAGTATGACAGCATTAAAAATCTATTTACCGTTAGCTGAAATCAAATCATCAAAACATTAAAGAATTTCTAACACGGCACTTGATTTCACCATCATCCTTCATAGCCTGTATCTGCCCACTGTTGACCACAGGCCTCTCTCATACTATGCCACCATTCGTGGTCTAATGCCAGAACCCAGACGCGCCACGCGCCGTTATAATATCGCCAGCCCATTACGCCGTCGAACGTCTTAGGGCCGATTTACATCAGACGAACATAGAGCTAGAGCTAGAACAAGAGCATTCTTTCTCGATCTTTTAGTGTAAACGAAAAATCGATCTTAGCGCTTACACCAAACGATCAAAGAGCAAGAATGAGAACCAAGAACTAGAATTCAGAAACGAATGCTCATTCTTTTTTTTCGATCTTACGCGTTTTGTTGACCGGGAAAGGTCTTCACAAATTAACCGGGCAGGGTCATTGCACATTCGTGTCAATTCTGTGGTTATTATGGCCGACTCTGACTGAGATGTTATAATTGAAAGTGAGAGAGTTGAGTATTTATTATTTTGTCTCAAAAACTCAAGAAGAAAAGAAGGAAGGTATATTTGCAATCTCCAGCCTGCTTATCTTGTTTGCGATTTGTATTTTTGTAGTGTTCAAACGTCGGATCCCACAGACGTTTGGAATTTCGGTAGGCTACGATAAATAGGCACTTTTAGCGGATGTATGATGTAGGATTAAGCCCCGGGGTTACAAATAAAAGTATATGACACTACATATTATATTTATAAACTTAAATACCATTTGTCGCTTATGTGAGTATTTCAAATTTTACTAAAAATAAAATACTCACGACAACTTTCTGAAAAGAAAAAAATAATTAAGAGTGATATATTGTTAGTAAATTTAATATGTCGACTTTTTTATCTTCAAAAGACGCAATGGATTTTAACTCCAGATAGAGAGAGAACTTACTTTGGAGAGTGTCCGGCTGAGTTGTATAAATTAGCAACCCCCTCCCGCTTCTACTATTAATTGACTGCGCGCTGTCCGGGTTTGCACCCTTATGTGGTTGACATTCCAGCTGCTCGCACGAAGCGATTCGCCTCCTCCTTTTTGATACGAACCGCCAAGGAGTGGAACTCGCTTCTTGCGTCTGTGTTTCCAACATCTTATGACATGGGAATCTTCAAACGTCAAGTGAAACGGTATTTGCTGAGTGAGCGCGCCTCATCGTCGACCTTATCATCACTTTCCAACAAGTGGGATTGCTGTCTCACAGGCTCCCAAGTTATAACAACGTGGAAATATAGTCGCTGGAAGCATGTTCCAATCCGTAGCTGTTCGCATGAGGAATGTAGAAGCGAATCTCTTCGTGCGGATATAAGGAACGCGCCCCACCATGGATGGTATCCGAGATGATATCTAGTGGTTTTAAATTTGCGGCAGCGACTGACAAAACGCGAGAGTCCTATGAGAGTCACCGTCGTCATGTTCAGAACTGAAGGGTTCTAAGCACATTGATGTATTCCGGTCGTGGTTAATATTTTAATTTTTAGATTACCTGAGGTTCACCAGCTTTCTGAAATAATTACATTAAAGTATGAAAATAATATAATATTTTAATATTATCTATATATTAATACGTGAAGCAAAAACATTGTACCCTCTTTTACGAAAATTGTGCGGACGAAGGAGTGTGAAATTTGGCACACTTATAGTTTATATAGAAGAGTGAAGAGTGCTAATATTAAAAAAAAAAATATATGTATGAAGAATACATGAAATCAATAAAAAAACATTACACACACTACATGCATTTGACACACACACGCATATACTCTTTTTTTATGTTAAAGTGTGTGATCAAATTGAGAATAGATAATATTGTTTGTCTTATAGTCTTACTGAATGTCAAACATAACCTATAATAGATATTTGTGCTTTACATTGTAACGAAATTCATTTATTACAATAAATATATTAGTTATTAGTGAAATACCGCTCGCTCAATATACAAATATAAATCTAATGTAAAATCTTAATATAAACAGAAAGTTGTGTAGCCATAATCTGAATTAACAATATCATATAGGTAAAATAATATATATGTATTCTATGTATATGTTATTGAGTGTTATTGCTGGTTCAAAGATATTTTTGTATTTTTTATTATTATGGTGGCTACTAAAGTATTTTTCTCTTCACGATTTCAGTATTTCATGAAAGCTTTTTTTCTACGTTTTCTACGTTCTTTTTTCCTCGACATAGAACATTAACGGGTCGGTGTGAGAGACAGAGAAGAAGGAATCTATATTCGCGGACACATATAACAGTAGCCTTGGAGAAATCTGTGATTATAAAGGCATATTATTTGACAATAGAACCTGTACAATGGTTATTTATAAAAAAATATATGCAGAATTATTTGTTAATGGAAAACACTGTACTTACCATCACGAGCACTGTAGTGACTTTATCAAGCCAATGTAAAAATAAATTCACCTGCATACTTGCCCCATCATTTTGTGTTTCATTTCCCTGGAAAACAAAATAATGTTATTTATTTCTGACTTTCGTGGAGCCTATAGTCTATTTGAGTGTAAATTCATACCTCTGCAGCGCCTGATGCATCCTACAACAAGAAAAAAAATTATATCAATCTATGCTTATGATAGAAGTAGTGATCCACCTTAAACCCTCCACAATAACGGCTTTAATATACAAGGTTAATTTAAAATCGTGTTTTATTTTAATACTAGCTGTCCCGGCAGACCTTGTTCTGCCCTATTTCTCTAAAACAAAGTCACATTGTTTTTTTAATGTTAATAGCTTCCCCGTCAGATTTTATTCTGCCAAAACCTATTGGCCTCTCGGCTGTTTTTTGAAAATTGTTTGAAGGAACCTAGCCTTAATGCTATATGTATAAAAATAGACAAATATTGACATTAATATTTATACGTCACCCAATAATTGTTTTGCTTTCCCGGAACCCGTCCACTAACATTTAAACTTTATGGTATGGTGTTAAAGTTCAAATTGACTTAAATATCATTACGAATTTTTTGTATGAGAATATAGAAAAGTGGTGTTTTTAGACTTTTTCAGACAATTTTTTTATTTTTCTCTCCGTAATAACCTTCCCCAGACTTCAACAAACACAACAAAAAAGAAATCAGCCAAATCGGTTCAGCCGTTCTCGAGTTTCTCGCTTATCAAGACATTTAGCGTTTCATTTTTATATATAAGATATAAATACAAATATATTAAGTGCCTGTGGTGGTTAACTGGATAAAGGATCGGTTGAAAGCGGTCTTCCACTTCTCGGAGTAGGTGCTTAAGGTGAAGGAGAAGGCGGAGCGTCAGTGGGAGGGGCAGGCCTTATCTTCCTTGTCCTTCCCGCTCCTCCGTCGCCCTCGTTGGCCTGGACACAGGAGGGTAGCCTACTCAAAATACTTCCCTTTCTAAAGTACGACGCCCAATGTCTTTGAAGGCGAGAGCGGTGCGCGATGTGTTCCAAGACGGAAGGTGTCTATCTACACTACCCCTCTGAAAACGCTGTGCAATGGCTTTCTAAATAGGCCAGACTTCGCCGGGTGCTGAGGAAGCTGGCATAGCCATCCCTTTGGCCCCTGCAGACGGTAGAAGAAACACCCTGGGGTTTAGTTGGTACGAGTCCGACACACCGGGGAGCGGCCATCACCAAGGAAGCCGAAGTCGAGTTGGGAGTCGAAGCTGCTCGCGTCCGTAGGCTTCACCCTAGTTTCCCTACACGTGACTCCTGGGCGGTGCTAAACGAGCAGCAGCGAGGTGGTAGGGCGTCGGTGCCCGTCTGGATCGCGACCACAGTACATGGGTGTAAAGCCCGTCATAGTGACCAGTTTCGGCTTGTCGCGTTTCGGGATCAGCTTGTGTATATCCAGTAGCTCATATACCTAGAGACCTTCAGTCGCGGTATATGTGTGCCGACATGACGACGTAGACTATCAATGGATTTTCATCCTTTGATAGTCGCTTTCGTTTTTGGACTACACTGTGCTTACCATCAGGTACTCTGTAATCACTATGTCGAGCCAGTGTAAAAAAAAAAAAACCACCCGTGACAGCCCATAACGGGTTTCCTCCGGGTTACCAAAAAAAAGGGATCGGTGGCCATGCGCGGCGATACGAATGGCCACAAGTTCCAACCTTGGCACGTACCTTTGGACTTTTCTTGATTAACCACGGGCTTATGCTCCACATGTTGGCTGGTGAAGAAAACATTGTGAGGAAACCAGCAGGGAACCTAATAGAAATGTCATGTGTACTAGTGCTGTGAGAACGGCGATCAACTGCGCTACTGGTCACGTTGGGCATTATATATAAGCGCAAACTGGCTACAACCAGTTATCTACCTCTGCTTACTCCGAAAGGGATATAGCGTAAAGATATAATTTGAAGACTGACCGTTGCATTAGCAGCTGCAGTTTCCTGAAAAATATTAGTTTTATAGCATTTAGACGCCGCTTGATACGTGCTTGTGTTAAACGCCCTAAGGGTCGTTAGGGTGTTACGGGACGCACGGGGTAAGAGGATGCGCGCGCGCACGGGATGCTAGCTAAAGCAGTCGACTACAGAGACCGAAGGCTAGAGTACGTGCGTGTGCGTCGCAGTTCGGTGTGCCTTAAAATGCAAATGAACAGTAAAACGCCAAAATCGGTGTCTTTCTACAACCAAACCCACAACCACCGGTCATAGTTTGAAGATTATTCAGTATTATCATTTAATTGACCTTTCTCGTTTTTGCTATCTTCTATATATGTATACAGCGTTACTAGTAAATGACTTCAACCTCTTAAAGGTAACTTTTGCACTCGACGTTTGAAGATTCCTTATCATAAGATGTTGGAACAACAAACGTAAACAGCTAACTTGGGAGTCTGTGAGACAGCAATCTCACCTGCTGGAAAGTGATGATGAGGCCGACGATGGAGCGCGCTCGCCCGGCAAATACCGATTCACTCGACGTTTGAAGATTCCCATGTCATAAGATGCTGGAAACACAGACGCAGGAAGCGAGTTCCACTCTTTGGCGGTTCGCAGCAAAATAAATGAGGCGAATCGCTTCGTGCGAGCAGCTGGAACGTCAACCACATAACGGTGAAAGCCCGCATGGCGTTTTGTCAATTTATGGTAGAAGGTATGGTACGTGATGACTTCTTGCACGCAGCAAGAGTGCGGCGGAATCTCACTACTTCTGAATCGGGCATCGGGGAACTCGGAACACGTGTCTATGTAAATGAGCGCCTTACTAAAATAAACAGGCAATTACTTGCTAGAGCGCGGGAGAACGCGCGTAGGCTCAATTGGAAATACGTTTGGACAAAGGATGGCCAGTTGTTTAGTAGACAAGATCATGCTGAAAGAGTTCATCGTATACGTACAGATTTAGATATTAAAACAATTTTTGGGGCCAATTAAATTGGTCATTGTTCACGGTGTTCTTTGTTTTATCTATATACAATTTTAATCTGTCTTTTGTTAATTGTATAAATTATTTTCCAGTTGCCCTGTGTTGTGATGCACTGCTGATCTCAATTTTTTTAATTTTTTTAATATTGGTATTATATAAGTATTCTATAAAAACATTTTATTTATATTAGATTATTTAACTTTTTTTGCGCTCTATACACTTTACCTATTTTTATTTATTGTGCATATTATTTAAATACATAGTTTCGATCAATATGCCATATAATGTGTGTGCTTTATCATTGAAATTGTCATATAGTTTTAATTTTTAATTGTCTTGTTTATTTTTTGACTGTGTTCGATATTATTTACAGTTACTATCTTTTGCAATTTTTTGCTTTATTATATACAATCAGTCTATTCTGCAATAATATTTAAAATCTTTATTAATTTAAAATTTTATTATAGACGCATTATTATACAGTGTTTACTAATATTTTACATTATAATTCTTTGATGGGTGTTAAATATTTTATTTGTTGGTCTTATATTTCTGTTCTTGTATATTTTCATATTATTATCTATGATACTTTAAAATTTGTGTATCTGTACTCCATTGATCCCTTCCTTGCTGTTTTCTGCGCGTCGACGCAATAAATGAGTGTCAGCTGAAAATCAGCGCTGGGTGGCTCGGCTGGTCACTTAGCATTTGCTGAGCTGACTTCGCTTTGGCGCATCATCACAACACAGGGTGTAAGCTTTTGTTGTTTTCTGTCTTTAATAACCTATTTTACTGTGTTTTTTGTTGTGTTGTGTGCCAAATAAATGTTTTATTATTATTATTATTTTAAGAGGGAGGGAGAACTAAATCATACAACCCAGACGCACATTCTCTAGAGTATAGTCTGTAGGAAACCGAAAGGGCAATCTACGCCGGTGTTCCAAATTGAGTAGCTTATGCGACGTAAGACCTTCATCACAAATGAGTCTCCGAGCTCATTAATCGACTGAGTCCAACGCTGCCAGATATAAATTACTTTTTTTTGTAGCCCAGGAGAAACCCGTTATGGGCCATCAGGGGCCAGTGAGGGCCGTCCACAGCGGTGATCCTTCTCCCGCTTGCCGAGTGCCAAAGGCAAGGCTGAGCCATCTTCCTCGATAGACGACGACGTCTGGCCTTCGGCAGGTCCCATCTACTGGGCGGGGGGTGGTTAAATAGTTGCCATCCCCATCCATCTGCGGTATTTGTTGGAGGAGCGAGCTCCATCATCGACTTCATCATCACTTTCCATTAGGTGAGATTGAGGTCAAGGGTAAGCCTGTCTGTAATATAAAAAAAACTATATACGATGAGTTTGAATGAGTTGAATGTACTTGATGCTAACCGTAGTATTATCCTGAAAGAAAAAAAAAATGCTATCAACACTTTATTATGCTGATTCCTTAATAGGGCAGGCAGAGGAAATGGGAAACTCCTTCACACACTCTTGCTGATTTTACGTACTCCTAACCTCATCCTCCATCAAAGCTCTCTTCGAATATCGATTATCAGCGCTGGCTGGCGCGTGCAGCGTCGCCCAGCACACGCTGAGCTGACTGCTCTTTGAGATGGGTAGCAGCACACGGGATACATGATGTGATGTTATGTATTATTATTTCATTGTTTTTTATATATAAATGTGTTTGTTGTGTATTGTTTCCTTTGTCTCAATAAACTAGTCAAATCTTGAGAACAAGACTTTATTTTTTTTTTTAAATACACAATTAATCTTCAAAGATTTTAATGGCTGATTTTTAGGCAGTACTTAAAACTAAGTTAATTTTAACTTGAGCCGATATGGAGGCTCCTATTCTAATGGCTGCTTCCGATACAATTCCGTGGCGTGCAGCGCCGCGCTCTTGCTTATAGTTTGGCTTTTGGTAAACAGGACCTTACTCAGCCCTCTTCGTATCTGCTGATGAAGCCCCTGCCTCAGTCCAAAAAGTCTGGGCGAGGGGGATGTATAGCTAACTAATTTTTTTTATTATTATCGAATAATTTCACAAGTTTATTTCTGGTGTACACGCACATCCTTAAGTGTTATGTCATATTATTTATTTATTTTTATTTTTAACTAGCTGTCCCGGCAGACCTTGTTCTGTCCTATTTCTCTAAAACAAACTCACATTGTTTTTTTAATGTTAATAGCTTCCCCGTCAGATTTCATTCTGCCAAAACCTATTGGCCTGTTGGCTGTTTTTTGAAAATTGTTTGAACGAACCTGGCCTTTATGCTATATGTATAAAAATTGACAAATATTGACATTAATATTTCTACGTCACTCAATTGTTTTGCCTTCCAGGAACCCGTCCACTGACATTTAAACTTTATTGTGTGGTATTAAAGTTCAAAATGACTTATAACGATTTTTTTGTATGAGAATACAGAAAAGTGTTATTTTTAGACAGTTGCAGGGAATTTCTAAAATTTTTCTCTCCGTAATAACCTTCCCCAGACTTCAACAAACACAACAAAAAAGAAATCAGCCAAATCGGTTCAGCCGTTCTCGAGTTTCACGCTTATATATATTTAACGATTCATTTTTATATTATAGAAAGAAATAGATAGATACACTCGTATGTTCTTTTATATTATATATATATTTTTACGATGGCAACACTCTCCCAACATTTTTATCCCCTACCTTTTTCATCCGTTTCCTTTCGTCTTTCGGTTCGAACGCTTCGAAAACTGTAACGCGCTCGCTTTATAAAACTCTTTAAAACGCTGCAATGCTGTGTAATACATTTGTAAAAACTCGAACGCACTGCTAACCCACTCAACGCGTAAAATTGTAGTGTGGACGGTGAACCAGCGCCGTGGATCGGGACATATACAAGTAAGGTCTTTCCCGGATTCCCTCTTCCTCGCCTACTCACACGCACCAGTGATCATAGGTTCACATCACATATACTTCTGGGTATTTCCAGATTAAATACGGATTTAAGCACCATGTGATCACGAGAAAAACATCGTGAGGACGCCCGCACGGCGTCTAATAGAACTGTCCTGTGTACTAGTGCTGTGAGAACGGCGATCAGCCGCGCTACTGGTCACGTTGGGCACGACATATAAG
Organism: Automeris io; assembly: GCA_036320925.1. Taxonomy (NCBI): domain Eukaryota; kingdom Metazoa; phylum Arthropoda; class Insecta; order Lepidoptera; family Saturniidae; genus Automeris; species Automeris io. The sequence goes on along the minus strand of JAUDJH010000031.1, from coordinate 4,238,453 downwards.
CGCAAAGTGGATACAGCCTCTATATGAACAAGAAACTATCTCATCGTGACTAAAATTGCATTAGAGCGACGTACAATTCCCCACCACCCGCGCGCCCTTAATCTCACGGTTTTTGAGAAATCAAGTGTTGATATTTGTAAACATTTTTTGCTCACCCTGTATTATTATTACTAGCCAGTTTCGTCCCACCGCTGGGCAAAGGCCTCCCCTTTCCACTATATCTGTGGAATCCATGGGAAGGGGGTTGGGCGTTTAACCCACAACGCTTTCCCAATGCAGGTTAGCGGGTGTGCACTTGTTTAAATATAAAAAAAAATTATTTACCGCACAATATGTGAATTGTATTTTAGTAAAAGTTAGAAATATAATGAAACTATATTTCCACATATCCGATGATCTGTAAAAATGAGAAAGAACAATATTACACGAAAAAATTAAAAAACCCCTCAGCTCAATTGTATATCAATCAGTAATCTTGGTTTTGGGTGGTAGGGCGATTGCCCGAACTGGGTCATGATCACAGTACACAAGTGTAAAGACAGTCATAGTGACTCGCTTTGGCCTGACGCGTTGCTATAAATGGATTATCATCCTTTCATGGTCGCTTTCATTTTAGAACTACACTGTACTTACCATCAGTTGCAATGTAGTCACTCTTAGAGCCAGTGTAAAAAAAACTATTGATTGAGCAGCCTATTTAGAGGGGGCAATCATGAACCTAGGCTCCGGGTACCAAATTCTAGAAGCGGTAGATAAGTTTATAGCATGCAGCTAACATATAGAAAAAAGTAGGCCAACTTCCCAATAAAAATATAGACTGAAAATTTGTACAACTCTTTTTGGGTTTTTTAAAAGTGAACTCAAAGTCTCATAGGATATTTGGTACCATATCTTAAGGTGCCATCTGGTAGAGGTACGAAGAGATGGACTCTTTATACCTACCTCTTCCATTGAAGGAACGTAACAATTGAAATAATAAAGTTTTTCAGACCCGGGTAGATTAGACGGATACCCTGGAGGTTTTTAGTCTCTAGGAGTCTGCCGCACCGCGGTCTCTACTTTCACAGTACCCCGGATGGTCCTATCTAGGGTCACAAAAAAAAAGGATCCGGACTCTGACTTTAAATTCCACGAGCGGCAGACGAACACTCCACCCGGCGTATCCACCGCACAATATATCTAAAAAAATGGGCTTCCTTCTCCATAAAAAATTGGCTAAGATTTGTACAAGACCTTGTTACAAGGACATTTGCTATCACGTCTTAAGTTATGTAAGGCCATTGGTTATATTTTGTGAATGTTTTGCTTCTTATACGATATACTTGTAGTATTTAGATTTTTACAAAGTTGTTGAGCACGAAATCTTTAAAAAAATTGGTGTAAACATATTAATTTTATTGAATCAGTTCATATAATTGAACAGGGAAGGTAAAAGAACTGGCTGGAGGAAGAGGCAACAGGTAGTAGATTTTAACCTGCCTCAAAAAAATTCTGTCATTGAGAGCATTCCAATGAGCTCAAACACGATACTTCTGCTGTAAGTTAGTGAAGAGTTGGGTATCCTGCTGCTTTCAGATGATGCTGCAGCATCAGGACTAGGTTGCGGAAGATTGCATCTCAGCAGGTACTCAAATTAAATACGGTTTTAGACCCCACATGCTCACCGGTGAAGAAAACATCGTGAGAAAACCCGCATGGCGTCTAATAGAAATGTAAAGTGTACTAGTGCTGTGAGAATGCCGGTTGGCTGCGCTACTGGTCACGTTGGGCACGACATATAAGCGTTAAATGGTAGCTAATTTATCCCTGCTCACCGCGAAAGGGATATGCCGTGGTGATATATTTATTAAATAAGAAAAAAACTTACATAATTTCTGCTTTCTGCAATAAATCTTGCTGAAATCAAATGTATGACCAAAGTTTTATTACCAGTCATAAAAACTATATTGAATTATACTGAGGAATTGAGATCGTAATCTATACTAATATTATAAAGCTGAAGAGTTTGTTTGTTTGTTTGTTTGAACGCGCTAATCTCTGGAACTACTGGTTCGAATTGAAAAATTCTTTTTGTGTTGAATAGACTATTTATCGAGGAAGGCTTTAGGCTATATAACATCACGATGCAACTATTAGGAGCGAAGAAATAATGGAAAATGTGAAAAATACGGGGAAAATTATTCATCCTTGAGTGCTTCCATTGCGTGCGCTGCGAAAACGGTTCAAAATACCAAAAATATATGTCTGACAGAGTTATTCCTCTTAAAATGATCTAAAAAAATGTCCGCGACAGTATATGTCTGTCTTTTAAGATTAACTCACTAGAACCGTTTTTATGGTAATCAAATTTGGTCGAAATTAATGCATTATTTGTTAAGAGTTGTATCAACGTAATAATATTAATCTTCATCTAAATAAATGTGTTGTTGATTAAGAGTATTTAATTGTGAACAAAATTGTCTTTGACATTACTTAATTTCAATGAACATCTTAGAAGATATTACAATAACTTATATAGCAAAACAACGTTTGCCGGATCAGCTAGTAAAATATATATTATGTTTTGTAGCTTATTGCGTCTTAGGCTAAGACCTCACCGTTGCAGGCAACACTCTGGAGGGAATATGTCGTCCAACAGGGTGCGAGCGGCGCGCGACGTGTTCCCGCGTGCCGCTCTACAACACATAGGCACGAGAGGGGTGGCTCTAAACACCACCCCTCCCTAAACGAGTAGAGGCCTAGTTAAGGCCGCACGCCCAGCCGGCCATTGAGGATGAGACCTTAATCGTGCCCTCGATGTCGGTAGGTGGAAGGTGGAACACCCCGGGGGTTTTAGTTGGTCCAAGCCCGACACACCGGGGGGTGGCCCTCACCTCTCCCCGAGATCCGTTAGGGATTTCCCCGGGTTACAAAAAAAAGACTGCTCCGTAGAAAATGTCGCGCAAATTTTTTTCACGATCCAAGATCCACCTAGCTCGAACTGCGAAACAAATTTCTTTTTCAGTGATACGCAATTAGATTGATTATAAAGTTTGAAATGATGTTATCTGACAGAGAATCATTTTTTTTTTGGTATCCCGTGGGGTAAATCCTACATAGGACCATCAGAGACGCTGTGAGGGCAGCGGCCCCGGTGTATCAGACTCCTACTGACTAAAAACCCCCAGGGTGTCCCTCTGATTGCTCCACCCGGGCCTGGGAAGCCAAATTCGTGCAAACATCCGACAGAGAACCAAAGTTGTCTCGTTCGAACACAACTAAGCCCACCTTCGCCTGAATATCGAAAGGCAAAATCGCGTCAGCAATGTCAACGCCTCAAAATATATTGTTCTATAGCCGCTTGCAATTCCAATGGCCATTTTTCACTGCAGACTTTTAACCTTTGTCTGGAGCGGCGGACTGGCGCTCCATAGAATTTATGCACCAGATGACTCCGATGTAAATGCAGTCAACTCCCTCAGAAGTTCCCCCGAGGTTGGGAAGGAACTGGTGAAAAATACCCACCACCCTCTCAACGCGAGGGACGAGGTACCACAGTACATATATTAACCGCTTGTGAGTCATAGATTACAAAACAACTTTGGTTTAAATCAACAGGATAATTGTGGTTTAGCTTTGTATTAGTATCGCTCGATGGAGGCGGAATTTATGCCACAGTGCCAAGATAACCCAGTAAGGTAACTTGAAGCGTGAGTTACGTAATTGCATTGTAAAAAAAACTATACTTTGTGTTTCTCTACGTCCTCGAACTAGAAATGAAGAAATCTGTAGACGAACGAGGGTCACTAACATACATATAATAGTGGGATTATGGTCATATTTCCACCGATTTACATACAATTTTAACAAACTGTACACTTGAACTTCCTTAAGTCACACTGTATTGTTGAAAATCGCATGACAATCCGTCCAGTAGTTTTTGAATCTATCGTGGAAAGCCCGACGCAGCGGAGACTTTGTTTTATAATACCTGAACAAAAGCTATATTGATGTCACCACTGTAGACTCTGGATATGATTTATTAAAACAAATAGTTGCTATTAGGCTTGTCGAATGACTATCGATACATCGATATATTGATATTTTCAATTCAATATATCGATATTTTTGGGCGATATATTTTGTAATGATATATCGATATATCGATTCAAAATATCCAGTATCGAAAATTGTATCGTAAACGATATTTTTTTAATTTTTATGATAGTGAAGTCGCTGAAATCTGAAACTGTAGAAGATAGGACCGAACGAAAAAAAAACACTGTATTGTCTATGACTGTTGAGTATTATGTTTCGTTACGTTGCATGCATCGTCATCTGAATTTGTTGCATGTATATTGTTTGCCGCCATTTATTTATTTATTATTTATTTTTGTTTGATGTCTTAAATAGGTCTTAAAGTTAGAAGATAGCCTTTTAGTTCTTGATATTTTTGTAATTTTGTCTAATAAATAGGAATAATGATAAAATACTTTCGTGTTTATTGAGATTTAATCGATATATCGATATTTTTCCTTCGATATATCGACGCCGATATTGATATTTTAATAAATATCGATATAACAATTTTTTTTTCATTTTTGACATCCCTAGTTGCTATGTCACTACTAACATTATTGGTTTACTGCAGAGTGTATATGGCCTTGTGCAACGAAACGATATCGTGATTTATTTCGCTGCTAACGCCATCTATTGAGTTAACACAAAACTATAACTCTATCAATTTAACAATACCTATGTAGTAGAGCTTTCAATACACCTACTGCTTCTTTTTTTTTGTATCCCGGCGGAAAATCCTGCATAGGACCATCAGGGACGCTGTGAGGGTAGTGACCCTGTGTGTCAGATTCCTACTGACTAAAAACCCCCGGGGTGTCACTCTGATTGCTCCACACGGCCCTGGGAAACCAAATTCATACAGACGCCCAGGGAACAAAAGCCTTATTAAGGCTACTTCTCTGGGAGTAGTAGGAGTAAAAGCCTACCCCTCCAAAACCTCTTACTCACACTGCACACCGCCTCCTTCTCATCCGGGCAGCGGACTCCCTCAAGTCTGTTGCCCGGCCACCTACTGCTTCTACATTTACTGTGGTCATTGCAAATTTAATAATAAATTAGTTATTGGAACATTGTGGAATATATAACACTCAGTGCGTGATTACTCCTGAAGGATGAGCGTCAAAAGCATGTGTCCTGTGTTAAAATTGTGTGTTTTTGTTAACCTGCTAATATCAGTGCGCTCAGGTAAACCAATTTATTATGTTTGTGCTTTAAATGACACACAATTCTTGTATTTATAAGTAATCACACCACTTAAGACGACTTGCACTAACAAATTAAATCTAGTTTAGACTTACATAAAATGTACCTATTGTCTTGCACAGAATCAAAATCCAATTATAAAAATTCTTAAGCTGAAACCATCATTAAGATTGAATGAAACAGCTTCAATTAATTAGAGTTTATACAAGCTTAAAGTAGATTCAATTTGTTAGTAAAAGGCACCGTTAATTCTACTAATTACAACTTATTCTTTCTTTGGTTATCTTGCATTTTTTTTTACACTGGCTCGACATAGTGACTACAGAGTACCTGATGGAAAGTACAGTGTAGTCCAAAAACGAAAGAGACTATCAAAGGGTGAACATCCATTGATAGTCTACATCGTCATGTCGGCCCACATATACCGCGACTGAAGGTCTCTAGGTATATGAGCTACTGGATATACACAAGCTGATCCCGAAACGCGACAAGCCGAAACTGTTCACTATGACGGGCTCTACACCCATGTACTGTGGTCGCGATCCAGACGGGCACCGACGCCCTACCACCTCGCTGCTGCTCGTTTAGCACCACCCAGGAGTCACGTGTAGGGAAACTAGGGTAAAGCCTACGGACGCGAGCAGCTTCGACTCCCAACTATACTAGCTGACCCGGCGAACTATGTACCGCCCTGAATGTCGTATTAACTCATAGCTAAACGTATACCCTTTCTCCCTTTCCTCCCTCCCTTCTATCATCTATAGCCTATTAACATTCAATTCTCTTTTCAGAATAGGAATAAATTAATCTATTTATATATATATTATTATAAGACTTGTAATTGCAACTCAAATTAAGATTAATAAATAAAGTAACATATATGGTAGATACATGTGAATACGTATTTATTATAGTAACAACCCCTACAGTGCGTTTAACATAGCGCCATATAACGAACAGTTACGCAATCCAGTCAACAGATAGCGCCATCTGTTGGAATCGTTTGGAGCTAACTGAAAATTGTGACTGACAAATAATAAACAAATAATTTGCAATAAAATAATATTGCAACTATGAATTGAGATGAAAACTATCCTATCTTTAAAGTTAGATCAAATTGCACGTGGTGTGTAAATTTTCCTCCCAGAGAGGTAGCCTCAACAAGGCTTCTTGTTCTCTGGGCGTCTGGTGAATTTGGCTTCCCCGGCCCAGGTGGAGCAATGAGAGGGACACCCTGGGAGTTTTTAGTCAGTAGGAATCTGATACACCTGGGTTGCTGCCCTCACAGCGTCCCTGATGGTCCTATGCAGAATTTACCTCCGGGATAAAAAAATGGTTTGTCAATTTTAGAGCCCATAATTATACCAATAAGAAAGACAATAATATTATCCACGGCCTGAACTACAAAGCAATGCGTTCACAATTCCACAACTTTTGAAAAAAATGTGAAAGTTGAAAACCAAAAGCGCAAAATTATGCAATTCAGCCAATAATTGTTAATTACTACAAAAACACCCTCGAAAACTTATTTTTTTTAATAGATCGACAGATTTTGAACTAAGCTACAATACAACATAAAATTCACAACTGTATGTCTTTTACTATAAGGATTATTGTTGTTTGAACATATCGTATGCGCAACCACAATAGGCCATAGATGGGCAAAAAGTAATCAGAATAATGAAAATGATTGACGATTACATTTTACGTTTTTTACCATTAATATCACTGCATTTTGCTCATTTATGTTTTAAACGCTACAAAATCACTGATCGTATACACATTTATCATTTCTTAATGTTTTAAATGGATTTAATCATGATTACAGAGCAAGAAAATTAAAATTACGACTACATTTTGTAATCGTTGCTCATTAATCAGATTACATTTTGCCCATCTCTGCAATAGGCCATTGTTAATCGCTAGAGTGACGTTTATGGCATTCGCAGCCTTCCATCCGAGAACAGGCCAGAAATACTGTTCGTTACTACCATGAGTGAGGGAGATAGAACGTATTAGTCCACTACTTGGAACAAAATGACAGTTTAAAGGACAAATGATTAGTTGGATTAGTTGTCCCTCGGCCTGCCTTGTGATCGCTACTTTCACTTAACGTCCATACTGTTTACGTGCTGCCTTAGAGTGTTTATCTTTGAAAGTGTAATAAAGTATGGCACACAGTCAATATTCATAACCTTAAAATTCAAGGCTAAACAGGTCTTACGCTTTGAAAATCGTTGACAAAGAAACGCAATTAACAACGGCAATTCCAAAGCGTAGTAAGCTCAAACACATTATAATAAAAATACAATAGACAAGTTTTGTTTACCAACTACATCTAGTATCTACTCCGATAGGGGCGCTTTACTTCGACTTGCCAGTGGCCCGGTACAATAACTCATTTACACAATACATATACACAGTTACAAGCAACAATGTACTGTTCCTGTTAAGGCATCCACAACATACGTCAGAGTGACCTGTTTATTTATACTTTACTAGCTGTCCCGGCAGACCTTGTTCTGCCCTATTTCTCTAAAACAAAGTCACATTGTTTTTTTTAATGTTAATAGCTATTGGCCTGTCAGATGTTTTTTGAAAATTGTTTGAAGGAACCTGGCCTTAATGCTATATGTATAAAAATTGACAAATATTGACATTAATATTTATACGTCACTCAATTGTTTTGCCTTCCCGGAACCCGTCCACTGACATTTAAACTTTATGGTATGGTGTTAAAGTTCAAATTGACTTTTAAATATTATTACGAACTAGCTGTCCCGGCAGACCTTGTTCTGCCCTATTTCTCTAAAACAAAGTCATATTGGTTTTTTTAATGTTAATAGCTTTCCAGACAGATTTTTTTGAAAATTGGTTGAAAGAACCTGGCCTTAATGCTATATGTATAAAAATTGACAAATATTGACATTAATATTTATACGTCACTCATTTGTTTTGCCTTCCCGGAACCCGTCCACTGACATTTAAACTTTATGGTATGGTGTTAAAGTTCAAATTGACTTTAAAATATTATTACGAATTTTTTGTATGAGAATATAGAAAAGTGTTGTTTTTAGACTTTTTCAGACAATTTTTTTAATTTTTCTCTCCGTAATAACCTTCCACATACTTCAACAAACACAACAAAAAAGAAATCAGTCAAATCGGTTTAGTCGTTCTCGAGTTTCGCGCTTATCAAGACAGCTGATCCGGCAAACGTAGTTTTGCTATATAAGTTATTGTAATATCTTCTATGATGTTCATTGAAATTTAGTGATGTCAAAGACAATTTTGTTCATAATTAAATACTCTTAATCAACAAAACATTTATTTGGATAAAGATTAATATTATTACGTTGATACAACTCTTAATGCATTAATTTCGACCAAATTCGATTACCATAAAAACGGTTCTAGTTAGTTAATCTTAAAAGATAGACATATACTGTCGCGGACATTTTTTTAGATCATTTCAAGAGGAATAATTCTTTTATACATATATTTTTGGTATCTTGTACCGTTTTCGCAGCGCACGCAATGGAAGCCTTCAAGGATGAATAATTTTCCCCGTTTTTTTCACATTTTCCATTATTTCTTCGCTCCTAATATTTGCATCGTGATGTTATATAGCCTAAAGCCTTCCTCGATAAATAGTCTATTTAACACAAAAAGAATTTTTCAATTCGAACCAGTCGTTCCTGAGATTAGCGCGTTCAAACAAACAAACAAACAAACAAACTCTTCAGCTTTATAATATTAGTATATAGATATGTGTTGTTGATTAAGAGTATTTAATTGTGAACAAAATTGTCTTTGACATCACTTAATTTCAATGAACATCTTAGAAGATATTCCAAATCTTATATAGCAAAACAACGTTTGCCGGATCAGCTAGTTTATTATATCTTAAATTTGATCCCATTTTAATATGGTGCAGGATTGATACATGTCTTCGAAAGTATAAGCCAGAACTTTTGAATTGACAACAGCATAATCTATTTCCCTCTACATCTCCCTCGTGTGTAGACAGATGTCCAGATCAATCAGGTGAATCGAGACTGTTTCCAAGCGTATATAAGGTTTTTTTTTTTGATAGCCCGGGGGATATTGTTGACGGACCTCAGGGAGTTTTTTGGTTATCGGACTTGCACCGACTAAAACCCCCGGGGTTACACAGCGCTCTCGCCTGGATAATTTTAATTAAACACAACACAACACAACACAACACAACCGAACAGAACCGAACACAACACAACACAACACAACCGAACACAACACAACACAACACAACACAACCAAACACAACCGAACACAACACAACACAACCGAACACAACCGAACACAACCGAAGACAACCGAACAGAACCGAAAACAACCGAACACAACCGAAGACAACCGAACACAACCGAACAAAACCGAACACAACCAAACACAACCGAACACAACCGAACACAACCGAACAGAACCGAACACAACACAACACAACACATCACAACCGAACACAACCGAACACAACACAACACAACCGAACCTAACCTAACCTAACCGAACACAACCGAACACAACCGAACAGAACCGAACACAACACAACACAACACAACCGAACACAACCGAACAGAACCGAACACAACCGAACACAACCGAACAGAACCGAACACAACCGAACACAACCGAAGACAACCGAACACAACCGAACAGAACCGAACACAACCGAACACAACTGAACATAACCGAACACAACCGAACACAACACAACACAACCGAATACAACCGAACACAACCGAACACAACACAACCGAACAAAACCGAACACAACCAAACACAACCGAACACAACACAACACAACCGAACAGAACCGAACACAACACAACACATCACAACCGAACACAACCGAACACAACACATCACAACCGAACCTAACCTAACCTAACCGAACACAACCGAACACAACCGAACACAACCGAACACAACCGAACACAACCGAACACAACCGAACACAACACAACACAACACAAACGAACACAACCGAACAGAACCGAACACAACCGAACACAACCAAACACAACCGAAGACAACCGAACAGAACCGAAAATAACCGAACACAACCGAAGACAACCGAACATAACCGAACACAACCGAACACAACACAACACAACCGAATACAACCGAACACAACCGAACAGAACCGAACACAACCGAACACAACTGAACATAACCGAACACAACCGAACACAACACAACACAACCGAATACAACCGAACACAACCGAACAGAACCGAACATAACCAAACACAACACAACACAACCGAACACAACCGAACACAACACAACACAACACAACCAAACACAACCGAACAAAACCCAACCGAACATAACCGAACACAACCGAACACAACACAACACAACCGAACACAACCGAACACAACCGAACCTAACCTAACCTAACCGAACACAACCGAACATAACCGAACACAACACAACCGAACATAACCGAACACAACACAACCGAACAGAACCGAACACAACACAACACAACCGAACCTAACCGAACACAACCGAACCTAACCTAACTTAACCGAACACAACCGAACACAACCGAACAAAACCGAACACAACCGAACACAACCGAACAGAACCGAACACAACCGAACACAACACAACACAACCGAACACAACACAACACAACCGAACATAACCAAACACAACACAACACAACCGAACAGAACCGAACACAACACAACACAACCGAATACAACCGAACACAACCGAACACAACACAACACAACCGAACACAACCGAACACAAACGAACACAACCGAACAGAACCGAACAGAACCGAACACAACCGAACACAACTGAACATAACCGAACACAACCGAACACAACACAACAGAATACAACCGAACACAACCGAACACAACACAACACAACCGAACATAACCAAACACAACACAACACAACCGAACACAACCGAACAAAACCCAACCGAACATAACCGAACACAACACAACACAACCGAACACAACCGAACCTAACCTAACCTAACCGAACACAACCGAACATAACCGAACACAACACAACCGAACATAACCGAACACAACACAACCGAACAGAACCGAACACAACACAACACAACCGAACCTAACCGAACACAACCGAACACAACACAACACAACTGAACCTAACCTAACCTAACCGAACACAACCGAACACAACCGAACACAACCGAACACAACCGAACAGAACCGAACACAACACAACACAAACGAACACAACCGAACAGAACCGAACACAACCGAACACAACCAAACACAACCGAAGACAACCGAACAGAACCGAAAACAACCGAACACAACCGAAGACAACCGAACATAACCGAATACAACCGAACACAACACAACACAACCGAATACAACCGAACACAACCGAACAGAACCGTACACAACACAACACATCACAACCGAACACAACCGAACACAACACAACACAACCGAACCTAACCTAACCTAACCGAACACAACCGAACACAACCGAACAGAACCGAACACAACACAACACAACACAACCGAACACAACCGAACACAACCGAACACAACCGAACAAAACCCAACCGAACATAACCGAACACAACCGAACACAACACAACACAACCGAACACAACCGAACCTAACCTAACCTAACCGAACACAACCGAACATAACCGAACACAACAAAACCGAACATAACCGAACACAACACAACCGAACAGAACCGAACACAACACAACACAACCGAACCTAACCGAACACAACCGAACACAACCGAACAAAACCGAACACAACCGAACACAACCGAACACAACCGAACAGAACCGAACACAACCGAACACAACCGAACAGAACCGAACACAACCGAACACAACACAACACAACCGAAGACAACCGAATACAACCGAACAGAACCGAACACAACCGAACAGAACCGAACAGAACCGAACACAACCGAACACAACCGAACACAACTGAACATAACCGAACACAACCGAACACAACACAACAGAACCGAATACAACCGAACACAACCGAACACAACACAACACAACCGAACACAACCGAACACAAACGAACACAACAAAACCGAACATAACCGAACACAACACAACCGAACAGAACCGAACACAACACAACACAACCGAACCTAACCGAACACAACCGAACACAACCGAACAAAACCGAACACAACCGAACACAACCGAACACAACCGAACACAACCGAACACAACCGAACACAACCGAACAGAACCGAACAGAACCGAACACAACCGAACACAACACAACACAACCGAAGACAACCGAATACAACCGAACAGAACCGAACACAACCGAACAGAACCGAACAGAACCGAACACAACCGTAACACAACCGAACACAACTGAACATAACCGAACACAACCGAACACAACACAACAGAACCGAATACAACCGAACACAACCGAACACAACACAACACAACCGAACACAACCGAACACAAACGAACACAACCGAACAGAACCGAACACAACCGAACACAACCGAACACAACCGAACACAACCGAACACAACCGAACACAACTGAACATAACCGAACACAACCGAACACAACACAACACAACAGAATACAACCGAACACAACCGAACACAACACAACAGAACCGAACATAACCAAACACAACCGAACACAACCGAGCACAACCGAACACAACCGAACACAACACAACACAACCGAACACAACTGAACATAACCGAACACAACCGAACACAACACAACACAACCGAATACAACCGAACACAACCGAACACAACACAACACAACCGAACACAACACAAGACAACACAACCGAACATAACCGAACACAACCGACCACAACACAACACCACCGAATACAACCGAACACAACATTGACGGACATGGACATTTTTTTAGATCATTTCAAGAGGAATAATTCTTTCATACATATATTTTTGGTATCTTGTACCGTTTTCGCAGCGCACGCAATGGAAGCCTTCAAGGATGAGTAATTTTCCCCGTTTTTTTCACATTTTCCATTATTTCTTCGCTCCTAATAGTTGCATCGTGATGCTATATAGCCTAAAGCCTTCCTCGATAAATAGTCTATTTAACACAAAAAGAATTTTTCAATTCGAACCAGTAGTTCCTGAGATTAGCGCGTTCAAACAAACTCTCCAGCTTTATAATATTAGTATAGATTTTAAAAAAATGAGCATTAACAATTGTGGTATTTTTCAGCCTCAATTGGTATGAAATCTTTATTCTACGTTTCAATCGACTTTATGCGAGGAAAACGATAAATTTAACACTTTTTACTTAAAATATATTATAACACACGCATGATGCTTGTGAGACTCCATGTCACTAGTTAAAAGTTAAGTTTTTCACCTGTTTTTATTTCTAAGTGATTTTGCAAATTTTGGAATATCATCCCCATTATGCTCTATAAGGTTACACAAACCTCAATTCTAAGAGAGTCGTGGATGAATTAGCGTTACTATATCCGACAAACACAAACACAAAAATAGTTTTTCAATTCGAACCAGTAGTTCCTGAGATTAGCGCGTTCAAACAAACAAACAAACTCTTCAGCTTTATAATATTAGTATAGATTATATTATATCAATGACAACTATTGACAATAAACATTTGAATGCATCAACCGATGAAGGCTACCGCAGCGTGCGTTGAAAGCAAAGAAAAAACATGAATAATAACAATAGGAGAAAACAAAATTTACATCAAAACCAAATAATTTACGAATCGATGACAATAATAAGAAAAGGACAGAATACGCGCACACCACAACCAAAACCACAACAGCGACAATAAAAATAAAACCACAGTAAAATCAAAACATAAATATTAACACACAAAATTATCTATAATCGGATACCTATTGTTTATAATGAAACAATCAAAATTATATAAATCAGTCTTAGGGTCAAGCGAGCCGGGTGAACGGGTCGAGCCGGGTGAGGGAGGGAACACACCCACACGGCTCTAGTGATAAACACACAGAGATGAAGGGGGTGGCACTTTACACCAACTTCCCGCTATCGTAAGACCATTACCAAACCCAGCAAAATTTGGAGGAAGTCCAGACGCCGCCGAGCGCTGAGGTTTAGTGGCTCAGCTGTGCCCTTGGCTCCGGCAGACGGGAAGAAGATCACTCCGGGGGTTTTAGTCGGTGCAAGTCCGAAACATCGGGGGGCGGCCCTCACCTGACGGCCCATAAAAGATTCCCCCGAGTTAACAAAAAAAGGGTGACGCGAGCTTTTGAATTTGAGTTTAGCTCTTTTAGTTTCTAAATAAAATTTTACCGATTGTAGGTTTTTTTTTATTTACTTTTACAGGGTTGCCAGTGGCCCGGTACAATAACTAATTCACACAATACATACATAAAGTTACAATTAAAAATGTACAGTTTATATTAAGGCATCCACAACATACGTCAGAGTGGCCTGTTTAATTATACTGTATCATATTACATTATACTAAATCATACTATACTATATTATATTATATCAAACTATATCATATTACATTATATTATATCTTATATATGTTTTTGATCAAAGGTGTCTAAAGTCATAAGTTTCGGACTCTATCATTTCGTATCGTTTCAAATCGATATCAAAGTGAACATTGACATTAGGAAACTACAGTCCATAGATGGGCAAAATGTAATCAGATTAATGAAAATGATTAACGATTACATTTTACGTTTTTTACCATTAATATGACTGCATTTTGCTCATTTATGTTTTAAACACTACAAAATCCCAGATTGTATACACATTTATGATTTCTTAATGTTTTAAATTGATTTAATCATGATTACAGAGAAAGAAAATTAAAAATACGACTACATTTTGTAATCGTTCATCATTAATCAGATTACATTTTGCCCATCTCTGCTACAGTCTCCACACATCGAGATGTTCCTTCGTATAAACGTTTGCTCGTTCATACATTCATGACGTTATCATACAAAATATGAAAGTAACATTGAAATATTATTGCTTCAGGTGGAGGCAAGCCTGAAGATAATCCCAATAGAATATATTTAAATCTAACTGAAAAGCGCGTTAATGGACAAGTCATCATAGAGTGTATTAGTGGGTCAAAGTACACATTACTGGAAGGAAGCCCGACCGAGGTGGTCGTGAACCATAAAAGCCTAATGCAAAATGCCTGGTAATTACTTTATTTGTTTTTTTTTTTTTTTTTTTTACAACTTATAGGCGAACGCTTGACCTCAATCACACCTGGTGGAAGGTGAAGATGAGTCCGATGATGAACCACGTCCGCCTAACAAATGCCTATTCAGTCTTCTTTTAAAGACTCCCAGGTCATAAGATCGCGGAAATATGGCTGCTGGTAGCATATTCCACTCCTTAGCTGTTCGCATGATGAATGTAGAAGCGAATCTTCTCGCGCGGATATAAGGAACATCCACCACATACGGATGGTATCCGACACGATGTCTTGTGGTTTTGTGGTGGAATGGGGCTGGTGGAATCAAAGAATGTAGTTCCTGAGAACACTCTCCACCGTGCAACCGGTAAAAGACCGCGAGGCAGACGACTTTACGTCGTCTACGTCGTGTTACAAGCTGACCCAGAAAACTCCGTACCGCTGAACAGCCAATAAATGTTGAATTAATTAAGTCAAACATTCTCTCTTTGAGAGAGGTTTTGGACAGGTAGCTTTTACTCCCACCCTTCCCCCAAAGAGATAGTTTCAACAAGGCCTTTTGTTCCCTGGGCGTCTGGACGAATTTGCTTTCCCAGGCTCGGGTGGAGCAATCGGTGGGACACCCCGGGGGTTTTTAGGCAGTGGCGAGGTAGCTGCCCTCACAGCGTCCCTGATGGTCCTATGCAGGATTTTCCCCTGGGATACAAAAAAAAATCATTCTCTCTTTATACAATATACTAGCCGAGCCGGCGAACTCCCTACCGCCTAACAATCAATGAATGTACCGGCACGGGCTCTGGGTTTCCAGATTTAGCACCCCGTGCACACCGATGGAATAAAACATCGTGAGGAAACCCACGTGGCGTCTAATAGAAATGTCATGTGTAAATCTGCCCTAATGGGCACTTTGGGCATGACAATAGACGGAAAGTGGATACAGCCACTAATGTATCTCTTGCTGACCCGAAATGGGCTATCGCGTTACGATATATTATTAAAAATCCTTTTTTTTTTGTAACTCGGGGAAATCCCTAACGGATCTCAGGGAGAGGTGAGGGCCGCCCCCCGGTGTGTCAGGCTTGCCGACTAAAACCCCCGGGGTGTTCCACCTTCCGCCTACCGGCATCGAGGGCACGACTGGAGTCTCATCCTCGATGACCGGCTGGGCGTGCAGCCGTGAGTAGGACTCTACTCGTTAGGGGAGGGGTGCTGTATAGAGCCACCCCTCTCAGTGACGTGCATAGGATATTTAGATTAATGTAAGCAAAATTCGCGTAATTAATTGGAATATTATATTATGATGGTAAATATTGTATTGCTTTCATAGGAAAGATAGATGGCGTAAATATAGAATAGATATGAATATAAATAGTTCTCTAATTTGTTTAACTTTAAGCAATTTATTCCAGACTTATTTATAATCAGGGCATGCAATGCTTTGATGCATCTATGGAATGAACGCTACTGACCCCTCTCATGCCTCTGTGATTATTAAAAATCCTGTTTATGTTGAAGTAAGCCGTGAAACATTTCATTTCAGGTGTACAGTCAGTTCTGGAGAGGTGGCAAACATGAATGCAATTCCTTCCACGAAAATGGGAGTTACCGTATTAAAGGTACGTGAGTAAATCACTCTTCAATGATTTTGCTTCATAGTAACTTCATCTTGTGTTTTTTTTAAATTAGTGTTTACTCAGCGGCAGTGGATGCCGGCGTAGAGATATATATATTTGTTTTTGTTTAATTTATTAGATCACTTACATACAAAAAGTAATCAGAGTAATAATTAACAATTACAAAATGTAGTCGTAATTTTCATTTGGTTAACCTGTAATCATGATTAAAACCGTTCTATGCGTTAATTCATTAATTTTTAAAACAGATGGGCAAAATGTAATCATATTAACACCTAGAGCCTGGTGTCGATCCTAAGTATTCCCAAGAAACACTTTGCCTGCCATGTCTCGTCTCTAAGTTATCACTGCAGAGTCGAACGGAAGTTCCAACAAAGTAATAGGTTGGAGAAAAAGTTTCATCCCATTTTATGACATTTTTTTTTCCGCTTGACAACATTTCGTGGTAGTTTTCGCTATCAGGCTACGAAGTGTTGGAACAATTTGCCGCCGCTGCTTAGAATATCCAAATCTAAATTGGCTTTCAAAAATAGAATTAAAATGATATTTATTTAATAATCTATTAGTTACACGTATTCTATTTCATTTATTTTTACTTATACTTTGCTCTTTTTTTAGGTATACATATATTTTTACTATAGTATCTATCACTAATACATTTTGTAGTCGATTTATTTATTGTATGTAATAGTTTATTTTAGTATCAC
The DNA here is from genome assembly GCA_036320925.1 of Automeris io. NCBI lineage: Eukaryota > Metazoa > Arthropoda > Insecta > Lepidoptera > Saturniidae > Automeris > Automeris io. The sequence goes on along the minus strand of JAUDJH010000031.1, from coordinate 4,220,621 downwards.
TTGTATTTATTATTTAAGCTATATGTATTTTGTTGTTTATCGATAATTCTTATAAGATGTAACACGAAAACTAGCGCTGCAGGCTTCCTCTGGGGATGTTTTGTATTTTCTTTTGTTTTTGTGTGTTGTATGTATTGCTACGGAGAGAGGGCGCGGCAGTGCCACAGTTAACATTGGCTCCGTATTATTGCTTATTTTAAAATTAAATTCCAATGAAAAAATAATTATAAATCGCATTCCGATTGCCTAGAAGTGACAATTCTTAAGCTCAGCACGACGAACAGGAATAAATGTGGCCATTAGTGGAGAAAAATAAAAAATAAAATAAAAAGTCGACCCAGTTCGTTACTCATCGTAATCTTGTAAACACAAATGTGCTGTGTTGTTTGATAAAATTAGCTCAACATACAATCGTTAAAGGATAAGGATTCAGCATTAAATTTGAAGGTCAGGAAGATTTTTGCTCAAACATAACTTGATAACCAAAAATGTTTTGTGAATAATCCGTTAAGTTTAAATTCAATTCAACAGAACAATATAGTGTCTCATATGCGCCACCTAACGACGTATAGTCTAGGCTGTTACAACAACGCCACCTAGTTTGAAGTGTTGACATAGTTGCACGGGCGCCATCTAGCGGTTGAATCTTGCATTAACTCCTGTAAATACACTGCTAGTTTGTGATATATCCACAGTTAGCTGTTGGAGGTCACCACTGTGACAAAAATTTGGCTGGATGATCGCTAATGAGACATGGATGAATTAAAAAATCTAATTTTAAGTTTACAAAAGGATATCCAAGAACAAAAAGAAGAAATGAGAACATTGGGCGATGGAATAGTAGAGAAAATCTATACGAGTCTGAATGATAAATTTAATTAATTAAAATTAGAGAACGAAACATTAAAGATTAGATTGGATATACAGGAAGAGAAACATAAATACTATGATAGACTAAAGAGAGAAAGAAATTTGTTACTTTTTGGTCTCGAGGAGTCGGAAAAAAATTATTTGGAGTTAGAAAGTACAGTACTGAGGATTATAAACACTAATTTGGATGCAAAATGTACGGAACTAGAACTGGAATCGGTCCATAGAATTGGAAAGTTTTCAGATAACAAGGTGAGACCTATAAAAATATCGCTCACAACTATAGGAATGAAGATATTGATTCAAAAGAATAGAAGGAAACCAAATGAGTAATCTAATTATTACATCAAAAAAGATATACCAAAGAAAGTTGTCGAAAGCTCTAAAGCCAGCAAAGTGTACGGTTATGATAAGCCTTCCTCAGCCGAAAAACACGCCAAAGGAACGAAAAGATCTCGCCCTACCTCTTCATCTCCTAAACAAATGATCCACAGTGTAAGCACTGATATGTCTATCTATAAAAAGAATAAGATAACATCTTCTTACAAGCACGGGAATTCTAACCTTGCCGCTAATACAGATCATACAAAGCACGCGAGCACCTAGCAATCAATTGATTTCTCCCTGCCGAGCTGGTCACTCTGGGAGATGTAGACCAAAACCCTCCAAACATTATACCAAATATTAACGACAAGGAGATCTTTTACGTAGCTACATTCAACGTACGTTCTCTTGCATCAACGGCAAGAGAAATAGAACTGGTAAACGCACTTAAACATATCAAGTACGACGCCATTGGATTAGCTGAAACGCATAGGGAAGGCTGCAAAATAGTGGAACATGGAAAGTATATCCTATGTTGCAGCGGAAAAACGCAAGGTTCAAATGGCGTTGGATTCTTTATAAATATAAAGCATAAATACAGTATTGTAAGCTTTAAAGATCTCTCTGAAAGAGTGGCACTTCTAGAAATTAAATTAGGGAGCTGTCTATTAACTATCATTCAAGTATACGCACCAACGTCCGAAGCAAACATCCAAGACTTGAAAGCATTTTACAATACTCTTAACGAAGCGCTACTGCTAAGCAACACAAACACGATTGTCATGGGCGACTTGAACGCAAAAATTGGTAAGCCCCGATCGGATGAGCACGCAGTATGTGGTACATACGGAGTCGGTACAAGAAATATTAGAGGCGAACGTCTTCTACAATTCGCTTTCGAAAATAAGCTTTCAATAATGAACTCATTCTTCAAAAAGAAACCAAACCAGAGATGGACGTGGAGATCACCAGATGGAATCACAAAAAATGAAATAGATTTTATACTAACCACATTTCCTCGACAATTAACAACGTACAAATAATTAATAGGCTATTTTTTCCATCAGACCATCGTATGGTAAGGGCTGAAATAAGAATTAAAAAACATAAAACCAGTAGAGGAACTTACAGCAAACCCAGATACTGTTTTAATAGTGTGAATTATATTAATTCCTACACTAAGAAACTAATAGCCAATAAACATGCTTTGCTTCTAAAAGATGAGTGTTATGTTTATGCTATAATTGAAACACAATTCGCGTATTATAAGAAATCACTAGCTTTAATATTCACAATTATTATTGACATGTATTTGGTTCTCTTCTTGAAGTTGGTTACAAATCCATCCGCCGCTGTCTTCGTACGATTGTTATCGGATACGCGTACAATTGTAATTTTTGTATGTTCGGATAGTGTAACAATGAGGAACCTGTACAGTCCTTCTATGACAGTTTTGTGAAGTATATTGAGTCGTCTATGGCGCGTGCCTCTTCGAACACTCACATCAAAACAAATAACTCTATACTATCTTTGAAAACAAGAAGCCTTGTCGAAAACCAACAATTTTTGCAAAATTACAAACCTAAAACGCCACACATGAAAAAAGAACTTTCAAATCTTTATAAAATCACAAGCAAACTCGTCAGATCGGATTACCAAGCACACTGAAATTATATAATAGAGAAACACTTAAAATGTAAAGGAAGCTTTAAACGCGCACATAAAGAACTTTCAACACACAAAATCTGGATACCGAGCCTGAAATCAGTTGTCGATTCAATTGAAACAACAACTAGAACGGGCATCATCAGTATTGCCACTGATTTTTATAGAAAGCTGTATTATGACGACAAAACGATTCCCTCAGCTACGCCTGATTCTAACCAACTGTGCTGGACAAAGTGCTGATATCGAAGATTGGACAGGAGAAGAAATATTTCACTTGACAAAAAGATTAAAAACAGAAAAATGTGCTGGTCCTGATGGCATTCTAAATGAAGCTCTTATACATGCAGCAGGATTACTAGCTCATCCTATAGCTCACATGGTCAACCTCGTTAATAGCTCGTGCACAGTACCCAGACAATGGACAGAATCGACTATCATCTTGCTTTACAAAAAAGGAAACCCCAAGGACATCAACAACTACCGGCCAATTAGCTTGTTACCGGCACTTTATAAGCTTTTTACATTAAGTATTTGCAACAGAATTAAAAAAACAGATAGACAGTAATCAGCCAGTCGAACAAGCAGATTTTCGTAGTGGCTTCTCGACTATCGACCACATCCAGGTCGTAGAACAAGTAATAGAAAAATACAGAGAATTCAACAGACCACTCTACCTAGCGTTTATCTATTTCAAAAAAGCTTTTGACACAGTCTCTCACGACTCTATCTGGAAAGCTCTTAAAGAAAATAATATAAACAATACCTATATTGCATTACTCCAAAATGTCTATTCTAGAAATACCAGCAGAATAAAGCTCGAAAGACTTGGTCCCCGAATAAAAATAAAAAGAGGTGTGAAGCAGGGTGATCCGATCTCGCCAAAACTGTTTATTGCTGTGCTAGAATCAGTTTTCAGGCAATTACACTGGCAAAAACAAGGAATCCTTGTGAATGATGATGATGATGTCCTAGCCGGATTCGGCCACGGCGACGGTTTCAACGCCGATTAAGAAAATCAAGGCCCAGTTTTCGGAAACAGTCAATTGCGCAGGAGATATTTAAGTGCATAGCTGGACGCGCAGCCAGAAAAGCACTCTCTCGTCCGAGCTCCCTCAGGCCCGATGGAATGGAGAACCAGTACGATCGGGAAGGAGCGGGATGCAGGTTTGGTCGAGTTTTCCTTCTCTGAACACCTGGTTGAATTGTGGTGTTAAAGAGATACCTTAGTCGCCTTTTACGACACCTCAGCAAGAAGAGGGGGGTGCTATTCTATTCTGCCGGCAGCCACCACGGCTAATAACGGCCTTGTGAATAATAGGTACTTGAACCACCTTCGTTTCGCAGACGATATTGTGTTGTTTTTAGAGTCAAGCTACCAACTGCAAAACATGATTAACGAACTACATATAACCAGCCACAAAGTGGGTTTGGAAATAAACTACGAAAAAACACAAATAATGTCAAACTCCATAGAATCACCTATACACATTCAGCAAACATCACTAAACTATGTAAAGTCTTATATATATCTTGGAAAAATGGTATCCTTTCAATCAAACAACCGCCCAGATGAAATAAATAGAAGATTAAACTTAGCTTGGAACAAATACTGGTCTTTAAAAGAAGTGTTTAAGAGCAACATGTCTTTGCATTTAAAAAAGAAAGTTATGGATAGTTGCATATTACCATCTTTAACATATGGAGCCCAAACATGGTCTTTGACAAAGCACTCTATGCAGAAGATAAGATCATGCCAGTCTAGTATGGAAAGGTCGGTTTTAAAAATCAAGAAGCTGCATAAAGTACGCAATTCGGCCTTAAGAGTGAAGACCAAGCTTATTGATTTTTTACATCAAACTCTTAAACTTAAATGGCAATGGGCCGGCCACCTCGCTAGACTGAAAGATGGGCGATGGACTAGAGGTGCTACGCTCTGGACTGGTCCAGCGGCAAACGAGCAATAGGTAGACCGCTTATGCGCTGGTCTGACGACATCAGACCCATAGCGGGCGCTAGCTGGTACAAAACAGCTTTAAACAGATCAAACTGGAATTGTTTGGAGGAGGCCTATACCCGAAGTAAAGGGGCTCTCATCGAAACTGTACTGTGAGACCATTAAAAAATTAGCTAACTTTTTAACACGTTGAACGCCGTGGGGGTCACCGGTGACCCCCAGTGAACTTTCCGTTTGGGCTGGGGGTGGTGCACCGGTGACCCCCAGCTAAAAAATGTGATAAAACGCAGATTTATAACACTAGAAATGATAAGAAAAACATATTTCGAAATAGAATTTATTGTAGAATAAAGAGATTAAAATGGCCTGAATGGGAAGTATTGAGATAAAGGGCCGGCGTTCAACGTGTTAAATAAGCACGTACAGTTGGAATGAAATCTTAAGTTATGCACTAATTAAATCGATTATTATATATTAAACTTTTTTTCTAATCTCATTTGATTTATAATTGTTCAATTTTTTTGTTATTTATGTATGATTTTATTTCAAAATGGTGTATTCGTCATAATAATTGTATATTTTTATTAGATATTGTCGATGAGAAATAAATGGCTTTTTTATTTTATTTATTTTTATGTATTGCTACATTTAAATTTCTGTTTTTTTTTGTATATTATATAGGAGACCGGCGAGGAGGATATATTTATATAGGAGACCGACAGGTAAATAATTGGAAACTCATGGCAATACCTAGCATCCATCTTAAAAGTTTGCAAACTTATCAAAAATATTAATTCGAATCTAATCCTAAACTTTGACGCAGTTTGTGAGCTGATCAGTGTGTATACAAGAATTGATTGTTTAAAGTATATGATATTCCAACAGATAAACAGCAAGATAGCCACAGGAACGTGGAAGTGCGAATTTACGAGCGGATATTATAACGAATATCATAGCATATGCACAATTCCAGTGCGCGTCCGTTGGCTAGGTAAGTAAGCCTCCTGTTAATTTTTATAACCACTAGTGCTCGACAGACCAAGTAGAAAAATACCGTCAACAACGGCTGGGCATACAGCAATACCAAATACATATTTTTTAATAATTCTTTTTTACTATATTATTCTAAACAGAGTCGATTTAAGATTAAAAAAGACAAATCGAGAAATATAAACAAAATTTTACTTATTACATTTTACACATTACTAACTTGAAACAAATCAACCGAGAAACAATATTTTGGAACAATTTGCACTCCAAATTACGAGTAAAGCAACATAGCTACTGAACAAGAAAAATGAGTCACGTGACCATAATATTTTCGCACAAAATGCAATATAACCGCCAGATGTTTAAACTGTGAATGCCTCCGAGAAAATAGGCCTACGCCCCGATAAGCGTCCGTTTATACAAAGATCGTATTCACTGGAATATGTTAGTTTTTAAATAGCTAACAATACGTTATCTCTTGCTCATTTGCGCACAGATACATTTGATATTGTCCTAATTATGAAAGTTAACCCTTGATGGCGCCGTGTTGTATTTCTGCAACATACCACTCAAATAGAAGCAACAATAAAATAAATGCCGACAGACTGACTTTGCTTGGTGTTATACGGTACCAACAAAGCATTCTTACGATTTAGTGACAATTCAGCTCACTAGGTGACGAGACTTGTAGGTAATGATATTTCATTGTAGTGTCGAACGAATACACGCCTGTTTTCAGGTTTTCAATTTCATTCACTAAAAATTAATTCTTGGTGAAATACTAATATTTGACTGTTGAAATTTTTGTAAGTAAACGGTAAGAGGGTGTTTTTTTATTATCTGTTCCTAATTTTAAGTTTAATTATTTAGTACTAATCTAATGTTGTATTTCTAGTACATGCAAGGCTTTTAAGAATTATAAACGATACATTTTTAATATTTTTATAATTATTATTTTCGTTAACTATACACTATTTACCATCTATTTTTTACAAAATTAACAAATTTAACGACCTTGCGCCATAAAGGGTTAATTCATTTTCAGTTTAATTATATTATCTACACAAAAATTTGCTGTTAAAGGCTGAGAGTGGAATGGGATGTGGGGAGACAGAAATGATTTCAAGCACCTTTTTTATACTTATGCCCTGCGTCTGGGCAGAAGAGATACACATTATGGTTTGGTTCAATGATAGAATCATCGTGTACAAAAACATGCTTCTTTGGTTAAAGCACGTAAAGAAGAAGAATGAGGACAAAAAATATAAACTACTAGCTGATCCGGCAAACGTTCTGCCATATAAATTATTCATACATATAATTTTGGTATCTTGTACCGTTTTCGCAGCGCACGCAATGGAAGCCCTCAAGGATGAATAATTTTCCCCGTTTTTTTTCACATTTTCCATTATTTCTTCGCTCCTAATAATTGCATCGTGATGTTATATAAGCCTAAAGCCTTCCTCGATAAATGGTCTATTCAACACAAAAATAATTTTTCAATTCCAACCAGTAGTTCCTGAGATTAGCGCGTTCAAACAAACAAACAAACTCTTCAGCTTTATAATACTAGCTGATCCAGCAAACGTTGTTCTGCCATATAAATTATTCATACATATAATTTTGGTATCTTGTACCGTTTTCGCAGCGCACGCAATGGAAGCCCTCAAGGATGAATAATTTTCCCCGTTTTTTTCACATTTTCCATTATTTCTTCGCTCCTAATAATTGCATCGTGATGTTATATAGCCTAAAGCCTTCCTCGATAAATGGTCTATTCAACACAAAAATTTTTCAATTCGAACCAGTAGTTCCTGAGATTAGCGCGTTCAAATAAACAAACAAACAAACTCTTCAGCTTTATAATATTAGTATAGATAAATTTAGATTGATTTTTTTATCAATATTTTTTTTAATAATGATGCATGTATTATAAATATATAGTTGTTGTATATTTAATAATCCCGTTTCATTGTATATTGTCTTTGCAGCTGTAAGATATGGATAACGAAAAAGAATTTTTATTAATCCATAATATACCGAAAAAAAAATAACCTAACTGAAAATTATGATCTCTATTACATATATAAAATCGAATCACCTGACTGATAGATAATATAAAAATGTGTATGTAATGTAATTATATATTGATAAATGACGGTTAATAGCTGATCCGGTAAACGTTGTTTTGCTATATAAAGTTTTATAATATCTTCTAAGATGTTCATTGAAATTAAGTGATGTCAAGGACAATTTTGTACACAATTAAATACTCTTAATCAACAACACATTTATTTGGATAAAGATTAATATTATTACGTTGATACAACTCTTAACAAATAATGCATTAATTTCGACCAAATTCGATAACCATGAAAACGGTTCTAGTGAGTTAATCTTAAAAGATAGACATATACTGTCGCGGACATTTTTTTAGATCATTTTAAGAAGAATAATTCTTTCATACATATATTTTTCGTATCTTGAACCGTTTTCGCAGCGTACGCAATGGAAGCCCTCAAGGATGAATATTTTTCCCGTTTTTTTCATATTTTCCATTATTTCTTCGCTCCTAATAGTTGCATCGTGATGTTATATAGCCTAAAGCCTTCCTCGATAAATGGTCTATTCAACACAAAAAGAATTTTTCAATTCGAACCAGTAGTTCCTGAGATTAGCGCGTTCAAACAAACAAACAAACAATCAAACTCTTCAGCTTTATAATACCTATTAGTATAGATTAGTGTAGATATGAATGCGGGTGATAGTAAAAGCTAATTGCGATCATCATTAGTGTATACAGATTGAATAATGGGAGTTCTAATTGAGGGAAATGTAAAAAGTAAGCAAAATCAGTGAGAGTTCATGGAGGAATTAATGAATGTCAAGGAAACTAAAGAGGCTCACAAAAGATAGAGAGTGGTGTTCCATTTTCTCAGCCTATTCCAATAGGCATTCAGCGTAATGATAGAACTTGAATATAACCCAAGCATTGAACAAGTTGACAAAATATGTGACCTATATACTTTGGTATCAAAGAAATTATATAACCTGCTATATTTGAGTAAACTGTGAGGAAACACAAATTAAAATCTGAGCCCAATAGCAAAGCATTTTGAGCCATATTTAGTGTTTTATATTATAATTCCAATTAAATGATTGTGTAAATAATATTAGAGAAATAGCGTACAAACATAAATGTATCTGTGTGCGTGACAAATACTCAGAAATGTGTCGTAGTAAATATCAGATCACAACAAGTCAGTCATTGCTATGGTAGATCACAGGGCAAACGGACGTGGCGTAGCGACTGGACCTTACTGGAGTTTAATTGATACGTCAGAAGTGGATACGACATATCTCCATTAAATTTTATCTTGTACTAGCTGATCCGGCAAACGTAGTTTTGCTATATAAGGTTTTGTAATATCTTCTAAGATGTTCATTGAAATTAAGTGATGTCAAAGACAATTTTGTTCACAATTAAATACTCTTAATCAATGTCGTAGACATTTTTTTAGATCATTTCAAGAGGAATAATTCTTTCTTACATATATTTTTGGTATCTTGAACCGTTTTTGCAGCGCACGCAATGGAAGCCCTCAAGGATGAATAATTTTCCCCGTTTTTTTCACATTTTCCATTATTTCTTCACTCCTAATAATTGCATCGTGATGTTATATAGCCTAAAGCCTTCCTCGATAAATAGTCTATTCAACTCAAAAAGAATTTTTCAATTCGAACCAGTAGTTCCTGAGATTAGCGCGTTCAAACAAACAAACAAACTCTTCAGCTTTATAATATTAGTATAGATAAAATTATAAAACTACCTTTGTAACGGTTTCATTGTAGAGACACGAAATGCTTTTGTTTTTGCATAATTAATTTGTGAATGATTGAATTTCAGATGGTCCAATTATGTATGCGAATGGGGCACCAATAATGGCGTGGAGATTGAATCTTGACACTACTGAATACGACTACATAGGGCAATACTTCTTCCGACCGGATATGAAAGTACAATTTGCATGTTCCTCAACATCTACGGAGGGCTTATTTGCACTAAAACGGAGTCTCAATTCAAGTAAGAACTCAAACCACTATATAATAATAATAAATAATAAAAACATTTATTTGGCACAAAACATACAACACTTCAGAATAGGTAAAAAAAAAAAAACAGAAAACAACAAAAGCATATACCCTGTGTTGTGATGATGCGTCAAAGGGACGTCAGCTCAGTAAATGCTAAGTGACCAGTCAAGCCACCTAGCGCTGATTTTCAGCTGACACCTGATTATTGTGTCGACGCGCAGAAAACAGCAAGGAAGGGATCAATATAAGACAGATACACAGCATTGGAGACTAAAATTCAAAGATTCATAGATGCAAATAAACATATACAAGAACACAAATATATAAGTACATTACATACACATATCATATACATTATTATCATTAATATACAGATACAAACAAAATAAATGCAAATAGAATAATAAATAAATTTAAACAACTATAACAATTAAATAAAAGAGGCATCCGATTGTTGCACGGTATGCTGCTCATTTATATCACTTTTTTGTAAACATTTAATGGAGAACTGGCTGCAAATAATTATTTTGAAGTCGATATCGAACGTTTAATAACCTCAAACATTCATTATCTAAATATATATAACTCAAAGGTGACTGACTGACTGACTGACATAGTGATCTATCAACGCACAGCCCACACCAGTGGACGGATCGGGCTGAAATTTGGCTTGTAGATAGATGTTATACGTAGGCATCCGCTAAGAAAGGATTTTGATAAATTCCACCCCCAAGTGGATAAAATAGGGGATGAAAGTTTGTATAAATCTTCTTAGATTTTCAAGAATTGCTGTCTAAAGTTTATCCAGACATTTACACATTACAGGATTCTACATTCCACTCCTTAGCCGTCTCCGGAAATATATCCAGAGACATTTTTTTACGATCTTATGATTTGGGAGCCTTTAAGAGAAGAGTGAATATACACTTGTTGGGCGAATGCGGTCTATATAAGAATTCACCTTCTAACAGGTGTGATTGAGGTCAAGAGAGAATATTTACATGTTTCCTTTCTGTTTCAGCGAGGGAATCAGGCACAGCCTTCTATAATAACTTTTGTCTCATGAATGTAACGCTAAACCAGGAACACAACAATTCCTACATAGAATGTCAAAACTCAAAAAATGGCGACATTCTACGCCTCAGGGTGTATTTGTTTGAAAATACTTCTGCAGTCGTTACTCAAGGTATTTCGTCTACGTGTGATTAATTCGCTTATTCTTTCCAAGTTAACTTCTTTAGTGAGCCTTGGATTGGGATTTAAAAGCAGTACAATTTGCTCAGATAATAAGTTAGTGTTTGATAGAAACCGAATAGGATCTTTAGTAAATGCTAAATATTTACAAAGACAAGTCCAAGTTGGCGAAATCTGTGAATTGGCATATGATAATGTCCTAGCTGGATTCGGCCGCGGCTACTGTTTCAACGTCGATTAAGAAAATCGAGGTCCAGTTTTCGGAAACAGTCAATTGCGCCGGAGATATTTAAGTGCACAACTGGACGCGCAGCCAGAAAAGCACTCTCTCGTCCGAGCTCCCTCGGGCCGATGGAATGGAGAACCAGTACGATCGGGAGGGAGCGGGATGCAGGCTTGGTCGAGAATTCGCATATACACTGACATTAAATCATATTGAATACATATAACAAATCCGTTCCTCAGCCACTTATGTCGATTTATTTATTGTATGTAATAGTTTATTTTTGAATCACTCGTATTTATTATTTAAGCTATATGTATTTTTATTGTTTATTGATAATTCTTATAAGATGTAACACGACTGGGGCCCTTCACGAAAACCAGCGCTGCAGACTACCTCTATGGCTTTAGGCTGATGAAGGTCCCATTTACTCCATGTTTATATATTTTGTATTTTCTTTTGATTGTTTTTGTGTGTTGTTTGTATTGCTGCATTTAAATTTCTGGATTTTTTGTATATTTGTGGCGAAATAAATACTTTTTCATTTCATTTTTTTTAATATTATCAAGGTGAACTATTATTCGAGGGCTTCTATATACATGGATACAGGTAGTTAACGCAAAGCCTCATACGGGCGGTCCCAATATTCAATTTACGATAACAGATAAATAGCTATCCCATATCCTCAATAACTAGCTGTCTCTTAGAGTCGTCCCTATAATTCCGATAAGCGCTTCATATATCCAGTTATCTGTAGATATGCTGCCTTTTTTTACACTGGCACGACATAGTGACCACAGAGTACCTGATGGTAAGTGCAGTGTAGCCAAAAAACGAAAGCGATTATCAAAGGATGACAATCAATTGATAGTCTACATCGTCATGTCGGCCCGCATATACTGTGACTGAAGGTCTCTAGGTATATGAGCTGCTGGATATACACAAGCTGATCCCGAAACGCGACAAGCCGAAACTGGTCACTATGACGGTCTTTACACCCGTGCACTGTGGTCGCGATCCAGACGGGCACCGACGCCCTACCACCCCGCTGCTGCTCGTTTAGCACCACCCAGGAGTCACGTGTAGGGAAACTAGGGTAAAGCCTACGGACGCAAGCAGCTTCGACTCCCAAACCTCTGCAGCAGCTTCATTGCAGCGAGCTGCTTCTGCCTTACCGTGCCCTCCCATACGTTTCAATTAGGGATGTAACGGAGGCAGTTTTATCGGAACCGAAGTCGGAGTCGGAGTTTTTATATTTGATTTATCGGAGTCGGAACCGAAGTCGAAATCGGAGTCGGAGGCAATGTCAGTAATCACAAGTGATGGCAGAACAAAGTAATTTTATTTAAGGACAAATAAAAACGTTATTTGTCCTTAAATAAACATCCACAGACAATGAAAATTATAATTTCTGTGTTTCTTATTAACATTTTCCCACAGATTAAATCTGCTCCAGGGTTGTTTTTGTGTTAATTTCAGTTTTATTTAATTTAATGTAAATGTAAAATAAAAAAATCTTTTAGTAATAATCTATATTTAGTTTTAAATTTAATAATAGTTTATTTTAGTCTAAATTTTTAAATATTTCTTCTTTAAATTAAGTAACATTCATTGTATGATTAATTGATATTATGTTTCAACAACATATAAAATGAAATCAAATGAATTGACTACAACAGTGGTGGTGACCTCCGGTTAATACCTCTGATTAAAAACTTTCGGAGCCGAAGTCGGAACCGGAGTTCTGCGCAACAAATACCTTTGCCCTCTTTTCTTAAAGACTCCCAAATCATAAAAACGTGGAAACACGCTAACTGGGAGCCTATTCCTATTTTTTTGGTAACCCAGGGGAAACCCCTAACGGACTTTCAGGAGGCGTTGGGGACTGCCCCCGGTTGGACTTGCATCGATTAAAACCCCCGGGGTGTTACTTCTCCCATCTTCCTCGGCATCCGGCGACGTTTGGCCTTCTGTAGGTCCCATGTACTTGGCGAGGGATGGTTAAATAGTTATTACAGCCCGCGTACCCCTAACACATTAGCGGGGAGAGTGGTGTAAAGTGCCACTGCCCCTCAACTCCATGATGGGAGCATATTCCACTCTTTTGTTGTTCGCATGATTAATGTTGAAGTATTTTTTTATTATCTTAATTTATTTTTATTTTAGAAAATTCACACTCTGTAATGACACCAGACAATGCTCCACCCACTCCCAGATCCACAGCCGTCACCATCACACAGAAGACTCTAGAAATGAGAAAATCAGGTTTGTTACCATCCAATTCCTCTCTTCAGTAAGGTACTCCTAATAAGTATCCATTTAAAAGTCGATATCTGGCTCGACCAAAAGCCATTTTTTTTCTACACTGGCTCGACAAAGTAACTACAGTGCATTTGATGGTAAGTACAGTGTAGTCCAAAAACGAAAGCGACTATCAAAGGACAAAAATCTATCAAGCCTCGGTTATCACGTCGGCCCACATATACCACGACTGAAAGTCTCTAGGTATATGAGTTATTGGGTATACACAAGCTGATCCCGAAATGCGACAAGTCCAAGCAAGTCATTATGACAGTTTTTACATTTTTTTATTACACTGGCTCGACATAGTGACTACAGAGTACCTGATGGTAAGTACAGTGTAGTCCAAAAACGAAAGCGACTATCAAAGGATGAAAATCCATTGATAGTCTACATCGTCATGTCGGCCCACATATACCACGACTGAAGGTCTCTAGGTATATGAGCTACTGGATATACACAAGCCGATCCCGAAACGCGACATGCCGAAACTGGTCACTATGACGGGCTTTACACCCATGTACTGTGGTCGCGATCCAGACGGGCACGGACGCCCTACCACCTCGCTGCTGCTCGTTTAGCGCCACCCAGGAGTCACGTGTAGGGAAACTAGGGTAAAGCCTACGGACGCGAGCAGCTTCGACTCCTAAAACACATTCTTGTAGTGTACTCCTGGGAGTCATGACCCAGTTCAGGCAATCTTCCTGCCACTATAAAAACATTATCAAACGCAACTGTTGAACGACTTTTTTGATGATCCGGCGGAAAATCCTGCGTAGAACCATCAGTGACGCCGTAAATTTCAATCGCAGTTTATCACATCAATAATTTGATGGTTCTTTAAACTTAATTTTGTAAGTAATCCGAGTTAAGATCGCATTTAAAATAATTCGATTCCCTAAATGTTGTATGACAATAACTTTTTAATGTTCATATGTAATTTGCTGAACTATTTTGGAATTGTTATCGTGACATTATCAGAGATGGTCAAAATGTAATCTGATTAATAATTAACAATTACAAAATGTAGTCGTAATTTTAATTTTGTTGCTCTGTAATCATGATTAGATCCCTTCAAAACATTAAGGAGTCATAAATGTGTATGCAATTGAGGATTCCGTAGTGTTTAAAACATAGATGAGCAAAATGCAGTCATATTAATTAAGGAAAACGCAAATTGTAACCCTAATCGTTTTTTATTAATCTGATTACATTTAGTCAATCTACGGTCAATATACCTTTTTCGGTTCGGACAGAGTTTTCAAAATGTATTGTATAAAAATTGTCTATAGATTATAAAAATTGCCTCACAGGTTATCAAAAAGTGGCTTAAAAAAACTTCTTTTGTACATTAATAACTTACTAGTGGTCAGCCTGTAGTCGAAATTTGTCCATAATTAATTTAAATTATAAGTTTGAACATTATTAAAGTTCTGTTGTTACAATAATAAAAAATACAAAAGGATCTTTGAACCAGCAATAACAAATATATATGTTTTTTGCATACATATATGACATTGTCTTAATTCAGATTACTGCTACACAACTTTCTTTTTGTATTGAGATTTTATATTACATTTATATTTGTATATTCAGCGAGCGGTATTTCACTAATAACTAATATATTTATTGTAATATATGAATTTCGTTACAATGTAAAGCACAAATATCTATTATAGGTTATGTTTGACATTCAGTAAGACTATAGACAGATAATATTAAAGACAAACAATATTATCTATTCTTAATTTGACAAAAAGCTTTAACCTTTAGCGTGGTAGGTATGATGGTAGTGACCTACCTTACACTATAGCGCAGGATAGCGTGATAGAGATGAGATGATGAAGAAATGAAATGAAGAAGTCCAGACAGCAAGTTGATAGACGTTTAATAAAACACAGTACAAAGTCCAGTAGAAGTAGTGAAGCACAAGTATGATAGTTCAAGTAGAAATAAAGTTCAAGACACAATAATATAAATAACAACACGTAAATAACAAAAATGAGAACAGTACGAATGGCGAGCGAGAGGAACGTAGTGGCGCGTCAAATGCGATAGCGAGACTTTTTGCCGGGTGCGCGGGCGCTCGCGTCGTGTGTACATGTACAATCCCCCCGCGCGCGCCCGGTGTCCCGCGGCTCTCTGGCTTAGCGCCGTTTCCATCGCACGACACGATATTAGAGATTAAATATCAAGTATGTTAGTACGAAATGTGTTAATAAAATTACTTAGATAAATAAGTGAAGATATAATAATGTTATTTAAAATAGTTGTTAGTGATAGGTTAGTATAGTGAAAAGAATTAGAAAATAGATAATCTTAAAGACAGAAATAAATAAATGAATAGTGAGTATGCCACAAACCCTTTCGTGACCGCAGTCCATTCCGCCGAAGTCGTGCTACTGAACCGGGCAGCACAACGCGAAGTGTGCACATTGCGTGATGGCAAATTGATGTTCGAATTTATATTTGTGTTTCAATTGAATTGTGCTTCAGTAATGATTACTTAATATATTTTTTTTACTTTTCCATTTTAGTTTCCAAATACGAAAATCACTTTAAAATAATTGTTTTATGGAAAATGAATGCCGGCTAAAGCCGGCGTTGATACACGCGGGGTGTTTTGTGGATGCTGGCTGAAGCCGGCGTTGGCAAGGAAAGGGTTAATCATAAACAAAAGAGTATATATGCGTGTGTGCGTCAAATTCATGGTAGTGTGTGTTAAAATGAAATAAAATGAAATGTATTTATTTCGCCACAACCTTGCCACAACTAACAAAAAAACTAGAAATTTAAATACAATAACAGAAACAACATACAGAAACAAAAGAAAATTACAAAAACATATAAACATGGCGAAAATGGAATTAAATATTATGTATTTTTATTGATTTAATGTATCTTTTATGCCTTATTTTTAATAAATATTAACATTCTCCACTCCTTCTCTATTTAAAATATAAGTGTGGCAAATTGGATATTCCTCCGTCCGCGCAATTTTCGTAAAAAGGGATACAAAGTTTTTGCTTCACGTATTCATTAATATATAGATCCTATATATCTTTTACAGCTGAACCAGAAATTAGAATAAATAACAAAGTCACAAATATATCAAGCCCTTATGAATTCTTCGATGGAGAAATACTGAATATAACTTGCAAATTCTCTAAAGCTACGGGAATCAAATTGGTTTATGTTAATTTTGAAGTAGGTAAGTGAATGTATCCACAAGACTAAAGACATCTGTCAAATTCTAGCAATCGCTACTCATCCACAACAGTAAACAAGAAATATCGAGCATTCACGTAAAGTTGATGATGATTTAACCATTTCCACCCTCTCCCTTCCTGAATAGAACCACGCGCGCGGGCTTGCGGAGTCACAGCTATACGGTATCTGACATCCCGGCCAGGACTGAGAAGTTCTCTAACTCCTTCTTTTGCCGTGTCGTTGGGCTGTGGAATGGTCTAGCGGCGAGCGTGTTCCCACCATCCTATGATATGAGATCTTTTAAGGGTAGCGTTAAGAGATATTTGTGCTGGCCGGCATGATCGCTGCGACTACCGATGGGTTTTTCTTGCCTGTCGATAGTCGTTAGCGTTTTTTGGATAGCACCGTGCTTACCATCAGGTTTGGTGTAGTCATAGTGCCGTGTCAGTGTAAAAAGAGAAGTCGCCTGTCTCTCGGTCTTTTACCGGTTGCACAGTGGAGAGTGTTCTCAGGAACTGCATTCTTTGATTCCACCAGCCCCATTCCATTACAAAACCACTAGACATCGTGTCGGATACCATCCGTATGTGGTGGATGTTCCTTAGGATGGGTCAAAAAAACTTTTTTTTTTCGTTTGGTACTCTGAAAAATAGGTTCCTAGAGACCTCTAAGAAAGCCTCTCCAAGTATGAGCTCTTAATTATAACGGAAAGGTCCTCCGCCTTACAGTTTTCTATTTTTTTCTTACCATCACATAGAAAAACTCATATCTCGCTTCCAATCACTCGAGAAAATATTTCGTTCGATAGATTTTGTAGTGAATTGAATGCTCTACAAAAAAGGTCTCTTACGATTTTTTCGTAAACCTAACCGTTTGAAAGATATTAACGGTTGACATTTGATTATTTTAAGGCTGAGTTGTTTTTTTTTATGAATTTTATAACGCAACGAAAAAAAGAAACATTATAAATCGTGAAACTCTTAACTTTGTAGGGAATTTACTGCTCTACAAAAATGGTCTCTAATAATTTTTTGATTAAGTTAAGCGTTTACGAGATATTCGCATCACCAAACATCCATTTTTTAGTTTTTGATCAATATTTCGAAAATTTTCAATTTATTTTGTCAGTTTTAGGGAACTTTATACTTTTTTAGGGAAGTTAATTTTTGTAGGCCTAATTCTTCTTTAGATACGCCGTTGAATTTTTATAAATATTTAGAAACTAACACGAAAAATGTTGTAAATTAACCAAAATTTTTGTAGAGCGTTAAATTCTCTACAAAAATAATGAATGGGTATTGCAATACGATATATCGTTCATTAGTTATAGAAATCAAAAGAAAAAAAAACTTTTGTCCTGTGTTATTTGTATGGGAAATCGAAAAGTGCGATGCAGACAACCTAAATATTAATATTAAGGGCTCATATTTTCAGAGGCCTATATTGGCATTAAAACGAAACTTTTGAGCGTGGTTCCGAGGAAAAATTTTTTTTTTTTTTTGAAACTCCCTAATATACATACTTAATTAAATACATATATACAACCATGACTCATGAAAAACTCATCTGCCCATCACAGAAAAGTTTACCACTACCGAGATTCGAACCCAGGACCTTAGCATCGTAAGTAGGGTCGCTACAAACTGCGCTATCAGGCCGTCAAAAAATCACGTCAGGTAATGTCTATTTAGTCTAAGCTGAGACAAAGTACCGCCTATGTATTTTAATTTTACATTATTGGTTTCAGATTTATCTTCCCAATTTACTGAATTTATGAATGCCAATGAGATATACTCCAAGGTGACAATGAAGAGTTCGTATAAGACTGCCTACATCGGATGCATTGTAAAGCAAAATGCATCTACGAACTTAGAAGCAAGAGTTCACTTTGTAAAAAAAACACCAGAATATATGAATAGTAAGTTTAATAATAACTACCAGAGCGTTTTTTTGGTATCCCGGGCAAATGGGACACATATAATGGGAAAAACTTTAGCTAAAAATTTCAAGATCCTGTTTAAAGTATTAATTAAAATTTCGTATTTTTAAGCTTTAAGGTACACAAAACGTGTCTATTATACCTTTATTTTAAAGTGATTGGGTTTACTACTCTTTATAAATTACTTTATTAATTGCGTTCCTTTGTCAACGATTTCTAAACCATAAGACCATTTTAGCGATAACGCAATAGCTAATCTGTCACTGCGACTAGCACTGTAGTTGCCGCCAACACACATCTGGCGTGCAAACAGCCTCAGTTAGACTCAAGCCTGTAAGAAGAGAATCTCTGCAAGACAGTACGTTCCGGGCTAGCAACGCTCCACACTGAACTTTATCAAAATTCCAGCTAATGCTACATCAATTCCGAACGATATCATCGCTCCCAAAAGTCTAACACGTTCTCGCCGGCATGTACCATTAACGGTACATTGAGGACTGTTCCATCGGGCGGCGTGTACCATTAATGGTACAATGAAAGAAATCAATTTAATTTGTATTATTTGCTAATAAAAAGAAAAAAGTTAGCAAATGAACGCAGGCATAGTCGGCAGGAGCACTCAATAAGAGATATGCGATTACGTGCAACCGGCGCCGCTCGATGAGGCTAATTTGATTTTACAGAGCCGTCAGGTGCCGAAGACTGCGAATTCACGCGCTAAGGTTTGCGGAGTCACAGCTTTACGGCATCTCACATCCCGGCTAGGACTAAGTAGTTCTCTAACTCCTTCTTTTGCCGTGTCGTAGGACTGTGGAATGGTCTTCCAGCGAGCGTGTTCCCACCATCCTATGATTTGGGATCCTTTAAGCGTAGCGTGAAGAGATATTTGTGCAGGCCGGCATGATCGCTGCGACTACCGATGGGTTTTTCTTACCTATCTATAGTTGTTGGCGTTTTTTTGGCTGCACCATGCTTACCATCAGGTATGGTGCAGTCACTGTGTCGAGTCAGAACAAAAAAAAAAAGAATTCTGCCGCCAGTGAGAACGTGTTAAGCCATAAATTTAAAATAGCGGTTCCTAGAAACTATTTTTTGTGAATAACATAACAGCATTATTAATTTTATTATTACAGACGAGGTTACGCTTGTTCTCAATCGCACTTAATGGAAAGTGATAATGCTCGCCACTCAGAGCGGTAGTGGGTTTTTAGAAAAAGTGGACTGTATTTGTATAGGTGCTGGTTAGCTTATATTTCGGGCCAAAACAATGGACAGGAGTATTATAGAACATACATACATATATACACGGTTAGTCGGAACGGGTATATAAAGCGAAAAACCTAGGAAGGGGGCCATTAAAACAAACATCTTGTGTGCTATAACTTTTCGCAAAAATTAATAACTAATGAGATACAGGTACCTATAGATTTACATACTAAAAGTATAAAGAGGCAGCCCTAGAAATCATGTGTTTCTTCGTGTGTCAACGACCCACCATCCTTGACCTATAAAATCTTACGGATCTTTCTATTGGTTGGTGAAGTTTTAGGTAATAATAAATTAGGGATGTCGAAAATTAAAAAGAAATATATCGTTATATCGATATTTATTAAAATAACAATATCGGAGTCGATATATCAAAGGAAAAATATCGATTAAATCTCAATAAACACGAAAGTATTTTACCAGTATTCCTTTTTATTAGATAAAATTTACAAAAAATAAAGAACTTAAAGGCTATCTTATAACTTTAAGACCTATTTAAGATATCAAACAAAAATAAATAATAAATAAATAAATGGCGGCAAATAATACACATGCAACAAATTCGGATGTCAGATGATATTTCCATATTTTTGGGCGATATATTTTGAAATGATATATCCATAGAAAATATCCAGTATCGAAAACGATATTTTTTAAATTCTTATGGCACTGAAGTCGCGAAAATCTGAAACTGTAGAAGATAGGAACGAACGAAAAAAAAATAACGTTGATGTCTAAGACTGTTGAGTATTATGTTTTGTAACGTTGTGTGCATTAACATCTGAATTTGATGCATGTATATTATTTGCCGCCATTTTGCGAGTATTGTCATTGTGAGTACCTTGTTATCTCGTGAATTGCTTACTTTTTTATTTTCTTTAACGTCAGAATTAAAGTCATTGTGGTCTCGCCACGAAAAGCTTCTAGTTGCTTTAGCCAGCAACAATGCAGCTAACTGCTAATTTGGCTTCTCGAAGCAACGGAATGCCGAACGAGTTGAAACAGTTCCTCGATGCTCCAAATCTATCCCGTAAAGAAAACCCTATAAAATTTTGGATTGAAACAAGACATTTTACCCCAGTTCTTTCAAATTTTGCACTTAAATACTTGATACCTACGGCTTCCTCTGTACCTTCAGAGAGAGTAGTTTCTGCAGTAAATCTGGCGGTCTAACAATAGAAGCCGGCTGACAGCGTAGCATGTAAAAAGCAGACTTTATCGTCTTTCACTGCCGGACAAATACTGGTTTGTCTGATTTATTTTTGTTTGATATCTTAAATAGGTCTTAAAGTAAGAAGATAACCTTTTAGTTCTTGATATTTTTGTAATTTCGTCTAATAAAAAGGAATACTGGTAAAATACTTTCGTGTTTATTAAGATTTACTCGATATATCGACATTTTTCCATTGATATATCGACGCCGATATTGATATTTTAATAAATATCGATACATCGATATAACGATATTTTTTTCATTTTCGACATCCCTAGTGGGTGTGGCTTGTCGCTATGGTTGTACAAAGTTTAAGAATAAATGACATAATTTATTTTGAGAATGTAAAAATAAATTACAACTTTCAGGAAAATTACTATATTCCTTTTTAAGTATATACGATACCTATACCAATAGCCTTGGCTTGGTATACCCTTTCCGACTAACCGTGTATATTCCGCTAACCTTGCCGCCGTGGTGTCTCTGCCTGCCTGGATCCAGGAACAGCTTCTTTCACACTACCATGCGCCCGCAGAGGAATTCACCAGTCCGTGAGATCTGATGTTGACTCCGAGCCAAATCAATTATCTCACACGCCCTTATCACCGAAATCACAAATATAAAATAATCCGTAGCTATAATTTTTAAGCACAACTGAAAATGGCTGCTTCCGAGCGAGTGTGTTTTGCAGAGTGAGGAATAACGCCATCTAGCGCCAGGCTTATGGAAACAAAATATATACACTAAAATGGAGTGTACAGTAATGATTAGGCTGAAGATGGAGCGCGCTCACCCAATAAATACCGATACACTCGTCCTTTGAAAATCACCATGTTACGACATGGTAATTTTTGTCTTAATTAATCTTTTTTTTCGTCTGTTTCCAACATCTTACATGTTGGAAACAGACGCAGGAAGCGAATTCCACTTCTTGGCAGTTCGCAGCAAAAAATAGGAAGCGAATGCTGGAATGTCAACCACATAAGGGGGCAAATCCGCACGGAGCGCAGTCAATTTATGGTAGAAAGGGAATGACGGAATCTTATACAAGTCAACCGCACAATCTGAAGTAAACACTTAATTATTGAAAAAAAGGTCGTTATTTCTCGTATCATCTCTAATAGTTGACATTGAAAGTGTTAATATATTTTTGTACTTTTACAGAAAATCGAGCTACTGAAGCTGGACCCTGTATATACTCATATAATAACAGAGAAATAATTAACAAGACCTGTGAATTCTTAGGTGGCACTCAAAGAATTCCCTCTTTAAAAAGCAATACAGGCGATCACAGTGGTATAAAATATATTCTTATATATTTTTCAAATTCGTCAAAATATGTTCTAATATAGCTATTTGTATAATAATTTACGCACTACATCTTTTGTCTGTCATCCGATTTTATTTTATTCGGACCGAATCGAATCCGAATTATATCCGAGAAGCGGGGCGGAGGGTTGGGGGAGAGGCAATAGTAATTTGACTTAGCGCGGCGGCCATATTGCATTAAAGATATTCTGTTCATTATTTAATCCGTGGTTTACTGGCAGAATAGAATAGTTTTTTATAATGGCTCGACATAGTGACTACAGAGTACCTGATGGTAAGTACAGTGTAGCCCAAAAACGAATGCGACGATCAAATGATGAAAATCCATTGATAGTCTCCGTAGTGATGTCAGCCAACATATACCACAACTGAACGTCTCTAGGTTTATGAGTTATTGGAAACACACAAGCTGATTCCGTAACGCGTCAGGCTAAAGCGAGTGCCTCCCTCTCCATCATACTGAGGTATCGTAAGAGCATTGGAGCCGACTAAGGTGTACAGCATGCCGACTTGCAAGCAGAATGCTGCTGTATGTACATTCTCTTCACGTCTCGTTCAGTACACACCCATCAGCGTTTCGGAAGCGACTACCATTGAGAAGAAACGCCGAAAGAAACTCAAGGCTGCGTCAGAGGCACTCCGTTGCTGCTCCATCTGTTTTATTAACTTTCTTTTTCTTTTTTTTTTTACACTGGCTCGACATAGTGACTACAGAGTACCTGATGGTAAGTACAGTGTAGTCCAAAAACAAAAGCGACTATCAAAGGATGAAAATCCATTGATAGTCTCCGTCGTCATGTCGGCCCACTCATACCACGACTGAAGGTCTCTAGGTATATGAGCTACTGGATATGCACAAGCTGATCCCGAAACGCGACAAGCCGAAACTGGTCACTCTGACGGGCTTTACACCCATGTACTGTGGTCGCGATCCAGACGGGCACCCACGCCCTACCACCTCGCTGCTGCTCGTTTAGCACCACCCAGGAGTCACGTGTAGGGAAACTAGGGTAAAGCCTACGGACGCGAGCAGCTTCGACTCCCAAAAACTTCTCTTGCTGGGGTAACCATACATTCCTAACTGTATATATACAGGGATATAGGTAACTAACACAAAACCTCTTAAAAGTGACTTTGGTATATCAAGACTGAAAATTTTTGTTTTACAACTTTTACTAATTAAATCACTTTTTTCCCCATACAAAAAATAAATAAATCAAATTTGCAGTTCTGATCTTCTTAACACTCTGAAAGGCGGCGCGATGCAACCGGGGCAGACGATTTCGTAGCATCAGCTGTCTGAACTTTAAACATAGAGCTAACGATTGATAGAAATCCCTACTAAAACTAAAAAAATATATATCTTAGGATGTGTTAAGTTTTGGCAAAAGTCACAGAACAAAAGTTGTTAGTCTTGATGTACCTAAGTTACCTTTAAGAGGTTTGGCGTTAGTTACCAGTAACGTTGTACAATGAATTTTTTGGTCAATATTTTGACGGATTCACATCAGGCTCAGTGCGTGGCCAGCCTTACTTTTACCGATGTATTTTTTTTTTATATATCCCGGGGGAAATCCCTGACGGACCTCAGGGGGTGGTAAGGGCTGCCTCCCGGTGTGTCGGACTTGCACCGACTAAAACCCCCGGGGTGTTCCTTCTTCCTATCTGACCGAGGCTGGAGGTACAGTGTTAGCCTCTTCTCCGACCATCGGCGAGGTCTAGCCTTTTGTTAGGCCGCATCTGTGCACTGCGTGGAGCGGTGTGCGGAAGCACGTTACACATCGCTCTCGCCTGGACAAGTTGGTCAGCTCGCTCCCTCAAGCTCACCGCCCATTTACAGATGTAATTTATTCAACTCTTATTAATCAAAGTTACTATTTCAGGCATATTTTTACATGGATTAAAACAATCTAAAGTGATACTCCAATTTATAAATGGGATTAATGCAGATGTGGTAGTATATAAATACAGTGGTCAAGAGATATTGAACCTAAGCTGGACTCTCAAAC
The DNA here is from genome assembly GCA_036320925.1 of Automeris io. Taxonomy (NCBI): domain Eukaryota; kingdom Metazoa; phylum Arthropoda; class Insecta; order Lepidoptera; family Saturniidae; genus Automeris; species Automeris io. The sequence continues at coordinate 4,196,036 of JAUDJH010000031.1, read as the reverse complement.
CTACGAAAAACACTTACAGGCATATTCTTGTAACTTGGAAAGGTTTGATGACAAAAATATCCATACCATTTTTTTTTTATTCTAACTCGAAACCGGTTAGGATCTAGGAGAGAGTCTGGTAGCTGAGGATTCAAGTTCTAGAAGCAGCACCCAGCCAATCCATTGAGTAATATATCCTAAGAGGTGTGCCAACTTCTCCATAAAAATAGGCCGAAAATTTATACAAGCCCTTATTTTAACGTCATCGTCTTTTATGACAAGCGTCTGTTTAAATTGGGATCATGTAGTTTAATGCCAAATATGATATCTCTTTTTCTTTCTTTCAGATAAAATCCTTACGGAAGTTATACAAAAGTTTCCTACTTCTCATAGTCTTACTTCTCAAACTATAACGTTAGATGCTTCAGCCAATTTGACTAAAATCCAGTGCTTAGTTGGATCACCAGGGAGTAACTTGAAGGAGTTCTGGGTCCTTTTTTATCAAACTACAGACAGTTCTAGTAATATTTCCCGTTGTATTCTGTTTAAAGGTTGGTATATTCATAATGTCAAACTTGTCTATAAAATCTTAATATATATAACTCAAAGGTGACTGACTGGCTGACTGACTGACTGACATAGTGATATATCAACGCACAGCCCAAACCACTGGATGGATCGGGCTGAAATTTGGCATGCAGGTAGATGTTATGACGTAGGCATCCGCTAAGAAAGGATTTTGATGAATTCCACCCCCAAGGGAATAAAATAGTGGATGAAAGTTTGTTTAAATCTTCTCAGATTTTCGACTATAATATAATATAATAATAGCTTGATAGTTTTAGCGCCTAATGACAGATTAGGCCCTAATTTTTTATACACGCTAAACAAAATAAAGCTGCAAAAACTATACCTAATTAATAGCAATAAATCTTAACGCGAGCGTAGCCGCGGGCAAAAGCTAGTTGCTCTATATAAATACGATTACCCTGACTTAGAATTGTTAAAAAAGTGTCGATAAATCGGTGTATCATCTTTCTTCTAACCTGGTGGAAATCTTCATAGATCATGGACCTTCGGGACAGCGGGGAGGGCGTCTATCCCAGTGTGCAGGGTTTTTACCAACTAAAACCACGAGGATGGATGTCCACTCCCATAATTCGCTAGTCTTCGGGAACAAAGAGTAATCTTTCGCAAGCCCAGCGCGCGAATAGTCCCATGATGGGCTATGCCTGAATGTGGGGGATGTGGCTTATACAGCACCTCCCCGTCGCTAAATGGTACATGAGATCACGCAATACACCACCGGAATATGGTCTATGCAGCTCCTTCAGACGACTTTCGTTACACTCCGTAGGAGAACGTGTATGAGATTTCACGGGGCCGATACAGGGTCCTCTCCCGCGGGACAGCAGATATGCTCTGCTTTCCGTAGGAGGAGGACCCTGCATCGGCTCTGCCGAAATTCACGCGTGGAAATTCCTTCGGAGTGTTAGCTGGGATACCTGAGGGGGCTACCATTTAACTAAACTCCGGTGATGTCGTGCGTGCTCCCACAGGCGGCGGGGAGGTGAGCACATCTCATCTCCTCCACATTTCGAAGTAGCCCGTAAGGGGGCTGATAGCGCACCGGGCTTGCAGAAGTCCTCGGTGTATCTGGAGTCCGGAACAAACGCGAGAGAAGGATAACCCGGGAGGTTTAGTCGGTAGGAGTCCGGCATACCGGGGGGCGGCCTTCACCGCCCTCTGATGATCCACGAGGATTTCCCCTGGGCTACCAAAAAACAAAAAAAAAACTCTGCTGTCTATCTGTTACCGGAGAGCGGCATTCTGAGCTGCAATTCTTCCACTTCTCGTCTTTATTGGCCGTATAGCGACAGATGTGCTCCTGGAGGGACGGCGGGCAGGTTTGGCGACCGCTGAGCAAACAGCGCGCTTGGGTTGGGTTGTCAACCATCTGCTTAGAATAAAGAACCTATATCTTACAAATTTTTTTTCCTATCAACACATCGTTTTTTTTTATTATTTACAGTTTTGGCTGCAATTGGTGCTCTCGTGTTGTGTGTGATAATGGTAATGTTAGTGTATGTCGTAAGGAAAAAATTATGTAAACCAGAAAAAGCGGTGAGAATATAACGAGAATTTTTTTTTTGTCTTTTTTATACTGCTTCGTAAATGTGACTAGATGAAGAATGATATAATAGTGAAATAATGATGATAAATGTGATAAAAATCCTAGAGGGAAAATCCTGCATGGGACCATCAGGGTCGCTGTCAGGGCATTAATTTGGATATTATATTATTACAGTAAATATTGTATTGCTTTCATAGGAAAGATAGACCGGCTTGAATATAGAATATATATGAATATAAATGGTTAATTTTCTTTCTTTCACTGTAAGCAATTTATGCCAGACTTATTTATCATAAGGGTATGCAATGCTTGCATGCATCTATAGAATGAACGCTACTGGATTTTAGATATCGGTCCATTTCAAAGTTTTATTGGTTGAGAATTTTTCAGTCAAAGGTGTGTAAGGCTTCATTTGGGTACTAGTTATAAATTCAATTTTAAAGCTGCCTTTGGCGTTAATTCAACGTCAAATTTTCTAATAAAATCTAATTATAACAAATTTACAGAATGAAGACAACGAGATGCGTCAAGATAAGACTTACGACAATCCCAGTTACTACTTACCAGATCAAAATACGGAATCAAGGTCCAATATCACAGGACAAACACATCCAAATCCTGAATGCCTATATTCACAGCCGATACCCAAAAGAGAGCGAAAGGCGTTTGAAAATAAAGAATATGGAGAAGTAATAGAAGCACCAGAACTCTTGTATAACACAATTGAAGAATGCAACAAAGAACATCCAAAGGTTATTGGTGGTAATGGAAAATATGTAAATTTTGATACGGAAAATGTTGTTGCAGAAAATATTGATAAAGAAAACGCAGAAAAAGAAATATATGCTAACGTAAATAATGGGGAAAAGGACAATGAGTTGTATTGTGAAGTCAATTTAAAGAATTAGTTTGAGTTTATTGTTTAATGAGTACAAACGGAAAGCTTGGTTTTAGGGTTTTTTTTGTTATTAACGGTATGATATTTACATTTAAATATGTTATATGACAATGCATTAGTATATTTTTTTATAAAATATTCTTATGAACGTAAGTAAAGGCGTGGTGCAGATTCTAATAGTCGTTGCTCAGCAGTGGCGCCCCGATTGCTAGAATTCAAATCGATTTTTATTGTAATGTTTTAATAGGTCATGATAAAAACAAACATGTAACAATTATTTTAATACCAAACATAAAATAAATATTAAAGGTAGAATTGATTATTATTATTTCTTTTCTTAATTATGGAATAATACTATGGTTTCAATTAAAAATAATAAACACATTATTTTTATAATTTATTTAACACTAAAAAATACATAGAAATATGTTTAACCTAAGGATAAAATGGAGAGTATTTTCAAGAGCTACATTCTATAGTTCCACCAGTCCCATAATATATCTTCGTAAGTGGCCAGCAACGATAATACAGCCTAAATAGATTGGAAAATTACCAGTACAGCACTGACTGGCATACACACGTGTATTAGAAATCATAGCCTCGGCGCCATCACCCCCGCGATAGTAGCGTACGGTGGCTCCGAAGTTCGTCGAAACGGATGCAAATTGCGCTCAGACAATTCAATCTCGGCGTACGTAATTTCAGTTTGTGACTGAAAAAATAATCCGCATTAACAATTATAACATAATGCCGGCCTTCAAGAGGAAAATCAGTGAGCAGGTGTGTTGAGCTTGGCATTGTTCTTGGTGTTTTATAATTTTTAATTTTAATTTGAGGTATTATTGTCTGCTGTTGTTTTTGTTTGTATTCTTTTTGTTTTTTTTTTGTGTTTTGGTTTTAGTTGTCTGTTTTGATATTTTTAGTAAAAGCTTTTGGGCCATGCTGTGGCTCTATTATTGGTATCCGTTACCGACATTTAGCTTATGTATGTGATTCAGATTGTGAATGTGACGTGTAATGTAGCTGTTGACAGCCCATAAATAAATAATAATAAATAAACATAATGCTTTAAAAACCACAGTGGCCCGCATTTACTTACTTATTAGAGCCCTTAGCACATATATAAATATATAACACATGAACAAAATGCATTACAAATGCGACTATATTTAAAAGTAGCTACTTGCAGAAAATAAAAGAAAAATGAAAACACAAGCAACACACAGACAGCGGCGCGCGATTGAATGGCATGTAGATAGAATTCCTTTTACGTGATTTTATGTAATCAGGTAATTGACTCGTCACCCTTTCGTACTTTATCCTGGCTTAGGAGAGACAAAATATTATATTAAGTAGGCTTAATCATTAATTATTGTTCATATGATGACTATAAATTACTTTGTTTTAATGGAAACATTAAGATATCACTATTCCTATTTTTTTTTATTACTCATAGGCGAACGCTTGACCTCAATCACACCTGGTGGAAGGTGAAGATGAGTCCGATGATGAACCGCGTCCGCCCAACAAATGCCTATTCACTCTTCTCTTAAAGACTCCCAGGTCATAAGATCGCGGAAATAAGGAACATCCACCACATACGGATGGTATCCGACACGATGTCTTGTGGTTTTGTGGTGGAATGGGGCTGAGGGAATCAAAGAATGTAGTTCCTGAGAACTCTCTCCACCGTGCAACCGGTAAAAGACCGCGAGGCAGGCAACTCTACGTCGATGCTCGATGCTCTGCATTTTAATTTATATATTAATTATTTTATTTTAATTTATTTATATTTTTGGAATTAGAATCGAATGCTGAATATCCTCCTTGAATATCTCCCTTGTCTATAAAATCAGCCTGTAAATATAATTTGGAATATATAACATATATATTCTAAATATGTAATACTGATATTTTAATATTTCTTTTAAAACAAAGTAATTTGTAAGTTAAAATAAAATGTCAAAATAGAAATATAATGCTGTTTTATACTTCTATGGGATGCATGCCATTGTTTAACAGTGTACAAATGAGGAGAAAATGGGCATTTTAGGAGTACTTACATTCAAAGTTTCCCCAGCCTGTGGTCGAGGTTTAGATTTCTTCTTCAAACAGCAAAAGACAAGTATAACTATGCTGGAGATTATAATCAACCCGATACTTCCAGAGGTGATAATTAATACTTCTGGCGTCTTTTCAGCAGCTGAAATATTATAATATACTAAGGAAGGAGTGCTCCCCAGTTAGCGCGGCGCAGCGGAGCTGTGGTGAATTGATTACAGGACCCGCAGTCCCCACCAATGCGCAAAAGTAATCACCTTGGGGTTTTTAGTCGGTACAGCTCCGACAAACCTTGGTTGCGCAACCCCCCTGCGCGGCTGAGACGGACCTATGAGGATTTTCCCCAAGTAAAAGGGAAGGACTGCTCAAAGATAGGGTGTTGGGTGACTTGTTGCTGCCGGCGCTTGTGCGATGGGATATGGCAGGCAGTCCACGACTTTTATGAGGTGATAATGAGAGAAAAAGAGACGGGGGAAAGGAATTGAGAGACGATAACCATCCCCGACAACGCTATCCGCCATCCATGCAGAACAGGAACCAGGAAGAGGGACATCGCCAGAGGCCTTACGTAACCGCACAAGACACCTTGAATGGTGCTCTTGACACGCCGTCCAACTTATCTCTCGCATTTAGTTGATGTGGAGGATCTGTTGTCACCTTTAGTACGGATCCGTTATACATCAGTTGGTCGCTCTGGATGCAATTGACCGTAAGGCTCAGTGAATTGCTAGCAATGACTCTTTAACTAAGATTAAAATGCAGAAGGTAGCACAATGGTGAGTGCTCTCAGGAACTACATTCTTTAATTCCACCAGCCCCGTTACATCTCAAAAACACTAAGCGCCGTGTCTAATGCCATCATACCAAGAGATTCGCTTCTACATTCATCATGCGAACAACTAAGGAGTAGAATAAGCATATTTGGGAGTCGAAGCTGCTCGCGTCCGTAGACTGTACCCTAGTTTTCCAACACGTGACTCCTGGGTGGTGCTAAACGAGCAGCAGCGAGGTGGTAGGACGTCGGTGCCCGTCTGGATCGTGACCACAGTACATGGGTGTAAAGCCCGTCATAGTGACCAGTTTCGGCTTGTCGCGTTTCGGGATCAGCTTGTGTATATCCAGTAGCTCATATACCTAGAGACCTTCAGTCGTGGTATACGAGGGCCGACATGACGATGTAGACTATCAATGGATTTTCATCCTTTGATGGTCTCTTTCGTTTTTGGACTTCACTGTACTTACCATCAGGTACTCTGTAGTCACTGTGTCGAGCCAGTGTAAAAAAAAATATTTCTACGGCTTGTAAGTCTTGAAGCACAGATGGGCAAAATGTAATCAGAATAATGAAAAACGATTACGATTACATTTTGCCTCATTTAACATATATATCATAGCATTTTAATAATAATAATTAAATATTATGACCGGTGGTCGTGGGTGTGGTGGTGGAATTATACGGATTTTGGTGTTTTACTGTTTATTTGCACTTTAAGGCACATCGAACTGCGATGCACACGCACGTACTCTAGTCTTGGATCTCGGTAGTCGACTGCTTTAGCTAGAGCATCCCATGCGCCCGCGCACCCCTTACCCCGCGCGTCCCGTAACACGCTAACGACTTTTAGGGCGTTTAACACAATTACGTATCCGGCGCCGTCTACATGCTATAATATCTTGAACTTATTACGAATGTAAGATGATAAGATGAAGCTGAGGGATTGGTTGTCGAATCTGGAATATGATGATACTGAGGAACTGTTGCGGGGATAGATGTACTTGGGGCTTAACATTATTGTGAAATTATTATTAATTTTGATTGTATAGTGTATGTAATATTATTATTGTATTGTTTGGAGTTAAGATTGGAGCTACGCAGCGGATATAAACTGTATGTAACATATTGTATGAAATGTGCTGACATCCAAGACACACGCAGTCCTAGTTTGGGTGTCAGCTGACTTTAATGTGCTGCTTTGTAATTGTTTTTCTAATAAATAATTTATTATTTTATTATTATTTTGCTCGTCTATGTTTTAAACACTACGGAATCCTCAATTGCATACACATTTATGACTCCTTAATGTTTGGAAGGGATTTAATCATGATTACAGAGCAACATGATTAAAATTACGACTATATTTTTTGCACTGGCTCGACGTAGTGACTACAGCGTACCTGATGGTAAGTGCAGTGTAGTCCAAAAACGAAAGCGACTATCAAAGGATGAAAAGAAAGTATACCGCGACTGAAGGTCTCTAGGTATATGAGCTACTGGATATACACAAGCTGATCCCGAAACGCGACAAGCCGAAACTTGTCACTATGACGGGCTTCACACCCGTGTACTGTGGTCGCGATCCAGACGGGCACCGACGCCCTACCACCTCGCTGCTGCTCGGTTAGCACCACCCAGGAGTCACGTGTAGGGAAACTAGGGTAAAGCCTACGGACGCGAGCAGCTTCGACTCCCAAAAATATTTTGTAATAGTTAATCATTACATTTTGCCCATCTCCGTTGAAGAAAACTGTGAATAGGCGTTTGTTAAATGGACGCAGTACATCGTCGAAGTCAACTTCACTTGCCATCAGTTGTGATTGAAACCAAGCGTCCGCTTATAAATGATAAAATAATACACAATCGCAACCTAACATGTTGACAGGAACCGTGAATTATTACAAACCATCAAGAGGTGAAAGATCACGTATCCTGGTCACGTCTTACGACATGAAAAATACCAACTCCTCCAGTTAATAATCATGGGCAAAATAGACGAAAAGCGACGCGCTGGGAGGAGAAAGAAGTCCTGGCTGCGCTACATCCGGGAGTGGACGAGTATTGCCAGCGTCGAACATCTATTTCGTTTGGCTCAAGATAGAGGGAAGCTCGCTGAGCTGACGGCCAACCTCCGGTAGTGGAGAGGCACCCTAAGAAGAAGAAGAATCTCAACTCGGCAGTTGCACTCCATTAGCGTCAAGATTCCAGAAAGCGCCTAAGAAATATCACTTCTTTGAACCGAATTAATACTTACGTAGTTTGGTTTCATTTTTATATAGATATATATGTCTATCAGTGATAATTCTTTCTACATTACAAAGATAGTCAGGACCGTTACACATATCGTAAGAATAATATCCACATATAGCATAAGTTCCATTGTCAAACTCTGTAAGATTGATCTTGGAGGAATCTTCAGTCATTATTGATACAATTCCTGTGTTATTCTTGACGATTAGATAACCTGGAAAATAACATTGTATTACATCATGTAGTCCGTAAACGAACAGCGTTGGCGGATTAGAGAGTTGAAGAGGTAGTGCGTAAGATACAGCATGTAAAAAGGATAGACAAACATTGATTGGCCAGGACAGACCTTTACAACTCAACCGGACTTAAAGGGCAAGCACAGAAGGTGCTCAACCAGCGAATTTATGGGTTGGGTGGCAACGCAAGACACCTCTAAAGGTACAGACCTCAATTTGGGCGGGCAGCCAAGGAAAGAAACTAAGGTGATCTACCAGCGTTCTGGGAGCGACTACCTTGAGAAGAAACGCTGAAAGAAACTCAAGGCTACGTCGGAGTAAGGCCGAACCAGCGATGCATGCCTTGTTTATACACTGTCCACGATACTATCTTCTAGACTAACCCTTCTGCATATCCTGTCATCCCTTATAACTTTTTTTATCCTGACTTGTCACACTGACTACACCTCGTCGGAAATAAATTGAAAAAATATTTGCTTGAATCTCAAATTAAATACGAAAAAGTAACTTTAGATATTTCTGTAATTTGACTTGATATTTTATGGAGCAGCATGTATGTAAATGTATTTTATTATCAATCTACCCTATCTCTATTATATTTTATTTAGTATTCTACATTTTTCTATGCTACTTAAAAGTATTCTATGTATTTATTGTCATACTTATTTGTTGTACGTTATAACTTATAAGGTATGTTTTTGTATATTTGGTCCTAATATTTAAATAGCACCGTGACGTCCGCGCAATCGATTCCCCTGAGCGTCGGCTGACAATCAGCGCTGGCTGGCGCGTACAGCGTCACCCAGCATACCCTGAGCCGAGTGCTCTTTGAGCTGGGTAGCAGCACACAGGATACATGATGTGATGTTATGTTTTCTTTCATTGTTGTTTTTTTTTTATATAAATATGTTTGTTGTGTGTTGTTATCTTTTTGGCTCAATAAACTTTTTCTTTCTTTTCTTTCTTTCTTTCTTTGATGGTAAGCATAGTCTAGTCCAAAAAACGACAACGAATATCAACAGTTAAGAAAAACCCAGATAGTCGCAAAGATCTCTTTACGCCGCGCTTGAAGGACCCCATATCTTAGGAAGGTAGAAAAGCACTCGCCGGAAGATCATTCCACAGCCCCACAACTCGGCAAAAGTAAGAGAGAACTTCTTAGTCCTAGCCGAGATATATATAGGTTACCTTATAAGTTAATATAATATATTTAGTATTATAAATTATGCCAAAAATTTAGAGATCCCACAGAAGAGTGTCAGGACTGCGGCAACTGCCCCAAGGACACTGCACAGCATAATATGGAAGGCTGTCCGTCCTGGGCCACTGAGCGTAGGAATCTAGCGGGAGTGATTGGAGGAGACCTTTCACTGCAGGCTATCATCAAAAATATGGTCAGTAGCAGGTTATGCAGCAGAAGGAGGCTGCCAAACGGATCAGGGAGTCGACCTCCATCGATCAGGTCATCGGAGGAGGGCATTCGCGCGCTACCACCTGCGCGATCCTCCTCCGTGACATTGATGAGGGCAGTGGTACTTGAGGCAGTCTACTGCCCGTAAACAAGGGCGGCGGTATGTGCGTACTCCCGCGTATTTCTGAGGATGTCAGGGACGCCATCTCTCCCCCCGCCCCGTGTTTTAGGGATATCAAGGAGCACCGCGCGCCGGTCGTGGCAGATTGCGCGGCTACGGCCGGCGTCCATGCGGATGAAGAATTACCCAAGAGTTTTTTAGTCGGTGAGAACGCGACACACTGGAGGGCGGCCGAGGTTCATCATCGGACTCATATTCACCTTCCACCAGGTGTGATTGAGGTCAAGGGTTGCCTATAAATTAATAAAAAAAGACACACTGGAAGGCGGCCCTGAACCGAACCCTGACGGTCCATAATGGATTTTTCCTGGATAAAAAACTTAATTATAGTCGTCCCATTCCTGAGCGGGAAGCGGTGCACGGTGACCGGCACACCGCTTAGGAGAAAGGTTTTGGAGTGATGGGCTTTACTCCTTTCCCCCTCCCAGAGATGTAGCCTCAACAAGACTTCTTGATCCCTGGGGGCCTGAATGAATTTGGCTTCCCAAGCCCATGTGGAGCACGCAAAGGGACATCCCAGGGTTTTTAGTCAGTAGAAGTCTGACACACAGGGTCGCTGCCCTCATAGCGTCTCTGATGGTCCTATGCAGGATTTTCCCCCAGAATACAAAAAAAATAGTCGTCCCATTCCGGACTTAGCAGCCGGTGGCACGTCACAATCCACCGCTCTGTATACATTTATATCCAAAGCCGTCCGATAATGGCGACATGTCAAGCTCACGACCGTGCGGCCTACAGAAAAGACATTGTGAACTGGCAGCCGAAACTGAGCCGCGTCTGTTGGAATCGGACACGCACCTTTACCTTTAGTACAGTTGCGTAGCTTTGCCTTCACATTATCATAGTAGACGAGAGAAACATTCCCAAAATCTGAAACATATACAATTACAAAACATTAACTTTGTCGTTGGTAAATTTTGCGTGCACACATCGATATAGGTCAATTTTTAAGGTTCGGTTGCTCGAAAGGAAAAGGAAACCATATCGAGGGGTGAAAGGTTATTGGTTTAAGCGACATTGTTTGGTAATATAGTAGTATATATATTTGGAATCGGTAAAAAACGGTGATTCCGAAAATATATATGTCGGCGAATTGTCTAATGTCATGGAAAGCTCGTATGGAATGTAGATCGATAGATTGATCGAATGAAAGAGACATATAACGAAGTTAGTGACATTGACATCTTCCACTGCTCCATATCAGGATTTCGGTCGGCTTTGATTGCACTGTTCTCATCTGAATCCACTTGAGTGTAGCAGGATTAACTTAAATGTTTTTTTTTTATTTTGTTTATAATTGTGCTGTATACAGTTAGGTATACCTTTAAAGATATAACACGCGGTCTTAGAACTTATATATATGTTTTTTTTTAAATGTTTTCGTGTATATATCGATGGTATATTAAATAAATAAATAAATAGATAGATGGCGCTACAACAAGACGTAACAAAACTTGATCTTCAAAGTTATAGTTATTGATAAAGTACAAACAATTGCGAATAGATGGCGCAACAGCTCCAGCTAACCTCGGGCGAGACGTGTTTGACGGAAGAGACGAACGTCATTGATTATGCAAAACTCAACGGGAGTTCTATTGCTAAATTGAGATAAACATGACGGAGAATATAAGATTTGCCATTCCGAGATATACATATGTATATATATGTCGGAGTGAGAGCGTCTAAATTGTTATTAATTTAAACGTCAGGTTTAGTGCCTGATTGGAATCAGAGATGGCGTTGCAATCGTAATCAACTATTCGATTTGGTACAAAATTGAATTATGAAATTGGCAACACTGAATTAAAGAGAGTAGTTGCATGGTAAGTATTAAATAAAAAAATAAGTGAAAAATTTATTGAGATGGATATGCTTGTTTTTTATTGCATAACAAATCAAATCTTGTGGAATGTTTGAAATGTTTTTAGCGCTGAACGATATTGGGATTTTATGTGTGTTCAATCAACAAATGTGCGTGTCTAGACGCTGCAAGTCCACTGTATTCCGCAAACTCTACTGATGTTATAAAATGGTATATATATAAATATTTGTCATTAAAATCTCTTGCGACGGCAGAATTTTGCTACGCGACACAAAGCTTAAGAAGCCCTGGTTTCGAGACATTGCGGAAAAGACGATGAAAATATATCATTTACCTGTCATCGATGATGCGTTGTTGAGGACGAAATGATAGACATCACTCTGAGTAACCTTTTTCTCTTTATTTTTAACAAAGCAGTATGCAGAAATGCCGTCGTCATACCTATCCAAAGACATTTTCAAAGAATACGACATGTATTCTTGGTCCGTTTGATTAGTCGAGAAATTTTCATTTCCTGTAATAAAATTGATCATCGTATCACCGGTTTTTCCTCCCGTCTGTATCATGGCGAGTGTTCTGAAGAGTTGTTTAACCTTGTCCCACCCTCTCCCTTCCTGAATAGAACCACGCGCACGGGTTTGTGGAGTCACAGCTATACGGTATCTCACATTCCGGCCAGGACTAAGGAGTTCTCTAACTTTTACTGCAGCCGAGTAGTTGAACTGAGGAGTGGTCTTCCAGAGAGTGTGTTCCCACCGTTCTATGATATGGGGTATTTTAAGCGTACCGTGAAGAGATATTTGAGCAGGCCGGCATGTATGCTGCTACTACCGATGGGTAATTGGCTTGGCAAAATCACTTGGCAATTTGATCACATCACGCTTAGCAAGTATAGTGTAGTAAAAAAAGGCGTGTGTGCAATTCACACACGACAGAAGTGAAACTTCAGTAAATCGACAAAAGAATGAGATCGGGAGTCGAAGCTGCTCGCGTCAGTAGGCTTTACTCTAGTTTCCCTACACGTGACTCCTGGGTGGTGCTAAACGAGCAGCAGCAAGGTGGTAGGGCGTCGGTGCCCGTCTGGATCGCGACCACAGTGCACGGGTGTAAAGCCCGCCATAGTGACCAGTTTTGGCTTGTCGCGTTTCGGGATCAGCTTGTGTATATCCAGTAGCTCATATACCTGGAGACCTTCAGTCGCGGTATATGTGGGCCGACATGACGATGTTGACTATCAATGGATTTTCATCCTTTGATAGTCGCTTTCGTTTTTGGACTACACTGTACTTACCATCAGGTACTCTGCAGTCACTGTGTCGAGCCAGTGTAAAAAAAATCGAAATGTATGTACCCCGCTAATCTGACTTACCAGCTATGAGATCCCAAACCAAATAGTCTTCCGGGATAGAAGTTCCCTTACACGTCAATACAACATCCGAGTTTTCTTCGTAATAAACTTTATAATCTGTAAAAACGAGAGCCTTTGTAATTAAGAAGATGGCAGCGAAGAACGAGAAGTCAAATCATGTAGGGTTATTTGATTTGTTCAACATGCGCAAGCCCGACAATAAAATGTAATCTAAATAAGGCCAACCAAGGCCAAAACTAAAAAAAAAACGTAAATTAATGAAAGTCTGTATGTGGTAAAACGATTATAGCATTTCGGACTTGGGTATAGTTCTATCTAAACAATGTTGGGTTATTTGATTTGTTCAATATGCAAAATGTTCTAAAATTGTTATTTTTTGTTATCCCGGAGGATAATCTTGCATGGGACCACCAAGGCAGCTGTGAAGGCAGCGACCTGGGTGTGCCAAACTCCTGCTGACTAAAAACCCTCAGGGTGTCCCTCTAATCACTCAATCCGGGCCTGGGAATCCAAATTCAGCCAGACGCCCGGGGAGCGACAAGCCTTGCTGAGTCTCCTTCTCTGCAAGGGATGGCCTAAAAAGACGCCCCCCCCACACTGCGCACCGGCTCCCTCCCATCCAGGCAGCAGACTCCCTCCAGTCTACTGCCCGGCTAATGTCACCGCGGGATGTCGCGCTCACTCTGGACAAACGCGTCCCTCCGGCGACGCTGCTTTGACGTACTTTTGAGAATACCAGTACTTTACAAGAGGTAAGGCGAATGAACAAGGATTTAGAATGTGTTTAGTGATAATTTTAATTTACCGAGAAGCTCAGGTCAATCTATCTTCTCTTGCTTTAACTAATTCGTAGTATTTAGTGCTATTATTATCTTTATAAAAATAATACTGGTATCGCCACAGATAACAAATTATTATATTATTTTTTTATTTCTTTTTAGGGGCATTTAACATGGTCATATCAGCCCCATCGTGGCCTAATATATAGAAATAAAACCTTTCATACCTCATCTTTCATACAGTTCCCATAGCATTTCGGCAATTGCTTTAGTGGGCACCGCCAAAATGCTATGGAACATACCAACATCCAATCTATTTAATTTTAATTAACACATAACCTCCTTCCTTACATTGGTGTTCTGGGCACACTCAATCAGGACATGCTGAACATTGTCGATAATTCTGCCCTCAGGAGTCAGGACACATTGGAGTTGGTACCTTTTAATATATCATCTGGCTCTTGTTGCGTTTGATTGCCACCCAGTCCGAAGGGAGTAGTTTGTCAAATTCACATGAAATTCTGGTTACTTTTGCATCAATACGTATGCGTCGACAGCACACCTTACACATTATATTTGATGTGTGCTTATAAAAAAACTATCTGTGCTTTGAAATTTGGCTTCACATATCTCCAGGAGTCCTGAACAGCCTAACAGGTTGGCGGCAAAACCTTCATCACATGAACCAAAAACCTTAGAAAAATTACAGTCCACTTTTTAATCCCGTGGAACCTTCCAAATACACGGCGGCTCCAACTATATTTACGCGAACGAAATCGCGGGCATAGCTAATTCCCTGCCAAGTAAGTGGGGCCAGCAAAAGGCTAGACGTCGCTGGTTGCCGGGGAAGATGGCTTAGCCTTGCCCTTGGCACTCGGCAGGCGGGAGAAGGAGCACCCCGGGGGTTTTAGTCGGTGCAAGTCCGACACACCGGGGGGCGGCCCTCACTGTCCCCTGAAGGTCCGTTAGGGATTTCCCCCGGGTTACCAAAAAAGGGTACAGCTAATTAATAAATAAATTCGAAAAGTGGCCAAAGTATCTAAAGAAAATTAATGACTTGAAAAACGGCAATTTACAAATGAGCCGTTCATTTTGAAAGTGACTTAAGTCCACTTATCTGTAATTTTAAATACTTAAGGTTTTGCGTTTTTTATATTATTTTGAAAATGTACGTGATATAAAATATCAAATGTACTAAGTATATTTCAATACCAATTTATTTTTTTGACAGTTCAGCATAAATTATAAATGTCACAAGTGCCAACTTGATAAAAGTTTGAAAATGGACTTATGCCACTTTCAAAATGAACGGCCCTAATAATCTATATATATATATATATATATATATATATATATATATATACACTATTATATTCTATTATAAATGATTATCATACCTTCAATAAAAAGTTCGTTTTTGTTTTTTTCTTTAATTAACATTTCTTTGTCATAAATAGGATCTGCTTTTATCTTTGTAAGTTTTCTGTTGGACCTCATTTCAACTTCTAGTTTAGTTACTATATCTGCGAAAAATAATTCTTAAATTCTTACTGATACGAGTATTAACACATATTTATATGACAAAAATTTTGTTATATATATATTTTTATATTTAGTTCAGGGAAAGGTTTGGCTGACTGAAATTTTGGGAGTCGAAGCTGCTCGCGTCCGTAGACTGTACCCTAGTTTTCCAACACGTGACTCCTGGGTGGTGCTAAACGAGCAGCAGCGAGGTGGTAGGGCGTCGGTGCCCGTCTGGATCGCGACCACGGTACATGGGTGTAAAGCCCGTCATAGTGACCAGTTTCAGCTTGTCACGTTTCGGGATCAGCTTGTGTGTATCCAGTGGCTCATATACCTAGAGACCTTCAGTCATGGTATATGTGGGCCGACATGACGATGTACACTATCAATGGATTTTCATCCTTTGATAGTCGCTTTCGTTTTTGGACTACACTTGGATAGCGAAAACAGTAACAATCGAAATTTCGACACAATAATAGAATTCTCACGTAAGCTATCAAGAGGTCCGCTCCGCACAGCGTCTCGAACGAAAATGCCAGATGCCTTACTGGCTTTTATTTGATTTTTTATTTTTTTCGTAGGTCATACGTTGGTGGCCGGGAAAGGCCTTCACAACAAATTAGGGCTTGGTGGGCGAACGCAGAGGGCGCTCACCCAGCGATATTTATGGGTTGGGCGGCTACGCAAGGGCAACCCTGTGAGTACGGACCTCGACTTGGGCGGCCGGCCAGTAGAAAAACGAACCTAACGGTGACCCACCAGCGTTTCGGAAGCGACTACCTTGAGATGAAACGCCGAAAGAAACTCAAGGCTGCGTTGGAGTGAAGCCTGGCCGTCGTGCTTGCATTGGCTTATAAATCCTCTGTATAAACCCTTCTTTTTTTCTTTTCATTTCTCAGTTCTCTAACTATATATTAACACGTGACGCAAAAACTCTACCCCTTTTTACGAAAAATGCGCGGACGGAGGACTGTGTCATTTGGCGCACTTATAGTTTATATTGAGAAGGAGTGCAGAATGCTAATTTTTTTTAAATAATGGATTTAAAATACATTAAAAAATTTAATAACCATTACAGACACTACCATACATTTGACATACACACGCGCATATACTCTTTTGTTTATGGTTAAAGTCTGTGGTCAAATTGAGAATAGATAATATTATTTGTCTATAGTCTTACTGAATGCCAAACATAACCTATAATAGATATTTGTGTTTTATATTGTAACGAAATTCATATATTACAGGAAATATATTAATTATTAGGGAAATACCGCTCGCTCAATATATACAAATATAAATCTAACTAACCCGGCAAACGTCATTCTGCGATATAAATTACTTCTAGTTAATCTCTTCTGTATTATAATTATAATTTACCCGTGGCTTCGAATTGTAAAATATCTATCTAATTTAACTAAATTTATGATTCACAATTTTGATCAGAGTGGCTTCCACATAAAAGTTAGATATATGCTGTCGCGGACTTTTATTTAGAACTATTCAAGACAAACAATCCTACGGTACATCATCTTTGTGTAACTCCAATGGTTTAGGCAGCGTACGCCAAGATAGCTCTCAGAGGACAGATTTTTTCCGACTTAATTGATATGTATCGTTATATTACGACCAAAATTACATAAAATCATTACAAACTGTAGCTTATATGTTATTCTGATGTATAATCTATGTCAATGTGGCAGTTTCATGCAAATCCGTCCAGTAGTTTTATCGTGAAAGAGTAACAAACATATTCACAAACTTTTGCATTTATAATATTAGTAGAATATAAAGAAAAAGTTGTGTAGCAGTAATCTGTATTAAAAATATTATATAGGTAAATATATATATGTTATTGCTGATTCAAAGATCTTTTTGTATTTTTTATTATTGCGGTGGCTACTAAAATCTTGTTCTCTTCACGATTTCACTAACTTCATGAAAGTTTTATTCTACTTTTATCATGCCTCGACATAGAACATTCACAGGTCGCAGTGAGAGACAGAAAACAAACAATTTATATTCGCGGACACATATAACTGTAGCCTTGGCGGAATCTGTGATTATAGAAGCATAGTCTTTGACAATAGAACCTTAATAATTTTCATAATTATGGGCGTATTTCGACCAACTGGCGACCATTAGTATTTTTTAAATTACCAAGTACAATAAGACTTTTAATGCTTTTGTGAGATGCACGCCACTGGTTACAATATAATCCAACATGGCCAAAATGTCGTCCGATTATGTTATGTACAAAAATAGTTAGTGAAATACATACCTTTTGTTATAACTTCTGGTGATTTTATATTTATTTTCCAAGGATTACGGCACGAACAATTGAAATCTTTGAACAGTATAAAAATCCAAAAAATATATTCGAACTTCATATTTATATCAAAAATTCTATGAAGCTGTATTAATGCCTGTCGAATTAATGCAAATAAGGAAACAAAAGCATAATATATATTGTGAGTAATATATTATGTACTTACAGTGCTTGTTTATCTAAATCTACCGTATGTAATACAAACCCTGTCCGACTCGAAATGTTGTGGTCACTGGGCCGTGACAGGATAGAAAAAATGCAATGTTAAAAATGCAATGTCGGTCCGTGTTTTCTAAGCTCGTATTTTCATTTGGTCTTAGAGTAGGCCTCTCCGTATTGCGAATGGACAGGAGGGGTGGTGTAAATGGCCACCCACTCCTCGCTTGTCTACATATCTTGGAGCAGTGTACGAGAACACATCGCATACTGTTCTCCTCACGACCATGACCTATGTAACCCGGTCGAAATATCAAACCATAATTAAAAGTAAGTTAGCTCGCGCATAAGTCCTTGACAAAGTTTTTTTTTTTATATTGGATAAATACGTGACGCGTTACCTTCAATTACTATGAGCAACACCTACCATACGAATTATATTGTAGAAAAGTCGCGCGCACCGCTCTTGACATCATTTGGTAGGCTACAGTTGCCCGGTGCACTTGTTGCAAAGTATTCGTTTACAGTGTTCATTTCATATAACCCTTATGTTAAATTATAATAGATAATGAACTAACAACGGGATTCAATAGTTAATGAAAATTCTTACGGGAAAATGGAGGAGGATCATGTGGATTGTGAAACTTCGTTATTTTTATTAA
The DNA here is from genome assembly GCA_036320925.1 of Automeris io. NCBI lineage: Eukaryota > Metazoa > Arthropoda > Insecta > Lepidoptera > Saturniidae > Automeris > Automeris io. The sequence goes on along the minus strand of JAUDJH010000031.1, from coordinate 4,177,467 downwards.
TGACTAGCTGTCCCGGCAGACCTTGTTCTGCCCATTTCTCTAAAACAAAGTTACTTTGTTTTTTTTTATGTTAATAGTTGCCCCGACAGATTTCATTCTGCCAAAAGTTATTGGTCTGTCGCAGTCTAATAGAAATAAAATTGCATTGAAAGACTTAATTCATATCTAAAATAATAGTGTCATGTAATTTTTGATCCAATAAAAATTATTATTATGAACTATATTTACAAACTCCTCACCCACCCGCCCAACTCTAGCATTAGGCGAGGGATGTACACCTTCAGCATAAGCACAAACGGCCAGAGATTAGGGCCCCGAAGATAGAAACCTGCGTACTATTCGCGCAGTATCAAGAATGACTGCCTTCTGCATACGCGCCATCATCCCCTTGGCACTGAAACCCAAACTCTCCAGGTGTTTTTGAAGGCTAACTGGAACCAAGCCATTAGCAGAAATTACAATCGGGATGATATCAGCGGATGCCACCCCCCACACGTCAGTTACCTCGTGAGCTAGATCAAGGTACTTCCTCTTTTTCTCCGTTTCGGCTTTTACAAGATTCTCGTCGTATGGTATGGTGACATCCACCAAAAACACTCTAGACTGAGCCCGGTCTATCAGCACAATATCAGGCTTATTGGCCATAATTGTCCTATCTGTGATGACAGACCGATCCCAATAAAGTGAGGCGCCATTGCCCTCAAGAACTGACTCAGGCTTGTACTGATAGTAGGGCTTTTTCTGAGCCAAGAGTCCACACTTCAGTGCCATGCCTTGGTGTAGAATCTTGGCTACCTGGTTATGCCTATGCAAATACTCAGTGTTGGCAAGAGCGGAACAGCCAGAGACAATATCTCTTAAGGTTTCTCCGGGACAGGAGCATGCTCTACAAACATCCAGAGTTCCATATAGAGTTATTATTATTATTATCTTCGAAAGATTTGATATCTTCTCCCATTTCTGGGGTAATTCTACTTCTTACCGCGGGCTTTTGGCCAAACGGCAAGAAGGTTCATTATATGCTAAGAAATTACCTGGTGAGTCGGCAATTATTAAGAATTACGGCTTTCTGTATGGTGGTAAATGTCAGAGGATTTATTCCTAACTGACTGAGGCTTGTGTGTAGGGTGTATGGTATTGTTACGACGGAACTAGGGCCAAACTTTAGCCCTAGATTTCTAGGCTTCCAGGCATCGCACGACTATAATCTTAAAACGCATAGATAGTCTTGACGTACTCCTTCGAATGAAATAACATGCAACCGGATCGGAGAAAATTGCTTACCATCGAAAACATCGGAGGGGGGCGCATCGTTTCATCTTTTGCCGCCCGAGTTCGTGACGCGTATATCGGTGAGACGGCCGCTGTTCGTGGAATTCCGGTTCGCGAAAGGTCGATGAACCCATTCTGGAATTTACAATTAAAAACATAAGGTTCAAATACCTCTATAAGATTCTAGTTATTACTCGAAAATGCTGGAAAGCGGCTGTTCCGATATAAATACGCGTTCGATGCGATCACAGGACAGTTCTAATTTGGACAGCGACACAGTGCGATATTACGAAGCGATCTTCAAGGACTTTTGCGATCATACTGCGACTGTATAGCGATTCTACGTGCGATTATTTTGACTGGATTTTTGATACTGGACTTCGAGAACTTTCTGCGACTGGACTTTTGACGACGGATTTTCGAGTGCATTTTTCGACGTGTTCGTGGAACTTTCGACGAAATAACATCGAGAGCATTCGAATGCTGCACTTCACGACATTTCTGCGGCTGCGTTTTGATTTTGTGTACTCTCCTCTATTAATAAATTGATTGTCCGTCACAACCGGCATTTTAATACCCCGCGCTCGTAACAGTATTATGCCTGTGGTTGATACTATAATTGGGACAATTATCACTTTTCGGATCAACTCGATGGAAAGATCTGTATATTTGGCTATTTTATTAATGTGAGTTGATGTGATGTTGTGTGTGTTTGGTATTGCTATGTCTATGAGATAAACTACTTCGTTTCTTTTGTCATGTAAGGTAATGTCCGGTCTATTGTGATGTACTGTTTTATCTGTGATGATAGTTCGGTCCCAATACAGTTTATAATTTGTTGTGTCTATTACGATTTGTGGTTTGTACTTGTAGTAAACTATTTTTTCTTTGATGAGTTTATATTTTAACGCTACTTCTTGGTGTACAATGGCCGCAACTTGGTCATGTCGGTGCTTGTAATCTGTTTGTGCTGCTGATTCACAGGCGCCTGTGATATCTTGAATAGTTTCAGAGCTACTGTGGCAGTGTCGGCATGTGTCGGTTGTGATACTTGTATCCTGTATTATATATTTCTTGTACTTACGTGTTTCTATTATCTGATCTTGGATCGCTAGAAGGAAACCTATTATTATATCTCAGGTAATGATATTTTTACTATAACGCCTTATGGGACACGTTAGTTTTTGTTTGATTACTTGGCGTATAAATTATAATTTTCATTAATGACATGTAACCTCTAATCAACTTGAAGGCATACCAAAGACAATCCTACCGCATCTTTGTTTTGTTTTGATTGACATCATATATTTGACAGCTGAGGACAGAGTGGTTTGTATGGGAAAAAAATTGTTCTTTTTACTATTTTCCTCATACTTATTACGTTTTTTCACTCCATAGGAACCTTCCCCAGACTTCATCGAACACAACAAAATAGAAATCAGCCAAATCGATTCAGCCGTTCTCGAGTTATGCGCTTAGCAACACATTCAGCGACATATATATATATATATATATATATATATATATATATATATAGATGTCAGCATCAGTTACTCTCTCCCCTTGCACTCACAAATATACATACAAATTGGTCGTTTAGACAAATACGCACTGGAGCAATGATTACGTCTTTATACTTTTAACCAAATATTTTATTTGTCAGAAAAATACATCAATAATCAATGCCATACAAATAAACAATGGCATATCAATAAATAAACAGATGCGACGATCAAATTTCCAAGCATCACTGGAAAGCCTATTTTCAAATACTCGATAAATGTAAATCGATAGCCGTGTTGTTCTGAAACTCCCGCGCAAACCACGTTGGCGCTCGCCCCAATCAGGGTGCCATTACCTGAAAAAAAAAACATGTACTCTGTTTGCCAACATATAGCATGTAGACGCCGCCCGATACGTAATTGTCGCCCTAAGGGTCATTAGGGTGTTACGAGACGTGCGGGGTAAGAGTATGCGCGCGCGCACGGGATACTTGCGGGCAGTCGACTACCGAGACGCAAGGCGAGAGTACGTGCGTGTGCGTCGCAGTTCGGTGTGCCGTAAAGTGCAAATAAACAGTAAAACGCCAAAATTCGTGTCTTTCTACGACCACCGGTCATAAACCTTTTTTTTTATTAACCCGGGGGAAATCCTCATGGATCGTCAGGGGGTGGTGGGGGCCACCCTCCGGTATGCCCGACTGCTACCGACAAAAACCCCCGGGGTGATCCATCAAGCGCTCTAGGGCCGAGGGGCATGGCTACGCGCCTTTCCCTGAGCCCGGCCCTGCGCGTTGCCCCATTACGGGCTCATTCTGAATGTAGGGGAGGCAGATGTGCGCCTCCCCACCCCCTTGTGGTGTGTGGGACCACACACTACACCACCGGAGTATGATCTTAGCAGCTGGCCCCTCAGCCGAGCTGCCCGACACTCCGTGGGAGGACCCTTGTGAGATGGGCCCTCCTCCCGCGGCACAACGGAGATTGTCTTCTGCTGTGTTCAACCTGGCTGAGCACGCCGGTAAGGGCTACACTGATTTTTCCTGATATAAGAGGACTATATTATAAGGTGCTAGTAAGGTCCCTTGAAAGTATCTGGATTCCCAGGTCTGGCAAAGGCGAAGAGTAGGCAGTGCTGGCACCCCAGTGGTTTTAGTCGGTGGAAGTCCGGCACGCTGGGGGAGTGGCCGTTACCGCCTCCTGAAGGTCCGTTATGGATTTCTCTCGGGCTACCAAAAAAAAAGGATGAAGAGAAAAGTCATTTCAGGAGACATTTGACATTTGGAGGGTGGGAGGAGGCATTTGTTGGATGGACGCGGTACATTGTCGGACTCATTTGCACTTAACATCAGATGTGACTAAAATCAAGCGTCCGTATCATAAAAAAGCGGTAACTTTATGAGACTTACCCCCAAGACAAGCTCCAAAGCTGAGAGCCCAGGCTAGCGGTGCTACAGGCAAACCCAGCCCGGTGGAATCAGCCAACGTTTCAACTACCCGAACCATCATTGTCGTCAAGGGTATATTGTCTACAAACGCTGACACCAAACCTGACACCTGCAAGGTCCATTACACGAAGACACTAGTCAGTAGCGTTCATTCCCTAAATGCCTGAAAGCATTGCATGCCCTTACGATAAATAAGTCTCGGATAAATTCCTTTAATTTACGAGTAGACAAAACAAAGTAACCCTTTATATTCATAGCTATTCTATGTTCATTCCATTGTTAAAAAACCTTAAATTGTCTATTGTTGCATCATAAACAATACCAGCAATATGACTTACCCATAAAATAAGCAAGATCGCAACAGCAAGGCGTGAGTCCTCGCCAACCTTGAGTATGAGGGCTCCGGTAATTCTACCGATCCAGGATATCAAACCCAGCTTGGATAAAGCCTGAAACAACCTAGAATTAAAAATTCCAACCCTATTTTATCTTCTTAGGAGTCGCATATATACAAATCAGCCCTTAATCAGTGTCTACATCATAAAAAAAAACGATGTAAAAATATCTCGTCTCTAACTTCACTAGTTCAGGCTCTACGATGATATTTTAGTCCGGACAAGCCTCTTTTTACATACTGTATATCTTGACGGAATCTGCAAGGTCGCTGTGAAACCAGTGACCCTGGTGTGTCAGACTTCTACTGGTTAAAAACCCTCGGGGTGTCCCTCCAACCACTCCACCCGGGCCTGGGAATCCAGATTTTCCCAGACACCTGGGAAGCAAACAGGCTGTTTAGGATTCATCTCTGGGAGGGGTGAAGGGGTGTGAAGAACCCACTCCTTCAAACCTTTCTCACTCTTGCCGTGTAAATTTCCCCCACTTAATTTTTATTTTATTCATTTTATTTATTTTTAAATAAAGAGGATAACCTAAATAGAATCTAATTTCAATACCGGTCTCCTTTACAGGTCAGACAGAGTTTTTATAACATGATATGATGATGATGTCCTAGCCGGATTCGGCCACGGCGACTGTTTCAACACCGATTAAGAAAATCGAGGTTCGGAAACAGTCAATTGCGCAGGAGATATTTAAGTGCAGAACTGGACGCGCAGCCAGAAAAGCACTCTCTCGTCCGAGCTCCCTCAGGCCCGATGGAAAGGAGAACCAGTACGATCGGGAGGGAGCGGGATGCAGGTTTGGTCGAGTTGTCCTTCTCTGAACCCCTGGTTGAATTGCGGTGCTAAAGAGATACCTTATTCGCCTTTTACGACACCTCAGCAAGAAGAGGGGGGTGCTATTCTATTTTGCCGGCAGCCACCACGGCATACCACAACATACATAACATACTGTATTAAAGACAAACCTAATACGCACATGACTTGTAGCGAGTGTGATCGATTTATTCATAGTTACTAATCGTATAAAAGAATAATGTCCTCACCTCCATCAACACAAAGAGTCCAGCAAAGAACAGCAGAGTAGACCATTCCACTCGGGCAAGGATTGGCTCAAGATCCTTCTTCTCAGAGAGTACCAACAATAGCAGCGCCCCCAACAATGCCGTCCAGCCCAAAGATAGCCTTTCTATAAAATTAATTACTATAATTTATTTACACGAGACAAGTATCCTTTTATAAATTCTTTAACAGGTCTTATGCACGAATTAACTTACATTTAATTATGGCTCTACGCTTCGATCTGGTTACACAGGTCATGGTAACGAGCAGACTGCAAGCAGTCAAAATGCGAAAGTTTAATAATCGCTTTTTGCTACAGAAGTTGCTCGTAACGAATATATTTGTACTGGTACAGAGCTTCGATAGGTAAAAAGGTATTTCTCCTCCCTTTACCAGCTTCCTCATTGTACTCCAACGATATTCTATAGATACTCTGTCATAATAATGTCCATCGAACGAACAACATTAATTGGAATACTCGAAATGTATTTCACTTTTGTAGAGCCACAGTAGCCTTTTTTTGGTAACCCGGGAGAAATCCCTAACGGACCTTCAGGGGTTAGTGAGAGCCGCCCCCCAGTGTGTCGGTCTTGCACCAACTGAAAACCCCGGGGTGTTCCTTCTTCCGCCTGCCGAGTGCCCAGGGCAAGGGCTGGGCCATCTTCCTCGGCACCCGGCGACGTCTGCCCTACTGAAGGCCCCCCTACTTGGCAGGGGGTGTGTTAAATAGTCGCCAACCCCCCCTACACCTAACACATTTGGTGTGGAGAGTGGTGTAAAGTGCCACCTTCCCCTCATCTCCTTGATTTGTCATTGGAACGGTGTGCGGGAACACATCGCACACCGCTCACACCTGGATCTGGGCGACTCGCTCCCTCAAGCGAGCTGCCCGGCCTATGTCCTGTTATGGAGGAAAGCCTCTGGCGAAGGCCCTCCTCCGGAGAGCCTCAGTAGCCTGTCTTTAGGCTCCAGGTGAGTATCTTCTACCTAATTCAGTGTCTCTATGCCTGAACGAACTGCTTATGCCCTAATTAATTACGTGAAGCCGTGGTGGCTGCCGGCAGAATAGAATAGCACCCCCCTCTTCTTGCTGAGGTGTCGTAAAAAGCGACTAAGGTATCTCTTGAGCACCGCAATTGGACCAGGTGTTTAGAGAAGGGAAATCTCGACCAAACCTGCATCCCACTCCCTCCCGATCGTACTGGTTCTCCTTTCCATCGGGCCTGAGGGAGCTCGGACGAGAGAGTGCTTTTCTGGCTGCGCGTCCAGCTATGCACTTAAATATCTCCTGCGCAATTGACTGTTTCCGAAAACTGGACCTCGAATTTCTTAACCGGTGTTGAAACAGTCGTCGTGGCCGAAACCGGCTAGGACATCATCATCATCATCATCAATTACGTGAAACTCGAGAGCTAGCGGTGCTTCCTTACACTGACAATATTACGACGCTTTTAGATGCATATTTATTTACATTGCGCACTAGTGCTATAATAACTGTACGCGTAACGTAAATTTAAATTATTAATTTTTTCACAATGTTCATCGGTTCGCGCAGACTGGCCAATCACAAGACTCTATATGAGTATACCGGGACAGTGCGTTACCACCATTGGTTCCAAGCCAGTGGTGGGGGGTGCTCTGTTAGCATCGTATGGTCAGCCGCGCTGAAAAAGGTTCTCTCTAACAACTATTAAAGAAAGAAAGAAAGAAAGAAAACGTTTTATTAGCAGCACCCAGACAGAAGTGACAATATGCTACAATAGATTACATGAAAATAAACATAAAAAACATAAAAATAAATAAAAAATCACAAACTATACATAACTAAAGTCTAGGCCGCCGCCAATAAGGGCCCTGTCTCAGCTTGTGCTACAGAGCACTAGACTCTGCAGCGCTGGTATTCTGACAGGACCTTGCGGACGACACAGCCACTTCACTGGCACAGCTCTACATATACATATATATAAGTTCTTAGGATCTATTTACACAACAAAAACAAAGAAAAGAAAACCATCAACAAAAAAAAAAAAACACAAATAAGCACAAGAACCGAATACAATTTGATATTTCAATTTAGTCAGCCAAATCTTTCTCTAAACTAAATATAAAACAAAAACAAACAAAAAATAAAATAATGTTATCCTATAAATATATGTTAAATGGGGCCCACCACATCGTGAAAAACAGATCCCCGCGCACCTATGTATTTAATTTAAACTTGTTCACATAAAAGATATTTTTTCAGTTTACTCTTGAAAGTTGCCCACGACTGTAGTGAATCGCGGATAGGAATGCAGTAGTTTTGTGTTGCTGTATAATAAAAATATTTTTTTTGCACGCTCTCCTAGGATACTTGGTATAGTCCCTGGTCCATAACAGTTCATATAGTATTATTATATAGTTATTATTTATATAGTTATTTTCGTTGTCCATTCGAACAACGGGCAAATAGCTATCGTGTGTGTGCAAAACTATTATAAGGCTGACATATCTTGACATTATCAACAAATCGTGCAACGTATAGTGCTACTTTCGTGTGGTGACGAGACTGGATCCAGCAGAAGAGCATCAGACGCCCTGGTTTGGACTACCACACTGTCCTTAGATACACACTTGTTGTTGTCCAGATCCTCGCAAATTTAAATTGACCGAATTTATACCGGCGGAGTAATCTCCGTCTCAAAGAGTGACATCCTGGGCTACGTCAACAGGCTTAGGACGTCACAATAACTTTTATCGACATCCCAATTATGTTAAGTTTATACCTCACTATAAATTATAATAAAAGTATAGGAGTCGACGCACGGTAAGTTTATTGGAAGTTCCATGCGATAGTGAGTGCAATGTACTGCGATAAATAGGTCACGCGAATTATATAGAACGCCAATCAAATCTATACTAATATTATAAAGCTGAAGAGTTTGTTTGTTTGTTTGTTTGAACGCGCTAATCTCAGGAACCACTGGTTCGAATTTAAAAATTCCTTTTGTGTTGAATAGACCATTTATCGAGGAAGGCTTTAGGCTACATAACATCACGATGCAACTGTTAAGAGCGAAGAAATAATGGAAAATGTGAAAAAAACGGGGAAAATTATTCATCCTTGAGGGCTTCCATTGCGTGCGCTGCAAAAACGGTTCAAGATATCAAAAATATATGTATGAATAATTTATATGGCAGAACAACGTTTGCCTGATCAGCTAGTAAATAATAAAAGGATAGAAGCTAAGACTGCCTTCTGATTTACACGTCTCCCACAAGCGGTCTATAGAGGCCTCATGCTCCACATATGTAAAAAAACACATTCTTAAGTTAACTGAGTAATATGTTTATATATCAAAAAGAGATTATTTTAAGGTGACGCGTTTTTTTTTATAGTGGTTCGATATATTGACTACTGTGCATCTAACGGTACATACATTGGAGTCCAAAAGCGTCAGCGACTACCAAAGGAACGAAACCCATTGTCAGTCGCCAACGCTATGCCGGCACATATATCACGACGGAAGACCTTCAGGTATGAACAACTGGTTATACACAAAATGATCCCGAAACGCGACAGGCCGAAGCGAGTCACTACGACGGTTTTTACACTTGTGTAATGTACTCACGAACTAATTCGAGCAATTGTTTATAAATCATAAAAAAAGACAGATAAAGAAATTAACTTATAAGTATTGCTTTTCTTTGGAGGTATGGTATTTTAAAAGTAAGGAAGATGATACTCACGTAGTTGTGGTAAGGAGTGTAGAAAGAAAACAATGACCACGAAGAGTATACATACAGATGATTTGACCAGGAGTTGCTTGTCTTTGATCTTGTACTGAAATAAAAACAACTACCTAAATATGATTGTAAATCCTGGCCGATTTCAGCCTTAGCGAAGTTTCTAAATTATATCAAGTAAACGCTAGCTGCAGCCCCATTCGGTGAAGGTGAGCTCGATGATGAATATTTTTTTTTACCCTGGCTCGACATAGTGACTACAGAGTACCTGATGGTAAGTACAGTGTAGTCCAAATACGAAAGCGACTATCAAAGGATGAAAATCCATTGATAGTCTACATCGTCATGTCGGCCTACATATACCGCGACTGAAGGTCTCTAGGTATATGAGCTACTGGATATGCACAAGCTGATCCCGAAACGCGACAAGCCGAAACTGGTCACTATGACGGGCTTTACACCCATGTACTGTGGTCCCGATCCAGACGGGCACCGACGCCCTACCACCTCGCTATATTCGAAAACAGTCAATTGCATAGTATATATTTAATGCGTGAATGCTAGCGCTTGCACAAACGCGCCCTCTGGTCTAAACTCTCTTTATCTAATGGACGGAGAATTGACACAACTCGAGAGAGGCAGGATGCAGTGTCTGGATACTGATGACTAACCCCTATCAGCACCCCAGGCCTTTCACAACGCCTTGCTGCCTCTTCAGAATCGTCGGTAGACTAGGTTTTTTTTTTGTAACCCGGGAGAAATCCCTAACGGACCTCGAGGGCGATGAGATGACTAAAACCCCCAGGGTGTTCCACCTTCCACCTACCGGCATCGAGGGCACGACTGGGGTCTCATCCTCTATGACCGGCTGGGCGTGCGGCCTTAAGTAGGACTCTACTCGTTTGGGGAGGAGTGGTGTAAAGAGCCACCTCTCTCGTACATCTTTTTTGTAGAGCGGCATGGGGGAACACATCGCGCGCCGCTCGCACCCTTGTTATCGGTAGACTAGGCTGCCCGTAGCACGACTGATGGGGAATAACTCGGTAGATTTATGCACTAAACGGGGAGCTACCGCAACAAGTCGCGCGATAAAACATCCTGCAAGTCCCCTTAATAGGTTTCGCTCACAAGCCAACGTGGTTTTTTTTTTACACTGGCTCGACATAGTGACTACAGAGTACCTGATGGTAAGTACAGTGTAGTCCAAATACGAAAGCGACTATCAAAGGATGAAAATCCATTGATAGTCTACATCGTCATGTCGGCCCACATATACCGCGACTGAAGGTCTCTAGGTATATGAGCTACTGGATATACACAAGCTGATCCCGAAACGCGACAAGCCGAAACTGGTCACTATGACGGGCTTTACACCCATGTACTGTGGTCGCGATCCAGACGGGTACCGACGCACTTCCACCTCGCTGGTCACCAAGATGTATCTGCTGCGTGCTGCACAGCTACTTGGAGCCACTGGTGACAGTTCATGGAAATCAGCTAGTTTAACTAATTTCTGTGACTTCTAAATGAAGACCGGCAGACAGAAATAGATGCTGACTTCTCAATACACAGACAATACCGTGAAGCGGGAAAGACTTTTTACTCGTATATACAGGGTGAGTTTATAGACGAGGGAGATATGTCAGGATACAATAATATGTATATTTGCAACTTATAAAATGTTTTTTTTTTTATATATAATTTATAGACGAACGCTTGGCCTCAGCCACACCTGGTGAAAGGTGAAGATAAGTTCGATGATGAAACTCGTCCGCCTAATAAATGCCTATTCACTCTTCTCTTAAAGACTCCCAGGTCATAAGATCGCGGAAATATGGCCGCTGGAAGCATATTCCACTCCTTAGCTGTTCGCATGATAATTGTAGAAGCGAATCTTTTCGCGCGGATACAAGGAACCAGACGCCCGGAGAGCGAAATGCCTTGTCGAGGCTGCCTCTCTGGGAGGGGTAGGGGTAAAGAGCCCACCCTTCCAATACCTATCTCACAGGCGGCGCGCCGGACACTGCACACCGCCACCCTCTCATCCGGACAGCGGACTCCCTCAAGTCTACTGCCCGGTGTCTAACCAGAAAAATGCATATTACTTCCTAACCACGCGCCCCACAGCTCCAGTTGCGCAGAGATTTAAATCGTCAAAACCAAAGTCTTGTAATTTTCTGTTATTTTTTATGGAGAGATTGGCTCACTTTTTTAGATACATATTTTTTTTATAATTTATAGGCGAACTCTTGACCTCAATCACACCTGGTGGAAGGTGAAGATGAGTTCGATGATGAAACTCGTCCGCCTAGAAAATGCCTATTCACTCTTCTCTTAAAGACTCCCAGGTCATAAGATTGCGGAAATATGGCCGCTGGAAGCATATTCCACTCCTAAATAAACTATATTCCCTAACAAATCGTTAAGAAAATTTATTAACAAATAATATTTGATCCGTAAATAGTGTGGACACCGTAGCGGGTGTGGTGCACGATTCATTGGTAAGTAGATAAAGTTCCTTTTTACATAATTTTAGGTAAATAGGTATTGATTCGCTTTCCCTTCGCCTTGTATCTTGGCTTAGGACAGGCAAAATACCTAGTTAATAATGAGTTGTTATTCAATTATTCATGTGTGTAATTGTCTCTTAATATGTTGACCATAATTTGCTTTGTTTTGTTGGAAATATTAAGATATCACTATTCCTATATATTTGGAATTGGAACAGTGCCTTATGTAGAATGTCTCGGGCCTACAATCTTCTTGGAGATTCGGTTGATTTGTTTGCGGACTCCATGCCGGGATTCAGGAGAAAGGTCTTCGGGTTGTTGAGAGATGCACAAACGAATACTCTTGACATCAATTGACATCAATTACCATTTCATATGACATGATATAGTATAGTATGATGTGATATAATATAATGTAATATGATATAGTATGATATAGTATGATATAATATAATATAGTATAGTATGATTTAGTATAATGTAATATGATACAGTATAATTAAACAGGCCACTCTGACGTATGTTGTGGATGCCTTAATAGGAACTGTACATTTTTTATTGTAACTTTATGTATGTATTGTGTGAATTAGTCATTGTACCGGGCCACTGGCAACCCTGTAAAAGTAAATAAATAAATAAATTACAATCGAATGCTGAATATCCTCCCTGAATATCTCCCACGTCTATAAAATCAGCCTGTATATTATATTGTTTCAGATTATTTGAGTTTTAAGCATATTTGAATTAATGTACCGTTTGCTTCATAGAGGATAGCGTAGAACGAAAGACAGGGTCCGACTTCTTTGCCCCCTTTCCTTCTTCTCTTCTCCGTAATTCTGTATTTAACTTGTCCACCTTGAAACAGACAATTCGTACCTTTAAATACAGATATCCATATGTAACTATAAATTTTGAGGTGATAGGGTTTTTGCTTGAACTGGGTCGTCATCAAAGTACACAAGTGTAAAGATCGTCATAGAGACTCGTTTCAGCATGTCCCACTTCAGGAGCAGTTTGTATATCTCTAGTTGTTGATATACCTTTCATTTTTCTCTACAAGACATTGATGCTAGCTAGGAAAGATCTTTACAATTCCATCGGGCGAGAGCAAGGAGCACGAGTGGTTATGCAAGGGAATTGCTTGTAATATCTCTGTTTTAAATAAAGTTCCACAATTTATGTTTTTTTTATAATAATTTATTTGTCTACCTTCTTTTCTAAAGCACGCTTTACTATATCTTCGTCCCGTGTATATGAAGACAGAGATGAGGCAGCTCGCTTCCACGCTGCTATCTCCTGTCGCATTTCTGTAAGAACAATCTTATTAAATCTTTCTAAACTCTTCGAAAATATTGCCTAATAGCCACTTTTTAACTAGCTCAAAAGAGTGACTATATTTCACCTGATGAAAAGTACTGTGTAGTCCAGGGACGAGAACAACTGTCGGCGGATGAAATTTCGTTAACAATAGCCATCGCTACATAGGCCTACATATATCACAGGTCTCTAGAGGATGTTCAAAAGAGCGGACTCCTCGGCGCACGTTCACCTCCAGAAAAAAGCGCCGCTCCAAGCAAGACCCCCAGACGAAGCTGAACGCTACGAGGCACAAAGATCCCGATATATCAAAAAGAAAAAGCCTAAAGCCATCGATCTAGTCCTTACCTAGACTGCGCCCGACCCGGAGAGGGCGCGCTGGGGAGTACTAGGCGGATGTGCGTACAGATCGCTCACCCTTATGATTTCGATCCCACGGAAGAAACACCCAGATAGACTCCGTAGATTTCCACCAAGAAGGACCCGCGAGCCACTTTCGCTCAGTGACCCGTCTGTCGTAGCAGACGGAGAAGAACGCCGCCGTCAGGAGGTCCGCCTCGACACGGCTTCCCGCTTCAGTCCCCCATTATACTTTGTAATTAGGCTAAGTTTTAAATGTAAATAAATTCCTCTGTTGTTGTGTTTTTATTTTATTTAAGGCTTAGGTTAGTTTTTGTACATACGTTAGTTAAGGTTTAATTAGGTACTAGTTGTATAAGAATTTGTAATATAGTCTTAAGTTTAGGTTTAAGTTATATTGTAAATTTTTATACAATAAACGGCACCACTCAGACCTTATCAGCGGATGGATGAAAGAATGAAGTATGAAAGGCAGTGGAATGGAGTGGTGCGAAATTGGTAATACGTATTCGTAAAGGTCTCTAGGTTTATGAGCTACTAGATATACATAAACTGATCTTTAACCAATTCGGTACGGCTCCTATCGGCCATGAAGAGTTGCCCAGAGCCGGCATTCACCGTTCGTACGCTGCCTTATGCGCTCGTTCATCTACAGATATGTGATGAGATACACTTTGAAACACTTTTGAAGCTTTTTTAAACTAAAATTATGCGATTAAACACTCCGCAAACGCAGAGATAAGAGAAAATTCCTGGATGTCGCCTACAGTCGACGCTCGGCCGTGCGTGTTTATATCACAGCCGTCGACTATACGCGACGCTCGGCTCTATGGGGTCATCTGTGACCGTCGCCTAAAGTCGAGGCTCGTACCGAAATGGCTAGTCATCACAGTGTAGTTCTCTGATACCGGGCCTCGAACCCAGGACCTTGAGTCTCGCAGGACGATTCACTACAAACTGCGCTATGAGGCTGTCAAAATGATCTTAAGGGCTTTTCGACCCATAAAAAAGGCTAAATGATTTTTGAACTCACCTTGTAAATCATTCGGGAGTATATTTCGCAATTTTTTTATGTCTCGAAACATGTAACGTAACTGGCCATATGTCTGGAGACATACCAGCAAAATTCCAAGACCCATGTGAAGGGTGAAGGTCGCGAAGTTTATATCCTGGAAATAAGAATGTAAGTTTCCAATTATACCGAGAAACTTTAAACCTGGGGGCTAGAGACGAGAATTAAAAAAAATGTAAAATTATTTGACAAAAATTTGAACGTATTATTAAAATATCTTTAATGTATTTTTTTTTTATAAATTTTTATTTCTAGCTATAGTGGCTTAAGGGACCGGTTTCTATGGGTGGCAATGCAAATGGTCGTGGGTTCGAATCCCAGCAAAAGCAAATCGATATTTGTTGAGTGACGGTGACTACTTTCCATCAAGTGAGATTAAATTCAAGCGCAAATCTATCTGAAATAAAAAAAAACGTACATTCAATCCCGTTTTTAGCGACATCGTTTAGAATAAAATACCGGTTATATTGACACAGAACAAAGTTTCTTGCTGAATATTATATGACCGATCGTATCTCGAAAACCCCACTGGTTTTATGATTATGTGTTGTCCCTTTGATGTCGTTATAATAGACTAGCAAGCCCGGCGAACTTCGTTTCGCCACCAAATGGCTTCGTTTTGGTTTTTTAGTTAGCGTTTGAAAGAACGTGCGCACAATAAATGTCACATGAAATTAACTGAGCAGAGTACAATGAGTAGCTGTCAAACAATGTATAACGCATCGGTGCCATCTACTTGAAATACTGGTGCGATCTGCTCCACCACCATGCAAAACCATATTGGTTTGTAGTACATGATATGTATCAGAGATGGCGCTGTATGTAAAAATGATTTTTTCCCCGTTTTCCTGCTTTTCTGCTGAAATTTTCCTGAATTTTGTTGGCTATAAACTTCATGGGGCCCTAGACCTTTCCAATGAATGTAAAACCGTGAAAATCGGTTCGTGCGTTCTGGAGTTATAGCGTCAGGAAGGAAAACCGGACTTATTTTTATATAATAGATTCTGACTGTATATTTCTTCCGGCGAGCGTGTTCCTTCCGTCCTATTATATGAAGTCCTTTAAACGATGCATGAAGCAGCAAGATCACTGCGTCTATCAATAGGATTTCCTTTACTATAAATTATCGCTGTCATTTTTGCACTCTCACCATTAGATATGGTGTGGTCACTATACCATGTCGGAATAAAAAAGCAATGGTACTAAAATGCAACCGTTAGGTTCGTTTTTCAACTGGCCGGCCGCCCAAGTCGAGGTCCGTACCCACAGGGGTGCCCTTGCGTCGCCGCGCAACCCATAAATTTCGCTGGCTGAGCGCCCTCTGCGTTCGCCCACCAAGCCCGGTTTTGTTGTGAAGGTCTTTCCCAGACCAACAACGTAAGACAAGCCGAAAAAAAAAACTAAAATACAGGTACCTGTTTAAGTACGAACGGTTGTGATGCTATGATGACGTTAGGAGGGTCCCCCACTGGAGTAGCAGCCCCTCCCACGTTGCTGAATATCACCATACAGATCAACACAGGCATTGGATTCAACCGCATGACCTCGCAAAGCCTGAAAATACACCAAAAACACATCGGTTAAACCAAATAGCCTTTCACCCCTCTATATGTAGCGAATTGACTCTTAATAATCCGATTATACATTTTCTGTGTGGTATTTGTGTCAAGAAATGCTATAGAGTTACAGAAAAAAACAGGATAGAACAAAATCAGCATGGGTGCTTAGGAAAACGTGGAAAATATGTTGGTTCAGTTTTATCAGTGCCTTTTGTACTACACAATGTTTCTATGTCTTTCAAAATTCCATGCAAACAAACTCCTATTATTAATGGTTGAGTTGTATGATTTATTTCCCCCCTCCCCCTTCTACCAATAATTGACTGCGTGCCGTGCGGGTTTGCACCCTTGTGTGGTTGACATTCCAGCTGCTCGCACGAAGCGATTCGCCTCCTCCTTTCTGCTGCGAACCGCCAAGAAGTGGAACTCGCTTCCTGCGTCTGTGTTTCCGGCATCTTGTGACATGGGGATCTTCAAACGTCGAGTGAATCGGTATTTACTGGGCGAGCGCGCTCCATCGTCGGCCTCATCATCACTTTCCAGCAGGTGAGATTGAGGTCAAGCGCAAGCCTGTATGTAATAAAAAAACATTTACAGTTTTAGCTTTGATCATTTTACCTTATAGTCACTGGGGTGATAAGAAGTATGGTGGTGACGTTATCCAAAAATGTGGAGGAAACAGCAGTGAAGATACACAAGCAGTTTATAAGCGGCCATGTCTTTCCTCCTGTGAACTGTTAAGCAAAGAGTTTCACAATTCACACTTAAGCCATTTTATTTATTATCTCTCGATGCAAAAATAATTTAGCTTTGTGTACTTGTAAACGGGACTGTCGATTGGTTAATCCGATTTTACTAGCCCGTAATCAGACATTAAAAATTATATAATTTAATTAATGCCAAGGCATAGGGTACGCTGATTTCGTCACCTTTGGCTCTGCGAATGCTATTTTATAGACGAAGGAGATATTCAGGGAGGATATTCAGCATTGGAGTCTAATTCCAAATATATAGGAATAGTGATATCTTAATATTTCCATTAAAACAAAGTAATTTATAGTCAACATATTAAGGGGCAATTACACACATGATAGAATAAATAACAATTAATTATTAAGCAGGTATTTTGTCTCTCCTAAGCCAGGATAAAGTACGAAAGGGTAACGAGTCAATTACCTGTTTACCTAAAATTACGTAAAAGTAATTTCATCTACATGCCATTCAATCGTGCGCCACACGCGCTGCGGTGTCCAAACTCTTTACGGATCAATTCTCATTTGTTCATCAATGTTTCTTTATGATTTGTTAGGGAATATTGTTATTTACATTTTTATTAGTTGTAAGAAAATACAAATTATTGTTTTTTTTACACTAGCTCAACAAAGTGATTACTGTGTACCTGATGGTAAGTACAGTGTAGTCCAAAAACGAAAGCGACTATCAAAGGAGGAAAATACATTGATAGTCTCCGTCGTCATGTCACTCATATACCACAAATGAAGGTCTCTAGGTATATGAGCTACTGGATATACACAAGCTGATCCCGAAACGCGACAAGCCACAGCGAGTCACTATGATGGTCTTAACACTTGTGTACTGTGGTCATGACCCAATTCGGGTAATTGCCCCACCACCCAAAAATGAAATGAAATGAAATATATTTATTTCACCACAAACTAACAAAATACTAGAAATTAAAAAGTAGTAACATTTCTGTTACAAACAACAACATACAGAAACAAAAGAAAAAACAAAAACATATTAACATGGCGAAGATGGGACCTCCATCAGCTTAAAGCCACAGAGGAAGTCTGCAGCGCTGATTTTCGTGGAGGGCCCCGGTCGTATTACATCTTATTAAGCAATAAAAAAAAGTATTGTATGCTGAAATATCTCCCTTGTCTATAAATTTACTTATATATTGAGATTTGTTAAAGACGAGCTTATTTTCTGAGCTAAGTTGAACTAGAGTTTATAAACCTCATATCTCATCTTAATTGTATGTTTATGTATGAAGAAAATACCTCAAAAGCAAGGACTGCTAGACAATCAAATAACCCAGTCTCCGCTAGTATAGCAACCAGGATCATCATGCTAAACAGCAGCACCAGGGTTTCCACGTCCAACCATGAGACCAGCTCGGCCAGCGAGGGTCTGGAGCCGGTCAGAGCTAGGACGGCTACGGCCAAGGATGAAGTTAGGAGTGCTGCTAGAGTCCGATTCACTATCTAGAATGTAATGGATTCGAATAAAAACTGACCAAGTTCGAATGGGATTTGCACACTGAGCGTTTCGTACAAATACAAAGGAAATTAGAAACCAGTATAGTATCTCTTCATTGTTCGTCCGGTCTGTCTGTCATGACCCTTTTCTCAAGAACGCGTGATGGCATCAAGATGATATTTATGGAAAAACTAGCTGACCCGGCAAACGTTGTTCTGCCATATACCATAAACTATGAAAGCGCTCTACATGTCTCTAACGAAAAGAGGAATTGGATTGAGAGATAAATTTACCTTTTCTTCGGCAGGGCAGTACGTTGATGGCCGAAAAAGACCTTTACAACTACACCGGGTAAAAATGGCGAGCACTTTGAGCGATTTATGGGTTGGGGGTAACGTGAAATCACGCTTGTGGGTAAAAATTGAGACTTGGACGGTCAGGTAAGGAAATAACTTAACGGTAATCTACTAACGTTTTGAAAGGGATTACTTTGAGAAGAAACGCTGAAAGAAACTCAAGGCTTCGTCGGAGTGGTAGACCTGAGTATTAATGTCAACTTGATATTTCCAGACCTTCCGAAGAAAAAAAGGGCTTGACAAACGGAAAACAAAAAAATTACATAACTTTCCTTATAAGGCGCGGATATTACTACCATTATTTATTCATTTAATACTACCTGTCCCGGCAGACCTTGTTCTGCCCTATTTCTCTAAAACAAAGTCACATTGTTTTTTTTAATGTTAATAGCTTCCCTGTCAGATGTTTTTGAAAATTGTTTGAAGGAACCTGGCCTTAATGCTATATGTATAAAAATTGACAAATATTGATATTAATATTTATACGTCACTCAATTGTTTTTCCTTCCCGGAACCCGTCCACTAACATTTAAACTTTATGGTATGGTGTTAAAGTTCAAAATGACTTATAACGAATTTTTTGTATGAGAATACAGAAAAGTGTAAGTTTAAGACAGTTGCAGGGAATTTTTAAAATTTTTCTCTCCGTAATAACCTTCCTCAGACTTCATCAAACGCAACAAAAAAAAATGAGCCAAATCGGTTCAGCCGTTCTCGAGTTTCGCGCTTATCAAGACATTTTGTGATTCATTTTTATATTATAGATATACTATCGATATATACACGAAAACATAAAAAAAAAACATATATATAAGTTCTAAGACCGCCTGTTATATCTTTACAGATATAGCTAACTATATACAGCGCAATTATAAACAAAATAAAAAAAAATGCATGTTAGTTAATCCTGCTACACTCAAGCGACCGAACCTGCAACCGAAATCCTGACAGGGAGCAGTGAAAGATGTCAATATCACTAACTTTGTTATATATCTCTTTCATTCGATCAAATGGTGAACATATATTTGTTTTGTGCAACCTTTTGTCGAATGTTCTCCTAATAGGGAAACGAGGTAATACTGAGGGAACAAGCAAAATTATATTATTGATCAGGTCCGGAACAAAAGTGATACCATTTACGACTTTATATATAAACTTTATCTAATACATTTAGTTGTAAGTTAAAGAAAAATGGAACTGAAGCTGGCTCTAGAATATAAATATCCTGGGTTTCAACTGAAAATCAGCGCTGCGAGCTTAAACTGATCATCTAGAATTTGCTTAACTGACTTCCCTTTGACGCATTATCATAGCACAGGGTATTTGCTTTTGCTGTCTTCTAAATTTTTGGTAACCCGGGGAAAATCTTGCAGAAGACCATCACCGCCGCCATAAAGGCGAAGGCCCCAGTGTGTCAGACTCTTAGTGACTAAAACCATCTAGGGTGTTCTGCAAAACATAGCTACCGGGGTCTGGAGACCCCTATCTCTACAAAGAGCAGGCGTACGAATAGATTTTTAGATGCCACTTCTTGGATAGGCGTTTGTAAAGAGTCCACTCTTCCAGATCTCTCAATCATTCAGTGCACGGGATACATATGCACCAACTCTTCTTCGTCCGGTCACCAGACACCCTCAAGTCTGTCTGGCCAATGTCATGAAGGGATTTCTTGCTCATTGGGCTCATTGTATCAGGACCAATGAATTTCGAGGATGGTTACTTTTCCCACTCTCCTTCTTCTTTATTACTTCTTGTCAGAAGAGTATTATACTTATCCATAATCTCATACTGCCAACCATGGTCTTAACTAGTGATGAAAATGCCCGGGAATTTTCCCAAAGTGCCCAGCACTTCCGCGAACATTTCGTAAATTCCCGGGAATATTCCCAAGCAAGTTTTGGGCACTTTGGGAAAATTCCCGGGCATTTTCATCACTAGTCTTAATCACCGGTGGAATGTTTTCTATCTTGATTAACATATCTTTCTGTGTGGTAAGCTATGTGCCAAATAAACGTTTTTCTTTCTCTCTTAGTTCCGCAATTACTAAAGAATAATGGGTAGTTTCTTACCTCAAATATAATTAATATATATAGAGTGACCAGTAGTAGCATGGAGTAGATTATACCATCATTTTCGCTAATCGGATCTGCAAGGTAGCTTACTGTAAGAGGCACTGTATTGTTGCTCGTTGTACGTAAATGGAGGCTCAGTTTTGACGCTGGAAAAGGTTATAATTTCCATTAAACAATAGCATAATTTTATTACATTCATACACTTCTACTCATTGTATGACTACTCCACAATTTTAAGGTCTGACCTAGTTATGTTTGGTGTTTCCTTTTTTTACTCCGGCTCGACATAGTGACTACAGATTACCTGATGGTAAGTACAGTGTAGTCCAAAAACGAAAGCGACCATTAAAAGAGGAAAATCCATTGATAGTCTCCGTCGTCATGTCGGCCGACATATACCGCGACTGAAGGTCTCTAGGTGTATGAGTTACTGGATATACACAAGCTGATCCCGAAACGCGACAGGCCAAAGCGAGTCACTGTGACGGTCTTTACACTTGTGTACTGTGGTCATGACCCAGCGCGGGCAATCGTCCTACCACCAACAAAAAAAAAGAATTCCAAAGACTCGAATAAAGAATGAGGTGATCCATCAAAGGACAGAAATCATCAATCAACAAGGCTCAAAGAATGAGTGGGTTGAAATGAAAATGAGCTGATTATATTTGCCAAATAACCAACAAATTTGGGAATAGACGTGTTCTTGAGTGTGAACCGCGTCTTGGTAGGCGTAGTGTGGGACACTCTCTGATTAGGTGGAGCGCCTGTTTGCGAAGTAGGAGACGATTGTTGGATAACAGGAGCTGATGATGTAGCTCAGTGGCGAACCTTGAGAGACTCCTATGTTTTTTTAATAACTTTCAAGCTGACACTTGTCCCCAATCACACATTTTTTATTACAGACAGGCTCGCGCTTGACCTCAATCTCACCCGGCTAAAGTGATTATGAGGCCGACGATGGAGCGCGCTCGCCCAGCAAATACCGATTCACTCGACGTTTGCCGATTCCCATGTCGTAAGATGCTGGAAACACCGACGCAGGAAGCGAGTTCCACTCCTTGGCGGTTCGCAGCAAAAAGCAGGAGGCGAATCGCTTCGTGCGAGCAGCTGGAGTGTCAACCACATAAAGGTGCAAACCCGCACGGCGCACAGTCAATTTATGGTAGAAGAGGGAGGGGGGAACCAAATCATACAACTCGGCCGCACACTCTCCAGAGTATAGTCTATAGAAAACCGAAAGGCAGGCCACTCTACATAGTGGAAGGTGAAGAACATAAGTCCAACGATGCATCGCATCCGCCCAACAAACGCCTATTGACTCTTCTTTTAAAGGCTTCGAAATCATAAGAGCGTTGAAATATGGTCACTGGAAGTATATTTCACCCCTTTGTTACCCCCTATTGAATGTAGAAGCAAATCTTTTAGTGCGTCTGGTTATATAAGTAACGTCTTCCGTTCAGTGCATACACTGCATCTAATGGTTTTGTGGTGAAATGGGAGCTGGTAGAATCAGAGAAGCTGTTGTAGCTCTTGATTATAATCTCCATTGTACAACAGGTAAAAGACGAGACAGGTAACTTTACGCCGATGCTCGATGTTTAAAGACTTTTAGCACGGTATGTATGGTGGAAGAAAGTAAAACTACCGTAAGCTAAAGCCCAGGCTAACGTGTAAAGATGAGATGATAGAATGAAATGAATAAGTCCAGACTGCAAGTAAGTAGGCGTTTAATGAAGCACAGTACAAAGTCCAGTAGAAATAATTAAGCACGTGTACGATAGTCCAAGTTGAGATACATTACACAGCATGGATTTTCATTCTTTGATGGTCGCTTTCATTTTTGGACTACACTGTACTTACCAACAGGTATTCTGTAGTCACTATGTCGACCCAGCGTAGAAAAAAGACGCACGGGCCAATTAAAATAAACAAAAAAATAAACAATTAAAAATTATTTTATTTTATAAAAGTTTTTGTTAAAAAACCATGAATATTATTTAAAAAAACATTTTAAACTTAAATAAATCCTTAAACAATGAAAAATGGTCGATTGAGTTGATTTTTCACAAAACCTATAAATAAACCTTTCGGTAAAGAAGAGAGCGAAGTCGTAGCTCTTCGAATCTCCAAAGAATTTTTTCAGGACACCTTCTGATGAATGTTAAGGAAAATTTTTAAAACTTTTCCTACCTGTATTGTTCTTAAGATTACTCAAAAACCCTACGCGTAAATTATACTAAAATTTAAAACTGAAAACTAGAAACTTTAAGCTGTAGCCTTCTACTTTTAAAACTTCTGTACGACCATTTCCCTCAAAATAACAGCTTCTTGATATCACCTAAAAATTGGGGACCTTTTTTAATATCCTTTAATTTCTGCGTCTAGTGTATATAGTTGTTAGTTATAGGCTAGTATAGTATAAAGAATTAGAAAATAGATAATGTTAAGGACAGAAATAAATAAATAGATAGTGAGTATGTCACAGACTCATCACCTAAATATATAGGTGGTAACATAGGTGATTACTCCATTACAATCTTTCTTTGAAATCAGGCAGTCAGTCTGAAAAATTATCAATGACTAGCTGATCCGGCAAACGTTGTTTTGCTATATAAGGTTTTGTAATATCTTCTAAGATGTTCATTGAAATTAAGTGATGTCAAAGACAATTTTGTTCACAATTAAATACTCTTAATCAGCAACACATTTATTTGGATAAAGATTAATATTATTACGTTGATACAACTCTTAACAAATAATGTATTAATTTCGACCAAATTTGTGTACCATAAAAACGGTCCTAGTGACTTAATCTTAAAAGATAGACATATACTGTCGCGGCCTTTTTTTTAGATCATTTCAAGAGGAATAATTCTTTCATACATATATTTTTGGTATCTTGAACCGTTTTCGCAGCGCACGCAATGGAAGCCCTCAAGGATGAATAATTTTCCCCGTTTTTTTCACATTTTCCATTATTTCTTCGCTCCTAATAGTTGCATCGTGATGTTATATAGCCTAAACCCTTCCTCGATAAATGGTCTATTCAACTCAAAAAGAATTTTTCAATTCGAACCAGTAGTTCCTGAGATTAGCGCGTTCAAACAAACAAACAAACTCTTCAGCTTTATAATATTAAGTATAGATATAAAAAAGTAAATGCTACTAACCATTGAAAGATCTGTCTGTATTAATATCTCCAGTAATTGTCTTTTCAATATTAGTATTGTTCTTAATTAGGGATGACAATGGAGCATTCAGTTCAAGAGTTTGTTTTCTGAATAAGCTTGGAGAAAAGTCCATAGCTTCCTCAGGTTGTAAGTATACCGTCCATTCTTTTGAGATCTATAAGTAGAAAAATAACTCTGTTAATGGAATTATGAAACACAAAAGTTGTCGGGAAAGCCGATCAGGTATTAACATTTTTATAAGGCAAAAAATTAACTAAGGCTTGTACAACTAATGCGTTTTTTGAGGCTCTACTTGTTTTGCAAATTTTTTAATGCCTACTTCCATTTTAGACGTAGAAATGCACAGTATCGCATCTAAATATTCATCGGTCAATCGAGAACAATGTTTGTTTTTTCGATAATTAACTATTGAAAAAGTCCGCTCTCACAAATTACTACCATACGTTGCAATCATAAGAGTAAGTGCAGGGGGGGGGGTGACTAGGATAGGAGACGCAACGCGCGTGCGATGGATATTATAATCATCGGTACAAAATCGCGGATGAGCTGTGTATGACTCCATCGCGCTCGCAACGCACTTTCTCAAACGAAAAAGCGACAATATTACGTCACAGTTTAACAGTTCTGCTTAGACTGTGATCGCTAGAACTGAATTTCCGGCATCCGCGCATACAAAACAATGAAATAGAAACTTATTTCTATGAGTGTTTTTAATAAATTGCCTGCGGTGCGGCATTCTGTGGAACGGCTCTCACTAACTTTTGGAAGTCGAAGCTGCTCGCGTCCCTAGGCTTTATCCTAGTTTCCCTACACGTGACTCCTGGGTGGTGCTAAACGAGCAGCAGCGAGGTGGTAGGGCGTCGGTGCCCGTCTGGATCGCGACCACAGTACATGGGTGTAAAGCCCGTCATAGCGACCAGTTTCAGCTTGTCGCGTTTCGGGATCAGCTTGTGTATATCCAGTAACTCATACACCTAGAGACCTTCAGTCGCGGTACATGTGGGCCGACATGACGATGTAGACTATCAATGGATTTTAATACTTTGATAGTTGCTTTCGTTTTTGGACTACACTGTACTTACCATCAGGTACTCTGTAGTCACTATGTCGCCAGAGTAAAAAAAAAACTTTCGCGGGCCGCTGATTGCCGACCCCTGATCTATAAAATCAACCTGTATATGTTTTATTGCTATGGCAATAGAACAGGCCACTTACTATTCAAGGCATTATGACAGAACATATGTCATAACAATGGAGTCATTATTTATGGCATAAGAATCGCGTACGAGTGCTACGCGCGTTTATAAATATTTATAAACAACTATGTAGCTGTCCCGGCAGACCTTGTTCTGCCCTATTTCTCTAAAACAAAGTTACATTGTTTTTTTTTTATGTTAATGACGCAGTCTAATAGAAATAAAATTGCATTGAAAGACTAAAGTCATATCTAAGGTAATGATATTTTCATTATAATGCCTTATGGGACACGTTAGTTTTTGTTTAATTACTTGGCGTATAAATTATAATTTTCATTAATAACATGCAACCTCTAATCAACTTAAAGGCATACCAAAGACAATTCTAACGCACCTTTGTGTTGTTTTGATTGACATCATATGTTTGACACCTGGGGACAGAGTGGTTTGTATGGGAAAAGAAAATTGTTGTTTTTACTATTTTCCTCGTATTTTTTACGTTTTTTCGCTCCTTAAGAACCTTCCCCAGACTCCAACAAACACAACAAAAAAGAAACAAGCCAAATCGATTCAGCCGTTCTCGAGTTATGCCCTTAGCAAGACATTTTGCGATTCATTTATATATATATATTAAAGTAAAACTATGTAATACCTATTTTCACGGTTCCGCAGCACAAAAGGAACAACGAAACCCTAATAAGATCACATTGTCCTCCGTCTGTCTGTGAAGAACCTGTCTCTTAGGAATGCTAGGAAGTATGACGTTGAAATCACTACCAAATACTAAAACTGAGATTTGTAGACGCTATTTCGACTTTGCTTAGCAAAGTTCTCAAAATATACATTCATTTTGACAAAAAACTGAATATATCGTCGGGTGAAAGGCTATTTGGTTTAAGCGACATTTTTTGGTAATATAGTAATATATGACCGGTGGTCGTGGGTGTGGTTGTAGAAAGACACGGATTTTGGCGTTTTACTGTTTATTTGCACTTTACGGCACACCGAACTGCGATGCACACGCACGTACTCTAGCCTTCGGTCTCGGTAGTCGAATGATTTTGCTAGAGTATCCCGTGCGCGCGCCCACCCCTTACCCCGCGCGTCCTTAAACACCCTAACGACCTTTAGGGCGTTTACCACAAACGCGTATCGGGCTGCGTCTACATGCTATAAATATATATTACTATATCAACAAAAAATGTCGCTTAAACCAAATAGCCTTTCACCCGACGATATAATAAGTACTTGGGTATAGCCATAGTAATCGCAGAGCAAAGTCCATGTTGACAAAATCGATGACTTGCCAAATACTTTGACAGCCATTGAGTAATATAAATTTTAATGTTTTAGTGAAGTCTAAGCAAACTTGAAGTGGCGTATTTAATCTCAACCTAATCTAGATTAAGTGTTAATATTTGCGGTCTAAATGTCTGCGGAACGTCGGAGAAGTGGCTGCGTAACGGATTTATTATATGTATACTAGCCAGTAGCGTGCATTACATAGATGCGTAAAAGCATTGCATGTCCTGACGATAAATAAGTGTGAAATAAATTGCTTAAAGTCAAACAAAAAAGAAAACATTTAGATTCATATATATTCTATATTCACGCCATCTATCTTTCCTATGAAAGTAATATAATATTTATTATCATAATATAATATTTAAATAAATTACGCGAATTCTGCGTACCCTGTCTAAATATTATATGCACATCACTGATACTAGCTGACCTGGCAAACGTTGTTTTGCCATATAAGTTATTTCTAGGTGATAATTGATCAGTTATCCAGCTGGATGAAAAATTATTAAATTACTAAAATGGCTAATAAAAAATAGGGGTTGGTGATAAAAGGGTAAAAATTTAGGGTTGTATGTTTAATGCCACATTATAGAAAAATAAAACATTTTTTTTATCCATAATTAAAAAAAAATTAAGGGTGAACAACCCTTCTCACTTAGCGGTATGAAAAATAGACAGTAGCCTATTCTGAGACCTACTGAATATGCATATACAATTTGGTAAAAAGCGGTAAAGCCGTTTCGGGGGAGTAAGGTAACTAACATTGTGACACGAGAATTTTATATATACACTAGCTGTCCCGGCAGACCTTGTTCTGCCCTATTTCTCTAAAACAAAGTCACATTGTTTTTTTTTTTAATGTTAATAGCTTCCCCGTCAGATTTTATTCTGCCAAAACCTATTGGCCTGTCGGCTG
Organism: Automeris io; assembly: GCA_036320925.1. Lineage (NCBI taxonomy): Eukaryota > Metazoa > Arthropoda > Insecta > Lepidoptera > Saturniidae > Automeris > Automeris io. Next base: position 4,149,985 of record JAUDJH010000031.1, on the reverse strand, counting down.
TTTTTTGAAAATTGTTTGAAGGAACCTGGCCTTAATGCTATATGTATAAAAATTGACAAATATTGACATTCATATTTATACGTCACTCAGTTGTTTTGCCTTCCCGGAACCCGTCCACTAACACTTGAACTTTATGGTGTGGTATTAAAGTTCAAAATGACTTATAACGAATTTTTTGTATGAGAATACAGAATAGTGTTGTTTTTAGACTTTTTCAGATAATTTTATAAATTTTTCTCTCCGTAATAACCTTCCCCAGACTTCAACAAACACAACAAAAAAGAAATCAGCCAAATCGGTTCAGCCGTTCTCGAGTTTCGCGCTTATCAAGACATTTAGCGATTCATTTTTATATATAAGATAAGAAGATATAGAGATCTTGTGAGCTATGTGGAGTCCCAGAAGACATACACCATTTCTTGGTATAATGTGTTCGGAGCGTATATATGAGAGAAATCCTGTTTAAACAGTTTGGTTGGAACAGGTCTGATGTGGGTCTATTTCAGAGCGTCTTATCTGAGCAAACATCTTGCGCAGCTGAGATGCTCTGTAGACTCACATACCAATTATTGAAATAGTATAGTATAGTGTGGTGTAGTTACAAAAGTATAGTGTAATTATGGGACTGACATGGTCAGCTTGATCCAAAGTCCCAAAAAAAAACCGGAGACAATAATAATAAAAAATATATAGGGATCAATTTCAAGTAGTCATACCTTAACCAAGATAGTCTTCTCTTCTGACTCAAAGTATTTCTGTATCCATACTTGCAACGTACTAGAATTGTTACCAATTTCGACGAAGGGTCCATTTAGAGTTACTAAAACTTTCGCTGTATCTCCAGATGCTTGTAACGTGTATTCTATAGCAATAAAAAGTTTTCTTTAATATAATACCAAGCTGAAAGTGGTTACCAAGATCCCCCTTCTTTGGTAATCAGCAGGATATATCCTGCATAGGGCTTTCAGCGCAACTGTGAAGGAAGCTTTTATGTGCCAGCAGGAGCTGGTTAAAACTGTCCAGGGTGTTTCTCAACTCTCTACCAGCCAAACTTCGGGCTCCTTATTCCTTCAACAACTCGGCAACTGAACAGCTTTTCTGGGGCTCATTCCTCAGGAGCTCTCCACCAGGCAGTGTATAAAACACACACGCACCAACTCCACCTGAATTACCAACAACTCCATTCCTGTCCATGGCTCACTCTTTTCAAAGTGAAAACAAGGACGCGTTGCCATTTTTAGGAAAGAGAAAAGCGCTGATCGGCGTGACCGTTACTTTAGGATGCGAACGAAGTGGAAGGTAGGCATAGCACGACACGGCGCCCTGTTCCAACTTCTCTCCGTGTTAGTTTTACTTTGAAAGTCTTGCCAGTTGCGTGCATCTCATAAACGTACAAAAAGCATTATCTTGTTATGGACATTTAATAAATATATTGACTAAGCCGTGGTGGCTGCCGGCAGAATAGAATAGCACCCCCCTCTTCTTGCTGAGGTGTCGTAAAAGGCGACTAAGGTATCTCTTGAACACCGCAATTCAACCAGGTGTTTAGAGAAGGGAAAACTCGACCAAACCTGCATCCTGCTCCCTCCCGATCGTACTGCTTCTCCTTTCCATCGGGCCTGAGGGAGCTCGGACGAGAGAGTGCTTTTCCGGCTGCGCGTCCAGTTACGCACTTAAATATCTCCTGCGCAATTGACTGTTTCCGTAAACTGGACCTCGAATTTCTTAACCGGTGTTGAAACAGTCGCCGTGGCCGAAACCGGCTAGGACATCATCATCATCATATTGACTTAAAATCCGGTAATTAACAGAATAAGAGTCTCAGAATTCAAATTGGACCAAATTCCAATTTCCACCCTCTCCCTTCCTGAATAGAACCACGCGCGCGGGTTTGCGGTGTCACAGCTGTACGGTAACCCACATCCCGGCCAGGACTGAGAAGTTCTCTAACTCTTACTGCAGCCGTGTGATTGGGTTATGTCTGCCGGCAAGCATGTACCCGCCGTCCTATGATATGGGGTCTTTAAAACCTAGCGAGAAGAGATATTTCTGCAGGCCTACATCGACGCTGTGATTACCGATAGATTTTCCTTTACTATAGTTAGTCGTTACCATTTTTTGGACTACACCATACTTACCGTCAGATGTGGTACGGTCACTGTACCAAGTCGGGGTACAAAATGTATGAAATGCCCGAGTAAAATAATATAATTCTCTTCTACACTTCTAGAGAATACACGCTACTGGATTCCGTACCTCCAAAGGAAAAAATAACCCGTATACAATAAAACTAGCTGACCCGGCAAACGTTATTCTGCCATATAAATTATTTCTAGTGAATGTCTTCTGTATTATAATATACAATTTTGGTCATAGTGGCTTCCACAGTAAAGGTAGATGTATGATGTCGCGGACTTTTATTTAAAACTATTCAAGACAAACAATCCTACGGTACATCATCTTTGTGTAACTCCAATGGTTTAGGCAGTGTACGCCAAGATAGCTCTCAGAGGACAGATTTGTTTGCGATTTAATTGACATGTATCGTTATATTACGACCAAAATTACATAAAATCATTACAAATAGCAGCCTATATGTTATTCCTATAATATATAATAGTATAATCTATATTACTGTGGCAGTTTCATGCAAATCCGTCCAGTAGTTTTATCGTGAAAGAGTAACAAACATATTCACAAACTTTCGCATTTATAATATTCTTATGATTACGGTCTGTCCATTTAACTAGATCCTTTTTCTCAAGAACGGGTGGATATATCAAACACTCAAGCCTGCAGTCACCCGTAGCTTTGACAATAATTGAAAAGTACCTTTAATTTCTCCTTTCTTAACAGCAGTGTGAAGAAGAACTTCACTCCTCTCCGGATTGAGAAGTAAAGAGACTGCTAGCAGAGTCCAGCAGGCGACTAGAACCGCCAATTTTAGTATTCGAAGCGTGAAGAAAATCTGTAAATATAATAACGTTACGCTATATCCATTTTAGGGTGAGCAGAGATATATTAGGCTTATGCGACATGCCCGACGCGACCAGTAGCGCCGTTGACTACCGTTTTCATAGCTCTAGTACTTATGATAATTTTATTACTTGCCATGCGGTTTCCTCCACAGGTTTCCTCAATATACTTTCCATCACCTGTGATCGTGTGATGTCTAAATACGTATTTCATCTGGAAAAACCCAGAGGCACGTACGTCAAGTACATACAACCACAGAAATTACCAGCTGGTATCTATACTAATATTATAAAGCTGAAGAGTTTGTTTGTTTGTTTGTTTGAACGCGCTAATCTCAGGAACTACTGGTTCGACTTGAAAAATTATTTTTGAGTTGAATAGATCATTTATCGAGGAAGACTTTAGGCTATATAACATCACGATGCAATTATTAGGAGCAAAGAAATAATGGAAAATGTGAAAAAAACGGGGAAAATTATTCATCCTTGAGGGCTTCCATTGCGTGCGCTGCAAAAACGGTTCAAGATACCAAAAATATATGTAAGAAAGAATTATTCCTCTTGAAATGATCTAAAAAAATGTCCACGACAGTGTATGTCTATCTTTTAAGATTAAGTCACTAGAACCGTTTTTATGGTAAACAAATTTGGTCGAAATTAATGCATTATTTGTTAAGAGTTGTATCAACGTAATAATATTAATCTTTATCCAAATAAATGTGTTGTTTATTAAGAGTATTTAATTGTGAACAAAATTGTCTTTGACATCACTTAATTTCAATGAACATCTTAGAAGATATTACAAAACCTTATATACCAAAACAACCTTTGCCGGATCAGCTAGTCTAATATAATTGTAACATTTGATGTAATAATTGTGCTACTGCCTAACTCCAGAGGCCCTGCTCTGCCTACGGGCTACGACCTACCAAGCACCACGCCAGAAACCAGATGTTTCTATTGTCGGCACACTACACGGCTATTGCGTATACACGACAATAGGTTACCGTGAAACACTTACAAAGGCAATTAGGCAAAGATTTATTGACGGAACTTTAAGTTTGCTTAGGCTTTACTAAAACATTACAATTTATATTACTCAATGAATGTCAAAGGATTTGGTAAGTCACCGATTATGTCAACATGGACTTAACTCTGCGAATGCTATGGCTATACTCAAGTTTCTGTTATATATTCAGTTTTTTGTCAAAACGAATTTATTTTTTAAGAACTTTGCTAAGAAAATCGAAATAACTTTTATAACTCTCAGACTAAAAAACCTGATTTGCCCCCTCTGACCCGGTTAAGGTACGTACCTACCTTCTCTTTGCTTCTAGATGGTTCTTTATACTCCTCGTCAGCTCTTGATTCCATTAACCTGTTACAAGAACAACATTAGTCGTTCATAGAGTTCGTTTAGTAGTAACCTGCCTTCGAAAATGGTCCCAGGTTCAAAGTTCCGGCAAAGTTCCTTCATGATGAACAGATCTGAGTAAAGGTTGAATTTGACCAAAGCTTAATTGGCTATCTCCCAACCTTCACCGGAAATTAAAGGTTTAAAAATTACTATAAGAAATTAGCTCCAATTTAACTAAAATATAATAATATAATTTTAAAAACTTTCATATTAAAGCATTTTGGCTGTGATAGCCTTCTTTGACCTGGCAGAAATCCTCACGGAAGGTCAACGTAGCGGCCACGATTCCTATCGATAAAAACCACTGGGATATTTCTCCTACTCATTTGCCGGGGTCAAATGTACGGCCTCGCGAATTTCCTCTTCTCCCGGCGGTGCTTAACCTCTTGCAAGCCTCACTTACGGGGTAAGTTAGAGGCCAGCTCTCCCTCGCCTCTAATGGAGCGGTGTAGTGAATATCACACACAGCTCTCACCTGGATAAGTTGGACGGCACACTCCCTCAAGTGCGAGGCGAGGGAAGTTTTCTATATAACAGTAAATACAATATATAATCATTTTCTATTCAACAATTAAGTGTACCTTTTTTGGATAACCCAGTGTAAATCCGATATGAAACGTCAGGAGGTGGTGAGGGCAACCCCCCGGTGTGTCAGACTCTCACCGACTTAAGCCACTGGGGCGCATCGCCAAGCACAGGGTGCGCCGGACTACGGGAATGTGACCTTGGTCTCACCACGGTCCGGCGCGTGATCCGCCCAAAAGGCTTCATCATTTTTTTTTGGGATTCGAAGCTGCTTGCGTCCGTAGGCTTTACCCTAGTTTCCCTACACGTGACTCCTGGGTGGTGCTAAACGAGCAGCAGCAAGGTGGTAGGGCGCCGGTGCCCATCTGGATTACGACCACAGTAGCCGGCACAGTAGTAAAGCCGGCATAGGGACCAGTTTCGGCTTGTCGCGTTTCAGGATCAGCTTGTGTATATCCAGTAGCTCATATACCTAGAGACCTTCAGTCGCGGTATATCTGGGCCGGCATGACGATGTAGATTATCAATGGATTTTCATCCTTTGATAGTCGCTTTCGTTTTTGGACTACACTGTACTTACCATCAGGTACTCTGTAGTTACTATGTCAAGCCAGTAAAAAAAAAATCACTGGTAGGGAGCTCAGAGAAGAGTGACACCACCCCCCATCGCCAAGTGTCGCGCGGATGCACGCGCAACACCACTGGAGCATTTACAATTAAGTGTACCTCGCAGCAGCTTCCAAGTTTTCCCGATTTTCCAACTCGAATCCTTCATTTTCATTAACAATTTCCACGGAATCATCTTTTCCTGAAATAATTAATACATTTTACATTCAAAGTTTATTATTGGGCAGTGTTGTCTCATTGCAAGGCGAAGACCTCCCTCCCTTTTTCCATTATATTTTTGGAGACCATGGAAAGGGGGTTTGGACATATAACCTAGCCCACTTGCTCAATGTGGATTGGCGGATGTGGTTTATGTACCGAGGTACATGCAGCAATTTATATGCTAGCAATCTGCGTGCAATTCTGCATGCTGTTTACCTTTTTTTGTGGTGACCCTGGGGAGAATCCTGCATAGGGTCATCAGGAACTCTGTGAGTGCAGTGACCCCGGTGTTTCAGGCTCCTACTGACTAAAAACCCTAGGATGCCCTTCCAGTTACTCCACCCGGGTCCTAGATATCCGATTTTTCTATTCAGGCTTCATCTTTGGGAGAGGTAAGTGTAAAAAGCATACTCCTCGAGACCTTTCTCACGGGCGGCGCACCAGATCTTATGCGCCGTCGCTCTCTTATCCGGGCAGCGGACTCCTTCTAGTCTACTGCCTTCAAACCACATACCTGAGTCAGCTCTTCTGCTTTTACTACACCTCAGTATAATGAAGAGGGAGCCACTAAAATGTTTAACCTTTTATATTAAATATTCTAATGCTATTTATAATACATTATTCCGTCTAAAATGTATTCTATTATATTTACGCATTCAATACATAAAATCCGGAATTCAAAATTTCGTGTACATATGAAATCAGAAATGGCAATTTTCACACAATTTTATTGTTTAGTTTTTTCAACAGTTTCTTTATAGTTTTTGCTAAACTATCCCAGTATTAAAGCAAACGAAACAAAACATATACAGGGTGAGTTTATAGACGAGGGAAATATTTTAGGACACAATAATACGTACATTCTTGCAACTAATAAAAATGTAAATAAACTATATTCCCTAACAAATCATTAAGAAAATTTATTAACAAATAAGAATTGATCCGTAAACAGTGTGGACACCGTAGCGCGTGTGGTGCACGATTCATTGGTAAGTAGGTAAAATTCCTTTTTTCGTAATTTTAGGTAAATAGGTATTGATTCGCTTTCCCTACGCCTTGTATCTTGCCTTAGGACAGGCAGAATACCTACTTAATAATGAGTTGTTATTCATTCATTCATATGTGTAATTATCTCCTAATGTGTTGACCATAATTTGTTTTGTTTTATTGGAAATATTAAGATATTTCTATATATTTGTAATTAGAATCGAATGCTGAATATCCTCGCTGAATATCTCCCTCGTCTATAAAATCAGTCTGTATGTCGAGTGAATTAATATACAGATCAGAAAAAATCATTTCCGAATTTTCGTAGACTACAAGACAATTGATTTTTATATTACACTAGTTAACCCGATGAACTTCGTTAACCTACTCCCCCTCTTCAAATTGCTCTCTCCTCTAACCCCTGCGTTGTTTAAATTATATCTTCTTTTCCATGTGTCATATATCGCTATCGATGTGAGCGTTTGAATTAGTTTTTGCGCGCATTTGTCATTATTTTGCGATATCTCCAAAGTTATTCGTTTAAATTATATGATGTAGGATTATGATAATATGCGTGAATCGATTAAGTTAACTAGATAATTAAGTCGATAAGAATTGATAATGTATCCGTCTGAATAGCTTATAGTTACCGCATTGTACGTGACCATTTTGTTAGAAGTTACAATGGTATAATAAAATACACTTTTAGGAGAAGACTTCTTCCTCAGGACTGGCGAAGTGTCGGAGAAATTAACATCATATTGGGAGAGTCGACGTCGGTTAATGCGAAAAGAATTTACAGTTATAATTCAAAACACAAGCCGAGATGCAGACGGTGGTAGACGCTAAGAGATGAAGATTATAAAAGAAGATCGTACCCTGTTTTTGCTCATGTAACTCTTTAAATGGAGTGAAGGTCGGATCATTCTTGATAACTTCTGGCAACTCCTGCCAGATTTCCAAAGACCCTGGTGTGACATCGCTGTAAGCTACGGTTGAATAAACACTGCTTCTGTTAGCCCCCTTACCGCTCAGTTGTCGTAAATATACAAGCAAATTCGACATTTTCCTAAAAACAAGAATTAAGGTTGAATTTATTAGACGCTATTTTGACCAGACTTTACTCAAAGTTTTGTAGGGGACGCTGTGGTGACCTAGTGGATAAAGGAACTGCATCCATACGCAGCGTCACAAATGGTAGGTACGAATCCCGGCATAAACCTCTGGATTTTTCTAAATAAAGTACGGATTTAGGCCCCACATCCTCACCGGTGAAAGCATCGTGAGGAAGCTCGCATGGCATGTAATAGAAATGTCATGTGTACTACCGCTGTGAGAACGGCGATCAGCTGCGCTGCTGGTCACGTTGGGCCCAATGTCTCTCTGCATACCCCGAGAAGGATATAGCGTACATATATGTGGGATCGAGGAAAGAGATATTTAGGATCAAAACTATTTTATTTTAATTTCACACACGGAAGCCAAAGTAACATTTCATTCTCTTTTTAGATTTTTTCTACAACTACCTTCAAACTAACAATTTTTTTTTTTTTTTGTAACCCGTGGGGAAATGCTACAAAGGACCATCAGAGACGCTGTGAGGGCAGTGACCCTGGTGTGTCAGACTCCTACTGACTAAAAACCCCCGGGGTGCCCCTCTGATTGCTCCACCTGGGCCTGGGAAGCCAAATTCGTCCAGACGCCCAGGGAACAAAAGGCTTTGTTGAGGCTACTTCTCTGGGGGAGGGGTGGGAGTAAAATCCACTCCTCTGAAACCTCTTTCTCAGGCGGCGCGCTGGACACCGTGCACCGCCTCCCTCTCATCCGGGTTCAAACTAACTTATCGCTCAACGTCATTCGTCTTTTGCACAGTTTCGGAGTAATACCAGCTTATAACTTTGAACTTCTAAAAAATATACAAATAATTGGGAGATTTAATAACATAATCCACATATATTATTACTCAAACTTTTGAAATATTATGGCGATTTCCAAAACTGGATCGAGGTCACTGTATACAAGTGTAAAGACCGTCCTAGTGACTCGCATTGGCCTGTCACGCTTCGGGATCAGCTTGTGTATATCCAGTGGCTCATATACCTAGAGACCTTCAGTCGCGGTATATGTGAGCCGATATGACGGTGGAGACTATCAATGGATATTCGATATTTGATAGACTCTGTTATTTTTGGACTACACTCTACTTACCATCAGGTGTACTATAATAATTTTGTCAAATCAGACTAAAAAAATCCTTAAAATATATATTATATAGTTAATATTAAAGTAAATCATAAGACATTGGTTTGCTCAACGTGTATTTGGCTCTGTAAAACTGTTTTAACTGTTTAAATAGTCACCACCCCCCGCGTACACCTAACACATTTCGGGGAGAGTGGTGTAGAGTGCCACCCCCCCTCGTCTCCTTGAAATTGTCATTGGAGCGGTGTGCGGGAACACGTCGCACGCCGCTTACGCCTGGATCTGGGCGACGCCCAGAGCTGTGATGACCTAGCGGATAACAACCCGGATTCCATTCGCGGCAACGACAATGGTCGCAGGTTCGAATCCCGGCACGTACCTGTGAGGTTTTTTCAGATGACTAAATCTGTACGATTTAGGCATCACATGCTCACCGATGAAGGAAATCATTGTGAGGAAAGCCACATGACAGCTAATAGAAATAACTTGTGTACTAGTGCTTTGAGGACGGTGATCAGCTGCGCTACTGGTCACATTGGGCACGACATATAACTGAAACTACTAACTAATGTATCTCTGCTCACCCCGAAGTGGTTATATCGTATTGATGTATTATTATTATATATGTAAATGTTTAATAAATATTACGATAAAATTCAAAATGGCCGCATATGGAATTTTGTATCATTTGAATGAATATTGAGTACGGTAGTGTGTAAAAAGATTAAAAACATAGTTTTACCGTAACCCAACTGTTGATAATTCACAATGTTTCAATGATACACAAAGTTTACAAACACTATCTCGACTGTACAAGAAATTTTCACACGCTATTTTTAGAACGACATCTTTTGCGGATAATAGAGTTTTTTTTACTACTACTTTAACAATTTTAGTGGCGAATTTCTTATGAGACGGATCAATGACCGCCAGAGACTGCCGCTTACCGCCTCGATCCGGCTGAGACTGGTTCCAACTGGTTCGTCAACGCTATTTCTAGAACGGCGGCCATGTTTGTTACGTTTTTATCAGTGATTTTGCGTCTAACGGTATGCTTTTAAGCTCTTTTCAAGGCTATATGAGCTTGCCTGTTCGTCTAGCTACATTTTATCAATTAAAATTGGCGAATTCTCAAACATACGACGGAAAATCTCAAGGTACAAGAACACCTGGATATACTCAGACAGATCCCGAAACGCGACAGGCCGAAGCGAGTCACTATGAGAGTTTTTACACTTGTGTACTGTGGTCACGACCCAGTTCGGGGTCGCTCCGACACTTTGAAAAGGTACACAGTGCGAGGTATTTAAATTTTTAGGTTGAAATATGAACTTTGAATATACAATTTTGGAGATATATCTTATCTGATAACGGGGTTCGATTTATCGTGTGACCGTGACGTTTATATAGATACCTACATAGAAGATAATTATTACTACCAAGTACCAATATCCTAGAACTACTATAAATGCGAAAGTTTGTTACTCTTTCACGATAAAACTACTGGACGGATTTGCATGAAACTGCCACAGTAATATAGATTATACATCGGAATGACATATAGGATACAATTTGTAATGATTTTATGTAATTTTGGTCGTAATATAACGATACATGTCAATTAAGTCGGAGAAAAATCTGACCTCTGAGAGCTATTTTGGCGTACACTGCCTAAACCATTGGAGTTACACAAAGATGATGTACCGCAGGATTGTTTGTCTTGAATAGTTCTAAATAAAAGTCCGGGACAGCATATATCTACTTTTATGTGGAAGCCACTATGACCAAAATTGTATATTATAATTCAGAAGATATTCACTAAAAATAATTTATATGGCAGAACAACGTTTGCCGGGTCAGCTAGTGTGTTATAAAACAAATTTCCCAGCCACGTCTGGCTATCTGTCTGTTCGCAACAAGCTCAAACACTATTTAACTAATTTTTAATGCGGTTTTCACATTTGAAAAATATTTTCTGGCTATTTAGACAGAGTGATTCATGGGAAAATTTCTAATATACAATTTGTTAAGGTTTTGTGTAAATTGATTTAAATATTATGATACTTGTTGAAATTGTCAGAAACAGTCTAGTTTCTAGGTTTCTAGTCGGGTTTAAGCAGTGCAAGTTAGACACATCGGGGGCCGGCCCTCACCGCCCCTCCGAGGTCCGTAGGGATTTCCCTAGGGCTACCAAAAAAAGTCGGAGCTACATCTTTATGCAGCGCGACGCGGGCCGCGGGTACTGCTGCCACGCGAACGGAGTCGCAGGCAAAGTTAAAGCTAGTTTTAATGACTGCTCTTTGTTCAATTCTAATTGGAGTTATTATCACCTATTGTTCGTTCTAACGAGTATGGCTAGAAATAAAACAATTGCATAATTGTAAGGATGTATTTAGTAACATACAAGGTTAAAGATGAGCTAGGATATGGTCCAAACTAAATACTCGTCTCCTGCAGGCTCTGATCTATGGGTAAACCAGGAGCCATGTCCCGGGCGTCAAAAACCAGAGTCGGCAAACGAGCACATCACTCAGCGTAACCATTGAATCCGTATGTGGTGGATGTTCCTTATATCCGCACGAAAAGATTCGCTTCTACATTTATCATGCGAACGGCTAAGGAGTGGAATATGCTTCCAGCGGCCATATTTCCGCGATCTTATGACCTGGGAGTCTTTAAGAGAAGAGTGTATAGGCATTTGCTGGGCGATCGCGTTTCATCATCGAACTCATCTTCACCTTCCACCAGGTGTGGTTGAGGTCAAGCGTTCGTCTATAAATTATTTGAAAAAAATAGATCTAAAAAAGTGAGCCAATCTCTCCATAATAAATAACTGAAAATTACAAGCCTTCGGTTTTGACGATTTAAATCTCTGCGCAACTGGAGCTGTGGGGCGCGTGGTTAGGGGTAATATGCATTTTTCTGGTTAGACACCGGGCAGTAGACTTGAGGGAGTCCGCTGTCCGGATGAGAGGGTGGCGGTGTGCACTGTCCGGCGCGCCGCCTGTGAGATAGGTATTAGAAGTTTACCCCTACCCCTCCCAGAGGTAGCCTCGACAAGGCATTTCGCTCTCCGGGCGTCTGGATGAATTTGGTTTCCCAGGCTCGGGTGGAGCGATTAGAGGGAAACCCCGTGGGTTTTTAGTCAGTAGGAGTCTGACACGCCGGGGTCGCTGCCCTCACAGCGACCCTGATGGTCCTATGCAGGATTTTTCCCCGAGAAACCAAAAAAAAATAAAAAAAATTCTAGTCAGACAAAGTTTTAAAACATACCATATAAGAGTTCGGTTTTTCCTTTTGAGGTACGGATCCCTAATAAGCACAGTAGAAGTCGATTCATCTGTCTAGAAGCCATGATGCACAGACAGACATATATATACATACTTACGTCATATTGCTAACTCATTTTTCCCCTTTTTTCGGTAATCCGTGGGAAATCCTTAACGGACCTTCAGGGGGTAGTGAGGGTCGCCCCCCGGTGTGTCGAACTTACAGTGACAAAACCCCCAGGGTGTTCCTTCTCCCGCCTGCCGAGTGCCAAAGGCAAGGCTGAGCCATCTTCCTCTGATATTTCTAACACCCAACATTTTCCTTCACAGTTTAATAAAACACAATTTTAACATTAAAATAAACTTTATTTTTTACATAAAAATCACTTACAATTATATTCACAATAAATAATAACATATCATTACGCTATATACCTTAGAGGGTGAGCAGAGATAAATTAGTTGTAGGGAGTGTGTCGTCCAACAAGGGTGCGAGCGAACAAAGGCATGAGAGGGGTGCCTCTTTACACCACTCCTCCCCAAACGAGCCACGCCCAACTCCAAGGCCGCACGCCTTGCCGGTCATCGAGGATGAGATCCCAGTCGTGCCTTCGACGCCGGTAGGTGGAATGTGGAACACCCCGGAGGCGGCCCTCACCGCCGCCTGAAGGTCTGCTAGGGATTCCCCCGGGTTATAAAAAAAGTGGTTGTATCTACTTCGCGTTTACATGTCATGCCCAACCTGACCAGTAGCGCAGCTGATCGCTGTTTTCACAGCACCAGTACTCATGACAACTCTAGTACATGCCATGCCGGTTTCCTCACGATATTTTCCTACACCGGTGATCATGTGCCGCCTAAATCTAGAAAAAATCAGAGATATGTGCCAGGATTCGAACCTACAACCATTTGCATCGCCGAGCATTAATACCGGTCCCTTATGCACTACGCCATCACCAGTAGTGTTTAAAACATAGATGAGCAAAATGCAGTGATATTAATGGTAAAAAAACGCAAAATGTAATTGTAATCGTTTTTCATTAATCTGATTACATTTTGGCCGTCTATGATTAGTACAAATTACTTACAATACTCGACAATAGATGGCGTTGATAGTGTTTTCATACAGGCACGCCTCCCCTACGAAGTTATTATATAATATCAATAGATGGCACCACTTTTAGTCAAAATAGTGTGTTTTTACTAAAAGAAAAACATTACGTTACATTTCGAGGATTGAAAGGCTATTTGATTTAAGGGACATTTTTTTTGCTTATATAGTAATATATATATATATTTCGGAATCAGCGTTATTACCGACTTCAAAAATATATATATTACTATATCACCAAAAACTGTCGCTTAAACCAAAAAGCTTTTCACCCCTCGTTATATTTTTTTTTTAATTCGGCAAGACGGTCTATCCGCTGCGCCACTGGTCACGTTGGGCACGATATATAAGCGCAAAGTGGATACAACCATTAATGTATCTCTGCTTACCCCGACACGGATACAGCTTGACGGTATGTTATTATATTTTTAAATTTACATACTACAGTAGGAGTTTATGTGTAATAAAATCCTAGATTCTTAACTATTTAATATTTTAGTTTCTATGGCATGAAGAAAGTCATTTAATATATTTTTGAAGTGAAACTTCTGTAGAATCGTTGTGATTTCAAACCGGATGCAACGGATAACGACAGGTAAGAGACACAAATACAAAAATTAGTGAGCCAGAGCGAGAGAGCAAATGTAGTGTTCCATTTGATTAATTATTTCTACATGCTCTACTGTGATATGTTTGGCGCATTGGATCCAACAACAAGAATCGTCGCGCTAAGTGCCTTTTTTTTTGTTAACCCGGTGGAAATCCCTACGGGCCGTCAGGGGAGCGGTGAGGGCCGCTCCCCCGGTGTGTCGGACCTGCCCCAACTAAAACCACCGGGTGCTCCTTCTCCCGTCTCCCGGATGCTAAGGGCAAAGCCGAGCCATCTTCCTCGGCATCCGGCGACGTCCGGCCTTCCTTGGACGCGAGTTCAAACCTTTAACAAATTGATACGAGAAAAATATAAGGATGTTTTATTTTCTCATTTGCGTTTATAATTTCTGCATGATTTACTGAAGTTTCACTTCTATCGTGTGTGAATCGCACACACACATTTCTTTGTATATCTTGTATGTAGAGACAGCGACCAGTTACAAGCAGAAATGGGCAAAATGTAATCTGATTAATGATCAACGATTACAAAATGTAGTCGTAATTTTAATTTTCTCGCTCTGTAATCATGATTAAATCCATTTAAAACATTTAGAAATGATAAATGTGTATACAATCTGGGATTTTGTAGTGTTTAAAACATAAATGAACAAAATGCAGTGATATTAATGGTAAAAAACGTAAAATGTAATCGTCAATCATTTTCATTAATCTGATTACTTTTTGCCCATCTATGGTTACAAGTGTATTAAAAATATATTCTATATGTATATCAGCGTATTTACACTTAGGTTTAAAGACTCTGAAATCATTAAAACGAGGAATAGACGCGAGGAACACACCCCACTCCTTCGCTGTTCGTTTCCCGAGTAGAGCCAAATTTTTAGCGCATATACAGGGGAATGACTTAATCATCTAAATGACTTCCACGTCAGCCATTTTAGAGTCATGCACCTCTTGAACAAGGTCTGCCAGTTCACCGGCGCCGTAACCGAGCAGTTGCCGAAGGTCGCATACAAATTTGTAAACGAATCTGAAATTAAAACATTTTTTTTTTATACCGGTTCGACAAAGTGACTACCTCCCACTTGATGGATAATAGAGTGTAGTCCACAGACAGCTGCGACCGCTAATAGATTTGAATCCATTAACGAAAAACTCCACATACTATTAAATACTTTTTTTTTTACACTGGCTCGACATAGTGACTACAGAGTACCTGATGGTAAGTGCAGTGTAGTCCAAAAACGAAAGCGACTATCAAAGGATGAAAATCCATTGATAGTCTACATCGTCATGTCGGCCCACATATACCGCGACTGAAGGTCTCTAGGTATATGAGCTACTGGATATACACAAGCTGATCCCGAAACGCGACAAGCCGCAACTGGTCACTATAGTCTACATCCTCATGTCGGCCCGCATATACCACGACTGAAGGTCTCTAGGTATATTATATAGAAACGCGACAAGCCGAAACTGGTCACTATGACGGGCTTTGCACCCATGTACTGTGGTCGCGATCCAGACGGGCACCGACGCCCTACCACCTCGCTGCTGCTCGTTTAGCACCACCCAGGAGTCACGTGTAGGGAAACTAGGGTAAAGCCTACGGACGCGAGCAGCTTCGACTCCCAAAACTCCACATTTCTGGCCACCAAACTTCACCTTAATACGGTTTCATAAGTACAACGTGTGCGGCGCTGTCGTCGCAGTTTCTTGTATCACTCATCTTTTCACCTGTCCGACGCAGCCTTGAGTTTCTGTCAACGTTTCTTCTCAAGGTAGCTGCATCCAAAACGCTAGTTCTTGCGCAGGATTTTCTTCTGACTGGCCATCCAAGTCGAGGTCCGTACCCACAGGGGTGCCCTTACTTTGCTAATAATCTCCTAAATGATAGCCCTCTCCACCTGGTATAGCTGTGAAGGCTTCTCCCGGCCACCATTGATCCTGTGGAAGACACTCACCGTTTCCCGGACACCTTGGCGATCATGTCCCCGTCGTAGTAATACCGGAGCGCGCGTGATAACTTCTCGTAGTTCATCGCGGGCTTGTGTTTCCTCGCGCCCCACAGCCTCGCCACGCGCTCCGGCTCCAGGAGTTTGAACTCTCCCTCGGTGCCTTGGCACGCATACAAACACATATTACATACTGTAGGGTCATAAATACTATAAGGAGTCTTGTGCGCGAATAACTTCTAATGATAGTTCAACGTTTTGACCTGGTTACTCAGGGTATGGTCACGAGACGACAAATACTGTATTATTGATTTATTAAAATACTTTTTTAAAGGAATGGTCTAGATTACTTCTTTTTTGTAACCCAGGGGAAAGTCTTGCAAACGTCAAGGCCGTTTGAAGGCTGCGACCTTGGTTTGCCAGACTCCTACAGGCTAAAAACTCCCAGGATGTCGTCTCTTCATCCCTGCTCACCAGGTCTGGAGATCCACATTGGACCTTAGGATCAGCGAGCGAGAATCCTAAAGAGGTCTGATTTCTTCTTCGTTATCGATAAGTCACAAATCAACTTTCAAAAATAAAATTAAAATGATGTTTATTTTATAATCTATCAGTTACAAGTAGTCTATTTAATTTATTTACTCTTATAAGTTTGCTCTTGTTTTAGGTATTCATACATTGTGCTATGGTGTGACTAATACATTTTGTAGTCGATTTGTTTATTGTATGTAATAGTTTATTTTAGAATTATTTATTTTTGAGTGGGTGTATTGTTTATCTATACTTGTTATTATCTATACTTTTTATTATACTTTATACTTAAAATTATTTAAGCTATATGCTATCCTATTTCTTGTTTCTTATGTTTTTTATTGCTTAATAAGATGTAACACGACCGGGGCCCTCCACGAAAATCAGCGCTGCAGACTTCCTCTGTGGCTTTAAGCTGATGGAGGTCCCATTTTCGCCATGTTAATATGTTTTTGTTTTTTCTTTTGTTTTTGTATGTTGTTGTCTTGTAACAGAAATGTTGCTTTTGAATTTCTAGTATTTTGTTAGTTTGTGGTGAAAATAAATATATTTCATTTCATTTCATTTCATAAGCGTGCGACAGCCATCGAGCACAATACTACACCACAAGCGTGAGGGGCGAAGGGTTCACACGGCGATTGGTAATACATCCGAAGCCCGTACCCCCCGGTATTCCGGATATCTCCCGGCTAAAACCACTAGGGTGTTACTCTGCCACCTTCCTCGATACCCTGATCAAGCGTGCAGCCTTCGTCATGCTTCTACTCAATACAGAGGGGTATGATGTATAGAGCTCTCGCTCGTTTTGGACTCATTTGAGCGGTGTAAGGGAACACGCAAGCGGTTTTGGGATGACTCCGATGATGATGATGCTAACGCTTTCCGCTATCGTTCCTCTGCCTTTTTCTGTGCCATTGCACCCTCACAAGACTGCTCTCCACGCAGCATTGCTGCTAACCATAACTGGATTTACCGTCGGCAGCGAGAGATCTCCTGTCACCTCCATCACCCTCTACCTTTTTTTGTAACCCGGGGGAAACCTGTTATGGCCTGTCAGAGGCCGATGAGGGCCGCCCCCCAGTGTGTCGGACTCGCACCGACTAAAACCTCCGGGATGTTCCTTCTCCCGTCTGCCGAGGCCAAAGAGCAAGGCTGTGCCAGCTTCCTCAGCACCCGGCGACGTCTGGCCTAATGGAAAGCCACTACACAACGTTTATTCACCATCGTTGTCTTGAAGCGGTGCGCAGGAAGACATCGCGCACCGCTCTCGCCTTGAGAATGCTGGGAGACGCACTCCCTCAAGTGCGCCGCCCAGGCTTCAATCCGTTAAGGAGAGAAATACCTGGAATAGGCTTCCCTCCTGTGTCCAGTCCGGCGAGGGCGACGGAGGGGCGGGAAGGACAGGGAGGATGAAGCCTGCCTCTCCCGCTCACGCTCCGCCTCCTCCTTCACCCTAAGTACCTCCTCCAAGAATTGGAGGACCCATCACACCCTCTGCTTCGACCGATTGCATTCAACTCGCGCTATGAGTAACAGCACTTTTTTTTTTTTCAAAAAGCAGTAAAATATTCGTCCTACCGTGCCATCGTATGATGTTGAAATACTCGGCGCTGGTCAGCAGCTCGAGCAGGAACTGCCAGAGTTGTATCTGCCCGTTATTACCGTTCCGGGACACGTACGAGCTGGCGTCTTCCTCGTTTGATGCACGGTTCGCGACCTGGTCAGTCAGTCAGACGTGAATAGGAACAGGAAAAGTCATATCCAGACATTAACATATACATTATTAACCTTTTGTAGGCGGACACTTGACTTCAATTACACCTGGTGGAAGGAGAAGATGAGTCCGACGATAGACAGCATCCACCCAAAAGTGTCTATTCACTCTTTTTTTATTTACACTGGCTCGACATAGTGACTACAGAGTACCTGATGGTAAGTATGTGTAGTCCAAAATCCGTTGATAGTCTACATCGTCATGTCGGCCCACATATACCGCGACTGAATGTCTCTAGGTATATGAGCTACTGGATATACACAAGCTGATCCCGAAACGCGACAAGCCGAAACTGGTCACTGTGACGGGCTTTACGCCCATGCACTGTGGTCGCGATCCAGACGGGCCCCGACGCCCTACCACCTCGCTGCTGCTCACCCACCCAGGAGTCACGTGTAGGGGAACTAGGGTAAAGCTACGGACGCGAGCAGCTTCGACTCCCAAACCTTACCAAAACCTCTTCTCTTAACCCCTTGTCTTACGATTAAATCTCGAAGAATAGTACGCGTACAGACAATTAAATTTAGTGCAATTATATTAATTATAATTTCAGCAATTTAGATAGAATATAAAAAGACTATGTGCAACAATAATAATATTTTTATTTCTACAAGTTTAAAGAAATTCATTTGAAAAAATATATATATATATACCCAAAAATATGCCCGTCAAATTCGAATTTAGTACAGAAAATCTTGACGGGCGAGGACCATCATTTCAACTCAAGGGGTTAAAGGCTCTCAAATCATAAGATCGTGGAAATATGGTCGGTGGAAGCATAGAATAGCGTAGAAACGAATCTCTTCATCAGAATATGAGGGACCTCCACCTCATACAATTGTTTTGTCTTACTGTAAATAGCTAAGTTCAAAGTTCCAAAAAATTCTTTTTTCGTTTCCTTATAATCTAATAATGTCGCGAGGTCTCAGTTTGCCACAAACGGCTAGTATATAGTGATGTAATATTTACCTGTTTCGGTTTCTTCTTAATGGCCGATTGCGGAACATCCAGTATGTCCCTTGAGGGTAGCTCGTCATTTTGTACCACAGCTGGAAAAAATTAAATATATATATTTTTTATACTGGGTCGATAAAGTGACTACATGAAAATTCTTCAGTGTTCGAAGAATTGTTTGACCTTGTTCCCCCTCTCTCCCTTCCTGAATAGAACCACGCGCGCGGGGGTTTGCGGAGTCACAGCTATTAGGGTGGTGGTGACCTGTCGTTGCCGGCGCTCGTTCGCGCAATGGTTGGCATAGACAGGGCGTGGCGACGGTCCTCACTTATTGTGAGACAGTTATGGAGGTGAAAGAGGCGGCGGAGAGGGACAGGGAGGCAATAGCCGGCCCCGGCAACCCGATCCGTCACCTGCGCAGAACAGGACGAAGGAGGAGGGCCTTTGCGAAGATACATTAGTGGCTACTTGGGATGTGACTCGGAGTAGAAAAAAACGATTACTAAATAGTCGATTTTTATCTTTTTATATTAACACGTTCACACTGGTGTAACCCACCGGCGGGTCACGCCTGTCTGACCCGTGGGGCGACGTGACCCATTATTGGGTCACACTCGGCTATTCCGTGGTGCGGCGTGAACCACCGGTGGGTCACACTTGGCTGTTCCGTGTATTGAGACAGCACAGTCCCGCCTCACGCAGAATAAGGTAAATATTGAAACGTGAACGCGTAAATTGATTTATAAACAAAAAATCGATAACGATAAATGAAGCGATTTTTGCATGTAATTCGATATTTTTCTAACTATTCGAAACTTTGTTTTCTTGTTTGATTAATAATATTACCAAGTACATATTTATAATTTGAAGTACAGCTATATTTGTTTAAATCCAGCAACACATATCTTTTTTACTTAAGAAAGGAAATAATACAATCAATTTATTAAAATGGCTTTAGAAAAAACAATTATACGAAGAAAATAATTTATCAATATAAAAATCTATCATTTGTTCACATTCTTAGTGGGTTATATCCCCTTTACGCTTATATATCGTGCCCAACGTGACCAGTGGCGCAGCTGATCGCCGTTCTCACAGCGCTAGTACACGTGACATTCCTATCAGATGCCGTGCGCGTTTCCTCACGATGTCTCCTTCACCGGAGACCATGGGGCGCCTAAATCCGTACTGGAACTGGAAAACCGTTGTTCTAGAAGTTTTTTTTTTTACACTGGCTCGGCATAGTGACTACAGAGTACCTGATGGTAAGTACAGTGTAGTCCAAAAACGAAAGCGACCATCAAAGGATGAAAACCCATTGATAGTCTACATCGTCATGTCGGCCCACATATACCGCGACTGAAGGTCTCTAGGTATATGAGTTACTGGATATACACAAGCTGATCCCGAAACGCGACAAGCCGAAACTGGTCACTATGACGGGCTTTACACCCATGCACTGTGGTCGCGATCCAGACGGGCACCGACGCTCTACCACCTCGCCGCTGCTCGTTTAGCACCACCCAGGAGTCACGTGTAGGGAAACTAGGGTAAAGCCTACGGACGCGAGCAGCTTCGATTCCCAAAAGCAAAGCTCCCTCCAAGTTTCTTCGGTTTCAAAGAGAAACTACTCACCGATAAACTTGCACTTCCTCAGCAATTCAAAATGCGTCCAGAACAAATCGCCAGGGTCTGCAGGCACCCTCTCTCTGAAACAATTGTATACTACACTAGTGGTTATGTGGGGTTTTGCTCGAGAGTATACCATGTTTTAAGCTGGAAACGTGTCCAAAACATCGGCAACTAATAAAGAAAGAAAGACTTTATTTGGCACACACACACAGAAAGAAAGGGTAATGAATATAGAAAACAAAAAAAGGAACCCTGTGCTGTGATAAGCCAAAGGGAAGGGAGCTCAGCAAATGCTAAGTGACCAGCCGAGCCACCCAGCGCTGATAGTCAGCTAACTCCCGTTTATTGTATCAACGCGGAGACAATAGCAGAAAGCTCTACTTTTAATTGCGAAGAAATCCACGATTTGTGGGCGTGACCATATTTACGATTTCTACGGCGCGTGGCTATTCAAAATTTACCCCGCTTTCCGAAAGCGGCGCTGCGTTCGCGTAATTTGTATTAGCAATCGTTATACTGGTCTTATGGGAATGCGTGACAATTGAATATATTGTAATAATATGAATGTTTTTTTTTTGTATTTAAGTTTTAGTATCTTACCCCAACTTATTTATTGTAAGGTATACACAG
This sequence comes from Automeris io, assembly GCA_036320925.1. Classification (NCBI taxonomy): domain Eukaryota; kingdom Metazoa; phylum Arthropoda; class Insecta; order Lepidoptera; family Saturniidae; genus Automeris; species Automeris io. Next base: position 4,128,583 of record JAUDJH010000031.1, on the reverse strand, counting down.
CTTATATTCACATATACAATGAACGCCACTGATTCAAACGTCACTAAGCACCTTGAACCGCTCCAGTTCCGTAGAGATATAGTCGCACTGAGCGTTTCCTACCGTATATATCACGGCAAGAGTTCTGAAGAGTTATTTACCCTTGTTCCGCCCTCTCCCTTTCATAACAGGAACTCCGCGCGACAGTTTATAGGTATGGCTCTACGGTAACTCACATCCCGGCTAGGACTGAGAAGTTCTCTAACTCTTACTGCAGCGGAGTCGTTGGGCTGTGGAATGGAGACGAGAAGACTGCGATCGGTAAGGCGAGATAGACAACTGAAGTCAACGAATTGGTGGATGGAGTTAGTAGATGATAATAAACGATGACTCACTTGAAATCAATGTTACTCATAGAGCAAAGTTCAAGTCCGCTCAAATTCCAATCAGAGAGTTTGATCCCGGTCAGGTTGAACTGCCTCACCGCCCACTGGATCCAAAATTTTACATGCTGGACCGACCTGCAAAAATAACGTCGCTTTTAGAGTTCCGTAGACCTCAAAGGGATAAAAATGGACCTTTATAGCAGGGATGTTACGGAGCTTCGACTTCGACTCCGATAAGTCGGAACTTCCGATTGTTATTACACCTCCGGTTCCGACTTCAGTTCCGAAACTTTTTAATCGGAGGTCACCACCACTGTTGTAGTCAATTACTTTGATATCATTTTACATGTTGTTGAAACATAATATAAATTAATCACACAATCAGTGCTACTTAATTTGTAAAAGACATTTAAAAAAAAATTATAGATTAAAGAAATATGATTAAAATTATTAAATTTAAAACTAAATGTACATTTAAATTTATTACTAAAAGGTTTTTTTTATTTTACATTTACATTAAATTAAGTAAAATAGAGATTAACACAAAAACAACCCTGGAGCAAATTTGATTTAATTTGTTCACTGTTAATGGGAAAATTTTAATAAGAAACACAGCAATTTTCATTGTCTGTGTATTTGTAAATTGATCACTTTCTAATTAAAAAGGTTCACTGAATAATGTTTTTATTGGTCCCTTAATAAAACTATTTTATTCTGCCGTCACTTGTGACTGACATTGCCTCTGACTCCGATTCCGACTTCGGTTCCGACTCCGATAAATCAAATTTAAAAACTCCGACTCCGACTTCGGTTCCGATAAAACTGCCTCCGTTACATCCCTACTTTATAGAATCACTTTGCTGTCTGTCGGTCAAGACCCTTTTCATCAGTAACGAGTGGAAATACCTAGTTGAAATTTATAACAATTACACACTTCGTTCCGCCGAATGATCTATTAATGTCGTATTAGCTTTTAGCAAAAACTACTCACCACTTCTATCTATCTATCACTCCACCTCTCTCTCCATCTTCATTCATTAAATTAAAATACAATCATTTAAAGTTTTATTACCTCTCTGTGTCATTCAACCGTGAAAAGGTCTACCGTCAAGCGTGTTTCCATTATCGTGTGATATTGGATATTTTTAACGCAACGTGAAGAGATATTTGTGCAGGCCGGCATGATCACTGCAACTATCGATTGTTTTTCTTTACTGTTGTAGCTGTAGTAGTTTTTTTGGACTACACCAAGCTTACCATCAGGTGTGGGTTGGCAACTATACCAAGTCAGGATAGGAAAAAATCCCCGTAGCAAATTTCATCCCCTATTTAAATTCCTTCAAGTACTATTGTCGCAACTATGTCCAAAATTCAATCTCTATGTTAAAATTCATCAAAATTGGTTCGAACACTTTCAAACGCTTAAAACACTCACCATTCGGCCGGATCATCGGGTATCTTGAAGCGAAAATCGCTTTTGAACTGCGCGTCGACGATCCATTTGACGGCTGCCGCGTGTGGAAGACTGTTCTCTTCTTCTTCGCAACACTCGATGGGTTCTTCAATTAACTTTACGCCATCTTCTAGATCTGAATCTAGAATTTTACAGCTTGTATTCGTAACATCACAAATTACATATTTTTTTGTGTAAAGCCACTTTATTCAGCATAGCTGATCCGGCAAACGTTGTTTTGCTATATAAGTTATTGTAATATCTTCTATGATGTTCATTGAAATTAAGTGATATCAAAGACAATTTTGTTCACAATTAAATACTCTTAATCAACAACACATTTATTTGGATAAAGATTAATATTATTACGTTGATACAACTCTTAACAAATAATGCATTAATTTCGACCAAAAATGATTACCATAAAAACGGTTCTAGTGAGTTAATCTTAAAAGATAGACATATACTGTCGCAGACATTTTTTTAGATCATTTCAAGAGAAATCATTCTTTCATACATAATTTTTTTGGTATCTTGAACCGTTTTCGCAGCGCACGGAATGGAAGCCTTCAAAGATGAATAATTTTCCCCGTTTTTTTTCACATTTTCCATTATTTCTTCGCTCCTAATAGTTGCATCGTAGTCGTTATATAGCCTAAAGCCTTCCTCGATAAATAGTCTATTCAACACAAAAAGAATTTTTCAATTCGAACCAGTAGTTCCAGAGATTAGCGCGTTCAAACAAACAAACAAACAAACTCTTCAGCTTTATAATATTAGTATAGATTCTAGAAGTGTTTAAAGTAATTTACACTATTAACATTAGAAATATGAGGAGTTCCTTTCACAGTATGCGTGGAACTAGAGCAAAATCCAGAGCGCGACTGCTTCGAAAGTTCGGCTCTCCCGATTCCTACTTGAAGAGACGCATCCTTTACTACATAATAAAACAAAACGTTAATTGAAATTAAAACAAGAAAAAATTAACTAATCTATTATATAAAAATAAGTCCGGTTTTCCTTCCTGACGCTATAACTCCAGAACGCACGAACCGATTTCCACGGTTTTGCATTCGTTGGAAAGGTCTCGGGCTCCGTGAGGTTTATAGCAAACAAAATTCAGGAAAATTTTCAAACGAAAGCAGGAAAACAGGGAAAATCATTTTTCACATACAGCGCCATCTCTGATACATAGCATGTACTACAAACCAATATGGTTTTGCATGGTGGTGGAGCAGATCGCACCAGTATTTTAAGTAGATGGTGCCGATGCGTTATACACTGTTTGACAGCTACTCATTGTACTCTGCTCCGTTAATTTCATGTGACATTTATTATGCGCACGTTCTTTCAAACGCTAACTAAAAACCAAAACGAAGCCATCTGGTGGCGAAACAAAGTTCGCCGGATTTGATAGTTATTTATAATATAAAGAAAATCAAATGCAAAAAAGAAAAAAAATTGACAATTTTTGTCCACCATTCTTATATATTACAATTCTGTAAGAAAACAATTATTGCTTTCGTTTATGTTCGTCGGATCAGATAGCTTTGGTCGGTGATGACATGTCGCTACCGCTATGTCGGTGCATATCCGACACATGGGGGGCGGCCCTCACCGCCTCCTGAAGGTCCGTCAGGGATTTCCCCCGGGTTACCAAAAAAAGGATCAACTAGCTTTCTAGGATAAGTGGTACTTACTAGTCTGCCGTCGAGGCAACTGCACCAACTCCTCATCAGGCTTCAATACATCCAGGATATTGATCTTCTTCTCTGCTGTTCTGATCTGTATGTTCACTTGAACAATACCTTCCCCCCTTATGCACTGTTCGACTAAAGTTTTATGGTTCTCCAGCTGAAAATTAATATTATTGTTTTCAAACATCGCGTGCTGTACATCTGTTTAGAAATTGTAGGGTGATTGCCCGAACTGGATCGTGACCACAGTTCACAAGAGTAAAGACAGTCATAGTGACTCACTTTGGCCTGTCGCGTTTTGGGATCAGTTTGTGTATATCCAGTTACTCATATACCTAGAGACCTTCAGTTGTGGTATATTCGGGCCGGCATGACGACGGAGACTATCAATGGATTTTCATTCTTTGGTCTTCGCTTTCGTTTACCATCGCGTGCACTATAGTAACTTTGTCGAGCCAGCGTAACAAAAGCCGTTCCCTTGGTCCCGGTACGCGGCAGAGGAACAACCCAGTGGTATAGCCGGCAGGAGTCCGGCATTCAGGAGCACGGTGTCGCTTTATGTTTTTAGCAGAAAAACACTAGTTACGAACTAAAGATTTAATATGTACAGTAGTTAGTTTACAGGTTTTTTTATGGGTCGTGGGTGTATGGCCTAGGGTGTGTTCTAGCAGTCTCTCGTTTCGTTCGTACTCCCCTGATGTGGATGTGTGCCAATCGGCTCCGGAATAAGTAACTGCTCATCAATAGCTCATCGTGGATTAAATGTGGGTACTCGGTAACTCGGCTTTCGTTCAGTTCGTAGATTCTTCAGCCTGTACACTGATTCGTACCGTGATTCGTAGGGTGATTCCCGTTATTTCGGGATCAAATCACTATACTTAGGTATTTTGTTGAGCAATAGCTTAATAAAATTGATGCTTAAAGATAATAATTATAAGATATAAATGACGCAGTCGCACTCCGCGGCTTTGTCATGCACAATCAATGTGGCCGGGATTCGCCAACAGCGGCGCGCGCGCAGGTACAGTGTAGATATATTATTATATAGTTATAATGCACGATGCGCCGTACTTGGCTTATCGATACGCCTCGAACATCGACTATCGATATGGCTCTCTTATAATTATGTTGTTTAAAATATCTAATTGTAACAACGTTACAACGGCCCTGGAGGCGCTCAGGACGGTTTATGAGGACCCCCTGGATTCCAAAAAAAAAAACAGTTCTAATAGTTATTTTGAGTTTGGATCATGATCTTACCATTTTAGCATCTTGCAGCCAAAAAGAGTAGTCCGTAAGGTCAGCTCCTAGTCTTCTCTCTAAAATAGTCTTCAACTTGGATAGTTTAGTCCGTATATCCATTAACTGCACTATAACTTCCTCTGGAAACGGTGTATCCATATATTAATACGTGACGCAAAATCTTTGAACCCCTTTTTAAGAAAATTGCGCGGACGGAGGAGTATGAAATTTGGCACACAATTTTTTTTTTTTTTTACACTGTCTCGACATAGTGACTACAGAGTATAGATAGAGAGTATAGTATAGATTATTTATTTATTCACTATCATTGACCAGCACATTTTACATTATACGGTACAGTTGACATACTGAAGGCTTTAGAATATATAACATCACGATGCAATTATTAGGAGCGAAGAAATAATGGAAAATGTGAAAAAATCGGGGAAAATTATTCATTCTTGAAGGCTTCCATTGCGTGCGCTGCGAAAACGGTTCAAGATACCAAAAATATATGTATGAAAGAATTATTCCTCTTGAAATGATCTAAAAAAATGTCTTCGACAGTATATGTCTATCTTTTAAGATTAAGTCACTAGAACCGTTTTTATGGTAAATAAAATGTGGTCGAAATTAATGCATTATTTGTTAAGAGTTGTATCAACGTAATAATATTAATCTTTATCCAAATAAATGTGTTGTTGATTAAGAGTATTTAATTGTGAACAAAATTGTCTTTGACGTCACTTAATTTCAATGAACATCTTAGAAGATATTACAAAACCTTATATAGCAAAACAACGTTTGCCGGATCAGCTAGTTAAAAATAGATGTGTGTGCGTGTGTGTGTAATAAAGTGGTAAAGTTACATTATTGATCAGGCATAAACTTTTAACTAAATTTGTCCAATATATATATATATATATATTTACAGATATGAACTCTTTCATTTGTAGAGCATTATTTTGTAGAGAATTAGAAAAATCTAAACACTAAAAGTTAACGAGGTCAGAAATAACTTTTTCATATATTTTAAGCTTTTATGGAACCCTTTTTTTTGTATTCCGTAAGAAAATCCTGCATAGAACCATCAGGGATGCTACGCTACCCCGGTGTGTCAGACTCCTACTGACTAAAAACCGCCGGGATGTCCCACTGATCACTCCACACGGACCTGGGAAACCAAATTCATCCAGACATCCCTTTGTGCACAAGCCTGACTAACAACTTAGTTGTTTTATTGTTTTTATTACCTATCAACTGTCATCGGAATGTCCGCAATTTTTATTTTATATTATATCACACTAAAATAATTTTAATGTAAAGAATGGGACTATGTCCACGTACGGACAGAGAGTCACGGCAAAAATTTAAGATTCGAACCCAGGACCTTCGTAGGCCTGTTATTTTCGTGATGTTTCCATTTTAATCTACTGTCAAAACTTATAACATACTGTTAACCATTTCAGTTTTTGTACAGCGCCACCTTTTATCACTATGATAAAACTATGTGGCAATTCGGTTGACGCAGTAGCTATATAGTAAATATTCGCGACACTGGTCCCGAGTTCGATTCCCACGTGGAACAAATGAGTCGTATAAAATCAAAGATGGTAATCCCAACTTTTTAAATTTTGGAATAAGGGCCTTGCCCCCGTGCCGAACAAGCACATTCCCCATCCCCTGAATAATATACCTACAAAACTATGTTGACCAATCCATTAAAAAAATATACACAGCAAAGTAAAATCATTTGTTATGACGTTTCAAAAGTTAACTCACAAATCTCATAAGATACCTTTATAACTTTTTTTTTCATAATTAAGGAAACACACAGCACCATGAAAACAAAATAATACATAAGGAAAGTACACAAGCAGCAAAGTTCAAGGTCACGAAATTTATTTTATCGTGAATAATTACTTTTCTATGTTATAAAATTACTTTTGTAGAGTTGTAGAGCACAAAATTATCTACAATTTGTGCTGAGAAAGATTTGTTTAATAGAATTAATCAATATAATTGAGACAAAAATAAAAGGACAGAAGAGGATGCAGAAAGTAGTTTTTGCTCTATCTTGAAAAATTTCAAGATCCGAGCCTGATGGTGAAATATAGAGTTTCTATGAGTTTCATCCAGTTTTAAAAGCTTTACTAATATTATATGACTATATTTTGAAATAAGCCGTGGTGGCTGCCGGCAGAATAAAATAGCACCTCCCTCTTCTTGCCGAGGTGTCGTAAAAGGCGACTAAGGTATCTCTTTAACCCCGCAATTCTACCAGGTATTCAGAGAAGGAAAACTCGACAAAACCTGCATCCTAATCCCTCCCGATCATACTGGTTCTCCTTTCCATAGGGTCTGAGCGAGCCCGGACGAGAGAGTGCTTTTCTGGCACCGCGTCCAGTTATGCACTTAAATATCTCCAGCGCAATTGACTGTTTCCGAAAACTGGACCTCGATTTTCATAATTGGCGTTGAAACAGTCACTGTAGCCGAAACCGGCTAGGACATCATCATCATCATATTTTGAGATATTTTATAAGCTCGTAATTATAGACAACTATCCCACCCCTACGCATATTTCTTACTCAAGAAAACTTAAACTAGATTGAGACAAAATTGGAGACAAAAATCGACATTATAATCAAACATGGCCATTTTCACTAGCTAAAATCAAAGATGGCCATAATCTCATTTTGTTTTCAAATACCCGTTGAATTAAAAACTATAAGGAAATCATTATTAATTATACGACATAATCTTTCACTATAACAAACTATTTTAAATCGCGTGGGTAAGATATATGACTCAAAGTAAATAAAAGAGTATTTTTTATTACTGATAATTTAAGTAAAAGTGAGATTACCACCTTTGTTTCTATAGACTCAAATATACGTATATCCTACAATGATTTATATTACGAATCTTTCCGACCAACGGTTGATCACACTTGACTATTCCGTGGGAACGAGATAAGGCAGTCTTGCCTCGTGTCATGTTAAAGCATGATTACACTATGAGATACTAGAGTGTGACAAGTCCTTAAACCAAAAATCTGGAAGACATCCATGATGCTCAACCATTTCTAAAATATATTAATGAGAATATACAAGATATTATTCTTATCAAATAATATGCAAAATATTAGCTGATACTCCTATATCTGAGCTGGTGTATTCAACTACCATATATTGTTTACCACTGGGTTGACCATACAACAAACTCTGATTGAGAGGAGAGGAATCTGTCCAGTCTAATCTTGAAACTTTTCATTGATGGTGCATCAACATGAGCCAATTTATTCCAAACTTACAATATTCTGTTATTGAGTGAGTGGTAACCAGAGATGGGCAAAATGTAATCTGTAATTAATCTGATTACATTTTGCCCATCTATGGTGGTAACCAATATTTGTTTTCGAGCTCCAACAAACTACCTGCATGCTTCACACAATGAGCACAGTGGCAACTGTTGACTTGAAAAATATTGCATAACCTGCAGTTTATTTCCCTATTAATGTTATGTCTTGATAAGATCCTTAGCTAGCCTTGCTCCTATAGGGAAGTGTTGTTCTAGTTAAAAAAGGGACTTTATATACCACTGCTATCAGTGCTCTGCATGGTGCTTTCATCGTCAGGGGGATCCGAAAACACTGCCAGTGGAGTATGTAGTATTTCCGCTCCAGTTTGCATCAGGCCTACAACATAAAATTAATTAAAAAGTTTAGTTCATTTATAACGCCTCAGATGATATATAGATAGATATATATATATATACCATCACTCTATAGCTATTTTGGGGTGAGCAGAGATATATCAGTGGTTGTAGCCACTTAGCAATTGTTTTATGCCTAACATGACCAGTAGCACAGCTAAATGCCACCCTCACAGCAATAGTACAGATGATATTTGTATTAGATATCATGCTGGTTGCCTCACAATGTTTTCGTTCACATATGAGAAGGTGCTGCCTAAATCCATACTTTATATTTAATTTTTAAATATTTTTAACTGTAAACTAGCATTATATATTAATTATTGTGTATGCTGGTGTGCTCTATAACTGTGGGGATATTTATATGTTATATTTAGGTACCATGATCCTTTTTTTCTTACTCAATGTCACCCACATATGGCACCCAATTATGTAAAATAAAATAATACTTTCTTTTGTGGTTGTAGGACAATTGTTCAAACTGGGGCAAGACCACAGGACATGAGTGTAGAGACCGTCATAGTAACTCGCTGTGACCTGTTGCATTTCAGGATCAGCTTGTGTATATTCAATAACTCATATACCTAGAGAGTATTTAGTCATGTTATATGTGCGCCGACATAACCACGGATACTGTAAATGGATTTTCTTCCTTGGATACTTGCTTTTGTTTTTGGACTACACTGTACCTATCAGGTGCACAGTAATCTCTTTGTCCAGCCAGTATTAAAAAAATGCATTGATCTCATTTCAGACTCTCATAACCTGTATGTTAACTTGTTTTTGTGTTTGTCGAACTTGTTTTTAAGGATTTTTTTTTCTTTTTAATGGTTTGTTTATAATTTTTGTAAAATATTGTTAGTCAATGCTTTTGAGGTATGCTGTGGCTATCTATTATTAGTATCCATTGTTGACATTTAGCTAGTGCATGCGATTTTATTCTTAAAGGTACATGCAATGGTACTGTTGATAGCCCATAATTAAATAAATAAACATTGGTAATGTTACAGTTTTTAAAAATCTAGCAAGATGACATCACAAAACATTTTTAGACATAAGTTGTGCAAGACTGCTATCTGACCACAAATATAACCCCATTTATTATTAACTAATTTGTTATTGTAGCTTACACAACTGTAATTTGTGTTTTGCTTTTAGATTAATACTGCAACAAAATGTCTCAAGTTAATCCCTAAACATGACAAGTCAAAGCAAGTCACTATTACTTTTTTTTTTTTGGTAACTTGGGGGAAATCCTGCATAAGACTATCAGTGCCAATGTGAGGGCAGCAACCCCAGTGTGCCAGATTCCTACTGGATAAAAACCCCTCGCCTGTCCTTCCAATTACTCCACCCAGGCCTGGGGAACCAAAGTTGTCCAGTTGTCAGGGGAGTTAATAGCCTATTCAGGCTACGTCTCTGTAGGTATAAAGGGCCTACTCTTCCAAACCTTTCTCACAGGCGGCACACCAAATACGGCTCACTCTCTCCCTCTCAAAGTCACAATTACTGTCTTAACTCTTATATACAATGGTCATGACCCACCTGAACAACCACCCTACATATCAACACTAACCTCATCTTAACTTCTATGTATTTTTTAAACTAGCCCAACGAAGTGACTAAGCTGGCCTTAATAGAAAGCACAATGTAGTCCAAGAATGGCAAAAAGTACCAAGGGATAAGAATTCCTTGGGAAATACTGACACTATGCTGGTCCATAATACCACAATTGACACTAGGCATGGCAAAAAAATAATTTTCCTATAAACATATACTTTTGATTCCACTATCCTCAAAATACAGATGTAGATATCGTGCATACACTGTAATAATATGAAAGATACAAGACTAAATTGATACTGATTAATATATTTATACAACGTAATATTAAACTTTGACCTATAGGTAGAAAAAAATATTATCTTAATTGAGACAACTATTACTTAAAGTATAGATGTAAACATCTTATTTTCAATGACACATTTTATTTGTTTATTTATTTATGAAGAATAGAACAAGGTTAAAAAGAAATCCTTAGGTTAATTTTAATATAAATAACTGAACTAAGCTCGCGCAATGAAACCTATTTATTATGAAGCAGGCAGTAAAAACAAACGACAAGTGACAGTATTCTGCTTTTCTACAATTGTTTTAGAAACAAGCTTAGAGAAAAAATAACAAAAACAGACCCAAGTCCGATTCGGTCACATATTGAGGCAGAATTGATAAAGAATCCGATGATTCAACAGCGCTCTCGTCGAAACCAGTATCACTCGTTTCCATTTTTATAGATCTCACATTGAGCAACTCACTAATATCGGTCACCTCCATTACGGATAAAATATTAATTACTAAAGTTTATTAACAATATTATTAGCGAAAAGTTTGAAATGAAAGGAAAAGGAAATAGATTTTTCTATGCATTCACTTCCGCGTGCGCCAAGAGGAAACGACCCATAGTGACATTTGATTTGACAGCTCGTCTATGTTGCTATGAATTTTTAACTGCAAATACACTATGCTTCTGTGGCATTATACTTGAAAATCTTTGCCTTTTCTTAAAAGAACAATTAAGCACAATTTTTTTTATTTTGATTAAAAACTATTTCAACTCAAAGCAAAATATTTTAACTCTAAAGTCTACGCCCTTGGTCGGAACAGACTTGACATCGGGATGTTTAACAAAATCTTAACAGAACTATTATCTGATGAGGCGTCTGGCCTGTTCAAATCAAGGGCACCATATGTAATATGTTAGGTATTTCTGTATTAGGGTACGATGGGGCTGACATACGTACACACGTAAAAGTCCCTTAAATAAAGTCTAAGCCCCATTTTTTAGTACAAGTCATTGTAAATAATAATATTTGTGTCATATATGTAAAATGATATAAATAGGACTAAAACTTTCAGTTGTAATCTTAGTGGTATCGCTTTATACCTTTGCATTTCTAAATTGTTATATTTTTTTACACTAAGTTTGATATTCGAGCAGTTAAAAACAATAGTTTTGTCATTATCATCTTTGATCGTCTACAATTCATATAGGGAACTAATTTGAATGTTTTGAAATGGCTGAAATCATAGCGTCCATGAGCATTAAACGTTCAATGTACAGTTATTTTATTTTTGTTGTTTATTATCCTTTTATCAGGATCCCTTTATTTAAAGAACATATTTTTGACAAATTTAGGGTTTTTTAAGTATGCACCTACTTAGGATTTGGACCTTTTCTAAGGATAATATGAAATATTTTTGCAGGACAACCACATTCTACTTTTATTTATCATACTATTGTAATACTTGAATTATTTCTAATTTCAACACACAAATCTTCCTGATTGGGCACATCAATAGTCCAGAAATAGAATTCAAATATTCCTGTAATTAAATTTATTCGGAATTTGTATCAACACTTCAAACTGGAGTGAAAATATAATGAAACCTGAGTGGCTGGATTTCTTCTATAATCTCGTTGAATGTTTAGTTGTGTTTAGAACTTAGCCAGCAGCTTAGCAGCAGGCTAACTGTGTGCAATGAGGAATCAATCTCAATCAAACTCGTTTTTTGGCGAGACGCTAGCAGAGGTGGGCGTAATCATCTTTATTTTCAATCAGATTGTTAATCATAGTGGAATATGCTTCAAGCGATCATATTTCCGCGGTCTTATGACCTGGAAGTCTTTATGAGAATAGGTATTTGTTGGACGGACGCGGTTCATCATCCGACTCATCTTTATCTTCCACCAGATGTCATTGTGGTCAAGCGTCCGCCTATAAAATATAATAATAAACTTATAATCTAATTACTTTTAATCATTAATTTAATCATGATTATTTCATAATAACTTCCGAGTTCTGACTGGAAGAGAGAGAAAGCGAGACCGATTTAAATACCCGATTATTTAATTTTTAAGTTATCTTATTTCAAACTAGCTGACTCAGAAATTCCATCTAATCAAGCAAGTCACCATCGGTCATTCTCATGTGTGTTGTGTGGCGTCTCTTGTGTCATTGAGTTTTCCCGCCAATCTGTATTTCAGTCTTCCTAGTACTTTATTTTATATACATGTAAAAAACAGTGCAATAAGCGAGAGATGAAGATAAATAAGACAATAAAACTACGTCAGAAATTAAATAAGACTTGAATAAGAAAAAATCCAAAATGTGGCTGCATGGAGTAGAAGCCTTAGCCTTTCCCACACAAGGAAAAAAAATTTGTTACTTTATACAGAGAATATAATAAAAGTTCCTGTGATTAGTTTAAAAAACAATGTCACATAATAATAATATAAGTAAATTATCTAAACTATTAATAGCTAATAGATTATTAATTAACTCGTTTCACTTACGTACACAGATAAAAACCTATTCAAATGTAGCCGAAAAGAAAACTGCGAGCTCTGTTTATCGTAGTATGAAAATATTTGATAGAAAAACGAAGCATTTACAGAGAGAAAGGGCAGCTATTAGTGAGGATTATCATTTATCTGAATATATCAAAGAGGAAGTTGGTTGGAGAACAGCAGACAGAGTTTTTGATATAAAGAGGACTTTTAAGAATGCTGTTGAACTTGGTTAGTAATTCAGTAAAAATAGCTTTGGCAAAGTAGTCCAGACCTGTAAGACATATTCTAACAATGGTCAAAAGGTTTTAACCAAGAGTAACTTTTCATAAGGTGGTTTATAAACTTACTAATATAACTTTTTTGATATAAAAACACATGTTTAAGGTGCCAGTCGCGGATACGTCTCTCGCCATTTCCTACCGGATAGCGTAGAGAAGGTGACCTTGTGTGACACATCACAAACACACCTCGATAAGGCAGTTGTAGGAGATGGGGTCAAATTTGAGAAGGTTGTCATGGATGAAGAAAATATTGATGTGAGTTTTCACTGTTTTTAGTAGGCAGGAATGGATAAGAAGCCAGTAATAATGTGCGAAAACATTGTCATAGGTTTTGGTGGTAGGTTGGTTAAATCCAAGGACATACCACTGTTTCTTTTTGTTCCGATGAAGTTTGGACTTAGGTTAGGTTTTTGGGAGTCGAAGTTTAGGGCGCCGATGCCCATCTGGATCGCGACCACAGTACATGGGCGTAAAGCCCGTCATAGTGACCAGTTATGGCTTGTCGCGTTTCAGGATCAGCTTGTGTATATCCAGTAACTCATATACCTAGAGACCTTCAGTCGTGGTATATGTGGGCCGACATGACAATGTAGACTATCAATGGATTTTCATCCTTTGATAGTTGCTTTCGTTTTTGGATTACATTGTACTTACTATCAGGTACTCTGTAGTCACTATGTCGAGCCAGTGTAAAAAAAAGGCTTACTGTGGAAGAAAAACATCATGAGGAAACCCCTATGACATCTAATAGAAATGTGTGTATGTGGGTGAGTGCCCTAAAAGATTCAGATATAGTGGATACAGTCACTAATGTATCTCTGCTCACCCCGAAAGGGATATACCGTCATGATATGTTATTATTATTGGGAATGGAAATAATCACAATATTTATAATTCTTTTGATAACGCCAGCTAACAGGATTTCTATTGTTTAAAATATTTTAACAATTTTGCTAGAGCTGATAAGGAATCTAACCTTCCCAAGTGTTAGTGCCAAGGGGATATTGTTTCTTTGTAATTATAAGCTGGTATATTACCAAAAATCATGCTTAGTATTATATATACTAGCTGCATTTTCCCAGTGTTGCCCGGTAGAAATTGCATAGTTTACCCTTGTGGGAGAAGAGTTTTCAAGTAATGAAACACATATTTTTTTTTCCAACCATAAAGCTAAATACCAGTTATATAATGCTTACTTAAAAAATTGACAGATTTTAAATCAAACCTTCTACCCCCATTTTGCCCATTTAGGTGTCAAATATCAAAAATCTACACTTAGTGGTTTAACTACATTATAAAAAAAAACCCAATAAAAAATTTACGTTTTTTTATATGTATAGATGAATATATTTATAAATAATTTAAGAGCTCTTATTTAACTTATTAACTTACTTTCAATTATGACTTGCTGTTCCAACACACAGGCGATGGTCACTAGCAGACCCACGCACCATAGTTTCGATGGGGGCGGGATGTTACTTCCTGTACCCTCTTTTGTTCTTGATAATTTGAATAGTCATGACACAACACTTACAGTACCAGCATTTTTACAAGGCAACATACAAGGAGGTTCTAGTTTTCTAATGACAATGATAACTTAAACTCATCGACCAGATTAAACGTTTCATACTTCATAATCTCAATGGTTTGACAAACTAGTCTTAGGAGGAAAATATCTTTGAAGAGGATTTTTAACTTATGCAGCTCATAATATATTTTTGTGTAATCTAAAAGAACTGAGTAACAAATTTAGTTTCCAGACAACAGTGTGGATCTTCTGGTGTCCTCTCTATCTCTACACTGGGTGAATGATTTGCCGGGATTGTTCGATAAAATTATGAGGTGCCTTCAACCAGATGGGGTGAGTCTTTTTTTTATACTGGCTCGACAAACTTATTACACTGCACCTCAAAGAAAATACTGTATAGCTCAAAAATAGTAACCACTACTGAGGGATAAGAATCCATTGAAAATTGGCGTTGTGATGCCGCCGATCATATACGACTGAAGATCTCTAGGCATATTAACAAGGATGTCCACTGATCCTGATACACGACAGGCTAAAGCTAGTCACTGTGGCGCTCCTTATGCTTGTTTTTGTCTTTTCTTTAAAAATGAAATCCTTTTTGACGTTACACGGTACTTCTCATCATCGCAACTTCTTAACCTGCATCAGGCACAGTTGCGGTTAGGTGGGGAGTACAGTTGTCACCTAACGAACGGGTCCCCTATATATCAGTTGGCTGCTCTGGACTCAATTGATCGTAGGGCTCGTAGACTTGTAAGTGATGATTCTTTGACTCAAGATAAGAAAACGCGGTTCACATCATTCATCTTCACTTTCCACGAGGTAATCGTGGTCAAGCATTCACCAGTTAATTAAAAAATTTGAGCAGAGTGTAAGCAAACTGAAAATAGCGGATATAAATCTCAGCCTTAGTCATGTCTCGGTTTAGACCTTTATAGATCAAATATTCAGGGCAATAAACTGGAAGAAGTCTGCTTGGATGAGGTGGAGACGATGCTTATATGTCATGTGCACCACTTGATAAACAAGTTTTGAGGAGTGAGCTCGTGATATCCACTGCTTCCAATGACAGATCCTCAAGGATCCTATTCACTCTCAGGGTTGTTGGGAGAATATTGACACTCCCTGCTTGCAATGAACTGAAGGACACCCCTGTAGTTTTTAGTCAGAAGGAGTTCTCGACAACTTATATAGATTTTATCCACTTCCCTTATATAAAATGAACTATGTTGCTTTAATGTACAATGATGTTGATATCCAATTTGAAAACTTTGCTAATCAACATGACTTTTTACATATTTTTATAACAAATCATCTTATAAAATTTATACAGACGACAGGCTCAAAAGAGCGTGTACCCAGAGCCGTAAAACTTAATATAAAAAAAAATAGACACAATGGGGCCACCGTCCTCACAACCGCTTTGACGGTGCTATGCGGGATTTACCATAAAATGCCTCGTTGTAATGATTCCAGGTCTTCATGGCCTGCGTTTTTGGCGGAGACACCTTGTTTGAGTTGAGGCAATCCTTGCAGTTAGCTGAAACGGAACGTTGTGGCGGCTTGTCGCCCCACGTGTCACCGTTCACGAGAGTAAGGGACATCGGGGGTCTGCTTACAGCGTGAGTGTTATGAGGCGGTATGGTTTGACATGGTAGGGTCATTGCCTGAATTTGGTGGTAACCGCAGTACACAAGTTAAAGATCCTTATAGTTACTCGCTTTGGTCTGTTGTAATTCTTACGAATGCTCGATAAAATATTAAAAAAACCTGGTGCGAAAATGGAATTAGATATGAATGTCATATTAACTTTTAGATAAACCTACTCTCCGTCTATGTAAACCTCTCTTTTAATTCCCGCTCCTTCTGCCCTACTCATTTCCCATACCCTCCCTTCCTGACTCCTCCATCCCACACACCACTTTACTCTTCCTTTCTTTTTAAAATTCCTTTCTAATGGCTCTACGCGGGCCGTTGCACAAAGGCACCCTCGTATTGAGGCGGGACGATTTTATAAAACAAGATACGACAATTTGAGACAGTTAAAGTTATGGTACTTACCAGTTGGCAGCGGTAGTCAGGCACTTTACAAATCACTCACTCTGTATGTATTTGAGTGCGTATGAGGTGGAGTTTTTTTTACACTGGCTCGACATAGTGACTACAGAGTACCTGATGGTAAGTACAGTGTAGTCCAAAAAGCGAAAGCGACTATCAAAGGATGAAAATCCATTGATAGTCTACATCGTCATGTCGGCCCACATATACCACGACTGAAGGTCTCTAGGTATATGAGCTACTGGATATACACAAGGTGATCCCGAAACGCGACAAGCCGAAACTAGTCACTATGACGGGCTTTACACCCATGTACTGTGGTCGCGATCCAGACGGGCACCGACGCCCTGCCACCTCGCTGCTGCTAGTTTAGCACCACCAGGAGTCACATGTAGGGCAACTAGGGTAAAGCCTACGGACGCGAGCAGCTTCGACTCCCAAAGTATGGAGTATGGTGTTTGTGAGGATTTGCAATGTGTATAGCGAGTTTGAAAATAATTAGATGCGGTTACACGGAAAAAAAGAATGCGATGCGATGTTTGAGTTTTAAGCGAGAACTGTTATGTCAGAAGTGAATGTTCGCCAGATGGCGTTTGTCTTTGGGTGCGTTTACATTATTAATTTATAGTTCTGGGGTTGCGCCTTTTGGCGTGACTAGGCTCAATTATATCCAAAAACCAAATATAAAGAGTCAATATTTGTATCCCTATCTTTAAAACTTCCCTGTAGTAAATTGATTTCGCAACAGAATAACCTATGCCCGTCTCCAAATTTTTATCTATTTCTATGATAAATTTAATCAAAATTGGTTTAGTAGTTTTGTCGGGGCAAACAAACATACACTTTCAAATTTATTATTATTATTATCAAATAATAGGCGAGCAGCTATTAGCTGATGTGCCCATGTCTCAGCTGGTGTGATCAACTGTCACATATTGTTTTACATTGCATTGACTTTACATTAAAATCTTTTTGAGGTTAGAACCATCTTTCCAGTTATTTGTATATATATCTATCAATTTATAATCTCTATATATATAAAATTTTCGTGTCACACTATTAGTTACCTTACTCCTCCGAAACGGCTTTACCGATTTTTACCAAATTTTATACGCATATTCAGTAGGTCTGAGAATCGGCTACTGTCTATTTTTCATACCCCTATGTGATAAGGGTTGTTAACCTTTAACATTTTTTTTAAATTTTATTTTTCTATAATATGGCATTAAAAATACATACAACCCTAAATGTTTACCCTTTTATCACCAACCCCTATGTTTTATTAGCCATTTTAGTAATGTAATCATTTTTCACCCCGCTCCATAACTGATCAATTATCACCTAGCAATAATTTATATGGCAAAACGTTTGCCGGGTCAGCCAGTGTTAGTAAATATAGAACTTAAATCGAATACAATTTCAGTGCCGGCTTTACACTCCAAACAGTGGATGTGGACTCCATGACGGTCTGGTACCCGAACTCGTGGGCGGTGATGCGTGACGTCAGAGCCATGGGTGAGGGCAACGCAGCCTTCAACAGACCTCTGAGGCTGTCTAAAGACGTCCAGTTTGCAGCGGCCGCCATATATGACCTCATGTATGGGAAGGTGGGAAACCAGCAGTAGCGTTCATTTTATAGATGCATGGAAGCATTGCATACCCTTATGATAAATAAGTATGGAATACATTGCTTAAAGTTTAATAAAAAAAGGAAAAATATATATTCTATATTCCCGTCATTTGTCTCTACCATTAAGCAAAATAATATTTACTATCATAATATAATATTCAAATTAATTACGCGAATTCTGCTTACCCTGTCTAAATACCCTGGTCACTGGAAACCAGTTATAGTGCCTTGGACATATGAGAAGTTTAATTTCAAAACCCACTATAACATATTTTTTTCAAATTCCACAAATTTATAAAACTTATAATTAATCTTTGACTTAACAATCACATTTTTATAAGGTATTTAAATTATTATTCTAGAGTGAAAAAGCAAAAAAGAAAAAATTCATATATTATATTTGCTTTGATAAAAACATTTCAAATTACTATTAGGACTATTAAGTAATTTTGTACGAAAAATCGTTTTAGCGGGTTTTGAAGTTAGACGCCTCAAATGTTCGCGTAATTATACATTTCCTTGACACTCACTTACGGACTCACACGCTTATGGATTTCACTCACCGACAGACTTAGGCTCAAAGCTATACATATCCACAATCACTCTCATACTCACACTCAAAATAGTGAATTCAAAGATAGTCTGATCCCCTAGCTAGTGCGCTGCAATGCGTGCCGTCAGATCATATGTGAGGGCAACACTGCCTTCAAAAGCCTCTGATGCTGTCCAAGATGCTACGATTTACGCACAAAAGGATATGTAAAGATGATGCCCCAGATTAGAGACTTTATCTGCTCGCGATCTATTTCTTTCTCTAACATACACTCCTATTCGTTTTAAATTCAGTGCTTTTACTTATTCGTGAACATAACTTACTCGCAGACTTACACTTAATCACAAACTCACTTGTACACTTAAAACATACACTCGCTCGTGGAGTTGACTGTACACTGAGCTATACACTTTCTGTTACTTTTTATATTACGTACAGGCTTGCGCTTACCTCAATCTCACCTGCTGGAAAGTGATGATGAGGCCAACGATAGAGTACGCTCGCCCAGCAAATACCGATTCACTCGATGTTTGAAGATTCCCATGTCGTAAGATGTTAGAAACACTGACGCAGGAAGCGAGTTCCACTCCTTGGCGGTTCGCAGCAAAAAGGAGGAGGCGAATCGCTTCATGCGAGCAGCTGGAATGTCAACCACATAAGGGTGCAAACTCCCACCGCGTCTTGTTAGTTTATGGTAGAAGGGGGTGGGGGGGGAACTAAATCATACAACTCAGCCGCACACTCTCCAGAGTATAGTCTATAGAAAACCGAAAGGCAAGCCAGTTTACGCCGGTGTTCCTAACTGACATTTCTCTGAAACTCACAATGAATTGCATTCGTTGTTACTCATTGAATCTCAGAATTTATACTTCCTTGATAACTTACATTTGATGATGTCCTAGCCGGTTTCGGCCTCGGCGACTGTTTCAACACCAGTTAAGAAATTCGAGGTCCAGTTTTCGGAAACAGTCAATTGCGCAGGGGATATTTAAGTGCATAACTGGACGTGCTGCCAGAAAAGCACTCTCTCGTCCAAGCTCCCTCAGGCCCGATGGAAAGGAGAACCAGTACGATCGGGAGGGAGCGGGATGCAGGTTTGGTCGAGTTTTCCTTCTCTGAACACCTGGTTGAATTGTGGTGTTAAAGAGATACCTTAGTCGCCTTTTACGACACCTCAGCAAGAAGAGGGGGGTGCTATTCTATTCTGCCGGCAGAACACACACACACATACAACTACAACTACACTTACAACAACCTTCACCCTAACCTTAACTTTACCTTTGTGTAACTTACATTTACACATCTATTTTCACTCAATAACGGACTCCAAGTTCACATATGCACTTACACTCGTGGACTTTCACCCACTCTCTAGCAGAGATAGCCAAAACGTAATCTGAATAATGATTAACGATTACAATATGTAGTCGTAATTTTAATTTTCTTGCTCTGTAATCATGATTAAATCTTTCAAAACATTAAGGAGTCATAAATGTATATGCAATTGAGGATTCCGTAGTGTTTAAAACATAAATGAGCAAAATGGAAAATGTAATCGTTTTTCATTAATCTGATTACATTCTGCCCATCTATGCTCTCTGACCTATGTGCCACACGCTTACAACATCACAAATGCAAACTTTCTTGCGAATTCACAATGTTACGCTCACACACAGTCATTAGCGTTCATTCCATAGATGCATTAAAGCATTGCATGCCCTTACAATAAATAAGTCTGGAATAAATTGCTTAAAGTTAAACAAAACAAGAAAACATTTACATTCATATCTATTCTATTTTTACGTGTATCTTTCTCATGAGCGCAATATAATATTTACTATAATAATAAAATAATTACGTGAATTCTGCTTACCTTGTCCAAATACCCTATGCACGTCACTGCACACAGGCATACTCATCTACTAATAATTTTTCCAGGAATTCCCCGACAAAGGTTCAAGGGGAATACCCGCCACGTACCAGATTATAAACTTCCTGGGCTGGAAGCCAGACCCGTCGCAGCCAAAGCCGATAGAGAGAGGCACTGGACAAGTTTCTCTCAAAGACCTGCATAAGATTGATGATATAATCCAAGATAGCAAAAAGATACAGCTCACGGAGGAAGATATGAAATAAAATGTGAATAAATTGTCAGAGAAATGAGTTTTTTTTTTCTTTTTTCTGAGTGACCGTATAGCGAGGCAGCGTAAGGCCTTCACAACTAAACCGGGATTAGGGGGCGAGCACAGAAGGTGCTCAGCCAGCGAGTTTATGGGTTGGGTGGCTACGCAAGGGCACCCCTGTGGGTACGAACCTCGACTTGAGCGGCCGGCCAGTTAGAAACAAACTTAACGGTGGTCTACCAGCGTTTCGGAAGCGACTACCTTGAGAAGGAACGCCGAAAGAAACTCAAGGCTGCGTCGGAGTAAAACAAAAATTAGTTGTTAATGACTGCATTTAACTTTTATTAGAGTTTTGTATAAGGGAATAAAAAGATAGATTTATAGAATTGGTCATGTCCTAGACAACGTCTGAAGGGTGCTCTTTTTACACAAGCCTCCCAAAGATAGAGTGAATCTGGATACTACTGGATATAAAAGCCAACCCAAGGCCTTGTAGTTTGTAGGCTGAGATTTATAGAGGCTATTTCGACTTTGCTTAGCAAAATTCTCAAGAAATTAGTTTTGACAAAAACCGAATATATAATAGGAACTTGAGTATAGCCATAGTACTTGTAGATTTCCAATTCTATGTTGACAAAATCGGTGACTTATCAAATCCTTTGACATTAATTGAGTAAATATCATTTGTAAAGTTTTAGTAAAGTCTCGGCAAACTTAAAGTTGTGACTACAAATCTCAGCTCAGGAAGTCTGCCACACTGCCTTCACGGCGGCCCGGACGATTCTATGCAGGATTTTCCCCTGTGTTACCAAAAAAAGGTAAGAAAGGTGTGATTATGTCATTTTTTTTGCTCTTACTGAGTTTTAATACGTGGCAGCTGAGTATGTATGGGGTTAGGTTGAAAATAACTATATCATTCGTTTTAATAACGTTCTATAATATAAAATAACTATCTTCTTATTAATCATTAATAAATACACTAAACATACAAAAATTGGCAGTTTTAACTACGTGATTATCACTCAAATTATACATGTTTTAGTCTTCATTGGTAGAGCAGATGTATACGACAATTCATGTACTATATTAACCCTTTCGTTACCAGCGCCGGCTTTAATCGGCATTCCTTTTCCATTTTGTGTGTATATACCAGCAAAATCTAAATATGTACTATGACCGGTGGTCGTGGGTGTGGTTTTAGGAAGACACGAATTTGGCGTTTTACAGTTTATTTGCACTTTAAGGCACACCGAACTGCGACGTACACGCACGTACTCCCGCCTTGGGTCTCGGTAGTCGACTCCCTTCCAAGCGTCCCGTGCGCGCGCGCATCCTCTTGCCCCGCACGTCTCGTAACACCCTAACGACCCTTAGGGCGACAACTGCGTATCGGGTTACGTCTACATGCTATAGTACTTAAATGAGAAAATTCGATCTCTAAAATCAATTTGCCATCACGCAATGTGCACAGTTCGCGATGTGCTGCCCGGTTTAGTAGCACCGCTTCGGCGGAATGGACTGCGGTAACAAAAGGGTTAAGAACTTACTCATAACAGAGTTAATTAAAAAAGGGGTACTTATTATCTCTACATGTAAAATTAAGAAATATAAATTAAAACTTTACACACGTCAACAGTGACGCCATAAATATGTTCTTATATAGAGCACCATGAAATTTCAACGACAAAGCCATCAGTGGACCCGATGGTAGGTAGAGTGTCGACCAAAAATAACAGTGAATATTAAAAGCCGAAAATCCATTGTCTCCGGCGTGAAGTTGGTCCCACATATACAACGACTAAAGGCTACTAGAAGTACACAAGCGACAAAATAAAGCGAGTCACTATGATGAGTTTAGTTTAACAATTTATTTTCTGGTTTATACGCTGTATATGTTGAAATTTTCTAATGGTTCGTACGTCCAATCTTCTTCATCTTCTGAGTAGAGGCCGTCTTGGTTAGACTCGACATCTGAAAGCAGAGATAGGCAAAATGTAATCTGATTAATGATGAATGATTACAAAATGTAGTCGTAATTTTAATTTTCTTGCTTTGTAATCATGATTAAATCCATTTCAAACATTAAGAAATCATAAACGTGTATACAATCTGGGATTTTGTAGTGTTTAAAACACAAATGAGCAATATGCAGTCATATTAATGGTACAAAACGTAAAATGTAATCGTTAAACATTTTCATTAATCTGATTATATTTTGCCCATCTATGTCTGGAAGCATTGTAATTTTTATTCTAATTTGGGCTAACCAAAGCTTATCCTAAAAATAATAAAAGGTTTAAAAGGCTCTCGCTTGGTTGTTGGATCAAGGAGGCTCCTCACTCTGAGCTCCTAACTACCGGTGGCTTGGGCCTTAGGCCTCGCCCCTGTGGGTCTACGTGTTTTTATATTTTAAAATGTATATCGAGGGGTGAAAGGCTATTTGGCTTAAGCGACATTTTTTGGTTATATAGTAATATTAGGTCCTTACATATGAAATTGGCGTTTTTCGTACTGGCCACTTTAATCACAAATTTCTCCTCTTTGGTAAGGAATTCCAAATTCAAATTTGTACAGCTATAGACTCATGTATTTGTGCTTCGATGATCGTCATTCATTTCTTTTTTTCTCCTGTTTTTTTCTGTTTGCGTCACTCATTTTACAAAATGGAAAACTTAAAATATCGCATTATTTACGAGTACGAGTTCCGCCGTGGCACTAGTGCTGCGGAAACAACTCGAAGGGTGAATGATGTGTATGGTGGTCGTGTTGCAAAAGAAAACACAGTTCGTTTTTGGTTCCAACGTTTTCGTTCTGGAAATTTCGACCTG
The DNA here is from genome assembly GCA_036320925.1 of Automeris io. NCBI lineage: Eukaryota > Metazoa > Arthropoda > Insecta > Lepidoptera > Saturniidae > Automeris > Automeris io. The sequence goes on along the minus strand of JAUDJH010000031.1, from coordinate 4,104,757 downwards.
CAGAACAAGCCCCGTGGACGGCCTGAGACTCAAGTTGATAATGAAGAGTTGAAGGCTATTGTGGAAGCGGATCCATCGCAAACCACGTCCGAGTTAGCTGCAGGCTGCGATGTTAGTGATAAAACTGTTTTAATTCACTTGAAGCAAATTGGGAAGATTAAAAAGCTTGAAAGGTGTGTACCTCACGAATTGACTGAAGCAAACTGGCAAACGCGCGTCGACTGCTGCGTTACATTACTAAACCAGCACAATAATGAAGGTATTTTAAACCGAATCATTACCTGTGATGAAAAATGGGTTCTTTACGATAATCGGAAGCGCTCAGCGCAATGGTTGGATCCTGGCCAGCCAGCCAAATCCTGCCCCAAGCGAAAATTAACCCCAAAAAAGTTACTTGTAAGCGTTTGGTGGACTAGTGCCGGTATTGTTCATTACAGTTTTCTCAAATCTGGCCAGACTATTACGGCTGATGTCTATTGTCAGCAATTGCAAACCATGATGGAAAAGCTAGCGGCTAAACAACCTAGGCTGGTCAATCGCTCCACGTCACTGCTGCTTCACGACAACGCTAGACCACACACTGCGCAACAGACGGCTACTAAATTAGAAGAGCTTCAATTGGAAAGTCTAAGACATCCACCGTACTCCCCGGACCTTGCTCCAACAGATTACCATTTTTTTCGAAATTTGGATAACTTCTTGCAAGGGAAAAAATTCAACTCCGATGGGGCAGTCCAAATCGCCTTCAAAGATTTTATTGATTCCCGTCCGACTGGTTTTTTTAGTAAAGGGATCAATGAACTACCTATGAGATGGCAAAAGTGCATAGAAAATAATGGTTCATACTTTGATTAATTAAATATATTACATTAAAAAATATTCGACTTTTTGTTCCTCCCATAAAAAACGCCAATTTCATATGTAAGGACCTAATCTTTCCTTCGAAAAATCTGGTTATATAAATATGTTTTTATTACCGTTTGAGGAGTTTGCAATATTAGCTGATGTTGCAGGTTTAACTTCACATCTGGGAACAGCTCTTGATGCGACTGGTGATTTTCCTGGAACTAATACTTTTTTTATAACGGCTCGACAAAGTGACGTCATTACACTTGATGGAGAATACAATATACTCCAAGAATGGCCACGAACTCCAAGAGGTGAAAATCCATTGGAAGTCGCCATCGCCACGGCTGATAAACTGTCTCGAGGAGTGAGCTTTTTGCATCTACCTCTCCAAGGGATTGAATCTAAAAAGCTAATCATTTGTCGGGGGGTTGTTAAAGGAATAATGGATCCACAGGCCTGAGTAGCAGCGACTGAGAAAACCCCGGGAGTTTTTAGTAAGTAGCAGTCTGACACCGGGATCGCTGCCCTCACAGCGTCCCTGGTGGTCCTATGCAGGATTTCCACCCTCGTTCCAATGACATGCAAGCGCAAAGTGGTTACAACCACTAATGCATCTCTGCCTACTACGAAAGGGAAATAGCGCAGTGACGTGCATAGGGTATTTTTATAGGATAGGCAGAATTCGCGTAATTAATTTGAATTTTATATTATGATAGTAAATATTATATTGCTTTCATAGAAAAGATAGGTGGCGTGAATATAGAATAGATTATAATAAAAATGGTTCCTTTTTTTGTTTAACTTTAGACTTTAAGGAATTTAGTGAAGACTTATATATCGTCAGGGCATGCAGTGCTTCCATGCATTTATGGAATGAACCCTACTGATATAGCGCGACGATTACGAACGTGAACGATTTAATATGATTATGTCAGAATAATTACCCGTGGCTGATGTGGGTGTAGTTGCTGGTTGAAGTTTGTTTTGCGGATGTGGTGGTACTTTCGGCCGGGCTCCAAACTTTGGCAGGATTGGCGGTTCTACCGGAACTATAATAAAACACATGACAATCCTCTTTCAACTCTTTACATAATATAAAATAAATTTATATTAATACAAAATTAATGTATGTGGTGGTGTTTAATAGATATACACACCTCAACACCGTCTAGGGATATTTTGTATAAAGTTCTTAAACTCAAAAAATAGAGACCAGTTTTAAAATCTTTTGATGAAAGACTATTTTGTAAACCTTTTTAGACAATTTTAAATTTGAATTTGAAAAAAAAAACAAAAGATTTACGCGGCATAATGGTAGCGAAGTCCGAAAGTTTCGTTTACCTACAGTAATATGGGGATATTTTTTGTGTCAAATTTAAGTTTTATAAGAAGTTATCGATTAATTTCGAGTTAAACCTATTGTGAGCATCATGCAGCGGCGCCATTTAACGAGAGAAGAAATGCTAAGGGCAGTAGGCATGCTCCAAGCTCAACGGAGTATTGCTGAGCAGATTGGAACAAGACAAAACGTGATATCTAGATTATAGTCACGCTATTGTGCTACTGGTGAAGTGGCTGAAAGACATCCAGGCGGAAAGCGCATAAGCACTCAACGACAAGACTGGTTTTTGCAAGTTGCCGCGAGAAGAGAACCAAATGTTACGGCCATGCAGTTGGTTCAGAGGCTCTAGTCAGCGGACCAGTTGCTTGTGAGTGAGCACACTGTGAGGAGAAGGCTGCATGAAGCTAACCTTCATGCTCGTAGACCGCTTCGTACTCCAGCACTACGCCGAGGAAATCGTGGACCACGACTGGAGTGGGCTCGTGTAGATTTGCTCTGTGAAGATATCCAGTGGTCTGTAGTGCTGTTTACCGAGGAGTCCCGGTTCGGTTTCCATCCTGATACACGTAGAGGACGTGTTTGGCAAGTCCCTGGTCGTGATAGCCGTCTGCAACATCCTCAGGAAATCCATTCATACCACGGCGGGACAATTTTGATTCGGGCGGAAATTCGTCTTGGTGGAAGAACAGACCTCGTTCGGATCAGAAACACCATGACGGCTGATAAATACCGTAACGAGGTGCTAGTGCCAATAATCTACCCCCATCGACTACAAATGGACCAAGAATTCACGCTCATGCACGATAACGCCCGTCCCCACACGAGAGTGGTGACGAGTTGGTTGCAGAAATACGATGTATCGGTCTTAGGCTGGCTCGCTCAATCACCTGACCTAAACCCCATAGAGCACGCGTGGGACATGCTCCAAAGAAGGGCTTTGAGGAATTTCCCTGCAAACATTGCGACGGAGGAGCAACTTTTTTTGCATCTTAGCCGGACCTGGGACAATATACCGCAACAAGACTTAGATAACTAAATCCAATATGAAAAATCATTGCAGGACCGTTATAAATGTCATGGGTGGTTTTACAGACTACTGATTTTTCACATAACTGTTAAAAACAATAACTATTCCTTATTTTTCATATTTTCTTGAGAAACACATTCATTGTTAATTTAACCATTATTTTACGTTTTTTCTTTATTTAAGTATAAAATTGTTTACGCAAAATAATAAGGTTTTTTTTTTATTCGGGAGTATAGTCAGATAAATGGGCTTTATAAAAATATACACATGTTGTATGTTGTCTTTAATAAATTTTGAGATAATTGAGTAAATTCAAAATATCCCTAGACAATGTTGATGTGTATACTTATATATGCTATTTGTATGATTGTGTATATTATAATTAATGACACTTTGAATTACTCTCTGTATATGTATACTATATTGTTCCATTGCTGGAGGTTTTCTGCGTGTAGACGCAATAAATGGGTGTCAGCTGACATTCAGCGCTGAGTAGCACAGCTGATCACCTAGCATTTGCTGAGCTGACTTCCCTTTTATGTATTTACAGCACAGGGTGTTTGCTTTTGTTAACTTATTGCTTTATTAACCTATCCATATATTTTGTATGCAGTGCAGCGTGCCAAATAAATGATTTTCTTTGTTACAAATAGCTCATTTTGCCTGTTTTTAGAAATAGTGATAGCAATATTACAAATTATTTCATTAATGTCAAAGTATATGCTATGTTTGCAATTTCGTCAACTTGGACTTGACTCTGCTAATACTTAGGCTATACCCAAGTTCCTATTATATTAAAGTTCCTATTATATTGTTGCCAGCTCGGGAGTCTTTAATAAAACTAAACCGGTATTACTAAAGTTAATTTACTCAAATACAAATGCAAACGCGAATTAATCCACAAAACACTACACTAAATGCCGCATTGAAGAGTTTAGTTTCGCTTCGATTGCTTCATTTCGCCTTCCGTAAACAACAACGGTCTCGCGTTTGAACGTACTGCGTATTTAAAGCATCAGGTTCCATTAACTGCATAAAAGATTATCCAGCTATCTCGTATATTCCAATGTTTTTATTAGATTGCACCGACAATTCTAGAAATTGCTTCCTATTCTTCAATAGATTACACCACTAGTAGCTGTAGTTATGCTATTCGGCACAAGATGGCACTACAAGCGCTGGTTTCTCTACTAGACAATATATGTCGCTTCAGACCTCTTCCCTATTTCGCAGCACTATATTCAATATTTTATCAAAGACTAATTTTTTTTGAGTAAAATGTAAGCAAAGCTAAATAGCGTCTACAATTCTCAGCTCACCGTGTTTCTGGATCGATGTTTTTGCCATGTTGAGGTGGCGTGGAGGTTGAACAGTCGTCTTCTCAGCTTTTTGTACGGATCCGTTGAATTCATTTGTTGAAACTGGAACAAAAATATGTGTATATTGTAGCGTTGACTCTGCTGACCCACTCCTGCGGGCGCCGTAATGGTTGTACGAATAGCTTGCGCACCGGCCACGTTGGACGATTTGTAGGAGAATCACCAGAATGTCGGGTGGTACGCCTGAAGTGGGTTACCATCGAGACTTTACTCAGGTGATGTTATGAGTGATCCCACGCGCCACTTGGCTCTGGGAAGGTGATAACCACTCCAACGCCGGGTCATCACAGGCAGTAACTTATATTAGGCAGGGATATTCTACTGAGTACCTGTGGTGGCTTGGAATTGAAGAAACGACCGAGATTCCAATTATTATTTATTTAATATCTATTAGTTACACGTAGTCTATTTCATTTATTTTTGCTTATACTTTTGCTCTTTTTTTAGGTACATATATTTTTACTATAGTATCTATCACTAGTACATCTGGTAGTCGATTTATTTATTGTATGTAATAGTTTATTTTAGTATCACTCGTATTTATTACTAGCTGATCCGGCAAACGTTGTTTTGCTATATAAGTTATTGTAATATCTTTTAAGATGTTCATTGAAATTAAGTGATGTCAAAGACAATTTTGTTCACAATTAAATACTCTTAATCAACAACACATTTATTTGGATAAATATTAATATTATTACGTTGATACAACTCTTAACAAATAATGCATTAATTTCGACCAAATTTGTTTACCATAAAAACGGTTCTAGTGACTTAATCTTAAAAGATAGACATATACTGTCGGGGACATTTTTTTAGATCATTTCAAGAGGCATATTTATTTCTTACATATATTTTTGGTATCTTGAACCGTTTTTGCAGCGCACGCAATGGAAGCCCTCATGGATGAATAATATTCCCCGTTTTTTTCACATGTTCCATTATTTCTTCGCTCCTAATAATTTCATCGTAATGTTATATAGCCTAAAGCCTTCCTCGATAAATAGTCTATTCATCACAAAAAAAAATTTTCAACTCGAACCAGTAGTTCCTGAGATTAGCGCGTTCAAACAAACAAACAAACAAACTCTTCAGCTTTATAATATTAGTATAGAGTATAGATTTAATAATCTATTAGTTACACGTATTCTATTTCATTTATTTTTACTTATACTTTTGCTCTTTTTTTAGGTATACATATATTTTTACTATAGTATCTATCACTAATACATCTGGTAGTCGATTTATTTATTGTATGTAATAGTTTATTTTAGTATCACTCGTATTTATTATTTAAGCTAAGGGGTGTCTCAGAATGTTTTTCGTTTTTGAATTGACCAATACGCGCCGATCGCTGGTAGCAGGGGGAGGGGAGTGGTCTCAAACGCTTGGCCGGCTTGTTAAGTTTATTAGCCATGAATCGTTTCACGGGACCGCAGCGCGCGTTTTGCGTGCGAGCGTTTTATAAAAACAACGATTCCTACACTATTGTTCGTCGTCTCTACAGGACACATTTTAATTTAACAAGCTTAAAACATGTGCCAAGTGCCAATTTAATTAAACATTGGGTGTGCAAGTTTGAAGAGACTGGGAATACAATGCCGGACAAATCATCTGGGCGCAAAAGGACATCAAGGGCGAGCACGAACGTCGACCGCGTTCGCCAGTCTGTTATGGACGACCCACGACAGTCGTTGAGATTGCGCGCAGCTTCTCTGAATTTGAACAAATCTACGGTTTATCGCATTATTTCGAAAGATTTGCATTTTCACCCATATAAAATTGTTATTGTTCAAGAAATGAAGCCTGATGATCCTGATAAACGAGTCGAATTCTGCAGGACAATGAAAAACCGTTTTAGGAGTTTCAATAACATCTGGTTCTCCGACGAATCGAATATTTCACATCAACGGTCACGTGAATAAACAAAATTGCAGATACTGGGCTACCGAGAATCCGCTAGAACTGCATCAGAAGCTCTTGTACTCACCAAAAGTGGTTGTTTGGGCTGCCATATCAAGTCAAGGAATTATCGGTCCTTATTTTTTTGAGGATAACCGAGGTCGAACTCAGACCGTTAATTCTGATCGATATTGCCATATGATCCGGACTTTTTTGGCTACAGAAATGCAAAACCAGTCTGGCTACAACCGCAACACCTTTTTCCAGCAAGATGGGGCCACTTCTCATGTAACAAATGACTCATTAGCTGCTCTTCACGATTTATTCCCCGGAAGAGTGATAAGCCGCCGAGGAGACATAAACTGGCCACCGAGGAGTCCTGATTTAACGCCTGCTGATTTTTTCTTATGGGGCTACCTCAAAAGTAAAGTTTACAATCCATTGCCACCAAACCTGAACGTTTTGAAGCAAAGAATCACTGAAGAAATCAACGCTATTCCAAGAGCAATGCTCCAGCGAGTGATTGAAAATTTTAGCTCCAGGCTAAATGAGTGTGAACAAGTAAATAGTGAACATTTGCAAACGGTTGTTTTTCATAAATAAACTTCAAGATCTGCTCTTTAATTTAACAATAAATAAAACAAGTTTTAATGGATAATGTTGTTTTTTATTTAACATCAAAAAATGAAAAACATTCTGAGACACCCTTTATATGTATTTTTATTGTTTATTGATAATTCTTATAAGATGTAACACGACCGGGACCCTTCACGAAAATCAGCGCTGCAGGCTTCCTCTGTAGATTTAAGCTGATGAAGGGCCCATTTTCGCTATGTTTATATGTTTTGTATTTTCTTTTGTTTTTGTGTGTTGTTTGTATTGCTGCATTTACATTTCTGTTTTTTTGTTGATTTGTGGCGAAATAAATACTTTTTCATTTTTCATTTTCTCTTAATTTACTCTCGCAGACTCTTCGGCGTGGGATAGAAAACGGTGGTACCTTATCCGGACAATCGTGCATGACCTCTGCGAGTGCGTGCAGCCGGGACGGTCCGATGAGGATTTTCCTCCAAGTTAAAAAAATATGCTTATAATTTATAATCACAGTTTAGTATTTAAAAGTTAAACAAGCCTACCGCCAAATCTTTTCTTCAAAATCCTGCTCAGCTCGTCGGAAGCGTCGTCTGGTGGCTCTAAAAAAAAAAACAATACATAGACTATACTGTCGGAGCAAGTCTTTTCACTTGGGAATGATTTAGGGAACATATCACCATAGATGGGCAAAATGTAATCAGATTAATAAAAATGATTATGATTACATTTTACGTTTTTTACCATTAATATGACTGCATTTTGGTCATCTATGTTTTAGACACTACAGAATCTTAGATTGCATACACATTTATGATTTCTTAATGTTTTAAATGGATTTAATCATGTTTAAAGAGTAAGAAAATTAAAATTACGACTCTATTTTATAATCTTTAATGCGATTACATTTTGCCCATCTCTGCATATCACTATATATTTATATTATTGCGTCGAGTGAATTGGTATTTGCTAGACGAGCGCACTCCATCGTCGGCCTCATCATCGCTTTCCATCAGATGAGATTGAGGTCAAGCGCAAGTCTGCCAGTAATAATAAAATAAAACTAGCTGTGCCTGCGACTTCATTCGCGTGAAGGAAGTATTTTTCTTTTGATAATTATTATTCCAAACCGAAAAAACTGACACTGGCGACGTCACAAAGGTACAATCCTTGAAATAAAGCCATACATTAAAAAAAAACCTAGGCAAGTAACGATATCGCAAGGAATCAATAATTAAATTTAAATATAATCGTCATAAAGACGTAATAATAGCGTTAATGGTTGAGATTTTGGTTGCAGGTGAGATTGGGATAAGCTATGTGTTGTGTTGTATGTGTGCCGGGCAGTAGACTTGAGGGTGTTTGCTGCCCGGATGAGAGGATGGCGATGTGCAGTGTCCGGCGTGCCGCCTGTGAGATAGGTATTGGAACGATGGGCTCTTTACCCCTACCCCTCCCAGAGAGGCAGCCTCGACAAGGCATTTCGCTCCCCGGACGTCTGGATGAATTTAGTTTCCCAGGCTCGGGTGGAGCGATTAGAGGGACACCCCGGGGGTTTTTAGTCAGTAGGAGTCTGACACACCGGGGTTGCTGCCCTCACAACGGCCCTGATGGTCCTATGCAGGAATTTACCCCGAGAAAAAAAAAATTGTGTTGTATGTGTATCAGAGGGAAGCGGTGCACGGTGTCCGGCGTATCGCCTGGGAGAGAGGTTTTTGGAGGGGTGGGCGTTACTTCTTCCCCTCCCAGAGAGGTAGCCTCAACAAGGCTTCTTGTTCTCTGGGCGTCTGGATGAATTTGGCTTCCCAGGCGCGGGTGGAGCAATCAGAGGGACACCCCGGGGGTTGTCTTGTATGTGTACATTTATAATTGTATTGAATAAACTTACTTTGATTTCAGAGAAACTCAGTTGCTATTATTTCTAAAAAATTATATGTATATAACACAACTAGCAAACCCGGAGAACTTCGTTTCGCCACCAGATGGCTTCGTTTTGGTTTTTAAAATACTGGTGCGATCTGCTCCACCACCATGCAAAACCATATTGGTTTATAGTACATGCTATGTATCAGATATGGCGCTGTATATGAAAAATGATTTTCCCCGATTTCCTGCTTTTCTGTTGAAAATTTTCCTGAATTTTGTTTGCTATAAACCTCACGGAGCTCGAGACCTTTCCAACGAATGCAAAACCATGGAAATCGGTTCGTGCGTTCTGGAGTTATAGCGTGAGGAAGGAAAACCGGACTTATTTTTATATAATAGAATTAGAAATAATGACTTACAATATTCGACAATAGATGTCGCTTAAAAGTACTTCCATGCAGATTTACAAAGAAATGTATAAACACGCCTCCACTTCGATGTTACTATATAATGTGGATAGATGGCACCGCTATTAGTCAAAATAAATGCCCGTGGTTGTTTTTAGTCAAATCCTATATTACGTTTTATTTAATAAAAAATGGCAATAACAGCGCTCAGCTTGGCTATTGATCACGTTGGACACGATTTATTAGCGTAAAGTGGATACAACCAGTGTCGTATCTCTGCTCACCGCGTAAGAAATATAGCGAAACAATACTGTAGCGTCCGAAGCGAGAGAGTGTTGTAGAGTGGAAACCTGTATACTGCGATATTACCCTCGCTATAATATAAAATATATGTGGTTTTCTTTTGTAGAGACCCGACCCTTGTTAGACAGGTAACAGACGGAAAACAGGTCCAAACACAACAAGGGCTTTACGACCTACAGATAGGGTTCCAGAGGGAACAATCAAATTTTGACATAAAAGAATCAGGTGTATACAGGGATACAGGTAACTAACGCAAAACCTCTTAAGGGTGACTTTGGTATATCAAGACTGACAACTTTTGTTTTACGACATTATATAATTCAATCTTTTTTCCCCATACAAAAAAATAAATAAATCATATTTGCAGTTCTGATCTTCTTAACACTCTGAAAGGCGGCGCGACGCAACTGGAGCAGACGATTTCGTAGCATCAGCTGACTGAACTTTAAGCATAGAGCTAACGATTGATAGAAATCCCCACTAAAACTAAAAAATATATATCTTAGGATGTGTTAGGTTTTGGCAAAAGTCTTAGAACAAAAGCTGTTAGTCTTGATGTACCTAAGTTACCTTTAAGAGGTTTTGCGTTAATTACCAGTAAAGTTGTATATTGTGTGCGGGTGGCAGTTACAGAGGGCCAGCGCTGGAAAGCAGTTGTCACCCCTCGCAATCGGTTGCTATTTTGACAAGTAACTGTGATGCCATCACAGTTACATGTCATAATCGGGTATATCTCCCTACTTTTCGGGTAACTGGTGAAGTTGTGAATGTATTTAAATATGTTTCACGACGCAACAGTGGCAGCTGACCGACCTATCCAAGACCGGTTGGCTGATGCCTTTAGAGTCGTGGCCGCGACCGACTAGCGACCCTCGAGATGTCGACGGAATGTCGATGTGACGCGCTTCGTCGAAAAAATCATACGGTGTCGGAGAGGACCTTTGCCCTCCCCTGAGATAGTGCCCAAAGGGCGCGGCATTACTGGGCTGTGGAGAATTGTATACGGGACCCACAGTCCCCGGCTATATGTAGAAGTAGTCACCTTGGGGTTTTTGGCCTGTAAGAGTCCTGCGCATGCGTGCGGCCGGGACGGTCCAATGAGGATTTTAGTAAAAGTAAAAAAAATCTATGCAAATATGTTAACATCTATATGTTAGCGAGGGAAGTATCACAGTGTACATGTTTCCACGCTACAATATATTATTACAAAAACAACAAAATAGTGAATTTACTAACTTGATACTGTAGGCTTTGGGCAAGTTTCTGGTTTAGGCACTGACGGCTTGGCTCGTGGTATCGTGTCAGGTCTAGGTTCAACTGGAGGCTTGAGAACTTTTTTATTTAATTCAGGACGTTTTGCTGTAATACAAAAATTTGTTAAAGATATATTGTAGTTCATTTTTCGGCAAGACAGAATGCTGTTGGCCGAGAAACACTTACAGCTTCACCGGGCCAGAGGCACGAGCAGTTAAGGTGCTGGGCCAGCGAGTTATGGTTTGGTTGACAGGTCAAGGGCACTCTTATGAATACGAATCTCGACTTGGTCTAAGTGTCTAATAGGTAAAAAACGCTGATTCCGAAAATATATATTACTATATCACCAAAAAATGTCGCTTAAACCAAATAGCCTTTCAACCCTCGATACAATTAAAATATTGAAAAAAAATCACAAATGTAGTTTTGAATCTTCAGATCAGATAAACAGCAAAATAAACTTTATAAACTTCTTTATTGCACTTTTCAAAATAATTTTTCGTCTCTACACTTTTCTACGTCTTAATACAACAGAGCGCTCGCATCGAAAAAAAAAACCGTTTATCCTCTCTCTCTTTCTATCTTTCCTGCCTTTCACTCCCATACGTTCCGTTCTACTCATTGATTACTTCATACATAATAATATTTCACACAATAACATCCATCATACATAAATCTAATGATAATAATCTGACTGTGGTGACTCTTGAGTCGTAGGATCCAATGCCTTCTCTACTGTCTGCAAGAATCTGGATCTCCCGGCCCAGGTGGAGTGATTGGAAGGACACCCCGGGGGTTTTTAGTCAGTAGGAGTCTGACACACCGGGGTCGCTGCCCTCACAGCGTCCCTGATGTGTTATATTTTAGTTATTTGTAGTAATTGTATTCTGGTAACATTAACAACTTTATTTTAGTGATTGTATTCTGGCGACATTATACGTATTAAGTTATGAGCAAATCATAATAATATAATGGACATTCTAGTTCGAGCCTCGGTAGAGGAAACACGTCGAGAGAACCGAGCTAAAATAATAAATAAGTGAATGTGGAAATAAAGAGGAAGAGCATTTAGGAGGCATAGTTTTATTCTCTTCACTTCTGACAATATTTCCAACAGATGGTTCATCAGATCCACTTTCGGCTCGCACCTCTGGCATTCATGATCACGTATTTAAGAGCGTTCGAGCAGTAGGAAGCGTGGAGCTAGCAGAAAAATCCGAGCGCGGCTACCGAATAAGGAAATTCTGCCGAATAAGCCAAGGCTATATATCTCGACACACACGGTGCATCTTTGACCTCTAAACACTAGTACGTATCACTTGTATTTTCCTGAAAACACTGTATTAGAGACCGCTACGAAAGTAAACGTAGAAGAGATTAGTCACGCCAAAAGGCGCAACCCCAGGGCATTATAAATCAATAATGCAAACGCACTTGAGTGCGTTTTTGAATACAAACGCCATCTGGCGAACATTCACTTCATAACCGTTTCTCGACCCTTCTGTCACTTGTAGATACTCCCTTTATATATACATATATTATTAAAATATATAAGTCAATATAAAATAAGATTATAACTATAATGGTGTTGGTTCCTTGTGTATATTATTTACGTCATGATTTGTGTTGTGTCCTTGCTTGTTCCTGTCTTATTAATAACTTTTTTATGTTTGTGATGTGTATTTTGCTGTAGTTGGTAGGTTTTTCTTGTTTTAGGTTCCTCTACCGGACAATCTCAATATAATTAAAATTAGCTAACACCGATCAACCTTCCTCGACATTAAAGTCAAAATTAAAACGCCGAATTGCGCAAAATCACATTGGTCATACACCAGTGGAAAAGCCATAAGAAAGGAATAATAATAACCGTTTCTCGCTTTCAAATTACTTACATCGCATCGCATTGTTTTCACCATTACAGTCGCTTATAATTCTTTCAAACTCGCAACACACAACACAAATTCTCAAACACCATACTCCACATTCAAACACATACACATTGAGTGGTTTGTAAATTGCCTGAATATCGCTGCCAACCGGTAAATACTTTGATAACTGTCTCAAACTATCGCAACTCTTTATTTTTACAAAATAATCCCGCCAACGAGGGTGAATTTGTGCAACGGCATAAGTCAAAGACTTATCCTGGCACGAGTAGAGAGGAATTTTATGCTTACCTGTATTTGTGGGTATTAGAGCAAATCTAGAAGACGTCATATCTGAAAAAGTAACAATTTTAATTTTAAAAAGTCTATTTAAGTGTCTCTAGAAATAATGTTTTAATAATGTAACTAGTGACGTTTGCTAACGTAACGACGTAACGACCTTGACGTAACGACCTGGGGCCTAATGCTCTAAGACAATTTAGCGATTCCTTGCTTTGATATCACGTCAATTTCGTAAAAAGTTACGACATTTGCAAAAATCGTATTCTTTATGACACTTTGTTGAAATGAATCTGATTCGTTACCGTGACATGATATAGACAAGACACGATGTTAACGTGGTTTTCAAATTGTAAGATATGAGTGTGAAATCTAAAATGTCATACAAAATTAGGTCCCTGATCTTTTAACGCGGCAAGCCAAACGGATGGTTTTGACGCTTATGTGATGTTGTTTTTATATGGGGTGCCTCATTATAGCGACATTAAATGATAACTGATGTAATTTATTATTTTTTTATAACGACAAACTAAAAATCAATACACTAAGCGCAAACGAAGTTTTGGGAGTCGAAGCTGCTCGCGTCCGTAGGCTTTACCCTAGTTTCCCTACACGTGACTCCTGGGTTGTGCTAAACGAGCAGCAGCGAGGTGGTAGGGCGTCGGAGCCGGTCTGGATCGCGACCACAGTACATGGGTGTAAAGCCCATCATTGTGACCAGTTTCGGCTTGTCGCGTTTCGGGATCAGCTTGTGTATATCCAGTAGCTCATATACCTAGAGACCTTCAGTCGCGGTATATGTGGGCCGACATGACGATGTATACTATCAATGGATTTTCATCCTCTGATAGTCGCTTTCGTTTTTGGACTACACTGTACTTACCATCAGGTACTCCGTAGTCACTATGTCGAGCCAGTGTAAAAAAAAAACTGTTCCGCCCCTGGGCGAGCTGCACACACATTCGCGGCCAGCGCGTTGCACATCATTGACCTCACCAGACTAACATAATCCCTCCTTCCCAGCCAGATCCCTTCTTCATTTTCTCCATGAAAGATGTGAACTGTGCTGCAGTCCTCCCATTTGATTCTTGTATAATTTATTTTCGAAATAAATTTATGTATGTAACATGGACTGTATTTATTTCTAGCCGGCAAACCTTGTTACTGTATTTGATAGATACATAAACAAAATAGCACTGTCTTTCGAACCTTACATACGCGAGTAATTGTGCTATTTTTTGTTGGTAACCCGCTAGAAATTCTCATGGTTCGTCAGTGTTATGGAGACGGCGTCCCTATGTGCCGAATTCTTACTGACTAAAACCACCGCGGTTTTCCTTCTACTCGTCTGACTCGTCTTGGGCTAAGGGATCGGCTCTGCCAGGTTCCTCAGCATCCGCAGGCTTTCTTCTTCTGCATTTGCGAGGAGTAATCTAAATAAACCATCCCTCGTTAACTTCATTGCCCTGGAGCGGTGCACGGGCAAGATATTTTAAAAGCATTAATTTTACTTGGGTTTTAATTTAATGTCGTTATATAGGCGGCACCCTGTATAATAAAGGCAACATAACGCCACATAGAGAGTGTTTATTACTGTCGACCACAGCTGTACCTTCATATTCCTGAAGATCTTCCAATTCAGTTGGTATTGGAAGCGGCGGACGTTCTTTGATTCGGTCTATGGAACTCCTGGATGGCTCTGAAAATACACAAAGCATAAGCTCCTTCGTTGATGTATCTTCCATATATATACATATATAACATATATATAAAAACAATTGTTCTGACTAACATATAAAAAAGTCTAAGCCAGGGGTTCACAAAAAAATTTCCTCTTACAACATTTTATTGGTTTCGGTGTACGCCCTGCTGCTACTTTTTTTATCATAATCCCAAAACTCGTTAAATAAGTATTGTATAGAACTTCTAAAAAATTTTAGCCATAAAATTTTAAAAGTTGAATATTGAAGCTACAAAATCCTTTTTGTACAGTCACAATGTGACCGTTTTTGTTAAAATACATATTGTCAAAAATCACCGACTAATTTGGACTTTTTTGTTTCCTCAATATTTTTAGCACTATATTATCTACATACATTGATAGCGGCAGTGTTCATTCGATAGATGCATGAAATCATTGCTTGCCCTGACGAAAAATAAGTCTGGAATAAATTGTTTAAAGTTAAACAAAAAAGTAACTTTTATATTCATTTTTATTTTGTATTCACGCCGTCTTTATTTCCTATGAAAGCTATATAATATTTACTATCATAATATAATATTCAAATTAATTACGTGAATTCTGCCTACCCTGTCCAAATATCTTATGCACGTCACTGATTGATAGGCAAAGTTAAGCCAACATCTGCAACAAATACTTTACTATCAAAACTATGCATTTTCTTAAACAAGTAACTTGCGAATCCCAATTTTTTTACGCCAGACCCTCTGGGGGTCCACCTGTACCACTTTGGAAATCACTGGTCTAAGCTATTGAAGCTAAAAAGATAAAATTAGGACCTTGTGCTATTTTTATGACGTAGGCAGTCGCCTAAATGTGCTAAATCACACCTGGGCGTAGCAGCCCCAATTTGTACCGACTAATATTCAATTAATGTCTTATTAACCTTCCCCTCTTCCTTCCTCCTCCTCTCCACAATTTCTCCTCAATCTATCCTCACCCTTCCCACTCTCAAGCTCAGAGTCCCTACCGCTCTTTTGATAATATTCTATACAGTTATATCCCTTGTTTAAAAAATATGTATTTCCACGTATTTATTTATTTATTTCCTCTTTACAGGGTTGCCAGTGGCCCGGTACAATAACTCATTTACACAATACATATACACAGTTACAAGCAACAATGTACAGTTCCTATTAAGGCATCCACAACATACGTCAGAGTGGCCCGTTTATTTATATCATACTATATCATATTACATTATACTATATCATATTATATCATACTATATTATATCATATCAATGGTAATTGATGTCAATTAATGTCAAGATTATTAGTTTGTGCATCTCTCAACAACCCGAAGACCTTTCTCCTGAATCCCGGCATGGAGTCCGCAAACAAATCAACCGAATCTCCAAGAAGATTGTAGGCCCGAGACAATCTACACAAAGCACTGTTGACTCCGAGGTTTGTTCGCTTAAAAGGTGGGTGAAAAAGAGAAACGACTCGTCTGGAATTTTTCAGGGGGCTCTGAATGAAAATTTTTGGAGCAGTTGGGGGCAGTCAATTTTATTATTTAAAATGTATTTAATTGTATCCTCTATACATTCCCCTTCCAGTTTTATTTTCACAATGAAAGGCAGCCTCTTGTCGTCTCCAAGGCTTAATCTAAATAGGTTAAAATTCAGTCAAATCGGTACACCCGTTTTGATGTGAAAACGGAACATAGAAAGAAACACTGTCGAGTTTATAGTATTAGTAAGGCTTATTACCAGATAATTTCGACAGGATTTTTGGCTTCGTTGTCACCGGGGGTTTTGAACTGCCCAAATTCTTCTCCGTCACCGTTTTTGGGTCAGGTCTAGAAGCTAACATCCGTTGAGGCTCTGGAACATCAACATGTTAAAATTAAACCATCACCATTCTAGGATATACCAAGCACGACAGAAAGTTTTAATGTTCAAAGGCTCCAGATTCCCTGGACAAATTTCACCAGAAAAGCCAAAATCCTGACATTGACCAGTCGCAAAAGATACTGTGAAATGTCATGGCACGAAAAATAGCCTTCTTTAGACATTTGCAGAGAGGATCCCAATATGAGTTTTAAAGATAGATCCTCGAAGACAAGATTCCAGAGGCGAGAAGCCCAGGTGTCAGTAAATCAAGCAGCTGGACGAAATCAAAATGTAGAACGGATTGAGCTTTCTTATTTTACAGATTACATCATAGGTTTAAAAGAAATTCTGCCTATTGACCTCCAAACTTCATTATAAAGAGGGCACTCTATGGTGATAACGTACTTATGGTGATTTTTGTACGCGCCAGGGCGACGCAAATTTCTTGGGATACACGGCAATTTGTGAAAAGAGATTGAGAGCATCTACCATAATTACATACACGGTCTAAAACACCGCTTATTTTTAACTAGGGGTGATTGGAGCAGAGAGAGTGCTGTTCAAGAATGGTGTCTTCTCTTGTTTTAATAATTGGTTCCAGTGTTTTTGATAACTTGAAATAGTGGCAATAGATAATGGATGTTTCTACGTGTACATTACCACTAATTTTTAATTAGGAGTGGTTAGAGCAGAGGCTCTACAGGACAAAGGAGGAGGGCCTTCGCCAGAGGCCTTCCTCCTTAAAACCGGATAAGACGCCTGGGTCGTGCGCTTGAGGGAGAGTACCGCCCAACTTATCCAGGCGAGAGCGGTGTGTGACGTGTTTCCGCACACCGCTCCAAGGTATTGAGGTGTGCGAGGGGTGGCTCCTTACACCACTCCTCGCAGTGCAGAGATGCGGCCTTACAAAAGGCCAAACGTTGCCGAGGGTCGGAGAAGAAGATGACACTGTACCTCTGGCCCCGGTCAGACGGGAAGAAGAAGCACCCCAGGGGTTTTAGTCGGTGCAAGTCCGACACACCGGGGGGCAGCCTTCACAGCCCCCTGAGGTCCGTTTGGGATTTCCCCCGTCTCAAAAAAAAGAGGCTGTTCAAGAATGGTCTCTTCTAGTGTCTTAATAACTGGTTCCGGTTTTTTTGATAATTGGAAATAGTGGTAATTCGTCATGGCGGTTTCTATGGTTAGTATCACAGTGATTTTCTGAAGATTTATATAAAAAAAAAAGAAAAAGAAAGAAAGAAAAAGTTTATTGAGCCAAAAGATAACAACACACAACAAACATATTTATAACCTTGCTCCATCCTCTCCCTCCATAAAAAACCACGCGCGTGGATTTACGGAGTCACAGCTATACGGTAACTCATATCCTGGCTAGGACTGAGAACTTCTCTAACTCTTACCTTTGCTAATTCTTTGAACTGTGGAGTGTGATGTGGTATGACATTGTGTCCTTTAAACGAAGCATGAAGTGATATTTGTCCAGGGTTACCACTGTTGGTAGTTGTAGTTGTCTTTTGGATTGCACCTTGCTTATCTCGTTCTTTTCTACGCGTTGACGCAATAATTGTATGTCGGCATTATTTTCGCCGTGGTGGCTGCCGGCAGAATAGAATAGCACCACCCTCTTCTTGCTGAGGTGTCGTAAAAGGCGACTAAGGTATCTCTTGAACACCGCAATTCAACCAGGTGTTTAGAGAAGGAAAACTCGACCAAACCTGCATCCCGCTCCCTCCCGATCGTACTGGTTCTCCTTTCCATCGGGCCCGAGGGAGCTCGGACGCGAGAGTGCTTTTCTGGCTGCACGTCCAGTTATGCACTTAAATATCTCCTGCGCAATTGACTGCTTCCGTAAACTGGACCTCGAATTTCTTAACCGGTGTTGAAACAGTCGCCGTGGCCGAAACTGGCTAGGACATCATCATGTCGGCATTGGCTGAGCTGATTTCTCTTTGGCGCATCATAGTACTGTGTATTTGCTTTTGTAGTTTTCAGTCTTCATTAATCTATCCTTTTGTATTTAAGGTGATGTTGGGTGCCAAATAAATTATTTTTCTTTCATCTTTCTTACCAATATACGAGATGTGGTCACTATTCCAAGTCAGAATAAAAAAAATGTCCCCAAACAATTTTATAAAATTAATAAATCGTGTAAGTTACTTACTAGGTGGATCGTCTTCAGGGTTTTCGTATATGCTATCATCGTCAGATTCGTCATTTTCCGGCTGATCTGTAACTTGATAATTAAGCATACGTTAGTTTTTTTTACACTGACACGGCACAGTGACCACACCATGCCTGATGGGAAAGCATGGTGCAGTCTAAAAACGACAACAATCACCAACAGCAAAAAAACCCATCGGTAGTCGCAGCGATCATGCCGGCCTGCACAAATATCTCTTCACACTTCGCTTAAAAGACCCAATATCATAAGAAGATGGAGATACGCTCGCCGGAAAACCATTCCCATCCCGGCAACTCTGCTGCAGTAAGAGTTAGAGAACTTCTCAGTCCTGGCCGGGATGTGAGATACCGTATAGCTGTGACTCTGTAAACCCGCGCGCGTAACTCTGCTATAGAAGGGAAAGGGCGGAATAAGGTTAAACAGCTCTTCAAAACACTGGCTTTGATACAGACGGTAGAAAATGCTTAATAAGGCAATATCTCTACGCAATTGGAACGATTCAAGATGTTCAGAAATGTTTGGATCGTTCATTAACTGATAATCATGATAAGTTTTCATGGCTGTAGGGCGATTGCCCGAACTGGATCATGACCACAGTACACAAGAATAAAAACCGTCATTACGACTCGCTTTGATCTGTCGCGTTTCGGGATCAGCTTGTGTATATCCAGTAATTCATATACACAGAGATCTTCAATCCAGTGATGTGCATAGGATATTTGGATAGGGTAGGTAGAATTCGAGTAATTCATTTTGAGGGGTGAAAAGCTATTTGGTTTAAGCGATATTTTTTGGTGATATAGTAATATACATACTTTCGGAATCAGCGCTTTTTACCGATTCCAAAAATATATTACTATATTACCAAAAAATTTCGCTTGTACCAAATAGCCTTTCACCCCTCGATTTGAATGTTATATTATGATAGTATATATTATATTGCTTTCATAGGAAAGATAGATGGCGTAATTATAAACTATTACTTTAAGCAATTAAAAGCTTTAGTATATGTGGGCCGACATGACAACGGAGACTATCAATGGATTTTCATCCTTTGATGGTCGCTTTCGTTTTTGGACTACACTGTACTTACCATCAGGTGCACTGTAGTCACTATATAGAGCCAGTGTATTAAAAATCACATAGCAGGATAATCCGTTCATATGTAACACTAGCTGATCCGGCAAACGTTGTTTTGCTATATAAGTTATTGTAATATCTTCTAAGATGTTCATTGAAATTAAGTGATGTCAAAGATAATTTTGTTCATAATTTAATACTGTTAATCAACAACACATTTATTTGGATAAAGATTAATATTATTACGTTGATACAATTCTTAATAAATGATGCATTAATTTCGACCAAATTTTATTACTATAAAAACGGTTCTAGTGACTTAATCTTAAAAGATAGACATATACTGGTACATTTTTTTAGATCATTTCAAGAGGAATAATTCTTTCATACATATATTTTTGGTATCTTGAACCGTTTTCGCAGCGCACGCAATGGAAGCCCTCAAGGATGGATAGTTTTCCCCGTTTCTTTCACATTTTCCATCATTTCTTCGCTCCTAATAGTTGTATCGTGATGTTATATAGCCTAAAGCCTTCCTCGATAAATGGTCTATTCAACAGAAAAATTATTTTTCAATTCGAACCAGTAGTTCCTGAGATTAGCGCGTTCAAACAAACAAACAAACAAACTCTTCAGCTTTATAATATTAGTATAGATTAATGTTACTTCGAAATTTTCGTTCTTCGAGCGTCTATCCATTAATCAGACACTTACCCGGTTTCTTCTTGCTTTTGAATAGAGATGCCAGACTGTTCTTCTTGGGTGCTTGAGGCAGATTATTTTTAGTAGCTGCAGCATCAGCTTTCTTCAAATCCGACTGCTTCTTTGTTTTCTTCGCATCGCCATCTTCTGTTAATAAAAATAAATAAACTATACCTTGTACAAGATAGCTTGATCTTTTTGACAGATGTAAATTTTTCTGATCGACATAGCTTTGCAATGACGAACATAATATTTTCTTAATTTAATGATTTCAAAAATTCCGAAAATATTTAAAAAATAAATATAATACAAAAATCCCTAAAGATCCAAGCGTTATCCAAAAATTTTAAGACTTTTTATTGCTTCAAAGCAAAATTTAAATAGAAACATTGAAAATAATAGACGCGTTTACAATGTTACATCGGTCGATTTCGTATTGAAGATCTGATTTTTTTTCACATTTCGACCCATGTTTCTTTGGGAAAGTTGCTTACTATCATGGTCTGAACCACCTATTTAAATTTGGCGAGAGGTCCAAAAATAACTCTTTAATATTTGTTCACGCACTGTCAAATTAATTGTGGCAGAATTGCAATCTGCGTCTTTTTATGTTTTACGGAATTTTAAGCGCCAACCGTCTTTTGTTATAAATTCATTCTAATTCAATTATACGTACGAAAAACAACAAAAATCTTATTATTCTAACACAATTCTCAAACAATATTAAATAGGTACTTGTTATGTTATAAGTATTTTAAAACATTATTTTCGAACTACCAGATATTTTGTTTCCCATCCCTAGCCCGTCTGTCAAAAAGATCAAGCTATCTTGTACAAGGTATAACCAATGTAACGAGGGGATGGCAGGTTGGTTTATGTAAGAAGCGAGTTGTAGCCCAGACTGGGTATACACTAGTGATGCCACGAATAGTGACTTGGCCGAATACCGAATACCGAATATTCAGCAACGCTGTCGGCCGAAGCGCCGAATATTCGGCATGGAATACATGCTTGTCGGGGGCGCGTTAGCT
Organism: Automeris io; assembly: GCA_036320925.1. Taxonomy (NCBI): domain Eukaryota; kingdom Metazoa; phylum Arthropoda; class Insecta; order Lepidoptera; family Saturniidae; genus Automeris; species Automeris io. The sequence continues at coordinate 4,083,099 of JAUDJH010000031.1, read as the reverse complement.
GGATTAAGGCAAGTTGCAACCTGTTCTCCTCGTTGCGTTGGCGCGGCCAGCAAAGACAATAAAATACCCAATACAAACGAAAAACAATACCCAAACCTTTCGAAATTTGCTAAAGTTTATCTTTCTTCTCCTGGAAGTAGCGTGTTTAGTGAGAGGTTATTTTCTGAGGCTAGTAACATTTACGATGAAAAGCGTAATCGTTTACTACCAAAAAATGCTGAAAAGCTTATTTTCGTCCATCACAACTTACCACTGATCAATTTTAATTACTAAAGTATTGTAATTTGGAAATATATAGATAATTTTGAGTAATACAACGTGCCTTTTGTACATGATTTGGTATTCGGTATTCGGCCGAATAGTACGTACTATTCGGCCGAATACCGAATAGCAAAAAAAGTGGCCGAATACCGAATAGTTGCCGAATATTCGTGGCATCTCTAGTATACACTGAGTAGAGTGCAGGTCGTCCAGCAACGAGATTGGTTGTCGATATTGTGAGGGATGCGGGGCGATCCTGGATGCGAATGCCACTAGATCTAGAATGGTGGCACAGTAAGGGAAGCTCAAAGAAGAAGAAGCCTAGCCCGCGATCTAGTCCGAACCGAGACTGCGGCCAGGCTGGAGCGGGCGCGCTGGAGAGTACTAGGCGGATGTGCGAACCAGATTCGCACGCCCTCATCGTCCCGATCACAGCAAGAAACACCCAGAAGTGACTCTAGATCTTTCCACCAAAGAGGACGCGCGTGCGCCTTCGACCAGTGACCCGTCTGTCGTCGCAGACGGAGAAGAACGCCGCCGTCAGGAGGTTCGCTTCGAAACGGCTTCCCGCTCATAGTCCCCCTACATTTCATAACTAGGTTAAGTTTTAATCATATAATTTTCCTCAGGTGTTGTTGTTTGTTTGTCATTAACACTTGAGTTAGTTTTTATCTGTCCGTAGGCAAAGATGGGCAAAATGTAATCAGATTAATAAAAATGATTAACGATTACATTTTACGTTTTTTACCATTAATATGACTGCATTTTGCTCATTTATGTTTTAAACACTACAAAATCCCAGATAGTATACACATTTATCATTTCTTAATGTTTTAAATGGGTTTGATCATGAAAACAGAGCAAGAAAATTAAAATTACGACTACATTTTGTAATCGTTCATCATTAATACATTTTGCCCATCTCTGTCCGTAGGTTAAGGATATTGTGTGGAGTTGTTTAGTTTGAATTTGTAATGTAGCCCTAAAAATAGGTTTAAGTTAATATTGCAAAATTTTGGGTTAATAAATGGCGCACTCAGCTCTTTTTAGTGGACGGATGAAAGAAGGAAGTATGAAAATTTTGGATTTATGAGGGACGGTTGCATTCAACAAAACACTGTTAATAACGATCAGCCAATTCTAAAAATTACAAGCTTTAATTTATGGCTCCTTGTATCCAATATCGCGGTGAAAATAAATAAAACTTGAAAACTCAATTATCAATTCAATTTTTCGTTACAGGTAAGAATTCTAGACTTTCAAGAGGATCTACTGAGCTCGCATTGACGCCTTCAAAATGTGGTACTAAAGGAAAATGCTACAGATCCTTTGGATCAATGAGTCTGTACGGCATAAACAGAAAGTTTTGTAAGCCTATTTAAAATTTCGTCGTCTTCAAAGTTCGCCAGATCAACTAGTCTCGCTATATTCTTTTCGATTAACGCGTGTAATGGCGAAATTCACTGCACGTGTACGTCATAGCCAAAGTGACCTGTAGAGCAACTGGTCGCCAGTCTTACAGCATCATACGTATTTTTACTTACGGTCAGAATCTTCTGGATTTTCATATATGCTCTCGTCGTCGGACTCCACTTTTTCTGGAGGTGCTGTAAAAGATAGTAAATATAACTTATAACAACTATGACCGGTGGTCCTGGGTGTGGTTGTAGAAAGACACGGATTTGGCGTTTTACTGTTTATTAGCACTTTAAGGAACACCGAACTGCGACGTACGCGCACGTACTCTACTAGCCTTGCGTCTCGATAGTCGACTGCTAGCAAGCATCCCGTGCGCGCGCGCATCCTCTTACCCCGCACGTCTCGTAACACCCTAACGACCCTTAGGGCGACAATTACGTATCGAGCGGCGTCTACATGCTATACAACTATATATTTCGGAATTACGAATTCATAATTTTGAAATGTAATCAATTGTTCGAATTTCCTTTCCCAAATATCTTTCAGGGCTCTTTTGAACTTCGTGAAAAGAAATACCCAATACATTAGCATTCGTGACAACGTAAACATTACGCCCAAATTATCTAATAAACTCTGGAGTGCTCCAGTCCGCTCGTGACCAAGATCTGTGTAGCCGTCCATATTAAAAGTAAGTTTCCTCGCGCATAAGAACCGTTAAAGTATTGATAAAGACATACCAGGTTTGGTGATGCATTTGAAGAGTGACGCCACGCTGGTTTTCTTTTGTTTAGGCAAGTTATTATTTTTCGCTGGAACATCAAGCTGATTCGAATTCGGCTCCGATTTGAGTTTATTCTTGCCTGTTATATGATAATTATTACATAAATAAAAAACCGGCCGGCTCTTTTATTTAGTTGTTTATCCTAGAGGACATACACCATTTCTTGGTGGAATGTGTTCGGAGCGTTTCTATGAGTGAAATCATGTTTAAACAGTTTGGTTGGAACAAGTCTGGTGTGGGTCTATTTCAGAGCATCTTAGCTGAGCAAACATCTTGCGCAGCTGAGGTGCTCTGTAGACTCACATACCAATTATTGAAATAATATAGTATAGTGTAATGTAGTTATAAAAGTATAGTTTAATTATGGGACTGACATCGTCAGCCTGATCCAAAGTCCCAAAAAAAAAATAGTTGTTTAGATTTATTTATTACTAGCTGATCCGGCAAACGTTGTTTTGCTATATAAGGTTTTATAATATCTTCTAAGATGTTCATTGAAATTAAGTGATGTCAAAGACAATTTTGTTCACAATTAAATACTCTTAATTAACAATACATTTATTTGGATAAAGATTAATATTATTACGTTGATACAACTCTTAACAAATAATGCATTAATTTCGACCAAATTTGTTTACCATAAAAACGATTCTAGTGACTTAATCTTAAAAGATAGACATATACTGTCACGGACATTTTTTTAGATCATTTCAAGAGGAATAATTCTTTCATACATATATTTTGGTATATTGAACCGTTTTTGCAGCGCACGCAATGGAAGCCCTCAAGGATGAATAATTTTCCCCGTTTTTTTCACATTTTCCATTATTTCTTCGCTGCTAATAATTGCATCGTGATGTTAATGTTATATAGCCCAAAGCCTTCCTCGATAAATGGTCTATTCAACTCAAAAAGAATTTTTCAATTCGAACCAGTAGTTCCTGAGATTAGCGCGTTCAAACAAACAAACAAACTCTTCAGCTTTATAATATTAGTATAGATTTTATTTACATTTATTTCTGTGTGTATCTGTATATTAATGATAATAATGTATATGATATGTAATATACTTATATATTTGTGTTCTTGTATATGTGTATTTTCATCTATGATATATATCCATCTATGATACTTTGAATTTTAGTCTCTAATGCTGTGTATCAGTAGTCTATTGATCCCTTCCTTGCTGTTCACTGCGCGTCGACGCAATAAATGGGCGTCAGCTGAAAATCAGCGCTGGGCGGCTCGGCTGGTCACTTAGCATTTGCTGTGCTGACTTCCCTTTGGCGCATCATCACAACACAGGGTGTATGCTTTTGTTGTTTTCTGTTTTTATTTACCTATTCTAATGTGTTGTATGTTGTGTTGTGTGCCAAATAAATGTTTTTATTATTATTATTATATTTCTTTAGTCATCTAAATCACAACATTTTCAAATATTTAAAATGAATACATATAAAAAGATAATATATATAATTTCTAAAATATAAAAACATGTAGACCTACAGGGGCGAGGCCTAAGGCCCAAGCCACCGGTAATTAGGAGCTCAGAGTGAGGAATCTCCTAACAATGCATGTCGTATCGAGTAGAACTGCCTTCTGTATCCGGCCCTTGATCCAACAGCCAAGCGAGAGCCTCTTAAGGTGGCAATCGAGGCTCTTTGCGATCAGCCCATTAGTCGATACGACTATCGGGACAATAATCGTAGAATCTACATCCCACATGCTGGTAATCTCGTGAGCGAAGTCTAAATATTTTAATGATTTTTCATTTTCAGCTTTCACGAGATTCTCATGATGTGGTATGGTGATATTAACGAGTATTGCCCGGCGCACTGACCGATCTGCTACCACAATGCATAGATGGGCAGAATGTAATCAAATTAATAAATGTGATTACGATTACATTTTATGTTTTTTACCATTAATATGACTGCATTTTGCTCATTTATGTTTTAAACACTACAAAATCCCAGATTGCACACACATTTATCATTTCTTAATGTTTTAAATGGATTTAATCATGATTACAGAGCAAGAAAATTAAAATTTCAACTACATTTTGTAATCGTTCATCATTAATCAGATTACATTTTCTCCATTTCTGTATACCAGTGCAGGTGTGCATCTAGTCACACGACCAACGCACACCACATCGCTATTAAAAAATGCAATGCCATTTAAAGTCATATAAGAAAAAATTTTATGGTCTGTGGCTCAAGATTTTTTTATCAAGCACCGGTAGCAAACGGGTTAAGATACTGGATTAACCGTGAATTTACTTCCGTTCGAATATGGCACACTTTTTCCTTTACATATAACTTTCTGCTCGATGCAATTATAGTCGCTAATTTATATAATTACAACTGGCTGACCCGGCAAACGTTGTTTTACCATATAAGTTATTTCTAGGTGATAATTGAACAGTTATCGAGCGGAATGAAAATGATTACATTACTAAAATGGATATTAAAACATAGGGTTCGCTGATATATGGATAATAATTTAGGGTTGTATGTATTTTTGAATGCCACATTAAAATTAAAAAGTAATCGTGATCATATTTATTAATCTGATTACATTTTGCCCATCTATGACTGGTATGTACGTATGATGAAGGTGCTTGGTGGTAAATGAGAGATGGATTACGATTACAATTATTTAATGATGATATTGTTACAATAGATTTAGTATGCGGAAGCTATTTATAATAAACTGTGTATGCAATAAACAAGTTATAGTGCGAGCTGCACGGGTAGACTAAGCCGAATGGATCGCACGCCGCGCCGTAGCAACAATGTTTTGTTGCGTATCTACTTGCATTGCGTGTGTTCATTTACTTGAGAGATTCTGCTGCCCGGATGAGAGGGAGGCGGTGCACTGTCCGGCGCGCCGCCTGAGAGAGGTTTTGGAAAGGTTTTTACTCCCACCCCTCCCCCAGAGAGATAGCTTCAACAAGGCCTTTTGTTCCCTGGGCGTCTGGACGAATTTGGTATCCCAGGCCCGGGTGGAGCAATCAGAGGGACACCCCGCGGGTTTTTAGTCAGAAAAAGTTTGACACACCGGGGTCGCTGCCTTCACAGCGTCCCTGATGGTCCTATGCAGGATTTTCACCCCGGGATACAAAAAAAGCGTGTGTCCATTTGCCGTCGGGTTGATCGACTCAATGCGCTTTGCCAATGGTACATCGAATGACGGCAAAGCGATTCCACATTATATTTATAAACAAAACGTAATTGTCTCCAGACCAAGGTCAGTCTGAATCCATTATGTCCTTTTACAGGCCATTACAACTGTTTCGGAGAAAGGTAATTGTAATGAACTGAAAAAGTGAACACGCCGCGTATTTGCGGCGGCGAGCTCAAATGCAGGAACTTAGACGACGCATATATGCGGCGCTGGTGGCGAACGTGTTAAAAAAGGAATATCTCAATTGGTTTCTAAAATTGTAAAGTTATGAGTGTATATACGAGTACTTAACCCTTAAAAGCCTAATTTACGAAAGTGATTTTTTTTTTAATATTACTGTGTTTGCTTGAGTGTCTAGATGAAGGGAAAAAAATCATAATACTTATTTTAATACTTCAATACTTATTTAAAAAAATAACCAGGTATCAATTTTGATACTTCAGGCATAAAAACTAATAGTAATGTGAACATTCGGTTTAAAAGATTGGTATCAAAATTGAAACTCTAGGTTATGAAGGGTTAAAAACCAATTGAATTCAGATTTTCGTCCTTTAGAAGTGTGTTAAAAATAGCAGAAAATAACTCACGTGGTAACGAATCCAATTCAGGCGGGGGCGGTACCTCGTTACGTTCTAAAGCTGTGTATTAAAAACTTATTTATTCATCATATTTACATTTTAAATTATAAAAACATGTAGACCTACGGGAGCGAGGCCTAAGGCCCATGCCGCTGGCAGTTAGGAGCTCAGAGTGAGGAACAGCCTCACAATGCGTGTCGTATCGAGTAACACTGCCTTCTGTATCCGGCCCTTGATCCAACAACCAAGCGACAGCCTCTTAAGGTGGTAATCGAGGCTCTTTGCGATCAGCCCATTAGTCGATACGACTATCGGGACAATAATCATTGAATCCACATCCCACATTTATTATTATTAACTACTTTCGTCCAGCTGCATAGCATCACAGTAATAAATGTTAATCCAGGCAGAAAACAAAAGCAAATAACTAGTGTTGTGATTAGGCGCCATTTTTTTTTGTAACCCGGGGAAAATCCCTATCGGACCTCGGGGGGCGGTGAGGGACGTCCCCAGTGTGTCGGGCTTGCACCGATTAAAACCTACGCGGTGTTCCACTTTCCACCTACCGGCATCGAGGGCACGACTGGGGTCTCATCCTCGATGACTGGCTACGCGTGCGGCCTTGAGTAGGACTCTACTCGTTTGGGGAGGAGTGGTGTAAGGAGCAACCCCACTCGTACATCTTTGTTGTAGAGCGGCACGCGGGAACACATCACGCGCCGCTCGCACCCTTGTGTGATGATGCACCAAAGGGAAGTCAGCTCAGCAAATGCTAAGTGACCAGCAGAGCCAACCAGCGCTGATTTTCAGCTGACACCCATTTATTTATATATTGTGTATTTATGTACAATATATGAGTTTTCGTTTGTAGCCGTGGTGGCTGCCGGCAGAATAGAATAGCACCCCCCTCTTCTTGCTGAGGTGTCGTAAAAGGCGACTAAGGTATCTCTTGAACACCGCAATTCAACCAGGTGTTTAGAGAAGGGGAAACTCGACTAAACCTGCATCCCGCTCCCTCCCGATCGTACTGGTTCTCCTTTCCATCGGGCCTGAGGGAGCTCGGACGAGAGAGTGCTTTTCTGGCTGCGCGTCCAGTTATGCACTTAAATATCTCCTGCGCAATTGACTGTTTCCGAAAACTGGACCTCGAATTTCTTAACCGGTGTTGAAACAGTCGCCGTGGCCGAAACCGGCTGGGACATCATCATGGCTTTTCGTGTGTCTTTTGAGAAACGCGACCCTAACATTCTATGTTTTATTTGTTTTATTCAACCCACCTCTCTTTTGCTGTATTGGTTCCAGGGCTTCGTAGATCACACTCTCCCTAGTTAAATCCACGGGAGTAGGTCTTCTCAAACAAGGCCTATCTATGTATCGATCTGTACACAGTGAAATTTTATATACATAAGTGATACACCAAGCGTATCTATTGTATTTCTATTTTAATATGTTTGGATTTACTACGTTTTTGAATTGTCGTTGTTAATTGCGTTCCTTTGTCAACGATTTCTAAAGCGTAAGACCTCTGTGGTAACAACGCAATAGTCAATCTGTCATGGTGACCAATTGTTATTTTATTTTATTTTAGAAGACTTTCAAACAGAGTGTATACATTCAAAAATAACAATACATTTACAGTGAACCACTCCAATTGCATGAAAGCGCAACATGCAGTACAAAGTAAATTTCCATATAAACAAAGTAAAATTCGAATGTAAAAATTACCAGTGGCACAGCGAGAGGAAACAAGAGATCCTTTATACACAAACAATAAATTTATACGTAAACAATCGCTATGAGTTTGCCGCCAACGCACCTGCGTGTACACCTACGTTATAATCATTCCTAAATATATTTGTTCGTTGAAAAATTTCCGACTAGGTCTAAGAAGTTCTCTAACTCCCACTTTCGAAACCTTGAGCTCTGGAATGGTCTTCCGGCGAGCGTGGTCCCTACGTCCTAAGACACGAGTATGGGATACTTGAAGTGTAGCATGAACAGTTATTTCTACAAGTCAGCACAATAACTGCAACTATCGATAATTTTCAATATTATCGATAGTTGTAGCCATTTTCTGAACTTTACCATATCTTTAATCAGGCGTGGTGTGATTTGCAAAATTTTAGTTTTTGTTTTGTTTTGTACTTGGAAACCCAATCTAAATTTATACAGACGCAATTTACAATAAAAACTGGTAGCTTTTCAAATAAACGTTCAACCCTTATTTCTACTTCTTTGGGTTGGAATATTAAAAATCCTTAGTGGGTGTCTACGTTTATAAAAAAATATATTCAAATTTAGTATTGAACCAACCAAATATACCAACTGGCATCAATAAATTCATATACGAAACAGTTATATTCATTTGGGCACATAAAAGTTCCACATATAACAATATTACTCTCGTAGCTTTCGGCTACAATTAACGGCCCACCCTGTATATCTATTTAGAGTTATATTTCGTCATTTTATTAAAAAAATAATTATTTCAAGGAAACCATCGTAATGTACCCTAATATATGTAGGTAATGTAATTTAAGTATTTATAATGTATTATAGTGTAGAGATAATAATATAAATAGAAATTAGTAATAGAAATAGGAGCTAAGTTTGGAAATAACAAATGTAATAGTGAGAAATAGATAGTAAGTAAATTATAATAGAAATAAGTAATTGTAAATAGAGACGGATAAAAAGCACAAAATAGAAAGAACAACTTGTAAAAGAGCAAAACAAGAAAATAGCAATGTCGTTGCATTAAATCACAACAACGGATAAAAAGGAAAAAAAATCCTTATAATTGAGTTCCCCTAATCGTATCTCCCACTATTTTCTCGGTTTAGTGCATTTTAATTATTTATAATACAGCAAGTGATTTGATTGGGTTACTGTTTTGTGTATCTACTGTGGTTATAAAGAAATACCTCTGTCTACAGGATTTTCGGCAGGCTTAGTTAAATGCTCCAATGTATCATTCCTTTTGCCTGAAATATAAAATCATTAAGTATACAGGGTGTCACAGAAATATGAAACAATATATCTATATTACACATCTCGCCTACTATACGTGGAGTATTCGCTGGCTGAGCACCGTCTGCGCTCGCGCCCTAAGCCCAGTTGAGTTGTAAATGTTCAGGGTGGGGGCTCTGAGCGACCGGTTAGTGACCCCTGAGAAGTCGGCGGTGCGTTGTTACGCGCTCTGCCGAAGTATACCAGGTAGTATCGGGGGAGGCGACGTCTCCCCCCGTGATTGTGCCTGTCAGGCGCGGCGTAGTGGGGCTGCGGCGAATTGATTACAGGACCCGCAGCCCCCACTAATTCGCAGAAGTAGTCACCTTGGGGTTTTTAGTTTGTAAAAGTCCGGCACACCCCGTCTGCCTCCCCCTTCGCGGCCGGGACGGTCCTATGAGGATTATCCCCAAGTAAAAAAAAAGTTGAGTTGTAAAGGCCTGTCCCTGAGTGCCTTACAGCATTTGCTGCGGTGTGCTTCTGGATACAGGGGAGTTCCGACAGCCTATGCAATTCTGAATGAGATCCTTAATGCTGATTGTTTAAATGTTTGCTTAAGATTGCAATGGGTTCCTTCTCACGTCGGTTTGGCAGGAAACGAGGAGGCTGATCACTTAGCAAATTCAGCTCTAGCAGACGGTTCTCTAGTTAGTATTCGATTGTTTTACACAGAAATTTTAGGCAATCAAGCGCGGGCTATGTGGAAAGAATATTTTAATAGAACATCTAAAGAAAAGGGAATTTGGTATAAGACGCTACAGTGCCAGCCTCCTCCTATTCCTTGGTTTGCTAATATTAGGTCCTTACATATGAAATTGGCGTTTTTCGTACTGGCTACTTTAATCACAAATTTCTCCTCTTTGGTAAGGAATTCCAAATTCAAATTTGTACAGCTAAAGACTCATGTATTTGTGCTTCGATGATCGTCATTCATTTGTTTTTTTCTTCTGTTTTTTTCTGTTTGCGTCACTCATTTTACAAAATGGAAAACTTAAAATATCGCATTATTTACGAGTACGAGTTCCGCCATGGCACTAGTGCTGCGGAAACAACTCGAAGGGTGAATGATGTGTATGGCGGTCGTGTTGCAAAAGAAAATACAGTTCGTTTTTGGTTCCAACGTTTTCGTTCTGGAAATTTCGACCTGCAGAACAAGCCCCGTGGACGGCCTGAGACTCACGTTGATAATGAAGAGTTGAAGGCTATTGCGGAAGCGGATCCATCGCAAACCACGTCCGAGTTAGCTGCAGGCTGCGATGTTAGTGATAAAACTGTTTTAATTCACTTGAAGCAAATTGGGAAGATTAAAAAACTTGAAAGGTGGGTACCTCACGAATTGACTGAAGCAAACCGGCAAACGCGCGTCGACTGCTGCGTTACATTACTAAACCGGCACAATAATGAAGGTATTTTAAACCGAATCATTACCTGTGATGAAAAATGGGTTCTTTACGATAATCGGAAGCGCTCAGCGCAATGGTTGGATCCTGGCCAGCCAGCCAAATCCTGCCCCAAGCGAAAATTAACCACAAAAAAGTTACTTGTAAGCGTTTGGTGGACTAGTGCCGGTATTGTTCATTACAGTTTTCTCAAATCTGGCCAGACTATTACGGCTGATGTCTATTGTCAGCAATTGCAAACCATGATGGAAAAGCTAGCGGCTAAACAACCTAGGCTGGTCAATCGCTCCACGCCACTGCTGCTTCACGACAACGCTAGACCACACACTGTGCAACAGACGGCTACTAATTTAGAAGAGCTTCAATTGGAAAGTCTAAGACATCCTCCGTACTCCCCGGACCTTGCTCCAACAGATTACCATTTTTTTCGAAATTTGAATAACTTCTTGCAAGGGAAAAAATTCAACTCCGATGGGGCAGTCCAAATCGCCTTCAAAGATTTTATTGATTCCCGTCCGACTGGTTTTTTTTAGTAAAGGGATCAATGAACTACCTATGAGATGGCAAAAGTGCATAGAAAATAATGGTTCATACTTTGATTAATTAAATATATTATATTAAAAAATATTCGACTTTTTGTTCCTCCCATACAAAACGCCAATTTCATATGTAAGGACCTAATATTAATATAAGCAGATCCTGTGTAACTGCAGCAATTAGGTTAAGATCAGGTCACATTCCATCAAGGAAGTTTGGATATCTCATGAAACTGGTCAAGTCACCGCTTTGTGAAACATGTGATAAAATTGACGATGTCCATCACTTCCTGATGGAATGTGACAAGTATAAGAAGGAAAGATCTGTTCTTATAAATAATTTAAGCCTTAATTTATATAATGTAGGCATGTTTCACAGCATTCTAGCGGAACCAGCCTCTGGTGCCGCTGGAATGTTGTGGCACATGTATAAATAGTTTATAATTATTTTTTGTTAGTTTTAATATTTTTTGTATTTTAGATTAAGGTATGATGGGGCTGACATGTTCAAAAGAACAAAAGTCCCTTAAAAATAAAGAAAAAAAAGGTCTGTCCCAACCAATCAATATTCATCCTTAAAAAAAAAACGATACGTGGCACACACAGCCGATATTAGAAAAATCTCATAGTTGACATTCATAAAAACTTATTACTCGTTGAAATTACAAATACTTCTCCATACATTATGATTTCCAATGCCGTACAAACTTATCTTACGATTGCGGTAATGTTATTATAGTACCTAATTGTGCGCAATGCAGGTAATTATGAGTCTAAAATCGATGTAATATAATACACTCGTTATGAATAATTTGTTCACAAATAGTGAAAGCTTCATTTAAAAAAAATAGGTGATATTATGTGTTGATGGATGTGTAAGTTTTCGCTGTGATTATTATTTACTTCAAGCAGTGTAGAAGAGCAAGGCATAGGTTTGTCCCCCTTGGAATGCGAATTAAGATACAAAATGCGAAACGCAAAGTAACGGTGAGAATTGTATCTTCATTAATTGTTTTAATAAATAAAAGTTAATAACATAATACAAGCTATCTTTTTCCTTGGAATTATAATGAAAACCGTCGTATAACATGCGTCTGTATTTATGACTATTTATTATTTACATCATAAAAAACTACTTTACCTCTATTTCTGCAGTATAAGACGATAAATACAATAATAATAAGGAGAAAAAGTATGTTGAGTGAGAGAGAACATATACAGCCGATGAACAGCCCCGGTAGGACAGGCCAATCTGTAAAAAAAACTTTATATCAGACCATCAGAACCAAAGTGACCAAATGATCACCAAAACGACATTGATTCAAATTAATGGACCTGTTACACTATATCGGACTATACAATGATTACGTTACGAACGTATCAAGTATAAAAATCTTTATATAGAAGTATATGAGACCATGCTCACTTGACAGATGTGACCGACAAAAGTATAACTTTTTTTAACTACAAAGTCTACCCACACTACAAGTATTTGATATTAACTTCACCTTCATAAACGCTTCAACGCACGGAGCGTTTCTGAGAAAAAATGTCTTGCCCGATAGATACAAAGAGGAACAATGAATTAAACTTATAAAGATTTCTTATTTCCTATTGAGAGCAGAAACCCTAAAAAATCTTGAATCTTTACATATAGGTAAATATGTAAAACACAGGTATTTGTATTTTCTTGTAAAAGCCCCCATTCTCCCTCCTTCCTTCTTTCCAGAATATGCTGCTTGCATAGCGCGACAGCCTAAGTATCTTAGGTATAGATATCAGCTGTGATCTCAACCACAGTATCATATAGGGGCTGTCGATCCACGTTCTTCAAAATCAGCGCTGGCTGGCGCGTACAGCCTCACCCAGCAGACGCTAAGCCGAGTGCTCTTTGAGATGGGTAGCAGCACACAGGATACATGATGTAGTGTTATGTAGTATTATTTTATTGTTGTTTTTATATAAATGTGTTTGTTTTGTGTTGTTTCCTATGCCTCGATAAACTTTTTCTTTCTTTCATTCTTTACGTAGATTTAGTATCCTATACTGAGTTCGACTGTATTTCACGCCAGATCAACTGAATCTATTGTATAAGGCCCAGGTCAAACTCTGCATGAAATACTATTTGCATATCTGTGACGACTCTGCCCAGTATATAGTCGACGCCCTGGATAGGTTGCAGCGGAGGGCTGTCTGCATTGTGAATGATCCAGACATGACTAAGCATCTTGAACCGCTCGAGTTGCGCAGAGATACTGCCTTATTGAGTATTTTCTATTGTATATATCATGGCGAGTGTTCTGAAGAGTTGTTTAACCTTGTTCCTCCCTCTCCCTTCCATAGTAGAATCACGCGCTGGGGTTAAGAAAGTCACAGCTATACAATAACTCACATCCCGGCTAGGACTGATAAGTTCTCTAACTCTTATATTTTCGAGCTATTGGGCTGTGGAATGGTCTTCCGACGAGCGTGTTCCCACCGTCCTATGATAATAGGTGTTTTAAACGAAGTGTGAAGAGATATTTGTGCAGGCCGGCACGATCTCTGCGACTGTCCATGGTATTTTCTTTGCTGTTGATAATTGTGGTGTTTTTTTGTCTGCACCATGCTACCACCAGTCATGGTAGTCACTGTGCCATGTCAGGATAAGAATGATGGTGATCTCCTAGCCGGTTTCGGCCACGGCGACTGTTTCAACACCGGTTAAGAAATTCGAGGTCCAGTTTTCGGAAACAGTCAATTGCGCAGGAGATATTTAAGTGCATAGCTGGACGCGCAGCCAGAAAAGCACTCTCTCGTCTGAGGTGAATGAAGAACCAGTGCGATCAGGAGGGAGCGGGATGCAGGTTTGGTCGAGTTTTCCTTCTCTGAACACCTGGTTGAATTGCGGTGTTCAAGAGATACCTTAGTCGCCTTTTACGACACCTCAGCAAGAAGAGGGGGGTGCTATTCTATTCTGCCGGCAGCCACCATGGTTTCAGGATAAGAATAGATAGATAAACAAACAACCTCTTATTGTAACGTCAAATGTACACTCAGCTTTTTGATATCCAATGATATTTGATTGGTTTAACATGTAGAATTTTACGATCCACCGGCCTTCCTTAGATTTAGTGACATTCTGAAAATAAACATTAATATAGAAATTAATATTATTTTCATCACACTTGCTCGTAACGATTTTTGTTGTTACACTGGCTCGACATAGTGACTACAGAGTACCTGATGGTAAGTACAGTGTAGTCCAAAAACGAAAGCGACTATCAAAGGATGAAAATCCATTGATAGTCTACATCGTCATGTCGGCCCACATATACCGCGACTGAAGGTCTCTAGGTATATGAGCTATTGGATATACACAAGCTGGTCCCGAAACGCGACAGGCCTAAGCGAGTCACTATGACGGTTTTTACACTTGTGTACTGTGGACATGACCCAGTTAAGGGCAATCGCCCTACCACCAAAAATATATTATATAGTATACTAATACACCGTTTTTACGCTTATTAAGCGTACTTCGCTACATTACCCACTAGTGCTATAATAACATTACTGCATTCTGAGTTTAGTAATGTGATATGCCGATTGAGTTTGTACCTTACTGCAAATTACTGTGTGTATAGATGAAACTTTTTATTTACTTGGAGAAAATCGAATCTTGGATTTTGGAAGTCGAAGCAGCTCGCGTCCGTAGGCTTTACCCTAGTTTCCCTACACGTGGCTCCTGGGTGGTGCTAAACGAGCAGCAGCGAGGCGGTAGGGCGTCGGTGCCCGTCTGGATCGTGACCACAGTACATGGGTGTAAAGCCCGTCATAGTGACCAGTTTCGGCTTGTCGCGTTTCGGGATCAACTTGTGTATATCCAGTATCTCATATACCTAGAGACCTTCAGTCGCGGTATATGTGGGCCGACATGACGATGTAGACTATCAATGGATTTTCATCCTTTGATAATCGCTTTCGTTTTTGGACTACACTGTACTTACCATCGGGTACTCTGTAGTCACTATGTCGGGCCATTGTAAAAAAATCCTCATAGGATCTGTGCTTTTGGACACTTATTGCACTTGCATAATAATGTATAATTACTGTTACTGTTTTTTTTTATTTTAGATTTGACTAGAACTTACTTTGATAGGTGCTAATTGTTTTACATTAGTTGCCTGCCAAATCGAGCTATTCCTATAATTTCCATAGTCAACAATAACTCTGTAACAAATAAAAGCAAGACTAGAGCAAAGTCAATTTATTAAAATGAACACTGCAAACGAATACTTCGCAACACGTGCACCACGCAATCGTTACCATTGAAATGATGATCTAGAGATCTTTTTTTGACAGGACAAAGCGTTGATGCCCGGGACAGGTGCTACAATATAACCGAGCGGAGAGGGCGTACACTGACGCTGCTCAGCTAGCGATTTATGGGTTGGGTCGCAACGCAGAGGCACCCCTGTGGATGCGTACCTCGACTTGGGACGGCGTTAGTGAAATGAACCTAACGGTGGTCTACCAGCGTTTCGGAAGCGACTGCCTTGAGAAGAAACGCCGAAAGAAACTCAAGGCTGCGTCGGAGTAGAAATGATCTAGAGCAGTGCGTGTGAATGATGGGGGCTTGGCTATTGGCGGGTATTACTCACAATCATTAAGGATAACCCCGTTATTTTTTTTTGTATCTCGGGGGAAAATCCTGCATAGAATCATCAGGGATGCTGTGAGGGCAGCGACCCCGGTATGTCAGTCTCCTACAACTAAAGCCCCCCGGGGTGTCCCTCTGATTGCTCCACCCGGGCCTGGGAAACCAAATTCGTCCAGACGCCCAGAGAACGAAAGGCCTTGTTGAGGCTACCTCTCTGGGAAGGGTAGTAGTAAAAACCCATCTCCCAGATGCGCCGGACACCGTGCACCGCCTCCCTCTCATCCAGGCAGCAGAATCCTTCAAGTCTACTGCCCGGCTATTGTCACCGGGGGATGTCACGCTCGCTCTGGTCTAACCCCTTCATATTAATTTGTGCAATACTTACTCAATTTTGTTATAAATTTTCGATAAGTTGACATGGATTTCTACTGTATTTCCAGGATTGATAATATATCTATTTTGTTCCGCTTTGCATTTAGCGACTTTACCCGATAAAGATATGTTCAAATTTATTTTATCGGTACCTGAAAGGAAAATTTTGTGAGAATGGACGGCGAACTAATGCAGTGATTAAAGATGAAATTTATAGACGCAGCTGTAAGTTTGCTTAGACTTTACTCAAACAGTACAATTTATATTACTCAATGAATGTCAAAGGATTTGGTAAAAAAATAATATTTACTAACGATTACAGCCATTGCCCTAGTCCCAAATTAAGCTTGGGCTTGTACTATGGGTACTAGACAAAGATATACACACTTAAATACATATGTGTATATAACCATGACTCGTGACCAAGCCCGGCTGCTTATCACAGACAAGTTCACCAATACCGGGACTCGAACCCAGGACCTTAGCATCGTAAGTAGGATTGCTAAAAACTGCGCTATCAGGCCGTCGAATTGAATTAAACTGAATGTCCTGTGATAAACATATTATAGCCACGCATTCGTATCAGCCAAACAATCACTGAGATAATAAAACTTCCTTATCAATGATATTTTATTTAATTTAAAAGTTTAAGGGCGGGTTGCACTAACATATTAAATCTAGTTTAGAGTTATATAAAATGCTATTTAGCGCTGATCTGTACTTATTGTCTTGCACTAAATCAAAATCTAGTTACAACTCTAGTTGTAGTAGTTAACAACTCTTAAACTGAAATCATCATTAAGATGGAATCAAACCAATTCAATTAATAAGCGTTTTATACAAGCTTAAACTAGATTAATTCGTTAATGCAAGCCGCCATAAGACAAGCAGAAACCAACTAAACTCGTTGGTATCTATGAACTCTGACCAGTGACTCCTAGAAGCTGTGCAGCGCGCAGTAGCCACGCCCTGGTGACCATGACGGCTCGTGGCCTAAACCTGGTAGAGGGTAACTCCCAGCTTAGTGCAAAAGTCTGTCTGCTTATTCCTCAACTGTCGTGCTAATGGCAGCCCAATCAACCTGATGATTCTGATGAGGCAGCAAGGTATTGTGAAAGGCTTAGATTTTGCATCCAACCTCTCTTTAGATGTCTCGGTTCCACGACTCATTAGATTAAGAGGGGCTTGGACGAGAGGGTGCGTTTGCGAAAACGCTAGCATTCATGCATCATATCGAGGGGTGAAAGGCTATTTGGTTTAACTGACATTTTTTGGTAATATAGTATTCCAAAAATATATATTACTATATCACCAAGAAATATCGCTTAAACCAAATAGCCTTTCACCCCTCGATATATATTTTACGTAATTAACCCTTTTCTTGACAGTGTATCTGTACAGATACATCAGAATTTACAAAACCTATTGCCATAAGTTTTAATTACTTAATATTTTTACATGAATATATAGGTAATTTATCAGTTTTTGAACGCACGGTTAGTTTCTATTAGACATCCTTGAAACATAAGGGATAAACTGTATGATATTATTTTGATATTGACAGAAAGAACATTCTGCCAAGTTAAGGGTTAACAGTTTCCGAATACACTCATCAACGAGCACATTTTCGCCGAATAGAGCTGTGGCTCGCGCCTACTGGACATAATTTGGAAATGTCTCCAAGGCAGAAATCAGCTAGGATTTCAAAATGTTGTTTCTCACATGACATTCAATTCAATTTAGTTATCTAAGGAACAATCATTTAAAAGGAGACTAGCAGTTTCTTGCCAACTCTTCTGGATAGACCTATTGCTTGTAATAGGCTTCTTAAATAAAGCAGCTTTTAATTCGAGATTTAACAAACATGTATCTGTATTGCGTTAGCTAAAAATGAATGACTCACTCCACGTAAAACAAATCTTAACTCTTTTCCTTCGAAACAAATAGTTACATAAATTTAAAAAATAACTCACCAGCACAGTTTCCTGGATTAAAAATCCAAAATATACTCAAAATTAGTATGAAAATCATTTTAAAATTATTAACTTTAATCCTACATATGTGGGACAAAGGCTTGACATAACTGAAGCGAATAACAAACAAAGTTTCCAATGACCATGCTATTTTCAATTACAGGACATACATCGCAAATAATTAACCGTTATTTAATAACCAACTGTAATAGCTCTGAGAAATTTTTAAAGTGAGTTTTTTAACAATTTTTTCCTTATAATTGAAATGAATATTTTTTTGAAAGCAATGAGAAATTTTGGTGTCTATTTTTTATAGATTCGTAGGTTCTGCTAGCTTTGGCTAAGGATCTTGTTATCAATTGTCTATTTACAACCGTACTAGAATGAAGTTCCCGTGAGAAACACTGGTCTATGGATATTGTCTATTGACCCTAGTATGTTTTTCGGCCTTAAAACATATAGTCGTTTTAATCACACATGTTATATTGTATATATATATATATATATGGATATATATTTTTTTATTCTGACTCGACACAGTGACCGCACCATACCTGATGGTAAGCATAGTGCAGTCTAAAAAATGACAACAACTATCGACAGGCAAGAAAAACCCATCGGTAGTTGCAGCGATCATGGCGGCCTGCACAAATATCTCTTCACGCTATGCTTAAAGGATCTCATATCATATGATGGTGGAAACACGCTCGCCGGAAGACAGGCAAAAATAAGAGTCAGAAAACTTCTTAGTCCTGGCCGGCATGTGAGATACCGTATAGCTGTGACTCCGAAAACCCGCGCGCGTGGTTCTATTCAGGAAGGGAGAGGGTGGGACAAGGTTAAACAACTCTTCAGATCACTCGCTATGATACAGACGGTAGAAAACCCTCAGTGAGGCAACATCTCTACGCAACTGGAGCGGATCAAGATGCTAAGTAACGCCTGGATCACTCACAATGCGGAAAGCCCTCCGCTGCAACCTATCCAGGGCGTCAAGTAAGCACTGAGTGTTATCATAGCAAAACTACTTCTACCACGCGCACGAAGTCGCGGGCAATACTAGTTTTACAATAAAGAAATTGACAGCTTGCCGGGATTTTTTTACAAGCTTATACACTTAACAATAATAAACGTAATAAATGAAATGAAAATGAAAATGAAAATGAGATGAGATGAATTGAAATGAAATGAAAAAACTAAAAACCAAAAAATGTAAATGCAGTAACACAAATAAACATACAGAAACAAAGTACACATATTATGTTTATTTAACACTAGCTGATCCGGCAAACGTTGTTTTGCTATATAAGTTATTGTAATATCTTCTAAGATGTGCATTGAAATTGAGTGATGTCAGAGACAATTTTGTTCACAATTAAATACTCTTAATCAACAACACATTTATTTGGATAAATATTAATATTATTACGTTGATACAACTCTTAACAAATAATGCATTAATTTCGACCAAATTTGTTTACCATGATGATGATGATGTCCTGGCCGGTTTCGGCCACGGCGACTGTTTCAACACCGATTAAGAAATTCGAGGTCCAGTTTTCGGAAACAGTCAATTGCGCAGGAGATATTTAAGTGCATAACTGAACGCGCATCCAGAAAAGCACTCTCTCGTCCGAGCTCCCTCAGGCCCGATGGAAAGGAGAACCAGTACGATCGGGAGGGAGCAGGATGCAGGTTTGGTCGAGTTTTTCTTCTCTGAACACCTGGTTGAATTGCAGTGTTAAAGAGATACCTTAGTCGCCTCTTACGACACCTCAGCATGAAGAGGGGTGTGCTATTCTATTCTGCCGGCAGCCACCACGGCTTTTGGTGTTGTTTACCATAAAAACGGTTCTAGTGACTTAATCTTAAAAGATATACATATACTGTCCGGGACATTTTTTTAGATCATTCCAAGAGGAATAATTCTTTCTTACATATATTTTTGGTATCTTGAACCGTTTTTGCAGCGCACGCAATGGAAGCTCTCAAGGATAAATAATTTTCCCCGTTTTTTTCACATTTTCCATTATTTCTTCGCTTCTAATAATTGCATCGTGATGTTATATAGCCTAAAGACTTCCTCGATAAATGGTCCATCCAACTCAAAAAGAATGTTTCAATTCGAACCAGTAGTTCCTGAAATTAGCGCGTTCAAACAAACAAACAAACAAACAAACTCTTCAGCTTTATAATATTATAGTATAGATATAGATAGTATAATATTAAAAACACATAATATTTAAAATTCATGGTTACCCTATATATCTATCTGTGACAAAGGCGTGTTCAGAAATAATAACAGGATAATACTGAGACTATCCTTAAATATGGATCTTCAAATACAATATTTTAATATTTATTAGTACCTGTGGTGGCTTAGGGGATAATGGATCGGTTTCCATGCGAGGCAACGCGGATGGGTGTAGGTTCGAATGATTGGTAGCTCTGGAATTACAGATTTAGGCCTCAAAAGCTCGCCGGAGAAGGAAAACACCGTGAGGAAGCCCGCATGGCGTCTAATAGTAATGTCATGTGTACTAGCGCTGTGAGAACGGCGACCAGCTGCGCTACTGGTCACGTTGGGCACACATATAAGCTCAAAGTGGATACAACCACTTATATATCTCTGCTCACCCCGTATAAGATAAAGCGTGAGGATATTTACTTAATTATTTTCACTACAATAGTTGCACTAAAAAAACATAGATCATTCTACAAACTAACCTATAGCCTAACCTTTAACCAATCTGAAATGCCCTTTGTCGTTAAATCGTATACATTAGCTATCACAACCGCTACTGGCCTATATTTATTACTTTATAACTAGCTGTGTCCGCGACTTCGTCCGCGTGGAATAGTTATTCTGGGCATTTTAGTTAGTTATTTATTTTAAAATTGTAATATCTTCTAAGATGTTCATTGAAATTAAGTGATGTCAAAGACAATTTTGTTCACAATTAAATACTCTTAATCAACAACACATTTATTTGGATAAAGATTAATATTATTACGTTGATACAACTCTTAACAAATAATGCATTAATTTAGAACAATTTGATTACCATACAAACGGTTCTAGTAAGTAATCTTAAAAGATAGACATATACTGTCGCGGACATTTTTTTAGATAATTTCAAGAGGAATAGTTTTTTCATACATATATTTTTGGTATCTTGAACCGTTTTCGCAGCGCACGCAATGGAAGCCCTCAAGGATGAATAATTTTCCCCATTTTTTTCACATTTTCTATTATTTCTTCGCTCCTAATAGTTGCATCGTGATGTTATACAGCCTAAAGCCTTCCTCGATAAATGGTTTATTCAACACAAAAAGAATTTTTCAATTCGAACAAGTAGTTCCTGAGATTAGCGCGTTCAAACAAACAAACAAACAAACAAACTCTTCAGCTTTATAATATTAGTAAAGATAAGGCTCTGTTTACATGGCAAGCGATTAACGCGCGTTGAACGCTCGCTAAATTTTTGTAGAGTGTTCACTTGGTGTTGGAAATTGAACTAAGATTTTTTTATAATTGCTTTCTTTTAGGTAGGATGTTGACTGACTTGTATTAAGGGATAAGGTACTTACTAGGATTTGTTGGTGATGAGGTTTGCGGTATCGCGTTCCACCACATCACGCTTTTTCGGTCGACTGTTTAGCTGTTACGTTTTTGATAGAATGCGCCGGCGCTAGTGATGCGCGGGGCATGTTTCCTTGAGTCGATTCTTAGTAAGGGAACGGAAAAGAGGGATTATCAAGTCGTAACACTTGGTGTTCGCTTGTCAGGCGATGAACGCGCGTTGCCGCAGCCAGTTTAGTTTGAGTTCTACATTTGTCGCTGATGGATGTAAAAAGTTTTAACGGTGATTTTATACCGACGGCATTAATAATTCGGTATTAAAAGCTTCAGTTTCCATTTCGGACGATGTCTAAACCAACAGAGCAAATTGTAATTAATGTATCCGCGTCAAAACCGCGCGGTCTACTGAACGGTAATACAGAAAACCAATGATCTCAAAGCTGACAAGTCGAGCTCTAGCGCACGTTAAGCTCTTGTTAGCATGTGTACGGCCTTTTTTTTGTAACCCGGGGGAAATCCCTAATAGACCTCAGGGGGCGTTGAGGGCCGCCCTCTGGTGTGTCGGACTTGCACCGACTAAAACCCTGGAGTGTTCCTCCTACTCTCCTGTCGGGCCTAAGGGTACAGCATTGGCCACTTCCTCGGCACCCGGCGACGTTTGGCCTTAAGATAGGCCTCTCCCTGTTGCAAAAAGCAGGGGAGGGGTGGTGTAAATGGCAACCCACTCCTCGCTCGCCTACTTAATTTCCAGCAGTATGCGGGAACACATCGCACATAGCATGTGTACGGCCTGGATAAAATGCATGTAATTGTAACTTGTAACCAGAGATGGGCAAAATGTCGTCATAATTTTAATTTTGTTGCTCTATAATCATGATTGAATCGCTTCAAAACATTAAGGAGTCATAAATATGAGTTCAGTTGAGGATTCCGTAGTGTTTAAAACATAAATGAGCAAAATGCTGTCATATTAATGATGTAAAACACAAAATGTAACCTTAATCATTTTTCATTAATCTGATTACATTTTACCCATCTATGCTTGCAACGCGTTTTAAGCGCTTGTCATGTGAACAAGGCTTAAGGTGAGATTAGTCGCTTCTTCATACCAATATAAAAAATACATATTTTAAAGTATCTTATAGCGCCATCTATTGTCAGTTTTTAAAAAGTCTATCACAACACTACAATATCATTCTATTAATAATACACACTTTCTGCTTTAAATTATTATTATTCAACGTACTTCGTAGTGAGGTAACCGAAAGATTGGTTTCTTAATTCATCATGCGAACAATTAAGGAATGGAATATGCTTCCAGGGTCTATATTTCCAGGTTTTTTTGACATAAGAGCCTTTAATGGAATTAATAGGCATTTGTTGGTCTGACGCGGTACATTGACGGACTCATATTCCTTCTACCAGGTGTAATTGAGTTTAAGCGTACACCTGTAAAACAAAAAATTAAAGGTTTATATTAACCCGTAATTAGTAATTTCTAAAAAGTTACATTATATTACATTAATATTTGAATGCCATGAAGTTATTACTCATATGTTCGGTAGATAGCAGCACTAGGTGCTTCTTATTATTTAATTTTCGTGAACATTTTCACTTTTCAAGGCTAGCCACTTACTATAAGATAAACCATCCGTCTGTTAAACAAATATCCCAACCTGGGCATCAACATAATTGTAAAAATCAATAAACATCTTACAAAAAATTAAATGTTATAAGGTCATTTGGTTTTTCGAGAGCTTCGTATAGGTATCAAACAGATAAAATTCTCCCCGTAAATCATTCTATTTGCCAAAAGCATTATACCCAGGAACGGTTAATAGTTTCAATTTTATTACATATCAAATAGTCAAGTTTACAATCCCTTAGAAAAAAAATGTTCTCAACTATCTAAATCTATATATATATAATTCAAAGGTGACTGACTGACTGACTGACTGACATAGTGATCTATCAACGCACAGCCCAAACCACTGGACGGATCGGGCTGAAATTTGACTTGTAGGTAGATGTTATGACGCAGGCATCTGCTAAGAAAGGATTTTGATAAATTCCAACCCCAAGGGGATAAAATAGGGGATCAAAGTTTGTATAAATCTTCTCAGATTTTCGACTATAGCATAATGGCTTGATAGTTTTAGCGCCTAATGACAGATTAGTCCCTAACTTTTTACACACGCTAAACAAAAGTAAAGCCGCATAAACTATACCTAATTAATTATAATACTTCTTAACGCGAGCGAAGCCGCGGGAAAAAGCTAGTGTCTTATAAAACTCTTCAAAAAAGAAATGTAAACCGCACTTTTAGATCGGCAGCGCAATGGCGACAATGACCGCCCACCGGTGGGCTGTTTGCTGCTTGCCTTCCTAACACATAAGAAATCAAAATACACGGCCATTTCTTTCGCATTTTATGTTTTCGCAAGAGAATAACAACCTGCAAGGATAGTGTCCCGTGTACCTGGAATCACGAAATATTTATCTTATTTATTTTAATAATAACCACAGCACATTACATAAAGTCTATACGAAATAGAAAATAAAAACTACAGTGCCAGCAACGAAGCTATACTTGCATACCAAGCGACCAGTGACGTACATAGAGTATTTGGGCAGGGTAGGCAGAATTCGCATAATTCATATTTATATTATATTATGATAGTAAATATTATATTGCTTTCATAGGAAAGATAAACGTAATGAATATAGAATAGATATAAATATAAATGGTTCCTTTTTTGTTTAATTTTAAGCAATTTATTTCAGACTTATATATCATGAGGGCATGCATTGCTTGCATGCATCTATGGAATGAACGCTACTGCAAGTGACCCAAACATTTAACAAAATTTAATATGTATGTGTAACTACGTTATTGGCATTTTAGATTTTTATTTTATTTCCTATTTTGTTTATAATTTTCTTATAATGTGCTGTGTAGTTACGATTAAATAAATAAATAAAAATACAGAGATGGGCAAAATGTAATCTGATTAATGATTCACGATTACAAAATGTAGTCGTAATTTTAATGTTCTTGCTCTGTAATCATGATTATATTCATTTAAAAGATTAAGAAATCATAAATATGTATACAATCTGGTATTCTGTAGTGTTTAAAACATAGATGAGCAAAATGCAGTCATATTAATGGTAAAAAACGTTAAATGTAATCGTAATAATTTTTATTAATCCGATTACATTTTGCCCATCTATGCTTGCATATTATATTTTGTTACTGTGTTTTGGGTCGCTCTATAGTATTCGAGTGGACGAGTGAGCGTGTGTAAGTGTATGTGTGTGCGTGCAGTTGTGTGCGTGTGTGCAGCAAGGTCTTATGTCTGACAAGTCATCCCAGATTTTAAGATTTTACGAAGCGTAACAATGACTATTACGTGCTATCCTTTCTCGCCAGGTTTTTTACTTTTGCTTAATACTTTTGCTTTGTTTCTTTTTTAATATTTTTCATTCTGAAAAATAACACGCCTTTGAGTAATACAAGATATAGATAAATATTATGTATTTAATTTGATTTTTATTTACACTGGCTCGACATAGTGACTAGAGAGTACCTGATGGTAAGTACAGTGTAGTCCAAAAACGAAAGCGACCATCAAAGGATGAAAATCCATTGATAGTCTACATCGTCATGTCGGCCCACATATACCACGACTGAAGGTCTCTAGGTATATGAGCTACTGGATATACACAAGCTGATCCCGAAACGCGACAAGCCGAAACTGGTCACTATGGCGGGCTTTACACCCATGCACTGTGGTCGCGATCCAGACGCGCACCGACGCCCTACCACCTCGCTGCTGCTCGTTTAGCACCACCCAGGAGTCACGTGTAGGGAAACTAGGGTAAAGCCTACGGACGCGAGCAGCTTCGACTCCCAACTTCCCTTCCCCTCCCCGACTTCCCTTTTGATTTACATCAAATCATAATAAACCATGCTATATCGATTTCTAAAATAGGTATAAATTGTTTTCCGATAGAACTAGTGTTAAGGTAATTAACCGGGCAGTAGACTTGTGGGAGTCTACTACCCAGATGAGAGGGAGGCGGTGCACGTTGTCCGGCGCATCGCCTGGGAGAGAGATTTTTGGAGGGGTGGGCTTTACTCCTTCCCCTCCCAGAGAGGTAGCCTCAACAAGGCTTCTTGTTCTTCTTGGCGGTCGTTACCGTTATTGGACTCATCTGTATTATCCTTAAGGCGTAATGTCACTTTATCGAGGCAAAAAAACCGGATATTTTCGAAAGCAGTTACGGATATATCTGCCCGTGACATCTCTAATCACTCTTGAACTAGTTACCGGCTTGGGCGGCGATCTCTACGCATGCGCAATTAGGGCGGCGAGACCAACCCAGACGCAAAATGGCTTCCCTGCGAGCGTCTACCAATTGATTTTTTTTGCTGTACACGCGCCGCTCACTCCATATCGCCGGATAGTCCACCTAAATTAAAACTAGACCACGCAGAGTTTATAAATACGCTGTTTTAAAGAGCCGTTCTAAGTGTCTGTCATGTGTTGTGCTTGAAACTCCGATTTTTTTAAACAAATGCCGTGTGAATTGTGTTTTTGTGTGTTTTTTCCAGTAAACGACTGTAATTTTCACTGTAAGTATTCCCCTCTGTGCGACACATGTCTAGTATAATACTGTTCGTGTGACCTAAAAATCTAGACTTAATGCTGTTAACAGCATACGGTATTAGTAGGGCAAAATTCTTTCACACTTACATATGCACTGTGTAATAAGATATAAATTATTTAATATTTCTCCCAAAAACCGTAATGAAATTAAATTACGAACGACAATTTCCACAAAATCGAAAATGATTTTAAATTTCGAATCATATCGCTGAGACCTCATTGGACGTTTTCGAATTTGGAACGCTATTTTCCCGAATATCGTAAAAGCGGTTGGTTTAACAAATCGTTGAGGGACGTTTTTCCTAATAAAATGCAAGAATGACATAACTGGTGATGAGTATGGCGTTATGTTCGGTAATTGACGAGTGGGTTTCCCTGAATTTTAGGAATCCTGTTGCTGTCTCGCTCGCTCTCATGGATCGCGTCTCGCTCTGGCATTATTCCTGAATGGGTTTGAGACATGCGCCGTGCTGCCGGTAATTCAGACAATTTATTCTAATTTTTCTTATATTAAATCATGTTATTAAAACGAATTTTGCGGAGTTGATAACTAAATGGTGTTTGCTTATATTATAAAAAACGTAATGTTTATAAGTTTGTTTGTATATAAAAGGCAATCTTCGAAACTATCAATCCGGGTTAAAAACCCAGCCAAATGCAAGTCAAACTCGAGCAGCGAGGATTTCGCACAAATAAAATATCTACAATAGCACGGAACATTGAACTTTCAAAAAGATGTTTTAGAAAAAAGATCAATTAATTTTTCCATGTACTTGTACTGATAGTGCGTCATATCATAATTATAGGTCAACGGGAAGTACCCTGTTAGAAAATTACCCTGCGAAAAGGGTAAAAATCATAAAAAATACGACAAAAACGAGAGTATGATTTTTTCAGAGCTACAAAGGACTAGGGTCCTGAATGTTTGAGATTAATTTTAACTTAATATCATCACGCGTTTCTGAGAAAATGGACCCTGATAAACAGACAAAAAATTAAGTGATAGGTTTCCTTTCTTTTCTTTTTGATGTTTCGGAATCCTACAAAATCGTCAATGTGTCTAATGAACGATCCTGGTGTCCATATATTATATGTTATTCCCTGTAAATAACAGGACTTTCTGTGGAGATATATATTTTTGCAACCTCAGTCTCCCAGTGCCTAGCTATGATTAGGAGAAATCCAACCATTCATTTATCAGAGACTGAATCGATGAATGAATGAATGGATTTCTCCTAACCCTTACTAGGCAGACGAAGCGAAAAGCGGTTACTAGTGTGTGATATAGCTGGAATGTGATACATTCAGTTAAAGTTAATCTAAACAACCTTGGTATTTACTAGTTAAATACCGCTTCCGATGCGTTTTTATCTGAATCAAGTACTGAGTTACAGTAGCGTGTATTTGCTAGGGATAGAAAAGTACTGCTTTGCAGGAGGCAGCTGAACGGACCTGGGAGTCTACTTCTACCCTGGCCATTCGGCGCCGGAGCACGGGACGCCGGCGGGGTGCGTTCGCGCGTTATTTTCTGCGTAATCCCCCGCCGTGACATTGAAGCGGGCAGTGGTACTTGGGGGAGTCCACTGCCCGTATATGAGTGACCATATATCCACGTTTTATTTGCTTTTTTTTAAGATAAAGGTGAATAAGCTTTTGTTGGCCCACTCCGACGCAGCCTTGAGTTTCTTTCGGCGTTTCTTCTCAAGGTAGTCACTTCCGAAATGCTGGTAGCTCACCCGTAGGGATAGTATTTTTGCTGGCGGTCCAAGTCGCGGTGCGTACCCACAGGGGTGCCCTGGCATTGCCACCCAACCCATAAACTCGCTGACAGAGCACCTCCTGTGCTCGCCCCCTAAGCCCAGTTGAATTGTAAATGCCTTTCCCGGCAATCAGTAATTAGTCCGTTAAAAAAAAAGCAATTGTTGAGCCGACGCGTTCCAATGTCGGACGCATCTTCACCTACCACCAGATGTGATTGATGTCAAGCGTTTACTTTTAGATAGTAAAAAAAATACAATAATTACATGTAATCAGTTTCTGTGAAATTTTATTATAGCATAGATAAGAGATAAAGAATAAAGTAATTTCAAAAAAATATTTTGAGCAATATCGCAATAGATTATTTTCGTACAAAGATTGTCAACTTTGAATTCAAGCCCCCTAGTTTTTCAGACAATGAATATAGAATTTTGTAAATAGATAAAGTCTTGACATTTTTTTTGTTTTACTGCCACCTGGGCGCTTCGCCTCAATCACACCTGGTGGATGGTGAAGATGACAAATGCAAATTCACTCTTCTCTTAAAGGCTCCCTAAATGTTTTAAGATCGGGGAAATGTGCACGCTGGGAGCATATTCCAATCCTTAGCTATTTTTCTGTTAAATTTAAGATCCTCAAGAACATTTTTTTTTTAATTTAAACCTGCGTAATTAAATAGTACTCTTTAATAGAATCCAGTGTCATCGACAGCATGTACAAAAGTGTGCTTCGTTAGTTCGGGCACGTAGAGAGGATGAATGGTGAAAGTATGACGAGAAAGATATACAATATGAATGTGGAGGAAGTGATTGACTAATTCATCATGCAGATTTGTTTTGTACTGTCTTGATAAAGTGACGACCCCGCTCATGTTGAAAAGTACAACGTAATCCAATATCGGCAACAACTATTAAGGAATGATAGTCTACTGACAATCGTCATCGTCATGCCAGCCCTCAAGTTCAAGTTCAAACGGGCTCATTCTCCGCAACTTGACGTCCAAATGTGCCTATTTTGCGTAAGACCGGGTTGGGATGATTTTAATCACCCCAGTCCAGCTCCTTCAGGAAATCCACCAGGCGCCTTATGCTGCTGGTTGCCTCCGGAAGGGATCTCGGTGAACCGAGGTATTGTGTCCAGTATGCTGCCAGTACACTGCATTCAATAAGCATGTTCTTGGCTGTCTCCTCCTCGTCCATATACGCTCTGCACAGAGGAGTTTCCGTGACACCTAGATAAAAAAGATGTCTTTTGAAATAACCGTGTCCTGTTATGGTTCCGGTGATCCTACGTATCTGTTATTTACTAAGATGCAGAACGGCTCTAACGCCAGTCCTCTTAAACCACAACTGAAGACCTTTAAATTTAGATAAACAGGTATTGACTCGTTTTCCCTTCCCACTGTGTCCTGGCTTAGGATAGGCAAAATACCTAAATAATTAATAATTCATTCTTATTAATATACCTATAATTTACTTTGTTTTTATGGAAATATTAAAATATCACTATTTTTACATATTTGGAATTAGACTCGAATGCTAAATAATCTCCCTGAAAATCTCCTTAGTCTAGAAAATAATCCTGTATATAAAATTTTGATTTTTAACTACACATAAAGAGGTCCCACGTTACAAGGTTGGGAAACACAGACCTAAAACACTGTTACGAAAACTTTCAATTGTCAGTTGGGACTTGGCCGCGACACGTAACGGTACTGCACGCGGCTCCTGCATATCAGGCGACTGCGAAGTGATAAGATAACTGTGTCAGTGTTACAGAGTTGTCAGATTGTGACTCACTGGAAGTGAAAAACTAATTAAGGTGCGTCAAGACGTTTTATATATTTTTTCTCATATTTTGTAAATGAAACATAAATGAACAACTATTTAAAAATAACCGGCTAGGACTAAGAAGTTCTTTCTTACTCTTGCCGAGTCCTAGGGCTGTGGAATGGTCTACCGGCAAACGGGTTCCCACCAGGGATGTTACGGAGCTTCGACTTTGACTCCGATAAGTCGGAACTCCCGATCGTTATTACACCTTCGGTTCCGAAACTTTTTAATCGGAGGTCACCACCACTGCTGTAATCAATTCATTTGATTTCATTTTATATGTTGTTGAAACATAATATCAATTAATCAAACAATTAGTGCTACTTAATTCGTAGAAGACATTTTTAAAAATTTAGATTAAAAAAATATGATTAAAATTATTATATTTAAAACTAAATGTACATTTAAATATATTACTAAAAGATTTTTTTTATTTTACATTTACATTAAATTAAGTAAAATACAAATTAACACAAAAACAACCCTGGAGCAAAATTTGATTTAATTTGTTCGCTGTTAATGGGAAAATGTTAATAAGAAACACAGCAATTTTTATTGTCTGTGTATTTGTAAATTTATCACTTTCTAATTAAAAAGGTTCACTGAATAATGTTTTTATTTGTCCCTTAATAAAACTATTTTATTCTGCCGTCACTTGTGACTGACATTGCCTCCGACTCCGATTCCGACTTCGGTTCCGACTCCAATAAATCAAATTTCAAAACTCCGACTTCGACTTCGGTTCCGATAAAACTGCCTCCGTTACATCCCTAGTTCCCACTATCCTGTGATATAGGCTCCTTTAAGTGAAGCGCGAAGAAATGTTTGAGGCGTTTAATTTCAAAACCCGCTAAAACGATTTTTCGTACAAAATTACTTAATAGTCCTAATAGTAATTCGAAATGATTTATCAAAGCAAATATTATATATGAATTTCTTTTTTGCTTTTTCACTCTAGAATAATAATTTAAACACCTTATAAGAATGTGATTGTTAAGTCAAAGATTAATCATAAGTTTTTATAAATTTATTGGATTAGAAAAAAATATGTTATAGTGGGTTTTGAAGTTAGACTCCTCATTTGTGTAGGCCGGTATGTAAACTGTGACCACCGACCGGCTTTTTTACTGTTGAATGTCGTCGTTTTTTGGGCTGCACAATGCTTAAAATCGTGCGCGGTGTAGTCACTTGAGTCACAAGGAAATTTACTTTCTGTGGCGCTAATAACGAAAAAATTATGAAATCACTCCATAATTTAAATTTCTGTAATCACTTACTGAAAGTATAAAAAATGGTTAAGAAATATAAAAATACTAGCTGACCCGGCAAACGTTCTCCGATATAAATTATTTCTAGTGAATATCTTCTGTATTATAATATACAATTTTGGTCATAGTGGCTTCTACATAAGAGGTAGATATATGCTGTCGAGGACTTTTATTTAGAACTATTCAAGACAAACAATCCTACGTTACATCATCTTTGTGTAACTCCAATGGTTTAGGCAGTGTACGCCAACATAGCTCTCAGAGGCTAGATTTTTTTTCCGACTTAATTGACATGTATCGTTATATTACGACCAAAATTACATAAAATCATTACAAATTGTAGCCTATATGTTATTCCGATATATAATCTAAATTACTATAAAAGTTTCATGCAAATCCGTCCAGTAGTTTTATCGTGACAGAGAAACATATTAACAAACTTTCGCATTTATATTTTTTTTTTATTGGTGTCTCGGGGGAAAATCCTGCATAGGACCATCAGGGCCGCTGTGAGGGCAGCGACCCCGGCGTGTCAGACTCCTATTGACTAAAAACCCCCGGGGTGTCCCTCTAATCGCTCCACCCGAGCCTGGGAAACCAAATTCATCCAGACGCCTGGAGAGCGAAATGCCTGGTCGAGGCTGCCTCTCTGGGAGGGGTAGAGGTAAAGAGCCCACCCTTCCAATACCTATCTCTCAGGCGGCGCGCCGGACACTGCACACCGCCACCCTCTCATCCGGGCAGCAGACTCCTTCTAGTTACTGCCCGGCTATTGTCACCGGGGGATGTCGCGCTCGCTCTGAGCGAACGCGTCCCTCCGGCGACGGTGCCTTGGCCGCCGAGTGGCCAGAGAAGATGTTCGCTCTCTGACCCTTTCGGCGGCCTCCTTCTGCTTCATCACAACCTCGCAGAAGGCTGTGACTCCTCGCCATGCCTCTTCGCTGCCGACCATGGCTTTTACCACCGCTGGCAGCGAGAGGTCCTCCCCAATGCGGTCCTGATAGACCTTCCTTTCTTCAGCCCAGGCTGAGCACACCTCAACCGTGTGCTGCGCCGTATCCTCGGGGCTCCCACACTCGTGGCATTCCGCCGTCAGCTCTCCTCCGGACACCCGCCACCGGCGACAGTCAAAACAACCGTGACCCGTGAGGATCTGGGTAAGCCGAAAGGAGAGCGTGCCGTGTTGTCTGTCCAGCCACGAGTGCGTTTATAATATTAGTAGGATTACATGTATGGCCCCCTTAAATTTATTTTTGTAGATATTAGTTTAGATTCTGCTATCACTTTTGAGATATTCTTTTAAATTAAATGATGCAATAGATTATTACAATGTGTATGAAATTATTAAGGTAACTAACGTATTTAAAGTGATAAGGATTAATAATGTTTCCGTCTAGATAGCTGTCCAATCTCCGCACTGTTTGTGACCATAATTTTATAAGTTAAAACGAGTGTAGCAAGCCATAAATTTGTAGACATCAGGGAATCGGCGGTCCGAGAAAAGTGCGCAGTGCCGCCGCCCTTCCGGGTGAAAGGTTTGGAAGCGTGGGCTCTTTACTCACCCCTCCCAGACAGGAAGCCTGAAAAAGGCTATTCGCTCCCCGGGCGACTGGCAAAATTTGGTTTCCCAGGCCTGTGTGGAGTGATTAGACACCCCGGGGGTTTTAGTCAGTAGGAGTCTGACACACCGGGGTCGCTGCCCTCACAACGCCCTTGTTGGTATTATGTAGGATTGTCTCCCGGGTTCCCAAAAAAGTGGGAGTAGTAAACTATCCTAAAAAGATAAATTATATATTGGGTTGTTCGGAAAGTCATTTCGTTTTTTTTTTGTGGAAATGAAAGACAGTTTTCATATAATAAACAAATACTTTATTAAATTATATATTGGCCGTTCTGGTCCAACACCTTTTGCCATCTTTCTGGTAGTAGCATAATTCCACGTTCATAAAATTTTTGGTCTTTACTTGCAAAAAACTGATTGAGGTGGTTTTTGACGTCCTCATTTGAGGTGAAGGTTTTACCGTCTAAAAAATTTTGGAGTGACCGGAACAAATAATACCACGGATTTTTCTGTAGACCTATAAAGCAGCAATCATCTCAGCATATATTGTGCCATTATATAGGTGAATTTATAGACGAGGGAGATATTTCAGGACACAATAATACGTACATTCTTGCAACTAATAAAAATGTAAATAACTATATTCCCTAACAAATCATTAAGAAAATTTATTAACAAATAAGGATTGATCCGTAAACAGTGTGGACACCGCAGCGCGTATGGTGCACGATTCATTGGTAAGTAGATAAAATTCCTTTTTTCGTAATTTTAGGTAAATAGGTATTGATTCGCTTTCCCTACGCCTTGTATCTTGGCTAAGGACAGGCAAAATACCTACTTAATAATGAGTTGCTATTCATTTCATTCATGTGTGTAATTGTCTGTAAATATGTTGACCATAATTTGTTTTGTTTTATTGGAAATATTAAGATATCACTATATATATGTAATTAGAATCGAATGCTGAATATCCTCGCTGAATATCTCCCTCGTTTATAAAATCAGCCTGTATATCAAAGGGATGAGGCAGCGTTCTCGATGAAAGCTCCCAGGCGACTGGACTTTTTCCGGTATTTTCAACAATTATCATCATATTTCAAGTTTTATTTCTTTATTATTTATAGACGAACGCTTGACCTCAATCACACCCAGTGGAGGTGAATATGAGTCCGATGATGAACCGCGTCCCCTAACAAATGCCTATTCACTCTTCTCTTAAAGACTCCCAGGTCATAAGATCGCGGAAATACGGCCGCTGGAAGCGTATTCCACTCCTTAGCCGTTCGCATGATGAATGTAGAAGCCAATCTTTTCGTGCGGATATAAGGAACATCCACCACATACGGATGGTAACTGACATGATTTTTAATGGTTTTCTGGCGGAATGGGGCTGGTGGAATCAAAGAATGCAGCTCCTGAGAACACTCTCCACCGTGCAACCGGTAAAAGACCGCGAGGCAGGCAACTCTACGTCGATGCTCGATGCTCTGCATTATTATCTTAGTAAAAGAGTTTTCGCCAACAAATCTCTGAGCTCTGCGGTCGATCGAGTATCAACTAATTTAGAAAGAAAGAAAGAAAGAAAGAAAACGTTTTATTAGCAGCACCCAGACAGAAGTGACAATATTATACAATAGATTACATGAAAATAAACATAAAAAACATAAAAATAAATAAAAAATCACAAACAATACATAACTAAAGTCTAGGCCGCCGCCAATAAGGGCCCTGTCTCAGCTTGAGCTACAGAGCACTAGACTCTGCAGCGCTGGTATTCTGACAGGGCCTTGCGATCGACACAGCCACTTCACTGGCACAGCTCTACATATACATATATATAAGTTATTAGGATCTATTTACACAACAAAAACAAAGAAAAGAAAACCATCAAAAAAAAAAAACAAAAAAAAAACACAAATAAGCACAAAAACCGAATACAATTTGATATTTCAATTTACATAAAACTTTAACAAGTTGTATGTTAAAACCTTCTTCATGAATCACACTATCTTTTCGTCAAAACTGTACGAATGTAATTTTTGAGTTTACCGCAAACAGGCAAACAGACATAGCTGGGAAATTCAATAATATGTTAGGACACTTCCTAATAAATATTTCTTAATGTTATGCGTAAATGCCAGTGACATGCATAAGGTATTTGAACAAGGTAAGCAAGCAGTGTTCGCGTAATTAATTTAAATATTATATTAATATAGTAAAGTTATTATACGAATGAAACATGGCATAAAAATAGAATATATAAGAATGTGGGTAGGTAGGTATTTGTTCATCTTTAAGTAATTTATTTTAGATTTATTTATTGTAGGGCATGCAATGTTTTCATGCATGTATGGAATGAACGCTACTGGTAAATGCCCAGCGAGTGGTCATAATGAGACATATGAGCGCAAAGTGAATTCAGCCTATTATCTATCTCTACTCACCTCGAAAGGGATATCGCGTAACGATATGTTATAAATATTCTGAGATGTCGGGGTTTAACAAATTAAACGTTCATGCGTTAATGATGCAATTATTAAGTGCGTCTTGCGCAACGGATGCGCTTTACTTTTTTTACACTGGCTTGGCATAGTGACTACAGAGTACCTGATGGTAAGTACAGTGTAGTCCAAAAACGAAAGCGGCTATCAAAGGATGAAAATCCATTGATAGTCTACATCGTCATGTCGGCCCACATATATCGCGACTGAAGGTCTCTGGGTATATGAGCTACTGGATATACACAAGCTGATCCCGAAACGCGACAAGCCGAAACTGGTCACTATGACGGGCTTTACACCCGTGTACTGTGGTCGCGATCCAGACGGGCACCGGCGCCCTACCACCTCGCAACATATATACTAACTTACACTTTCATACACACACTGTAAAGCTAAGAAATTTTTACTTGTAAAGTGTACTCCCTTCAATGGTCGTTTTTTTATAATTTCATTGTGGTGTTAATTATGTAACACGCTTATACTCATATCTTATCAAAATATGTAATTGATCAATTTTTATCATCGCAGACGCTGGGTTGGTTACCGATAAAACTCCCTGGGTCATGTAACTTCATGTATGTGGAATTTAAAAAAATACAATGATGATAGACAGGCTATAGCAAGAATTACAATTATTAGGGTGGTGGGTGGTGACCTGTCGCTGCCGGCACTCGTCCGCGTGATCGTCGGCAGCGGCAGAGCATGGCAGATGGTCCACTCCTGCACGGAGAAGGCAATGCAGATTAAGGAGGCGGCGGAGTGGGATCGGGAAGCTATCGCTAACCCTGATAACTCAATCCGCCATCCTGCCAAGACAGGACGCAGGAGAAGGCCCTCCTCCATAATGGATATGCGCCGGGCGGGGCACTTGAGGGAGTGAGCCGCCACAATCTAGAAGCGAGTGGCGTGGGATGTGTTCCACACCCTGAAATGCAGAGATTTCGGCTGAGGGAGGCCAGTCATCGCTGGGTGCTATGAAAACTGGCTCGGCCTTGTCCACAGCCCCAGCAGACGGGTAGGAGTAACTCCCCGGTGGTTTTAATCGGTGTGAATCCGACACCATATGGCGGCCATCCCTGCGCCCTGACAGCCTATAACAGGTTTCCACCGGGTTAAAAAAGAAGGAAATACAGTTCGCTAAAAAAAATTTGAAATCAATTTGAATCACTACCTTATTTATTATTTCACAACAAAATCTAGGCCTAAAAGATCGTTCTGTTAAAAATAGAATCTCAATGTTTACAATCACTTTAGTATATTATAAAACAATATCCTTCGCCGCTATTGTCTGTCTATACGCGGTAAAATTAAAAACCTCTTAAACTGTTTTCATGCAATTTTGACTAATAAACAAGTAATCAAAAAGGATTCTTCTCCAGGGCCCGAAACTATCCCTATTAGCAGTAGCGTTCATTCCATAGATGCATGAAAGCATTGCACGCCCTTACCATAAATAAGTCCGGAATAAACTTAAATATGAAGAAATATCTACCTGCACTCATTCATACGTATTCTATTTTTACTTTATGTTTCTTTCGTATAACAACTATATAATATAATCTATAATATAAAAATGAATCGCAAAATGTCTTGATAAGCGCGAAACTCGAGAACGGCTGAACCGATTTAGCTGATTTTTTTTTGTTTGTTGTGTTTGTTGAAATCTGAAGAAGATTATTACGAAGAGAATTTTTTTAAAAATTCCCTGCAACAGTCTAAAAATAACACTTTTCTGTATTCTCATACAAAAAATTCGTTAAAGTCACTTTGAACTTTAATACCACACCATAAAGTTCAAGTGTTAGTGGACGGGTTCCGGGAAGGCAAAACAATTGAGTGACGTATAAATATTAATGTCAGTATTTGTCAATTTTTATACATATAGCATTAAGGCCAGGTTCCTTCAAACAATTTTCAAAAAAATCTGACGGGGAAGCTATTAACATTAAAAAAACCAATGTGACTTTGTTTTAGAGAAATAGGGCAGAACAAGGTCTGCCGGGACAGCTAGTTATAGATAATAATATAATATTCAAAAAAGTGAACACTGCCTACTTTGTTCAAACACCCTATGCACGTCACTGCCTATTAGTCTATTATATAAATGTGGATTTACTAAATGCTAAGCAACAATGACACAC
Source organism: Automeris io (assembly GCA_036320925.1). Taxonomy (NCBI): domain Eukaryota; kingdom Metazoa; phylum Arthropoda; class Insecta; order Lepidoptera; family Saturniidae; genus Automeris; species Automeris io. Next base: position 4,045,625 of record JAUDJH010000031.1, on the reverse strand, counting down.
ATATGACATTAAAATCTTATCACATTTACACTAGCAATAGTGACTCCCATATTTAAGAAAGGAAATTAACTAAAATCATTTTTATTTGTATATTTTAAAGGGAAACATACAGCAATATATAAAAAATACACAAAAAAGATTCATAAGGCAGCTAAGTTTTCACAAAAAAAGAGAACTAACCAACTATCTAAATATATAAACCTCAAAGGTGACTGACTGACTGACTGACTGACTGACATAGTGATCTATCAACACACAGCCCAAACCACTGGACGGATCGGGCTGAAATTTGGCATGCAGGTAGATGTTATGACGTAGGTATCTTCTCAGATTTTTGACTATAACATAATGGCTTGATAGTTTTAGCGCCTAATGACAGATTAGGCCCTAATTTTTTACACACGCTAAACAAAAGTAAAGCCGCTAAAACTATACTTAATTAATAATAACACTTCTCAACGCGAGCGAAGCCGCAGGCTAATGTATATATTGGCTATATATATAAAATAAAATTCAAACTAATACTTTCCTTCTCACCATTCGCCTAAAGGGTCCAAAAGCACAGGACAGTATGTCGATATAACAAACACGTTTATTATACAGATCGCGGGCACGAAAAACAAAAGTATTACTAACATAATGTGACCTTATAAAGGGCATTTTAAGCAGCGGAAAGTTTTTTTGTGATGAAATTGGAATGCGGACACCTGAAAACTTGGCAAATAGGACGAATCTACGACACCGTTAAAATTTTGAGGGAAATAACGTTGATCTCTCTTTATTCTACGATTATTTAAAGTGGAAATTGACAAGGAAGGCTGTGGAACTCATATTTACATTTTAAATGCTTTAAAAACTTATTTTATATACTCTATATAAGCTGAAAAAATACCTATAATTACCTACAAGCTTAACCGGTATATTCAAGGTTATGGAGAAGGTAATAATTGTCAAACATATCAGAAACTTATTAATCACAATCTCGTTAATCACGTAAAACAGCACAATATATGGCCACACCGCTCTACGATATCTAACTTACTCCTCCCATGTCTTTCCATATATATAATATTCCATTTAATAAGAAACAGCCCTTTGATATCGAGGGTTGAAAGGCTATTTGGTTTAAGCGACATTTTTTGGTGATATAGTAATATATGTATGTATATTTGGAATCGGTATAAAACGCTGATTCCGATAATATATTACTATATCACCAAAAAATATCGCTTAAACGAAATAGCCTTTCAGCCCTCGATATCATCTATTCGACTATAAAAAAGCATTTGATAAGGTATATATGAGTAAATATCCTATATAAACTAGAATTTTTAAGCATACGCGGTAAACTACTTCCTTGTTTTGAGACGTTCCTATGTGAAAGTACTTTCCAAGTGAGATTAGATGAAGCTATGTCAGATAACCGGGATATTCATAATTGTGTTTCCAAGGATCAGTTCTGGAACCAGTATTATATATGCACCTTTGGCAGTGATTATTTCTTTCGGTATTGATGTCGACCCATGGAACTTGTGTCCAGTGTGGACACGTTGCTAGCTCGGAACGTATTGTCTAGCAGTTTCTCTTTTCACAGGCTTCGGTCTTACTCCGCAGGTGTGCATGCAGGCTTATTAGCGTCAACCAACGGCTTTAGTTGCGCAGAGATGTTGCCTCACTGAGCGTTTCCTACCGTCTGTATCATGGCGAGTGTTCTGAAGAGTTGTGTAACCTTGTTCCACCCTCTCCCTTCCTGAATAGAACCACGCGCGCGGGTTTGCGGAGTCACAGCTATACGGTATCTCACATCCCGGCTGGGACTGAGAAGTTCTCTAACTCTTTCTTTTGCCGTGTCGTCGGGCTGTGGAATGGTCTTCCGGCGAGCGTGTTCCCACCATTCTATGATATGGGATCTTTTAAGCGTAGTGTGAAGAGATATTTGTGCAGGCCGGCATGAACGCTGCGACTAGCGATGGGTTTTTCTTAACTGTCGATAGTCGTTGGCGTTTTTCGGAATGCACCATGCTTACCATCAGATAGGGTGTAGTTACTTTGTCGAGTCAGAATAAAAAAATAAAAAAAAACAACTTCAAGCGCAAAGTGGTTACAGCCACTAATGCATCTCTGCTTACCCCGTAAGCGATATAGCGCGAAGGTATTTATTATTATAATACTGCATGCATTATACTAGTTGAGTCAATGACGCGTACAGATTCCAGCGACAATATAACTGTCGCGTCACAACTTTCTCTAGTAATGAATATTGAACGCACTCACTGCTTCGGAGCGCTGTACACGATCCGGGATCAATTTCATTTCACTTGATTACGTAATAAAAACTTTTATCTCTTTTACGGATTTCTGTATTCATCTGTATGTATTTTATATACCAGCTCAGCGGTTCCCAACCTGGGGTACGCGTACCCCTAGGGGTACGCTAAAGTTTGCTTAGGGGTACTAAAAAAAACGTATTATGGCGGAAAATGCAATTCAAATCTAGCCTAAAACTCTAAAAAATCTTTAAATACATTGAAAATGGTTATTTTTATATTAAAATAATTAAATAATAGGAAATAGTACCGTATACTGATTTTTTAAACACATTTATAAGTGCAAAATACTGGCTAGTAAGCATAAAATTGTATACGGTCGCTCTTGATGACGCATTTGGTTCTGCTCCCTGATTGGCTACAAAGTTACCAGCAACCTTACAACCTTAATAAAATATGTTTGCATCTTTATATTTCTTCAGCTGTATTTTTTGAAAGTAAATATATTCGTATATCTGAAATGACTAAATGATTTCTTATTTGTGTGTATACACACACACACATATATATATACGATATGCAGAGCGCGAGGATATGCAAAATTTACTCTGCTTTCCGTAAGCAGCGCTGCGTGTTATGATCGGTGCTCGTGGGTGTGTTTGTAGAAAGACACGGATTTTGGCGTTTTACTGTTTATTTGCACTTTAAGACACACCGAACTGCGACGCGCACGCACGTACTCTAGCCTCGGTTCTCGGTAGTCGACTCACTTAGCAAGCATCCCGTGCGCGCGTGCATCCTCTTACCCCGTGCGTCCCGAAACACCCTAACGACTCTTAGGGCGTTTAACACATGCACGTATCGCGCGGCGTCTACATGCTATAGTATATATTATTAAAAACAAAATGTTTTACTTGGTCTATGAAAAAACGTGTCTATTCATTCTAAGAAACGCTTATTATGTGTAAAGTTTATGGCTTTACATGCTTATTAAAAATAAGCAAAAACGTAAATAGCTATGATTGTTCGTTTGCTAACAAAGAGTAATAAAGTTTTGAGATCGTAATAACATCTTCTTAATATAAATAAATTACGTGTCACGTTGTTTGTCCGCGATGGACTCCTAAACTACTTAAACGATGTTAATAAAATTTACACAACTTTTTTGTATCCCGGGCGAAGATCCTGCATAGGACCACCAGGGTCGCTGTGAGAACAGCGTTCCCGGTGTGTCATGCCCGTTTTCACCAACGACTCCTTAATCATTCCCTAACTAGGAGTCCCCTTGGCTAAGTATTCCCTAAATACAGCTCTTATCTTAAATTCGTTTTCACCACGCTAAGTGACACCTTAATAAGGAATCCCTAATTTATAGTGATGTCCAAAACCGTATTTATATCGTTTCATTTTTTCAACGAAAATTTAATGATATCTTTCTACCTACTATTATAATATAATAATTAAAATTGCGTATTTTATTGAGTTTTGTAATCTTGCAAATATACATATAATTTTTGTGTTATTTAGTGGCTGTGAACATCTATTCTTTGACATGAAAAAAAGCTTCGTTCCGAATTACGAAGTATAAACTGTCAAAGTGAAAAGTGACTACAACCAGTAATACCAACTTAAGGCTTATATCATTAAATTTAGGCTTTTTTGGTTAGTGAGTTTTTAGTGGTAAGATTTGTTGTTTTAAATAGAGATATGCCTGATTTTATACCCATTACGCCATTTGTTGATTATTATGATAAGTACATTTAAATCAACGTTTTAGATTTCGTTGTACAATTGTTTTATGAATAATAAGTCTTTGATAATCCTAAATTTATTTTAAAAAACTGTTTTATAATGAATGTATTATTATAATTTAGGTTCTATTAGAAAGCAAAAAATTATATATAACTATATATGTAAAATTAAATATTTTTCGGGGGATTTTGTTTTACCGAGTTTGGCATTACTGCCACTGATGCCTCCTATATCAGCTATTGTCTGTAAATGACTCCCTGTGGCATAAAATCTAAGAGCATACATTAATTGTTTCATGGGTGGCACTGATTTATTTCTGTAAGGGTGAAATTAATATTAATAACAGGCACTTAGTACAAAATAAAATATAACAGAAAAAAAGTGTTAAAAGTGTAACATAATGTATTCGTTATTCATATATGTAGCTATAATTATATTACCAAATTACTCACCTGTTATCAGGATATTCCAATATATGTTCAATTTTTTCTAATAAAAAGTGAGCACTGTTTTTGGTTAATCTGTATCTTGTAAAAAAATCTTTGTAGTCATATTTACTAAAGAAGTCTGATCTTTTGCGATGTTTTCGCGGTCTAGATAAAAAACTACGACTGGTTAATAAATCTAAAGTCAAAATAATAATAAATATAAATATAAATAATAAAAATAATAAAATATAAAAAAATCAATATTATCTATAAAATCACCTAATACTCCTTCCATTTTAAACGTCACTTTGTTAGGGGTTAGTTAAAGAATGAACAATTGATCCCGTAACTTATAAGGGATACCTAAGCGATTAGGTGACACCTAAACGTTGGTGAAAATAAAATGATCACTAAGGGCCACCTAAAATGTCTTAAGTGGCTCTTAAAATTTAGGGAACGTTGGTGAAAACGGGCATCAGACTTCTACTGACCAAACACCCCCGGGGTTTCTGGTTGCTCCACCTGGGCCTGTGAAGTCAAATTCATCCAGACACCCAGGAAACAAGAAGACTTGTTGAGGCTACCACTCTGGGAGGGAAAGGAGTAAAGCCCTCCCCTCCAAAACCCCTCTCCCAGGCGGTACGCTGGACACCGTGCACCGCCTCCCTCTCATCCGAGCAGCAGACTTCCCTCAAGTTTACTGCCCAGACTAAAGTTACACACCATTTTTTTTAAACCCGGTGGCATTCCCTACGGACCGTCAGGGGAAGTGGTGAGGGCCACTTCCCCCGGGGTGTCGAACCTGCCCCGACTAAAACCACCGGGGTGCCAGCACTGCCTCTCCTCGTCTTCGCCGAGCCTGGGAATCCGGATACTTCCGACGGCTCGGCGAGCGTTGGCCTCGGGCAGGCCTCCTCTCTTGTAGGGGGAATTTAAACCCCCTCACTGCCACTCTGTGGGAACGGCCCTTCCTCTCTGCACCGGACGGGGACGCCCTCAAAGTCACCCGCCCACCTGTGTCAGGAGGGGAGCGCCTCGCGCTGGGAGTCCTAAAGTTACACACCACATGCAATTTGATCTAACTTAAAAGATAGGATAGTTACATCTCAATTCATAGTTGCAATATTATTTTATTGCAAATTATTTATTTATTATTTGTCAGTCACAATTTTCAGTTAGCTCCAAACGCTTCCAACAGATGGCGGTATCTGTTGACTGGATTGCGTAACTGTTCGTTATATGGCGCTATGTTAAACGTACTGTAGGGGTTGTTACTACAATAAATGCGTATTCTCATGTATCTACCGTATATTTTACTTTATTTATTAATCTTAATTTGAGTTGCAATTACAAGTCTCATAATAAAAAAAAATCATCAAAATATTTAGACCTCGCACACGAGATTACCAGCATGTGGGTTGTAGATTCTACGATTATCGTCCCGATAGTCGTATCGACTAATGGGCTGGTCTCAAAGAGCCTCGATTGCCACCTTAAGAGGCTCTCGCTTGGTTGTTGGATCAAGGGCCGGATACAGAAGGCAGTTCTACTCGATACGGCGCGCACTGTGAGGAGGCTCCTCACTCTGAGCTCCTAACTACCGGTGGCTTGGGCCTTAGGCCTCGCCCCTGTAGGTCTACATGTTTTTATAATTTAAAATTTATATATATTATCTTTTTATATGTATTCATTTTAAAATTTATAAATATTGTGATTGAGATGAATAAAAGTGATTATATAAAAAAACAGATTAATTTATTCATATTAGGAAAAGAGGATTGAATGTTAACAGGCAACTGATGATGGAAGGGAGGGAGGAAAGGGAGAAAGGGTATACGTTTAGCTATGAGTTAATACGACATTCAGGGCGGTACATAGTTCGCCGGGTCAGCTAGTATAGTTGGGAGTCGAAGCTGCTCGCGTCCGTAGGCTTTACCCTAGTTCCCTATACGTGACTCCTGGGTGGTGCTAAACGAGCAGCAGCGAGGTGGTAGGGCGTCGGTGCCCGTCTGGATCGCGACCACAGTGCATGGGTGTAATAACGATTAGTACCTCTGTGTTCGCTCTCTAACCCGGTTTAGTTGTGAAATTCTATCCCAGCCATTAACCAATATTAAGTTGAAAAGAAATGTATGTTATAAATGATTTTTACAAAGTCTATCACGAAATCTCAAAGAATTGTACTGTAAACTTTTTTTCATTGGTCTAATCAGACATCGAAAGTATAAAAACATCGTGAGGAAACTCGCTTGGAGTTTAATAGAAATGTCATGTTTACTAGCGCTGTGAGAACGGCGATCAGCTGGGCTACTGGTCACGTTGGGCACGACATAAACGCAGAAGTGGACTCAACGACTAATATATCTCTATTTACCGCTAAAGGGATATAGCTTGACGATTAATACAAGAGTTGAGAAACAAAGTTAAACCAGAGATGGGCAAAATGTAATCTGATGAATGATAAACGATTTCAAAATGTAGTCGTAATTTTAATTTTCTTCCTCTGTAATCAGGATTAAATCCATTTAAAATATTAAGAAATCATAAATGTGTATGCAATCTGGGATTCTGTAGTGTTTAAAACACAGATGAGCAAAATGCAGTCATATTAATGGTAAAAAACGTAAAATGTAATCATAATCATTTTCATTAATCTAATTACATTTTGCCCATCTATGAGTTAAACGTACTAGCAAACTCGGTCAGTAATTTTACTCCGTCGCCAGCAGTTTAAATTTGACAACCTCTGTCCTAGTAGAATGGAGAGTACAATACAAAACCAAAGAAAGGAACTCATAAATATTATACCTTTCACTTTTCTTTATTTGTAGAAATTCAGGGCGCTTTGCAAACGTTAACTAGCGTCTGACCCACTTACTATAACCGACGCTTCGCTACTACATTTCCTTTTGACAAAGTATTCCATACTCGCTATGACCAAGGCAGTACACAAATTTATAATTATACTAGCTGTCTTGCTAGACCCTGTTCTGCCCTATTTCTCTAAAACAAAGTTACATTGTTTTTTATGTTAATAGCTGGCCCGTCAGATTTCATTCTGCCAAAAGTTATTGTCGCAGTCTAATAGAAATAAAAATGCATTGAAAGACTTCAGTCATATCTAAGGTGTTCTACGGTAGGTACAATTTAAAAACGCATACCAGCTATTCTGGCTGCAAAAGATGTCCCTGTTACTTGACTTGTATTATGGAATACCGCGAGAATGTTTGTAGTTGCTTTTCCGTCTTCATACCTGGTGGAAAGTCATTCCAGTGCGAGTTCCAATCTGCTAGCAAAAAGCACACTAAACATCACTAACCCAGGATATTTGAAATTAAACGTAACAAAATTGAGGCAAGATATTGAAAATATATTATCAAAAGATAAGGGTCATCTTACCACTAAAAGAAAATTAAATACTGCATACATAATAATGCACCTTCAGTATTCGTCCACCCGCCGGGTTCTTTTTTTATTTTATTTTATTTTATTTTACATAATAGGGTGCCCAACGTGGGTAACATTAGACAAGAAAACAAAAGGATCTTGGTACTTAAATAGAACATATAAATGCCCCCACAATTATAGGGCACCACAGCATGCACAGTGATTAATATATAAAGCTAGTTTACATTAAAGAATAATAATAAAATTCCAAAAAAAGAAAAAAACATAAACATACATACATAGACACAACACAAAAGGACAATATTGTAGAATGTATAAATAACAACCTTAAACGAAACTGTGACTGATTCCAAGTAACACCAAAAAAAAGAAAAAATAAATACAGTCACTCTCTACACGCTGTTCTAAATGTTGAAAGAGAAACAGTCAGGTCCAAGTCACCGAGTCGCGAGAGTGCGTTGTACTGCCTGCAGATCCTTGGCATGGTAGAAAACTGTCCAAGATTATTATAATATAATTATAATTATTATAAACAATTATAGTAATTATTATTATTTATAATTTATAGACGAACGCTTGACCTCAATCACACCTGGTGGAAGGTGAAGATGAGTCTGATGATGAACCGCGATCGCCTAGCAAATGCCTATTCACTCTTCTCTTAAAGACTCCCAGGTCATAAGATCGCGGAAATATGGCCGCTGGAAGCATATTCCACTCCTTAGCCGTTCGCATGATAAATGTAGAAGCGAATCTTTTCGTGCGGATATAAGGAACATCCACCACATACGGATGGTATCCGACACGATGTCCTGTGGTTTTGTGGTGGAATGGGGCTGGTGGAATCAAAGAATGTAGTTCCTGAGAACACTCTCCACTGTGCAACTGGTAATAGACCGCGAGGCAGGCAACTCTACGTCGATGCTCGATGCTCTGCATTCTAATTTTTGTCAAAGAGTCGTCACCAATAAGTCTACGAGCTCCACGATCAATTGAGTCCAAAGCCGCCAACTGGTATTTAGCGGATCCGTCCCAAAGGTGACAACGGTACTCGACACCCGACCGCATCTGTGCTTGATACAGGTTAAGAAGTTGCGATGGTGAGAAGAACCGTCTGACGTTAAAAAGGACACCCAATTTTTTAGCAGCTGTTTTCGCTCGGAACTCTACCACTAAATGACAATTCAATACTGCATACATAATAATACATGCAGATGCATGATTAATGGTCTTCAGAGAAGGAAAACTCGACCAAACCTGCATCCCGCTCCCTCCCGATCGTATTGGTTCTCCTTTCCATCGGGCCTGAGGGAGCTCGGACGCGAGAGTGCTTCTCTGGCTGCGCGTCCAGCTATGCACTTAAATATCTCCTGCGCAATTGACTGTTTCCGTAAACTGGACCTCGATTTTCTTAATCGGCGTTGAAACAGTCGCCGTGGCCGAATTCGGCTAGGACATCATCATCACATAATAATGCACCTTCAGTATTCGCCCACACGCCGGGTTCTGCTGTTAAGGTCTTTTCAGACCACCAATGTATTGTCACCTCGAAAAAAAAGGCACACTCCTTGAAATGCACCGCCATAGGAACATAAGTCATTCAAAAAATAGCCAATAGATCAAAAAATTTGAATCTTGGAGTTTTAAATCACTTTTATGACCGGTGGTCGTGGGTGTGGTTATAGTAAGATACGAATTTGGCGTTTTACAGTTTATTTGCACTTTAAGGCACACCGAACTGCGACGTACACGCACGTACTCTAGCCTTGCGTCTCGGTAGTCGACTCCGTATCGGGTTACGTCTACATGCTATACTTTTTTATTTCCTCATACGAAAATTTTTGACTTGAATACGCCCCCAATAATTTTACTTTTATTTTATTTTAATAGGCTTTCAAACAGAGTGTATACATTCAAAAATAACAATAGACATAATGCCATACACACATACAGAGCACCACTCCAATTACGTGAAAGCGCAACATACACTACAAAGATAATTTCCATATAAAGTTAAATTCAATGCTAAAAAAAAATACTAGTGGTACAGCAAAAAAAAAACAAGAGATTCTTAATAAATAAACTATAAATTTATAATCATAGATGGGCAAAATGAAATCAGATTAATAAAAATTATTACGATTACATTTTACGTTTTTTATCATTAATATGACTGCATTTTGCTCATCTACATATGTTTTAAACACTATAGAATCCCAGATTGGATACACATTTATGATTTCTTAATGTTTTAAATGAATTTAATTATGGCTACAGAGCAAGAAAATTTAAATAACGACTAGATTTTGTAATCGTTATTCATTAATCAGATTACATTTTGCCCATCTCTGTTTATAATTATATTTATAATTATACACAAACCATAAATTTATAATTATATTAACAGTAATAATAATCGAATCATTTAGAATATTTTCTGACCCTTTAATCAATACCTCAAGTGTATTGATTTGGGCTCAAAATTTAGGAAATGCTTCCTTCTATATTTATTTTCTTTCATCGAAGGTATTTTAAATCTGATAGTCACCATTTATTTAGCAACTCGACTATCTCTTGATACGCTATCAGTCCCGAATGAGTGTTTGACTAAGCTGATAATATTACTGAAATTAACAAAATATGTCCTCATTTTTATTAGCTACAGAAGTCACGGTTCTCATATGTCCACAGCTTCTTTAAACTTAAAATTTCACGCCACTCACAGACAGCGAGGTGGTAGTGCGTCGGTGCCCGTCTGGGTCGCGACCACAGTACATGGGTGTAAAGCCCGTCATAGTGACCAGTTTCGGCTTGTCGCGTTTCGGGATCAGCTTGTGTATATCCAGTAGCTCATACCTAGAGACCTTCAGTCGCGGTATATGTGGGCCAACATGATGACGGAGACTATCAATGGATTTTCATGCTTTGATAGTCGTTTTCGTTTTTGGACTACACTGTACTTACCATCACATGTAGTCACTATGTCAAGCCAGTGTAAAAAAAGGGTCGTGACCACAATACACTAGTGTAAAAACCGCCATAGAGACACCTTTTGGACTGTCACGTTTCAGATATAGAATTGTACACCCTTGTCATTCTGCATAAAGTGCACTGTGGCCTAAATTCGTTAAATAATTTAAATAATAATAATAATAAAATAATAATAATAAAATAATAAGTACGGATCAAGCTAAATTTAGATGCTCTAGACAATGTAATAGACTGGATGGGGGGTGGTGACCTGTGGCTGCCGGCGCTCGTTCGCGCGATGGTCGGCAGCGACAGGGCATGGCAGGCGGGCCTCACGTACTGTGAGGTAGTCATGGTGAGGAAGGAGGCGGCGGAGAGGAACAGGAAGGCAATAGCCGGCCCTGACAATCCGATCCGCCGTCCACGCAGGACAGGACAAAGGAGGAGGGCCTTCGGCAGAGGCCTTCCTCCTTAAAACCGGATAAGACGCCTGGGCGGTGCGCTTGAGGGAGAGTGCTGCCCAACTTATCCAGGCGAGAGCGGTGTGTGACGTGGTTCCGCACACCGCTCCAAGATATTGAGGTGTGCGAGGGGTGGCTCCTTACACCACTCCTCGCAGTGCAGAGATGCGGCCTTACAAAAGGCCAGACGTTGCCGAGGGTCGGAGAAGGGGATGACGCTGTACCTCTGGCCCCGGTCAGACGGGAAGAGGGAACACCCCGGGGGTTTTAGTCGGTGCAAGTCCGACACACCGGGGGGCCGCCCTCACCGCTCCCTGAGGTCCGCTAAGGATTTCCCACGGGCTATCAAAAAGAAAAAGACAATGTAATAGGCACAGAAAATATTATTGATAGAAAAAATATACAAGCACTTTGACTGTGTTAATACAATTATGCAATCTCTTTCATTAAACCTAAAATGACAACTCTCATATTAAAAAATATATTAAAATCATCTGAAAGGAAACATCAGTCACGTTACGTCAAAGCTAAAATGCCGAATTATGTTTTATGAAAAAACTGTATTAAACATTCCATAATTATATAGTCCTCTGTTTTTTATGAAAACTAAAAATGACTCTCAGAGCTAAGTTAAAGTTAGTCCGACCGAACAATTTTAAGTGTTCTTAAAAACTTAAGTGGAGTTTAGCTTGACTTAAATCCCATTTGTGTATGAAACAAAGTTTTTTTTTACACATATAAACAGTGTTGTATATAATATAGTGTTAATATAAAAGCATAACCTTAAATTGTATAAAATATTCAGGTATTTAAATTTATTTAACTGATAGGACCTTTCGTAACTCAGAAGGGATTTATTTATTATTTTTAAATGTACTACAAACATGTTATACACAAAAATCATTGCGAATATATTTGCTAAACGATGGTGAAAACCTAATTAGGATTTGTTGTATAATTTAGAAAATATAAGCTAATATAAACATAGTAAAATAGTGGTCGTAATTTACATCGATTTGTCGTAACACGGAGTCTCCTTTGGTGTAGGTAGAAAGTATAGATGAGCAAAATGTAATCTGATTAATGAAAAACGATTACATTTTGCGTTGTTCATCATTAACTTGACAGCATTTTGCTCATCTATGTTTTAAACACTACGGAATCCTCTATTGCACACACATTTATGACTTCTTAATGTTTTGAAGGGATCTAATCATAATTGCAGAACAAGAAAATTAAAATTACGACTACATTTTGTAATCGTTTATCAAATCAGATTACATTTTGCCCTGCTCTGGTAGAAAGCATAGAAGGCTACTCGTTTTTACTTTTGAAAACCTCTTTCGCTTCCTTAAGATTCATTAATCTCTTCGTGAAACTACTCTCGCTGATAGCGCGTACCCCCTGATAGCACAGGAGAGCGCTGCTAGGTTCTGAATCTCCATGTATTTAATTTTTTTTTTTTACACTAGCTCGGCATAGTGACTACAGAGTACCTGACGGTAAGTACAGTGTAGTCCAAAAACGAAAGCGACTATCAAAGGACGAAAATCCATTGATAGTTTCCATCGTCATGTCGGCCCACATATACCGCGACTGAAGGTCTCTATGTATATGAGCTACTGGATATACACAAGCTGATCCCGAAATGCGACAAGCCGAAACTGGTCACTATGACGGGCTTTACACCCATGTACTGTGGTCGCGATCCAGACGGGCACCGACGCCCTACCACCTCGCTGCTGCTCGTTTAGCACCACCCAGGAGTCACGAGTAGGCAAATTAGGGTAAAGCCTATAGAACGGGAGCAGCTTCGACTCCCCAAAAATTAAATTAAGGAACAAACAGCTGGTTCAGGCACAGTGACAATGAAATAATCAAAAGGCACTCACCTGGAAACTGGATGATGAGGACAGGCTGCTGCAGCTCCGCACCGTTCACCGAATAAAATTAATGAGATGTTCCGCCATATTGTCCATAGCAACTGACCATTCCGTAGTGTGACCGAGTTCGCCGCCGATGATAAGTGTAGCGATACCGCCGTGCGTACACATGTATCACCGTTAAGGACCGAGCGTGGAATGGGATTGTAGGGAGGCGGAAAGGATATCAAGTACCTTTTTTATACTCATATCCTGCGTCTGGGAACCCCCCATCAGATCTCTCTTTATTTGGCTTGTGTAGGTAAAAACTCGGTACGCCTCGACTTACTTCCTCTCGCATTCGTATAGTTTTTTTCGTCATTCTTTCATAATTCATCCTTTCCACGTGCTGATGTCCTAGCCGGTTTCGGCCACGGCGACTGTTTCAACACCGATTAAGAAAATCGAGGTCCAGTTTTCGGAAACAGTCAATTGCGCAGGAGATATTTAAGTGCATAACTGGACGCGCAGCCAGAAAAGCACTCTCTCGTCCGAGCTTCCTCAGGCCCGATGTAAAGGAGAACCAGTACGATCGGGAGGGAGTGGGATGCAGGTTTGGTCGAGTTTTCCTTCTCTGCACACCTGGTAGAATTGCGGTGTTCAAGAGATACCTTAGTCGCCTTTTACGACACCTCAGCAAGAAGAGGGAGGTGCTATTCTATTCTGCCGGCAGCCTCCACGGCTTATACGGCCTTTCCACATATTCAAGCCAGGGAAGCTTATTACTTATAGGATGTAGAAATAAAGAGTATAATTCTTAGTTGACAACGTACCGGCTCTATAGAATATTCTTTTCGTGTACTTTGGACTTGTGGAATAGGCTGCTGGATACAGTTTTTCCATAAAGCTATAAGGTTATAAGGAGTTCAATTACCAAAGTTATTTTTGTTATTATTTACAGGCGGAGGCTTAACTTCAATCACACCTGGTGGAAGGTGAAATTGATTCTGACAATGGACTGTCTCCGCCCATCAAATTCCCATTTCACTCTTCTCTTAAAGACTCCCAGGTCATAAGATCGCGGAAATATGGCCGCTGGAAGCATATTTCACTCCTTAGTTATTCGCATGATGAATGTAGAAGCGAATCTCTTCGTGCGGTTATAAAAAGCGTCTACCATATACGGATGGGATCCGACACGGCGTCTAGGAGTTTTATGGTGAAATGAGGCTGGTGGAATCGGAGAATGTAGCTCTAGAGAACTCTCTCCATTGTTGTAAAGTCATCGAGCTAGTCGACTCTACATACATCGATGCTCCGTGTTCTGCATTTTAGTCCCAGAGTTATCGGAAATAAATCTACAAGCGCTAAAAGGGTGTATTTTATAATCTAACTAGCTTTTGCCCGCGGTTTCGCTGGCGTTAAGAAGTATTATAATTAATTAGATATAGTTTTTGCGGCTTTACTTTTGTTTAGCGTGTGTAAAAAATTTGGGTCTAATCTGTCATTAGGCGCTAAAACTATCAAGCTATTATATTATAGTCGAAAATCTGAGAAGATTTATATAAACTTTCATCAACTATTTTATCCCCTTGGGGGTGGAATTCATCAAAATCATTTCTTAGCGGATGCCTTCGTCATAACATCTACCTACAAGTCAAATTTCAGCCCGATCCGTCCAGTGGTTTGGGCTGTGCGTTGATAGATCACTATGTCAGTCAGCCAGTCAGTCACCTTTAAGTATATATATTTAGATTTACTTTTCATTATTGTTACAGATGAATAAAAACGATGTTAAATAGAAAACAATCGTATTATTGATTGAACAAAGAACGTGCGCTGGCAAACATTCCACATTTTCGGCGTATGCGAGGAATAGAAACAACAGCAGAGAAACCTGGTCAACTGATTTCGGAAGAGTTCTGAGTTGACAAAAGACTGACACGATGGCTTCCTGTCTGAACTTCGGCCCCGGCAGCCAGGAGTACGTGCCCGTGGCGGAATTCTACGCCGACAAGTCCATATTCGTCACCGGTGGTACTGGATTCATGGGAAAGGTTAGCATGACTTGATAGTAAACATTTTCTTACCTAGTCACGCCAAAAGGCGGAACCCCAGAACACTAAAATAATAAAAGTGTGAACGCACCTAAACGCAAACGCCATCTGGCGAACATTCACTTTATACTTAACCGACAACATCGCATCGCATTCTTTTTCCGTCATAATCGCATATAATCATAGATGGGCAAAATGTAATCAGATTTAAAAAAAATATTAACGATTACATTTTACGTTTTTTACCATTAATATGACTCAGTAGCGTTCATTCCATAGATGCATGAAAGCATTGCATACCCTGACGATAAATAAATCTAGAATAAATTGCTTAAGGTTAAACAAAAAAAGGAACCATTTAATATAATATTTAATTTAATTTAATATAATATTCAGCTTACTTACGCGAATTCTGCCTACCCTGTCCAAATATCTTATGCACGTCACTGATATGAGTGCATTTTGCTCATTTATGTTTTAAGCACTACAAAATTCCAGATTGTATACACATTTACGATTCCATAATGCTTTAAATGGATTTAATCATGATTACAGAGCTAGAAAATTAAAATTACGACTACATTTTGTAATCGTTCATCATTAATCAGATTACATTTTGCCCATCTCTGTATATAATTAATTCTAACTGGCTATACACATCGCAAATCCTCACTTACACCGTACTCCACATCAGTAGCATTCATTCCATAGATGCATGCAAGCATTGTATGCCCTTGTGATAAATAAGTCTGATATAAATACTTTAAGTTAAACAAAAACGGGGCCATTTATATTCATATCTATTCTATATTTACGCCATCTATCTTACATATGAAAGTAATATAATATTTACTATCTATTATATAAAAATAAGTCCGGTTTTCCTTCCTGACGCTATAACTCCAAAACGCACGAACCGATTTCCACGGTTTTGCATTCGTTGGAAAGGTCTCAGGCTCCGTGAGGTTTATAGCAAACAAAATTCAGGAAAATGTCAACAGAAAAGCAGGAAAACGGGAAAAATCATTCTTCACATACAGCGCCATCTCTGATACATAGCATGTACTACAAACCAATATGGTTTTGCATGGAGGTGGAGCAGATCGCACCAGTATTTTAAGTAGGTGGCGCCGATGCGTTACACATTGTTTGACAGCTACTCATTGTACTCTGCTCAGTTAATTTCATGTGAAATTTATTATGCGCACGTTCGTTTTCCTTTTCAAATATAAAACAAAAAATAATAATTTTTCTTCATCTTTTAATCCCCAAACGAAATGTTACAAAATACGAAGCCATCTGCTGGCGAAACGAAGTTCGCCGGTTTTGCTAGTCATAATATAATATATGAATTAATTACGCGAATTCTGCCTACCCTGTCCAAATATCCTGTACACGTCACTGCTCCACATCACACACATAGTGAGGGGTTTGTGCCTGTCTACCGCTGCCAACTGGCAAGTTTTTTTTAGTAACTGTCTCAAATTGTCACAACCTTAATCTATACTAATATTATAAAGCTGAAGAGTTTGTTTGTTTGTTTGTTTAACGCGCTAATCTCAGGAACTACTGGTTCGAATTGAAAAATTATTTTTGTATTGAATAAACCATTTATCGAGGAAGGCTTTAGGCTAAATAACATCACGATGCAACTATTAGAAGCGAAGAAATAATGGAAAATGTGAAAAAAACGGGGAAAATTATTCATCCTTGAGGGCTTCCATTGCGTGCGCTGCGAAAACAGTTCAAGATACGAAAAATATATGTATGAAAGAATTATTCCTCTTGAAATGATCTAAAAAAATGTACTGGACAGTATATGTCTATCTTTTAAGATTAAGTCACTAGAACCGTTTTTATAGTAATTAAATTTGGTTGAAATTAATGCATTATTTGTTTAGAATTGTATCCACGTAATAATATTAATCTTTATCCAAATAAATGTGTTGTTGATTAAGAGTATTTAATTGTGAACAAAATTGTCTTTGACATCACTTAATTTCAATGAACATCTTAGAAGATATTCCAAATCTTATATAGCAAAACAACGTTTGCCGGATCATTGATAATAAAGAGCGACAAATGAATAATGAATGGTGGTAGGTTCGAATCCTGTAGCCGGGTAGTAGGTTTGAGGGAGTCTGCTGCTCGGATGAGAGGGTGACAGCGTGCAGTGTCCGGTCCACCGCCTGTGAGAAAGGTTTGGAGGAGTGGGCTCTTTACACCCACCCCTAGGAAGCCTAAACAGGCTGCTCACTCCCCGGGCGTTTGGAAGAATCTGGATTCCCAGGCCCGAGTGTAGCTATTGGAAGGACGCCCCGGTGGTTTTAGCAAGTGGGAGTCGGGCATATCGGGGGCGGCCCTCAATCGCCTGACGGCCCATAACGGGTGAACAAAAAAAAGTGTTTGTAATTCATACAGCTATAACTTGGATAGTAATAAGTACCATGTATTTATGATAATTATTTTTCTTAACAGGTGCTAGTTGAAAAATTATTGAGGAGTTGCCCGAAAATAAAAAAAATCTACCTACTTATGAGGCCGAAGCGCGGGCAGGACGTCGCCTCGCGCCTGGACGAGCTGACACACTCACCGGTAAGTGTGTGACTTTCATACTACACATACATACAATTCCATACATTGTAGAGTAGGGGCAATCAGTCTTGAACTGGTGACGATCTACCTCAAGAGTGTTAGGCTGAGATTTATAGACGCAACTTTAAGTTTGCTTAGACTTAAAGATTACAATTTATATTACCCAATGATTGTCAAAGGATTTGATAAGTCACCGATTTTGTCAACATTGACTTGGCTCTGCGAATACTATGGGTATATTAAATTCCTATTATACATTCAGTTTTGTCAAAATGAATTTATTTTTTGAGAACTTTGCTAAGTAAATTCGAAATAACGTCTATAAATATCAACTTTATACTACAAGCGATCGATTTTTTTTTTTACACAGGCTCGACATAGTGACTACAGAGTTCCTGATGGTAAGTACAGTGTAGTCCAAAAAGCGAAAGCGACTATCAAAGGATGAAAATCCATTGATAGTCTACATCGTCATGTCGGCCCGCATATACCACGACTGAAGGTCTCTAGGTATATGAGCTACTGGATATACACAAGCTGATCCCGAAACGCGACAAGCCGAAACTGGTCACTATGACGGGCTTTACACCCATGCACTGTGGTCGCGATCCAGACGGGCACCGGCGCCCTACCACCTCGCTGCTGCTCGTTTAGCACCACCCAGGAGTTACGTGTAGGGAAGCTAGGGTAAAGCCTACGGACGCGAGCAGCTTCGACTCCTAAATTCGGCTATTTCGATACTAGAATTACAAGGGACACCCTGAGTTCACTGTATATCAACTTAATGAGAATAATGTAGTCATCAAACGACAGTTGTGAAAAACCAGTGATATCGGGCAATAATTCCTGAGAATTACTCAAAAAGCTCTCATGATCGACAGTTTCAGCACTCCTGCTGTAGAGGATAATCACGCATGTGTGAAATAATGTCACCAGACCAAAGTCCGGCTTCCGAAAAACAAAAACCCAAAATGAAAAAAATAAGGATTCTATTATTAATTGTTCACGTTTTCCCAGCTCTTCGAAACATTGAGGAAAGAACGGCCCCAGGAGCTGATGAAGATAGTGCCAATAGTTGGGGACATCACAGAACCAGAGCTGGGCATCAGTCCTGCGGACCAGGACATGCTGTGTCGGAAGGTCAGTCAGTTTTAGGGTTCCGTTGCCCAAAAGGAAATTAGAAACCAGTATAGTATCTCTTCATTGTTCGTCCGATCTGTCTGTCATGACCCTTTTCTCAAGAACGCGTGATGGCATCAAGATGATATTTATATAGAACTAGCTGACCCGGCAAACGTTGTTCTGTCATATAAATTATTTCTAGTGAATATTTTCTGTATTATAATATACAATAATCCTCATAGTGGCTTCCACATAAAAAGTAGGTATATGCTGTCGAGGACTTTTATTTAGAACTGTTCAAGACAAACAATCCTGCGGTACATCATCTTTGTGTAACTCCAATGGTTTAGGCAGTGTACGCCAAGATAGCTCTCAGAGGCCAGATTTTTTCCGACTTAATTGACATGTATCGTTATATTACGACCAAAATTACATAAAATCATTACAAATTGTAGCCTATATATTATTCCGATGTATGATCTATATTACTGTGGCAGTTTCATGCAAATCCGTCCAGTAGTTTTATCGTGAAAGAGTAACAAACATATTCACAAACTTTCGCATTTATAATGTTATATATAGGATAGTAGGATTAGTAAGCTTTTGCTTGTACTACAGGTACTAGACAAAGATATACATACTTAAATACATATACACATCCAAGACTCGCAACAAACTAACCTATTCATCATAGAAAAGTTCGCCGCTAGTGGGACTCTTACCCGGGACCTGTAACGTTGCAGGCAGGATCACTACCGTTGCGCTATTACTAGTGATGAAAATGCCCGGGAATTTTCCCAAAGTGCCCAAAAACTTCCTTGGGAATATTCCCGGGAATTTACGAAATGTTCTCGGAAGTTTTGGGCACTTTGGGAAAATTCCCGGGCATTTTCATCACTAGCTATTACACCGTCAATACTTTTTTTATATTGGTTTGACAAAATGAATATACCACAGCTGATTGAAGCTACAGCGTAATCCAAGAATAGCAGGAACCAGCAAGAGATAAAAAATAAAATTCATTGATAGCCTTCGTCGTCATGTCGGCCCACATATACCGCGACTGAAGGTCTCTAGGTATATGAGCTACTGGATATACACAAGCTGATCCCGCAACGCGACAGGCCAAAGCGAGTCACTATGACGGTCTATGGGTACTGGGTTCACGCCACAATTGGAGCAACCGTTTCTTTTTATTATACTTGTAGACTTACTTGCGCTTGACATCAATCTCAACTGCTGGAAAGTAATGATGAGGTCGATGACGAACCGCGCTCACCAAGCAAGTTAAGGTCAGCAGCTCACTGCTCACTCCATGCCAAGAAGCTCGAGGCTATCAGCCAATGCTACGCTAACACCCTGGAAAGTAGGAGCCAAGACGAAAGGGCTCCGTTTGGCGGAGAAGAGACAGGCCTGTGTCTTCAACGCGTTAAACCTGACCAGATTTGAATCACCCTAATTGCCAACTATCACCTCCCTCTCTCTACAGATTTCGACTGGATCAGCCTGAGGCCTAGACAAGTATCTAACAACAACAGTGCTATCATCTGCGTACCCAAAGATACCGGGTTTTAGCAGATCGGTAATGTGAAACTTAACACCTCATAAACAATGAATCAGTAAGGTTTCTAATGAGTTACACAAGTATTTCTATTCTAATAAGGTGTTCCCTGTGGCCAGGTTTCGGTGGTGTTTCATTCAGCAGCGACGGTGAAGTTTGACGAGAAACTAAAACTCTCCGTGACCATTAACATGCTTGGAACGCAGCAACTGGTGCAACTCTGCCATCGGATGCTCGGCCTTGAGGTGAGAGATCTCTTATTTTGTTTTTATAATTTTGTTGGAAATCATACTGAAGTCCAATGTTAAGTGATTACGGACGCCCATAGACAGTTTCACTTGCAAATCAGGAAGCGTTGTTATAGCTTTGCCAACCAAGAAAACCTCTTCACAGCTTGTAAAGAGTTTTGGAAAAATGGTAGAATTGTAACGTAAGGGATCTACTAAAATTCCAGTAAACTTTTTAAAGTTGTCTACGAGAAAAAAACAGTTTGGGAACCTCTGATATACAGTGTGTCCGGGCTTGGACTAGCGATATTCTAAATACTTAAATATCAACTATTTTAAAAGTTCAATTACACTCTCGGCTTGGGTCCAATACACTTCCCCGCTATATGGCAGCCATTACATTGTGGTAGAGTAAAAGGTGCTACTCGGGCCGGGATAATTTTATAAATCAAAAGTGCGACAATTTGAGACAGTTAAAGTATTTACCGGTTGCCAGCGGTAGTCAGGCGCTTCACAAAATCACTCACTGTGTATGTATTTGAATGTGTATGATGTGGAGTATGGTGTTTGACGGTTTGCGATGTGTAAAGCGAGTTGGAATTAATTTTAACATGCGATTGTGATAGAAAAGAATGCGATGCGATGTTTGAGTTTGAAAGCGAGATCTGTTAAGTAAGAAGTGAATGAATGTTCGCCAGATGGCGTTGGGGCTTAGGTGCGTTTACATTTGATTATTTTTAATGTTCTGGGATTGTGCCTTTTGGCGTGACTAGGTGCGAAGAGCGAATATCGTCGAAGATAATAAAAGATATATGTCGTCAAGCTATATACCTTTCGGAGTGAGCAGAGATACATTAATGGCTATATCATCTTTGCGCTTATATATCGTGCCCAAAGTGACCAGTAGTGTAGTTGATTGCCGTTCTCACAGCAATAGTACACACATAACATTCCTATGAAATGTCATGAGAGCTTCCTCACGATATTTTCCTTCATCAGAAGTAGAAAAAATCAGAAGAAGAAAACCCCGAGGTAAGGTTCTGGAATATGACCCTACGACTATTTGAATTGCCACCACACCCACAGTAACTGGAAGAAGATAATTGGTTATCACAATGGTAGTGATGACACGAATAGTGAATTGGCCGAATACCGAATATTCGGCAACGCTGTCGGCCGAAGCGCCGAATATTCCTGGAAGTAGCGTGTTTAGTAATAATAATAATCTTTATTTCAACACAAAACTTATATAATACATATGTATTATATAATACTTATATAATACAGGGTGATAAGTCTCACCAATTAAGTAAATCTTGTCTCTGGTGAGACTCGCACTTCCGTTCGGGCTATTCAAGGGTGTTTTGTGTTTTTATATGGATATTAAGGGTATAAGTTTATTAGTATGTGTGTGAGCGAGAGAGAGAGTGCGTGTGTGAGAGGTTATTTTCTGAGGCTGGTAACATTTACGATGAAAAGCGTAATCGTTTACTACCAAAAAATGCTGAAAAGCTTGTTTTTATCCATCACAATTTACCACTGATCAATTTTAATTACTAAAGTGTTGTAATTTGGAAATAAATACATAACTTTGAGTAATATAACGTATCTTTTTTACATGATTTGGTATTCGGTATTCGGCCGAATAGTACGTATTATTCGGCCGAATACCGAATAGCAAAAAAAGTGGCCGAATAGGCCAATAGTTGCCGAATATTCGTGGCATCTCTACACAATGGATGTTAGAGGATATAAAACGGAGAGCTTTTATATTAAAGCAACGAAGGAAATTTCTTCCAGGCTCTGGTTCATGTGTCAACGGCGTACTGCAACTGCGAGCGACAGCGCGTCGAGGAGACGGTCTACGCGCCTCCAGCCCATCCGGAACACGTGGTCACACTCGTCCAGACGCTGCCTGATGACCTCGTCGATAGGATCACGCCGGACTTAGTCGGTAAGGCATCGATGACACTGTTACTCTTTACACTCATCATTGGATGCCATTTGTTAAAAATTTGGAGGTCTATGGACAAATCTTCTATCAATCCTACTTTATATTTCGAGGGGGGATTTTTGGTAAAAAACGCTGATTCCGTGAATATATATATTACTTTTTCACCAAAAAAATGTCGCTTAAAGCAAATAACCTTTCACCACTCGATTTAATGATAATATTTTGAAACTCGAAAAAGTTATGTTATTCGAGAGAATTTTTGGAATAGGGATTTATTTGGTTTGATTATTGCTTTTTTCTTTTGCTCTTTTTTATGATTTTTTTTTTACAAATTAGATTATTGTTGTTTATTTTTGTTACTGTTCCTGTCAGTGTGTTACTCGTATTTTCATTTTCCTTTCCTTCTGTGCATGTAGTCTACACTTTTAAATATAGTCGCATTTGTAATATATAATATTTTGGGAGCGATTATATCGTTCGGAATTTATGTTACATTCGATGGAAATTAGATGAAGTATAGTGTGGACACGTTGCTTGCCCAGAACGTACTGTCTAGCAGTTTCTGTTCTCACAGGCTACGGTCTAACCGAGCCTTTGTGCACGCAGGTGTGTTGGCGGCAAATAACATAGATAATTATTATTTACACATAATATTTAGTATTTCCGTAATTATACCTTCAGATCTGTAAAAAACGATTTAAAGGTGCTTTTCTAAGTCGGCAACGTAATGATGGCATTTCTCGTGTCGCAGTTGTCGATAGGCGATAGTAACTATTTCCCATTAGGTGGAAAGATCATCTGTTTCCATTCCTATGGAATAAGAAGTTCTATAACTCTTACTTTTGCTGAGCCTCTAAGCTACGGAGAGTTCTTCAGGCGAGCATTCCCACCGTCCTATAATACTGACGCTGTTAAATGATGTGTAAAAAGATATTTATTGAAGCCAACATCATGACTACCACTATCGATATCAGTGACGTGCATAAGGTATTTGGACAGGGTAGGCAGAATTCGTATAATTAATTTGAATATTATATTATGATAGTAAATGTTATATTACTTTCATTGGTAAGAAAGACGGCGTGAATATAGAATAAAAATGAATATAAATGGTTAAAAAAATAAATAATAATAATAAAACATTTATTTGGCACACAACACAACAAACAACACAGCAAAATAGGTTATTAAAAATAGAAAACAAAAACAGTAAACATCCTATGTTGTGATGATGCGTCAAAGGGAAGTCAGCTCAGCAAATGCTAAGTGACCAGCCGAGCCACCCAGCGCTGATTTTCAGCTGACACCCATTTATTGAATCGACGCGCAGAAAACAGCAAGGAAGGGATCAATGGAGTACAGATACACTAATTTTAAAATATCATAGATAATAATATGAAAATACACACAGGTTCCTTTTTTGTTTAACTTTAAGCAATTTATTCTAGACTTATTTATCATCAGGGCAAGCAATGCTTTCAAGCATCTATGGAATGAACGCTACTGATCGATATGTAGTCAGTTTTTTTAACTGCACCACAACTCCCATCAGGTATAATGTGGTCAGACAGGTCGAGTCAGAGTTGATCAGAAAAAATGATCTTGCCAATTTATTTCAGGTCTAAAGCCAGGAGCAATGTGGTAGCTCCTAAACTAGTATAAAAAAAATTGTAATTGTATATTTGCAGGTGACAGACCAAACACGTATACATTCACAAAGGCCCTGGCTGAAGACATGCTGATGAAGGAGAGTGGGAACTTACCGGTTGCCATCGTCCGCCCATCAATCGGTAATTATGATTAACCAATTATTTTAGAGTATAGGCTCATTGAAGTGCCAGTGTGCAGGACTCAGCTCGTAGAGAGGATGACCGATTGAGCAGAGTTCTCGAGTAGAGAGCACGTACTGGCAAGCACAGTGTGGGACGTCCAGAAGGTGGACAGCTAGACCTTGATCTAAACCACAGGACGCTGGATGTAAGTCGCCTCCGGCTGATATTATGGTTTATCTAATTAGAAACAGTATTGTTGAATTCATTTTGTTATAATATAGTGCGCAGCACGATCTCGCGTAAAGGTGGAATATTATCAACCAGTTGCAATAAAGATCTCGTATAGTTATAGATGTGCAAAATGTAATCAGATTAATAAAAAATGATTAACGATTACATTTTACGTTTTTTACCATTACTATGAATGCATTTTGCTCATTTATGTTTTAAACACTACAAAATCCCAGATTGTATACACATTTATCTTTTCTTAATGTTTTAAATGGATTTAGTCAGAGCAAGAAAATTAAAACTACGACTTATGACCGGTGGTCGTGGGTGTGGTTGTAGAAAGACACGGATTTTGGCGTTTTACTGTTTATTAGCACTTTAAGGCACACCGAACTGTGACGCATACGCACGTACTCTAGCCTCGGGTCTCGGTAGTCGACTGAATTTGCTAGAGCATCCTATGCGCACGCGTATCGGATAACGTGTTTTAGGGCGTTTACCACAAACGCGTATCGGGCGGCGTCTACATTTTGTAATCGTTCATCATTAATCAGATTATATTTTTGCCCATCTCTGGTTAACCCTCGTTTCAGTGTTTCTCCTCATAGAATAGTGGTCATTTCAAGTCGAGTGAACCTTATTGCCCTAACAGTATTAATAGTTCAGTTTTGCCGGATGTGAAATATGTATTCTTCAATAGATTTTTTTAAATCAATATTATTAAGGTTCCGTTTCTCAAAAGGCAAAGAGAAATAAAAAGAAAGAAGGATACGTGCGAATGTATGTAGTCACTGCTATACGATATCTCACATCCCGGCTAGGACTGAGAAGTTCTCTAACTCCTTCTTTTGCCGTGTCGTTGGGCTGTGGGATGGTCTTCCGGCGAGCGTGCTCCCACCGTCCTATGATATTGATATGATATGATATGATATGATATGATATGATATGATATGATATGATTGAATATAGGATAATTTAGTTTCCTGTCTGTCTATCAACGCCCTTTTTTCTAAGAACGCGTGAAGGTACTGTAAGGATATGTGGTACGTACAGTAGTAGTTTCTCTGGTGGTAGGGCGATTGCCCGAACTGGGTCATGACCACAGTACACAAGTGTAAAAACCGCCACAGTGACTCACTTCGGCCAGTCGCGTTTCGGGATCAGCTTGTGTATATCCAGTAGCTCATATACCTAGAGACCTTCAGTCGTGGTATATGTGGGCCGACATGACGATGTAGACTATCAATGGATTTGCATCCTTTGATGGTCGCTTTCGTTTTTGGACTACACTGTACTTACCATCAGGTGCACTGTAGCCGCTGTGTCGAGCCCGTGTAGAAAAAATCAACAAGTTAGCTTGGAACACTCGGTGCACGGGATTGTCCCGTAATTTGCCACATTTTTTTAATAAGTAATTCCTATCTATTATAGACTTAAGGGGGGTCGTCTAGTGTCAAGGCCGTTTTTTCAATGAATTTTTGAGGATTTTTTTTCACACTGTTCAAATAAAATAATTTATTAATCGTATATAATTTTCATCAACATTTCAACAATCTTTGTGAATTTTTTGAAGTCATTATATTGAATATAGTCGCAGGTACACAGCCCAACAGGAACACATATATAATTAGTGCTGTACTGCTGCCATGATTCCAGCCGTTCTGCTTATGTGAGAGCAAAAACCCAAACGTAATTTCAATCGTGAGACTTGAGGTTCCAAGTTGAATTAAAATTAAGTTTGAATTCCAAAAAATGACGTTTATGTACGTTTTAGAAAAAAAAACTATTTTCGTACTTTTTACTGGGTCTACATGGCTGATAAAAATAAAACTAACGAAGTAATCTTAATTATTCTAGTTCAACTTGTAATAATATGTGTACTGAAGATGCTGTATGAATTTGAACATAATTGATCCACTAGTTTTTGAGATATTATGGCAGCAGTTTGAGAAAATCGTGTTTCGAGTAAAACGCGTTTAAATTACAGTAAGGGGCCCGCGCGCTCCGTACACTCGCTCTGGTTTACGGCTGTAACTTTGCAACGGCTTCAAATTGCGAAAAATCCTTTTACCCATGTATTGTATACATGTGTTATATATGATTTATGAAAAAAAATATAAGAAACGATTTTTTTCATCGGAAACACTAGACGACCCCCTTAAATGCAAGATGGCTAATCGAAATAGCATGATCGCTTTGCGCTATTTTATCGATTACGACAATTCGTAGGTTCATCATGATTATAAAAATTCCCGGGAAATAAACGTTAGTAACTGATTTCAAACGAATTATAGTTTTATCTACAATTATCGATCAGATTAGATATTCGCATCGTACGAGTCACGTTTTAGTGTGATTAATTTTTGAACTATACACAATATGACCGCATTTGGCCGAGTAATTTTTTTATCGATGATTAAAATGACATGGCTGTGGTGTTCAAGAGAATTAGGGATATGCTTCCATTCGCAACAACGCAAATGGTTGTAAATTTTTTTGGCGTAAAGTTTTTTTTTTATAATTTATAGACGAACGCTTGACCTCAATCACACCTGGTGGAAGGTGAAGATGAATTCGATGATGAAACGCGATCGCCTAGCAAATGCCTATTCACTCTTCTCTTAAAGTCTCCCAGGTCATAAGATCGCTGAAATATGGCCGCTGGAAGCGTATTCCACTCCTTAGCCGTTCGCATGATGAATGTAGAAGCGAATCTTTTCGTGCGGATATAAGGAACATCCACCACATACGGATGGTATCCGACACGGTGTCTAGTGTTTTATGATGGCATGGGGCTGGTGGAATCAAAGAATGTAGTTCCTGAGAACACTCTCCACCGTGCAACCGGTAAAAGACCGAGAGGCTCGCCTGGAATGTTTACCGCGGGCTCTCAATGAAAATTTTTGGAGCAGTTCGGGGCAGTCAATTTTATTATTGAAAATTTTATATTAAAAGTTTTCGTATCTTCAAACAGTTGATTAGATTTCCTTTAATCTAAGAACACTTTCGATCAAGTCACTTTTCAAACAAATAAAAACTATTCAAATTATTATGCCTCGTCACTATGGACTCGTAATTTAATGGTATTTTTGATTGTTTTCCAGTGCTCTCCTCGGTTCGGGAGCCGGTGAAAGGATGGGTGGATAACTGGAACGGGCCGAACGGCATCATAGCGGCCGTCGGCAAGGGCATCTTCAGGACGATGCTTGGCTCCGGCACGAGGGTCGCGGACCTGGTTCCAGTCGACACCGTTATTAACCTCATGATCGTGTGCGCTTGGCGGACTCATATGCGAAGGTATTTCTATCACACTTTCAAAATGCGTAGACATTGCAAATAATTATTTATTTCTTTAATAAATAATAGTATATAGTAACGTTATATCTAAAGACATCTTGGAGTTATCACTATTGAAATATAAAATACTGTTAAAACTAAATTGCTGGGAAAGGGATATTATTCCGTCAATGACTGTTTGAATGATAAAAGTGCCTGGTCTTTATATATGCAATCGTTCTCGCGGGGCATTCAATCCTTTATATATTATACCTGTTATTGTACCTCAGTATGTTAAAAAAGAGCAACTACCAGAGTTTCTTGCCGGCTCTTCTCGGTAGACTCTGCTTTGAACCGGTGGTAGATTCACTTAGCTTTTTTTTGACGATTCAAAAGTGCTTGAAAGCAGGCCTATTTGAATAAAGTTATATTTCCTTTCATTTCATATCCATTTTGGGGTCAGCAGGGAGACTGGTTGTATCCACTTTGTCTATCAGTTGATGGCTGATCTGTAGTTGTTATGGACTTCTGAAGGTGTTGCTCTCGTCTAAACTGGCGTTGAAGGTCTGGACACTGACATGATGCCCGGATGATAGAATGTTGCAGGGAATCGGTGATTTTTCTGATGGCGTGAGACGGTGTGCGCGTCCCTTGGGGTCTTTCCTTTAGACGTCAATAGGAGTCCACTGAATACTAAAAATACTTACGATGGGCTCAAAGGTCTTGCACCCAGAGCTGTAAAAGTTAAAATAAAACAAATTATATAATTTAACGGATTACAAATCGATTTCTCGTTGCAATCAGTGTTTGTTAGCAATTTATTCAGTTCAGTTCAAAGAGTTTATTCTCATTAAGATACAAATCACTTACATGAGAACATTTTGCTAAAAACTATCAAGAACAGTAAAATACTAAGAGCTAACTTGGCAAATACAGAGCCATATTTGTTAGTATTTATCTTTAATATATTGTAGCAATTTAGTTCTGTATATGCCAAGCGAGCCCGCGTTTCTGATGCAGGAGGGTAACGCGCTGTAGAGCTGTGCTCCCTCTTATTTCGTTACATATCCTAGTAGCTTGATTTAACATGGGCCTATAATATTGTAACAGATTTTTTTTTTGGTATCCCGGGAGAAAATGTGACATAGGACCATCAGGGTCCCTGTGAGGGCAGCGATTCCGGTGTGAGACTCCTACTGACTAAAAACCCTCGGGGTGTCCCTCTAATCGCTCCACCCGGGCCTGGGAAACCAAATTCATCCCAGACGCCCGGGGAGCGAAATGCCTTGTTGGTGCTGCCTCTCTGGGAGGGTTAGGAGTAAAGAGCCCACTCCTATCTCTAAGGTGGCGTACTGGCACTGCACCGGCTCCCTCTCATCCGGGCAGCAGACTCCCTCAAGTCTACTGCCCGGCTATTGTCACCGGGGGATGTCACGCTCGCTCTGGGCGAACGCGTCCCTCCGGAGATATTGTAACATATATATTAACTAGCTAGTCCGGCAAACGTTGTTTTGCTATATAAGGTTTTGTAATATCTTCTAAGATGTTCATTGAAATTAAGTGATGTCAAAGACAATTTTGTTCACAATTAAATACTCTTAATCAACAACACATTTATTTGGATAAAGATTAATATTATTACGTTGATACAACTCTTAACAAATAATGCATTAATTTCGACCAAATTTGTTTACCATAAAAACGGTTCTAGTGACTTAATCTTAAAAGATAGACATATACTGTCGCGGACATTTTTTTAGGTAATTTCAAGAGGAATAATTCTTTCTTACATATATTTTTGGTATCTTGAACCGTTTTTGCAGCGCACGCAATGGAAGCCCTCAAGGATGAATAATTTTGCCCGTTTTTTTCACATTTTCCATTATTTCTTCGCTCCTAATAATTCCATCGTGATGTTATATAGCCTAAAGCCTTCCTCGATAAATGGTCTATTCAACTCAAAAATAATTTTTCAATTCGAACCAGTAGTTCCTGAGATTAGCGCGTTCAAACAAACAAACAAACAAACAAACTCTTCAGCTTTATAATATTAGTATAGATATGTTTCGTTAAAGTTGGTATGTCAAACAGTCAAGGGCGGCAGCAAGCAAAACAGCTAGTTTAAATATATGGAGGAGTGAAAGGCTATTTGGTGTAACGCGTTCCCGCCGGCATGTACCATTAACGGTACATTGAGGACTGCTCCATCGGACGCATAGGTCCGTCAACTGTTGTTTAAATAACGAAGTTTCACTCCGACGCAGCCTTGAGTTTCTTTCGGCGTTTATTCTCAAGGTAGTCGCTTCCGAAACGCTGGTAGCTCATCGTTAGGTTCGTTTTTCAACTGGCCGGCGGCCCAAGTCGAGGTCCGTACCCACAGGGGTGCCCTTGCGTAGCCGCCCACCCATAAATTTCGCTGGCTCGCTAGCTCGGTTTTGTTGTGAATGTCTTTCCCAGGCCACAAACGTAGGACATACCGAAAAAAAAAAATTAATGTTACAATGAAAGAAATCAATTTAATTTGTATATTTTACTAATAAAAGAAAAAAAGTTAGCAAATGAACGCAAGCATAGTCGGCAGAAGCACTCAATGAGAGATATGCGATTGCGTGCAAACGGCGCCGCTCGATGAGACTAATTTGATTTTACAGAGCCGTCAGGTGCCGAAGACTGCGAATTCAGCCGCCAGTGAGAACGTGTTAAGCGACATTTTTTAGTGATATAGTATTATATATATATATCTTCGGACTCAGCGTTTTTTACCGATTCCAAAAATATATATTTTACTATATCACCAAAAAATGTCGCTTAAGCCAAATAGTCTTTAACCACTCGATATATTTCTTTCTTTCTTTTTTTAAAACAATTTGATGGTGTTTATATCCTCAGGGGTGACGGTGTGATCGTGTACAACTGCTGCACAGGTCAGCAGAACCCCATCACGTGGCAGCAGTTCGTCAAAAGTAGTTTCAAATACATGCGAAAACATCCTTTCAGTGAGTTACCTCTTTGACCTAATATCCATTGTGGTGTTGAATTTCTTTCAGCGTCTCTTCTCAGGGTTTTCTACCGTCTGTACCAAGACGAGTGTTTTGAATATTTGTTTTTTTTACACTGACACGGCACAGTGACCACACCATAGCTGATGGAAAGCATGATGCAGTCCAAAAATGACATCGACCACCAACAGCAAAAATAGACCATCGTTAAGCCGCAGCGATCATGCCTGCCTGCACAAATATCTCTTCACGCATCGCTTAAAAGACCCAATATCAAAGAATGATGGATACACGCTCGCCAGAAGACCATTTCACAGCCTGACAACTTGGCTGCAGTAAGAGTTAGAGAACTTCTCAGTCCTAGCCGGGATGTGAGATACCGTATAGCTGTGACACTGCAAACCCGCGCGCGTGGCTCTATTCAGGAAGGGAGAGGGTGGAACAAGGTTACACAACTCTTCAGAACACTCGCCATGATACAGACGGTAGAGAACGCTCAGTGAGGCAACATCTCTCCGCAATTGGGGCGATTCAAAATGCTTAGAAACGTCTGGATCGTTCACTATGCAGACAGCCCTCCGCTGCAACCTATCCAGTAAGTACTGAACAAAACCGTCCCAGAGATGCGAACACTATTCCATACAAGGCCTGACCTGGGCCTTATAGAATAGACACAGTTGATCAGGCGTGAAAAAACCGACGCACTCTATTCAGGATCATAGATTAACCTTTACGATTGAACCTTGTTCATTTTTCTCTTCCATAACAAAACATACCACAGCTTTAAAGTATCTCATATCCCGGTTAGGACTAAGGCTGAAATTTATAGACGCTTCTTTGACTTTGCTTAGATTGTAATCTCGACTTTGACAAAAATGAAATTTATAGTTCTGTCTTAAGTTAAGCAAAGTCTCAAGTCGGCGAAATGGGTGACGCGACCAACAAAAGTAGATGCTGTTGTGTTGCCAGATCATTTGAAAATGGATAGTTTTCAGTTTTGTTTTGTTTGATGGCAATGATTTATTTATAATATTTATACTTTTATATCCATTTATTTATTTTTTAAATTTCCTAATAAATCTTGAATTATACATATATTTTTGATAAAGCTATCAAATGCGCATGGTTTTATGATTCATTTTAACTTAAATATTTTTAGCGTCTTCTTCTTCAGAGCTGGTAATACTAGATAGCTCGTCTTGTGTTTATTCATTATTGTAATATCTTCTAAGATGTTCATTGAAATTGAGTGATGTCAAAGACAATTTTGTTCACAATTAAATACTCGTAATCAACAACACATTTATTTGGATAAAGATTAATATTATTACGTTGATACAACTCTTAACAGATAACGCATTAATTTCGGCCAAATTTGTTTACCATAAAAACGGTTCTAGTGACTTAATCTTAAAAGATAGACATATACTGTCGTGGACATTTATTTAGATCATTTCACGCAATGGAAGCCTTCAAGGATGAATAATTTTCCCCGTTTTTTTCACATTTTCTATTATTTCTTTGCTCCTAATAATTGCATCGTGATGGTATATAGCCTAAAGCCTTTCTCGATAAATGGACTATTCAACTCAAAAAGAATTTTTCAATTCGAACCAGTAGTTCCAGAGATTAGCGCGTTCAAACAAACAAACAAACAAACTCTTCAGCTTTATAATATTAGTATAGATGACGTATGAGAAATGCGTTTCGTTTTCGTTAATTCGTGTGAATATTTTTTAAAATTATATTGTTCGAGCATAAAATAATCAGGTCTATAGAGTAATCTTAATCCAATGTCAATACAATGTCTTTACGTACCTTTACTCAGGGTATACTTAATTACTAAAAATATTTTTATGACTCATTTCTAGCATTTTTTTAAATGTAATGCGTATATCAGATCGTTTTTATTATTACCATAAACAAGCACCTGAAACACTAGACTTTGCTTAGCATTTCTGCGGCTATAAATTCAAAGACGCGGACTATTCTATGTATTTACTAAGCAATGATTGAATTAAGCACATGCTGAGCAAATTTAACGTAGCGGCTATTTTCAGCCTAAAGATTTACTCTCACTTTTGCCGCGTCATGGAGCTATGGAATAGTCTCGCGGCGAGCGTATTCTCAATATCCTATGATATAGATTTAATTCTGTGCAGGCCGGCATGATTACTACGCCTATCGATAGGTCTTTCTTCACTGTTGATAATCGCAGCCGTTTTTGGATTGTATTTTGACAGGCATAGGAGAAATATGATGTGGTATTTCTCTGTCTCTTGCAGCCGATGTGGTATGGTATCCTGGAGGTAACATAACCAGCAATAGACTAAAGCATGGTACGCTATGTCTTCTTCAGCATCGAGTGCCTGCGATCCTCATGGACACGGTGTCAAGACTGACCGGTAACAACAAACCCATGTGAGTATCTTTTTTTTTTCTTTTTTTTTGGTGTCCCGTGGGAAAATCCTATATAACACCAATAAGGCCGTTGTGAAGGCAGCGACCCCGGTATCTCAGACTTCTTCTGACTAAAAACCCCCGGGGTGTCCCTCTGATTGCTCCACCCGGGCCTGGGAAACCAAATTCGTCCAGACGCCCCGGGAGTGAATAGCCTTATTCAGGCCTCCTCTCTGGGAGAAGTGGGTATAACGAGCCCACGCCTCCAATACCTCTTCTCAATACCCGTTCCAATTCACGGCATGGTATCAGCTCAAACTCGAAGTTTGAAAATCCGTCCCGTGGATGTTAAAGGGTTAATAGTCAGTCTTATAACTGTTGTTGTAAACAGAGATGAGCAAAATGTAGTCGTAATTTTAATTTTCTTGCTCTGTAATCATGATTAAATCCATTTAAAACATTCAGAAATCATAAATGTGTATACAATCTGGGATTTTGTAGTGTTTAAAACATAAATGAACAAAATGGATTCATATTAATGATACAAAACGTAAAATGTAATCGTTACTCATTTTCATTAATCTGATTACATTTTGCCCATCTTTGGTTGTAAATAGCATTAGTTTAATAGTTCATTGTTATTTATATCACAGCAGTTCCCGCTCAACTTAATTTAAACTTTTTTTTTACACTGGCTTGACTTAGTGACTACAGTGCACCTGGTGGTAAGTGCAGTGCAGTCCAAAAATGTCAGCGACCATCAAAGGATGAAAATCCATTGATAGTCTCCGTCGTCATGTCGGCCCACGTATACCGCGACTGAAGGTCTCTAGGTATATGAGCTACTGGATATACACGAGCTGATCCCGAAACGCGACAGGCCAAAGAGGGTCATTATGACGGTCTTTACACTTGTGTACTGTGGTCACGACCCAGTTCGGGCAATCACCCTATCACCAAAAAAGAAATGAATAATGAAATGAATGAAAAACATTTATTTGGCACACAACACAACATACAACGCATCAGAATAGGTTAATAAAAACAGAAAACAACAAAGTGATGATGTGCCACAGGGAACTCAGCTCAGCAAATGCTAAGTAAGTAAGTAAGAGGTTTAAGCGTTATTTTTTTTTTTTTTTTTTTTTCGGCGTGTCCTACGTTGGTGGCCTGGGAAAGACCTTCACAACAAAACCGGGCTTGGTGGGCGAACGCAGAGGGCGCTCAGCCAGCGAAATTTATGGGTTGGGCGGCTACGCAAGGGCACCCCTGTGGGTACGTACCTCGACTTGGGCGGCCGGCCAGTTGAAAAACGAACCTAACGGTGATCTACCAGCGTTTCGGAAGCGACTACCTTGAGAAGAAACGCCGAAAGAAACTCAAGGCTGCGTCGGAGTGAAATTAAGCGTTATCTTGTTTGATTTCAGGATGGTACGCGTCCAGAACAAATTAGAAAATGCGGCAGCTTGTTTGGAATACTTCACGACACGTCAATGGGCTTTCGCTGACGATAATGTCCAAGCACTCTGCTCTGCACTCTCCATCGAAGACCAAAGGACCTTCGATTTTAACGTGAAGAACATCGACTGGGACGCGTATATAGAGTCTTACGTGTTGGGCATCAGAAGGTTTCTCTTCAAGGAGAGTCCCGAAACACTGCCAAAGTCCAGAGCGGTCCTTCGAAGGTGAGATTTTACATTTGATAATAACTTTTCCTCAAAGCTATGACGTAGGGTTCTTTAAGAGAACAGTGAACAGTGTCCTTTTTGAACGGCATTGCTTAGGCTGAGATTTTTACACACTTTAAGTTTGCTTAGTGTTATAAATTGAACTAGATTGTTTCTAATTTTGACTTTTTGAATTTGATTTCTCTCGTGTTACAGACTTGAATAGAGGATAAGGTACTCACTGGGATGGTACTTGGTGGTGATGATGTATTTTTTCGAGTTTTATCGGGCGGTGTGCCTTCGCTGTTCCGGGTTTTAATTTTTTTATTGCGCCGGCGCTAGGGATGCGCTCGGCGCATGCCTCCCTTAGTCGATTCGTAGTGAGGGGAATGGACAGGACGGATTAACAAGTCGTAACACTTAGACTTCGATAAAACATTACAATTTATATTATTCAATGAATGTTACCGATTTTGTAAACATGGACTTGGCTCTGCGAATACTATACTCAAGTTCCTATTGTATATTCAGTTTTTTGTCAAAAAGAATTTATTTTTTGAGAACTTTGCTAAGCTTGGTCTTCCATTGAGCGTATTTCCACCCTCCTATGATATGGGATCCTTTAAGCGTAGCGTGAAGAGATATCTGTGCATGCTCGCATGATCGCGGCAACTACCGATGGGTTTTTCTTACCTGTCGATAGTTGTTGGCGTTTTTTGGACCGCACCATGCTTACCATCGGGTGTGGTGCAGTCACTGTGTCGAGTCACGATGAAAAAAGCAAAGTCCAAATAGCGTCTATAAATTTCAGCCTTCTTGCACTAATCTTTGTGTCCATGAGCAATGACTAATTACCATCAGGTGTGCCGTAAGCTTGTTTGCCAAAAATGTTAAAAATATTATTTTTGCTTATAACATTTTCTGACAATAGGTATGCGTTAGTATGCAGACTATGGAAAACTTGTTACTATTTTATTTTGTATATTTATTTACAGATTACACATAGTACATATATTAACTCAAGTGGCGGCAGTCATCTTCCTTTGGAGATTCCTCTTTTACCGTTCAGACACTCTACGCAACATATGGAGACGTGTCCTTGACATTTTAACAAGAGCGGCACGCCTTTTAGCCATCGCTTGATGCCTGATGCATAAAAAAGTATATTTAAAACAATGACAGACTTTGTAACTGTCCAATAACGCTTCCAAACGCGCCATGTTTAAAAAACCAACACCTTTTTGACGTTTGTCACAAAATGGCGGATTCCACGCCGGAATGTAAAACTGACACCAAATAGAAATTATTTAACACAACGGCAAATAATTTAGGGATATTTTTCTTCTCCAAACTTAATATAAGCTTGTGAGGCTCATAATAGCTTCCATGGAAAACACGGCGTGTGCGATAAATAAGGTAAATTCACCTTAGAACTGAGGCATTACGAAGTCTCCATTATATTCCGCAGTTTAAAATTTAGACAAACGCCAGTTACATGTAAATTAGTAACTTTTTTACCGCAATAACTCCTATTAATGAAATATTGCGGTAAAAAAGTTAGTAAAGTACACATGTTTAGTGTTTTTCAAAATTTACTATCTTTTTACCGTAATATTTGATTAATACGAGATATTGTGTTAATGATTAGTTATGTGGTAATTTAAAAAACATCAATTGCATGTAAATCGCTAACTTTTTACCGCAATATTTCAGTAATAAAACGTATTGTAGTAAAAAAAATTAGTAAATTGCATACGATTGATGGTTTTATTAAATTCAGTACCGCGAAAATTTAGAGCCGAGTCCAATTTGCCTTGTAATAAGGTGGGTTTTCCTTAAGTTGTTCTATTTTGAGGTTATAATATCGCGCATGGCGTCAGTTTTCGTATGCTAGTCTTGTAAGATAGATTCTGTTACGGATTGTTATTAAGTAATTGTAATTCTGATGTATAATTTTTGTACCTATTGACAGCTCAATGATTGTTTAAAAGGATCTTGAAAGTTAAAAACTTTGTTACTATAAAATCGCGTAGTAATTTGTATGAATAGATAACGCAGTATGCCTCTTGTATTGATTATTGTGTCAATACAATCTATAGCTAGTGCACTATATCAAATAAAATTGTACTGAAATATTTACAAAAAAATATTGTTTCACATTATATCAGTGACGTTTAAAAAAATAGATATTTGAAACGCTCACATTTGGCGTATCCTTGCAAATTACAACATAAGAAGACATGAAAATATATAGCCATCTTCTTCACTCACAAGCACTTCCGATTTTCGATCTCTGTCATTAGGGATGTTGCAAATAATTAATGGGATTAAAAATGGCGTCTCTCTACGCTTGTACGGTTCACATACTCATTATCGAGTAATTAATAATTGTATGGCGATTCGTATTTGATCGTAATCTGATAAATCAATTTGCAAAAATATTGAGTCCTAAACGATCGATTTCTGAAGTTTGTTTTTTTTTTGTTTGTTTTTACTGTATAAATGTATTTTATGAAAACAAAAAAGCCAGTAGAATAAACGATACTCTTATCATTAAGAACTGAGAATTGTCTAGTTAAGGTTACTCGACAATTATCATAGCTTATACAACACCTAAGTATCAGGTATAAACGAAGATATATAAAAAAAACTTCTATTTATTTTCGTGTTCGATTATATTAAACTAATTGTGAATAATTTTATGGTTATTTCTACAGTAAAATATTGAATCAGTGCTACAATTACAGGCTTAGAAATCGATTCTTTAATTAATCGATTCCAGATCCCAATCCCTATTATAATCCCATTTTTTAACTGCGCGCAGGAGTTTACATATCTATTGTTTTATAACGTCATTGTATTGTTTCCTTCAAAGAGTTGTTGTTGAAATGTATTGAAACTTTGAAAGCTCAATATAATATAAACGGTTGCTAGTACTACGGAACTAGTCAAATAAATTGTACGTTATTTAGGCACTCGTGTAAAATTAAATATTACGGAGAATCAAATCGTTAACACGACAACAAAATTGTATCGTTACATCACCTTTTGATATGACATTACGAGAACCAAAGTGGCTTAAATTAAAAATTGCAGGAAAATGCTTTTAAATAAACAACTTAAAGACTGATTGAAATAACATTGTTTTTCAATGAATATAATAGATTTTATTAATCGAAGCGCAGTGCGGAATGTCAATACATAAGGTGGATAGACCTGATCCAGATCGCTGGACGCTGGTCATTTCCAACAGGTCGCTCTGGAAACTATTAAGGGAGCCCTGATAATGACTCATATTGTCATAGTATAGCAATTTATATATATTACTAACGAACGGGGCCTATATTCAAAGCTGGATGATTTTCAATGAAATTTTCAACCCTCTTAGAAATAGGATGCCATATAACGCGACTGTACTGGATGCCTACGTCATTAAAGACGTCGGCCTAATTTCAATTGTCTACTTTCAGTAGTTTAAGCTGTACGATGATATGTCGGTCGAGGCAAGTGTTTTTATATATATAAGGTATTAATTAGTAGACCAAAATAGCCTTTTTAATTTTGGCCACTTTGTTTCTGATGGCTTGATATAAATCACATTTATGTATAGAGTCTAAAATGTCTGTATATAAAAAAAAGGATTGGAAGCAGAATTTAGCATTAGGTTATGATTTAAATGAGTTCATTTGTTTATAATTTTACAATACGTGCGTACTTTTTGTCTCAACGTGGGCTATTTTGTACAAATTTTGCATTAGATAGATTCAATAATATTAATTTATTTTTATGGCAATGATAATAGCGAATTTGTGGGCCTTAAAAAACATTAATTTTTACAAGCTTGGCTGTTGGGCTAAAATACCTTTGCCTTTTCTAGTACGAGAAATTAAAACAATAATAAAATTTCGTAAATAAAAAAGATGCTTAGTTTTAAAAAGTGATAACTAAGTCCAATTTTAGAAAATTAAAATCCTTAGTACAAATTACACCTTAAAATCATAAGAGAATTATAAAATTAACTTTGAAAATTGCTATTTATTATGAATGCAAACAAAGTAGTAGTTCTGCCGCTAGAAAATATATAACATACATTGGGCCTTGAACTTGAAAAAAATGTCCTTATAATCGATAAACTAAGCAGGATCAATCAAAAAATATGGTCAAACTTTAATTGTAACAAATTATTTAGATAAAGGGCCTAAATACCCGGTGACCTCTGAGTATATTTGTGATTTTAGGTCAAGTTTTACACGCTGTCACTATATAAATGCTTCTATGTTTATTTGCATTTGTTAGTTATTTTGCACACTTTGGTATAGAACTGTATAACTTTAGGAATCAATTTAAAGTTATTGTTCCTTTAATAAAAATGAGAGATTTATAGACAACGTAAAAATATGTAAATTATTAAAAGTAATGATTTTCTTATATTTTGGAATTTAGGAACGCCTAACCTTGAATGTAAAATGATTTAAAAAAAAAAACTTTTTTTCTATTAATTTATCAATTAATATTGCCATTTAAAGTTATTTGATGAAAACTATATACACTATAGGCAAAATATATTGTCATTTTATTTCAAAAATACATATAGAATCAATGTTTTGGAAATAACCAAATGGTTATGTCTAAGGTTTGAGCGAAAGAAAGGTGATGTAACTAAGTAGATATATTTGGAAATTTGTAAATCATGAGATGTGGCTAGAAAAGTAGATATATGTATGAATTTTTAAAGTGATCACTAGAAAATGTCGGGAAAAACAAAAGATTTGGTAAAAATCTTTCTTAGTTTGCTTGAAACAGCAGTCGTAGGGTAACTAAATTATTTTAGTTAAATAAATTTTTTTTTTTTGTAAATGTTATTTAGTTGATAAATTACACATGTGACAAAAAGATTTAACTCTCTAAGATACATATATCTAACTATCTTCCTGAATTTAAGCTGTTTGTAGTTTTTTATTGATTTACAGCTGAAAATTATACTCCTTTCGTCTTTAATTCGTTATAAATAGATATATCTTTCTCTATTTGACATACGTATTTGAAAAGAGACATGTTATACTTGTATCTATACAAATAGGTTATTGGTTTTGCCTATAAGACGGTTTTTTCATTTGTCGATGTTAGTAAAATTTCTTCCAACAATAGAAGTTCGAAGCTTAGATTTATAACACGGCTAGATACAGTTGGGTATATCTATCTCTTTTAAACATACGCCAGTAAACTAGGACTTACCGTGGTTTATACAGTAACAAATAACGTATAGTAAACACCACGGAAAAAACATGACTTGAAAATACAAATTTTCATAACTATCAAGAAATAGATTAACAGACAAATATGTATAAACTTTCTAAGAATAGTTAATACATAAAAAAATGCTACAAGTTCATGGTTTATTGGAAAAATTGCGTAATATATGAATGTAATTTTAAAAAAACCTTTCCTATCGTTTCGTTTCCAAATATCTCCGTTATTTATTTTATTAAATTTCGAAAAATTTGAAGGATAATTATCAGTTCCTCCACTATCTAATATCGAAATAGATTAAAATTAAAGCAAATAAATCTGCGTACTTTTTCTAAAAAGGGTGCGATGTAGTTGCTGTCCCTATAAAAACTGATAAACTTTTTTGTGAAGATATAAATTTTACGAATACTGAATTTACTACGCTTAATACTAACATAACGTCCGATTATTATAATGTCAAAAAAACTAAAAATATATTATTATGTTTCTTATGTTTTTTCCATGAGCTTAGTTAAAATAGAATTCAGTTTGTTCGTCCTGAAAATTTCTGTTTTTACACTTATAGGGTTTTGCTGCGAGGGCAACGATATAAAAAACAGATAGATAATTAATTTCAGTGTCTAGTCGTGTTGTATTAAGGCGAATCAAATTATTCAAACCCATATCGGCCAATGAAAAAGCTACCTTTATAGTTTTAGGGTTTAAAAAACCAGTGTCATTGTTTTTACTTAAACCAAAGTGGTTGTGGTTATTTGTATAATAAATCATCATTATTATAAGCCCAGTGTAGGCCACTGCTGGGCAGTGTTCTCCCACAATGAGCGCCATTATCTCCAGTCTCATAAAGCTAGGTAAATTAATATTCGATCGACGATAATGTTGAGAAAATGTCAAAAATATATGAAATTGATACATATCGAAGTGATATTGCGAAAGCTTACATCAATCTCATACATTTTATGAGAATTTCTCTATTGTCATTGTATTATAGAACGATAAACGAGTGAAAACAATAACACGGGTTTCTTAGTCCACATAGGGTTATCTAAAAAATATGTTTTCCTAATTATGAAAATTTATTTCCAAAATCATGACGCTTCCTTAGAAATAATTAATGTAGGTATTATTTATCTCTTCCGGTATCTAATAATTTTGCCATATTAGCAAACGTGATAAGTAATTTAATAGTAATCATTCGGCAACACGTTCACACCGGCGCGTACCTCCAGTGGCTTGGACAAGTCTGCCTCACCGGTGGCTCGCATCTAATCATGATACTCGGCAATGCGTACTACCTAAAAATTATATCGTATATTTGATATATTGGCAATAATCATGGACAAAAATGACATAAAGGAAAAATGCTAACCAATTTACACTTATTATATTGTATATAAATTTCTACAGAATTGTAAACGCATATGGAATCCCTTTTCTATATGATTGCCTAGTTTGCGATTATGTATATATTGACCCTTTGCACACCAGCGTAGTATCACATAGAGTATACCAATAACTCCAGCATTATATTAGCTACAAGCAAACATGGGCAAAATGTAATCTGATTAATGATAAACGAATACAAAATGTAGTCGTAATTTTAATTTTGTTGCTCTGTAATCATGATTAAATCCCTTGAAAACATTAAGGAGTCATAAATGCATAAACAATTGAGGATTCCGTAGTGTTTAAAACACAGATGAGCAAAATGCTGTCATATTAATGATGGAAAACGCAAAATATAATCGTAATCGTTTATCATCAATCTAATTATATGTGGCCCATCTATGGTTACAAGCATAGATGGGCAAAATGTTATCAGATT
Organism: Automeris io; assembly: GCA_036320925.1. Classification (NCBI taxonomy): domain Eukaryota; kingdom Metazoa; phylum Arthropoda; class Insecta; order Lepidoptera; family Saturniidae; genus Automeris; species Automeris io. The sequence continues at coordinate 4,003,541 of JAUDJH010000031.1, read as the reverse complement.
AATAAAAATGATTAACGATTACATTTTACGTTTTTTACCATTAATATGACTGCATTTTGCTCATTTATGTTTTAAACACTACAAAATCCCAGATTGTATACACATTTATGATTTCTTAATGTTTTAAATAGATTTAATCATGATTACAGAGCAAGAAAATTAAAATTACGACTAGATTTTGTAATCATTCATCATTAATCAGATTACATTTTGCCCATCTCTGGTTACAAGTACATACCTGTGATATAGAAGAAAAATGGAGTCGTTGCAATATAACAAAACGTTTATGAAACTTAAGGCCAGAATGCTTAAAACAGCGCGTGTTTGAAGTACGCACTTTTAGTACGGAGCTGCCGCAGCGAAAGGGTTAAACGCAGTCCTGTATGGGCGAGAGCGGTGTGAACGTGTTAAATGGGATAATATTTAAAACCACCCCTTTTGAAGCTAAAACATTTAACCTATTGGCTGCCAGACATATTTAGAGCGTCTTGCCCTGGGTGCCAAGGTATTATTTTGAAGAATACATGAAAGCTTACAAAATATAATTATATTAAGTTACTGATATAATTGTAATAGCATTTACAGTATTTTTTGTTGAAAAAAATAAATAAATATTTTTAACTGAAATAGCCATATGTAATTAATCTAATATTGCAGCGCGCACTACCGAGATATCTCATAACAGGCAATTTTGACATACACGCTTAATACGAGATATCTCGTAGCTGGCAGTTTTGATACACACGCTTAATACGAGATATCTCGTAGCTGGCAGTCAATGGGTTAAACATTGAGCACTAAGCAAAACGTTTCTATTATTTACTAATAAAATATAAAGCCGTATCTTTTCGCGTTTACGAATGTAGATTGCAATGGAAAGAAAACTGTATGCAAATTAATAACTCATTAAATTGCTGATTTTAAAACTAAATGCGTTTACGTACTTCAACCACTGCAGTCACTATGTCAAGTCAAAATAATAAAAAGACCTAATGAGGACTTAAAAATATAATAACGGACATGGGTGTATTTGCTTGTATGCGACTGAATATTTATTTCCGTGGATCTGTCTATAAATTGTTTTGCTTAAAAGTTACTATAACAAATTGCAATGAATCGTGTTTGTGGTAAAACTAGATTAACCTAGTACCAAACTAGAACGGCTTCTGTGCATTGGATGATATGGATATGGTCTGGTTGTACAAGGAGTTTACTCCTTACTTTTTCTTTCAATCATGAAAAACTCACTGTTAACCTATCGTCTTAATACAAATTGTTTTACAAATTAACAGTTATTAAATTTTAAATATAAGAAATTGATAAAAACTCGTGACCCCAATGTGTTTTATATACAATATCAGCTTTCAAAGGGATGTGCAGATAACAATAAAAAGGTAAGCCTGTAACACTACAAGTAAACTATTCGTTAAGTCAATGAACATCTTAAGTATTTGACGAATATATTAACACGTTCGTCGGGCACCGCGATTCGTTTGTGTTTTTTACGGGTCCTAAATCCGACTCTCGGTTCGCCATAAAGTAAGCAAGCGATATAGAAACAATGTAGCTTGAGTATTATGATATTATTACCTTCGATTTATCGAAAAGAATTATGCTCCTCACCTCAAATGTATTTATAGTGTTTTAACGAAAACATGTGTCATAGTAAAATGTAATATGTTAGCCTATATAAATTAATAAAAGGTGTTGTATTATGTGAATAATTTTAGTATTTTATTGTTGTATATCTCATATTTACATATAAGTGATTGTTACATTAAATTGCTTTTACAAATCTATAGCAAGTGGACCCCGCCCAATACGTGCATGTGTTAAACGCCCTAAGGGTCGTTAGGGTGTTACGGGACGTATGGGGTAAGAGGATACTTGCTACTTGAGTCGACTACCGAGATCCAAGGCTAGAGTAAGTGCGTGTGCATCGCAGTTCGGTGTGCCTTAAAGTGCAAATAAACAGTAAAACGCCAAAATCCGTGTCTTTCTACCACCACACCCACGACCACCGGTCATAAAGCCTATTAAATCAATTCCAAATTTGGGTGATATGCGACGAACGTGTTCTAGGTGTAATAATACAGGTTTATCTTTTTTAAATTTACTGCACGTTTTCGTAAAACGACAGTAGTGTGGTTTTGTAGAGAAGTTTAAACGTGATCCTATATCGTACTTATAAAAACAGTTGTTATTGATAAATTCTGCCAAATAAAGGTTAACTTTAAAGAGAAATGTAATCCAAAATGGCTGCGGAGATCGACGGATAAAATTACAATTATTGGCTGATATAATATAAATTATAATAATGATTGATGATTTGTTTGTACTCAACTTTAATCGACTATACTTCTAAAAGATCAAATTCATTTAATACTCAAAAGTCAGCGTTGATTTGAGTGTACACACATCTCTATTATTATTAGTAATTAATGGAGAAAACTATTAAAACATAAGTTTATTATAAAATAACTTGAAAAGTCTCTAAAAAGAACAGAGTTATTTGAATAAAAAATATTTCGGTGTTGATTTATGTGAACGTATGGCACCATTATGACAGTTTTAAATAAAAATATATGCTTATGAAATCAACTAATATAGTGGATATTTCCTTATATAGTCTTTCTATTATATATTATTGATATATTTCAACTTATTATAATTTGTCATTTTGAAAGTACATACTTGTACACCAACTTAAAAGTTAGTGAACTTGGAACTATATATCGTGCAGCCCTGGATTTAATGGGGGGCAATCCCGGGCCCTCGCCTAGAGCACGAAATTCTAGAGACGGCAGAAAAGCACATCACCAAGCGTACCACATGAATCTTTCTATATAAATCGAAAAAAGTGGTCCAACCTCTCCATAATAAATTGACTGATAATTTGTATACACCTTTGTTTTGATGTTTTAAAAGTTAACTCGAAACTCTCATAAGATATCGTTACTGTGGTTTAACTTGTGTAAGATCAAGTCATTTTTCGCTTCCGATGCGATATTAGTAGCGCGTATTTCTCTCTTGACGACTAGTGTGGTCTGACGCTTGGTAATGGACACACCTCGACAATGTGTTGGCGCGTTTTTTAACATCACGTGACTTTTTTAAGGACCAGTGACAAAGAAGTCTCACGCGTCTTTTAACATCACGTGACTTCTCGAGAGCCAATCAGAACGACCAAAATCGTTGCTTAGCAACAAAGTAACTCCTACATATTTAAAAAGTTTTAGAGCACAAATCTCTAAACATTGTACTGGATACATTTTTTTGTGTTGAGTTAATCTACATAATTTAGAAACAAAGGTAGATTGGCGAGAAAAGGGATGGCAGACTAGTTTTTGCCCCGCCTCGAACAAAGTTAAGCTTGAATTAGATACATTATTATGTGTTTTTAGATAGAGTTAACTAAAATTATTTGATTTAAGTGTGTAATGTTATCTGTCGATCAAAGTATATTAATACACGAAAACAGGCCATGTAACGTGTAAGCTAGACTTGTTAAGTAATGCCTAAGTTTATATGAAGTGTTGATTAAGTGTTAGCATTTTTTCTTAATATTTAAGTCTATCCCAGGACTCCGTTGCTCTCATTAGTTTCGTTGTTAAAGGTTATTGTGGCCATGGAATTAAGAAATATATGGAAAGATTACTAGTACAAAACGTACAAGGTGTAGCAACATATGTTTGTATAAGCTTATTCATTTTCATACAGTTCTGTCGTGTTTTTTCTGTAACTCTATAGCATTTCTTGGCACACAAACGGCGTAATGTCATTAAAACCAAAAGATCATAACGCAACAGTCACAGATCGTTGAAATTTAAGAATATATTTTTGGCGTCACTTTTGCCGTGTGCCTTTCGATTCTTTTTATTTCTTGATTCTATGAATGTGACGCGGTGGAATGGATTACTCGTAAATGGATTTTGTCCAGATTTTACAAACAAAGTCGAGAAAAGCTTTGTAAATTTAAAACTGCCTCTAGATGATTAGGCAACGTGTCCATGAATGAATCATAGAATCTACTTTGTACAGAAAATATTCCTAAAAAGCTGGTTCTTTAAAAAGGAAATAAATATAGTCGAATAAAAAAAATAGTTTTTTAAACCCAATATAGAATACAGCGGCATCTGCTGACCATGTAAATAACGAAAAATGTACAAACTTCATTAGAATATCGGAAAGAAAGTAGTTCTACAATGAAATAATAGATGGCGCTTTAATATACTTTTATATTAAAATAAGCTTCACAAAAGCGACCTAAACGATGATTTTAAATGATTCTCATCAACAAATTGAAATATTAACAACTGAATGTTTACTCGCGTTCTGAAAGTCTTGGCATTATTGTAATAAGATTAAATTAATATTACTCTCAGTAGTAGAAACGTTTTTTTTTTTTTTTTAATTGAAAGATAATTGTAAGATCTAAGAAATTATTAATTTGTTCGTAAAATCAATAAAAAATTTTGGAATGAAAATCCATTTTCGAGAATCGATTTCCACGATTATCATTTTCATTTATTTTTAGTGTTAAAATAAAATTTGTCGATTCCTAAATGGAAGCTATGTTGCGCTGTATCCCTGATTATTATCGATGTCGATAAAAATTAACCGAGTACGGTTTTTATCGACAATCGATTCGCTATTAGAGGTAGGCGCAGTTTGTTTTCGCCTGTAAGTAATATTGTATGTAAATTTTGAATAAAAAAACCTTTGTTCATTTAAATTATAATTATTTTTAGTGGTATGTATTGTATAGTTTTTTTGGTTGCTTTTTATCGATAAATTAGGGTTGTCCGGAGATAATTCAATACGGAACTGTTTGTGCGGTATATATTTACTATTATGTATATAGCATTTAGTCGTACAAGGTCAAATCCAAATACATTTATGCGATTGTAATGTGTTTATTTATTTCAATCAATGTTTTTCGAATTGTGGGTCAAACGAGAGTTTCACAAACAAGCGAATATAGAAAAATAAATAAAATATCTATAAAGGACAGGTGTATTATACGGAGCAATGCATATGGTTTTTTAGTGGTGGGTGATTGCCCGAACTAGGTCAAGACCACAGTACACAAGTGTAAAGACCGTCATAGTGACTCGCTTTGGCCTGTCGCGTTTCGGGATCAGCTTGTGTATATCCAGTAGCTCATACACCTAGATACCTTCAGTCGCGGTATATGTGGGCCAATAGCGTTCATTCCATAGATGCATGTAAGCATTGCATGCCCTTACTATAAATAAGTCTGGAATAAATTTCTTAAAATAAAACAAAAAAGAAACCGTTTATACATATTCATATCTATTCTATATTCATGCCTTCTATATTTCCTATGAAAGCAATATAATATTTACTATCATAATATAATACTCAAATTAATTACGCGAATTCTGCCTACCCTGTCCAAATGGGCCGACATGACGACGGAGACTGTCAATGGATTTCCATCGTTTGATGGTCGCTTTCGTTTTTGGACTACACTGTACTTACCTACAGGGGCATTGTAGTCACTATGTCGAGCCAGTCTAAAAAAATGGTCGTAGGCTCAAATCCCGGCACCTACTTCTGGGTTTTCCAGATTAAATACGGATTCAGTCACCACATGCTCACCGAGGATGGAAAACATCGCGAGGAAACCCGCATGGCGTCTAATATCTATACTAATACAAGGTGTCTCAAAAGTAAGTTCACATTTGCTTATCTTATTACGCGAAAGCAACTATTCTGCGGGGCGCGGGGGGTATGTCAGTCGGTAGTCTGGCTCTTGGGAATTTAGTCGCTATGGAGCGTTTCTCTGGTGCGGACCGTGCGTTGTGCGTACGTGAGTTTTACAAAAACGGTAATTCGGCGACTGTAGCGCGTAAAAAATTCTGCAGTATTCGACATATTCGTCACTTAAATGATGCGCCTAGCACTCGATTCATTGCAAAATGGGTTGAGAAGTTTGAAGAGACTGGGTCAACTCTGGAGAAACCAAAATCTGGGCGGCCAAGAACATCAAGAACAGGCGAAAACGTGGACAGTGTTACTCAGTCTATTCCAGATGATCCAAACCTCTCGATTCGGAAGCGTGCTGTTGCTTTAAATGTGCACAGATCTTCATTATGCCGCATTTTACATAAAGATTTAAAGCTGCACCCGTATAAAATTCAGTTAGTGCAAGAACTGAAGCCTCAAGATGCTGGTCAGAGGCTTGCCTTTGTAAATCAAATGATTGAGCGCTTTCCAACGTTCACCAACATCTTGTTTTCCGATGAAGCCCATTTTCACCTGAATGGGCATGTAAACAAGCAAAATTGTCGTTACTGGAGTGCAACCAACCCAAAACAAAAACATCAGAAACCGCTACATTCACCCAAAGTCACCGTATGGGTAGCGATGTCGGCGCGAGGAATTATCAGCCCTTACTTTTTTGAAGATGGAAGGGGACGCACACTCACAGTGAATTTAGAGCGTTATGTGGAGATGTTAGACGAGTTTTTCGTACCCCAACTGCAAATCTTTCCTGGTTACAACCAAAGAACATGGTTCCAGCAGGATGGAGCAACTTCACACACGTCCAACAGATCTCTGCCTCGAGTTCGAGAAATTTTTCCGAACAAATTAATCTCCAGGCGAGGTGACATAAATTGGCCTCCACGGAGTCCCGATTTAACGCCTATGGATTTTTTCCTGTGGGGTTATGTCAAATCAAAAGTTTACGCTAATAAACCGACTTCCGTGGCACAATTAAAAGAAAATATCCGTCAGGAAATCGCAGCCATCACGGAGACTACCTGCCGAGCTGTCATAGGCAATTTTAGTGCCCGACTAAATGAATGCCGAGAGCGCAACGGTTTACATTTGGACGATGTTATTTTTAAAAAATAAATTCCCAAACAGTGTACTTCAATATAAAATAAACATTTTTTCAATAAAGCTAAGACTTTTCTTTTAAAAAAAGATTTAAATGTGAACTTTCTTTTGAGACACCTTGTATTAAGCTTGTATTATAAAGCTGAAGAGTTTGTTTGTTTGTTTGTTTGTTTGAACGCGCTAATCTCAGGAACTACTGGTTCGAATTGAAAAATTCTTTTTGAGTTGAATAGACCATTTATCGAGGAAGGCTATAGGCTATATAACATCACGATGCAATTATTAGAAACGAAGAAATAATGGAAAATGTGAAAAAAACGGGCAAAATTTTTCATCCTTGAGGGCTTCCATTGCGTGCGCTGCAAAAACGGTTGAAGATACCAAAAATATATGTCAGAAAGAATTATTCCTCTTGAAATGATCTAAAATAATGTCCGCGACAGTATATGTTTATCTTTTAAGATTAAGTCACTAGAACCGTTTTTATGGTAAACAAATTTGGTCGAAATTAATGCATTATTTGTTAAGAGTTGTATCAACGTAATAATATTAATCTTTATCCAAATAAATGTGTTGTTGATTAAGAATATTTAATTGTGAACAAAATTGTCTTTGACATCACTTAATTTCAATGAACATCTTAGAAGATATTACAAAACCTTACATAGCAAAACAACGTTTGCCGGATCAGCTAGTATAAGATAATAGAGAAAGAATAGACAGGAAGAGATTTATAATGTGTTGATTTTATTAAATATACGTACGTTAAAGAATAAAATATTGACAATTACTTTTGTGTAGGGGTGTCTATGAATATAAACTTTAAAGCTACACACATCCAATTCCGAAAAAAGTATTTTTGGCTCGTGCAGTTATTTATTCTTTGTGAGGAACGAACGCGTAGCTCAAAAGTGCTGTGAATCTCTCAGCCACTGCACCTGCCGAGCCTCTAGCTTATTTCTACTGAACCAAGATATCTCCAGTTGGTATTTCCTCTTTAACTTTTTCCTCTTCGTACTTGCTTTCCACATATCTATTTAAATTACAATTTTCATAAATTTCTAAATTAATCACAAGTATTTGTTGTGTCATTAAAATATTAATAAATAGTGAAGAAAGAAGAAGAAGTTCTCTAACTCTTATTTCTGCCGTGTCGCTGGGCTGTGGCAAGACGGAAGACGGCGGGCGTGCTCCCACCATCCTATGATATAGAAACCTTTAAGCGTAGCGTAGGAGAGATATTTGTGCAGGCCGGCATGATCGCTGCGACTATCGACGGGTTTTTCTTGACTGTCGATAGGCGTTGGCGTTTTTTGGGCTACAACATGCTTACCATCAGGTATGGTGCGGTTACTGTGTCTAGTCAGGTTTAATAACAAAAAGTGACTAGAAAAGTGACCATAACTAATATAACCCCACAGCATCTTGCACCACTGGGAGCTAAAACTGACAAATGACGGGGAGTCCCCGATGTGTTCCCGCGTGCCGCTCTACTACAAAGATGTTCGAGAAGGGTGGCTCCTTACACCACTCCTCCCCAAACGAGTAGAGGCCTACTTAAGGCCGCACGCCTTGCCGGTCATCGAGGATGAGATCCCAGTCGTGCCTTCGATGCTGGTAGGTGGAATGTGGAACAACCCGGGGGTTTTGGTCGGTGCAAGTCTGACACCGTCCCCCGTGGTCCGTTAGGGATTTCCCCCGGGTTACCAAAAAAGTTGTTTTTTTTTTTATATTTGTCTTGTCATAATTTATATTATGTCTTGATAATGTGTATAATGTCAGCCTTACTTCTCCAGAGGGGGGCAGAGGAAGTGTCTGATATTCCTTGGCATAAAGAGGTCTGCCTGAACCTTGCACACATCCAAGGCGTAGTCGATGAACTCTGCCATTATGTCCTCATCAACAGGTCCTCCTATCCCCGGGACAGCATACACCACTGTTACCTGTCAAAATATTAGTCACTCTAAAGTAATGGCAACTGAGGCTTCTGATACACTTTTGGCTACTTTCGGCTTTAGCTAAAATGACCTTAACTTTGGACGTTCGATTGAAGCTGAGGCTAAAACAGCCGCTCAGAAACTGGGAATTCTTTTCAAGATCAAACGGTATTTACGCCGACTCAACTTTTTAACCTATATCAGCGCAAGTACGGTCGTGTGTGGAGTATTGCTGTCACCTCTGGGACGGCTCCGCCAACCCCATCTGGCAGCGTTGGACTCAGTCGATTAATGAGCTCGGAGACTCATTGCCGATGAGGCTCTTACGTCGCGTAAACTACTCAGTTTGGAACACCGGCGTAAAGTGGCTTGCCTTTCGGTTTTCTATAGACTATACTCTGGAGAGTGTGCGGCTAAGTTGTATGATTTGGTTCCCCCCTCCCCCTTCTACCATAAATTGGCAAGACGCCGTGCTGGTTTGCACCCTTATGTGGTTGACATTCCTGCTGCTCACACGAAGCGATTGGTCTCCTCCTTTTTGTTGCGAACCGCCAAGGAGTGGAATTCGCTTCCTGTGTCGGTGTTTCCAACGTCTTTTGACATGGGAATCTTCAAGCGTCAAGTGAATCGGTATTTGCTGGGTGAACGCGCTCCATCGTCGGCCTCATCATCACTTTCCAGCAGGTGAGATTGAAGTCATGCGCACGCCTGTATGTAATAAAAAAATGAGCTGAAGATTCATCTAAAGCCTGAAGGATTCTTGCAAGCCCTGGAATAGACCGAACTGTTACAAATGCACAGAAACTACACCTTGACTGATGGTAGTAAGGTGCAATTCAAATCGACAACAACTATAAGCAGCAAAAAAGCCTAGCGATATCCTCAGCGATCATGCCATGCAAGAGATAGAGAAGATATGCTTTCTTTAAAGGACCCAATATCATAGGACGATGGGAACACACTCGCTGGTAGACCATTGCACAGCCCAATGACTCGGCTGCACTAAGAGTCAGAGAACTTCTCAGTCCTGGCCGGGATGTGAGATACCGTATAGCTATGACTCCGCAAACCCGCGCGCGTGGCTCTATTCAGGAAGGGAGAGGGGGGAACAAGGTTTAATACATTATAACATTAGCCGTGATACAGACGGTAGAAAATGCTCAATAAGACTGTATAAAACAGAACTGCTAAGGTCCGGGGGTAGTGTGCGGTGACGGAGCTGGAAAGGGAAGACAAGTACTTTTTTCCTATCAACGCACCGCGTCCGAACAGATGTTGTTACCGCACTGGCGACTCGCAAAATTATACCTCTGGTATCGGTTGTTCCTCTTCTTCAACTTCTTCTACTTCTGGAACGATGGTCTCCATGTTCTCATCCAAAAACGTCTCCAGAATACCTCTAATCATGACAACTTCCTCTGGTTTCGCCTGCAACGTGAATACATTACATAGGTCGTGGGAAATGATTCAACATGGTAAAGTGGTCTCCATTCTAAAACTACTCTATGCCTGCGGTTGTCGATTCTACAACAAATAGGGCCAGTCCACTTTCACTTTGGTAACCTGGGACCTATCATACAACGAAAGTAATTAACGCACCTTTTTCTTCTTGAGATCAGGATCGGGGAGTATCGCTATTTGTTCGTCTATGTAAGACATGATCTCTCGCTCAATGTGCTGGACTATAAACTCTCCACTCGTCGTCGACATTTGACGTCCAGCTACCATCCCTGAAAAAATACACACACGTCTAAATTTCTATGACCTCTACCAGAAACTTCTTTACATTCAACCTTCTTTCATTTTTAAGGTGGTAGTGTGCCTGTTCCAACTGAATCGAGACCACAGTACACGTGTATTGACCATCGAAATGGCTTGCTTATAAACGTGTCCACGTACGTCTAGATGAAAATATATCTTGAGACCTTCAGCTCTGATATATTTGGGTTGATATGACGAAGTCAAGCGTTTGTTGTTTCCCGTCCTTTGATAGTCGCTACCATTCCTGGAGCAATCTGTACCTTCCATCAGATAACGTAGTGATTTTGTCAGTATTAAAAAAACATTTTCACTTATCAATTCAGGAGATCACATCTCTAAACTTCAATGTTGGATGGTACGTGAGATACCAGGCACCACCCAAACTCCCCCAGTTAGCAGACTCTCTAAAGTCTACTGCTCGTTGTAAAAAATCTTCTAACTTAACCTAAAGAGAACATTAACGACAAATTCTAACCAAGATCATAGTTAGTGGATTTGAATCTATCCACGATTTCGGCTATTTCATCCAATGTCTGTTCTAAATCTTCTAGTCGGTCTTCGCGAGATTTGTAGCACTACGGGAAAGGAATAAAGGATGAGGATAGAAGGAAAGATTCATGAAGACACTTCTAAACTATAATTTGTTATATTTATAAGTATTTATTTATTATGTCCCCTTTAAGAAGATCTCAAACGTATGAACAATATAATAAAAGATCTTTAGAGTATATGATAGCTATATGCTCCAATGATAAAGTGTTAAATACTTTAGGAACATGTCATCGCGTTCTTTTTTTACCAACCTATTTCTTTGCTTTCGTTCTTCTACATACACAGCAGAAAAATTAGCATTATTTTAAAAGATGTAATACTATTTCTTTTATACCTATATAGATTAAGGTGAGAAAATATACAAGACAGAACAAAACTATGGCGAAATTTTTAAATTTAAAATCATCCACGGAAAACCCAAAAACTCTGAGAACTAAACCAATTCAATCACGTTAATTAGAAGACGGGAGAAGGATTTATCTCAAATAGGATTGACAAAATTACCATTCTATCTCACAATACATCTATTAATGTAAAACATATTATAAAGTATCTGGGTTTTTACTTCAGCAACAAACAGTGCAATTTTATCCACTTCAGTTTCTTGTGGTTCGTCCTTATCTTCGACTTTTTCTAAATCAGATTCCACTCTTGTCTGCAGTTCTTCCTCTTCGATATTTTCAATTATTTCTGGCTCACCTGTATCATATACTTTTAATTGATACTGACATATCTCAACATTGGTTTACTCAGTCTAGTTTAAATTCCTTTAATCTTAATATTGTGATTATTGACTCTTCATTATCTAGTTATGCATGCCTCTCGCCCAGGCATATTGGACTGATGCAGGGGCTTATTCAGCAGATACTGAGTAAGATCCTGTTTACCAAAAGCCAACCTATAAAAACGCGGCGCTGTACGCCACGGAATTGTATCGGAGCAGCCATTAGAATAGGAACCTCCATATCGGCTCAAATTAAAGCTATTCTCGCTCTCGAGATTTGACTATCTTCATTAGTCTTCTTTTGCCCAATGCTGACCATAGCCCTGTCCTAATAAATACTATTTATCTCAGTGTCCGGCTCTCTGCTTCCAGTTCAAGACCCTGTTTGACGAACCGTTCGGCGCCGTATTCTTCGTCGCTAGTATCGTCAACCAAATAAAAAAGTTGTCAAAAACAACTCAAATTTCAAATATTGCCTCTATTGCATATGTATTTATAAAAAATAAGAATTTAAATAAACTACTGCTACAGTAACTACAATGATGTTATCTATGAAAAATAAAGATTCGTAACCATAGAACGAATAGGATATTTCATTGTCATCTTCATCGAACACTTTTATTTCGACATCCTTCTTCTCTTCTGGCTTTTCTTTTACTTTCTCCGCATCTATTTTTAATTCATCAAATTAATACGAATATAACTCAATAAGTTACAATTCTATCGATGCTTTCGATTCTATAATCGATAATACAAACACTGAAGCGATGAATTAGTAGGGATTTTTAAAAATTCTGTCTAATTCTGGCTCAGATTACAGATATGATCTCTGATTTTGGATTTCATTGGTGGTTTGATCTTGGTGACAAGCGACAATGACAATTTTGTTAATTATGTCGATAGCTTGCAAAAGTACTCATATCGTGCCAGACTCTTCAATAAGAAGATAGGATACAAAATTTATATAAGGACAAACGAAAGTTTTCAACAATGGAGAGTTGATAATGATTATAACCACTCACCTTTGACCGGTTCATCTACTGCTGTAAATTTAGCAGCACTCATAGCTCTGAGCTTCTCCTGAAACAAAATTAAAGATTATCTAGCAAACCTTTAGCCTGGCACCAAGTTATAGTATGTGTCCAACGTTGAGATCAGTGGTATGGGAAGGATATCTAACATAGCTGTATTATGATTCGTTGGAACCACCATAATGTCTAGCCTCTTTTATCATTCGAACGTGCTTCGACGAACTAGTCAACGTTGCGAAAACCGTTGGTATCAATACCGTTCACGGCCCTAAACGTTTCATCGGCATTACAAATGTATTAATTATAACCACAGATGGGAAAAATAAAATCAGATTAATAAAAATGATTACGATTACATTTTACGTTTTTTACTATTAATATGACTACAGTTTGCTGATTTATGTTTTAAACACCACAGAATCCCAGATTGTATACACATTTCGGATTTTTTAATGTTCGAAATGAACTTAATCATGATTACAGACCAAGAGAATTAAAATTACAGTTACATTTTGTAATCGTTAATCACTAATCAGATTAATTTCACCCATCTCTGATTATAACTATATTTGATACAAAGTGTGGAATCAGGATTACTCATTTAAGATTCCAAGAATATTTTTTGGAATTAAAAGTGTTCTTATATAATATAGAAAATTCAAATCTAAATTTTAGAAAGCCTTTACACTAGTTTAATTTCCTGCATATACACGAGATCGTGATGAAGTGCTTTATATCCTGTATCTAATATTCCACTCAATGTTTTAATCATTATTTCTTATCTTCATAGCTAAAATTTGTTCTATTAATGGCTTACTGCAGAACTGTATGTTACATTTTATTTTATACTTTGTAAATATAAAACACACTACAAAGAGTCAAAATGACACTAACTTCAACCTCTTCACTTGGTTCGGGTTTACCTGAAATAATATTGATTTCTTAATTTGTTACTATTATATTTTTCATTCTACCAAGTACCAATGCTATACATTCTACAAACTAGTACAATACTAGTTTCTACCATCAATCAATGAACAATTAATTATTGCAAGGACAAACAATTAAATAAATTATTAATACTTAATGGACAACACTGCTGTTAAAAACAAATAAAGTAACTGTCAATAATTCGTTGATTATTTTTTTCTTATATGCACTGGTTAATGCCCTATGTAATTTTACCAATGTCAGCGTTTTGATTTAGACTATGATATTTGAGGAAAGTTGACCGGTATTGACTGTTAATTTAAATTATATTAAGATAGTCGGGTTGGAGTACCAAAAGCATACAAAAATCCCCACTCGCTACACCAAAATACACATTACAAATATGTAAAAAGTTATTAGTGAAGCAGAAAGGAGAGCAAGGACACAAAACAAACCATAACATAGATAAAATTTACAGGGAACTAACCACCATTATAGTTATCATTTTATTTCGAGTAGACACATTAATAAGATATTACAAAGGGATTATCTACAGTCATAGACGGGAAAAATGTAATCAGATTAATGAAAATGATTACCGATTACATTTTGCATTTTTTACCATTAATATGGCTGTATTTTGCTCATTTATATTTTAAACACTACAAAATCCCAGATTGTATAAACATGTATGATTTCTTAATGGATTTAATCATGATTACAGAGGAAGAAAATTAAAATTACGACTACATTTTGTAATCGTTGATTATTCATCAGATTACATTTTGCCCGTCTCTGTCTACAGTTGATATGATTGTCAAACCCGATAACACAGTTACAGTAGTATGTCATATGTCACACTGTCCATTTTCAACGATATGTTGTCAGCGCAATGACGTCTATCGTTGTCAGTTGTGAAAATTGTATAAGAGATGGCGCCACTGCTCCTAATTTAATAAATCACTGGTAAAAACCTACTAAATTTTACAAAGTAAATCTGGTAACCTTTCCTTTCCCTTAGGTAGTTCTCCCGCTCGATCTCGCCTGCACGTTCCATCGAAGGGGATCTCTCGATCTTCCCTAATATTGGCCTATTCATCCTGTCACTAAGCCGGGCTGTACGCGCCACGCGGTCGTTTATCAGCGACACCCGCTGGAGATCTTTGGTGTCTTGCCAAAAATCATCTGACAGTGTCTTTATTGGAATTCAACGATGTATTAGTTTTATATCGACGACGGAAAGCGATCTTGTCGTATCTCGAAAACGCAACTTTACACCAGAGCCAAATAATATTTCAAAAATTCATAACTTGTAAACCATAAGACATAAAAATACAATTTTTTTAGCGATTGAATAGTATAGGCAGCAATATTGTTGTATATATTTTAAATAACAAACTAGCGGATTTTGGTTCATTTACAACATTTTGACGTATTAATTTTTAAATTTTTATAAAAAATTCATCAGCGTATATAAACAAGAATTAGGCCTAGAAAAATTAAACCCAGATCATTCGATTGAGTAATTTTTTTCTGATTTCAATAATTTATATAACTCATATTCGCATTTTTTCGAGATACGACAAGATCGCTTTCCGGCGTTGATATATTAGGTCCTTACATATGAAATTGGCGTTTTGTATGGGAGGAACAAAAAGTCGAATATTTTTTAATATAATATATTTAATTAATCAAAGTATGAACCATTATTTTCTATGCACTTTTGCCATCTCATAGGTAGTTCATTGATTCCTTTACTAAAAAAACCAGTCGGACGGGAATCAATAAAATCTTTGAAGGCGATTTGGACTGCCTCATCGGAGTTGAATTTTTTCCCTTGCAAGAAGTTATCCAAATTTCGAAAAAAATGGTAATCTGTTGGAGCAAGGTCCGGGGAGTACGGAGGATGTCTTAGACTTTCCAATTGAAGCTCTTCTAATTTTGTAGCCGTCTGTTGCGCAGTGTGTGGTCTAGCGTTGTCGTGAAGCAGCAGTGGCGTGGAGCGATTGACCAGCCTAGGTTGTTTAGCCGCTAGCTTTTCCATCATGGTTTGCAATTGCTGACAATAGACATCAGCCGTAATAGTCTGGCCAGATTTGAGAAAACTGTAATGAACAATACTGGCACTAGTCCACCAAACGCTTGCAAGTAACTTTTTTGGGGTTAATTTTCGCTTGGGGCAGGATTTGGCTGGCTGGCCAGGATCCAACCATTGCGCTGAGCGCTTCCGATTATCGTAAAGAACCCATTTTTCATCACAGGTAATGATTCGGTTTAAAATACCTTCATTATTGTGCCGGTTTAGTAATGTAACGCAGCAGTCGACGCGCGTTTGCCGGTTTGCTTCAGTCAATTCGTGAGGTACCCACCTTTCAAGCTTTTTAATCTTCCCAATTTGCTTCAAGTGAATTAAAACAGTTTTATCACTAACATCGCAGCCTGCAGCTAACTAGGACGTGGTTTGCGATGGATCCGTTTCCACAATAGCCTTCAACTCTTCATTATCAACTTGAGTCTCAGGCCGTCCACGGGGCTTGTTCTGCAGGTCGAAATTTCCAGAACGAAAACGTTGGAACCAAAAACGAACTGTGTTTTCTTTTGCAACACGACCGCCATACACATCATTCACCCTTCGAGTTGTTTCCGCAGCACTAGTGCCACGGCGGAACTCGTACTCGTAAATAATGCGATATTTTAAGTTTTCCATTTTGTAAAATGAGTGACGCAAACAGAAAAAAAACAGAAGAAAAAAACAAATGAATGACGGTCATCGAAGCACAAATACATGAGTCTATAGCTGTACAAATTTGAATTTGGAATTCCTTACCAAAGAGGAGAAATTTGTGGTTAAAGTGGCCAGTACGAAAAACGCCAATTTCATATGTAAGGACCTAATATAAATAGAAAGAAAACATACGAACAGCCCACCTAACTACGCTACCGACCTAGGAGAGCGTTTATCTCTCCATTTTGAAGAGCCCCATGTCCTAATTTAGAAAAAATTGCGCCTGCAAGGTCATTACACACCTATAAAGTATGCGACAAGAAGGTTCTAGTTAACCCCACTGTTCTTGCTAACTAAAGAGCCTTTAAAGTGTGAAGAAGCCCCCCTTTTCCGGTTTCTTTTCCAAGATCCCTATTGTCAGGAACACGTGATACGTAATAACTTAAATGTAATATCAAATACATGAGTGTACGCTCCTTTGAAACTTTGAATATAAATCAAACTCCTCATTCAATGCAATCAAAAGATATAACCCTTTATTTTTTGCCAGGAAATCATAACCTATAGGGCTTTTTTAAACACATCCACTATATGAGGCGTCTAAATTCAAAACCCGCTAAAACGATTTTTAAAATTACTTAATAGCCCTAATATTAATTTGAAATTACAACGTTTGAAGGCAGTCAAACACCATAAATTCAGCACTGATACGTTTATTGACCCTAAACTTATAATTAACAATATAAACCAGATAAAATTATAAAAATCTAGTGAATAATAAGCGAGCGTCCGTATCGTGAGGCGCGCGGCCGATCGAGAGCGTCACACAATCTCCCTCCTACCGTCCACCGCGGACGGTGCGCAAGCGATCCGTACTAACCATTGCGCCGTCCGAGAGAGTGGGTCGGCAGAGTACACGCTGCAAATGGTTTTATCAAAGCAAGTATTATATATGTTTTTTTTTCTATTTTGCTTTTTCATTCTAGAATAATAATTTAAACACCTTATAAGAATGTGATTGTTGAGTCAAAGATTAATTATAAGTTTTTATAAATTTATGGGATTTGACAAAAATATGTTTTGAAATTAGACTCCTCATATGTGGTTATAACCTAGAATTATGAAAATTGGCATGAAACAAGATCTTATATCATTAGTACAGGGAGAAGTTCAAAATCTTGTTATTATATAAAAAAAGGCTATTTTACGATTATAAATGTATTTAATAATATTAAAATATCGTCACGCTATATCCCTTCCAGGGTGGGCAGGGATACATTAGTGTCTGTACCCACTCCGCGGTTGTATATCGTACCCAACGCGACCAGTAGCGCATCAGATCCCTGTCCTCACACTATTAATTCACATGACAATTTATTACATGCCATGCGGGTTTTTCACGGTAATTTCCTTCACCGGTGATCATGTGGTGCCTAATTACATACGTAATCTAGGAAAACCCAGAGGTAAGCATCAGGATTCGACCGTAGAATCAGTCGCGTTGCGGCGCATAGAAACCTGTGTTTTATTATGTATCCCACCACAGCCACACCATTAAAAATTCGATTTAAAATTGAGAAATAGTACTCACTTCTTCTGAAACGGACATCTGTTCGGACTGGGCCTCGCTTTCCTCTTCTTCTTCTTGCTCTTGTGGTGGTTCTTCCCCTAGAAGTTAAATTTTAAGGTTGAATATCTATTTTTATATTTGACTATTTTTTAAGCTATTGCTAATTCGAAAATTAATTATATATCGTTACTTCCTAAATAATCTATACTAATATTATAAAGCTGAAGAGTTTGTTTGTTTGTTTGTTTGTTTGTTTGTTTGTTTGTTTGTTTGAACGCGCTAATCTCAGGAACTATTGGTTCGAATTGAAAAATTCTTTTTGAGTTGAATAGACCATTTATCGAGGAAGGCTTTAGACTATATAACATCACGATGCAATTATTAGGAGCGAAGAAATAATGAAAAATGTGAAAAAAACGGGCAAAACTATTCATCCTTGAGGGCTTCCATTGCGTGCGCTGCAAAAACGGTTCTAGATACCAAAAATATATGTAAGAAAGAATTATTCCTCTTGAAATGATCTAAAAAAAATGTCCGCGACAGTATATGTCTATCTTTTAAGATTAACTCACTAGAACCGTTTTTATGGTAAACAAATTTGGTTGAAATTAATGCATTATTTGTTAAGAGTTGTATCAATGTAATAATATTAATCTTTATCCGAATAAATGTGTTGTTGATCAAAAGTATTAATTGTGAACAAAATTGTCTTGGACATCACTTAATTTCAATGAACATCTTAAAAGATATTACAAAACCTTATATAGCAAAACAACGTTTGCCGGATCAACTAGTAATACATATAAGAAAATGTGTATGTTTGTTACGCTTTCACGTCAAAACCGCTGAAACTATTTTGATTGACTTTAACATAGAAATAGATTAAACCTTGGAGAAGAATATAGGTTATCTTTCGCAACAAAAAATGAAACTTCAAAGGGTCAAAATAGGAGGTACTATTAACTACGGAGAAATCAGGGATTATTTTTTTAATTTGGGATATAATATTTACAACAGAGGAGGGTGAGGAGAAGAAAGAATGAGCAGTTGCAAAGAGAGAGAGTTTATAGGTTTAACTAGAAGGTAATGCGACATTGGGCGGTACGAAGTTCGCTGGAACAGCTACGGTGAGAAATACAACTACGTAGTTGGTTGAGCAAGCCAATATTAACTGCAGAGAGGATCAGGCGTCGTGTGTGTGCCCGCATGACGCCTCATTAAGAGGTACTGAGGGGGTAACAACTGACCCCTCCCAGAGAGGAGGCCTGGCAACGCCAGTCGCTCGCCGGGTCCGTAGGGAGTATACGGTAGGGATGTCGAAAAGGAAAAAAAATATCGTTATGTCGATATTTATTAAAATATCAACATCGGCGTCGATATATCGAAGGAAAAATATCGATATATCGATTAAATCTCAATAAATACGAAAGTATTTTACCAGTATTCATTATTATTAGACAAAATTACAAAAATATCAAGAACTAAAAGGCTATCTTCTAACTTTAAGACCTATTTAAGATATCAAACAAAAAATAAATAATAAATAAATAAATGGCGGCAAATAATATACATGCAACAAATTCAGATGTCAATGCATGCAACGTAACAAAACATAATACTCCACAGTCATAGACAATGTAGTTTATTTTTTCGTTCGGTCCTATCTTCTACAGTTTCAGATTTCAGCGACTTCACTATCATAAAAATTAAAAAAATATCGTTGTCGATACAATTTTCGATACTGGATATTTTGTATCGATATAATAATAATAATAGCTCTTTATTCCATTAAAAATAATACATACAAAATATACTTTTTTTTTTCGCACTTTTATTTAATGGATCCCTTTCGGGTAAGAGCCTCCTCTAATCCATACCATTTATCTCGGTCTATCTTTGCGTTGAAATCACCCATAACTATTAGTCGCTATTACTTGCATTGCATGAGCGTTCTCCAAGTCCTTGTAAAAAGTTTTGAGATCCTCCTCTCTTGCTTTTCAGTTGGAGCGTAGGTTTGTATTATTGATATTATATTATCACCAACATTTAGTTTAAGTAATGCTATTCTTTCCGAAATTCCAATGAAATCTACTGTGTTGTTTTAATTTTTTATTTATTAGAATATATATATCGATATATCATTATAAAATATATAGCCTAAAAATATCGATATATTGTATTGAAAATATCGATGTATCGATATTTATTCGACAAGCCTAGTATACGGATACCCAGTCCCGGCGAAGGCGAAGAGAGGACATAGCTGGCACCCCGGTGGTTTTAGCCCGGGGCAAGTCCGACACACCAGGGGAGTAGCCCTCACAACTCCCCTGACGGGCCGAAGGGATTTCCACCGGGTTAACAAAAAAAGCCAATCTTACCTTCCCTATATCCGTTGTAGTACTTGACATCTTTGGAAGCATCGATCCTCGCGAGCAGTTTGTACATATCCAGGAAGTCTTTGATGGGAATGGCCGCGGAGCCACCGTCCGGCTCCTTAGTCAATGTTTCACACAGGAGTATCATCGTGTGCGTCAAACTCTAGAACATTCCAATTAATCTAACGACTGGTGATCTAATGGATAAGGAATCGGTTACCAAGCGCGGCAACTCAAATCGTCATATTTATTTATTTATTAGTACACTTACACAGTCTACATAAACACATAAAACTATATAAAACATCAACAGGATACATTACAAATGCGACTATATTTAAAAGTGTAGACTACATGCACAGAAGAAAAGAAAAATAAAAATACGAGTAACACAAACAGAAATATTCTAATCTAATTTGGAAAAAGAAACAAAAAACAAAAAGTAACAAAAAAACAACAATCTATTCAACAATCTTCTTAAATATTTTTTTTTTTTAATTTACAAACACTCTTGTTAAATATGTCGAGATCAATAGGTCTCTAGGTAATTGTATAATTTTATCATATTTTTTTTTTACACTGGCTCGACATAGTGACTACAGAGTACCTGATGGTAAGTACAGTGTAGTCCAAAAACGAAAGCGACTATCAGAGGATGAAAATCCATTGATAGTCTACATCGTCATATCGGCCCACATATACCGCGACTGAAGGTCTCTAGGTATATGAGCTACTGGATATACACAAGCTGATCCCGAAACGCGACAAGCCGAAACTAGTCACTATGGCGGGCTTTACACCCATGTACTGTGGTCGCGACCCAGACGGGCACCGACGCCCTACCACCTCGCTGCTGCTCGTTTAGCGCCACCCAGGAGTCACGTGTAGGGAAACTAGGGTAAAGCCTACGGACGCGAGCAGCTTCGACTCCCAAAAATCAAATACATCATATCATTCATATGTTCAAATTACTGTACGTACGTCTGGGTTTTAACAGAGTAAGTAAGAATTCAGGCCCCTCATGTTAACCGATGAAGTAAAACATCGTGAGGAAGCCCGCGTGGCTTCTTATAGAAATATCATGTGTAAATAACAGTAGCGTTCATTCCATAGATGCATGCAAGCATTGCATGCCCTTATGATAAAGAAATCTAAAACAAATTGCTTCAAGTTAAACAAAAAAAGGAACCCTTTTATATTTATATCTATTCTATATTCACGCTATCTATCTATCCTATGAAAGCAATATGATATTTACTATCATAACATATTATTCAAATTAATTACGCGAATTCTGCCTATCTTGTCCAAATACCCTATGCACGTCACTGGTAAATAATCTGAAAAAAGCAATCAGCTGCGCTACTGGTCACGTTGGGCATGGTATATAAGCGCAAAGTGGATACCGCCACTAATGTACCTCTGCTCATACCACAAGGAATATAGCGTAACGATGTATTATTGTTATTTAGAATGGACCTTCAAGCGGAAAATAGGTTGTACATTATCCAGTTTCCACGAGAAATGGAAATTATCCACGAACTAAGCATAGATGGGCAAAATGTAATCAGATTAATGAAAATGATCACGATTACATTTTACGTTTTTTACCATTAATATGGCTGCATTTTGCTCATTTATGTTTTAAACACTACAAAATCCCAGATTGTATACACATTTATCATTTCTTAATATTTTAAATGGATTTAATCAAGATTACAGAGCAAGAAAATTAAAATTACGACTACATTTTGTAATCGTTCATCATTAATCAGATTATATTTTTCCCATCTCTGGAACTAAGCCACGAGCAGAAGTAAGTATTATAAATGTGAAAATTCTTTACTCCCTCTCGTTGGGACGGCTGGACGCACTTAAATCTATTTAAAAACTTATTTATAGCTACAAGTTTACTGCGTGTGACTGATTCCTCTACATTTCCTAATTCTGTGTTACGTATTTATTAGGGCGTTTCAAAAAAAAATGTATAAAAATTAAAAAAAATTTAAAAATTTAAAAAAAATTTAAAAAAAAAATTTAGATAAAAAAAATCAAATATATTAAAAGTAATATATTTCTAAATTGTTATAAGCAATAAAAACTTAAAAACGCTGATAACTTTTCAAAACATACATAAAATTTCAACTATTTTCAAGCGCAAAATTATATAAAAATATTTTTTCAATAAAATTACAGCAATATTCGAGAACGAAAGATAATAGTTGTAATTTTTTCTAACTCTGAGAACTAAGAAATAAAATTTTCGTTTGTTTTAAAACCCGTAAACTTATAAATTTGAGAGTATTAAAAAAAACAGCTACATTGAGAGTAGGTTAAACTTCGATCTTGAATAACTTTTGACTGAGTTGATTTATCAAAAATTGACTTCAGACCTTTTTTGCAGAGCGTTAAATTCTCTACAAAAATAATGACTGGGTATTGCAATACGATATATCGTCCATTAGTTATAGAAATCAAAAGAAAAAAAAACTTTTGTCCTGTGTTATTTGTATGGGAAATCGAAAAGTGCGATGCGGACAACCTAAATATTAATATTAAGGGCTCATATTTTCAGAGGCCTATTTTGGCATTAAAACGAAACTTTTGAGGGTGGCTCCAAGGTAATTTTTTTTTTTTTGAAACGCACTAGTATTTATATTTAAAAGGAGCCAAAAAAACCTTAGTGAGCAGACCACCCGCAACCGCCATGAAGTGGAAATAAGGAACAGAATCCTGCCTCAAGTAGACCTCACATAGACACAAAATCCTCTTCAATTCATGAGGGTCGAGGCAGAACCCTTGCCAGGCTGCTTGCAACGACGGTAAAGGCACGTCTTCCATTCCCGCCAACTGTCAGAAATAGAAGATTTCAGAGCGCTGTCTATCATTTACAAATTATTCCATTTTATTCCAGAATGTTGTTGCCCTGGGATGGTCTTTACAAATTCATCAGGCAAGAGGGTTGGTTGCTTAAAATGCTCACATAGCGAATCTTATAGATTAGTGGCAAATCAACGAATCCCCGTACAAGCCCCACATTGAATGACCACTAAGAAAAAACCACTGATAGTAATTTACTAGCGCTTCAGAAACCCAAAAGAAACCCAAAAACATGTTTCTCATTCTTCGTTCCGGTCACTATCCATCGGCAAGTTTTGCATATCTTATGAGGAAAATAGAATCGCCTAATTGCAGTACCTGTGGAAGACGGGAGGATTTGCATCACTTGCTGATGGAGTGTGACCGGAATAAAAGTGCAAGAGAGTCGCTGATGAGCCAATGCAGAGTCACCTTATGTGACATAGGTGCCTTTCATGGCGTCCTATGTGATCCGACAGGGAATACTATGGAATTGTCGGTGGACATGGCAGCTCTGACTAGAGATGCCACGAGTATTCGTCAACTAATCGGTATTCGGCCTATTCGGCCACTTTTTTTACTCGGCCGAATATCGAATACCAAATCATGTAAAAAAGACACGTTATATTACTCAAAGTTATGTATTTATTTCCAAATTACTACACTTTAGTAATTAAAATTGATTAGTGGCAAGTTGTGATGGATAAAAACAAGCCTTTCAGCATTTTTTGGTAGCAAACGATTACACTTTTCATCGTTAATGTTACCAGCCTCAGAAAATAACCTCTCACACACAAACACACACACACTCTCTCGCTCAAACACATACTAATAAACTTATACAATTAATATCCATATAAAAACACACCCTTGAATAACCCGAACGGAAGTGCGAGTCTCACCAGAGACAAGATTTACTTAATTGTTGAGACTTATCACCCGGTGTGCATAAGTTTTGTGTTGAAATAAAGATTATTATTATTATTACTAAACACGCTACTTCCAGGAATATTCGGCGCTTCGGCCGACAGCGTTGCCGAATATTCGGTATTCGGCCAATTCACTATTCGCGGCATCACTAGCACTGACTCATCAGCGACTCCCTCAGAACTGAGGTGTATTTCACCGTATTGGGTACAATAGGGCTGATATGCCAAAATGGCCAAAGCCCTTATAAATAATAAATTTAAAAAAAAATCCCAACTTGGAGCGTCAGTATTATGATAACAAACAGATAAATATCCAAGGTTTTAATGAACTGTTACCTGATGACCTAAACAATTGGAACACTCTTCCAGGGTCAAATATTGTAAAGTGTTAATGATGGCATCTAACTAGAAGTACCAATTGCGAGTATCAGTAGGAGCACTGACTGGCCACTGTTGGCTGAACACTTGTTCCAACATTGGAAGCCAAATAGAGACTGTAGATTCTTCAATAGTGCAGACGAAACATTTAAGCACCTCCTGCGTGATTTATCATCACCATCTCCAGCGTATGATAATAATAAAAAAATAAATAAAATAAAAACATTTATTTGGCACACAACACAACCGACAACACATCAGAATAGGTTAATAAAAACAGAAAACAGCAAAAGCATGTACCCTGTGTTGTGATGATGCGCCAAAGGGAAGTCAGCTCAGCAAATGCCAAGTGGCCAGCCGAGCCACCAAGCGCTGATTTTCAGCTGACGCCCATTTATTGCGTCGACGCGCAGAAAACAGCAAGGAAGGGATCAACAAAGTACAGATACACAGCGTTAGAGACTAAATTCAAAGTATCATAGATAGATATATGTATATCATAGACGAAAATACACTTACACAAGAACACAAATATATAAGTATATTACATATCATATACATTATTATCTATACTAATCTATACTAATATTATAAAGCTGAAGAGTTTGTTTGTTTGTTTGAACGCGCTAATCTAAGGAACTACTGGTTCGAATTTAAACATTCCTTTTGTGTTGAATATATCATTTATCGAGGAAGGCTTCAGGCTATATAACATCACGATGCAACTATTAGGAGCGAAGAAATAATGGAAAATGTGAAAAAAACGGGGAAAATTATTCATCCTTGAAGGCTTCCATTGCGTGCGCTGCGAAACGGTTCAAGATACCAAATATATATGTATGAAAGAATTAGTCCTCTTGAAATGATCTAAAAAATGTACGCGTCAGTATATGTCTATCTTTTAAGATTAACTTACTAGAACCGTTTTTATGGTAATCGAATTTGGTCGAAATTAATGCATTATTTGTTAAGAGTTGTATCAACGTAATAATATTAATCTTTATCCAAATAAATGTGTTATTGATTAAGAGTATTTAATTGTGAACAAAATTGTCTTTGACATCACTTAATTTCAATGAACACCATAGAAGATATTACAATAACTTATATAGCAAAACAACGTTTGCCGGATCAGCTAGTATTTTATAACGAAAGTTGATTTAATTTAATGATAAATTTTTCATGACATACCGATAGTGGAATATCAAGACAATTTTGGAACACGCAAGTTGATTATCCCAACAAAAATAGATTTAAAAGTGGTAACCTGTGAGACATCATGTCCTCTATAGTGTTAAAAAGTTGTCATGTCACCAGTTAAGGGTTAATACCTGATGGCCGAGAACTTTAAGGCAGCCCCGTGTAAGACCCCCTTCCGTGCTGTAAACAGGGTACTCCAAACGCAGCTTCACCGGCGGTGGTCGACTCTGGGCAAGCGCTTTGAAGTATTCAAACGACCATCGCAGCAAGTCATACGGCTGGGTTTTAATTGCAGCTGGAAAATATCATGACCTAAATAAAGTTACCATGCTAGCCTAGTCGTTAAGAGACCGTTTTCTATGCCCGACAAAGTGAATCATCACTGGGTCGTATCGCAGCACATTCTTCTGGGGTATATCCTTTTTTTTTCATTTTTACTTGGGGAAAATCCTCATAGCACCGTCCCGGCCGCGAAGAGGGTGGCAGCTGGGGTGTGCCGGACTTTTACCAACTAAAAACCCCAAGGTGACTACTTCTGCGCATTAGTGGGGACTGCGGGTCCGGCAGCATGGCCGACACCACTGCCGGCAGGGAGAGGTCGTGTCCGATCCATCGGACCAGGTCCCGCCGCTCGCTGTCCCACGCCGGACAATGTGCGAGTGTAAGCTGGGCGGAATCCAGGTCCGAACAGCAGTGGTAGCACCGGGTCGTTGCTTCTCGTCCAAACCGGCACAGGTACTCAGGGAAACATCCATGACCCGTGAGTACCTGTGTCAGATGGTAGGTGACGTGATTAAATCTAAATCGTGGTAATCTGAAGTTTTTTTTTTTACACTGCCTCGACATAGTGACTACAGACTACCTGATGGTAAGTGCAGTGTAGTCCAGAAACGAAAGCGGCCATCAAAAGATGTAAATTCATTGATAGTCTCCATCGTCATGTCGGCCCACATATACCACGACTGAAGGCCTCTAGGTATATAAGCTACTGAATATACACAAGCTGATCCCGAAACGCGACAAGCCGAAACTGGTCACTATGACGGGCTTTACACCCATGTACTGTGGTCGCGATCCAGACGGGCGCCGACGCCCTACCACCTCGCTGCTGCTCGTTTAGCACCACCCAGGAGTCACGTGTAGGGAAACTAGGGTATATCCAGATTATGCTCACCGATGAAGGATAACGATTTTAAGAAACCCTCACGACATCTAATAGAAATGTTATTTGTATCAGTGCTGTAAGAATTGCAAACAGCTACGTCAGGTCACATTGGGTATATAAGCGCAAAGAAGATATGGCCACTAACGTACATATACAGGGTGATTATATAGACGAGGGAGATATTTCAGAATACAATAATTTGTACCTTCTTATTCTCTATAATATAAAAATGAATCGCTAAATGTGTATAAGCGCGAAACTCGAGAACGGCTGAACCGATTTGGCTGATTTCTTTTTTGTTGTGTTTGTTGAAGTCTGGGGAAGGTTATTACGGAGAGAAAAAATAAAAAAAAATGATCTGAAAATGTCTAAAAACATCACTTTTCTATATTCTCATACAAAAAATTCGTAATAATATTTAAAAGTCAATTTGAACTTTAACACCATACCATAAAGTTTAAATGTCAGTGGACGGGTTCCGGGAAGGCAAAACAATTATTGAGTGACGTATAAATATTAATGTCAATATTTGTCAATTTTTATACATATAGCATTAAGGCCAGGTTCCTTCAAACAATTTTCAAAAAACAGTCGACAGGCCAATAGGTTTTGGCAGAATGAAATCTGACGGGGAAACTATTAACATTAAAAAAAACAATGTGACTTTGTTTTAGAAAAAATAGGGCAGAACAAGGTCTGCCGGGACAGCTAGTAATTAATAAAAATGTAAATAACATTATTCCCTAACAAATCATAATGAAACATTGATGAACAAATGAGAATTGATCCGTAAAGAGTTTGGACAGCGCAGCGCGTGTGGCGCACGATTGAATGGCATGTAGGTGAAATTCCTGTTACGTAATTTTAGGTAAACAGGTAATTGACTCGTTAGCCTTTCGTACTTTATCCTGGCTTAGGAGAGACAAAATACGTATTTAATAATTAATTGTTATTTATTCTATCGTGTGTGTAATTGCCCTTTAATATGACCCTTTGCCCTTTGTTATGCCCTTTATTGACTATAAATTACTTTGTTTTAATGGAAATATTAAGATATCACTATTCCTATATATTTGGTATTAGAATCGAATGCTGAATATCCTCCTTGAATATCTCCCTCGTCTATTAAATCAGCCTGTATACTCGTATAAAGTTTAGCTACAACTAGAAAGCTGTTCAGTATATTTCATAAAAGCCTGTGCTACATTCTTCCTTATTTTACGCGCCTCTTTTCATTACATCATGTCACCAAGAAGTAGTACCAGCTTATAAAGGCATACTTCGTATTATGGAAGTTGGGATTCGGAAATGGTTTTTTTAATTAATTCATAGGCGAACGTTTGACCTCAATCACACCTGGTGGAAGGTGAAGATGAGTCCGATGACGAACCGCGTCCGCCCAACAAATGCCTATTCACTCTTCTCTTAAAGACTCCCAGGTCATAAGATCGCGGAAATATGGCCGCTGGAAGCGTATTCCACTCCTTAGCCGTTCGCATGATGAATGTAGAAGCGGATCTTTTCGTGCGGATATAAGATACATCCACCACATACGGATGGTATCCGACACGATGTTTTGTGGTTTTGTGGTGGAATGGGGCTGGTGGAATCAAAGAATGCAGTTCCTGAGAACACTCTCCACTGTGCAACCGGTAAAAGAATGGTATCCCAATAGCGGCTGTCAGTCAGGTCAAGATGTACCCCACTGGATGCATTTATATCTAAAGGGGTCCGTTGCAGGCGACTATGCTCTATGCAGCGCTTCAAGGTCGCGTTAGTAGCGCTGCGAAAGCGCAATTTGTGTTTTATTTATCCTACAAGTGACATTGATTGATCATCTTGAAACAAGCGCTCCACAATACCACAGTATAAATATTATAGACAGTACAGCAACTACCTACAAACGCTCGCAACTGCACAATCAGACAAGCATGCGCATCGAGACCCCTCCCCTAAGCGGTTCTCGCGGTGCTGTCAGCAGCGAGTGTCACGTCAAGACAATTTAGTCACGTGTAAAAAATCCCGAGCGTATTACGTAGTATATATACGGCTATTAGAACTCGGCTTCTTCAAAACTGAAGCTATTGTATTTTAAACTTCCTGGTAATTTGGAAAGGTGACAATCTTTGACGGAATGAAGACAAATCATCAAAAGTTACAACCCTATTGCTTCAATGATGCATAGGTATTTATTTCACTAACTAGGCTTAGTTTTCCTACTGTCTACTATATTTATACTGTGACAATACTTTTGTATGTCTAATGCTTGCGATATTTGTCGCGATTGTTTGAATGTACTAGCGCTTTGAACAATACTTAGAATATTCTAGATGCTGCAGCATTATCTGGTGTGATTGGATACAATACCTTTGCAGTATCTCTTCAAGATGTAAGGGAACTTTGGGGGTACGACGATCTGCTGCGAGCAGTACATCTGCTCCAATAGCTCCGGCATTTTGAAGATATACTGCTGAAACGAGAGTTTCTATTAACTCCACATGAGGCGTTTAATTTCAAAACCCGCTAAAACGATTTTTCGTACAAAATTACTTAATAGTCCTAATAGTAATTTGAAATGTTTTTATCAAAGAAAATATTATAAATGAATTTTTGTTTTTTGCCTTTTCACTCTAGAATAATAATTTAAATCTATACTAATATTATAAAGCTGAAGAGTTTGTTTGTTTGTTTGTTTGAACGCGCTAATCTCAGGAACTACTGGTTCGAATTGAAAAATTCTTTTTGTGTTGAATACCCCATTTATCGAGGAAGACTTTAGGCTATATAACATCACGATGCAACTATTAGGAGCGAAGAAATAATGGAAAATGTGAAAAAAACGGGGAAAATTATTCATCCTCAAGGGATTCCATTGCGTGCGCTGCGAAAACGGTTCAAGATACCATAAATATATGTATGAAAAAATTATTCCACTTGAAATGATCTAAAAAAATGTCGAGGACAGTATATGTCTATCTTTTAAGATTAAGTCACTAGAACCGTTTTTATGGTAATCAAATTTGGTCGAAATTAATGCATTATTTGATAAGAGCTGTATCAACGTAATAATATTAATCTTTATCCAAATAAATGTGTTGTTGATTAAGAGTATTTAATTGTGAAAAAAATTGTCTTTGACATCACTTAATTTCAATGAACATCTTAGAAGATATTACAAAACCTTATATAGCAAAAAAACGTTTGCCGGATCAGCTAGTACCTTATAAGAATGTGATTGTTAAGTCAAAGATTAATTATAAGTTTTTATAAATTTATGCGATTTGAAAAAAATATGTTATAGTGGGTTTTGAAATTAGACTTCTCATATGAGAAATAACTATTATAAGTTGGGGATGGTTATCCCTTATAAAAACCATCAGAGAGGTAGCCTCAACAAGGCTACTTGTTCCCTAGGTATAGCCTGAAAGGGATATAGCATGACGATATATATTATTATTAAAACTGTATATAATTTTGCAATTTTTAACGCAAGCAGGTTTACGAAATTCAACTTGTAAATATCCAAATGCCTTTTCTGACTACGCCCCAGTAATAGCTTGGCGTAATGATAAATCAACTTTTATATTGTAAATTCTATTACTCACTTTTGTTACAAACGGTTGACTTTCTTATTTCTTTCTTGAAATGTTTTGAATTGTGTTGCTATGGAAATGCAGTTTATCGATACTCATAGATAATAAGTAGCGACAATAAATAATATAGAGTAAGTTTTTTTTTTTAAATATGAGCAAAGGCTTTGCTGTTTGTTTTTTTTTTAATTATCAGCTATATACTTCACATCAATCACACTTGAAGATGAAGATGAGTTCTACAATGGACTACGTCCGCTCAACAAAAGTCTTTTTTTCAACTGGACTATACGTTGATGGCCGGCAAAGACCTTCACAACTAAACCGGGCGAGAGGGCGAACACCGAGGTGCTCTGCCAGCGAGTTTATGGGTTGGGTGGCAATGCGAACCTCGACTTGGGCCGCTAGGCAAAATACGAAACCTAATGGTGATCTACTAGTATTTCGGAAGCGACTACCTTGAGAAGAAACGCCCAAAGAAACTCAAGGCTGCGTCGGAGTGAATGCCTATTCACTGTTCTCTAAAACGCTCCTAAGTCATACGATCGCGGAAATATGGCCGCTGGAAGCATATTCCACTCCTTAGCTGTTCGCATGATGAATGTAGAAACGAATCTTTTCGTACAAGTATGAGGAATGGAAACCTCATGGCTAGTTATGTAACACCTCCACGCGCTACTGAGAAAAAGGGTTTTACCAGACGTATAGACAGACAGACAACGTAATCCTATAAATAAATGGACGCTTGACATAGCGCTGAGATTTTTGATAATAATTATATTGAATATAACTTTTGTTAGTGTTTCAAATCTATAATAAAGTAAAACAACACGTGGACTTTGACTGGTTTTCTTGTCTTTCTTCTTCGAAGTAGTCCATAACATTGCGTTTATAGTTGAATATTCTATGACATCGGGGTGATCCTTCTCCCGTATGCCGAGTGCCAAGGGCAAGGCTGAACCATCTTCCTCGGCACCAGGCGACTTCTAAGCTTCTGCAGGCCCCATCTACTTGGCAAGGGGTGGTTAAATAGTCGCCAACCCCCCTACACCTAACACATTTGGTGTGGAGAGTGGTGTAAAGTGCCACCTTCCCTCATCTCCTTGATTTGTCATTGGAGCGGTATGCGGGAACACATCGCACACCGCTCACGCCTGAATCTGGACGGCGCGCTCCCCCAAGCGCGCCGCCCGGCGTATGTCCTGTTATGGAGGAAGGCCTCTGGCGAAGGCCCTCCTCCGGCGTCCTGTTCGAGCTGGGCGGCGGATTGGGTTATCGGGGATGGCAATAGCCTCCCGAACCCGCTCCGCCGCCTCTTTCACCCTCATCGTCTCCTCCATGAAGGAGAGGGCCGCCTGCCACGCCCTAGCACGCGCGAGCGCGTGCTGGCAGGGACAGGTCACCGCCAATGACCCTGAATGGCTGGTGTATATGAACATCGATTCTTTTCTGTTGTTTTTAAATTTAATTATGAAATATTTTTTAATTTTTTTGTACACTATCATTAAATATTAATTACTGTGCATGCGGTAGTGCCCTATACTTAATTGTGGCAACATTTACATGTTATATTTTGTGCCTTTTCTCTTTATTTTCTTTTTCAATGTCAGCCATGTTGGATATCCATTAATAAAAAATAAATAAAACTTGAGGCTGATTTACTTTACGGGTTGAATCCGACAGGCTGATACGGCTTAGAAAACCCCCATTCGACCAAAAATTACTTGAGAAATAACCTTCGGCCTACGCTAAAATTAATAACAGGTTAAGTTAGGCTCTGGATCATATCGAGGGGTGAAAAGCCATTTGGCTTAAGCGACATTTTATAATGATCTAGTAATATATATATATTTTCGAAATCAGTAATAAACGCTGATTCAGAAAATGTGTATTATAGAATATCAATAAAAAAATGTCACTTCAAGCAGATACCCTTTCACCCCTCGAAATAACAATGGGCCCTTTTTATACATATTATGACGTGCGCCAAACTTTTATCACTCATTCAATTAGAGCTCTATTTTATGCCTCAAACTTTAATATTATATTATTCATTCTAACATAAGGTAAAACAAAGCATCAAAACAGAAATTTATAAACAAATGCACTAATGAAGTTAGTTGAAAATACCTTTGCAAGTCACCACACAGCATGCACTAAACAGCTGAGCAAATAATATATTGCTAATAGTTGATTTCAATTGAATGATATCATAATATTATATTAGGTCCTTACATATGAAATTGGCGTTTTTCGTACTGGCCACTTTAATCACAAATTTCTCCTCTTTAGTAAGGAATTCCAAATTCAAATTTGTACAGCTATAGACTCATGTATTTGTGCTTCGATGATCGTCATTCATTTGTTTTTTTCTTCTGTTTTTTTCTGTTTGCGTCACTCATTTTACAAAATGGAAAGCTTAAAATATCGCATTATTTACGAGTACGAGTTCCGCCGTGGCACTAGTGCTGCGGAAACAACTCGAAGGGTGAATGATGTGTATGGCGGTCGTGTTGCAAAAGAAAACACAGTTCGTTTTTGGTTCCGACGTTTTCGTTCTGGAAATTTCGACCTGCAGAACAAGCCCCGTGGACGGCCTGAGACTCAAGTTGATAATGAAGAGTTGAAGGCTATTGTGGAAGCGGATCACGCAAATCAAATCACAAATCATCGCAAATCACGTCCGAGTTAGCTGCAGGCTGCGATGTTAGTGATAAAACTGTTTTTATTCACTTGAAACAAATTGGGAAGATTAAAAAGCTTGAAAGGTGGGTACCTCACGAATTGACTGAAGCAAACCGGCAAACGCGCGTCGACTGCTGCGTTACATTACTAAACCGGCACAATAATGAAGGTATTTTAAACCGAATCATTACCTGTGATGAAAAATGGGTTCTTTACGATAATCGGAAGCGCTCAGCGCAATGGTTGGATCCTGGCCAACCAGCCAAATCCTGCCCCAAGCGAAAATTAACCCCAAAAAAGTTACTTGTAAGCGTTTGGTGGACTAGTGCCGGTATTGTTCATTACAGTTTTCTCAAATCTGGCCAGACTATTACGGCTGATGTCTATTGTCAGCAATTGCAAACCATGAAGGAAAAGCTAGCGGCTAAACAACCTAGGCTAGTCAATCGCTCCACGCCACTGCTGCTTCACGACAACGCTAGACCACACACTGCGCAACAGACGGCTACTAAATTAGAAGAGCTTCAATTGGAAAGTCTAAGACATCCTCCGTACTCCCCGGACCTTGCTCCAACAGATTACCATTTTTTTCGAAATTTGGATAACTTCTTGCAAGGGAAAAAGTTCAGCTCCGATGGGGCAGTCCAAATCGCCTTCAAAGATTTTATTGATTCCCGTCCGACTGGTTTTTTTTGTAAAGGGATCAATGAACTACCTATGAGATGGCAAAAGTGCATAGAAAATAATGGTTCATTCTTTGATTAATTAAATATATTATATTAAAAAATATTCGACTTTTTGTTCCTCCCATACAAAACGCCAATTTCATATGTAAGGACCTAATATAAAGTCATAATATATCCCTCTCGGCGTGAACTGAGATACATTAGTGGCTGTATCCTATTTGCGCGTATATGCCGTGCCCAACGTGACCAGTAGCACAGCTGATTGCCATTCTCACAGCACTAGTACACACGGCATTTCTGTTAAATGCCATGCGGGCTTCCTTACGATGTTTATTCCTTCACCGATGAGCATGTGATGATTCATGTAGTGGTGAATGATAGAATTGAATCTGGTGTAATTAATATAAATATCATTTTGAAACTAAACTAAACAATAAAACAAAAAAGTTAATTAGAGTTCGACTGATGCTTCGGCTGCGGCTTCGGCTTTAGCGACCTTTGCGCAAAATTAGAGGTAATTTTAATAATGTCTAGAGGTTGTTTTTGTTCATAATTATAAATCTTACATTTGAAAGTTTGAAAAATATTGTTAATATATTATATTGTTCACTTTTTGTTAATATTGAACAACATTATTTAGGATTTTAGAAACTTTGTCTATGGCCTTGGCCGAAGGTTATGACAATAGCATAGGTTCGAATTACATCCGAATAGTTATTAAAAGCAATTTAATAATCACAATCAGAGCAATCAGTTTTAGACGCTTGCTAGACAACTTAAACTATAACCAAAACTTCAGTCCATTTA
Organism: Automeris io; assembly: GCA_036320925.1. Lineage (NCBI taxonomy): Eukaryota > Metazoa > Arthropoda > Insecta > Lepidoptera > Saturniidae > Automeris > Automeris io. The sequence goes on along the minus strand of JAUDJH010000031.1, from coordinate 3,968,764 downwards.
AAAATTTGACCAAATGTAGTATTTTTTGGCCGAAGTTACCCGAAGCCGAAATTATCAGTTGACACAAATAGTTTTACAACATTCTTTACTACTAGTTTTTTCATTTGGAGTATAACTCATATTTAAATTTCTGCAATATTTTAGACGCTTAATTGTTCAGTTTATTTCGTTCAACGTAACTGTTTACCTCGTTCAACGTAAATTAATTTCAATAATGGGAATAATAAGAAAATTAGACAAAATAGGTTGAATGACATTTAAACTATTTCTACTAGTTCCGCCATCTATTATCAAAGATGCAAACTACGTTGTAAACGGCGATATAGTCACGTGGTACGCGACAGGTCCCAGAAAAAACTTGTTTAGTTTTGTGACGTTCGTTCTGTTTTTATGTTGTGCGTGATTCTATCACGTATTATGTGTTATTTCGTATTAGAAAACACTTAAACATGCAATTATATCGCGTAATTTCGTGATTGTAACCTATATTCGCATTACGAAGTGTTCCAAAACATAACACGAGACGGCACATGTAAAACAATGAAAAAAAGATAGTGAATAGCAAAACACGGAAAATGTGCAATCGTTGACAACTTTTTACCTCGCTATCTAACAGGCCTGTAATTATGAATAACGTGTTAAATATAATAATAGTGCTTAAAAATCGTCGATGAATAGTGCTGAGAAATGGGCGAATCGGCGAAACACCGTCGTAAATTAAGGACAGTGTTCACAGTGCAGCTAGAAATATGGATATAATGACAGACTTCTCGGTGCTAAGTGAGTACTTTCTATGTTACTTGATTGCGTGGGTAAAATATACATAAAGTTCTAAAGTGGTACACAACTTCTATGACCGACTTTGCTCAGTTATTGTTGCCAACCTATTCCTTTTAAAAATCCGTTGAAGACTTAAAAATCCGAACAAATTGCGTATGAAACTTTTTCAATGGTTATCTATTAAAAACATTTTATGTTACCTGTAATTTTGTCATGTTTACAAACTCATTTATATTAAAATTAAAGGAGTATTTTTTTCGTTGATTAAATAAGTTCTTAATAGAATACAAAACATTTTAATTTTCAAAATCTGTGTAAGTGTTCGCCGTAGTTGTCGCGTAAAAATCCATAAACATGGATATATCCGTTCATATGGCAACATGTGTGTTATGGATAACAAAAAGTTTGAGGATCGTATGTCTTTGTGTGCAATAATTGCATATCGAAAACTGGTTAGAATAGTCTACACTAAATACACAATAGTGTAGTCTAGTGGGTTACATTGCCCACTAAATAGTTTCAAAGCCATATAAAGTGGGGTCATAATATATACCAAAAAGTTGTTGATAGGATTAAAATCTTAAAAAGTCGTATTTCAGGCAAAATTGCGCGAAATTGCACAATTGTCGTGTAATTCACAGGTTTAATTGGGTTTCTAAGATTTTACCTTTAAATTAAATGAGATAGATATATTAAAATTGTATCTATTTCCAGTTTACGAAGGTCGTTTTTACGTTACTCGTTGAAAGTAAATGTTCTAAAAATAGTATATATGCATATATGTATACTTGTATCTTGTACGTAAATACATTTACGTAATTAATATTTACAAAAATAAACAGTTATTCCTACATTGCTCGATACTTTTTAGTCTCCAATCCTGTTGTCGACACTATTATTGGAAAAATAGGTTCAAAATCCTGTAAGATTCGTATAAAAATCCGTTTATATAATTGAATGGTACAATTCAGGCCGAGATTACTTTGAATTTTCTCACACTTTACTAATACATAACAAATCTTTGCTATTTAATTAATGTGGAAGTATAAGTCACTGATTTCGTTTACTTGTACTTGGCTCTGCGAATACTCACGTTCCTATTAATTTTTTTTGTCATAAATTAACTTTTTCTCTTAACAAAGTATCAATAACGTCTACAAATCTTAGTCTTAGTGGTTCGACAAAGATATTTGTAAGGTTTTCTTTTTAATTTAGAAAACTATCTATGTGTCATCACGCCGATTGGGGTAGGCAGAGAGATTGGAAAGTCAATACTCCCTATTCTTGCAAACCTTTTTCTCTTCCTTAACATTAATTAGTATCTTCATTTACTCACGCCGATCCGCGTACTTTTGACATTATCCTCCATCAGTACTCTATTTATTTGCTCTGTGTAGGTTAATCTCTCGGCTCTTAATTCTACTTGCATTCTTATTATATATTATTTTTGTCATCAGTCAGCAAAATAAGCAAACTACGCAACTTGTTTTTAATTATTATTTTGTAATGATTATGTAAGTTTTTAAAAGTGAAACTTCTCAGGCGGTGATTGGGTAAAATCTGCGAACGAAAAAAAAAAGTTTAGAGTAAAATTTTAAGAACGCGTTAAGTGATTCAATTTTAAAAAGGGACAAGCGAATAGGCTAATAGAAATAGCGATTTCAATGTACGCTATGTAAAGAAAACCGTGGTACGGCGTCGGATTTAACCTGTAATTGGATGATGGGATGTCGAGTCAACAAAGGCGGTGGCGCAGAGGACCTAATGCGTGCACAATGGCCCCGACGACCGCTTTATTGCGGGATAATGTGATGGCGACAGACGTTATCAAGCGAGCGTATGGCCGGGCGAGCGTGTGGTCCAAGTTATGAGAGCTTAGCTAGTTCTACCACAATGACTAGAGAAATTAACCTTCAACCAACTATGGTTGACCCACTTCGACGCAACCTCGAGTTTCTTTCGGCGTTTCTTCTTAAGGTAGCAGCTTTCGAAACGCTAGTAGATCAATTTAGGTTCTTTCGCTGGCTGGCTGCACAAGTCGAGGACATAGGCTTGTCGAATAAATATCGATATCGATGATATATGGATATTTTCAATTCAATATATCGATATTTTTGGGCGATATATTTTGTAATGATATATCGATAGAAAATATCCAGTATCGAAAACGATATTTTTTTTATTTTTATGACAGTGAAGTCGCTGAAATCTGAAACTGTAGAAGATAGGACCGAACGAAAAAAAAGAAAAAGAACTGTATTGTCTATGACTGTTGATTATTACGTTTTGTTACGTTGCATGCATTGACATCTGAATTTGTTGCATGTATATTATTTGCCGCCATTTATTTATTATTTATTTTTGTTTGATATCTTAAATAAGTCTTGAAGTTAGAAGATAGCCTTTTAGTTCTTGATATTTTTGTAATTTTGTCTAATAAAAGGAATACTGGTAAAATACTTTCGTGTTTATTGGGATTTATTGATATATCGATATTTTTCCTTTGATATATCAACGCAGATATTGATATTTTAATAAATATCGATACATCGATATAACGATATATTTTTTAATTTTCGACATCCCTACGAGGACGTACCCACAGGGGAAACTTTACGATGCCACTCAACCTGTAAATTTGCTGGCTGAGCACCTTGTGCTCGCCCCCTAAGCCCGGTTGATGTGAAAAGGTCTCTCCCGGCAAATCAACATTCATATTAACACACAACATTTAACTTTACGTGACCCTCAGTATTTCTAATGACTTTCTTTTAAATTCTGTAAGGAGTCTCCAAAAATATCGAGAAATGTCAATCCTAGATCGCTAAGCAAGCGGGACAGTTATGTATGAAGAAGTAAACGCGTAGAACGGAACGTATGTGAGTGAAACGAAGGAAGGATAGAAAGACGTGCAATTCATTTGGAAAGTGAAATAAAGTAATTTGAACGTAATTTTTTTATGTTTAATTTGATCTAAGGATCCTCAAAATTATATTAAAGGGCTTGTCTGAGAAAAAAATTATGGCTGCTTTTAAAACACTCTACGAAAATACTAACGACATCTAGTGTCGAGTATTGTAATTCGTTAGTACTAATTGAATTCAATATTTAGTTATTGATGTAATAATTTTAATAAAAAAACAAGCGATGACAATTATATCATTAATGCTACGGATTTCTATTTGAAATAATTATTACCGTAACAAAGTTTTACATCCACGCAAACGAAGTCCCGGGCACGGCTATTTGTACAATATTTCAATAAACCGCTTATAGCTTTTGACTTGTACCACGTGACGATGATGTTTGCTTATCGGATCGTTCCGTTTAGTGCACGGTCCAGTTTTCGAAGGTCAAGGGAGAAGATGGACTATCTTTTAGATTTAAATCAAGATGTCAACTCACAATCATGAATCAATGTAGGTCATTTAACACAACTCTCCTTAATAAAAGTGACATTACATATATGTTTTCGTGGGCTCATTAACCCTCACCAATCTACCGTAGTCCACTGCTGAATATAGCCCACTCCTATCAAGCGCCACTGAGATCGGTCTTCGGCCCCTCTCATACGCTCCTTTCCGGCCACCTTCCGCAGCTCGTTTCTCCACCTTGCCGAGAGAAGCTCCACGCTACGTTTGCCGATTCACAGTCTCCACTCAAAAACCCGCCTGCTCTAACAACCAACGGTGTTTTTTGTATTTGTAATATAAGACCTTGCTCCTCGACAAGTGTCTTGATTCTAGGTCAAAAGGAAGTACCCAATATTTTGATTTCCCTTGCGAAAACATGGGATATTAACAGCCGTATATTCGATTGCAATTTAAATGTTTGATTTTTCTGGAGTTACAATGGATTATAGACTTAATTGCTTGTATTAGATTAATTTGAACTTGATAGCTTCACGTGTTCCTGCGAAAAGGGTCCTAACAAACAATTAATACTTACAAGGGATTCTTTTTTTTTGTTTTTAGGTATAGAATCATAAAATTTCCTAAAAGTCTCTCTATAGTCTTTAATGGAACAATGGCGTAAAAATAAAATGTTCATTGTGAACTGTTAAATTTTTCTTCGACAATAACTCTTAAAAACACCTGTTCTAACCTTATGACTTGTTGATTCTATATTATCAACCATACTTTGTACATTGTACGAAACCTCCTATAACAATTCTTTGAACGTAAATTTACATATTTTGTATAAAGAGTGAATATAATATTCATCGATTTAGGTACTAAAACACTATTAAAATAAAGTAGAATAAAAATAATTGTTTCACAAAATAAAACAAACTATTTTAGTCTGCCGTGGGGGACTTCGTAAAATGAACAAGGTATAGCTTTGATCCGCGACGTCGTTTATGGTAGCAATTTTGTTGTTTGTTGCGAATCAGGGATGTGAATATAAGTATATCTTTGTCTAGTACTTATAGTACAAGCACAATCTTAGTTTAGGATTAGGTTCATGTTAATGTTCATTAATGGCTGCAACAGTGACGTGCATAGGGTATTTAGACAGGGTAGGCAGAAATCACGTAATTAATATGAATATTATATTATGATAATAAATATTATATTGTTTTCATAGGAGAGATAGCGTGAATATAGAATAGACATGAATATAAATGGTTCCTTTTTTGTTTAACTTTAAGCAATTTATTCCAGACTTATTTATCATAAGGGCATGCAATGCTTGCATGCATCTATGGAATGAACGCTACTGGGCTGTATACACTTTGTGCTTATATGTCGCGCCCAACGTGACTAGTAGCGCAGCTGATCGCCGTTCTCACAGCACTAGTACACATGACATTTCTTTTAGATGCCAAGCGGGCTTCCTTCACCGGTGACCATGTGGAACCTAAAGCCGTACGTAACCTGGAAAGACAAAAGGAACATGCCGGGATACGAACCTACAACTCGCGCTATCGCATATGAATACTGTTTATTTTTGTAACCCGGGAGATAATCCTGCATGGAACCATCAGGGTCGGTGTGAGAGCAGTGACTCCAGTGTCTCAGACTCCTACTGACTAAAAACCCCCGGGATGTCCCTCTAATCACTCCACCCTAGCCTGAGTAACCAAATTCGTCCAGTCGGCCCGGGGAGCGAATAGCCCTTATTCAGGCTTCCTCTCCCCACACTTCCAAACCTTTCTTACGGGCGATGCGCCGGACACTACGCAACACCTCCCTCTTTTCCGGGCAGCAGACTTCCTCAAGTCTACTGCTCGAAGTCGTGTGATTATTAGAGGCATGTAAGCTTGCGTGTACTTTGGTGTAAAACATATATAATTTGATTGTTCCCACGGTACAATGGTGCACTCGCGGCTCGCCCCATGAATGACCGTTTCGATCTCCGTCTCACGGGTATAGTTCGATCACTGCAACTTACGACTTGCGCCTTCAAACGGGTTTGTAATGGTGCGTTCTCATCTACTTACCTTACGAAGGTCAACGACAATTACTTAAACATTTTTGGATTGGTTTACTCTACTGTTATAAGTTTTTGGATACGAATAATGTATATTGAATTTGTTTTGAATGTCTGGATTGTTTCAAATCATTGCCGTTTGAGATATTTCAATCTTGGTTTATTTTATTCGATTATTTTTATTAATAATTCTGAAGTATAACATCTTAGTCGGTAATAATCAATAAATTCACAAGAATTATGACTAAAATTATATGTATCATTTGATTTATATGTACGGTATAGTAAAAATATTTAATCATGTCCGATATTCTTTAGTTTCGGTTTCAGATATTCATAGTATCCCTAATTATTAGTTAAATGGTACAGATATATTATTGTTGTTGGAATTTAAATATAATTGACATTCTTTTGTATGAATAGTTTATAATTTTTTTTTCTATAATTTATATTTTATGTTTTACCATTTACTACTACCGTATTTATTTACTATACCGTAAGCTGAAAATCGTGTTAAATTTTATTTTCTAACAGTTATTATAACAGTTTAATAGTATTTGAAATTAATATTTTTCTAAGGGTAACAAATTAAAAAATAATACATTAATAAAAAGTTACAAAAAAGTGTTAATAATCAAAAAGTTTTTCTAGACCGGGAAACCTGTGTTTATAATATCTATGTTTGTTATATTCACTGAAATAAATTCAACTTAAAAGATGTTTCAAACTGGCATGAAAAACTATTACAATGCCTTTGGTAAATCCTTGTGGAACTTTGTATTGTGGAAAAGACAGCAAAAAAAACTCCGGTATCAACATAATAATTACGACAATTCTTTGTAACATTTTTTTTTACTTTATGAACAAAAAAAAAATCAACGTCCTCGACCTTATTACAGATTTATTCAACAACAATAATAAAAAAAGTAAATTTTCTGCATTAACGGTTATCTGAAACAGGGTTGTCAATATTATTACATAACAGGTATTTAAATATATATACATATAAATATATAAATAAGGTATAAGGAATAAATGAGTATAACATATTTTCAATTTTGAGCGTAAAGTTTTGAATTAAAAATAGTGTTACATACTGGGTTTTGATAAAAAAAAAACTATATTTTTTTACTCACCCTCTATAATCTAAATGATTAAAATGATATATCACACAAAATGATATATTAATAAATAATAAATTAAAATAAAAATCACTGTGTTGTATTAAAAAATAATTATAATGTTAAAACTACATATTTTCTTACATAAACTTATGTTTAAAGGTTTGGCAACCCTGCTTATATATTACCTTCAAACGGCTCCTCGCTCGTCGGCCAGTTGCGGTTAAATAATTAAGCAATTATACACGACAAAAACAATACAGCCGAATTGACGCAAGTCCGCAGTCGCCGTGGTCACAGTTCATAATCGAAAGGCAAAGAGCGGAGCCAAGGTTTTGATTATTTGTTTAATCAGCTTCGCCTACAACACGATAAAGAGGTTTAGATGTTTTAACTCATGAAGATCGGAGTCGAAAATGCTAATCGTAACCAGCGGACTCGTTGGGATTTTTTTTTATACTGATCCGACACAGTGACCACACCATAACTAGATGGGTAATATGGTGCAGTCCAAAAACGATAAACGACTACCTATAGTAGAAAAACTATCATGCCGGCCTGCGCAAATATATCTTCACGCTTCGCTTAAAAGACCCAATATCATATGACGATGGGAACACGCTCGCTAGAAGACCATTCCACAGCCCAACAACACGGCAAAAGAAGGAGTTAGAGAACTTCTTAGTCCTGGCCGGGATGTGAGATATCGTATAGCTGTGACACCGAAGATCCGTGCGCGTGGTTCCTCACGGGGCCCAAATTCGACTCTCGGCACGCTGCAACATAAGCAAGCGATATATAAACAATATAACTCAAGTATATAGTATAACTATATTATTATATAATCTTATTATATTCGATTTTTCGCAATGAATTTTGTTCGTCACCTCAAATGTGTTTAGAGCAGTGATGGGCAAAGTGCGGCCTGCGGGCCAACTCCGGCCCACCGAGAGTCCATCGACATGGAAAGTATGTGGCCCGCTATAATCGCGTTTTTACAGTCGAGAAGTATAAAGTAGATTCTACTTAATAGAATAATAATTACAGCATTACACACACTTGTGTGTAATGCTGTAATGTTTTTATAATATTATGATTAAAATCTTAAACACAAAATGCTTTTTTGCTATAATTCTGGCCCTCCTCTAGAATTTCTTAAACTTTGTGGCCTCCCATAAAAAATGTTTGCCCGGTATAGTATAATGTAATATGTTATCCTATATAAATTAATAAAAGGTATTGAGAAATGTGAATATTTTTAGTATTTTAATGTTGCACATCATATCTTCTATATCTAAATATACAATATATAACTCAAAGGTGACTGACTGGCATAGTGATCTATCAACGCACAGCCCAAACCACTGGACGGATCGCGCTGAAATTTGGCATGCAGGTAGATGTTATGACGTAGGCATCCGGTAAGAAAGGATTTTGATAAATTCCACCCCTAAGAGGATAAAATAAGGGATGAAAATTTGTATAAGTTCACCTAAAAGCTTGATAGTTTTAGCACCTAATGACAGATTAGTTAAGAATATTGTGTACAAAGAAGTTTTGTAGGCCCTAATTTTTTACACACACTAAACAAAAGTAAAGCCTCAAAAATTATACCTAATTAATAATAATGCTTCTTAACGCGAGCGAAACCGCGGGCAAAAGCTAGTATTTACATATAAGTGCTTATCCCATTAAATTTATTTAAAAAATCCGTCTAAAATTGCTATTAATTTCAGCAAGAATACCGTCATCCGGATATGGGTGACGTAGCGACGTATGTGCCGTGCATGTGGAGTTGTAAATCTCTGCCTGCCCTCAAGTCAAACGGCACGTGGCCGTAATATATATCAAGCTACCGTTGTTTCGTGTCACGCTACCGAATATTGTAATGTCACGTTTGTGTATACAGGCTGATTATTTAACAGTGACCTGGATTTTTTCTTATTAGCACAGCAATTTACGGCATTCAGTGGCGGTTTCAGGGCTATTATTTGAGAGGGGCTTGATAATAAAACATTAACACATGCGAGTACTATTTCTCTATATTTTTTCGAGCCGTGGGGATGGTATCCCAGCGAACGTGTTCCTGCTGACCTATGATATTGGATTCGTTAAACTAAGTGTGATAATATTTGTGCAGGATGTAGTCGTTTTTTTTCTGCACCACTCTTACCAGTAGAGCGTGGTCACCACACCGGAGTAGCATAAAAATGATAGAAATATTTAAATAATTTTGTGGGGGATTTTGGTTTGAGTGGCTTAGAAAATCCTCCCCCCTAGACAAATCCGCAACCACAAAGTTGCTATTATGCATAGTGCAGATCAAAAGGGTAGTCATTTTAAAAGAAAGAAAGAAAGAAATTGCATTTATTTGGCACACGACATAAAAATGCAACCGCACCACAGTACATGGGTGTAAAGCACGTCATAGTGACCAGTTTCGGCTTGTCGCGTTTCGGAATCAGCTTGTGTATATCCAGTAGCTCATATACCTAGAGACCTTCAGTCGTGGCATATGTGGGCCGATATGACGATGTAGAAGACTATCAATGGATTTTCATCCTTTGATAGTCGCTTTCGTTTTTGGACTACACTGTACTTACCATCAGGTGCTCTGTAGTCACTATGTCGAGCCAGTGTAAAAAAAAAAAGAAAAAAAAATACATCGCAGAAGGGATAAGTTAATTAAAATAAAAAACAACAGTAACCTTGCGGGAGGCTGCTGCCCGAATGAGAAGGAGGCGGTGTAGTGCTGAGCGCACCGCCTCAGAGACAACTTTTGGAGGGGTGGATTCTTTACACTCACCCCTATCAGAGAGGTAGCCTCAACAAGGCTTTTTCTCCCCGGGCGTCTGGATGAATTTGGTTTCCTATGCCCGGGTGGAGCAACTAGATGGAAACCCCGGGGGTTTTTAGTCTGTAGGAGTCAGACACATTGGGGTCCAAAATTTTTTCAAAAAAGATTTTCCCCCGAGATACAAAAAAAGGTAAAATCAACAAAAGCGAATACTCTGTGTTGTTAGGTGTCTTAGGTTGAGATTTATAGACGCTATTTCGACTTTGCTTAGCAAAGTGTTCAAAAAATAAATTCGTATTGGCATAAAACTGTATATATAATAGAAAATAACTCATTTAGACAATACATATACACAGTTACAATCAAAAATGTACAGTTCCTATTAAGGCATCCACAACATACGTCAGAGTGGCCCGTTTATTTATATTATATCATACTATATCATATTATATTAATGCTAATTGATGTCAAGATTATTTGTTTGTGCGTCTCTCAACAACCCGAAGACCTTTCTCCTGAATCCCGGCATGGAGTCCGCGAACAAATCAACCGAATCTCCAAGAAGATTGTAGGCCCGAGACAATCTACACAGAGCACTGTTGACTCCGAGGTTTGTTCGCTTAAAAGGTGGGTGAAAAAGAGAAACGGCTCGTCTGGAATTTTTCGGGGGGGGCTCTAAATGAACATTTTTGGAGCAGTTGGGGGCAGTCAATTTTATTGTTTAAAATGTTAAATAAAAAATTCATATCCCTTAAATATCCCTTAGTTTATGTGATTTTTACTTTTAAAGGGGACAATAACACTGTGTGTGACTATTGTAAATGCGTGTGTGTGACGGTGGGCCGCAAGGATGTCCACAACAACCAAGATAGTGCTTTGCCTTATCTAAATATATATAACTAAAATGTGACTGACTGTCATAGTGATCTATCAACGCACAGTCCAAACCACTGGACGAATCGGGCTGAAATTTGGCATGCAGGTAGGTGTTAAGACGTAGGCATCCGTTAAGAAAGGATTTTGATGAATTCTACCCCCAAGGGGATAAAATGGGGGAATGGAGGAGAATGGGCGGGGGACACGCTAAACAAAAGTGAAGTCGCAAAAACTATACCTAATTAATAATAATACTTCTTAACGGGGCCCTTCACGAAAATCAGCGCTGCAGACTTCCTCTGTGGCTTTAGGCTGATGAAGAGCCCATTTTTGCTATGTTTATATGTTCTGTATTTTCTTTTGTATTTGTGTGTTGTTTGTAATGCTACATTTAAATTTCTGTTTTTTGTATATTTGTGGCGAAATAAATACTTTTTCTTTTTTTTTAACGCGAGCGAAGCCGCGGGAAAAAGCTAGTATGGTTATATGAGAATACCTGGATTGAGGGTTGAACCAGTCGTCTTAGATCCTTATTGGATATTAGCATCAAGAAGCAGTCAGAGGTCAGTGCGATTCACAGCTGCGTTTCGTGCGTGAACATCTCGAAACGCGTTCACCTTGAAACCAGACTAGGCGTTGCTACAATCATTCCGGCGCTTTTAATCGACTTTTGAGATCATCTTGGGTTTTCCACTGCACGTTTGAAAATTAATAAACGTCACAAACGAGAATATTCAATATCTATACTAATATTATAAAGCTGAAGAGTTTGTTTTTGGATTTCCACCGGGTTGACAAAAAAAAGGGCGTCCCTGTGAGTAAGAATCTCTACTTTGATCGTCAGCCAAGTATGAAATATAACGGTGATCTACCAGCGTTTCGGAAGCGACTACCTTAAGAAGAAACGCCGAATGAAACTCAAGGCTGCGTCGAAGTGGAACTGCGCCTTGGAACAAACGCACCGGTTAGCGACAGTTGACTTGACTCTCCTTCTTTTACGGCGACGCCGGTGTCATATATGTATCTATACTAATATTATAAAGATGAAGAATTTGTTTGTTTGTTTGTTTGAACGCGCTAATCTCAGGAACTACTGGTTCGAATTGAAAAATTCTTTTTGAGTTGAATAGACCATTTATCGAGGAAGGCTTTAGGCTATATAACATCACGATGCAACTATTAGGAGCGCAGAAATAATGGAAAATGTGAAAAAACGGGGAAAATTATTCATCCTTAAGGGCTTCCATTGCGTGCGCTGCGAAAACGGTTCAAGATACGAAAAATATATGTATGAAAGAATTATTCCTCTTGAAATGATCTAAAAAAATGTATGCGACAGTATATGTCTATCTTTTAAGATTAAGTCACTAGAACCGTTTATATAGTAATAAAATTTGGTCGAAATTAATGCATTATTTGTTAAGAATTGTATCAACGTAATAATATAATTCTTTATCCAAATCAAGGTGTTGTTGATTAAGAGTATTTAATTGTGAACAAAATTGTCTTTGACATCACTTAATTTCAATGAACATCTTAGAAGATATTCCAAATCTTATATAGCAAAACAACGTTTGCCGGACCAGCTAGTATATATCTATACTAATATTATAAAGCTGAAGAGTTTGTTTGTTTGTTTGTTTGTTTGTTTGTTTGAACGCGCTAATCTCAGGAACTACTGGTTCGAATTGAAAAATTCTTTTTGAGTGGAATAGACCATTTATCGAGGAAGGCTTTAGGCTATATAACACCACGATGCAATTATTAGGAGCGAAGAAATAATGGAAAATGTGAAAAAAACGGGCAAAATTATACATCCTTGAGGGCTTCCATTGCGTGCGCTGCAAAAACGGTTCAAGATACCAAAAATATATGTATGAAAGAATTATTCCTCTTAAATGATCTAAAAAAATGTCCGCGACAGTATATGTCTATCTTTTAAGATTAAGTCACTAGAACTGTTTTTATGGTAAACAAATTTGGTCGAAATTAATGCATTATTTGTTAAGAGTTGTATCAACGTAATAATATTAATCTTTATCCAAATAAATGTGTTGTTAATTAAGAGTATTTAATTGTGAACAAAATTGTCTTTGACATCACTTAATTTCAATGTACATCTTAGAAGATATTACAAAACCTTACATAGCAAAACAACGTTTGCCGGATCAGCTATAGTGTCTTGATAACCGCGAAACTCGAGAACGGCTGAACCGATTTGACTGATTTCTTTTTGTTGTGTTTGTTAAAGTCTGGGGAAGGTTATAACAGAGAGAAGATTTTAAAAAATTATCTGAAAAAGTCTAAAAACAACACTTTTCTATATTCTCATACAAAAGATTTGTTATAAGTCAATTTGAACTTTAACACCATAGCATAAAGTTTAAATGTTAGTGGACGGGTTCCGGGAAGGCAAAACAATTATTGAGTGACGTATAAATATTAATGTCAATATTTGTCAATTTTTATACATATAGCATTAAGGCCAGGTTCCTTCAAACAATTTTCAAAAAACAGCCGACACGCCAGTAGCTATTAACATAAAAAAAAACAATGTGACTTTGTTTTAGAGAAATAGGGCAGAACAAGGTCTGCCGGGACAGCTAGTAGATATATATAATTCTCATGTCACAATGTTAGTTACCTTACTCCTCCGAAACGGCTTTACCGATTTTTACCAAATTTTATATGCATATTCGGTAGGTCTGAGAATCGGCTGCTATCTATTTATCATACCTCTAAGTGATAGGGGTTGTTCACCTTTAACATTTGTTTTTATTTTTGTATAATGCGGCATTAAAAAATACATACAACCCTAAATTTTTACCATTTTATCACCAACCCCTATTTTATATTAGCCATTTTAGTAATTTAATCATTTTTCATTCCGCTCGATAGCTGATCAATTATCACCTATAAATAACTTATATGGCAAAAAAACGTTTGCCTGGTCAGTGAGTATTATTATAATTTCTCGATTATTATTTTTGTTGTACTTTGACATTCTAGTGGATAAGGGACCGGTAGCTATGCGCAGCACGCGTTTGGTTAGGTTCGTATCCCGGCACGTATTTCCGGATTTTTCCAGTTTAAGTACGGATTTAGGCACCATATGATCACGGGTGAAGTAAACCATTGTGAGGAAACCCGCATGGCATCTGATAGGAACGTCATGTGTGTACTAGTGCTGTGAGAACGGCGATCAGCTGCGCTACTGGTCACGTTGGGCACGACATCTCTGCTCACCTCGAAAAAGATTAGATCTTGATGATATATTATTATTATTTAATGATTTTTGAGTCAATGGTGATCATCTTTTGATTCATACATATGTAAACGAAGCGTGTGACACTTCATTTAAATAAAGTTTATTTAACGCGTATGATCTATGAACGTATCCGAACTCACTTTACTTTATGGAGCTGTTGGCGACATTGATTCGATGACATTAAGTTTGGAGGTTACGTTAACACACAGTAAACAAAACAGTTACAAATAATAGTAAACAATTTAAATATAAAATTATCCATAATCCGTAATATTAGCTTTAAATGTTGTTTCTCTCTCTACAGGTAAGTTTGTAATAGACGTATTTGTTAAAATTGTAAAATAAATTTGTTTAATTAATAAATCTCTCTCTCTACAGAGCAACTCACTTAAGCTAGTTTTTATATAAAATATCGAAGGATCATTACACATATAACGTTATTGTTCTTTTTTTCGTTATTAGTGTTTTGTACGAAATTTAGGAGTAATAACAAATTTAAAGTAAGATATGAAATTTTAGGAACAATATTTATGCCTTAAGAACTTAATAATTTCAAAATATTTTCAATTAAAGCTGCCGGAACATAAAATCACCCTATACGCGTTTTCTTGAGTATCACAACAAGTAAAAATTCTGACACGATGTATATCGACTTAGGAAATGCACGATTTTGATTGGTCGTCGCTAACCTCGTAGTTGGGCAGGCCACGCCCCCATATACAGGTTGCTATGTATTGTATAATCAATATTACTAATTATGTGGAAGAATTTGTTTTATGGTAATTATTAAACGAAAATTGTCGCTTTTTCTAAGACACTATTATACATCCTTTTGTCAGCGAATGTCGATGCATTCTCGTGCCTTGATTTTCACTGTTGTTTGTGGACTACACTGTACTCTCCATCACGTGGTCGAGCTAGACAAAAAAAATTACATCAATGCTCACATTTTTTTTTGATATGGTAGAGCCTTTGTCCGTGCTGGTTCGTGACCGCAGAACACAAAAGAAGAGACAGTCATAGTGATTCGCCTCGGCCTGTCGCTTTCGGGATTAATTTGTGTATATCCAGTTGTACATATTCCTATAGACCTTCCGTTGTAGTATATGTGGGCTGACATAGTGGTGGCAACTGTTAAAGCATTTTCCTCCCTTGGCAGTCGTTACCATTTTTAGACTACACTTTGCTTTGTTCGGGTGCAATGTTATTACTCGACGAATAGTATAAAAAAACTAACTACTTCTTTCATTCAAATCATACAAAAAAAATTGAAATAATCATATATTTTTGTCGTTTAAAAAATCTTTTAATATTCAAAATCTCGCCATGATACAGACGGTAGAAAACGCTCAGTGAAGCAATATCTCTGCGCAACTGTAGCGGTTCCAGAGGCTTAGCAACATCTTAGTTAGATCCTACCAGTCTTTGCGCGGCAGTCAAACTGTCACGATCGTGAATTAGGCACATTGTCTGACAGCGCTGCGCAGTAGAGGAGAACTTCTGCCACTCAGGGAGTGCTAGAATCCGAACTGTGACTTCAGTCTTTAGCTAAAACACTAGCTGATCCGGCAAACGTTGTTTTGCTATATAAGTTATTGTAATATTTTCTAAGATGTTCATTGAAATTAAGTGATGTCAAAGACAATTTTGTTCACAATTAAATACTCTTAATCAACAACACATTTATTTGGATAAAGATTAATATTATTACGTTGATACAACTTTTATCAAATAATGCATTAATTTCGACCAAATTTGATTACCATAAAAACGGTTCTAGTGACTTAATCTTAAAAGATAAACATATACTGTCGTCGACATTTTTTTAGATCATTTCAAGAGGAATAATTCTTTCATACATATATTTTTGGTATCTTCAACCGTTTTTGCAGCGCACGCAATGGAAGCCCTCAAGGATGAATAATTTTCCCCGTTTTTTTTCACATTTTCCATTATTTCTTCGCTCCTAATAATTGCACCGTGATGTTATATAGCCTAAAGCCTTCCTCGATAAATGATCTATTCAACTCAAAAAGAATTTTTCAATTCGAACCAGTAGTTCCTGAGATTAGCGCGTTCAAACAAACAAACTCTTCAGCTTTATAATATTAGTATAGATTAGCTATCTTATTGACATATTGAAAGCAATAGAGCGTAGTGACGGTATTGGATCAATATTTCAAGGGTCCGGCATGGTCAGGTGTTAGTATAGGCCGCTAGTCGATCGACTGTGACCGTTGAGTCGAGGGCTGAACGCAGCTGGTGCTGTATGCCCATTTTACGGATGACCAGTTAGTGGATATGGCCTTGTGAATAAGGGGTCGATTTTTTTTTACACTGGCTCGACATAGTGGCTACAGAGTACCTGATGGTAAGTACAGTGTAGTCCAAAAACGGAAGCGACTATCAAAGGATGAAAATCCATTGATAGTCTACATCGTCATGTCGGCTGACATATACCGCGACTGAAGGTCTCTAGGTATATGAGCTACTGGATACACACAAGCTGATTCCGAAACGCGACAAGTCGAAACTGGTCACTATGGCGGGTTTTACACCCATGTACTGTAGTCGCGATCCAGACGGGCACCGACACCCTACCACCTCGCAAAACCACCGGTTTGCATGCGCGGCGACGCAAGTCATCATAGGTTTAAACCTGAGCACGTATCTCTGGATTTTTTCAGATTAAATACTGATTTTTTGATTTGATGATATTGAAATAGCACCGTGACGTCCGCGCAATCGGTTCCCCTGAGCGTCGGCTGAAAAACAGCGCTGGATGGCGCGTGCAGCGTCACCCAGCACACGCTGAGCTGAGCGGTCTTTGAGATGGGTAGCAGCACACAGGATACATGATGTGATGTTATGTATTCTTTCATTGTTGTTTTTATATAAATATGTTTGTTGTGTGTTGTTTCCTTTGCCTCAATAAACTTTTTCTTTCTTTCTTTCTTTTTTTTTATTTAGGGACTATATGCTCACCGGTGAAGGAAAGCAATACGAAGAAACCCACATGGGCATTTAATAATAAATAAATAATAATAATAATAATTTTATTGGATCAAAAATTTTACATAGTATAGTTAAATTTACGTTGACGCCTGCACTAGTCGTGAGACTGTGTCGCAGACGTCAGCGCCCGCCATTACAGAGAATACAAATTATTAGAAAAATATACAAAAATATACAGACGTGTTGTGTATAGGTGTGTTATGTGTAGAAAAGGGTGAGTAAAGAGTGTTGTGTGTGAGTGCAGATTATATATGAGCATTTAAAAGATTTTCAGTTTGTATAAAATCGAGCTGCAACAAGTAATCCTTGACTTTGATTTTTAGTTCATAAAGGGAAAGGGGATATATATTGAGAATTACATTTAGTTTGTTGTAAAATCGAGCGCTTAAAATTTTGAAGTGTCTAGAGGCGACCGAGGTGCGGTGAAATTCAGTTTTACAGACAGTAAGCCCTAGACGTTTATTTAGAATGCCTAACTCCAATGATTGAGTGTCATGCCTAAAAACAATAGTTTGGAGCACAAAGAGCTGTCTCACAGTCATGATTTTAGTCTCATTATACAGTAGTGTTGTTGGGTATAAGAACGGTTTTTTAAACATGACTTTAAGAACAGCTCTCTGTGCTCGTTCCAGTTGGATTAGATGACTAGTACAGGCACCACCCCAAGCTGTGATGCAATACGAGATAATTGACTGCACGAGAGCAAAATAGACCATTCTTAGAACATCATCAGCAGCTACATTTCTGAGTTTTTTAAAAACATAAATAAGTTTTCTAATGCGCGATGTAACAGAGACAATTTGAGTTTTCCAATTTAGAGTATTATCAATTAATATACCTAGGTATTTTATACAAGTACTTCTTGAAAGTGGGAGACATGAACATTTATTAATATGCGGGTGGCTACAAGAGTGAGCAATCACAGAAAAATTGTCTGAAGGTGGCAGGTTTCTGATTGAGGAAGCAAAGGTGACATATTTTGTCTTGTCAACGTTTAATGTAAGAAGATTAGATGATAGCCATGTTGTAACAACAGAAAGAGCTGATTCTGCTAGCAATTTTGTTTCATGCCAAGTCTGTCCTCGAATTATTAGAGCAGTATCATCTGCATAAGTGTAAATATAAGTGTATATATGTAGTGTAATTTGATAGAAATGTCACAAAGAAAGGCACGACATATAAGCGAAAAGTTGATGCAGCAGTTAATATACCTCCGCTCATCCCGAAAGCGATATATCGTAAAAATATAATATAACTAGCTGTGTCCGCGACTTCGTCCGCGTGGAATAGTTATTCTTGGCATTTTAGTTGGTTACTTATTTTAAAATTGTAATATCTTCTAAGATGGTCATTAAAATTAAGTGATGTCAAAGACAATTTTGTTCACAATTAAATACTCTTAATCAACAACACATTTATTTGGATAAAGATTAATATTATTACTTTGATACAACTCTTAACAAATAATGCATTAATTTCGACCAAATTTGATTACCATAAAAACGGTTCTAGTGAGTTAATCTTAAAAGATAGACATATACTGTCAAGGACATTTTTTTAGATCATTTCAAGAGGAATAATTCTTTTTTACATATATTTTTCGTATCTTGAATCGTTTTCGCAGCGCACGCAATGGAAGCCCTCAAGGATGAATAATTTTCCCCGTTTTTTTTCACATTGTCCATTATTTCTTCGCTCCTAATAGTTGCATCGCGATGTTATATAGCCTCCTCGATGAATGGTCTATTCAACACAAAAAGAATTTTTCAATTCGAACCAGTAGTTCCTGAGATTAGCGCGTTTAAACAAACAAACTCTTCAGCTTTATAATATTAGTATAGATTATAGTTAGAGCACTGTTTCTAAAAGAAAACCGTAAAGTTAATCAGAATTAAATGAAATAACTGGCGGAAAATTCTGCTTAGAACTGTCAAGGCCGCCGTGCTGGGCGCCGGGCTGTGATACCTGTGTGTCAGACTCCCGGTGGCAAGGAACCACCCGGGTGTGTCTCTCAACTCGCTGCCAGCTAGGCCCGGGGATCAGCATTCCTCCAATGACCCGGTGAACCAATAACCTTTTAGACCCCATCTCTAATAATCATATCGAGGGGTGAAAGGCTATTTAGCTTAAGCGACATTTTTTGGTGATATAGTAATAAATATATATTTTTGGAATCTGTAAAAAACGCTGATTCCAAATAAATATATATATTACTATATCACCAAAAAAATTTCGCTTAAACCAAATAGCCTTTCACCCCTCGATATATCATATATCATTTATTTGATCTATCAATTTGGTCATCCGTCATAGTGACCAGTTTCGGCTTGTCGCGTTTCGGGATCAGCTTGTGTATATGCAGTAGCTTATACACCTAGAGACCTTCAGTCGCGGTATATGTGGGCCGACATGACGATGTAGACTATCAACGGATTATCATCCTTTGATAGTCGCTTTCATTTTTGGATTACACTGTACATCAGGTGCTCTGTAGTTTTTTTTATAAGGCCAGTGTAAAAAAAAACATTTTGGGAGGTCATTGTAAAGAGCCCACCCCTCCAGACCTCTATCAGACGGTACGAAGACGGCCGCCTCCGCCTCCTCCGGGCAGCTAACACCCTCAAATCTACTGCACGAAAAAAAACCAACTCTCCCACAGCGTTGGGTGAAAACAACTACTCCAGTGCTAGGGTATTTTTTTTTTTATTCTGACTCGACACAGTGACTGCACCGCACCTGATGGTAAGCATGGTGCAGTCCAAAAAAAACGCCAAGGACTATCGAAAGGTAAGAAAAACCCATCGGTGGTCGCAGCGATCATGCCGGCCTGCACAAATATCTCTTCACGCTACGCTTAAAGGATCTCATATCATATGATGGTGGGAACACGCTCGCCGGAAGACCATTCCACATCCCAACGACACGGCTGCAGTGAGAGTTAGAGAATTTCTTAGTCCTAGCCGGGATGTGAGATACCGTATAGCTGTGACTCCGCAAACCCGCGCGCGTGGTTCTATTCAGGAAGGGAGAGGGTGGAATAAGGTTAACGAAACAAATTGCAGGTATCATGGCTTAATTAAACTAAAGGCTTGTTTGTCACGGTCATAGGTCGTCGACGATCGCTGCCCACCCCTCTATTTGACTGTTTAAAGGTAATCGATGCCGTGGGAACGGCTCACCGAGTCGACACGTTTTTTTTTTATATATCTAAATATATATAACTCAAAGGTGACTGACTGACTAACATGATGATGATGATGATGATGTCCTGGCCGGTTTCGGCCACGGCGACTGTTTCAACACCGGTTAAGAAATTCGAGGTCCAATTTACGGAAACAGTCAATTGCGCAGGAGATATTTAAGTGCATAACTGGACGCGCTGCCAGAAAAGCACTCTCTCGTCCGAACTCCCTCAGGCCCGATGGAAAGGAGAACCAGTACGATCGGGAGGGAGCAGGATGCAAATGGCCGAGTTTTCCTTCTCTGAACACCTGGTTGAATTGCGGTGTTAAAGAGATACCTTAGTCGCCCCTAACATCTCAGCAAGAAGAGGGGGGCTGACTAACATAGTGATCTATCAACGCACAGCCCAAACCACTGGACGGATCGGGCTGAAATTTGGCATGCAGGTAGATGTTATGACGTAGGCATCCGCTAAGAAAGGATTTTGATGAATTCTACCCCCAAGGGGATAAAATAGGGGATAAAAGTTTGTATAAATCTTCTTAGATTTTTCGACTATAACATAATAGCTTGATAGTTTTAGCGCCTGTGATAGATAAGACCCTAATTTTAAACACACGCTAAACAAAAGCAAAGCCACAAAAACTATATCTAATTAATTATATAACTTCTTAACGCGAGCAAAGCCGCGGGCAAAAGCTAGTATATATATATACTGACTATACGATACCATACATTGCAAAATGCGCTTAACCATGGCTTGAATTACAGGGCACTTTCCATCAGGTGTGATATATTCACTTTATCGAGCCAGAATATAAAAGACAATCACAACAAACAAATCATTCCTTTGTTTGGAGATTTAAGGTTTTCGTATTTAATTCATAAACGCTATCGTGTCGTAAATCAGTTATTATATTTACTGCCATTAAACCACGGTTTGTGTATTCCCAAAGGTTTAGTTATCATAGTTGGAAGAAAGCAGAAGGTTCAGTCAGGCCCAGTTCTTGAAATTGATCGAGGTAGGGCAGAAACTGCGCTGTGTCCTTCTTTTTGTGCACTAAAACTTTGTAAAATTGTTAATATCATTTATCGAATAAGAACCGAAATATTCACATTAAACCACCTTACAACTAGCATGACTAAAGACGTAGTAACGAAACATTATGAGACTTTTGAGTTTACTTTTAAAAATTAATTACAAGGGCTATCGTTTGTTCAATGTTCTGTGGTCATGAATCAGTTTGGGCAATCATTCTTAGATATTACACCTGAAACTTCTTTTTTTTTCTATCATCATGCCTAATCCTTATCGGGGTAAGCAGAAAGAATGAAACGTCACTTCTCTCAATTCTACAAACCACTTTCGCTTTCTTAACACTAATTACTGCCTTTATGCACTCTTGCGGTTTTCGAGTACTTTTAACATTATTTTCCATTAGAACGCTCGCTTCACTTCTGATGTGAAGAAACTTTTAAGTAAAGTCAGGTCACATGTAGTGTCTGCGCTAGTTTTAAAAAAATAAAGTATCTGTTGTCATTTTTCTGTGGCGCGTACCAAAATATTTACTCCCTAATATTCAAATTAGTGGCGCGACCCCCTTGATCTATGTGGCGTAAAGAAAGCGCGCGATTGGTCGAGAATTTTCCCTCGAAACCGCCAATGTTTTTCATGGAAACCGAGGGACGGCAAACACGAGCATCTCCTTCTAACGCACGCAGCTTTCCATTTGCCGCCTCGCTCGCACGCAAGGGGTGAAATGGTACACGTCCGCGTCTTGTCCAGTGCCTTCTAAGTTTATAATATTGACAGACGTTTCTATCGGCCGATTTTTTCCACAGATAATTTTTTTTTTTATTTGGTTGGGAAAAAAATTGTGCGCCGCTGAGAAACAAAGACGTTAATAATACGTAACGATTTCAAGCGAAACGGTTCGATAATCTTAGATTAATTTCACTCCGCGTTGTGTTAAAAGTGAAACTATAACCAAGTAATCATAGACATTCTTTTTTTTTTTTAATAAAAAGTTTACAATTAAAATTTGGGGTAATTCTCCCGCGCTATGTGTCATTTTGATTTTGCACTGGACGCTACGTAAAGGGAATGACTTGAAGGAACATGTTTTTGACTTAAAATGGAATATTCGTGGCATATGGACGACCCCGGGAGTCAGGAATCGAACGTGAGACCGGCGAGGATACAGAGCAGGACTCAAGGTACTATATCAGTTAAGTCAAAAATACCGTGATAAGGTTCCGTGACTTCAAATTTTCTCAAATTTCACACCACTCACATTCTACTGCCTTTCATAATTCATTTTTTCATCCGTCCGCTGAAAAGGGTTGAGTGGTGTCCTTTATTTCTTAAATTTTACAATATATACTTAATCCTAACTTAAGCCTACATTACCTTCTCTATACTATAAAAATGAATCGTTAAATGTGTATAAGCGCAAAACTCGAGAAAAGCTGAGCCGATTTGGCTGATTTCTTTTTTGTTGTGTTTTTTGAAGTCTGTGGAAGGTTATTACGGAGAGAAAAATTAAAAAAATTGTCTGAAAAAGTCTAAAAAAGTCTAAAAACAACACTTTTCTATATTCTCATACAAAAAAATCGTAATAATATTTAAAAGTCGATTTGAACTTTAACACCATAGCATAAAGTTTAAATGTTAGTGGACGGGTTCCGGGAAGGCAAAACAATTATTGAGTGACGTATAAATATTAATGTCAATATTTGTCAATTTTTATACATATAGCATTAAGGCCAGGTTCCTTCAAACAATTTTCAAAAAACAGCCGACAGGTCAATAGGTTTTGGCAGAATAAAACCTGACGGGGAAGCTATTAACATTAAAAAAAACAATGTGACTTTGTTCTAGAGAAATAGGGCAGAACAAGGTCTGCCGGGACAGCTAGTTAAAAATAAAAACAACAACAGAGGAAGATTTATCTAACAATTAAAACTTAACCTAGAACAAGGTATGAAGGGGGAATATGAGCGGGAAGCCGTTTCGAGGCGAACCTCCTGACGGCGGCGTTCTTCTCCGTCTGCGACGACAGACGGGTCACTGGTCGAAGGTAGCTCGCGCGTCCTTGGTGGAAGTCTACGGAGCATAAGACTTGTTAAGCTGTATCAGGCACAATTAGGGTCGGGTGTGGAGTATTGCTGCTACCTTTGGAACGGCTCCGCCAAACACCATTTGGCAGCCTTGGACTCGATCGGCCGCCGAGCTCGGGGACTCATAGCTGATGAAGCTCTTACGTCGTGTGAGCTACTCTGTTGGGAACACCGGCATAGAGTTTTTTTTACACTGGCTCGACATAGTGACTACAGAGTACCTGATGGTAAGTACAGTGTAGTCCAAAAACGAAAGCGACTATCAAAGGATGAAAATCCATTGATAGTCTACATCGTCATGTCGGCCCACATATACCACGACTGAAGGTCTCTAGGTATATGAGCTACTGGATATACACAAGCTGATCCCGAAACGCGACAAGCCGAAACTGGTCACTATGGCGGGCTTTACACTCATGTACTGTGGTCGGGATCCAGACTATATCAAATAGTAAATAATTATTTATTTTATTTTATTATTTCGATTGACCACAGAGCTCGTAGACTTGTTGGAGAAGACTCTTTGACAAAAATTAAAATGCAGAGCATCGAGCATCGGCGTAGAGTTGCCTGCCTCGCAAGTCTTTCACCGGTTGCACGGTGGAGAGTGCTCTCAGGAACAAAGAGCCGGCCTGCACAAATATCTCTTCACGTTTCGTTTAAAGGAACCATTATCATAGGATGGTGGGAACACGCTCACTGGAAGACCATTCCGCAGATCAACGACTAGCCTAAAAGAAGGAGTTAGAGAAGCTTTTAGTCCTGGCCGGGATGTGAGAAACCGTATAGCTGTGAGTCCGCAAACCCGCGCGCGTGGCTCTATTCAGGCAGGGAGAGGGTGGAAGAAGGTTAGGTAAATCATCAAAACACTAGCCGTGATAATTTCTAGTACATCGAATACGATAGAAATAGTTTAAAACTAACGTAACGCGATTACCGGTTTAGAAACCGGTCAGCCAGTGTACCAGCCCGTGCAAAAACTAAAATAACAATTCTAAGTCAATCCATTGATACGCGACACTGAACATTTTAATGGCTTCGGTACATCAAATCACCTAAGTCCACGGAAAGAAAAAAAATTATTTGGCACACAACATAACATAAAACGTAAAAAGATAGGTTAATGAAGACAGAAAACAACAAAAGCATACACCCTGTGTTGTGATGATGCGCCAAAGGGAAGGCAGCTCAGCAAATGCTAAGTGACCAGCCGAACCGCCCAGCGCTGATTTTCAGCTGACACCCATCTATTGCGTCGACGCGCTGAAAACAACAACTAGCTTCACTCCCCGACACCGGCGTAGATCACCCGTAGGGATAGTATTTTATTTTGGCTGACGGTCCAAGTCGAGGTTCGTACCCGCAGGGGTGCCCTTGCATTGCCACCCAAGCCCATAAGCTCGCTGGCTAAGCACCCTCTGCGCTCGCGCCCTAAGCCCGGTTGAACTGTAAATGCCTTTCCCGGCACTCAGAAGTTAGTCCGCTTCAAAAAAAAAAAAAGAAAACAGCAAGGAAGGGATCAATGGAGTACAGATACACAGCATTAAAGACTAATTTTAAAGTATTATCTCTATAATATAAAAATCGTTAAATGTGTTGATAAGCGCGAAACTTGAGAACGGCCGAACCGATTTGGCTGATTTCTTTTTTGTTGTGTTTGATGAAGTCTGGGAAAGGTTATTACGGAGAGAAAAATTTAAAAAATTGTCTGAAAAAGTCTAATAACAACACTTTTTTATATTCTCATACAAAAAATTCGTAATAATATTTAAAAGTCAATTTGAACTTTAACACCATAACATAAAGTTTAAATGTTAGTGGACGGGTTCCGGGAAGGCAAAACAATTGAGTGACGTATAAATATTAATGTCAATATTTGTCAATTTTTATACATATAGCATTAAGGCCAGGTTCCTTAAAACAATTATCAAAAAACAGCCGACAGGCCAATAGGTTTTGGCAGAATGAAATCTGACGGGGAAGCTATTAACATTAAAATAAAACAATGTAACTTTGTTTTAGAGAAATAGGGCAGAACAAGGTCTGCCGGGACAGCTAGTTATAGATAATAATATGAAAATACACATATACAAGTACATAAATATAAGACCAACGGATAAAATATTTAACAGCCATTAAAAAATTATAATATAAAATTTTAGTAAACACTGAGAAAAACTTAAAATTACTTTACTACTTACTTTTTTTACTTTGTAAGAAGGCTCAGTAAATACGTTGACAAGTCCCGTGTTTTCAAATTTATAGCTACAGAAATGCTAAGCAAAATCTGCGATTTCCGTTCCTTTTTATGGTAATAATAAAAAACTGTTTTACGCATTATCTTAACATTGTATTTAACGAGTAAAAATAATAATTAATAAAAATATTTTTATTAATTGAGTATACCCTGAGTAAAAGTACGTAAAAACATTGTATTGACATTTAATTAAGATTACTGTATAGATTCGATTATGTTATGCTCAAAACAATATAATTTTACTAATTTTTCACACGAAGGAACGAAAACGAAACGCATTTCACATACGTTATAATGAATAAACACAAGACGAGCCATCTAGTGTTACCAGCTCTGAAGAAGAAACCCCTGAAAATATTTTAGTTAAAATGAATTATAAAATCATGCGCATTTGATAGCTTTATCAAAAAAAATATGTGTAATTCAAGATTTATTAGGAAACTTAATAAAGTATAAATGGATATAAAAGTATAAATGGATATAAAAGTATAAATGGATATAAAAGTATAAATAAATAAATCATTGTCATCAAACAAAACAGAACTAAAAACTATCCATTTTCAAATGATCTGGCAACACAACGGCATCTTCTTTTGTCGGTAGCGTCACCCATTTCGCTTACTTGAAACTTTGCTTAACTTAACGCGCAGACCATGCTTAAGACACGAATATAAATTTCATTTTTGTCAAAGTCAAGAATACAATCTAGGCAAAGTCAAAGAAGCGTCTATAAATTTCTGTCTCAGTCCAACTCTAACTCTTATATTTGCCGTTTCATTGGGCTGTGGAATGGTCTTCCGGCGAGCGTGTTCCCACCATTCTATGATATGGGATCCTTTAAGCGTAGCGTGAAGAGATATTTTTGCAGGCAGGCATGATCGCCGTGACCACCGATGTGTTTTCTTACCTTTCGATACTCGTTGGCGTTTTTTGGACTGCACCATGCTTACCATCAGTTACGGTGCAGTCACTGTGTCGAGAGAGGATATAAAAAGTCCGTCGATGACTAAAGGAGTGATCGACGTAACATTATTATGCAATATGGGGCTATGCAGTCTAACTCAGCCTGTGTCACTGTGGGCGCGCTCCCCTCCCAGCACAGGCCGGGTGGTGGACGTTGAGGGCGTCCGCCGTCCGGCAGAGAGGACAATGCGTCGTGTGTGTGCCCGCATGATGCCTCATTGAGAGGTGATGAGGAGCTAACAATTGACTCCCTCCCAGAGAGGCTGTCAAGGCCAGTCGCTCGCCAGGTCCGTAGGAAATATACGGATACCCAGGCCCGGCGAAGACGAAGAGAGGGCAGAGTTGGCACCCCGGTGGTTTTAGTCGATGCAAGTCCGACACACCGGGGGAGTGGCCAGCACCACTCCCCTGACGGGCCGAAGGGATTTCCACCGGGTTAAAAAAAATAGCCCGTGTCACTGTGACCTAAGAGGTCTATTGTGATCGCCACCTTACAACTAAAGCTCTCTGTCCAGGCCTATAGTTTTGAAAAACTGTAGTACTTTATTAGCCCAGCGTACACTTGCACATTGTCCGGCGTGGGACAGCAAGCGGCGGGACCTGGTCCGATGGATCGGACTCGACCTCTCCCCGCCGGCAGTGGTGTCGGCCATGCTGGCAGGGCATGACAACTGGAGGGCCGTGGCCTCCTCCTGTGAGGACGTCATGTCGCAGAAGGAGGCCGCAGAGCGAGAACGGCAGAAGGCCGCTCAAAGAAGACACCGGGCTGTCGGTAACCGCCCGGGGTATAGTCCCAGCGGATGAGGCGGCTTCTCACCCCAGTGATTGTACCTGTCAGGCGCGGCGTAGTGGGGCTCCACTAAATCGCAGAAGTAGTCACCTTGGGGTTTTTATCTGGTAAAAGTCCGGCCCACCCCGGCTTGTGCGTCCGGGACGGTCCTATGAGGATTTTCCCCAAGTATAAAAAAAAGGTATCGTTTGATAGAGTTGCGCACTTTGATCGTATAAACACATGTTAGATGAGTTCTCAAAAACCCAATCAGTTCAATTAGCCCAATAGTGTTTTATCGATGCTGTATCGGGTTACACGTGTTATTCAGCTAGGAAATATGTATTATCTCGAGTCTGCTATCTAGCTTCATACTCCGCTCGTTATCGATTACAATGGACCGACGTTTCATTCAATATTGTTAAATGGTTGTAATGTCTGGATAGATCAGAAATTACATTCTATTCAGATTCTATTAAAATACTATACAATGTTACTGGTAACTAACGCAAAACTTCTTAAAGGTAACTTATGGCGGCTTGCACTAACGAATTAATCTAGTTTAAGCTTGTATAAAACGCTTATTAATTGAATTGGCTTGATTCCATCTTAATGATGATTTCAGATTAAGAGTTGTTATAACTAGATTTTGATTTAGTGCAAGACAATAAGTACAGATCAGCGCTAAATAGTATATATATAATATATATAGTATATATAGTATATATATAGTTATATAGTATATATATATAGTAATAATATATTTATATAACTCTAAACTAGATTTAATTTGTTAGTGCAAGCCGCCCTTAGGTACATCAAGACTAACAACTTTTGTTCTATGACTTTTGCCAAAACTTAACACATCCTTAGATATATATTTTTTTAGTTTTAGTGTGGATTCCTATCAATCGTTAGCTCTATGTTTAAAGTTCAGTCGGCTGATGCTACGGAATCGTCAGCCCCAGTTGCGTCGCGCCGCCTTTCTGAGTGTTAAGAAGATCAGAACTGCAAATTTGATTTATGTATTTTTTGTATGGGAAAAAAATAGATTGAATTAGAAAAAGTCGTAAAACAAAAGTTGTCAAACTTGATATATCAAAGTCACCGTTAAGAGGTTTTGCGTTCGTTACCTGTAACCCTGTGTATACTAGTGGTCGCCCATTGGTCGAAGTTATGAACGTTATTGAGGTTCTATTGTCAAAGACTGCTTCTATAATCACAGATTTCGCCATGGTCACTCTTATATGAGGCGTCTAACTTCAAAACCCGCTAAAACGATTTTTCGTACAAAATTACTTAATAGTCCTAATAGTAATTTGAAATGTTTTTATCAAAGCAAATGATTTGAATTTTTTCTTTTTTGCTTTTTCACTCTAGAATAATAATTTAAATACCTTATAAGAATGTGATTGTTAAGTCAAAGATTAATTATAAGTTTTTATAAATTTATGGGATTTGGAAATAATATGTTATAGCGGGTTTTGAAATTAAACTCGTCATGTGTCCGCGGCTATGGATCCCGTCTTTTTTTTACACTGGCTCGATATAGTGACTACAGAGTACCAGATGGTAAGTACAGTGTAGTCCAAAAACGAAAGCGACTATCAAAGGATGAAAATCCATTGATAGTCTACATCGTCATGTCGGCCCACATATACCACGACTGAAGGTCTCTAGGTATGTGCGTTATTGGATATACACAAGCTGATCCCGAAACGCGACAAGCCGAAACTGGTCATTATGACGGCCTTTACACCCATGTACTGTGGTCGCGATCCAGACGGGCACTGACGCCCTACCACCTCGCTGCTGCTCGCTTAGCACCACCCAGGAGTCACGTGTAGGGAAACTAGGGTAAAGCCTACGGACGCGAGCAGCTTCGACTCCCGTCTTCTCTGCCTCTCACTCCGACTCATTATTATTCCATGTCGAGGCATGATAAAAGTAGAAAAAATCTTTCATGTAATTATTGAAATCGACAAGAGAAAATGATTTCAGTAGACACCATAATAATATAAAATACAAAAAGATTTCTGAACCAGCAATAACAGATTTTTTTTTACCTATATGATATTGTTAATTCAGATTACTGCTACAAAACTTTCTTTAATATTGAGATTTTATATTCGTCTGTAAGTTTTCAACCCTAAGGTGTCCTAAAAAAAATTGAGTGACTCAAAGCGCTGTGTTTTTTAACTTAGCTTAGGGCGAAGTTAATGTTTGGAAATGTTACGTAATAATAGCGATAATGGTGAAAACAAAAAGCACCTGGCAACCCCTGAAAAAAAGAATCAAAAATTATGCACGCGACAGATGAATTTCACGGATCATTGGACCCGTGGCAACAACGGGGGTCCTTTCACACGATTTTGTTAACAAATTAACGTTATTATCGAGGGACGTACGGCGTAGGGACGGGTTACGTTAGCGACATATCGATAAGGATGCGATATAAATTACTAGCTGGGCAACCGAGCTTCGGTTGATAATGTTTCTGACCTAACCTAATCGAGATATTTTAATAAATATAAAATTGATTCGTTGAAAACTCCTCTAACATTACCTATCTAAATCGCATCAAAAAATAATATTAAATATCTAATATTAAAATATTAACATAATTTTCAGTAATTAAATAAATATACATATATGAGCTAACACTTTATCTGTAAACGTTTTTTTCCGCAGCATCCGTATGTAAAGTGGGGTCTTTCGCGTCCAGCCATCTATTCACCCATTTAATGCACACAAAAATCCTAAAAAAAAATGCTACTGTTCAAAACATTCATTTTAAAATACCAATCGAAAGTTCTCGTACATTAGAGCTAGGAGGGGGCGCCCGCCGCTCCTCTATTTAGCAAGTACATATAAACAATAATTGATTTTGTTCGGGCACAGATGACCTAATTTTCATATGAATTGCTAAAAATATAAAACTATATGTGTAACAAAAGTATATGATATGTTAATAAATACCGTTGTGGCCAATATTGCATTAACAATTTTCTTGACATTATGGTCTCTAGTGATGTGTCTTAAGTCATTATTACAATTGTTTTGACAATACTATTATAATGGCGCATAGCCAATATATGTAAATTAAGTGCTTGACAAGAAAAAAAATATAAACCGGCTGAAATAAAATTAACTATAAATGTTACAGGCATCTTTTCATAATACATTAGTGAAAAATCGCATCTAAATTGGTTAAGCCGTTTCTGAGATTAGCGGGTTCAGAATCATTAACAATCCCGATATATTTTTATCAACCTACATCGCGCAAGCGATACTTTTATTTCAGGTGGTATATATAGAACCTATCAAATAATTTATTAATTGGAGAATGTTATAAAGGTGGCTTAGGAACGGATTAATCTATTATATAAAAATAAGTCCGGTTTTCCTTCCTGACGCTATAACTCCAGAACGTACGAACCGATTTCCACGGTTTTGCATTCGTTGGAAAGGTCTCGGGCTCCGTGAGGTTTATAGCAAACAAAATTCAGGAAAAATTCAACAGAAAAGCAGGAAAACGGGGGAAAATCATTTTTCTCATACAGCGCCATCTCTGATACATAGCATGTACTACAAACCAATATGGTTTTGCATGGTGGTGGAGCAGATCGTACCAGTATTTTAAGTAGACGGCGCCGATGCGTTATACATTGTTTGACAGCTACTCATTGTACTCTGCTCAGTTAATTTCATGTGACATTTATTATGCGCACGTTCTTTCAAACGCTAACTAAAAACCAACACGAAGCCGTCAGGTGGCGAAACGATGTTCGCCGGGTTTGCTAGTTATATCTCTTAGATTATATTATATCTATAATTCAAGAAGTTACTAGAAACTTGATAAATGTTCAATGCCCAAATTCAAATTTCTTTTTTTTAAATTGAAATAATAAAGATTGCCGTAATTCATCTTGCTTGCTTTTTCCGCTAAGGGTTAATTTATCTATTTAGAGATGAACAAAAAACTTTGTAGGTATAGTTCAATATGACGTAATTATAAAGTTATTATATCGATATATTTGTATATCGATGTTTTGCAAGCTCTTTCCGCCCCTATACAAACGGTGGGAGGTTTTTAAAATAATATTGCTCAGTGAAGCTTATGATTTGTCATTAAAGGGAAACGATATGCCTGGGTTTTTGAGGGGTGCCTTATAGCTTTGCAGGTGATTATAATAACGGTGGACTTGTACCGGAACGTCCGAATTTGTTAAAGTGAAACGTTTTGTTGGGCACTTTGAGCACTTTTGCGCTGAATCCAAGTCACCGTTCTGCTAGAAGTCGTGTGGGGTTCGAAGGAAGCTGGCTCTGCCTTTCTTTGAGCACCCGGCAGACGGGAGGAGGAATATTCCAGTGGTTTATTCGGTAAAAGTCCGACTCACTGGGGCCGCCGCCTTCACGGCACTCCTGACGGTCGAGGACTTCCACCGGGTCAAAAATAAGGATGTGAGAGGCAAGACACGGGACTTATTCGCGGCCGGTGCCTTAAGGGGGTCGTCTAGTGTGTCGAGTGATTTTTTTTCTACTGCGTACAAAAACGCCATTTTTTGGAATTCAAACTTAATTTTAGTTCAACTTGGAATCTCAAGTCTCACGATTGAAATTGCGTTTGGTTTTTTGATCTCACATAAGCAGAACGGCTGGAATCATGGCAGCAGTGCAGCACCACTTTTTATATATGTGTTCCTGTTGGGCTGTGTACTCGTGTCTCCGACTATATTCGATATAATGACTTCAAAAAATTCACAAATATTGTTGTAATGTTGATGAAAATTATATACGATTAATAAAATATTTTATTTAAACGGTGTGAAAAAAAAAATCCTCAAAAACCCATTGAAAAACGGCCTTGACACTAAGACGACCCTTTTAAAGTATACAAAAGACATCGGGTTCTCATTTTCACGTATATGACTGTACTCTATAATCGAACATTTCTTCTCTTAACGCATGGAGTGTGATACATCGCAGACTGACAGAAATCGAATTGCACCTTTAAAGTGCAATCGAGATACGAGATATACTCTTGAATAATCCATTGCAATATCAATTATAAAATGATCAGAATCGTTGGTAATGATCTCGTGCGATGACTCCGTCGGTAAACAGTTTCACTTGCGTGTCTGTTCGCTGTTCAATGATTAGACGAATATGAATCTGGAATTATATTATGAAATGCAGACTTAAGCTGAGTTTTATAGACGTTGCTTTGATTTTGCTCACCCTTTGCTCAAACATTACAAAGGATTTGTTAAAAGAGCTGGCAACTCTATCAACAGACGCCAATAATTAATGATACAATATTACCTCCTATTTAAGTAGCTGGCAGCACTAACATCAGACGGCAGTAATCATTATTATTATTATTTAAATGTGTTCATAATAATATTAAATTAATATGCTGATTGTTATTATTATTTTTTAGAATAGAATGTTATATTTAATAGTCATTCTCTTACTGTTTCTGGACGAATAATTTAACGATGGCAGTACTTGTAATTAGCTAAGTAAAAACTAAGTTTCTAAGCTTAAAACCTAATATAATCTGTGTTAAAACATGAAATCATATACTACGTCACATTATATACGTAATATATGCTTTTACAGACGAGTTATTAATTAAAATAGAATACATATGTGCAGTACCAACATAATGCAAATATCACAACTTGATTCGAGTTATATTATTTAATTATAAAGTAAATATATAACATTATTTAAGAGATACTAGATACTATTGTAAATTTAAAAACTTCTAGTCTTATATATCTTTATTTTATATAATTAATTTATTAAAATCTAATGTCAGCAGTATAGCCAATATTATAATAATAATGTAAACAAACAACGATATAAAACCCTTATAAAACCATGACATTTGAAGTATCAGCGCAATCGATACTCAAGTCGCCAAGCAAGTACTACATATTGTATAGCAAGTGAGAAATAAACAAAAAAGGTGGAAACATTCGGCGTTTCTTCTTAAGGTAGTCGCATTCGAAACGCTGGTAGATCACTGTTATATTTCATACTTGGCTGACGATCAAAGTAGAGATTCTTACTCACAGGGACGCCCTTTTTTTGTTAACCCGGTGAAAATCCCTACGGACCATCAGGGGAGCGGTGAGGGCCGCTCCCCCGGTGTGTCGGACCTGCCCCGACTAAAACCACAGGGGTGTTCCTTCTCCCGTCTGCCGGATGCTAAGGGCAAAGCCGAGCCATCTTTCTCGGCATCCGGCCACGTCCGGCCTTGTTCGGGCCTCACCTACTAGGCGGGGGGCTTGTTGAATATACACCTAACACATTACGGGGAGAGTGGTGTAGAGTGCCACCCCCCTCGTCTCCTTGAATTTTCATTGGATTGGCTCACGCCTGGATCTGGGCGACGCGCTCCCTCAAGGGCGCCGCCCGGCGTATGTCCTTTTACGGAGGAAGGCCTCTGGCGAAGGCCCTCCTCCGGCATCCTGTCCGAGCTGGGCGGCGGATTGGGTTATCGGGGGTGGCAATAGCCTCTCGATCTCGCTCCGCCGCTTCCTTCACCTGCATAGTCTCCTCCGTGAAGGAGAGGACCGCCTGCAATGCCCTGTCACTACCGACCATCGCGCGAGCGAGTGCCGGCAGTGACAGATCACCACCCGCCACCCTGCTCACAGGGACGCCCTTGCATTGCCACCCAACCTATAAATTTTGCAGCTGAGCACCTCAGTGTTCGCCCTCTCGTCTGGTATAGTTCTGAAGGTTATCAACATATTATCCTATTCGAAGAAAAAATGACTTATCATACCTTTTCTTATTAAAACCCATCTATTTCAGGTCCAGGATTCATCGAAGACTTGGACTTTGAGGCGTACATGGGCCCCGTGAACGAGGGCTGCTTCCAACCACAGATCGAAGCACGTCGAAATGGGTGAGTTTTCTTATACCATCTCAAGAATGCGACTACGATTAATGGTTTATCAGATTTCAAGCACAGGGTAGTCCAAAAACCAATTAGAAATATTGAGGAACAGGAAACTGATCGTGGATTGTCGCCGAGATCATTCCGACTTGCTCAAGAGATTCCTTACACTTTTTCTGTAGAAGGTAATAAACTTAAAATTATTTAAGCTATATGTTATCCTATTTCTTGTTTCTTATGTTTTTTATTGCTTAATAAGATGTAACACGACCGGGGCCCTCCACGAAAATCAGCGCTGCAGACTTCCTGTGTGGCTTTAAGCTGATGTAGGTCCCATTTTCGCCATGTTAATGTTTTTGTTTTTTCTTTTGTTTCTGTATATTGTTGTCTTGTAACAGAAATGTTATTGCTTTTGAATTTCTAGTATTTTGTTAGTTTGTGGTGAAAATAAATATATTTCATTTCATTTCATAATAATATCACAAGAGGAACAGAATTCGCCGTACGGATTTACTCCCATTTATGGTTGATGTTCTAGCTATCGCACGAAGTGATTCCCCTCCTCGTTTTTGCTGTGAACCGGCAAGGAGTGAAATTCGCTTCCTGCGTCTGTGTTTCCAACATCTTATGACATGGGAATCTTTAAACATTTAGTGAATCGGTATTTGCTAGGTGATCACACTCTATCGTAGGCCTCATCATCACTTTCCAGCAGGTAAGATTGAGACAAGCGCAAGCCTGTTTGTGATAAAAACAAATACACAGCTTGATTCCACAGCAGAAGTGAGAAATGAAAAACTTTTTCGTACATATAGACATTTTAGTATTTTTATAACATGTTGTGGATACATAATAAAAACCAGTCTTAATCAAACTCGCTTTTTATTACAACATGGCGCAGTCGGTGGGATGTCTATACCATATTTAAATTTAACAAAGATGAAAAGTCAGATGACTTTGATACGGTAATGAAAAAATACTACCCACAACATATAAAAATGGACCCACTCATGTGTATGTAATTTATTATGTACTCACAACATATTTTAAAAATACTACAGAAATGATAGCACTGGTTAAACTGGCTTAATAAACAAATACGCCTCAGAGGCTAGAATCAGATTAAACAACTCAAAAGAACACTGGCCAGGATACAGACGATAGAATACCCTGAATGAAGCAATAATACCTCTGCCCGAGCGGTAGACTTGAGTGAGCCTGCTGTGCAGACGAGAGCTGTCGCTATGCTGAGGTCATGAGGGGTGTAGCCCTTTATACCCAACCCTAACAGAGCTATTGCTTGAAGAGTCCCTTCAGTGAATCAAGGGACACTGCAGAGGTTTTAGTAAATAGGAGTTTAGCACACCGAGGTGGCTCTAACGGACCTATGTAAAATTTTACCCTGGATTACCACAAAAAGGTAATACATATATCTGCGCAATTGCAGCAGTTCTAAATAATTTTTAATGCTTTACAGGCGGACGCTTGACTTCAATCACACCTGGTAAAGGGTGAATATAAGTCCGACGATTAACAGCGTCCGCCCAACAAATGCCTATTCACTCTTCTCTTAGAGGCTCCAAAGTCTCTCCTCCGGTGATAATGTGGCGCATAAAATCTTGAGCTATCACGATAGACTGGTTTTTTATAAAATGCAATCTTTAGCTAGTCGCAGGAAAATATCTGACCTAATATTTTTATTTAAAATATTCAATGGATATCTAGATTGTGCAGAACTTATCAACAATCTAAAAATTAATGCTCCATCTCGTTTGCCCCGCAAAACAGCTTTCCATTTTTTTTCTATACCCTTCTTTAAAACTAATCTTGGACAGTTTTCTACCATGCCAAGGATCTGCAGGCAGTACATCGCACTCTCGCGACTCGGTGACTTGGACCTGACTGTTTCTCTTTCAAAATTTAGAGCAGCGTGTAGAGAGTGACTGTATTTTCGTTTTTATTTTTTTTGTATTATTTGGAATCAGTCACAGTTTTGTGTTGTGTCTATGTATGTATGTATATGTTTTTTCTTTTTTTGGAATTTTATTATTATTTCTTAATGTAAACTAGCTTTATATATTAATCACTGTGCATGCTGTGGTGCCCTATAATTGTGGGGGCATTTATATGTTCTATTTAAGTACCATGATCCTTTTGTTTTCTTGTCTAATGTTACCCATGTTGGTTATGTAAAATAAAATAAAATAAAGTCATAAGATCGTGGAGATGTGCTCGCTGGAAGCATATTCCACTCCTTAGCTGTTCGCAGGATGAAAGTAGAAGCGAATCTCTTCGTGCGGATGTGAGGAATAATAATATATCGTCACGCTATATCCATTTCGGTATAAGCATGTTATGAAAATGTTTAATGTTAATGTGTCTCTGTTTCGTTTCACGCTCCAGGGGACATCAATTGCCGGAGAGTCCACCGGATTCGGGCTCCGAGAACCCATACAGCCCATCGGAAACGCAAGCGGCGCACGCAATACCCGTTCCCCAGACGATCCTCAGCCAGGAGTACCTGCTGGTCCACGACCATCTCCCCACACACGAGATGCTCCAGCAAAACGGGGATTACATCTACGAGGAGTTGAAAACCGACGGCATCGATCAAGCGGTGTTGAGGAACAACCTCGATGACGTCATAGTCCTGCCCCAAGAGTCAGGGATGGTGGACTTGGGCATCAGGCAAGTCCGGCACGAGATAGGTCTGCCGGAGTATCAGACCAGGTACGGGCAGATGCAGGAGTTGGATCAGGGGATCCTGAACCCGCAGCTGGTTACGCTTGGGCATGAGACTTTGCAGCCAGTGTACACGAGTCTACAGGAACCAAGCGGGAAGAAGAGAAAGCATTCCCAGGACACGAATTCGCAAGTCAAGTGTGAACCAGGTGAGGTTTGAATTGTCTCTAAAGGTCATAAATAAAATGTTATGTTAGTACATATATAAAAAACACATCGATCATTTATTGGAGGGAAAAATTGTATAAAGTAAATGTTTAGTTAATTTCAAATGAAATTTTAGTGAAGTTAATTTTAGTCTATAAAACAATGACAGTTGAAAATTTGTATGATATTAAAAAAATGGACAGTTTCAGAGATTTTCTAACTGCCAATATTATTTGAGCTCTTATCTATATTGTGAATCATATAAAATAGGGTTCAACTTAGGTTGTATGTGTGTACACAGGCCGGAGCTACGTTAGTATAAAGCGTGACGCGGGCCGCGGGTTATACTGCGACGTTTGCCGCCAACATTCCTATGTATAGATTTTGGTCAAATTTGTTTTTTTTTAACTGACTCGGCACAGTGACTGCACCATACCTGATGGTAAGCATGGTGCAGTCTAAAAAAAAGCCAACGACTATCGACAGGCAAGAAAAACCCATCGGTGGTCGCAGCGATCATGCCGGCCTGCACAAATATCTCTTCACGCTACGCTTAAAGGATCCCATATCATAGGACGGTGGGAACACGCTCGCCGGAAGACCATTCCACAGCCCAACGACACGGCAAAAGGAGTTGGAGAACTTCTACTTTATATTTATTTTTCTACAGCGGCTCTGTCACCCGAGAGTATCCCGCAGACGGCAAGGGCTCCGCCCTCCGTAGACGGCTCGGAGGCTGGCGATGACTCCGCCCTGCAGTGCATCAAATTCGCGCCCTTCCAGCAAACAGCGCTCCATGTGCTATACGACCACAACCTGAAACCTTTGTGAGTGCGCTTTTTTTTTCTTTTCTTTTTTTTATGGCTTTAAAGGAAATAAGGAACCCTATGTTGTGTTTATTATCAAAATAAAACTACTTCGTGTGACGACTCGAATAAGACTGTTTATTTTACGAACACCTACATTATACAATATTGACAATTCATAAATACAACATCTCTCTTTACAAATTAATCTATACTAATATTATAAAGCTGAAGAGTTTGTTTGTTTGTTTGTTTGAACGCGCTAATCTCAGGAACTACTGGTTCGAATTGAAAAATTATTTTTGAGTTGAATAGACCATTTATCGAGGAAGGCTATAGGCTATATAACATCACGATGCAATCATTAGAAGCGAAGAAATAATGGAAAATGTGAAAAAAACGGGCAAAATTTTTCATCCTTGAGGGCTTCCATTGCGTGCGCTGCAAAAACGGTTCAAGATACCAAAAATATATGTAAGAAAGAATTATTCCTCTTGAGATGATCTAAAAAAATGTCTGTGACAGTATATGTTTATCTTTTAAGATTAAGTCACTAGAACCGTTTTTATGGTAAACAAATTTGGTCGAAATTAATGCATTATTTGTTAAGAGTTGTATCAACGTAATAATATTAATCGTTATCCAAATAAATGTCACCTTCAGTCGCGCTATATGTGGGCCGACATGACGATAGAGACTATCAATGGATTTTCATCCCTTGACCTTCGTTGCTGTTCATTGACTATGCTGTTCTTTCCATCAGGGGCACTGTAGTCACTTTGTTGAGCAAATATAAAAAAAAGTTGTGTGTGCGATTCACACAGAATAGAAGTGAAACTCCAGTAAATTAACAAAAGAATGAGATGAATATTTATAACCAGAGATGGGCAAAATGTAATCTGATTAATGATGAACGATTACAAAATGTAGTCGTAATTTTAATTTTCTTGCTCTGTAATCACGATTAAATCCATTTAAAACATTATAATAAATGATAAATGTGTATACAATCTGGGATTATGTAGTGTTTAAAACATAAATGAGCAAAATGCAGTCATATAAATGGTAAAAAACGTAAAATGTAATCGTTAATCATTTTTATTAATCTCATTACATTTTGCCCATCTATGTGTATAACAAGGGTAGGATAATTAAAAAGTTTATTTGTTTAAAAATGAAAGTATTTTGATTAATTTTAAAAGATATTTTATTTAACATATGTTACATAATTTATTGGTGTTTATTAACACTTATATTTGATCATCTATCTTGATTGTTCAATCATTGTTTTTTGCACAAACGAAGCTAGCGACTACGTTCTATTGAATTTTTCCTGTTTTTTTTTTTTTGTAATTTTAATTTAATCTTTTTTGCGTCGATATTGACGGCACATTTCGGCATCTCCTAAAATTTATTATTTAGCACAAAAAGATATAAACATACTCACAAACACTGTTAAATAATAACACACAACGCTGACTTCTTACTAAAAAGCTGTATTAAAACATACGCACCGACATTTGCTCTCTCGCTCTGACTCACTAATCTTTTTATTTGTGTCTCTTACCTGTCGTTTTACATTTGCTCTCTCGCTCTGGCTCACTAATTTTTGTATTTGTGTCTCTTACCTATCGTTATCCGTTGCGTCCGGTTTGAAATCAGAACGCTTCTATAGAAGTTTCACTTCAAAGACACTACACCATCAAAGAGAATTAGTGGCTAAAATGAGGGTAGGTTGAATATTGCTTTTCTTTTCAGGCAAGGTCTCATGTACGTTGTTGGAGCTGACAAAGGGTTCAACTACTCGCAAATAGACGAAGCCTTCGTCTGCCAGAAGAAAAACCACTTCCAGGTGACCTGTCAGATCCAGGTGAAGGGAGACCCGCACTACGTGAAGACCGCGGACGGGTTTAAGAAGATAAACAACTTCTGTATCCATTTCTATGGGGTTAAGGTGAGATTTCTTGCTGTAAATATCTTGGCGTCTATCTTTCAAGGTTCTTTTCTCAGGTACTGATGTATAATATTTAATTCTTTATCCTAAAAAAAAAATCTATTACATCATTCCCTTTCTGCTTCCAAAATCGTAATCCTCTAGTAAAGCCTCTCTATTTTAAGCAAATCTCCGATCTTTTCGTTCCGTGTCAAATCCACACACTTTTTTTATTCGTT
The DNA here is from genome assembly GCA_036320925.1 of Automeris io. Taxonomy (NCBI): domain Eukaryota; kingdom Metazoa; phylum Arthropoda; class Insecta; order Lepidoptera; family Saturniidae; genus Automeris; species Automeris io. The sequence goes on along the minus strand of JAUDJH010000031.1, from coordinate 3,928,399 downwards.
GGCCATCCTTCCTTATTCGCACCACAGATTTTTTTTTTGTAACCCCTGGGATACCCATTATGAGCCGTCAGGGTGCGTTGAGGGCCGCCCTCCGGTGTGTCGGAGTCGCACCTTCCTTGTTCCTTCTCCCGTCTGCCGGGGGCCAAGGGCAAGGCTGTGCCAGCCCCCCCAGCACCCTGCGAACCTCAGTTAAAACAACCTAATCCGATGGCCTTTTTACACAAATCTATTACAGCACTCATATATTTTTGGAGTACGTTATCCGATTTTTCAAAAGTATATGTCTCTTCCTCCAGGCTGAAGATCAAAGTCAAGAAGTAAGAGTGGAACAGAGCCAGTCGGATCGTACGAAGAAACCCTTTCATCCTGTGCCGTGAGTATCCTGATTTGATGTCTATGGATTTGCTACGAGTATTATAAATGTAGGTTTGAGGATCTTTGGATCAGATAAACACCAAAATAAACCTTGAAAAGTATTTTATTTCACTTGTGGCATACTATCTATCTATTTATTTATTTCTGTACTTAACGTTATCTATTTTCTAATTCTTTATACTATACTAATCTATAACTAACAACTATTTTAAATAACATTATTATATCTTCCCTTATTTATATAAGTAATTTTATCAATACTTTTTATATTAACATACAATGGCTCTAAGGTTGAGAATCACTGTGCACGGTGTGCGCGGGGGGATTGCGCGGGCGCGCGCGCCGCGAGCGCTTCGCCGCCGCGCACCCGATACAATAGTCTCGCTATCGCATTAGACGCGCCACTACGTTCCTCTCGCTCGCCATTCGTACTGTTCTCATTGTTATTATTTACGTGTTGTTAGTTGTATTATTGTGTCGTGAACTTTATCTTACTTGTGCTTCATTATTCCTACTAGACTTTATACTGTGCTTATTAAACGTCTATCAACTTGCTGTCTGGACTTTCTTCATTTCGTTCTATCATCTCATCTTTACACGCTATCCTGCGCTTTAGCCTACGGTAGGTCTACTTTCTTCTTCCTGCATACCTACCACGCTAAACACTTTTTATACTCATTTTGCTTTTTTACACTTTTTCTTACGTCTTAACCTTTTCGAGCGCTAGCGTCAAAAAAAACCGTTTATCCTTTCTCTTATTCTACCTTTAATTCCTTCCAGTCACATACGTTCCGTTCTACGCATTTACTACCTCATACCATCCTACATATATATATATCGTCAGGCTATATCCATTTCAGGGTGAGCAAAGAAAAATTAGTGGATTTTATCCACTGGCTTGACTAATTTACTACAATACAGGTGTATTGTAAGCACAGTGTAGTCCAAAAACGAAAGCGACTATCAAAGGATGAAAATCCATTGATAGTCTACATCGTCATGTCGGCCCACATATACCGCGACTGAAGGTCTCTAGGTATATGAGCTACTGGATACACACAAGCTGATCCCGAAACACGACAGTCCAAAGCTAGTCACTATGATGATGCTAATGTCCTGGGTTCGAGTCCTGTTAGTGGTAAACTTTTTTGTGATGAGCAGATGATTTTCTCACGAGTCATGGTTGTATATATGTATTTACGTATGTATATCTTTGTCTAGTACCCGTAGTACAAGCGAAAGCTTAATTTGGGACTAGGGCAGTGTGTGTAATTGTTAGTAAATAATATTATTATTATTATGATAGTCTTTACACTCGTGCAATGTGGTCATAACCCAGTTCGGGCAATAGCCCTACCACCATTCATTGGATGTATTTATTTGTCGCTTATTTATCGCGCCCAACGTGACCAGTAGCGCAGCTGATCGCCGTTCTCACAGCACTAGTACACGTGGCATTTCTATTAGATGCCATGCGGATTTCCTCTAAGATGTTTTCTTCCACTGGTGAGCATATGATGCCTAAATCTAAAAAAACTCAGGAGTACGTGCCGGCATTACGATCCTTCAAATGAACAGTCTTAAAACTGTAACAACTTATATACTAAAACCTTCCTTACGAATCACTCTGCCTGTTGTTGTAAACCGCATCAAAATCGGTTCAGTAATTTTTGAGTTTATCGCGAATAAACAGACGCAGCGGAGATTTGATTGTATTACATGTAGTGATTATATCGAGGGAAGAAAGGCTATTTGGTTTAAGTGACATTTTTTGGAGACATAGTAATATATATATAGTTAGAGTACTGTCAAATAGAAACAAAAACAAGCCGTTTCTGTATACCCCATATAGAAATGGCTTATAAGCCAATGTAAGCAGGTAGACGGGACAGTCTGGTTCGAGGCTCTGTGCGGAGCAGACCTCTTGTTAGTTACGTGAGAATTCTATTATTGTGTCGAATCCCTGATTGTTGTTGTTGTGGTTATCCAACTATTTACTTGTAAAAGTTGTTGTGTGTTGTTTTGTTGTATTTAATGGTAAATCGAGTTCAGTTTAATCGCCTCGTGTATTTTTGTATTTATTTTTAAGTATAATACCACGAGTTTCCTAAATATATATATATATATATATATATATATATATATATATATATGTATATTTGGAATCGGTAAAAAACGCTGATTCGGAAAATATACATGACGGGGTACAGCCTGTCAGGGCGGCACGTGCACTGTCTTCATAACTCATTGTAGAAAAGAAACGCGACGATCTATGAGATGCGTGCGATCGTTCCGACCGTCCAAATGTGAATGCCCGCGAAAATGACTAGTTTCCAGTTTATACCAAATCGAATAGTTGATTACGATCGCAACGCCATCTCTGATCCCGTCCAGGTACTAAACCTGACGTTTCAATTAATAACAGTTAAAAAACGCTGTCACTCCGACAAATATATTACTATATCACCAAAAAATGTCGCTTAAACCAAATAGCCTTTCACCAGTCGATATAGTTTTTCTTTTTATCTCTTCCCTAGTGTTGAGATAAGGCGCGACGGAGCCAAAGTGACTGTCGGCCGTTTGCACTTCGCGGAGACCACGAACAATAATATGCGGAAAAAGGGCCGCCCTAACCCTGACCAGAGGCACTTCCAGCTGGTCGTGGCCCTCAGAGCGCACACTGCCCAGGCTGACTATATGATTGCGGCGCAGGCCAGCGACAGGATCATCGTCAGAGTAAGTCTTAAAAGTAAACTATGTATTTGTTGTCATACTTGTATATTACAGTGAATGCATCTAATATTGATTTTTTTTTACACTGGCTCGACATAGTGACTACAGAGTACCTGATGGTAAGTACAGTGTAGTCCAAAAACGAAAGCGAGCGAAGCAAAGCGAGCGCAAGCCGAAACTGGTCACTATGACGGGCTTTACACCCATGCACTGTGGTCGCGATCCAAACGGGCACCGACGCCCTACCACCTCGCTGCTGCTCGGTTAGCACCACCCAGGAGTCACGTGTAGGGAAACTAAAGCCTATGGACGCGAGCAGCTTCGACTCCCGAAAACAACAACACACTCTCTTAAAAACACTCTTATAAACATTGACTAATAATATAAAAAATCAAATATATTGCTTGTTTATGTTATAGCATGCTGGTGGTAGGATTTGGGCCTCATGAGAAACACGAAGTGCGTTGCCTGACGAACGTGTTTAAAAAGAGTTAAAATGCAGTTAAAAATATAGCATTAGTGTAACGCGGGGGGGTATCCTTAGATCGCTCGCGCATTACGGTATATACCTCTTTCCCCTCACCGCTAGGTGGCGCGCGTCACAGAACGCCGCGCAAGCATCGTAGCCCGTTCGTGTTGCGCGCGTCCTTTTCTTTGTTTGTTTTGTTTTATATTATAACGTGTTTGCTCTGACTGTGTTTGGCACAGGCGTCGAACCCTGGACAGTTCGAGTCGGATTGCGCTGAGAGCTGGTGGCAGCGCGGAGTGTCGGAAAACAGCGTCCATTTCAGCGGCAGAGTTGGCATCAACACTGACAGGCCGGACGAATCCTGCGTCGTTAATGGTCAGTAGCCTCTCTTTTATATCCTCTCTCTCTCCCTCTCTCTCTCTCTCTCTCTTCTTATCTCTATTGCTATAATGTTCAGCGTCAAGGTTTTTTGCTTCGTGATACTTATTTATTTATGTAATCAGGCTAACAGTTGAAACAATTGATACGTGTATCTATTTCACTTTTTTTTTAAGTATAATAAATGAGAATTATAAAAGTTTTTCTCTCTAACGTTATTAAAAACCAATATATTAAATATATGCTCTAGTCTTGGTGGTACGTACTGCCTAGTATCACAATCGGACGCGAGCCACCGGTGGCAGGCCCCGGCCGATGAGGCAGACTTGTGCGAGCAACCGGTGATAAACGCCGCTCTGTGAGGCAGTTAGTACGTGCCGGCGTGAACATGCCAAAAGCATCACAAAGAACTTATTTGAAACTATAATTTGATAATAATATATGCCCTGTACCTGTGTTGTAAAGAAATGAGTACTTTTTCTTCTTCTATTGTTGGATCTGGATGATCAAATTAGTATGGCCTCGGACGCCGCAATGCTAGATCACAGTGAGGCTAACATCACACTCTCTATTTTTATTCCGAGACACCAGCACTGAGGGAGGGTATTTCATTTAACCGTAGCTAACCGTTGCGATTACAGTGCAGTTTTGAGTTTCTTTCTGTCTCTTTTCAAGGTAGTCGCTTCCGAAACGCTAGTAGAGCACCGTCCATACCAACAGGGGTTTTTTTTTGGTAACCCGGGGGAAAATCCTACATCAGGGACACTGTGAGGGCAGCGACCCCGGTGTGTCAGACTCCTACTGACTAAAACCCACCGGGGTGTCCCTCTAATCACTCCACCCAGGCCTGGGAAACCAAATTCGTCTAGTCGAACAGGGGTACCCTTGCATTACCACCAATGGGTTGATACAGTTGCAAAAACACTTCCAAGACAATAGCACTTGGCAAAAGAAACCTATTCTTTCTTTCAGGCAACTTGAAGGTGATGGGGCACATACTCCACCCGTCAGACGCGAGAGCAAAGCACAATATCGAAGAACTAGACACTGCGCAGCAGTTGAAGAATGTTCAGAGCATCCGAGTTGTCAAGTTAGTATTCTATCAGCACAGAAGTAAAAAATTTATATACGTATATACATAGATGGGCAAAATGTAATCAGATTAATGAAAATGATTAACGATTACATTTTACGTTTTTTACCATTAATATGATTGCATTTTGCTCATTTATGTTTTAAACACTACAAAATCCCAGATTGTATACACATTTATGATTTCTTAATGATTTAAATTGATTTAATCATGATTACAGAGCAAGAAAATTAAAATGACGACTACATTTTGTAATCGTTCATCATTAATCAGATTACATTTTGCCCATCTCTGCGTATATATATATTGTTAGATAACTGACAAATAGAAAAAAAACAAGCCGTTTCTATATAACCCCATATAGAAACGATTTATAAGCCAATGCAAGCAAGCACGTCGGCCGGGCTTTCGTGTTCGAAGCTCTATGCGGAGCGGACCTTTTGTTAGTTTACGTGAGAATTCCATTATTGCGTCGAATCTCCGATTGTTGTTGTTTTGGTTACCCAAGTAAATGTTAAATCGAGTTTAGTTTCATCACCAAGTATATTTTTTATTTGTTTTTTTTTTCGTGGCTAAATTAGTGCATTCGTTGTCTGATAGGTTGAGTGAGCTACTGAAAGGAATAGGGCTGCCAACTAAATATTGATTAATTTTTTTTTTCGTTATTTTTGTATGCTGTGCCAATACTTTTGTTCCGGCCAAAATAGATGATGCCATTTATATTATTTTTTCCTGAACTATGAAATTGTTTTCAATTGTTTTTTTTTTTTAAATATAATGAAGTATTAAGCATGTAAGTGTTGTTATAATAAATAATCCAGATATTATTTGTATTCCCATAATTGCTAGCACTATAATAATTTTGTTTACCTCGCTGTGCCAATACTTTAGTTCGTCACTGTATTTACAAAGAACATGCTTACTTCAACAGTACCGTAAAAAAAGCTCCCTCTCAGGTTCAAATACGACCCATCCTTCGCCGAGCACTCGGGCCTGCTGGGCTACGACCCCGGGCGGCCCGGCCCAGCGCTGGACACGGGGGTCATCGCGCAGGAGGTGCGCCAGGTCCTGCCCGAGGCGGTCAGGGAGGCGGGAGACCTCGCCTTGCCCAACGGAGCGACCATACCTAACTTCCTCGTCGTTAATAAGGTCAGCTATTGACTTCAATTTTTTTTTTTTTCAGAATGCGTTACCGTACGTTTTTTATACTGGCTCGATATAGTGACTACATCTCACATGATGGAAAGCTCAGTGTAGTTCTGGAATGGCAACGTATTAATTGACAGTCGTCATTGTTATGGCGGCCCAAATATACCATGTCAGAAGGTGTCTAGCAGTAGCGTGCATAGGGCATTTGGACAGGATAGGTAGATTCACATAATGAATTTGAATACTATATTAATGATAATAAATATTATATTACTTTCATATGGAAAATAGATGGCGTGAATATAGAAGAGATATGAATGAAAAGGGGTTCCTTTTATTTGTTTAAATTAAAGGAATGTATTCCAGATTTATTCATCGTAAAGGCATGCAATTCTTTCAGGCATTTATCGAATGAACGCTGCTGGTCTCTAGGTATATGATTAATTGTATATACAAAAGCTGATCCCGAAACGCGGCAGGCCAAAGCGAGTCACTGTGACGGTCTCTACACATGTGTACTGTGGTCATAATCTATTATAGTTTGGACAATCTCCTTATCACTTAAAAATAAGTACATATAGACATGAGAAATTAATAATACAAATAATAATATCATCACGCTATATCGCTTAAGGAGTAAGTAGAGATACATCAGTGGTTGTATCCACTATGCGGTTATATGCCGTGACCAACGTGACCAGTGGCGCAGCTGATCGCCGTTCTCACAGCACACATAACATTTGTATTATCTGTCATGCGGGTTTCCTCACGACGTGTTCCTTCATCGGTGAGCATGTGGTGCTAAAATTCGAACCTAGGGTAGGTACACAATATAAGTCTATTGTACTTCTCTTTTTTTTTTTTAAGCCGTGGTGGCTGCCGGCAGAATAGAATAGCACCCCCCTCTTCTTGCCGAGGTGTCGTAAAAGGCGACTAAGGTATCTCTTGAACACCGCGATTCAACCAGGTGTTTAGAGAAGGGAAAACTCGACCAAACCTGCATCCTGCTCCCTCCCGATCGTACTGGTTCTCCTTTCCATCGGGCCTGAGGGAGCTCGGACGAGAGAGTGCTCTTCTGGCTGCGCGTCCAGTTATGCACTTAAATATCTCCTGCGCAATTGACTGTTTCCGAAAACTGGACCTCGAATTTCTTAACCGGTGTTGAAACAGTCGCCGTGGCCGAAACCGGCTAGGACATCATCATCATCATTGCACTTTTATTTTAATGTGTTTGGGCTTACTACGCCTTAGAAATGCCTTCGTTAATTTCGTTCCTTTATCAACGATTTCTAAAGCGTAAGACCTTTTTAGCAATAACGCAATAGCCAATCATTCACGGTGACTTGCTGTGTAGTTTTGCCACCAACACATATGACGTGCAGACCGGCTTAGTTAGACACAAGCCTGTGAGAAGAGAATCTCTGCTAGACAGTACCACACTGAACTTTACTACAGTTCCATTGAATGCGACTTCAATTCCAAACGATATAATCCTCCCAAATTACAACCATTAAAATAACAATGTTATAATTAATATACCAGGATCGCATCTTTATGGAGAACCTGGGCGCCGTCAAGGAGCTGTGCAAGGTGACAGGACACCTGGAGTCCAGGATCGACCAGCTCGAGAGGATCAACAAGCGGCTCTGCAAGATCAGCGTACTGCAGCGCCGGGACAGCTCCCGCTCGAGCGTCAGCAACGGTAACTGGAGACATACAAACACTCATACACGTCGCCACACTCGCTGTCAGACACATACATTGTTTTGAATCAAGAGAATGAGACCAGATGATAAAATGGCGACAACAAATTTGTCAAAAAAAAAAACAGACTTTAGATTTTTTTTCTAAGTGGTAGGGCGTTTGCCTGAATTGAATCGTAACCACAGTGCACAAGTGTTAAAACCCTCATAGTGACTCGCATCGGCCTGTCGCGTTTCGGGATCAGCTTGTGTATATCCAGTAGCTCATATACCTAGAGACCTTTAGTCGCGGTATATGTGGGCCGACATGACGATGTAGACTATCAATGGATTTTCATCCGTTGATAGTCGCTTTCGTTTTTGGACTACACTGCGCTTTCCATTAAGTGCAATGTAGTCACATTATCGAGACAGTATAAATAAACACCCTTTGTTTGGATTCTTTGGGGGTTCATTTTCCAAAAACATCGGAATACGCACATTTTATTTCTAAACAAAATTTAAATACCAGTAGTTCGTAATAGTTCAAAATTGACAGCTTGGGAGTGATTATATCGTTCCTAATTGATGTCGATGCTAGCCCGGAACGTACTATAATACCGAGTTTCTTTTTTTGCAAGCTTCGGTCTAACTAAGCCGGTGTGCACGCAGGCGCGTTGGCGGGAAACTAAAAAGCAGTTATTTGCACATAACAATTGGCCACTGTGAAAAATTGCCTATTGCGCTATTTTTAAAAAGGTCTTGCACATTAGAAATTGTTGTCAAAGGAACGCAATTCTAAAGCGTAATAAACCCAAATGCATTAAAATAAAAGTACAATAGACACTTTTTGTGTACTGTGACACGCTCTTACAGTAGTGTCTACATTCCCTTATATGTGTTTGGACGTTTACTCGCTTTAAATGATACACCTTCTTTTATATTTATACTCCCATATATTTCATCAATGTTTACATATATTTTTTCTAATCTTTTTAATATAATATTATTAGAGGGAAATTGATATCGGAACTACCTACACTGCGACTGGCTATATAAGGACGGCCGTTGGGAAAAAAAAGAAAAAAAAAAAAAACGATATCATGGCATTTGCTTAACAGACATCGAGTAGTGCGGAAGCTCTGCCCGAATAGCTAGCGACCGTCAAATATTAGGTCCTTACATATGAAATTGGCGTTTTTCGTACTGGCCACTTTAATCACAAATTTCTCCTCTTTGGTAAGGAATTCCAAATTCAAATTTGTACAGCTATAGACTCATGTATTTGTGCTTCGATGATCATCATTCATTTGATTTTTTCTTCTGTTTTTTCTGTTTGCGTCACTCATTTTACAAAATGGAAAACTTAAAATATCGCATTATTTACGAGTACGAGTTCCGCCGTGGCACTATTGCTGCGGAAACAACTCGAAGGGTGAATAATGTGTATGGCGGTCGTGTTCCAAAAGAAAACACAGTTCGTTTTTGGTTCCAACGTTTTCGTTCTGGAAATTTCGACCTGCAGAACAAGCTCCGTGGACGGCCTGAGACTCAAGTTGATAATGAAGAGTTGAAGGCTATTGTGGAAGCTGATCCATCGCAAACCACGTCCGAGTTAGCTGCAGGCTGCGATGTTAGTGATAAAACTGCTTTAATTCACTTGAAGCAAATTGGGAAGATTAAAAAGCTTGAAAGGTGGGTACCTCACGAATTGACTGAAGCAAACCGGCAAACGCGCGTCGACTGCTGCGTTACATTACTAAACCGGCACAATAATGAAGGTATTTTAAACCGAATCATTACCTGTGATGAAAAATGGGTTCTTTACGATAATCGGAAGCGCTCAGCGCAATGGTTGGATCTTGGCCAGCCAGCCAAATCCTGCCCCAAGCGAAAATTAACCCCAAAAAAGTTACTTGTAAGCGTTTGGTGGACTAGTGCCGGTATTGTTCATTACAGTTTTCTCAAATCTGGCCAGACTATTACGGCTGATGTCTATTGTCAGCAATTGCAAACCATGATGGAAAAGCTAGCGGCTAAACAACCTAGGCTGGTCAATCGCTCCACGCCACTGCTGCTTTACGACAACGCTAGACCACACACTGCGCAACAGACGGCTACTAAATTAGAAGAGCTTCAATTGGAAAGTCTAAGACATCCTCCGTACTCCCCGGACCTTGCTCCAACAGATTACAATTTTTTTCGAAATTTGGATAACTTCTTGCAAGGGAAAAAATTCAACTCCGATGGGGCAGTCCAAATCGCCTTCAAAGATTTTATTGATTCCCGTCCGACTGGTTTTTTTAGTAAAGGGATCAATGAACTACCTATGAGATGGCAAAAGTGCATAGAAAATAATGGTTCATACTTTGATTAATTAAATATATTATATTAAAAAATATTCGACTTTTTGTTCCTCCCATACAAAACGCCAATTTCATATGTAAGGACCTAATATTGATTTATTTACCTACCTTAACTAAAATTGTAAATGTGTTGGCCGACGGCCAATAAAATCTTTTAAAAAAAATAACTTTCGTTTCTGTTTGTAACAATATATACAATCTGAACCTTCCTTTTTAATTTTCAAATCAATCTCTCATAATAATCCAAGTCAAACTTCATATTTTTAAAATTAGATGTTTTAACCTTTTTAAAAAATAAACTTATTCTTTATTAAACGGCCAATTCCGAGAATAGTGCCATATATAACTAACCTACTTTGCAATCCAATCATACAATCACTACAGTACCTACAGTAGATTTAGAAAGTTTCAATAGCTTCTACCCAGGTTTGAAGGTAATGATGCCCATTTTTTTAGATATGTTCTGTAGGTATGCTGGATGATGTCCTCGCCTGCTGACCTGGAACATGGCGCCCAGAGCGTGGGTCCCCGGCTTGCGTCACTAGACACAGGCTGGCGCTATTAAATAAAATAAAAAATTGGAACTGATATTCCATTTTTTTTTTTGGTAAAGAAAAGTTTCTTTTCACAGATTCCCGATACTCGACGACTTCGAATTCATCGAAATCGTTGTACAGCGACAATATATCGATAGACCAGATCCGGGACATCGCGCGCTCCATACGCAAGCACGAGTGCTGCCACAAAATGAACCACAACTCCCCGAAATACACGAGAAAGCAGTGCAAAAACTGCCACGGGAACTACACTAAATTCGGGAAATACTACAACTATAACAAAACGAGCGTCCGATATCACTCCGGGAAGTCCGAGAAGGCTGGCAGCATCGACAACCCGACCTTCGAACCGAGGAAGCTTCCTGAGGAGAAGGCGAGCACGCTTTCGAGGAAGCAAGACACCTGTCTGTGGTTGAGGGACTCTGATGACTTTTCCTATAGCAACACCAGATTGGGGGGGTTGTGTTGTAGGAGGGGGGAGTACGGGGACGCGAGCGGGGAACTCATATCGAACAAGTTTCTCCAAATTATTATAACGATACTGATTTTCATCATGGCTGTATGGTAAGTCTTTAATAAATAATAATAATTACATACAATTACACACATTGACCTAGCCCCAAACTAAACTCGAGCTTGTACTGAAAGTACTGGACCAATATGCTATATATGACGGCGTTACCCTCAATCGTCAGTGACACGGACCACACCATTCAAACTCTATATAATATAAAGGTCGCACGTACTGCTCTAGATACTTAGGATTACATATAGATAACAAGTTTAATTGGAGCAGGCACATCGACTATGTGTATAATAAGTTAAGACATTTTCTTGCCAATATAATAATACTAAAGAAGAGAATCCCCTTTAAAGTGAGACTAATGCTATGTCACTCGCTGGCTGAATCCCACGTGAAATATGGTCTTACCAGTTATGGTCGAATATAAAAAACGTATCTCAATTGAATATACAAATTGCAGTTAAACATTCTAAAAAGCATATTACCACACAATATTAACCTTCAATTTACAGCCGACGATAATGGGCTCTTTAATTATTGTGAACTTCTACCTGTACATGTCAAAGTAAGGTATATGCTGTTAAAAGAAAAAATGTTCGATTTGGAGGTTAATAAAATAAATCATCCGATATATACCCGTGCCGTTTCACGTGAGCAGTTGTGCATGACTCGTGCAACAAACGTGTATGGAGAAAGAACTACATCCTTTTTGATCCCGCGACTAATCAATGAATTACCCTCAAATTTGCGAGAAAATATCTCAGTTAATAATGTGAAACAAAGATTAAAAAAACATTTTTTTGGACCTCATCAATAGTGACCACCTTAATCGAAATGTGTTTACGTAGTTCCATACATTAATTGCAACTCTAAATGTGGACTGTTTGTAAATAGCATACGTTCAAACCTTAGTGGTTTCTTTATGCTATATTAAAAAAAAAAATGTAACAATGATTTTTGTAAATGATAATAAATTAAAAAAAAAGGTATTCAATTTGGTCGGCAACGGTTGCCCGGGCACGTGTTTTAAAATAATCGTTTACAGTGTTAATTTCATATGACCCTTTTTATAAATAACAATAGTTAATGATTTTAATAATGGAATTTGATAGTTAATCTAATTGTTATGGGAAAGTGGAGGAAGATCAAGTGGATTGTGAAGACTTTGTTATTCCAAGTAATTATCACCTCCTCCCACCCCCCCACTTATACTATGTCTACATATGCATATTCGATAAGCTCGTGTGCATAAGCATGTCTGGGTGACGTGTATGTCACCGTGGAGACGTTTGAAATGTCAGAAGTGGGATTTAGAAAAATAAATTAAGTCTGATAGCGTTGTCTACCCCATTCCAGCCTGGTCGTGATGTCTGCGCTATACTTCAGGGAACACCAAGAACTTATATCCATGAAGGAGATACGAATGCACGAGAAATTTTCAAACTACCCGCACTACGGCAAACTTAACGGGGCGCAGATGCATCGGTCGCCGACGGACCAAAACCAGATACAGGTGAAGAGATACAATCCTTGCTAATAATAATATTCGAAAGTGTACGTTTGTGTGTTCCGTTACACATCTTAAACGCGATCTAGTGGATCCGTACTACCACGTGGTAACCGGTGAACGAAAAACATCGTGAGGAATCCCGCATGGCATGTAATAGGAATGTCATGTGTACTAGTGCTGTGAGAACGGCTATCAACAGCGCTACTGGTCACGTTGGACACGGCATATAACAGCAAAGTGGATACAGCCACTAGTGTATCTTTTTTTTTTTTTTGTTAACACGGTGGAAATCCCTACGGACCGTCAGGGGAAGGGGGAGTCGTGTGCCACTCCCCCCGGTGTGTCGGAGCTGCCACGACTAAAACCACCGGGGTGCCAGCACTGCCTCTCCCCGCCTTCGCCGAGCCTGGGAATCCGGATACTTCCGAGGACTAGTCTATCCCTGCTCACTGTTCACCTCGAATTAGTCGTGTTATTATGTTGGCTGTCTTGTAGAAATGGCACTTCATACCACTAAAGAGTGCTAACCTTTTTTTTTTTGATCCGGTGCAAATCCTATTGGACGGACAGGGTAATGGCCCCGGTGTGTCGGATTCTATGGACTAAACCACTGGGTTGTTCCTCTTCCCGTCTGCTGGGATCAAGAATACAGCCGCGCCGCACCACTCCCCCCGGTGTGTCGGACCTGCCCCGACTAAAACCACCGGGGTGCCAGCGCTGCCTCTCCCTGCCTTAGCCGGGCCTTGGGGTCCAGATACTTCCCAGGACTAGTCTATCCCTGCTCACTGTTCACCTCGAATTAGTCGTGTTATTATGTTGGCTGTCTTGTAGAAGTGGCACTTCATACCACTAAAGAGTGCTAACCTTTATTGTTTTTGATCCGGTGCAAATCCTATTGGACGGACAGGGTAATGGTCCCGGTGTGTCGGAATCTATGGACTAAACCACCGGGTTGTTCCTCTTCCCGTCTGCCGGGATCAAGAATACAGCCGCGCCCCACCACTTCCCCCGTTGTGTCGGACCTGCCCCGACTAAAACCACCGGGGTGCCAGCGCTGCCTCTCCTCGCCTTCGCCGGGCCTTGGGGTCCAGATACTTCCCAGGACTAGTCTGTCCCTGCTCACCTCGAATTAGTCGTGTTATTATGTTGGCTGTCTTGTAGAAGTGGCACTTCATACCACTGAAGGGTGCTAACCTTTTTTTTTTGATCCGCTGCAAATCCTATTGGACGGACAGGGTAATGGCCCCGGTGTGTCGGAATCTATGGACTAAACCACCGGGTTGTTCCTCGTCCCGTCTGCCGGGATCAAGAATACAGCCACGTCGACGTCAGGCCTTCTCCAAGCTTCACCTGCTAAAGAATGTGCTGCCGGGCTCGCTGCCGGCCAATGGTTACGCAATCTTCAGCTGTACTACAATGCAGCGAGTCTGTGATTACCCTAAAAGAGGAAATCGAGAGGCACCAGAGAGGCTACATCCATTCTAACCATTAGCACATGCTCTCCTGCATAACCCCCCACTCTTACACTAACAAGAACAGTGGTACTTGAGGGAGTCCACAGCTCATGCATTAGGAAGGAAAGGTGAAATGAAAAATGAAAAAGTATTTATTTCGCCACAAATATACAAAAAAAAACAAATTTAAATGCAGCAATACAAACAACACACAAAAACAAAACATATAAACAAGGCGAAAATGGGCCCTTCATCAGCCTAAAGCCACAGAGGAAGCCTGCAGCGCTGAGTTTCGTGAAGGGCCCCGGTCGCGTTCCATCTTATAAGAATTATCGATAAACAACAAAATACATATAGCTTAAAATAAATACAAGTGATACTAAAATAAACTATTACATACAATTAATAAATCGACTACAAAATGTATTAGTGATAGATACTATAGTAAAAATATATGTATATCTAAAAAAAAGAGCAAAAGTATAATTAAAAATAAATGAAATAGAATACGTGTAACTAATAGATTATTAAATAAATATCATTTTCATTCTATTTTTGATGTGGTGTGGTTAGATGTGAGTGTTTCCACTCACTGCCTATAACACGAAGCCCTGAGAAGTCCTTAAGAGAACTTATAGTCTGCAGGAGTCTGACATAATCTTGGATGTCACACTCATAGCGACCGGGATCTCTCCTTAGACGGATTGTCACCTGGTAAAGAATATTTTTTGTTTGTACTTCAAGATTTTTTCCCTTTTCAGAATTTAAAGCCAGCTCAAACGAAGAAATCTGTCAAAGGTGAGCTTAGTTCTATAGATTGAACGTAACATTTTTAATTTATGTTTTTTTTTACACTGGCTCGACATAGTGACTACAGAGTACCTGATGGTAAGTACAGTGTAGTCCAAAAACGAAAGCGACTATCAAAGGATGAAAATCCATTGATAGTCTACATCGTCATGTCGGCCCACATATACCACGACTGAAGGTCTCTAGGTATATGAGCTACTGGATATACACAAGCTGATCCCGAAACGCGACAAGCCGAAACTGGTCACTATGACGGGCTTTACACCCGTGTACTGTGGTCGCGATCCAGACGGGCACCGACGCCCTACCACCTCGCTGCTGCTCGTTTAGCACCACCCAGGAGTCACGTGTAGGGAAACTAGGGTAAAGCCTACGGACGCGAGCAGCTTCGACTCTTAAATTTTACCCTTAATGTAACTGCAACTAATATATTTTGCCGTCGGAAAAAAATATATAATGGTGGGGAACTGGCAAGGCTCTATGACGGTCTATACACATGAATGCCGCCCCCCACGACCCAGTTAAAGCTATAGCCATACCACCTCAACCGATAATGATACTCAACAGAGAAAGGTCCTCACAAAACCACGCAGGAGTTCACGACCGCGATCCCCACCGAGTTTCCCCACACACCTTCATCGACCCTGCATCAGACGAAGAACTTTGTCAGCAACATCATCAGTGAGTAGAGACTCTTGATGACTTTTCCTTGATATTATTACGGATTTATTTATAATTTGTATATTTATAAGTGTTTTTATACAGGGATTCAGGTAACTAACGCAAAACCTCTTAAGGGTGACTTTGGTATATCAAGACTGACAACTTATGTTTTACAACTTTTTACAATTTAATCTTTTTTCCCCATACAAAAAAATAAATAAATCAAATTTGCAGTTCTGATCTTCTTAACACTCTGAAAGGCGGCGCGATGCAACTGGGACAGACGAATCCGTAGCATCAGCTGACTGAACTTTAAACATAGAGCTAACGATTGATAGACATCCCCACTAAAACTAAAAATATATATATCTTAGGATGTGTTAAGTTTCGGCAAAAGTCATAGAACAAAAGTTGTTAGTCTTGATGTACCTAAGTTACCTTTAATAGGTTTTGCGTTAGTTACCTGTAACGTTGTATATGCTTAAAAAACTCTGTCCAACTCGAAAGAAATCTAACAAATATACGAAAAATAAAAATTTATTGACTTTACATTGTGACTTCACTACGCTTTGTTGGTAAGCATGGTATAGTCCAAGAAACGACGAGGATTATAAATAGTAAAGGAAAACAATCGACAGTTGCAATGATCATGCCGGCCTGCTCGAATGTCTCTTCAAACTGTGTTTAACCCATTAAGTCCGGAAAGATCATAATTTTCATACCAGTGTTTGAAACTTATTTTCTGCCATGAAAAACTATGATAAAAAATTCGTACTAATTTTGGGATCGCACTTTCGATTGGTGCAGTCAGATTTGCATAAAAATTATTACAAAAATCAATACGGCGCATTTATAAAAAAGTGCCATTTTTTTTTAAATTATTTTCTTATCAATAAAGTTACTGAATCTATACCAAACCACAACCAAATATGCACAAAATACCTAAACTATAAATAGAAAAAATTTTGTATGCCTTGAATCAACATAACCTCTTCAAGAGATATCTTGTGAGAATATGTGAAAAAATTGAACGTTTTTTTGATAAATTATGAATATTTATCAATAAAATTCACGTCTCTAATTTTATAATTGTCTCGGAAATGTATATACAAAGGGGTTTTTAAGGACGCTGATTGCGAATTTTGGTTATATTTTCAATATTCAAAATGGCGGATCCAATATGAACGATTAAACTTAAATCTTTGAAAAAAAAATCCTGGAGTTAACCCTACTGACAGCACCGCGACAACCGCTTAGGGGTCCCGTCGATGCGCACGCTTGTGTGAGTGTGCGGTTTCCAGCGTTTGTAGCTAGTTTCCGTACTGTCTATAATATTTATACTGTCTAAAATATGTCATATGAGGCGTCTAATTTCAAAACCCGCTAAAACTAGCTAAAATTACTTAATAGTCCTAATAGTAATTTGAAATGTTTTTATCAAAGCAAATATTAGGCTGGATTTACATCAAACGAACATAGAGCTAGAGCAAGAACAAGAGCATTCTTTCTCGCTCTTTTAGTGTAAACGAAATATCGCTCTTAGCTTTAACACGAAACGATCAACGAGCAAGAATGAGAATCAAGAACTAGAATTCAGGTGTTTAGCGGCCGAACGAATGCTCATTGCGCATTCGTGTTAATTCTGTGGTTCTGTAACCATACCCTTTCTCAGCGATAAGATACGAGAAGTGAGTCCATCTTTTTTTTACTTCTTCAGCATTGAATTCTTGTATATTTGCAATCTCCAGCCAATCAGTTTGTTCGCGATTTATATTTTTGCAGTGTTCAAACGTCGGATCCCACAGACATCTGGAATTTCGGTAGGCTTACAATAAATTGGCACTTTTCTGGAGACCTATCCGTAGTTCAATCGAGGAGTATACTCAGATCAGTGATCGAGATCGCTCGAACACAAGAACGCTTTGAAGAGACCGCTCCGGCGGGCGAGCGCGTCCGAACACGCAAAACGCTCTAAGAATCTGCCCGCACGCTCTAGTATTGTTTACATAAAGCGAACGAGCATTCTTAGAATATTCCATAGAATCTTTGCGAGCGCAGGAAGAACAACGAAAAAACGCTCGATGACTGTTTACAGTAACCGAATTTGATAGAGTGGGGATAGAATGAGCATTCGCTCGTTTGATGTAAATCCAGCCTTATATACGAATTTTTCTTTTATGTTTTTTCACTCTAGAATAATAATTTAAATACTTTGTGTACGGTACTTCGATAGCTCCGCAACAGTGGCACGGGCTGCCTAAAGAGTCTCCCTTACCGCGATCACCAGTTCGCCAACTCCTCAGCTTCTCCTCCTGCTTCTCCTCCAGGATACTGGTGTCTTTGAGGATCTTCCAAGTACACTTGTACACTTTGGAATCGGATTATTTAGTTGAATTTAGGAATATTTGTATGTTTTATGTCGTTACTCGGCGGATCGGTTCGAGCGAGAGCAAAACTCAATCGACAACCCGTACGGTGTTGCCAGAGCTGTCGTAAGTTACCCGCACAATAATAAAATTCGAATACGGAACACCTTATAAGAATGTGATTGTTAAATCAGAGATTAATTATACGTTTTCTATAAATTTATGGGATTTGCAAAAAGATGTTATAGTGGGTTTTGAAATTAGACTCCCCATTTGTAAATAGATTCGGTGCCATTCGCCGACACATCTCTGCCGCACACGGAGCGGCCCGCGCTGGTTATCGCTCGCGCGGCGGACACAGTCGGCGGCAACTGTCTGCCGATCGTCAGCAACAGCAACAACGAGCTCGACTCCGATTGCCAGGTCAGTCTGATACCACTGGAGCCGCGAACGCGAGAGTGCCTTGAGTGAAAAACGTGTGTGTTCGAAAATGCATCGAGGGGTGAAAAGCTATTTGGTTTAAGCAACATTTTTTGGTGATATAGTATTATAATATATATATATATATATATATTTTTTTTCGAAATTAATGTATTTTATATATAATATATGTATATATATATTACTACTAGCTGTCCCGGCAGACCTTGTTCTGCCCTATTTCTCTAAAACAAAGTCACATTGTTTTTTTTAATGTTAATAGCTTCCCCTGTCGGCTGTTTTTTAAAAATTGTTTGAAGGAACCTGGCCTTAATGCTATATGTATAAAAATTCACAAATATTGACATTAATATTTATACGTCACTCAATAATTGTTTTGCCTTCCCGGAACCCGTCCACTGACATTTAAACTTTATGGTATGGTATTAAAGTTCAAAATGACTTATAACGATTTTTTTGTATGAGAATACAGAAAAGTGTTATTTTTAGACAGTTGCAGGGAATTTTTAAAATTTTTCTCTCCGTAATAACCTTCCCTAGACTTCAACAAACACAACAAAAAAGAAATCAGCCAAATCGGTTTAGCCGTTCTCGAGTTTCGCGCTTATCAAGACATTTAGTGATTCATTTTTATATATAAGAGAAGATATATTTTCGAAATTAATGTATTTTACCGATTCCAAATATATATTTATTACTATATCACCAAAAAATGTCGCTTAAACCAAATAGCCTTTCAGCCCTCGAGATGTGTATATTGTGTGCCAAGCTGAGTGTGTGAGTGTGTGTGTTTCTATGTGTGTCTGCTATGATAAATTAGTGGCAGCATGGCGTCTATACTCTCCTCTTCTCGTTTCAATTTTAACAAAGCTATAACTGATTCGATAAGGTTATACCATTTTATAGAAAATTAGCTTTCGCCCGCGGCTTCGCTCGCGCTAAGAAGTATTATTATTAATTAGGTATATTTTTTGCGGCTTCACTTTTGTTTAGCGTGACCCCCCCCCCTCCCCCATTCCCCCATTTTATCCCCTTGGATTCATCAAAATCCTTTCTTAGCGGATGCCTACGTCATAACATCTACCTGCATGCCATATTTCAGCCCGATCCGTCCAGTGGCTTGGGCTGTGCGTGTTGATACATCACTACGTCAGTCAGTCAGTCACCTTTGAGTTATATATATTTAGATGGGTCAGCATTACAAAAGTTCTTAACTTAAATGTTAAGGCAGAGTGTCTTAATTATCTCGAGGCGAAAGCGGTGCGCGACGTGTTCCCGCACACCGCTCAAAGAAAATGAAAGTGAGCAAAATGGTGTGCAGGAGCCTTCCATCAATAGACCAGACGTCGCCGGGTGCTGAGGAAGCTGGCACAGCCTTGCCCTTGGCCCCGGCAGACGGGAGAAGGAACACCCCGGGGGTTTTAGCCGGTGCGACTCCGACACACCGGGGGGTGACACTCATCGTTCCCTGACGGCCCATAGCGGGTTTCCCCCGGGAAACAAAAAATATGTCTTAATTATCTACCATTACGATTATATTTTGCATTTTCATCATTAATATGATTACATTTTGCCCATCTATTAATACAGTATGTAAAAAAAGTAATTATATTTTTTTCCTTTTAACGCTGCATTTAAAAAGGTTTTTGCGTATATGAATGCTTGGATAAACAACTTTTTGGTAAGAAATATTACTTATGAGTATTTTTATAAATTTTCTTTGAATTTATAATATACTAGCTGATCCGGCAAACGTTGTTTTGCTATATAAGTTATTGTAATATCTTCTAAGATGTTCATTTAAATTAAGTGATGTCAAAGACAATTTTGTTCACAATTAAATACTCTTAATCAACAACACATTTATTTGAATAAAGATTAATATTATTACGTTGATACGACTCTTAACAAATAATGCATTAATTTCGACCAAATTTAATTACTATAAAAACGGTTCTAGTGAGTTAATCTTAAAAGATAGACATATACTGTCGCGGACATTTTTTTACATCATTTCAAGAGGAATAATTCTTTCATACATATATTTTTGGTATCTTGAACCGTTTTCGCAGCGCACGCAATGGAAACCTTCAAGGATGAATAATTTTCCCCGTTTTTTTTTCACATTTTCCATTATTTCTTCGCTCCTAATAGTTGCATCGTGATGTTATATAGCCTAAAGCATTCTTCGATAAATGGTCTATTCAACACAAAAAGAATTTTTCAATTCGAATCAGTAGTTCCTGAGATTAGCGCGTTCAAACAAACAAACAAACAAACTCTTCAGCTTTATAATATTAGTATAGATTTACTAATATGATAAAACGGTGGGACACGCTCGCCGGAAGACCATTCCACAGCCCAACGACACGGCTGCAGTGAGAGTTAGAGAACTTCTCATTCCTAGTCGGGATAGGAGTTGCCATATAGCTGTTACTTGTAGCCCCACGTTTGGGATTCTCTTATGGAAAGTAGAGAGTGGAATTTGAAACACGTACGGAACCCTCGGTGCTCGAGTGCGACTCGCAATGGGCCAGTTTTCATTAATAATCAATAGGGAGTATGTGTTATAAACATGGATAGATTTTAAAGACATAATTCGTTGAACCACAGTCTTCCTGCGGCCCTGACACCCCCCAGACATACGAGAATCCGGAACCTCTGGAGCGGACGAAGTCCGACAAAGAACTGAACGAAACTTTTACGCGCCCCCTCGAGCCTATCCAGAAGGAGGGGCTTCCAAACATCCCTGCTATACCAGAGAAGAACAATTCAGACACACTGAAGTTTAAAAAACAGGCGGATATAGTACCCGAGTCGAATTTCCTCGACGGGAGCAAGCAGAATGCAAGCGAGGGCATCGGTGGGAGGTTCAGGAGAGACTGGAGGTGGAAACGGGAGACCAGGGATGAGATGAGAGGCAGTTTAGAGGAGATGAACATCAGTGAACAATCTAAGGAGATTGGCAGATTTGGTGAGTGGAAATTTCTGCTCTTTAGTTTCGTATTTATGATAAAGATAACCATTAATTTGTTATTATTAGCCAGTTTCGTCCCATTGCTGGGCTAAAGCCTCCCTCCCTCCTTTCCAGTATATTTGTAGAATCCATAGGAAGGAGTTCGGACATTGAACCAAGCATACCATGCCCAGTGTGGGTTGTAGGCAATTCTCACATTTGTTCAATGGTGAATACTAAATTTCTTAAGATTATTAAATGTTTCTCTTTGGTTTTGGTCGAAGATTTTGGAGACGACTGATTAATTGACTTCGCTTTCTTCTTTTTTTCATTACTGACAGACTTGCGCTTGACCTCAATCTCACCTACTGGAAAGTGATGATGAGGCTGACAATCGAGCGCGCTCGCCCGGCAAATACCGATTCACTCGACGTTTGAAGATTTCCATGTCATAAGATGCCGGAAATACAGACGCAGGAAGCGAGTTCCACTCCTTCGCGGTTCGCAGCAGAAAGGAGGAGGCGAATCTCTTCGTGCGAGCAGCTGGAATGTCAACCAAATGTGGGTGCAAAACCGAACGGCGTCTTGTCAATTTATGGTAGAAGAGGGAGGAGGAACTAAATCATACAACTCAACTTTGCGGTGGTTGCTATACTGGAACTATACTGTGCTTTCCATCAGGTGAAATATAGTCACTTAGCCGCACCAGTGTAAAAAAAGAAAATACTATTGGTTTTAAATGTCCGGTTACAGAATGCGACACGGTACACATCGGCGTCGCCAGCAAATCCGTAACCAACATGTCTCTCTTCACGGAGACGGTGTGCGCTGACGCAGCTTACAACTTCTCCTACATGATTCCACTGTCGCATTGCCTCAACCATAAGATCATTGAAATCACCTTCAAGTGAGTTCTCTTTGTCTTTTTTTCTATTCCACAATACAGTAATACCCTGGACCTACGCGTTAGGTGGCACCAACAAATAGCCGTGTAAGTAATAATAATAATAATAAAAAATAAGTTCTACTCGATACGGCGCCCATTGTGAGGAGGTTACTCACTCTGAGCTCCTAACTACCGGTGGCTTGGGCCTTAGGCCTCGCCCCTGTGGGTCTACATGTTTTTATATTTTAAAATTTATATGTTGATTATATGTATGTATGTATGTACTATATGTTTTTTGGGAGTCAAAGTTGCTCGCGTCCGTAGGCTTTACCTTAGTTTCCCTACACGTGACTCCTGGGTGATGCTAAACGAGCAGCAGCGAGGCGGTAGGGCGTCGGCGCCCGTCTGGATCGCGACCACAGTGCATGGGTGTAAAGCCCGTCATAGTGACTAGTTTCAACTGGTCGCGTTTCGGGATCAGCTTGTGTATATCCGGTAGCTCATATACCTAGAGACCTTCAGTCGTGGTATATGTAGGCTGACATGACGATGTAGACTATCAATGGATTTTCATCCTTTGATAGTCGCTTTCGTTTTTGGACTACACTGTACTTACCATCAGGTACTCTGTAATCACTATGTCGAGTCAGTGTAAAATATATATATATATTTTTTTTAAATGTAATAATATTGTAATTATGTTGAATAAATAATAAAAACATTTATTTGGCACACAACATAGCAAAATAGGTTATTAAAGACAGAAAACCACAAAAGCATGTACCCTGTGTTGTGATGATGCGCCAAAGGGAAGTCAGATCAGCAAATGCTAAGAGACCAGCCGAGCCACCCAGCGCTGATTTTCAGCTGACGCCCATTTATTGCGTCGACGCGCAGCAAACAGCAAGGAAACGATTAATGGAGTACAGATCAGGGATGTTACGGAGCTTCGACTCCGACTCCGATAAGTCGGAACTTCCGATTGATATTACATCTCCGGTTCCGACTTCGGTTCCGAAACTTTTTAATCGGAGGTATTCATCGGAGGTCACCGCCACTGTTGTAGTCAATTTATTTGATTTCATTTTATATGTAATCAAACAATCAGTGCTACTTAATTTAAAGATCTCATTTTTAAAAATTTAGATAAAAAAATATGATTAAAATTATTAAATTTAGAACTAAATGTTCATTTTAATTTATTACTTAAATATTTTTTTTATTTTACATTTACATTAAATTAAATTTAAATAGAAATTAACACGAAAACAACCCTGGAGCAAATTTGATTTAATTTGTGCATTCTTAATGGAAAAATGTTAATAAGAAACACAGCAATTTTTATTTTAATTGTCTGTGTATGTGTAAATTTATCACTTTCTAATTAAAAAAGGTTTACTGAATAATGTTTTTATTTGTGTCTTAATAAAACTATTTTATTCTGCCGTCATTTGTGACTGAAATTGCCTCCGACTCCGAATCCGACTTCGGTTCCGACTCCGATAAATCAAATTTCAAAACCCCGACTTCGACTTCGGTTCCGATAAAACTGCCTCCGTTACATCCCTAGTACAGATACACAGCGTTAGAGACTGATTTTAAAGTATCATAGATAATAATATGAAAATACACATAATAATACAGATAAGTCGAATTCACGTAAGTCGGGGTTCAACTTTCCACGAAGAAGAAGTTAATTCAAAGGCAAGAGAAAGTAACAACTGAATACTACAGGCTGGACACTGCTTTATTTATACTCGTACATCACAATAAAAGGCAGTTAGGCGAATAATATTTACTTGTGTGCGATACAAACCGAAAAAACCGATCTAAAAGAAAAACCGCATATCTCACAATTTACTTAAGTCGGGGTTACTACTATACCTGAAAACCGATGTGTTCAACCAATGCGTCCAGCCAGTTATGACGTACGGAGCCGAGACGTGGATATTAACGGTTAGGCTAGTTCACCAATTTAAGGTCGCTCAGCGTGCGATAGAATGGACTATGTAGGATATCTCTCTGTAAAGGTTAAAGTTTAATAATTTTATTGGATCAAAAATTTACATTATATAATTTAATTTACGTTGACGCCTGCACTAGTCGTGAGACTGTATCGCAGACGTCAGCGCCCGCCATTACAGAGAATACAAATAATTACGAAAATATATAAAAATATACAGACGTGTTGTGTATAGGTGTGTTATGTGTAGAAAAGTGTGAGTAAAGAGAGTTGTGTGTGAGTGCAGATTATATATAAGCATTTAAAAGATTTTCAGTTTGTAAATAATCGAGCTGCAACAAGTAATCCTTGACTTTGATTTTAAGTTCATAAAGTTTGGAATGAGGTTACCCGATAGAGAACAAAAGTTGTCGACATAGCTCTCCGTATTAGCAAGCTGAAGTGGCAGTAGGCAGTCCATATAAGCCGAAGAAACGATCGTCGTTGGAGAAGACGGGGTCTTGAGTGGAGACCGTGGATCGCCAGACGTAGCGTGGGGGTACCCTGGCACGGTGGAGCGACGTCTAAGGAAAGCAGGAAAGGATTAAAGGAGAAAAGCCGAAAACCGGGTTCAGTGGCACTTGTTAGGCTGCCTATGTCCAGCAGTAGACTAGGATGGGCTGATGATGTGAGTTCTCTTGTTATTCACTTCAAAACGGAACAGGTTCTGTAGTTGACAGTTTTTTTTTTATGTATGCGTACCGATAACTCCGCCATTTTTAATACGTTCATTATCACGTCACTCGTATTTGGGTGACGGGTATGCTCCCGTGGGGTGCTCCGTTAAGATGAATCTAAAAGCTGCTAATAAAGCCCATGAATTCCAACCCGTCTCATTTACCCAGGTCACAGAAACTGATGAAAGAGTTCAGAGTGTGCGAGATACAATGCCGTTACGAGGATGCGTCGCAAGCGTGCCAGCAGAAGTGGGAGCTGCCGAAGATGTCTCCCGTTGGGGATCTGTGGACCGTGAAGGTACATCTGGACTGCAGTATCGATAGAACAATGAAGATCAGGTACCCGCTAACTTTTTTAGACTTTTGTACCGCATAAGGATAAATATTGCATACAAGGTGGTTTTATAGACGAAGGAGATATTTTAGAAAACAATCATTTGTATCTTAATAATCTTAATAAAATAACTCTATTTTTTATTTTATTATTTATAGGCGAACGCTTGACCTCAATCACACCTAGAGGAAGGTGAAGATGAGTCCGATAATGAACCGCGTCCGCCCAACAAATGTCTATTCACTCTTCTCTTAAAGGCTCCCAGGTCATAAGAACGCTGAAATATGGTCGCTGGAAGCGTATTCCACTCCCTTGCTGTTCGCATGATAAATGTAGAAGCTTAGTAGTAGTAGAAGAATGTAGAATATTAAGATATCACTATTTTTTACATATGTAGTTATGCTGAGTGAGGCTAATTAAAGTTTTATGCACTCAATGCAACGTAAAGTTATTTATAGTTCATTGTGTGCATTGTATATAACGCGCATTATAATAAATGGGATTCAAGCTAAGACTGCCTTTGATTCACAAGCCCCCCACAAGCGGTAACCGTTTCCTACCAATATTTCGAATTAGAATCGAATACTGAACCCTCCACGAATATATCCATCGTTTATTAATTACCCCCTGTATATTTATATTTATTGTGTATTCTGATTTTTAAGTTAAAGATCAACCTAATTTCTAACCAAATTCTAAACAAAGTGCGAGTAGCGTCTATATATCTTAGCCTAAATGTCCATGTATACCAAGGTATTGCTTTTTATGCTTCTATGGGGGTGCACGCTACTGCATATTTTCGCCTTTGGGTCTCAAGTCCACATGGGCTTATTTTCCAGAACTAAGCGCGCCCATTGTGCAAACAGGCATTGCCATTGCTGACAATTTAATGTATTAATTTCAGATCCAGATTTGTGCCCCTCAAGCCGCACTATTTATCCAGGGTGAGTATCTCATATCTACTTGGAAGGTCTTGAGGAGTATGTATGTGACGAGTATCTGCTTAATGGGAAGTAGTTTTAACGCAGGGGAGGTCCTGGGGATCAGTCCCTTAGCTTCATCTTACATTCGTAATTAGATAAGTTCAAGATATTTAATTCACGGTTAAACCTTGTTATAAATCCTTGAATCAAGAATCCAAAATTGTTTCTCAGCAAAATTAGATTTGTGAATCGGCATAGGGCAAACATATCTCATCCTACGAGGTTTTCTTTTACTATCTGTCCCTGTGAGGACCACTTTATGTTTGCGGAGGACAAGTTTCAAAGACATTAATGATTCGGAGCATGATATTAAAGTGATACGGCAACTTTCTGAACCAAGGGAGTCGAAGCTGCTCGCGTCCGTAGGCTTTATCCTAGTTTCCCTACACGTGACTCCTGGGTGGTGCTAAACGAGCAGCAGCGAGGTGGTAGGGCGCCGGTACCCGTCTGGATCG
This sequence comes from Automeris io, assembly GCA_036320925.1. NCBI lineage: Eukaryota > Metazoa > Arthropoda > Insecta > Lepidoptera > Saturniidae > Automeris > Automeris io. The sequence continues at coordinate 3,901,537 of JAUDJH010000031.1, read as the reverse complement.
CGACCACAGTGCATGGGTGTAAAGCCCGTCATAGTGACCAGTTTCGGCTTGTCGCGTTTCGGGATCACTTTGTGTATATCCAGTAGCTCATATACCTAGAGACCTTCAGTCGTAGTATACGAGGGCCGACATGACGATGTAGACTATCAATGGATTTTCATCCTTTGATAGTCGCTTTCGTTTTTGGACTACACTGCACTTACCATCAGGTACTCTGTAGTCACTTTGTCGAGCCAGTGTAGAAAAAAAAACAAGTCCTGACCACAGTACACGAGCGCAAAGACCCTCATAATAATTCGCTTCGGGATCAGCTTCTGTATGTCCTATTGTACACACACTTAGAGACCTTCAGATGTGGCGCATGTGGGTCGGCAGAAGTGTATACAAGCTGACAGGATGACGGAGACTATCAATGGATTTTCATCCCTTTGCCGTCACTGCCATTTTTGATCTGCATTATACAGTTTTTTTATTTTATTATTTATAGGCGAACGCTGGACCTCAATCACACCTGGTGGAAGGTGAAGATGAGTCCGATGATGAACCGCGTCCGCCCAACAAATGCCTATTCACTCTTCTCTTAAAGTCTCCCAGGTCATAAGATCGCGGAAATATGGCCGCTGGAACCATATTCCATTCCTTAGCCGTTCGCATGATGAATGTAGAAGCGAATCTCTTCGTGCGGATATAAGGAACATCCACCACATACGGATGGTATCCGACACGGTGTCTAGTGGTTTTGTGGTGGAATGGGGCTGGTGGAATCAAAGAAATCATTTCACATATCATCACGTATGCTACAATCATTTTGGTAAGGACAGTGCTGTCCAAAAAATTACTTCGACTTTCAATGGCAATGAAAAACCTAGCGATAGTTGCAGTGATCATGCCGACCTGCACATATATCTCTTCACGCTTCCTTTTAAAGAGCCGGGAGGTGGGAACACGCTCGGCTCAATGACTCACCTGCAGTAAGAGTTAGAGAACTTCTCAGTCTTAGCCGGGATGGGAGATACCGTATAGCTGTGACTCCGCAATCCCGCGCGTGTGCTTCTGCTATGGAAGGGAGAGGGAACATCTTGACCCTGCTAGATTCTTGATACAAGGTTCCATCTAGGTTTTTTTTTATTTCCAGGACCTGTGCTTCCTCACAGAAGAATACATGACACCTTACGTAGAATTCAATATACGTATATATAGAGATTGTCACAATTGAAATAGTTTATGTTTTTATTTAGTTATATTTTTTTGTCTGACTGTACGTGACCACTCAACCGTCTCACCAATACGACTGTAAACACGTTGAACGTGTAAAACGAAGGGATGACAGTTCTTGTGTCGCATTTGTTTACAGGAGACAGTAACCGCTTGCCATTAGATCAACTGTTGATCTATTTCAGAGATGGGCAAAATGTAATCTGATTAATGATGAACGATTACAAAATGTAGTCGTAATTTTAATGTTCTTGCTCTGTAATCAGGATTAAATCAATTTAAAACATTAAGAAATCATAAATGTGTATACAATCTGGGATTCTGTAGTGTTTAAAACTTAAATGAGCAAAATGCAGTCATATTACTGGTAAAAAACGTAAAATGTAATCGTTAATCATTTTCATTAATCTGATTACATTTTGCATGGTCTATTTGCATTCGTTTCATGTAAAATAGTGACAAATGTGGGATGTCTTGCCGCCTAATGACCCAAATTAATAACCTATTCTATCCCCTATCTTAGATTTGTTACTATAGCAACTATAGTACATCTCTTTTCGTTTACACAGATTAGAAAGGGAGAGGAGTATCTATCGATCTGCGAATTAAAGATAGATACGTTATTAATTTGGGCAGTAACTTAACCGTTTGAGTGTTACCGCGCTCATCTTCTTAATAATAACACATGATCACGCTAGATCCATTTCGATGTGAGCAGAGATGTATTAGGGGCTGTAACCACTTCGCGCTTATATGTCGTGCCCAACGTGACCAGTAGTGCAACTGATCGTCGTTCTCACAGCACTAGTACACATGACATTCCTATTACATGCCATGCGGGATTCCTCACGATATTTTCCTTCACCGGTTAACATGTGCTGCCTAAATCCGTGCATAGTCTAGAAAAAGCCAGAGGTACGTACCGGGATACGAACCTGAGACTGCGTTGCCGCGCATTGGAACCAGTCCGTTATCCATTAGGTCTCTACACCCCTCAAACAAAACACAATAAATGAAGAAATAGTTTGTCCGTATATTTTACAATCCTCAAACATGATAAAACCTACTTTTTATAATACAAGAGAAAGAAGAAGAGAAGAATTAAATAGAAATGTTTTGCATGATGTCCTAGCCGGTTTCGGCCACGGCGACTGTTTCAACATCGATTAAGAAAATCGAGGTCCAGTTTACGGAAACAGTCAATTGCGCAGGAGATATTTAAGTGCATAACTGGACGCGCTGCCAGAAAAGCACTCTCTCGTCCGAGCTCCCTCAGGCCCGATGGAAAGGAGAACCAGTACGATCGGGAGGGAGCAGGATGCAGGTTTGGTCGAGTTTTCCTTCTCTGAACACCTGGTTGAATTGCGGTGTTAAAGAGATACCTTAGTCGCCTTTTACGACACCTCAGCAAGAAGAGGGGGGTGCTATTCTATTCTGCCGGCAGCCTCCACGGCACAAAAAACAAATGGTTTGTATACTAGTGCTGTGTTAACAGCGAGCAGCTACATATCTATGGGTCTGGTTGGGCACGACATATAAACGTTTAGAGTAGCGCACCGACCATTTCGAGGTTGACAGTAGTGAAGGCAGGCCTCTACCGCTTGCGGGAGGCGTATTCATTGAAAGGCAGCCTTTACTCGAATCGTCTTATTATTAACTTGGAGCAGATTTTATATATTTCGCGTGACTTTTAACTTCAATTTTCCATATAACTTCAATTAGCCTTACACAGTATTGATACCACAAGCGTTAAATGGATATAGCCATTAATTAATGTTTCTCTGCTTACCACGAGACGGTTAAAGCATGATAATAAATTATTATTATTAATCAATTATCTACTTTTTTTACATATATATGTATACCCAAAACCAATTGCCTTTTTGGCATATACTCAAAAAATTTGTGCTGCAATCAGACAGTTTAAGTTAATTTTCCATTAAAGATATTATAAGGCAAGGTGGTGCTGCGGCGTTTAATGGACGCGCAGGATTGAGTTGGTTTTTTTTCACTATATTTATAATCAATATGATATTCTTTATACATTCCCTAAGTGCAATTACTATCGCCTGATATCCGTCCTAGAATATAGTATATTTACAAGTATATAGATTTTTATGTATATATGTGTTTGTTATGATTGTATTAAACAACTTGAAATCTCATGTGTCGTGCTTTATAATTTTTATGGTTTTTTTTTCCAGTGACTTAGATCAGGGGTGCTCAAACTTGCTAACAATGTGGCTTAACGATATTGAGGTAGGTCGCCAACAGCTCAAGTTTGAACACCCCTGGTAGGTTTCCGTGTATTTTGCACCTTCAAAACAAACTTTTCGGTATGCACAGAGATGGGCAAAATGTAATCTGATTAATGATCAACGATTACAAAATGTAGTCGTAATTTTAATTTCCTTGCTCTGTAATCATGATTAAATGCACTTAAAACATTAAGAAATCACAAATGTGTATACAATCTGGGATTCCGTAGTGTTTAAAACATAAATGAGCAAAATGCAGTCATATGAGCAAAATGCAGTCATATTAATGGTAAAAAAACGTAAAATGTAATCGTTAATCATTTTCATTAATCTGATTACATTTTGCCCGTCTATGGGTATGCATTGTGGAGTGCAATAAACTATTTGATTTGAAGATTGATTCAATCTTGACTCAATTGTCATGCTTTAAAAACTTGATATTTTAATTTATTAGAAAAAATCTCAGTGTTTATAATTTATGATATGTTGTGTATAATTGTTGAATTTATATTAACCCTTTCGCTACCATCGGTGACTGTAGTCGCAAGTTCAAAAACGCCGCCTGTTATTTTTCTTCTTAAAACTAATGAAAGTCGTTTTGAGCCAAAACTTTGGCCCTGGACTCTCATGGTCCTGACTCCACGCGTTTGATGTGCAGCGCAGAGCTCCGTTTCCTGCGAAACACTTTGCAACGAGGCCTGCCCATCTTTTTGTAACCCGGGGTAACCCATTATGGGCCGTCAGAGGGCGGTGAGGGCCGCCCCCCGGTGTGTAGGACTCTCAACGACTAAAACCCCCGGGGTGTTTCTCTTGCCCGTCCTCCGAAGCTAAGGGCACATCAGTAGCCACTTTCTTCGCACCCGGCGACGTTTGGCCTTAAAATAGATCTCGCCTTGTTGCGAATGCAGGGGAGGGGCGGTGTAAATGGCCACCCGCTCCTCGCTCGTCTACGTGTCTTGGAGCAGTGTGCGGGAACACATGGCACACTGCTCTCGCCTGGATGAATGGACGGCGCCGCCCACAGCGAGTCCCGCCCTAGCGAATGGGTTAATAAATATTTCATTAATATTGTATAATTATTTTATTAGTCTCATTTACGGTGGTTGCTATTTTATGATTTTATTTGTACCAAAATATTATTTTTTTATCTTTAAATGTATTGATATATTGTGTAAAGTATTTTCGCAGCTTTATTTCGTAATTTAGTGACTATTTAAATATTGTTCAAGAATATTGAGATTGCTAGTTGTGTCTACGTTTGTCGATTGACACTTTGCCGCCCGCACGATTCGTAAATATTTATTCGATTGGCGCTTTAACTTGGAACACTTGACGTGTCGCCGGCCGGTCTTGGCATTATCGGGAGATTATAAATTGTTAAGTTTTAATAATCTCATCGTTAGTTCTCATAAGTTCTCAACCCTTTTTGCCTACTTTCATGAAATGTTCGTTGACTGAAAGTTTGCGCGCGTCACCACTGTCGTGTCAAAACGGCAAAGTGTTAATAAAAAAACAAGATTTTTTTTTAGAAAAATGTGTAGTTACTTTGATAATTAGAAGATTAGCGCTAATTAAATATGTAATCATATGAAATTTTTCTTAAAAATAATGTCTCACATATTATTTTTAGGTTTTGAAATATTTTACTCATAAAGAGTAGCAAAAACATTTTTTTAAGTCACATGACTACTGTTACCACAATTAAAAAACATTTTTCTTAATATATCAGTCTGCTTTTTAAAAAGAAAGGAATTGTGTTTAATTAAAAGAGAATCTGATCGATTAATCTATGTTAAACTTCTAACTTTTGTTAGTTCACCTTTAACTTTTTGCGGATGCAGGTAGTTAATAAAACGATCACATGTCTAGAGATGCTTCTATTAAAAATTAATTTAATCGACCTTACGATTTTAGCTACTTTCTTGATAGCGCGATGCTAATTATTTATGACGACATCTATTAGTAAATTTCGACAACATTTTTGTATATACAATTTGATGTTGGATATATGATATCAAAGTCTGAGATTAGAAATTTGTTTTTTTTTTGCAATAAATATATTTTACATCGAGTAAGAAATTATTTCTAATTTGTCTTCTAAGGGTAGTTATTTCTAAAGTGTTATATTTTTTAATGAATTCTAATTTCTTTTAGTATATATTTCTGTTTTTTTGGAAAATGGACAATAATTTTGTTTGTGGTAACAATAGTCAGAACTTGGGAGCGGATCAGTTTATATGAAACAAAAAATTATATCGTCTTTAATATTACTATGTTAGTAATAAGTTATATTCCGATTCTCAGTGTAATATACAAAATAAATACTTTAGATGTATATTGTGAAACGATATTTCACATTCCACCCCAGTACTTAATTATTAATTAAGAAAATTAATATATTTCATTCGATTATTAATTATACGTATTAGTAATATACGTAGATGTTTAGTAATTATAGAGTTAATCTAAAATACGAGGTGTAAATTATAATTTAAGACACAAATTCATATCAAAAATAATATATTTAATTTTAAGTTGTACAGAGTCACTGCTAACTAACAGCTAACCTATTAAGGGTGACTTTGGTTTATCAAGACTGACAACTTTTTTTTAATAACCTGACTCGAAACTGTGACTACACCCGTCCTAGTGGTAAGCATATTGCGGTCCAAAAAAACGACGACTATCGACAGTTAAGGAACACCCATCTGTAGTCATTTCTATCATGCCGGCCTGCGCAAATATCTCTTCACGATACGCTCATAGGACGGCGGGAACACGCTTGCCGGAAGACTATTCCACAGCCAGAGATGGGCAAATTGTAATCTGATTAATAATGAACGATTACACAATGAAGCCGTAATTTTAATTTCCTTGCTCTGTAATCATGATTAAATCCATTCAAAACATTAAGAAATCATATATGTGTATACAATCTGGGATTCTGTAGTGTTTAAAACATAGATGAGCAAAATGCAGTCATATTAATGGTAAAAAACGTAAAATTTAATTGTAATCATTTTTATTAATTTGATTACATTTTGTCCATCTCTGCCTACAGCCCAACTACTCAGCTGCCGTAAGAGTTAGAGAAGACGGGATATGAGTTACCGTATAGCTGTTATTGTATAGCTTTTTCTATTATAATCCATAGTTTTTTTCTATACAATAAACAAACACATTTGCAATTCTAATCTTCTTAACTACATATAAACGTTTCTCAAAGCGTAGAGGTGCCACACGCGTTATTAAGGCGACCCTATCTAGCAGATTGCAGCGAGGTGGGCGGGAGCATGCACTCAACTGATTGTGCATACCTATGCCAGAATCGTAGGAATGAAAGTTGAAACAGTTATTTACGAGGCATAGAGCTAACTATTGATAGAAATCTCCACTAAAACTGAAAAAAACATATTTTTAGGATTTTAGAAAACGTTTTGGAAAATCTTAGAACAATAGTTGTTAGTATTAATGCACCTGAGTCACCTTTAAGAGGTTATATGTTAGCTTCCAGTAAACTTGTGTTTATATACTTTGAGACATTTTCCCGTATATATAGTTTTAATTTGTAATTAAATTTTATATTTTACTGTCTGTTTTATTAGAATCTCTTAACGTAATTCATTTTACACCTTGTTTTGATTAAATTAGAAGAAAATATAATGTATTAACTGTAGGGTAGTGTTTTAAATAATTAAATAGCGGACATTTAAAAAAAAATCTGTCCATAGATAATGTAATAATATGTGTTAAAAAGATCACAATGGCATCACAGATAATATGAACTGACGGAAATTATGTTTACTAGTAGAATTTTGCAGAGTTAGCATTTAGAGTTTTACAAGGTAGTTATTTGTGTAAAATTACAAAATGGTGGAATGATTTATGTTTTGTTGTGAAATATAGAATAAATAAAGGCTGTCAGCACAAAACTGGCCTATCCCATAGAAACGTATAAACACAAAAAGAATAACATATACCTATAACATATTTTGAAATTTCGCGTTTTATACCTATTATAAATACATTAAGGGGTCTTATGCGCGAATTGTAAAGTTACACATGAATCAAGCCTAATTTATTTGTAAGTATTTTTCTGCAATAATTTAATTCGCAAATTTCTCACTTGGGCGACTCTCGCTTTGGAGGTTTCGCATGCACATTAAAAATAATATTAGGTCCTTACATATGAAATTGGCGTTTTGTATGGGAGGAACAAAAAGTCGAATATTTTTTAATATAATATATTTAATTAATCAAAGTATGAACCATTATTTTCTATGCACTTTTGCCATCTCATAGGTAGTTCATTGATCCCTTTACTAAAAAAACCAGTCGGACGGGAATCAATAAAATCTTTGAAGGCGATTTGGACTGCCCCATCGGAGTTGAATTTTTTCCCTTGCAAGAAGTTATCCAAATTTCGAAAAAAATGGTAATCTGTTGGAGCAAGGTCCGGGGAGTACGGAGGATGTCTTAGACTTTCCAATTGAAGCTCTTCTAATTTAGTAGCCGTCTGTTGCGCAGTGTGTGGTCTAGCGTTGTCGTGAAGCAGCAGTGGCGTGGAGCGATTGACCAGCCTAGGTTGTTTAGCCGCTAGCTTTTCCATCATGGTTTGCAATTGCTGACAATAGACATCAGCCGTAATAGTCTGGCCAGATTTGAGAAAACTGTAATGAACAATACCGGCACTAGTCCACCAAACGCTTACAAGTAACTTTTTTGGGGTAATTTTCGCATGGGGCAGGATTTGGCTGGCTGGCCAGGATCCAACCATTGCGCTGAGCGCTTCCGATTATCGTAAAGAACCCATTTTTCATCACAGGTAATGATTCGGTTTAAAATACCTTCATTATTGTGCCGGTTTAGTAATGTAACGCAGCAGTCGACGCGCGTTTGCCGGTTTGCTTCAGTCAATTCGTGAGGTACCCACCTTTCAAGCTTTTTAATCTTCCCAATTTGCTTCAAGTGAATTAAAACAGTTTTATCACTAACATCGCAGCCTGCAGCTAACTCGGACGTGGTTTGCGATGGATCCGCTTCCACAATAGCCTTCAACTCTTCATTATCAACTTGAGTCTCAGGCCGTCCACGGGGCTTGTTCTGCAGGTCGAAATTTCCAGAACGAAAACGTTGGAATCAAAAACGAACTGTGTTTTCTTTTGCAACATGACCGCCATACACATTCGTCACCCTTCGAGTTGTTTCCGCAGCACTAGTGCCACGGCGGAACTCGTACTCGTAAATAATGCGATATTTTAAGTTTTCCATTTTGTAAAATGAGTGACGCAAAGAGAAAAAAACAGAAGAAAAAACAAATGAATGACGATCATCGAAGCACAAATACATGAGTTTATAACTGTACAAATTTGAATTTGGAATTCCTTACCAAAGAGGAGAAATTTGTGATTAAAGTGGCCAGTACGAAAAACGCCAATTTCATATGTAAGGACCTAATATATTGCTTATTATAAACAGTTTATCGAATTTTCGACTTGGTAAGTTAATTTGCGCATAAAACCCGTTATAATATTTATAAATAAGAAATGTATATATTTGAGAGTACATGCGAAACGAGTGCCCCAAGTTAGAACTTGCCAAATTAAAAATTTGCCGCAGAAAAATGCTCTCAAAGAATAAAATCTGATTTATTATGGTTTTTCCTATCAATGTATATATCATGATTTTCATTCATACACTTTTGGCATTGCAATTTTTATGCATTATTACTAGGCCAAAATAATCGTCTTGCATTGAGTTACTATTTCAACGTAATCATTTGGCCCGCTTTGGTTTTAAAGACCTCATATGTCACAAGCAAAAGAATATGAGAAAGGCCATTATGCACTGACAGAGCATTGAGTATTGTATTGACTTTTTTCTATATATGAAAATATCTTTATATAGTGTTTCAGAACTAATATTATATTCCGTAACAATATATAAAAACATTTTTAAACTATTTATGAGTAGAATAAAACAAACACAAATTATTAAATCACGGTGAAAAAGGTAAACTGCCTCTTACGGCGTATTCACGGAACACAGTCGTTGTATTAAAATATGTTGTCTCTCATTCAAGACAATCGTCAGTTTCAATTTTAATATTATAATACGTAATACTAATTGTGTTTTTGCGAGATCTGATTATAATTAGAATAATATAATATAAAAATATTAGAATATATCTTTAGAAATTATTATAATTAGATTGAATATATTATATGATTAAATTAAATTAGGGTGTCTTGCCATATGACTATTTCAGTTTAAATTAAATTGCTATACAAATTATTAGTTGTTTTTCTTTTATTCCTCTCCTACAGCCCCGATGTAATTTTTTATGTAGAATACTGTTGCGTTTGAGTTGAAAAGGAAACTAAAGGAAATCCGGGAACGGACTTGTATATCGACCCCGATCCACAGCGAACATTCGTTGATGTTCATAGAACAAGCGGCTAAAAATAAAAGAAGCTGTCGAAGGACAATGAAACTTGGCACATAGGCATATTTTGTTTAAATGAAGAAAAAAATTTAAAAATCAAAATGATCCCCCACTTTTACACCCACCTCCCATACAAAGTGAAAATTAAATTTTGACCTACGGGATTGTTTTTTGGCACATAGCATTTTTAAACACTCAGATTCATTTGTGTGAAATTAAAAAAATATCCACCCACTTTTACGCCTACTTCCCATACAACTTGTATTGAAAAAGTGGCATCACTCCCTTGATTTTTTAATGCATCAACTCAATTTTCTCAAAAAATAAATATTATAATTGTAGAATGGGCTCCTGAAAATATATACCTGATCCGCCCACTTTTACACCCATCTACCATAGAAAAAACATGATAAGTAGTTTAAGCAGTCTTTTAATAATTTTTTAACGTCATTATCGTACTCTAATTTTACAACAATCATGAACGAAAATTCATGTTTTGTTAGTTTATCATTTTATAGTTTTTCCTGTTTATTTTGGAAAGGAGCAGGTAGGAGCAGCTGATTTTTTTTTAAATTTTAGCTGAGACTTCAGGCTGTAATTTGACACCTTTCATCCAACAGCGCTCCACAGCCCTAAAAAGATGCAGTCCAATGAAGTTCAGGAATATTGAAATTTTGATGTTGTTTATATTTTGCTTTACGAAATTTTTTATATGCCACTTTTTCCAACTTTTTTAAATGCAAATCTCATCTATGATTATTGTTATTTACGAAAATATACAACAAAGTCAAATGATACGTGTACTGTGATTGTACCAGAAGATTGAATATACAGTAAAATTGCATGCCATTTTAAACAAGCTAACATAAATGAACTTCGAGCGTGTCTATCTAAACAAATAATAAATATATCAGCCTAATATTACGGAATCATAATATTCAGATATCTGACAATAAAATACCAAAAAATTATCCAAATCGGCTAACATGAAAAAAAAGTATTTCGGCCACTCTTCAACCAATGTGCGGCGCCGGTTCAGGGGTCACACGCCACAACTTCGTGTTTATGTGTTGGTGGGGAGTTTCAAAGCGTTGAGCTTTCGAATTTTCATTGACTTTGCAGCGTTTTAAAGAGATTTGACTGCGGATCCTGTAATTAATTCGCCACAGCCCCGTCGCACTGCTCCCGCTGGGCACAAACTCGGGGGAAGATGATGCCTTCCCCGATACTGCTCGTCGTATTTAGGCAGAGCACGCCGCAATGCCCTGCCAACTTCTCGAGGGTCGCTAAACCAGTTGCTCAGGGCCCCCACCCTGAGCAGCCACGACCCCAGAGGTGCAAATTAAGTCTAGTTTAAACTTGTATAAAACACTATTTAATCAAAACAGATTAATTCGATCACAATACTGACACTTTCGCTGAGGTTTATAGACACAACTTTAAGTATGCTTAGAGATTCGCTGATGAGCCAATGCAGAGTCAGCTTATGTGATACTAGCTGATAAATATATGTATGCTGATAATATAGCTGATAGCTATAAAAGGTTTTGTAATATCTTCTAAGATGTTCATTGAAATTAAGTGGTGTCAAAGACAATTTTGTTCACAATTAAATACTCTTAATCAACAACACATTTATTTGGATAAAGATTAATATTATTACGTTGATACAGCTCTTAACAAATAATGCATTAATTTCGACCAAATTTGTTTACCATAAAAACGGTTCTAGTGACTTAATCTTAAAAGATAGACATATACTGTCGCAGACATTTTTTTAGATCATTCATTTATTTTTTTAGCCCTCAAGGATGAATAGTTTTCCCCGTTTTTTTCACATTTTTCATTATTTCTTCGCTTCTAATAGTTGCATCGTGATGTTATATAGCCTAAAGCCTTCGTCGATAAATAGTCTATTTAACACAAAAAGAATTTTTCAATTCGAACCAGTAGTTCCTGAGATTAGCGCGTTCAAACAAACAAACAAACTCTTCAGCATTATAATATTAGTATAGATAACGTGTTTTCACAGTCCTCTAATAAAGAAAGAGTAATAGAAGAGTCGGAGTAAGTTTTCTTACTGATTGCTTGCCTTGTGTGAAAACGATATGCACGCCACTGCGTTTTACATACTTTAAAACTAGATTTAATTTACTTTTTTTTTGTAACTCTGCGGAATATCCTGCATAGGACCATCAGGGTTGCTGTGAGGGCAATGACCCCGGTGTGTCAGACTCTGATTGCTCCACCCGGGCCTGGGAAACCAAATTTATCCAGACTCCCAGGGAACAGGAAGCCTTGTTGCCTTTTGTTGTTAACATTATTTTATTTTTTGTTTGTTTTTGTTTTATATTTAGTTTAGAGAAAGATTTGGCTGACTAAATTGAAATATCAAATTGTATTCGGTTTTTGTGCTTATTTGTGTTTTTTTTGTTTTTTTTTTTTGTTGATGGTATTGTTTTCTTTGTTTTTGTTGTGTAAATAGATCCTAATACCTTATATATATGTATATGTAGAGCTGTGCCAGTGAAGTGGCTGTGTCGTCCGCAAGGTCCTGTCAGAATGCCAGCGCTGCAGAGTCTAGTGCTCTGTAGCACAAGCTGAGACAGGGTCCTTATTGGCGGCGGCCTAGACTTTAGTTATGTATTGTTTGTGATTTTTTATTTATTTTTATGTTTTTTATGTTTATTTTCTTGTAATCTATTGTATCATATTGTCACTTCTGTCTGGGTGCTGCAAATAAAACGTTTTCTTTCTTTCTTTCTTTCTTTCTTTCTGGGAAGGGAAGGAGTAAAACCCACCCCTCTAAAACCTCTCTCTCAGGCGGCGCGCCGGACACCGTGCACCGCCTCCCTCTCAACCTGGCAGCAGACTCCCTCATGTCTACTGCCTGGAGCTTTAATTTACCGGTACAAGCCGCCCTAAGATTAATAATTTGACCTAAAATTTATAGACACTTAGACTTGGCTTACACTCAAAAATTACAAATAATAGTATTTAATTAATATCAAAGTACCGATTCCGTCATTGGTCTTGTCTGTGAATACTTAGGTTATACTCAAATTAGTATTATATATTCAGTTATTTGTTAGTTTTAGCAAAGTCAAAGAACGTTTATAAATCTCGACTTTTACGTAAAGCTGCCGGCAGCTGCAAATACATCTGTATAAACGTGATATTATATGATAGAGTCTGACCGAAGGCTTCTAATTCGTTTTCGGTCACCTTTGGCCAAAAAACTACGTTCGGTACAACTTAAATAAAATATCCATTATAATATAATAATCTGTCTTTATTTAGTAACAATTAACCGAAACTGTCATTATTACTTTACGTAAACTAAGTTACGCAAAATAATTAAGGAAGAGAAATTTATATCCAAAATTTTTCACGATTTTTGACGGGCTGTATCTCAGTGAAAAGTAATCGTATTGCAAATCTAAAAAAATAATTTTAAAGCTTCACTACTATAATTTCTTTATACAGGCTGATTTTATAGATGTTTTTTTTTTTTTTTTATTATTATACTTTATTTTTAAAATTATTTAAGCTGTAATGTTTTTTATTGCTTAGTAAGATGTAACACGACCGGGGCCCTCCACGAAAATCAGCGCTGCAGACTTCCTCTGTGGCTTTAAGCTGATGGAGGTCCCATTTTCGCCATGTTAATATGTTTTTGTTTTTTTCTTTTGTTTTTGTATGTTGTTGTCTTGTAACAGAAATGTTGCTTTTGAATTTCTAGTATTTTGTTAGTTTGTGGTGAAAATAAATATATTTCATTTCATTTCATAGATGAGGAATATATTCAAGCAGGATATTCAGCATTCGATTCTAATTCCAAATATATAGGAATAGTGATATCTTAATATTTCCATTACAACAAAGCAATTTATAGTCAGTCAACATATTAAGGGGCAATTACACACATGATAGAATAAATAACAATTAATTATTAAGTAGGTATGTTGTCTCTCCTAAGCCAGGATAAAGTACGAAAGGGTAACGAGTCAATTCTCATTTGTTCATCAATGTGTCTTTATGATTTGTTAGGGAATATTGTTATTTATATTTTTATTAGTTATAACAAGGTACAAATTATTGTATTCTGAAATATCTCCCTCGTCTATAAAATCACCCGGTATAAGGTTATTAAAATAGCCTCACAACTTGCCAAAGACGGCTGAACCCGAATGCGCAGCCGAAACAACATTCCAACACTATTAGATAGGCAATGTTTACGGTTTTTTCCAAAGACGGTCAACGCCGATGCCCAACGAAACAGTACCGGCTCAAACGGCTAGAGTACCGTATTCCACGTTATCGCGTGTTGACGTTCACTCAAGTAAAAGATAAATTAAAAAGTGGTTCCAGTTTAGTTACCTGCAGCAAGTGAGTATTATTGTTAAAGAACAAAATAACCATATATAGGCACATTTAGATCGTTAATAACATAAATCTAGCACCGGCTTGGAAAGCAGGATCTGCCGAGAAAAACCGGCAAAAAACAGCGTTCGCTGTTTTGAAGATTAATCCATTATAACAAAAATATAGGTGACCCGGCAAACGTTGTTTTGCCATATAAGTAATTTCTAAGTAATTTCTAGTGTATACAAAAAATAACTAACTTATTGTAAGTGTGTAGAGATAAAATTAAAAATTAAAAAAAAAATTAAGGGTGAAGATCACTTATCACTTAGGGGTATGAAAAACGATGTATTCCCGCACACCGCTCCAAACGATAAATCATGGAGATGAGGGGAGGGTGGCACTTTACACTACTCTCCCCGCCAATCTGTTAGGAGTACGCGGGGTGCGGTAAATATATAACCACCCCTCAACAAGTAGCTGGCGCCTGCAGAAGGCCAGGCGTCGGCCGGATGCGGAAGAAGATGGCTCGGCCTTGCCCTTGGCACTCGCCAGGCGAGAGAGAGAACACCCCGGGGGCTTTAGTCGGTGCAAGTCCGACATAACGGAGGGCGGCCCTCACCGCCTCTTGAGGGTCCGTTAGGGATTACCCCCGGGTAACAAAAAAAAAGATGTATGAAAAATAGATAGTAGCCGATTCTCAGACCTACTGAATGTGCATATAAAATTTGGTAAAATATATGGTAAAATAATGGTCTGTGTCATACTAGAATTGATTTAAAATTCCTGGGGCGTCTCTCCAATCACTCCACCCGGTCTTGTGGAACCAGATTCATCCAGTTGCCCGGAAGCGAATAAGTTATTCAGGCTTCCTCTCTAGTGAAGACTCAAACACTCATAATAGTTAGCACCTCCGTTATTTCTATTACATATAATAAGGCTTACAGTCAGTAGCCACAAAATCCAACACATATATCTTTCTATTTAACATTCAACGTAGTGTGAGTCCATATCCAATCTATCTACTCTACTTATTATTTTATATCCCATCGCCTCGCTCCCTTTTATTTATTTATCTCGCCATCTATCGCGAATAACTATTATCACATTTACATTTCCAATTTGTGATGGCTTTTGTTCTATAATTAGTACATTGTATCAGGACTAGTGATGAAAATTCCCCAGCATTTTCATTATCAATCAGGACCAATAGGTATATATATATATATTTTTAAACAATGAGATATCTATATTACATTTATCATAAATAATATTGTTTTACAGTAGTAATGGTGTCATAAGTGGCATTTGCTTACACTAGGAACCACTAGCCACCCCTCCAAACCTTTCTAACGGGCGGCGCTTCCCTCTTATCACTCTCAGACTCCCTCCAGTCTATTACAACCATCTTATCTATACTAATATTATAAAGCTGAAGAGTTTGTTTGTTTGTTTGTTTGAACGCGCTAATCTCAGGAACTACTGGTTCGAATTGAAAAATTCTTTTTGAGTTGAATAGACCATTTATCGAGGAAGGCTTTAGGCTATATAACATCACGATGCAATTATTAGGAGCGAAGAAATAATGGAAAATGTGAAAAAAGCGGGGAAAATTATTCATCCTTGAGGGCTTCCATTGTGTGCGCTGCAAAAACGGTTCAAGATACCAAAAATATATGTATGAAAGAATTATTCCTCTTGAAATGATCTAAAAAAATGTCCCTGACAGTATATGTCTATCTTTTAAGATTAAGTCACTAGAACCGTTTTTATGGTAAACAAATTTGGCCGAAATTAATGCATTATTTGTTAAGAGTTGTATCAACGTAATAATATTAATCTTTATCCAAATAAATGTGTTGCTGATTAAGAGTATTTAATTGTGAACAAAATTGTCTTTGACATCACTTAATTTCAATGATCATCTTAGAAGATATTTCAAAACCTTATATAGCAAAACAACGTTTGCCGGATCAGCTAGTGTAGGATATTCCCTCGGATTACCAAAAGAAAGTGTCTATTAATATCAAAGGTGTTTCTTGGTCTGCAATAACCTGAACGCAGCGAGGCTTAAATCACATAAATGAGAAAGTAAGTTTCCGCGGTTGTCGATGGCGTACAAAGTTATTTGATGAAAGTGGCATGGCTGTACATTTACAAATATCCCGGTCATTGCCTCTCAGCGTGGCGGCCATAAAATTAGTCATTTCTTTCGCTGATAACACCGTTATTAATTACCTGACATCAAATTCGAGCATCTGCATTCGACTGTATGCATAGATGGGCAAAATGTAATCAGCTTAATAAAAATGATTATGATTATATTTTACGTTTTTTACCATTAATGTGACTGCATTTTGCTCATCTATGTTTTAAATACTACAGAATCCCAGATAAAATTGAAATGAAAAAAATGAAATGAAAAATATTTATTTCGCCACAAATATACAGAAAAAACAGAAATGTAAATGTAGCAATGTAAATGTAGTATGTAAATGTAGCAATACAAACAACACACAAAAACAAAAGAAAATACAAAAAATACATAAACATGCCGAAAATGGGCCCTTCATCAGCCTAAAGCCACAGAGGAAGTCTGCAGAGCTGATTTTCATACATACATATTTATAATTTTTTAATGTTTTAAATATAGTTGAGTATAGACTATAGAAATCCGAAAGGCAAGCCACTCTACGCCGGTGTTCCAAACTGAGTTACATAACAAAAGTCTATTTCTATGCGAAGGAAGACGCGGGTTTAACTAGTATAGTAATATACACGTTAATAGTGTGAAATATTTTCTATTGGCAATCAGCTGAGTACCTATAAATTAAAGGAGCCATTTGTACTTAATGCTGGGATAAAAATATTGTATTTAACGGTACGTGCTATTGTATGTAAATTTTTATGAAAACCGTTACCTTTTTATATTCTACATTGACTGAGTAAACAATACAATGGATAGCATTGTGTAATTCGTTTTTACTCATAGCATTTTAATATTATTACGTATTTTTGGTAATTACTACCAACTATCGTAAAATATCGTGAGGAAACCGGCATGGCCTCTAATAAAAGAAATGTCATGTGTACTAGTGCTGTGAGAACGGCGATCAGCTGCGCTAATGGTCACGTTGGGCACGACTTACAAACGCAAAAATACAGCCACTAATGTATCTCTGGTCGCTCCGTAAAGGATATAGCTTGAGGATGTAATATTATTATTACAAAAGAATTACAGAAATCAGTTAAAAAATGCCGGATCTTTGAAAACAAATACATACAGTCAGAGGGGCAAAATATAATCTGACTCGACATAGTGACTACAGAGTACCTGATGGTAAGTACAGTGTAGTCCAAAAACGCAAGCGACTATCAAAGGAATCAAAATCCATTGATAGTCTACATCGTTATGCCGACCAACATATACCACGACTGAAGGTCTCTAGGTACAGAGATGAGCAAAAATTTAATCTGATTAATGATTAACAATTACAAAATGTATTCGTAATTTTAATTTTCTTGCTCTGTACCCATGATTAAATCCAATTAAAACATTAAGAAATCATAAATGTGTATACAATCTGGGATTTTATAGTGTTTAAAACATAAATGAGCAAAATGCAGTCACATTAATGATGAAAAATGTAAAATGTAATTGTAATCATTTTTATTAATCTGATTACATTTTACCCATCTATGATTCTAGATAGCATTTTTTCTACAATTATTTGTAATGTATGTACTAACTCTGTTTGAAAGCCTATTAAAATAAATTTAAAAAAAAAATTACAAATACGCGAAAACTACGTAACGGTGGGCAAGCGGTTTTAAAAGACCACTTTTTTCTACCGTAAGTTATGCTTATGAGATGTTTAAATAAATCTTACGATGCGGAAGCATACAGTACAAAGTACAATGTCCAAAAATAAAGGCCATATTACTTTAGTTGTTCAGCCAAGCTGCTTCTTTATAAAAAAACTAGATAAGTGCTCGTACACGCGCACCGAGGATTTCGTATAAATTTAATTCATATAAAAAAAAACTGCTAATTGAATTTAACTGCCTTCGAATGTTCCGATTTTTGGTCATACCTTACAAAATAATAGTCCTTACATTTAATTCAGCTGGTGTTTGTAAAAGTTTTTATAGTGGCCTAGAGAATAATCTGCCGGTTTCAAAGTGCTCGCTGGTTCGAATCCCGGCACGTATCTCTGGGTTTATCCAGACTACGTATGGATTTAGGTACCACGAGCTTACCGGTGAAGGAAAACGCCATGAGGAAATCCGCACGGCATCTAATACAACCGACATGTGTGCTAATCCTGTGAGAAAAGCAATCAGGTCACTTTGGGCATGATATTAGCGCAAAGTGAATACAAGCTCTAAAGTGTATCTGCTCACCCTAATAGTAATATAGCGTAACGATACTCAAGTTCCTTATATACTACAATAGACTGTTATATTTGTGTTTCTATACTCTATTTCAGAGATGGGCAAAATGTAATCTGATTTGATGAACGATTACAAAATGTAGTCGTAATTTTAATTTCCTTGCTCTGTAATCATGACTAAATCCATTTAAAACATTAAGAAATTATAAAAGTGTACACAATCTGGGATTTTGTAGTGTTTAAAATATAGATGAGCAAAATGCAGTCATATTAATGGTAAAAAACGTAAAATGTAATCGTAATCATTTTCATTAATCTGATTACATTTTGCCCATCTATGCTCTATTGATCCCTTCCTTGCTGTTTTCTTCGCGTCGACGCAATAAATGGGTGTCAGCTGAAAATCAGCGCTGGGTGGCTCGGCTGGTCACTTAGCATTTGCTGAGCTGACTTCCCTTTGGCGCATCATCACAACACAGGATGTATGCTTTTGTTGTATGATTTTAGTCGGTGCAAGTCTGACACACCAAGGTGTGGGCCTCATCGCCCCCCGAGGTCCGTTAGGGATTTCCCCCGGGTTACAAAAAAAAGGCGGGAAGGGAATCGGACAACCCGTTACGTAGCATTCTTTTTTATTACTCAAAAATTAGGCAATATAAAACTCCTAAGTCGTCAAAATGGCAACCGTTTTCGTTTGTTTCGGGGAATACCTCGATTGGACGTCATTTTTGTTTTGTTCTCCCAGGTTGGGCAACTTATTTGTGAGTTTTAGGTAAAAATGGTCATTTAGGTGTTACGTAACGCTTTTATTACAGAAAAACGTTACGGTGCGTTACATTCTGGTCAAAAATCTTCAAAAATTGCGTTACGTAATACTTGAATGTCCCCTAATGACTTTAAGTAAATTGTTCACAGCATCTCATAATTTTCCATTATTCTGCTTTTATAAACAAACTCAATGAATGTTGGCAGAACATTCAGGTGAAGTGACGTCAAACAAACTTGATCACCTTGAATACTTTGCATGTCAATACAAACAACCTGGACTTGTGACGATATTGTAATATTGCACTTTAAGTTTTACCTGCGATTTTGTCTCTATTAGGATAAACTAAACTTGTTTCGAATCTATAGAGCATTCATTAAACCAGCCCCGAATGTTGAAATTTCCAGAGAATAGGTAAAAACTGCTCACCTCCCCTTACCGCCAATCCATTTCCCTTCGTCTCTCAACTCTATAGATTAGTCCAATGAATCCTCCAATTAATTATCATGGGCAAAATAGACGGAAAGCGACGCGCTGGAAGGAGAAAGAAGTCGTGGCTACGCAACATCCGGGAGTGGACCAGTATTTCCAGCGTCGAATATCAGTTTCGTTTGGCTCAAGATAGAGGGAAGTTCGCTGGGCTGACGTCCAACCTCCGGTAGTGAAGAGGCACCTTAAGAAGAAGAAGAAGAATTCCAATGAAATAATATTTACAGCACAATTTTTAGAGAATTCTTGCTCTTTGTAAAAATAATTTGTCGTATAGAAAGAGAAAATTCATAAAATATAATATTTGACCTTGAATTACTTAAGACGTGGGAAAAGTTCTCATGTGCTTACTTTCAAAACATAGGCCCGTGTAAATTGTTATCCAGTGGTTACCCTGGGTGATGTTTTTTTTAAGCTGACACGGCACAGTGACTGCACCATACCTGATAGTAAGCATGGTGCTGCCCAAAAAACGCCAACGACGTATGTTTTTTTTTTTTTTATACCGACTCGACACAGTGACTGCACCATACCTGATGATAAGCATGGTACAGTCCAAAAAACGCCAACGACTATCGAAAGGTAACAAAAAACCCATCGGTAGTCGCAGCGATGGTGCCAGCCTGCACAAATATCTCTTCACGCTACGTTTAAAAGATCCCATATCATAGGATGGAGGGAACACGCTCGCCGGAAGACCATTCCACAGCCCAACGACACGGCAAAAGAAGGAGTTAGAGAACTTCTTTGTCCTGGCCGGGATGTGAGATACCGTATAGCTGTGACAACGCAAACCCGCGCGCGTGGATCTATTCAGGAAGGGAGAGGGTGGAACAAGGTTAAACAACTCCTCAGAACACTCGCCATGATACAGACGGTAGAAAACGCTCAGCGAGGCCACATCTCTGCGCAACTGAAGCGGTTCAAGATGTTTAGTCACTATGTGTATGTCTGTATGTTCTGTGAAGGCGGCACAGACGCAAGCGACACAATTTAAAGACTAGTGCTGCGTCATCGTAATTTACTTCATTGCAAAATAATTAGAAACGTGTAACAAAGACTGTGGTAGCCTAGCGGATAAAGTAACCGGTCTTCATATGCAGCGACGCGAATTGTCGTAGGCTCGCATACCGGCGTTTACCTTTGGATTTTTCCAGCTTATATGCGGATTTAGGCACCATATACTCACCGATAAAGAAAAACATCATGTGGAAACTCATATGGCATCTAATAGAAATGTCATGTGTACTAGTGCTGTTAGAACGGCGATCAGCTGCGCTACTGGTCACGTTGGGCACGACATATACGCGCAAATTGAATACAACCACTAATGTTTCCCTGCTATAATATAACGCATGCTAAAATAAATATAACCGCGTATCTCACACCAATAATGATAAGTACAAATATGAATGAATGACACATATTTATTAATATATGAAAAGAGGATAGAATATAAACAACGAACTGGGAGGAGGAGTTGGTAGATATGTCAGAGGAGTGAGGAAGTAGGAGGGGGACGACGTGAGTTAAAGTATGGTGGAAGTGGGAAAGGTAGAATAGATTAATTGTTAACACGACATTTATGACTGTACGAAGTTACCCGGGTCAGCTAGTAATCTAGAAAGTAGTAGTAATCATTTGATAATAAATACATTATTTTAATAAAATACTTTATTAATATGATTTTGATTTACGATCATAATGACAAAAAAACACGATTTATTGATTGATCAGAAGAACTTGCTTTAGTTTCTATGTATAAAATATTTAGGACAGTTTTGACAGTCTTACATAATTTTAGAGTTATTCTCTCATGTCAGATTGATGACATTGAATTTCTAACCTTAAGTAACCTTAATGTGAATAACCTTGAGCATTATCATTAAACGTTTCCTGCCAAAGAACTAAGTGTCAGTGCAAAAAATACTTTAAAAAAATATAATTTTGACAAATGTAGGGATGTAGGAAATGAAAAATATAATTATATCAATATATTGATTTTTATAGTTAATATCGATTTCGATATTTCGGGTAAAATATCTATTTATCTGTTAATATTTCCAAAAAAATGTTCAATTTAAGACAATAATGTATTTAGTCCTGCCTAACTGAATAATAATAATTGTGTTATTTAAAACTAGTAATGCCCGCGACTTCGTTCGCGTGGCTATGATAATAATTATATCAAATTGAAATTTTTGCATAAAGAATAATATCACAAAAAAACTGATTTTTTCGTATCATTGTACTGACTCAAAACTTATTGATTAAAAATATATATCTAACCAATTATAAGCATCGATATATCTATATTGTTACAAGCATAGATGGGCAAAATTAAATCAGATTAATAAAAATGATTACGATTACATTTTGCGTTTTTTACCATTAATGTGACTGCAATTTGGGCATCTATATTTTAAACACTGCGGAATTCCAGATTGCATACACATTTATGACTCCTTAATGTTTTAAATGGATTCAATTATGATTACAGAGCAAGAAAATTAAAATTTCGACTTCATTTTGTAATCGTTAAGCATTAATCAAACTACATTTTGCCCATCTTTGGTTACAAGCCTAGTCGAGTGGAGGCAAATATTCCAACTCTGTTCCAACGAAAATATATAATAAGTCACAGAATACAGTAATGTAGATGAAAAACAAGCGTCTAGTTGCCGTCTTTTTCTATTTAAGAATTTGAAACACCACCTCAGTTTCCGAACTAGAACTAATGCTACGCTTATGTATATCTATGCGTGTGGAATTTGAATGTGTGGCTCTAGGTCTTTTAATCCATTGAATTTAATCATTTTGGTAACACACCAAGATGGTTTAGCGTGGTTTCTTGACCACGAAGATTCTCTGAGTTCTTCTACTAAGTTCGTTGTACTTTTAGAATAGAATTATCTTAATATCGGATTATTATAAAATCAATACTAAGATCAGATCTTTACCGCAAATACAATATCCGTTAAAATTGAAATTGAACGTATTTGTTATGTCAGGTTTATTATGTTTTACAGTGCGTGTGGAATATAAAGGCGAAGATAGCCAAATAAAATTTATTATACAACTTTTACAAATATTTAATACTTAGACAAACACATGTTGAGAAAATCTTAATTAGTGACAAACACGTTTCTAACATACACATATTGCCTAGCAACTATATTCGTAATTTATTATGCCAGTATTATTTTAGATAACGTGCAGTCCACATTCTATAACAATGTTCGCTAAAGTACAGGCAAGAAAACATGGAAGAAAGAAATTTTATTATCTTGATTCATTAATTCCTAAATAAATAGGAAAGAAGAAAACATTAAGAATAATACATATTTAATTTTGGATTAATTATAATATTACTATCATCTGTTATTTTATTGTATAGGTAATACTAGTGAGGGACATCTACCGAAAGTAAAAGGTAATTATGTCTAAAGTAGATCCTCTCAAAATAGAGATGGCACTATGTTCAGACCAATATACTTCAAATACTCATTCACCCCTGCAAACATCTCAACTCCTGAATCCCAAAAAAAAATTCAATAAGTTTTCTATAAAATACAGTTGTTTTGTAATAATATTTAATATTTTTCAGATCTTTACAAACTAAATAGTGTTTAAATCGATACACAATGGCCGAAGAGTCTCAGATACGAGCGTTTTACACCGGCAAAAACTTTTTCATCACCGGCGGAACTGGATTTGTCGGTTTATGCTTGATCGAGAAGATATTACGATGTATTCCTGATGCGAGCAAAGTGTATCTATTAATGAGACCTAAGAAAGGAAAGGAAATAGCACAGAGACTTGAGGAGTTCCCTAAAAACCCGGTATTTTTAAAACATTTTTATATTAACTTGGTAGACAGCACAATATAGTCCAAGAACACCAGGCTCTGTCAAGAGACCAGCATTTATAAACAGTTATCGTGGCTATGCATTGCCGTATATACTGAGAGAAAACCTTTATAACCTACACATCTTAAAGACTTATCCTAAACATTTAAATGTGTTTTGCGTCCTTTTTTTTTCTCAGTGACCGTATTGCGCGCCGGGAAAGGCCTTCACAACTAAACCGGGTTTGGTGGGAGAGCGCAGAAGGCGCTCAGCCAGCGAATGTTATGGGTTGGGTGGCTACGCAAGAGCACTCCCTTGGGTATGGACCTCGACTTAGGCAGCTGGCCTATTTAAAAACGAACATAACGGTGATCTATTAGATTTTCGGAAGCAATTACCTTGAGACAAAACACCGAAAGAAACTCAAGGCTGCGTCAGAATGAAAGTGTTTTGCGTCATTTATTTTAAAAGTATTGTATACTTTTGGGATGAAGGAAAAGTATCGAACTCGCGTCACTGTCACGCTAGATTGCAAGCAGAGTGAGTGACAGATGCCATTCTATTGGACACTACCAAAGTCTGTCCATACTGCAAGCCACTATTCTAGTGGTTAGTTTTATTTTTCAGATCTCAAATAGTGGAACCTATATAGATGTGTGTATGTATATATACATATATATTGTAGGTATTATTGTCTAGTTTTTTATTTTTTCTCTTTTTTCTTTTTGGAGTTTTGATTTTAATTTTTTCTTTTGATATTTTTAGTTAATTCTTTTGAGCCATGCCGTGGCTGTCTTTTATTAGTATCAGTTGCAGACATTTAGCTTGTGCATGGCATCTCATGGTGAATGTAAAATGCAATGGAACTGTTGATAGCTCATACATAAATAAATAAATAAAATAAAATAAGAGAGCTATATGCAAAATAATACATAGATTATGTTTTCAATTTTGTTACTATATTGAAAATAATAATTTCAAATTAGAAATATTTTACAAAAAAAAATCATAATAACCTAAAATAATGTTTAAAAGTTTATGAAGCTGAGAAAGATATATTTTTTATCATAATATGTATTTCATGGACACAGTATGATGTGCCTACGTCACAGTTGGTGCGTTTAACTACCACATATATGTTTAGTACTGCGTTGACTATACATTAAAATCTAATTGAGATGAGTTCCACCTTTCCAGTCTAATTTTGAAACTATTAGTTGATGGTACATCAACAATGTCCTTAGGTAATTTATTCCAAACATGCAATATTCTGTTACTGCATGAGTGGTAACCAATATTAATTTTCAAGGTCCAAGGAACCACCTGCAAACTTCACACAAGAAGCAGGAGGAAAACAGTTGACTTGAAAAATATTGCATAGCTTTGAAGCAGTTACAATTCCCTGTTAATGTTTTATTTTATGTTTGTGTGTTTAAATTTTTTGAGATAAATATAAAAATTTATAAAACCTATATTTTTTTATACTAAATAAGTTGCCATTGAATGTATTCTGTAATCACCTATGACTTGACATAGTTTCTATATAAAACTGTCAGCAGAGTATTAAGTTTTTTTAACAGACCTATTTAAAGTATTCTGAGTTTCTTTAGTTCACTCTAATTTTATTCCAACATTACAGGTATTTGAAAAACTTTTAGAGAAGAACAGTACTGACATATTCAAGAAGTTGATTCCAATCGCTGGAGATGTTGGTGAAGATAACCTTGGATTGAATGCTCAAGACAGACAGACACTGATTGAAAATGTTAACATAGTTATACATTCCGCAGCCACCCTGGATTTCCAGGTAGGATTTCCATGTTTCCTCTATGTTTAAATAGTTTCACATAGACTCTGATCTCAATTAATAAATATATTATTATCATTGGCTTCTTTGTTACATTGCCTTGACTAAGTGACTACATAGTGCCAGATTGAAAGTCCAATGTTCTCCAAATACAACATCCACCACCAAGGGACGAAACTCTGTTGACAGTAGGATATAGCATGAGAATATACTGTTACTATTATGAGACCTATGCTTCACGGAGTGACAGACAAAATCCAAAATCATGCTTAAACTCAGTGTGATCAAACGTTAATAAAAAAAATCCTTTTCAGGAGAATTTGAAACCCACAGTCAATATCAATCTACTAGGCACGAGAAGAGTTATGGAGTTATGCAAAGATATTAAAAATTTAAAAGTAAGTTACAATTTCCTGTCCCTGCTAGGACTTAGAAATTCTCTAAGGCCTTGTTCACATGAGAAGTGATTAATTAACGTGCGTTTACAACATACATTTTAATCTGGCCGTACACATGTTAAAGCATGTTTTAATAAGCTGCGCGTTTCCGATCTGAATCTGTGAGAGAGGCGTTTGTGAGTGCCTTTACTCTGAACAGACTTGACAGAATCTTGATCTTAACAGAACTATTATCTGATGAGGCGTCTGGCCTGTTCAGATCAATGGCACCATACGTAATATGTTAGGTATTTCTGTATTAGGGTACGATGGGGCTGACATACGTACACACGTAAAAGTCCCTTAAATAAATAGAATAAACATAAATAAATAAATAAACCGCGCGTTCAAGCTGCGCTAGCTTTCGACTGTAGTCAGCGCGCGCTTTTGACGCAGATAGACTATTTAAGGTTCATTCGGTTCATCCAGAAATCATCCGAAACGGGAACTGAGGGTTTTAATGCCGAATTATTATTTTTGCCGTCGGTAACAAAATCACCGTTAAAACTGTTTCTACATCCATATTCAACAAATCTAGTACTCAAACTAAACCACTGGCTACGGCAGCAAGCATTTAACGCCTGACAAGTGAGCACCAGTAGCGTTAATTCCATAGATGCATGAAAGCATTGCATGCCCTGACGATGAATAAGTCTGGAATAGATTGCTTAAAATTAAGCAAAAAAGAAACCATTTACATTTATATCTATTTTATATTCACATCGCCTACCTTTTCTATGAAAGCAATATAATATTTATTATCTTAATATATATAAATCTGTCACGATGTTTGTCCGCGATGGACTCCTAAACTACTAAACCGATTTTAATGAAATTTACACACCACGTGAGGTTTGATCTAATTTAAAAGATAGGATAGTTTTCATCTCAATTCATAGTCGCAATATTATTTTATTCCAAATTATTTGTTTATTATTTAGCAGTCATAATTTACAGTTAGCGCCAACCGATTCTAAAAGATGGCGCTATCCGTTGACTGGATTGAGTAATTATTCAAAAACCAGTCACAGCAAAGCGTGGCTGGTCTGCTATAATTTATATGGCAGAACAACGTTTGCCGAGTCAGCTAGTCATAATATAATATTCAAATTAATTACGCGAATTTTGCCTACACTGTCCAAATATTCTATGCACGTCACTGCTGAGCACCATGTGAACACTAAATAAATGTCATCATGCAAGCATGCTGTAGCCAAGTCATTGAGCTGTGGAATGCGATCCCCTTGCTATGGGTGGCTCGTCAAAACCCCCGCCTGAATCTGATCCTGGCTGTGAGAATGGTGATCACCGGTGCTACTGGACGCACCAGCAACGATATATAAGCGCAACGTCCGTACAGCCTCTGATGTATCTCTGTCCACCCTAAAAGGGATATAGCTTGACGCTATATATAATATTTCAAGTCATTCTTAGACTAATGATTATATATTTTTTTTACACTGGCTCGACATAGTGACTACAAAGTACCCGATGGTAAGTACAGCGTAATCCAAAAACGAAAGCGACTATCAAAGGATGAAAATCCATTGATAGTCTACATCGTCATGTCGGCCCACATATACCGCGACTGAAGGTCTCTAGGTATATGAGCTACTGGGTATACACAAGCTGATCCCGAAACGCGACAAGCCGAAACTGGTCACTGTGACGGGCTTTACACTCATGTACTGTGGTCGCGATCCAGACGGGCACCGACGCCCTACCACCTCGCTGCTGCTCGTTTAGCACCACCCAGGAGTCGCGTTGAGGGAAACTAGGGTAAAGCCTACGGACGCGAGCAGCTTCGACTCCCAAAACGATAGATTTTATCGATTTCTAGGTTATGGTCCACGTATCTTCAGCTTATGTCAACTCCTACATGACTGATGTGCATGAAAAAATATATGATGCTCCGGAGGACCCTGAAAAAGTCATATCTCTTGCGGAGACCCTAAGTAATGAGTCGCTGGATGAGATTGAACCGAAGTGAGTAGCTTTTTGAACTCTGCATCTATTAAGTTATCAAAAATCCGTATAAACGATTCATTAAGGAGTGTTCTTAGCTATTAAAGATCAGTGCTTCAGCCGTGTGGATGTCATCAGCATTTTTCTTGGTTAAGGGATGGAAACACCTTCCAATTTGATTGACTAATTATTGAGTATCTTATAGCTCTGTAGCGTTCATTCCATAGATGCATGAAAGCTCTGCATGGCCTTACGATAAATAAGTCAGGATTAAATTGCTTTAATTTAAACAAAAAAAGGAACCCTTTATATTCATATCAATTCTATTTTCACGCCATCTATCTTTCCTATGAAAGTAATATAATATTTATTTTTATTACATAATATTCACATTAATTATGTGAATCTGCTTACCCTGTCTAAATATCCTATGCACGTCACTGTTATAGCTTTAATGATATTACAATAACAAAAATACATTCTGAATTCCCACTAGACCCTCTATTTTGAGGTGACAGAAATTAGTTAAACTCCTTAGTTTCCATGAAAATATATTACAGATACAGTCAAACCTGGACAAGTGAGAGTAATAGTCAGGACCCGTCATTTTGAGCTCCCAAAAACTCTATTAGCGAGAAAGAGAAACCTCTGTAACAGAGAGTCGTGGCTCCCTCGTGGACCTCCGTAAGTGAGGCTGCTACTTATCTATACCTCTATAAGCGACAGTCGAGCTTTATTTATTTATATTATTTATGAGGAACAAATGACAAAACAAATTACAAATTTAACATCTGCTATTTTATGACTCATTCTTAACTTTCGTGGAACTTCCTACCATTGTTTTTGTTTTGTTTTCATAAGCATCTTGATACCTGCCCTTATATGTCGAAATCTAATGAACGTAACATATACACACTATTAAAAATATATATGTACATAATACATGCGTACTTGCTGTGACGCGTTATTGCTGCGTGCCTCTATAAGAGAGAAACGCTGCCCATGTACCTGCATTAGCGAGGAACTCGTGTTAGTGGGAAGCCTCTATAAGCGAGAATGAGATTGGGCTCCCTTGAACTCTCACTTATCCAGGTTTGACTGTACTTTGAGATTATAGGGCGAACGTCCTGGTGTGGTGACCACAGTCCACAAGTGTGAAGACTGTCATAGAGACTCGCTTCGGCCTGTCACCTTTAGTTTTTTTTGGCGCTCTTTGCTGTCTTATTCTACATAGCTGTGTCCGCGACTTCGTCCGCGTGGAATAGTTATTTTGGGCATTTTAGTTAGTTATTTATTTTAAAATTGTAATATCTTCTAAGATGTTCATTGAAATTAAGTGGTGTCAAAGACGATTTTGTTCACAATTAAATACTCTTAATCAACAACACATTTATTTGGATAAAGATTAATATTATTACGTTGATACAACTAATGAAACAAATAATGCATCAATTTCGACCAAATTTGTTTACCACAAAAACGGTTCTAGTGAGTAAATCTTAAAAGATAGACATATACTGTCGCGGACATTTTTTAGATCATTTCAAGAGGAATAATTCTTTCATACATATATTTTTGGTATCTTGAACCGTTTTCGCAGCGCACGCAATGGAAGCCCTCAAGAATGAATAATTTTCACATTGTCCATTATTTCTTCGCTCCTAATAGTTGCATCGCAATGTTATATAGCCTAAAGCCTTCCTCGATAAATGGTATATTCAACACAAAAATAATTTTTCGATTCGAACCAGTAGTTCCTGAGATTAGCGCGTTCAAACAAACAAACAAACAAACTCTTCAGCTTTATAATATTAGTATAGATAGTACTTGTCATCAGATGTAATGGAGTTACTTTATTGAGACAGTATAAAAAATAGACAATTGAGTGGAATATTATAATGTTTTCAGGCTGTTAAAAGATCATCCAAACACATACACGTTTACAAAACATTTAGCGGAACATGAGGTCGTCAAGTACGCTGAGCTGTTCCCTTGCACTATAGTTCGACCGACAATGAGTGAGTATTATTTGTACTTAGCCGTGGTGGCTGCCGGCAGAATAGAATAGCACCCCCCTCTTCTTGCTGAGGTGTCGTAAAAGGCGACTAAGGTATCTCTTTAACACCGCAATTCAACCAGGTGTTCAGAGAAGGAAAACTCGACCAAACCTGCATCCCGCTCCCTCCCGATCGTACTGGTTCTCCATTCCATCGGGCCTGAGGGAGCTCGGACGAGGGAGTGCTTTTCTGGCTGCGCGTCCAGTTGTGCACTTAAATATCTCCTGCGCAATTGACTGTTTCCGAAAAGTGGCCCTCAATTTTCTTAATTGGCATTGAAACAGTCGCCGTGGCCGAAACCGGCTAGGATATCATCATTATTTGTACTATTATAATTTAACCCTTTCGTGACCGCAGTCCATTCCGCCGAAGTGTAAATATTGCATGATGGCAAGTTGATTTTCGAGTTTATATTTGTGTTTCAATTGAATTGTAATTCAGTAATGAAGCGGAAGGAGTTGTTGGTACACACAAGACGGAACATGAATGCCGTCTAAAGCCGGCGCTGGTAAAGGGTTTTTTTTTTACCAGGAGAAAAATCCCTCATAGAGCCGTCAGGGTTGCTGTGAGGGCAGCGACCCCGGCGTGTCAGACTCCTACTGACTAAAAACCCTCGGGGTGTCCCTCCACGGGCGGCGCACTTGAGGGAGCGCGTCGCCCAGATCCAGGCGTGAGCGGTGTGTGATGTGTTCCCGCACACCGTTCCAATGACAAATTAAGGAGATGAGGGGAGGGTGACAATTCTTACACCACTCTCCCTGCCAAATGTGTTAGGTGTACGCAGGGGGTGGCGACTATTTAGCCACCCCCTGCCAAGAAGGCGGGGCCTGCAGAAGGCTAGACGTCGCCGGGTGCCGAGGAAGATGGCTCAGCCTTGCCCTTGGCATTCGGCAGGCGGGAGATGGAACACCCCGGGGGTTTTAGTCGGTGCAAGTCCAACACACCGGGGGGCAACCCTCATCGCCCCCTGAGGTCCGTTAGGGATTACCCCGGGGTCACAAAAAAAAAATGGGGTGTCCCTCCAAATCACTCCACCCGGGCCGGAGAACTCAAAAAAAATGGTCAATGTCGGAGATTTGTATTCTTCCAGTATTAGCTGAGCTCACGTCTATATTGTGAATTATATTTATTTATTTATTTTTACATTTTTAAGGGCGGCCAGTGGCCTACACACTACAAGACAATTAAAAAAAAATGCACATAAATGTGTTTCGCCGTTTAAGGCCATCATATCGTGCATCAAAAATATAAACAATATTACTTGTAAAATAAACACATTAATATATAAGAATAAAACAATGAAAGTGAAAACATAGGCAAATGAAAAATCATATCAACAACTACTGCGCGTCCCTCAACCACCCGATGATTCTCCTTTTAAAGACAGTGATGAAGCGGTTAAGATATTTCCGCTTCATACCTAAATTCTTCTGTCACTCCATAAATTTCTTGCGAATGATATAAGGATAATCTGTGTCCCTAATCTATAGTGAAACATGGGACAGATGTCGCTTACTCCAACCGCTCTCTATGACGTAACACAAACGTCATTAATTAGTACAACAATTGTGGGCAACCGCCGCGACGTCGTGATCATCTTTTTAATTTTAAAATATAATAAAACCGCCACACGACGTTATTAAAGAGAGGAAACTTTCTGTGCCCGTGGCCGCTATCGGAACCCTGGACCCTTGCCGTGCTGTACAGCATATACTGGACGAGCTGCAGACCTACAGGTTAATGGATACAGACATTCTGGTATATCGGCTGCGATTTATGGAGTGATAAGTTTCCTTGATACTCGTTTTTGACCTATTTTTAAGTTTCTCCTAACCGCCAACCAAGTTACGTTCCCCGCTCATATGGAGGGCTATTTACACGCCTCTCCAGACAGATATAAAACAGGGTTCAACTTAGGTTGTACAAGCTACGTCTGTATAAAGTCACTACTGCCACGCGAACGAAGTCACGAGCACAGTTAGTTAATTTATTTATTTATAAGTACACTTACACAGTCTACATTAACACATAAAACTATATAAGACATGAACAGGATACATTACAAATGCGACTATATTTAAAAGTGTAGACTACATCCCGCCCGGTTTAGTTGGGAAGACCTTTCCCGGTCAACAAACAAGCGTAAATACGAAAAAAAAAGTGTAGAATACATGCACAGAAGAAAAGAAAAATAAAAATACGAGTAACACAAAAAGAAATAATCTAATCTAATTAAAATTTGTAACATAAATAAAAACAAAAAAAAAACAATAATTTATGCAACAATCCTCTCTAATAACATCCTAATCAATCAATGGTTAATCATATAACCATGTCACGTTGGGCTCGATATATATACGCAAAATGGATAGTTCCACTAATATATCTCTGCTAACCCCGAAAGAGATATAGCGTGATGGTATGTGTATATTTATCTTCTGATTTATATCTACATGGTGTTTTTCAATTTCCAGTCGTCGCCGCGTGGAAAGAGCCAGTTCCTGGATGGACTTGCTCCAAGGTCGGACCTCAGGGCTTCCTGATGGGCGCTTCGAAAGGTAAATAGAAGTTCAAACTTATCTTAGAGACCTGGCGGTACGTGGTAGGGCGATTGCCCGAACTGGATCATGACCGCAGTACACCAGTGTAAAAACCATCATAGTGACTCGCTTTGGCTTGTCGCGTTTCGGGATCAGCTTGTGCATATCCAGTAGCTCATATACCTAGAGACCTTCAGTCGCGGTATATGTGGGCCGACATGACGATGTAGACTATCAATGGATTTTCATCCTTTGATAGTCCCTTTCGTTTTTGGACTACACTGTACTTACCATCAGCTACTCTGTAGTCACTATGTCGAGCCAGTGTAAAAAAAAAAACATCGATATCGATATTCGTCCCGTCTCTAGGTGTTGTCCGTCGTTTGCCGCTATCGAGGGATAATATCGCGGACTACATACCGGTAGATGTGGTGGTCAATGAACTCCTCGCTGCAGGTTGGAACGCCGCCAAGTCCAAGTAAGTTTGCTATTCCTCCTGTAACGCTGCAGGTCCTGGCTTCGAGTCCCGGTAGCGGTACCTATAATGATTGGGTTAGTTTGTCGCCGCGAGTCATCGCTGTGTTATATGTATTTCAGCAGCAACGTTCATTCCATAGATGCATACAAGCATTGTATGCCCTTATGATAAATAAGTCTGGAATAAATTGCTTACAGTGAAACAAAAAAAAACATTTGCATTTATATATATTCTATATTCAAGCTGGCAATCTTTTATATAAAAGCAATATAATATTTAATGTCATAATGTTATATTCAAATCAATTAGGCAAATTCTGCCTACCCTGTCCAAATGCCCTATGCACGTCACTGTATTTCAGTATGCTAGTGGTCACACGTTGTTCAAAATTCGACCTTAATTCTGAACATTAAGGTTCTATTGTCAAAGACTATGCTTCTATAATGACAGATTTCGCCAAGGCTACTCTTATATGTGTCCGCGAATATAGATTGTTTGTTCTCTGCCTCTCACTGCAACCCGTTAATGTTCTATGTCGAGGCGTGATAAAAGTAGAAAAAAGCTTTGATGAAAGACTGAAATCGAAGAGAGAAAAAGATTTTAGTAGCCACCACAATAATAAAAAATACAAACAGATCTTTGAACCAGCAATAACATTTATATATTGTTTGACCTATATCATATTGTTAATTCAGATTACTGCTGCACAACTTTCTGTTTATATTGAGATATTATATTAGATTTATATTTGTATATTGAACGAGCGGAATTTCACTAATTGAAATATATATAACTCAAAGGTGACTGATTGACTGACATAGTGATCTATCAACGCACAGCCCAAACCACTGGACGGATCGGACTGGAATTTAGCATGCAGGTAGATGTTGTGACGTAGGCATCCGCTAAGAAAGGATTTTGATAAATTCCACCCCCAAGGGGATAGAATAGGGGATGAAAATTTGTATAAGTTCACCCAAAAGCTTTATAGTTTTAGCGCCTAATGACAGATTAGTTAAGAATAATGTGTACAAAGAAGTTTTGTAGGCCCTAATTTCTTACACACGCTAAACAAAAGTAAAGCCACAAAAACTATACCTAATTAATAATAATACTTCTTAACGTGAGCGAAGCCGCGGGTAAAAGCTAGTAACTAATATATTAGGTCCTTACATATGAAATTGGCGT
Source organism: Automeris io (assembly GCA_036320925.1). Lineage (NCBI taxonomy): Eukaryota > Metazoa > Arthropoda > Insecta > Lepidoptera > Saturniidae > Automeris > Automeris io. Next base: position 3,867,285 of record JAUDJH010000031.1, on the reverse strand, counting down.
TTTTCGTACTGGCCACTTTAATCACAAATTTCTCCTCTTTGGTAAGGAATTCCAAATTCAAATTTGTACAGCTATAGACTCATGTATTTGTGCTTCGATGATCGTCATTCATTTGTTTTTTTCTTCTGTTTTTTTCTGTTTGCGTCACTCATTTTACAAAATGGAAAAATTTAAAATATCGCATTATTTACGAGTACGAGTTCCGCCGTGGCACTAGTGCTGCGGAAACAACTCGAAGGGTGAATGATGTGTATGGCGGTCGTGTTGCAAAAGAAAACACAGTTCGTTTTTGGTTCCAACGTTTTCGTTCTGGAAATTTCGACCTGCAGAACAAGCCCCGTGGACGGCCTGAGACTCAAGTTGATAATGAAGAGTTGAAGGCTATTGTGGAAGCGGATGCATCGCAAACCACGTCCGAGTTAGCTGCAGGCTGCGATGTTAGTGATAAAACTGTTTTAATTCACTTGAAGCAAATTGGGAAGATTAAAAAGCTTGAAAGGTGGGTACCTCACGAATTGACTGAAGCAAACCGGCAAACGCGCGTCAACTGCTGCGTTACATTACTAAACCGGCACAATAATGAAGGTATTTTAAACCGAATCATTACCTGTGATGAAAAATGGGTTCTTTACGATAATCGGAAGCGCTTAGCGCAATGGTTGGATCCTGGCCAGCCAGCCAAATCCTTTTTTTTTTTTTTGTTAACCCGGTGGAAATCCCTACGGACCTTCAGGGGAGCGGTGAGGGCCGCTCCCCCGGTGTGTCGGACCTGCCCCGACTAAAACCACCGGGGTGTTCCTTCTCTCGTCTGCCGGATGCTAAGGGCAAAGCCGAGCCATCTTCCTCGGCATCCGGCGACGTCCGGCCTTGTGCAGGCCTCACCTACTAGGCGGGGGGCCGGTTAAATAGTCGCCGCCCCCCGCGTGCACCTAACACATTTCGGGGAGAGTGGTGTAGAGAGCCACCCCCCCCTCATCTCCTTGAGATTGTCATCAGAGCGGTGTGCGGGAACACATCACACACCGCTCACGCCAGGATCTGGGCGACGCACTCCCTCAAAGCGCGCCGCCCGGCGTATGTCCGTGTCACGGAGGAAGGCTGTTGGCGTAGACCCTCCTCCGGCGTCCAGTCCGAGCTGGGCGGCGGATTGGGTTGTCGGGGGTGGATATTGCCTCCCGATCCCGCTCCGCCGCCTCCTTCACCTGCATTGTCGTCTCCGTGAAGGAGAGGGCCGCCTGCCATGCTCTGTCACTACCGACCATCGCGCGAGCGAGTGCCGGTAGTGACAGGTCACCACCCACCACCCTGACGAGTGCGGCCCTCTCCGTAGCCCAGGCTGGGCATTCGTCTATGACGTGTTGTGCGGACTCATCGAGGCAATCCGCACAGTGGTGGCACCTCGATGTGGGCTCGCTACCAGTTGTGCGGCACAGGTATCCACCAAAGCTGCCATGCCCAGTGAACACCTGCGCCATCCGGTAGGAGACCACACCGTGGCGCCGCTCTAACCAATCCTTAAGTATCGGACGAATTGCCTCGATCGTCCGCAGGCCGTAGGCTGAATGCTCCAGCCTGAGCCGCCATATCTCTATTAGCCAGCCAAATCCTGCCCCAAGCGAAAATTAACCCCAAAAAAGTTACTTGTAAGCGTTTGGTGGACTAGTGCCGGTATTGTTCATTACAGTTTTCTCAAATCTGGCCAGACTATTACGGCTGATGTCTATTGTCAGCAATTGCAAACCATGATGGAAAAGCTAGCGGCTAAACAACCTAGGCTGGTCAATCGCTCCACGCCACTGCTGCTTCACGACAACGCTAGACCACACACTGCGCAACAGACGGCTACTAAATTAGAAGAGCTTCAATTGGAAAGTCTAAGACATCCTCCGTACTCCCCGGACCTTGCTCCAACAGATTACCATTTTTTTCGAAATTTGGATAACTTCTTGCAAGGGAAAAAATTCAACTCCGATGGAGCAGTCCAAATCGCCTTCAAAGATTTTATTGATTTCCGTCCGACTGGTTTTTTTTTTAGTAAAGGGATCAATGAACTACCTATGAGATGGCAAAAGTGCATAGAAAATAATGGTTCATACTTTGATTTATTAAATATATTATATTAAAAAATATTCGACTTTTTGTTCCTCCCATACAAAACGCCAATTTCATATGTAAGGACCTAATATTTATTGTAATAAATAAATGCCGTTACAATGTAAAGCACAAATATCTATTATAGGCTATATTTGACATTCAGTAATACCGTAGACCGGGACGAGCACATGCGTCGCGCATCATAAACGTGATTGAGGTTAAGTGTGAGCAGAGATGGGCAAAATCTAATCTGATTAATGATGAACGATTACAAAATGTAGTCGTGATTTTAATTTTCTTGCTCTGTAATCATGATTAAATCCATTCAAAACATTAAGAAATCATAAATGTGTATACAATCTGGGATTCTGTAGTTTTTTTTTTCTGTAGTGTTTAAAACATAAATGAGCAAAATGCAGTCATATTAATTGTAAAAAACGTAAAATGTAATCGTTAATCATTTTAATTAATCTGATTACATTTTGCCCATCTATGAGTGTGAGCCCGTTTGTAATCCTAAAATAATATTTCGTTTGTAGATCTGGTTTGACCGTATATCACTGTTCGTCTTCGACTCAGAAGCCGTTCTGCTGGTCCATGCTAGAGTCGACTATTAATGGCTATATGCACAAATACCCTCTGAAAAGTGCTGTTTGGTATGTTTTTTTTTAATATTGTATTTCAATAATATTATTTTTTAAGTATTAATTTCCGATGAACTTCATATAAAATGTTAAAATATAAAAAAAATATAATAAAATGTAAAGCGTGGTAGGCATAGTGCTGCCCAGAGATGGGCAAAATGTAATCTGATTAATGATGAACGATTACAAAATATAGTCGTAATTTTAATTTTCTTGCTCTGTAATCATTATTAAATCCATTTAAAACATTAAAAAATCATAAATGTGTATGCAATCTGGGATTCTGTAGTGTTTAAAACATAGATGAGCATAATGCAGTCATATTAATGGTAAAAAACATAAAATGTAATCGTAATCATTTTTATTAATCTGATTACGTTTTGCCCATCTATGGTGCTGTCCCATAGAGAGGTAGTGGGGGGGTAAGTCACAACCACCTCCCAAAGAAGAGACCTGCCTGAGGCCAATCGCTCGCCGGGCCCTCGGAAGTATCTGGATCCCCAGGCCCGGCGAAGGCGAAGAGCAGGTAGTGCTGGCACCCCGGGGGGGTGCCCTCACCACTCCCCTGACTGTCCGAAGGTATTTCTACCAGGTTAACAAAATAAAAGTCGTGGCTGTTTTTAGACTGCATTGAACTTTGCATCAGATGCACTGTTTTTTTTTTACACTGGCTCGACATAGTGACTACAGAGTACCTGATGGTAAGTACAGTGTAGTACAAAAACGAAAGCGACTATGCGAAAGCGTCATGTCGGCCCACATATACCGCGACTGAAGGTGTCTAGGTATATGAGCTACTGGATATACACAAGCTGATCCCGAAACGCGACAAGCCGAAACTGGTCACTATGACGGGCTTTACATCCATGCACTGTGGTCACGATCCAGAAGGGCACCGACGCTCTACCACCTCGCAAAACATTGATATAATATCACCGTAGTGATATTATAGAGAAATATTATTTACAGGTACCCGCATCTGAAAATTGTTCCATCATTGCTCCTGTTTAGAATTTCGGCTATATTCGTGCATTTCTTCCCAGCTATATTGTTGGATATGTTGCTGAGGGTAACTGGCGGAAGACCGATGTAAGTAGACCTAAGTACTATTATCCTGGTATCATACATTTTTTTTATTTTATCATAGAGCTTTTTTTTTATTACTTATAGGCGAACGCTTGACCTCAATCACACCTGGTGGAAGGCGAAGATGAGTCCGATGGTGAACCGCGTCCGCCCAACAAATGCCTATTCGCTCTTCTCTTAAAGACTCCCAGGTCATAAGATCGCGGAAATATGGCCGCTGGAAGCATATTCAACTCCTTAGCTGTTCGCATGATGGATATAGAAGCGAATCTTCTCGTGCGGATATAAGGAACATCCACCACATACGGATGGTATCCGACACGATGTCTAGTGGTTTTGTGGTGGAATGGGGCTGGTGGAATCAAAGAATGTAGTTACTAGCTATTTCCACTCCGACGCATCTTTGAGTTTCTTTCGGCGTTTCTTCTCAAGGTAGTCGCTTCCGAAACACTAGTAGATCACCGTTAGGTTTCGTGTTTTGGCTGGCGGTCCTAGTCGAGGTCCGTACCCACAGGACTGCCCTTGGGTTGCCCCACCCAACCAATAAATTTGACGGCTGACTTGATGAATTTGACACCCTCTCGCCCGGTTTAGTTGTGAAGGTGTGTCCCGGCACATCAGAACATATCCTGGCGAATAAAATAGGGGCTACTGATGAGAGTTCATGGAAACAAACGAATTTAACTAATTTCTGTCACCTGTGAATAGAGGCCGGCTGACAGAAATACATGCTGAGTTTCCAGTACAATCCTTTTCATAACATACTGTGCTCGCTTTTGACGTACCGTTAAAATAAATGTATTTTCAGATTGTTCCGTCTACATAAAAACGTCTGGTCTTCTTTAAGTAGACTCGAGAGGTTTATATTCACAGAGTGGAAATTCCACAACCCGAACACCATAGAACTCTCCAAGGGGTTGAATAAAATTGACAGGGAATTGTTCTTCATAGATATATCATCGATAGTAGTGAGTTTTGGCTTTTTTTGTATTAGCTTCATAAAGCAGAGATGGGCAACATGTAATCTGATTAATGATTAACGATCTGTAATCGTGATTAGATCCCTTCAAAACATTAAGGAGTCATAAATGTGCATGCAATCCGGGATTCCGTAGTGTTTAAAACATAGATGAGCAAAATGCTGTCATATTAAAGGTAAAAAACGCAAAATGTAATCGTTTTTATTAATCTGATTACATTTTGCCCATCTATAACCGGTTACAAAGTGACTATATCGCGCCTGATGGAATGTAAAGGGTAGACCAACCACCGCGAGCGAAAGGCGAAACTGCATTCAAAATGAAAAAAAAAATGTTTGTCATGAAATTATTGTTTCGGATTAAAGGTTGTTACAGTCAATGTCTGTTATAAAGACATCGAAGGGACTACTCATGTATAGTTGGGGCGCGCTCCCCTCCTGACACAGGCCGGGCGGTGGACGTTGAGGGCGTCCGCCGTCCGGCAGAGAGGGCAAGGCGTCGTGTGTGTACCCACATAAAATGTATTGAGGGGGGGTAACAATTGACTCCCTCTCAGAGAGGAGGCCTGGCAAGGCCAGTCGCTCGTCGGGTCCGTAGGGAGTATACGGATACCCAGGCCCGGCGAAGACGAAGAGAGGACATAGTTGGCACCCCGGTGGTTTTAGCCGGTGCAAGTCTGACACACCGGGGGAGTGGCCAGCACCAGTCCACTGACAGTCCGAAGGGATTTCCACCGGGTTAACAAAAAAAAAACTCATATATAGTCGTAAAAACAGATAGTCGCAATAACCGGTGATGTTTTCGAGATACGAAGTCCTATTTTTAACATGAACCTTTGTTCTGGGTCAATACCGGTATGTTGTTCTAAACGATGTCGCTATAAACAGTTTTGACTGTAGTTTTAGATTAAAGGAAATAGCTGTGACTAGTGGCCTAGTGGTTAGGAGGCGGGAACCGTGGATCCGGCGATCCGGGATGCGTGGCACTTACGTTTGGGATTTTCCAGTCAACACATGCTCACCGATGAAGGAAAATATCGTGAGGAAGCCCGCATGGCATGTAATAGACATGTCATGTGTACTAGTGCTGTGAGAACGGCGATCAGCTGCGCTACTGGTCACGTTGGGCACGACATAGAAGCGCGAAGTAGATACAAGCATTAATGCATCTCTGCTCACCCAGAAAGGAATATTGCGTGAGGATAAAAATAATATATCGTCTCAAAGTGCAACCCTCGAATGATCTCGACGTCAAATTAATATTTAATCTTAAGTATATTTAAATAAAGTTAATTTGAGTTTAAGTTCTGAGCACAAGTCAGTATATGTTATTACTTTTTTAGTGGGAAGAATACTTCAAGAATTTACTATTGGGAGTAAGAAGATACTTAAACAATGAGAAAATTAGCACTCTAGAAGCTGCTAGAAAGAAGGATACACTGTAAGTTATGATCACGAAGGTTTTATAATAATTAAAGAAGTTGTACACTCCGTCCGATTAAAATACGTGAAAATACGGGTCTAGGAAACTCGAACCGAATCCAGATGTCGCTTTACGCACTGTCTCTGACATCGTCATTGCCAAAATGCAAATCTGTAGCGACACATATCACCCATAAAACTGGCCAGTTTGTGGGTGAGCACATATGAATAAAAACACCACCAATATAATTGTCACTTATTTTAATTATCACAGACTTATTTACAGATCGTACCGAATATTACATGAGACGGATTGATTACATATGTTTGTTTTTACACTGGCTCGCCATAGTGACTACAGAGTACCTGATGGTAAGTACAGCGTAGTCCAAAAACGAAAGCGACTATCAAAGGATGAAAATCCATTGATAGTCTACATCGTCATGTCGGCCCACATATACCGCGACTGAAGTCTCTAGGTATATGAGCTACTGGATATGCACAAGCTGATCCCGAAACGCGACAAGCCGAAACTAGTCACTATGACGGGCTTTACACCAGTGTACTGTGGTCGCGATCCAGACGGGCTCCGACGCCCTACCACCTCGCTGCTGCTCGTTTAGCACCACCCAGGAGTCACGTGTAGGGAAACTAGGGTAAAGCCTACGGACGCGAGCAGCTTCGACTCCCAAACGATATTGGACTATTGGATATACGGGCACACGAAATTCAAAGATTATGGTATTTTACTAAAACTTATGAATTTCGTCCTTAAGATTAACTATACTGCTACCATATATATAATTAAATTAATGTTAGCTTAGCAAACGAGCAGCTTTACAACTATGGAACATAATTTGCTCTTAATTGGTTAACCGAAGCTACGGTGTTAAAAATATTGCAATAACAAGAGAGATTACTGACTCTGAGCAGTTTTCATATGGGTGTACTTGTATATTGGATTATTAGGTATTGATTTATAGTAAAATAACTCACTAGAAAACTAATAAGCAAGTTTTGTTGGTGTTCGAGATTTTTTTTTTTTTTTTACACTGGCTCGACTTAGTGACTACAGAGTACCTGATGGTAAGTACAGTGTAGTCCAAAAACGAAAGCGACTATCAAAGGATGAAAATCCATTGATAGTCTACATCGTCATGTCGGCCCTCGTATACCACGACTGAAGGTCTCTAGGTATATGAGCTACTGGATATACACAAGCTGATCCCGAAACGCGACAAGCCGAAACTGGTCACTATGACGGACTTTACACCCATGTACTGTGGTCGCGATCCAGACGGGCACCGACGCCCTACCACCTCGTTGCTGCTCGTTTAGCACCACCCAGGAGCTACGTGTAGGGAAACCCAATGCTCGTCACTCACATTGTTCTGATGGTAGAGGGTAGCGTCCGCATGAATGTCTCGGTAGCACTGCCCCAGCGCACCGAGCGACGCAATCGTTGGCGAGATACCCCCCCGTCGCCCGCTGGGGTCCGAGATACTGTTGAATAGGCGTTGGTACGACTGCATAATATTATCACTACAAATCTACAAAATCATGAATGATCCTGACGTCATTAAGTATCTTGGACCTCACCGAGCGTTTTCTACCGTCTGTATCATGGCGAGTGTTCTGAAGAGTTGTTTAACCTTGTTCCACCCCTCCCTTCCTGAATAGAACCACGTTCGTGGGTCTACGGGTTCACAGCTGTACGGTAACTCTTCCCGGCTACTCTTTGAGTTGTGGAATGGCAGGGTTAGCGTACAAATAGTTCTATAGCGACATCGGTATCGTATTTTCACGGATTCGTATCCGATGTAGTGCGTAAACAGCATTTTCCCTTTCTTTACTATGCAGTAATTTTGTATTATCTGATTCCAGACTACTGGTGTTTCATGTACTGTGGCAGTTTTTGGTAATCGCTATGTTCTGGTACATACCGGCGTGTCTATTCGGCCTGAGACTCGTCCAGACGGCCTGGGTGGCGCCAGTTATCTACATTTTGTTCAGCTTCTTGTAAACAACCGCTCTTCTACTGTATTGTTAAGGGATGACCACACTTTGCCGCGGAATCGACTCTAGCCGGTTAGAGAGTTTTATGCATTTGTCTAAAGATGTAAAAATGATTGATTAACGAATACGCTGTGCGTCTGTAGAAAACAGCTATCAAATACTAAATTTATTCTCGAATAAATCATTAAAATGATGCTGATACAAAAGAATTAGATGAGACAGTTGTAATAAAATTCGTTTGGTGAAAACGGACGGAAATAAAACTCAAGTTGTAATTTTTTTTTTAAGTACAAATTTCTTACTCAAAACCTTTATTTTACATATGTTTACATTGTTCTAATAATATGTAAATGTCAAATCTACGCTTGAAAGTGTCCGAAATAAAAGAAGAATGTAAAGAAACGTTTATTGAGAGAGAAAAAAAAACAAGACATAACTTACACATTTCTATAAAACAATGAAAGAATAATACATAACATCACATCATGAATCCTGTGTGCTCCTACCCGTCTCAAAGAGCGCTCGGCTCAGCGTATGCTGGGCGACGCTGCACGCGCCAGCCAGCGCTGAATGTCAGCAGAAGCTCAGGGGAACCGATTGCGCGGACGCTGCAGTGCTAATATAATATTTGGAAGCGTTGACTTTAATAATAGGTATTACATTAAATACATAAAATGCTTTTAAAGTAATATACCAAATATGAAGAATACAAAAATAAAATATAGTAAACATAACTGTAATAGAAAAACAAATGAACATTCTGTTCAACTTTATGTAAATGACAGAACTTTCAACGGAGTTTCAATGTTGACATTACGCTTTGGGAATATCCAATATCAGAAATCGGTCCAAGTTACCTAGGCTCGTATTTTCGTGAATTCGAATCTATATTTGGTTCCCGTGTCGATAAGTGTGGTCACTCCTTTATTCGACTAGACGAAAGCATTTTATACAAAAAAAAATTGTTAGAGTGGTTACGAATAAAATTTAACCGCTTATAGTATATATATTTGGAGGAATCTCTAAGTTATTTATAAGTATTCTATTTTTTACATTCCAGGATATTGGTATATTTAATAAAGGCATATTTTTTAATTGACTTTTTTTGTTTATAGTGTATTGACACTTTAGGCTATAAGCAACTGAAATAATACAAATAAAAACTAAAAGTTTGATATTCTTTTTTGGATATTAAATTTTACGGTTCTGGGAACAAGTCCATTTAGAGCCCGTCAGTATTTCTTTTGTTCAGTAGTTTGTTTGAGGTCAAAATCACCCATTCCCTGCAACATTTTGCCATTTGAGCATCTTGTAGCTACCCAGTACCAACACCAACCCCAAAAAACAAGAACGACAAGTCTAGAAGACGACAACAATGGTAAATCAACAGAAATAGAGAACACAGTCGCTCATGATCTAAGCTTGGACGTCGATCTCCTTGAGTTTCTGTAAAAATATACCACTTAACGGACGGGTCACGTAGATCTACGTTTTTGCTTAAATCTATACTGATATTATAAAGCTGAATAGTTTGTTTGTTTGAACGCGCTAATCTCAGGAACTACTGGTTCCAATTGAAAAATTCTTTTTGTGTTGAATAGACCATTTATCGAGGAAGGCTTTAGGCTATATAACATCACGATGCAATTATTAGGAGCTAAGAAATAATAGAAAATGTGAAAAAAACGGGGAAAATTATTCATCCTTGAGGGCTTCCAATGCGTGCGCTGCAAAAATGGTTCAAGATACCAAAAATATATGTAAGAAAGAATTATTCCTCTTGAAATGATCTAAAAAAATGTCTACGACGGTATATGTCTATCTTTTAAGATTAACTCACTAGAACCGTTTTTATGGTAATAAAATTTGGTCGAAATGAATGCATTATTTGTTAAGAGTTGTATCAACGTAATAATATTATTCTTTATCCAAATAAATGTGTTGTTGATTAAGAGTATTTAATTGTGAACAAAATTGTCTTTGACATCACTTAATTTCAATGAATATCTTAGAAGATATTACAATAACTTATATAGCAAAACAACGTTTGCCGGATCAGCTAGTTTTAGATACGTTGCTTTAGATTTTATATTTTACAGATTTTTTCTTGGGGATTTTTTTTTTGAAAGACAGCAGATTCGGGCCGACCGTTAAGTATTAAAAATAGGCTGAGGGAGGCAAAATGATTTAAGAATATTTTTTTTAGCGGCTAGAGAAAAAAACTTTAAAAAACCTACATTGATTTAACGTTAGTTTTGACGCCAATGTGGAGTACATTCGCATTTTCGTGTTATTTTTGTTAATTCATTCTTTATCAGAAAAGAAACCTTCATTACTTTATAAAGGCATTATTTAGGCCACTCTGACCCTAATGCACTGAAAGTGAAAGAAATATATTTCCACCTCCATGACAAAAAACCAATTTAACAGAGCCTTTTGACTGGATAAACACAAATGTTGTATTGATTAATTTAATATTTGTGGATAATTAGTTAATTATAATTCACCAAACTTTATGACCATTCTGAATATAGCTGATTTTTTTTTAATAACGGCCCTTTTATGTTTACGTATGTATGTATGTTTAATTAATTTATTTACCTATAATTAAGCAATTGAATGATAATTAATGAAATCTTAAATGGGATAAATATTATTTATTTCAAGATCCGCTGATATTTATTTTCGCGACAGATGTCAAAAAATGCGGCTATATTCAGAGCGATTATGATCGCTTTATGAAGCTTAGTGAGAGATATATTTTCCCGCCCGGCTTAGTTGTGACCTTTTTCGGTCAAGCAAATCGCTACAAACTCGAAAAAAAAAGAAAGATACATATAAATACATTAACTTAGTCCTAAACAAAGCTTACGTCTACTATGGGTACTAAACAAAAATATATAGCATAGCATGTAGATGCCGCCCGATACACGTTTGAGGTAAACGCCCTTAAGGGGTTTCGGGACGCGCGGGGTAAGTGGAGCGCGTGCACAAGTGATGCTCTAGCAAAATCAGTCGACTACCGAGACCTAAGGCTAGAGTACGTGCGTGTGCGTCGCAGTTCGGTGTGCCTTAAAGTGCAAATAAACAGTAAAACGCCAAAATTTGTGTCTTTCTACAACCACACCCACGACCACCAGTCATCATAATCAATTATACAGCCATGACACGAGACAAAGTGATATGAGCCCTAAGACTAAGAAGGAAGGGATATAAAATTCTCATGTCGTTAAATGAAGTCTAAATTGGAAAAAATAAATTTACCTGTAAAATAAAAAATTAATTCTAATTTAATTATACCTTTAGTACAATGTAAATAAAATAATTAAAATAGTACGTAAACTTTAAATTAATGTAGATAACAAGTTTAACGCCGGGTGCCGAGGAAGTGGCTAATGCTGTCTGTAGCCTCGGCAGACGAGTAGGAGGAACACCCTGGGGGTTTTGGTCAGGGCAAGTGCAGCGGGGGGCGGCCCTCATCGCTCCCTGACGTTCGCTAGGGGTTTCCCCCGGGTTACAAAAAAAATATATAACAAGTTTATACTTACAATAATATTATTAAAAATATAGCTGTTTACACTTTGATCGTTGCCTACATTTAATTAAGAAAAAAATTAATTAAGCAGTAGAGATGTCAATTATTACCAGAACAAATAATCTAATGCATTATTTAAATACAACGGGTAACACTGTTTATAAAAATCAAAAAAAGTTGTTGTCAATAATTCGTTGATCTCGCTATCAAAGACACAATTCCATTAAAAACAATTAATTAATAATCACTGTCTATTCATTTCAAAGAAACGCGTTCATAACATCACTCATTGGCAATCTGTCAACTCTCAACGAATAATATAACCAATTGTCAAAACAATGACACATGAATTATTGTAGACAGTTGTAAAAATTTTAAGCAAATAACGATACTACAAACCATTATTAAATGATTAATTACAATTTTGAACTTTTAACTGCAAGGAATAAAGTTTAATTTTATTTGATATGTTGTCTGCACAACGGATTCATCATTATCAGCTGGAAACAATTGATATGAGATTTACAATTTTGGTATTTTAGCTAAAAGAAATAAAGTTTAATTTTGTTTAGTATGTTGTTAGAATAACGTAGTTTCAGATTATGGCTTGTGCCAATATTATATGAGAATTAGAATTTTGGGCTTTAGTCTATATAAAATAAAGTTTAATTTTATTTGATATGTTGTCAACACAACGGATTCATCATTATCAGTTGGAAATAATTGATATGAGATTTACAATTTTGGTCTTTATTAGTTTTGCAATAACGTTTCATTTTGTTAAACGATTACAATAATGAAAGAATGTTATTATTTTGCTAAAATATAATTTCAAAAACGTACGATTAAGACAGTTCGTTGCAGAAAGTCATTCACGCTGTTGCTATTCAGCGTATTTTTAATCTTATTTGTTTAAGTTCTATTAAATAATAGTATAGTATTTATAATGCCAAAGATAAGGTCGACAACAACTCATATATGAAATTATTTTGGAAAATGTGATATAAAAAAGCACCTTGTATTTTTTGTAAAACTACTTTATCTTACAAAAGTCCGATCACTAAATTAAAATTACATTTAAGTAAAATATACATAGGGATGTACGAAAAGTATAGTCAGTCGAAGTCATCAAATCTTGGTAACTTTATTGGAACTTTGAAGTACTTATGCAGTAGACACTTGACCGTATAAACATTTTGAAAAATTACGTACTAATAACAAAAATAGAGTGTAATTAGTACGAGAGCGTAGTAGTTCGTAGTTGAAATGTATGTTTTCTTGCGAATGTAAGTACAAGATTTGAAATAATATAAATAAACATAATATTGATTTCGTCAGAAATACTTGATGATTAGGGTTTGAACTTAGATTTTTGATTTCACAAAATATGTGTATACGAAAAAAGGTTTTGTTGTTCAGTACTCGCAGGTACAAGGAAACATTAGCTGCGGACACTATAAAGTGGACCACCATATTACCTTCCTCTGTATACAAGCAAACGAATATTTTTTTGTACATTTTATTTTACATATGGCTGTATCCACTAAATACAACATATTCATAATTTGCTTTTTGTGATACAGACTTCATTTGAATTTTTTTGACAGTTGAAACTTTTTAATTGCCATGAAGTTTTAATTATATTTACATAATTATGTATTTAAATAAATGATATAATTATTGTTATTACAATAGATACATATTTCAAATTATAAATAGATTTTTTAATATTGGTACTCTGGAGAAAATGCAATCGTACAAGTGCTATGAATGTATAATAGGTAGAGATGTTGTAAAATAACATGTTATGTAAACAACAGATTTAATTTTTTTTGTGGTACATCGAATTTATCAGCTACCAAATTAAAATCACCGTTGAGATTGACTCAAATCACTAATCTCTATTTATATATAGATGACATACTATTAATTCTAACTTAATACCAACATAATATTCGTTGATCTTATATTATTACTAGAGATGTAAATTATGGCTAGAACAAATAATTTAATGCATAATTTAAATTCAACAAGTAAGCCAGTCCAAGCTCCAAAATCAGCATAAACAAAAGCAGTAGAAGAAGTAGATATGGGCGTTAAAGAAGCATTAATTCCTCGGCAAGCCTGTATTCTACAATGGTGTCGAGAACATCAATATATATACCCATATCTATATTCGCTCTTTATAAAGCATGGAAATATTATGCTTGTATCAGTGCCATGCAAGAGGGAATTTTCTAAAGCAGGTTATATTATAACAGACAGACGTAGTAGATTAATCTCATCAGAAGTACCTCAGATTATGTTTTTAAATGGACTTTGTCTATATAAACACCAGAGACAAATCATATTTCCATGAATAATCTGTAATACTGTCTGTACATACTAATCGGAGTAAACCGAGGCCTTAGAGTACTATAATATTTTAATGGCATAGAATTAAAGTTTTCAAACACATATTATTATCTCATATTAATATTTTAGATTTCATAGTTAATATCTACATTACAAAAATCATCTATTAACACGTAATATACTAACGACAGCGACGTAGGCTACGACGTATAGGTTGATAGATAAAACATTCGTTCTTTTATACACAAATATTTAGTTATTAGTAATTGAAACTTGTTATTTTGTAATATTTGTTGTTGTTGGTGGCCTGATAGCGTAGTTTGTAGTGACTCTACCAGTGATGTTAAAGATTCTGGGTTCAAGTCCCGGTACCGGTAACCTTTTTTGTGATGAGCAGATTAGTTTGTCGTGGGTCATGGATGTGTATTTATATATAAATCTGTGTATATTTATCTATTACAAATATATGTGGGGGGCAAAAGTAAGTTTAGGCTACGTAAATTTTTTGATGTAATTATTTTTTGTTTTCTGTTTGTGTTTATTGAACATCCACTTTATAATATAGTAACAGTATTTTATGGAGTTTTTATACGTAGGATTAGATATACGAAAATATAATTTCTTAGGATTTTCATAATATGTTTGTTAAGCTCTGTGTAAGATTTTATTTACAAAGTCTCAGGATCCTCTGCGCGAGACAAATTCTGTGTTTGCTGGAATAAACGAAAATATTCCCTTTTTCCAATACACCAAACTCATTTTATTGCTACACAAAATGAGACCTACTTTATAAAAAAAATGAATGCTAAAAAAACAATATAATAAATAACAGTTTTTAAAAACCGTTATTTGAAAATAACATAACAGCATAATTCATTATTAAAAAACAGCTGTTATTACCATCTCTATTAAGCAGTCAGCTGGTTGTCAAATAATGTCATTTTTCGGTAAAATTTGGTTGTTTTTTTAAGATAAGCTCAATCTGCGAATTGAAACGAAGTAAGTATTATATAATTTTTAATATAGATATACTAAATAAACACGGTAAGTGTATAGATATATTATTTAAAAGCACAGGCATCGATGTTAATACTATTAACGAAATGTTCGGGTTCCGGTAAAAATGTTTTTGCCAACTCTCCATATGAGCGTAATGTATTGTATTGCTAGAAATAGAATTCTCCTAACGCTCTAAACGCTATTGGGTCTGATCCTTACCTCCTCTCATCCAGCTATTTTCCGTCGCTTTTTTTACGTCGTTAATGCATTTTACAGTGGATATCCCATACTACGATTCTTTTACTAAAAGTTCAAATGGGAAAGTCCGTTCAAAGAGAGCTGACGGGTATTACCTATAAATGATTATCTATATATCATCACTTGTAAAAGAACTTGTGGTGATCGGTGGTATCATAACAGGTCCCAAACTCTAAATCTAAATTTACTTTCAAATCTAAATTTACTTTCAAATCTAAATTTACTTTCAAAAACAGAATTAAAATGATATTTATTTAATAATCTATTGGTTCCACGTAGTCTATTTCATTTATTTTTACTTATACTTTTGCTCTTTTTTTAGGTATACATATATTTTTACTATAGTATCTATCACTAATACATTTTGCAGTCGATTTATTTATTGTATGTAATAGTTTATTTTAGTATCACCTGTATTTATTATTTAAGCTATATGTATTTTGTTGTTTATCGATAATTCTTATAAGATGTAACACAACCAGGTCCCTTCACGAAAATCAGTGCTGCAGACTTCCTCTGTGGCTTTAGGCTGATGAAGGGCCCATTTTCGCCATGTTAATATGTTCTGTATTTTCTTTTGTATTTGTGTGTTGTTTGTAATGCTACATTTAAAATTCTGTTTTTTGTATAGTTGTGGCCAAATAAATACTTTTTCATTTCATTTTTCATTTTCATTTCATTTCAAACTGTTGAAGCTAGAAACATGAAATTTGGACATTGAGTTCTTTTTATAAAGTAGGTAGCCAGTAAGGCTGATTTTTTTTAATATACCATCCATAAGATTTTTGAGAGAAAGAAGTTTTTAGTGTAACTCATTCCTGGGTAAAGTTAAGCGGGATCTGTTAGTAATATAATAATTATCTAAAGAGTGGCTGTGGGGGTCTAGCCGATTAGAAGACAGTATCCATGCATGGAAATGCATATGGTTATATGTTTAAATCCTGGCTCATACTTCTGGGTTTTTCCAGATTAATTATATATTTAGGCACCATATGTTAACCAGTGTGGGAAAATATCTTGAACAATGCGCATGGCATTTAACATGAATTTCATATGTCAGGGCCAAGAGAAGGGTGATCAGCTGCACTACCTCACCACACCCCTGTATACTATTGCATATTGTTTAACACTGCATTGACCATACATTAAAAATCAATTGAGAGGAAAGCCATCCAGTGTAATAAACTATTACTTGATGGCACTTCAACAATGTCCTGAGGCAATTTAATCCAAACTTGCAATATTCTGTTATTGAGTGAATGGTAACCAATATGACTGTCTTTACATCTATATATAGTGGTGGTATTTGAGCCGTGGTGGCTGCCGGCAGAATAGAATAGCACCACCCTCTTCTTGCTGAGGTGTCGTAAAAGGCGACTAAGGTATCTCTTTAACACCGAAATTCAACCAGGTGTTCAGAGAAGGACAACTCGACCAAACCTGCATCCCGCTCCCTCCCGATCGTACTGGTTCTCCTTTCCATCGGGCCTGAGGGAGCTCGGACGAGAGAGTGCTTTTCTGGCAGCGCGTCCAGTTATGCACTTAAATATCTCCTGCGCAATTGATTGTTTCTGAAAACTGGGCCTTGATTTTCTTAATCAGAGTTGAAACAGTCGCCGTGGCCGAATCCGGCTAGGACATCATCATCATATAGTGGTCACAATGCTATAGATTGTCTTATCTAACTTCACACAAATATCTCAAGATTCATTGACATTTTTCAGAAATGTGGCCTATATTAATGCAATTTTTAAGGACAAATGCTCCATACATTACCCTGCCAGTTGCTGCCGTCATCGGAGTCATTGGATACAACTTAGAGAGTTTGTTATCTGACAAATACACTCCATATAATAGTAAGTTTTTATATAACCTGTCTATCCTTAGAGACTGTACTAAAATGTGACAAGGTGCTGCAAACTGCCAAGGAGTGGAAATCGCTTCCTGTGTCTGGTTTTCCAATACACAAGCTGGGTGGTGGACGTTGAGGGTGTCCAGCAGAGAGTGGGGGTCGAATGAGAGGTATTGAGGGGGTAATTTATGACCCCCTCCCAGAGAAAAGGCCTGCCTAAGAAGGCCAATCGCTCGCCGGGCCCTCGGAAGTATATTGATCCCCAGGCCCAGTGAAGGCGAAGAGTAGTCAGTGCTGGCACCCCGGTCGTTTTAGTTGGTGCAAGACCGGCACACCAGTGGCTCTTACCACTTCCGTGACGGTCCGAAGGGATTTCCACCGGGTTAACAAAAAAAAAGGTTTTCCAATACCTTATGATATGGGAATCTTCAAACATAGAGTGAATCAGTATTGCTAGGTGAGCGTTCCATCATCGGCTTTATCATCACTTTCCAATGGATATGAATGAGATCAAGTGCAATCCGGTTTGTAATTTTAAAAAAGAGACGGTTCGTGAGTAAATTTGTAATTGTGGTACTCGTTACTGTGGGCACAATATAAAAGCACAAAGTGGTTACAGAAACTTATAGAAAATAATAGTCACACAGGGTTTTTATAACATACTATATATCACATTATCACCGCATTGCTTCTAGTTTACAACCACATTTAGGGTATTAAAGGTAACACAGAAGGACCAGAGAAGCCTCAACTCCCATTTTTCACTGCGATATCCCACTTCTGATGTATCTTTTAAAACTATATGTGCTTTCAGAACCAGTTCAAGACCAAAGATTAGAAAGGCTGACAGAGGAAGAAATGTTAAAGGATCCGACGAACGTACAGAAGCTGAAATATAAAGAAAATGTCTTTGAAAAAAATATATCACCTTCATTACAAAAGAACTAGTCATGTTTGTTAGAGTTACGCACTGAATCCGTAAAAGTATGAGTCTAAAAAACTCGGATTGAATTCAAATATTGATTAGCGCACTGTCTCCAATCTCAATCCATAAACCACCAAACCAATAAATTTGTCGGTTGATCTTTTAACAAACTTTAGACGAGCATGGGTTGAAGTCCTTCAAAGACAGAAGAACTCTTGGCAACTTGAAATTTTTATACATCTTAAATTATTATGTAGATTGCCCAGACTTCTTGAACAGAATTTTATGTTTGGAACTAGAAAACACAAATCGAATTCAGATATCCCTTCACGTACTGTCTGCAATCTCAATCCATTGAAATACGGTTCTAGGAAACCATACCAGTCGGGAACAATACAAAATTAAATAAATATATACTATAGCATGTAGACGCCGCCCGATACGTAATTGTCGCCCTAAGGGCCGTTAGGGTGTTACGAGACGTGCGGGGTAAGAGGACGCGCGGGCACACGGGATGCTTGCGAGGCAGTCGACTACTGAGACGCAAGGCGAGAGTACGTGCGTGTGCGTCGCAGTTCGGTGTGCCTTAAAGTGCAAATAAAGAATAAAACGCCAAATCCGTGTCTTTCTACAACTACACCCACGACCACCGGTCATAATAGGTCGGCGAATTGTACAGTCGGCCTCATAAGTAGCTGAACAGATATTGATTTCAAAAATTCTATTTTTTTTGCTATTGAATATATAGGAATACATCGTAACATGCATCAGCCAAAACTACAGCCATTAATGTACCTTTGCTCACCCTGAAAGGGATATATTATTAATTTATAGGACAGCCAGTGGCCGATATATTATATAAAAATATTACCATGACAATCATTAACAAAATACATACCATAATAAACACATGCATGCATGCACACCATAATAAAAACCACAAGAACAATAAAAAAAAAAACAGTAAAATCAAAACAAAAACACAAATATTAACACACAAAATTTACCCTCAGGTGACCCTCAGTGCTTCCAATGCCTTTCTTTTGAATTTCGGTAAGGAGTCTCCAAATATATCGAGAGACGATCCTAGACCATCAAGCAAGCGGGACAATCGGCTTACCGGAGAATTAATACCTAGGTTAGTTTTAACCGCAGGTACGCGTAAATGTATAGGATACCTACGAGGGGCATTGAAAGAAAAATTCTGAAGTAGCTGCGGGTAATTAATTTTACCATTAACACTTTGAGCGCCACGAATATTTCTAAGACAATCCTGTTAAGGCCACGCGCGTCGTTCTACGCGCCGGCACTGCAGGGCCGGTGTATCCGATCTCACTAGAAGAGCCTATACGTTTGAAAGGTTCATTCAACACGTTAAGCGCTTAATCAGTTCATTACAGTTCTTGGCTCAGTGCAGACAAAAATTTTCTTTAGCCCTGATCGTCAAAATGTCAGTCCAAGAGCGTGAAAGCGACAGCAGCAGTGAAATGATTTTTGCTAGAAAACGGCCTACAGTGAATGTTTCCTTATTCTCTAACGAAGAGGAGATTTTTGAAGAATGGCATGATCCGATGGGGAATCAGCCAAAGATTGCCATTTACACATCCTTCGGGGTTTGTAACGGAAAATTTGCATATAGGATCAGACATAGCCAGCGATGGGTGACGCAGTTTAAACTGAAAGTCTAGTGTCAGCCATCGTTGGCTGACGTGGCGCTCCACGTGTTAAGAATAGTTGGCTTTTTCTTCTTCATTTATTAACTTAACGGATATAGCGCGTAAGCTGCCATACAAAGTTGTACTACTTTGGAAAGTGTTTTATTTATTTATAAGTACACTTACATAGACTACATTAACACATAAAAACTATATAAAACATGAAGAGGATACAATATAAATGCGACTATATTTATAAGTGTAGACTACATGCACAGAAGAAAAGAAAAATAAAAATACGAGTAACACAAAAAGATATAAACTACTGTAATCAGAAATTTTTTATAACAGAAATAAAAAAAATCAATAATCTATGGAACAATCTTCTCAAATAACATCTTTTTTTTTAATTTGTATATAGTTTCGTTAAATATGTCGAGATCTATTGATCTTGACATATAATTGTATAACTTGTTTTCTCGGATTCATATCAAACGCAGTGTATGACCGATCTAAGCTTTAGATTTTTTAATGTTACGTTAGCTGTATTTTATGTTTACTGACGATAGATCAGCATTAATCATATTTTGTCTCTCCTACCCATAGATGGGTAAAATGTAATCAGATTAATGAAAATGATTACGATTACATTGTACGTTTTTACCATTAATATGACTGCATTTTGCTCATCTATGTTTTAAACACTACAGAATCCCAGATTGTATACATATTTATGATTTCTTAATGTTTTAAATGGATTTAATCATGATTACAGAGCAAGAAAATTAAAATTACGACTACATTTTGTAATCGTTTATCAGATTACATTTTGCCCATCCCTGCCCACCCTGAAAAGGATAAAGCGTGACGATTATAATATAATTTTAGTATAAACATACAATGTTAGGTTATTTAGTACGATTATAAATGTATGAATTGTAAATATTTGAAATTAATAAACATTTTTACCATTTTCGATTTTTTTTAATCACGAACAAGGCTAAAGCAGAGTCTGTTATGGCAAAAAGCACACGTGTGTTTTACGATGATTTTCATCATACATGAAAATATGTTGCTTCAATATAAAATATGTTAATGGTTGTTGCGGCATGTACCTCTGGGTTTTTCCAGATACGTACGGATTCAGGCACCACATGCTCATTGGCGAAAGAAATCTACGTGAGAAAATCGGCATGACATTTAATAGAAATGACATGTACAATTTTTTTGAGAATGACGATCAGAACAGCGCTACTGGTCACGCTGGGCGCGACGTACAAGCGCTAATTGGATACACACACTAATGTATCTCTGTTTACCCCCAAAGGGATATAGCGTGAACATATTATTATGTTGTTTTGACAGTCTATATTGTACAACATTATCCTTTCATGTTTCTAATATAGTTCACATCTCACATATTAAATAGATAGATACAAATATTAAAATATCTATCTATATATATAAAAATCAATTGCTGTTCGTTAGTTTCGCTAAAACTCGAGAACGGCTGAACCGATTTGGCTAATATTGGTTTTGAATTAATTGTTGAAGTCCAGGGAAGGTTAAAAAGGTGGTTAAATACGAAAAAAAATGCTAGGAGTATAGTAAAAATAAACAATTTCGTTTTCCCATACAAACCACTCTGTCCCCAGCTGTCAAACATAATATAATGTCAATCAAAACAAAGGTATGCCTTCAAGCTGATTAGAGGCTGCATGTCATTAATGAAAATTATAATTTACTAGCTGTCCCGGCAGACCTTGTTCTGCCCTATTTCTCTAAAACAAAGTCACATTGTTTTTTTTTAATGTTAATAGCTTCCCCGTCAGATTTTATTCGGCTAAAACCTATTG
This sequence comes from Automeris io, assembly GCA_036320925.1. Taxonomy (NCBI): domain Eukaryota; kingdom Metazoa; phylum Arthropoda; class Insecta; order Lepidoptera; family Saturniidae; genus Automeris; species Automeris io. The sequence goes on along the minus strand of JAUDJH010000031.1, from coordinate 3,845,609 downwards.
GCCTGTCGGCTGTTTTTTGAAAATTGTTTGAAGGAACCTGGGCTTAATGTTATATGTATAAAAATTGACAAATATTGACATTAATATTTATACGTCACTCAATTATTTTGCCTTCCCGGAACCCGTCCACTAACATTTAAACTTTATGGTATGGTGCTAAAGTTCTAATTGACTTTTAAATATTATTACGATTTTTTTGTATGAGAATATAGAAAAGTTTTGGCTTTAGACTTTTTCAGACATTTTTTTTAATTTTTCTCTAATAACCTTCCACAGACTTCAATAAACACAACAAAAAAGAAATCAGCCAAATCGGTTCAGCCGTTCTCGAGTTTCGCGCTTATCAACACATTTAACGATTCATTTTTATATTATAGATAGAAGATATGCAAGTAATCAAACAAAAAAATAACCCAAAAATGTCCTATAAGGCATTACAGTAAAAATATCATTACCTTAGATATGAGTTAAGTCTTTCAATGCAATTTTATTTCTATTAGACTGCGACAGGCCAATAAATTTTGGCAGAATGAAATGTGACGGGCAGCTATTAATATAAAAAAAAACAATGTAACTTTGTTTTAGAGAAATAGGGCTGAACAAGGTCTGCCGGGACAGCTAGTTCAAAATAAAAAACCTTTCTGTAAACTATAATTTATTCTTAACTTTAAAATATTAACAATTAATGGATAAAAACCAATTATTTTTTTATTTATATAAAATTAAAAAATGTAAACATACGAATACGTTTGTACCAATGATTCTTTTTTTCATATAACTATAGTTCATTAAAGATATATATGCTATTCATCTTCATTCCACCGAAGAAAACAAAAACGGAGTAAAAAAATTTGCTTTTTTTGTTTAAAAATTATAACTGTATTTAAAACGATAGCTTAACAATTTTTGAATTGTACGCGTACAATAAATAATTTACTCTTTGGTAAATATGAAATGAAATGCAATTTAGGAAATACTAAAATCGCTATTATTTATCGTAAAACCATAGCACCCAGATCATTTTGTAGCTACAAAATAAATACAAAAAGAGTTTTTGATATAACTGTCAGTCACTCCTTTTTCGTTTTCTACTGTCGAATTGTGTTTTTCATTATTTGATACTATTTTAGCTTAATGAGGTGTAAAATTGGGTAAACCTTTTTATAAGTGATTGTTAAAATTTTTATAAAATATAAAGCTAGCGGAAAAGATTGATTTTATTTTACAAGAGTTTGCAAAATTGAACGTGTTCTTATACACCGCGCGTGCCACGAAAACTCGATTCTACAAAAATCAATGCAACTATGACCGATTCTTGCCGACTCCATCATCTCTAACAGAACTCAGTACTATTGTAAGCCGATGCCGATTGTCTTATATTTTCCAATAAAAAGAATAAAATAAGAAAACAATCGAAATATTTATGCATTCAATATTATAGAATTTTAGACATTTTTACTTTTTATAAAAATAATTTGAATTTTTAATTAAATTTTTAATAAAATTTTCTGTGTTTAATGCGAAATTGGAAATCGTCATTTATCGATTGAAATCACCTTTAATAGGGAAAATTCGATTAAAATGTGACTTAATTTAAAATTCGCCTGGACAATTGCCATGATGAATTGCCTTCAGCGACTGATTAAAAGACAATATTTTGACAGAAACTAAAAACAACAATGGCTGCCATGAGCTGTCAAAATCAACCCGTCCCTATTGGAAAACCGTTAATTTTCTCAATCACGAACAAAAATAATTAAAAACTTGTAGAGCAACAAGAAAAATGCACTTATGAGCCGCTTCAACTGCTTGTCTGATAAAAACAAATAATAATCAACCATAATCGGTTACAAATAGCTAATTCATTAAAATCGATCATCTTTTTTTTTGTATCCCGGAGTAAAATCCTACATAGGACCATCAAGGACGCTGTGAGGGCAGCGACCCCGGTGTGTCAGACTCCTACTGACTAAAAACCCCCGGGGTGTCCCTCTGATTGCTCCACCCGGGCCTGGGAAGCTAAATTCATCCAGACGCCCAGGGAACAAGAAGCCTTGTTGAGGCTAAATCTCTGGGAGGGGAAGGAGTAAAGCCCATCCCTCCAAAACCTCTTTCCCAGGTAATGCGGCGGACACCGTGCGAAACCTCCCTCTCATCCGGGCAGCAAACTCCCTCAAGTCTACTGCCCGTCAAAATCGATCATCTGCGCTAAGCCAGTCCTATAAAAGGATTCAAATAAAACTAAAATTGACATAAAAAAAAAACATTACCCATGTTTTTCAAAAATCTAAGTCTTTTTACACTAGCTCGACAAAGTGACTACAGTGCACCAGATGGTAAGTTTTGTGTAGTTCAGTGGCGTGCATTCCATAGAAGCATAAAAAAGTGATATCTTATAATACTAGAGCATATAACACATATATTTTTAAGAGTGATTATATCGTTCGAGGTTGATGAGGTAATGTTGTTAGCCCGGAATATAGTCTTGAATTTATCTCTTCATAAGCTTCGTCCAGTCTCGCTCCGCACGTGTACACGCAGGTTTATTAGCGGCAAAACTCATAGCAATTGTTTTACATACAACAAAAGGTCTTACGCTATAGAAATCGTTGACAAAGGAACGCAATTAGCAACGGCTATTCTGTGGCGTAGGAAACCCGAACACATTAATTTTTATTTACCTACATATTTGTTAAAATTCGACCCAATTTCGATTCTGAAGCCCTTATCCTGACAATTATCAGATTTTAAGACAATTATTTATTAAAAGTCCAGATACAATAAAATTATGCTTTATATGGGATACACGCCACTGGTTTAGTTTAAAAACAAGCGAAGGATGAAAATCTATAGAGTCGCCGCCGTCATGTCGGCTCGTATATACCGCGACTGAAGGTCTTTAGGTATATGAGTTACTAAACATGTACAAGCTGGTCCAGAAACGCGCCAGGCCACGAGTCACTATGACGGTCTTTACACTTGCCCTCGCCTTACCTTACTCCACATTCACAACATTTAATTTTATCGAATAACTTAACATCGAGATATGAGGACTACAAAATCTCTATATCCCTATCGGATATCCATACCACCCTTATGTGGTATACATTCTCTATCAGCAGCAAAAGGTTCTCTTCTTCATTCCTAATGCGAGCAACAAAGGAGTGGAATGCACTCACATTGTCTACATTAACACCTTCTTACGATATGAGAGCGTTAAGTTTGAATATGCATTTGTTGAGCGGACGCTATCCTCTATAAGCCTCATATTACAACCAGTAAAATCTTTTCAATTATTTCATAAATACCTGTATTATTATAAAAATTAAAATCACCCATCCCCCCATCTCTATTATTGATAATCCCTCTGTGACCTATTCACTGAGAGTATCCCAATGAGCCTACATACGATAGCTCTGCTCCAACTTAATTGAGATTTGGGTTTCCTACTGATTTCTGATGATACTGCAGCATCAGGTCAAGATTAATATGTCATTGATGTCACAGGATACTAAGTTTGAGTCAATTAAACTACTAGAAGTTATTTAAATCCCTTCAACAACTAGAAAAGAGATGAACATCTTCAAACTGATGATCAGGCTTTTTTAAATCATAGCTAAGAGCATTAAAACGGTTCATCCATTAAACTTTGCCTTCTGTCACCCCGAGTTGAATTAACAAAATTGTCCCATAAGCCACTCTGGCTTTGGCAACCCTATATAATATATAAAATACCATACAAGCTAAAAGACAACTTAATAGAAAGTGGATACTGTCGCTATACCAAGAACGGTCTTTGATCTATTCAAAACTAATTGGGGTGCGAGTAACAAACTTTTCAATCTCCATCAAATTGCAGTACATTTCGTAAGGCGTATCTGATGTTTGCAGGTACTTCCTGACCACCTCCAAATCTTCCAACGCTCTCAGCTTCTTTATCCTCTTCTCCTTCTCATTCGACTCCGGTTTCTCTGTCGCCAGAGGTAGGATCTCTTCTTTCTCACGCTCAGCCAACGTGGACGGTTCGATGACTTTGTGATTCCCACCAAACACTGATACATTTGTTCCTTGCCCCGTTAAATATTCCTCGTCAACTGTCAAATACATGTCTAAATTTTGTAAATCTGTATAGTATGATTCCACATCGTAATCTTTTAGCAAATTACACAGCATTTCCTCATCATTTTCATACACTTTTGGTACGATTTGCTCTTTCTCTTCCAAAAGCTTCACATCATATCCAGTATTGACAAAACTTTTCCCTATAACATCACAAGAAGTGCGGTCCCACGCTTTCTCGAGCATATACAACGCTTCAAGGCACGTTAAATTTCTGTCTACCCCCCTGACTACATTCAGAGCCTTTTCCTCCAAGAACAACCTTCTGTATTCCTCTCTAAACGCGTGGAATATGCCGTTTTTTATCGGCATCAGACCACTAGATGCCTTCCAGGGCACGAAAACTAGCTTCAAATGGGAGAGTTGGAGCTTTGAATGTATCGTTGCGCGGTCTAATATCAAAATCGCTTTGCGATTCTGTATCTGGAGCTCTCTGTTCCAGTACTTCACGTATTCCTCGAACATTTGCGTCGTGAAATGCGCTTGGGAATGTCTTATATACGTCACTGGTAAGGTGTCAGGATCTCTGAAGGAATGGACCAAAGGATCTTCAGTTCCACAGACCAACAACTTCTTTTTATCCGTCCCATGCACGTTAACACACATGAACACCGCCAAGCGGTCTTTCGCATATCCTTGAATGAACTTCTTCCCTGCCAACTTCTTTATTCTTCCCTTGGACGGATTGAAATAGAGTCCGACTTCATCTGCTGTGTAAATATCCTCATCGTTAATCCCTAGTCTGTAATCACACCATTGTTCGCTGAAGAACTGGTTCTTCCATTTAGATTCCAAGGTATTGCTGTAATCTCTCTTAGCTGGGGTGCCTCTTAGGGAAATGTTATATCGTTTTTTAAACCTATCCAGCCATTTTCGACTACCATTGAAGGCTACAAATCCGCATTCTTTCGCAAATGCTTCTGCAATATCTTGTAGCATTTTCCCAGACACTGGTACTTCTTTTGCCTTCTGGTTATTGAACCACTCTATGATACGCGAATCTAAGACACTGTTCATGTATTTTAAAGTCTTTCTTGCCGCTTTCTTCGCTAAGGTATACTTATCTCTGTCTTCCCATATTTCATTGATTACTTCTGGAGTAAGATTGTAAAGTTTGCAGATGTCATCGACAGTTCTACCCTTGTATAACTTGCTGACTATAGCGCAAAGGGTTGCGTAAGTTAAGTCTTGCTTCCGTAAATAGCTATCCCCTTCAATTTTGGGAATTTGGTAATGAGCACTATTGGATTCTTCTGAAGCATTGCTTTCGTTTTTGATCATTTCTCCATCTTGATCCGACGCTGTATCCACGTTATCTGGTTCTTTCTTGACTGTTAAATCTTTAGGTTTCGACCTAAAAATAATCATATTAAATTATTTAGCACCTATTTTGTATTACCTGTATAAGTTTTACCATAGAAAGTATGGATCTTATAAATATAGTGTTACGGAATAAGATTGTGGATGTAGCGAACTCTATTGTCCTGTAAAAGAAATAACATTAGTAATGCCATCTTGTGGCGGATAGCATAACTACAGTCTCTAGTAGTGTCATCTATTGGAGAATAGAAAGTGATTTATAGAAGTATGGTGCAGCGTTACGTAAACGATGGAATACACCAGATGGCTGAAATCTTCCATGCGATTGGTACATTATGTTTCCAGTGAGTATGTTTCTACGTCCTTAAACCTTAGAAGCCTTTAAAAGAAGAGTGAATAGGCATTTGTTGGGCGGACGTGATCCATTGTCGCACTTATCTTTACCTGCCATCAGGTGTAATTAAGGTCAACCTTGCATCTGTCAATCATTAACAAAATTACTACAACGGTCTTCGCAAATGAGTACTGTGGTCACAACCCAGTTCTGGTAAATCTTTCTTCATTCTTTCTTTCTTCATTTCGGGAGTCGAAGCTGCTCGCGTCCGTAGGCTTTACCCTAGTTTCCCTACTCGTGACTCCTGGGTGGTGCTTAACGAGCAGCAGCGAGGTGGCAGGGCGTCGGAGCCCGTCTGGATCGCGACCACAGTACATGGGTGTAAAGCCCGTCATAGTGACCAGTTACGGCTTGTCGCGTTTCGGGATCAGCTTGTGTATATCCAGTACCTCATATACCTAGAGACCTTCAGTCGTGGTATATGCGGGCCGACATGACGATTGAGACTATCAATGGATTTTCATCCTTTGATAGTCGCTTTCGTTTTTGGACTACACTGTTCTCACCATCAGGTACTCTGTAGTCACTATGTCGAGCCAGTGTAAAAAAAAAAAAAAAAAATTGGTAATCCGGTGGAAAATCCTCACAGGCCATCATGGACTCTTACTGGTTTAAAACTGCTGGGGTGTCTTTCTTCTCGTTGCAAGCCACGATCGAGAATTCGAACTGCCCCATTTCAGGGAGTGTTACCGCCTCATCCAGTTGTCTATCGGCTACAAACGTTATTATTACCAAATATTAAACGACCAGCTATTTGCTGATGTGCCTCTGTCTCAGCTGGTAAATTAAACCATCACATACTGTAGTGTACGATACGCCAAACACTGATCAGAATGAGAATCATCTAGCCAACTAATAAGTTGATAGAATGTCAATGTCTTGAGGCAATTTATTCCAAATATGCAATGTAGGAATGTGAGTGGAATAGAACGTATGATGGAAATGCTATAGAATTATAAGGAACAGTGTAAGAGAGTGAAAGGGATAGAAAGTATAGGAGATAGATTTGAATGGCGGAGAGTATAACTCGTTGTGAGTAGTGATGCCACGAATAGTGAATTGGCCGAATACCGAATATTCGGCCGCCGAATATTCCTGGAAGTAGCGTGTTTAGTGAGAGGATATTTTCTGAGGCTGGTAACATTTACAATGAAAAGTGTAATCGTTTGCTACCAAAAAATGCTGAAAAGCTTGTTTTTATCCATCACAACTTACCACTGATCAATTTTAATTACTAAAGTGTTGTAATTGGGAAATAAATACATAATTTTGAGTAATATAACGTGTTTAGATGATTTGGTATTCGGTATTCGGCCGAATACCGAATAGTTGCCGAATATTCGTGGCATCTCTAATTGTGCGTGCCGTGGTGAATTAATATACAGGGTTATAGGTAACTAACGCACAGCCTCTTAAGGGTGGCTTTGATTTATCAAGACAGACAACTTTTGTTGTACGACTTTTTCTAATTCAATTACTTTTTTTCCCATACAAAAAAAATAAAAATCAGATTTGCAGTTCTGAACTTTTTAACTCTTCGTAAGGCGACGATCGCGCCACGCCGACATAGGCGACCGAAGACAGACTTACGTAGTGCGCGGCGTCTTGTGTCGCTACTAACGAAGAAAGGGGTCTGCGGCGCGGTGAGCGGGCGTGGCGACATGTGCTTGACTACTGTGTAACACGGGTCATGTCAGTCGCAAATTTGCTTGCGTGTGCGCCGTCGTGTTAGTTGTCCCAGTGACGCGTTCGTTTCATAAATCACAATGTCAAATCGATACACTAACATTGAATATACCGAAATGGTGCGTGTTTATGCTCGGTGCGGTGACAATCTGTCTGAAGCTTGCCGTGAGTCCGCGAGACTATTTCCGAATGTGTTGACACCGAGTAAATAGATTTGTGAGTATTTTTGTAAATAGTTTAATTATTGTAAATAGAGTGATTCCACTTTTTAAATACGCCTACATTAAAAAATAGTTTGCAATTATCTATCTTCAAACAGACCGCGCGCCTCTTTTGGTGCGATGAATTGCTTGATTACGTATCAATGTTCGTGTTTTTCTATTTACTTTTTTATTTTTTAGTGTAGCCAGTCCTAAGCCTGGATAAGTATGAAGGGATTGTGGATTCAGTGTATAAATATGTACAGATTGTACAACCTTTGAAACATTAACTTACGTAGAGGCCTTTACCTTGTTCATTTTACGATGTTCCCTATGGCAGACAAATAATAGGTTGGTTTTGTTTGTGAAACAATTATTTAATGTTTTATTTTGATTCTAGTTTGTTTTAATAGTGTATTAGTACGTCAATCAATAAACATTTATTTTCACTATTTAACTAAATATGGAAATTTACGTTCAAATAATTGTTATAAGCGAGTTTGTAAAATAAACAAGGTATAGGGTTAATAAACTTTCTGCTACACGATCCTTAACGCTGCGTAGCAACGTAACTTTGCGCACGACTGCATAGCACCAGCTGATTGGATACCTACGCCAGATCGAATGAAAGTTGGAATATAGAGCTAACGATGACTAGATATTCACACTAAAACTAAAAAAAAAAAAATCTAACGATGTATTAGGTTTTGGCAAAAGTCGTACAACAAAAGTTGTTAGTCTTGATAAATCAAAGCCACCCTTAAGAGGCCGTGCGTTAGTTACCTATAACCCTGTATATTTAAAAACTGTATCCGTGTGAAAATTGTGGTGAATAAATCATTTAAAAAAATAAAGTCTTTCTACTTGCAATACTCTGATATTGAGTACGTAATAACCAAATATTGGTGATAGAATTTGAAAAGACGGCAAAATGTATCAAATGTACTCACATTTCTTCCTCTCGCGCTTCTTCCCGCGCATGCGCTCTGTAATGCCGCCTCAGCTGATCCTTCGTGTGGAACTTGGCGTGGCATTTCTCGCAGGATTCATTCTTGTCGTGTGTTAACAGATGTCGGGCCTGTGCGATCAATTGAAATAATCACCAATATTTATTTATAGGCTATCAACAAATAGATTCTGTATGACGGCGGTATCCTCAATTATTGAGAACAAAACCCACCAACGAGCAAGACCACATCATTTAAACGCTATTATATAAACGTCGCACGCGTTGCTTTAGAGAATCATTTTGTTTGGCAGCGGTTGCTCGGTGTACGTTTTTCAAAGTAATCGTTTACAGTGTTCATTTTATATGACTCTTTGTTGGGAAAAGCTTTGCAGCGAGGCCTGTCGTAGCGTAATGTACAATTGGTATAATCTTATTTTTATTTTATGTTCTTACTATTTTGTCTGACTGTATTATTTATTTATATTAACTCTTTTTTTTTTCATGACTAATAATGTTAACTTTTATTAATATTCATATAAAACAGGCCGCGTGTTGTGCCGGGCGGTACACTTGAGGGAGTGTGTCATCCAACAATGGTGCGAGCGGCGCGCGACGTGTTCCCGCGCGCCGCTCTACAACACAGAGCCATGATAGGGGTAGCTCTCCCCCTCCCCAAACGAGTAGAGGCCCACTTAAGGCCGCACGCCCAGCCGGTCATCGAGGATGAGACCCCAATCGTGCCCTCGATGCCGGTAGGTGGAAGGTGGAACAGCCCGGGGGTTTTAGTCGGAGCAAAGCAGTGCAAAGGTGTATGAGCAACTGGATAAACACAAATCAATCCCGAAACGCGACAGGCCGAAGCAATTTTTTACGTGTCAAATTGTTGATGGTCAGGGAAAAGGCCTTTACAATACAAGGGCTCCCTTATAGATTCGAACCTAACGAACGGTAATTTACTTGCGTTTCGGAAGCAACTATCTTGAGAAAAAACACCGAAGGAAATTGAAGGTTATTTCAAAGTAGATGGAGTGTATTACTTGTGTTATTTTATAGTAAAACTAGCTGATCCGGCAAACGTTGTTTTGCTATATAAGTTATTGTAATATCTTCTAAGATGTTCATTGAAATTAAGTGATGTCAAAGACAATTTTGTTCACAATTAAATACTCTTAATCATCAACACATTTATTTGGATAAAGATTAATATTATTACGTTGATACAACTCTTAACAAATAATGCATTAATTTCGACCAAATTTGTTTACCATAAAAACGGTTCTAGTGACTTAATCTTAAAAGATAGACATATACTGTCGCGGACATTTTTTTAGATCATTTTAAGAGGAATAGCTCTGTCGTACATATATTTTTGGTATCTTGAACCATTTTCGCAGCGCACGCAATGGAAGCACTCAAGGATGAATAATTTTCCCCGTTTTTTTCACATTTTCCATTATTTCTTCGCTCCTAATAGTTGCATCGTAATGTTATATAGCCTAAAGCCTTCCTCGATAAATAGTCTATTCAACACAAAAAGAATTTTTCAATTCGAACCAGTAATTCCAGAGATTAGCGCGTTCAAACAAACAAACAAACAAACTCTTCAGCTTTATAATATAAGTATAGATAGGGTTTGAAACAAAGGTACGTACCAGATTGACTTTGTAACCAAATGTGAGGTCGCATAGTGGGCATTTCTGGTAACGTTCCATGTGAACTTTACTGTGCAAACGAAGACTGAAGGCTTTCTTGAAATAACGACCACACTCCTCACACTTGTGTCTAAAATGAACAAGCATTTCTGATTAGAAAGACAAAAACAGGCACTTTGATATTTCCCTTCAATAATCGACCTATTTACGCGAATTCCTTTTTTTACCCAGTGGAAATTCTCATAGACCGTCAGGAATACGAATAGTTTGCGAGGTGGTAGGGCGTCGGTGCCCATCTGGATCGCGACCACAGTACATGGGTCTAAAGGCCGTCATAGTGACCAGTTTCAGCTTGTCGCGTTTCGGGATCAGCTTGTGTATATCCAGTAGCTCATATACCTAGAGACCTTCAGTCGTGGTATATGTGGGCCGACATGACGATGTAGACTATCATTTTCATCCTTCGATAGTCACTTTCGTTTTTGGACTACACTGTAATTACCATCAGGAACTCTGTAGTCACTATGTCGAGCCAGTGTAAAAAAAAATACCGTGAAGGCAGCATTCCGGTGTGGTGACTCTTACCACCTAAAACCACCATGTTTCTCCTACTTATCTGCGAGGACAAGAGCACAGTGAAGCGAAATTTCTCGAGTCCTGTGCGGATGACTAGCTCTGGCACATTTACAAAACAAACTTAGTCATTTCAAAGTACCTGCTGATGGAAAGGGTTGTGTGACTGGATGCAATACTACAAGCCAGCCCGTTAACGAATCCCAGTAAGTACTGTTTTTTTTTACTTGGGGATAATTTTTATAAGATACTAGCTGATCTGGCAAACGTTGTTTTGCTATATAAGTTACTAGCTGTCCCGGCAGACCTTGTTCTGCCCTATTTCTCTAAAACAAAGTCACATTGTTTTTTTTAATGTTAATAGCTATTGGCCTGTCGGCTGTTTTTTGAAAATTGTTTGAAGGAACCTGGCCTTAATGCTATATGTATAAAAATTGACAAATATTGACATTAATATTTATACGTCACTCAAAAATTGTTTTGCCTTCCCGGAACCCGTCCACTAACATTTAAACTTTATGCTATGGTGTTAAAGTTCAAATTGACTTATAACAAATCTTTTGTATGAGAATATAGAAAAGTGTTGTTTTTAGACTTTTTCAGATAATTTTTTAAAATCTTCTCTCTGTTATAACCTTCCCCAGACATCAACAAACACAACAAAAAAGAAATCAGTCAAATCGGTTCAGCCGTTCTCGAGTTTCGCGGTTATCAAGACACTATAGCTGATCCGGCAAACGTTGTTTTGCTATGTAAGGTTTTGTAATATCTTCTAAGATGTTCATTGAAATTAAGTGATGTCAAAGACAATTTTGTTCACAATTAAATACTCTTAATCAACAACACATTTATTTGGATAAAGATTAATATTATTACGTTGATAAACTCTTAACAAATAATGCATTAATTTCGACCAAATTTGTTTACCATAAAAACGGTTCTAGTGACTTAATCTTAAGAGATAGACATATACTGTCGCAGACATTTTTTTAGATCATTTCAAGAGGAATAATTCTTTCATACATGTATTTTTGGTATCTTGAACCGTTTTTGCAGCGCACGCAATGGAAGCCCTCAAGGATGAATAATTTTGCCCGTTTTTTTCACATTTTCTATTATTTCTTCGCTCCTAATAATTGCATCGTGATGTTATATAGCCTATAGCCTTCCTCGATAAATGGTCTATTCCACACAAAAAGAATATTTCAATTCGAACCAGTAGTTCCTGAGATTAGCGCGTTCAAACAAACAAACAAACAAACAAACAAACAAACTCTTCAGCTTTATAATATTAGTATAGATTGTAATATCTTCTAAGATGTTTATTGAAATTAAGTGATGTCAAAGACAATTTTGTTCATAATTAAATACTCTTAATCAACAACACATTTATTTGGATAAAGATTAATATTATTACGTTGATACAACTCTTAACAAATAATCCATTAATTTCGACCAAATTCGATTACCATAAAAACGGTTCTAGTGAGTTAATCTTAAAAGATAGATATATACTGTCTGGGACATTTTTTTAGATCATTTCAAGAGGAATAATTCTTTTATATATATATTTTTGGTATCTTGAACCGTTTTCGCAGCGCACGCAATGGAAGCCTTCAAGGATGAATAATTTTCCCCGTTTTTTTCACATTTTCCATTATTTCTTCGCTCCTAATAGTTGCATCGTGATGTTATATAGCCTAAAGCCTTCCTCGATAAATAGTCTATTCAACACAAAAATAATTTTTCAATTCGAACCAGTAGTTCCTGAGATTAGCGCGTTCAAACAAACAAACAAACTCTTCAGCTTTATAATATTAGTATAGATTCATGCTTGCAATAGTAGCAACTTAAGTGTGGAGCACTTGTACTGGCTAGAAACCCCATGGTGACTACTTCTGCATATTATGCTAGTAACCTAATCCTTAAAATGTTAGTGCAAACATAATACTAATTCAGGGATATTCACACAAATGCACTCACACACTCAACACTCACAAATCACTCACACAACACTCACTATATGATATGAGGAGGGACCCAGTCATTCACCAAAATTTAATATGTTGTGTACTATGTTACTGGTATTTTAGATTTTTTATTTTATTTCCTATTTTTGTATATAATCTTATAATATGCTGTGTAGTTACCATTGAATAAATAAATAAATATCTTATAACTTAATAATAAAAGCTGTTGGTTACTTAAATATATTATTAAAATTACCTTGTCTTAACTTGATGTTCCAGTGAATGTTTCTTGAGATCCTGGGCTGAGTTGAAAGTGTCATCGCATACAGGACAGGAGTATGTTTTGCGTGTAGTTGTTTTTGTTGTCTTCTTCAGTTTGATTTTCTTGATCTTACGTGATTTCTTAGGTCTTGATGTAGAGGGTTCATCTTTTTTCTGTAAATTAATAGATATATTATTTAGAGTATAAATAAATGTCTGCCATTTTCAGATACCAAGAATTAGATGGATAGCCTCAAGAGATAAGGAGTTTTTCTGATGTAGAATCGCAACACTGCCTGATAGATGGTAAAACATTGTTGCTAGTGATAAAATTACTGTTCTTTCATAATATTCTTTTTTGTACTCTTTGACCGGTGGTCGTGGGTGTGGTTGTAGAAAGACACGGATTTTGGCGTTTTACTGTTTATATGCACTTTACGGCACATCGAATTGCGACGTACACGCACGCACTCTAGCCTTGCGTCTCGGTAGTCGACTGCCTCGCAAGCATCCCGTGCGCGCGCGCATCCCCTTACCCCGCACGTCTCGTAACACCCTAACGACCCTTAGGGTGACAATTACGTATCGGGCGGTGTCCTATACCTCATGCTATACCTCCTAATATTATTATTATCAAATAAAATAGGCCAGCAGCTATTAGCTGATGTGGCTATGCCTCAGCTGATGTGTTCAACTATCACATATTGTTCCACACTGTATTTTCTATCCACGAAACTCTGACTGGGAGAAAAGCCATCCGTCCAGTTTAATGTTGAATCTATTTGTTGATGGCGCATTAAGAACGTCTGCAGCAGTTATATTTTGCTGTTAATCTTAATATATATAAATCTCCTGTCACGATGTTTGTCCGCGATGGACTCCTAAACTACTAAACCGATTTTAATGAAATTTACACACCACGTGAAGTTTGATCTAATTTAAAAGATAGGATAGTTTTCATCTCAATTCATAGTCGCAATATTATTTTATTGCAAATTATTTGTTTATTATTTAGCAGTCATAATTTACAGTTAGCTCCAACGGATTCTAAAAGATGGCGCTATCCGTTGACTGGATTGAGTAATTATTCAAAAACCAGTCACAGCAAAGCCTGGCTGGTCTGCTATAATTTATATGGCAGAACAAGTTTGCCGAGCCAGCTAGTATTTCATATTATTTTAAATACAATTACAGTTATGTTTAACTGTGCTGACTTAGTCCTAGTGACAAAGCTGAAGTATGGTTCTTTTTTATCTGTAGTCATGAAATAATACTGACTGTTGGGCTAATGAGTAAAGAAATACATTATTTCTCAAATTCCACATGATATTACTATTATTTATATATACATATATATATATACAGTGTAAACTCCATGTAATGTTACTAGATTCAAAGACAAACTCCCTAAAGCGTCGATATCACTCGGCTTGGGTTGGCTTAGCTTGTTTCCCATACAATGATACACTCTATAGGGTTGTTATATAGAGTTTGCACTGTATATAAAAATCACAAATGACCCTATGTTCAAATCTGTGTACATACATCTAGTTTTTACCAGATTAAATTAAGATTTAGAGGCCACACACTGGTGTAGAAAAACTTTGAGAGCAAACCCACATGACTTCAAATAGTAATATCATGTGGAAGTTCCATGAGAATAAGGATCACCTGTGACACTGGTAATGTTATACTCAACATATAAGTGCTAAGTGGATACAGCCACTCGTGGAGCTCTGCTCGCCCTGAGATATAGCATTATGATATATAAGCGATTTACCAAATTGGATAGGTTTTGTTAAACAGACTTTGGTAATTACATAAAATTACCCCATATGCAGTGCAAACTAGAAATGCCAAGAATATTCAGCAACTATTCCGTATACCAAATCATGTAAAAAACACACGTTATATTACTCAAAGTTATGTATTTATTTCCAAATTACAACACTTTAGTAATTAAAATTGATCAGTGGTAAGTTGTGATGAATAAAAACAAGCTTTTCAGCATTTTTTGATAGCCAATGATTACGCTTTTCGTCCTAAATGTTACCAGCCTCAGAAAATAACCTCTCACACACATACTAATAAACTTATACCGTAAATATCCATATATAAATACAAGGCACCCTTGAATAACCCGAACGGAAGTGCAAGTCTCACCAGAGACAAGATTTACTTAATTGGTGAGACTTATCACCCTGTGTATATGCATAAGTTTTGTGTTGAAATAAAGATTATTATCATTACTAAACACGCTACTTCTAAGAATATTCGGCGCTTCGGCCAACAGTGTTGCCGAATATTCGGTATTCGGCCAATTCACTATTCGTGGCATCACTAGTGCAAACTCTATATAACGACCCTCAAGGGACTGTGCATATTTTGATGTTATAGAGAGTTGTCCTTAAATGGAGAGAAGAAAAATCTGTATTAGAAAAAGTTTATTTCAGACTAGTGTTAGTAATTACATAAGAAACAATTCTTATTTGATCGCTATTAAGTATAGTCTGTTATTTTTGTCTGACACCTTTTGCTGCACCAGTAATTTTGTTGTATTGCAGTGCAAACATAGCAATCCCAATTTGTAAACAAAAGAATGGATTTCTTAGAAAGTTTGGTATGTGTAATTCCAACAGTCAAGTTTATTACAGACTAGGATCATAAAGTGATAAAAGAACATACACAGCTGCGCAGTTTTTACTAATTTTGTATTTTGAGTACACTGTATTTTGAGATAATCAAGTACTCTGGTCCAGGTTTAAAATATGCCATCTTTTTAAGCACTTTATGTTTCCTTAAAATATATATAGGTGATGCATCCCTAGTTCCTTTTCCTTAAATTTGAGTGATCACAGACAGATACAGTTAAGATAAAATCCTTAGAATCAATAAGAAGAAATAAAGTGATCAAGGAATGTTAAGTGAAATATTATAAAATAAAACTATATCGTCACGCCATATCCTTTTCCGGGTGAGCAGAGATACGTTAATGGTTGTGTCCAATTTGTGTTTATATGTTGTGGCCACAGTGACCAGTAGCGCAGCAAAAAAATATTTACAAAAATAGACAGAAGTTCTTTTGCGTCCTTGAATATGCTTTCTGGCTACCCCAAGAGTGCATTAACGCGAGGATAGATATATTATTAATGGCATTGGCTACGTTTAAACATAACGAGAAGTTTCACTTACAGTAGTGAAATCAAATGCCTGTGCCTCATCTATTTCTTCGATTTCAATTGAAACCATAACTTCCGATATCGGTGCATAATCACTATCCTCGCTATCATTACGATCTTTGGATAATAAAGTTCTTTTTTTCAATTCAAACAAATTTTCATCCTCCGACGAGCTGTCGCTCGCTGCTGCGTTATCTGAGTCCTCATTTATCGACGCCATGGTCTCGCATTATCTAGTATACTTCTCAGTCTAACTACCTTATACTACTATATTATATGTAATTTAATAGTTTATTATGTTTTAACAAAAACAAATATGCGACAGTGTTTGTACGAAACACAACGCCATTTTGTACTTGTCAAAAGTAAAGTGTCATTATTGTCAAAATCACTCCGTAATGCCAATATTAGGTTGAGATTACACTAGCCAAAACTTAGCTATTACAATATCTATTATTATTATCTATTTTGTAATAGTTAATTATTAATCAGATTACATTTTGCCATCTCTGTTTCTAATTTAATTTGCTGTTGTGTCAAAGTCATTATTATACGCGCAATTCACATGATATATTTATGTATATTTTTTTTTTTAATTTTCACGTATTAATGACCGGGAAAGGTTTTCACAACTAAACGGGGCGGGTAACTAAACCAGGCGCATAATATTGTATAGGTGTTTTTGTAATGGTATAGTCCAGCCTTTCATTTTAGTTTTTCTATTTGAGTAATAATCTTGAAACAAAGTGCCACAGTTTTTAATTAAAATAAAATATTAAAAAAAGTATAGCACCGAGATGAAATATATATATATATTTTTATTTTTCTTTATAACAATTTCATAGTTCATATAATATACATAAGTATTTAATGTATTATTTAATTTTTTTTTTTCAATAAATTTATTGTATAATATGATAATAATTAATTTGTCAAGATGAAAAAAATTGGTAACTATACTCCTGTCAATGAACCGCTCGAAAAAAAAGCAACGCGCAACGCTTCTCTTTTGGAATTTATGGTGCTGTAACAAGGCTCCCTTTTGTATTAGCAAGTTGAGAATTAAACACGAAATCTACTGAAACGCGTAAACAATGCGCGATTATCAATAATAACAACATTAACGCGCGAAGAAATGATTCCGTTTGTACTGTATCAAATTGATCAGATCAATATTGAAATAATGCGTCCATGAGACACCGCTGCGCCATAAGCATCAAATGGAAGCTAAATCCGGCGTCGGTATTCAAGACCACTGGATGAAGAGTATGATGGAACCGGCTGGAGGAGACAAACACGAACGTTCGGTTAAACGAGAGAAAATGGCTGAATACTCCGATGTGTCCGTGACATACGAGCTAAAACATCCGAACGAGACAAGATACCGTTGCGACGTCTGCGACCTCTCTTTTGAAGGTATGGAATACTTGATACTTCATAAAAAGTTCCATGGAAATGATAAAGACGCTCCTACTATCGAACCAGACCCACCTGTAGTGAAAGAAGGCCCTAAAAAACGCCGTAAGTTCAAATGTGACCAGTGTGATGTAAAAGTCAACTCTCAATACCATTTAGACATACACCGGAGCAAGCATGAAGGTGTGGCCTCGAAGAAATACATGTGTGAAGTATGTGATCGCAGTTTTGTGGCTGCACAGTTCTTGAAAAGTCACATGCAGACCCACTCGTCAGTGAGCACGATTAACTGTGAGATATGTAACAAAAGCTTTACTGGACAAGCATATTTAAAACTTCATATGCAGCTTCATAATGATATAAAGAAGTTTAAATGTTCAAAATGTGATGAGATGTTTCCAACGAAAAACTGCCTTAAGATCCACATGAAAAAGCATACGAAGGTAAAAAACTTCAAATGTGATTACTGCAACAAACTGTTTGTGTCCAAGATCACTATGGAACGCCACCGGCAAAGCCATGAAGGCCAACCAATAGACTGCCAGGTTAAGTGCACGCAGTGTGACAGAACAATGCACTCGTCTCTCCTCCGCACACACATTGCACGAGCACATGCCTCGTGCGTTGATGATGATGTTAAAAGACCCCACAAATGCTCAACTTGCGGGAAGAGCTTTATTGTGAAGATAAACTTGAATTTACACATACGAGTGTGTCACCCTGACTTGGCTGAGCCAGAAGATGAAGATGAGGATGTTATGACAGACAATTCGTAGTTCTTATGCCTATATACATCATGTATTATTATCAAATATAATTACTTTTATATGCAATATGGTTTTTCTTACAGAATCACTACTTTGAGATAAGAGTTAAGATTTTATAAAGAGAAATTAAAAAATTCAAATTTTAACTTATGTTAACTTCACAGCTAACAACAAGTGATTATGAATGTTAATCTATATATATATAAGTTTGTCATAGTGTGAGGGATTCAGTCCTCTGAAAGGGCTTGAAGATTTCCATGAATTTTTTTATGTATATTTCCTAATTATGAGAATGTATCAAAGTATATTTCTCACAGCTAGGCAGTTAGGGTCTTTCTTTTTTTTTATCCGGGGGAATCTCTATGGCCGTCAGAGGCCGGTGAGGGCTGACCCCCGTGTGTCAGTCGGTTTTGCATCAACTAAAAACCCTAGGCTATTCCTCCTAACCATCTGCTGGGGCAAAGGCAAGGCTGTACCAGCTTTCTCAGCACTCGGTGACGTCGGTCCTAGAAGATAAGACTATCTTAGCACCACCATATAGGCATATCAGCTAATAGCTGCTCGCCTATTATTTGATAATAATAATAATAATTTTTCTATTTTATTTATAGCTTTTTATGATTAGGTAGCAAAAAATAGCTATAGTCCCAAATTTTCACCTTCCTACCCAGTCTCATTTTTTAATCGCAATTTTAGTATTAATGTATGAAAAATATCCAAATAATTTAACCGTCGTTCTTATGTCAAAAGGAACGAAATTATTTACATAGTTGAATGACAGATGGCGCCACATCCGCCTCAGCCAAGCCCCACGCAATACCAGAGACGGGCAAAATGTAATCTAATCTATACTAATATTATAAAGCTGAAGAGTTTGTTTGTTTGTTTGTTTGTTTGAACGCGCTAATCTCAGGAACTACTGGTTCGAATTGAAAAATTCTTTTTGAGTGGAATAGACCATTTATCGAGGAAGGCTTTAGGCTATATAACATCACGATGCAATTATTAGGAGCGAAGAAATAATGGAAAATGTGAAAAAAACGGACAAAATTATTCATCCTTGAGGGCTTCCATTGCGTGCGCTGCAAAAACGGTTCAAGATACCAAAGATATATGTATGAAAGAATTATTCCTCTTGAAATGATCTAAAAAAATGTCCGCGACAGTATATGTCTATCTTTTAAGATTAAGTCACTAGAACCGTTTTTATGGTAAACAAATTTGGTCGAAATTAATGCATTATTTGTTAAGAGTTGTATCAACGTAATAATATTAATCTTTATCCAAATAAATGTGTTGTTGATTAGGAGTATTTAATTGTGAACAAAATTGTCTTTAACATCACTTAATTTCAATGAACCTCTTAGAAGATATTACAAAACCTTACATAGCAAAACAACGTTTGCCGGATTAGCTATAGTCATAGATGGGCGTAATCATGATTACTTTTAATCAGATTAATAATCAGATTACAAGTAATCATGACGAATGTAATCATGATTACTTGTAATCTGATTACTTTTAATCATGATTACATGGGTAATCATTAATCTTGATTACAGTAATCATTCAATAAATCATGATTAATTGAATGATTACTTTTGAGTTCTGGCTAAGAGAGAGAGACCGATTTAAATACTCGTTTATTTAATTTTTCAAGTTATTTTATTTCGAATTATATATGACCCCAAACTTCCGTCTAATAGTGGGGGTGGTGTCCAGGGGAGAGTGGGGGGGGGGGTGTCCAGGGGAGAGTGGGGGTGGCTTTCAGCGGAGAGTGGGGGGTGGCGTCCAGTGGAGAGTGGGGGTGGCGTCTAGCAGAGAATGGGGGGTGGCGTCCAGCGGAGTTTGGGGGAATCCAGCGGAAAGTGGGGGGTGGCGTCCAGCAGACAGTGGGGGGGTGGCGTCCAGCGGAGAGTCGGGGTGTCGTCTAGCAGAAAGTGAGGGGTGGCGTCCAGCAAAGACGGGGGGTGGCGTCCAGCGGAGAGTGGGGGGTGGCGTCCAGCGGAGGGAGGGTGGTGTCATCGTGTGTGTGCTCACACGCCGCCCCTATGGGAGGTATTGTTTGGGTAGTTTTACGACCCTCTCCCAGGGAGGAGGCCTGTCTAAGACCAATCGCTCGCCGGGCCCCTAGGAAGTATCTGGATTCCCAGGGCCGGCGAAGGCGAAGATTAGGCAGTGCTGGCACCCGGTGGTTTTAGCCGGTGCAAGTCCACCCCCGAATACCCGTCTCGTTGAGCTAATCATAATCATTATAAGGGTCTTTGCAGTTGTGTACTGTGGCCACGAGTCTCCACATTGTTCGGCCAATAAACCTACAAACTAATAGTAACTCTCTTCGACCTGATTACGTTCAGGACCATTTTTTGTGCTTTCAGCCGTTTGAGTTGGTAGGTTAATTGCCGGAATTGGATCGTGACCATAGTACAATAGTGAAAAAACTGGCATAGTGACTTGCTTCGACCTGACTACTTTCAGGATGAGTTCGTGCTCGGTGGCCATTAAGTGAATCCAACGAAATCTAGCTGATCATAGATGGTTTTACTATTGTTCTGAGTGATTCCTGGACTATTAGAAGTGATTATCAAAGTACCGCCCATATTTTACTGAAATACCGGCTCCTACCCGATAATCCACGCCAACCTTCGAGATGGAGAATACTTCTGATAATGGCCAAAGACTTTGTGTGCAATCCTTTAAGTTAAAGTTAAATTTTTAAAACACAAAAATGAAATTACTATATTTTACTTTTATTACTCATTAAACAATATTATATATATATATATATATATGTAGGAATGTGAGTGAAATGGAACATATGATGCTTATAATATAAAATGATAAAGAACAGTGTAAGAGTGTGAAAGGGATAGAAAGTATAGGAAAGAGGGAGATAGATACGAATGGCGGAGATAATAAGTTGTTGTGACGGTCGTGGTGAAATATTTATATTTAAAACTGTACCTGTAATTTTAATTGTGCTGAATAAATGATTTAAAAATAATCATATATATTTATATATATATATTATTTAATTATATTATATAGTATATATATATATACATTTCTTTACTTTTTACTTTTATTACTCATTAAACAATATTATATATATATACAGGGTTATAGGTAACTAACGCACGGCCTCTTAAGGGTGGCTTTGATTTATCAAGACTGACAACTTTTGTTGTACGACTTTTGCCAAAACCTAATACATCGTTAGATTTTTTTTTTTTAGTTTTAGTGTGAATATCTAGTCATCGTTAGCTCTATAGTCCAACTTTCGTTCGATCTGGCGTAGGTATCCAATCAGCTGGTGCTATGCAGTCGTGCGCAAAGTTACGTTGCTACGCAGCGTTAAGGATCGTGTAGCAGAAAGTTTATTAACCCTATACCTTGTTTATTTTACAAAGTCGCTTATAACAATTATTTGAACGTAAATTTCCATATTTAGTTAAATAGTGAAAATAAATGTTTATTGATTGACGTACTAATACACTATTAAAACAAACTAGAATCAAAATAAAACATTAAATAATTGTTTCACAAACAAAACCAACCTATTATTTGTCTGCCATAGGGAACATCGTAAAATGAACAAGGTAAAGGCCTCTACGTAAGTTAATGTTTCAAAGGTTGATACACATTACGAACATTGATACGTAATCAAGCAATTCATCGCACCAAAAGAGGCGCGCGGTCTGTTTGAAGATAGATAATTGCAAACTATTTTTTAATGTAGGCGTATTTAAAAAGTGGAATCACTCTATTTACAATAATTAAACTATTTACAAAAATACTCACAAATCTATTTACTCGGTGTCAACACATTCGGAAATAGTCTCGCGGACTCACGGCAAGCTTCAGACAGATTGTCACCGCACCGAGCATAAACACGCACCATTTCGGTATATTCAATGTTAGTGTATCGATTTGACATTGTGATTTATGAAACGAACGCGTCACTGGGACAACTAACACATGCTGGGCGCACACGCAAGCAAATTTGCGACTGACATGACCCGTGTTACACAGTAGTCAAGCACATGTCGCCACGCCCGCTCACCGCGCCGCAGACCCCTTTCTTCGTTAGTAGCGACACAAGACGCCGCGCACTACGTAAGTCTGTCTTCGGTCGCCTTTGTCGGCGTGGCGCGATCGTCGCCTTACGAAGAGTTAAAAAGTTCAGAACTGCAAATCTGATTTTTATTTTTTTTGTATGGGAAAAAAAGTAATTGAATTAGAAAAAGTCGTACAACAAAAGTTGTCAGTCTTGATAAATCAAAGCCACCCTTAAGAGGCCGTGCGTTAGTTACCTATAACCCTGTATATATAATTTGGTAAACAAAAAAGCGTTTTTAGTGAGATAAAAATGGCGCGTGCCCGTATGTCGATTTGCTTCTTTTATTCTGAGTACTATACTCGTATTCTTTAGTCTTTAAGAAAATGGAAGTCAAACGCGAAAAAAAAATAAACGAACTGAGAAAAAAAACTATGTATGTGTCCCGCTGATATATTGTAAGAATCAAAGTTATTAGGTAGAACGTCAGTTATCCGAAAAAAAAAGATCTGTATTTCAACTTAAATTACGAGTTAAAATTCAAAATACGATACGAACGCGTGCGGCGCGGCGGCTCGGTTTACATCAAAGACGAAACCGAGTCAGTAGAAAGAGACGGATGACCAAGAAAGGTGATGTCGCGCTCTGCGCTATAGAAGCTTGTGTAAATTTGAGAAAATGATGTCTTGTTCTGATCAATTAAAGTTTTGCGCTATCTTGCTCTGTCTCTCTATCTCCATCCCGAAGGCGGGCGTGGATTATCGGGTTGGAGACAGTATTTCAGTAAAATATGGGCGGTAGTTTGATAATCAGTTCTAATAGTCCAGGAATCACTCAGAACAACGGTAAAAGCATCAATGATTAACTAGATTTCATTGGATTTACTTAATGTCCACCGAGCACGAACTGATCCTGAAAGTAGTCAGGTCGAAGCGAGTCACTATGCCGGTCTTTGCACTATTGTACTGCGGTCACGACCCAGTTCGGGTAATCGCCCTAACACCTAACTATGTGGTGGCACTCAGTTCGCCAGTTTAGCTAGTAGTAGTCGTACACTATAAATAAAAAAAAAGGCGAGCGCCGCTCTGCTGCCGGCAGCACATTTTACGTATCAAACAGAAAAGTAATCATAAAAGTAATCATGATTAATTGTAATCCGATTAAGGATTAATAATCCTTAATCACCGAAAAATGATTACTTTTTTTGATTAATTTCGTTAATCATTAATCATGATTAATGATTACAAAATGTAATCGTAATCGTTAATCATTAATCTGATTACATTTTGCCCATCTCTGGCTATAGTGTCTTGATAACCGGGAAACTCGAGAACGGCTGAACCGATTTGACTGATTTCTTTTTTGTTGTGTTTGTTGAAGTCTGGGAAAGGTTATAACAGAGAGAAGATTTTAAAAAATTATCTGAAGAAGTCTAAAAACAACATTTTTCTATATTCTCATACAAAAGATTTGTTATAAGTCAATTTGAACTTTAACACCATAGCATAAAGTTTAAATGTTAGTGGACGGGTTCCGGGAAGGCAAAACAATTGAGTGAGGTATAAATATTAATGTCAATATTTGTCAATTTTTATACATATAGCATTAAGGCCAGGTTCCTTCAAACAATTTTCAAAAAACAGCCGACAGGCCAATAGCTATTAACATTAAAAAAAACAATGTGACTTTGTTTTAGAGAAATAGGGCAGAACAAGGTCTGCCGGGACAGCTAGTTAATAATAAACGATTACAAAATGTAGTCGTAATTATAATTTTCTTGCTCTGTAATCATGATTAAATCCATTTAAAACATTAAGAAATCATTAATGTGTATACAATCTGGGATTTTGTAGTGTTTAAAACATAAATGAGCGAAATGCAGTCATATTAATGGTAAAAAATGTAATTGTTAATCATTTTCATTAATCTGATTACCATTTGCCCATCTATGCGCAATACATTCATTATTTTTTATTTATCAGCCAAAATATTCCCTAGAAGTAATTTATGTGACAGAACAACGTTTGCCGGGTCAGCTAGTACAATTATAAATATTAAAATTTGTTTGTATGTTTATTACTTAACACTAGAAAGACTGAATATAGGTATAACACATACGTATATAGGGAATAAAGAGAGGGGGGGAGGTAAGTACAACTATTAATAAATGCTATAAGATAATGTATAAAAAGTCATAATATTTTAAAAAATTGGTTCCTTATAAATATAGATTTTTTAATATAACTTTAAAAACATTTAAAATGACTGCTCAGGGTAATCTAGTGTTAATCAAGCCAAGACGACAGGACCATGTGGAGGGAATTTGTCACAGAGATGAATTATAGTCTGGAGTTGCACATTGGATACTTTTATCCCGGAAAATGCAGTTACTGCAGAAGTACAAATTATATCGTCGAGTGGAAAGCTATTTGGTTTAAGCGACATTTTTTGGTGATATAGTAATATATATTTTTGGAATCGGTAAAAACGCTGTTTCTAAAAATATATATTACTACTAGCTGACTCGGCAAACGTTGTTCTGCCATATAAATCATAGCAGACCAGCCACGCTTTGCTGTGACTGGTTTTTGAATAATTACTCAATCCAGTCAACGGATAGCGCCATCTTTTAGAATCGGTTGGAGCTAACTGTAAATTATGACTGCTAAATAATAAACACATAATTTGAAATAAAATAATATTGCAACTATGAATTGAGATGAAAACTATCCTATCTTTTAAATTAGATCAAACTTCACGTGGTGTGTAAATTTCATTAAAATCGGTTTAGTAGTTTAGGAGTCCATCGCGGACAAACATCGTGACAGGAGATTTATATATATTAAGATATCACCAAAAAATGTCGCTTAAACCAAATAGGCTTCCATCCGACGATATATACAGAGTAATTTTAAAGACGAGGGAGATATTCAGGGAGGATATTCAGCCTTCGATTATAATTCCAAATGTCTAAATGATAACAATGTTTTCATTAAACAAAGTAAACCATAGTTAATGATATAATAATATTTAGGGACAATGGTACATATGAATGAATGAATAACAATTAATAATTAAGTAGGTATTTTGCCAGTACTAAGTCAGGATACAGTATGAAGGGTAAACGAGTTGATACCTGTTTACTTAAAATCATAGATGGGCAAAATGTAATCAGATTAATGAAAATGATTAACGATTACATTTTACGTTTTTTACCATTAATATGACTGCATTTTGCTCAATTATGTTTTAAACACTACAAAATCCCAGATTGTATACACAATTATAATTTCTTAATGTTTGAAATGGATTTAATCATGATTACAGAGCAAGAAAATTAAAATTACGACTACATTTTGTAATCATTCATCATTAATCAGATTACATTTTGCCCATCTCTGCTTAAAATTACTAAGTGGGAACTAGAGATGGGCAAAATGTAATCTGATTAATGATGAACGATTACAAAATGTAGGCGTAATTTTAATTTCTTTTTATTTTCCTTTTATTTTTACACTGGCACGACATACTACAGAGTACCTGATGGTAAGTACAATGCAGTCCAAAAACGAAAGCGACTATCAAAGGACGAAAATCCATTGATAGTCTACATCGTCATGTCGGCCCACATATACCACGACTGAAGGTCTCTAGGTATATGAGCTACTGGATATACACAAGCTGATCCCGAAACGCGACAAGCCGAAACTGGTCACTATGACGGGCTCTGGGGTCTTGCTCTGTAATCATGATTAAATCCATTTAAAACATTAAGAAATTTATATGTGTATACAATCTGTGATTTTGTAGTGTTTAAAACATAAATGAGCAAAATGCAGTATTAATGCAAATATTAATGATAAAAAACGAAAATGTAATCGTTAATCATTTTTATTAATCTGATTACATTTTGCTCATCTATGGTGGGAACTTCATCTCCTTAACATTTAATCTTGTCTCGCGCTACGGTGTCCACACTTTTTATGGATCAATTCTCATATGTTTAATTTTTTTAATGATTAATCAGGAAACATGATTAATACACATTGGTGTGTGTGTTGTGTGGTGAATACACATTGTTACAAGGTTCAAATTACTGTGTCCTCAATTTTTTTTTTTATAACCTGTGTGATATTCCTGCATAGGAACTTCAGAGCTACTGCGAGGGCAGTGACCCTGCTGTGTGTCAGACTTCTACTGACTAAAATCCCCAAGAGCGTCTCTCTAATAACTCCACCAAGGCCTGGGAAACCAAATTCTTCAAGTCGCCCGGAGAGCGAATTCTCAATTATCTCCCTCATCTAAAATAACTCGGTAATTATACCAGGTCCGGTGTCTCGCCGGAACACCCGAATTCTGTAATTTGTCCTGTCGGAAAATTATGAATTCTAATATGGTCTTCCTAAAAACTTGTTTCGCGCCGGGATATATGATTTCTATAATTTGTCCTGCCGGTAAATATGAATTTCATAATTTAGCCCACTATACGAAGCCCTTGATTGACCACCCCTACTTTAAATAGTCGATTCATCTCATCCTTCAGCCAGACCTACATCTAATCCAATTACCCAAAAGGCACTAATTCTTATTCGAATATGAATACCGTAGTCCGTCTTTTATAGGAATGGTACAAAATATAATAGGGAGCGTATGTGTACTGGAATCTACTGTTAGCTTTTTCTCTTTCGCACGCATAGTTTAGTCATAAAAGTATCTCGTTCTTAGAGTACGTGATTTTCATTGATAACTATAAAAACCTTGTTCATTTTACAAAGTTCCCCATGGCTGACTAAAAATAGGTTGGTTTTGATTGTGACGCAATAATATAATGTTTTATTTTGATTCCAGTTTGTTTTAATAGTGTTTAAGTGTCTCAATCGATAAATATTTATTTTTACTATTTATATTAAATATGGAAATTTACGTTTAAATAATTGTTATAAGGGACTTCGTAAAATTAACAATACGGATTTAATTTTTTTCGCATTACTAACCTTCAGTGACATTCATAAAAGAAAACATCAAGATTATTAACAGTTATTTAATAACGAATACATCTAATTTTAATTACGCTTCTACTTCTTTATTTTTCTTTTCTTCCTCTTCTTTTTGCGCCGATTCTTCCGCTTCTTGTGCTGCTTTCTGTAAAAAATATGATCAATATGGGCTGTTACGCAGTTCATCCGATACGAATCCGTGAAAACACGTTCCGGAATACCCGTGGAACTATTTTTATGGTAACTTACGCACTATGTCTGTCATCCGGTTATTTTCATTATTCTCTGATTCGGATAATAATATAGAGGGATTAAATTACCCGCAGTTCTATATGTATAAACGCTTGCGCACTGTGTTAGAACTTAATCTGAGCTACATCCAAGAAGAGGGTCGCACATTGGAGTAATGGGAGAGGTAATGTAATTTGGTGCGCCATATTACATTTTAAATTTATTTAAATTAAATTTTTAACGTACTAGCAAACCCGGCGAACTTCGTTTCGCCACCAGATGGCTTCGTTTTGGTTTTTAGTTAGCATTTGAAAGAACGTGCGCATAATAAATGTCACATGAAATTAACTGAGCAGAGTACAATGAGTAGCTGTCAAACAATGTATAACGCATCGGCGCCGTCTACTTAAAATACTGGTGCGATCTGCTCCACCACCATGCAAAACCATATTGGTTTGTTAGTACATGCTATGTATAAGAGATGGCGCTGTATGTGAAAAATGAATTTCCCCGTTTTCCTGCTTTCCTGTTGAAATTTCCTGAATTTTGTTTGCTATAAACTTCACGGAGCCCGAGACCTTTCCAACGAAAGCAAAACCGTGGAAATCGGGTCGTGCGTTCTGGAGTTCGTCAGGAAGGAAAACCGGACTTATTTTTATATAATAGATTTAAGTATATTCCATTATACATTTAACTGACCCGGTGAACTTTGTAACGCCATGAATATCGTATTAACCTATCCTTCCTTCCTTCCCCGCTCTTTCTCCCTTCCTCTCCCTAACGTTCACAGCTCCGGATCTAGGGTAAGCAAGCCAGATTCCGCGCTCCGGGCGGCAGATGGGTATACCACCCAGCGATTCCGGTTAATAATATATCTAAGTGGGAAAAGTTCTTAAAAATGACTTGAAAATCTGTAGAAGCATTTGTTGTGACATTATAAAAGTGGATGCAACCACTGGTGTATCTCTGCTCACCCCAAAAGAGATATAGCGGACGATATATTATTTTTATCTCCATGTTTATACCAGTGACGTCCTTAGAGTATTTGGTCAGGGTAGGCAGATTAACATAATTAATGTGAGTTTTTGGGAGTCGAAGCTGCTCGCGTCCGTAAGTTTTACCCTAGTTTCCCTACACGTGACTCCTGGGTGGTGCTAAACGAGCAGCAGCGAGGTGGTAGGGCGTCGGTGCCCGTCTGGATCGCGACCACAGTGCATGAGTGTAAAGCCCGTCATAGTGACTAGTTTCAACTGGTCGCGTTTCGGGATCAGCTTGTGTATATCCAGTAGCTCATAGAGTCGTGGTATATGTGGGCCGACATGACGATGTAGACTATCAATGGATTTTCATTCTTTGATAGTCGCTTTCGGTTTTGGACTACACTGTACTTACCATCAGCTACTCTCTAGTGACTATGTCGAGCCAGTGTAAAAAAAAAGAGTTCTTTATAATGATAATAAATATTATGTTACTTTCATAGGGGAGATAGATGGCGAGAAAATGGAAAAGATTTCAATATAGAGGGTATTTTTTGTTTAAATTAAAGCAATTTATTCCAGACTTATTTATCGTAAGGGCATGCAATGCTTCCACGCATCTATAGAAGGAACGCTACTGGTTTATACGTACCGCGGCTTTGTTCATATCTTCAATTTTTTTCAACTGCAAGCCCTTGCTGAGTTCCCTGATGAGGTACAATTCGTCTAGAATCTTCTGTGGCAAAGGTGAGAAGACCCGCACTGGTTTTAAATTGGGATCGCCAACTCTCTCTATGAAGTTTTTATAATTTTCTTCAATATCTCTAAATTGCTTGGGACTCACCAACATATAATGGTATTTTTTTAATCCCATTTTTTTAACTGGAATGGAATTAGATGGTATTTTGAAAATGATAGGGCTTTCGGAACTAGGTCGTGAAGAGTACATAAATGTTAAGACTGTTGTAATAGAATATTTTAAAATTCTGTGTTTTGCACTCAATATGAACACTCCAACGGGTGTTATACAGGAAATAACTTACTGTTAATAATGTTATAAAATATGGCTGTACGGTGAGTTGTCATTGCCTATTCATTAGCAAATATGTACGTAATAATTAAAAAGTTACCATTCCCGCTTTCTATGTTATCGATAATGATGGCGTTATGTCATAAGAAAGGTGTTACTGTATAAAAAAATAATAAACTGATTTATGACAACTCAATTTCGGACATTATAAACACTAAATAAATACTACCTCCAAGTTTTGTCCTGGTTTCACAGGCGCGTCATAGACAGAGAGATGGCAACATAAAAAAGGTGATTATCATTATATGGCTGTTTTTTTTTATATGAGCACCCTTTTATGTAGCCAAGTTGAAAAAGTCTTGTCTGCCATTGCGATCCCGTGGATGAAAGCGAACTTTCGCCTCGTTTGCGCGGTATTTTATTTAATGTAGAGTTTGCTGACGGCGCTTGAGCAACAGCTTACTTCATAACTGTCTGCCGAGATCTTATCCACGGTATTTTTGTCTGCCACTTTCCATATGGCTTTTTTAATGTGTAAATGATATAGCTACTCAATCGGCATCCATGTATCGAAAGTTTTTTTTTTTTCATAAATTTATTTGCGCTGTCTGCCGGCATTTTATCTACTGGCAAATTGTCTGCCAACATTTTTCCGCTTTTCTTAACAATAAATATAATTTGTTTTTATAATAATTAGCCGTGTAACTTATTATATTTTTTATCTCGAAATTTGACCTTTTTGACCGGCCGCCCCCGCTTTCATCCACGGGTTCGCGCTGGCAGACAAAACTCTTTGAACTTGCCTACATAAAAGAGTGCTCATATAAAAAAAATAGCCATGTAACGATAATCATCTTTTTTATGTTGCCATCTCTCTGTCTATGACGCGCCTGACCATCAGTCTGCTGGTGACTGACCTGTGTAACCAGGTTGAAATGTCCAGCCTTCTTTGTTATTTGCAGGCGGACGCTTCAAGTCAACCACACCTGGTGGAAGGTGAAGATGAGCCCCACGATGGACCGCGTTCACCCAACAAATGCCTATTCACTCTTCTCTTAAAAGCTCCTAAGTCATAAGATAGTGGATATATGCTCGCTGGAAGCATGTTCCACTCCTTAGCTCTTCGCATGATGAATGTAAAAGCGAATCTCTTTGTGCGGCTGCAAGGAACGTCCACCACATACGGATAGCATCCGACACGACTTCTAGTGGTTTTATGATGAAATGGGGCTGGGATTTTATACTTTATCAGCCTTATCATCACTTTCCATGAGGTAAGATTGAGGTCAAGCGAAAGTCTGTATGTAATTAAAAAAAACTGATTGCACGGTGTGGCATGTCGAACTCGCTACCGTGGGACCTACTATAAAATGGACACCGGTACATATAAACGTAAATAAAGCGGTTCATCACCAACTCGTAGCCTTAGCTGGCTACCTTACGCATCATCTTCTACTCATCTTTGCAGTAGACATCTTCAAGTCTACTGCCCAGTCAGTGTCAGGGCGGTTGCTTTGCTCGTTACGTGTAAAAGCAACTCTGCGATAATTTTAACCTTCCACCAGGTATACCTGAGGACAAACACACTTCTAAATGTTAAAAAATAAATTGAATATGCACCTTTGTTACCTTGCTTCCGTCCGTTTGTGTAACAAATAGATGTAGATATAAAAACCAAACCTTAGCATGGATCGTATTTATATTTACCTATATAATTTATTTTTGCATATATCATCAACCTTTCAATAAATTTGCTATTTATTTTACGATATCTGCACGCGTCATTCGACGAAAGGTTACTTCTACGCTTTTAACTTTTCTGTTCTGAATTTTTGTTACACTCACTTGGCACAGGGTTCATACCACGTCTGATGGTAAGCCACACCTTGCTAGTCTAAAAACAAAGACGACTATCAACAGTAAAAAAGCTATCGCTATTCGCAGCGATCATGCCGGCCTGCACAAATAATTCTTCACGTTTCGTTTAAAGGACCCCATATCATAGGACGGTGTGAACATGCTCGTTGGAGGACCATTGCAAAGCCCAACGACTAGGTTGCAGTAAGAGTCAGAGAACTTCTTAGTCCTGGCCGGGATGTGAGTTACCGTATAGCTGTGACTCCGCAAACCCGCGCGCGTGGTTACTATGGAAGGAGAGGGGTTTTTTTAAAGCCCGGGGGAAATCCCTAACGAACCTCAAGGGGCGGTGAGGGCCGCCCCGGTGTGTCAGACTTGCACCGAATAAACCCCCGGGGTGTCCCTTCTTCCCGTCTGACTGGGGCTAGAGGTACAGTGTCATCCTATTCTCAGACCCTCGGCAACGTCTGGCCTTTTGCAAGGCCGCAGTTCTGCACTGCGAGGAGTGGCGTTAGAAGCCACCCCTCGCACACCTCAATATCTTGGAGCGGTGTGCGGAAACACGTCACACACCGCTCTCGCCTGGATAAGTTGGGCGGTACTTTCCATCAAGCGCACCGCCCAGGCGTCTTATCCGGTTTTAAGGAGGAAGGCCTCTGGCGAAGGCCCTCCTCCTTTGTCCTGTCCTGTGGAAGGATAGGGTGGAACACGTTTAAATAGCTCTTCAGAACACTCGCCATTATACAGACGGTAGAAAACGCTCAGTGAGGTAACATCTCTACGCAACTGGAGCGGTTCAAGATGCTTAATCACGTCTATTATAAACTAAACGTTTAAATGTTTCTAATATGGTAGAACACTTCGTATTTTATTTTCGGATTTACGACCGGGGTCCTTCATGAAAACCAGCGCTGCAGACTTCTTCTATGGCATTAACCCTTTTCTTGATAACGTGTCTATGGAGATACATCAGAATTAACATAATCTAGTGCCATAATTTTTTAGCGCAACCTTAATATTTTTATATGAATTTTTAGGTAAATTCTTAGTTTTCGTACGCATGATTACTGTTTTCTAGACACCCTTGGGTCATAAGAGTTACGTAGTATGAATATAATTTGATATTAAAAAAATAAATTTCTGCCAAGTTAAGGGTTAAGCTGACGGCGTACCCATTTCGCCATATTTATATGTTTTTGTATCTTATTTTTTCTGTATGTTGTTTGTGTTACTTTTATTTAAATTTTTAGTTTTAGTTTGTTGCGAAATAAATGTATTTCATTTATTTTTTGAGTTATAAACGGAAAACCATTGATCGAACCAAATGTTACACAATTCTGATATTTTACTACCGACGTATCAACATTGTTGGCTCCATAAGAAGTCAAAAGGCGTTTCAATAAATAATGTATGTATAATATAATTATTTCTACAATGATTTAATTAACATCAGAACAAAGAAAACGACATCGCTTAGCTTACACGGTTTATTATATATGACATTGATACAAATTAACAAACATATTTGGCTGTTTAATGTTTTTTTATGTGACCGAATGAGAAATGAAGATATCCGTAGACGAACAAAAGTCACCAACGCACAGTGGTTTGATTCTGAATTTTCTTGGACATAGGAGCTAAAGTTGAGATATTAAATTTATTTTTTTTCAAGATAGCTGACATTCTGCGTAATATTTTTGTTTCTCACAAAAAAAAACTGTGTGTCGTATATTTTCGAAAAAAAAAAACGTATGGAGAAGAACAGGATTTATATATTTCCTCAGGTTCATTCCATTTGTTTCGTGTTTGGCTTCCAGTTTCTTGAAGAATAGATAACATACTCGTAGTACTTAGAAAAAGCAAAGAGGCAATTCGATTTGCGGCATCGTGTAATAATCGTTAAAACATAACTCAGCGAATTAGCGATTTGAAGGGGCTGTGAGCAAGACACAGCTCGTGGAGAGGATGGCCAATAGAGCAGAGCTCTCGAGTGGAAACCACGTATTGGCAAGCACAGTGTGGGACGTCACATTAAAAGTGGACATATGATTGCAGGATGCTGAAAGCAAGCTGCTTCCGACTAGTTGGTCCGGGGAACATTAAGAGACGGTTTTGTTCCCAAACATTAAACTTTCTTGTTTTGTACTCATTATTAATATTTATAATATAAAAATAAATCGCTGAATATGTTGCTAAGCGCAAAACTCGAGAACGGTTCAACCGATTTGACTGATTTCTATTTTGTTGTGTTTGATAAAGTCTGAGGAAGATTCTTACGGAGAGAAAAACGTAAAAGATACGAGGAAAATAGTAAATACAATAATTTTCTTTTCCCATAGAAACCACTCTGTCCCTAGCTGTCAAACATATGATGTCAATCAAAACAAAACAAAGGTGCGTTAGGGTTATCTTTGGTATGCCTTCAAGTTGATTAGAGGTTGCATGTCATTAATGAAAATTATAATTTATACGCCAAGTAATCAAACAAAAAATAACGTGTCCCATAAGGTATTATAGTAAAAATATCATTACCTTAGATATGTCTTAAGTCTTTCAATGCAGTTTTATTTCTATTAGACTGCGACAGGCCAATAACTTTTGGCAGAATGTAATCTGACGGTTAACATTAACAAAAACAATGTAACTTTGTTTTAGAGAAATAGGGCAGAACAAGGTCTGCCGGGACAGCTTGTTTTATATATAGTAGCCATGAAACTGTAGACGTAGCGTGAGGCGTCCCCCGGCAAGGTGGAGCGACGACCTAAAGAAAGTTGTCGGAGAAGATTGCACGAGAAGAGCTAAAAAGCGAGCTTTATGGTACTTGTTGGGAGAGATATATCTCCAGCAGGGTACTAGAGTGGATGGATGATGATGATATAGTCAGAGATGAGCAAAATGTAATCTGATTAATGATGAACGATTACAAAATGTAGTCGTATTTTTAATTTTCTTGCTCTGTAATCATGATTAAATCCATTTAAATCATTAAGAAATCATAAATGTGTTTACAATCTGGGATTTTGTAGTGTTGAAAACATAAATGAGCAAAATGCAGTCATATTAATGGCAAAAACGTAAAATGTAATCGTTAATCATTTTCATTAATCTGATTACATTTTGCACATCTATGTATATAGTACCTGTGATCTAGTGGATAAGGGACCAATATCCATGCGTGGTAACCCGATTGCTAGTTGGTTCAAACCCCGGCACGTATCTCTGAGTTTTTCTAGATTAATTACGGATTTAGGCAGCACAGGATCACCAATGAATGGAAACCTGTAGGGCATCTAACAGAAAATCACGTGTACTAGTGCTGTGAGAACGGCGATCAGCTGCGCCACTGGTCACGTTGGGCACGACATACAAGCGCAAATTGAATACAGCCACGAATGTACCTCTACTCACCCCGATAGGGATATAACGTAACGATATATTATTAAATTCATATGCATAAGAACACTTGTCTTAAATACTAACGGAAATATATGTTTGTTTATTGCTATCCGTTAGCATAAAAAATATAATTTTGTAACTGTTCCCTTTTTTTTTTTTTTAATTGCTCCATCTCGTTTGCCCCGCAAAACAGCTTTCCATTTTTTTTCTATACCCTTCTTTAAAACTAATCTTGGACAGTTTTCTACCATGCCAAGGATCTGCAGGCAGTACAACGCGCTCTCGCGATTCGGTGACTTGGACCTGACTGTTTCTCTTTCAAAATTTAGAACAGCGTGTAGAAAGTGACTGTATTTATTTTTTCTTTTTTTTTGTGTTACTTTTTGTGTTACTTGGAATCAGTCACGGTTTCGTTTAAAGTTGTTATTTATACATTCTACAATATTATCCTTTTGTGTTGTGTCTATGTATGCATGTATATGTTTTTTCTTTTTTTTTAATTTTATTATTATTCCTTAATGTAAACTAGCTTTATATATTAATCACTGTGCATGCTGTGGTGCCCTATAATTGTGGGGGCATTTATATGTTCTATTTAAGTACCGTGATCCTTTTGTTTTCTTGTCTAATGTTACCCATGTTGGGCACCCTAATATGTAAAATAAAATAAAATAAGGGCTTTTGCCATTTTGGCATATCAGCCCCATTGTACCCAATACGGTGAAATACAACTCAGTTCTGAGAGAGTCGCTGATGAGTCAGTGCTGCTATATCCACCAACAATTCCATAGTACTCCCTGTCGGATCCCATAGGACGCCATGAAAGGCACCTATATCACATAAGCTGACTCTGCATTGGCTCATCAGCGACTCTCTTGCACTTTTATTCCGGTCACACTCCATCAGCAAGTGATGCAAATTCTCCCATCTTCCACAGGTACTGCAATTAGGAGATTCTATTTTCCTCATAAGATATGCTAAACTTGCCGAGATTTGTGGCTGTTGTTAAGAGGAAGAAAATAGACCCACTTTCATTCATACACTAACGGCAGTTTACATCAACAAATTAAATCTAATTTAAATGTCAATAATACGCTATTATCGTCCTCGGAAACATTATCCAGTTTTGGCAAATGTCAAATTTAAATAACCATAGAGATTGAATTAAAACTTCAACTAGATTAAATTCGTTGGTGTAACCCGCGCTAAAATTAACAAAACTTAGCTTAAGGGATATAGCGTGAGGATAGATTATTTTATTATTAATATTAACAAAACTTTCCGCGTGGAACGAAACGTGAAACCACCCCTACGAAGGCTAATGACTCACACACCCCCAGGCGAAAACCGCCGACGCAAACCGAGGAAATCCGAGCATCCCGCGTACAAACCACGCACGGAAAACTCTATTTCTATACATTATTATGTAACATATTAAATTTTTTAATAATATTAATTTTGGCTAAAATGTTCGCATTAAGAACTAGTGTTATACATTCAAAACTTCGTCGGATGTGTTGTGTAAACGAAGCGTGCTAAAGACAGCTTTATATCGATTTTCCTGTGACGAACGAGAAATGTTGAATGCGGAGTGTTCAGTGTTATTATTGAAGTGCTAAATAATTTAGTAAGTAATTTTAATGTACTGCGGAATTTTCCAAAATACATCCGTACGCTTCAGGTATCTGCGCCTCGAATTAAAATTGCTAATTTAAAAATTAAATCGATTTTCCTTGGACGCATTCCAAATTTAAATATTTATTATTTACGCATTCACGTATTATATATTGGCTGTACAAATTCAATTACTTTACTAATCAATTTTAATTTTATTTTTGGAATATATATAAAAAATAAACCTTTTTACATAACAATTAAAAAAAACAATAAGGTTATAATAATTTTCACAATGTAATAATTATATTATACAACATTAATGTAATTAATTAATCTCAGTAATATTAACAAACTATTACGCTATACACCATTTGTAATCAGCAGAGTTGTGTTAATCCAGTTTGCGCTTATGTTTCGTGTTCAACGCGACCAGAAGCGCAGCAGGACGCCGTTGAATTAATTTTAAGCATGTAAAAATATACCTTTAACCCTGACATTTACCTTAGAAGTTTTTTTAATCACATGTAATAGATCCATTCCTCGGGAACCTATTTAATATTATCTAGATGAATAATTATTTAAGAGCTTTTACATATACCGCCTTACAAAAAAATTTCGCTTGCGCGATGTAGGTTGGGAAAAATGTATCGGAATTGTTAAGCTATAATACACATTTGTACTCGTTTGTGGACGCTTATCTCACCGCCCAGGTCCAGGCGTGAGTGATATGCGATGTGATCTCGCACACCGCTCCATTGATAAACCATGGAGATGAGTGGAGGTTGGCACTTTACACCACTCTCCCCGCCAATGTGTTAGGAGTACGCGGAGGGTGGTAACTATATAACCACCACTCACCAACTAGCTGGGGCCTGCAGAAGGCCAGACGTCACCGGATGCGGAGAAAGATGGCTCAGCCTTGCCCTTGGCACTCGGCAGACGGGAGAGGGAATACCTCGGAGGTTTTAGTCAATGCGATTCCGGCTCACCGGGGACGGCCCTCACCGCCTCCTGAAGAAAAAAACGCTAATCTCAGAAATGTCTTTCCTGATTTGGATGCAGTTTACATTATTGTATTGTGGAAAGGTTTATTTAACATATTATGTTAAGTTTATTTCAATCGGATTTTAAATAAACGAGTTATGTCAGTGTAAATAACCACGTCGATCATTTATTCAAAGAAATTGTTTAAAATCATTGTTCAAATGATTCGACTCAAATACATTTATGATATTATAGTTTTAATGAAATTGTAACTGATCGCTTTACATGAAAAATATATCAGAGAAAGCTTGAAATAATTATCGACATAATCAAAGTACTATTTCCATGAGAACGAAGTCGCGGGCCCAGCTTGTAGATCATAAATTTTAAAGCATAAATATAGAATTACTTATTGACTTTTTTTTTGGTTACCAAGAGATAATCCTACATAGAAACACCAAGGCCGCTGTGAGGGCAGCGACCCCGTTGTGTCAGGCCCCTACTGACTAAAAACCCCCGGGATGGCCTTCCAATCACCCCACCTGGGCATGGGAATCCAGATTCTTACAACAACCAGTTTAGGCTTTCTCTCTGTGAAGCGTGGGTGTGAAGAACTCACCCCTCCAAACCTTTCTCACGGGCGGTGCGCCGCGCTTCCTCATCCGGAATCCATATTAAGTAATTTGACTACATACAACTAAAGCTCGTCATAGTGACCAGTTTCGGCTTGTCGAGCTCCAGCTTGTGTATATCCAGTGGCTCATATACCTAGAGACCTTCAGTCGCGGTATATGTGGGCCGACATAACGATGTAGACTATCAATGGATTTTCATCCTTTGATAGTCGCTTTCGTTTTTGGACTACAATGTACTTGACTACAATCAGTGTAAAAAAAAAAATTAAACTGTATAATGGCTAGAAATTAAACATTTTCATACAGATAGCATCAAGTTACACATTTTAGAAATAATAACAGCGGCTTACCTCGACAGGATTCTTGGAAAAATCCGTTGACGGCTTAAACAAGGTTTTAACATTTCTATGTAAAATACAATTATCATAAGGCCACGAATTTAACACAAATACTTGTATTATTATATGCTAGTTCGGTCCCACTGAAGGGCAAAGATCTTCCCTTTCCAACTATATTTGTAGAATCTATGGAAAGGAGTTTGAACATGTAACCCAGGGCGCTTGTCCAATGCGGGCTGGCGGGTGTACACTAGGGATGTCGAAAATGAAAAAAAATCGTTATATCGATATTTATTAAAATATCAATATCGGCGTCGATATATCGAAGGAAAAATATCGATGTATCGATTAAATCTCAGTACATACGAAAGTATTTTACCGGTATTCATTTTTATTAGACAACATTACAAAAATATCAAGAACTAAAAGGCTATCTTCTAACTTTAAGACCTATTTAAGATATCAAACAAAATTAAATAAATAAATGGCGGCAAATAATTTACATGTAACAAATTCAGATGTCAATGCA
This sequence comes from Automeris io, assembly GCA_036320925.1. NCBI lineage: Eukaryota > Metazoa > Arthropoda > Insecta > Lepidoptera > Saturniidae > Automeris > Automeris io. Next base: position 3,806,475 of record JAUDJH010000031.1, on the reverse strand, counting down.
TGCAACGTAAAAAAACATAATACTCAACAGTCTTAGACAATATAGTTTTTTTTTCTTTAGGTCCTATCTTCTACAGTTTCAGATTTCAGCGACTTCACTATCATAAAAATTAAAAAAATATCGTTGTCGATACAATTTTCGATACTGGATATTTTGTATCGATATATCATTATAAAATATATCGCCCAAAAATTTCGATATATTGTATTGAAAATATCGATACATCGATGTATCGATATTTATTCGACAAGCCTAGTGTACACGCATAGACGGTGTACGGTACTTCGATAGCTCCGCAACAGTGGCACGGGCTGCCTAAAGAGTCTCACTTACCCCGACCACCAGTTCGCCAACTCCTCAGGGGCCCCTGCTACTCCTCCAGGATACTGGTGTCTTTGAGGATCTTCCAAGCACACTTGTACACTTTGGAATCGGATTATTTAGTTGAATTTTGGAATATTTGTATGTTTTATGTCGTTACTTGGCGGATCGGATCGAGCGAGAGCAAAACTCAATTGGTAACACGTACGGTGTTGCCAGAGCTGTCGTAACTTACCCGCACACAAATTCGAATACGGAACAGATGGGCAAAATGTAATCATATTAATAAAAATGATTAACGATTACATTTTACGTTTTTTACCATTGATATGACTGCATTTTGCTCATTTATGTTTAAAACCACTACAGATTTTTTTTACTCTGACTCGGCACAGTGACTGCACCATACCTGATGGTAAGCATGGTGCAGACCAAAAAACGCCAACGACTATCGAAAGGTAAGAAAAACCCATCGGTAGTCGCAGCGATCATGCCGGCCTGCACAAATATCTCTTCACGCTACGCTTAAAGGATCCCATATCATAGGATGGTGGAAACACGCTCACGGGAAGACTATTCCACAGCCCAACGACACGGCAAAAGAAGGAGTTAGAGAACTTCTCAGTCCCAGCCGGGATGTGAGATACCGTATAGCTGTGACTCCGCAAACCCGCGCGCGTGGTTCTATTCAGGAAGGGAGAGAGTGGAACAAGGTTACACAACTCTTCAGAACACTCGCCATGATACAGACGATAGAATACGCTCAGTAAGGCAACATCTCTACGCAACTGAAGCGGCCCCAAATTCTAAATTGAAAATCCCAGATTGTATACACATTTATGATTTCTTAGGGCGGCTTGCACTGACGAATTAATCTAGTTTAAGCTTGTATAAAACGCTTATTAATTGAATTGGTTTGATTCCATCATAATGATGATTTCAGTTTAAGAGTTGTTATAACTAGATTTTGATTTAGTGCAAGACAATAAGTACAGATCAGCGCTGAATAGCATTTCATATAACTCTAAACTAGATTTAATTTGTTAGTGCAAGCCGCCCTTAATGTTTTAAATGGATTTAAACATTATCACAGAGCAAGAAAATCAAAATTACGATTACATTTTGCCCATCTCTGGTGTACATTATTCGCAGAGAGGTGCCTTCAGCAGTATTCTGCGTGCAGGTCGGCATGCTGTATAGCTTAGTCGGCTCTCACGCTCTTACACCTCAGTATGATAAAGAGAGAGGAACTGTTATATTCTGCCGGTAAACTGCGCTGTTAATATAGGGATGTCGAAAATGAAAAAAAATATATCGATGTATCGACATTTATTAAAAAATCAATATGGGCGTCGATATATCGAAGGAAAAATATCGATTTATCGAATAATTCTCAATACACACGAAAGTATTTTACCAGTATTCCTTTTTATAAGACAAAATTACAAAATTATCAAGAACTAAAAGACTTCTAAATTTAAGATATCAAACAAAAGTAAATAATAAATAAATAAATGGCGGCAAATAATATACATGCAACAAATTCAGATGTCAATGCATGCTACGTAACAAAACATAGTTCTTTTTTTTTTCATTCGGTCCTATCTTCTACAGTTTCAGATTTCAGCGACTTCACTGCCATAACAATTAAAAAAATTTCGTTTTCGATACAATTTTCGATATTAGATATTTTGTATCGATATATCATTACATAATATATCGCCCAAAAATATCTATATATTAAATTGAAAATTTCGATATATCGATGTATCAATATTTATTCGACAAGCCTAGGTTAATAAATAAAATAATGATAAGGAAATAATTAAGCTTAATTGCGGCAATTCTTAAAATAGAAAATTCCCTGTCTAAGTGACCTGGGAATCAATAGTTTAAACCATTTTACAGTTAAATTTCTTGCGTGATACTTTATAATAAGCTAGAAAAAAATCGTGATCGAGGTTCAATGGTCTTTAAAACGCCTAAAGGATTAAATATTATTAAACGAATCGACGTAACAGTATGAAATACAGTGTAACCTCCATGTAACGTCACTCGATTTAACGACAAATTCTCTAAAGCGTCGATATCACTCGGCTTTGGTTGGTTTAGCTTGTTTTCCATATAATGATACACTCTATATACCATTACACCCACTCTAAATAACGACAGCAATTTAATAAAATAAAGTACTTTCTTTATCACCAAGATGCCTTAATGTTGCAAGATATGAATAAAATAATTTAAAAAATATAACAAAATTACTGATGCAGCAAAAGACGTCACACAAAAATAATAGGCCATACTCAATAGCGATCAAATAAGAATTGTTGTTTATGTAATTACTAACATTAATCTGAAATAAACTTTTTCTATTTCTAATACAGATTTTTCTTCTCTCCATTTAACGACAACTCTCTATAACGTCAAAATATGCACAGTCCCTTGAGGGTCGTTTTATAGAGTTTACACTGTATTATAATTTAGTCATAGTGCTTATTTGTTCCATACACTAGTAGTACATTTTGTAAAAGTACTACTTCAAAGCGAACGAAGCCGCGGGCACAGCTAGTATAAAAAATTAAAACTAGATTGGGACTATAAACTTCTCTAACTACAATATTACTAATTCGTTGAACTTTGGAATGGTCTTACTGCGAGCGTGTTCCAATCGTAGATGGGCAAAATGTAATCAAATCAATGGAAAATTATTACGATTACATAATTAATTAATTTGTCCAATTAGGGAAAATGTCACTTAAGCCGTATTCAGACGGATTTCCTGAATTATCTGCTTGATTTTTAAAGCAATCCATATAAGGGCATATTCTACTTCCAGAGAGGAACAAAATAAAAATTACGACTACATTTTGTAATCGTTAATCCTTAATCAGATTACATTTTCCAATCTCTGCGTCGTATTGGGTCTTTTAAACTAAGCGTGAAGAGATTTTTGTGCAGGACGGCATGATCGCTGTGGCTATCGTTAGATTTTTCTTTACTGATGTTTCGTAGTTATTTTTTGGATTGCACCGTGCTTACTATCAGACGTGGTTCGGCCAGTTTGCCGAGTTAGGATAAAAGGATGTCATAAAAAGAATGTTCTCATAGACTATTGTTTCAGGAAAAATGGCGGAGAGCAGTTACTGTTGGGATGATTTTTTTCGTAAGATGTGACCTTTGCTGGTTCAAGTGGTGAGTAAAGATGGAGAGCGGGGGCGTTACGGCGACCAGTGAGGCCTACCAGTACGTGGGACCTTTCAGACTCGAGAAAACCCTTGGCAAAGGACAGACAGGTAACTTTACCCACTTTGCTTTTTTTTTTTGTAGTTTTGTAGTACCTGATGGTAAGTACAGTGTAGTCCAAAAACGAAAGCGACTATCAAAGGATGAAAATCCATTGATAGTCTACATCGTCATGTCGGCCCACATATACCACGACTGAAGGTCTCTAGGTGTATGAGCTACTGGATATACACAAGCTGATTCCGAAACGCGACAAGCCAAAACTGGTCACTATGACGGGCTTTACACCCATGTACTGTGGTCGCGATCCAGACGGGCACCGACGCCCTACCACCTCGCTGCTGCCCGTTTAGCACCACCCAGGAGTCACGTGTAGGGAAACTAGGGTAAAGCCTACGGACGCGAGCAGCTTCGACTCCCAATTGACTGCTATTTTATTATTCTTTTTTAAAGGCGGATGTTTGGCCTCAATCAAATCTGGTGGAAGATGGAGATGACTCTCAACGATGGATCGCGTCCGTCTAACAAATGCCTATTTACTCTTCTCTTAAAGACTCCCAGGTCATAAGATCGTGGAAATATGGCCGCTGGAAGCATATTCCACTCCTTAGCCGTTCGCGTGATGGATTTAAAAGCGAATCTCTTCTTGCGGATATAATAATAGTAATAATACATTTATTTGGCACACAACACAACAAACAACACAACAAAATAGGTTATTAAAGACGGAAAACATAAAACAGTAAACACCCTGTGTTGTGATGATGCGCCAAAGGGAAGTCAGCTCAGCAAATGCTAAGTGACCAGCCAAGCCGCCCAGCGCTGATTTTCAGCTGACACCCATATATTGCGTCGACGCGCAGAAAACAGCAAGGAAGGGATCAATAGAGTACAGATACACTAATTTTAAAGTATCATAGATAATAATATGAAAATACACATATACAAGAACAGAAATATAAGACCAAAAGATAAATTAACACCTATTAAAAAATTATCATATAAAATATTAGTAAACACTGTATAATAAAGCCTCTATAATAGAATTTTAAATATTATTGCAGAATAGACTGACTGCATATAATAAAGCAAAAAATTGCAAAAGATAGTAACTGTAAATAATATCGAACACAGTCAAAAAAGAACAAGACAATTAAAAATTAAAAGTATATGATAATTATAATGATATAATATAACTAGCAGATCCGACAAACGTTGTTTTGCTATATAAGGTTTTGTAATATCTTCTAAGATGTTCATTGAAATTAAGTGATGTCAAAGACAATTTTGTTCACAATTAAATACTCTTAATCAACAATACATTTATTTGGATAAATATTATTACGTTGATACAATTCTTAACAAATAATGCATTAATTTCGCCCAAATTTTATTACTATAAAAACGGTTCTAGTGACTTAATCTTAAAAGATAGACATATACTGTCGCATAGATTTATTTAGATCATTTCAAGAGGAATAATTCTTTCTTACATATATTTTTCATATCTTGAACCGTTTTCGCAGCGCACGCAATGGAAGCCCTCAAGGATGAATAATTTTCCCCGTTTTTTTTCACATTTTCCATTATTTCTTCGCTCCTAATAATTTCATCGTAATGTTATATAGCCTAAAGCCTTCTTCGATAAATGGTCTATTCAACACAAAAAGAATTTTTCAATTCGAACCAGTAGTTCCTGAGATTAGCGCGTTCAAACAAACAAACTCTTCAGCTTTATAATATTAGTATAGATTATAATTATATTATGATGATATAAGGAAAGTTCACCAAATACGGATGGTATTTAGACGTCTGGAAGTTTTATTATTAGACATGGCTTGTGGCTTTGGAGTATGTAGAATGAGGATGATGAAGGAGAATGTTCTAAGTACATTTTCCTTTGTACAACCGGTAAAAGACATTCCGTTTAATCAATGGCGTTTATCTCGTACAAAGCGTAGGCGTTATTGGCAAAGCCACAGATATCGTATACTTATTAAAAGTAATTTTACAATCACAATCAGATTAATTAGCCTTAGTTTGATGTCTGCCAGAAACCGTTTTAGCTATCCGGACCATTTAATTTCTTTACCAAATATGGTTTTATTGGCCGAAGGTTGCCGAAAGCCAAGCTTTCGGTCCGACACTAATATTATCTCAAATGTGTTATCAAAATTGTTTGTTTTCTTTTAAAGTAAATAACAGATATGACAGTGACGTGCATAGGATATTTGAAATTATATTTTGATAGTAAATATTATATTACTTTCATAGGAGAGATATATAGCGTGTATATGGAATAAATATGAATATAAATGGCTCCTTTTTTTGTTTAACTTTAAGCACTTTATTCTAGACTTATTTATTTTAAGGGTATGCAATACTTTCATGCATCTATGGAATGCACGCTACTGAGATATGATAGGTTTGGTTGTGGTGTATAAGAGATCGGTTTCCATTCGCGGTAACTCGAATGGCCGTAGACTCGAATCCTTTACCATGTACGGATTACACCACATGCTTACCAGTGAAACAAATCACCGCGAGGAAATCCCCAAAGCATCTGTTAGAAATATCATGTGTATTAGTGCTGTGAGAATGGCGGTCCGGCGTTGGGCACGACATATAAGCTCAAATGTATTATTGTTTTATTATTATTCTTTAATGTAAACTAGCTTTATATATTAATCACTGTGCGTGCTGTGGTGCCCTATAATTGTGGGGGCATTTATAAGTTCTATTTAAGTACTACGCGGGCCGGGATAAGTTATTGCCTTATGCCGTTGCACAAAATGCACCCTCGCAGGCGGGATGATTTATAATAAAGTTAAGATTGCGATAATTGAGACAAATCAAGTACTTACCGAGCAGCGGTATTCCAGGCACTTTACAACCACTCACTATGTATGTTTGTTAACGCGAATGTGGAGTATGGTTTTTTTAGAAGTTGTGTTGTGTGTTGCGAGTTTGAATGGATTATTCGATGCGATTATAATGAAAGGATGCGATGCGATGTTATTAAGTTTAAAAAGAATGCGATGCGGAATTTTGTTTAAAATGCGAGAACGTTAAGAAAGTAAGAATAAGAATGTTGTACGCCAGGTGGCGTTGGCGATTAGGTGCGTTTACCTTTTTATTAATTTTAATGCTATGGGGTTACGCCGTTTGGCGTGACTAAGTACCATGATCCTTTTGTTTTCTTGTATAATGTGACCCGTGTTGGGCACCCTATTATGTAAAATAAAATAATAAAATAAATGTATACTCACCCCGTAAGGAATACAGGAATGCAATATATTACTTTTTTATTATAATAAACCAAACAAATTGAAATATGTATTTATTATTCAATTAAAATTTTAGATTAATTTCTAGCGTCATCTTGCAATTTATCAATATCTTTGTACTCGCCTTTTGTGCTCAGATTCGTCTGCCGCGGCTTGTAGTAGAGAATTAGTCAAAAATGGATCTGAAAAGAGATTCCTTTTAAAAATCCCAGTCAACTGCAAGTAGATCTAAGGCACCGAAGGCTCTTGTGTTAAAGGGTGGGTTGTATGTGCATTGCAGAGTCCGCGCAATCAGCAATATTGAGAGTCGGTAGACATGCAGCGCTGGCTGGCGCGTACAGCATCGCCCAGCATACGCTGAGTCAAGTGCTCTTAGAGATTTATGACTGAACACATGATATATGTGATTCTTTCATTGGTTTTATATAAATGTGTATAGTCCCTTTTTTATTTATACTGGTTCGACAAACTGGCAGCGCTCCATTGTTTTTTTCGAACTATCGATACGTTGGTGTCCGGGAAAAGCCTTCACAACACAACCGGGTGGGAACAGCGCCCCGCCTCATTCGTATGACAAACACTGTGCCGTGTGTCAGCCGTGGTGGCTGCCGGCAGAATAGAATAGCTCCCCCCTCTTCTTGCTGAGGTGTCGTAAAAGGCGACTAAGGTATCTCTTGAACACCGCAATTCAACCAGGTGTTTAGAGAAGGGAAAACTCGACCAAACCTGCATCCCGCTCCCTCCCGATCGTACTGGTTCTCCTTTCCATCGGGCCTGAGGGAGCTCGAACGAGAGAGTGCTTTTCTGGCAGCGCGTCCAGTTATGCACTGGAATATCTCCTGCGCAATTGACTGTTTCCGAAAACTGGACCTCGAATTTCTCAACCGGTGTTGAAACAGTCGCCGTGGCCGAAACCGGCTAGGACATCATCATCATCATGACAAACAAAACGTTTTTTTTTAGATATTGTAGAATGACATGCTGTGGCTGTCTTTAATTATCCATTGCAGACATTTAGCTTGTGCATGCGATCTCATTGTCAATGTAAAATGCAATGGAACTGTTGATAGCCCATACATAAATAAATAATGACAGATGGCGCCACGGCCGCCTCGGATTACACCGCGGACATTTACAATACATTCGTTATTTTTTATTTAACAGCAAAAATATTCACGAGAAGTAATTTATATGTCAGAAAAACGTTTGCCGAGGAAGTTAGTTTCATTGTTAAACGAATACTTACTAATATTTATAAATCCCCCGCCATTTTTTACCACCACGGGAGCAATGGAAACGTTAGGCGGCACGGATTGTATCGCAGCCAATTGTTTCATTACTGGATTGCAATTAGCAGCCGTTATTAATACAAGAGACACCATTATCCTGAAATATTCAACTATTAATATATACGCACAAGAGATGAAGTCATCATTAATTAAAATGTCGAAGTCTTCAGAATCCACCTTACCCACATTTACTCCCCTGTTACGGTTTGAGTAACTATCAAATTCCATTGCCAGCTTATTAACTATTGTAATTTAATAAAAGGGTCAAACAAAATTTAGCATGTCCTGGTTGAGTGTGTCCAGAACGCTAATGTAAGAAAGAATGTTATGTGTGAATTGAAATTAAATAGATTGGATGTTGGTATGTTGCATAGCATTTTGGCGGTGCCCACTAAAGCAACTGCCGAAATGCTATGTAAACTGTATGAAAGGTTTTATTTCTAAATGTTAGGCTACGAGGGGGCTGATATGACGTAAGTTAAAAGCCCCTAATAAAGAATAAATTAAAAAAAAAAAAAATTTTTTTACACTGGCTCGACATAGTGACTACAAAGTACCTGATGATAAGTACAATGTAGTCCAAAAACGAAAGCGACTATCAAAGGTTAAAAATCCATTGATAGTCTCCACCGTCATGTCGGCCCACATATACCACGACTGAAGGTCTCTAGGTATATGAGCTACTGGATATACACTAGCTGATCACGAAACGCGACAAGCCGAAACTGGTCACTATGACGGGCTTTACACCCATGCACTGTGGTCGCGATCCAAACGGGCACCGACGCTCTACCACCTCGCAAAAATGGCCACTGTAAGCGATTACTCTAAATTTATAACAATCCTTGTCGTTTTTTGGACTACATCGTGTTTATCATCAAACGTGGTGTGGTAACTGAGCCGAGACAGGATAAAAACTATAGTTTTTACCTCAAAATATTCCAAATGAGTTGCGAAGCCATGTTTCCTACCGCATCACAGTGTGTCAGAGTCGGCAAGGTAGTGAGAAATGTTCATTCGCTTAACATTTCTTGGTAAACTGGGAGTCAGATTACTGCAGACCGAATTTATATAGAGTTTGTATTATTTATTTAATATTTATATATTTAATTATGGGCTATCAACAGTTATTATTTATTATTATTATTTTATTATCAGGCAATCAGTTAAAATAACTTACAAGTAAAATACAAAGACACAAACAGAGTATAACCCCAAAACTGCTGGGCGTTTTGTGCATTGACTAAGGTTCACTAGGCTACTCCCCATTTCGAACCTGAACCTTTAGCGAATCATATCAAAATCAGGGGTAAAAATATAAAAGTAAAAAGTTATGTTTATAAAAATAAAATGAATAAAAGAAAAGAATAAAAATAAATACCAATATATATAAATAAAAAACAATAATAATATATAGATATAATAGGTAAATACACATATATACAAGTATATACACATATAAAAGAATATATAATTATAGTGTAATATGGTAGAAGTAGGTAAGTAAGGTAGTAAAAGAAATCGAATCTGAAAATATATCATTGCTCTTGTCCCCGGCCACACACCCGTTATATAAACGCGACAGCATTGGCACTACAGAAAAGTGACCAAGGTTGGTGTTAAATCGTTTGGTGGCAAATATGGGAGCAGGATACCGAGGCAGCCTGCGAGGTGCCTCAATACTAAATTATTGCTCTAAAAGTTCCTTAAAAGTGTGTTGTTGTTATTATTAAATTTATTACATAACTAATTAGTATTACAGTTTGGCTAGAACTGAGGTTAGTTTAAAGAAAATACTTTAAGTTTGCTTAGAAAAGGTTCAAAATAATAATACACCCTTTTTGGGGTGAGCAGATATACATTAGTGGCTGTATCCTCTTTGCGTTTATTTGTAGTGCCCAACGTGACCAGTAGAGCAGCTGATCTTACACGACATTTCTACTAGTTTCCTCACGATGTTTTTGCTTCACCGGTGAGCACGTGGTGCTTAAATCTGTTCGTAATATGGAAGAACTCAAAGATCCGTGCTGGGATTCGAACCATTCGGGTCGCCGCACATGAAAACCGGCCCCTTATCCACCAGACCACCACAACTACTAAAATAATTTCATGTTTGACAAAAACTTAATATACAGGCTGATTTTATAGACGAAAAAGATATTCAAGGATGATATTCAGCATTCGATTCTAATTATCTATAATATAAAAATGAATCGCAAAATGTCTTGATAAGCGCGAAACTCGAGAACGGCTGAACCGATTTGGCTGATTTTTTTTTTGTTGTGTTTGATTAAGTCTGAGGAAGGTTATTACGGAGAGAAAAATTTTAAAAATTCCCTGAAACTGTCTAAAAATAACACTTTTCTGTATTCTCATACAAAAAAATCGTAATGATATTTAAAAGTCAATTTGAACTTTAACACCATACCATAAAGTTTAAATGTCAGTGGACGGGTTCCGAGAAGGCAAAACAATGATTGAGTGACGTATAAATATTAATGTCAATATTTGTCAATTTTTATATATTTAGCATTAAGGCCAGGTTCCTTCAAACAATTTAAAAAAAACAGCCGACAGGCCAATAGGTTTTGGCAGAACAAAATCTGACGGGGAAGCTATTAACATTAAAAAAAAACAATGTGACTTTGTTTTAGAGAAATAGGGCAGAACAAGGTCTGCCGGGACAGCTAGTAAGTTTATAGAAATAGTAATATCTTAATATTTCCATTAAAACAAAGTGATTTATAGTCATCATATTAAGGGGCAATGACACACATGATAGAATAAATAACAATTAATTATTAAATAGGTATTTTGTCTCTCCTAAGCCAGGTAAAGTGCGAAAGGTTATCGAGTCAATTACCTGTTTACCTAAAATTACGTAAAAGGAATTTTACCTACATGCCATTCAATCGTGCGCCACACGCGCTGCGGTGTCCAAACTTTTTGATGAAATGAAGTTCTATTATTTCTGTTAAACAAGTATTAACTTGGTGAAAAGACAGAGGGGTAAAAATAAAAATTGGTTGTAAGAACTCTATATGAGTTACGGGGCATCATGAAATGCGAAGCCCATTTTTCAAACGAAGTTGTCATAATGATTCCTCGCTCGTCAACAATTATGTAGTATGTATATACAAAAAGACAATTCTATAAAACCTCATAAAATTAGTTGCAAATTACAAAGATGTTTCTTATTAAATATTTCAAATTTTTTTGTTACAGGTTTAGTAAAACTTGGAGTTCACTGTGTGACGGGGAAAAAGGTGGCAATTAAAATAATAAATAGGGAGAAATTGAGTGAATCTGTATTAATGAAGGTGGGTCAAAAAAATTAGTGAATTTATACATGAATTAGGTTTTATAGACATCTAGTGGTTAATTTGAACAACTAACGCTTATATCATATAAACACAGCGCTTTTAGAAGCTTTTCTGTTTTAATTTAGTATTTGGATGTAAATATTTTTTACTTTGTTATTTCCAAAAGTTATTACTCATTGAGATTATTTTTAAGGTGGAGCGAGAAATAGCAATCATGAAGTTGATAGAGCATCCACACGTTTTAGGGTTGTCTGATGTTTACGAGAATAAGAAATATTTGTAAGTATTTTAGTTCCTTTTACAATTTAATTAGCATTTGTAAAAACTGAATTTCAATATAATTAACTAAGCCATTAAATTGCATTATGGTTTAAATTTGAAAAAATCTATTATTTGAAATAAATTTAAATAACAATTTCAGTTACAAGATGGCGCTAATATGTACCAATATCCAAATACCGAAAAAGTTACATGGTCCAGTCAATGAATAACAAATTTTAAGTAAAATAATGTTCCATATTAACTGTATTTGTATATGAATATTATTGTATTTTCCAGGTATTTAGTACTAGAACATGTAAGCGGAGGAGAATTATTCGATTATTTAGTAAAGAAAGGACGGTTGACCCCGAAAGAAGCTCGACGCTTCTTCAGACAAATCATATCTGCCTTAGATTTTTGCCACAGTCATTCAATATGGTACGATTTACGAATTATTCTTACTTATGTAATATACCATAAATTATGATTTAAAACGAATTTTCTTACAAATATTGAAATAACGCCATCTATTGACAAGTTTACAAAACAAAAATCAAATAAACTTGAAATCAAGTTACTATTAAAATAGTAATAATTTAAATTACAGCCATAGAGACTTGAAACCTGAAAATCTACTTCTGGATGAGAGGAACAACATTAAAATAGCTGATTTCGGCATGGCCTCGCTTCAACCAGCGGGGTCCCTGCTAGAGACATCTTGCGGTAGTCCTCACTACGCGTGTCCTGAAGTTATTCGGGTATGATTTACAATTTTTCTTCACTAGATGGCAGTAAAAACCTAATAATAAAAATCATCTATTATTTTCCCACGGAATTTTTTTTTCAGTTAGAATACAATAACTAATAAATACGTATTGATACAATAACTAATAAAATATTTTATTGATTTTATTTAAAAAATGGTGATTAACTCAATTATATGGTAAAAGTCCGTATTATGAGACAGATTTTCAGGTTGGTCGTACATTACCGCTATTATATAATCTGTTTAAGTCAAAAATACTATTTAAATCGTATCATACAATTGTCTTATGATTATTTAATTAATATAGCTAGTTTTTATTGAATGTTAATTTGTAAAAATAATATTAATAGCCTTTTATGAGAGGAACCTCTATGTCCCTATTTATGAGACACTTAAAAAGTAGATGGCCCCAATGTCTCATTATGTATGTCCCTATTTTTGAGACAGTTTAGAAATCAATAAGACTGATTTTAAAATAACTTTTTATTAATTTTAAATCACAATACTTATAAAATAGATAATAAACTTGAATCTGAAATAACAAATAATTAGTCTTTACTAAATTAAATGAGAAATAAATGAAAATTATAAAAATATTTAATTCACTTTTATTCTTTAATTTTCTTTTGCAGTTCTTTTACTTTGTCCATCAGTTTTTTCTTTTCTTCTTGTAACTTTTTTTTTATTACTTATAGGCGAACGCTTGACCTCAATCACACCTGGTGGAAGGTGAAGATGAGTCCGACGATGAAACGTGTTCGCCCAGCAATTGCCTATTCACTCTTCTCTTAAAGACTCCCAGGTCATAGCATCGTGAAAATACTGCCTCTGGAAGCGTATTCCATTCTTTAGCCGTTCGCATGATGAATGTAGAAGCGAATCTTTTCGTGCTGATATAAGGAACAACCACCACATACGGATGTTATCCCACACGATGTCTAGTGGTTTCGCGGTGGAATGGTGATCCTTTTTATGCCAACACGCTCTCTGCTTCAGGACAGAGGAGTAAACATCTTTCATCACAGTTAAAAAATATTGTAGGAGAAATATTACATACATTTTTACTTTCAAAATATGCTCCAGACTTTTTAAACCACTCTTGCAATTCTACACAAGTGACAGCTGCTCTTGTAACACTCAAATATTGGGGTTTCCTTATAGCTAATTCTGAATGACGTTTTCTAAACCCTTCATACCAGTGGCGACTAGGACGACTCTGTAAACGGAGTTTTTACAGCTAATTTTTGGACATATTTTTGAACACAATCCAATAACTCAGTTTTTGTTACAGGTGCTCCTATTGCAGCCCTGTCTAGCACCCATTTGACAATATCATCTTCTTCCTGAGAGGATAAGACTGTTTCTGGTTTAGATTTTTTTTTATCTCATCTAGCCCAATACTTTTTTTCTGCCTAGAGTAGCCACAGATACTTCGAAGGCAACAGCTACTCTCCGTAATGATGACCCGGTATCTTTTATTGCTTTTAAAGCATTTTCTACATCTATTGGGTCATATTTAAGTCTTTTATCAAGCACTTTTGAACACAACACTTTCTTTTTTGCTAATTGAGACGGCTGTTGTCCCCATTACTCCGATTTTCAATAATTTGTTTTTTGTTGTTCACTGTTGACACGTAACCTAAAATATCGAGAGATATGTCGATGGGGGGAGTCAAAGCTGCTCGCGTCCGTAGGCTTTACCCTAGTTTCCCTACACGTGACTCCTGGGTGGTGCTAAACGAGCAGCAGCGAGGTGGTAGGGCGTCGGTGCCCGCCTGGATTGTGACCACATTACATGGGTGTAAAGCCCGTCATAGTGACCAGTTTCGGCTTGTCGCGTTTCGGGATCAGCTTGTGTATATCCAGTAGCTCATATACCTAGAGACCTTCAGTCGTGGTATATATGGGCCGACATGACGTTGGAGACTATCAATGGATTTTTATCCTTTGATAGTCGCTTTCGTTTTTGGATTACACTGTACTTACCATCAGGTACTCTGTAGTCACTATGTCGAGCCAGAGTAAAAAAAAAAAAATTCACTAATTAATAAAAGTATAAAAAAACATATTTTAAATATTTCAATAATATCAAATAAAAAATTAAGAAAAAAAAAACTTGCAAAATTAATGTTTTGATTTTAGGTTAAGTTTTGAAATTAACGTAATTAAATTGAAAATACTCAGAAATAACTATTTGAAGTTATGCTGATAAATAATTTGTTATATTTAATCATTTTACTTTTTTAATACTAAAAATTATTGATATTTTAATTAAAAACGCATAACAGTACACTGTCTCATTAATGGGGACAATCATAAGACTTGATGTCCGTATTGAGTGATACGCGGTGTAAAGTGTTCCATATACCGGTACGTCTACGTTAACAAGTGTCGGTATTGTGAGACACTCAAAAATAAAATAATATTGCTATAAATTAACATAAATGCAAATAACATACAATATCTATAATTTATAAGCTTTTAGATTACACTTACATTATGTATATAAATATAATAAAATATATAATTTCATCCAAGTAAAAAACTGTACAGTAGTTATCGTTCAACTCTTTTAAGCCACGGTTTTGAATACCAACAACAAACCTCATGCTTTTATAATTTTTTTTTCAAAACATACAAGTAACAATTAACAATTAGACTTGTTAATTTCATTCAAAAATGATAAAATTATGTGTTTATTATATTTTTTAAAAGTATAATTTGGTATTCTTTTTATAAATGATTATATTCACATTGTGTATCATAAATAGGGACAGTGTCCCATAATATGGACTTCTACCATATATCAGCACACCCGACGGGAAATATAGTGTAGAATAAAAACACCAACAATTATCAAGGGATGAGAATCCATCGACGCTCACCGGTGTCATGGTTGCCCATATACAGGCTGATTTTATAGACGACGGAGGTTTTCAAGGAGTATAATCAGCATTCGATTCTAATTCCAAATATATAGGAATAGTGATATCTTAATATTTCCATTAAAACAGAGTAATTTATAGTCAATATATTAACCCTTTATGGCGCCGTGTTGTATTTCTGCAACATACCACTCAAATAGAAGCAACAATAAAATAAATGCCGACAGACTGATTTTGCTTGGTGTTATTCGGTACCAACAAAGCATTCTTACGATTTAGTGACAATTCAACTCCCTAGATGATGAGACTTGTAGGTAATGAATGATGTTTCATTGTAGTGTCGAATGAATACACGCCTGTTTTCAGGTTTTCAATTTCATTTACGAAAAATTAATTCTTGGTGAAATACTAATATTTGACTGTTGAAATTTTTGTAAGTAAGCGGTAAGAGGATGGTTTTTTTAAAAATCTGTTCCTAATTTTAAGTTTAATGATTTAGTACTAATCTAATGTTGCATTTCTAGTACATGCAAGGTTTTTAAGAATTGTAAACGATACATTTTTAATATTTTTATAATTATTATTTTCGTTAACTATACACTATTTACCACCTAGTTTTACAAAATTTACAAATTTAACGACCTTGCGCCATAAAGGGTTAAGGGGCAATTACACGCATGATAGAATAAATAAAAATTAATTATTAAGCAGGTATTTTGTCTCTCCTAAGCCAGGATAAAGTACGAAAAGGTAACAAGGCAATTACCTGTATACGTAAAATCATGTAAAAGAAATTTTACCTACATGCCATTCAATCGTGCGCCACACGCGCTGCGGTGTCCAAGCTCTTTACGGATCAATTCTCATGTGTTCATCAATGTTTCTTTATGATTTGTTAGGAAATATTGTTATTTACATTTTTGTTAGTTATAAGAAGATACAAATTATTGTATTCTGAAATATCTCCCTCATCTAAAAAATCATTCTGTATATGAATGAAGGTCTCTAGGTATGTAAACAACTAGGTACACTCATGTACCATAGAACGGTTTACAATTCTTTCAAGTGTGCAATTACATGACTTTTAAAACATGACAAGTCGAGTGCAAAAATAGTATGTTTGACAGAAGTTTATCATTATTCCGTATTGGAATATATAATTAATTTTAAGGGTATATAGGGTGAATGTGGCAACTCTATTTTTGTTGGCGCCATCTACCAGAACGCGTCTAGTAGGCCATGACACGTGCCAATTTTGGCGCGGGAATTTTACGGTCGTTGTATCAGCGGACGCCATCTTGTGATCTTGTACCTAACATTAACTGATATCAAACGCGACAGGCTGAAGCGAGTTTCTATAACGATCAGGACCCAGTCCGCGATCGCCTTACCACCTCAAAAAACTAGTTAGACTTACAAATCACGTGATAGAAAGTAGTTACCATCACCTATAAGTGAGTATAAGATGCAGCGTGTTGCCACCATGCTATCGACCTTAAAGAAAAAGAGAAAAATATACTTACTTTTATTTGATGGACATTCCATAAAATACTACCGGAAATGTAGCTTAAATTAATCTATATGTTATTTATTACGTCTTAGAAATTAATTGTATCGTTGCGTGTAAACAATGGCCGTGTAGCTTGCTGGCAATAAATGGGCTCAGACATCTGGCACCCGGGTATGCTAGGGAGGCTGCAGCCCAATGGAGCCTGCGGAGTTAGTAATATGTACCGAACCATTGAGGAGTCTTCATTGAGCTTTATCCAGAACAAAATAGTGTTCCTAAAATACTATATCGCGGGATGAAAGGCTATTTGATTTAAGCGTCATTTTTTGGTGATATAGTAATGTATATATTTTTGGAATCGGTAAAAAACGCTGATTCCGAAAATTTGTGTATTACTATATCACCAAAAAATGTCGCTTGTACTATATAACCTTTCACCCCTCGATATGATTTAAATTGGTTCGTCTATAAAATTTTCTTATTTTCTTTAGTAGTAATACATTAAACTTTTTACTTTAATTAAGCCGCAAGGTCTCGGTTCCCCACAAACGACTAGTTGTTTTGTTATCAAACAAGTTAAGCATAGTACCCAAATGAACTCAAGACGGGGTCAATAGGATGATGGTCAGAGGCACAACTAATCAATTGAAACGAGCGCTCGTGTAATAGTTGACCATTATGCTTTTACATCTCATAAAATATAGTCACGTGATAGTTTCGCCGATACATTATTTTTGTAACCAGTTGAAAATCCATCATGGATTTTCTCTTAGTAGTTGTGTACAAAGACGGGCAAAATGTAATCAGATTAATAAAAATGATTACGATTACATTTTATGTTTTTTTACCATTAATATGACTGCATTTTGCTCATCTATATTTTAAACATTACAGAATCCCAAATTGGATACACATTTATGATTTCTTAATGTTTTAAATGGATTCAATTATGATTAAGGAGCAAGAAAATTAAAACTACGACTACATTTTGTAATAGTTAATCACTAGCTGATCCGGCAAACGTTGTTTTGCTATATAAGGTTTTGTAATATCTTCTAAGATGTTTGTTTTTTTAAGTATTTGTTAAGAGTTGTATCAACGTAATAATATTAATCTTTATCCAAATAAATGTGTTGTTGATTAAGAGTATTTAATTGTGAACAAAATTGTCTTTGACATCACTTAATTTCAATGAGCATCTTAGAAGATATTACAATTTTAAAATAAATAACTAACTAAAATGCCCAAAATAACTATTCCACGCGGACGAAGTCGCGGACACAGCTAGTAAATAAATACAGCGAAGTTTTCGATTCTACTCTAATATTATCTCAAATGTTGATGGCCTGATAGCATGATTTGTAGCCAACCTACTTATGATGCTAAGGTCCTGGGTTCGAGTCCCGGAAGTGGTAGACTTTTCTGTGATGAGGAGATTAGTTTGTCACGAGTCATGGTTGTATATATGTATTTAAGTATGTATATCTTTGTCTAATACCCATAGTACAAGCGCAAGCTTAATTTGGGACTAGGTCAATATGGATAATTGCTTAAAAAAAAAATGTGTTATCAAAATTGTTTGTTTTCCCCTAAAATAAATAACAGATGTGATAGGTTTGGTTGTGGTGTATAAGAGACCGGTTTCCATTCCCGGTGACTCGAATGGTCGTAGACTCGAATCCTAGTACGTGCCTCTGGCTTTTTTCAGATTACGTAAGGATTTACCATTTACGGATTACACCACATGCTAACCGGTGAAGGAAAATATCGCGAGGAAATTCGTAAAGGCATCTGTTAGAAATATCATGTGTATTGCTGTGAGAATGGCGGTCCGGCGTTGGGCACGGCATACAAGCTCAAATGTATCTCTACTCACCCCGTAAGGAATACAGGAATGGAATGTATAATTTTTTTATTATAATAAAACAAAAACGACAGTATATGTCTATCTTTTAAGATTAAGTCACTAGAACCGTTTTTATGGTAATCAAATTTGGTCGAAATTGATGCATTATTTGTTAAGAGTTGTATCAACATAATAATATTAATCTTTATCCAAATAAATGTGTTGTTGATTAAAAGTATTTAATTGTGAACAAAATTGTCTTTGACATCACTTAATTTCAATGAACATCTTAGAAGATATTACAAAACCTTATATAGCAAAACAACGTTTTCCAGATCAGCTAGTGTAGTTATAATTTTAATCTTGTCGCTCTGTAGTCATGATTAAATCCCTTCAAAACATTAAGGAGTCATACATGTGTATGCAATTGAGGATTCTGTAGTGTTTAAAACATAGATGAGTAAAATGCAGTCTTGTTAATGATGAAAAACGCTAAATGCAAACATAATGGTTTTCCATTAATCTGATTACATTTTGCTCGTCTATGTCTGGAAGTAGAATATGCCCTTATATGGATTGCTTTAAAAATCAAGCAGATAATTCAGGAAATCCGTCTGAATACGGCTTAAGTGACATTTCCCCTAATTGGACAAATTAAATAATTTCTTTCTTTATGGTAATTTAAGTGTTTGTAGCTGTGGGTAGCCTGACGGATAGAAGACCTGTATCCATGTTCGGAAAAACGAACGAAAACCCACTTGGATACCGGTATCTTATCGACTACTAGCCACCAGTCTGTCACACAATCACACATTCATATCAGTCATATATTAAAATAAAATTCAAATAAATATGTTTTAATACTTTAAAGTTATGTGACATAATATAACCTCATGTTATGTTACAATTCGCAGAATTTATTACAATTAGACAGTATAAAAAATTAATTCTATTAAGTACTTCCATACTGATGAAGTTTCTGTAGAAGAATCTAGAAAACCATCTGCATTATTCTCTTGTAGTCATACTTTCTACGTATGCAGTAAACTCCAGCTTTCTTGATTATGTTAATATTTTCTATATTGTAATCAAATTTAAGAAGGCATCGTCAGATCTATTAATGTTAAATAATCATTCGATTTGAATTTTTCTAGATTTTTCCACAGTATACAAATATATACAATAACAAATATTACAAACCAATTCAATACAAAAATAAAGGCTACCATACATAGCTGCACACGGGTATACGACGCAAGATTTATACAGGCCTGTATTAGACCTTAAAACTTTAGAGTAGTCACAGAACTATATCTTGTTCTTAAGTATAGGAAACCTACCTAAGGCTCTAAATAATAAAAAATATCAATTTTAATGAAATCCTTTGAAAACGATTTATAGAAATCATAAGGTCTCGATATAAGTTTCTGAAATATTTGCCTATGTACAGGTTACATATTTTATTGATTTTAACACCATAATATGTACATACGTACATATTATGATTTAAAAAGTAACAACTTGTTTTTCTAACCAGTTTTATGCCAATTATAAATGATATAAATACGTTAAGCAGTAAATGAATGCACAACCACCGTGTGATACTATATACTGTCGCCTTTATTTTATTCTAAGCAATAATCTAGGAATGTAAGATCTTACAAATACACACAAAAATATGTAAAACTATACAAGTTACTATAAAAAAATAGCAAAACTTACTATGAGCAACTATATAATCACAGTCAAAATTATTGTTTTTATGAAAAAAAAAAATTCACAAGCCCTGTATTAAGCGTTTTATTGTCTTCTATTATTGCAAAGACATATCGCACCCTCCGTGGAAAAAGACGTAACTTAAAATATAAACATTTAGCTGCGAAAAATAGAATGCGGACAATTACGAAATCATAGAATCTTTCTAAAAATAACGGCAAGTGCTTGTTTATATTCTTTACCCCTTGCCTTACGATTAAATCTCGAAGAATAAAACGCGTGCAGACTTAAAATTTAACGCATTATATTAAGGTCAATTTAACTAGAATATAAAAAATACCATGTGCAACGATAATCATATTTTAATTTTTACAAGTTTAAAGATAAAGAAATTCATATGAAAAAAAAAATATTGCGGACGACACCCGTCAAATTCGAATTTAGCACAAAAAAATCTCTTTTCTTGCCCTCTATATGACAGAACAGCTTTTATGAAATCACTTAAAATGATAGGTATTTCTTTTCCATGTCATATTTATGACCTTCTGATTTCTCCCAACCTGAAAATCATTGAAACAATCTTTTGTTTCCTTAGCTATAATAACATTAAATTATAATATGTACTTATGTATTTGTGTAATGTATATATTGTATATATTTATATGTACCTACAATAGTTTTGGTTTTTGTGTATGTACTAATCTTTATTAAAATGTGTGTCTTAATAACAATGTATATTATATTTATTTTCAGATTGTCATACATTTCACTGTATTTACCCAAAATTTTTAGCTAGTTTAATACTCGGAAATAAACAGTAACATACTTTGACACTGGCAGTAGTGAAAAGGTTGCCATAAATAAGAGAAGATAAGATAAAATCTTGACGGGCGAGACCCGTCATTTCCACTCAAGGGGTTAATAGAGACTGGAATCCATAATCGGTGATGCTAGTGATCGTTGGTCCGAATCCCAGCTGACCCGGGTTTTTCTAGAGTAAATACGGATTTACGCTCTACATGTTTACAAGTGACGCAAACATTGAGAGGAAACCCCATATGGTATTTAATAAAATGTTATGTGTAACAGTGCTGTGAGAACGGCGATCAGTTGCGCTACTGGTCACGCTGAGCGACATATAAGCGCAAAGTGGATACAACTACTACTGTATCTCTGCTCGTCCCGAAACGGATATAGCTTGACGATATATTATTATTAGTTGGGCCGTGGTGGCTGCCGGCAGAATAGAATAGCACCCCTCTCCTTCTTCCCCCTCTTCTTGCTGAGGTGTCGTAAAAGGCGACTAAGGTATCTCTTGAACACCGCAATTCAACCAGGTGTTTAGAGAAGGGAAAAGTCGACCAAACCTGCATCCCGCTCCCTCCCGATCGTACTGGTTCTCCATTCCATCGGGCCTGAGAGAGCTCGGACGAGAGAGTGCTTTTCTGGCTGCGCGTCCAGTTATGCACTTAAATATCTCTTGCGCAATTGACTGTTTCCGAAAACTGGACCTCAAATTTCTTAACCGGTGTTGAAACAGTCGCCGTGGCCGAAACCGGCTAGGACATCATCATCATCATCATCATTAGTTACATGTTTGAGTAATTAAAAAAAGGAAAGATATGTATCAACTTCACTATCTACTCATCTCTCTAATGCATCTTCCATGTAATGGTGAAATAAAATAAAAATTGGCGTAAGTTAATTTACAAACTTTTTCCATGAAGGGCGCGATTTTGGCTAAAGTGAATAATAAATACTCATCATTTTTACATACAAATATTCAAGTAATCACTCACCATGAGCGAGTAAAAAGTAAGTAAGTAATTACTTAAATTAGTAAATGTTATTTTCATATCTGTAATATCTTAAGCCTGAAATTTATAGACAATACTTTGTCTTTGCTTAAACTTTACTAATTATATTATTTAATTAATGTCAAATTATATGGAAGTCACGAATTTCGTCAATTTGGACTTGTTTCTGCGAATACTGAGGCTTTAAACTCCGCTGGTGTCATTTGGGATAGTTAGTATAGAAATCCCAGAAGTAAGCAGTACGAAATGCCCGATTACGATGGCGTGTGTCATAATACCATTCTTGCTTTTTTTCATCAGAACAATATGTTGGTGGTCAAGAGAAACCTTTACAACTACACCGAGCAAAGGCAGCGATTTATGGGTTGGGTGGTAACGCAGGGGCAGCCCTGTGGGTACGAACCTTGACTCGAGCGGGTAGCTAGAAAAACCGAACCTAACTGTAACCTACTAGCGTTTCGGAAGCGACTACCTTGAGAAGAAACATCGAAATAAACTCAAGGCTGAGACGGAGTTTAGTCGTGTTGTGACATTTATTATGACACACACACACACACACACAGATACGTTTGTATCCGTATGCTACTTAGTCTACAGGGATACAGGTAACTAATGTAAAACCTCTTAAGGGTGACTTTGGTATATCAAGACTAACAACTTTTGTTTTACGCCTTTTTCTAATTCAATCATTTTTCCCCATACAAAAAATTAATTAATCAAATTTGCAGTTTTGATCTTCTTAACACTCTGAAAGGCGGCGCGACGCAACTGGGGCTAACGATTTCGTAGCATAAGCTGACTGAACTTTAAACATATATCTAACGATTGATAGAAATCCCCACTAAAACTAAAAAAATATATATCTGAGGATATATTAAGTTTTGGCAAAAGTCATAGAACAAAAATTGTTAGTCTTGATGTACCTAAGTTACCTTTAAGAGGTTTGGCGTTAGTTACCAGTAACATTATATATTCAATTTCCTATTACATATTTAGCTTTTTATCAAAGATAAACTTATTTTCTGAGCAAAGCAAAGTGCCGTCTATAAGCCTCACCCTAAGAAGGTATAACAAAAAGTTTCCTTCTCTATATTAATAATGTATTCTGTTATAAGTATTTGCTAAGTATGTCCTTAAGTTTTGCTTAATATTTACTATACTGAATCAGTTGTATCCTTAGATTCATAAGTATTTATTATTCATTTTACCCCTTAAGTATATTAATGTATCTCAAAACTATTGAAGTAGCTTTGTACTGCATATCAAAGTATTTTATCTAAAACTACAGCCAATATTTACAGGTTTTTAAGTAATATATATTATTTATTATCATACTATATGCACTGTGAGGTGGTAGGTATGGATGACAAATAGTCTCCATCCTTACAAATCACATTTTCCTTGTATTTAGGATCTAATTTCAGTTTCAAAATTATTTAGATAATATCCTCTATTAGAATTTCTCCTTATTAAGTTTTAAAAAAACATATTTCAGAGGAATTACTGTGTTCAATTAAGAATTTACAAAATTTGAGTCTCTGGTTTTGGTGGTTTTTTTTTTCTGATGATAAGTACTGTGCTATAAGAGTGCTTATAATAAAAAGTGACAAAAGGGCTGAGAGTTCACCTGATTGAAAATATCTATTATTGCCTGTAAATGAGTACAACACTAGGGGTTTCATATTAATAGAGCAAAAGTCAGTATGAAGGTTTTAGGAGGGCATTTGTACTTACAACCGGATAATCGCTAATCAGCAGACTAATCATCATCAACTCTTTGCTTCTTGCTGGTATTTGAGGGTGTCTGTGGTGGAGAGCACGCCGTATCGCGTCTTTTGGACGAATGCCTGGCACACGTCGTGGTTGCTCCAGAAAGGCGGTTAGTCTGAGATTCACGGGTAGGCGAGAACTGTTTCAACATCTCCACATCATTAAATATTACCTGAGCCCCTCCACCGCAGGTGGGCACAACATCCCCCTTGTATAGCTTTGTTTCCAACTCCCCATCAGTGTCTTGCTCCTGAGAGATCAGACAGTACTTCGAAGTCTTTGAATTTGCTATATCTTTCACACTGGTCAACTTATTAACAACTTTACTGTTGATAATGTTAGGCTTCATTACTGTTCCCATTGGGACAATCTTGTTCGGAGCATGCTCCACCCAACCTCGACCATCAGCAGATAGAGATCTCCGGTGACGTGGATTGGCAACGGCTATGCCTCTTCGGGATGACGCAGGGGTGTCTCTATGCTCTCTTGTCTGTGGGACAGAACTGAATGGCGTGAGCATATGGGCAGGCAATGCTCTGGGTGTTGACCCTGGTGTAAAATCTCTGGTGCTCTGCACTGCAACATCGTGTTTAGGGTAAGTTTCGATATGGTCTCCTCTTTCAGGGTTAATTGCTTCTGCAATCATTCTAAGTCGATTTTCTTTCTCCTCGACCAGATTACGAAGTCTCTCCTTTTCTGAATTACTCTCTTTCGCTTTCTCATGTTCTGCTGCAATTTTATGATTATACTTCTTCTCTAAGATCTTTTTTTGTTTTTCTTTCTCTAACTTATTCTGGTTTATTAATAATTCTTTCTCTTGCAACTCCCTTTTTAAGGCAGATGTATATTCAGTCATTTCTGTTAGCTTTCTCTGGTGAGAGATAGAGGCATTTTCAGTAACTGTTAATCGCTCTTCTAAAGCTCTTATTCTTCTTTCTGCTGATACCAGTTGACTCTTCAAAGAACTGTTTTCGCTCCTTATTTCCAAAGATTCCCTCTCTAAATCTAATATAGCTGACCTAAGCTTTTCATCCTTTATGGCTTTACTCCTTTTAAGAGTTTCCCTTCGGTTCATCCTCATTTCTAAATGAGCCATTAATTCTTTAATGACATGGTTTGCTTGTGAGCTGTTAAGTTCCAAACTTGGGAAATCAGGACCAAGGCTATATACTAAACCTAGATCCAAATCTATATCTCTAGCTTCAGGTCTGCCTAAGGCATCCCTAGCTGCATTGAAGAGTCTATTTGCTTTGCGTCTTCCTGACGTTAGGCCAATTGATGCAGCTATGTCTACAACTTGAGGTTTTGTTACCTCTACTTCAGCAGCAACCTCGGCAAACCGCATCACTTGCAGAGTCTCATCATAGTCCTCAGCCCTAGGGTTTGCGCAGACAATCATACGTACTTGTCCCTCTCCTTCAAAGAAGTTCTTAAACAAGTGTGTAATTTTTGAATCTCTGTATGGGACCTTATTGTTTGTTCCATTGATCTGGTTTTCTCTCAAAACTTCCATACAAGTCCTTAGCGTCATCAAAGATTTGTTTATATTACCAGCTTCTCGGAGTCGGTCTCCAGTGTTTTTCGTTCTGTTCGTTCGTTCGCTGCCAGCTAAATCAACTAAGCTCAGCTGACTGATGGACAGAAATGTCTTATCTTGAATGACAGTCTCCCCCATAGCATCTACAGGTGCTTGCACCAGACGTATAGTAAAAACGGAATGACTTCTACTTGATTCTGCATTCAGATTCGTGTGAGCCATTCGTTTCCTCTTCAAGCCCATGTAGAAGGCTGTGAATGCTTCCTCTGCTGATTTTATCTCAACTTCGGTCACACCATGCACATACATATTTCTTGCAGCATCTTCTCTTATGATTTTCACCGGTAAATTCCTGCTCATTGGTGGCAAATCTTCCAAAAGATCAAATACACTGTTGTTATATATTTCAACATAAGTAACAAAGACTGCATACTGGTTGTCCTCATTAATACCCTCTATTTTAGTCACATCCTTGGCAGACATGGCCAAATCAGGGTTGGAATTATTTTTTCTACCAGATTTGAACTTGTGTAGCTCTTGCTGACGTTCTAGCATGGCTTCCGCCTCACTCTGAACATCAAACATGTTCATTTTGTCCGGTTTAAATAGATATTTATGTGCTTGATACTCATTTATAGTCTTAAATATAATATTCAGGCATCTGGGCAGAATGCCACAGTTTTGAGGTTCTCCAGTCATAGTGAACGTTTTCCCGCTGCCAGTCACTCCATAAGTAAATAAGAGACCATTTTTACCTTTCACTAAGCCCTCGACGAGCGGTAAAGCGACTTTATCAAAAACTTCTTGCTGCGACGAATCAGGCGGGAAAACTTCTTTAAAAGTGTATTTCATAGTTTTGCTGTTTTCATTTCTGTAACTTATCGCGTTTGGAGGAGGCATAAGTAGGACTGTGGTCGGTGATATTATTTTCATACAGGATACGTCGGTTTCTCTCTGCATGGGGCGAATTCTGCAAAATACTTGAACTGGGTCTCGTTCTTGGGCCAGGTTTTGCTTACTCCGCGCTGGAGTCCGCATGTCGTTTAATCTTTGTTTTGATTTAGCGGATTTCATTTTGTAATAATTTTGATGCTCACATTCACTTAACAGAGTTCGTTTTCTAAAAAAAATTTCAACGAATTTTCGATAAAATCAAAGCAACGGTCGTTCATGGATTGTGACAATTAATGGAATATATTAAATTTTATAACAGTGCGCGATTGTCTCCCTCGCACGTACATAAAATTCTATTGTTGTTTCAAATAACGGTTGTCAGTTAAGGACAATATGAACTGACTGGTTTATAATTTTCCGTTTGTGAATATTGTTGCCAGCGTTTTTAAATACTTACCCACTAAATAAAAATTAAATAACACTAAAAGTCAAAACAAATATTATTTTGTAAATTGGTATATACGGTAAAAGTATTTCAATAAAATAAACTCATATAAGTAAATACAGAGTGGATATCATTAACAATTAAACTGGAACAAAAACATGTATTTGCAACTATAATTATTAAAATATACATATATATTTACCTCATTTTAAGGAAAATTACAACAAATCTGTAATGTTGGCAGAAGTTTAATGTGTTCCACCAACATTAAGCATATTGAAGCGTACGCTCTGTTTCGCTAAGTAATGTATTTAATTTAATTACTAATTGTTTACTTATCTCTGTGAATAATTATTACCAGATGCTATATATTACATTTATAAAAAAGGGGTAAATAAATAACTACAATACAATGTTCTTATTATAATGAAATGAAGATTTTTAAACATTTTCTATTCTTATAATTCATGCAACTTCCAAGCCTAAAGGCAATATAGGTATGTTTTTGGAGCTATTAAACACGACAGTTTTGCCATCGCCACTTTGGATTATCTACAACTTGTTTAGGAAGCTATAGTTGAATATGTCGAAATTTCTGAAAATTTACCATTCATGAATAGTTGGACATTTAATAATAGTTCTTTTATTTTAATTGTGAATATGAATGTTTATTAATCTGTTATCAGGATCAGTTAACTTATAAAACATATTTTAGACTAAATTAGATCCTAAAATATATGCATGAAAATCAAACTGTTCTCACACAAATAACATTTCAAATCTGGCAAAGTAACAGATTGGCATCGAATATCCATCTACCAAAGTGAGTTAAAACTGGTGCTATTTCCGACATAGTTGAAACTCCATGTACGTTTTAAAGTTTGTTGTTAGAAGCAATATTGTAAAAAAATAATAAATCTCCATGAACCTCTGTTATTTTCTTCATTGTCGATAATGTAGACCCCCGTGAACGCGTCTTGTATTGCATAAAGAAACGTAAAGGCCGGCAGTTGTCATTTGGATTTGACAATCTGATGTAAATAAATAATTAAAGGGGTATTTTAAAAGTTATTTACATTTTTGTAATTCACTCAGGGTGAAAAATACGATGGAAGACGCGCAGACGTGTGGTCCTGTGGGGTCATCTTGTACGCTTTACTCGTTGGCGCACTTCCATTCGACGATGATAACTTACGACAATTACTGGAAAAGGTAAACAAAGCAGAAATCTTTGTCACAATAGTCAATTTTGCTTAATTTCTATGATAAACTTATATTTATGATAGAGCGCCAGTGTGAATTATATTAGGGTTACCGTATTTTTGTTTTTAGTATACATTTTTTAAGTCAGACTTGCAAACTACTATCATTTGCTTAGAAAGTGATCTTTTACACAACTCAGGTCACACAACTTATAAAGCATTAATATTTCATTGTTATATTGGTTAACGATTAATAATTACCATTTTTCTATAATTTACTATTATAATTTATTTTATATATTTAAAACTAATTTGTGAGCTATAGATGTCAAAATTATTTATATTACATTTTGCAAGTGTTAATTTTTTCATGATAATACGGTATCATTCTATTTCTTTTATAATAAATAAATAAACTATAGACAGAATAAAATCTTATGCAAGTTTAAATTATTTATTTATTTGCTTTTATATTATTTGGGAAATATACATCAACATAAAAATAATGAATAAAGAAAATATTCCACAAAAAAATACTAAAAGTAAAAAGTTTAAACTGAAAATATTTTGCAAGTTGTTTTAAATACAACAATTGTTCATTTTCTACTAATAAATCCTTTAACACCCCAGGTCAAACGTGGCGTGTTCCACGTACCACATTTTGTGCCCCCGGACTGCCAGCAGTTGCTTCGTGGGATGATTGAAGTCAATCCAGAGAAAAGAATGACGGTATCTTGTAACAATTTTCTAACAATATTACATTTATTAATTATCAGGCAAGCAGTTGAAACAACTTATTGGTACATGTCCTGCTATTTCACTTTTTTTTAAATTATTTCTTCTCCTGATTGACATTGTATTTGTTCAGGCGATTTTTAAATTGGTTCACATTTAGTGCTGAGATTATGTCTTCTACCCGACTATCCCAGCCTCTGTGGCTCTTGTGGCTTAGTCTGCAAAAAGTATAAGTCTTTGGTTTTGACGTTTTAAAAGTTAACTTAAAAGTGTCTTAAGATGTTGTTACATCTTAAGTTATGTAAGGTCAAACATTGTTTTTCATGAATATTTGCTGTAAATATTTTTTGTTGGATTAATTCATATGCTATAATTGTGAAACAGGTGAAATAAAATAGTTCAGGTGTGGGGGGCTGACAATATATTTTGTCCCACCTCAAAAAAATTTAATATCTGAGACTGGTACCTGGTTAAATAAATAGACACAAATTAAAATAAGTATTGGTTTATTAACATTCTTTAATTAATTAGCTATTTTAAAAGTAACTTTCGAGGATCTACAGCAAAAGGGTTTATAAATCGCCCATACCGTTAACAAATTTTCAGCATGCGGTTAGTGAAAGTTAACACATATTATATTGTATTGGAAACTTTTATCGACAACAGTATATAGTAGGGAGGTATAAAAAATCCAAGGGTGGGCCAGATGCCTCCCTCTATCCCGAGTACCCCCATGAGTGCATGCTCTAGTGTTGCCAGTAATGAACGTCAAGGCAGATGACCTTATATAAATAAAATCATTAAATTAAAATGTAAATGTTAGATGTAATTTCATCTTAACATAAAACATTTTTAAATTTTACTTTTAAAATTATTATGACCGGTGGTCGTGGGTGTGGTTATAGTAAGATACGAATTTGGCGTTTTACAGTTTATTTGCACTTTAAGGCACACCGAACTGCGACGTACACGCACGTACTCCCGCCTTGGGTCTCGGTAGTCGACTAACTTCTCAGCGTCCCGTGCGCGCGCGCATCCTCTTACCCCGCACGTCTCGTAACACCCTAACGACCCTTAGGGCGACGACTGCGTATCGGGTTACGTCTACATGCTATATTATATATTTAATTAAGTGCCTGTACAAACATGAACTTCACATCCACAAAGACTTGAAACAACTACCATTCAAATATTTGGTCCGTGAGAGAATCGAACCCACAACTCGACGAGCTGAAGTCACAGACAATACCACTGCGTCAACCGAGTTGTCAACTGCCTAGTTGTACTTAAATGTAAAAATCTGAAAGAATCTTCTCTTTTGTTTTTTTTTTATCCTGATTGACACAATGAATCATGGTGCAGTCCAAAAAACGATAACGACTATCACCAGTTAAGAAAAACCCATCGGTATTCGCAGCGGTCATGCCGGCCTGCACAAATATCTGTTCACACTACGCTTAAAGGATCCCATGCCATAGGATGGTGGGAACACGCTCGCCAGATGACCAATCCACAGCCCAACGACATGGAAAAAGTAAGAGTAAGAGAACTCCTTAGTCCTAGCTGGGATGTGAGATACCGTATAGCTGTGACTCCGTAGACCCGTGCGCGTGGTTCTATTAACGAAGGTAGGGGGTGGTACAAAGTTAAACAACTCTTCAGAACACTCGCTGTGATACAGACGGTAGAAAACGCTCAGTGAAGCAATATCTCTATGCAACTGGACCGGTTTATGATGCTCAATATTGTCTGGATCATTCTCAATGCGGACACCCTTAGCAACCTATTCAGGGCATCGAGTAAGTGCTGAGCAGGACCGTCCCAAAGATGTGAACAATATTCTATGCAAGGTCTCACCCTGTATGCTTCCCTGATGTTAATGCATTTAATGTTTCATCAGCTAGCAGAAATCACTCGGCACCCCTGGGTGACTGCCGGTGGGAGGGGAGAATTGGAGCAGGAGTTGCCGATGATGGAAGTGGTTCAAACCAGAGTGTTACCATCAGCAGAAGCAGTAGATCCTGATGTTTTACAGGTATTCACTTGGTCTCCCTCATCCGGCCAGGAGACTTCATTCTGTACCGGTATAAAATGGTAAATGAAGCTGCTGATAATATTTTTATCTATGTAGTTTTGGGGATCTTTGGATCAGAATAAACATTGAATAAACTTCAAAAACTCCTTTATTGCACTTTTTCAAATTAATTTTACTTCTTAACACTTTTTCTTACGTCTTGATATTACAGAGCGCTCGCGTCGAAAAAAAAAACAGTTTATCTTCCCTCTCTTTCTATCCTTCTTTTCACTCACATACGTTCCATTCTACGCGTTTACTACTTCATGCATAATAATATTTTACACAATAACATCCATCCTACATCTATGTATCGTCACGAATCCCTATTGGGGTAGGCAGAGAAAATGGTACGCTACTTGAAGAAGTTACGTACTGAAAGATGTTTGAATATCTCTATATTCTTGCAAGCATCTTACTCTCCATCAGAACTTTCTTTATTTGCTCTGTGTAGTTAAGTCCCGCTCGGCATTGGCTCTCACTTCCACACACATTCATATTGTATATCTGTTTGGAGATCCTTTCATCATTCATCCTCTCCACGTGTCTGAATCATCGAAGCATGCCTTTGTTCTCGATGCTACTATCTTTTAAACCAACCATTCTGCGTATCTCCTCGTACTTAACGCGATACGCAAGCGTCACTCGCAATATAGAACGAAGAAATCGCATCTCCACTGTGTTAATACCAGGGATGTTACGGAGCTTCGACTCCGACTCCGATAAGTCGGAACTTCCGATTGATATTACACCTTCGGTTCCGACTTCGGTTCCGAAACTTTTTAATCGGAGGTCACCACCACTATTGTAGTCTATTAATTTGATTTCATTTTACGTGTTGTTGAAACATAATATCAATTAATCACACAATCAGTGCTACTTAATTTGTAGAAGACATTTTTAAAAATTTAGATTAAAAAAATATGATTAAAATTATTAAATTTAAAACTAAATGTACATTTAAATTTATTACTAAACCGTTTTTTTATTTTACATTTACATTAAATTAAGTGAAATAGAAATTAACACAAAAACAAGCCTGGAGCAAATTTGATTTAATTTGTTCACTATTAATGGGAAAATGTTAATAAGAAACCGCAATTTTTATTGTCAGTGTATTTGTAAATTTATCACTTTCTAATTAAAAAGGTTCACTGAATAATGTTTTTATTTGTCCCTTAATAAAACTATTTTATTCTGCCGTCACTTGTGACTGACATTGCCTCCGACTCCGATTCCGATTTCGGTTCCGACTCCGATAAATCAAATTTAAAAACTCCGACTCCGACTTCGGTTCCGATAAAACTGCCTCCGTTACATCCCTAATTAATACGTTCCCGCCGGTGGCTGAATTCGCAGTCTTCGGCACCTGACGGCTCTGTAAAATCAAATTAGTCTCATCGGATGGCGCCGGTTGCACGTAACCGCATATCTCTCATTAAGCGCTTCTGCCGACTATGCCTGCGTTCATTTGCAAACCCATTTTTCTTTTTA
Organism: Automeris io; assembly: GCA_036320925.1. Taxonomy (NCBI): domain Eukaryota; kingdom Metazoa; phylum Arthropoda; class Insecta; order Lepidoptera; family Saturniidae; genus Automeris; species Automeris io. The sequence continues at coordinate 3,774,057 of JAUDJH010000031.1, read as the reverse complement.
TTAGCAAAAAATACAAATTAAATTGGTTTCTCTCATTGTACCATTAATGGTAAACGCCGCCGATGGAACAGCCCTCAATGTACCTTTGATGGTACATGCCAGTGGGATGTGTTAATTCTCCTGTTATGCTCCTTCTGATACACCCAGGCTTCAATGCCGTACAGCAAAGTGAGCTCCGGAACCACTTTATTCTGCTACTCGTTCTGTTTTGGCATCCAGACCACCATTAACATTTAGTTACCATTTCTTTTCAGGCAATGTGTAGCCTGGGCTGCTTCAAGCAACGGGAGAAGCTGATACAAGAGTTGCTGAGTCCGCAGTAAGTATGAACTTAACTAAAAAAAACTGATATTTATAACAGATATTTTGACTTAGCTTAAACTTTACTCAAACATTACATATTGTTTATTATTCAATTAACACGTACGTTATCCGTCAACCATATATTCACAACACGTGTGTCTGTCTGACCGTCAGACACAACACGGAGAAGGTGATATACTTCCTGCTGCTGGAGCGTAAGAGGCGGAGGCCTGCGCGTGACGATGAGGTGCGTCCGGGGCAGCCGGCGGCGCACTCGCCCCCCACGGTGCCGAGCGACCCCCCAAGGAAACGCCTCGATACTTGCCGGGTAATTAGAGAAAACCCTCGTTCCACCTTCTGCCTTTCATGTTACCGTGCTGGATTATGACACCGTATTTTTCGCTGACTTCTATTCCAATTTCAGGATACTTTCCTAAATATATCGAGGGGTGAAAGGCTATTCAGTTTATGCGACATTTTTCGGTGGTATAGTAAATATATATATTTTCGAATTCAGCGTTTTTTACCGATTCCAAATATATATGTAATGATCCTTCGATATTTTATATAAAAACTAGCTTAAGTGAGTTGCTCTGTAGAGAGAGAAATTTATTAATTAAACAAATTTATTTTACAATTTTAACAAATACGCCTATTACAAACTTACCTGTAGAGAGAGAAACAATATTTTAGTTTTGTTTTGATATTACTATATCATCAAAAAATATCGCTTAAACCAAATAGCCTTTCACCCCTCTATATTTTATAATTTTATCTTTTATTAATAATAATAAAAAATAAATCTCGTGGAAGCAGAGAAAGATAAGTTTTCTAAATATTTAGACCTCGCACACGAGATCACCAGTATGTGGGATGTGGATTCAATGATTATTGTCCCGATAGTCGTATCGACTAATGGACTGATCGCAAAGAGCCTCGATTACCACTTTAAGAGGCTCTCGCTTGGTTGTTGGATCAAGGGCCGGATACAGAAGGCAGTTCTACTCGACACGGCACGCATTGTGAGGAGGTTCCTCACTCTGAGCTCCTAACTACCGGTGGCTTGGACCTCAGGTCTCGCCCCTGTAGGTCTACATGTTTTTATATTTTAAATTGTAAAGATTTTGTAAATATGATGAAGAGGTAACAATAATATATCCCTCACGGGATAAGCAAAGATACATTAGTGGTTATGTCCACTTTGCGCTTATATGCCGTGCCCAAGGTGACCAGTGGCGCAGCTGATCGCCGTTCTCACAGCACTAGTACAGATGACATTTCTATCAGATGCCATGAGGGCTTCCTCTCGGTGTTCTCTTTGACCAATGACCATGTGGTTACTAAAGCCGTACGTTTATCTGAAAAAAACCCATAGGTACATGCTGGGATTTGAATCTAGTACCATTCGCGTTGTCGCGCGCGGCAACCCGGTATATTATCCACTAGCAGCCCATCCCGGCTTCGCACGGGCTTAATGATATAATAAAAGAACTCCCTGGACTCCCCTCCCGTACCTCTTCAACGCATAGCTAGCCGAGCGGAGGTTTTCTATTATTTAAACTCGTGATATCTTTTAAATGGAATATCCGAATCGAATCATGTAAAAGGTGATATGATGAAGGTTTTGAAGTAGTCTTAAATAATGATTTATTTATTTTGATAAGGATCAATGCCTAGGCACGAATAAAGAGCCTTTTCTAGCGGTGGTATTTTAATAAAAAAAAAATTAATAAAAGGACGCTTATTGTGGCGTAATTATAAAAGATAGAGACATGCTGTCACGACATTTTTTATAGATAGTGATGTGTCCTGAAAAATTGTAGTGCATTATTTTGTTCTATCATTAATAGTTTTCGCAGCGCACGCAATTGAAGGAAGTTTTTTGTTTATTTTTTACACCTTGGGTTAGATTATTCAAGTTTTAGTAAGCATCCCTAATTTTTTTGTAAACAAAACATAGCCTATGTCACTCGGGAATAGTGTAGCTTGCCAACGGTGAAAGAAATTTATAAATCGGTCCAGTAGTTTCGGAGCCTGTTCATTTCAAACAAACAAACAAAATCTTTCCTCAACCGCGATTTAAAACTTTTCCACTCCTGTGTTAGGTGATCGAAGGTCGAAAGTACACCATAAGTCGTTCCCGTTGACATTTTTCCGAGAATAATGTGGATCCGAACGTCGCCAGTTGTTGAATACGGGAAAACAGGAAATGATACTCGCTTGCAAGTCGGTCACACACTGTTTTATTAATAATAATACAAATAATAATAAAAACATTTATTTGGCACACAACCTACAACACATCAGAATAGGTAAATAAAAACAGAAAACAACAAAAGCATGTACCCTGTGTTGTGATGATGCGCCAAAGGGAAGTCAGCTCAGCAAATGCTAAGTGACCAGCCGAGCCACCCAGCGCTTATTTTCGGCTGACACCCATTTATTGCGTCAACGCGTAGAAAACAGCAAGGAAGGGATCAATGGAGTACAGATACACAGCATTAGAGACTAAAATTTAAAGTATATTAGATATTCTATAGTTAATCTATTACCCCCGAGTGGGTGGCAGCCCGCACGCCTACTTATTTACCTATATAACATTTAATAAATTACTAAAAACTTTTCAGGTTAACGGCCAGTCTGCTCACTTTGGTCAAATAAGCCAGGGGTCCCCCATCACGCCGCGAAGATCTCAATTTAGGTAACCATTAAAAAAATTATCACACTCTTTTTTTAATAATTTACAGCGAACGCTTGATATCTATCACATTTTGTGGAAGGTGGAGATGAGCCAGCCCGATGTTGGACCGTGTCCGCCCAAATTCACTATTCTCTTAAAAATTCCCAAATCATATCTTCTTATATATAAAAATGAATCGCAAAATGTCTTGATAAGCGCGAAACTCGAGAACGGCTGAACCGATTTGGCTGATTTTTTTTTTGTTGTGTTTGATGAAGTCTGTGGAAGGTTATTACGGAGAGAAAATTTTTAAAAATTCCCTGCAACTGTCTAAAAATTACACTTTTCTGTATTCTCATACAAAAATTTCGTTATAAGTCATTTTGAACTTTAATACCACACCATAAAGTTTAAATGTCAGTGGACGGGTTCCGGGAAGGCAAAACAATTATTGAGTGTCGTATAAATATTAATGTCAATATTTGTCAATTTTTATACATATAGCATTAAGGCCAGGTTCCTTCAAACAATTTTCAAAAAACAGCCGACAGGCCAATAGCTATTAACATTTAAAAAAACAATGTGACTTTCTTTTAGAAAATTGGGCAGAACAAGGTCTGCCGGGACAGCTAGTTTATCATATATTTTTTTTTAGTTTCCCTACACGTGACTCCTATATGGTGCTAAACGAGCAGCAGCGAGGTGGTAGGGCGCCGGTGCCCGTCTGGATCGCGACCACAGTACATGGGTGTAAAGCCCGTCATAGTGACCAGTTTCGGCTTGTCGCGTTTCGGGATCAGCTTGTGTATATCCAGTAGCTCATATACCTAGAGACCTTCAGTCGCGGTATATGTGGGCCGACATGACGATGTAGACTATCAATGGATTTTCATCCTTTGATGGTCGCTTTCGTTTTTGGACTACACTGTACTTACCATCAGGTACTCTGTAGTCACTATGTCGAGCCAGTGTAAAAAAAAACGGATTTAAGAACACACTCTTATTACAATTAATCTTGTGCCATAATGGAATTAGTATAACCCGAAGGCGCTTTAATTCTAAGTCGCAACTATGATTTTCAAATTTTTTCAACATTTTTCATTCAGAGCCCCCAAATTTTTTTTTTATTCTATTAATTAAGGGACTTTTACGTGTGTACGTATGTCAGCCCCATCGTACCCTAATACAGAAATACCTAACATATTACATATGGTGCCATTGATCTGAACAGGCCAGACGCCTCATCAGATAATAGTTCTGTTAAGATTTTGTTAAACATCCCGATGGCAAGTCTGCTTGATTGTAACTGTATATATGTATTGTGTAAATGAGTTATTGTACCGGGCCACTGGCAACCCTGTAAAAAGTAAATAAATAAATGATGTACAGTTCTGTACTGACGTCCGATGTAAGCGTCTACGCGGCGCTGTAAGGTTGTGTGCCAAGCTTGCGACCCAATAGTCGCTGCTGTGTCGCAACTGATAGAATCCGACGAGCACCTTTAACGTTTAATCTGAAACTCACGTATCGTGAATACATTTGCCTTTCCTTTGTACCGCCCCAGGTCGTCATCGGGCCGAAGAACCGAAGGTCGGAGTTCGCCTCAGCTGTCCGCCAGTCCACCAGGTTCGTACTCAGATTCGTGTAACTTGAGCGCGTGGATTCATGTGTCGTCACGCTGTGTCCCTAATGGGGTGAGCAGAAGTACTTAGGGCTTGTATGTCGTGCCCAACGTGACCAGTAGCGCAGCTGATCGCCGTTCTCACGGCACTAGTACACGTGACATTTCTATTAGATGCTATGTGGGCTTCCTCACGGTGTTTTTTTTTTTTTTTGAAGACCCCTCTACATCCCGTTGCTATTTTGTATTGCAACGTCCTTGGAACCCTCTTTATTATTTATACATCTATTTGTTTGTTTACTTCCTATTTTACAATTTCTTATTTGTTACAATACCTTATTTATACAATTTATTACTATTTCTAACATATTTCTTTATTCCCTATATCTAGTTACTATTTTCTTATATCTATGCAGTTCTTCCTTAATTTTAACTATCTAGTATATTTTTATTCTCTATGTCTATTATCTAAATACATTTCTTCCTTAATTAATTTTTTCCTCTCCAGTTACAATTACTTAATTGATACAATTACTTAACTATTCTAACATATTTTACGTTCTTTATTTCCGTTTCCGACTCCCCTATATCTCTAGACATTTCTTCCTTGTTATTTACTCTGTCAACTTAACATTTTGTTCTTCGTACTTTGTTTCTTAACAATTTAGCAATTCATACTGACTTAATCACTAGGATTCTCATTTTTTATCTTAGCTTAATTATCTCTTACCTTACTTAACATTCTTTGTTTCTCTTATTTTTCTAACAATTTAGTTAACATCTTATACTATTTCCCGTTACCCTCTATTACTTTAACACTTTCCTTATTCTTATAATTTACTCATTTCCTCACGGTGTTATCCTTCAATCTGGACAAATCCAGAAGTACGTGCCGGGATTCGAACCCACAACCATTCGCGCATGGCTTTATCTCGTCGGGTGAAAGGCTATTTGGTTTAAGCGACATTTTTTGGTGATATTGTAATATATATGACGGGGTACAGCCTGTCAGGGCGCCACGTGCACTGTCTTCATCACTCATTGTAGCAAGGAAACGCGACGATCTCTCAGATGCGTCCGATCGTTGCGACCGTCCAAATATGAATACCCTCGAAAATGACTAATCCCGACCAACTCTCCTTAATGCAGTGTTGCCAATTTCATAATTCAATTTTGTACCAAAACGAATAGTTGATTACGATCGCAACGCCATCTCTGATTCCATCCAGGCACTAAACCTGACGTTTCAATTAATAACAATTTAGACGCTCTCACTCCGACACATATATATGGAATCGGTAAGAAACGCTGATTCCAAATATATATATATATATATATATATTACTATATCACCAAAAAATGTCTCTTAAACCATATAGCCTTTCACTCGACGATATATGTATATTTTTTTATTATCAGACAGATGAAACAATTGATAAATGTTGCTTTTTTGTCATAATGGATATTATTATTCGCTTTTAATGACTAGGTGTTTTTTTTTTCAGCTGGTCTCACCCCCCACCGTGTTTCTTCTTTGGGAGGTACACCAGCCACACCAGGGTCTCCTCTAGGTATTTTATGAATTTTCTTATCAATGATTATTTTAATAAAATCAATAGATCTTTCATCAGGCGAGAAGCCTTAACAAGGCTAATGGTATAGAGATAATCACGACTTCTTTTGCATTTTCTTTCCAGCTTCTCCATCAGTAAGAGAACATCATCATCAGAGAGCAAACTCAACTGGACCCACCATAAGTTTGAACATCAGTAAGTCTTTATTTACATTCGAATTTCTCTGTTATGACCGGTGGTCGTGGGTGTGGTTGTAGAAAGACACGGATTTGGCGTTTTACTGTTTATTAGCACTTTAAGGCACACCGAACTGCGACGCACACGCACGTACTCTCGCCTTGCGTCTCGGTAGTCGACTGACTCGCAAGCATCCCGTGCGCGCGCGCATCCTCTTACCCCGTGCGTCCCGTAACACCCTAACGACCCTTAGGGCGACAATTACGTATCGGGCGGCGTCTACATGCTATACTGTTTATTTTTTTATACCAGCTCTTCAAAGTGAGTACACCACGCCTGATGGCAAGCCCAGCGTAGTCCTCGTTAGGCAGTGGCCGGTGGAGACAAATCTATTGAGAGTTGTCATCGTCATGTCGGCCCGTATATACAGCAACTGAAGGAGCTTCGTTTTCATTATAGTCACAGTTTTTAGGGTTATTTGTAGAGTCCGAACGAACTCCCAGGTTCGGTTAAAATGGGTCTCAATTATGGTCGAACCCGAATTATATCGTTTATCATACGCAAAAACGGGGCCGAGAGACCTTCAGTCGCACCGTTATCGTGCATAGGGTATTTGGATATTTTGGGTTTTTGGGTATTTAGGGTAGGCAGAATTCACCTAATTATTTTAATATTATATTGCATTATTATAGTAAATATTATATTGCGCTCATGAGAAAAATACACGGCGTAAAAATAGAATAGATATGAATATAAATGTTTACTTGTTTCGTTTAACTTTAAGCAATTTATTCCAGACTTATTTATCGTAAGGGCATGCAATGCTTTTAATGCATATATGGAATGACCGCTACTGAGTCGCAGTATATGTAGGGTGTGTATTTGCCGTGGTGGCTGCCGGCAGAATAGAATAGCACCCCCCTCTTCTTGCCGAAGTGTCGTAAAAGGCGACTAAGGTATCTCTTTAACACCGCAATTCAACCAGGAGTTCAGAGAAGGAAATCTCGACCAAACCTGCATCCCGTTCCCTCCCGATCGTACTGGTTCTCCTTTCCATCGGGCCTGAGGGAGCTCGGACGAGAGAGTGCTTCTCTGGCTGCGCGTCCAGTTATGCACTTAAATATCTCCTGCGCAATTGACTGTTTCCGAAAACTGAACCTTGATTTTCTTAATCGGTGTTGAAACAGTCGCCGTGGCCGAATCCGGCTAGGACATCGTCATCATCATATGTAGGCCGGCATGACGATGGTGGTTGTCAATGGATTTTCGTTGTATAATACTTTGTCGAGCCAGTATAAAAATAGGAAATGGAACAACTTTTACGACTATATCCTTTACGGGGTCAGCAGAGATACACCAGTGGCTGAATCCACTTTGACATATAAGCGCAAAGTCGGTTGATTGCCCGGCCTGAGTCATGACCACAGTACACAAGTGTAAAGACCGTCACAGTGACTCGCTTCGGCATGCCGCGTTTCAGGATCAGCTTGTGTATATCCAGTAACTCATACCGACATGACGACGGAGACTGTCAATGGATTTTCATCCTTTAATGGTCGCTGACGTTGTTGGACTATACTGTACTTACCATCAGATGCACTGTAGTCACATTGTTGAGGCAGTGTAAAAAAAAAACAAAATGCGTTTTTTTTAGGTGGAGAGCCAGGGGAGGCTGTTATCATCATCAACGAAGCTCCAGCGGTTGGATCCACAGTCTCTGCCAGACCTCACAGCCCTTCCCATACGCTCAGAGGTATATATTAAACATTTAGACTTGGTACCCTGAACAGAGTGCGTCGGTTTTTCCAGTAGTTTCTCTTTTCACAGGCTTCGGTCTAACCCAGCCGTTGTGTACGCAGATGCGATGACGGCAAAACTACATAGCAATTGTTTGCATATAACAATTGGTTACGAAGAAAGATTGGCTTATTGCGTTACTGCTAAAAGGTCTTGCATTTTAGAAATTGTTGACAAAGTAATGCAATTAACAAGGCGTTGCTAAAGCAATATATTTATATTTTAAATACAATAATTTATTAAATATTGTAACGCGGGGGGTATACTTAGATCGTTCGCGCATTACGGTATATACCTCTTTCCCCTCACCTCTCGGTGGCCCGCGCCACAGATCGCCGCGCAAGCATCGTAGCCCGTCCGCCGTTCGTGTTGCGCGCGTCCTTTTCTTTGTTTGTTTTTATATATTTTATTACGTGTACGCTCGGACTGTGTTTGCAAATAAACAATCGAAAACAGAAGAACCCCGTTTCAATTAATCTCCGTTAGAATATTTTATTTTTATATTTTCAGTTCGAGAGAGATCTTCCATTCCGGGTCCAACGAGTGGGGTTCACGGTCCAGCTCAGCCGGCATTGTTCTCTAATTTGGGCACGATCACAGGTATTGGTTTGTCTCACTTTCTCTTTCGTTTTAACCAAAAATTGGCAAATTCTCTGACAATCCGTCTGATGGAGCGTGGTTTTTGTTATCTGTAGCAAAATACTATGTCAAAACTTGTGATCGTTAGTGTTAGTAAATTCATTATTTATTATTATTATTATTATCAGGCAAGCAGGTAAATAACTTACAAGTAAAATACAAAGACACAAACAGAACATAACCCCAAAACTGCTGGGTGTTTTGTGCATTGACTAAGGTTCACTAGGCTACTGCCCATTTCGAACCTGAACCTTTAGCGAATCATATTGAAATCAGAGATAAAAATATAAAAGTAAAAAGTTGTGTTTATAAACCTAATTTGAATAAAAAGAAAAGAATAAAAATAAATATAAAAAAAAAACAATAATAATATATAGATATAATAGGTAAATACACATATATACAAATAAATACACATTATTAGCCGGGAAATAGACTTGAGGTAGTCTGCTGCCCGGATGAGAGGGAGGCGGTGCGCAGTGTCCGACGCGCCGCTTGCGAGGTAGGTTTGGAGGGGTGAGCTCTTTACTCTTACCCCTCCCAGAGAGGTAACCTCAACATGGGATTTTGCTCCCCGGCCGTCTGGACGTATTTGGTATCCCAGGCTCGGGTGGAGCAATCAGAGGGACACCCCGGGGGTTTCTAGTCAGTAGGAGTCTGACACACCGGGGTCGCTGCCCTCACAGCGTCCCTGATGATCCTAAAAAAACCTAAAACCGTTATTGTGATTGTTATCTATACCGTCATTATTATCCTTACCGCAACAATTACCGGTATCGTAACATTTACGGTTACCGTAAAGATTAGAAATAAAGAGTTTTTTTTATTTAGCACATAACAAAACATAATATACAAGAAATGGTTGAACAAGGTAGAAAACAGCAAAAGCCAAATACTCGATCTTGTAATTATACGCCAAAGGGAAGTCAGTCGTTGACGTTATATATAATGTAAAACGCCGTTACTGTGACAGTATAGCTACCGCGGAAGCTACTGTTATTATAAAAAAATCACAACTGTCATGTAAATTACTGTTGGCGTCATATTAATATTATTATGTATTAAAAAGGATAAAGCATTATATATACTAATATTATAAAGCTGAAGAGTTTGTTTGTTTGTTTGAACGCACTAATCTCAGGAACTACTGGTTCGAATTGAAAAATTATTATGTGTTGAATAGACCATTTATCGAGGAAAGCTTTAGGCTATATAACATCACAATGCAATTATTAGGAGCGAAGAAATGATGGAAAATGTGAAAGAAACGGGGAAAACTATCCATCCTTGAGGGCTTCCATTGCGTGCGCTGCGAAAACGGTTCAAGATACCAAAAATATATGTATGACAGAGTTATTCCTCTTGAAATGATCTAAAAAAATGTCCGGGATAGTATATGTCTATCTTTTAAGATTAACTCACTAGAACATTCAATACTACTAGTTCATTTTGATTTTTTGTTTTTTTATTTGTTTTTTTTTTAGTTCATTTTTTAGTTGTTTTTTTTTTTTGTAATTCACTAGTTCATTCATTTTTATGGTAATCAAATTTGTTCGCTATTAATGCATTATTTGTTAAGAGTTGTATCAACGTAATAATATTAATCTTTATCCAAATAAATGTGTTGTTGATTAAGAGTATTTAATTGTGAACAAAATTGTCTTTGACATCACTTAATTTCAATGAACATCTTAGAAGATATTACAATTTTAAAAATAAATAACTAACTAAAATGCCCAGAATAACTATTCCACGCGGACGAAGTCGCGGACACAGCTAGTATTATTATAAAACTCTAAAACTTACCTGGTACCAGACGCCATACAACATCTCTTTACTCTGGTTCTCCTGTGGCCTCGTACTGAATTGATGGACACCTGGTTCGGATCACTGTACCAACCCTTGGCCACATAATTATTTGTTATTCATTTACAGAATATTAATACTTAATATCAAACGCCTTCTCTCCACGACATCTCTACCCAAGCCGCCGCCATTAAGATCTGTGACACTTCCATATCCTTCTTGTCACTTTACACGCTTGCCAACATAAAATATAATTATTGCCAATTATAAATTAATTATTAATAGTGTTCACACTAATATTTAGTATTTAATAATTGTTATTTATATTATATCCATCATAGCTTATTAGTGATATTTGCTGTTGTGCTTCTCTACCAATGTAACACATGGCATTTGTCATTATCGAAAAAATGCCGTTATCGTGACAATATCGTTATCGTGACAATATCGTTATCGTGATAATATCGTTATCGTGACAATATCGTTATCGTGACGATATCGTTATCGTGACGATATCGTCGGCGATAATAACCATTACCATGCCGATGTCGTCGCCGCAGCAGACTGCTATTGTGACAATACTTTTTACCGAAAAACCAACATTAAAATATAAATTATCGCAGTGCCGTCACCGTCGCCGTGACAGTTACCGTGATAATTACCGCCACTGTGACAGTTGCAACGGTAATTGCTCACATATCGTTATATTAACGGTAATCCTATCGGTATTTTCCAGGCGTGCCCAGCAGTGGGGTCGCCAGCGCATCAGCGCCGTGGCGCGTCCGCCTGGCCACCATAAAGAATTCCTTCCTCGGCTCGCCCAGATTCCACAGGCGGAAAATGCAAAGTGAGTATATTCGTTAACACATTTTAAACATCCAACTTTTCCATTCATTATAAATACTATAACGGGTCTTATATTTTCGCGCATAAGACCCGTTGTGAAGTTTTATAATGAGTATATTATGATTTTGTTAGCCGTGGTGGCTGCCGGCAGAATAGAATAGCACCCCCCTCTTCTTGCTGAGGTGTCGTAAAAGGCGACTAAGGTATCTCTTGAACACCGCAATTCAACCAGGTGTTCAGAGCAGGACAGTTCGACCAAACCTGCATCCCGCTCCCTCCCGATCGTACTGGTTCTCCATTCCATCGGGCCTGAGGGAGCTCGGACGAGAGAGTGCTTTTCTGGCAGCGCGTCCAGTTATGCACTTAAATATCTCCTGTGAAATTGCTGTTTCCGAAAACTGGGCCTTGATTTTCTTAATCGGCGTTGAAACAGTCGCCGTGTCTGAATCCGGCTAGGACATCATCATCATCATCATATTATGATACAAGTGTATTTAGTTGGTTATTACAAACAAAATGCACATGGGTATTATACGATATTTTTCATCACATATGCAATGAAAGAGACTGTTTTATATTATTAACTTTGTCGCTCGTGTTTTCTCTCTTACCGGCGAGTTCAAGCATGATATTTGGTAACGGATATTTCTCGACTGTGCGCTGGCGCGTCTTTTAATATCACGTGACTTTACGAGAACCAATGACAAAGTAGAGTCGCGTGTTTTTTAGTATCACCCGATTTTCGAGAGCCAATCAGAACTAACGGTCGTTGCCTAGCAACCAGGTGTAACTTCACAACATAATTTGTAATTAGGCAAAGTACAATGCTAGCATTTCGGAGGCAACTCGCGATCCCTGCCTCAATTGGTATTTCTGATTGATCCTCTGCACTATTTAAAGTCATAATTTTTTTTTTTACACTGGCTCGACATAGTGACTACAGAGTACCTGATGGTAAGTACAGTGTAGTCCAAAAACGAAAGCGACTATCAAAGGATGAAAATCCATTGATAGTCTACATCGTCATGTCGGCTCACATATACCACGACTGAAGGTCTCTAGGTATATGAGCTACTGGATATACACAAGCTGATCCCGAAACGCGACAAGCCGAAACTGGTCACTATGATGGGCTTTACACCCGTGTACTGTGGTCGCGATCCAGACGGGCACCGACGCCCTGCCACCTCGCCGCTGCTCGTTTAGCACCACCCAGGAGTCACGTGTAGGGAAACTAGGGTAAAGCCTACGGACGCAAGCAGCTTCGACTCCCAAAAAACCAAAACCAATTTCAAACCATTATCAAAGTATTTTTCAAAATGGCGCTGTAACTTTTTTTATTGCACTTTCCGTCAACGACACGCGACACAAAAAAAAGTATAACTCGGTTAAATTAAGGATGCTTCATCCTATACACATAATTAATTCATAATTTACAGTGAGGTACAAACATCAATTAATCGAATTATTATATTGAGTAACAAGTGATGACGATGCTGTGTAAGGCTGATTAAAGTTACATGGAGTCATGCACTAATGCAGCGTAACAAGGGTGCGAGCGGCGCTCTACAACACAGAGGCATGAGAGGGGTGGCTCTATACACCACCCCTCCCCAAACGAGTAGAGGCCTACTCACGGCCGCACGCCCAGCCGGTCGTTGAGGATGAGACCCCAGTCGTGCCCTCGATGCCGGTAGGTGGAAGGTGGAACACCCCGGGGTATTAGTCGGTGCAAGCCCGACACACCGGGGAGCGGCCCTCACCTCTCCCCGAGGTCCGTTATGGATTTCCTCCGGGTTACAAAAAAAAAACTTAATGCAGCGTAGGGTTATTTGAATCTACGATATCTAGGTCACGCGCATTGTACATAGCACGCGGCAAACAAGTTATAAAGAGGATTCAAACTAAGACTGACTTTGATTCACAAGCCTCCCACAAGCGGTAGAGACCGACCAGCCATAATACAGTGGTAGTTTCACACGAATTACGCATTGTTCATTTTCTCATTTTTACTGATTTCTTTACGCAATTTAGCAGTAAAAAAATTAAAATGTTGGGAGAAGAATTTATTTATAAAGAAAATAGTTTTTGTCTTAGAGGCTATCTAATTTTGTTTTTTTTTTTATTAATCCTTTTTGGCATCATTATCACACCACGTGGAATGCTAACTAAGCACGGTGCAGTCCAAAAAGTGATTACGACTATTGCGGGTAAAGAAAAACATCGACAATCGCAGCGGTCATGCCGGCCTGCACAGATATCAATGAAAGAAAAAAGAATCTCTGATTACTATGCGAGGTTAATGTCTCCATTTATTCCGCCGACAGCTTCCTCCGAGGAGGTCCACCTGACGCCGGAGTCATCGCCTGAGCTGACGAAGCGCTCCTGGTTTGGGTCCTTACTTCTGTCTGCTGACAAGGAGGAGACGTTTACGGCGCTGGTGAAAGGGAAACCCTTGGCCACGGTCAAAGCGGATCTCATACATGCTTTTTTAAGTGTGAGTGTTCGTTTTTTTTATGGTGACCATATCGCATTGAAGAAGTTCGCTTCTACATTCATAATGCGAACACCTAAGCAGTGTGATATGCTTCCAGCGAGTATATTTCCACGACCTTTTTTTTCACAGGCTCAACAAAGTAACTGCAGAGTACCTGATGGTAAGTACAGTGTAGTCCAAAAACGAAAGCGACTATCAAAGAATGAAAATCCATTGATAGTCTACATCGTCATGTCGGCCCACATATACCGCGACTGAAGGTCTCTAGGTATATGAGCTACTGGATATACACAAGCTGATCCCGAAACGCGACAGGCCAAAGTGAGTCTCTATGACGGTCTATAGACTTGTGTTCTGTGGTCATGATCCAGATCGGGCAATCGCCCTATCGCCAAAAAAACGATCTTCTGACCTGGGAGCTTTTAAGAGAAGAGTAAATAGGCATTTGTAGGGCGGACGCGGGTCATCATCGAAAGCATCTTCACATTCCACCAGGTGTGATTGAGGTCAAGCGTTCGTCTATAAATTATAAAAACATACCTGATGGTAAGTATAGTTTATCCCAAAAAACGATTACAACTATCATGCCAGCCTGCGCAAATATTCATCCTCTCCACGTGCCCCGAATCATCGAAGCATGCATTTGTGCATGCCCTGGATGACACTATCTTTCAATTATAAATACTTTAACTGGTCTTATGCGCGAATCACTTACTGTTAATTATTACTCGACCTGCTTACAAAGCCCATGGTTACGAGTAGTAGCGTTCATTCCATAGATGTATGAAAGCATTGCATGCCCTTACGATAAATAAGTCTGGAATAAATTGCTTTAATATAACAAAAAAATGCGAACCCTTTATATTTATATCTATTCTATTTTCACGCCATCTATCTTCCCTATGAAAGTAATATAATATTTATTATCATTATATAATATTCGAACTAATTATGTGAATCTGCCAATCCTGTCCAAATACCAATGCACGTCACTGGTTACGAGCCATAATTGACAGAGAGTTAATTCGCGCATAAGACCCGTTAAAGTGTTTATAATTGAAAGATATTGTCATCCAGGGCATGCAGAAAAGCATCCTTCGATGGTTCTGGCACGTGGAGAAGAGGGGTGATGAAAGAAAGACGAAATAGATATACAATACGAATGTGAGTGGTAGTAAGGGCCGAGACCGACCGGGACTTGCCTACGCAGAGCAAATAAAGAGAGTTCTGATCGAGGGTAATGTCAAAAGTAAGCGAAACCGGCGAGAGTACATAAAAGGATTAATGAATGTAAAGTAAGCGAAAGAGTTTTAAAAGAATAGAGAGAAGTGGCGTTTCATTGTCTCAGCCTTTTTTTTAATTAACCTGGTGTAGTGGTGAGGGTCACTCCCCCGGTGTGTCAGATTTGCACCGGCTAAAACCACCGGGGTGCCAACCATGCCCTCTCTTCGCCTTCGTCAGGCCTGGGTATCCGTATACTCCCTACAGACCCGGCGAGCGACTGGCCTTGCCAGGCCTCCTCTCTGAGAGGGAGTCGATTGTTACCCCCCCCCTCAATACCTCTCAATGAGGCGTCATGCGGGCACACACACGACGCCTGGACCTCTCTGCCGGACCTGCCGGCCTGTATCAGGAGGGGAGCGCGCCCCTCATTGTCTCAGCCTGCCCCGATGCGGGTTCGGCGTGATGAAATCATGACAGAGGATCGGTTTGACAGATAGCGGAGCTGTCGCACAGCGTGCTGAGCCCGATGTCGTTCCGCGTGGAGTACAAGCGCGGGTCGAACGCCCCCGCAATGTTTCAAAGGCACGTTAGGTTTCAGGTATGTGATGTTTTTTAATATATACATTGTTTTTTTTTTTTTATAAAGAAAATGTGTTTTCATTTGTTGGTCACGCCAAAAGGTGCAACCCCAGAACATTAAAATTAACACGTTGAACGCCTTGGGGGTCACCGGTGACCCCCAGTGAACTTTCCGTTTGGGCCGGGGAGTGTGCAACCGTAACCCCCAGCTAAAAAATGTGATAACACGCTGATTTATATCACTAGAAATGATAAGAATTAAACATATTTCGAAATAGAATTTTTTGTAGAATAAAGAGATTAAAACGGCCTGAGCGGGAAGTATTGAGAAAAAGGGCCGGCGTTCAACGTGTTAATAAAATGTAAACGTACCCAAACGCAAACGCCATCTGGCGAACATTCACTTCTCGCTATAAATCACAAACGTCGCGTCTCATTCTTTTCCCCATTAAACTCGCTTATAATTCTTTCAAATTCATTAACACACATCACAAATCCTCACCGATACCATACTCCACATCATACATATACAAAATACAAACACAGTGAGTGATTTGTGAAGTGCCCGACTACTACAGCCAACTGGTAAGTACTTTCGAATTGTCTAAAATTGTCTCAAATAGCCAAAGTACCACTTCATAATTTTTTTACATTTTTTCTACAACCACCTTTAAACTAATTTATCACTAAACGTCATTCATTTTTGCACAGTTTTATAGTAATACCAGCTTCGAACTTTACATTTCTAAATAATATACAAATAATTGGGAGATTTAATAACATATTCAGTATATACAGTGAGAGTCAAAACTATTTGTACACCTCACGATTTTTCATATGTCGTTGCTATTTTGGCAGTTCTAGGTACTTTCCGGTTGAAGCGAAAGTATATTTCATAGTAGACAACCTCCTACCACACACACACAGAGACACACAGAGAGTTTAATTTTTGTTATTTTCGATTTATTGTTCACGGAATCAATAAAGCAGGAGTTCTACTATAAAGCATATTTTCCCCTCAACCAGAAAGTACTTAGAAACGCCAAAATAGCATCTAAATATTAAAAACTGTGAGGTGTACGAATATTTCTGACTCTCACTGCATATATATGTATATATCTATACTAATATTATAAAGCTGAAGAGTTTGTTTGTTTGTTTGAACGCGGTAATCTCAGGAACCACTGGTTCGAATTGAAAAATTCTTTTTGAGTTGAATAGACCATTTATCGAAGAAGGCTTTAGGCTATATGACATCACGATGCAATTATTAGGAGCGAAGAAATAATAGAAAATGTGAAAAAAAACGGGGAAAATTATTCATCCTTGAGGGCTTCCATTGCGTGCGCTGCAAAAACGGTTCAAGATACCAAAAATATATGTAAGAAAGAATTATTCCTCTTGAAATGATCTAAAAAAATGTCCCCGACAATATATGTCTATCTTTTGAGATTAAGTCATTAGAACCGTTTTTATGGTAAACAAATTTGGTCGAAATTAATGCATTATCTGTTAAGAGTTGTATCAACGTAATAATATTAATCTTTGTCCAAATAAATGTGTTGTTGATTAAGAGTATTTAATTGTGAACAAAATTGTCTTTGACATCACTTAATTTCAATGAACATCTTAGAAGATATTACAAAACCTTATAAAGCAAAACAACGTTTGCCAGATCAGCTAGTATATATATATATATATATATATATATATATATATATATATATATATAACGGAAATATGTCACACCTGTACATAGGTTAATATTTCATTCCAGGTTGATATATCGACAATCACGAAGGCCCCGGGCGAGAACGGGAAGGAGTATCTATACGCCATCACTTTCACACTCCTATCGGGTGAGTTTTATTAATTATACAGAATGTCCAAAAAGGTTATGCAGGTGCCGCAAGAGAATTATACAAAGTGCCGAGAAAGATTTTACAAAAAATGTACCGAACTAATTATGATGATGATGTCCTAGCCGGTTTCGGCCACGGCGACTGTTTCAACGCCGATTAAGAAATTCGAGGTCCAGTTTTCGGAAACAGTCAATTGCGCAGGAGATATTTAAGTGCATAGCTGGACGCGCAGCCAGAAAAGCACTCTCTCGTCCGAGCTCCCTCAGGGCCGATGGAATGGAGAACCAGTACGATCGGGAGGGAGCGGGATGCAGGTTTGGTCGAGTTTTCCTTCTCTGAACACCTGATCGAATTGCGGTGTTAAAGGGATACCTTAGTCGCCTTTTACGACACCTCAGCAAGAAGAGGGGGGTGCTATTCTATTCTGCCGGCAGCCACCACGGCTTAAATAACTAATTAATTCGAACTAATTATACAGAATGTCCGGATAGAGTAATACAGGCTGTCCCAAAAAACATGTATCAGTTGTCCCAAACGAATTATCTAAAAAAATAATACAAATACAAGTCGGGCATTGAGAAGTAATGCCACACAGTTACTATGATGGCCGACGGCCTGGTAGCGCAGTTTATAGTGACCCTGCTAACAATGCTAAGGTCCTGGTTTCGAGTCCCGGTAGTGGTAAACTCTTATGTGATGAACCGATGAGTTTGTCACAAGTCATGGTTGTGTATATGTATGTATATCTATGTCTAGTACCCGTAGTACAAGGGCAAGCTTAATTTGGGACTAGATTAATGTGTGTTAATAAATATACGCGGGCCGGGATAAGTCTTAACTTATGCCGTTGCACAAAATGCAGCCTCGTAGGCGGGACGATTAATAATAAAGTTAATTGCGATAATACTGAGACAAATCAAGTACTTACCGAGCAGCGGTATTGCAGGCACTTTACAACCACTCACTATGTATGTATGATTGTGAATGTGGAGTATGGTTTTGAGAAGGATTTGTGTGTGTTGCGAGTTTGAATGGATTATTCGATGCGATTATAATGAAAGGATGCGATGCGATGTTATTAAGTTGCACAAAATGCACCCTCGTAGGCGGGATGATTTATAATAAAGTTAATTGCGATAATTTGAGACAAATCAAGTGCTTACCGAGCAGCGGTATTCCAGGCACTTTACAACCACTCTCTATGTATGTTTGTTAACGCGAATGTGGAGTATGGTTTTGAGAAGGATTTGTGTGTGTTGCGAGTTTGAAAGAATTATAAATGCGATTATAATCAAGAAGGATGCGATGCGATGTTATTAAGTTTAAAAAGAATGCGATGCGGAGTTTGGTTTAAAATGCGAGAACGTAAGAAAGTAAGAAAGAATGAATGTTCGCCAGGTGGCGTTGGCGATTAGGTGCGTTCGCATTGTTATTATTTTAAGGTTCTGGGGTTGCGCCTTTTGGCGTGACTATATTATATTAAATAATGTGTGCAAACGGTCGTAGGCAACATCCGGCGGTTCCGGCGCGTGTGCGAGGTGGTGCAGGCGGCGGTGTGTCGCGCTCCGGGCGCTGGCCGGGCTCCGCCCCAGCCCGCCGGCGCGCACCACCACCCGCCGTCGCCGCGGGCGCAGCGCAGGAACATACATCCGCACGGTGAGTCTCGGGCCCCCCGGACCTGCTACTTTTTTTTGACCTGGTGGGCTTCATGGACCTTCAGGGCAGCGGTGAGGGCTACACCGGGGTGTTCCTCATCCCGTCTGCTAAGTGCTGAGGCAGAGGGGGAGCCAGATTCCTCACGGTGTACCAGCTACTAACTCTGTCTGATTCACTCGTGTTGTAATATCGCTATCTCGCTTTCACTCCGTGTGATTTTCATTTATCACTGTTTTACTGAATAAATTATTGGTAATTTTACCTTGTTTTTCATCTCCAGAGACACGGTGCTAGGCATGAGACAAATGATAACTGGTCGCGCGCCTGCTATTAACTCTATCTCTTTCCTACAGGGAGTGTTGTCATACCACTGTCTCGGCTAGTGATGAAAATGCTCACTCACGTTTTTTTTGTTTGTTTATAGGCCTGTGCGCCGTGTAAACATGAAAACTGTGAAATCACTAGTGATTTAACAGTGATAAACGAAAATCACACATGCTAAGGCCGAGACTAGTGATGAAAATGCCCGCGAACTTTCCCAAAGTGCCCAAAACAAAACTTCCTTGGGAATATTCCCGGGAATTTACGGAATGTATGTCTAGTGCTATGGTTACATCGGTCCGTCATTATTCTGATCGGAATCAGAGATTAACGGATGACGGATGTAGTGCCGCAAACCGCCATAACAGTTCTACAGGTACTTCGGAAGGTTGTTTCACGGGTTCAGTGTGTAAAAGGCCATTTTAACGTTATTATTCAGCCGGGAACGAGATCCCAGACAGTCCGGAGACGCCGCACCAGCAGTCGGATCACGACAGTGACTCCTCGGTCTTCGACACGGTCAAAAGTCCGACCAGCCATAATTCGATGGATCAGCTCGATCAGGTATGTCGACACACTCTGATCTGTAAACATCAAAAATCTGTATTTCTGTTAAAAAAGAGAGAAAAAAAGGAAACGTGCTTAAAAAATGCAGTTCTACAGAATATTTTAGCACTTTTTAAGATTAATTTACGTGGTATTGAGAGAAAAGGGTTTATCTTCCTAATTGAGATACAAAATTAGTCAAACCTTCGACATAACTTTAAGGATGTATGTAACAAGTTATGTAAAGTATATTGAAATATTTTTTGAAAATAGGAGGAAGTTGTTCGAACTCATGTTTCTATATAAAGTTTGGACCTGATCAACAATATAAATTTGCTTGTTCCCAGAGTATTACCTCGTTTCCCTACTAGGAGAACATTTGACAAAAGGTTGCACAAAACGAATATCTGTTCGCCTTTTGATCGAATGAAAGAGACATATAACAAAGTTAGTGACATTGACATCTTCCACTGCTCCATATCAGGATTTCGGTCGGCTTTGATTGCACTGTTCTCATCTGAATCCTCTTGAGTGTAGCAGGATTAACTAATGTTAATTTTTTTGTTTATACATGTGATGTTTATAGTTAGTTATACCTGTAATGATTTAACACGCGGTCTTAGAAACTATATGTATATGTTTTTATTTAATTGCGTACTATGACCGGTGGTCGTGGGTGTGGTTATAGTAAGACACGAGTTTGGCGTTTTACAGTTTATTTGCACTTTAAGGCACACCGAACTGCGACGTACACGCACGTACTCCCGCCTTGGGTCTCGGTAGTCGACTCCCTTCCAAGCGTCCCGTGCGCGCGCGCATCCTCTTACCCCGCACGTCTCGTAACACCCTAACGACCCATAGGGCGACAATTACGTATCGGGCTACGTCTACATGCTATAGTACATATATCAATGGTATATTAAATAAATAAATCAAATAAATATTGGCCAGAAAAAAAATCCAAAAAAATGGTTATGACTGTTTGCGTGGCAGGTGTCGACTTTAAATTATTGTAAAAACGATAAAAATAGAGAAAAATATGTTTTTTTATTCTAGAATGGTACTCACCCCCTGGGATCCAGTTCTTCGGTTACCAGTGGTTCTAGTGGATACAAAGTAAGTTGTATCATTAAAGAAAGTGCAGTCAAACCTGGATAAGAGAGAGTTCAAGGGAGCACAATCTCATTCTCGCTTGTAGAGGTTTCCCACTAACCCGAGTTCCTCGCTAAAGCAGGTACATGGGCAGCGTTTCTCTCTTATAGAGGCACGCTGCAATAACGCGTCACAGCAAGTACGCATGTATTATGTACATATATATATTTAATAGTGTGTATATGTTACGTTCATTAGGTTTCGACATATAAGGGCAGGTATCAAGATGCTTACGAAAATAAAACAAAAACAATGGTAGGCGGTTCCACGAAAGTATGAAGTATGGGTCATAAAATAGTAAATGTTAAATTTGTAATTTGTTTTGTCATTTGTTCCTCTTAAATAATATAAATAAATAGAGCTCGACTGTCGCTTATAGAGGTATAGATAGGTAGCAGTCTCTCTTACGGAGGTCAATGAGGGGAAAACGACTCTCTCTTACAGAGGTTTCTCTTTCTCGCAAATAGAGGTTTTGGGAGCTCAAAATGACGGCTCCTGACTATTACTCTCACTTATAGAGTTTTCCCGCTTATCCAGTTTTGACTGTATTTATACGAGAAAAACGATATATTTTATGTGAAACGTATAATGTTATCGGTCAAACCGGGTCAGCAACTCTACCGGGGGAGGAGGGCGAGTACGTGAAATGCTCAGTCAGTGAGAATTGAGGGTTGGGGAAACACACGGACACCCTGTGGGTACGGCTGGTTAGCCGGGGAAAGATCCTACGGTGATCTCTTTGGACTATCTGGAACTCTGTAATTGCGAATAGCTTATCCCACAAATTTTTACTTAAAACGTATAATAGTGAAAATAAATATATGATGTAACCCAGCAGGGTGGCAGGAGGCGCGCTGCTGAGCCTGCCTCCGCATCCCTGGACCATGAAATAATGAGCTGCGGACGGGATCTACCAGGTAAGTGGGGTTTTTTCCATCCCATACCTAATTTTGGGGACTTTTCTGCTCATTTTCAGGATGTTGAAGAAGTTTTTTAGGTTTGACGCTTGAAGGAATGAAGAAGGAAGGGTGAGAGTCACAGATGTAGCTCAGTGGATGAGAAAGTTGAAGAGGCAGTGGGTGGGACACAGCTCCTAGAGAGGATGGCCGATGGAGCAGGGTCCTCGAGTGGAAACTACGTACTGTCAAGCGCAGTATGGTACTTCCACCTGCGAGGTAGACATACGATCTAATCCAGATCGCGGGGTACTGGATGCAGGCTGTTGGTCTTTTTGGAAAACATTAAAGAAGGCTATGTCCAGCCGTGGACGTCAGTGTGTAGCCGTGGTGGCTGCCGGCAGAATAGAATAGCACCCCCCTCTTCTTGCTGAGGTGTCGTAAAAGGCGACTAAGGTATCTCTTTAACACCGCAATTCAACCAGGTGTTCAGAGAAGGAAAACTCGACCAAACCTGCATCCCGCTCCCTCCCGTACTGGTTCTCCATTCCATCGGGCTTGAGGGAGCTCGGACGAGAGAGTGCTTTTCCGGCTGCGCGTCCAGTTATGCACTTAAATATCTCCTGCGCAATTTACTGTTTCCGAAAACTGGGCCTTGATTTCCTTAATCGGCGTTGAAACAGTCGCCGTGGTCGAAACCGGCTAGGACATCATCATCATCACAGTGTAGATAATACATAAAGTGTTCAGTGAATGCCAGCGTATACGATCTGACACTCCCCGCAGGCACCAATACGAAAAGGTCCTCATCGGAGTGCCGGGAGGCGGGCTCCTCCCCGCGCCGGGGGCTGGAGTCGCGCGACAGCTCGCTCAAAGACACCCTGCGCCGCAACAACTCGTTGCGCGACAGCCGCCGCGACAGAGACGCGGCATCGCCGGCTACAACGATTGCGTGAGAGCTGGCGCGGACCTGCCGATATACATAAATTATTGTCCATAATGCACAGTGACGTACATCCCATAGAAGTATATAAAACATTATTATATTAGGAAATTTAATAAATATATTTAATTTAAATGTAATTTAACAAATTTTAAATCTTATAATTTCGTAATTATCAGCTTTTAAGTGAATATATTTATTAAATGCCCAAGTTTAACAATGTAATGCTTTTTATGCTTCTGCGGGATGCACGCTACCGATAACGCAGTGACGTACAGTCTGTGTAAGCATAAAGCAGAGCCTACCGTTTGGCAACAATTACTAGTAATAGACAACTATTCTGAGATTTAGTAAGATTTAGCTCTGATACATACATACATTTCATTGATTATTATTGTCATAATAAACGGAAATTCTTGCAATGTCGCAGTAGCGTGCATTATATAAACGTATAAATGTGGACCCTACTCTTTGGTTATTAATAAACTTGTCACTATCACGTCAGATCATATCATTAAATTTCCCAAGAAAAGAAATAGATTTACACGCAGTTTCATAAAGTTTCTTAAATTTAAAACACTATTGAATTATTTTTTTCGAACAAATCAATGTTTCATTATTTGTTCAAATTGACATTAAAATTTAAGCACCATTTTTGAAACTGGCTGTAAGTTTTCTATCAATATTCGGAAATAGAAATCAGCTGTTCACGTTCGGTCAATGACACCGTCATTGACCGCTGACAACTGACGAAACAACTCGGAGACAATCATTTTAGGAGATTTTTTTCCTAATACAAGAAATGACTATATTATAACTTTTTAACTTAATGTTATATGTTAATTTAAAGTCTGACCATCATGTATTAATTATAATGTGATATATCATCATACAACCAACGTGAAAATACAGTGCAAACTCTATATAACGACCCTCAAGGGACTGTGCATATTTTGACGTTATAGAGAGTTGTCGTTAAATGGAGAGAAGAAAAATCTTTATTACAAAAAGAAAAAGTTTTAAACTTACTTGCCATGTTTACAATTTGAAAGTTTGTGAGTAACTAAGGATTTGATAACGTATAGATAATCCATGACTCCGGCTAACAACAGTCAACACGTGCGAGCAATCCCAATTTGAAAGAACGGATTTCTTATAAAGTTCGGTATGTGTAATGCCGACAGTCGAGTTTATTACGGGCTAGGATAATAAAGCGACAAAACAACGTACACAGCTGCGGAGTTTTTACTAATTTTAGCAACTTAAAAAGTCATCTTAACTTGAAAAGTACTTTATATTATTAAATTGCTGTCGTTATTGAGAGTGGGTATAATGCTATATAGGGTGTATCATTGTATGAGAAACAAGCTAAACCAAGCAAAGCCGAGTGATATCGACGCTTTAGGCAGGTTGTCGTTAAATCGAGTGACGTTACATGGAGGTTACACTGTATTTTTTTTTTGTGGAAAATTCTTGACCTTTGGTATAATAATTCTTGAAACTAGTCTTACGTAGTTTAATTCTGGCAGACACTATAAAAAATCTTCATAGTATATAGAAAAAATTGATTTTTTCCTTTTTAATTCAGTGCCTAGTTGTCAAAAATCAAATTAGTTTTGGGACAAGACACAAATAAATGGCGTTTTTTTTAATTTTATTCAGTGCTTAAAGTTTAGATAAGGATGACTAGCCCTTGCCCACAAATAATATATAATAAATGATTATAATATTGAAGGTTTTATCTATTTATTTTAGTTTTTTTTTTAATAAAAAGATTTAGGTGGTTACAAATAGATACAACTTCAAAAAGGTCGTTAAATATTTAGGATGATTTGTAACAATATTAAAAGATACATCAGTCGCGTGCATCCCACAGAAGCAGAAAATGTAGTTTGTAATTACCAGATTTTAAGTCAATATAAATTATTGTGTTATTAATGTTCTATTATAACAAGGTAACGTTTTTTTTGCTTTTATGGGATGCACGCTACTGAGTTACACTGTGTCCTTTGCTTCGTTGATACTGTAAGTAGTTGAGAAAATGGTGTCCACTTTGCAAAATTAAGTAGGATTTTTCTTAAATGAAAAAATATACCAAATGGAATAAAATTAAATAATAAAAAAAAACATTAATAAAAAAAAAACACCCATGCATGTTAGAAAAATCCGTCAGGTATGTAATAACACCTGTTAATGAAATATTTAATAATAAAAAAACACAATTTTAATATAAAAAAGTTTTTATAAGGGTATATAAATAGCTGTATTTATATTAAGCTTAAATATATGTGTTAACTTAAAAAAAATAGTAAAAAAAATAACGAAACCGGCCATATATTTTAAAATAGCTTACCACATGTACTGAGTAGCTGGCGTTAGTATGTAAGGCATGAAAAAATATATAATGTATCTATATTGCTGTATTTTTGCAAAATGTTAAAATAAAAAAATATATAATTAATACAGTTTAAAATAGGGCTTCTCAAACTTTTGTCATTCTCGACCCCATTTATGATTGCGAGTTTCTTGACGACCCCATACAAATATAAAAGAAAAATAAATTAATATTTTTTGATCTTTTATTTATTAGGTAACAATATACATATACATATGAAAATGTAAAGTTTTAGAATTCGTTTTGAAACATAAAAAAATCTAAAATTAAAAAGTTATAAAATTGTATTTATTAATAGTTTCAAAAATAAAAGTGGATTTTGACCGTATTAATGCGCGTGTCTAGACGTTATAAGTCCACTGTATTCCGCCAACTCTAGTGATGTTATAAAATGGTATATATAAATATTGGGTCTGGGAAAAAATTCGTGGCGTTTTTCCAGTAAAATTCGACTGGTCTCCTTAAGCGCGTGAATGAATTTATTTGAACCAAATATGTTCCATTATTATCGACAATGTTTCGGCATTTTTTAAGTAGATCCACGATCCCATTGGTGAAGACCTTCTGTGGTTTCTGGTTAAAAAACTGGATCAAGTAGTTTTCATAGGCTTCTTTTGAAACCAAGTTAATTCCATGAAGAGAGCTCTGCAGAGATCGAAATAGATGATAGTCAGAGGGTGATATATCCGGACTGTAGGGTGGATGTAACAAAACTTCCCAACCGAACTCTCTAAATTTTTGACGGGCCATCAAAGAAGTGCGTGGTCGGGCGTTGTCACGATTATAGACAATACCTTTCTTATTTATCAATTTGGGCCTTTTCCTCTCAATCGACCTTTTCCTCTTGTTAGACCTTTTCAAGAGTTTCATCAGCTTTTTCAGTGATTGGACGACCGCAGCGTGATTCATCTTTTACATTAAAGTTACCGGAATGAAAGCGAGCGAACCATTTCCACACAGCATAATTTGATAAAGTACCTTCACTGTATACAGCACATTTTTTTTTTCGTAAGCCTGCGCAGCGTAGTTTCTGTTGTCATAATGATCTTGTAAAATACACCGGATTTTTTCATTATTCAGCTCCATGTTCGAGTGCGAAATACTTTCGAACCACTGCACAGATTGCAATGTTTCTTACATTTAACTAACGTTCAAAAGGTCACCTTTAAAGGTGCTCTCATTGGTGTTGCTGTAATTCATGTTTCTTTAGTTATATGCGACCAACGCCATTCATCGGGAAAAAAACCACGAACTTTTTCCCAGACCTAATATTTGACATTAAAATCTCTCGCGACCCCAGAATTTTGTTACGCGACCCCATTTTGGGTCGCGACCCATAGTTTAAGAAGCCCTGGTTTAAAACCATATCATGTAACAATGATTAACAGTAGTTTTTACCAATTGTATGTTTTTATGTATATTTTTTCTTAAAAAAATACTTGTTAATAATTATTTTCACGATACTAAGAATTAAGTTTTCACCTGAAATTTTGCATATCATCACATTGATATCATCATATATTATCCACGTTTGAAAAAATATATTATAATAAAAATACTATTTCTACAGTTTATTTTGTGCCTTTCTTGTGGGCGTCTGACCTTCAACAGTGGCAGATAAATGTAAAATACTATATTTAAATTTCGTGCGATAAAAATCTTTGTGGCGGCTACCAATAAACTTATATAGGGGATATAATTTAATCAAAAACGAGAACACAAAGTTGTCAATCCTAAACTATACAGGGTGATTAGTGAAATGTCACATACAAAATGTAAAAATGGTTGTATGACTTTTTACATAACATAACACTGGCGTTAATAAATATCCTGTCCGACCTAAAAGGGGCCCATTAGTGTCGGAAGAATATTACGAAAACACATAAACAATTATATTGTTCATGACGTTAAAAAGTTATTCTCGTATAGAATTGAAGGAATCGAATTGTCTTAAATGAGATCTAAACTCATATTACTTACAAAAATCAGTTTATAGACTAATCAATCGATTTTAACCGATAAACGATGCCGTGGATCTACGGGGTTCTGGTAGCATGGTTGGTTTCTTTTGTTCTTTTGTTGACATGCTACGTACGCTCCCAGGATTTCCATGTAAGTTTCCCCATTGTTTTTTTATTGTATTCAGGTTTTTTCGCTGTTTAGCTGAATCTGTTGTGTGAGGTTGTCCGGCCCTGCATGGAATACTGTTCGGATCTCTGGAACGATTCCGCTCAGTATTTATTTGATGCCCTGGATAGGTTGCAGCGGAGGGCTGTTCGCATAATGAAAGATCCAAATGTGACTAAACGTCTTGAACGGCTCCAGTTGCGCAGAGATATTGCCTTATTGAACATTTTCTATGGTGAATCTTCTGAAGATTTATTTGGCCTTGTTCTACCCTTACCCTTCCATAGCAGAACCACGCGCACAAGTTTACGGAGTCAGAGTTATACGTTAACTCACATTCCGGCTAAGACTAAGTAGTTCTCTAACTCTTTCTTCTGCCAAGTCGCTGGGCTGTGGAATGGTCTTCCAGCGAGCGTATTCCTATTGTCCTATGATATTAGGTCTTTTAAGTGTAGTGTGATGAAATATCTGTATAGGCCAGCATGATTAACACCGAGTGACGCCTTCATGACTCGGACAGGGTTTGCATTATATACTGTACATTTGCCAAAAATAAATTACAAATATTTTGTTGTACGATCTGACCCTTTATAAAAGTCACATGAATAGTTATTTCAAGATAATATTGTATACTTTGGACGTAAATATAAATTTGAGGGTGATATTTAGGCCATTTATATCGACCTTGAATAAGCATTTTTAAGTTGTACATATATTCATTATTGTTGGTAAGTTGTAGTATATTTTGTTATAGGCTTTTTTTGTTTATTGTTGTGAAAGTATGTTTTGAGTATTTTGTAAGTAATGTAATTCTAAAAATCTATTTTACTGTAATTATTTATACATTCTGTATATGATTACCCGCAAAATAAGTTAAGCTACAGTTAATACTTCACTCGCAATATCACTGTGTAATTAATGACCTAACACTAATTTAAAAAATAATAAGATATTAAAAACATAACACGCTGTATCAAGTACATAGATTTCTTATCCTTGTCACATGTATTGATAGTCGATTAAGTGACATTTGGTAGAGTCAAATTTTTTTTCTTTCAGTTATTATGTTTATGAGCTTTTATGTATTCAATGCTTCAGTGGTATTAAGAAAAAAATAATTTACAGAAGTCAAATCCGTTTTAAAAAAGCCTTTTGCAATAAAAAGGGGTTGTAATTTGGTAACGAATATTTCTAAGGGTTCTAACTGTTTCCGTATGAAATTAATGTTTTTTTTTTATCATATAGTATATAAACATTATGTTTTGGTTTCGTAACAAAATGAACAATTTCAAATTTTTAAACTGTAAACCCTTTTTTTTGGGGTATTCTTTTTTTCCGACGACTGTCCCGGAAATTTTCTATATTGTTAGAAACCTGTTGAATTTTCATTTCCTTCAAGCGTTCTGCTACATCAAATTTACTTAATCTAGTCATTCTAGTCCAATCTTAGTGATTTTTTTTTTCAATTGTTGCATGTTGTTAAATAAATATTTTTTGTAAATAATCTGTATGGGTTGGGTGTATTGTTTGTCGGAAGTCGTTTTAAGAAAAAATGAATATAATGTCACAATTATATTAAAGATGCTAAATGTGATGTTTTAAATTTTATATTATCACGCTTTAAACATTTCTAGACAAATAGCAAGTACGTTTGTGATCGTATCGATTATTCTAATGTACGTCATGCCCAACTGGACCAGTAGCACAGTTG
Source organism: Automeris io (assembly GCA_036320925.1). NCBI lineage: Eukaryota > Metazoa > Arthropoda > Insecta > Lepidoptera > Saturniidae > Automeris > Automeris io. The sequence continues at coordinate 3,744,705 of JAUDJH010000031.1, read as the reverse complement.
TTTGCTATTTTTAGGGCACAGTGAGATTTTTTCACGATGTCTTTTTTACCACTAAGCATGGGGGTAGTTAAAGATGCGAAACATCAGAAGTGGGATTGTAGGATTTCTGAACTTAAAGTAGGGGATATATCAGAGCTACACATTCCGTTTTATTAATGTTAATAATTGTATATTAAGTAATGATAATGTGGTCTGTGCGGATATTTAATGTTGTGTAACATGTTGTCCATAATCCATAAGCTTTGTGTTCGCGAGACCAAATTGTAAATTGAACGGAGTGACAGCTGCGCTATCTATGAATATTGCTTTAAGATACTTATGGTTAATAATAAAAGATAATAATATAGCTTTTGTTTTATTTTTTATCGAGTGAAGTTGTCTTATTGTTTGAATAAATCATTGCTACCTTCAGCCAGCACCAGTCCACTGTTGGACCATAGACCTCTTGTACCAAGCGCGACGAAGACCGGTCTTCGGCTCTTATACTATTCTTTCTGTCCACCTTTCACAGATCTTCGCTCTACCTTGCAGGAAGATTCCCCGCGCTACGCCTACTGATAGCGTCTACTGTCAAAGCGCCTGCAAAACACTTCAGTGAAAATAGTATATTTAATTTTTCAAAATCCAATATTTTAAAGTAAACATTGATTTTAAATAACCTATTAGCAAGTACAAAGTGTAACTGCGAAATATTGTGAAAATCAGTTTCAGCAGCAAAAACCTAGTTATAACTCGAGGTAAAACCGGAACTATTCTGGCCAGGTGTAAAATAATAAACGAAATATTGATTTTTAAATATATTTCAGTAATCAAAATATAATAATAGGCTTACACGTTAATAGTTACAAATCGTATCTCGTGGCGTGATCAAATTGTTTACAAAAGAAATTTTTTTCGAAAATAAATTCTTGAAAAGTTTTTTACAAAAAAAAATCAGACAGCTATAATATTACAAAACTAAACGCCGAAATAATGCCAAAACTATTTACAAGCCATAAAAATACAATTCCCCAGAATAGTTTATTCATTTTTTTTACATAAATCGTTTGAGTGCACTTTATTCACATGGTGTAAATCCTTAAATATTACAAAAAGAAAAAAAAACTGTAAAAAAATCATAAAAAGCTGCCTTACAAGCTAAGTGAGTGATTTCGTAACATTTAGTGCATTTAACACATTTTATAAACAAACAAATTACTCTTTGAATTAAGCCACAGCAAAGTTTTTTTTAACTTCTATTTCTTACGAAGTTTTTACATACACAATGCGTTTTAAAAACAATTATTATAAGGCGTTATTAGCAGTTTCTTTAACCAAAAAAAAAAAAAAAAACTGTTATGAATCTTTATTAAAACATTTAAAAAAGTCGTTTCGTGGTGACGAAGTTCGAAGAGTCATTTCGAAAACATCAAAATTTGAAAAATTACTTAAGAAAATGTCTTTTTAATATGAATTCGATATAATCTATAGCTATTTATTATCTTCGGTTATTTTAAAGTAATACCTCTCGACCTGTATTTTAAAAAACGCGTTTTTTTACTTACAAAATATTGTTTTTTTATAATTGTTATATAAATTATTCCGCTAATATATTTACAATAGTCTTTTGGGCTACAATATTTATATATTTTCGTATTTGGCTTGATAGGGTTACCGAAAACATTTTATATAACATTAGCACAATATTTCAACTTTACAAACTTTATTTTTAACGAATAAGAACTCAAAAAGTAAAATTATTAGTATTTTTATTGCTTTTTTATAAAACAAATATTTATAAATAAGTTGTTTTTCAAAAATTTAAACTGAAATTTAAATATTTCTTTACTTGACGGCAACCCCATTACATCAGCCCAAGCCGCTGTGTATAATATACATTAAAAATATATCGCGTTTTCAAAGCATACAGACAAGGAAACAGGCCGTTTAACTGAATTATTTTTTATAGGCAAGCATTCGACATTTTTCTTTAAACCTATTATAATAATTATAATTTATAAATAAAATCAAATTACAGGAACATGATTCTAGTAAATTATTTACATTTTTTTTATTTTTAAATCTTAAAATATATCACAAATAAAATTCCAATTTTTTTTTTCGTATGAGCAAATATTTTTTTATCTACTGTTTGTTCGTGTTTCGTTTACAGAGTTGCAATTACAAGGCGTTGTGGATAGAAAAAACTATTAAAGATACTCTTTGATAGTTTTATTTTTATATATTTCTAATTAATTGAATAAAAAAAATGCAAAATGAATGTTTTTTACATGTTATTTAATAAAATACGTTGTGTTACTTACAAAATGCATCCCACAAACCAAAATACTTAATGCTATACAACTAAAACTGCAAAATATATGAAGAAATATATATATATATGTTTTATATTTTAGACGTGCTAAAAATACGTTTTCTGAGTATATTTTGGCGGTACGGTAGGCCTATTACTAAAAAATATCAAATGATACCAATACTCCATTACTACGTAAATGTTAAATATTTGATTATTTCTTCATTTAATTCGCTCGTTTGCACTGAGTAAGATTAATTTCGCACTTAACACTTTCGCTTCAGTACAAAAGAGTTTAACAATCGCTACTTTCAAATTGAATGTAACTGTGTTTTTTATTTTTAACTTGTTTATGTTTTATTTAAATTATTTAACAAAAAACCAGAAAACTTTTTTCTAAACCAAGTGCATACTGTAGCGAAAATGTTAATACAAAATAATCTAAAAAGCAAAAATGGACGTAATCAATACACAAAACAAAATATATGGACAAGTGTACTTGTACTTTTGTATTCGCTTTAGAAGTTACATTTCTTAGGTATTTTAATAAGGTATGGTACCCGTCTGAAAAAAAAAAAACATTTTTTTTACACTTTTGGTACTTATACAATTTCACTTAGATGAGCTCGATATTTAATCGCCGTAAATATATATCGAAAGCCTGATAGCTTAGTTTGCAGTGACTACCTGCGTTGCTGAAGCATCTGGGTTCGCGTCCCGGTGCCGGCATACTGCACTGTCACTGGCAGATTAGTTTATCGCGAGTTATGGATACATGTATGTATATCTTTGTTTAGTACCGATAGTACAAGCGCAAGTTCCGTTCGGGGCTGGATCAATGTGTGTAATTATTTGTAAACGTTATCAAATACTAAAAAAAACATACTATATGGGAACTATAGCATCTATAACAACTAAATCGTCCATTACTGCAGAGTCCATCATAGTGACTCGTTTCCGGATTAGTTCCAGTCTATACCTAGATACGCCTCTCTAGATGCCCTCTAGATACGCAAGATAGCGGTCTTTTACCGGTTGCACGGTGGAGAGTGTTCTCAGGAACTACATTCTTTGATTCCACCAGCCCCATTCCACCACAAAACCACTAGGCATCGTGTCGGATACCATCCGTATGTGGTGGATGTTCCTTATATCAGCACGAGAAGATTCGCTTCTACATTCATCATGCGAACGGCTAAGGAGTGGAATATGCTTCCAGCGGCCATATTTCCGCGATCTTATGACCTGGGAGTCTTTAAAAGAAGAGTGAATAGGCATTTGTTAGGCGGACGCGGTTCATAATCGGACTCATCTTCACCTTCCACCAGGTGTGATTGAGGTCAAGCGTTCGCCTATAAGTTATAAAAAAAAAAAAAACTTTTGGCTATAATATAGTAGACCGGTACAACCATGGCGTCTGTCAATTAACGGCCAAGTATTTTAAAATCTCAACCAATACGACCAAAGAAGAGTAACTTCAACTAAAATCTTAAATGGCAAAAATGGTACCGTCCAATAAAAGGTTAGGTTAGAATGGATTTGCTCAGGGTAGGGGGTCCCGAGCGACCGGTTAGCTACCCCGGAAAAATACACCAAGTGGTATCGAGGGTGGTGGAATGCCCTCTCGCAATCATGCCTGTTAGGCGCGGCAGGTCATCGGTGAATTGATTACAGGACCGGCAGTCCCCGCTGATTCGCAGTAGTCGCCCTTGGGGTGATTAGATGCTACAAGTCCGGGACACGCCGGATTGCCCCCTGTGCGGTTGAAAAGGGCCTATGAGAATTTTCCCCAAGCACATAAAAGTTATATGTTGCATACTACTAACACTTGATTCCGTCTTATTATAAACGGGATTTATTTCATACTGATGTATAAAATGTGAAAACAGCGCAACTTTTTAAAAGTACCGTGTGGTCTATAAACCGCAGCCAACATCAAGGGATGAAAACATATTGAGAGTCGCCATCGTCATGCCCGTTCTCATATACCTCGACAGAAGGTTTCTAGATATATCAATAATTGGATGTACACAAGCTGATCTCATAAAGCGACAGGCGGAAGCGAGTAACTGATGCTATTTTGATGGTGGACAATTCAAAGATATGAATATGACGAGCCACCCATGATTACTGTGAGCAACACCCGATGACATATAAAGGTCGCGCGCACTGCTCTAGAACATCATTTGGATGGCAACGGTTGCCCGATGCACGTTTTGCAAAGTAATCGTTTGCAGTGTTCATTTTATATGACCTTTTTGTTAAATTACAACAGTAAATGGGCTAATAATAGGATCCGACAGTTCCTTGTTAACAGAAAGTGAAGGTGGATCAAGTGGACCCTCCTTTCCCTGCTTAGAATTAAAGCAGTATTGGACAGTACCGTTTGCGCCATAACGCTGAGCATAGAATTCGCCTACATATTTATATCTATCTATTTAAGTCTTATTTCATATTCTGTATATACTCGTATATATGTGTACAGTACAAATGTATACTTCAAAAGCGTTTATTTATTTATTTATTTTTATTTCTACAAATAATATCATGTGTGGTTGTAATAGTTATTTAAAATACAGTCACGATCGAAATCCAGCGCGAAGTAATAACTTCACATGATACGGCGGTGATTGTGCGAAGTTTATGTCATAGTTTTTTTTACACTAGCTCGACATAGTGATTACAGAGCACCTGATGGTAAGTATAGTGTAGTCAAAAAAAGAAAGCGACTATCAAAGGATGAAAATCCATTGATAGTCTACATCGTCATGTCGGCCCACATATACCACGACTGAAGGTCTCTAGGTATATGAGCTACTGGATATACACAAGCTGATCCCGAAATGCGACAAGCCGGAGCGAGTCACAGTGGCGGTCTTTACACTTGTGTACTGTGGTCATGACCCAGTTCGGGCAATCGCCCTACCACCACATAAGAGTAAATTCTGTGGTGTTTATTATAATATATTCCAAAGTATGTTCAAAAGACCTTTGTCATTTTCAGGTGATAACCTTTTACTTTTTTTTTTAAATATTTTATATCAGGCTGCTATATTTTTTAAATGAAATGATTTATGTGTGATATAATTGTAAAATAGCTTTATACTATAAAAAAAAGTATTGTTTCTGAGATAAAAACGGAATAACATTGCTTGTAAGTAACATAGCGTATAAACAAAAATACCGTGGCCTTTTCTAAATAAAGCAAAACACAAAAACACTTTTATTACATAAAAGTGTTTTCAAACAACAGTGTTATCAGACACTTCATTACAAAACACGATATTATTGTGAAAAAACTTTGTACAAAATTAGAGCAACAAAAGAGTCTTCTATTCGTAAATAAGTCGATAGACTTTTATCGATAATTTATGTTTAGACTGACCAACACCTTTGCATAAATAAAAAATGTAAACTATGACTAAACTCCGCACAATCCGTGTCAAAACTCATATAAAAACACAAAAAGACATGTTACTATGTTTTTTAACCTAATAACTATCCTCCATACTTTACACCATCGCTAAAAATATCCTCTTACATTTATATACATATTTATGATCACGCGTCATTTCGTTTCTTCAAAACATTGTTTAGTTACCGACTTAACCTAAAAATAAAGTTTAAAAAATCGCTTGCCAGTCGTTCGGTGGAATGCCCTCGGCATTCTCATACTGTTAAGATACTTTAAACAATAAATAATCAATAATCGGTCATTGTCAGGGAGAGTAGAAGCATCGTTTTTTATACTAAGTCTAAAAAGTTACTACACTGAACCATATAGAAAGTACTAGAAGATTTTTATAAAGTAGACTCTAAAAAAAACTCTTTTATAAAACAAACATCGTAGACATACTTTTATTTTCGATTGTACTAATTGACTAATTTTCACTTTTATCGGTTAGACTGTTTAACTGGCGTTCAAGTAATGCAATTTTTGAAGATTTTTGACCCGCATCTCATGTAACGCCCCGTAACGTTTTTCTGTTGTCCCAAATGACCAATTTTACCTAAAAAGTCACAAATGAGTTACGCAAAGTACCCGGAAGTCATTGTTGTTAACTTGGGAGAACAAATAAAAACAACGTCCAATCGAGGGATTCTCAGATTCCGAGGGACTTAGGGGATTTATATTCCCTGTTTTTTTTAATAATAAAAAAAATCTACATAACGCGTTGTTCTATCCCCAACTATGTAAGGCATCGTAACATTTTACGTAACCCTCTCCAAAATTGCGTTACGTAATACTTGAATACTCCCTAACTTAAAAATGTATAATTTAGAAATTTTATCAAAAACTTTGTGGAGTTTTTATCGAGTTTTAATAAATGTAGGTCCTTTGATGCAAAACTATAACCGATTGCATGCAATAATTTAACTATAAAACTATGGTATTTCCACTAAACGACTGGCAGCGATCTTGCATATGGCAACACTGAACCGATTTAACGTATCATGATTAATGTTGCCCATACTAATAAATACATCAATTTTGAAGTGGAAACTACAAGACAAATTAATTAAAACATTTGACTATCAGTCTCGATTAACTTATTTCAGAGCGAGTAACGGAATCGATTGTTTGTAATGAACTGTTATAATCGTTTATTACTTTTGCTTTTCTTGGGTTTAGCAAATCTAAATCAATTTCACGAATTGAAATTAAAGAGTTGATATTCTAAATAAAATATAATTATAAATATTTTTTTCATATTTGTGACCGATTCATTGAAACTGATTGCTAGGAATAAATTAAATATAATTAAATATTTGTTTTATATAAATTATTTCTATATCAACTGTATTCAGTAATTACGTACATTTTCATAAGGATAAAGTAAGATTAACTCAGAATTTATAAATGTCGCTCACTACTACAGAAAATCGATTCAATCATTCGATCTGTATTATTTGTCCGCAATACTTGAAATTGGTGTTTATATCAGTTATGTTAGAATCGATTATTGGAAATAGATTATTCGGAAACAACCAAATGAATATACGACATGTCTGTGTAATTAGAAATCAGTCTCTCGGATTCGTATCTTAAAACCAATTCCAAACATAACCTATTACTTAACAATGCAAAACTACCAATCGACTCGGAGCCGTGCTTGAAATCGATTTTAAATATAACTGATTATTTCAATTTAATCGAACAGTTACACTCAAAGAGTTGGTATGTTATCGATAGCAATCGTCATAAAAGTTTCCATCTTCAGTACGCAAAACAGTCAATATTTATTTATAATTATTAAATTTTAAAAAGCCATACATTTTCCCCATCTCGATTGTTCATACAAGTAATTCACTGGTCACGAAATGTCACAGTCAAATACACATTATCACATAGAAAGCAGCACTAAGTATATTTTTTTATTATAATAAAATATTATCTCAAGTTTATCGTAGCCTCATTTCGACAGTTTTCATGACAAAAAAAAAACAATAAAAGAACACAGGTAAATGCGCGTAGTAAATGTTAAAAAGGAAGCTGTACATGTAGGTAAAAAAAAATATCTACCCTTTTGAGGTCTTTATTTAAGTCGATATTTGTAAATCATATTTGTAATATGAGATTTTTTTAATTATGGCCCGTGAGATATATGACGACTCCCAAGTGCAGTTGGCTGTCGAGTCGATATCTCTATCGGTATTTTTGAAGTCTTGTCTACAATTTTTTTATGTCGATTTATTTATTTATTTTTAATTTTTGCGCGTTGTAAACCTAAATATCTCTTTTACCTGCTCTATCTAGTTGAACTTTTTATCGATGTTTAAGTCTTGACATAAGTATCTTTTGAGTCGATATTTTTTAAATCTCATATTCGATTATTTTAAATAATCGTGACTCGGAAGTATAATGGCTTTGTTATCTACTCTGTATTTGTAAATTGTAGGCCGCAAGATATCGACTATATAAATGTCCTTATATTATAATATATATAAATATACTATAGCTTATTTTTTAACATCCACCATACGTAGAACACTGGTAAAACGAAATGCGACATTTTTACTTTTAAAATAAAAACGATAATTAACCTCGATTACGATTAACCATAATATAAACACAATTTAACTCTTAGACTAATGAAAAAAGATAGATTAAGTATCACGCTCTACGATGAAGAACGTCTTATTACAAAGCTGATTATGTAGAAAAAGAAAGACAGTCGCTTGTTAGTATATAGCTCAAATTTGCCTATAGATTTACTAAAATGAAAACGCTTTACAGAACTAAAATTTACCAAGACAAATAATTATTTTGATCAAAAAAAATTATCAAACATAAGAATGCCTTTTTAAAGCAATATTTCGAATAATTACACACGATTAGAATAACCAGAGACATGGGAACCAAATCATCGACAAAAATAGTTCTTACTAAAATATGAAAAAAGTCGTATTTTGGTTGCATCATTTTTGGTTTATTGCGTTTATTCTTGTATAATCGTAGAGTGACACACACAGAGACATCGACGCGTATTTTTGTCTTTTATTTTGCTTAAATTGTTGAGCACGGAGTTATGTCTATGTTTTTTATTAGTCTAAGGTTAAACATGAAAAAAAAAATCTGTTCAAAGCGAACGGTTGTTTGTTTTGTTGCGGAGATGTGGCGAGACGGCCATGCCGATAGCGGTGCCCGGGTGCGCGGCTAGCCGGCGCCGCGGTATCATCTGACGGTAAGCGCGAACAGTAGCGCCATGAGGACGGCGGCCGGCGTGAGGCGCGCCCCGGCGCTGTATTTGCTGCTTTGCTCGCAAGTGCCTGAAACATTGTCAAAAACATCGATTTATTTTAATTACAGTTCTGCTTGATTCTCATCGATGGTTGTAGACTGAAAATCTAAATCATTAGCATTGTAAAATAACTCGATTATTAATTATCGTTAAACTAAACCGATATTTTTGTTATTCTAAAGCTCTCTGATTTCTATCGATTAATTTGCTCGATCATTTTTATTGTACAACTGCTTTTTTGTACCTGTTCAACAAAGTGATTATATTGAACTAGAGGGAAAGCACAGTATAGTCCAAGAACTGCAACGAGCACCAAGGGACGAAAATTGACAGTCACCATTGCTGTGCCGGCCCATGTATACCGAGACAGAAGGTCTGTAGGGTGTATCTGATTGCGAAACGCAACAAGCTGTAGCAAGTCACTATAACGGTCTTTACACGTGTGTACTTGATTATTATCGATATCTTTTATCGTTGAATCGTTTGATTTTATCGTCAATATTATATGGTATAACTTCTCAATTGTCATGGATATCATTATTTAGACATATTGATTCTTATCGACATCCATTTATAGAGTTATAGCATAAGTCACACTGCTACATCCTTATCGATATTATGGAGACAATTCTGTGTAAGGTTAATTCAAGTTCAATGTAAGATATAGGTCACGCGCATTGTACATAGCGCGCGCCAAAATAAATAATAAGAGGTATTCAAGTAAGGACTGCCTTTGATTCACAAGCCTCCCACAGGCGGTGGCAAGCCGCTACAACTGTCGACACCGACGTGATGCGTGCGGTCCTCGGCAGGCCGCCTGCCTCCACACTAGGCTTTTAACATAACACTGTTGAATGTTTGTCGAACGAGTAAAGTACAACTATTAATATTCACGGACGGATGTATATATGTACGCATTGGCCATTTTGTGCGATTTAGGTGTAAATTAAATAAATAAGTGTTTATCACCGTTAAGTGTGAGGTTGTAGGCCTTGTCGCCGGCGACGCCCGGCTGCACGGCCCTGTCGCACGTGTGCCCCACAGCGCTCAGCGACAGGCGCTGCACGCTCCCGCCCCGCGTCTCTGTCGACGGCGGAGAAGTCATTATTATCGCGCGACGTCGAGTGATCTCACCATTGCTATTTATTACTGATGTTTCGCCTAGTCAGCAGATTAGACGGTAAAGCCAACCAATCCAATTTCTCACTTTGTATGTATTACTCAGTAGAATATATACTATAATTACACTAAATTAAATCTTGATTGTTACCGTAACAAATCTTTATTTCATAACACATGTTTTCAGCTAGTGTACAGGGTGATAAGACTCACAGTCGTAAAAAAGTAATTAAAGTAAAGAATGTGTAAGTGAAATAATGTAAATGTGCCGACACGTTCGCTGGTCGCGGAAATTGCCAAATCTCCTTAAATCGTCATCGATTCACCAATCGGTCTCTTTCAACCAACTAGTCAGCACATCTTTAGCTAACCCTTTGCACTCGGGACCATTTTCACTCGCATATAATGTGGTGAGTGAAAGTCACCTCTCGAGTGCAAAGCGTTAAAACGCATCACTATTAATGATCTAAAGTCCTTAGAACTGCTTATCGTGTTGTTCCCCCCAAAATAATTATTTTATTTCTTCGTTTGGATAAGAGTTTTGGGCTAAACACCAAAACACCACCACCGTGACGGATGCCTCGACGAGGCGTCTGAGCACACGCTCCAGATATACCCAGCCTGGGCTTCGGAGCGCGCCGAGCTGGTAAGAGTGGTGGGGGGAGATCTCTCACTGCCGACATTGGTTTCGCTAATGGTCGACAGCGAAGCTGCATGGAGTGTCGTCTTTCGGTTCGCCGAGGAAGTACTAGCAAGGAAGGAGGCGGCGGAGCGGGATGGGGAGGCGCTGGTTACAACATCTTTGGCAGTGTCGTCCCAGACCGCCCGTCCAACCAAAAGAACAGGGCGCGGCAGAGCGCAATACAAAAAAAAAGGAAGTTTGGTCTAAGCTTACCGTTGTTGGCGTGCATCGTATACACGAAGCAGACGGCCCGCTGGTGCTGCGCAGTGCGCTGATGCTGCGGGTGCGTGTGGGCGGAGGCAACTGGCGCTGCGATGAGGTACCCTCTGCCGCCAGATCGCCAGCTGCCGTGGCAGGTGTATGCTGGGGGAATGAACATTCATTATTATAAAACGCTTGTGTATGTCTGATTGCACATATCTAGAGATCTTCAATCAAGCTGAAAGTTTCAGCCATCTTTTGATTAGTAGTGAGGTTATTGTAATAATCTCTATATGTTGTTTTTTTTTTTAGATGGCAGGGTCATTGCCCGAGTTTAGTTATGACCACAGTATGTAGTGTAAAAACCGTGTACTGTGGTTAAATGGATCTGTGGAGTCATCAGAACGGGATTACGTCGGAGTCAGTAATGTGGACGCGGGCAGCGCGAAGCTTGCTAGCCTGTTGAGGCAGGAGCACGTAGCCAAGTAAATTACACGTATATATTCCGGAAAGCATGTATTAGTTAAAAGCCTTACAAACTATATTTACATCTTAAGCCTAACAAATAGAACGCGCACGGTTCTTGCTTATCCTTAACCTAAGTTGATCGGCCAATCAGAAAGCGGCCGTGCTACAGTCGAGAGTGCATATAAGCCTGGGCGAAATCACACTCGGGTTTTTCTGTTGCGATCGTGGCGCCGTGCAGACGTGCTGCTACACCCCTATCGGGATCCGCTCCGAAGAGACTGTCAGCTGACGTCGACATCGGGGTCATCAATGTGGAGGGTGAAATTCCAGATGTATTCCAACTGTGGAGGCAGGTGACGCGAGGCTCGCCGTCTGTCGTGGGAAGGCTAGCCACCGCTTATGGGAGGCTTGTGAATCAAAGGCAGTCCTTATTCGAATCTCCATTATTATTTATTTAGCGCGCGTTATGTACAATGCGCGCGCTCTGGATATCGTGCTTAAAACTGTAAAAATACTTACGTTGCATCAAGCGCAAAAAACTTTCATAGCTTTACTCTGCTTAATATATGTCACCACAGTTCTAAACTACTCACCGATACTGGTGCACGAGGATTTGAACTCCAGCGTGTCTTGCGACGGGCCACAACCCACGCTGGCGCTCTGGTACTCTCCCATCACGCATTCCGGGGTCTGATCCTCAAGGTCATTCTCTCCTGGAATGAAAAATCAAAAACATTTTTTATAACGACCTAGCAGAAAGATATCCACTATACCATTTGCCTCAGACATTTAACGTAGACAGCGTGATGGGATGGCCTTGCCTGCAACGCTGAAGGTTGTGGCTTCGAGTACCAGAAATGGTAAACTTTTCTATGATGTATTGTTTGCGATTGGCTTATCCCAAATTACAGATGTGTATTTGTTGAAGTAAATAATGATACATATTCACATATCGTTACGCTATAGCCGTTTCGAGGTGTGCAGAAATATATTAGTGTTTATATCCAATTTGCATGTAAATGTCATAGCCAGCGTGACCAGTAGCGCAGTAGATCTCCATTCTCACAGCACTAGTACACATAACATTTCTATTAGATGCCATGCGAGTTTCCTCACGATGTTTTTCCTACACCGGTAAACATGTGGTGCATGTGCGGGGGTTAAATTAGTATTTAAAATGGAAACCCACAGAGTTACGCCCCAGGATACGAGTCTATGACCATTCGCATTGTCGCGCATGTATACCGGTTTCTTAACCACAAGGTCACCACAAGCACAAATAAACAAACAGTGTTACTGATAGAACATTTAAAAACAAATTACATACTTATAGTAATTTAAATAACTATATGAGGAGTCTAATTACAAAGCCTACTATAACATATTTTTTTCAAATCGCAATTATTTATATAAACTTATAATTAATCTTTGACTTAACAATCACGCACTTATAAGGTATTCAAAATATTATTAGAGTGAAAAAGCAAAAAAGAAAAAAATCATTTGTAATATTTGCTTTGATAAAAACATTTCAAATTACTATTAGGACTATTTTAAGTAATTTTGTACGAAAAATCGTATTAGCGGGTTTTGAAATTAGACGCCTCATTTATGCTATTTGAAAGTGCTGTAGGAAGGAGGGCGTGGATAATTTATTGTACCTGGCACTTAGGTTTAACAGAAAAGTTTGGGAATCCCTGGTTTAGACAAACATTAAACTCCTCAATGCATAGTATTGTATGAAACGTATTCGAACGACGCAGCTTTGTCAATATCCCACTCCGACGCAGCCTTGACTTTCCTTCGGCGTTTCATCTCAAGGTAATCGCTGCCGAAACGCTAGTCGACCACCGTTAAGTTCTTTCCCCTGGCTGCGTGCCCAAGTGGAGATCAGTACAGGGTGCCCTCGCGTTGCCACCCACTCGAACTACGCTGGCAGAGCACCATAATTGCTCGCCCCCTTCCCGGCCATAGTATTTTGTCCTGGCGAATAATAAACTTTACAAAACATACCTATAGTGGACTGCTGTCTTCTCCTTCTGCGGTCTGCAAGCGAGTTGACCACCGAGTACCGTCCGAATATCGGACATCGCATCGGGGTCAGTGTCGTTGCTGGAACAGTGAGTACCAACATTTAGGTCAGAGATGAGCATAATGTAATTTGATTAGTGATTAACGATTACAAAATGTAGTCGTAATTTTAATTTTGTTGCTCTGTAATCATGATTCAACCCCTTCAAAACATTAAGGAGCCATAAATGTGTATGCGATATGGGATTCCGTAGTGTTTGAAAACATATTTTTAATCTGACTCGACACAGTGACTGCACCAAACCTGATGGTAAACATGGTGCAGTCCAAAAAACGCCAACAACTATCAAAAGTTAAGAAAAACCCATCGGTAGTCGCAGCGATCATGCCGGCCTGCGCAAATATCTCTTCACGCTACGCTTAAAAGATCCAATATCATAAGATGATGGAAACATGATCGCCGGAAAACCATTCCATTGCCCGACAACTCGGCAAAAGAAAGAGTTAGAGAACTTCTTAGTCCTGGCCGGGATGTGAGATACCGTATAGCTGTGTCTCCGTAGACCAGCGCGAGTAGTTCTGCTATGGAAGGAAGATGAGCAAAATGCTGTCATATTAATGATGAAAAACGCAAAATGTAATATTAATCGCTTTTAGTTAATCTGATTTTTCTGCTTGTCCTAAACCAGGATACAGTGCGAAGTAAAAACGAATCAATGCCTGTTTACCTAAAATTATATTATAGGAACTTTACCTACTGACCAATCAATAATGCGCCACACGCGCTGCGGCGTCCGCTCTTTTTACGGATCAATTCTCATTTGTTTATCAATATTTCTTTATGATTTGTTGGGTAGTATTATTATTTACATTTTTATTGATTACAAGAAGATACAAATTATTACGTTCTGAAATATCTCCCTCGTCTATTAAATAACCAGGTCTTAAAGTACATTAACTTTTTTTGTTGTTTCCGAATCGCGTACTTCCCTAGGATCTACAGTTTGACGGATCAAGATCGGTGACAGTGCATACAGCAACGCCCGAATCCGGTTTAAGTTTTCTAGACTCAGGTGTCCCATTCCATTCAGCCATGAATACATGTTTTGGTCTTTTGTAATTTCTTCGTTTCTGTATTTCGTTTTATTACAATAAATATCAGTAAGTCCATAGAAATGTGAAGCACAAAAGAGAAATGCACAAGTATACTCACTGATCAGAGTGACGAAAGAATGCGGGGAGTCCGTACAGGCGTCCTGAGGCGCCTCCCATAGCCCCTGACCTTGGGCCAGCTCCAGCACGTTGCCTTCGCGCCAGTAGAACGACAGACAGACGTGACCGGACTCGCTGCGAATAGATATAACATTTTTTCGTTCAACCCAGATAACTCAACCCGGGGGTTGAATTAGGGATTTTAATATCTATACTAATATTATAAAGTTGAAGAGTTTGTTTGTTTGTTTGAAGTTGCTAATCTCAGAAACTACTGGTTCGAATTGAAAAATCATTTTTGTGTTGAATAGACCATTTATCGAGGAAGGCTTTAAGCTATATAACATCACGATGCAACTATTAGGAGTGAAGAAATAATGGAAAATGTGAAAAAAACGGGGAAAATTATTCATCCTTGAGGGCTTTCATTGCGTGCGCTACGAAAACGGTTAAAGATACCAAAAATATATGTATGCATAATTTATATGGCAGAACAACGTTTGCCGGATCAGCTAGTAAATAATAAACATGTGAATAGATTCTAGTTACAGCGCCATCTATGACAAGTAGTGCCGTTCTCGCTTTAAAATGCAACGACCATTTTGCATATATCGTGTCGCAAACGATTAAAATAATTTTGTAACTAAAAGGCACATCACAAACTCTCAATCACACTATCCTTTGCATCATTCACGTACACACTGTTGTGGCCGCGTACCAACATTTTTTTTTATAACAGTGTTGCCAGTGGCCCGGTATAATACTCCGCTCACACAACGCATACACAATTACAATCAACAATGTACAGTTCCCATTAAGGCATCCACAACATGCGTTAGAACAGTGGCGTGCATAGGGCATTTGGACAGGGTAGGCAGGTCCACATAATGAATTTGAATACTATGATGATGATGATGTCCTGGCCGGTTTCGGCCACGGCGACCGTTTCAAGACCGATTAAGAAATTCGAGGTCCAGTTTTCGGAAACAGTCAATTGCGCAGGAGATATTTAAGTGCATAACTGGACGCGCTGCTAGAAAAGCACTCTCTCGTCCGAACTCCCTCAGGCCCGATGGAAAGGAGAACCAGTACGATCGGAAGGGAGCAGGATGCAGGTTTGGTCGAGTTTTCTTTCTCTGAACACCTGGTTGAATTGCGGTGTTAAAGAGATACCTTAGTCGCCTCTTACGATACCTCAGCAAGAAGAGGGGGGTGCTATTCTATTCTGCCGGCAACCACCACGGCAAAAATACTATATAATGATAATGAATATTATATTACTTTCATGGGGAAGATAGATGGCGTGAAAATAGAACAGATATGAAAATAAAGATTCCTTTCTTTTTTGTTTAAATGAATAGAATTTATGTCAAACTTATTCATCCTAAGGGCATGCAATGCTTTCAGGCATTTATGGAATGAACGCTACTGCTTTAGAGTGGCCTGTAAACATTGCATTAATGTTAATGAAAGTCAAGATTATAAAATTGTATAAAACATTTAGTTGATATTGTGCTATTGCAAATTCAGAAGTGTTAAAATGTATCCCGGCACGAGTACTAATAAAGATTTGACGTACGGAAACTATCGAAATATGTAGCTTAGAGCACAGGTCGGCAACCAGCGGCTCGCAAGCCGCTACGGTGCGGCCCGCGCAAGCAACAGCCGTTCCACAGAACGCCGCACCGCAGGCAATAAATTAAAAACACTTATAGAAATCAATTTCTATATCATTGTTTTGTGTGCGCGGAAGCCGGAAATTCAGTTTAAGCGATAAGTCAGTAAAATGAGATTAACAATAAATATGGTTAAAAATTTGTTTTATCTAAAATAATGTGTTTATTAGATGAAATGTGGCCCGCACCAATATACTCATAATATTTGTGGCCCTTATATAAGAAAATGTTGCCGACCCATGGCTTAGAGGATTAGCAGACCTACTCCCACCCCTCTCCCGGAGAAGTAGCCTCAACAAGGCCTTTTGTTCCCTTGGCGTCTGGACGAATTTGGCTTCCCAGGCCCGGGTGGAGCAATCAGAGAGACACCCCGGGGGTTTTTAGTCAGTAGGAGTCTGACACACCGGGGTCGCTGCCCTCACAGCGTCCCTGATGCTCCTATGCAGGATTTTCCCCCGGACTACAAAACAAAAGAGGATTAGCAGACTGAAGTGCCGGTGAGATGATCATATATGCCGAAGAACTGATTTTTTTTTTATCTGGCTCGACATAGTGACTACAGAGTACCTGATGGTAAGTACAGTATAGTCCAAAAACGAAAGCGACTATCAAAGGATGAAAATCCGTGGATAGTCTACATCGTCATGTCGGCCCACATATACCACGACTGAAGGTCTCTAGGTATATGAGCTACTGGATATACTCAAGCTGATCCCGAAACGCGACAAGCCGAAACTGGTCACTATGACGGGCTTTACACCCATGCACTGCGGTCGCGATCCAGACGGGCACCGGCGCCCTACCGCCTCGCTGCTGCTCGTTTAGCACCACCCAGGAGTCACGTGTAGGGAAACTAGGGTACAGCCTACGGACGCGAGCAGCTTCGACATATTCATTACTGCTGAGGTAGATGCATTCTCGTGTGGGGATCACGCATCGGTAGGCTCAGTGTGAGATGCCCTCCGGCTAGGCGGAGCGACGATGTACGCTAAGCGGCAGGCAATTGTTGGAAGAGAAAAGCCGAAGAACGGGCTCAGTGGCGAACTTTGGAAGAGGCCTATGGTCAGCAGTGGACGGATGCGGGTTGATGATGACGATGTATGAAATCCTAAAATCATGGAATAAACTTACCATCCCTTGGTGACGTGCGCGACCAACTTTATATGCTTTTTCTCTTTCTGCTCCAAGATGGAGTGGCATACCAGACGCTTCTCCTCAAACGTGCCGTCTTCGTTCATTATCTGGAACATAAGACATTGTTTATTGGTAGGGCGATCGTCCTAACTGGGTCATGACCACAGTACACAAGTGTAAAAACCGTCATAGTGATTCGCTGTGGCCTGTCGCGTCTCGGGATCAGCTTGTGTATATCCAGTAGCTCATATACCTAGAGACCTTTAGTCATAGATGGGCAAAATGCAATCAGATTAATGAAAATGATTAACGATTACATTTTAAATTTTTTACCATTAATATGACTGCATTTTGCTCATTTATATTTTAAACACTACAGAATCCCAGATTGTATACACATTTATGATTTTTTAATGTTTTAAATGGATTTAATCATGATTACAGAGCACGAAAATTAAAAATATGACCACATTTTGTAATCGTTTATCATTAATCAGGTTACATTTTGCCCATCTCTGCCTTCAGTCGCGGTATATGTGGGCCGACATGACGACGGAGACCGTCAATACATTTTCACCCTTTGATGGTCGTTTTCGTTTTTAGACTACACTGTACTTACCATCACGTGCACTGTAGTCACATTGTCGAGTCAGTGTGAAAACTTTGCATCTCATATTTCTTAGCTTTCAACGATTTTGTATGTGATGACTGAGTTGGGATGATGCTTTGCTCGGCACTGTGCAACTGCTGATGATTACTCATTGTATATTGAGTATAGGTCGTATCGGTGCTGTGGCACCCGACCTGATGACACGACCTTTCATTTCCAATCCATTAGTTTTAGTCAAGAACTAAAGAAATTTAAGTAAAAGTTTGGTTTTTATTGTAATTTTCCTCTTGTTTCAGTTATATATCCTTACTGTAGTATTATTTCATTTTAGCCGTGGTGGCTGCCGGCAGAATAGAATAGCACCCCCCTCTTCTTCCTGAGGTGTCGTAAAAGGCGACTAAGGTATCTCTTTAACACCGCAATTCAACCAGGTGTTCAGAGCAGGATAGCTCGACCAAACCTGCATCCCGCTCCCTCGCGATCGTACTGGTTCTCCATTTCATCGAGCCCGCGGGAGCTCGGACGAGAGAGTGCTTTTCTGGCAGCGCGTCCAGCTATGCACTTAAATATCTCCTGCGCAATTGACTGCTTCCGTAAACTGGACCTCGTTTTTCTTAATCGGCGTTGAAACAGTCGCCGCGGCTGAATCCGGCTAGGACATCATCATCATTATTTCATTTTAAGTGACTGTATTGTTGTAATCTGTATATTGTTTGTCTTTGTATTTTAGTTTTTTTTTTTAGGGTGAAATAAATATTTTCGTTTTTTTTTTCATTTCATTTCATGTTCGTTCTAAATCATCAGTTGCTCTCGCGCCGCCATCTTGTAACATTTGTGTAATATAAAAAATGCAGTCTGCGTGTGGCCGCGAATGATTTGAATAAGTGGTAAATAGGTATTTCATTATGTATAACTTTTTTAATAAATTTAAGTCATTTAAATAAATGAACATGAGAATTAGTATTTCTTTTAATTTACACAGTCCTACAATTACTACAATATGTTAAAGATAAATACTAACTGTTATAATTTACATATGGTAACATCAGATATACAACGCCCTCTATCTTATATTAAGTGAAACTCTCTCAGTCTGCTGATCGTGCCGTGTGATTATCTTAATCTGCTAAATTACTAAATTAAACTATTCTTAATGTTATTAAGCCTAGTTTTATTACTAACTAGCAAACCCGGCGAACTTCGTTTCACCACCAGATGGCTTCGTTTTGGTTTTTAGTTAGCGTTTGAAAGAACGTACGCATAATAAATGTCACATGAAATTAACTGAGCAGAGTACAATGAGTAGCTGTCAAACAGTGTATAACGCATCGGCGCCATCTACTTAAAATACTGGTGCGATCTGCTCCACCACCATGCAAAACCATATTGGTTTGTAGTACACGCTATGTATCAGAGATGGCGCTGTATGTGAAAAAGATTTTTTCCCGTTTTCCTGCTTATCTGTTGAAATTTTTCCTGAATTTTGTTTGCTATAAACCTCACGGAGCCCGAGACCTTTCCAACGAATGCAAAACCGTGGAAATCGGTTCGTGCGTTCTAGAGTTATAACGTAAGGAAAGAAAACCGGACTTATTTTTATATAATAGACAAATATGGTTCTGTATTTGCCAAGTGAGCTCTTAATATTTCACTGTTCCAGATAGTTTTTAAACAAAATGTTCTCATGTAAGTGATTTGTATCTTAATGAGAATAAACTCTTTCAACTGAGTCCTCACACCAGATCTTACTTTTAATTCCACCTTGATTTGTTTGCCCGTCGAAGTCGTTATGGAACAAAATAACTGCAGTTTTGTGAGATTTCTCGTAGCGCGTGTGAGTTGAATAACTCTGATAAACCTTACCTTGAGAGTCGCATTCTTCGTAGTGAAATGGTACTGGTGCGAATGATCCAGGCTGAACCACTTGTGGTGCTGAACTATCCAGCTCGGGAAGTGGCAGCGGTTGTGCTCGTCATCGCCTGGAAGAGTTCACCGGTTATCAACGAGCGTGTCAACGGTAACTCCATACCAGAGACGATAATGCATAGAATATTTGGACAGGGCAGGCAGAATTCGCGTAATTAATTTGAATATTATATTATGACTAGCTGATCCGGCAAACGTTGTTTTGCTATATAAGGTTTTGTAATATCTTCTAAGATGTTCATTGAAATTAAGTGATCTCAAAGACAATTTTGTACACAATTAAATACTCTTAATCAACAACACATTTATTTGGATAAAGATTAATATTATTACGTTTATACAACTCTTAACCAATAATGCGTTAATTTCGACCAAATTTGTTTACCATAAAAACGGTTCTAGTCAGTTAATCTTAAAACATAGACATATACTGTCGCGGACATTTTTTTAGATTATTTCAAAGGGAATAATTCTTTCTTACATATATTTTTGGTATCTTGAACCGTTTTTGCAGCGCACGCAATGGAAGCCCTCAAGGATGTATAATTTACCCCGTTTTTTTCACATTTCCCATTATTTCTTCGCTCCTAATAATTGCATCGTGATGTTATTTAGCCTAAAGCCTTCCACGATAAATGGTCTATTCAACTCAAAAATAATTTTTCAATTCGAACCAGTAGTTCCTGAGATTAGCGCGTTCAAACAAACAAACAAACAAACTCTTCAGCTTTATAATATTAGTATTAGTATAGATAGTAAATATTATATTGCTTTCATAGGAAAGATAGACGGCGTGAATATAGAATAGATATGAATATAAATGGTTCCTTTTTGTTTAACATGAAACAATTTATTCCAGACTTATTTATCGTCAGGGCATGCAATGTTTTCATGCATCTATGGAATGAACGCTATGGCTCCATATGCACCATGTGCGATTCGAATCCGTGAAAATGCGGAACTAGGAAACTCGGACCGAATTCGGATGTTATTTTACTCATTTCCTCGGATTTTAATCCGATAAAACACAGATTCTAAGCAAAGCAAAACAATATTACGTATTATGTATACTCGATTTATCTCGTTTTTTACAATTTTAGGAAAGGATTTTGACTGAAAACTGTAGTAGGTGAAATTTGCTACAATTATCATCTTTAAT
This sequence comes from Automeris io, assembly GCA_036320925.1. Taxonomy (NCBI): domain Eukaryota; kingdom Metazoa; phylum Arthropoda; class Insecta; order Lepidoptera; family Saturniidae; genus Automeris; species Automeris io. Next base: position 3,723,451 of record JAUDJH010000031.1, on the reverse strand, counting down.
GGTAATAAATAGCGGAGATTTGACAAGAAAATTTAAATTCAAAATGGCGGCTCACTCAGCGCATTTAGACTCAGTTCTGAATTAACGCTTCTAATGATGGATTCATTTTTTACTAAAGCAATAGTTTTAAATAATTGAAACTTTTAATAAACACATAAATTCTGTACTTCATACAATTTTATCCGATTTTTCGTTTAATTTTCACGTCATACCACAGTGCACATTGCCTTAGCGCACGAGCAAATTTTCTTTACAACGAAAATGAGTCTTAACACTATCGCAAAGAGCTTAAATTGTTTCGTTTTAATTCCTTGAATATTGAATAGAGATAGTTTATTACATACTAGCTGACATGGCAAACGATATTCTGCCATATAAATTATTTCACTGTGGGATATTTTTAATTTGAACTATCTCGTAAGGGTTAGCCAGCGTCGCCGATTTGGGCGCACGAAAATATGTTTGTTACGACTCCACATTACAAATCGTTATATTATTCCCCTTTTTTTTACTATAATATATATACATATAAACCTCCTTCATGAATCACTCTATCTATTGCTGAAAACAGCATTAAAATACGTTTAATAGTTTATAAGATCTAAGCGAAAAGTCAGCGGAAGCGACTTCATTTTATACTATGTAAAGATATCAAGCATTTGTTGTTTCTTCGAAACGATAAAAGAACTTCGGTAACGCCACAGATAACAAAATATTACTTTATCTGGCTCTTGTTGCGTTTGATAGCCACCCAGTCCAGGGGGGGTAATTTGTCAAATTCTCGTAATATCGTTCGTCTTTGCGTCAATACGTATGCGTCGACGGCACACCTTACTAATTTATATTTGATTGTTTTAAGCAAATACTGTATTGTGAAAGTTGATGTCACATATTTCCAGGACTTCTGAACAGCCTAACAGGTTGGTGGCAATAGCTTTTGGGAGTCGAAGCTGCTCGCGTCCGTAGGCTTTACCCTAGGTTCCCTACACGTGACTCTTGGGTGGTGCTAAACGAGCAGCAGCGAGGTGGTAAAACGTCGGTGCCCGTCTGGATCGCGACCACAGTACATGGGTGTAAAGCCCGCCACAGTGACCAGTTTCGGCTTGTCGCATTTCGGGATCAGCTTGTGTATATCCAGTAGCTCGTATACCTAGAGACCTTCAGTCGCGGTATATGTGGGCCGACATAACGACGGAAACTGTCAATGGATTTTCATTATTTGATGGTCGCTTTCGTTTTTGGACTACACTGCACTTACCATCAGGTACTCCGTAGTTACTGTGTCAAGTCAGTGTAAAAAAAAGCTATATCTGATGAGCCAAAGACCTAGAAAAATTACAGTTCACTTTTAAATTCCGTGGAACCTTGCAAGCACACGGCGGTTCCATACTTACTGTTGGTTAGTCTCATGGTACGACTGCCGTCGGTGGAGGAAGACAAGCCATTGCAAGTTGCGTCACCGGATTGTGCGATCGTGTACGTCATTGATTTGTCGTTGTGTTGCCCTTTGTACACGAAACACCTGGAAATTTGCATCCCTTTATCAATAACCTTCTTGATCATATAGACGCAGCAAAGTGACTACAGACGGCGCGCCTGATGGAAAGTACAGGATTGTCCAAGAAATTAAAAATTTAATTAGTATTTTTTTTTTTAATTGTCACTGTAAAACAAGTACCCTCGGTATATGCCGTGAGAGTCATTGTTTACCAAATAAATAAATATACATAGACTTGTTTGGGAATCAATGATCTTAGAGCAGGGGTCGGCAGCGCGGCGCCCCCCTTTAAATTTCTGTGCGCCCGCAAACAATTATTAATTTTGACAAGAAATTAAAAAAAAAAATTATTATTAGTGTTAAACGCCCTAAGGGTCGTTAGGGTGTTACGAGACGTACGGGGCAAGAGGATGCGCCCGCGCAAGCGATGCTCTAGCTGATTCAGTCGACTATCGAGACCCAAGGCTAGAGTACGTGTATGTGCGTCTCAGTTTGGTGTGCCTTAAAGTGCAAATAAACAGTAAAACGCCAAATTCCGAGTGTTTCTACCACCACACCCACGACCACCGATCATAAATTTGAACAATGTCGCGCTTACGCGTTAAACTGACGGCGTAACAAAACAAACTTGTCCGGTTTTGCGCTGTGCTTGCGCCAGTGTTTCCACTTTTAGGGATTTCGCCCTTTTTTAGCGCGAATCCACTACTTCAAAGTATAGCTTAGGGCATTTGTAAATATTTTAGGGAGTTTGGGGAATCTGGAGTAAAATCAAATATATAGATGGCAGCACTTCACTTTCCCCGAAAATCTGAATTATTATTCGACTCATTTGGGTATACGAATGATTTCCGTCGGGTGACCAAAAAAAAAAGGTAAACAAATAGTTGGCGCTCGCCATGAATTTTACATTTAGGATTTTACTCTTAACCATAGATGGGCAAAGTGTAAACAGATTAATAAGAATGATTAACGATTACATTTTACGTTTTTTACCATTAATGTGACTGCATTTTGCTCATTTATGTTTTAAACTTGCGAGCTCTGTGGAGTCCCAGAAGACATAAACCATTTCTTGGTGGAATGTGTTCGGAGCGTTTCTATGAGAGAAATCATGTATAAACAGTTTGGTTTGAACAGGTCTGATGTGGGTCTATTTCAGAGCATCTTAGCTGAGCAAACATCTTGCGCAGCTGAGATGCTCTGTAGACTCACATATACATTGTTGAATTAGCATTTACATAGTGTGATTATGGGACTGACATGGTCAGCCTGATCCAAAGTCCTAAAAAAAAACAGATTAAAAAAAAATGTTTTAAACACTACAAAATCCCATATTGTATACACATTTATGATTTCTTAATGTTTTAAATGGATTTAATCATGATTAGAGAGCAAGAAAATTAAAATTACGACTACATTTTGTAATCGTTAATCATTAATCAGATTACATTTTGCCCATCTCTGCTCTTAAGATTCAAAACGTTACCGACCCCTGATCTAAAGACTTACTTGTATCGGCTATATCTGTTTGGGAGTTATTAAATTGTTCAGAATTGATGTCGCATTCGATAGAACTTGTGATGAAGTTCACTGTGGATACATTGCTAACCCGGAACGTACTTCTTACAGAGTTTCACTTTTCACAGGCTTCGGTCTAACACAACCGGTGTGCACGCAGATGCGTTGGCGGCAAACTCATAGCAATTGTTTATACATAATAATTGGTCACCGTGAAAGATTGACTATTGCGCTATTGTTAAAAAGGTCTTACACTTTAGAAATCGTTGACAAAGCAATTAACAACGGCAATTCTAAAGCGAAGTAAAGCCAAACACATTAAAATAATGGTACAATAGATACGTTTTGTGTTCCTACATATGAAAGAGAGCTAAACTGTTGCGTGTTAAGTTTTGGATGATGTTACCTGAACGTATCCTCATCAGATACGATTGAATTCCTTCGCTGCACCTGTGATATCTGTCCCAAGAGGTAGCGCGTTGATCCCTCCTTCCACGTAGCTAGGCACACCAGCTCTTCCACTGAAATAGAACGAGGACCCTCAGACATATTATACAGAATAGTAGAATATTTATAAAAGTAATAATATATCGTTAAGCCGTGGTGGCTGCCGGCAGAATAGATTAGCACCCCCCTCTTCTTGCTGAGGTGTCGTAAAAGGCGACTAAGGTATCTCTTTAACACCGCAATTCAACAAGGTGCTTAGAGAAGGGAAAACTCAACCAAACCTGCATCCCGCTCCCTCCCTATCGTACTGGTTCTCCTTTCCATCGGGCCTGAGGGAGCTCGGACGAGAGAGTGCTTTTCTGGCTGCGTGTCTAGTTATGCACTTAAATATCTCCTGCGCAATTGACTGTTTCCGAAAACTGGACCTCGAATTTCTCAACCGGTGTTGAAACAGTCGCCGTGGCCGAAACCGGCTAGGACATCATTATCAATATATCGTTACGCTATATCCCTTTCGAGGTGAGTAGAGATATATTAGTAACTGTATCAACTTTGCGCTTATATGTCGTGCCCAACAAGACCAGAAGCGTAGCTGAACGACTTTCTCACAGCACTAATACACAGACATTTCTATGAAATGTCATGCTGGTTCCCTCACGATATTTTTCTTCACCGATGAGGATGTGGTGACTAAATTCTTACGTAATCTAAAAAAAACCCAGAGGTGCGTATCGGGGTTCGAACCTATGAACACTACTACATCACAGGCACAATACCGATCAGTATAAAATAATCTTCTCTTTTCGTGATTTAACATTTTCGTCGAATGTCATCCAAATATGAGTGACGCTTTTCTTATTTAATTTAATAGAATTTTTAAATGGAATTTAATGGGATAAGCTCTTGTATGTACATATAGGATTAAAATACTAAAACTATTCACATAATACAATAGCTTTTATTAATTTATATAGGATAACATATGACATTATACTACGTCGCATGCTTTTCGTTAAAACACTCTAAACGCATTTGAGGTGTAGAGCAAAATTCTTTGCGATAAATCGAAGATAAGAACATAATTTAATCATAATACTCAAGTTACAAATGTATATTATACATTAAATATAATAAATTGTTGGTCGCGCGCGTTCCTTAGCCGGCCTCATCGCTTTCCATCACGTGCGATGGAGATCCAAGCATGTTAACCTTATTTTTATTCCCTTGGTGCAAACATTTGATCTCTACTCTCGGCGAATCCTGTCCCTAGTTCTATCTATCGCCCTACTGGCGCGAAGGCAACGTTTTGGAGCTAGCCCAAGGTCAAAGGCTGTATTTTAAATTATGTGCACTGTAGTCATTATGTTGGACCAGTATAACAAAAAGGTTGGAGGTTATACCGTTACTCTCGGAGCTGGAGAGGTCTGGACACGCCATGTACCGCAGCAGGAGCCTCGAGTCGTCTGTGCAGGACTCCGCCCTGCTTGGGGGGTTCACGCAGTCTCCGGATCCGCTGGAAAGTCAAAACAGCGTTTTATAATCGCCTGTAGATACATATTTTTTTAATTTATAGAACTGGACGCTTATCCTGAATCTCACCAGGTGGAAGGCGATGAATCGTCCGCCCAACAAATGCCTATTCACTCTTCTCTTAAAGACTCCCAGGTCATAAGGCCGCGGAAAAATTTAAATTTCACACCACTCACATTCTACTATAATACCTTTCATAATTCATTCTTACATCCGTCCGCTGAAAAGGGTTGAGTAGTGTCCTTTATTTCTTAAAATTTACAATATATACTTAATCCTAACTTAAGCCTACATTACAAATTTATAAAAAAACAAAACTAAACATACTAGACCTTATCTAACTTACGGACGAAACTAACTTATGGCTTAGTTAAAAATAAAAACAACAACAGAGGAAGATTTATCTAACAATTAAAACTTAACCCAGTACAAAATATGAAGGGGAAGCCGTTTCGAGGAAGACCGCGGAATTATGGTCGCTGGAAGCATATTCCATTCCTTAGCCGTTCGCATGATGAATGTAGAAGCGAATCTTTACGTGCGGATATAAGGAACATCCACCAGATACGGATGGTATCCGACACGATGTCTAGGGGTTTTATGATGGAATGGGGCTGGTGGAATCAAAGAATGTAGTTCCTGAGAACACTCTACTTGTGCAACCGGTAAACGATTGCGAGGCAGGTGGCTCTACTCCGACAAATCGCCAACAAGTCTACGAGCTCCACGATCAATCGAGTCCAAAGCCGTCAACTGGTATTTAGCGGATCCGTCCCAAAGATGACAACAGTACTCGACACCCGACCGCACCTCTGCTTGATATACCACATCTTAAGAAGTTGCGATGGAGAGAAATACCGTCTGACCTTAAAAATGACACCCAATTGTTTTCTCTTTTTGTTGTCTTTCTTTCTTGACAGCTGAAGGCAGCTATTGAATCATGCTGCGCTTGAAATCACAAACAAAAAGCGATGTTTTTAAAAGAAACACCATTCCTGTCGCAAATATTCGTGCCAGGGCATCTGATGGTAAGGGTCATGGCTCACCGGTTGTATGTGAAGGTGAATGGCGCCGGGTGGAAGGGGCAGGGCTCCGGGACTGGCCTCGGTTTCTTCCTGAACATGGAGTTGAGAGGAGCGTCTCCCGTGATGAACTCGCATATCGACGACAGCGAGTCTTTCGGCAAACAATATGCTGGAATAAAAACAACATATTTTTTATTTAATAATAATAATATATCTCCATTGAGAATCTCGTAAAAGCTAAAAAAGAAAAATCATCAAAATATTTAGACGTCGCACACGAGATTGCCAGCATGTGGTATGTAGATTCTACGAGTATCGTCCCGATAGTCGCATCGACTAATGGGCTGGTCGCAAAGAGCCTCGATTACCACCTTAAGAGGCTCTCGCTTGGTTGTTGGACCAAGGGCCGGATGCAGAAGGCAGTTCTACTCGATACGGCGCGCATTGTGAGGCAGTTCCTCACTCTGAGCTCCTAACTACCGGTGGCTTGGGCCTTAGGCCTCGCCCCTGTAGATCTCTACCTGTATTTATATTTTAAAACGTAAATATGTTGTAATTATTATGAATAAAGATTACAAATATATCGTCACGCTATGTTTCTCTTACGGGGTGAGCACTATACATTAGTGCCAGTACTATATTTCCTCTTATATGTCCTGTTCAACGTGACCAGTGGCGCAGCTGATCGCTGAGGCTACCTCTCTAAGAGGTGTCGGAGTAAAGAGCCCACCCCTTCAAAAACTCTCTCTCATCTAGGCAGTAGACTTCCTAAAGTCTACTGACCGAAAGAAGGATAGTTCAGTCAACTGTCGCTAGCCAGTGCTTCACGCTTCGATGTGCAGTTTCACTCCGACGTTGCCTTGAGTTTCTTTCGGCGTTTCTTCTCAATGTAGCCGCTTTCGAAACGCCAGTAGATTACCATTAAGTTCTATCCTTGGCAGCCCGCTCAAGTCGAAGTTCGTACCCACAGGGTTGACCTTACATTGCCCCTCAATCCATAATTTAATAGCAGAGCGCCTTAAGTGCTTCTCCTTGTCGCCCGGTAAAGTTTAAAAGGCCTTCCCCGGTCATCAGCATTCTGCCCAGACGAATGAAGTCTTTAACACGTTCACGCCGGCGCGGGTCACCGGTGGCCCGCACTAGACTGTCTCTTCGGGTGGCGCGGTCCATTGGTGGCCCGCACTAGACTGTTCTATTAAACGGTACGTGACACCAAATATCTTCATCATCAAATCTTTAAGTAAGTAAAAATGATTTCCTCATAGATGATAAGTAAAATAATGAAAGTTTAACGCAAAACATTAAACGATAGAGTAAAAAGGTTTAAACACAGCCGCCACAGGGCGAGGAACATGAAATCTGGCGCCGGTGTGAACGTGTTAAAGAATAACTTTTTAACAAAGATATAGTATACGAAACTCACTTTCTTTATACTGCAGAACATATTTATGCTTTTCATGAATCACCACGCATCTGTAGCAATCTTCACTCCTGAAATAAAATTTACAAAACACATTTATTTGATGAAATGAGAAGATACATCAAGGAACTAAATAAAGACATCGATCGACCTTTGTAGACTCTAACGTCGATGCCCGATGCTCTGCATTTTAATCTATTTTTATATATATAATTTAAAAAAAATTAGTCGTATTGTTGTAACCTGATAAAATAGTATACCACAAAGAGCAGAACCCTGACCTGTAATAGAGGAGGAATTTTTCGTTGGAGTCACTCTCGTAGCATTCTCCCTTCATCTGTATGTGGGTTGAGTTGATCGCTATGAGGTCCGGATTCCCCGACTGGAACCAGCTGCCGGTCCAGCTATCGGGGAACGTGCAGCCGCCGCCTGGGGAAAAACAGAAAGCGTAATTAGAGATGGAATGGACAGCGGTATCCGTAATAGAAACTGTTGAATTTTTAGGTTTCTGTGTCTTCTGAAAGAAAGAAACCTTATCCAGTTGTGTTCTGACTTGAACTGCTGGCGCTCTACCTCAACAGTGTTAAGCTAGAAGCGTTCGAATTAGTACGTATAGGTAAACTGATGCCGCAAGTATGTGTGGTACAGGATTTTATGTTTTTTTTGGTAACCCGGGGGAAAATCCTACATAGGACCATTAGAGTTGCTGTGAGGGCAGCGACCCCGGAGTGTCAGATTCCTACTAAATAAAAACCCCCGGGGTGTCCCTCTAATCACTTCACCCACGCCTGGGAAACCAAATTTGTCCAGTCGCCCGGGGCGAAAAGCCTTATTCAGCCTTCCTCTCTGGGAGGGGTTGGTAGAAAGAGCCCACGCCTCTAATACCTCTCTCTCAAGCAGCGCGCTAGACACTGCGCACCGCAGCAGACTCCCTCAATTCTACTGCACGGCTACTATCACCGGGGGATGTCACGCTCGCTCTGGGCGAACACGTCCCTTTAGCGAGGGTTCCTTGATCACCGAGTGGCTAGAGAAGATGTTCGTTCTCTTGCCCTTTCGGCGGTCTCCTTCTGCTTTATCACAACCCCGCAGAAGGATGACACTTCCTGCCATGCCTCTTCGCTGCCGACCATGGCTTCCACCACCGCCAGCAGCGGGAGAACGTCCCAGTGTAGTCCTGAAGGACCTGCCTTTCCTCAGGCATTGTAATGTAGGTCGTACGGCGTAATCCTTTTTTTTTAATACCCATATTCCCATCACAGCCAATTTCATTACTTCTTGTAATATTTTTAAGTACATTACTTTATATAATTACTTATTTTAAGATTTTTTTTATGTTTTTGAATTCCGTGTTTCCTCTAGATCTGTATTTCGACGGATTGAGACAGTTATAGTACGTAACGCAATAACAGAATACAGTCCGAGTTTTCTAGTCCCGTATTTTCACTGTTTCGGACCAGCCGCATTGCGTAACCCCACTTGGAGACCTCCAATAATAACTCAGAATCAATTGATTGCTTTCAAATCCAGCGGCCGTTATAAAAACAATAGATCCCTAAACGATTATTATTCTAGTCTAGAATTCATAGGCGTCCTAGGTTTTTCAATGATCGTTTTATTGTTCCTTTATTTCATTATTTTTAATGACAGATGTGAGCGTTGTGGAGTTTGACCCAAGGCACAAACTTGTAGCGTTTTATCACAATTACTGTTAAATTGCTCGAGGTTGAATTGTTATTTAAAAAAAGAACTAAACTATATAGATTTTTGACAATTTTATAAAAATGTAAATGCCATTTATCGCATAAAAAGCAATACGTTCACGAAAAACGTCCTTTAGCCATGCATAACTTAAAACATACTAACAATGTCTTTTGAGACTTTTGCGTTCGTTTTTAAAACGTCAAAACAATGGCTTTTACAAATTTTCAGTATTTTTTTATGGAGAAATTTGCCCGCTTCTATTAGATATGTTATTCAATGAGTATGCTTGTTGCATAGATTAGCAAAATATAATCAGATTAATTTTTAATCATGATAAAAACCCTTTTAAGCAAAGGAGTCATAAATTTGTATGCAATTAAGGATTTATTAGTGTTTAAAACAAATGGGCTAAATGTAATCATATTAATGACGAAAAATGTAAAATGTCATCGTTTTTCATTAATCCGATTACATTTTTCCCATCTATGGCTAAATGATATGCCCTCCTGCCGCCCCTAGAATTTTGATATAACAGATGTCAAGATACACCAAGATATCTTATCCTGAGAAGTAGGCAAAGCATTATAACGTGCTCTGCCTAAATACAACCGCCTTCCCCCTGGTTTTTGCCCAGTGGGCGCGGCGCGACTAGGCTGTGGCGAATTGATTACAGGACCTGCAGTCCCCGCCAATGCGCAGAAGTAGTCACCTTGGGGTTTTTAGTCAGTACAAGTCCGACAGACTTCGGTCGCGCAACTCCCCAGTGCGGCTGAGACGGCTCTATGCGGATTTTCCTCAAACAAAGAAAGATATTTTATTCGATTAAGCAGAGATACATTGTGGTAGATTGGCTTGTATTTCGGGTTGTGTCATGTGGTATATTGCACGTTAAATAATGCAGAGAGAATGATTCGCTCGTAACTTGGACCACACATATTAATTCAGTATTGTTTAGACAGGCCCTTTGTTTCAGAGCAGGTGCGCTGGCTCGGCCGTCTGGTTGCGAAACCGAATGCCCGACAGAGAGGGTCGCAACTCGTCGCTTACACGTTTCATAATTGTTAGAACATCCTTTTACAACGTGACTAGCTTTACGTTCGACTTGTCCCTAGTTTTTGGAATGTTTTTAGATTTGCTTACCTAAAAACAAATATATAAAACAATGAAAGGATAATACGTAACATCACATTATGTATCATGTGTGCTGTCGCCAATCTCAAAGAGCACTCGGGTCAGCGTGTGCTGGGCGACGCTGTACGCGCCATCCAGCGCTGTTTTACAGCTGAACCTAAATGGGATTGATTGTGCGGACGCCGCGGTGCTAATATTAGAGCCGTTCAATATAATAAATAGGTACTATAAATACATTGAATACTATTAAACTAAATATACCTAATATGAAGAATGCAAAAATAAAATATGATGCGAATAGGGTAGGCAAATTATAAAATACATACACATAACGCAGTGGCGTGCATCCCATATAAAGCATAAAAAGCATTTTTTTTATATATTTGTACTTTTTCATAATTATATTGACTTAAAATCTGATAATTATCAAAATAAGGTACTCAGAATTCAAATAGGATCGAATTTTGAATCAATATATGTGTTAAATGCCCAAGTAATATAAGATAATGCTTTTTTATGCTTCTATGGAATGCACGCCACTGACATACAGTGTTCAGTACAAATTAATTGTTTATCTGTTAAGAGACCCTTTTTTCTGGAACTTTTTAAGAGATATTACGTTAAAATTAATACCAAATACTAAATTCTGATGTCCCTTGAAATCACATTCGAAGTCAACGCGTTTAAAATATATGTGTCCCTTCATATCGTATTTTTTATCGTTTTTAACTGTGTTCGTGAGGGGATTAAAGCCTATAGGCTACTTCTCGTTGACCTGAAATCATGAAATTTGACAAGAAGCAAGGTCGTACATAACAAATATGTGAAACAGTCTGAAAGGTGTAAATATGGAGGAACATTTAAAAAAAATAAGGAACGGAAGGCTAGCTTCCTTGGCGCCGGGCGACCTCTGGCCTTCCACAAGCCACCTCTATTGTGCGGGGTGTGTTAAAGACGCCAACCCCCGCTCACTCCTAACATAATTGTGGGGAGTGTTGTGTAAAATTACAAGCCCCCCATCGACTTCGTGAATTTTCACTAAAGCGGTGTGCGGGAACACATTGCACACCGCTCACGTTTTGATATTGTACAACGCACCCCCTCAAATAAGCCGCCCGTTGCTTAATCCGGTTTTGGAAAAAGGGTCTCTGGCGAAGACCCTCCCCTATTGTCCCGTGCTAGCGGGGCGGTGGATATGCTTGCTAGGATTGGCAATGGTCTCCCGATACCTCTCCACCGCCACCTTTACTTTCACAAAGACCTCGCAGGCGAGTGCGAGCGAGTGCCGGCAGCGACAGGTCACCCACCACCCTGAAAAGGTGACATCCTGGGCTACTTCAACAGATTCAGGTTCAGCTCTGCGCTCGATTCCTATTTATTCTATTCTCGTAGGCAAGTCCCGCATCATAATGATGACATTATATCACTCTATGGGTTATACGGTTAGATTATCTCGGTATAATTAAATACACCCACTCGTCAAAGCTTTTCTTAATCATATTTCCATCCAGAGTACGGACGTGACTGATTCATGCACGAGAGAACAAATACGATGTGTCTAGACTGTTATAAAATTGTTACCTAATCGATTTTAACTGTACATGACAAACGTGTAATCGTTTGTCGCAAACGGAGACCTCGCGGAAGTATTAAATTGCAACGACATAGGAAAATGATTTTTCTGAACCTTGACATTAATGCTTCGTTTTTAAAGTAAAACCATAATTAAACGAAATTACAAAATATTGCCTGAACACCAAAGTTTTCAATCAATGCGTCCTACCAGTTATGACATTTGGAGCCGAGACGTGGACATTAAGGCTAGTTCACCAGTTTAAGGTCGCTCAGCCTGCGATGGAGCGGACTATATTGGGCATCTCTTTGAAGGATAGAGTCCGAAATGAGGTTATTCGACAGAGAACCAAAGTTGTCGACATGGCTCTCCGTATTAGCAAGCTGAAGTGGAAGTAGGCAGTCCATATATGCTGAAAAACCGATGGTCATTGGAACAGGTGGGTTCTTGAGTGGAGACCGTGGACCGGCAGACGTAGCTTGAGGCGTCCTCCGGAAAGGTGAAGAGACGACCTACGAAAGGTAACCGGGCTCAATGGCAGTTGTTAGGAGAGGCTTATGCCCAGCAGTGGACTAGGATAGGCTGATGATTATGATGATGACAAAGTATTGCAGAAGAAACAATCTAAAAAAATCATGGCAAGTACGAATGAGATAATCGTACACATGGTTTCGTCATAGTGACTCGCTTTGGCCTGTCGCGTTTCGGGACCAGCTTGTGTATATCCAGTAGCTCATATACCTAGAGACCTTCAGTCGCAGTATATGTGGGCCGACATGACGATGTAGACCATCAATGAATTTTTAATCCTTTAATGGTGGCTTTCGTTTTTGTACTACACTATACTTACCATCAGGTGCATTGTAGTCACTATGTCGAGCCGATGTAAAAAAAACTGGCTTCGACTTGTTACGTTTTGGAATTACATTGTGTATATCCAGTTTACCTAGAGACCTTCAGTCGCGGTATATGTGGGCCGATATGACGACGGAGACTTTCAACGGGTTTTCATCTCTTGGTGGTCATCGTTCTAGAACTGGAATGTAGTTTGTAGAGGCAGTATGAAAAAAACCTTTTCCGTACACACGGACTTACAAGGTACTGTGTTTTTTATATTAATTTCAACTGGACGCTTCAACATGGTCCTCTAAATAGCTTTGCATTTCTAATGAAACGCATTTCTTCTCCCAGGAGTGATGTGTGTAGTGATGAAAATGCCCGGGAATTTTCCCAAAGTGCCCAAAACTTCCGAGAACATTTCGTAAATTCCCGAGAATATTCCTAAGTAAGTTTTTGTGCACTTTGGGAAAATTCCCGGGCATTTTCATCACTAGATGTGTGCAAGGTAGTAGAAGATGTTCATCATGATGGTGGAATGTGTCCGGAACGAGGAGGAGCGTATGTTATTGTACAAAGAGTTTAAGGTTCGCTGTGGGGTGTAGGAGCATGTAATAGCATTCATGCCTCTCCCTTCTCGAAGCAGGCGGGAATGCTGTACACCAGGGATGTACCAGAGCTTCGACTCCGACTCCGATAAGTCGGAACTTCCGATTGTTATTACACCTTCGGTTCCAACTTCGGTTCCGAAACTTTTTAATCGGAGGTATTCATCGGAGGTCACCACCACTGTTGCAGTCAATTTATTTGATTTCATTTTATATGTAATCAAACAATCAGTCCTACTTAATTTAAAGATCTCATTTTTTTTTCATTTAGATTAAAAAATATGATTAAAATTATTAAATTTAGAACCAAATGTACATTTTAACTGATCACTGAAAGATTTTTTTAATTAAAAAGGTTCACTGAATAATGTTTTTATTTATCCTTTAATAAAACTGTTTTATTCTGCCGTCACTTGTGACTGACATTGCCTCCGACTTTGATTCCGAATCCGTTTCCGACTCCGATAAATCAAATTTAAAAACTCCGACTTCGGTTCCGATAAAACCGCCTCCTATACATCTCTACTTTACACAGTACAAGCAGCTCTTAAAAAACGAAGTGTAATGTACGATGTTTTATCACTGCGGTATAATTCATCGAGGTGACATGGTCAAAATGACCAAACCTCGTAAACAAAATACAGAGTAAAAAATAAAAAAAAAAAAATTTTATTGCTTATATATATTTCTAATAAGATGTAACACGACCGGAGCCTTTCACGAAAATCAGCGCTGCAGACTTCTTCTGTGGCTTTAAGCTGATAAAGGCCCCATTTTCGACATGTTTATATGTTTTTGTATTTTTCTTTTGTTGCTGTGTGTTGTTTGTGTTGCTGCATTTAAATTTCCGGTTTTTTGTTGGTTTGTGGCGAAATAAATACATTTTCATTTCATTTCAAAATAAATAACGTGGTCCTATGAAAGAGTCTTGTCAGTTAGACGGGCAAAGCGATCTTATATATATATATTTTAAAGTTTGATCAACAAGTAAACTGACAGTCTACCTGATGGTAAGTGGATTTTTACATTGGCTCCACGAAGTTACTACAGTGCGTCTGATGGTAAGTAGTGTAGTCCAATCAGAGATGGGCAAAATGTAATCTGATTAATGATCAACGATTACAAAATGTAGTCGTAATATTAATTTTCTTGCTCTGTAATCATGGTTAAATCCATTTAAAACATTAAGAAATGATAAATGTGTTTACAATCTGGGATTTTGTAGTGTTTAAAACATAGATGAGCAAAATGCAGTCATATTAATGGTAAAAAACGTAAAATGTAATCGTAATAATTTTTATTAATCTGATTACATTTTGCCCATCTGTGGTACATTGTTATAGAGCGATTAAGCGACAGAGTCGCGTGCAGACGCTAGTCACACTATCATAAAATTAAATAATTCCCTTTGGAATAAAACCATCCAAACTAAACACCCCGGGGTACTAATATGATTCAGTTACATTTTCTGAATGCCTAATGAACTCGGCTCATTTGCCGCGATATCGCCGTCTCTATCCAGCGTCACCTCTATTTAATCGTTGGAAAGAGACGGCGCGTGTCTGTCGGCATCCTCACCTGGCTAAAGGGCGGTGTACACTGTACGTGCACCAAATTTCATATAGAAACCATTTTCTCCGACAAGAGTGTTAATTAATTTTGTATTGATAATTTCAACAGTGACCCGCTTTGGGAACGGGGGGGCTATTGAGGGATTACTTGCTACTGAGTAGGAAAGGCGCGTATTCTATCAAGCCTACTGTTAAATTCTAAAAGGATTTTTCCTTTAAAGTCCTTTCAGTGTTCGAAGCTATTCACACCTGAACACCAGTAGCGTGCATCACACAAAAGCATTACCTTGTTTTTTGGACATTTAATAAATATATTATAAAGGACGAAAATCCATTGACAATATCCGTCGTCATATTGATCCACATATATCATGACTGAAGGTCTCTAAGTAGATAAGCTACTGTAGGCGTGGCCTGCAGAAGGCCAGACGTCGCCGGGTGCCGAGGAATATGGCTCAGCCTTGCCCTTGACACTCGGCAGGCGGTAGAAGGAACAAACCGGGGGTTTTGGTCACTGCAATACCGACTTACTTGGCAGCCCTCATTGCCCCCTGAAGGTCCGTTAGGGTTTTCCCTAGGGTTACCAAAAAAAGGTAGATAAGCTACTGGACGTAAACAAGCAGTCTCTTATTAAAAATTTATCGGAAGCGACAATGGAGCTGTAACCGTTCTGGCATCTAAACGCGTGCACTTTCTTCACTTCTCCAACTCGTTTTTTTTTTTTTTTCGGCGTATCCTACGTTGGTGGCCTGGGAAAGACCTTCACAACAAAACCGGGCTTGGTGGGCGAATGCAGAGGGCGCTCAGCCAGCGAAATTTATGGGTTGGGCGGCTACGCAAGGGCACCCCTGTGGGTACGGACCTCGACTTGGGCGGCCGGCCAGTTGAAAAACGAACCTAACGGTGATTTACCAGCGTTTCGGAAGCGACTACCTTGAGAAGAAACGCCGAAAGAAACTCAAGGCTGCGTCGGAATCTTCTCCACCTCCTCTTGCGGCACGCAAGTCTCATGCACGTGTGGCGCAGCGTCAGAACGCATCGTGTGCTCTTACACTAAGGGTTTCCTTTCTCTTTCAAGGTAAAGAATCTTAAAAATAAATTCTATATAGAGTATTAATAATGCCAAACAGCTTTTTTCCATAAACTTTGTCAGTTTTTACATCTTCACATCTATAATATAAAAATGAATCGCAAAATGTCTTGATAAGCGCGAAACTCGAGAACGGCTGAACCGATTTGGCTGTTTTTTTTTGTTGTTATGTTTGATGAAGTCTGGGGAAGGTTATTAAGGAGAGAAAAATTAAAAAATTCCCTGCAACTGTCCAAAAATAACACTTTTCTGTATTCTCATACAAAAAATGCGTTATAAGTCATTTTGAACTTTAATACCACACCATAAAGTTCAAGTGTTAGTGGACGGGTTCCGGGAAGGCAAAACAATTATTGAGTGACGTATAAATATTAATGTCAATATTTGTCAATTTTTATACATATAGCATTAAGGCCAGGTGCCTTCAAACAATTTTCAAAAAACAGCCGACAGGCCAATAGGTTTTGGCAAAATAAAATCTGACGGGCAAGCTTTAGTTTTAGAGAAATAGGGCAGAACAAGGTCTGCCGGGACAGCTAGTATACAAATATTTCTTTGGAATTTTCCATCCTACCACAGACCATATTCATCGCGAACATCGCGAAAAATTATTTCGGTGCGCTCGAGCGATCCCCTGCCTTCATTAAATGAACAAACAGGACTTCCTCCACCCTGCGCTGAGGAGACTCGGGCCGAGAGGGTGACCGTTTTGAAAAGTGACGCGGTAAACAGCTAGTAGGGACGGGCGGAAAGTTCTCTTCGCGGGACGAAATCGAAAAGAATTTGGTAAGAATTTGGTGGTTTGAAATTGGTAAAAGAAGCGCATGACTTTTTTTTTTTTTTGTTATCCCGGTGGAAATCCCTACGGACCGTCAGGGGAAGTGGTGAGGGCCACTTCCCCCGGTGTGTCGGACCTGCCCCGACTAAAACCACCGGGGTGCCAGCACTGCCTCTCCTCGTCTTCGCCGAGCCTGGGAATCCGGATACTTCCGACGGCTCGGCGGGACGAAGCGCATGACTGACCTAACCTTTATGAGGTAAGGGTCTTCACTGCACCTGAAGATAAGTACAATATGATATATACATATGTTTAAGATTTTTTTATTTGTTTCTGATCGACATATATGAGTCGTTCATTTTGAAAGTGGCTTAAGTCCATTTTCATCTTTTATTAAGTTGGCACTTGTGACATTTATAATTTATGCTGAACTGTCAAAAGAATAAATTGGTATTGAAATATACTTAGTACATTTGAAAATTTTATATCACGTACATTTTCAAAATAATATAAAAAACGCAAAACCTTAAGTATTTCAAATTAAAGATAGGTGGTCTTAAGTCACTTTCAAAATGAACGGCTCATATATATTATGAAAAGTTTAGGAGAAGACTTCTTTCTCAGGACTGGCGAAAAGTCGGAGAAATTAACATCATATTGGTAGAGCCGGCATCGGTTAATGCAAAAAGAATTGACAGATTCATACAGTTGTCACTTCGCCAGAAGTGAGTTTAAGCATCATGATATATGTACCTTACGAGGCTAGTATAGGCATCAAGGATGCACTGAAGCCTCAGTAAAATATTTGATTACAAAAATATATATATCTTCTTCTATAATATAAAAATGAATCGCTAAATGTCTTGATAAGCGCGAAACTCGAGAACGGCTGAACCGATTTGGCTGATTTCTTTTTTGTTGTGTGTGTTGAAGTCTGAGGAAGGTTATTACGGAGAGAAATTAAAAAAAATTAAAAAATTATTAATTAAATAAAAAAAATTAATTAAATTAATTATTATTTTTTTTTTTTTTTAAATTCGTAATAATATTTAAAAGTCAATTTGAACTTTAACACCATACCATAAAGTTTAAATGTCAGTGGACGGGTTCCGGGAAGGCAAAACAATTATTGAGTGACGTATAAATATTAATGTCAATATTTGTCAATTTTTATACATATAGCGTTAAGGCCAGGTAGCTTCAAACAATTTTCAAAAAAATCTGACGGGGAAGCTATTAAAAAAAACAATGTGACTTTGTTTTAGAGAAATAGGGCAGAACAAGGTCTGCCGGGACAGCTAGTTTAAGATAAGAATGGTGCTACGCGGCAGATAAAAACTGAACGTAGGATTTAATGTGAAATGACAAACTCTAACACCTGAATACAGGCAGTCAGAACGGCCTGACACCCAAACTAGAGTTTTGATTTTTTAGAAATGAAAAACTGAAATCAAAATTGTATTGTTTGTGCCGGAACAATTATTCTAAGGCAGAAACAAGTCGAGAAGGAACATTCGGAGCAGCACTAGTCCGCCATATTGGCTTATGAAATTGCCGCGAGAACATCGAGTGTTTTGTTGTTCATTCAAATTGAACGTTAAAAATGTTGTTTTCAACGTAAATTATAGAAAAAAATGAATCTTATTTGTTTTTTATAACCTTATTTGGATTATAGTAGCACTAGAGACATCCCGCGGCTTCGCTTACGTAGAATTATAAAATTAGCCGAACCAAATTTAGACTTTTTATCCTCTTTTGGGGAATATTTTATTTTCTTATATTTTTCATATTTTCAGGAAAACAAACAGCAATATATAAACAATAAAAGAGATACATAAGCTAGCAAAGTTTCCACAAAAAAATATATAAAAATATTTAGCTGAGGGATACTTTTTTTTTTCGTGTCTTGGGGGAAAATCGAAAACCCCCGAGGTGTCCCTCTAATCGCTCCACCCGAGCCTAGGAAACCAAATTCATCCAGACGCCCGGAGAGCGAAAGCCTTGTCGAGGCTGCCTCTCTAGGAGGGGTAGGGGTATAGCTAAGGGATACAAAACAATACAAGGAAACTAGTTATTTATATATCGAAGGGTGAAAGGCTATTTGGTTTAAGCGACATTTTTTGGTGATATAGTAAAATATATATTTTTAGAATCGGTAAAAAACACTGATTTATTAAGCTTGATTTACTCAAATACAAATAAAACCGTGAATTTTTTCACTAAATGCACTACAGACACACTTCACTTCAATCGCTTTAATTCGCAGGTTCCAGCAATTCTCTAACCATCTCGTATATTCCAGTATTCACGATACGCTGTAGCGACACTTCTAGAAATATCTTTCTATTCTCCAATAGATGTCACCACTAGTGGCTGTGTTTACGCTACTCGCCATAATACAACCAAAGGGGTAAAATAAGGCATATCTACTGGGAAACACCGAGTAGAACAGCTAGTTTAGCATAATAACGGCTGCATTGTCGTTTTGCTAAATGGAGGCATGTCACAACTCATCGGGAGACGTCCGAAGCGGAATCCAAGACGTGGGAGTGGGCAATCATGCAATTGTGAATGTCAAATATCAATTGCAGCGAATCAGTCCCCTATAGCTACTCCACACTAGACTACGTTCAGAGATGGACAAAATGTAATGTGATTGATGACGAACGATTACAAAATGTAGTCGTAATTTTAATTTTCTTGCTCTGTAATCATAATTAA
The DNA here is from genome assembly GCA_036320925.1 of Automeris io. Classification (NCBI taxonomy): domain Eukaryota; kingdom Metazoa; phylum Arthropoda; class Insecta; order Lepidoptera; family Saturniidae; genus Automeris; species Automeris io. The sequence goes on along the minus strand of JAUDJH010000031.1, from coordinate 3,704,000 downwards.
ATCCATTTAAAACATTAAGAAATCATAAATGTAGGATGGATGTTATTGTGTGAAATATTATTATGTATGAAGTAGTAAATGCTTAGAACGGAACGTATGGGAGTAAAAGACAGAAAAGAGAGATAGGATAAACGATTTTTTTACAACGTGAGCGCTCTGTAAGATAAAAACGAAAAAAGTGTTAATCTGTAAAATTATTTTTGTAAAAGTGCAATAAAGAAGTTCGTAAAGTTTATTTTGGTATTGATTTGATTTGAAGATCCCCAAAACTACATAAATATGTATGCAATCTGGGATTATGTAGTGTTTAAAACATAAATGAGCAAAATGTAGTCGTATTAATGGTAAAAACGTAAAATGTAATCGTTCATCATTTTTTTAATTCTATTTATTTAAGGGACTTTTACGTGTGTACGTATGTCAGTCCCAATTACAAATTATTATTTAATTAATCTGATTACATTTTGCCCATCTATGACAACGTTAATAGTGGGTCGTAGAAAATGTGCGACACGGACTCACGCACCGATGGTTGCATACAAGTTGCTTTCTTTTTTTCGACTGGACAAAACCAAACCTACGGTGCTCAGCCAACGAATACTTGGATTGGGTGGCAAAGCAAGGAGACCCCTGTGGATACGGACCCGGCTTGGGTGACCAGCCAAGGAAGCGACCACCTTAAGATGAAACGCTGAAAGAAACTCAACGCTGCGTTGGATTAAATAGTTTCTTATTCCACCTTCTCATTACAGAACTACCTATGTAGGTTTATGAATGCATAGTTTAGGTTGTAAGTGGCGGCCTATAGAGTTCGGGGACTATGGAAATAAAATGCGTGTTGCTATTAACTGTGTATTATCCGAACTGCCAATCGCCGGTGGAACCCATCGCTATATACATACAAACATTCAATATTTATGCAATTTCAGAATTTATGTAAATCACGCTATCAAAATCAATTACTTACGTTAACATTATACTATGTGTCCCTACACATAGCTTTATAGCTGCGTCAGTGACTATATTCCTCCTGATGGAAAGTATATTGTAGTCTAACTTCGGCAATGACCGCCAACAGACGACAATCCATTGACAGTCTCCGTCGTCATGTTGGCCCACATATACCACGGCTGAAGGTCTCTAGGTGTATGAGCTACTGGATATACACAAGCTGATCCCGAAACGCGACAGACCGTAGCGAGTCACTATGACAGTCTTTACACTTGTGTACTGTAGTGTAGCCTCTTGTTCGGGCTATCGCCCCACTGCCTCGAATTCCTAATTATAGACTTGAGTATTTCATATTAATTTCAACTTTATACCTCCACGTGTATTCTTAGAACTTTATTAATAGACGGATAACGAGGTAATCTTATAAGGGTATGTTATTTATCTTTTGAGGCACGGAATTTTAAAAATTTCAAAGCAATAGGCCACAATGTAACGAGTTCTTATGACGGTCTATGTTGGGGCAGACATCACTCAAACTGAATAGACGCGAACAGCGCAGACTCCCAGAGGTCCAACGATATCTTTAATATTCAAGAATAGCTCTAAATGTAATAAGCCGTATTGTGTTATGAATAAATATAAAATTACTAGCTGTCCCGGCAGACCTTGTTCTGCCCTATTTTTCTAAAACAAAGTCACATTGTTTTTTTTAATGTTAATAGCTATTGGCCTGTCGGTTGTTTTTTGAAAATTGTTTGAAGGAACCTGGCCTTAATGCTATATGTATAAAAATTGACAAATATTGACATTAATATTTATACGTCACTCAATAATTGTTTTGCCTTCCCGGAACCCGTCCACTAACATTTAAACTTTATGCTATGGTGTTAAAGTTCAAATTGACTTATAACAAATCTTTTGTATGAGAATATAGAAAAGTGTTGTTTTTAGACTTTTTCAGATAATTTTTTAAAATCTTCTCTCTGTTATGACCTTCCCCAGACTTCAACAAACACAACAAAAAAGAAATCAGTCAAATCGGTTCAGCCGTTCTCGAGTTTCGCGGTTATCAAGACACTATAGCTGATCCGGCAAACGTTGTTTTGCTATGTAACGTTTTGTAATATCTTCTAAGATGTTCATTGAAATTAAGTGATGTCAAAGACAATTGTGTTCACAATTAAATACTCTTAATCAACAACACATTTATTTGGATAAAGATTAATATTATTACGTTGATGCAACTCTTAACAAATAATGCATTAATTTCGACCAAATTTGTTTACCATAAAAACGGTTCTAGTGACTTAATCTTAAAAGATAGACATATACTGTCGCGGACATTTTTTTAGATCATTTCAAGAGGAATAATTCTTTCTTACATATATTTTTGGTATCTTGAACCGTTTTTGCAGCGCACGCAATGGAAGCCCTCAAGGATGAATAATTTTGCCCGTTTTTGTCACATTTTCCATTATTTCTTCGCTCCTAATAATTGCATCGTGATGTTATATAGCCTAAAGCCTTCCTCGATAAATGGTCTATTCCACTCAAAAATAATTTTTCAATTCGAACCAGTAGTTCCTGAGATTAGCGCGTTCAAACAAACAAACAAACAAACAAACTCTTCAGCTTTATAATATTAGTATAGAATACTGACTTTATTGTTTTAAAGAGCTCGCAATGGATGAAGACACCTGCTCCGGGCAACGTGGACTGATATGTCTTGATACTTTTATAAAATACTAGCTGTGGCGACTCGATTTTAGGGCTCGTACACATAAACACTTCAGGAGTGATTATATCGCTAGGAATTGGTATTGTATTCATTGTATTCAAGTTAAAGGTGGACTAATGTTAGCCCGGAACGTACTGTCTTACAGACATTCTCTACTCACAGGCTTGGGTCTAACTCCGAGGGTCTGCACGGCAGATATGTTGGCGGCAAACTACACAGCGTTATTGCTAAAAAGATATTACACTTTAGAAATTGTTGACAAAGGAACGCAATTAACGAAGGCTTTTCTGAAGCGTATTAAGCTCAAACAAATTAAAATAAAGGTACAATAGACACGTTTTGTGTGCCTACAACTCGATACGACGTACGTGTCCAGTTGCACAGTAGTGTTCTCTGAAACTACATTATCTGATTCCACTAGCCCCATGTCACTACTAGACGCCGTGTCGAATACCATCCGTATATGGTAGAAGTTCCTTATACCCACACGAAAAGATCACATGCATCTACATTCATTATGCGAACAGTTAAAGAGTGCAATATGCTTCGAAGAACCATTTTTCCACGTTCTTATGACCTGGGAGTTTTTAAGAGATGAGTGAATAGGCATTTGATGGGCGGACGCGGTTCCTTGTCGTATACATCTTTACCTTCCAGGTGTGATTGAGGTCAAGTGTCCGCATATAAATCATAACCATATAAAATATAATCGTAATTTTAATTTTGTTAATTTGTAATCCTGATCAAGCCCCTTCTAAAGATTATAAAGTTATAAATTTGTATGCAAACGAGGATTCCTTAGTGTTTAAAACATGAATGGGCAAAATGTAATCATATTAATGATGCAAAATGTAATCGTAATTGTTATTCATTAATGTGATTACATTTTGCCCATCTATGGTACTTGTATATCAAGTTTTCACCTGTCATTGAAAATTAGTAACAAATGAAAGCGGTTCCGATGAAGGAGCGCATCATAAGTTTCTACAATGTAAGTGTGGCACGTTGCAATATTGTGTCGTGAATTTTTACGTTGCTAGCCATAGAATCCCACGACACGACGTCCCGTCATAAAACAATGCCACGCTGTAGTATACCATACGACGTCTTTTTGTGTTTATGTGTACGAGCCCTTACCCGGTAAGAAATAATCACCCTTGGTGATTGATTTTCTAAAAACTTCGAAATATGCCAAAAAAAACCAGTTGTAACGAATTTCAAATAAATTTTCAGTCCCTATTTTACACTCTTGGGTCGGGGCTTGGGAACCTAGATTATTTTGGCCGAGGAGCAAATATCCTGTTTCGCCATCCCATTTCTGGGAGGAGTTGGTATAAAGAATCAACCCCTCGAAACCTTTATCACGGGCGGCGCACTAGACACTGCGCACCGCCTCTCTCTTATCCAGCCAGCAGACTCCCTCAAGTCTACTGTAACCTGGCTAGTGTCATAGAGTTAAACTGATATTGGCACTTTCAAGTTATAGGCATGTGTTGCCTATCAATGCATTTAATATGCCTTTCCCTTTTTTAAATATTTTTGTTTTTTTTAGCGACGCAGACAATGTGTTTATTTTGATAGTCTATTCTAATCCCCAGGCATTTTTATAACTACACCATAGGTTCAATCAAGTGCAGTATATTCCTAAAACCGTATTAGATTAAATAAAAGTGAGTAAGTACTTATGCTCCCAACATTATGAAAATATCACATTTAACTACACAGTTTCATGATTACAGTTAATCTGTTTTTACGCTTTACATAATATAACACTGTAATAATTATTCCGTCTAGACGTTGAAATTGCTAATGTCTGCTGTTCGACTAAAACTTTAACAACGAGAATATTTACTCAAATGATAATTACATATCATCACGTCATTTCTAATTCGGGATATCTGGAGATTCTGATACCAATTATTCGGCTTGTCGCATTTCGGTATCAGCCAGTGTATGCCTAGATTCATTTGTACTTCTTCTTCATTGTTTGCAAGCACAAAAGCTCAATTTATAGGTGACGGTAGCTACTATCCAAGAAGTGGACTTTTAGTCACATTTTCATCATCATCATTTTAGTTTGCATCAGTTCCTGATGAATGTCAGCCTCTCCCAAATCTCGCAACTGATCTCTGTCCAGGGCTGCGTACATCTAGAAACATCCGGCTGCCTTTCGCAAGATGATATTGCATCTCGCCTCTGGACGTCCCAAACTTGCCGAGACACGGCTCTACTCCAGAATGCGTTTACTTCAACGGTTATTAGCTCTTCGACAAATGTAAACACCCACAGCCGTTTCTGCTTAGTTACTAGGTTAGTCACACCGGTCTCTTTATAACTCTGTCTAATTATCTCATTAGAGATGCTATCGTGCAGAGACACTTTGATTATAGCGCGCTCCATACCTCGCTGAGCGATCTTCAGTTTGCGGACCGGCCTTACTGTCAGTGTACACGTCTCGGCACCGTATGTTCTGCCATATTTTAGTACATATAAGAACAAACAAAACAAAACAAACAAACAGCAGCGAGGTGGTAGGGCGTCGGTGCCCGTCTGGATCGCGACCACAGTGCATGGGTGTAAAGCCCGTCATAGTGACCAGTTTCGGCTTGTCGCGTTTCGGGATCAGCTTGTTTATATCCAGTAGCTCATATACCTAGAGACCTTCAGTCGTGGTATATGTGGGCCGACATGACGATGTAGACTATCAATGGATTTTCATCCTTTGATAGTCGCTTTCGTTTTTGGACTACACTGTACTTACCATCAGGTACTCTATAGTCACTATGTCGAGCCAGTGTAAAAAAAAAACAATTGTTTCCTTAGACTTCATAATATTCTCTCGCACCCTCAGTGCTTGTACAAGCTTGTCGGTATTTAATTTATAATCCCTTTTGAGTTTCTCGTGGTGTAACTACAAATTTAATGTTTCCTGATTTTTTCCTACACTTGTTGCATAACACCTTTCACCAAATATCATGATTGTAAGTCAACAGGATATAGTTTCTAATTCTATCGCAAAACCTTACAACATAAACAGACATTCAGATTTCATTGTGTTGAGTTAAAAGTATGATTTCTTCAGAGCTACAAGGGCCGACAGATTTTCGTATTTAATATTAATTTCAACTGAGTACCTCTACGCTTTCTAGAAAAAAAGGGCCTTGACATACAGATGAACAACGAAGTAATCCTATAAAGATAACATTTCGTCTTTTGAGGAACCCTATAACTATTACTGCGCAAGTTGATTCTTAAAGAGAAATAGGATTTTAAAACGAATGCATCATAATAAAGCTAGACAGTGATTTAATGCAGAAATAATATATAATAATAAATTAAAGTATCAAATTGAGCGATCGGCGTATTCAGCGTGCGGTAACCAAGCTCAGGTGTTTCTAAAGACATTTTTCTTGTCCCCTAGCGCTGCACCGCACCGCTGCGATGTCATATCACAGGTTAGAGATGTGCCCGTGGCTACAATTTATCGATAGAAGGACGCTAGTTTTTTTTATGTGAAAAGAAGGTAAAAAGGTGAACAGCCCATCTACTGGCAAGTAGCCATTGTCATCAAACCCCAGATCTTGAAATTTATCAAGGCGAGGCAAAAGTACTGTCTGAAAATCTTTTTAGCATTGTTTCTCACTTATATCCGTATAGATTAATGCATTAAAAAAAGGTTTACATTACAATTTTTGGAGATTATGAGAGAGAGAAAAATTAGAATATTATTTATCGAATAGGAAAAGCAATATTAATGAAAAACTACTTTAGACTTAATTTTTTTTTTTTTTGTAATCAGAGGTATATCCTGCACCGGGTTATCAGGGCCGCTGTGAGGGCAGCGATCTCAGTGTGTCCTACTCCTACTGACTAAAAACCCTCGAGGTGTCATTCTAATCGCTCCACCCCAGCCTGAGAATCCGAATTAGTACAGAATCCCGGGGGCCAACAGGCTTGCTAAGGCTTCCTTGCAGAGAGGGGGTTGGTGTATAAGACCCACCCTTCCGGAACCTCTCTCAGGCTGCGCGCCGCTTCCCTCAAGTTTACTGCCCGGTACTATTATATAGCTTAAGACGAGGTAACGGTAACTTATGAGAATTAACTTTTAAAACGTCAAAGCAAAGGCTTGCACAATTATAGGGAAATTATCACATTTTTTAGATCATTTGCTATGGGTAAGTTGTGCGATGTACTGACCTGCCCCCTATAGAATATGACGCCCGGGACACGGGCCCCGGCTCGCCCCCCTTAGATCCGAAGCTGCGTTTGCCTAGGAACAACTTCAACTCAATTAGTGCCTTCATTGTCCTAACGACCTAGAAGAGAGTTTCTTGCTCCCATTTCGTAAAATCTCATGACATCATTCAGATAAAATACTTTAAAGTGCTGCTTTTATAATTATTTAAAAAAACACTTAGCTTTTTTATACTAACCCGTTAAATGACTAAACCGGACCTTATAATAGCACGGTAGTCCAAAAATAATAAGGCTCTATATCATTTGTTTAAAATATTTTTATAATCAGGCGTGTTCGCTTAGAATACAAGATAAACAGGTATATCGATAGTCGATATTTTCAATTTCCCACCACTAAACGTAAAGCATCCATCAAACTATGACAAATATTGTTTTTACAAAGCTCGGGCGGCTCCTAGGGCATTATCATGAATACCGACTTCGTACGGGCGACGGATTTAAATCATATTTTATAGACTACCTCAGGGATTGAGGCGCATAGACCAATCAGAATAAGACGTCAAATGCACAGACCTTACTATAAGCCTAGACAAAGTCATTTTCGGTCAACGACATTCTTAACAGAAGCCCTTCTGTATCACGGCGAATGTTCTAAAGAGTTGTTTAACATTGTACCACCCTCTCCCTTCCTTAATAGTACCACGCGCGCGGGTTTACCGTAACTTTCATCCCGGCTAGGACTGAGAAGTTCTCTAACTCTCACTTTTGGGCTTACTTGTGTCGTTGGACTGTGGAATGGTCTTCCGGCGAGCGTGTTCCCACCGTCCTCTGATATGAGATCCTTTAAGCGTAGCGTGAAGAGATATTTGTGCAGGCCGGCATGATCGCTGCGTCTACCGATGGGTTTTTCCTAACTTTTGATAGTCATTGTCGTTTTTTGGACTGCATTATGCTTACCATCAGGTTTGGTGTTGTTACTATACCGGGACAAAATAAAAGAGTGTAAAATGTATGAGAATGACATAAGCTTTCGAAATATCACATCGACACATTGTGTCAATTCCATACATTTTGAACTTTTATCCACGAAATGAAATTAGATATAGTTTTACTAAAGTAGATGAATTAACAAGCAATTTATTGATAACCTAGAGGTATTTAAGGGCTGACTTCGTAAATTTGTTATTTCATCTCTTGCTTGTTTAGCCGTGGTGGCTGCCGGCAGAATAGAATAGCACCCCCCTCTTCTTGCCGAGGTGTCGTAAAAGGCGACTAAGGTATCTCTTTAACACCGCAATTCAACCAGGTGTTCAGAGAAGGAAAACTCGACCAAACCTGCATCCCGCTCCCTCCCGATCGTACTGGTTCTCCATTCCATCGAGCCCGAGGGAGCTCGGACGAGAGAGTGCTTTTCTGGCTGCGCGTCCAGTTATGCACTTAAATATCTCCTGCGCAATTGACTGTTTCCGTAAACTGGACCTCGATTTTCTTAATCGGTGTTGAAACGGTCACCGTGGCCGAATCCGGCCAGGACATCATCATTTAAGGGCTAAGACAAGTATTTGCTTAAAGTGCCGGGCGGTTCGGCTGAGGGGCCAACCGTCTAGGCTATACTCCGGTGGTGACGTGCGTGGTCCCACGCACCACAGGCGGCGGGGAGGTGAGCACATCCCACCTCCCCCACATTTCAGGAGTAGCCCATAATGTGGCTGATCGCGCACCGGGCTTGCAGACGTCCTCGGTGTACTTGGAGTCCGGTGCAAACGCGAGTGGCGGATCACCCCAGAGGTTTTAGCCGGTGCAAGTCCGGCGCACCGGGGGAGTGGCCCTCACCACTCTCCTGACGGTCCGTTAGGGATTTCCTCTGGGTAAACAAAAAAAAAGTATTTGCTTAATATTTTGAAAAGTTCACAAAACTACCTCTCCCTCTGTCATGGCTATTTACTCCTAAGTCATCACTTGTCATCTCAGAATTTTTAAATAATCTACATTGGAAGCAATGTTTCAGAGTCAAGTTGTGTGGGGGTCCGTCATTTTATTCCTCTGCATGCCTGTCTGTGTGTTTGGGGTATGGTTCCAAAAAATCCTTTTCCGTGTCGTTACAAACTAATGATGCTGCGAGGTATCCGTTTGCCACGAATGAATTGTTACAATAGGCAAAACCGTAAATCATGATTTATTTCATTCGTAATTGTGAAGTATGTTTTATATTTCTTGTTTATTTTTATTTTTTTCACACTGGCTCGACATAGTGACTACAGAGTACCTGATGGTACGTACAGTGTAGTCCAAAAACGAAAGCGACTATCAAAGGATGAAAATCTATTGATAGTCTACATACATCGTCATGACGGCCCACATATACCACGACTGAAGGTCTCTAGGTATATGAGCTACTGGATATACACAAGCTGATCCCGAAACGCGACAAAGATTTTTATTTTTTTATTTTTTTAATAAAATAAAAATCTAAATAGACTCTACTAGTATAGATAAGCAGTCTATTATATTTATATATATATTGTGTCTATGAGGGAAGGTAAGATGTCCTATTTCAAAAACTTAAACAAATCGTAATCAATTGTAAAGGGAGACGAAAATTAAAAGACCAATTTCGAGAAGCTCTCCGCGCACCTTAACGGCTCTTCAAATGTCCTCGTTTACTATAAATAACTGGTTAATTTAACTTTAAAACAGTCAAAAGGTATCCTCTTTACAATTTACCTTCATTACTTCGAATTTAGTTTACCGTCCTTCATTTCGAGGGCGGAATTCGTTCCCTTCCATAAATATCAAATTCAAGACTGTTCACAACACTTCCATATACTACTTTACGGTTCACGACTAATCTGTTGACTTTATTGAGAACTAGCTGTCGCACGCGACTTCGTTCACAATCGAAGTAGTACTTTTGCTATGACAATAAGTTCAAGCTGAAGTCTTTGTATCAATGCATATAATAAATCCGTTCCGCAGCCCCCTCTCCGACGTTTCATATATACTATAATTTGCGGCTCCGTGTATATGCGAGTGCCCTGATAAATTTCACTTGCGCGATATAGGTTAGTAAAAATGTATGAGTATCGTTTTAACCGTGTATATGCGAGTGCCCTGATAAATTTCACTTGCGCGATATAGGTTAGTAAAAATGTATGAGTATCGTTTTAACTGCACAGTTGATCTAAAATGCCCAGGCAACGTCAGTCACGATTTCGCAATGACCGCGGGCTTCGATCACAATTAGCGCGTGTCGTTCGGCGCCTGACAGACTGCTGTCACGTCGTTTCGCAGCGCGGGATAGCGACGTGTCTGTGTGTCACGTCGTCACGTTTGGCGCGCTGTGCTATGATCGCGCAAGCGAATAGATCATGAAAGGGTACGGTGGCGTGCATAACATAGACGCTAAACAGCATTTTCTTGTTATACTTTGATATTTAAAACATATATTGATTTAAATTTAGTCTAATTTAAATCTGATAATCATTTTCTGATAATTATCAGTTTTTTTATAGGATACACGCCACTGTAAGAGAGTGACTAATATTATCGAAGCAATATCACCGGAAACCTTATAAGAATAAGGTTTAAGTCCTGATAATGAAAGCAAAATTGAAATTATTCACCTCGTTTCGTATCGGGTATCATAATTAGCGTGTACACTCCACGCTGTCAGACAGCTATCACGCGGATTCGCCTCGGGGGATACTGGCGTGTCAGTACGTCACGTCATCGCTTTTAGCGCGATATGATATGATCATGCGTGCAAAATATAGACTACTTAAAAGGAAACTACGAATATAAGACAGCTTTTTAAAGTTATATATCTATAGAACTAAAACTCGTGTCACGTTTATTCAAAACAATTGAGTATTTAACTAGAGAAGAGTAATTGTGTTGGGATGAAAGGTAGCCTATGTCCTTTATTGTACCCGTGAAAACGTGTGTGCAAGACTTTGTAATGATGGAATGAGTAGTTTTTTTTTATTCTATTTATTTAAGGGACTTTTACGTGTGTACGTATGTCAGCCCCATCGTACCCTAATACAGAAATACCTAACATATGACATATGGTGCCATTGATCTGAAAAAGCCAGTCGCCTCATCAGATGATAGTTCTGTTAAGATTTTGTTAAACATCCCGATGTCAAGTCTGCTCAGACCAAAGGCACTCACAAACGCCTCTCTCACAGATTCAGATCGGACACATTCCATCAACAAATGGTGGATATCATCTATGATTCCACAATTTACACACAGTGGAGAATTATTGAGTTTCATAAGATGTTTAAATTTGTTAGATGGAATGTGTCCGGATCTTAGTCTGCGTGCCACTGACACCAACTTCCTGCACAAAGTTGTTCCAGAAAACCAGGGTATACGAGGAGGTTCGCTTTGCAAAGTTTTATACCAGATCCCTTTCTCTATCGATGGAATGAGTAGTTAAGCCGCGAAATCTTAAGGAACCAACAAACATCATCACATTCGCATTTATATTAGTTAGGACCAGTGGCGTGCATCCCATATAAAGCATAAAAAAATGATGATGGTTTTTAGCTGATGGTAGTCGTTTTTGGGACTGCACCACACTTACCATCAGGGGTGGTGTGGAGCAGTGACGTGCATTGGGTATTTAGACAAGGTAGGTAGAATTCCAGTAATTAATTTGAATATTATATTATGATAGTAAATATTACATTGCTTTTATAGATAAGATAGATGGCGTGAATATAGAATAGATTTTAATATAAATGGATCCTTTTTTTTTGTTCAACTTTAAGGAATTTAGTCAAGACTTATTTATCGTTAAGGCATGCAGTGCTTCCATGCATCTATGGAATGAACACTACTAGTGTGGAGACTGTCGTGTCAGGATAAAAAAAAGAAGAATTATCTCGTTATACTTGGACATTTAATACATTTAAATATTAAAGTTTGGTCCAACTTGAACTCTCAGACTGCTATTATGGTAAACACCAGATATTTATTTATTTATTAAATATACCAACGATTTATACACGAAATAATTAAATATATAATTATATATATATATTAGGGCGTTTCAAAAAAAATATTTTTGTTGTTTTTCCTCCGAACCACGCTCAAAAGTTTCGTTTTAATGCCAAAATAGGCCTCTGAAAATATGAGCCCTTAATATTAGGTCCTTACATATGAAATTGGCGTTTTGTATGGGAGGAACAAAAAGTCGAATATTTTTTAATATAATATATTTAATTAATCAAAGTATGAACCATTATTTTCTATGCACTTTTGCCATCTCATAGGTAGTTCATTGATCCCTTTACTAAAAAAACCAGTCGGACGGGAATCAATAAAATCTTTGAAGGCGATTTGGACTGCCCCATCGGAGTTGAATTTTTTCCCTTGCAAGAAGTTATCCAAATTTCGAAAAAAATGGTAATCTGTTGGAGCAAGGTCCGGGGAGTACGGAGGATGTCTTAGACTTTCCAATTGAAGCTCTTCTAATTTAGTAGCCGTCTGTTGCGCAGTGTGTGGTCTAGCGTTGTCGTGAAGCAGCAGTGGCGTGGAGCGATTGACCAGCCTAGGTTGTTTAGCCGCTAGCTTTTCCATCATGGTTTGCAATTGCTGACAATAGACATCAGCCGTAATAGTCTGGCCAGATTTGAGAAAACTGTAATGAACAATACCGGCACTAGTCCACCAAACGCTTACAAGTAACTTTTTTGGGGTTAATTTTCGCTTGGGGCAGGATTTGGCTGGCTGGCCAGGATCCAACCATTGCGCTGAGCGCTTCCGATTATCGTAAAGAACCCATTTTTCATCACAGGTAATGATTCGGTTTAAAATACCTTCATTATTGTGCCGGTTTAGTAATGTAACGCAGCAGTCGACGGGCGTTTGCTGGTTTGCTTCAGTCAATTCGTGAGGTACCCACCTTTCAAGCTTTTTAATCTTCCCAATTTGCTTCAAGTGAATTAAAACAGTTTTATCACTAACATCGCAGCCTGCAGCTAACTCGGACGTGGTTTGCGATGGATCCGCTTCCACAATAGCCTTCAACTCTTCATTATCAACTTGAGTCTCAGGCCGTCCACGGGGCTTGTTCTGCAGGTCGAAATTTCCAGAACGAAAACGTTGGAACCAAAAACGAACTGTGTTTTCTTTTGCAACACGACCGCCATACACATCATTCACCCTTCGAGTTGTTTCCGCAGCACTAGTGCCACGGCGGAACTCGTACTCGTAAATAATGCGATATTTTAAGTTTTCCATTTTGTAAAATGAGTGACGCAAACAGAAAAAAACAGAAGAAAAAAACAAATGAATGACGATCATCGAAGCACAAATACATGAGTCTATAGCTGTACAAATTTGAATTTGGAATTCCTTACCAAAGAGGAGAAATTTGTGATTAAAGTGGCCAGTACGAAAAACGCCAATTTCATATGTAAGAACCTAATATTTAGGTTGTCCGCATCGCACTTTTCGATTTCCCATACAAATAACACAGGACAAAAGTTTTTTTTTCTTTTGATTTCTACTAACTGGTGCGTGTGAGTTGGCGAGGAAAATAGAAGGAATCCGGGAACGAACTTACTTGTATATTGTCCCGGTCCACGGCGCTGGTTCAGGGGTCCACACCACAATTTCACGCGTTGTCGGGGTAAGCAGAGCGTTCGAGTTGATACCAATTGTATTACACAGCGTTGTAGCGTTTTATATATTTTTAAAGGAGCTTATTACAGCGAGCCCGTTGTACTTTTCGAAGCGTTCGAACCCAGAGGGGAAAGCGGATGAGGAAGGTAGGGGGATAAAAATGTCGAGTGAGTGTTGCTAGTTTATAAATAGATAATATAAGAGAATATATATTAAAATATTATAAATAAAGAATAAAAAATAAAATAAATGTAAATTAATAATAAACGGCGCAAACATATCCCCCGGGCTGAGGGTATCCCTCAGAGAAAAAGAAGAGCGCAATTAAACAAACATAAAGCGGAAAAGCGTAGCGTTACAAACAAAATAATTAATTTAATTGAAAAGCGTTTACAAAAAAAAAGCGGATGCGTTTATTGAAGTGGTAGCAGACAAAGGCGTATCACTGGACGAACGTAACCACTCCGTCCTTGTCAGGATATAGATCCTCAACAATTCCATGAAGCCAGTTTAGAGGAGGCGATTTGTCTTCTCGTATTATAACAATACGACCCTTTTGAATTTAGACAGATGGAGTATTCCATTTTTGTCTGTTTTGAAGTAATGTCAATTGATCGAGACTCCACCTGCGCGAGTACGATTGTAGGAGTTTATTGACTAACTGATAGCGATTGAGCTTTCTCTTTGGAGAGTCAGTGACATCCTTGGCGGGTAAATAAATTAGCAATGTTAAGTTTAAAGAATACGTAAGAAGTAATGCTTTTAGTTTAGGTGTATCTGTGCTTAAAATGCACAGAAGGCGGCTGTTTAAAAATGTGTTTAGTTTAAGACATGTTGTGTTGCATGGTTTATTAGTTTTTAATAAAGAGACTACAGAATTGGAGCATTTTTTTCTGATAAAGTGATAAATATAAAAATAAGTGCGTAGATACATTATCCATTTGGATAAGCGTTCGGCTAATTTGTGAAAAAGATTTTGAGTTTTAGTCATTTGTGTTATAAGAGAATAAGATAGTGAATGTATGCACGAAAGAGCAACAGTTGAGTTACATTTTAATAGCGTAGTAACAGGGTACAATAAAGAAAGCGGATATAATATTCGAGTGGTTACAGAGAGAATGGTTCGTTTTTGAACGTTTAGCGTTATTTGCGATTATTTGGAAAAACAAAATATGTTCGTTAGTTTCCACTATAAACAAATTATTTTAGTGAGCGTTTTGTTATAGAAATTAATAATGTTTTTAATTTTATGTTGCGTTGAAATACGTTCTATTAATCAAGTATTATTGAATATCCATTTTAAAAGCTTAAAACCCCCGGCCATGAGTAACTGCGTTAACTGGCGATATAATTTTTCGGCCATCTCGACTGATGGTACGGAAGATACGCAGTTTTCCATGTAGAAATGGCGTTCGAGTGCCCATGCCGCGGCAGGGTAGCGCTCACGTTCGTCATCAGCTAGTTGCTTGAGAACGCGCATCGCTAGGAAAGGTGAACTTGACACACCGAATGAAACGCGATTAAATTCATATGTGCGAATAGGATCATTTTCATTAAATCTAAAAAGTATGCGTTGAAAGCGTTGATGATCAGGCGATAATTTTAATTGGAAATACATTTTTTAATGTCTGCGGAGAGATCTAGCGAAAATAATATGGATTGGTTTGTAAATTTGGTCTATCGTGTAAAATATCATTAAGAGATTTAGTTGAAGTGGTTTTAGCGTCTAAAACTATGCGAATCTTTGTGGTCACTTTGTCTGGTCTGGTCGACCTGGTGCGAGCTGTTCCACTAAAGATAGATGTCCAGTATCTATATATTCGCTTTTAGTGGCGTTGTATCCGTCGCGTAGCATTGGGTTTGAAATTAGTTTTTTCTCCAAGTGTAATAAACGTAATTTTGCCTCAGATTCTGATTTATCTAATTAAGTAGGATCTAAATTTAATGGAAGATTAACATTGTAGCGTACAGTCGCGTCGCGTGAATAATTATTTAAAAAGTCGCGTTCACATTCTAGATTATCTGGGTTAAAATGTTTTTTATTTGGTGTACTATCTAACTCCCAGAAGCGTTGAGTTAAATTTTCTAAGCTAGGTTCAACGAATGTGTGAAATAATTTTATTTGAGAGCGTTCTATGCATTCCGTTCTTCCCATAATAATATAAGCTAAAGTAGTCTGCATAGCAATAACAGACGAATGCGGGATTCTCACTTTGTGATTTCCTAAGAGGAACGGAAAGAGTTCACTGCTTATTAAACAGTCAATATCAGACGGCGAGCAAAATTCATCATCGGCTAAAGGTAAGTCGCGAATGTGTTGTAATATATCAGTACTTACCGTGGAGTTTGGAATTCTGTCCGATATTGAGTCTATGACGCGTGCTTTAATTGAATATCTACAGCGAGTATCAAACCGAGAATGAATCATGAACTGCGTATGTCCTATAATTGATTTTTCTGTATGCCCTAGTCCCTGCACTACGGAAGGTGCATATAAAATGTTTAATTTCAAGCGCTCACAGCAAGATTTCGTTATAAAGTGGCTCATGGAACCACTATCTAAGAGTACTCTAATTTTAAAACATCCACCATCGTTGTTATATACGTAAACAATAGCAGTGGGCAATAGGACGGTAGAACTAGAGTTAACTTTATTGTCGCGGGTATTTAATAAAGCAACATCATTGCTGCGTTGTAAAGAGTGAGCGTTAGGTACAGAGTTTGTGTTTGAATCAAGCTGAGCGGCTGCAGTCTGTGGTGACTCATATATACGCGGCTGCGTTGCGGTAGCGTGGTAGGCAGAACTGTTTCGCGAGGCGGGCGGAGCGCGTTCGAGTACAGGTGTCGAACGATCTATATGCAACTTTGTATGATGCATACGATTACAAATAGCACATCTGTTATGTGATTTACAAAATTTTGTGTTATGAAATCCTAAGCAGTTAATACAAAAGTTATTTTGTTTTGCATAGTTATACCTTGATGAGGTATCTAACTTTAAGAAGGCGTCACATTTATAGAGTGGATGAATATTTTCTATTTTGCAACATATACATTTAGGTACGGCGTTATTATTAATAATAAAAGTTTGTAGGGAATTTTTATTTGTTATTTGTGGAGAGAATTTTTTATTGTTTTGAAATTTATTAACAGCGTGTTTATAAAAAGGTATTGAGTTCGATATCGTTGGTAAATTGAGAATTTTACTTTGGCTTTTTATAAATTCTGTTAAAGAACTGAATGTAAGTATTTTAATACCTCGTTGAGTTTGTACGAATAATGTGACAGTTTCGCGGTCGAGTTTTGTAGTAGCGATATATGTAATAATAAAATCAGCCAAATCTTCTATTTTTAATTGTTTTAATGCGGCGTGTGCGGTACAAAATTGTTCGATAAATGTTTCTAGCGAGTTATGTGACGGATACTACTGCCCTTGAAATTTAACATTTGTTCTAAGTACATAGAACCTAAACCACGAGTATCTTCATACTTTTCTTTGAGCATGTTCCAAATTATTTCATAGTTGTCAGCTACGGGTTGAATAGTCCCACAAGCTGTCAATGATTGACCAGAGAGTTTGCCTATTAAATATTGTATTTTTTCAGCGTTAGATAAATGCGGGTTGTTGTGAATTAATGAACTAAAGTTCTCATAAAACATGACCCATTTATTAGGTGATCCATCAAATGACATCAAATCCAAGCCAGGCAATTTTTTGTTCAACCGTTCGAATTTAAAATTCGATTGAACTTGTTCTGCAGCGTTATTCATAAATGTTTGCGCTTGAGACAATACGGGAGTAATTTCGCTCTCGACTGACTTGACATGGCAGTATAGCTCGTCAAATGATAATAAGGCGGCAAAATCGGGTTTGGCTTTAGGATTATGAGTAATTATTGCGATATTTAATTGATCTAAAATCTCATTAAAGTCCGTGCGTAATTTTTCTAATGATTTCAAGCGAATGAAGCGAAGCGAAGGAAGGTAGGGGGATAAAAATGTCGAGTGAGTGTTGCTAGTTTATAAATAGATAATATAAGAGAATATATATTAAAATATTATAAATAAAGAATAAAAAATAAAATAAATGTAAATTAATAATAAACGGCGCAAACACTAACTAATGAACGATATATCGTATTGCAATACCCAGACATTATTTTTGTAGAGAATTTAACGCTCTACAAAAAAGGTTTAACGATTGATGTTAATTTTCAACAACCAGAATTTTCAAATGTTGGATTAACTGTCAATGATAATTCGTTTTAAGTACCTTATCCACATACTATAAAGCAGGAAATTAAATAAATAAAATAAATTTACTTAATACTCTAATAATTAGATTATACCGATCTATGTTTAAACACTAAATAATCCTCAATTGCATACTAATTTATGAATAATTAATGTATAGAAGTATTGTAATCATAATTACAGATTAATGAAATTAAAATGACGATAAAATTTTGTAATAGTTAATCATTGACCTAGTTACATTTTTCCCATCTCTGCCCACTAGTAGCGTGCATCCTATTGAGGCATAAAAAAGCATTATTTTGTTTTATTTGAACATTTAATATATATACATATATATATATATATATATATATATATATATATATATATATATATATATATCTGTATATATGTATATATATAGATTTTGACGATTACCGTCACGAATATGGACTAATAGCGGGGCTCTTTCCATCAATATCACGATACGATCGTCGTTCGTCAGATGAAATGACGTGTTACATTAAACGTCGATAGCACGCGCGGCGTTTCCACGTGACAAGGTTGTGTAGCGTGTTTAATGGCACGCGCTAATTGTAAACCACGTACAAAAATTAAATATTAACCCATTAGCGCCGAGATGATCAGAATTTTTACTAATTTTTCAACGTGTTTATTTATTATGTTATCGGACTAAAATAATAATGCAATACCTCTATTCCTACGCGAAATTTGATGTTCTTGAAATCTGAGCTCAAAATTTCGATTCGACACCAAGAAAAAAAAAATTGGCCAATTTTAACGTGAAAATTTACAAAATTGTTTTTTTTTCGCATTTTTTCGTAATGATACCGCAAAGGTATCAACTTTTTATAATGATCAGAGGTGATCATGGCACTCGAACATTAAGAGGATTTTTTTTTTCAGAAAAAATCATCATCGTGTTTTTTCAAAATGGCGACGAGAATGAAAAAAATTATAAAAATCTTAATCTATCGTTTTCATAAAAACTATAAACTTTAGAAAAAAAAATCTTTAGGAACAAAATTGTCTTAAAATTAGTCAAAGAACACTATCAATTCTTCATCAAATTTCGAAATAAACAGTTTATAAGATTTCATGTAAAACTATAGATAGAGGCAATTTTGAATCGACCCTAAACAATGTCACAATCTTTGATAGCGATCTAAAGTGATACAAAATGGAATGAGTCAGTAATGATGGGCTTTGGGTGTCGCGTTTAATGACGGTCGAAAAGCTGATTGTCAATCCACATAAAACCTTTCGTATGGTAATTACATAGATTCATTTACCATTAATATATCGTTATAAACAAACAGACGCTATATAACTTTTTTTCTCAGCAGGACATATTGCTGTTGGCTAGGAAAGTCCTTTACAACCAGAGATGGGCAAAATGTAATCTGATTAATGATGAACGATTACAAAATTTAGTCGTAATTTTAATTTTCTTGCTCTGTAATCATGATTAAATCCATTTAAAACATTAAGAAATGATAAATGTGTATACAATCGGGGATTCTGTAGTGTTTAAAACATAAATGAGCAAAATGCAGTCATATTAATGGTAAAAAAACGTAAAATGTAATCGTTAATAATTTTCATTCATCTGATTACATTTTGCCCATCTATGTTTACAACTATAGTTTTCAAGCATCGGGGCTTTTTGGACAAGAAAACCTTTTTTTCTTATTCTGACTCGGCACAGTGACTGCACCATACCTGATGGTAAGCACGGTGCAGTCCTAAAAACGCCAACAACTATCGAAAGGGAAGAAAACCTTTCAGTAGTCGCAGTGATCATGCCGGCCTGCGCAAATATCTTTTCACGCTACGCTTAAAGGATTCCATATAATAGATGGTGGGAACGCGCTCGGCCGACGACCATTCCACAGCCCCAAGACACGGCAAAAGAAAGAGTTAGAGAACTTCTTAGTCCTGGCCGGGATGTGAGATACCGTATAGCTGTGACACCGCAAACCCGCGCGCGTGGTTCTACTATGGAGGGAGGAACAAGGTTAAACAACTCTTCAGAACACTCGCCATGATGCAGACGGTAGAGAACGCTCAGCGAGGCGACATCTCTGCGCAATTGAAGCGGTTCAAGCTGCTTAGTGACGTCAGGATCATTCACAATGCAGACAGCCCTCCGCTGCATCCTACCTTGCGTAACTTCTCGAACTCCGGCCAGGCGAGTTAGATTCGACGATTGACCTCTCTCTCTCCAAGTTAGAGATCTACCTAATCAGACAGTTTTTCAGGATACATGTGTCAAGTATAGTAGGTTTAGTCACTTCCACGGGTCAGATAAAAGAACCGCAAATACTTCAACCCACAGCACAGAAACACAAGCGCCATGTTATGACGTTACTATTTCAACTTTTAGCCGCCATTGATCTCTTGCCACGCTCCAAACGAATGCAAACTCTAACACAAGAGTGATAGGGTACCGTTTTCTCAACATCCCTTAGGACTTACATAAGGGTTGCGTCAATAACTTGCGAAAGTTTTGCTCGAGGTCATAATTTTCGGTCGTCCTCACATATAAATGTGGATTTGTTGTCTGGGTGTACGTTTTTTAATTTAACACGGTGACGTCTGCCCTGTAATTCACGATTCTTGTCCAGAGACAACTGCGCTAGAAGCTTTTCACTCCGTTGTGGAACTTTTTAGTGGTATGAACCGCCTAGTTCCCGGTGGCACGCGCTGTCCAATGAGACAGACTTGTCTAAGCCAACGGTGATACGCGCCAGGGTTAACGTGATAGAAATATCTTAAGTCGTCCACTGCAGGCAGATCGGTTGTAGTTTCATGGTGAAAATTTATAGTAATGCTAGAGGATCTGCTTCACCGAGGTACAATCACAATCACTGATGACATGTCATTCAGGGCAAGTCATTTTATAGGTCTATTTAGATAGTAGCAGTTGTAAATAGAGTTAAGAAAGTGTTGATTCTCTGTCAGTCCTGGTTACAGGAAATAGTGAAACTCAGGGTTGGTTATGGTGTCTCCTTGTTGTAAAATAAGTAAAATAACTTAGAAAAGTCTTCAATCTTGAAAATAGAATTTTTAGTAGACCAAAAAAATAAAGTTTTTTTTTCATTTCTTATTTTGGTATACAATATTTCTTTAGATTACGCAAAAACTGTAACTTTAATTATTTTGTTAAAAGATCTCAGAACTAGATTCGTGGAGCTTTAAAATTCTTTCTTTAGATTTGCAATACTACCATATTTCACTGAGTTACAGCCCGTCAAAAATCGGGATTTTTGCTCCCGATTTTGATTTTTGATTATTTTGCATAGTTTACTTGAGGAAAATAATCAATATGACCTTCCCGGCTGCACATTGAAAGTACGGCAACCGAAACGTGCAGGACATATACCGGCTCAAAACCCCAAGGAAACTACTTCTGCGCATTCACGGGATTTGAGATACCTGTAATCAGTCCTCCGGAGCACCACCGCAAAGGCGCGATTTGTATCCACCGTCCGTTTGTAAATTGTTAAAAGATTACGCTAGGGACGCGGGCATAGCCGCGCGCGACACACAGCGAGCACATTATGCGACGTGGCGTGACAGATAGCTGTTCGGTACACACGAAATACATTATTTATTTATAGAGGACAGAGAAATGATCAAACGCGACCGAGCGCGCGCCCCGGCTTACAAACGCCACAGAAAACGGACATCAGAGGCCTAATTCTGTATGACAATTTAGATTTCACACTCAAATCTTAGCATTTGAAAACCACGTTAACATCGTGTCTTGTCTATATCATGTCACGGTAACGAATCTGATTAATTTCAATAAAGTATCATAGAGAATACGATTTTTGCAAATATCGTAACTTTTTACGAAATTGACGCGATATCAAAGCAAGGAATCGCTAAATTGTCTTAGAGAATTATGCCCCAGATACCGATCCAACAATATCCAAGGTTTTTTTTAACCTCTGTTGGAAACAGGGCCCTTGTAAGTTTAACTCGAATATTCACATATCTGTGGCTGTTTCCTCTAGGGGGCTGAGTTTTCTTATGTCTGACTATGGCATCATAGCTTCTAAATGGATGGACCGATTTTGATTTAGCTATTAGTAATATATACTTATATACCTATAGCCTCTATAGGTACATACCTCACAATCAGTGACGTGTATAGGGTATTTGGACAGGGTAGGCAAATACACATAATCAATTTGAATATTATATAATCATAATAAATATTATATTAATTTCATAGAGAAGATTCATGGCGTGAAAACAGAACAGATATGAATACAAAGGGTTTCTTCTTTTGTTTAAATTAAAGGAAATTATTCCAGATTTATTGATCGTAAGGGCATGCAATGTTTTTATGCATTTATGGAATGAACGCTACTGCTCACAATATACTTTTCGGGATAAGCAGAGATACATTAGCGGTTGTATGTTGTGCAACTAATCGTCATCCTCAAGACGCTCATGACATTTCTATTAGATGCCAAGCAGCTTCCCTAACGATGTATTCCGTCATCGGCGCCTAAATCCGTACAAAATCTGAGAAAACCCAAATTAAGTGCCGGAATTCGAATCAGCATTCGCAATTATTTAGTTATTTAAGTTTGAAAAGTGGTTGTCCAAGGCGGAACGGCGCGTGAAAGATGTAGTTAGAGAAATAAGTCAAGGTTGAGATGGTTTTTTTCCGGGCAGTAGATTTGAGGGGGTCTGCTGCTCGGATGAGGAGTTGGTGCGCAGTATCTAGCGCGCCACCTGAGAGAGAGGTATTGGAGGCGTGGGCTCTTTATACCCAACCCTCATAGAGAAGAAGCCTGAATAAGGCAGTTCGCTTCCCGGGCGACTGGACGAATTTGGTTTCCCAGGTCTGGGTGGAGTGATCAGAGGGACACACCGGGGTCGCTGCCCTCACAGCAACCCTGATGTTCTTATGTAGGATTTTTCTCCGGGTTACCAAAAAAAAAGGTTGGATCAGTTTAATTCATTACAGTATAAAGTCACTGTAGAAATATATATGTTCAAGTAGAAATTAATTACACAGCAGAATAATAGAAAAAACGAAAAACAGATACGGGAACGTAGTGAGATAGCGAGCGAATAATGCGTTCTGTCTCTTTTCCCAACATATAGTAATATGACAATCTTCAAACGTCGAGTGAATCGGTATTTGCCGGGTGAGCGCGCTCCATCGTCGGCCACATCTTCACTTTCCTACAGTTGAGATTGATGTCAAGCGCAAGCCTGTCTGTAATAAACAAAACATATTATACCTAACAAATCGTAAAGAAAATTTGACGAACCAATGAGAATTGGTCGGTAAAAAGCATGGACGCCATAGCGCGTGTGGAGCACGATTGCTAACTAGATAAAGTTATTTTTACGTAGTTTTAGGTATACAGGTAACTTTACTCATGCCTAGGACAGGCAAAATAACTACTTAATAATTAATTGTTATTCATTCATTAACAATATTAAGGACAATGCATTTTTTCTTGTTCCGCTTCATCGGACGACAGCAAAAATGGCACTTTGCTTCAAATTCAAATTATTTAATGCCCTCCACAGTATATACAGAGAGGTTTTTGTTTTTTGTTAGTTACAAACTATGGACCCTATTGGGCATGGCATTTATGTAGGCAAGAGGGCTTCAATATTAATATTAGTAGGGCACCATAACCCTTATTTATATATATAATTATTTCTTCTTTATTATCACACCCGCAGTATAATTTAAAATCTATCATTTAGATTTCAATTAGAGATTTTTTTGCTTTATCTGGCGGCGTTTTGCACAAAATTTTGTTTACCAAACCTTGAGTTAGTTTTTCCTTCTATTCGATTTTTGAGAAGCATTTGCACTTAGTTCGTTCTGTCAATATAAAGCTAAGAGTTGAATTATTAACCGTTCACGTGTGACCCACCGGTGGTACACCATGTCCTCAAAGTGTTAATGTATGTAATTGTCTCTAAATATGTTGCGCATAATTTACTTTGTTTTAATGGAAATACAGTAATGCCGCGCTTTACGCGAGGGATACGTTCCGGAAACAGAAATTCGCATATATCGAGGTTTAAGATTAAACACAGTTAAAATTTAATATGTACAAAAAAATACGAATCCTTTTAGTCAATCACTTTAATTCTAAGAACATATACATACTATTAAGTATTTTATACGGAAAAATACATCTATTGTCTTTCGGGTAGCGTTTTTTTTACGAACTTGTAAAATACGTTCCATAACACCCAACACTGTTTTTAATTGTTTGACACACGGTCAAGACACGGTCATCATTATTGTCTATACTCTGAAATCTTTCGCGTAATGCGAGGCAATTGAGCGGGAAATTTGAATTTCGCGTTATAGTGAAACCGCGCATAACGGGGTCGCGTAAAACGGGGTTTTTACTGTATAAAGATCCCACTGTTAACACTTTTGAATATTCTTCAGGTGCAAACACTAAAAACTGTTACATGAGGTAGAATTATATCAGCGACGATCATAAATCCGTTAGAACCAACAATGTACCGACGGTGACCGTTCGTGCCAGGCCCTGCGGCAATCATAGGTAATAAAAAAAAACCATACAAGTCTCTCCATTGCATGTCGGACGCAAACATATCATTATTCCGCCATACAACCGCATAAACAAATTATATTTTCATATAGATATTTTTTATTACAATTTAAAATCGATGCTAAATTTAAAACAAAGCCGGGTGTACTCTAACAAGCTCTACTCACAATTTCTTGCGTAAAGAATTGCTGTTCTGTTGATGTTACGCTCGAAGACCGAAAACGGTAATTGAGTGAAAATTAGTTCACAATGCTACTGAGACCTTAGCAACCGCAGCTACGAAAAACCATGAGACATACACGCACTAGTTTCATTTCACGACAGGGATATTCATATTCCTTCAGTCGTGGTATATGTGGGCCGACTTGACGATGTAGACTATCAATGGATTTTCATCTTTTGATAGTCGCTTTCGTATTTGGACTACACTGTACTTACCATCAGGTACTCTGTAGTCACTATGTCGAGCCAGTGTTAAAAAAAAGGGATAGCTGTTTTTTGTATTCCGGGGGAAAATCCTGCATAGGACCATCAGGGACGCTGTGAGGGCAGCGACCCCGGTGTGTCAGACTCCTACTGACTAAAAAACCCCCGGGGTGTCCCTCTGATTGCTACGCCCGGTTCTTTGAAACCAAATTCGTCCATACTCCCAGGGAACAAAAGGCCTTGTTGAGGCTACATCTCTGGGAGGGGTAGGAGTAAAAGCCCACCCCTCCAAAATCTCTCTCTCAGGCGGTGCGCCGGATACCGTGCACCGCCCCCTTCTAATCCGGGAGGACAGGGATAGTTCAATCAACTATCACTAACCGGTGCGTTTACGCTCCAACGTAGATTTAAGTTTCTTCCGGCGTTTCATCTCAAGGTAGTTGCTTCCGAAAGACTAGTAGATCCCTGTCTACGAGGCGATTCGCTTCTTCTTTCTTGCTGCGAACTCTCCAAGGAGTTGAATTTGCTTCCTGCGTCTGTTTTTCCAGCTTATTACGACATGGGAATCTTCAAACGACGTGTGTATCTGTATTTGTTGGGTGAGCGCGCACCATTATCGGCGTCATCATCACTTTCCATCAGGTAAGACTGAGGTAAAGCACAGGCCTGTCGGTAATAATAAAAAAAAATACATCATCGAGCGTTCAGAATGCGTCATAGCTTTTTTTACAACGTAGGATTGAATGAAGCTTCTCAAATATTGTATCTAAACTATTTTCTGTTAGGTGGTACGAAGTTTTCCGGGTCAGCTTTCCGCCTATAAGAACATTATAAACAAGGTAGGTAAAGCATCCCGCGAATCATGATTCTATGTATGAATAAAGGGTGTTTGAATTTTCACAACAATATATATTATTTATTTGTAAGCGAATGGCGGAAACGGATGTGACCGAAATCGCGCGAATGGAGGAGCTCTCGAGCGGCCGGTAAAGCGATTTGTCAATAGCCAACGTTATACGACCGACGGGTGGTTTTGATACTTGTAGTTTAAACTACTGCAATAATTACATAATAAAAACCTAAACATTACTCTTAATAAATGGAATATCTACGTATTGAAACAAAGGCGATCCATGCGAGACTGATTTATTTGCTATGTCGGGTACATACAAATCTTTATGACAATTTATTAATAACCAATACATTACACTTCTCCCCTTAGATGTATTAAGTTTGATGCTATACATATATAATAATATTTATATTAAAAAAATAAGTCACTAAATATTATCACATAACATCTGTTTCTTCTTAATTATGCTGACATCCTACTGAATTTGCTAATTTAATTTAGTCTTATTTAATTTTTATCATCATTTATGACCACAATTACAAAAAAATGTATTGTCTTTTTTTATGACCTTAGTTTTCAACAAGCAACTGACAAATGTTTAATTTATTTTATTTTTAAGTTTATATTTATTTCATGTGTTTTATACACCTCCAAAATAATGCTAACAAAATAATAATCATCAAACTATTATGAAAAATTTTGTTACTCCATTGCAAAAACACCTTAGGCATAACCCACAGCAAAACAACCAATTTTTCTACAGTCCAGTATGTCCTTACACCATTTAACTATTACAACCTTTAACTTATATGCCATTAAATTACACTCTCTAAAATGTTTGATCTCATTTGAACACTTACTTCATACTATAACATACACATATTATGTTTTTCATATAAATGCAGTCATTATTTATAACATAATTTGTACAAGCATAATATAATAATTAAAATCAAACTTTCAATTTAAACTTCCATCAAAACTGCTAAAATCCAAAATGTATTGATATTTTAATAAAGTTATGTGTTATTATTTGCCCTTAGATTGTGTCCCAGATTGCTGTTACAAATCGTTTAAATATTTACATTCACATTTTAAGCAAAATCAAAAATCAATACTTGTAATTAAACTATTTTTCCTGTTATCACTTTTGATTAATCTTTCCCTCCTATCTATACCTTTAACAACAAGAAATTATTTACCAGTATTATTTGCCCATGAAGTTTTTTCTAGCCAAAGAAAGCTTCGTTTATAAGCATTTTCTTAAACATTTATTTAGCCTATAAAATTGATTACATTAAAAATATTAAACAATTATACACAACTATTTTTCTTCATTAAATTTTTACTTTATTTTTTCTCTCTTGGGCTTTATTTTTATTTCATTCGCATATATTTTTATACATGATATTTAATGTGTATGTTTTACAATATACCTATTTGAGAATCCTTAAATAATAAAGACTTTTCCGTCAAAATGCTCACTCTTGCTAATTTTACAACAAGATAACTAGACTAATTTGCATTCTTTCCTTTGGTTTATTAACATTGTATCATTTACTTGATTTATTAAGAAATATTATTTAATTTATTATTGACCTTTTTGAACTATTTCCCAAGGTAATACTTATAATCATACACAGTAGAAAAGCAACATTTATCCTTTATCTAATATATGATTTAAATTCATCTAAATAAATACATCCTTAGATAATTATTAATTTAGAGATCAGTACATTATACCTTTGACAATTGCCAAAATATAAGATAAATTGATCATTTTGTCATTTTGACTGTATCTATATTTTGATATTAATATATGTCTATATAAAAATATCTGTCTGTCTGTTTAATAATATTTCGCAAAGCAACTTTGATGTGATATTGTTCACACAACTACCAAAGCTTCAGAGTTAAAATATTAAACCTTTATTATAGGTTCTGCATGCGTTTGCAGCATTATAGTAGCAACTATCAAATCACAATTAGATATTATTTATATACGTACACATACTTATATAAATATTTACCATTTCTGTACTTCATATATTGTAAACCTCTGTGTCCTGCCTCATTTCATATTATGTTTAATTAATACATATATACTTGTAATACACTTAAATCATTTATTTGCTGACACATTTACAACATATTCTCTTCGACAGTCCCTTTTTCATTTCCAAGCAAACTACCAGCATGTTATACTTCTCTTTCAGTTGCCAATCGGTTTGCTCTGGCTAATATCCGTTATCTAGCATTATTTTGTCTTGCGCACTTTCTGCAAGCAAACCGCCACGCTGTTGTATCCTTCTTACTGAAGTCGCGCTGGCCGGTTGTGCCCTGCCCAGTGTCCTTAATTATGGTGCGAGGCCATTCCCTGCGCCATCCTGCACGCTGACCGCTGCACAATGTGATTCTACGATTCTTCAAATTACAGTCTGTCGAGCCCTGCCCAATTTTCCATCTTATATAGACAACTCACAAGCAGACCGTCACACCCCGATGTTTTTCCCTTCACCAGGTGCCGGCGGTTATGCCCTGTCCGATGTCCATAACTATGCTACGAGGCTATCCGTCGCGCAATCCTGCAAGCAGACCGTCGCGTCCCAGTGTCATTCCTGCACTCAATGCTGTACGGTGCTGCCCTGCCTAATTTCTGCTGGCTCTGGCCCGTATTGCTCTCACGTCTCACGCAAGCAAACCGTCGCATTTCAGTCATATTCGTCTACCAGATACCGGCGGTCATGCCCTGCCTATCTTAATAATGTCCAGCATGCGTGACTGTTGTCCGCACCGCCTGTAAGCAGATCGTCACACCCGATGTCTCTCCCTCCACCAGATGTCGGCCGATCATGCCCTGCCTGAGCCTCGCTAGGCCCGGCGCCCTGCCACAAGCGCTGCCCGCTAATACATCAGCATGCCGAGCCGATTTAGCTGACTGCAATGCAAGCGCCTACTCCGCCATATCGCCTTGTATCGTGGGTTCGGCGAGCTCCGGGAAGTTGGCCCCGCATTTTTCGCGTAAGAATTTAGAAATTTTTTGAGGGACTGCCCATCGATTGCCCATTATTGCCCATCATTTAAATTTTTTTGCCCACCCCTATAAAAAAAGTTATGAAAGATTTATGTATGCGCGGGCCAGCGTCCGAAAAAATTTCAAAAAATCGAAAATGTCAAGGTGGATTGAAGTTTGTCGACTGCCCACTTTTGCCCATCCTTTACTTTTTTGATAATTCAACTCCTAAGGGATGGAAATGGGGGTGGAAAAAAAAATTGAGGGGTCAAGAAATTTTGAATTATGCATTTTAATCTACATCGATTGCCCACTTCTGCCCATCCTTTACTTTATTGATAATTCCACTCTTAAGGGATGAAAATGAGAATGGAAAAAAATTGAGGGATCAAGAAATTTAGATTGGAAAATTATGGCTTAATAAGGTATATTCGTATTCTAAAGGACATCCTTTGGATTGCCCATCATTTATTTTCGAATGCCCACCCTTAGTTACAGAGTTATTCTGCTTAGAATTTGACATACCGCACTGTTGTAGGAACATGTTACATTTTCGTTAGTCCACTAGATAAATTTTGGAAAATAAGGGCTCAATAAGGGTTATTCGCATTCTAAAGGACATCCTTTAGATTGCCCATCATTTCTTTTCGAATGCCCACCCTTAGATACAGAGTTATTCTGCTTAGAATTTGACATACCGCACTGTTGTAGGAACATGTTACATTTTCGTTACTCCACTAGATAAATTTTGGAAAATAAGGGCTCAATAAGGGTTATTCGCATTCTAAAGGACATCCTTTAGATTGCCCATCATTTCTTTTCGAAAGCCCACCCTTAGATACAGAGTTATTCTGCTTAGAATTTGACACACCGCACTGTTGTAGGAACATGTTACATTTTCGTTAGTCCACTAGATAAATTTTGGAAAATAAGGGCTCAATAAGGGTTATTCGCATTCTAAAGGACATCCTTTAGATTGCCCATCATTTCTTTTCGAATGCCCACCCTTAGATACAGAGTTATTCTGCTTAGAATTTGACATACCGCACTGTTGTAGGAACATGTTACATTTTCGTTACTCCACTAGATAAATTTTGGAAAATAAGGGCTCAATAAGGGTTATTCGCATTCTAAAGGACATCCTTTAGATTGCCCATCATTTCTTTTCGAATGCCCACCCTTAGATACAGAGTTATTCTGCTTAGAATTTGACATACCGCACTGTTGTAGGAACATGTTACATTTTCGTTAGTCCACTAGATAAATTTTGGAAAATAAGGGCTCAATAAGGGTTATTCGCATTCTAAAGGACATCCTTTAGATTGCCCATCATTTCTTTTCGAAAGCCCACCCTTAGATACAGAGTTATTCTGCTTAGAATTTGACATACCACACTGTTGTAGGAACATGTTACATTTTCGTTAGTCCACTAGATAAATTTTGGAAAATAAGGGCTCAATAAGGGTTATTCGCATTCTAAAGGACATCCTTTAGATTGCCCATCATTTCTTTTCGAAAGCCCACCCTTAGATACAGAGTTATTCTGCTTAGAATTTGACATACCGCACTGTTGTAGGAACATGTTACATTTTCGTTAGTCCACTAGATAAATTTTGGAAAATAAGGGCTCAATAAGGGTTATTCGCATTCTAAAGGACATCCTTTAGATTGCCCATCATTTCTTTTCGAAAGCCCACCCTTAGATACAGAGTTATTCTGCTTAGAATTTGACATACCGCACTGTTGTAGGAACATGTTACATTTTCGTTAGTCCACTAGATAAATTTTGGAAAATAAGGGCTCAATAAGGTTCATTCGCATTCTAAAGGACATCCTTTAGATTGCCCATCATTTCTTTTCGAATGCCCACCCTTAGTTACAGAGTTATTCTGCTTAGAATTTGACACACCGCACTGTTGTAGGAACATGTTACATTTTCGTTAGTCCACTAGATAAATTTTGGAAAATAAGGGCTCAATAAGGGTTATTCGCATTCTAAAGGACATCCTTTAGATTGCCCATCATTTCTTTTCGAATGCCCACCCTTAGATACAGAGTTATTCTGCTTAGAATTTGACATACCGCACTGTTGTAGAAACATGTTACATTTTCGTTAGTCCACTAGATAAATTTTGGAAAATAAGGGCTCAAAAAGGGTTATTCGCATTCTAAAGGACATCCTTTAGATTGCCCATCATTTCTTTTCGAAAGCCCACCCTTAGATACAGAGTTATTCTGCTTAGAATTTGACACACCGCACTGTTGTAGGAACATGTTACATTTTCGTTAGTCCACTAGATAAATTTTGGAAAATAAGGGCTCAATAAGGGTTATTCGCATTCTAAAGGACATCCTTTAGATTGCCCATCATTTCTTTTCGAATGCCCACCCTTAGATACAGAGTTATTCTGCTTAGAATTTGACATACCGCACTGTTGTAGGAACATGTTACATTTTCGTTACTCCACTAGATAAATTTTGGAAAATAAGGGCTCAATAAGGGTTATTCGCATTCTAAAAGACATCCTTTAGATTGCCCATCATTTCTTTTCGAAAGCCCACCCTTAGATACAGAGTTATTCTGCTTAGAATTTGACACACCGCACTGTTGTAGGAACATGTTACATTTTCGTTAGTCCACTAGATAAATTTTGGAAAATAAGGGCTCAATAAGGGTTATTCGCATTCTAAAGGACATCCTTTAGATTGCCCATCATTTCTTTTCGAAAGCCCACCCTTAGATACAGATTTATTCTGCTTAGAATTTGACACACCGCACTGTTGTAGGAACATGTTACATTTTCGTTAGTCCACTAGATAAATTTTGGAAAATAAGGGCTCAATAAGGTTCATTCGCATTTTGAAGCGGACTAACTACTGATTGCCGGGAAAGGCATTTTCAGCTCAACCGGGCTTAGGGGGCGAGCACAGAAGGTGCTCAGCCAGCGAAATTTTGGGTTGGGTGGCAATGCAAGGGCACCCCTGTGGGTACGAACCTCGACTTGGATCGCCAGCCAAATAAAGTACTAACCCTACGGGTGATCTACCAGCGTTTCGGAAGTGACTACCTTGAGAAGAAACGCCGAAAGAAACTCAAGGCTGCGTCGGAGTAGAACTACGCCTCGGTGCGTAAACGCACCGGTTGGCAGCAGTTGACTGAACTATCCTTCTTCGGCGCCGCCGGCGACGCCGGTGTCTTGGAATGAAACTAGTGTGTGTGTGTGTACCTCACTGTTTGATCGATCGGTGGCTCTTTTTACAGCCACTGTGATTGGATCATCCGGATCCTCTAACACGTCGCGAGGGCGACGAATGGCGGGTGCAAACTCACTCTTGCGTACGTAGACGCAAGATTTACTGATTAACTGATTGGGGTGGTGCTGCGCCTTGTCGAAGTAACGACGAGACGCTTCACGCATGTAACTGGCGATCGTTTCCAGACCGAAGTCCTCATGGAGGTCGACATTGCGTATATACCGTGGAGCGTTCACGGCTCTACGCATGAATCTAGTCTGAACTGTCTGAAAGGTGTTCAGAGCGGACGGGGAGGAGTGGGCGAATACTACAGAGGCGTAGGTCATCACCGGTCTGATGACAGTCTTGTAAAGTGTCACCTTATTTCTAAGGGACAGTTTACTTTGACTGGACAACCTACAACAGTGCGGTGTGTCAAATTCTAAGCAGAATAACTCTGTATCTAAGGGTGGGCTTTGGAAAAGAAATGATGGGCAATCTAAAGGATGTCCTTTAGAATGCGAATAACCCTTATTGAGCCCTTATTTTCCAAAATTTATCTAGTGGACTAACGAAAATGTAACATGTTTCTACAACAGTGCGGTATGTCAAATTCTAAGCAGAATAACTCTGTATTTAAGGGTGGGCTTTCGAAAAGAAATGATGGGCAATCTAAAGGATGTCCTTTAAAATGCGAATAACCCTTATTGAGCCCTTATTTTCCAAAATTTATCTAGTGGACTAACGAAAATGTAACATGTTCCTACAACAGTGCGGTGTGTCAAATTCTAAGCAGAATAACTCTGTATCTAAGGGTGGGCTTTCGAAAAGAAATGATGGGCAATCTAAAGGATGTCCTTTAGAATGCGAATAACCCTTATTGAGCCCTTATTTTCCAAAATTTATCTAGTGGACTAACGAAAATGTAACATGTTCCTACAACAGTGCGGTGTGTCAAATTCTAAGCAGAATAACTCTGTATCTAAGGGTGGGCTTTCGAAAAGAAATGATGGGCAATCTAAAGGATGTTCTTTAGAATGCGAATAACCCTTATTGAGCCCTTATTTTCCAAAATTTATCTAGTGGAGTAACGAAAATGTAACATGTTCCTACAACAGTGCGGTGTGTCAAATTCTAAGCAGAATAACTCTGTATCTAAGGGTGGGCTTTCGAAAAGAAATGATGGGCAATCTAAAGGATGTCCTTTAGAATGCGAATAACCCTTATTGAGCCCTTATTTTCCAAAATTTATCTAGTGGAGTAACGAAAATGTAACATGTTCCTACAACAGTGCGGTATGTCAAATTCTAAGCAGAATAACTCTGTATCTAAGGGTGGGCATTCGAAAAGAAATGATGGGCAATCTAAAGGATGTCCTTTAGAATGCGAATAACCCTTATTGAGCCCTTATTTTCCAAAATTTATCTAGTGGACTAACGAAAATGTAACATGTTCCTACAACAGTGCGGTGTGTCAAATTCTAAGCAGAATAACTCTGTATCTAAGGGTGGGCTTTCGAAAAGAAATGATGGGCAATCTAAAGGATGTCCTTTAGAATGCGAATAACCCTTATTGAGCCCTTATTTTCCAAAATTTATCTAGTGGAGTAACGAAAATGTAACATGTTCCTACAACAGTGCGGTATGTCAAATTCTAAGCAGAATAACTCTGTATCTAAGGGTGGGCATTCGAAAAGAAATGATGGGCAATCTAAAGGATGTCCTTTAGAATGCGAATAACCCTTATTGAGCCCTTATTTTCCAAAATTTATCTAGTGGAGTAACGAAAATGTAACATGTTCCTACAACAGTGCGGTATGTCAAATTCTAAGCAGAATAACTCTGTATCTAAGGGTGGGCATTCGAAAAGAAATGATGGGCAATCTAAAGGATGTCCTTTAGAATGCGAATAACCCTTATTGAGCCCTTATTTTCCAAAATTTATCTAGTGGACTAACGAAAATGTAACATGTTCCTACAACAGTGCGGTGTGTCAAATTCTAAGCAGAATAACTCTGTATCTAAGGGTGGGCTTTCGAAAAGAAATGATGGGCAATCTAAAGGATGTCCTTTAGAATGCGAATAACCCTTATTGAGCCCTTATTTTCCAAAATTTATCTAGTGGACTAACGAAAATGTAACATGTTTCTACAACAGTGCGGTATGTCAAATTCTAAGCAGAATAACTCTGTATCTAAGGGTGGGCTTTCGAAAAGAAATGATGGGCAATCTAAAGGATGTCCTTTAGAATGCGAATAACCCTTATTGAGCCCTTATTTTCCAAAATTTATCTAGTGGACTAACGAAAATGTAACATGTTCCTACAACAGTGCGGTATGTCAAATTCTAAGCAGAATAACTCTGTAACTAAGGGTGGGCATTCGAAAAGAAATGATGGGCAATCTAAAGGATGTCCTTTAGAATACGAATATACCTTATTAAGCCATAATTTTCCAATCTAAATTTCTTGATCCCTCAATTTTTTTCCATTCTCATTTTCATCCCTTAAGAGTGGAATTATCAATAAAGTAAAGGATGGGCAGAAGTGGGCAATCGATGTAGATTAAAATGCATAATTCAAAATTTCTTGACCCCTTAATTTTTTTTTCCACCCCCATTTCCATCCCTTAGGAGTTGAATTATCAAAAAAGTAAAGGATGGGCAAAAGTGGGCAGTCGACAAACTTCAAGAATCCACCTTGACATTTTCGATTTTTTGAAATTTTTTCGGACGCTGGCCCGCGCATACATAAATCTTTCATAACTTTTTTTATAGGGGTGGGCAAAAAAATTTAAATGATGGGCAATAATGGGCAATCGATGGGCAGTCCCTCAAAAAATTTCTAAATTCTTACGCGAAAAATGCGGGGCCAACTTCCCGGAGCTGGTTCGGCGAACAAGCAAAAACGCAATTCTTAATTTCTTTCATTTGTTACCCTTAGTTCAGATAAAATGTTAAAGAAATGTTCTAAGTATTTCACTTGTTGCCGCTGTCGAAATATAATCACTACGTATGTGTCTTGTCGCTACAATCCGTCTTTCTGGCGTCCGATATTTATGCACTAAGATCATGACTTTACGGAATAAATCGTTCACTTGAATTTTATCGTAACGCAATCCATGTGTAATAAGTCCGTGCTAAGCCATCTCTGGTGTACACATTAACGCACAAAAAGTCCGCACCACAAGATACACACACTCGTCCTCATTCCTCATACCGTGTAGAAGTAATTTTTGACCCGGATTACTATTAATTTCGACCAAAATCATAATCCTCGTCGCCACTGGAATATCTACGTATTGAAACAAAGGCGATCCATGCGAGACTGATTTATTTGCTATGTCGGGTACATACAAATCTTTATGACAATTTATTAATAACCAATACATTACAATAAACTTCTGACCTAGTAAACTATATACTAAGTAAACACCTCCTGCAAAAATAACAAAAAAAAAACTAACAAAGAAAAATTTGTGAATAGAGACCTGAATACATGATTTATATTTATTTGGACTGGTATTGAATAAATTCTGTGTCTGATACTTGTTATACAATTTCTTTATTCTTAACAAAAGCACTATTAACGCTTATCGACTCGTGCCTCAATTTATAACACAAATACTCGCTACCAGGGTTCATTAGACCTATTATGATATCATATCTTTATATTAAACAAAAAAAAATGTTCCTAAGAACGGCAAAACCGCAAACGCCAAAACTTAAGTTAAAAAGAAAAAATAGAGGATTGAGTTCGTTAGACCCATTTAGCGAGTCCTTAAGTGTTAAATTGTAATTAAAATGAATCTAACATCGGTTTGCAAAGCAGAATCTACTGAGAACAGCCAGCAAAAAACTCTGGTAGCCGCTCTGCACAAAAGAACGTTGCTTATATACACAGATACAGTAGGATCAGAGATGGGCATAATGTAATCTGATTAACGATTAAACGATTACAAAATGTAGTCGTAATTTTAATTTTCTTTCTCTGTAATTAGGAATAAATTCATTTAAAACATTAATCAATCATAAAAATGTATGCAATCTGGGATTCTGTAGTGTTTGAAACATAGATGGTCAAAATGTAGTCATATTAATAGTAAAAAACGTAAAATGTAATCGTTAATCAATTTCATTAATCTGATTACATTTTGGCCATCTATGAGTAGGGTCAACCCTCTTCCGATTCCACAGAGCGGTCACCTTCTGGGACATGACGTCCCTACAAAAAGAGACCACAAACAACAGTTTTCATGCATTTCCTGGATGGCCAACATCACTATCGACAGGGATCATTATGACAGCTATGGTGTTAATAGCCATATTCAGCTTGTGCTTATATGTCGTGCCTAGTGATGAAAATGCCCGGGAATTTTCCCAAAGTGCCCAGCACTTCCGCGAACATTTCGTAAATTCCCGGGAATATTCCCCATACAAGTTTTGGGCACTTTGGGAAAATTCCCGGGCATTTTCATCACTAGTCGTGCCCAATGTGACCAATAACGCAGCTGACCGCCATTCTCACATAGCATTAGTACATACTGTTTTAGGTGTCGTATTTTTATAGTTTAACAGTTACAATGATTATTTTAAAATTAAGGCAAGTATCAAAACCTATTGGTTGTAGTATTTTCGATTGACGACAACAAGTTTTGATCGTCATTACGCATGGTTAAGTGATTGGCTCTTGTGCTCAATGGACAGACGGACTAAATTATTTTCGTATTGCTATAGCCGATAAAGGGAGTGAGTGCGTTTTATTACTGACGAGTACCACGTTCCTTTACTTTGTATGAATATTTTAGTTAGAATATATTGCCACTCTTTGCGGAAAAAGTACACAAATTGATATACGTCAGTAGTTTTTATTTTATCACTAGATACAGTGGGAACTGAAAAATACACACAAAACATTAAAAAAAACTCAAATTAACAGCATCTATAGTGTTTTCTTTAAAAATTCACTAGCATTTAAAGACATTTTGTAGCTTTTAACGCTTTTTAGATTTTTTTAACTAAGACTTCGCATTTCTTCTCGAAGCTCCTAGCTTTTTAGCAACTATACAATTTTCTGCTCCTACTAGATTACCCAGAGCATCTAGTTTTAACTTGTTCCGAATTGCAAATTATTCAACAAATTTAGGTCACAGTGCACCCTTATGCAGAAGGTCAAGGCTGTAAAATTCTATGTCGAAATCTACTGATCTCGATATATTTATTGCAAATATTTTTAAGCTAAAAAAAGAATATTATTCGAGAAGTTTATTCCACTAAAAAAAATTGGTTATTGTTTATTTCCTTTTTTATTATTGCAAATTATATTAGTGGTTTTCTTTCTGTTACTGTTCCTGACCGTGTGTTGCTCGTATTTTCCTTTTTCCTCACTTCTGTGCCAGCAGATTACACTTTTAAATATAGTCGCATTCGTAATGCATCTTGTTCATGTGTTATATTTTTTTTGTTTGGTTGGTATGTACGTGTTCTTACAAATAAATAAACCTCCTTTTTTGGTGTTCTTGAAAAGTTGGTATTAGAAGTTACGTCTTTAATCACCCTATACCCGCTGTGACCTCGGAAGTATCTGGACCCCAAGGCCCGGCGAAGGCGAAGAGTAGGCAGTGCTGGCACTCCGGTGGTTTTAGTCGGTGCAGGTCCGGCACACCGGGGGGAGTGGCCCTCACCACCAGTGACGTGCAAAGGGAATTTGGACAGGGTAGGCAGATTCACATAATGAATTTGAATATTATCTAATGATAATAAATATTATATTATTTTCATAGGGAAGACCATTTCATGCCATCTGGCATGAAAATAGAATAGATATGAATATAAAGGGTTCCTTTTTCGTTTAAATTAAAAGAATTTATTCCAGACTTATTTATCATAAGGGTATGCAATGCTTTTATACATTTATGGAATGAACGCTACTGCTTACCACTTCCCCGATGGTCCGAAGGGATTTCCTACGGGTTAATAAAAAAAATACCCACTGTGAACTGATAGGTATATGTTAGTACCAGAATTTAAAAAATCTGCTTCGTATTTGTCATAAAATATTAAATGAAGTTGAGAATAAATTACGATTTGGTAAATATCTAATGTGTTTACCTATCGGTTAGCGGACGAGTCGTGATGATAACGTATGTTTTTCGAGAGGAAATATGTCCAGCCGTCTATAGTCCCCGCGGGAGCAGGATACAAGGCCTTTCCATTTGCAGCGCGAGCCTAGAGCCTCCTCCGGGAATGAACCCGTTACACACTGTCTACCTTGCCACGGTAATATTCCTTAATACCTTCGCATTACTAATGCAATGGTTAAATTTTTTTTTTCAATTTCATTCCACATTAGCATTTACTTTTGTTTCGAGGATGCGTTAATATCAATTTCACATATACAAACATCTAGCGGTGTCTGGATCGCGACCACAGTACACGGGTGTAAAGCCCGTCATAGTGGCCAGTTCCGGCTTGTCGCGTTTCGGGATCAGCTTGTGTATATCCAGTAGCTCATATACCTAGAGACCTTCAGTCGCGGTATATGTGGGCCGACATGACGATGTAGACTATTAATAGATTTTCATCCTTTGATAGTCGCTTTTGTTTTTGGACTACACTGTACTTACCATCAGGTACTATGTAGTCACTATGTCGAGCTAGTGTAGAAAAAAAAAAGGAGTGGACTTCTCGAATTCGTTTGGAACGCAATTGCGTATCCACCCTAACGCGTACACCGAATGTGTCGAATCCAATTCTCGATGTTTACGAGATAAAATTTATTAAAGCACTAACGCTTAATATATTGGTTTGATGTGATAATACTAATGGCGCACTCCTCAGAAATAGAAGATTCGAGAGAACCATACGGGCTTTTAAGATAGCCTCCAGACCGTATGGCGAGCGTTGCAGATGCGGTTTCGACGGAGTGCCGAAGTATCGACGCTTCCTTCGATATAAAAGCGCTTACACACTCACCGCTAACAAACGCCGCGGTTTATTTTCAACGGTATATTAGAAATAACCTTATTCAGTACATCTATAAATACGCCGTGACTTGTTCTTGTTCCCAAAACTGAAGAGGCCAATGAAAAGGATGGAGCTACGTTACGATTGAGAAAATACAGACGGGGTGGAATAAGGAGCTGAAAGTGATAACAAAAAATAGTTTTAAAAGTGCTTCGAGGATAGGAAAAACGTTGGCACAAGAATACTTTTTACAAAAATCAAATTAAAATATGGTAAACCTATGTGGTGAATGCAGACGAATAATGTAAGCAGTCTCTACACGGATAAGTAGTCTCCAAGATTTTCTGAGAACAAAGAACTATCAAAGCGATCATTATTGACATAAAATGTTAATTTTTATAACCTACGTAATCTCTGGCAAAGATTAGCAAGTCTTTGATTAGTAAGGTAAAACTACGAACCCAATAAAATGATAAGTAGCTCTATAAAAATTAAATAAATTAAACAAAAAACTAGAAATAACAAATTATTAATTTGTGATAA
The DNA here is from genome assembly GCA_036320925.1 of Automeris io. NCBI lineage: Eukaryota > Metazoa > Arthropoda > Insecta > Lepidoptera > Saturniidae > Automeris > Automeris io. Next base: position 3,664,615 of record JAUDJH010000031.1, on the reverse strand, counting down.
CCACGAAACAATTTATAATTGTTTAATTATCAAAAATAAACAACAGCAAAAATCGTAATGTACTATAATGTAGCTTGAGGCTTTGGGAGACCATACCAGGGGGTGGAAGAAAAAAATTGCGAAGCAGAGATTTTCCCTTCTATATAAAACTAGCTGACCCGGCAAACGCTGTCCTGCCATATAAATTATTTCTAGTGAATATCTTCTATATTTGACAAATATTGATAATATTTATACGATACTAACGTCACTCAATTGTTTTGCCTTCCCGGAACCCGTCCACTAACATTTAAACTTTATGGTATGGTGTTAAAGTTCAAATTGGCTTTTAAATATTATTACGAATTTTTTGTATGAGAATATAGAAAAGTGTTGTTTTTAGACTATTTCAGACGATTTTTAAATTTTTTTCTCTGCGTAATAACCTTCCCCAGACTTCAACAAACACAACAAAAAAGAAATCAGCCAAATCGGTTCAGTCGTTCCCGAGTTACGCGCTTATACACATTTAACGATTCATTTTTATATTATAGATATTGTTAACCTATGATCGAGCGATAAAAATCACGCGCAAAAACCGCGCATCGCATGCGATCGCGTGTGCAGGCGCCCTAAGGGTGACATTTATCTTGCAACACATGTCTCCGAGTCTAAACTAATCAGGTTTCCATTTGGACCTCTAGTTGCTTTCAATGCGGAACTTGTACAATTTAATCAGCCCGCATCAGCCGAGAGAGAGTGTCTTGGGCGTGAGACTGTTAACTTAAACATATTACTTTCGATGTATTATAGGATATGTACAAAGGATGGTCAAAAAGTATTCTGGATTTGACACTAGAAATATTTCATATTTTATAGACATTTATATTTTGGCTTTTGCTCCAATAGAACATTTACGGGGAATGGATTTACAAAAATAGTAGAGATGTGCCGCAGGCTATGTATTTGGCCAACTAGCCGACAATTCCGAGCCGAACACACTGTGTTTACAACTGATTCGAGAGAAACTCGCAACCGCCGAATGCAAACGGGTCAGAGCGGTGTTTTTGTACAACTGTGATAATTATCACCCTGTGATGTTAGAAGTAAATGTTTTGCTCTTACTCGGGCCGGGATAAGTTATTGTACTTATGCCGATGCACCCTCGTAGGCGGGATGATTTGATAAAATAAAGAGTTGCGATAATATGAGACAGTTAAAGTACTTACCGGCTGTCAGCGGCAGTCAGTTACTTCACGGTCACTCACTCTGTATGTATTTGAGTTCGTGTTATGTGGATGGAGTTTGAGGGTTTGCGATGTGATAGCGAGTTGGAATAATTATTAGATGCGATTATAACGAAGAATGCGATGCGATGTTTGCGATTTAAACAACGAGAACGAGCGAGAACGTTAAAAGAATGTTCGCCAGATGGCGTTGGGGATTAGGTACGTTTGCATTTTATTAATTTTAATGCTCTGGGGTTGTACCTTTTGACGTGACTAGGTGTGAAATATAGATTTTATATTATTGGACCAGATCCCGCCGTTTGCTGCCCCACGCTATACAGTCTGTAAGAGTATGTTTGGCGGAATCCCGATCTAAGATACAGTAGTAAAACCGGGTCGTTTCTTCAACCCCAAATCACCACACGTTCTCAGGAAAGCATCCGTACCCATTGAATATCTGCGTCAGTTGTTAGAAGACGTGATCGCTTTTCTGCAGCCAGGCGTACCTCGAATCCATTCTTTCTGCCTAGTCAATAGTGAATTGGCGAGATGATAGCCCACCTCCAAAATTGTGTTTTATCAAACTAATACACCTCACAGTGGTACAAAGGTAGGCTCGTTCGAGGGATGCAAAGGGATGGAGACGTCGGCGCCAGTGGAATATTAACACAGTACACGCGGCGGGCAATCAGACGGGCCGCGAGTGCCTCTACAGTACCGAAAATAATTGATCCTGTGCGAAGCCCATACGAAATCAGCCGCCGGAACACCGGTATCCTGCACCCAAAGATGGGTAAAATGTATTCTGATTAATGTTTAACGATTACAAAATGTAGTCGTAATTTTAATTTTCTTGCTCTGTAATCATGTTTAAATCCATTTAAAACATTAAGAAATCATAAATGTGTATGCAATCTGGGATACTGTAGTGTTTAAAACATAGTTGAGCAAAATGCAGTCATATTAATGGTAAAAAACGTAAAATGTAATCGTAATCATTTTTATTAATCTGATTATATTTTGCCCATCTATGCCTATACCCATTCTAATCAATTATGTTTTTTTTGTAACGACCAAAAAGCTGGCTATATTTTTATTATTTATTATTTTACAAAATTGGGTGCCCAACATGGGTGACATATAGTAAAAAAACAAAAGGATCATAGTACCAAAATAGATCATATAAATGTAGGATGGATGTTATTGTGTGAAATATTATTATGTATGAATTAGTCAATGCGTAGAATGGAACGTACGTAAGTGAAAGGAAGGAAAGATAGAAAGAGCGAGAGGATAAACGGTTTTTTTTTTCGATGCGAGCGCTTTGTAGTATCAAGACGTAGAAAAGTGTAAAGACGAATAATTAATTAGAAAAAGTGAAATAAACGAGTTTTGAAAGTGTATTCAATGTTTATTCTGATCCAAAGATCCTCAAAACTACATAAATGCCGCCACAATTACAGGGCCCCATAGCATGCACAGTAATTAATATATAATGCTAGTTTACAGTAAATAATATTAGACAAATTCCAAAAAAGAAAAACAGGATTATACATAGACACAAAAAAAAAACTATAGATTTTATGAAAGAAAAGATAAAGGATTTAATTTGTTACCAAAAATATTTGGAACTGCCTTATGAACTAACTTTTGCCGTGGCAACAACAAGAAGACTGACTCAGTTTACCTTCAGCCCCCATTTTTTTAAACTAGTTGTAATCTTTATTTGACGTCAGGACTATATGAAGCATCATACAGAAAATTGTATATTTATATCGTCACGCTATACCCCTAACGGGGTGAGCACAGATACATTAGTGGCTGTATCCACTGTACGCTTGTATGTCGTGCCCAACGTGACCAGTGGCGCAGCTGATCGCCGTTCTCACAGCGCTAGTACACATGACATTCCTATGAGACGCCAAGCGGACTTCCTGACACAACGATTTCCTTTTACCGGTGCGCATGTGGCGCCTAAATCCGTACGTGATCTAAAAAAAACGTAAGAAGCACGTGTCTGTATACGAACCTACGGATATTCGCGGTGTCGCGCACGGAAACTGGAACATTATCCGCTACGTCACAGCAGATACTTTTTTATTAATTATAGGCGAACGCTTGACCTCAATCACACCTGGTAAAAGGTGAAGATGAGTCCGTAATGAACAGCGTCGGCCCAACAAACGCCTATTCACTCTCCCTTAAAGACTCCCAGGTCATAGACCGCGGTAATATGGCCGCCGGATACGTATTACACTCCTTAGCCGTTCGCATGATGAATGTAGAAGCGAATCATTTCGCGCGGATATAAGGAACATCCAAAACATACGGATGGTATTCGACACGATGTCTAGTGGTTTTGTGATGGAATGAGGCTGGTGAAATTAAAGAATGTAGTTCCTGAGAACACTCTCCACCGTTTTTTTTTCCGGCATGTCCAACGTTTGTGGCCTGGGAAAGACCTTCACAACAAAACCGGGCTTGGTGGGCGAACGCAGAGGGCGCTCAGCCAGCGAAATTTATGGGTTGGGCGGCTAAGCAAGGGCACCTCTGTGGGTACGGACCTCGACTTGGGCGGCTGGCCAGTTGAAAAACGAACCTAACTGTGATCTACCAGCGTTTCGGAAGCGACTGCCTTGAGAAGAAACGCCGAAAGAAACTCAAGGTTGCATCGGAGTGAAACTGCGTTATTTAAACGACAGTTGACGGACCTAAGAAGACTCTCCACCGTGCAACCGGTAATATACTGCGAGGCAGGCAACTCTACGCCGATGCTGGATGCTCTGCATTTTAATTTTTGTCAAAGAGTCGTCACCAATCAATCTGCGAGCTCTGCGGTCCCAAATATGCGGTAGTAGATCCGTCCCAAAGATGACAACAGTACTCGACACCCGACCGCACCTGTGCTTGATACAGGTTAAGAAGTTGCAATGGTGAGAAGTACCGTCTTAACTTCGGTCAGTCGATTGTATTCTTTTATAATAACGCTATTGCAATACGCGAGGCAGTAGCCACATACACAGAACTAGTACGCACAAATGTACTTCTACGTAAAAGTTTTGTACGTAAGTACGGACGGCATCCCTCGCGCGGACGTTAATTTGTTTTCTCCGGCGCCGCAGATCGATAAACGAAACGCTCGCAGCGCTGTTTCCATTGCACACTACACGCACGACACGTCATGACAGTTTAGCTCTTCAGGAACATCGACATTTATTCGTATGTGTAGATAGATGCCTTATTGTTAGCGCGGCTTAGCAACGGATTGGTACTGTTACAAACCCATATCCACCGTCCATGAATTTAATGCATAACGCTGACGCGGGGAATTGTATGTCGATTGACGTCAATGCAACCTTACACTTTTGTTTACTTCTTTTTTTTTTTATTTATTTAAGGGACTTTTGTGCCTCGGCACATGCCAGCCCCATCGTATCCTAACCATGCACTACTAACATTTATTTCTGGTGGGGAGCCATCAGCCTGAACAACTCCTTTGCTTCGGCTGAGTAAGGTCTTGATAAAACTCCGCAGAACATGCCTACATCAAATTTGTTCAGGCTAAAGGCTCCCATCAGAGAATCTCTTGCAGACTGAGATCGGACACACTCCATCAGCAAATGTTATAAATTTAATGTTATAAATATAAATAATTCGATTCTATCGACCATTGGATTCAGTCTACTGTAAAACTCGTTATTCAAAGTGTTTTTAAAAACTATCATAAAACCCACCCCGTAACAGTACCCCGTTCAATAAAGGGTCATTTGTACAACTTTGGTTGTTGCGAAGTACACACCGAGATTGGGATTCACTCATCCTCGGTTCATGGTGTAATTGTGAGCAATTCGATTGCCGCACAATGGCGCTGAGGTTCGCCTCAACCCACCAGCTGTAGAAAATTCGACTCCCTTTTTATTTGTTTATCCAATAAAATATAAGAATGTTCTAAAAGTACATTTGTGTATTGTTGTTTATTTTTTATTAATTTACAAGGATAAATACAGTAACTAATTAAGGACTGCGAAGTCATATGTTAAGTCTATGGATAGCCGGTGAATGTGGAATATATGATATCATAGGAAACAATTTACAGGCATAGATTATTTATGTGCACGTTTGTTTTTTTTTAATTTTTAATTACCGACGTGATATTTTGTTACATTAGTACACAGTAGCGTTCATTCCATATATGCATGAAAGCATTTCATGCCCTTACGATAAATAAGTCCGAAAAAAAAAAGGAACCATTTATATTTATATCTATACTACATTCATGCCGTCTATCTTTCCTATGAAAGCAATATAATATTTACTATCATAATATAATATTCAAATTGATTACGCGAATTCTGCCTATCCTGTCCAAATATCCTATGCACGTCACTGTATGTACCGATATGACGTCTAGTAGACCAGCATAGCTTTTTTTCCTCGTTATCTTCTAAAAAAAAGTTTCTATACGAGTATATGGTTGTAAATATAGTGGTTATATATGTAAAACAAAATTTTAAAGTTTTAGCATTTGTTACTAATTATAAACATTTACATGGCAGCCTCAAATCCTTTGGGAGAAAAATTATCTTTTATCTTAACTCTCGGTTTTTTTAAGCCCATACGTCGGTACTTGAAGATTAATTATTTCAAGAGCAATTAGGTAAAATTTTATCGGAGAATATTTCACCACAGAATGTCTCAACATAGATAAAACAAATTTGTTAAATACCATCGCACTGAGAACAAAATCTTCTATTTTATCTATGGTCTTATGATAACAGTACAACGATAAATTAAAAAAAAAATCGTCCTTGCAGAGGTCACTTTCCTCTTGTAATTAATTGTATATGTAAATATATCGATGGTGTGTTGATGAATAAAATAAATAATGAAATTACCGAATTATCTGACCGGCTCATAAGCGTTTTTTTTTTTGTAATTCGGGGGACACCTGTTATGGACCGTCTAGGGGCGTTGAGATCCGCCCCCCGGTGTGTCGGACTCGCACCGACTAAAACCCCCGGGGTGTTCCTTCTCCTTTCCGCCAAGGCCAAAGGGCAAGGCTGTGCCAGCTTCCTCAGCACCCGGCGAAGTCTGACCTGTTATGGAAGGCCCCTGCACGCGTCAGGCTCACCTTCGTTGTCTTGGAGCGGTGCGCGGGAACACATCGCGCACCGCTCTCGCCTTGAGAATGCTGGGCGACACACTCCTTCAAGTGCGCCTGCTGATAAGCGTGCTCTGTGGTATTTCAATCTTTATTTCGATTAACTATTGTATAATATTTTATTCTGTAAACGTTGAACATATAATCAGAAAAAAAAGCCGCGGTATCGTGTCGTGTGTGGCAATGCAAACGCGCCGTGTCGTCGTGCCAGTGAGCTCTTAACCCCACGACACTTGCGAATCTACGTGATGCTCCCGACTGCGCCCAACGACCGAACGCTGCTGCCAGCAGCGTGCAGTGCACATGAAAAGGGGAAGCCCTAGTACGAGACAACATCTATCACTCGTAATTCAATATTTTGCGGTACATAATGAAGTAAAGCTGACTATAGACCAATCAGAGATTCGATGAAGAATTTTTAAATATTTTGAACAGCAGTTTTTTTTTATACCAGCAGTTCCTTATCCACCAGACCACCACAGCTACCCGTCCTTACTTAATGCATAATTTTTGGATCTATGGTTATAATATTCTTACCGTATTTATATGCATTTACTATTTCAAATAAACGCGTGTATCCTGCAACTTACCTGAAACAACAAATAATGGCAAATTAACACTGGAAATTATTTATTAATATTAAATTATCAACTACTAATAATATCATTTATTCTTAGAATGTTTTATTAAGAACAACCATTTGATATCATTTTACAATGGTTCGATTGAATGAATGAAATATAACTTTATTTAAATAGGCCTACTTCCAAACACTTTTGAATTGTTAAAAAAGTAAAGAGAACTTACCAACGGTTCAGAGATCAGAATCTACCGAGAAGAGCCGGCAAGAAACTCTGGTAATTGCTCCTTTTAATATAATGAGGTACAATAGCAGGTATAATATACAAAGGATTTAATGACCCGCGAGAAAGATTGCATATATTAAGAGCACGCACTTTTATCATTCAAAAAGTCATTAATGGAATAATATAATACAATATTATCCTTTTGTGTTGTGTCTATATATGTATGTATATATTTTTTCTTTTTTTGGAATTTTATTATTATTCTTTAATGTAAACTAGCTTTATATATTAATCACTGTGCATGCTGTGGTGCCCTATAATTGTTGGGGCATTTATATGTTCTATTTAAGTACCATGATCCTTTTGTTTTCTTGTCTAATGTTACCCGTGTTGGGCACCCTATTATGTAAAATAAAAATAAATAGTAAAATAAAAATAAATATCCCTTTTTTTGCAATTTAGTTTTAATAGTTTTATTAAATTTAAATAGTGATAACTTCAAGATGTCTTTAGGTATTGTAATGTATAAGCGAATACTGAGCTCCATGTAAAAACCATGTGACCAAGATAAAGTGACTACAGTGCTGGCTGGCGCGTGCAGCGTCGCCCAGCACACGCTGAGCCGAGTGCTCTTTGAGATGGGTAGCAGCACACAGGATACATGATGTGATGTTATGTATTCTTTCATTGTTGTTTTTAAATAAATGTGTTTGTTGTGTGTTGTTCTTTTTCTCTCAATAAACATTTCTTTCTTTCTCTATCGAAAGACGAAAATCCATTGATAGTCTACATCGTCATGTCGGCCCACATATACCACGACTGAAGTTCTCTATGTATATGAGCTACTGGGTATACACAAGCTGAGTCACTACGGCGAAATCAAAAGCTTTGCCGTTTTCTAGCGAATCGACCCCTACAAGGGCTAATTAGTGTCAAATTTGACTAAAGGATATTCGTTTTCGATGGCCGAAAAGCAATTCCGAGAGAATCCTGCTGAAACGAAATTAAAATATCGCCCCACCTTCGCTGGGTTATTTTAGAATTCGCATTCCCATTGCGGACGGTTGATTCACATAGAAAAGGGACACTTCATTTGATGAACCCGACGAAAATTAATATGTCGGCATACACAGATTGTGTGAGAGTTATTATCAGTTCTTCTCTCATATTGATATTTTCAACAGCATCCTTGCAGGTTTAAAAAAACAGAGAGGTAGCCTCAACATGGTTTTTCGTCCCCGGGGCATCTGGATGAATTTGGTTTCCCAGGGCCGGGTGGAGCGATTAGAGGGACACCCCGGTGGTTCTCAGTCAGTAGGAGTCTAACACACCGGGGTCCCTGTTCTCATGGTACTGTGCAGGGTTTTCCCCCGGCATACCAAAAAAAACGGTGCTACACGCAATCCAGCGCTGATTTACAGCTAACGCTCAATAGAACTGTAGGTAAACTGAACTTGTCTATTGTACTTTTACTTTAATGTTTGGGTTTATTGAGCTTTGAAATTGCCTTTGTTAATTGCGTTCCTTTGTCAACGATTTTTAAAGCGTAACGCCTTTTTAGCAAGAACGCTATAGTCAATCTGTTACGATGATCAAATGTTATATGTAAACAATTGCGATGAATGTTTTTCGCTGACGCACCCGCTCGCACACCTGCGGAGTCAGATCGAAAACTGTGAAAAGAAAAACTGCAAGGCAGTACGTTCCGGGCTAGCAATGAGTCCACACACCTTCATCACAAGTTTCATCGATTGCGACATCACTTCCAAACGATATAAACACTCCCACAAAGGACTGATTGCGCGGACACCGCAGTGCCAATATTAAAGTTTTTTAATACAATAAATAAAATACACAGATAAACAAATACACGAGTTAAACTTATAAGATCCCTGTTTTTGCACCAGGGGTTAAAAAGGTCAAGAAACAACGGCACATTGCCGCAGCAATTGTAAACCCAGCCGTCTGTAAGCACCGCAATCACCGAGCCAGCCTCTCCAATACATACAAATGAAACGGGAGTAATTATCTTCTCTGACCATTGTTTTTTCTTATTCTAAAATCAACGATCTCTCTTTTTTTTTGTAATTAAAAGCAAAACTAGGTCACTTTTTCATTTCTTGTGCATTGTTAATATGCCGGTATAGATGTACCACGTCGAAAGGCTCGTTGTGTTATGTTTATAAATATACAGGATGTGTTTACCCGGCGTTGCCCGTGTTGAAATAATTTACCCCCTTGGAAGATTGATTTTTTTGTTTGTAATCAAAAACATACTTAACTTATTGAGTATCAATTTATTTTTGAAGTTAATATTTTGTATTAAGTTAAAAAAAAAAATTGTTTTTTTTTCCTTATTTTTATTAATAAGACGTAGCGCGACCAGAGCCCTTCACAAAAGCCTTTTTATTGGTATCCCGGGGGAAAATCCAGTATAACATCATCAAGGCCTCTGTGAAGACAGCGAACCCGGTGTCACACTCCTATTGAATATAAACCCCTGGGGTGTCCTTCAAATCACCACCTAGATCTGCGGATCCAGATTCTTCCAGACGCACGAACAGTCTGTTTTGACTTCATCTTTGGGAGGGTGTAAATAGCCCACTCCTCCAAACCTTTCTCACGTGCGGTGCAACGGACACTGCAAGTCACCTCCCTCTCATCCGGGCAGCTGATACACTCAAGTCTTCTGTCCGACTTTCGTAAAAGCCAGCACCACAGACTTTCTCTGCGGGATTAAGCTAAAGGTGGGCCAATATCGAGATTTATCTTTTATCACTTATATTTTCTTCTTTTCTATATTTTGTTTGTATTATAGTGAAGTAAACGTATCTCATTTCATTTCAAAACGTTAAATGTCCAAACGCATTGTCATCAATAAGAGTGAGGCGGCGTACTCCCTCGCGTTCAATACAATTATTAGGTGAATATTCTCCGGTCCGACACACACGAAACGGTCCTATACTATAATCACAGCCTACAGAGAACAGACAATCAAATTATAAACATTTTTTATCGTGAAATATTTTTAAAATAATTTCGAAACATATAGATAAGTATCTGGTTCAAAAAGTCGATGCTGACGAAAACGTTTATTCCATTCTATCATTACTGTACGCGTCGAGAATGTCATCTTTATAAAATAATATCATCGTTTACGCATAGAATGTCAGGAACTAAAGTTACTGAAATCCTTAATCGCGCGCGGGCGGTTTAGTGACATCTTGCGTCAATATTTAATACTTTTTTTTTATTTCTTGTAGACAAAGTTACTTTATCGGTATGTAACTTATTGAAATTTCGTATAATATACAAAAAAACTCATTTTCTATATTTAAAACATTGTTTATGGTTTATGGTATTTACTTCCAAAAAAAAATCATGTCTTAACACAACTATACTACTATACTACAAATATACTAAACACAACACTATACAACAGTGAATAACTATTGTTATTAATTATTCAAATGGTCAAATAACCGCTCTAGGCAGGATTAGGTATGTAGGAAAGCCGGGCAGTAGACTTAATGGAGTCTGCTGGCCGGATGAGAAGGAGGTGCACGGTGTCCGGCGTACCGCCTGAGAGAGAGGTTTTGGAGGGGTGGGCTTTTACTCCTACCCCTCTCAGAGAGATAGCCTCAACAAGGCCCTTTGTTCCCAGGGCGTCTGGATGAATTTGGTTTCCCAGGCCTGGGTGGAGCAATCAGAGGGACACCCCGGGGGTTTTTAGTCACTAAGAGTCTGAGACACCGGGGTCGCTGCCCTCACAACATCCCTGAATGATCCTACGCAGGATTTTCACCCAGGATAAAAAAAATGTAGGAAATGTCAGTAGGGTTAAGTGTTTTATGGTTTATTTTAAAAAATATATGTAACGCGGGGGGGGGGGTATACTTAGATCGTTCGCGCATTACGGTATATACCTCTTTCCCCTCACCTCTCGGTGGCCCGCGCCACAGATCGCCGCGCAAGCATCGTAGCCCGTCCGCCGTTCGTGTTGCGCGCGTCCTTTTCTTTGTTTGTTTTTATATATTTTATTACGTGTACGCTCGGACTGTGTTTGCAAATAAACAATCGAAAACAGAAGAACCCCGTTTCAATTAATCTCTGTTAGAATTATTTTAAAATTCGCCATTTTTGCGTGTAAATCAAAGTAAGTAGTCAGAAATGAAATATTCTTTATGTAGGCCTTCTGCTATCTCTCCGCTGTGTTGAAAACGAATGCGGCCAATCGAGAAACAAGTTTCTAATTCAATAGTCGTGCCGGGTGACTTTTCACCTTCAAGCTGACAACTGTCGCAGGCAGAGACCCTATGTATCTATCTTCATGTTGTCATCGAAGGGTCTTCACAATGAAGCTTGGTGATCAATAGGAAAAAACTTTCAAAGAGCTCACGTTGCGCTTAAAACAGAAACGCTCAGTTTAGGGATGTTGAAAATGAAAATAAAATATCGTTCTATTAATATATCGATATTTATTAAAATATTAGGTCCTTACATATGAAATTGGCGTTTTTCGTACTGGCCACTTTAATCACAAATTTCTCCTCTTTGGTAAGGAATTCCAAATTCAAATTTGTACAGCTATAGACTCATGTATTTGTGCTTCGATGATCGTCATTCATTTGTTTTTTTCTTCTGTTTTTTTCTGTTTGCGTCACTAATTTTACAAAATGGAAAACTTAAAATATCGCATTATTTACGGGTACGAGTTCCGCCGTGGCACTAGTGCTGCGGAAACAACTCGAAGGGTGAATGATATGTATGGCGGTCGTGTTGCAAAAAAAAATACAGTTCGTTTTTGGTTCCAACGTTTTCGTTCTGGAAATTTTGACCTGCAGAACAAGCCCCGTGGACGGCCTGAGACTCAAGTTGATAATGAAGAGTTGAAGGCTATTGTGGAAGCGGATCCATCGCAAACCACGTCCGAGTTAGCTGCAGGCTGCGATGTTAGTGATAAAACTGTTTTAATTCACTTGAAGGAAATTGGGAAGATTAAAAAGCTTGAAAGGTGGGTACCTCACGAATTGACAAAAGCAAACCGGCAAACGCGCATCGACTGCTGCGTTACATTACTAAACCGGCACGATAATGAAGGTATTTTAAACCGAATCATTACCTGTGATGAAAAATGGGTTCTTTACGATAATCGGAAGCGCTCAGCGCAATGGTTGGATCCTGGCCAGCCAGCCAAATCCTGCCCCAAGCGAAAATTAACCCCAAAAAAGTTACTTGTAAGCGTTTGGTAGACTAGTGCCGGTATTGTTCATTACAGTTTTCTCAAATCTGGCCAGACTATTACGGCTGATGTCTATTGTCAGCAATTGCAAACCATGATGGAAAAGCTAGCGGCTAAACAACCTAGGCTGGTCAATCGCTCCACGCCACTGCTGCTTCACGACAACGCTAGACCACACACTGCGCAACAGACGGCTACTAAATTAGAAGAGCTTCAATTGGAAAGTCTAAGACATCCTCCGTACTCCCCGGACCTTGCTCCAACAGATTACCATTTTTTTCGAAATTTGGATAACTTCTTGCAAGGGAAAAAATTCAACTCCGATGGGGCAGTCCAAATCGCCTTCAAAGATTTTATTGATTCCCGTCCGACTGGTTTTTTTAGTAAAGGGATCAATGAACTACCTATGAGATGGCAAAAGTGCATAGAAAATAATGGTTCATACTTTGATTAATTAAATATATTATATTAAAAAATATTCGACTTTTTGTTCCTCCCATACAAAACGCCAATTTCATATGTAAGGACCTAATAATAAATAAATGGCGGCAAATAATATACATGCAACAAATTCAGATGTCAATGCATGCAACGTAACAAAACATAATACTCAACAGTCAAAGACAATACAGTGTTTTTTTTTTCGTTCGGTCCTATCTTTACAGTTTCATATCTCAGCGACTTCACTATCATACAAATTTTAAAAATATCGATTTCGACACAATTTTCGATACTGGATATTTTGTATCGGTATATCATTACAAAATATATCGACCATAAATATCGATATATTGAATTGAAAATATCGATATATCGATATTTATTCGACAAGCCTAGCTCAGTTAGGTCCACTTCTTTCAATCTTAACTCGGTTTAGTGAGTGCATCACGTCTTATGGTAAGCATTATGCAGTCTACAAAACGATTTCAGCTATCAACAGTAAACAATAACAAATCGACAGTACAGTATTCGCTGCTCTGGAAGCTGGTCCTGGATCCAGGCAGGCAGAAACACCACGCCGGCATGGTAAGCGGAAGAAATATATGTATCTATACTAACAAATTTGGTCGAAATTAATGCATTATTTGTTAAGAGTTGTATCAACGTAATAATATTAATCTTTATCCAAATAAATGTGTTGTTGATTAAGAGTATTTAATTTTGAACTAAATTGTCTTTGACATCACTTAATTTCAATGAACATCTTAGAAGATATTACAAAACCTTCAAAACAACAAACAAAACAACGTTTGCCGGATCAGCTAGTATGTTATAATGGTCGAGTGCATTTATTAGAGCCCGAAGCTAACCTTACCAGCATTTACAAATATAGCGTCTACTTCATTGGAAAAACCCAGTGCAACCCTGAGTGGCGCGCACAGTCACTTTATCAAGCCACAAGCACTTTATTTTTTTTTTGTCGGCCTGATAGCGCAGTTTGTAGTGACCCTACTTAGGATGCTAAGGTCCTGGGTTCGAGTCCCGGTTAGTGATAAACTTTCCTGTGATGAGCACATTAGTTTGTTACGAATCATGGTTGTATATATGTATTTACATATGTATATCTTTGTCTAGTACTCATAGTTATTTTTTTTTACACTGGCTCGACATAGTGACTACAGAGTACCTGATGGTAAGTACATTGTAGTCCAAAAACGAAACCGACTATCAAAGGATGAAATCCATTGATAGTCTACATCGTCATGTCGGCCCACATATACCGCGACTGAAGGTCTCTAGGTATATGAGCTACTGGATATACACAAGCTGATCCCGAAACGCGACAAGCCGAAACTGGTCACTATGACGGGCTTTACACCCATGTACTGTGATCGCGATCCAGACGGGCACCGACGCCCTACCACCTCGCTGCTGCTCGTTTAGCACCACCCAGGAGTCACGTGTAGGGAAACTAGGGTAAAGCCTACGGACGCGAGCAGCTTCGACTCCCAAAAATAATAAGTAATAGTACAAGCGCAAGCTTAATTTGAGACTAGGTCAATGTATGTAATTGTTAGTAAATATTATTATTATTATCAAGCCAGTTTGCAAAAACAAAACTTTAAAATGAGCATCAGAAGTGGGGTAAGTCCAAAGGTGACATGTTTTCAACCGGAACGCCCTCTCTAGGCGGGTTAAAAGGTTAATCACATACAAACAGACTAGCAAACGTGATTACGGTGTACATATTAGCGTAGTTTCCGCGAATCGAATTCGCGTTTGCCACAGGGTTGCCAGCTTTACGGGTAACGCTTAATACTCGTATATTTGTGAGGGGGTAGGACGACTGTCCGAACTGAGTCATGACTACAGTACACAAGTGTAAAGACCGTCATAGTGACTAGCTTTGGCCTGTCGCGTTTCGGAATTAGCTTGTGCATATCCAGTAACTCATATACGTAGAGACCTTCAGTCGCGGTATATGCGGGCCGACATGACGATGTAGACTATCAATGGATTTTAATCCTTTGATGGTCGCTTTCGTTTTTGGACTACACTGTTCTTACCATCAGGTACTCTGTAGTCACGTGGTCAAGTCAGTGTTAAAAAATTCTACAAATTGTCAAATACTAAATAAATAATAATATAATATTTACTAACAATTACATACATTGATCTAGTCTCAAATTAAGCTTGTGCTTGTACTATGAGTACTAGACAAAGATATACATACTTAAATACATATATACACAACCATGACTCGTGACAAACCATCTGCTCATCAGAGAAGTGTTTACCACTACCGGGACTCGAACCCAGGACCTTAGCATCGTAAGTAGGGTCGCTACAAACTGCGCTATCAGGCCGACAAATGGTATAGTGATTAGTGGACGTAGTGTACTAGTGGATAATCGACCAGTATCCACGCGCGGCACCGCGAATGCTTGTAGGTTCGAATCCTAGCACACACCTTTGACATTTTTAAAACTATGTACGGAGTTAGGCACCACATGCTCACCGTTGGAGGAAAACACCGTGAGACATTCCTCACGGCATATGTAATAGCGCTGTGAGAACGGCGGTCAGCTCACATTGGACACGACATCTATACTAATATTATAAAGCTGAAGAGTTTGTTTGTTTGTTTGAACGCGCTAATCTCAGGAAATACTGGTTCGAATTGAAAAATTATTTTTGTGTGGAATAGACCATTTATCGAGGAAGGCTTTAGGCTATATAACATCACGATGCAACTATTAGGAGCGAAGAAATAATGGAAAATGTGAAAAAAAAACACGGGGAAAATTATTCATCCTTGAGGGCTTCCATTGCGTGCGCTGCGAAAACGGTTCAAGATACCAAAAATATATGTATGAAAAAATTATTTCTCTTGTAATGATCTAAAAAAATGTCCGGACAGTATATGTCTATCTTTTAAGATTAACTCACTAGAACTGTTTTTATGGTAATCAAATTGTTCGAAATTAATGCATTATTTGTTAAGAGTTGTATCAACGTAATAATATTAATCTTTATCCAAATAAATGTGTTGTTGATTAAGAGTATTTAATTGTGAACAAAATTGTCTTTGACGTCACTTAATTTCAATGAACATCTTAGAAGATATTACAATAACTTATATAGCAAAACAACGTTTGCCGGATCAGCTAGTACTATATAAGCGCAAAGTGGACACAGCCGCTATGTATGCGAAATATGTAACGTTAAGGAAGACACGGAACACGTGTTGATGGAATGCACACGGATTATATCGGGAGACTCTTTTTCGAGTCCTTGATATAAATATGATGGATCTCGGCGCATTCCATCAATACTTAACCGAGCCCGGGAGTGCCCAGGCACTGTTAATTTACACATTTGTAAATTTTCGAATCCAGAACCATAATTTGTATGTTTACGGGGCTAACTAGGGATGTCGAAAATGAAAAAAAAAAACTTTATATCGATGTATCAATTTTTATTAAAATATCAATATCGGCGTCGATGTATCAAAGGAAAAATATCGATATATCGATTTAATCTCAATAAACACAAAAGTATTTTACCAGTATTCCTTTTTATTAGACAAAATTACAAAATATCAAGAACTAAAAGGCTATCTTCTAACTTTAAGACCTATTTAATATAAACAAACAAATATAAATAATACATAAATAAATGGCGGCAAATAATATACATGCAACAGATTCACATGTCAATGCATGCAACCTAACAAAACATAATCCTCGGCAGTCATAGACAATATAGTTCTTCATTTTTTCGTTCGGTCCTATCTTCTACAGTTTCAGATTTTAGCGACATCAGTGCCATAAGAATTAAAAAAATATCGTTTTCGATACTGGATACTTCCTGTCGATATATCATTACAAATATATCACCCAAAGATATCGATATATTGAATTGAAAATATCGATATATCGATATTTATTCGACAAGCCTAGGGCTGACATGATTGCGTAGACAAAAAGCTTTTTTTTTTCAAGAATAAAAAAAATACTATGTATATTAGCTCACCTTGACTGTAATATAGCGTGACGATTGCTCGATGACGGCGATGACGAACATCGAGAGATACAACACTCAATTATGTTTTAAAATATGTATTCTACGTTTTTTTTTTCGGCATTTCCTACGTTGGTGGACCGAGAAAGACCTTCACAACAAAAACGGGCTTGGTGGGCGAACGCAGAGGGCGCTCAGCCAGCGAAATTTATGGGTTGGGCGGCTACGCAAGGGCACCCCTGTGGGTACGGACCTCGACTTGGGCCGCCAGCCAGTTGATAAACGAAACTAACGGTGATCTACCAGCGTTTCGGAAGCGACAACCTTGAGAAGAAACGCCGATAGAAACTCAAGGCTGCGAAATTCTAAGTTTGTCTACTTGTATGGTAAAAAATAGTCTACAGGAAACTTTGCTTCGAAAGCTGGCAACACCGACACTCTAACGAACCCATCCCGAACCGGAGACCGTGTAGCGCTGACCCAATTTCATCCGGAACCGAGTGACGGCGCTGCTACGTCCTTAATTTATCACCTGTGTGCTCCGTACTCACCTGGTTCGCACGGAAATCACCATCGCGGCGTCAGAATTGTCTGTCCAGGTATCTGTTACTGTAACAAAAGCTAGCTGTTGCATGCGACTCCTTCCGTCTTTTTTTCGCCAGGAAATATAGTATATAGCCTTTTATAGGTCTGTCAAGGCCGTCATGAGGCAGCGACTCCGTCGACGTATAGAGAGAGCTATTTTTCAAACAGCAAAGTTGAGTGTGCCCCTCAATCCTATTTATTATTTAGTTACAGCAATGTTAAGTGATTTCATATGATGATGATGATGATGTCCTAGCCGGTTTCGGCCACGGCGACTGTTTCAACACCGATTAAGAAAATCGAGGTCCAGTTTTCGGAAACAGTCAATTGCGCAGGAGATATTTCAGTGCATAACTGGACGCGCAGCCAGAAAAGCACTCTCTCGTCCGAGCGCCCTCGGGCCCGATGGAATGGAGAACCAGTACGATCGGGAGGGAGCGGGATGCAGGTTTGGTCGAGTTTTCCTTCTCTGAACACCTGGTTGAATTGCGGTGTTCAAGAGATACCTTAGTCGCCTTTTACGACACCTCAGCAAGAAGAGGGGGGTGCTATTCTATTCTGCCGGCAGCCACCACGGCTGCACGGCATTTCATATATCGAGGGGTGGAAAGGCTATTTGGTTTAAGCGACATTTTTTGGTGATATAGTAATATATATATTTTCGGAATCAGCGTTTTTTACTGATTCCAAAAATATATACAGGCTGATTTTATAGATTTTTACACTATCAACAATCAACATTTTATCCCCCTACCTACATCATCCTGGGTTTGAACGCTTTGCCTAAACTGTAACGCGCTCGCTTAGAAAAAATCTTTAAAAAGACGCCACAACGCTGTGCTATACAATTGTTAAAACTCGGTCTGCTTAACCCTACGACGCGCGAAATTGTGGCGTGTGACGCCTGAACCAGCGCCGTAGACCGGGGTCGATATCCAAGTGAGTTCGTTCCCGGATTTCCTTCTTCTTCCTCGTTGTCACACGCACCGGTGTACAGACACAGTCTTGCTACAATTTTATTGCATGCAGTTACAGTTTACGCTAGAACAGTCGCTACATTATAATATTAATAGCTGTTTCACATAAAACTTTGTTTTATTGGTGACACTTTTACGGGCTCGCTACTCGGTATCCTTTTAAAGCAATTGGAGTTTTCATGGCATTCGGTGTCAAGTAATATGTTTACATAGTATAACTTGGAGCTACTCTTTTGCTTGAATGATTGCTTATATATATATATATATATATAAACTCCATATAACGTCACTCGATTTAACGACAAACTCCCTAAAACGTCGATATCACTCGAATTTGGTTGGTTTAGCTTGTTTCTCATACAATGATACACTCTATATAGCATTACACCCACTCTCAATAACGACAGCAATTTAATAATACAAATACTTTTTAAGTTGCCAAAATTAGTGCAAACTGCACAGCTGTGTACGTTCTTTTGTCGTTTTATTATCGTAGCCCGTAATAAACTCGACTGTCGGCATTAGACATACCGAACATCACCAAGATGCCTCAATATCGCAAGATACGAATAAACTAATTTAAAAAAATACAACAAAATTACTGGTGCAACAAAAGACGTCAGACAAAAAAAAAACAGATTATACCCAATAGCGATCAAATGAGACTTGTTTTTTATGTAATTACTAACACTAGTTTGAAATAAACTTTTTCTAATACAGATTTTTCTTCTCTCCATGTAACGTCAACTCTCTATAACGTCAAAATATGCACAGTCCCTTGAGGGTCGTTATGTAGAGTTTGCACTGTGTATATATATATATATATATATGTATATATGTGATTTATTTATTAAATAAAAATCACAAGTAATTGTAAAATATCATAAACTAACACATATTAAACAAAAAAAAAATTAAAAAAAATGATTTTCCTTATTAAAATAAAGCTTTCAAGCGCGACAAATGATCACAAAGTGGTTACAGCCACTAAAGTATCTCTGCTCACCCTAAGGGATATAGCGTGACGATATATTTTTTTCTTGTTGTGGCTGAGATGCAAGGTTTACTTGATATATATTTCGACGGATTGAGACCGAAGGCAAATGCGTTAAGCAAATATCAGAATTAATTCCGAGTTTTTGAACTCAGTATTTACATGGATTCAAAAAGGACTTAGTCTGAGATTTATAGATGCTACTTTATCTTTGCTTAGCCTTTACTCAGAAATAAGTACGATTTTGAGAAAATCCTGGATATATAATAGAAAATTCAGGATAGACTAAGTATTCCTAGAGTTTTCACTCTAGTTCTAGTTCCGTTACCTTGGTTCCAGCTGCTGCCGATTAAAGGTTTTCTTTCTCTCTTTCAAGGGGGTGAATTGTTCCTACCCGGGCAGCGCCGGGCCACTACAGCTAGTTGAATATAAAATTTACCGTAAAGCCAGTTTTAAGCTCGAAACGCAGCGAGCGAGCGGGCAAAGCATTCGTGAATATTTAAAAGGTTGACTCCACTATTCGTCTGCAGTCTGGACGAGACGAGATATACATACAATGTAGGCTTATACATACGTCTGTGCGTCGTGGACGCTTTTTTATACTGGCATCACCGACTGACTACATCACACTTTATGAGAAGTACAGGGCAGTCCGAGTGGGTAGTTTATTTTAGTATTATTTATTTTTGAGTGGGTGTATTGCTATTATCTAAACTTATTATTCACAAGTCTCATTTTCCTGAGAAACAATTTTGGGTTCTTGGTTCAAGGATTTACAATAAGGTTAATCATGAATTAAATATCTTGAATTTATCTAAATTCGAATGTAAGGTGAAGCTAAGGGACTGGTTGTCGAATCTATACTAATATTATAAAGCTGAAAATTTTGTTTGTTTGTTTGTTTGAACGCGCTAATCTCTGGGACTACTGGTTCGAATTGAAAAATTCTTTTTGTGTTGAATAGACTATTTATCGAGGAAGGCTTTAGGCTATATAACATCACGATGCAACTATTAGGAGCGAAGAAATAATGGAAAATGTGAAAAAAAAACGGGGAAAATTATTCATCCTTGAGTGCTTCCATTGCGTGCGCTGCGAAAACGGTTCAAGATACCAAAAATATATGTATGACAGAGTTATTCCTCTTAAAATGATCTAAAAAAATGTCAGCGACAGTATATCTTTTAAGATTTTAGATTAAGAGTATTTAACTGTGAACAAAATTGTCTTTGAAATCACTTAATTTCAATGAACATCTTAGAAGATATTACTATAACTTATATAGCAAAACAACGTTTGCCGGATCAGCTAGTCTAACATATAATGATACTGAGGAACTGTTGCGGGCATAGATGTATTTGGGCTTTAGCATTAACATTCTTTTGAAATTGTTATTCACTTTCTATTTTTTTTTTTTTGTATTGTCTATTGTTTAGTATGTAATATTATTGTTGTATTGTTTTGAGTTAAGATTGGAGCTACGCAGCGGTAATAAACTGTAACAAATTGTGTGAAATATGCTGACATCCAAGATACAGGTCGTCCTAGTTTGGGTGTCAGCTGATTTTAATGTGCTGCTTGTAATTGTTTGTCTAATAAATAACTTTTTTTATTATTATACTATTTACTTAAAACAATTTAAGCTATATGTTATGCTATTTCTTGTTTCTTATGTTTTTCATTGCTTAATAAGATGTAACACGACCGGGGCCCTTCACGGAAACCAGCGCTGCAGACTTCCTCTTTGGCTTTAAGCTGATGGAGGGCCCATTTTCGCCATGTTTATATGTGTTTGTATTTTTCTTTTGTTTCTGTATGTTGTTTCTGTTACTGCTTTTAAATCTCTAGTTTTTTGTTAGTTAGTGGCGAAATAAATACATTTCATTTTCATTTCAAGATTAGTGGTCAGACAAACGCCGTTGTCATTTGGGTTTACATTAGGGCGTTTCATAAAAAAAAAAAAAAATTCCTCGGAACCACGCTCAAAAGTTTCGTTTTAATGCCAAAATAGGCCTCGGAAAATATGAGCCCTTAATGCTTTATGCTTATGAGAGCGTTAAATTCTCTATAACATAATGAATGGGTATTGCAATACGATATATCGTTCATTAGTTATAAAAGTCAAAAGAAAAAAAAACTTTCTGTCCTGTGTTATTTGTATGGGAAATCGAAAAGTGCGATGCGGACAACTTAAATATTAATATTAAGGGCTTATACTTTTTTCTTTATTTTTTGCCTATTTTGGCATTAAAACGAAACTTTTGAGCGTGGTTCCGAGGAAAAAATTTTTTTTTTTTGAAACGCCCTAGTTTACATATACCGCGACTGAAGGTCTCTAGGATCTATGAGTTACTGGATATACACAAGCTGATCCCGAAACGTGACAGGCCGAAGCGAATCACTATGACGGTCATTATACTCGTGTGCTGCGGTCATGACCCAGTTCAGGCCCTGCCCTACCGTCAAAAAATCAAAAACGAAATCTTGTTTCGAAGTTTTTGTCTAAATCAACCCAGGCAGCGCCAGGTGACTGAAGTTAGTATTAGTATATTAAAAATAATAATAATATATCAGGGTGAGCAGAGAACATTAGTAGCTGTATCCACTTTAGAGTTTTTTTTTATTCTGACACGACACAGTGACTGTACCGCACCTGATGGTAAGCATCGTACAGTCTAAAAGACGCCAACGACTATTGACAGGCAAGAAAAAACCCATCGGTAGTCGCAGCGATCATGCCGGCCTGCACAAATATCTCTTCACGCTACGCTTAAAGGATCCCATATCACAGGACGGTGGGAACACGCTCGCCGGAAGACCATTCCACAGCCCAACGACACGGCAAAAGGAGTTAGAGAACCTCTTAGTCCTGGCCGGGATGTGAGATACCGTATAGCTGTGACTCCGCAAACCCGCGCGCGTAGTTCTATTCAGGAAGGGAGAGGGTGGAACAAGGTTACACAGCTCTTCAGAACACTCGCCATGATACAGGCGGTAGAAAACGCTCAGTGAGGCAATGAGAGAGTTTATATGTCGTGTCCAACGTGACTAGTAGCGCAGCTGATCGCCATTCTCACAGCGCTAATACACGTGACATTTCTATTAGACGCCATGCGGATTGTCTCACGGTGTTTTCCTTCATCTATGAGCATTTTTTTCTTACACTGGCTCGATATAGTGACTACAGAGTACCTGATGGTAAGTACAGTGTAGTCCAAAAACGAAAGCGACTATCAAAGGATGAAATTCCATTGATATTCTCCGTCGTCATGTCGGCCCGCATACCAAGACTGAAGGTCTCTAGGTATATGAGCTACTGGATATACACAAGCTGATCCCGAAACGCAACAAGCCGAAACTGGTCACTATGACGGGCTTTGCACCCATGTACTGTGGTCGCGATCCAGACGGGCACCGACGCCCTACCACATCGCTGCTGCTCGTTCAGCACCACCCAGGAGTCACGTGTAGGGAAACTAGGGTAAAGCCTACGGACGCGAGCAGCTTCGACTCCCAAAAATGCATGCAGTTGTATTATCTATACACTAAACTATATATAGTATAATATACTAAGCTATAATGTGGCGCGATGCCCTGGCTTTAAGGTATTAAGTTTCCATTAACACCGATGGTATCTCGCCACGGTCGGACTGTGTTGTAAGCAAAACAAAGAAGATTTCTTTCTGTAAAAACATGCCACGGTATGGCGGGTAGTAAGCGTACGCGATAAGCCGACTTTGTTTCAAAAAACACGCTGCGGATTTATCCCTAAAAACATAAATGTAAGTTGAGGTATTTTTAGAGATACACCGCACGCCAAAAGCCGTTAGGTTTTTACGGTCAATTTCTGTGAACAAACTGAGCTGACTGCGGCTTGTAGCTCCATGCACAGCAATGTAAAGGATTGTTGGTTCGAATCCTGGTAGGTACATCTGGGACCGGGCAGTAGACTAGAGGGAGGCTGCTGCCTGCCCGGATGAGAGAGAGGCGGTGCACTGTGTCCGGCGCATGTCGGAGAAGGAACCCGAGAAAGCTATTGGCTCGCCTAGTTGTTGGAGGAATTTTGATCTACAGGCAATTGCTCTCATGATCCAATGCTAGAATTTCCTCTAGGTAACCAAAAAACCGAGTAGTCTGTTAAACTATGATCTAAGCATATTCCGCAATACCCGAAGACTTATCTCTTTAACCAATATGTTCTACTTGGTATAACCTATAATGCAGCATCATAGACTCCAACCAAAGAAGCGGTATACCAATTAAGGGTTGCACATAGAGCAATGGAATGGGCAATATGGTATTAGATTGCTGGACTGTGTACCTAACCCTGAAATCCAGTATCAAAGCTCTCAAGTGGAATTAGGCAATGGAAATGGCGGGTGGAGCTACGTAATAAGTCAGTTTTTTTTACACTGGCTCGATATAGTGACTACCGTGCCCCTGATGGTAAGTACAGTGTAGTCCAAAAACGAAAGCGACCAGCAATTGATGAAAATCCATTGATAGTCTCCGTCGTCATGTCGGCCCACATATACCGCGACTGAAGGTCTCTAGGTTTATGAGCTAATGGATATACACAAGCTGATCCCGAAACGCGACAGGCCAAAACGAGTCACTATGATGGTCTTTACACTTGTGTGCTGTGGTCGAAATTCGAGGAATTGCGTTACCACCCAAAAAAACTAACTTAGTTGTAGTACAAACAGGGTCAGCTGATCGTAGAACGTCCGGCGGCGAGACGGGCAGACAATAGCGTGAAGGTCGCGTAGCGTGCCTAGAGCCAGTGGCCTGAAACAGTCGGTGGATGATGGCGAATCTATTTAACTAGACATTTCAATCGTAGACCGGTTTACGAGTTCCACAGCGACGCGGCGCCGAGACATTACGCCGCGTTCGCTAAATGCTCTTATGCGTTTTACAACTGAACTATGATATACGACCGCGCTTTCACATTATCCTGTTTTACGTTCGTAATTTCTAGAATAACGCAGTACCTGTACGGTACTTCAATGGCTCCGCAACAGTAGCACGGGCTGCCTAAAGAGTTTCACTTACCGCGACCACCAGCTCACCAACTCCTGCTTCTCCTTCAGGAAACTGGTGTCTTGAAGGATCTTCCTTAGCACACTTGTACACTGTGGAATCGGATTATGTTGGAAATGATGAAAATTTCTATCTTTTCAAGTCGTTACTTGGCGGATGGTTCGAGCAAGTGTGAAACTCAATCGACAACCCGTACGGTATTGCCAGAGCAGTATCGAAGTTGCCAGTATACATATTCGAATACGGAACAGTACCTTATTTTGTATTATATTATTCAGGGGTGGTCAGACTAGCGCTGCTGGCGGTCTACCTCAAGATTGTTACACTACAAGCTATCGACTCTACAGGCGTAGGGAGGTATTTTTTTTGTAACTCTGGATATTCCCTTTATGGGCCGTCGGAGACAGTTTGTTGGGCATTCACCGACTAAAACTCCCGGGGTGTTCCACCTTCCATTTACAGGGATCGAGGACCCGACTGGAGCCTCCTCTTCGATACCCGGCTAGGCGTGTGGCCTCAGTTAGGGCTCTATTCGCTTGAGGTGGGGTGGTGTAGAGAGCCACCGCTCTCTTGCCTTTGCGCTCTTGAGCAGCATGCGGGCGCGCACCGCTCGCATCCTTGTTGGACGACACACTCTCAAGATAGAGAAGTAGATGCCGCACGTTTTTGGACCACACTATGCTTACTATCACGTGTACTCTAGTCACTTTGTCGAGCCAGTATTAAAAAAGTGTATTCTTTCGAGACGGTATAAAAAAAATCTATGACAGTTTTCTCACACGTACACTGTGGTGCGGATAAGATGGAAAAATCCCTCCCAGGACTAAAATAGCCGTAATAAACGAGCCAGCAAATGAAAGAGTTTCCAAAGAAAACGCATTAAACCAAAACTAGGCAGTAACCCGCGGAATTAATCATAAAAGCATCAAAAAGCTTTTTATGTCGCGGTAAAAGCGGGAAACGCGCTCCGTACCCGAAATGGCTGTTTCGCCAATAAACTTTACCGTATTGTTGTGAGTTTGAGTTCGCCTGCTATTATCGTGTAGGTACTAGAACTAATAGAAATACAATATAGTTTTATGCGAAATTGTCCGGCTTATAAAATAATATACGTGATACTGCAAAAATTTTTATACATACTTATCTGCAGATTGGAAAGGACAAACATTTCAATCAGGATAATGGGTTCAAATAACCATCGGCGTGGAATCCTGTGATTACAAAACTAGGAACTCGTTTTATGGCGCCTTTTAACCATGCTTATATACTGTGAGTGTTATGTGCCGTGACCATTTAAATTATGAAGATCGGGTACGCAGGTTGAGTAGGTAACTGCCCGATTCCGCAGCGTTCGAGTCCGCTCATGACCATGGTTTGTGGTAACCAGGTCGAAACGTCAAACTGTTTTTAAAAGTAAGTATCTTCGCGCATAAGTCCTTTTAAAGTATTTATAATATGTACACAATTTAATCTATTCTTTTTTGTAAAAATAGCAACAAATATGTTTTTTTTTTACACTGGCTCGACATATTGACTACAGAGTACCTGATGATAAGTACAATGTAGTCCAAAAACGAAAGCGACTATCAAAGGATGAAAATCCATTGATAGTCTACATCGTCATGTCGGCCCACATATACCACGACTGAAGGTCTCTAGGTATATGAGCCACTGGATATACACAAGCTGATCCCGAAACGCGACAAGCCGAAACTGGTCACTATGACGGGCTTTACACCCATATAATGTGGTCGCGATCCAGGCGGGCACCGACGCCCTACCACCTCGCTGCTGCTCGTTTGACACCACCCAGGAGTCACGTGTAGGGAAACTAGGGTAAAGCCTACGGACGCGAGCAGCTTCGAATCCCAAAAAAAAGTGTCGAGTGTAGAACTGAGTTCGACAATTAGCTGTACTGCATACTGGTCACGTTAGGTATGACGTGGACCTGAGGGTAGTAGGTGAACATCTCCGGGCAGTAGACTTCAGGGAGGTGGAGCGCAGTGTCTAGCGCGTCGCCTGAGAGAGGTATTGGAAGCGTGGGTTCTTTATACCCACCCCTCCCAGAGAGGAAGCCGAAATAAGGCAGTGCGCTCCTCGGGCTACTGGACAAATTTGGTTTTCCAGGCCTGGGTGGAGTGATTAGAGGGACACCCCGGGGGTTTTTAGTCAAGAGTTTGACACACCGGAAATTCTGCCCTCACAGCGTCCCTGATGGTCCCATGCAGGATTATTCCCAGGGATAAAAAAATAGTTCATAATTCTAGATCAACGGGAAGTACCTTATAGGTATCGTTTCTCTGGTGTAAACGGGAAAAACGATAGAAAAAAACGACATAAATAGACATTCTAGTTGCGTTGACTTAGATTTTTTTTTTTCAAAGTTACAAAAGTGCAGCCTTGAGCATTTGGTATTGATGCCTCCACGAATTTATGAGAAAAAGGGTCTTGACATGCAATCAATAGAGTGATCTTAATAAGGGTTCATTTTTCTTTTTGAGGCGCGCAACCCTAAAAACCCCGACCACGTAAGAATATAGCATAATTATTAATATTAATTCAACAATGCAGCGCTTGTATAATTTATAACTACCGCCAAACAAGATAACCATAGATAATAGATCTCAATCAATCTGATGAGTCGGCAGAAAGCCAATGAAAGCGTATAAATTGCGGGGACAAGCTGTTACACGGATTGGACATATGCCGCCGATACAGGCGTCATACGCACTTGCTTAGAAAAACGCTGCGTTTTTTTCTTCTTTATTTTAGGCTATACCAGTAAAGTGGATGTGTCGTCCATAAGGCCTTGGCAAAATACCAGCGCTACAGAGACTAGTTGCTCTGTAGCACATGCTGAGACAGGTCCCTTATCGGCGCGGCGGCAGTATAGAGTTTTTATATATTATTTTTCGTTCCTATTTCTCCCTTTTTATGTCATTGGTTTATATAATGTCGTCACTTTTATTATAGCTGCTACTGATAAAATGTTTTCTTTCTTCCTTTTTATTCAACTAAATACGACGCTGTGGTGTCTTAAAAAGTTCACAACCTTTTAAAATATTCGGCGCAAAAATTGACTACGTTTAGGACTTTTTTTTGTTGATCCGTTGGAATCCCATCATGGGCCGTCAAAGGGAGCGGCAAGAACCACGCCCCAGTGTGTTGGTCTCGCACCAACTAATACCACCGAGGTGTTCATTCTACCGCATGCCAGCGGTCAAAGACAAGGCTGAGCCAGCTTCCTCGGCATCTAGCGACTGCTTTTGGCCTGCAGGCTCATCTTAAAACAGTGTTTCTGCTTGTGTCACCTTAACATGATCCGATCGAGTAGCTGCTGCTGAAATCAGCCTGGACCCGACGGACAGGCTCGGCACTGGGATTATATAACATCTGATAGTTGTAGTGAAGTGGATACAGCTATTAAATGTATCTCTACTCACCCCGAAAGGGATATAACGGGATGTTATATTATTTTTGATAGTAAATACAAACACGTGTAGTACAAGAGCGATGGCGATTATCAATGGACAAGAGTCCACTTACTGTTTTTTTCTCTTACTTACTGTTATAAATTGAACTAAGATTTGTCTATAATTGCTTTCTTCTAAGTAGAATGTTGACCGACTAAGGATAAGGTACTTATAGGGATTTGGTGGTGATGGGGCTTGCGGTACCGCGGTCC
Organism: Automeris io; assembly: GCA_036320925.1. Lineage (NCBI taxonomy): Eukaryota > Metazoa > Arthropoda > Insecta > Lepidoptera > Saturniidae > Automeris > Automeris io. Next base: position 3,636,450 of record JAUDJH010000031.1, on the reverse strand, counting down.
ACCACACCACGCTTTTTCAGCCAACCTTTTCGCTGTTACGTTTTGTTAGAATGCACCGGCGCTAGGGATGCGCGCGGCGTGTGCTTGCACGTATCGATTGATAGTGAGGGGAATGGATGCACAGGATTAAGACTAGTCGTAAGACTTACATTGACCAAATAAAGAGTTCTGACAGGGGTTAACTCAAAAGTACGCGGAATCGGCGTGAGGGCATGAAAGGAGTAATTAATAGAACAAAAAAGGGTTTATAAAAAATTTAGAGAAGCGTCGCTCCATTCTCTCTGCCTACCTCAATAGGAATTCGACGTGCTGATAAATATACTAACTAGGTAAAATTACTATAGTGTAGTTGATGTCGCTCAAAAATCGACCGCAACTGTCAAGAAAAAAGAGACAGTTCGTCGTTAGTCACCGAGATCATGCAGGCTTGCTCAAGTCTTTTCACACTTTTTTACAGAACCCAATATCACAGGAGGGAGGGAACACACCGGCTGGAATATTAACAACAGACAAGTGCAAGTGGTTTAATTGCAATAGCGTATTGCTTACTGACACGGATGACTTTACGACTTTCCTACGTTAATAGCAGCCAGAGATGGGCAAAATGTAATTTGATTAACGATTACAAAATGTAGTCGTAATTTTAATTTTGTTGCTCTGTAATCATGATTAAATCCCTTCAAAACATTAAGGAGTCATAAATGTGTATGCAATTGAGAATTCCGTAGTGTTTAAAACATAGATGAGCAAAATGCAGTCATATTAATTATGAAAAGCGCGAAATGTAATCGTAACCGTTTTTCATTGCCACATTCTCCTCCAACAAGTTTTTTCATAAAATTTAAAAAAATAATTCTTTGTTTTTAAGTTATATTTAATAAATTATGTAGAGATATGATTATTTAATTTTAAATGAATAAAAACTTAATATTTGTGTTTTTTTTTAAATTACCTGCTATATATATTAATTGAATTAAAAGTACCCCATTGGAGTATTCCAGTGTCAGTCACCCGTGACTGACAAGGCGGTTAATGTGTTAATGTGATTACATTTTGCCCATCTATGATAGCAGCAAACTAAACAAGCGGTAAGAAAAACGCTGCGTTTCACCCCTGCAAGTGCGTACAAGAAACTTAACAAGTTTTCGTAATCGTAGACATATTGGGGGTCAAAGATGCAAAGTCATAATTGTTAGCAGTATAATTGATTGAGTTGTTGCTCTTTGTCGTGCCAGCGGTTGGGACCCCAACGGTCGAGTAATCGAGATTCCACACAATGGTTTTTTTTTTAACAAATTTTTAGGGATCCGTCCTTTAAAGGAAAAGAAACCTATATGTCTTGTTGTTCGTTTGTCTGTCATGAAAAGGTATAGAACTCTTTTAAAGACGGTGTGGAAATATCAAGATTTTGTGGCGGTAGGGCGATTGCTCAAGCTGGGTAGTGACCGCAGTACACAAAAGTTTGTGTATATCCAGTTGTTCCACTCCGACGCAGCCTTGAGTTTCTTTCTGCGTTTCTTCTCACAGTAGATGCTTCCGAAACGCTAGTAGACCACCGTAGGTTCTTTCCCTGGCTGGCGGCCCAAATCGAGGTTGTTCCGACAGGGGTGCATTTGCGTTGCCAACCAACCCATAAATTTCTTGGTGAGCTCCTTCTGTGCGTCTCCCCTAAGCCCGATTGAGTTGTAAAGGTCTGTCCCGGCCAAACAACAATCATCTATACTAATAATATTATAAAGCTGAAGAGTTTGTTTGTTTGTTTGTTTGTTTGAACGCGCTAATCTCAGGAACTACTGGTTCGAATTGAAAAATTCTTTTTGAGTGGAATAGACCATTTATCGAGGAAGGCTTTAGGCTATATAACATCACGATGCAATTATTAGGAGCGAAGAAATAATGGAAAATGTGAAAAAAACGGGCAAAATTACTCATCCTTGAGGGCTTCCATTGCGTGCGCTGCAAAAACGGTTCAAGATACCAAAAATATATGTAAAAAAGAATTATTCCTCTTGAAATGATCTAAAAAAATGTCCGCGACAGTATATGTCTATCTTTTAAGATTAAGTCACTAGAACCGTTTTTATGGTAAACAAATTTGGTCGAAATTAATGCATTATTTGTTAAGAGTTGTATCAACGTAATAATATTAATCTTTATCCAAATAAATGTGTTGTTGATTAAGAGTATTTAATTGTGAACAAAATTGTCTTTGACATCACTTAATTTCAATGAACATCTTTGAAGATATTACAAAACCTTACATAGCAAAACAACGTTTGCCGGATCAGCTATAGTGTCTTGATAACCGCGAAACTCGAGAACGGCTGAACCGATTTGACTGATTTCTTTGTGTTTGTTGAAGTCTGGGGAAGGTTATAACAGAGAGAAGATTTTAAAAAATTATCTGAAAAAGTCTAAAAACAAAACTTTTCTATATTCTCATACAAAAGATTTGTTATAAGTCAATTTGAACTTTAACACCATAGCATAATGTTTAAATGTTAGTGGACGGGTTCCGGGAAGGCAAAAGAATTATTGAGTGACGTATAAATAATAATGTCAATATTTGTCATTTTTTATACATATAGCAATAAGGCCAGGTTCCTTCAAACAATTTTCAAAAAACAGCCGACAGGCCAATAGCTATTAACATTAAAAAAAACAATCTGACTTTGTTTTAGAGAAATAGGGCAGAACAAGGTCTGCCGGGACAGCTAGTAAAGTATAAAAAGCGAAATTATTATGAATAACACGCTATAAACTTGTATCTCCTCTCTTTTAGCGTCGGTGGTTGAAAACATAGTATAGGTCGAAGAATCGATCAAAATCAATTACTGCCCACCACACAGCGACTGGTGCACTAACAATATTAACTTTTAATCAGAGGGGGGGAGGTTAGCCACGGCCGGCCATCATTAATCACGTGACGCGGTGGGGTGGGCACACTTATACTACATTGGAGGCGAATGTGACTCGGCCCGTGTGTTCAGAAGCTTTTTGGAGTCTTTTTATTTATTTTAAGTCGCAATGTGATCACTCTGCACAGTAGTGATCCTGCCTGAAACGCTGAAAGTCCTGGGTTTGTAACTGGTAGCGGTAAGCTTTTCTATGATGAATAGATTAATTTTTCACGATTCATAAATGTATTTAAGTTAGTATATCTTTATCCAGTACCCACAGTACAAGCGCAAACTTAATTTGGGACTAGTTCAATGCGTGTAAACGTCCACAAATGTCATTTCAAATTAAAAACGTTTAAAATCAAATACTGATCTAATCTCTGCTTCACATATGTTAAAAATCACATTAATTGTATAAAGTAAACGTCAAACATAAAATTACATTGCAATATGAAAGAGAAATGACTGAAAATGAAACTGAAAACTGACCTGCTGATATTAATGTGATGTATCGTCGTCAGCTTGTATGCGTCCAGTTTCTTTTTTTATTATCAGGAAATATGCAGCCAATCGTAAATAATAAAATATTCCATAAAAAATAAACTCAAAAGAAAAATCAAGTTAAGGGACATAAAAAACAATAAGAGAAATCTACCTAACTAATGATAAAAAAGAAAAACAGATCCATAAAAGATAAAAATCTTTTCATTATTCTAAAGGATTCTCTTCAGTTGCGTAGAGATGTCGCCTCACTGAGCGTTTTCTACCGTCTGTATCATGGCGAGTGTTCTGAAGAGTTGTTTAACCTTGTTCCACCCTCTCCCTTCTAGAATAGAGCCACGCGCGCGGGTTTCCGGTGTTACAGCTATACGGTATCTCACATCCCGGCCAGGACTAAGAAGTTATCTATCTCCTTCTTTTGCCGTGTCGTTAGGCTGTGGAATGGTCTTCCGGCGAGCGTGTTCCCACCGTCCTATGATATGGATCCTTTAAGCGTAGCGTGAAGAGATATTTGTGCAGGCCGGCATGATCGCTGCGACTACCGATGGGTTTTTTTCTTGCCTATCGATAGTCGTTGGCGTTTTTTGGACTGCACCATGCTTACCATCAGGTATGGTGCAGTCACTGTGACGAGTCAGATTAAAAAATAGGATTTTAAATTGTCTTTTTTTTACACTGGCTCGGCATAGTGACTACAGAGTACCTGATGGTAAGTACAGTGTAGTCCAAAAACAAAAGCGACTATCAAATGATGAAAATCCATTGATAGTCTACATCGTCATGTCGGCCCACATATACCACGACTGAAGGTCTCTAGGTATATGAGCTACTGGATATACACAAGCTGATCCCGAAACGCGACAAGCCGAAACTGGTCACTATGACGGGCTTTACACCCATGTACTGTGGTCGCGATCCAGACGGGCACCGACGCCCTACCACCTCGCTGCTGCTCGTTTAGCACCACCCAGGAGTCACGTGTAGGGAAACTAGGGTAAAGCCTACGGATGCGAGCAGCTTCGACTCCCTAGCTTCGAGCTGTCTATATATCTAGACATCTTTTATCATGGTATACATGAGTCAGCATGATGACGGCAACTGTCGACGGACTGTGGTACGAATCTCCACTTGAGCGGCCAGACATGAAAAGAGCCTTACGTTGATCTACTAGCGTATCGAATGCGACAACCTCGAGAAGAAACGCCGAAAGAAACTCACGGCTTCCAGTACTGTGCTGTACTGGACCAGGTGTGGTGTGTTCACGACAGATTGAGTCAGGTTAAAAGAAAATAGAAATAATAAAGCAAGAGCTCGTTTGCAACTAAAACAACGTGGTCTTAACAGTTTGCTGATGGGGTAACTGCCTGCTCAGAAGTGGACCCCGGCCCCTTGTGGACCCCGTGGGACAACACGAGGGTTGCGTAATGACGACATCGCACGCATCCAAGACATATGTCGCATGCTCTAGATGATGGCGTGTTATTCTCACTATGGTGTTTGTTTTCTATTTATAATGACGAATGGCTATGATCATCTATAATTATAATAACAATATACCGTTACGCTGTATTCCTTTCGGGGTGAGCAGAGATATTACTGGTTGTATCTATTTATGCCCAAGGTGACCAGTAGCGCAGCTGATTGCCGTTGAAATTTGGTATACAGATTGTCTCGAGCCTGAGACAACATAATATAACATAGGCTACTTTTTAATGTGAAAAAGGGGTTGTACGGCGTTGAAAGGGGAGGGTGAAGAGTTGTATGGAAGTATCGTAATTTTTAGAGCTGAAAGCTTGAAATTTATGTTTGAGGCTGTTGATTAAATATAAATAAATATGACATTTAAAGTTTGTAAAAGTTTAACCTTTAAGGGTGTAAAATAACAATAGTAAATAGGGGATGAAAGTTTGTATGGAAATATGTACGGATTATGTGAAGGTTTTATAAGTTTACGACGAGAAACATAATATTAGAGCTATTCTGATGTAACATTTACGGAGTCATTACAAAATGTGAAACTGAAGTTAACGCGAGTAAGAGACTTGCCAAGCGCCGCACCGTACCACGCGGACGAAGTCGCGGGCACAGCTAGTTTTTCCATACATTAAAACACATTTATTTATATTTGGGTAAAAATTCTGTATATACCGGTCTAGAATTATAACTCTCTCCTTCATAATTTCCCTCCTTGGATAGCCTGGCAGCAGTGACGTGCATAGGTTACTTGGACAGGGTAGGCAGTACTCGCGTTATTCATTTGAATATTACATTATGGTAGTAACTATTATATTGCTTTCATAGGAACGATATATGGCGTGAATATAGAATAGATATGTTTATTTTTTGTTTAACTTTAAGCAATTTATTCCAGACTTATTTATCGTAAAGGCATGCAATGCTTTCATGCATCTATGGAATGAACGCTACTGCCTGGCAGTTGCTGATATAGTCAACGAAGCAAATACACAGCCGGTGTATAAATTAATATACGCAACAACCTTGTGACAAAAGAATGTTTGTTTTAACTTTCTCTTTGAGTATCAATACCGTCATTTTTTAGATTTCCTACAAACGTTTTCGCTGATGGAATATTATATGTTAACTACTATTGGTTACAAATAAACAGGATTGGCTCCACAATCAATGGTACCCCTTTAATATTGTCATTATAAATGACATACAGGTATGTGCTTACTAGCATAAGCATTACTATTGATTTTGATCTTAAATAAAGGCAATTATCTAATTACGTCTGGATGACACTTCCGGCTTGGCCTTTTGGCTTGGCTTCCGGTTTATACATAGATTACCAGAGTGAAAACGTAACATAGGATAAGGACAAATATTACTACAAGCCAATGTTGATAATTATTATTTAAAATCATACAATTTATTCTGTTATCGTGTAACAATAACTTTCATAGAATATGTCGGACAATTAATAAGGACTTTTGGGGTGAACATAAAAGATGGTGGCAGTGTGTTTTTTTTTGACTGGCTCGACATAGTGACTACAGAGTACCTGATGGTAAGTACAGTGTAATCCAAAAACGAAAGCGACTATCAAAGGATGAAAATACGCTGATAGTCAACATCGTTATGCCGACCAACATATACCACGACTGAAGGTCTCTAGGTATATGAGTTACTGGATATACACTAGCTGATCCCGAAACGCGACAAGCCGAAACTGGTCACTATGGCGGGCTTTACACTCATGTACTGTGGTCGCGATCCAGACGGGCACCGACGCCCTACCACCGCGCTGCTGTTTAGGATTAATTAGTGTACATTTATCTGTTTTTATATATATTATCTAAGCCCTCATGGACTCCTTATAATCTGGGAAAAACCCCGATAAAACCATGGGAAAATTTCCACGCAATGACCAATTACTCGTAAGCTACGTCATACACGGTGACAATCAAATAACACATTCATATATCATCGGCCCTAACCTAACGGGTCGGATTACACAATCGGCATTAGGGATGGGACGCTATTGATATCGATTTTTTTTGTAGATGTGTAAATTTGTTCGAGCGCGTTGAGCACTTTTAGAATGGAGAAAAGCGGTGAATTAACGTGATAATTGTGCTAGGATGCGCAAGAAGACGTAACGAGCAATGTAGATCGAGGTCAGTGTCGTATACACTGTTACAATGTCTGCCCGTGTCGCTTTGATTCCGTGATGCATTTACGCATTCTTTATAGGTTTGCAATCCATTAAACTGTATTTAGTTTTTTATTCACACCAAAGAATGATAGTGTAAACATTTGTATATACAAATATGTGTGGGATATATTAAATAGCATTACACAGAACGTTTATTAAAAAGAAATAGAGAAAATCTAGCTAGCTAGACACGCTATAGCTATTATTCTCTATTTCGTTTATATATTAATACGTGTGTAATGATCCTTAGATCTTGTTAATAAAATTTGCGCAATTGAGTTGCTCTGTAGAGTTAAACAACATTTAAACAACATTTTTTTTTTTAATTTACGAATTTCTGATAATTTTATATTTGAATTATTTAGTTTGTTTTATTTTACGTGACCTCCAAACTTAATTTCATTGAATCAATGTCGCCAACAGCTCCATAAATTCAAGTGAGTTCGGATACGTTCATAGATCATATTTATTACGTGGTAAATAAAAACTTTATTTAAAGGAAGTGTCACACGCTTCGTTTACACGTTGATAAAACTACCTGTTAATAAAAGAATACTTCCTAAAAAATAACACCACATGCTCAGCAGTGGAAAAGGAAAGCGTCGTGAAGAAACTTGCATGCCATCTATTAGAATAGAAATGTCATGTGTACTAGTGCTGTGAGAACGGCAACCAGCTGAGCTACTGGTCACGTTGGCCACGACATACAAGCGCAAAGTGGATACAGCTACTAATGTATCTCCGTTCACCCCGTAAGGAACATATCAGATCAATAAGTCTTAGATTGACGATTACTAAAAACCTTAAACTTTAGTTAATATTTCCAGGCATTTGGAAAGTTATACCTCATGTGTTTTTTTATTTGGTAACCCGATTTTTTTTAGAAAATTTCTACATAGAAGATTTCTACACTGGATCTCCATTGCCTCTGTGAAGGCAGCAACCCTGATGTATCAGACACCTACTAATTAATTATCCCAGGGCTGCCATTCAAATCACTCTACCTGGGTCTGGGAACTCTTATTCTTCCAGTAGCCCGCGGAGCGAACAGCCTGTTCCGGCTCCTCCTTTGGATATGTGGGTATTTTGGCTGAAGGTGACGGGAGAGGGAATCTTCAAGTAGGACACTAAATTTCTTCAAAATTAGTTCTCTAGGCCGTAAGTAATTTTCATAGGTTAAACATGATGTGAGAGTAAATGTTTGCTCCCACTTCTTGTAACTTATTCGCGAAATTATTTCTTGAATATGTAATTTCGCATGAAATAACAACTCCTAATAACAAAGATCGGTTCATATATTTGTGTTAGCCGCTACTGATGTTTACATTACAATTTTTCTGAAAACAAAACTTTCCCTTTTATATTAATTATTCAAAGACCTTTATAAAAAAAAAACCGTGCTTGCCAGATTTACGCACGCACGAGGGTTCCATACAAACTACTCGTTTTTTTATAATAATAAATAATGTACCGTCAAGCTATTTCCTTACGGGGGTGAACAGGGATACATAAGTGGCTGTGTCCACTTTGCGCTTACATGTCTTACCCAACGTGACCAGTAGCGCAGCTGATCGCCGTTCTCACAGCACTAGTACACATGACATTTCTATTAGATGCACACGAGAAGATTCGCTTCTACATTCATGATGCGAACAGCTAAGGAGTGGAACATGCTTCCAGCGGCCATATCTCCGCGATCTTATGACCTGGGAGTCTTTAAGAGAAGAGTGAATAGGCATTTGTTGGCCGGACGCGGTCCATCATCGAACTCATCTTCACCTTCCACCAGGTGTAGTTTAGGGCAAACGTCCGCCTGTAAGTTATAAAAAAGATGCCATTCGGGTTCCCTCTCGAAGTCTCTCTTCACCGATGAACATTTGCTGCCTAAATCCGTATGTAATCTGGGGATATCGAGAAGTACGCGCCGGAATTCAAACTTACGATCATTCAGTTTGCCGCGCGTGGAACCCGGTCCATTAATCACTAGGCTAGTAGAGCAACAATTTTTTTTTGCTATGTGTCAAATTTGTTTTTCAGATGTTCCTCCATACATGCGCTAAAAACCAAACTTCACGATTCTAAGTCAACGGAAACTACCTTATAAGTATTCCCTTGCGATAACGTAAATTTATCGAAATAAAAAGCCGTATGTATCCTTTTGATTGGGTCAACTTAGAAGTTTCATTTTATCAGAGCTACATGGGGCCGCAGATTTGAGCATTTAATATTAATTTCACCTTGATACCTCCTGCTGATACGCGTTCTTGAGAAAATGGACCTTCACAGACAAATAGACGGACAAAGAAGTGACTGTACAAGGTTTCTTTTTTCCTTTTGAGACACAGAACCCTAAAAATATTTGATATTAATATACTGCTCAGTCATTTAAGTTTCTTTTTTGGTATAAGTATGTATTCAAGGACACAGTACCGCAGTTCATTTGTTTCTACCATATATTATTTTATAGAAGAAAATACAAAATATTTTTAGGCTCATGTGGGTAAACAAAACTTGTCTATTGTACTCATAGATGGGCAAAATGTAATCTGATTAACAAAAATGATTATGATTACATTTTACGTTTTTTACCATTTATATGACCGTTTTTTGCTCATCTGTGTTTTGATCACTAAATAATCCCAGATTGCATTCACATTTATGACTCCATAATGTTTTAAAGGAATTTAATCATGATTAAAGAGCAACAAAACTAAAATTACGACTACATTTTGTAATCGTTAATCATTAATCAGATTATATTTTCAGCATCCCTGATTGTACTTTTATTTTAATGTGTTTGGGTTTACTACGCTGTGGAATTGCCGTAGTTAATTGTGTTCCTTTGTCAACGATTTCTAAAGCGTAAGACCTTTTTAGCAAGAACGCAATAGTCAACCTGTCACGGTGACCAATTGCAAAACAATTAAGTTTTACCGTTAACGCAGCTGCGGACATACCAGCAGAGTTAGGCCTGTGAAAAGAGAATCTCAGCAAGACAGTACATTCCGGGCTTGCAACGTGTCCATACATAAGTCCCATCGAATCCGACAACAATTTCCAACATTATAATCTTTCCCAAACTCATATTATATTTTAGCACAGGCTGACTACTCTAGACGTGTTTTAAACGATACTAGATTTTTACTAGGAGTCCTCTTAGGGCCTTACTAGCTTCACGGGGCGTGGGGGCCGAGGGGTGCCGCTCTTATACCGGCTAAAACCCCCAAGCTTCTGCGCACTACAACTTCTGCTAATTGACGAGTACTCAGGACCCTGTTATCATATAAACGTGATAAAACGTTAAGCGAGTATTGCTTGTGTAAAATAATTGATAATACAAAAGAACATATCTTAAATATAAAATAAGAAATAATATAAATATAAATTAAATAATAAACGGCGTAAACAGCGGGGGTTAAAAACAATTATCGATACAGCAAATTCGCATCTCTATTCCGGTTCTTTCCTATTATAATAGGCGTTTTGTTTACAAAGGCAACTAGAGGGGAAGCCACACGCTCTGTTAACAAAACGTCACAACAACCACGGACGTTTCATGCGAAATTAATCTTTACAAAGTTAGATTTACGACCTATATTCACTCGAAGATATTCTCCATCTTACGAGGCAATACCGTTCAAAACGGCACAAGCGATAAAGTTAGTCGATTTATTACGAACTCTATTATCACTGAGGTAAAGGTAATTTTTCCAAATTGTTAGTATCGATATGAGGTTTATTATTCGGATAATCGTTATGGACAGAATAGATCGATAACGCAAATCGAGTTGCGACACTCATCTACGTGAGAGATGTTTGTCTTCCTTTTCACCTTAACTTATACATAACATAAAAGTTTCAAATTTTATCATATCAGGGGTTGTTCCTGACGTTGATTTCAACCATAGATAGGCAAAATGTAATCAGATTAACCCCTTCGTTGATAGTGTATCTGTGGAGATACATCAGAATTTACTAAACCTATTGCAATAGGTAGTTAGCGCAAACTTAATATTTTTATACGAATATTTAGATAATTACTCAGTTTTTGAACGCACGGTTAGTTTCTATTAACCATCCTTGGAACATAAGGGTTAATAAAAATGATTACGATTACATTTTACGTTTTTTACCATTAATATGACTGCATTTTGCCCATCCATGTTTTAAACACTACGGAATCCTCAATTGCATACAAAATTTATGACTCCTTAATGCTCTGAAGGCATTTAATCATGATTACAGAGCAAGAAAATTAAAATGACTAACTTTTTGTAATCGTTAATCATTAATCAGATTACATTTTGCCCATCTCCTATTTTCAACACTATTAAACTTTCGTCAGTGACGCGTCTCATTACAGGACACGGTAAAAAGCCCTTATCTCTTTAGGTAACTCATATTATTTCTCATAGAACAGTTGCAATGCGATACAAAGTCAAGTGTAATTGTAAGAAATTATATAAAGAAATTTATTTTATTGATAAAACTAATTGGAGTTATACAAAATTCCAATTAGATTTAGCACTAGAAAGACTGAATATAGGTATACCACATACGTATATAGGGAATAAAGAGAGAGGGGGCAGGTAAGTACAACTATTAATAAATGCTATAAGATAATATATAAAAAGTTTCCTTATTCCTTATAAATATACAGTGCAAACTCTATAGATATAGAGAGTTGTCGTTAAATGGAGAGAAGAAAAATCTTTTTTAGAAAAAGAAGAAGTTTATTTCAGACTAGTGTTAGTAATTACATAAAAACTATTCTCATTTGATCGCTATTGAGTATAGTCTGTTATTTTTGTCCAGCGTCTTTTGCTGCACCGGTAATTTTGTTGTATTTTTTTTTTATTATTTTATTCATATCTTGCGATATTGAGGCCCCTTGGTGTTAAATAAAGTACTTTATATTATTAAATTGCTGTCGTTATTTAGAGTGGGTGTAATGCTATTTAGAGTGTATCATTGTATGAGAAACAAGCTAAACCAACCAAAGCCGAGTGATAACGACAGTCATCTATTTATCATCGTCATCTATTTATATATCAGTTTATGTCGGAACTTGACTAAGCTCCACTATACCTGCCCATGGTCTACAAAGTACTATAGTGTGATGATGTCCAGCGGATGCCTAAATTAACACCACATTCTAATCCCACTATTGTTACAATACGGTAAGCGTTAATCATTGCGAGTAGATAGAAATGCATGACGCATTCGATAATGTATAAAGACATACAGTACGTTTCCTCGGCCCTAAACTGTAACAAATTCGAATATAGGAAGAGCGAAGAATGTGTGGCCTAGTTTTACAATTTAATTCCCTCCCCACCCCCCCTTCTACCATAAACTGACAAGACGCCGTGGGAGTTTTTATCCTTATGTGGTTGGCATTCCAGCTGCTCGCACGAAGCGATTCGCCCCCTCCTTTTTGCTATGAACCGCCAAGGAGTGGAATTCATTTTCTGCGTCGGTGTTTCCGGCATCTTACGACATGGGAATCTTCAAACGTCGAGTGAATCGGTATTTGCCGGGCGAGCGCGCTCCATCGTCGGCCCCATCATCACTTTCCAGCAGGTGAGATTGAGGTCAAGCGCACGCCTGTAGGTAATAAAAAAAATACCAGGCCCATGGGGCATTTAATAAACAAATTAACTTGCAATTCGTTCTTTTTTTTTACACTGGCTCGACATAGTGACTACAGGGTACCTGATGGTAAGTACAGTGTAGTCCAAAAACGAAAGCGACTATCAAAGGATGAAAATCCATTGATAGTCTACATCACCATGTCGGCCCACATATACCGCGACTGAAGGTCTCTAGGTATATGAGCTACTGAATGTCGTTCGAATGTCGTTCGAATGTCGTAAGTCAAAATCTATATGAATTAAATATCTAAGTGTAACAAGGTAATGCTTTTTATGCCTTTATGAGATGCACGTCACTGAGAGTACGTAACAGAGTAAGTAGCATACCGTTTCTCTCTACCCTGCGCCATCTAACGGGCAGATCTCGTTAGACGATACATCAAAACACTAATAGCCATGGGAGCGCGAGATAAAATTGAGACCCGCTAAAAAGATTAAACCTACGCTTAATTTAAGATGTGAATCATGCATGAATGACGACTCGGTTGGCGCAGTGGTCGAGCGTGCGACTGCAGCGCGTCCAGTTGTGGGTTCGAACCGCACATAAAACAAATATTTGTATAACTTACGGTTAGTTGTTTCGATTCTGGGGATTTGTGTTGTGTAATTAAGCACATAGCACAGGCGCAAAAATCCTACTGTAATGCAAGGTTTTTATTTATTTATATATTAGAACACTTTAGTCCGCATTAATACATACTAATATCGATGTTCAGAAGTTAAAACACAACTCTCCTCATAGGTACATAATTTATTCTGATCTCCTTAGAACAATTTTAACAGTAATCCTTCCTGATACTTTAATAACCTCCTTATGATGATGTCCTAGCCGGTTTCGGCCACGGCGACTGTTTCAACACCGGTTAAGAAATTCGAGGTCCAGTTTTCGGAAACAGCCAATTGCGCAGGAGATATTTAAGTGCATAACTGGACGCGCAGCCAGAAAAGCACTCTCTCGTCCGAACTCCCTCAGGCCCGATGGAAAGGAGAACCAGTACGATCGGGAGGGAGCAGGATGCAGGTTTGGTCGAGTTTTCCCTTCTCTAAACACCTGGCTGAATTGCGGTGTTAATGAGATACCTTAGTCGCCTTTTACGACACCTCAGCAAGAAGAGGGGGGTGCTATTCTATTCTGCAGGCAGCCACCACGGCTTAACCTCCTTATAAAGTAACTATGACCAGACGTACGTCCTCGCTGTTCGAGTGCCACCCTCTGGGAGGACTCATCATCAAGAGGACATCATTCCGTTATACATTACAATTAAAATAACAAATATACTCTACTCTCAATTGGTTCTAAACAGAAACTGCTTTTATATATATTTTTAAATAAAATAATATTTATTACCATTATTATAATTACCAGGATATCATATTTTAGCTTTAATGACACTAGAAACAGATAATTATAAATAAATTAGTGTCAGATACTCCGGGCAGTAGACTTGAGGGAGTCTGCTGCCCGGATGAGAGGGCGGCGGTGCGCTATGTCCGGCGCGCCACCTGAGAGATAAGTTTTGGAGGAGTGGGTTCTTTACTACTACCCCTCCCAGATAGGCAACCTCAACAAAGCATTTCGCTCTCCGAGCGTCTGGATGAATTTGGTTTCCCAGCTCGGGTGAAGAGGTTAGAGAGACACTCCGGGGGTTTTTAGTCAGTAGGAGTCAGACACACCTGGTTCGATGCCTTCACAGCTGCCCTGATGGTCCTATGTAGGATTTTCCCCCGGCAAACCAAAGAAAAAAGTGCCAGATATACTGCTATTCTTTTCATAAGAGGAAGCTAATAGGACTGTTTGTGAAATAAACATTACAACACATAAATACATCTATTATATAAAAATAAGTCCAGTTTTCTTTCCTGACGCTATAACTTCAGAACGCACGAACCGATTTCCACGGTTTTGCATTCGTTGGAAAGGTCTCGGGCTCCGTGAGGCTTATAGCAAACAAAACTCAGGAAAAAATTCAACAGAAATCAAGACGTCTGGCCTGTGCGATTGCGGGAGCGCGCGATGAAAAAAGCGTAGTAAATCCAAACACATTAAAATAAACGTACAATAAACACGTTTTGTGTGCCTATAAGCAGTGACAGCCAATGGCAGTCACTTACATTGGATGCCATTTCTTGTAAGTAGGCGGCAGAGATGGGCAAAATGTAATCTGATTAATGATGAACGATTACAAAATGTAGTCGTAATTTTAATTTTCTTGCTCTGTAATCATGATTAAACCCATTTAAAGCATTAAGATATCACAAATGTGTATACAATTGGGATTTTATAGTGTTTAAAACATAAATAAGCAAAATGCAGTCATATTAATGGTAAAAAACGTAAAATGTAATCGTTAATCATTTTCATTAATCTGATTACATTTTGCCCATCTATGGTAGGCGGTAAGGGATTTCGGTAAAGCTTAAAGACGCTAGCAGCGAAAATACTTTCTTCCCGAACAAATAAGGTTTTCGATAATCCCACAGTATTATTTCAAAGTTACAGCGCACCAACAAAGTTTGCAAGACCTGGCTCAGCAACAGAACGATATTTATTAGCGAAACCTCGCGGGACCTGTGTACGCTCATACCATATCACTTACCCGAGCCATCAAAACATCATTTGCATGTATAATTCGGAGACTGGCTCAAAGGAGTTTTGGGGATACACGGGCCTACGAGCGGCGGAGCGATTTGCTGACGACATTGTAAAGGTCGCAGAGCGTCTCTGGGTGAAATTGGCACGAAGTTGAAAATGGTGGAACAATACAAAAGAGCTCATACAAAGATGCTCAACAGTGAGATGAAACGGACTATGGATTATGATTTTTGTACAATATTTATTTGTTTCATTTATAAGTTTTCTACATCCCATTCATTTCTTTGTGTATTATAATTTGAACCTCATTATGTTGAATAGAATGACTACCAGAGGTTCAATGTTGGTAGATTTATTTTCCTTCTTTTTGGCGATTCAAAGTGACTGGAAGTAGGTCTATTTGAATAACGTTGTTTTCATTTCATAGTAAACTAGACCTGATGCTGCAGCATCATCTGGAAGCAACAGGATGCTCAACTCTTCACTGACTTACGGCAGAAGTATCGTGTTTGAGCTTATTGCAATGCTCTCAAAGGATATATACATTACTAGCTGATCCGGCAAACGCTGTTTTGCTATATAAGGTTTGTAAAATCTTCTAAGATGTTCATTGAAATTAAGTGATGTCAAAGACAATTTTGTTCACAATTAATACTCTTAATCAACAACACATTTATTTGCATAAAGATTAATATTATTACGTTGATACAACTGTTAACAAATAATGCATTAATTTCGACCAAATTTGTTTACCAAAAAAACGGTTCTAGTGACTTAATCGTAAAAGATAGACATATACTGTCGCAGATATTTTTTTAGATTATTTCAAGAGGAATAATTCTTTCTTACATATATTTTTGGTATCTTACATATATTATTTCTTCGCTCCTAATAGTTGCATCGTGATGTTATATAGCCTAAAGCCTTCCTCGATAAATGGTCAATTCAACTCAAAAAGAATTTTTCAATTCGAACCAGTAGTTCCTGAGATTAGCGCGTTCAAACAAACAAACAAACAAACTCTTCAGCTTTATAATATTAGTATAGATTAGTATAGATTGAGTCAAGGGAAAAACATTACTAAATTAATAAGATATCGGTAAACAAATTTTGTGCGATTTATTTTAAGTGTGACACTGTTAACGATAATACGCTGTGCCAGATTTATCGCGTCCACGTGCGACTTACAGATTAGGGAACCAGACCATTGCGAAGCCTTCCTAAGAGACACAAGTTAGCGGGCTGAGTCCGGGAGAAGAGAAGCGGGGCGCGTAAAAAAGCAAAAAGTAAAGAGGAAAGAGGAATTATAGATTAAGAGTTTAAGAAATAGAAAGAAGGGAACTTGAATTATAAAGTAATATTTAAGATTTACATATGATATATCTATAATATAAAAATGAATCGCAAAATGTCTTGATAAGCGCGAAACTCGAGAACGGCTGAACCGATTTGGCTGATTTCTTTTTTGTTGTGTTTGATGAAGTCTGGGGAAGTTTATTACGGAGAGAAAAATTTTAAAAATTCCCTGCAACTGTCTAAAAATAACACTTTTCTGTATTCTCATACAAAAAATTCGTTATAAGTCATTTTGAACTTTAATACCACACCATAAAGTTTAAATGTCAGTGGACGGGTTCCGGGAAGGCAAAACAATTAAGTGACGTATAAATACTAATGTCAATATTTGTCAATTTTTATACATATAGCATTAAGGCCAGGTTGCTTAAAACAATTTTCAAAAAAATCTGACGGGGAAGCTATTAACATTAAAAAAAGCAATGTGACTTTGTTTTAGAGAAATAGGGCAGAACAAGGTCTGCCGGGACAGCTAGTAGGTAATAAAGTAAACAGGTCTTTGACGTATGCCAGAAAAACATACATACAGGCGAAAAAACAATTTTTACATCAATTAATAACAATATAAGTAACAAGGCACGTCTTGGTGGTAGGGCGATTACCCGAACTGGGTCATGACCACAGTACACAAGTGTAAAGACCCTCATAGGGACTCGTTTAGGGATGTCGCGTTTCGGGATATGTGTGTATATCAAGTAGCTCATATACCTAGAGACCTTCAGTCGCGGTATATGTGGGCCGACATGACGATGTAGACTATCAATGGATTTTCATCCTTTGATGGTCGCTTTTGGTTTTGGACTGCACTGTACTTACCATCAGGTGCATTGTAGTAACTATGTCGAGCAAATGTAAAAAAAAAAAATAACGCAGCGTTATTTGACGCAAATTCCGCGCGTGTGTTTACATAATAAGCGTTGCCGAAGTTTAGTATCCCTGGGGTGTTGGAGAACTAGTCTGAGTAAAGTTAATCATTTCATTTATAAGTCGATCAATGTGCCTCCGTTTGGATTACAACTCCGGGTAACCCTTGGCACTTAGCTGTGTTGGGGGCAAACAATACCACTTTGAGTTTTTAAAAGATTTTCTTCTCGAGTTCTATTATATCAAAAATCACAATTAGATTATCAGTAAGATAGGTTGTTACAATACATACTAGCTTAGAACAGTGAGTACATTGTACCTGTATTGCAGATTTGCGTAGCCTTGTCTGAATATACACAAGCTGATCCCGAAACGCGACAGGCGACAGCGAGTCACTGTGATGATCTTTACACTTGTGTGATGTGGCCACGAAACAGTTCGTGCAATCGCCCTACCACCAAAAATTCTGTTTATATCTGCTAAATAGGGGAACGGCAGAGGCTACCATCTGTCCCTAAGCGAAGGAATTTTTCAATTGATATTTCCAAACGCATATTTTAAACAGTAGTTAAAAGGCGGCAGGACGCGATAGACCCTAGTTTAGAATCACGGAAGTGACAAATGCCCAAGTATAACAAGAGAAAGTTTTCTTATGAGATGCTCGTCACTGGTGAAATGCTGAGGTGTGGTCGGGTGTCGAGTACTGTTGTCATCTTTGGGTCGGATCCGCTAAATACCAGTTGGCGGCTTTGGACTCGATTGATCGTAGAGCTCGTAGACTTATTGGCGATGACTCTTTGACAAAAATTATAATGCAGAGCATCGAGCACCGACGTAGAGTAGCCTGCCTCGCGGTCTTTTACCGGTTGCACGGTGGAGAGTGTTCTCAGGAACTACATTCTTTGATTTCACCAGCACCATTCCACCACAAAACCACTAGACATTGTGTCGGATACCGTCCGTATGTGGTGGATGTTCCTTATATTCGCACGAAAAGATTCGCTTCTACATTCATCATGCGAACGGCTAAGGAGTGCAATACGCCTCCAGCGGCCATATTTCCGCGGTCTTATGACCTGGGAACCTTTAAGAGAAGAGTGAATAGGCATTTGCTAGGCGGACGCGGTTCACTACGGACTCATCTTCACCTTTCACCAGGTGTGATTGATGTCAAGCGTTCGTCTATAAATAATATTTAAAAAAATGCTATATCCGATCTTGATCCAAGTTTTCTAGTGTCATATTTTCACGGATTTAGATCGGATGGAGTGCGTATCCGGCCTTAGGTGCGCGGGCGGGCGCCTCGAGCGTGCTCATCATCCGACCGTGTTTCATTTCATATTCTAAACGCAAATTTCATGAAAAAATACAATTCCCCAGTCGGGGTGTATTTCGGACTGGCACTTCTTGTATTGCGGACGCGGTGCGACGCACGAGAGACTAGCGGATTTCGGTTTTGTATCATTTGTATGTCCAGTTTCAGAAACGAATTGGAAAACATTTTTAAACATTAACAACTCATAAATTTGTATGCAATAATATTTCGTTACAGTATATGCCTTTCAAGGTGCGCAGAAATACATTGATGGATGTATTTCCTTGCTCTTTTATATCGTGCCTAACTTGATCAGTAGTGCTTTTTTTAACGAATGCTTACTGATTGCCAGGACAGGCATATACACCTTAACCGGGCTTAGGGGGCGAGCACAGAAGGTGCTCAGCCAGCGAGTTTATGGGTTGGGTGGCAATGCAAGAGCACCCCTATGGGTACGAAACCTCGACTTGGACCGCCAGCCAAATAAAAATACTATCCCTACGGGTGATCTACTAGCGTTTCGGAACCGATTACCTTGAGAAGAAACGCCGAAAGAAACTCAAAGCTGCGTCGGAGTGATATTGCGCCCAGGAGCGCAAACGCACCGGTTAGCAGCAGTTGACTTAACTAACCTTCGTCGGCGGCGCCGGTGTCGCGGAATTAAATTAATGCGTGTGTATACCTCACTGTTGGACCGGGCGTTGTTCAGTGGCGCAGCTGATCGACGTTCTTATAGCACTAGTATACATTACATTTCTATTAGATGCTATTCGGGGATATTGTATTTCACCGGTATTGTATTTGGCCGTGGTCGCTGCTGGCAGAATAGAATAGCACCCCCCTCTTCTTGCTGAGTTGTCGTTAAAGGCGACTAAGGTATCTTTTTAACACCGCAATTCAACCAGGTGTTCAGAGAAGGAAAACTCGACCAAACCTGCATCCTGCTCCCTCCCGATCGTACTGGTTCTCCATTCCATCGGGCCTGAGGGAGCTCGGACGAGAGAGTGCTTTTCTGGTTGCGCGTCCAGCTATGCACTTAAATATCTCCTGCGCAATTGACTGTTTCCGTAAACTGGACCTCGATTTTCTTAATCGGTGTTGAAACAGTCGCCGTGGCCGGATCCGGCTAGGACATCATCATCATCATCATTTCACCGGTAAGGATGTAATGCCACTTAACATTGAAAAATACAAAAGTATATACCGGTATTTGAAACTACGTCCATGCCTTTACTGCGCCTGTATACCAGTCCCTTATGAACAATGCATATAGATACATTAGATGCATTTATAGTCTTTAAAATTGGTTTTTAATATAATAAGCGTTTTCGAAACTAAGCATTATCGTCTTACATTTATACGTTTGGCTGCAAGATGGGTGGATAGTGTGGTCAAGTTTGTGGTTTGTAGCTGGGTGAACTTGGCTCGGGATCGTCTCTTTAGGTTGTAAGTGGCGGCCTATAGGTTTCGGGGACTATGGAAATAAAATGCGTGTTGCTGTTAACTGTGTATTATCCGAACTGTCTATTGACGGACGCAGCCGTCTCTATATACATACAAACATTCAATATTTAAGCAATTTCTGCATTTATGTAAATCACGCTATCAAAATCAATTACTTACGTTAACATTATACTATGTGTCCCTACAGACTCGATAATTAAAAAAAAAAAGTTTTTATATTACATGAGTCAAAAATATGCTCTCAACCAGAACATGACATTTTAATTATTTGTAGCGAGTTGTGACTTATAGTGATATCCTAGTTTAATTACACTGTGTCAAACTTATACCGAGAAATGCTCAAAGCAAAGAAAAACAAACAGAGAATGTATATATTTATAGGCATACAGAATAAGAACATAAAACGCTGTCAGTTTGTAACTTGGACCACACGCCACGCTCTCTCCCGTCGCAGTTTACGGCACCACTACCTTTCTACTTGATAAAGTGTGTTTTACATTTTATATTCCCTTACTGTGTGCTAGGGGAGACCGTGTCTTACGGAGGAATAATAAAATTACTGAGAAATTAGCCTTCGCCGGCGACAAGTCCCGCGGGGACCGTGCCACAAGACGTGCCATATCGTCATCCGCCATTATAATCTCGTGCATGTTTTCATCATTTTACAATTTTAAGTACTGTAGTGATTCTATGTAAAGAGTATTTTATAAATAGGTTATATGTCTATGACAATTATATAATGTTGGCCGTTAAGTAAAAAATAAGTTGTTGTAAGAAAGAATTGAAAAAAAGGAAGATCGGTTTTGGAATTCAAAATTGAATGGTTTTGGATTGATTCTAGAGATTACGTCTTGAGCTATGGAAGAAAATTGTCGTATTTAAATTAAAATATAATAAATAACAATAGTTCTGCAAAATATACATTGGGAAAGAAATAAGAAGCAATTCAATTAAAGTGAGAAGGAGCTCCACATTCTACATTCCTCATCATCATCATCAATCAACACAAAGCCAAACGAGTCGATGAGATTCCGACACTCCGGGTGGATGGCCCTCATCACTCCTCCTGACGGCTCATAACGGATTTTCTCCTGGTTAAAAAAAACATACATGCATGGTGTTCCATATAAATTAATGTTACTTATTACCGGCTTAAAAATATTCATGGTACTTATATGGGACTCAATATTCGCCTATACAATATAACCTAAACACATGATGATGTCCTAGCCGGTTTCGGCCACGGCGACTGTTTCAACACCGGTTAAGAAATTCGAGGTCCAGTTTTCGGAAACAGTCAATTGCGCAGGAGATATTTAAGTGCATAGCTGGACGCGCAGCCAGAGAAGCACTCTCTCGTCCGAGCTCCCCCAGGCCCGATGGAATGGAGAACCAGTACGATCTGGAGGGAGCGGGATGCAGGTTTGGTCGAGTTGTCCTTCTCTGAACACCTGGTTGAATTGCGGTGTTAAAGAGATACCTTAGTCGCCTTTTACGACACCTCAGCAAGAAGAGGGGGGTGCTATTCTATTCTGCCGGCAGCCATCACGGCTTACCTAAACACATATCAGAGTTATCATTAATAACAATCTTATATAATTATTATAATTATATATATATAAGTATGGCTATTTAAACGGGCAAGTGCGAGCCACACTTGCGCACCACGGTTCCGTACAAACTCAAAATATAAGAAAATAGTTATGATTGAATTCAACTAACTTCCACTGTTCGGATTTTTTCATGCTCTATAAAATAACGACCCACAAATAAAAGCCCCTCGCGATATATACGAGACAATGGTTGTACGCGCAAGCCCCAGCGAGTCACTGGGCCAAAATATGGAAAACTTCGAACTAAAATTATGTCATCTCGCTTTACCTAGAAATCGGCGTGAGTAATGAAAGTAATTTGATAACAGTGCTTGCACTCATGTGAAATAGCGCGTTCAAATATGTGTGCCGTGTGATTAATGTAGACCTTGATATCGTTGATAATATGAACGAAATTTAGCCGTTGGTGCTGCCGGCATAATAGAATAGCACTCCCCTCTTCTTGCTGAGGTGTCGTAAAAGGCGACTAAGGTATCTCTTTAACACCGCAATTCAACCAGGCGTTCAGAGAAGGAAAACTCAACCAAACCTGCATCCCGCTCCCTCCCGATCATACTGGCTCTCCATTCCATCGAGCCCAAGGGAGCTCGGACGAGAGAGTGCTTTTCTGGCAGCGCGTCCAATTACGCACTTAAATATCTCCTGCGCAATTGACTGTTTCCGTAAACTGGACCTCGATTTTTCTTAATCGGTGTTGAAACAGTCGCCGTGGCCGAATCCGGCTAGGACACCATCATCAATACGAACGAAGCCAGGTGACAAAGGCAAGAGTGAAATAAAATTAAGATATGGGCCTGCAAGTGTGCTGGGTTTCCATGCCACAGTTTTACAATGAATCGTATTCCTGCTAGAACTAAAAAATAAGTATAAACACCGCCATAGGGACTCGCTTCAGCCTGTCGTATTTCAGGATCAGTTTGTGTATATCCAAATGTTCATATACCTCCTAGAGATCCTATATCATGGTATATATAAACCGACATAGCGATGGCAACTGTCAACGGATTTTCCTCCATTGGCGTTGTGATTTGACTTGGTCACTCAGTTCATTGCATGGCCCCTGCCACCTCAAAAACGTTCAATCTATACTAATATTATAAAGCTGAAGAGTTTGTTTGTTTGTTTGAACGCGCTAATCTCAGGAACTACTGGTTCGAATTGAAAAATTATTTTTGTGTTGAATAGACCATTTATCGAGGAAGGCTTTAGGCTATATAACATCACGATGCAACTATTAGGAGCGAAGAAATAATGGAAAATGTGAAAAAAACGGGCAAAATTATTCATCCTTGAGTGCTTCCATTGCGTGCGCTGCGAAAACGGCTCAAGATACCAAAAATATATGTATGAAAGAATTATTCCTCTTGAAATGGTCTAAAAAAATGCTTGCAACAGTATATGTCTATTTTTTAAGATTAACTCACTAGAACCGTTTTTATGGTAATCAAATTGTTCGAAATTAATGCATTATTTGTTAAGAGTTGTATCAACGTAATAATATTAATCTTTATCCAAATGAATGTGTTGTTGATTAAGAGTATTTAATTGTGAACAAAATTGTCTTTGATATCACTTAATTTCAATGAACATCTTAGAAGATATTACAATAACTTACATATATAGCAAAACAACGTTTGCCGGATCAGCTAGTTGATCATATACCTAGCCAGCAAGAGTCGCGGTATATGGATGTGTGCCGGCCGTGACGTCACCGGATGACAATGAATTCTTGTACCTAGACGGTCGTTGCCGTATATTGTATTTCTCATCACAACCAATATAGGTAAACAAAATGTGTCTATTGTACTTTTATTTTAACGTGTTTGGATTTACTACGATGTGTTAATCGCGTTCCTTTGTCAACGATTTCTAAAGCGTAAGACCTTTTTAGCAAGCACGCAATCTGTGTGTAATTTGCCGCCAATGCACGTGCGGAGTTATGCCCAACTCGAGTGAGTAGAAAAACACTACAAGACAGTACGTTCCGGGCTAGCAAAGAGTCCACACTGAAATTCATCACAAGTTTGGGAGTCGAAGCTGCTCGCGTCCGTAGGCTTTACCCTAGTTTCCCTACACGTGACTCCTGGGTGGTGCTAAACGAGCAGCAGCGAGGTGGTAGGGCGCCGGTGCCCGTCTGGATCGGAACCACAGTGCATGGGTGTAAAGACCGTCATAATGACCAGTTTCGGCTTGTCGCGTTTCGGGATCAGCTTGTGTATATCCAGTAGCTCATATACCTAGAGACCTTCAGTCGCGGTATATGTGGGCCGACATGACGATGTAGACTATCAATGGGTTTTCATCCTTTGATAGTCGCTTTCGTTTTTGGACTACACTGTACTTACTATCAGGTACTCTGTAGTCACTATGCCGAGCCAGTGTAAAAAAAATAGTTCAATCATCATCAAATACAACATCAATTCCGAATGACATAATCACTCTCGAGGCAGTATGATTTCGTCAAGTCAACTTTGCTAGGCGAGAGGTTTGCGCTCACACCAAGCTATTCAGCTTCCGAGATGTATGGGCTGGTGGCAAAGCAAGGGCATCGCTGTGAGTAAAAGAACAGCTTGTGCGGCCAAATAGGAAACGACTATGTACCTATGAGTAATCTATTCAAAGTCGAAAGAAACTCAAGGCTGCGTCAGAGAGGAACTGCGCCTCGATGCGTATACTTGCGCCAGTATCTATACTAATATTATAAAGCTGAAGAGTTTGTTTGTTTGTTTGTTTGTTTGAACGCGCTAATCTCTGGAACTACTGGTTCAAATTTAAAAATTCTTTTTGAGTTGAATAGACCATTTATCGAGGAAGGCTTTAGGCTATATAACATCACGATGCAATTATTAGGAGCGAAGAAATAATGGAATATGTGAAAAAAACGGGAAGAATTATTCATCCTTGAGTGGTTCCATTGCGTGCGCTGCAAAAACGGTTCAAGATACCAAAAATATATGTATGAAAGAATTATTCCTCTTGAAATGATCTAAAAAAATGTCCACGACAGTATATGTCTATCTTTTAAGATTAAGTCACTAGAACCGTTTTTATGGTAACCAAATTTGGTCGAAATTAATGCACTATTTGTTAAGAGTTGTATCAACGTAATAATATTAATCTTTATCCAAATAAATGTGTTGTTGATTAAGAGTATTTAATTGTGAACAAAATTGTCTTTGACATCACTTAATTTCAATGAACATGTTGAAGGTATTACAAAACCTTATATAGCAAAACAACGTTTGCCGGATCAGCTAGTAAAAAAATATTTCTGCCTATCTCGCTAATCTCAGCGTGATGATACAGCAAAGTTTTTAATAAACATACCATGTCCGAACTGTTCAATTGAAAATACTGAACGTTTTCCATGAAAACATTTGTTCCGGTCAGACAAAAATAAAACTAATAAAAATTTGCAATCGTAATTTTCAACATTTTATTTAAAGTAAAATATTCGCATGTCGAAATTTTTCATTTTATTAACGGAAGGAGCGTTGTTTGGGATTTTTTCACCAGATTTGATTCAATGGAATTATTATATAATGCCGATTTTCTATAAAGGTAGGTAGAGAGATGGAAAAACTGATCTTTGGAAAACTCTTTCATAGGTATGTTATTAATAAACAATGTACGCGCAAATGGCGTAAACGATGCTCTTTGAATTTGCATTGAATATTTTAAACAACGGCCAAGTGCAAGACGGACTTATGCACCGAGGATTCCGTACAAACTTGGTATATGTTGTAATCTGAGATGGGCAAAATGTAATCAGATTAATAAAAATGATTAACGATTACATTTTACGTTTTTTACCATAAATATGACTGCATTTTGCTCATTAATGTTTTAAACACTACAGAATCCCAGATTGTATACACATGTATTATTTCTTAATGTTTTAAATGGATATAATCATGATTACAGAGCAAGAAAATTAAAATTACGACTACATTTTTTAATCGTCCATCATTCATCAGATTACAATTTGCCCATCTCTGGTTGTAATCATAACAAAAAAGCGCATTTTTTGTGATATAAGAACAATTTCAATGTAATGCATGCGAGACCAAGAGCTGTGGAATGATCTTTCGACAAGCGTATTTCCATTCTCCCATGATATTGGGTCCTTAAAAACGAAGCGTGAAGAAATATTTGCGCAGGCCGGCATAATCACTGCGACAATCGATTGTTTTTCTTTACCGTTGACATAGTTGCATTAGTTTTTTTAAAAGTCAGGATAACAAGAAGAAAAAGAAGAATGAAAATCCGAGATTGTAATCGAGACATTTGAACAATCGAATACTCGGCCATCGTTACTATATATAGTTAGTTACATGTTCATCTGTAATAGAGAAAATTCATCTCTCTGTACAAATAGATTCAGCTTGAAGAGATTCGATAAAGCCTCTTACTGTAAACAACATTGTTAGACTGTTTGCCCGGCTTCGAATCCGTGACTCGCAGGTCGCTCGGGGGCTTAAGCTCTGAGCCTCGGAGCCTGTGTTGCTTGCCTTGGACAAGAAAATCCTTCTAAAAATCTATTTATATAAAATCACTTGTCCTGACTGACGCATTAACATAGAGCCTAAACTACTAAACCTAGAAACATAACATTTCGATATTCAATTCTTTGAATGATGTAGTCATCCACTAAAGGCGGGTTTTTTGATATTCCACCCCTAAGCGGGTAAATTAAGGCTTGAAACTTTGTCCGAAAATCCGTCAAATTTGAAGTAAGCACTGTCACATCAATAAGTATTTCGATTTTTGGTTAGAACCAAGCCGTTACCATCACGGTCATCTTGAACCGCTCCAGTTGCGCAGAGAGAGAGAGAGAGAGAGAATGCCTCACTAAGGTTGAGATTTATAAACGCAACTTTAAGTTTACTTAGACTTTACTAAAACATCACTATTTATATTACTGAATGAAAGTCAAATGATTTAGTAAGAAAGGTAATGAATGGTGGGCGCACGCTACTGTGGTATATGTTATTCTATTTATTGTGTTCTTTATTGCTTATAGAAATTTCTAATAAGATGTAACACGACCGGTGGCTTTCACGGAAACCAGCGCTGCAGACTTCCTCTGTGGCTTTAAGCTGATGGAGGGCCCATTTTAGCCATGTTTTGTTTCTGTTACTGTATTTAAATTTCTAGTTTTTTGTTAGTTTGTTGCGAAATAAATACATTTTTTTTTCAATATTCACTGTCCCTACTGTTCCTGGATCCAAACAAGTGGGGAGACACCACAGCGGCATGATAAGCGGAATAATATAGGTTCGGCAATGGTTGTGTGTATTTTTAGGGACCGAATTATAACCTTACCAGTATCTATAAATATAGTCCACTTTTGTCGGAAAAACCAGCGAAGTCCTTAACGGCGTGTACATAATTTTTCTGTTATATTTGTCACAATAACACAGACAAACGTTATAAGTATAAACATATGTAGACTGAGAAAGGAAGTCGATTAATCTAAACTGAATATTATCGCGGAAGCAACAAAACAATCTTCCACTCAACTACGGAAACAATAAAAATTCCAACTAATCTATCGAGTTTAGTGAAATATTTATCTCAAAGGGATTCCCTTTCATCTCTTAGGGACTTTAATCTGTTAAAATTTACAGTGAGTGTCCCGTGAATGGTCTTACGAGGTTCCGTATTACTATTTAACCAAGTTCTAAAAGGAGAAGAATCTATGTGCAGTTGTTTTTTTTTTTTAATGTATTTTCACCGATTACTCCGTCCGTTTATTGACCGATTTGGATAGTTTTTTTGTTTAAGCAATAGATCATATGTTAAACTAGTTTCCATTTTAATATGGTGCAGGATCTGATTAAGGTCTTCGTAGATACAGGCCAGAACTCCTGAATTGACAACAGCAAATTGTTTTCCCTCTACATCTCAATCATGTTTAGATAGATTTCGGTGATTTTTTTTTTGTTCAATAAATATATATAATAAGTTTGTTTAAGATGTAATATGGTCAAATTCTGGTGAAGATCTTTCTTAATATTAAATCGGATCCTTAACTGATAACATTTTTTTTTTATTTGCTTCACAAATCTGACATCATACAACTAGATACGAAACAATGATAAAAATTAAAGAAATAATACAAAATGTGTGTCCTTCAATAGTGAACACAGCATTAATTTATAATATTAAGGCAAATAAATTAGATATATAGAAAAAAAGTAATGGTACTAAAAAAAAGAAAGCGAAAAACATCTTACATTTGCCCGCACTGCAAAATCTTATGATTGACTGAGGGTAAAAAAGAACGAAAAACGTCAAAAGATTTACAAATACTATTATAGCTAGGAACCACTCTACTAAAAGAGGAGTTTTGATGAATAAAATCTATTGTATTTACATACATTCTCCAGACATCTCGTATATTTCATCGTTCACTTCTAGAAATCACTTTCTATTCTCCAATAGATGACACCGCTAGTGGCTGTAGTTATGCTAATCGGCACAAGATGGCAGTACAAACGGTACTTCATCTATTAGACAATAGAGGCCGCTACGTGCCTCATCCTTATTCTGTAACACTTACGAATTGGCAAGTTTATAAGGTTCCGACATCATTCTAATGTTTCAATCCTGTTTTTAAGAGAAACTTAACAAATTATTTCGTTATGAGAAAAAGTTTTTTTCTTGGAGTGTTTCTCAACATATCAGTCGATCGACTGTCGTGAAAGGCCATATGTAATGTACTATGTTCATAGGCTTCTGTATGATATTTCACCCTAGACTGCATCTAGTGTTCAATTACCCGTAATGTAGGTCTGCTATGTGAAACCTAACAAATTGTACGATGAAGCACATGGCATTAACTTATTGTGGTCTTTTGATCCCTTGTGAAAATTAACCTTTCCATATCCATATGGATTGCAAGTTTATTTCTAAGGTTCCGTACTTTTTTTTTCTATTTATTTAAGGGACTTTTGTGCCTCGGCACATGCCAGCCCCATCGTATCCTAAACATGCACTACTAACATTTATTTCTGATGGGGAGCCATCAGCCTGAACAACTCCTTTGCTTCGGCTGAGTAAGGTCTTGCAGAACATGCCTACATCAAATTTGTTCAGGGTAAAGGCTCCCATCAGAGAATCTCTTGCAGACTGAGATCGGACACACTCCATCGGCAAATGTTGTACGTCATCTACTTTCTTACACGTGCTGCAGTTCGGTGTCTCCACAAGCTTCATCAGATGTTTAAATTTACCTGATGGAGGTTCCGTAGTTAAAAGGGAAAACTGAGCTCTTGTAGGATCGCTTTGTTGTGGACTGGACGCAAGAGAGAGGCCTACTCAAGGCACTTCCCACCCTAACGGATTGACGCGTGGGCGGCGCACATGACCACCAGACCTTAACGTCTCCGAGTGGGATCCTTAGTACTTACTAACATAACAAGTCAGCCCATAGACATATCGTATTTACATTTCCATTATTCCATCCCATAACTCATGTTGACGCCCGACTTCTAATGAAATCCTAACTCTCCGTTCAAATATTATAATTAGTACGCTAATATTGGCCCGGCGCGTCCCCTCGTTCCTATATTTGGTCGTGTTTTTCTCGCGAAGGGAACTTTTTCGACTGTTTGTACAATGGGGACTTTGTTTTTTTTAAAGAAAAATTCTCATTATCGAAGGAATTATTTAAATCGACGCCTCTGGTTGATTTTTTATTCTGGCTGAACGTAATTAAATTGCAATTTTAAACTTCCGCGTGCCGTACTTATGATTTTATATAAAAATATCGCGTCACGGTGTTTGTTGTCGCACTCTTCCAAAACGGCTTTACTGATTGTTATGTATATTTGGTAGGTATGATATCAGGTCGTTAAGTATATTTTATATCTCTAAGTAATTAATAAACCTATCCAGATTTTTTTACATTCTTTTATGATTTGGCACCAAAAAATTCCTATAACTCCAAATTTCCGCCCTCCTATCTCCACCCTCCCGTTTTTTAAATCGCGATCTTTTTTTTACACTGGCTCGACATAGTGACTACAGTGCACTTGATGGTAAGTACAGTGTAATCCAACAACGAAAGCGACTATCAAAGAATGAAAACCTATTGATAGTCTCCGTCGTCATGTCGGCCCACATATACCGCGACTGAAGGTCTCTAGGTATATGAGCCACTGGATATACACAAACTGACTCCGAAACGTGACACTTGTGTACTGTGGTCACGACCCAGTTCGGGCAATCACCCTACTACCAAAAAAAAATACGATGTACAATATGAATAGTCTATGATCGAGTAGCGAAATGTGATATAGGTTTTTACAAAGTTTACCATATCTCACGGCCAAAACTTAGATTAGTTTTTTTACAAACATAATAAATAAAAAACAATAATAATAACCGACATGTAGGGGGTGGCATTGACTGAAATCATCCCTTTTGTAAATTCTACCAATGGCTTGGTACCGTCTAAGGTCCAAAACCACCTTGGGAGGTTAGGTTTCAGCACCAAAAAGATGATGACGCGTGTGCAAGAGCTCGTTCTTGATTTTGCTCGAATAGTACGTAAGTTTCTCTGTTTGGCGCTCTAATCTTTGGCCATTTGTGCTCATCCTGGAGGTGTTCCAACTAGAGATGCCACGAATATTCGGCAACTATTCGGTATTCGGCTCATTCGGACACTTTTTTTGCTATTCGGTATTCGGCCGAATAATACGTACTATTCGGCCGAATACCGAATATCAAATCATGGCAAAAAGACACGTTATATTACTCAAAGTTATGTATTTATTTCCAAATTACAATACTTTAGTAATTAAAATTGATCAGTGGTAAGTTGTGATGGTTAAAAACAAGCTTTTCAGCATTTTTTGATAGCAAACGATTACGCTTTTCATCGTAAATGTTACCAGCCTCAGGCGCTGTCTCCACGGGTGAGAAAATCGCGACGATATTATCGTCGTGCCACGTATTTCTATATAATCTCTATGAACGCGTCTCCACACGGCGATGTTATCGCGGCGATGCGACGAGTGGCAATGTGCGTGCGTAACGTCGTCGTATCGCAGCGGCACCGTCGCTACTGGTGGCGCGCTCACCGCAGAACGTGGCGCTCTCGCAGCGAGCGCGCGGCTGGCACGCTTTCAAACTCAGCGTCCTTTCAGCGTTGCCTCTCACCAAGCAAGGACGTTACGTATCGACAAGTTTTTTAAACAATATAAGTACAATGTTTGACATTGAAAAGTATATACTTGAAGTGAGAGAAAGAGAGAGAGAGAGACCTGCCCTTTACGATGTTCAGTTGCCCGAGTATCGGAACAGAGAAATTAAAGCAAAATATTGGTATGATGTGGGAAGTGCTATGACTGTGACACTACTTATTTCGCCCTCGTCTGAACTCTTTCGACAAATAAACTCATCATCAAGGAAATGCGGCGATTCCGTTACGAGTCGTCGCGGACACGCTGTGATTCCGTCACGAGTAGTGCCGATACGCTGGCGGAATAATCGCTCATTCGTGGAGATTGTCCGACGATAGAAGCGCGGACTCGTCGCGATTCTCTCGCTCGTGGAGACAGCGCCTCAGGAAATAACCTCTCACACACACACTCTCTCGCTCACACACATACTAATAAACTTATACCGTGAATATCCATATAAAAACACAAAACACCCTTGAATAACCCGAACGGAAGTGCGAGTCTCACCAGAGACAAGATTTACTTAATCGGTGAGACTTATCACCTTGTGTATATGCATAAGTTTTGTGTTGAAATAAAGATTATTATTACTAAACACGCTACTTCCAGGAATATTCGGCGGCCGAATATTCGGCGCTTCGGCCGACAGCGTTGCCGAATATTCGGTATTCGGCCAATTCACTATTCGTGGCATCACTAGTTCCAACCCTCCCATTATGTTTCAGTTGAGCAGGTGAGTGAGGATCTTTTAATAATGATATTTAATAACACGCAGTTTGATTTAGTCCCGAAATAAACTAGCGTTTATACTATGAGTACTAGACAAAGATATACACACTTAAATATATATTCTTACCACTGGAATTTAAACCCAAGAGCTTAAGCTGAGATTTATAGAATGAACTTTAAGTTTGCTTAGACTTTACTAAAAAAATACTATTTATCATTTAATGAATGTCAAAGGATTTGGTAAGTCACCGATTTTGTCAACATGGACTTGACTCTGCGAATACTATGGCTATACACAAGTTACTGTTATATATTAAATTTTTTGTCAACATGAATTTATTTTTGGAGAACTTTGCTAAGCAAAGTCCAAATAGAGTCTAAATCCCAGCCTTAGAATCGTAACTAGGGATGTTTGTTGATTCGATTAATTTAATCTAGGTTTTCTAGACTCAATCTATAAAAAATAGTGTGAATGGAGGGTATTTGATTGAATTACATATAATAAATGTAGTCCAAAATCAACGTCAAACCCCCCCAATCCCTCCCCCGTGTTACAAATTGAGTAAAAATAAAATGGAATAACAAGGAAGATCTCCGACCGTCCAGAATTCAAATTACTGTTTTCCTCTGATTGAAACGAACAAAAAAAGAAAACGTGTTCCTATTAAAAAGGTTATATTTATTTATATAATTTTAATTTCTATCTATTTATTGCACTCAATAACGTATACAGATCACGATAAGTTATTTTTTAGTTACAATTATGGACCCTGTTGGGCAGGCTTGCGCTTGACCTCAATCTCACCTGCTGGAAAGCGATGATGAGGCCGAAGATGGAGCGCGCTAGCCCAGCAAATACCGATTCACTCGACGTTTGAAGATTCCCATGTCATAAGATGCTGGAAACACCGACGCAGGAAGCGAGTTCCACTCCTTCGCGGTTCGCAGCAAAAAGGAGGAGGCGAATCGCTTCGTGCGAGCAGCTGGAATGTCAACCACATAAGGGTGCAAACCCGCACGGCGCGTAGTCAATTTATAGTAGAACTAGAAGAGAGTTTTAATATTGTCATGGAAATATAAAAAAAAACATATACAAACAATGTATCAGTACATGTAACTTTTAGTTTATTATATGTGTGTATTCACGAACATGCGCGCATGCACACGTCCCCACATTTTTTTTATATCTAATTACTAATTTATTATCAGGCGAGCGGTTATTTCAACTATAGAGTGTCTATATCTGCATTTACATATTTTTTAATCGATTGCGTGCTATTTTTTCGACTTTAAGTCTGCATTTATCTATGCTCATTTAAAGGCGTAGCATGACAGTCGGCAGAACTGGATCTAGAAATTCTTCAAAAGCTCTGTCTGACAAGCCACCACTGAAGTAAGCACCGCGACTGAAGGTCTCTAGGTATATGAGTCACTGGATATACACAAGCTGATCCCGAAACGCGATAGTCGATCTAGGTATAATGGATGTATTCACGTAAAAATAAATTTAGTAACCATAAATCACCTATAACATGATATCTTATGAAACTTTTGAATTAACTGTTAAAACGTCAACACAAACAATACAAACTTATACAAGCTTATACAATTACAAGCTTATACAAACTATCCACCTATGTTTTTTATGCCGATAGGAGCCCTCTTTTTTTATACATTATTCAATGTGTACGCTGGATGATTTCCTCGTCACGCGCACCTAAAATATGGCGACCGGAGGCGCGGGCCTCAGCTTATTCCCCCCCCCCCCTCCTTAGATTCGAAGCCGACAGTCGGATATAGACATTTTGGCTGCAAAGGTTGAAAGTCCCCAACACAGTACATAACATTTATAAACTATTGGACCGAGATTTATAGATACTCGTTTAATTTTGTAGTTGTGACGGCCTAGTGGATAAAGGACCGGTATAAATACGTGACAACGCGAATGATCGTGGGTTCAGATCCCGGCACTTACACCGCGGGTTTTCCAGATTAAGTACATGTTCTTCGGTGAAGGTAATACTCGTGAAGAACCCACATGGCTACTTACAGAAATGTCATGTGTACTAGTACATTACAAAATTAACATTACAAAAAAGCACTTTTCGGAGTGATTATATCGTCCGAGAAGCTTGAAGTGCAGTATTGACTTGTTGCTAGCCCGGAACGTACTGTCTTGAGTTTCTATTTTCACAGGCTTCGATCGGTCTCACTCGGCAGGTGTGCACGCAGGTGCGTTAGCGGCAAAACTCATAGCAATTGTTTTGCACACAACTATTGGTCACCGTGGCAGATTGACTATTGCGTTCTTGCTAAAACGGTCTTACGCTTTAGAAATCGTTGACAAAGGAACGCAATTAACAACGGCAATTCCAAAGCGTAGAAAACCGAAACACATTAAAATGAAAGTACAATAGATAAGTTTCGTTATCTAATTCAACCCATGGACATTTCGTCAATGCCAACGTAGAGGAAGTCGAGGGCAAAGGTTAGTATTACTGTAAATTCATGAATTTTCCGTTTGCAAACTATAATAACGTTACTACGGTACCCTAAAAATAAAGCTACACGTTATAAAGAGCTTTGGATAAATTATTCACAGGGTGTTTAATTCTCAAGGCTTATTCCACTAAAGTACGTAAGTACACACAAGACGTTGAACCTTTCCAATCATAAGGCACCTCAAGTGGGTATTCACAGCCATTTAATATTCTCTAAGCACTGTGTTTACCATAATCACGAAGCTTTAAACCGGGACAAGAGTCGAGAGATGAAACACAACGATTCGTTTGGGAGTCGAAGCTGCTCGCGTCCGTAGGCTTTACCCTAGTTTCCCTACACGTGACTCCTGGGTGGTGCTAAACGAGCAGCAGCGAGGTGGCAGGGCGTCGGTGCCCGTCTGGATCGC
Organism: Automeris io; assembly: GCA_036320925.1. Taxonomy (NCBI): domain Eukaryota; kingdom Metazoa; phylum Arthropoda; class Insecta; order Lepidoptera; family Saturniidae; genus Automeris; species Automeris io. Next base: position 3,601,686 of record JAUDJH010000031.1, on the reverse strand, counting down.
GACCACAGTGCATGGGTGTAAAGCCCGCCACAGTGACCAGTTTCGGCTTGTCGCGTTTCGGGATCAGCTTGTGTATATCCAAGTAGGTCATATACCTAGAGACCTTCAGTCGCGGTGTATGTGGACCGACATGACGATGTAGACTATCAATGGATTTTCATCCTTTGATAGTCGCTTTCGTTTGTGGACTACACTGTACTTACCATCAGGTACTCTGTAGTCAATATGTCGAGCCAAAAAAAAAAACAACGAAAGAGAACCCGAGAGTGTAATTTTTAGAACCAAAAGTGTATTTTAAACGTTCGCTGCCGGCGCTTGAGAAAAAAATCTTAAACCTCAGCTCATGGATTTTTTTCTTACAATAAGACTTTAAAAGGCATTGAATTCTTTAATATTATATTTATAAAAAAAAAACCTAATTATCTCCAGACCAAGGTCAGTCTGAATCCATCATGATCGAATTCGCATCTGAACCTCTGGGTTTTCCAGGTTAAGTGCGGAGTACGGTACCAGATGCTCATCGATGTAGGATAGCATCGTGAGGAAGCCCGCATGGCATAGGCTTGTCGAATAAATATCGATACATCGATATATCGATATTTTCAATTCAATATATCGATATTTTTGGGCGATATATTTTGTACCGATATATCGATATATCGATAGAAAATATCCAGTATCGAAAATTGTATCAAAAACGATATTTTTTTTTATTCTTAGGGCAGTGAAGTCGCTGAAATCTAAGGACTATATAGTTCTATATAATATATTAGAACTGTATAGTTAGACAATATGTCTATGACTGTTGAGTATTATATTTTGTTACGTTGCATGCATTGACATCTGAATTTGTTGCATGTATATTATTTGCCGCCATTTATTTATGTATTATTTATTTTTGTTTGAAATCTTAAATAGGTCTTAAAGTTAGAAGATAGCCTTTTAGTTCTTGATATTTTTGTAATTTTGTCTAATAAAAAGGAATACTAGTAAAATACTTTCGTGTTTATTGAGATTTGTTCGATATATCGATATATTGATATTTTTCCTTCGATATATCGCCACCGATATTAATATTTTTATAAATATCGATACATCGATATAACGATTTTTTTTTCATTTTCGACATCCCTAGCATGGCATTTAATTGAAATGCCACGTGTACTAGTGTTGTGAGAACGGCGCTCAGCTGTGCAACGTTAGGTTCGATAAATAAGCACAAAGTGGATACAACCATTTTTTTTTGGGGGGATAATCCTACATATCCTCTTATTGCTCCACCTGGGAAACCAAAGTCGTTCAGACGCCCAGGGAACAAAAGCCCTTGTTAAGGCTACCTCTCTGGAAGGGGTAGGAGTAAAAGCCCACCCTTCCAAAACCTCTCTCCCAGGCGGTGCGCCTGACACCGTGCACCGCCTCCCTATCATCCGGGCAGCGGACTCCCTCAAGTCTACTGCCCGGGGGATACAACCACTAATATATCTCTGCTTATCCCGTAAAAGATATAGCGCGATGATAAATTATAATTATTGAACAAATTTCTTAAGATCTTTTAATATTCGGTTTCACAGCCCCTTCGTATTACTTCCCCCCACTCCAAGAGCGAGCGGCACGTGTCTCGGGGATTTTCCGCGAAATCTATCTCGGGACATTCCGCGTAGTCGTTGAGGAACACGTTTCGCAACGTCTTGCTCCATTTAGTCCCCGGTGTATCCTAGGCTTAACAGGAGCGAAATACCAAGCCAGCCGAGCCACTGGGAGACTTGAAACCGGGACAATCCTGACTATACCGGGGTATATGGTAACCCTATCAAGAATATCCCCTTGTGACTTAATATACACGTCAATAAATAACGCGTATAATTTACTACAACGCAAATTATCCCATTAGTGAAACATTTATACGTATATTTAATATTATAAAATGTAACCGAATGTACGGGCTTCCAAAAAAAAACAAAAAATGTCGCTTAAACCAAATAGCCTTTCACCCCTTGATATATTCCGGATCGAAATACGCCCTTATAAACCGTCATCTTTCATATCGTTCTATTTAACATAATTTTGACAACTACACTATTAGCCCACGTGTAGGATTTCTTTATATTTTTCTTATTATATGTGTGAGGGAGGCTTTCTGCGACGGCTTATCACTTTCTAACCACCCTACTCACCCCGTTACGTTTCGTGGTTTTGAAGATACGGTCAAGAGGCGTGTGTTAAATCATCCACATGCTGACCAAACGCAAACTAATGAAACAGTCTGTTGTCCCCTCCGTAATCAAACGTAGATCTCCGCATTAAGGGATAAAGGCCAGTTCACAGTACGCGACAATGTTCGTGCGATTTTTAATCGCAAAATTTTGGGAGTCGAAGCTGCTCGCGTCCGTAGGCTTTACCCTAAGTTTCCCTACACGTGACTCCTGGGTGGTGCTAAACGAGCAGCAGCGAGGTGGTAGGGCGTCGGTGCCCGTCTGGATCGCGACCACAGTATATGGGTGTAAAGTCCGTCATAGTGACCAGTTTTGGCTTGTCGCGTTTCGGGATCAGCTTGTGTATATCCAGTAGCTCATATACCTAGAGACCTTCAGTCGTGGTATATGTGGGCCGACATGACGATGTAGACTATCATTGGATTTTCATCCTTTGATAGCCGCTCTCGTTTTTGGACTACACTGTGCTTACAATCAGGTACTCTGTAGTCACTATGTCGAGCCAGTGTAAAAAAAAATCTGTTTTTTATACAAATTGCCGTGCTTTGTCATTGTATCTTTGATAACAACGGCAATATTATTGCAGTATGACTCAAACATAATAAAATCGAAACGAAAATACGAAATGCTATACGATATTAGAAACTACCAAAACTACCGCCAAAAAGGCGGGGCCTGAGCAAGGTCAGACGTAGCTTGGTGCCGAGGAAGATGGCCCGGCCTTGCCCTTGGCACTCAGCAGGCGGGAGAAGGAACAGCCCGGGGGTTTTAGTCGGTGCAAGTCCGATAGACCAGGGGGCAACCCTCATCGCCCTCTGAGGTCCATTGGGGATTTCCACCGGGTTAAAAATGGGACACACCAAGGACCATACATTTTTTTTAATATTGCCTTTTTAACTTTAACAAATTTTTAGAATGAGTGATAATAGCTCACAATTTTTGCTTATTACCTTACTAATAAAGTGATTTCTGTGATGAAACTATTTTTTTTTAATATTCGTAATTTACGAGTCGCACTGGGCGGCGAAAATGTTAACTTTTCTTAGCATTAAGCTATATTCAAGTTCCTATCATACCGAGGGGTGAAAGGCTATTTGTTTTAAGCTTCATTTTTTGGTGATATAGTAATATATATTTTTGGAATCGGTAAAAAACGCTGACTCCGAATATATGTAGGAATGTGAGTGGAATAGAACGTATGTTGCAAATGCTATAGAATGATAAGGAACAGTGTAAGAGAGTGAAAGGGATAGAAAGTATAGGAGAGAGCGAGATAGATTTTAATGGCGGAGCGACTAAGTTGTTGAGAGTGCTGTGGCATTAATATATTTAAAAAAAAAAACTGTATCTGTGTAAAAACTGTGGTAAATAAATGATTTCTAAAAAATTAAAAAATGTTTCTACATATATGCATGTAAATCACTATGTCACCAAAAAATGTCTCTTAAGCTAAATAGACTTCCACTCTTTGATATATTCAGTTTTTTGACAAAGATAAATTTATTCATTGATCAAAGTCTAAGCAAAGTCAAAATACCGTCTATAAATCTCAGCCTATCAATCTTGAGGTTAGGCCTAGACCCCTGATCTGATGAAACGCAGCGACAATTCACCCGTGTGAACGCGCCGTTATCTTTACCCTGTTACTGATAGCCGCACGAATTGGGTTCGCTTGTAATTTATGTTCCGCTGTGTGAGTGTGTGTCATTAAAGTTCGGCGAGTGTGTTTTGTTTAACGAAGATTTGTACAGCGGAGCGTCCTCGGTGATTTACAACCGCTGGGTTCCGTTGGCCGCTGCCCAAGATCTAGACCGAATAAATATACCTCAGGAAGCGGAACATATTTCCTCCCTAGACGGTTTGAGGACCGCCTAGGTTGAACCGCACTCTGGCTAACACCATCCCTCTTCTTCCTCGGTGTGCTCGGAATAATAAATAAACAAATAATAATTTTGTATACTATTATGTATTTTTTCAGTGTCAAATTATATTAATTGCTAGCTGACCCGGCAAACGTTGTTCTGCCACATAAATTATTTCTAGTGAATATCTTCTGTATTATAATATACAATTTTGGTCATAGTGGCAGCCACATGAAGGTAGATATATGCTGTCGCGGACTTTTATTTAGAACTATTCAAGACAAACAATCCTACGGTACATCATCTTTGTGTAACTCCAATGGTTTAGGCAGTGTACGCCAAGAAAGCTCTCAGAGGACAGATTTTTTCCGACTTAATTGACATATATCGTTGTTATATTACGACCAAAATTATATAAAATCATTACAAATTGTAGCCTATATGTTATTTCGATGTATTATCTATATTACTGTGGCAGTTTCATGCAAATCCGTCCAGTAGTTTTATCGTAAAAGATTAATAAATATATTCACAAACTTTCGCATTTATAATATTAGTAGGATAGGATATCAGAGGCAAAATGAAATACATTTATTTCGCCTTAAAAGAAAAAATAAAAATACAGGAATATAAATAACATATAGAAAAGAAGAAAATACAAAAGACAAAAACATATAAACATGACATGAGCTGCTCTACTGGTCAAGTTGCGCACGAAATAAGCGCAAACTGGATACATCCACTATAGCATCTCTGCGCCCCTCCGTGAGGGATATATCGGGATGACACATTATTATAAATGTTTTATTAAAATCAGCGACATATATTTTGGTGTTGTATCAATCATTTTTGGTCATTCTCACCATCTATATGTATCATGGCGAGTGCTCTGCAGAGCTTTTAACCTTGTTCCGCCCTCTCCCTTCCATATCACTCAACTGCTGCTAACCGGTGCGTTTTGGTTCAGTGGTACAGTACCACTCCGACGCAGCCTTGAGCTTCTTTCGGCGTTTCTTCTCAAGGTAGTCGCTTCCGAAACGCTAGTAGATCACCCGTAGGGATAGTATTTTATTTGGCTGGCGGTCCAAATCGAGGTTCGTACCCACACAAGTGAAGTTTTTATGACTATTTGCATATATACAATGAGCTCTATGGAACGTATATATCTAGCCCCGACGCAGCCTTGAGTTTCTTCCGGCGTTTCTTCTTAAGGTAGTCGCTTCCGAAACGCTGGTAAATCCCACGTAGAGTTCTTATTCTTTTTTGGCTGGCGGTCCAAGTCGAGGTTCGTACCCACAAGGGTGCCCTTGCATTGCCACCCAACCCATAAACTCGCTGGCTGAGCACCTTCTGTGCTCGCCCACTAAGCCCGGTTGAACTGAAAATGCCTTTCACGGCAATCAGTAGATAGTCCGTTTAAAAAAAAAATCTCCCTTCCATAGTATCTACCGGATCTACCAAGTCATAGCTTTTCAAGAGCACATATCTCGGTTAGGACTAAGAAGTTCTCTAAATCTTACTGCAGCCGAGTTATTGGGCTGTGGAATGGTCTTCCGGCGAGCGTATTCCCATTGTCCTACGATATGAGGTCCTTTAAACGAAGAGTGAAGAGATATTTGTGCAGGCCGGCATGATTGCTGCGAATAGCGATAGCTTTTTTACTGTTGATGTCGTTATTTTCGGACTACACCTTGCTTACCATCGTAATATGGTGTGGTCACTATACCATGTCAGGATAAAAAAAGCCTATAACTATAAGCTCAACGAACAGAATAATACAAAAATCCTCCTTACCGAAATTCAAAAGAAAGGCATTGGAATCACTGAGGGTCACGTGAGGGTGAATTTTTGTGTGTTAACATTTGTGTTTGTTTTAATTTTACTGCTTTTTTATTGTTGTCCTTTTTTTTTTACACAGGCTCGACATAGTGACTACCGAGTACCTGATGGTAAGTACAGTGTAGTCTAAAAACGAAAGCGACTATCAAAGAATGAAAATCAATTGATAGTCTACATCGTCATGTTGGCCCGCATATACCATGACTGAAGGTCTCTAGGTATATGAGCTACTGGATATACACAAGCGGATCCCGAAACGCGACAAGCCGAAACTGGTCACTATGACGGAATTCGCACCCGTGCACTGTGATCGCGATCCAGACGGGCACCGGCGCCCTGCCACCTCGCTGCTGCTCGTTTAGGTGTGTTAGTATTCTGTTCATTCTTTCTTTTTGTCTTCAATTATTAAATTATTTGGTTTCGATGTAAATTTTGTTTTCTAATGTTGTTATTGTTATTTTTGTTTACTTTTAGTGCATGCTGCTGCAGCCTTCACCGGTTGATACATTTTAATGTTTTTTGATAATGATTGTCATTGTAACATTTTTTTTTATATGTCGGCCACTGGCTGCCCTATAAATAAATAAATAAAAGAGAGTTCAAGGCACGCCCGATCGGTTCGCATTTGGTACCCTCCCGGCTACGGCCGCGTGTGTGCTGCCCGCCTACTCCTGAGTTATAGCCGGTCTAGATCAGCCACGGGACGCTGTAGATCAAACGGCCACGCCTTGAGACGAAACGAATCGCAAGTTTTTGTTGCTTTTCTTCGCATTCATCCTTGTACAGTGTACTTACACGGTTGTTCCTTTGAGTTACAATACTTTAGTATTAGATGGATTTAATTGTATAAAATACTAGCTGATCCGGCAAACGTTGTTTTGCTATATAAGGTTTTGTAATATCTTCTAAGATGTTCACTGAAATTATGTGATGTCAAAGACAATTTTGTTCACAATTAAATACTCTTAAAATCAACAACACATTTATTTGGATAAAGATTAATATTATTACGTTGATACAACTTTTAACAAATAATGCATTAATTTCGACCAAATTTGTTTACCATAAAAACGGATCTAGTGACTTAATCTTAAAAGATAGACATATACTGTCGTGGACATTTTTTTGGATCATTTGAGGAGGAATAATTCTTTCTTACATATATTTTTGGTATCTTGAACCGTTTTCGCAGCGCACGCAATGGAAGCCTTCAAGGATGAATAATTTTCCCCGTTTTTTTCACATTTTCCATTATTTCTTCGCTCCTAATAGTTGCATCGTGATGATATATATAGCCTAAAGCCTTCCTCGATAAATAGTCTATTTAACACAAAAAGAATTTTTCAATTTGAACCAGTAGTTCCTGAGATTAGCGCGTTCAAACAAACAAACAAACAAACAAACTCTTCAGCTTTATAATATTAGTATAGATTATTATGTATGAAGTAATAAATACCCATAAAAGGAACGTATGTGAGTGAAAGGAAGAAAGGAAGGATAGAAAGAGAGTGAGAATAAATGTTTTATTTTTTTAAGAGAGCGGATGTTTGAAGCAAGGACGAAAAAGTGATAGGACGTGTTATAAATTCGAAAGTGAAATAAAGTAATTTTCAACGGTAATTTTTTAATTTTATTTTATATAATTGGATTCCCAACATGGCTGGATCCTTAGGATCCTTTGATCATGGTACCAAAATAGAACATATAAATGCCCCCACAATTGCAGGCATGGATGGGCAAAATGTAATCAGATTAATGAAAGACGATTACGTTTAAATTTTTCGTTTTTCATCATTATTATGAATGCATATTGCTCATCCATGTTTTAAACACTACGGAATTCTCAATTGCATACACATTTATGACACCTTAATGCTCTGAAGGGATTTAATTATGATTACAGAGAAGAGACAGCAATCTATAGCAATTCGCCGTCATTTTTTAAATTTTGTAAATCCTATATAGGACTATTAGAGACGCTGTGAGGCCGTAGCGTTCATTCCATAAATGCATAAAAGCTTTGCATGCCCTTTCGATAAATAATTCTGGAACAAATTTCTTGAATTTAAACAAAAAAAAAATCTTTTTATATTCATATCTATTCTGTTTTCAGGTCATATATCATTCATATGAAAATAATATAATATTTATCATCATTATATAATATTCAAATTCATTATGTGAATCTGCCTATACCCTGTCCCAAATACCATATGCACGCCACTGCTGTGAGGTCAGCGACCCCGGTGTGTCAGACTTACTAAAAACCCCCGAGGTGTCCCTCTAATTGCTCCACCCGGGCTCGGGGGTAACCAAATTCATCCAGACGCCCGAGGAGCTAATATACTTCGTGAGGCTACCTCTCTGGTAGGTGTAGAAGAAGAACCCACCCCTCCAAGGCCTCCTTCTCATCCTGGTAGCAGATTCTCTCAAGTCTACCGCCTGTCGCCGTCGTCATGCTCTCTATGTACTCGTATATCAACTGTTAAAAGTTTATGAGGTCCGTAAATAATTAGTCAGATTTAAAAACAAACCACTTCATTATTTATCTATCATCTATTCTTTATCTCTTCATTATTTATTATCAACTATTACAAACAACAGAGAGAAAGCGGGGAAGAGTAACTTTTTAATAATTACATAACTATCTATAACATAAAAATGAATCGCTGAATGTGTTGCTAAGAGCATAACTCGAGAACGGTTCAACCGATTTGACTGATTCCTTTTTATTGTGTTTGATGAAGTCTGAGGAAGGTTGTTATGGAGAGAAAAAACTTAAAAAATACCAGGAAAATAGTAAAAACAACAATTTTCTTTTCTCATAGAAACCACTCTGTACCCAGCTGTCAAACATTTGATATCAATCGAAACAAAGATGCGTTAGGAGTATCTTTATATGTCTTCAAATTGTTGCAAGAGGTTGCATGTCATTGTTGAAAATCATAATTTATGCGCCAAGTAATCAAACAAAAAATATTGTGTACAATAAGCCATTACAATAAAAATATAATCACCATATATATTACTAAAGTCTTTCAATGGTTTTTTTTTCTATTAGACTGCGACAGACCAATAACTTTTGACAGAACGAAATCTGTCGGGGCAGCTATTAACATAAAAAAATTAATGTAACTTTGTTTTTGACTATAAAATGTAGAGAAATAGGGTAGAATAAGATCTGTCTGGCCAGTTAGTTGTTTATAAATACGAGTATACCCACTAGAGGTTACCATACAGCGCCATTTTACAACATGAAACCTGGATGTATCTGTGTAAGCCGAAACGCGACAGGCCGCAACGAGATTATTTGACGATCTTTGCTATTCTATACTGTGATCCCGACTTCTGACTTCAAATAATCGCCTATCTACCTATAAATGAACTTAAAAAAGAGTTCTACAATCATATCCGTTTATTAGCTTATCTTAATTTCATTAATATATGTCATTTAAAGTCTTATCAGGTTAACAAAACACAGGAAAACCATTAGAGTTGATAAGAAACCGAATGAATGAATACTGTTTACTGGCGGTTGAGTATTTGTTATTGACGATGCCTTTGAACGATTCCGATATATTTATAGTTTGACTCCTTTTTCATTAAAAACTATTATAGATTCACTTTTAAACGCAAGAAATTATCATTTTCTATCTATCTATATATATTTATAGATATACAGAATGATTTTATAGACGAGGGAGATATTTCAGAATACAATAATTTGTACCTTCTTATAACTAATAAAAATGTAAATAACAATATTCCCTAACAAATCATAAAGAAACATTGATGAACAGATGAGATGATCCGTAAAGAGTTTGGACACCGCAGCGCGTGTGGCGCACGATTGAATGGCATGTAGGTAACATTCCTTTTACGTAATTTTAGGTAAACAGGTAATTGACTAGTTACCCTTTCGTACTTTATCCTGGCTTAGGAGAGACAAAATACCTGCTTAATAATTATTTGTTATTTATTCTATCGTGTGTGTGATTTCCCCTTAATATGTTGACTATAAATTACTTTGTTTTAATGGAAATACGATTAAGATATCACTATTCCTATATATTTGGAATTAGAATCGAATGCTGAATATCCTCCTTGAATATCTCCCACGTCTATAAAATCAGCCTGTATATAGCCGGGCAGTAGACTTGAGGGAGTCTGCTGCCCGGATGAGAGGGAGGCGGTGCACAGTGTGCGGCGCACCACCTGGGAGAGGGTTTCGAGGGATGGGCTTACTCCTACCCCTCCCAGAGAGGTAGCCTCAACAAGGCCTCTTGTTCCCTAGGCGTCTGGACGAATTTGGTTTCCCAGGCTCGGGTGGAGCAATCAGACGAACACCCCGGGGGTTTTTAGTCAGTAGGAGTCTGACACACCGGGGTCGCTGGCCTCACAGTATCCCTGATGGTATTATGCAGGATTTTTCCCCAGGATACAAAAAATAATGTATGTATATATGTATATTATATAGTTAAATCATTAAATGCAAATGAGACGTATATTACTTCTTTTTTTAATGTCAAGTTATTGACGAACCGGGGCAGACGAGACACCAAATTAAATAATAAACGTTCCGTTCGACCCTTTCGCCATCGATAAATAGGTCTTATTTCAAGCAGCATCGCTCAGAGTCGCTCTATTCTCACGTAAAACGAAACGATAGAAAAAGTCAGACAAGCGGGTGTCTAAACACGCGCAGTCAAGAGTTCCGTAAATAAATATATATATATATATATATATATATATTTTAATGCGTTGTTTATACTCAACAGATAATACTCATGTGATGCGCCGGCGGTGCGGATTTACCGCTTTGTTATTAAATACAAGGTGTCTCAAAAGAAAGTTCACATTTAAATCTTTTTTTAAAAGAAAAGTCTTAGCTTTATTGAAAAAATGTTTATTTTATATTGAAGTACACTATTTGGGAATTTATTTTTTAAAAATAACATCGTCCAAATGTAAACCGTTGCGCTCTCGGCATTCATTTAGTCGGGCACTAAAATTGCCTATGACATCTCGGCAGGTAGTCTCCGTGATGGCTGCCATTTCATGACGGATATTTTCTTTTAATTGTGCCAGGGAAGTCGGTTTATTAGCGTAAACTTTTGATTTGACATAACCCCACAGGAAAAAATCCATAGGCGTTAAATCGAGACTCCGTGGAGGCCAATTTATGTCACCTCGCCTGGAGATTAATTTGTTCGGAAAAATTTCTCGAACTCGAGGCAGAGATCTGTTGGACGTGTGTGAAGTTGCTCCAACCTGCTGGAACCATGTTCTTTGGTTGTAACCAGGAAAGTTTTGCAGTTGGAGTACGAAAAACTCGTCTAACATCTCCACATAACGCCCTGAATTCACTGTGAGTGTGCGTCCCCTTCCATCTTCAAAAAAGTAAGGGCCGATAATTCCTCGCGCCGACATCGCTGCCCATACGGTGACTTTGGGTGAATGTAGCGGTTTCTGATGTTTTTATTTTGGGTTGGTTGCACTCCAGTAACGACAATTTTGCTTGTTTACATGCCCATTCAGGTGAAAATGGGCTTCATCGGAAAACAAGATGTTGGTGAACGTTGGAAAGCGCTCAATCATCTTATTTACAAAGGCAAGCCTCTGACCAGCATCTTGAGGCTTCAGTTCTTGCACTAACTGAATTTTGTACGGGTGCAGCTTTAAATCTTTGTGTAAAATGCGGCATAATGAAGATCTGTGCACATTTAAAGCAACAGCACGCTTCCGAATCGAGAGGTTTGGATCATCTCGAATAGACTGAGTAACACTGTCCACGTTTTTGGCTGTTCTTGATGTTCTTGGCCGCCCAGATTTTGGTTTCTCCAGAGTTGACCCAGTCTCTTCAAACTTCTCAACCCATTTTGCAATGAGTCGAGTGCTAGGCGCATCATTTAAGTGACGAATATGTCGAATACTGCAGAATTTTCTACGCGCTACAGTCGCCGAATTACCGTTTTTGTAAAACTCACGTACGCAAAACGCACGGTCCGCACCCGAGAAACGCTCCATAGCGACTAAATTCCCAAGAGCCAGACTACCGACTGACATACCCCCCGCGCCCCTCAGAATAGTTGCTTTCGCGTAATAAGATAAGCAAATGTGAACTTACTTTTGAGACACCTTGTATATATTGGGAAAGACTATGAAGCGGTTCCGCTCTGGCATCACAACGCGTGCACCCCACTCCACCTCATCTTATGACGCAAGTCCGGAGCGTGTGTGGCGTGATGCCGGATAATTCGCTGTTTTCACTATTTAGTAAGAGAACACGTTTACAGCGATTCCATTAACTAAAATTTACTTTTGCGAATACTTAGTTGCTATTATATACTAAGGTTGAGTTTTATAGACGCTATTTTGACTTTGCTTAGTAAAGTTCTTAAAAAATAAATTCGTTTTATCAAAAAACTGAATACATAATAGTAACTTCAGTATAGCCATAGTATTCGCAGAGCCAAGTCCATGTTGACAAAAACGGTACTTACCAAATCCTTTGACATTCACTGAGTAGTATAAATTGTAATGTTTTAGTAAATTCTAATCAAACTTTATCTTGCGTCTATAAATTCAAGCCTCAGTTTTTTGTCAAAGACGATCGTATTTACTAAGCAAAGTCAAAGAGTCAAACCTTACAATATTTCACTTTATACCACGGAATTTAGGAGAAGACTTCTTTCTCAGGACTGGCGAAGGACTGTAGGAGGAATTAACATCGTATTGGTAGAGCCGACGTCGGTTAATGCAAAATGAATTGACAGATTCATACAGTTGTCACTTCGCCAGAAGTGAGTTTAAACATTATGATACACCTTACGAGGCTGGCATAGGCACCAAGGAAGCACTAAAGCCTCATTAAAATATTTGAATTAAAAAAAAAATACCACGGAACCCTAAAAAAGGAACGCAACACGAGACAGGCAAAGACGCTCTCGCCGACAGCCAGCCGGGTGACACGGGCGACGGCGGCGGGCACTTATTTCTGTGTTGCCATCAATTTAGATGCCGCCCGTTCTGGGTAATTTGCCGAGACGCTGGTACCCGATGTAGTGCTCTTTTTATCTGTGCCACATTCATTTGCGTAGACTCTAAAACGTTGCGACGGAGACATTTTATCCTTATTTCTTTTATCGTCGATGAGTAGGGCGGTGCCAATATAGTATTTAAAACTTTTAAACTACCGTAACTCGAGAGGAATCCCTAAAGAAAAATACTCAGAGATACTGCCTTGCTTAGCATCTTTTATAGTTTATATCACGAGTTTTCTGTAGAGTTGTTTAACCCATTGACTGACATATTTAGAGCGTCTTGCCCTGGGTGTTAAGGTTTTATTTTGAAGAATACATGAAAGTTCATAAAATATAATTATATTAAGTTACTAATATACAGTAATAGGCATTTACAGTAAATTTTATTGAAAAAAAAATTAAGTATTTTTTTTACTTAAATGGCCACTTGTAATTAATCTAAAATTGCAGCACGCACTGCGAGATATTTCGTAGCTGGCTGTTTTGATACACACTCTTAATACGAGTTATCTCGTAGCCGGCAGTCAATGGGTTAATCTAATTCCACCTTCTCCCATACACAACAAAACCATGCGGACTGGTTTGCGAAGGCATAGTTTCACTGTCATACTGACGCGCTCTAAATTTTTTTTACACTGGCTCGACATAGTGACTACAGAGTACCTGATGGTAAGTATAGTGTAGTCCAAAACCAAAAGCGACCATCAAAGGATGAAATCCTTGACAGTCTCCGTCGTCATGTCGGCCCACATATATACAATGAATTAAATAAACAAATCGACATTTACAGTAAAAATATTCATGACTGCAAGCAGGTACTTTCTCAATATCTGAAATCTCTGTCATACGATAATACAGACTCCCTTGTAAATTAATAATCGATATAATACACACATACACTCTCTCACACCTACAGACACTCTCTCTCTCTCATACACACAAACTCTCTCTCTCATACACACTAACTCTCTCTCACACACACATACATATTCTGTCTCGCTCACACACATACTAATAAACTTATACCGTGAATATCCATATAAAAACACAAAACACCCTTGAATAACCCGAACGGAAGTGCGAGTTTCACCAGAGACAAAAATTAATTAATTGGTGAGACTTATCACCCTGTTGTATAGTCATAAGTTTTGTGTTGAAATAAAGATTATTATTATTATTATTATACCGCGACTGAAGGTCTCTAGGTATATGAGCTACTGGATATACACAAGCTGAACTTCTTACTCCTAGCCGGGATCTGAGATACCGTATAGCTGTTACTCCGTGTGCTTGTCAACCGGTGAAGTGTGCTTACTTTGCCAAGCAAGTATAAAAAAACTCTGAAGAGTTTATCCCAGATTGATGCATAACTAAGCATGCGGGAAACACCTCGAGATTTATGACGCTAGGCGGAGGCCCCCCAAGTCTCAACTTAAGCAGGAGTACCGTTTAAAGTTATTTACTCCAACTTAATAACTCCGGACCGAAGGCGTCTAGAGATTTATACGAGAAAGTTCTTTTATTAGCGATTTATTCTTAGACTTTAGACGAATATAGAATTTAAATACAATACGTTTTTTGAAAGAAATTTATCTTTTTAAATTTTATTAAATTAATGTTTGTATATTCTATTATCTCGTCAAAACTGCTGAATTGATTTTGATTCATTTTAGCATATATATAGATTAGACCTTGAAGGTGGATATAGGCTGAATTTCGTAGCGAGAAAAAAATTGGAATGGTTTGAAATAGGGGATGCAATTCACTACGCTGAATTTAGTATTGTTTAAGTTAAGGATATAAATATGGATTTTTGTATATTTTTTTGCAAAATGTAAAGGGTAGAGTGGGGACGTGGAGTTTGAAAGTGGGAGAGAAGGAGCAAGTTTAGTTAAAATATAACACGATGAATCGCTATGTAACACATTCTATCTCTTTCTCTCGCAGACATGATCTTTTAGAAATGTGTTAATATCTTTATCGTGTCGCTTTTTCATTTTATTCAGTTTCAAATCACAACGATGCTAAAGAAGTTTCACTTTTAAAAAATATATTTAAAAAAGCCACACTGGTCGCGCGCTGTTTAGGGCGGTTACGCACTCCGTTCGATCCGAATCCTGTGGCTATACTCAAGTTCCTGTTATGTATTCAGTTTTTTATCAAAACGAATTTATTTTTTGAGAACTATGCTAAGCAAAATCAAAATAGCATCTATAAATCTCAGACTGAGTACACTTAGAACAGCGATCAGCAAAGTGATACAACCACTAATGTATCTTTGCTCACCCCCTAACGGATTCAGTGTGACAATATATTATTACTATACAGGCTGATTTTATAGACAAGGGAGATATTTCAGAATACAATAATTTGTACCTTCTTATAACTAATAAAAATGTAAATAACAATTTTCCCTTCCAAATCATAAAGAAACATTGATGAACAAATGAAAATTGATCCGTAAAGAGTTTGGACACCGCAGCGCGTGTGGCGCACGATTGAATAGTAAGTAGGTAAAATTCCTTTTACGTAATTTTAGGTAAACAGGTAATTGACTCGTTACCCTTTCGTACTTTATCCTGGCTTAGGAGAGACAAAATACGTAATAATTAATGGTTATTTATTGTATGCCATGTGTGTCATTGCTCCTAAATATGTTGACTATAAATTACTTTGTTTTAATGGAAATATTAAGATATGACTATTCCTATATATTTGGAATTACAATCGAATGCTGAATATCCTCCTTGAATATCTCCCTCGTCTATGAAATCAGCCCGTATATACAGTATGTTGTCCCATCCGTTATCAGGTTCTGATCGGACGCAGCAGATGCGTAGATGGCCTTATTTGACGTGACGTCAAGACGTTTCGAATCCCACCGTAACTGCCGTCCCCGTAATGGGCGGAACGTGCTCGCCGGGCTAATTTCCAACACGGAGAGCGCCTAAACCGTCGCGTCGGCCCGCTCAAACAAATCCCGGGCTGATCCCGGGCCCGCGCGTTTAGCGCCGTATGTCATCGAGTTTGACAGTTGACGGTGCGGCGGTTTAAAAATACCAATGCGTCTAACGATAGCACCGAGAAACCAAATGGTTCACTTGCGAATTCAGATTGGGGCCTGGCTGTTCATGCCCAGCAGATGCGACTGCGCAGCGCTGTCTCGCTCGTGACCCTGACGGCTGCCAGTGCTGCGCAGTCACCTACATCAAACTTCTTTCGATGCATCGCAACCTGGCACCCTTTGCTTAATAACAACTGGCACAATTCGACTCTTACTATTAAAACTCTTGTTAGTTTGCCTGTGCAAGGTAATCTCAGAAACGGTTTGATCGATTGAAATGCGATTTTCGCGAATGTATTGTGGTATTGTGGTGAGCTTTATTTGATTTTATTTTACATAATAGGGTTCCCAACATGGGTAACATTAGACAAGAAAATAAAAGGATCATGGTACCAAAATAGAACATATAAATGCCCCCACAATTATAGGGCACCACAGCATGCACAGTGATTAATATACATACAATGCTAGTTTACATTAAAGAATAATAATAAAATTCAAAAAAAAAAGAAAAAGATATACATACATACATAGACACAACACAAAAGGATAATATTGTAGATTGTATAGGTAACAACTTCAAACGAAACTATGACTGATTTTAAGGAACACACACAAAGGAAAAAGAAATAAATACATCATATTTACTTAGTTATTTTGACTTTGCTTAGGAAAGTTCACAAAAAAATAATCCGTTTTGACAAAAAACTGAATTTATAATAGGAGCTTGAGTATAGCCATAGTGTTCGCAGAGCCATGTCAACACCCCGACGCAGCCTTGAGTTTCTTTCAGCGTTTCTTCTCAAGGTAGTCGCTTGCGAAACGCTGGTAGATCACCCGTAGGGATAGTATTTTATTATCTATTAATGTTCGTATTGTTTCAAACAATTCATAAATAAAAAAGTTATGTATTTAGTTAGTTTGTTAAAATTTACATCTTCAATACTGTCGCCCAGTTTCAGAAAGGCTTCATAAAGTTTAAAGCGCTTTTAGACACTAGTTTATCGTAAATCCGTATTTAATTGGATTCTCTGAAACGGTTATAAGGTTTTTTTTTTTGTAGTAGTTAGATACCGTTTAATGGCCGGAAATAATAACCCATCTTATTTTAATTTTATTGCTATAGTAACTATAGTACATCTCTTTTCGCATACACAGATTTGAAAGGGAGAGATGTAGCTATCAATCGACGAATTAAAGATAGATAGGCTATTAATATAGGCAGTAGGTTGTTTTCAAGGAAACAGATTCATATTTATAGAAATAGCTCGATTAGGTTAGGTTAGAAATATCATTCGAACGAAGCTTGGTCGCCTAGCTAGTCTATTCAATTGACAAATCATTACGGTTTACAAGTGGTTTTTTTTAAACTGGTCGTATATCGAGTATTCAATGTAAACTCAAACAATGCAATGAAATATAACTTTAATCAAATAAGCTTACTGCAAAGCTTCATCATAAGACAATGAATCTACCACGACGTTGGATTGTAAAATCAACTGAGAAGAACCAGCAAAAATATCCGATAGTCGCTCTTTTTAACATGGTACAAATTAAAGAAATATATTACAAGAGCCAGTCGTAGAATGTAATCTCTGTTTATCTCTTGTACTATGACTTTTGAGGACCAGTAAAGTTATTTATAAACTTAAATGAAACGTTTTCATATTAATCGCCTGTCTGGCTGTCGGTAAATTGAAGAACAAAAAAAAACACTATTCGGAAGTGTTATCTAATAGCATGGCTGTATGGTTCAGATACCTTTGCCTTTTCTAACGGAAGCGTAACATTAAAAAGCTAATTTAACGGCTCATTAAATTCGATTTTAGAATATTGAATAAATACTGATGTAATTAAAAAAATAGAAAAAAAATGGCGGCACCCATTAGTCTCCGAGACGAGTTATTTTAAATTTGGAACGTACGCACGATAACGACCGTCGTCGGGCGCTAATAAATTAGGCCCTCGAACATTTAACTGGCTGTCCGCGGCTACGTCTCTGCTTCATTTCGCACTGGCGTTTTTATAACGCCTCTTGTACTTTCTATTATTGAGTAGTATTGAGCGTTTCACAAGTTTGAAAGATGACTTGCGAAAGACGGCGTGAATAGCAGGCAATATGTTGATGAAAGGGTCGAAAACCAGGTTTGATGGTACTATTTACGACAGCCCTACATCTAGTAGTGTACTAAAGTAGGAGAACAGTGATGGTACATTCAAAGAAATCTAAAAACAAACTGGAATCGTAGGCGAGTAGCCCCTACGAGTTCGTCGTAACCATGCCATTATATTCATACACTTCGTTTGAACATAATAAATAGCAGAGACGATGCTATATTAAGAATGAACTTTTACCGTATTCTGCTTAGACTATGTAGGCTGAAATTTCATCGAACATATATATTTTTTTCTTTACTATTCTCATTAACTCCGTCGAGGTTTTTAAATGTCAACACAATTAAATACTTAATTCGCTATTGCGGTTAACTAAATTCCACAATAAAATAGCTCTGTCATCGAAACCTAACCCTGTCTGACTACCTACTGATTAGTCATCTAATATTTTGTTTACTTGACATAATTTTGCATAAAATCAGACACATTCAATTTAGTGTCAATCACTTTGAATTCAAATAAAATTGAAATTCAAAACGCAAATCAATTAACAGAGTGAAACGTATTGTAATTATTGAATTCGAGCGGTTTCCAATTTATCATAGGTAAAAAATACCGTACATCCTTTGGGTATTTTTCAAAGAACAAAAAATATAAAATACAAAGACCGGTACTGTATGTAGGTAGAAAGAATAAAACGATATTTCTTTTAACTTTACTAAGATCTTTATTCGCTTCGATACTGGTATCTTTGACTTTACTGTCATATCAAAACCTTCTTTTTATTATATATGTAAATCTTAATCGGTTATAACTTTCGCTCATATTCACAACGTATTGTACTTTTTAATATTTTTTTTATCTGGCCAAAGCTACAAAGCATGCCTTTATGAGTACTGTAGAATGCGCAACACGCGCGTGCCCTCGCAGCGTCATTTAATCGCCAGTGCGCCACACCTCTTAAAGGGATGTCCACAAGTTTGTTCGGGACCGTTCTATTTTGGAAATTCATTTTTCGAACTGTCATTTCGGTTGACGGATGATGGTTGCTTACTCGGCTCACGTTCGCCGCCCTAATCCCTCGCCGCGTAATTTTTCTAACTTCAAACCTGGTGACGAACGAGAAAGGGATAGGCAGAAGAGACTTTGAACAAAAAAAAAAAAACAAATATTTATTGTAATAAATTATGTATAGTCTGTATGTATGTGTGTGTCTAAGAATGGCGGAATGGGCTGTCCTTCCATGGTAACGCGTTTGTTGCTAACAAGATTACGACCACATTACCATACATGGGTTCAAAGTCCAGCATATTGACTCGCATAGATCTATGTCGATTTCAGGATGAGCACACGTACGTCTCGTTTTTTTTCTGAAAATCTGCTATATGTGGACCTACTGTATGCTAAGTAAGGTTAGAGTCCAATGCAAGCTATCTACGTCACGCTTATTATATACTAGCTGTCCCGGCAGACCTTGTTCTGCCCTATTTCTCTAAAACAAAGGCACATTGTTTTTTTTTATGTTAATAGCTACCCCGTCAGAGTTTTTTGAAAATTGTTTGAAGGAACCTGGCCTTAATGCTATATGTATAAAAATTGACAAATATTGACATTAATATTTATACGTCACTCGTTTGTTTTGCCTTCCCGGAACCTGTGCACTAACATTTAAACTTTATGGTTTGGTGTTAAAGTTCAAATTTACTTTTAAATATTATTACGAATTTTTTGTATGAGAATATAGAAAAGTGTTTATTTTTAGACTTTTTCAGACAATTTTTTTTATTTTCTCCCCGTAATAACTTTCCCCAGACTTCAACAAACACAACAAAAAAGAAATCAGCCAAATCGGTCCAGCCGTTCTCGAGTTTCGCGCTTATCAAGACATTTAGCGATTCATTTTTATATATAAGATAATGCGCGCCAAATAAGTAATATGAGAGATTCAAGCTAGGCGTGGCTTTGATTCACAAGCCTCCCACAAGCGGTGGCCAGCCACTACACCTATATAATTATAGCCTATAATAATTAGTGTCCGTCAGAAGCTTCGACAAAACTTTCGGCTTCGGACAAAGCTTCTGGCCATTTTCTAACAAGTGATAAAATTGAACCGTTGGAATGTGCACGCTATTCCCAAATGTTATTGTATTTGACAAATTAAAAAGTTGTTTTTATTATCTCTAGTTCTTTTTATACAGTCCGAATAAATTTCTTAACTTAAAGTCAAACTTTGTTACTAAATTTGTTAGGATTTTTAAATTTTCGGTGTCTGTCAGAAAACTACCTTACGTCGGACACTAGAGACTTACCACTATGCCAAAATTAATTTAAAAAATGCAATACAATTAAGAGTAAAAATTTGTATGTTTGTCTTTTATTAAGCCCAATGACATCCCGTGGCGTCACTCGAATACCGCCGAACGCCGATGGCCACATTCCCGAGTAATTCGAATTACTAAGCGTCACGGATTCTCAAACTAGTGTCTCTCTGTTCGCCTTCGTTATTCGGACATGGACAAAATTTAAAATGACTGGAGAGGCGTGTAAATAGCCCTCCATATGAGCGGGGAACGTAACTTGGTTGGCGGTTAGGATAAACTTAAAAATAGGTCAAAAACGAGTATTGAGGAAACTTATCACTCCATAAATCGCAGCCGATATACCAGAATGTCTGTATCCATTAACCTGTAGGTCTGCAGCTCGTCCAGTATATGCTGTACAGCACGGCAAGGGTCCAGGGTTCCGATAGCGGCCACGGGCACAGAAAGTTTCCTCTTGCACAATTACACCTTAGTTCCTCTCAATAACGTCGTGTGGCGGATTTATAAGGTGGTTTATTATATTTTAAAATTAAAAAGATGATCACGACGCACATTGGTTGATGTTCATAGAACGAGCGGCTAAATATAGAAGAAGTGGTCGAAGGACAATGAAACTTGGCACATAGGCATATTTTGTTTAAACCAAGAAAAAAATGGAAAAATCTAAATGATCCCCCCACTTTTACGCCCACCTCCCATACAAAGTGGAAATAAAATTTTGACCTACGGGATTTTTTTTGGCACATAGCATTTGTAAACACTCAGAATCATTTGTGTGAAATTTAAAAAATATCCGCCCACTTTTACGCCTACTTCCCATACAACTTGTATTGAAAAAGTGGCACAACTCCCTTGATTTTTAATGCATCAACTCAATTATCACAAAAAATAAATATTATAATTGTAGAATGGGCTCCTGAAGATATATACCTGATCCACCCACTTTTACACCCATCTACCATAGAAAAAACATGATAAGTAATTTAAGCAGTCTTTTAATAATTTTTTAACGTCATTATCGTACTCCAATTTTTTGATTTGCAGCTATGAGCGAAATCTATTTATAAATGCGTCTGAAGACATTAAAAGATTATGCATTACGTCCTTATTACGTAGTATTGAACAAAAAAATATTCAAAAATACGGCAAACATTTAGTGCAATAAAGAGAGCAAGACAATATGTAGTTGTTATTGCATGCAACAACTTGTTTACTGATACCGTTTGATAACAACAATTCAAATTCAATTGAAGCTTTTGCTTTTTTCAACATTGAAATATATTATAATTAACACTATTGACTAGTATGTATATTACATTATGTAATAGTTTTTAACAGTAAATAATTATGGCAACAACAACAAGCATGAAGGAAAAATTCATGTTTTGTTACTTTATCACTATATAGTTTTTACTGTTTTTTTGGAAAGGAGCAGGTAGGAGCAGCTGAATTTTTTTTTTAAATTTTAGCTGAGACTTCAGGCTGTAATTTGACATCTTTCATCAAACAGCGCTCCACAGCGTTAAAAAGATGCAGTCCACTGAAGTTGACGAACATTGAAATGTTGATGTTGTTTATATTTTGTTCTACAAAATTTTTTATATGGCACTTTTTCCAACTTTTTTAAATGCAAATCTCATCTACGATAATTGTTATTTACGAAAATATACACCAAAGTGAAATGATAAGTTTACTGTGATTGTACCAGAACATTGAATATACAGTAAATTTGCATGCCATTTTAAACAAGCGAACATATATGAACTTCGAGCGTGTCTGTCTAAACTAATAATAAATATATCAGCCTAATATTACGGAATCATAATATTCAGATATCTGACAATAAAATACCAAAAAATTATCCAAATCGGCTAACATGAAAAAAAATGAATTTCGGCCACTCTTCAACCAATGTGCGACGTCGCGGCGGTTGCATACAAATTTTATTATACGAATTTGTGAGGTTTGTGACGTCACACAGAGCGGGTGGGGTAAGCAACTGTAGTCGCATGTTTCACTACAGAATTGGGGATGCAGATTATCCTTATATCATTCGCAAGTAATTTATGGAGTGATAGAAGTATTTGGTATGAAGCGGAAATATCTTAACCACTTCACCAATGACACCTCGGTTCTAATTTAATATTGTTGTTTAGTTTATAATTATATTAATCCTTAATATATTTTCTTATCTATTATTAACTTTTTAAACTTACAGTACACGATCAAACATTCTTTCCCCCTATTTAACTCTTCTTTCCTCTCTGGGTTCAAACACTTGGATTCAACAGCCAATTAGATATAAATTAAAAAAATACACTATATAGTGATATAACACAGTGATGTTGTGCAATATTTAGTATCGATACGAAAGTTTTATGTTTAAAAACCCTTCATCAAGGTCAAACTCGTGAAATTGTAGTGTGTGGCGCTGAAACCAGGGCCATGGACCGGTGCAGATTTGAAAGTCAGTTCGATTACAGATTTTATAGTGTAGGGGGCTTTGAAACAAGTTTGAGGACAGCTGGCCACGATGCGTCCTCGATACCGGCGTGCCGCGGGTCGGATCGTTCCCGCACACCGGTGACGGCGGGACGACGGTCGCCGCCGGTTAATTACGCGCATAATTGCGGTTGCGAGGGTTCAGATAGTGCGAATTTGGATTATACCTACGCTTAACTTCGCACCGCAAATGTCTATAGCACATGTTGGTATCAAAGATCAGTTCAATATAGCAAAATGTTACCCAAGTCTTCAATCTTTTATACAGAACATAAAAAAGTTAAACTGCTCAATGTTTTTGAAAGTCTTTATCAGACCTTCACCATCGGGACCAACTTTCGATACGTTATTAAACAGAATAAAATCCTGATCGGTTTACGCATCACTGAAATAAAAAAAGAATCAAATGTGATTTACTCTTGTCCATTGACGAGTTCCGGCCTGTATCTCCGAAGTTTTACAACAGACATTTACCATATTATAACGAAAAAAACCCTGTAGTATACCGTATTAGACAATAAAAAACATTCAGGACGGTCTAAGTGTGAGACCGATACAAAATGAACCAAAATGTGTGATGCTAGTTTTCCTTGTAGTCACAATGACACAATGACTGCGTGTGCCAGTGTGTTTCCTCTCCCCCTTTCCTCCCTATTTAGTTTAAGGTGTGTCTATTCTTAACGCAATCCAAATGTGTTGGTACCCGTATAGTAAGACATATACTCATGCGTTAAGTACTATTGAAAGATAATTTAAAGTTCCAATATAACAATAATTATTAATAAGAAATTAACCTTAAAATCAAAGTCATAAAGTTGTATTTTGAAAACAAAACTTACTACAAGAATAGAATACAAATCCTTTTGATATAAATTTCCGTCTTTTTCTGCCTCATCGAATTCTATTATTGTTGTCTCATCTATATATTATAATTTATATATATCAGGGAAGCGTTATATATATTCATCAACACAAATTCACATTCTTTGATTGCACCAGCCCCATTCCATCACAATACCACTAGACACCGTGTCGGATACCATCCGTATGTGGTGGATGTTCCTTGTATCCGCACGAGAAGATTCGCTTCTACATTCATCATGCGAACGGCTAAGGAGTGGTATACGCTTCCAGCGGTCATATTTCCGCGGTCTTATGACCTGGGAATCTTTAAGAGAAGAGTGAATAGGCATTTGTTGGGCGGACGCGGTTTTTCATCGCACTCATCTTCACCTTCCACCAGGTGTGATTGTGGTCAAGCGTTCGCTTAAAAAATAATTTAAAGAATATTCAGCGTGGCCTGACTCGTAATCGCTAATGCAGGATTTTTGCTGCAATAAACGCCCGGTGTAAATTCCGAGACCCGCTAAAAGAAGATTATCTTCACAAATGTATCAGTAGCACTTACCGTAAGATGAATACACGGTCAGTGTCAACAGCAAAACCAGGCGTGCGAGCAGCCCTCTGACGAGGAGCGCCCGCATCGCGAACTCAACGGCGACCATCACGAAAAACAAAATGGCCGACTACAAAAAAACTATTACACTCTACACTATATCACATAATACTGATCTTCTTCTAGATTTTAACTTAAACGGAGTTCTGAGTTCACTCGCCGGTTGAGAATTCATTCGCGGTACCGTTTCTTTCGATCTGGAACAAAAAAAGGTTTATTATTTTATAAATTGGTGCCAAGATTTGATTTATAAAACGAAAACGTATTTATCTACACTCGACATAGCGCCCACAGAACGCCTGGTAAACATGGTGAAATCCAAAAAAACCCTTGACACTTGCAGTGGTCATGCGGGCCTATACAAATATATTTTCAAGCCTTGTTTAAAAGAGCCAATATCATAAGATGGTGGGAACACGCTCGTTGGAAGATCTTTTAAAAGACTCCCCCAACACAATTACGTATGTATTTGTAATATATTATTTGAATCCATTCCATTTAACTCAAATACTGAATATCAATCTCATACCGACTTCCTATTGAGGACAGCAGAGAGAATGAAACGCGTATTCTCTCTATTCTTGCAAGTCTCGTTCGTTCCCTTAAGACTCATTAGCCCTTCATATAATCTCACCAACTTCGCGTACTTTTGACATTAACCTCCATCAAGACTCTCATTATTTGGTCTGTTTAGGTAAGTCTTGGACAGCCTCGTCTCCTACTTCCACTCACATTCATATTGTACATCTCTTTCGACATTCTTTCATCACCCATTCTCTCCACGTGCCCGAATCATCGAAGCATGCTTTTGTTCATGCTATCAATGCCACCATCTTACAAATCAACCATTCTAATGATATTCCTACTGCAAATTAATGACGAGTTAAGTATCTTGATGATGCTGGAGCACCTGGTCCAAGTTATTGTGTCATTGTAAAAGACTAGAGATTATTATTAATATTAGGTTGTGTTTGTAAAGATTGTCCTATGATATTGGGTCCTTTGAAAGTAGCGTGAAGAAATATTTGTGTGGGCCGGCATGACCACAGCGCCTATCGATTGGTTTTTCTTTTCTATTGATAGGCGTAGCCGTTTCTAGGATTGTACCATGTCAGTACGTCAAGGCAGGTAAAAAAAAAAGTACAAGACAGATGATTTTACGGAGTTTTCTACTATAAATAATAACCCATAGTTGCCTCGAATGCAACATGGTTAGCTAACATACACGACGATGTATATTTTCCTGACATTTTATACCCCGGGGCTCGTACGAGAGCAGTGACATCATACCACAGACGGAATAACAACCCCGTTTGTCTTGTTGCCTGTAAAAATCGCCGGTGGATGGGAAAAAATCCTCGAAAACCGAATTTAGAGCGTCCATCGTTAGACTTGTTTCCGATCGCTGAAGACTGTAGCTTTTATCGATGAGAAATCGGCACAAAATTCCAACAATTTCGGATTCTAAGTTGGTTCAAGGATATACGACAAAGTTAACAATACTGTAAATATTTCGGATTTCTGTAATTACGAATTTAAGGTGAAGCTGAAGGGGATTGGATGTTGAATCTGGGATATAATCATACTGAGGAACTGTTACGCGAATAATTGCATCTAAACATGAATGTAAATTGTTTTTTTTTATTTTTGTTTACTTTTAGTCCATACTGTGGTAACCTTCACCGGTTGATGCATTCTAATATTTTTTTCTTGTTAATGATTGTCATTGTATTATTTTTCATAATGTATCGGCCACTGGCTGCCCTATAAATAAATAAATAAATTGGTGAATGTAGAATCTGTTTGTTTCTGATGCCTTGTCTGAGACTGTGGATGTATAGCGCGCATAGATAATATGAACTCGTTATAAAATGCGCGCCAGCAACAGCGACGCTTACAGCGCTCGCCCGTCCCCGTGTCAGTTTTTATTTGATATTTGCATGTACGGTTATACGCTCTCACGCACCGCGAACGCGCATTGAACTTCCGAAAACCAGTACCGCGTAATTCGTAGAAAGCCTTTTTTAATTTACAATGCTGAAAATTATTCCACACAGAGGATCTATATGCAAGGAAAGTCTGCTGTGAAACTTGTATGTTTTCATATAATATTATTCGTTTATTCGCCATCTCGAGAGGGCTCAGGGCCAATTAGCAACTTCATAATTTCCAACTTACGCTAATTCTAAACGACATTTCACCCCCGGGCTAATTCTCCATAATGGGAGAAAAATAATGAAATATTATTCTTTTAGGCGAAACGTTAAATGGTGTAATGGAATGTGGTCTTGCTGTATTTTTGTTTCAGGTAGCAAATTCAAATTTTTTAAAAGGATTAATTTTTTTAGCCTTTAAGAGAGGTAAGGACCTCAATAGCGGCTCTCAGTACGGGTATATATAAAAAGCCTTCTGCCGTTACGATTTCGAGCTTGACTCTTTTTTTTGACAAACTAATGTTGATTGGCCGGAACAGACTTTTACAACTTTACCAGGCTTAGGGGGCAAAATTTGTGAGCCACCTTCCACGCTCTCTGCCAATGATTTCTGAAACAAGCATTGGCTCTCCAATCTAGAGCCTGTTTCTTGCGGCCAATGGAGATCCATCTCCGACGTTTGATGAGATGGTTGATCTAGACTTCATTAAGCGGTTGGCTTCTTCATTCATGTGAAGAGCAAAAGAGTATAACACACTTTCCGTATCTATTCTACCACGTTTATGTGACGCACGAAAAAAAAGGCCTAATATATATTTCTTACATTCATAATGACTTATAAAATGTATGACGCACTGCTTACAAATTCCTATAGAGCTGGTATAATGATTCAGAGCATTCTTCTCATTTGCCATTATAAGCTAAATACTTCCTGCGACTTCGCCTATGTCAAAAAGTTTGTTTTCGATAGGACTTAATTGGTGGTTGTTGGTCGGGAAAGATCTTTAAAACTACACTGGGCAAAGAGAGCGAACATTTAGGGAATTCAGCCAGACAATTTATGGGTTGGGTGGCAACGCAAGGGCACCCCTGTGGGTACGGACTTCGACTTGGGCGGCCGGCTAGGGAAAGAACCTAAGGTGACCTACTAGCGTTTCGGAAGCGACTACCTTCAGAAGAGACGCCGAAAGAAACTCAAGGCTGCGTCGGAGTAGAACAGCCACCTGATAGTCGTATGATGATGATGATGTCCTAGCCAGATTCGGCCACGGCGACTGTTTCAACGCCGATTAAGAAAATCAAGGCACAGTTTTCGGAAACAGTCAATTGCGCAGGAGATATTTAAGTGCATAACTGGACGCGCAGCCAGAAAAGCACTCTCTCGTCCGTGCTCCCTCAGGCCCGATGGAATGGAGAACCAGTACGATCGGGAGGGAGCGGGATGCAGGTTTGGTCGAGTTATCCTTCTCTGAACACCTGGTTGAATTGCGGTGTTAAAGAGATACCTTAGTCGCCTTTTACGACACCTCAGCAAGAAGAGGAGGGTGCTATTCTATTCTGCCGGCAGCCACCACGGCTATATTCGGCGATATTCGTATGAATGCATATAGAGCGATACATTGCGGCCTGACAGTTGCTGCTGAGTCGCGCTTGCAAGAATCTGACGACTACCTTCAGCGATTTATCGCATGTAAAATAGCGGGCGATATCTAGTTTGAAATATAGTAGTCTCAATAGTTATTTGTTCTATAGATTGTTAAATAATATACATACATCAAAGCCTGGGGCAAAATCCATACGTCAAGGTTACTACAAAGGGCTAGAGATGGGCAAAATGTAAAAACAATTTACAAGTAGATTACAAAGTGTAGTAGTAATTTTAATCATGATTAAATCCCTTCAAAACATTAAGGAGTCATAAATGTGTATGCAATCGAGGATTCCGTAGTGTTTAAAACATGGGTGAGCAAAATGTAGTCATATTAGGTCCTTACATATGAAATTGGCGTTTTTCGTACTGGCCACTTTAATCACAAATTTCTCCTCTTTGGTAAGGAATTCCAAATTCAAATTTGTACAGCTATAGACTCAGATATATTTTAAGATTAACTTACTAGAACCGTTTTTATGGTAATCGAATTTGGTCGAAATTAATGCACTATTTGTTAAGAGTGGTATCAGCGTAATAATATTAATCTTTATCCAAATAAATGTGTTGTTGATTAAGAGTATTTAATTATGAACAAAATTGTCTTTGACATCACTTAATTTCAATGAACATCTTAGAAGATATTACAATAACTTATATAGCAAAACAAGGTTTGCCGGATCAGCTAGTCTATACTAATATTATAAAGCTGAAGAGTTTGTTTGTTTGTTTGTTTGAACGCGCTAATCTCTGGAACTACTGGTTCGAATTGAAAAATTCTTTTTGTGTTGAATAGACTATTTATCGAGGAAGGCTTTAGGCTATATAACATCACGATGCAATTGTTAGGAGCGAAGAAATAATAGAAAATGTGAAAAAAACGGGGAAAATTATTCATCCTTGAGGGCTTCCATTGCGTGCGCTGCAAAAATTGTTCAAGATACCAAAAATATATGTAAGAAAGAATTATTCCTCTTGAAATGATCTAAAAAAATGTACGCGACAGTATATCTTTTAAGATTAAGTCACTAGAACCGTTTTTATAGTAACAAAATTTGGTCGAAATTAATGCATTATTTGTTAAGAATTGTATCAACGTAATAATATTAATCTTTATCCAAATAAATATGTTGTTGATTAAGAGTATTTAGTTGTGAACAAAATTGTCTTTGACATCACTTAATTTCAATGAATATCTTAGAAGATATTACAAAACCTTATATAGCAGAACTACGTTTGCCGGATCTGCTAGTCTTAAATATAAGTGTTTATAATAATAGGTAAGTTTAAGCAATAGCAACACACCCACACTGAAAAATAAACAATAGCAAAATAAACTATTCCATACAATAAATAAATCGACTATAAAATGTATTAGTGATACGTTAGTGAAAATATTACTAATACACATTATTTCTATTAGATGCAATGCGGCTTTCCTCACGATGTTACCCGCGTTCAATGTTACCAAATATTCGGTTACATATATTGCTTTGCCGAAAATTCGTGTTCTATAAAAAGCATATTCGCCCCTCACTAGCAAATATTTACCAGTTAGGCTAATTATGGTAAACAGAAAAAAAGCTTAACGCTTAACGAACAAAGGGACAAACAGACGGACAAGAGCGCATTCGAAATCATTACGGCTCGTCTCGCCGCTGCGTTTGTCAACCGAATGATTAATGCGCCGCGGCCATTTTGTTTTTGTTTCCCCCGCCTCGCGGTTTAGCGGCCTCTTTCATCATTATACCTAAGAAAATTATAGAGAATGCTTCAAAAAGATATGTCAACATTGCTAGAATTGACCCGCGACATCGTCTGTCGTTAGCAATAACGAATAAAACATGAAAACATCCAGTGACGTTGGCTTTAGTCAGGCCAGAGGAGTGATATAAAGAGCCGCTCCTCTCTCACCTTATGTAAAAAAAAAAAAATAATAAAACATTTATTTGGCACACAACACAACAAACAACACAGCAAAATAGGTTATTAAAGATAGAAAACAAAAACAGTAAACACCCTATGTTGTGATGATGCGCCAAAGGGAAGTCAGCTCAGCAAATGCTAAGTGACCAGCCGAGCCACCCAGCGCTGATTTTCAGCTGACACCCATTTATTGAATCGACGCGCAGAAAACAGCAAGGAAGGGATCAATGGAGTACAAATACACAAATTCTAAAGTATTATAGATAATAATATGAAAATACACATATACAAGAACAGAAATATAAGATCAACAGATAAAATATTTAACACCCATTAAAAAATTATAATATAAAATATTAGTAAACACTGTATAATAAAGCCTCTATAATAGAATTTAAATTAATAAAGCGTATAAATATTATTGCAGAACAGACCGATTGCATATAATAAAGTAAAAAATTGCAAGAGATAGTAACTGTAAATAATATCGAACACAGTCAAAAAATAAACAAGACAATTAAAAAATTAAAACTATATGAAAATTTCAATAAAGCACACACATTATATGGCGTATTGATCGAAATTATATATTGTCTTAGATCGCTACATAGGAACACATCATGAACAGCTCACCAGAGATGGGCAAAATGTAATCTGATTAATGATTAACGATTACAAAATGTAGTCGTAATTTTAATTTTCTTGCTCTGTAATCATGATCAAATCCATTTAAAACATTAAGAGGTCATAAATATGTATGCAATTGAGGATTCTGTAGTGTTAAAAACATAGATGAGCAAAATCAGGTATATTAATGGTAAAAAACGCAAAATATAATCGTAATCATTTTTATTAATCTGATTACATTTTGCCCATCTATGCCACTCACGCCAGGAAATGTTGGGCGACGCATTTCCCCAAGTGCACCGGCCAGGCGTCATCTTCGTTAAGGAAGGTGGTTTCGCGAGAAAGCCTCTCTCCGGCGTTCTAGCCTGCTAGCGCTGCGGATGGGCTTGGAGGAAGAAACAGACTGTCTCTCCCACTATCTCACAAAATTTATAAGCCGCCTTCCACGCTCTCTGCCTATGATTTGTTAAATTAGCATTGGCACTCCAATCTATAACCTGTGTCATATGGCCAACCTGGATATATCTCCAGCGTTTGATGAGACAGTTGTTCGAGACAGCATTAAGCGGATCACTTCTTCATTCGTGTGAACAGTGTAAGAGTATAACACACTTCCCGTATCTATTCAACCACGTTTATATGACGCACGGAAAAAATTAGACCAAATATAGATTTCTTAGGATATTATGACTTATAAAATGTATGACTAACTGCTTACAATTTCCTATAGAGCTTCTCATTTGCCATTATAAGCTAAATATTTCCCACGACTTCGCCTACCTTAAATATATATATTTTTTTAAGACATTATTTTCTGTGCACAGTCTAAATAGATTGAAAGGAGAGCTTTTTCTTTGGTAGTTTTTAAATATTATCATTGTGTAATTCAGTGACGTGTATAGGATATTTGGACAGGGTAGGCAGAATTCGCGTAATTAATTCGAATATTATATTATGATAAATATTGTATTGCTTTCATAGGAAAGATAGAAGGCGTGAATATAGAATAGATATAAATATAAATGGTTACTTTTTTTGTTTAACTTTAAACAATTTATTCCAGACTTATTTATCATAAGGGCATGCAATGCTTTCATGCATCTATGGAATGAACGCTACTGGTGTAATTGGCACAGCATGTCAAAATATACTGTATGCAATATATTTATATTTTCTGTGCAATAATAGTGAATAAATAAATAAATAAATAACTCTCACCCTTAGTTTCGTGCAAGAGACGCGATGCGCGCCACGCGTATATTAACCGCGCCGTGTCTTTTTTTTTATTAATTTATAGGCGAACGCTTGACCTCAATCACACCTGTTGGAAGTTGAAGATGAGTCCGATGATGAACCGCGTCCTCCCAACAAATGCCTATTCACTCTTCTCTTAAAGACTCGCAGGTCATAAGAATAATGAATGTAGAAGCGAATCTTCTCGTGCGGATGTAAGGAACATCCCCCACATACGGAGGGCACGTCACATTTTAGTGATTTTTTTACCGCTGGTGCGCGCGCTTACACACAATTTGTAGTGTTGTAAAATTTGCGTTAAAAATACACACTGATGTTAGATTTCACGGTACATCAGTAGCGTTCACTCCATAAATGCATGAAAACATTGCATGCCCTTACGATAAATATGTCTGTAATAAATTCCTTTAACTTAAACAAAAAAAAGGATTCGTTTATATTCATATCTATCTTATTTTCACGCCATTTTATTTATATTTTTATTTTCCTTATGAAAGGAATATAATATTTATTATCATTATATAATATTTAAATTAATTATGTGAATCTGCCTACCCTGTCTTAATACTCTATGCACGTCACTGGGGCACATATAATATTGGAACTTGCTAGAAACCTTAGGCTTCATCGTGACCGAAGCCGAAAGTTTTGCCGAAGGTGCCCGAAGCTGCGGTCGGGCACTAAGTAATATGTACTCCAATATACATCGCGCCCATATTTGCTCCAGACGCGGCCCGCGACGCGACGCCTTTGAAGTGTCCACGCCTATGTTTGTAATATAAATTTATGACTGCGCGTTCCGGGAAAACGATCACAGGAACTGACATTGTGGTTTATAGAAACATTAGCCCTTGCCCGCGGCTCCATCTGCTTTAACGATGGTAAAAGGATTCGCGCACCGAGCATTCCGTACAAGATTTTTTTTTTTTTATTACTGACAGGCTTGCCCTGTACCTCAATCTCACCTGCTGGAAAGTGATGATGAGGCCGACGATGGAGCGCGCTCGCCCGGCAAATACCGATTCACTCGACGTTTGAAGATTCCCATGTCATAAGAAGATGGAAACACTGACGCAGGAAGCGAGTTCCACTCCTTGGCGGTTCGCAGCAAAAAGGAGGAGGCGAATCGCTTCGTGCGAGCAGCTGGAATGTCAACCACATAACGGTGCGAACCCGCACGCGGCGCGCAGTCAATTTATGGTAGAAGGGGGAGAGGGGGGGGAACTAAATCATACAACTCGGCCGCACACTCTCCAGAGTATAGTCTATAGAAAAGCGAAAGGCAGGCCACTCAAAACCGATGTATTTGCTGGGTGAGCGTGCTCCATCGTCGCCCTCATCATCACTTTCCAGCAGGTGAGATTGAGGTCAAGCACAAGCCTGTCAGTAATAAAAAAAACAGATTTTTTAAGTGCATTAAATAGATGAATAACTGCAGGACGCGAAAGACCCCTCTTTGAAGACGAAAGGTACAGAAAAAACATTTAAAGACGAAGTGATAAATACAGTAAAAATATTATTATATACATTGATAGTAAATCAATGAGGGCTCCAAAGTACTTAACAAGGACGTCTCTTCTCCGAGCCCACACACTCCACGCATTGTTGTCTAATCAAAATGACATTAGATTCGTCAAGGCATTTTATAGAATTATGATTTCTTCGATGCTTAACAAACCAAATATTAATTCAATAAAGAATCGAAGAATTATCTGTATCTATCCTAAATATAATAGGGACTTAATTAAGGGCTTTTTTCTGTACTATTATCTATACATACTAGTGGTCACACATTGGTCGAAATTCGACCTTAATTCTGAACATTATCAAGGTTCTATTGTCAAAGACTATGCTTCTATAATCACAGATTTCGCCAAGGCTACTGCTATATGTGTCCGCGAATATAGATTGTTTGTTCTCTGTCTCTCACTCCAATCCGTTAATGTTCTGTGTCGAGGCATGGTAAAAGTAGAAATAAAACTTTCATGAAATTACTAAAATCGAGAAGAGAAAGCGATTTTAGTAGCCACCACAATAACAAAAAATACGAAAAGATCTTTGAACCAGCAATAACATATATATATTGTTTTACCTATATGATATTGTTAATTCAGATTACTGCTGCACAACTTTATTTTATATTGAGATTTTATATTAGTTTTATATTTGTATATTGAGCGAGCGGTATTTCACTAATAACTAATATATATATATTGTAATAAATGAATTTCGTTACAATGTAAAGCACAAATATCTTTTGTAGGTTATGTTTGGCATTCAGTAAGACTACAGACAAACAATATTATCTATTCTCAATTTGACCACAGATTTTAACATAAATAAAAGAGTATTATATGCGTGTGTGTGTCAAATGCGTGGTAGTTGTGTAATGGTTTTTTTATTGATTTCATATATTTTTGTGCTTTTTTTTTTAAATATATTAGCATTCTCCACTCCTTATCTATATAAACTATAAATGTGCCAAATATAATACTCCTCCATCTGCGCAACTATCATAAAAAGGGGTACAAAGTTTTGCTTCACGTATTAATATCTAGATACGTGTAATTTTGGGGATCAGAAAAATACCAAATTGAACTTTAAAAACGACTTTATTTTACTCTCCAAAATAATGTTACGTCTTACCACTTTTTCCTACGTCTTAATCACAAAGCGCGCTCTTGTCGAAAAAAAACCGTTTATCCTCCCTCTCATTCTATCCTTCCTCCCTTTCACTCACATGCGTTCTGTTCTACGCATTTACTACTTCATACATAATAATATTTCACACAATAACATCATCCTACATAACATATGTATGTATATAAAAATACTTTTCCTGACCAATATATTGTTGTAGAAACTATACCACAAAACCTACCCATGAATCTATACCACTGATGGTCTGGAAGAGCCTTTACAACTTAACCAAGCGAGATGGATGAACACGAAGGCGGTCCACCAGCGAGATTATTTTTTTATCTATACTAATATTATAAAGCTGAAGAGTTTGTTTGATTGTTTGTTTGTTTGTTTGAACGCGCTAATCTCAGGAACTACTGGTTCGAATTGAAAATTTCGTTTTGAGTTGAATAGACCATTTATCGAGGAAGGCTTTAGGCTATATAACATCACGATGCAATTATTAGGAGCGAAGAAATAATGGAAAATGTGAAAAAAACGGAGAATATTATTCATCCTTGAGGGCTTCCATTGCGTGCGCTGCAAAAACGGTTAAAGATACCAAAAATATATGTATGACAGAGTTATTCCTCTTAAAATGATCTAAAAAAATGTCCGCGACAGTATATGTCTATCTTTTAAGATTAACTCACTAGAACCGTTTTTATGGTAATCGAATTTGGTCGAAATTAGTGCATTATTTGTTAAGAGTTGTAACAACGTAATAATATTAATCTTTATCCAAATAAATGTGTTGATGATTAAGGGTATTTAATTGTGAAGAAAATTGTCTTTGACATCACTTAATTTCAATGAACATCTTAGAAGATATTACAATAACTTATATAGCAAAACAACGTTTGCCGGATCAGCTAGTTACAGATATGCTAGCGCTTGGCCATTACACCTGATGGAAACTGAGGATAAGGCTGATAATAGAGCGCGCTCACTCAACAACTACTGACTCAATCGTCATTCGAAGATTCCCATGTCACAAGATGTTGGAAAAACTGACGCAGGAAGCGAATTCCACTACTTGGCGTTTCGCAGCAAAAAGTAGAGGCAAATCGCCTCGTGCGAGCTGCTGGAACATCAACCACATATAGATGCAAACCCGCACGGTGTCTAGTCTAGGTTTAGGACCCTGTTGGCGCTGACTTCGGGCATGGGCGGGCAAGCAGGACACGACTATCTATAGTGATCTATTAGCGTTTCAGGAGCGGAATATGGTAAGAAACGCTGAAAGAAACTCAAGGCTATGACGGAGTAGAATGCAGTTTCATTGCAGTATAGTGCATTTTTACACTAACCTACACGCTCGAGGGTTCATCGGAACGTTTTGCTAAGAACAAAGCGGCGACACAGGGTAAAGGGGTCGCTCTCAAGGGCCTACACTCAAGCACCCTTCAAATTATACAGGTGAACCTGTAGTGATGCGCCGACACTTACAATATTACAACTGTCGATAACTTTTTAAGCTAATATCAATCAATGACACAATTTTTAATTCGTTGCTTCGTCAGGCAAATATGGGTGACGCTTTACTTGTTTAAGTTAATAAGATTTTTATTTTGAACTTTAATAAGCATTTATATGTAAATATAGGGTAGGCAACATTGAAATACTAAAAATATTCACATAATATAATACCTTCTATCTCCTAACATAGACCTTATGCCTTTGATCTGAACTAATGAAACTCCTTAATAATTTATGTATCTCCCAATATTATGTTAAATATTGTGACATACAGTCTAGAAAAATAAGGAATTTAATTTACCTCCAGATTTTGGGAGTCGAAGTTGCTCGCGTCCGTAGGCTTTACCCTAGTTTCCCTACACGTGACTCCTGGGTGGTGATAAACGAGCAGCAGCGAGGTGGTAGGGCGTCGGTGCCCGTCTGGATCGTGACCACAGTGCACGGGTGTAAAGCCTGCCATAGTGACCAGTTTCGGCTTGTCACGTTTCGCGATCAGCTTGTGTATATCCAGTAGCTCATATACCTAGAGACTTTCAGTCGTGGTATATGCGGGCCGACATGACGATATTGACTATCAATGAATTTTCATCCTTTGATAGTCACTTTCGTTTTTGGACTACATTGCACTTATCATTAGGTACTCTGTAGTCACAATGTCGAGCCAGTGAAAAAAAAAAGATCCAAAAGCAAACTCTACGGAGAAGACACTATCAGAAGCTTCGCCTATAACTCTTTTCAAGATATATACACAAGTAAATAAACAAAATAATGGATATGTTAGAAAGTAGTCACCGTTGGTTATGTTTGCTTTCTATATAAAGGTTTTACAGTTTTACAATATCATTAAATTAATAAATTCAGACATCGATAAAAGCGTGCGGGCGCATCTCTAACACACTCCACTCGTGCTGAGCGCTGCGCGGTGGCAAGGGAAGATTTTTTGTGCTTACTCCGTTTAAAAAAAAGGAGGAAAAAGGGTCACGGGGTCGGCCATGTTTTGGAGGCATGGCGGTTCCGTGCGGAATATATAATTCCGCCAGCCTCATTAAGGCTTCGTCCATAAATTACGTGGCGCGTTTAGACTAGCCTATAGTAGTTTATAGTTTGACTAAGAGAACTTGATACTAGCAAATTTTCTTATAGCTTTTAACAGATACATCGGTACTTAAATCAAAGCTATTTACTTTCGATAAGTGACTTTTTTTTTTTTACATTTTCTCGTCATAGTACCTACAGTGCAACTGATGGTAAGTACAGTGTAGTCCAAAAACAAAAGCGACCATCAAAGGATTAAGTCTATTGATAGTCTACATCATCATGTCGGCCCACACATACCGCGACTGAAGGTCTCTAGGTATATGAGTTCCTGGATATACACAAGCTGATCCCGAGACGCGACTGGTCAAAGCGAGCCACTATGACAGTCTTTACACTTGTGTACTGTGGTCATCACCTAGTTCAGGCAATCGCTCTACAATCAAAACCTAATATATAGCCTATGTTCCAATATGGAACGTATATAGTCTTGGGAAAGGCAGAGAGAATGGAATGCTACTTCGTTATATGTTCGAAACACCTTTCACTTTTTTAACATTTCTCCATTCACGCCCATTTCGTGTACTCTTAACCTAACTTTCCATCAGAGCTCTCTTTATTTAATCTTTGTAGGTAGGTCTCGGCCAGCCTCGGCTCTTACGTCCACTTACATTCATATAGAATACCTTTTAATCATGTACACGAGCGGTAGCGTTCATTCCATAGATGAATGAAAGCCTTGCATGCCCTTACAATAAATAAGTCCGAAATAAATTACTTAAAGATGAAGAAATACCTACCTACACACATTCATACGTATTCTATTTTTAATGCATGTTTCTTTCGTTTATCACTTATATTATATTTACTATAATAATATAATATTCAAATTAATAACGCGACACTGCGTACCTTGTTCAAATACCCTATGCACGTCACTGCGCACGAGTATTCGTAAACTAATACTATTGCTATTTCTGTCTGGCAATATTCATATCCGAATTAGAGATTATCGGATGACGGATGAGTGCGTAAATTACCATACATGTAGGAATGTCAGTAGTAGGGGCATATAATGCGAATGCTTTTAGAATGATAAGGAACAATGTATGAGTGTGAAAGGGATAGAAAGTAAAGTAGAGAGGGAAACAAATTTGAATAGCGGGGAGAATAACTAGTTGTGAGTGTTGTGATGAAATATTTACATTTAAAACTACCTTTTTTTTGGTAATCCGGGGGAAATCCCTAACGAACCTTCGGGGGCGGTGAGGGCCGCCCCCTGGTGTGTCGGACTTGCACTGACTAAAACCCCCGTGTTCATTCTCCCGTTTCTCAAGTGCCAAGGGCAAGGCAAGGCTGAGCCACCTTCCTCGGCAATTTAAAAGTATACCTGGATGTTAAATTGTGGTGTATAAACTATTTGAAAAACCAAAATCTGTCTACATATACATGGTTTTTCGGATTAGCATAAATTCAGTACGTATTTTCACGGCTTTTGATCGGACGCATTGTGTAACCGCTCTAATTAATTTGCTCGAAAGTTTACCACAATCAAAATTATTTAATCGCGCTATATCGTTACACATTAAAATTGACATTTAATAAATGACATTTCCTCGTGACCACTTTCGTTCAGAAGAAAAAATGTCGTTGAGTAAATGTTTTAAAATGCTTTACGGTTAACTGTCACCGAAAAAGGTTAATTACTTGACTCGAGAGTTATTGATGTTTAACTAAAGGGTTATTGCTGCGGTATATCATCAAGCTATAGCCCTTTCGGTGTAAACATCCTGCTTTTGTATATTTTAAATATTCATAAGAATATAAAAAATAATAATAGATACTATACCGTCACACAATATCTCTTTTGGAGTATGCAGAGATATATAAATGGTTGTATCAATTTTGCGCTTTTAAGTCGTGCCCAAAGTGACCAGTAGCGCAGCTGATCGCCGTTCCCACAGCACTAGTACACATAACATTTCTATTTATAGACATTAAATTTATTACTATAAAGTTTTATTTATATTTATAATAATTAAAATAAAATAAAAATCAACACAAAAACAACCCCGGATAAAATTTGATTTAATTATATTAATAGGAAACAGGGTTATTTTAATTTTTACCGTTTGTGTAAATTAATTACTTTCTAATTAAAATTTTAAAAAGTTCTCTGAATAATGTTTTTATTTGTCCTTAAATTAATTAAATTAATTTGTCCTTGTGTCTTTTTTGCTAAATAAAACATCTCTCTTCTGCCACCACTTGTGCTTACTGGACAGTGCTTCCGAATCCGATTCCGATAAATCAAATTTAAAAACTCCCGACTCCGATTTCGGTTCAGCGAGGTTATGCTTCCGGCGGCCATATTTCCGCGATCTTATGACCTGGGAGTCTTTAAGAGAACAGTGAATAGGCATTTGCTAGGCGATCGCGTTTCATCATCGAACTTATCTTCACCTTCCACCAGGTATGATTGAGGTCAAGCGTTCGTCTATAAATTATAAAAAAAAAAGATAAAATAACCTCCGTCACATCCCTGATATAAATGTATAAATATATCTACATATATATAAAATTCTCGTGTCACAATGTTAATTACCTTACTTCTCCGAAACGGCTTTACCGATTTTTACCAAAATGTATATGCATATTCAGTAGGTCTGAGAATCGGCTACTGTCTATTTTTCATACCCCTAAGGGGTAAGGGTTGTTCACCCTTAACATTTTTTTTATTTATGGACAAACATTTTTGTTTTTATTTTTCTATAATGTGGCATTAAAAAACACATACAACCCTAAATTTTTACCCTTTTATCATTAATCCATATTTTTTATTAGCCATTTTAGTAATTTAATCATTTTTCATCCCGCTCGATAACTGATCAATTATCACCTAGAAATAATTCATATGGCAAAACAACGTTTGCCGGGTCAACTAGTAAAATGTAAAATCAACATTTGAGATACAGTACGCCGCGTATATATCCGTCTCCTCGCATATCGAATATCGTAAAAGACTGTATTAAAACTATAAAAATATCGTAACCCATACCCGGGCTAATAAATGCATCGACCCGGTCTAGATTCGCCCGGTTATCTCTGCACGGGTGTGAATACTAATCAAACATTTATATTAAAGGATAAAATATTATATTATTATAAACTCTAAAAACTTATCTGGTACCACACACCATACTACATCTCTTAGCTCTGGTTCTCCTTTGCCCTCGTACTGAATCGATGGACACCTATTCGGATCATTGTACCAACCCTTGGCCTCGTAATTATTTGTTATTCATTGGGAGTTGTTGGGAGTCGAAGCTGCTCGCGTCCGTAGGCTTTACCCTAGTTTCCCTACACGTGACTTCTGGGTGGTGCTAAACGAGCAGCAGCGAGGTGGTAGGGCGTCGGTGCCCGTCTGGATTGCGACCACAGTATATGGGTGTAAAGCCCGCCATAGTGACCAGTTTCGGCTTGTCGCGTTTCGGGATCAGCTTGTGTATATCCAGTAGCTCATATACCTAGAGACCTTCAGTCGTGGTATATGTGGGCCGACATGACGATGTAGACTATCAATGGACTTTTATCCTTTGATAGTCGCTTTCGTTTTTGGACTACACTGTACTTACCATTAGGTACTCTGTAGTCACTATGTCGAGCCAGTTTAAAAAAAAACAGAATATTAATACTTAATATCAAACGCCTTCTCTCCACAACATCTTTACTTAAGCCGCCGCCATTAAGATCTGTGACACTGCCATATCCTTCCTGTCACTTTACATGCTTGCCAACATAAAATATAATTATTGCGAATTATAAATTAATTGTTAATGGTGTTCACATTAATATTTGGTATTTAATCATTATTATATATATTATATCCATCATAGCTTATTCGTGCTATTTGCTGTTGTGCTTCTCTATTATTGTAACATTTATTAAAAAATATAGTTTGAAAGCAGTACATTGTAGTCAGTTGACTCCCAAACTAGAACTACCTGTATCTTGGGTGTCAGAGTTATTTATGACACATAACATGCTACATGCAGTTTATATCCGGTGCGTAATTCCAATCATAACTTTTAATTAATATTTCTAGGTCAGGAAACAATTAAATTAAGGGTTTGCGGTGTCACAGCTATACGGTACCTCATATCCCAGCTAGGACTAAGAAGTTCTCTAACTCCTTCTTTTGCCGTGTCGTTGGGCTGCGGAATGGTCTTCCGGCGAGCGTGTTCCCACCGTCCTATGATATGGGATCCTTTAAGCGTAACGTGAAGAGATATTTGTGCAGGCCGGCATGATCGCTGCGACTACCGATGGGTTCCTTCTTACCTGTCGATAGTCGTTGGCGTTTTTTTGGACTGCACCATGCTTACCATCAGGTTTAGTGTAGCGACTGTGCCGTGTCAATGTAAAAAAAAAATCTTAAACAATGATTATAGTTAGAGAAATTGCTATTCTATTTATTCAGTTCGGGTCGGCAGCGAGGCATGCTCCACTGCCAAAATACCCAATCGCGTGCCGAAAGTAAAAAAGAAGGCGTCCACACCTAAGGATCCGGCCAGACAACTCCCTATTGTGGCCTTAGTCGAGGGACGCTGTGCGGTGAAATGCGGCTCCAACTAGGGGCTCTGCCCGGAGAGGAAGTACGGTCGTGTGTGGAGTATTGCTGCCACCTTTAGGATGGTTCCGCCAAACACCATCTGGCTGCTTTGGACTCAATTGATCGCCGAGCTCGGCGACTCATTGCCGATGAGGCTCTTACGTCGCGTAAACTACTCAGTTTGGAACACCGGCGTAAAGTGGCTTGCCTTTCGGTTTTCTATAGACTATACTCTGGAGAGTGTGCGGCTGAGTTGTATGATTTAGTTCCACCCTCCCCCTTCTACCGTAAATTGACGAGACGCCGTGCTGGTTTGCACCCTTTTGTGGTTGACATTCCTGCTGCTCGCACTAAGCGATTTGCCTCCTCCTTTTTGCTGCGTACCGCGAAGGAGTGGAACTCGCTTCCTGCGTCAGTGTTTCCGGCATCTTATGACATGGGAATCTTCAAACGTCGAGTGAATCGGTATTTGCTGGGTGAGCGCGCTCCATCGTCGGCCTCATCATCACTTTCCAGCAGGTGTGATTGAGATCAAGCGCAAGCCTGTATGTAATAAAAAAAAAAAGAAAAAAAAAAGGAACGTC
This sequence comes from Automeris io, assembly GCA_036320925.1. Taxonomy (NCBI): domain Eukaryota; kingdom Metazoa; phylum Arthropoda; class Insecta; order Lepidoptera; family Saturniidae; genus Automeris; species Automeris io. The sequence continues at coordinate 3,559,490 of JAUDJH010000031.1, read as the reverse complement.
GGACAACGAGCCTTAGGGGGCCGTTGCTTGACTACAAAGCTCATGCACCACTAGGCGGAGGAGAGGTGTCTCGTACCGCGGGGTTTTCATAGATTACGTACGGATTAAGGCACCGAATGCTCACCGGTGAAAGAAAACATTCTGAGGAAACCCGCACGGCATCTAATAGAACTGTCATGTGTACTAGTGCTGTGAGAACGGCGATCAGCTGCGCTACACGATATATATATGTAAGCAAAAAGTGAAAACAGCTTCTAATCAGTGGCGTTCACCTCATACAAGCATAAAAGCAACGCTTGGCCTACGCTAAACGAGCATCTAATTCTAACATTCTGAATGAATTAATCAATCTATACTAATATTATAAAGCTGAAGAGTTTGTTTGTTTGTTTGAACGCGCTAATCTCAGGAACTACTGGTTCGAATTGAAAAATTCTTTTTGAGTTGAATAGACAATTTATCGAGGAAGGCTATAGGCTATATAACATCACGATGCAATTATTAGGAGCGAAGAAATAATGGAAAATGTGAAAAAAAAACGGGGAAAATTATTCATCTTTGAGGGCTTCCATTGCGTGCGCTGCAAAAACGGTTCAAGATACCAAAAATATATGTAAGAAAGAATTATTCCTCTTAAAATGATCTAAAAAAATGTCTGCGACAGTATATGTCTATCTTTTCACTAGAACCGTTTTTATGGTAAATAAATTAATGCATTATTTGTTAAGACTTGTATCAACGTAATGTAACGTAATATTAATCTTTATCCATATAAATGTGTTGTTGATTAAGAGTATTTAATTGTGAACAAAATTGTCTTTGACATCACTTAATTTCAATGAACATCTTAGAAGATATTACAAAACCTTATATAGCAAAACAACGTTTGCCGGATCAGCTAGTAATAGATAAATTCACCATTGTGATTATGATGAGAATGTATGCTTATCGAAATAAATAAAAAGTTACGTGTTTTTACAGTCCTTTTACAGAGAAAGAGCAATAGAAGAGTCGAAGTAAGTTTTCTTACTGATTGCTTGACTTGTGTGAAAACGATATGCATGCCACTGCTTCTAATGTATGTCCACTGACCTCAAAATATGTATATTTTATTTTTATGTATGGGCTATCAACAGTTCCATCGCATTTTACATTCACCATGAGACCGCATGCACGAGCTAAATGTCTACAATGTGGATACTAATAAAAGACAGCCACAGCATGGCTCAAAAGCATTATCTAAGTACTAGCAAAACACAAAAAAGAAAAAAAATCCTAGACAATAATACCTACAATTAAAATTTAAAATTATCACACAAACTATACAATACCAAGAACAATGCCAAGCTCAACACACCTGCTCACTAATTTTCCTCTTGAAGACCGGCATCGAATCCGAAAATATATCAATGCTCTTATCCCCGGCCACACACTCGCCGCTATATATATAGCGTGATGATATTTTTTTTGTAACAGAAACCTTACCTTTTGCACTTTATCTCTGGGCGAATATTATAATACTATGGCTAAGACCTCAGATAAACTTAAAACGAAAACTAAATAAATAATGCTAGATAACACTTTCAAAGGAGATCCAATTAAATATACATAGAAAGACAAATATGTAAGTCTGTCGACGTATTTGAATACTAATAGATACAAAGCACACGTGCTAGAATACGTTTGAAAACATTTGCTAACGTACGGGAAAGGTTCTCGCCCTGAAGCGTTTGTAGTTTCAAAGACATCGCTACGGGCAATGTAAAAGTGACGCCTGGTCTTAATATTACACTATACCTCTGGTCCAAGCTACAAGATAATCGCATATTCGCGAGAGGTACATACAATCGGGGCTAAGGTAAGACGGGGACGCATCGCTCCCCGCCACACGTACCAGCTCGCCTCTCACTTCCCTAGTGTATTGTGATGCTCGAAAACTATCAAATGCTTATAGTATTTTTTCGGCAGGACATAATAGTGTTGGCCGTGATAGGCTTTTACAACTTCACCAGGCGAGATGGGGCGAGTACTCTAAGGTGCTTAGGTAGGATGACAACGCAAGGCTAGCTAAAAATAAAAAGAAAGCTAGTAGATCACCGTTAGGCTCTTTTCTTGACTGGTCGCCCAAATTGAGGTTCGTACCCACAAGGATGTCCTTACATTGCCACCCAACCCATAAACTCGCTGGCTGAGCACCTACTGTGCTCGCCCCCTAAGCCCGGTTAAATTGTATATGCCTGTCCCGGCAATCAGTAGGTATCCGTATAAAAAAAAGGAACGTATGTATGGAACGTCGGAAAAATGGCTGCGGAACGGATTTATATGTCGCATGTTTAACGTTAAAACACTCTAAAGATATTTGAGTTGAGAAAAAAAATTATTTGCGGTAAATGGAAGATAATAATAAAATACTCACACAATATAATCATATAATACTTGAGTTACATTGTTTATATCCTTGCCTACCGTTTGTTTACGCGGATTTGAGCTCCGCGCGAAACAAACGAATCGCGCTGGCCGACGAACGCGATAAAGCACAAAAACGCCATTTGCTTGTAACTTGCACCACAGCGGTTAAAATGACCCACGTCACAGTACTTTTGTCAACGAGATGTCCTAAGCAGTGTTTAACTCTAAACGTTTCAAGCGCTTGTCGCGTATATGACCACAATTTGCGTGGTTTAAACCGCTTATTACCATGCTTAGCTGCATCTATGCAATATTATTAACTCACAATAATAATACGGGGAGAATTTTTAAAACAGGCTAGCGTATATAATTGACAACGTTTCAATTTTTTTAACAGGCATATATTATGATATTAAATGGAACTAGAAAGGAAACTATAATATTTATGATAGAAATAAAAACAAAATATGATTAATAAAGAACAAAGTATAAAAAGGTAGTAAGTGTAAAAAGAATAAAAAGGTTGTAAGATACAAATTTAAACATTTAAAATAGTTGTTAGATGGCATTCTGTAATCTGTAGGACCTCCTAAAGAAATGAGGTTTTGCATGCTTAAAATCACTGTCTAGTGTGGCCTAGAGAATCTTGCTCCAAATTATCGAAGGACGCAAGAAAGGATCATGTTCTGTGCGTAAATTTTAAAGCAACTTTTCGAACGCCATTCTGCCGAGCATAGATGGGCAAAATGTAATCAAATTAATGAAAATGATTAACGATTACATTTTACGGTTTTTACCATTAATATGACTAAATTTTGCTCATTTATGTTTTAAACACTACAAAATCCCAGATGTGTATACAACATTTATGATTTCTTAATGTTTTAAATGGAATATAATCATGATTACAGAGCAAGAAAATTAAAATTACGACTACATTTTGTAATCGTTCATCACTAATCAGATTACATTTTGCCCATCTCTGCTGTCGAGCAAATTAAACGCATTCTGGGGTAGGATTCCTGTCGCACGACTGAGGAGACGAGTCTAGAATAGCGATATCACGCTCATGGAACACGTTCAGCACCGATCTTTAGCACGGGGTCCCTTAACTCCACTGACCCCAAAAGGCGTTAACGCACAATTAAATGCCCGCACGGAGCAAAAGTGCGCGTACGGAGGCGCAACAATGGTGCTGCGGTGATTGCTGTGCGAACGATTGAACAAAACGCTGCAATTACGTTCTAGACTGTACCTCAAGCACCCTCCGATACACTCGACTTAATACTATGCATTTTTACCACATTCGATGGAACCTTAACCATCGGGTCGATGCTAATTAATACGACTATAATTTTTATAGTTTCGTGCTTCAATAACAAAAATTGAACTTTAATATTGTCTGTAAGTTTTTTTTTTATTCTGACACGACACAGTGACTGCACCGCACCTGATGTTAAGCATGGTGAAGTCCAAAAAACGCCAACGAATATCGATGGGCAAGAAAAACCCATCGGTAGTCACGGCGATCATGCCGGCCTGCATAAATATCTCACGCTACGCTTAAAGTCAAGATCGTTTTTTTAAGAAACACGTGGAGGTTGGTCAAATTGAAATTACAGTCAAAATCTGTTATAACGACATCGAAGGGGCAACTCATATTTAGTCATAACAACCGGTGATGTTTCCGAGATACAAAGTCCTATCTTTTTTTCCGGGACCTTTGTTCTGGGTGAATATAACTGATATGTTGTTCTAAACGATGTCGCCATAAACGATTTTGACTGTAATATCAAATCTCCGGATCTGAGTTCTCTTGCAGCTCTAAAAATATCATATTTCTAACTTCACGCAATCAAAAAATCAGCCTGCTTATAAGGATGTTTGTAAAAGAATTAAAAGCTATAGAGTACTATAGAAAAATGTCGAGAATATTAAATTTAAAATGTTACATCTAAAAATATAATGTTTTTTGTCAGTACGTTATTTTTAAGGAGAGTATTGAAAAATCCTAAACTACAAGAAATACGATAATACAATCTTAGGAAACTTAAGGCTTATTTTTATCATATATATATATATATTTTTTTTTTAAATTATATATTAGGTTCTAACATATGAAATTGGCGTTTTGTATGGGAGGAACAAAAAGTCGAATATTTTTTAATATAATATATTTAATTAATCAAAGTATGAACCATTATTTTCTATGCACTTTTGCCATCTCATAGGTAGTTCATTGATCCCTTTACTAAAAAAACCAGTCGGACGGGAATCAATAAAATCTTTGAAGGCGATTTGGACTGCCCCATCGGAGTTGAATTTTTTCCCTTGCAAGAAGTTATCCAAATTTCGAAAAAAATGGTAATCTGTTGGAGCAAGGTCCGGGGAGTACGAAGGATGTCTTAGACTTTCCAATTGAAGCTCTTCTAATTTAGTAGCCGTCTGTTGCGCAGTTTGTGGTCTAGCGTTGTCGTGAAGCAGCAGTGGCGTGGAGCGATTGACCAGCCTAGGTTGTTTAGCCGCTAGCTTTTCCATCATGGTTTGCAATTGCTGACAATAGACATCAGCCGTAATAGTCTGGCCAGATTTGAGAAAACTGTAATGAACAATACCGGCACTAGTCCACCAAACGCTTACAAGTAACTTTTTTGGGGTTAATTTTCGCTTGGGGCAGGATTTGGCTGGCTGGCCAGGATCCAACCATTGCGCTGAGCGCTTCCGATTATCGTAAAGAATCCATTTTTCATCACAGGTAATGATTCGGTTTAAAATACCTTCATTATTGTGCCGGTTTAGTAATGTAACGCAGCAGTCGACGCGCGTTTGCCGGTTTGCTTCAGTCAATTCGTGAGGTACCCACCTTTCAAGCTTTTTAATCTTCCCAATTTGCTTCAAGTGAATTAAAACAGTTTTATCACTAACATCGCAGCCTGCAGCTAACTCGGACGTGGTTTGCGATGGATCCGCTTCCACAATAGCCTTCAACTCTTCATTATCAACTTGAGTCTCAGGCCGTCCACGGGGCTTGTTCTGCAGGTCGAAATTTCCAGAACGAAAACGTTGGAACCAAAAACGAACTGTGTTTTCTTTTGCAACACGACCGCCATACACATCATTCACCCTTCGAGTTGTTTCCGCAGCACTAGTTCCACGGCGGAACTCGTACTCGTAAATAATGCGATATTTTAAGTTTTCCATTTTGTAAAATGAGTGACGCAAACAGAAAAAAACAGAAGAAAAAAACAAATGAATGACGATCATCGAAGCACAAATACATGAGTCTATAGCTGTACAAATTTGAATTTGGAATTCCTTACCAAAGAGGAGAAATTTGTGATTAAAGTGGCCAGTACGAAAAACGCCAATTTCATATGTAAGGACCTAATATATATATATATTCCTTATGGTGACAGGCTTAAACTTTTTGGAATGCATACACTGCAAAGTCGCAGGCAGTTTTTTAATTTAATATTTCTATATAAGCTCTTCCGTTGCCGTGTGGACGATCCTGAACTTTTAGAACAATTTAGCATTGCGGTGCTCCGCAGCCTGCCTCGGTATCCTGCTCTCATATTTGCAGCCAACCGATTTAACACCAACCTTGGTCACTTTTCTGTAGTGTCAAGGCTGTCGCGTTTATTTAACGGGTGTGTAGCCGGGGACAAGAGCATTGATATATTTTCGGATTCGATGCCGGCCTTCAAGAGGAAAATCAGTGAGCAGGTGTGTTGATCTTGGCATCCTTCTCGGTATTGTTTGTATGTTAACTTTTAATTGTAAGAACTATTGAGTGGGATTTTAGTTTATTTTATGATATTTTAATTTTTGTAATTAGATACTGTTAGTCAATGCTTTTGAGCCATGCTGTGGCTATCTTTCATTAGTATCCGTTGTCGACATTTAGCTGTGCATGCGATTTTATTGTTAACATATAATGTAACTGTTGATAGCCCATAATTAATTAAATAAATAAATATTATGACCGGTGGTCGTGGGTGTATTGGTAGAAAGATACGGATTTTGGCGTTTTACTGTTTATTTGCTCTTTATGGCACATAGAACTGCGACGCACACGCATGTACTCTAGCCTTGGATCTCGGCAATCGACTGCCTTTGCTAGAGCATCCATTGCGCGCGCGCGCCCCTTACCCCGCGCGTCCCGTAACACCCTAACGAACCTTAGGGCGTTTAACACAAAAACGTATAGGGCGGCGTCTACATGCTATAATAAACAAACAAACAAACAACAAATAAACAGCTATATGTTATATGTCCTGACTACTCCTGACCGACATATAACATGCAGTCTCAACTACTGAAGCTAGAAACGAGAAATTTTGACATTGGGTTCTTTGTATGACGTATACATCCACCAAGGGCGGCTTTTCGATATTCTACCCCAAATGGGATAAAAGAGAGTTGAAAGTTTGTTTAAAAATGCGTCAATTTTAAAGTAAGCACGATGAAAACTTTTATTTAGCTTTATGGCTAGGAATAGAACATACATGTTTCGTCGTTTTTAGAAAATCAATCCCTAAGGGGATTAATTATTTCTACACGGACAACGACAGATCACCACAACTAGTCTAAAATTAAAATTAGTATACATAAAATTTAGGTGACGCGTGTACTTTCAATAATAATCAAGATAATTGTCCGACATTTTTTTTTTTACAGAAACAAGCCCATTTTGTGCAAAAATCATTATTTTTGTATAAAGAAAATGAACAGTGGAATTTAGTAAAATTGAATGATAACTTTATTCATACATTTTAAGTTTGTACGAAACCCTTAGTGTATGAGCCTGAGTCACACTTGGTCAGTTTGTTCTTTTGAAGTACAGAATAATAAAATACAGAAACCACTATTGTAAATCGGATGCCACGTCCTTAGCACAGCCATTTTTATTCCGCAACGTACGTTTCCCCCCAAAAATATTTTGACATAACAATTTTTTAAATCCGGCACACGTAGCGCGCACCGATTCGTGCATTATTCAGCCAGGCGATGCATACGGAAATCGGATATACGTCCCTAATGCATTCCTAGTACCAGTACGATTTAAGCTAATGTAATCCTATATTGTTTTTAATGGAACAGGTGGCTGTATTTACTTTAATTCATTTCAGATTTATTATCTACCTCCCTCCGTCTTCTGTGTATCTATTTATCTCCTATATACAGGTGATTTTATAGACTAGGGAGATATTTCGGAATACAATAATTTGTACCTTCTTTTAACAAATAAAAATGTAAATAACAATATTCCTTAACAAAACATAAAGAAACATTGACGAACAAATTACAATAGATCCGTAAAAAGTTTGGACACCGCAGCGCGTGTGGCGCACGATTGAATGGCATGCAGATAAAGTTCCTTTTACGTAATTTTAGGTAAACAGGTAATTGACTCGATAACATTTCGCACTTTATCCTGGCTTAGGAGAGAAAAAATACCTGCTTAATAATTAATTGTTATTTATTCTATCATGTGTGTAATTGCTCTTTAATATGGTGACTATAAATTGCTTTGTTTTAATGGAAATATTAAGATATCAATATTCCTATATATTTGGAATTAGAATCGAATGCTGAATATCCTCCTTGAATATCTCCCTCGTCTATAAAATCAGCCTGTTTATACAGTGAGTGCAAAAAGTATTCGGACAGACATTGGTTTATGCTAAAAATACAATATGTTGGGAGTATGTTTTGAGTTCGAAATCATGCTGTTTTTATTCTTTGTACCTTCTTCATTACTTCTAGTGATACAGCAATAACAAAAATTACTTTGAAATTCTGCAAACTTAATAGAAAACAAAATTTATAGAAATTTGCGGCACAAAAAGTGGTCGAACACTTCGAATTTTCTCAAATTTTCCTTATATAGGAGGCAAGAATAATCATTTCTTCATATGCTCAGCACTAAGTAGCCTTCCCCGTTGCCTTTCAAACAGATTTGATGTGTTTGCGAAATTAATCTACCAAGTTTATAATATATAGGGAGATTTCATAGTCTAGCGAGATATTTCTGGATACAATAGTTTGTGAATTCTTGTAACTAATAAAAATGTAAAAACTAGCTATATCCACTAAGAAATCATAAAAAAAATTGACGATCAAATAAGAATTGATCCGTTAAAAGTGTGGACACCGCAGTGTGTACGGCGCACGATTGATTTGTAAGTAGATAAAGCTCCTTTTAGGTAAAGAGGTATTTACTCGTTTTGCCTTTGTACTTTATCCTCGCTTAGGGCAGGCAAAACACCTACCGGGCAGTAGAATTGAGGGAGTCTGCAGCCCAGACGAGAGCGAGGCGGTGGGCAGTGTCCGGCGCGCCTCCTGAGAGAGGTTTTGGAGGGGTGGATTATTACTCTCACCCCTCCCCCAGAGAAGTAGCCTCAACAAGGCCTTTTGTTCCCTGGACGTCTGGACGAATTTGGCTTCCCAGGCCCAGGTGGAGCAATCAGAGGGACACTCTGGGGGTTTTAGTCAGTAGGAGTCCGACACACCGGGGTCGCTGCCCTCACAGCGTCCCTGATGGTCCTATGTAAAATTTTCCCCCAGGGTACAAAAAAAAAAGACAAAATACCTACTTAGTAATTAATTGTAATACCATATTTTTTTCCATCAGGCAAATTTAAACATCTGATGAAGCTTGTGGAGTCAACGAACTGCAGAACGTGTAAGAAAGTAGATGACGTACAACATTTGCTGATGGAGCGTGTCCGATCTCAGTCTGCAAGAGATTCTCTGATGGGAGCCTTTAGCCTGAACAAATTTGATGTAGGCATGTTCTGCGGAATTTTAGCAAGACCTTACTCAGCCGAAGCAAAGGAGCTGTTCAGGCTGATGGCTCCACACCAGAAATAAATGCTAGTAGTGCATGTTTAGGATACGATGGGGCTGGCATGTGCCGAGGCACAAAAGTCCCTTAAATAAATAGAAAAAAAAACATATATTTTCACATATTTGCAATTACAATTGAATGCTTAATATCTCCCTCATCTATAAAATCATCCTGTATAAACAGCATGGCAGTGATCAGCTGCGATGCTGGTCTTGTTAAGCACAACATATAAGCGCAAATGCAACCACTAATGTATCTTTGCTCACCCCGAAAGGGATATAGAGTGCCGATAATTTATTAATATAAAATTATCAAGTGCGGTGTGGCCACTATGCCAAGTCAGGATAAACAAAAACCACCTGCATTGGTTCCAGTTGTCTGTTTTGAGGGCTGCGAAAAGACATAAGTAAGGGAGCTATTTCAATTTTATTTCAGGGGGTGGTGGGGTGGAGCGTGCCAGTAGAGACCATTAAGGAAATGGAGACAAGGGAACATGACACAAAAATAGAAACATAAAATGATAGTCTCTGGTTGATGCCATAGGGGTAGCGCTAATCAATCAAGAACATTGCATAACAACACACAAACAAAGAATTTTTTTTTACTGTATCTATGATTAATAAATCAATGCAAATAATTTGAAGATCATGGTCATTATGACATTGATGTGCTAATTAACTAAATTTTAAATTTACAAGTATTCACTGGAATTTTAAAACTCAAAATATCTTTATTTAATTTGGTTTATTAACAATTGCTTATAAAGATTCACTGACATGAATGACTTCCCGTTGTCACCATCACAACACAGTATTTGCTTTTGTTATCTATCTTCATTACCCTATGCTTCTGTGTTATATTATGTTGTGAGCCAAATAAATGCTTTTTCTTTCATTTGTATGAATCTACAGCTGGTATAGATAGCATACATCAGGAAGAGGGAGCAAGAAACTAGTTCAAAATGTTGTTCGATAGACATAAATTAAGAATGAACAAGTTTATTGTGACAAAAAAAAAACAGCACACCACAAATACATTTGAGGAGTCTAATTTCAAAACCTACTATAACATATTTTTTCCAATCCCATAAATTTATAGAAAAGGTATAATTAAACTTTGACTTAACAACCACATTCTTTATAGGGTATTTAAATTATTATTCTAGAGTGAAAAAGTAAAAAAAATCATAATATATAATATTTGCTTTGATAAAAACATTTCAAATTACTATTAGGACTACTAAGGTATTTTGTAAGAAAAATCATTTCAGCAGTTTTGAAATTAGAGGCCTCATTTAAAAACAATGAAAGAAAATTACAAAATATCACATTATACAATATATCTTGTGTGCAGTCACCAATCTGAAAGAATATTCATCTCAGCATATACTGGAGGAAACTGTATGCATCATCCAAGCTAATTTTCAGAATTAGATTTAATTAAATGTCCCCTGAGAAATCCAACCTATTATAGCCACAGATATTTATCAGCCAAACAATCCAGGAGAGAATCAATTCTTCTTCAACAATAACATTGCAAGGAAACCTATATGGCATCTAATAAAAATGTCATGTTTAAGTGTTCTGAGAATGGATATCAGTTGCACAATCAGTTATTTTGTGCACAACATAAAAGAGCAAAGTGGATTCAGTTATTAATGTATCTCTGTTAACCTAATGAGGGATGTATCATGATGATATACTATTATTATCAACTCTTTTTTCAATATTTTACTTCCACAAAACAATTTATTAACTTTTCCAACTTTCCATAGCAATTACAATGAGTAAATAAAATTATATTTAAGTTCAGGAAAAAATATTAACAAATGAATTATATTGAATGTAAATTGTGAATAATTAAAAACAACTATAAATAAGTTAATTAATCTCAATACAATAGAGATTGTCTCAGTTTTGGGCATTGGTTCTACTTAGTTTGGTATTTAATAATATTATTTTTTGCTAATGTATCTATGTCACAGCTGGTACATTCATCTATCAAATATTGTTTTTCCACTCTTTTGACTATATGTTAAATTCTATTTGTGTTGAGTGCCATCTATTCAGTCTAATTTGGTAACAAAGATGGGCAAAATATAATCAAATTAATTATTGCAAATTTGAATTATAATTTTTATTTAGTTAATCTGTAATCAGGACTAAAACCCATCCAAACAGTAATGAGTTATAAATTTGTATGTAATTGAGGATTCCAGAGTGTTTCAACATAGATTGGCAAACTGTACTCATATTACAGACGAATGTAATCATAATCAGTATTCATTGATGGTGTGTTAACAATGTCTTGAGGCAATTTATTCCAAATATGCAATACTCTGCTATTGAGTGAGAGATAACCAATACCAATAATTAATAACTAGTAATGTTGAGTGAGTATTTTGTCCCAGTTTAAATGCTATAAGTGAGTTTAAGTCAGATATTATACTGGTATTATGGTAATGGTTGATGTATTATTTCGTCCTGGTTAATGTCACTGGTTCCACTCTACTGGTTACTTATTACTATGTTATGTTCTATATTTTAGTAATTTAGGTGCTTATTTCAAGCAATTGCCATTGGATGTAATATGGTCCTTTACCTTAATTTTTTACATTTTCAGGGAAACATATGGCAATATATTTCATTTAATGGTAATAAGAAATATAGCAATGAGTACTTTAGTTCTGATTTGAAATCTAAAATTTTTTAAAAAGTTATTATTAAATATTTTTCTATCTAATAAAACCTGTAGATTCTTAAAAAACTATATTTCATTTTTTTTAGTAGCCAGGATGTAGAAGTTTGTGAGAGGATTAAGGGGCGAGCCTTTATCAAAATCAGCCAGACAGTATTTCAAATAAAAATGTAATCTTAGGTGGTAGTTAAGTTAATAAGTGTTAATTTAGATGTTAATATATAATGTCTAGTATAAGTTATAATAGGCATTGCATTGTTAGTTTCTGACAAAAATCCCAAATAAAAAAAGCTTACTAAAAACTTGAAAAAAAAAATCTTTATTTGTGGTACATTACTATGTTCATTTTACCACTATTCCCTGTCTCACTCCTATTCTAGTATAATGCCTTACGATAAAGGTAAACCTAACAATTAGGTGTTTATTTAATCTTTACTCTTTGATTACTTATTGAAGTAATCTAAGATTTTTCTCAATTGCTATACCAGCTATAAAACTATTTGGACTACTGAAACGACTGAAGGCAAGAACAGAAAAGTATATACCAGAACTAGAAAAATCAACGTCAAGTAAAATAAGCAAAAATTAACTACCTTAGACACAAAAAACATGGGTTTCTTTGTTAACATTATCTGTGATCTAACTTGGGAATAACAAACGTATTATTATGGCCTGTAAATCAAGTGATAACGGATGTTTTGTTTCCAATACCTTAGATGGTCATCTATTTACTATATTATGCTAAAATTACGTAATGATATGAAAAAATATATTGTTTACCAACCTTCAGGTGTGCACGAGTTTGAAAACCACTACACCTGCGTATTTTTCGCAAATAACATCACTTTGATTTCGCACTTTACAAATATTGCATACAGAAGCACAATCTAACATGAAAATCGGCATTAACACGAACCCTGAATCAAAACCGGCGGTATTGACCCGTACCTTATGGGACTAGGGGAAATATGCATTTTTTATTAACTTATATCGATTGTAACAGCGTCACGGGTAGTCTATCCGTAGTCACAATAACGGGAATCCTTTAGAACGAGTTTCGTTGTATATAACTCGCAAGCACCTTCGTAATTTCATTAATAACACCTAAAAATCGATCCTATACCGCTCGACATTTCAAAAACTTGCGGTCGGCTTAATAACTGGTATAAAATCTACGCGTAATATAAAAAAATCAAACACTTTTTATGTTTCAGATAAACCTGAAATATGAGCTTTTCGAGCAATTTAATCTGTCATTATACAAAGGTAATGATTATATATTGCAACAGCGATAAAACACGACTTAACCCGCGCACGATTACGATGCGACTAAATTACTGTGCTACCAACGACTATTAAGAAAATCCCATAAAAATATTTAGAATGAAGTAAAATAAATGTATTTCTCCACAAAAATGCAAAAACATAATACATAAATCATGAAAATATAATAAATCAAATATAAACATGGTGAAACGGACGTTCCTTTAGCTTAATGACGATGTAGTATGTGGTTCTAGTTTAAAACCCTACTAAAAATATTTAAATACATCATATTTCATTGATGCGTAAGTAAATTTTTTGTTGTCATAATCGTGGATTATAAAACCAAAAGCCTATTAAGTAAGTATTGTATTTAAGCTAACGGATCCAACCTGCTTTGCTCAAATGTGAATTTCATTCAGACTTGACGGATTTTTAAGCAAAGTTTCATCTCTTATTTTACCTTTTTGAGGCGGGACTTCAAAAAATGTTTGTGGTTGTAACGTCATAAAAATTAAATGTTAGGACAAATCTTTTTATGTAAATCGTAAATAGAAAGATTTAATGGATAATCAAAGATTTATAAATATTCATAAAAGTTGTATGATATACTTTAGTTAAAGATAATGTAAAACACGGAAAAAAAAAGAGACCTAACCCAACCTAAACCATTTTCACTTCTAAAAACCCTTGAGCCATATAAAAACCCCTAATTTGGGTAAAAGCCACAAGTTGGCATTACTGTTAAATTGAGTATGACTCCTTCTATACTTGCCTTTCTTTCGTCAGCCATCATGGAAAATGGCGGCCGATGTTTTCCGTCAAACTGCTTCAAGCGATAATGTACTTTGTGTGTGGGCATTAAATTCTAAATCTAATTAAATTATATGAAGTTAACCGCTATTCGATTGTATAATACGGCTTATTAGAAAAGTCTTAAGTGGTGGACTTTTTGATAGGATCGCCCATTCTTCTTCTTCTCACGGAGTAAGATATGAATAATATTATTTTATTTCTTTTCTTTCAACTTCACACATTATCAAACTAATATTTTATCGCGGATATGCTTGCGCGATGTTTTCTCTTTTCTTAAATTATTCATTGCGATTTTATATCTACTTTATGCCCATCTCTACCAAAATGTTTATTTTACGGTAATAATAATTTACATTACATACTTACCTTTGTTATTTTAAATATTATTATACACTTAATAATTATTATAACAAAATATGTATAAAGAACGTTTTGTTAAAATATCAATTAATATCAGTTAGAGAAAACAAAAACTAGAGAAGTTATGTTATCGTATAACGGGCGACAGGTAAGTTCGGCCCAATTAATAGTAAATTTTGAGCTTGTTAATGTCTAATTTAATGTTCGCGAAACTGATTCCCACTTCTTCGCATAGACTTATATTTACTTCGAATTTTTAGATACGTATTTATTCAAACATGTACATAAATCATAGACAATAAAATAGACTGCATCTACACAATCAAACACCATAATGATTCTGTCAAAAGAATAGATGCAAAACCATAGCTAGAATCAGAAACACATCTGATTTGATATTTTTGTATAAAATAGACTAGTCAGATTGTGCGGAACTTGTTAGTATTTTAATAATTAATGCTCCATCTTTTGCTCAGCAAAACGGCGCTCCATTTTTTTTGATACCTTTCTTTAAAACAAATCCTGGCCAGTGTTCGTAGGCTGACACATATATGGCGTTACTAGAATTAATTTCTATATAATTTTTAGTTAGTGCTACTCTTTCAAAGATACGTCAATAAATTTCACAGCTGCCGGACAATTGGTTCGTGAGATATAGCACTGTGAGTGAAGCAACTTTTGCTGTTGTTAAACCATGGATAAAAGGAATTTCGTGTGCTCATCAAACATTGCTTTTTGACGAAAAAATTAAAAAAAAAAGGTTGAAGCGAAGATTTGGCTTGACATACATTATTTGGACTCTGCACTAGGAAAATCAACCGTTGAGAACTGCTAAGTTTCGATCCGTATCGTCGAATAGATTCCAAATAACATCTATTGTTTTCTTTTTTGGCTTTTTTGTATTATTTTCATTGATAAATCTGTGTTACATCCGACGTCTTCTTCTGAGTGGTCGATGACATGAACAAAGTTAGCACTTTTTCGAAGTATTTCACTGAACAATTTATTTTTTTAAGTTGCCCACTTGTTTTCTCCTTTAGATTATTGTGTTAAGATTAACTTTCTTAAACAAATTTCTCTTTACAGAATCATCCAACAGGTCGGAACAAATGCGTTATAATTTTCATTTAATCCAAATGGAAAATTCTTAAGTTGCTCACAAAGGCTTTCGCCCCAAGGTTCAAGTGCAATGTAAAAATTAATTTTAAGTTGTGGCTGAATGAAGCGAGTGGTGTTGCCTGCTTGGAAGAAAAGTAAATCTGTACACACAGTAAAAAAGGTCGTTTAGCAACTCTGGGATACTTACTTACATGGTAATTTGAAAGTTTTATATGACATGGAATAGCTCAAGTCAGGAGTGGGTAGGCCGGGTAATAAACTTGAGGGAGTCTGCTACCCGGACGAGAAGGAGGCGGTGCTTTGAGCCCAGCGCGCCGCCTGAGACAGAGGTTTTGGAGGGATGGGCTCTTTATTCGTACCCCTTCCAGACAGGTAGCCTCAACAACTTTTTAGCTCTCCGGGTGTCTGGATCAAATTTGAATTCCAAGGCCCGGGTGCAGCGATTAGAAAGACACCCCGGGGGTTTTTAGTCAGGAGGAGTCTGACACACCGGGGTCGCTGCCCTCACGGTGGCTCAGATGCTCCTATGCTGGATTTTTCGCCAGGTTACCCTAAAAAGAGTGCTCAGATTTGAACTACTAGTGATCAAATACAAGCGATAGACTCTGGTTTGTTTGTTTGATACAGAATTGTAGGTAGGGAGGGTGTGTCATGGTGCAGATAGGTCAAGAGTGTAATGTAGGTCATTACTCTAAAAAAGTTAGTGTAATAAACTATATCAAAAAATACTTCTTTAATGGTTTCTAGAATGCGACGCCTTTAACTACGAATTTAAGGCCGCTTTTCACAATAAAAAATGAGTTTATTCTGACCTGTCTGTGATTCAATTTACGAGTATATAGGAACTGAGCCGTGGTGGCTGCCGGCAGAATAGAATAGCACCCCCCTCTTCTTGCTGAGGTGTCGTAAATGGCGACTAAGGTATCTCTTTAACACCGCAATTCAACCAGGTGTTCAGAGAAGGAAAACTCGACCAAACCTGCATCCCGCTCCCTCCCGATCGTACTGGTTCTCCATTCCATCGGGCCTGAGGGAGCTCGGACGAGAAAGTGCTTTTCTGGCAGCGCGTCAAGTTATGCACTGAAATATCTCCTGCGCAATTGACTGTTTCCGAAAACTGGACCTCGAATTTCTTAACCGGTGTTGAAACAGTCGCCGTGGCCGAAACCGGCTAGGACATCATCATCATATAGGAACTAGCTAATCTGGCAAACGTTGTTTTGCCATATAAATTATTTCTAATGAATATCTTCTGTATTATAATATATTTTACCCGCGTAAAATTATATTAATGTTATGAAAACAAAAAATAATCTATTTACTTTCTCTTAATAAAAACTATATCTAAATAACTAAAATTATTACTGGTGCTCCATTCAAGTCAATTATATCGTGATAACTTTTAAACTATTTGGCCAAATTAGTAAGTATGACAGACAAAGTTTATCTACATGAAATACCTAAAGCAAGAAATGTATTGATTTTGATGAGAGTTTGATAAATATACCAAAAAGTTTGAAAAATATACTAAAATTTGCATTGTAAAATAGTTTCTCATTTATTAAATTTATGGTTCACAATTTTGGTCATAGTGGCTTCCACATAAAAGGTAGATATATGCTGTCGGGGACTTTTATTTAGTACTATTCAAGACAAATAATCCTACGGTACATCATCTTTGTGAAACTACAATGATTTACATGTATCGTTATATTACGACCAAAATTACATAAAATTATTACAAATTGTAGCCTATATGTTATTCCGATGTATAATCTACATTACTGTGGCAGTTTCATGCAAATCCGTCCAGTAGTTTTATCGTGAAAGAGTAACAAAGACATTCACAAAGTTTCGCGTTTATAGTATTAGTAGGATGTAATCATCAACTAAAAATTGTGAATCGATTGATATCTGATATTATTTTCTGAGATAGACTCAAAATTTTTTGGAACCTTTTTCTGTCAGGATGACCGGTTAACAACTTTCGAGAAAAGTCTTTAGAGCGAGGTGACGCGGTCTGTCATCAATCATTCACATCCCGGACATGACTAAGAAGTTCTCTAACTCCTTCTTTTGACGTGTCGTTGGGCTGTGGAATGGTCTTCCAGCGAGTGTGGTCCCACCATCCTATGATAAGGGATCTTTTAAACGTAGCTTGAAAAGATATTTGTGCAGGCCGGCATGATCGCCGTGACTACCGTTGGGTCTTTCTTGCCTATCGATAGTCGTTGGAGTTTTTTGGACTGCACCATGCTTACCATCAGGCAGTAGCGTTCATTCCATAAATGCTTGAAAGCATTGCATGCCCTAACGATAATGAAGTCTGGAATAAATCCCTTCAATTTAAACAAAAAAGGATCCCTTTATATTCATATCTATTATATTTTCACACCATCTATCTTCCCTGTGAAAGTAATATAATATTGATTATCTATATATAGTATTCACATTAATTATGTGAATCTGCCTACCCTGTCCAAATACCGTGATGTAAAACTCGCTCCATAATATATTAAAATGAATCCTGGTAATCAATTCCACTTTTAGTTGGCTCACTTTGATACTCTCTTTAGACTTGTTCCTCGCCTGGGAGCTGGCCGACGACTGACTATTCAAGATTTTTTTTTTTTTTGAAGCGGACTAACTACTGATTGCCGGGAAAGGCATTTTCAGCTCAACCGGGCTTAGGGGGCGAGCACAGAAGGTGCTCAGCCAGCGAAATTTTGGGTTGGGTGGCAATGCAAGAGCACCCCTGTGGGTACGAACCTCGACTTGGACCGCCAGCCAAATAAAGTACTAACCCTACGTGTGATCTAGCAGCGTTTCGGAAGTGACTACCTTGAGAAGAAACGCCGAAAGAAACTCAAGGCTGCGTCGGAGTAGAACTGCGCGTCGGTGCGAAAACGCACCGGTTAGCAGCAGTTGACTGAACTATCCTTCTTCGGCGCCGCCGGCGACGCCGGTGTCTTGGAATGAAACTAGTGTGTGTGTGTACCTCACTGTTTGATCGATCGGTGGCTCTTTTAACAGCCACTGTGATTGGATCATCCGGATCCCCTAGCACGTCGCGAGGGCGACGAATGGCGGGTGCGAATTCACTCTTGCGTACGTATACGCAAGACCTACTGATTAAATTGTTAGAATGGTGCTGCGCCTTGTCGAAGTAACGACGAGACGCTTCACGCATGTAACTGGCACACGCATGTAACTGGCACTATTCAAGATCGCGGTAGCGATATATAAGGGCAAAGAAATAGGGTGGCCATCTAAATAGTTCTCTTTGGCGTCAAGACAACGATTAGTGTTGCCATTTTAACAACGAGCGTAACAGTATGCACGCCACTGCCATCAGGTATGGTGTAGTCACTGTGTCGAAACGGTATAAAAAAAGAACGTACTGGAATATTGGGGAAGGCAACGCGAGACTCCCCCGAAATGATGATGTCCTAGCCGAATTCGGCCACGGCGACTGTTTCAACACCGATTAAGAAAATCGAGGTCCAGTTTTCGGAAACAGTCAATTGCGCAGGATATATTTAAGTGCATAGATGGACGCGCTGCCAGAAAAGCACTCTCTCGTCCGAGCTCCCTCAGGCCCGATGGAATGGAGAACCAGTACGATCGGGTGGGAGCAGGATGCAGGTTTGGTCGAGTTTTCCTTCTCTGAACACCTGGGTGAATTGCAGTGTTAATGAGATACCTTAGTCGCCTTTTACGACACCTCAGCAAGAAGAGGGGGGTGCTATTCTATTCTGCCGGCAGCCACCACGGCACAAAATACTGCTTGCGAGGGCGCAGCACAGCAAGGCTGTCCTTGTCAAAGTATAGAAGTAATTAGTCACCTTGAGTGTTCAGGCGCAGGGCATAAGTATAAAAAAGGTACTTGACATCCCTTCCGTCTCCCTACACCCATTTCACGCTCGGTCCTTAACAGTGAAACATGTGTACCAGTGACGTGCATAGGGCATTTGGACAGGGTAAGCAGATTCATCATAATTAATGTGAATATTATCTAATGGTAATAAATATTATATTACTTTCATTGGGACGATAGAAGGCGTGAAAATAGAATAGATATGTATATAAAAGGTTACTTTTTTGTTTAAATTAAATCAATTTATTCCAGACTTATTTATCGTCAGGGCATGCAATGCTTTCATGCATCTATGGAATGAACGCTACTGATGTGTACGCACGGCGGTATCTCTACACTTATCATCGGCGGCGAACTCGGTCCCACTACGGAATAGTCAGTTGCTTTGGACAATACGGCGGAACATCTAATTAATTGTATTCGGTGAACGGTGCGGAGCTGCAGTAGCCTGTCCTCATCATCCAGTTTCCAGGTAAGTGCCTTTTGATTATTTCATTGTCACTGTGCCTGAACGAACTGTTTGTTCCCTAATTCTCTACGTGGAAATCCAGACCAGCGGCGCTCTCCGGCGGCTACATAAACTTTTGGTTCCTTCGAGACCAGCGCTCTTCTGCGCTAACATTGAGGCTTATAGCCGATACAGTCGGAAGAACTTGGCCGCGAAACCCTTGCAACTGGGAAGTTCTGTGGGGACATTCCACAAGTATACAAAAATAGTCATGAAGTTGGTGCTTCATTGTTTTATCATATATGGGCATTAAATATGCATTAGATCACCCATAATGTATTTAAATATATAGTTTTGCTGAAATTAAAATATTTTTTCCTGTTTACCAATCATTGTTAGTGATACCACACATTCAGAATGCTTTGGCTGACTAAATTGAAATATCAAATTGTATTCGGTTTTTGTGCTTATTTGTGTTTTTTTTTGTTGATGGTTTTCTTTTCTTTGTTTTTGTTGTGTAAATAGATCCTAATAACTTATATATATGTATATGTAGAGCTGTGCCAGTGCAGTGGCCGTGTCGTCCGCAAGGCCCTGTCAGAATACCAGCGCTGCAGAGTCTAGTGCTCTGTAGCACAAGCTGAGACAGGGCCCTTATTGGCGGCGGCCTAGACTTTAGTTATGTATTGTTTGTGATTTTTTATTTATTTTTATGTTTTTTATGTTTATTTTCATGTAATCTATTGTATCATATTGTCACTTCTGTCTGGGTGCTGCTAATAAAACGTTTTCTTTCTTCTTTCTTTCTTTCTTTCTTCAGTTCATATATATGTTACTAATCTGGGATTGCCCGGTAAGAAGTAATTTACCCCTTTGAGAATTGATTTTTCAAACATGTTGAAACACGAATATTTTAATTTCTAACTAAAAAACTAAATAACAGTTTCGGTAGTGTTTACTTTTTATAGTAGTTGTGGCGGCTTTGTGGATAATGAACCGATTTCCAGGCGCGGCAACGCGGATGCTAGTACATAGATTCGAATCCCGGTACGTATCCCTGGGTTTTTACAGATTACGTAGATTAAGGCCCCCACAAGCTCACCGCTGAAGGAAAACATCGTGAGGAAACCCGCATGACAGATAATACAAATGTTATGTGTGCTGTGGGAACGGCGATCAGCTGCGCTACTGGTCACGTTGGTCACGGCATATAACCCCATAGTGGATACAGCCACTAATGTCTAATGTGTGTGTGTAATGTGTAAGCACCTCGGTCGCCTCTAGACACTTCAAAATTTTAAGCGCTCGATTTTACAACAAACTAAATGTAATTCTCAATATCTATCCCCTTTCCCTTTATGAACTTAAAATCAAAGTCAAGGATTACTTGTTGCAGCTCGATTATTTACAAACTGAAAATCTTTTAAATGCTTATATATAATCTGCACTCACAACACTCTCTACTCACCCTTTTCTACACATAACACACCTATGCACAACACGTCTGTATACTTTTATATATTTTTGTAATTATTTGTATTCTCTGTAATGGCGGGCGCTGACGTCTGCGATACAGTCTCACGACTAGTGCAGGCGTCAACGTAAATTAAATTATACAATGTAAAATTTTTGATCCAATAAAATTATTATTATTATTATCATTTATTCATTATATATATACAATATAGTTACATTTTAAAATAAATACATATAAAAAAACATATAAATTTTAAAATATAAAAATATGTAGACCTACAGGGGCGAGGCCAAAGGCCCAAGCCACCGGTAGTTAGGAGCTTAAAGTGAGGAACGTATCGAGTAGAACTGCCTTCTGTATCCGGCCCTTGATCCAACAACCAAGCGAGAGCCTCTTAAGGTGGTAATCAAGGCTCTTTGCGATCAGCCCATCAGTCAATACGACTATCGGGACAATAATCGTAGAATCTACATCCCACATGCTGGTAATCTCGCGTGCGAGGTCTAAATATTTTGATAGTTTCTCTTTCTCAGCTTTTATGAGATTTTCATCATGTGGTATGGTGATATCAACGAGTATTGCCCGGCGCGCCGACCGATCTACTACCACAATGTCAGGTCTATTAGCAAAAATAGTCCTATCAGTGATAACAGATCGATCCCAGTACAGCATTGCACGACCATTTTCAAGAACTGGCTGAGGTACATACTGATAGTACGGTACCTCATTGTCCACAAGACCATATGAAAGAGCAAGTTGCTGGTGTATGATCTTGGCCACTTGATTATGTCTGTGTAAGTACTCGCCGTTAGCAAGAAACGAACAACCAGAAACCACATGCCTCAAAGATTCTCCAGGACGGTGGCATGCCCGACATATGTCGACCGTACCGTCCTTGAGGATATACTTTCTGTAGTTGTTTGTCTTGATAACCTCGTCCATAATTGCACAGACAAAACCTTCGGTTTCCCCAAAAAGGTCACCGAAACGCAGCCAAGAAACGGAGGCAATCGAATCTACATCAGGCGCATGAAGAGCCCGATAAAACCGTCCATGAAGCTCTTTGCTCTTCCATATATCCCTGCGATCCAAGGTACTCAGTACCTTTGGATTTTGCCAGTTCCTATTTGCCAGATAAAGCGGAGTTAGTCCTTTATCCACCTTTACTACATCCATATGCATATCCACTTCACTGTGAAGGAAATAACTCCTGAGATTGCATATCTCACGGTTATGTAGGTCCTTAGCATACAGGGGCGAGGCCTAAGGCCCAAGCCACCGGTAGTTAGGAGCTTAAAGTGCGGAACTTCCTAACAATGCGTGCCGTATCGAGTAGATTATTATTATTAATGTATTTCTGCTCACCCCGTAAGGGATATATCATAACGATATATTATTACTTCAAAATTGTTTGAACACAGTGCTTTGTGTAGATTTTTTCGGGCCTACTTCTTGGAGATTCGGTCGATTTTTTCGCGGACTGCATGCCGAGAGTCAAGAGAAAGGTCTTCGGGCTGTTGTTTTGGGAGTCGAAGCTGCTCGCGTCCGTAGGCTGTACCCTAGTTTCCCTACACGTGACTCCTGAGTGGTGCCAAACGAGCAGCAGCGAGGTGGTAGGGCGCCGGTGCCCGTCTGGATCGCGACCACAGTACATGGGTGTAAAGCCAGTTTCGGCTTGTCGCGTTTCGGGATCAGCTTGTGTATATCCAGTAGCTCATATACCTAGAGATCTTCAGTCGTGGTATATGTGGGCCGACATGACGATGTAGACTATCAATGGATTTCCATCCTTTGATAGTCGCTTTCGTTTTTGGACTACACTGTACTTACCATCACGTACTCTGTAGTCACTATGTCGAGCCAGTGTAAGAGAAAAAAATCAAAATAGAATTTTTATTTATTTATTATTTATAGTGTTGCCAGTGGCCCGGTACAATAACTTATTCACAAACATTCACAAACTTTCGCATTTATAATATTATAGTAGGATTAATGAACCCAATATTAAAACTACTATTTGTATCCCTTACTTGAAAAAGAATCATTCAAACGTATTAAATGCATTTCAACCCCGTCAAGTTTTATTTTCGCAATGAAAGGTACCCTATGTCCGTCTCCAAGGTCTAATCCATTTCTATGCTAAAATTTATAGAAATTGGTTCAGCCGTTTTTACGAAATACGAGTTCTACTCGTATTTGACCTGTGTTTCTTTCTACCATCATGGTCACCCTACGAAAATTCGATGACTTATTAAGGAAAATAATGGAAACATTTTCTGTCTGTAATATTCAACCAATTATAATCTATAGTTTGCTTAGCAATAGCGAATGAAACACATAATTATGGCTTTAAGAAAATATTTTATAATAGTTTGTACTGTGACGATGGTATGGATTCGGTCAACTTATTGTTATGGAGGTAATTTTTTTAACCCTTGCTTTTCGTCATATTTGTCTTTTTTTTTGTTAACCCGGAGGAAATCCCTTCGGACCGTCAGGGGAGTGGTGAGGGACACTCCCCCGGTGTGTCGGACTTGCACCGATTAAAACCACCAGGGTGCCAACTATGTCCTCTCTTCGCCTTCGCCGGGCCTGGGTATCCGTATACTCCCTACGGACCCGGCGAGCGACTGGTCTTGGCAGCCTCCTCCCTGGGAGGGGTCAGGTGTTACCCCCTCACTACCTCTCAATGAGGCGTCATGTGGGCACACACACGACGCCTTGTCCTCTCTGCCGGACGGCGGAAGCCCTCAACGTCCACCGCCCGGCCTGTGCCAGGAGGGGAGCGCGCCCCGTCATATTTGTCATAGGGTGTCCACGGCTGGGCATAAACCTCCCCTAGTGTTTCGCAGAAACTATCTTTTAAAACAGAAATTCACTCAATTTTTTTATTATCGATTGGCTTGCGTTTGACTTAAATCTCACTTGCTGGAATGTGATGATGAGGCCGGTGATGTAGCGCTCTCACCCAATAAATATTTATTCTATCGATGTTTGAAGATGTTGGAAAAACAGACGCAGGGAGCGAATTACACTCCTTGGTGGTTCGCAGCAAAAAGGAGGAACTGCGTGTGAGCGGCTGGAATATCAACCACATTAGGATGCAAACGTGCACGGGGTTTTGTCAATTTATGGTAGAAGGTGTTAACGCGCACGCCGCGTCCTGCTACCCCCGCAACAAACCTGAGCAGCCGTCGTACGTCAGCGGGGCTCTCAATTCATTATACAATTTTGACATCCGGACGTTTTGTAAACTAACACAAAATAGTGTGAATACTGTATTAATCGAGTAGAACAATAATTCACAAGACGGTTTTTTCATTTAAAAACTGGCAAATGTTCCGCGAGAACAGAAGGAAAAGGGGGAATTAAATCGTACATCTCAGCCGCACACTCTCCAGAGTATAGTCTATTGAAAACCGAAAGGCAAGTCACTCTACGCCGGTATTCCACACTGAGTAGCTCGCATGACGTAGGAGCTTCATCGGGAATGGTCAGAACACTGAAGTCATCGACATAGCTCGGATTAGCAGACTGAAGTGGCAGTGAGCTGGTCTTATTTGCCGAGGAATCAACCTCTGGGGTAGACGTACCTTGAGTGACGACCATGTCTCAACAGCGTAGTATTGGACGCCCTTAGACTAGATGTAGCGACGGTATGCGGAAAGTTGTTGGCATATATCCAGCTGTGGTCCAAACAAACCAACCGTTTTGTATATCTCCTTGTTTTTAAAGCAATCCACAAGCGTTACCTTGCATTTAGAATGAATAGAACGCATTTCCGCTACAGTAATCCTTCTTTGGGACTGATTATATCGTTCGGAATTGATATCGCGTTCGATAGAACTTGTGATGAAGTTCACTGTGGATACGTTGCTAGCTCGGAACGTACTTCTTACAGAGTTTCTCTTTAGACCGAAGTCTACGGGTCTAACACAACCAGTCTGCAAGCAGGTATGTTGGCGGCAAACTCATAGCATTTGTTTATACATAACAACTGGTCACTGTCAAAGATTGATTATTTTTTGCGAAGGGGTAGGGCGTCGGTGCCCGTCTGGATCGCGACCACAGTGCATGGGTGTAAAGCCCGTCATAGTGACCAGTTTCGGCTTGTCGCGTTTCGGGATCAGCTTGTGTATATCCAGTAAATCATATACCTAGAGACCTTCAGTCGTGGTATATGTGGGCCGACATGACGATGTAGACTATCAATGGATTTTCATCCTTTGATAGTCGCTTTCGTTTTTGGGCTACACTGTAATTACCATCAGGTACTCTGTAGTCACTATGTCGAGCCAGTGTAAAAAAAAAATGTAAAAGGTCTTAAAGGTAACTTCAGAATTTGTTAACAAAGGAACGTAACTACAAAGGCAATTCTAAGGCGTAGTAAGCCCAAACACATTAAAATAAAACTAGAATAGAAACGTTTGGTGTACCTACATTTTTCCCATGATTCTTCTGGCAGTTCCTGGCTTTGCAGCCATGCAATTCAATTTTAATTGGTAAATGAATATTAATTTTATTTCAGATTTAAGCCGTGTGGAAATTGAAATAAACGGCTATTATAATAATTATTGTGATAGTACAAGTGAGAATAGATTCAATGAGAAACAGGATATTCAAGTTGTATACACCCAAAAAAGCGGCGACACAATAAACGAAGCAGCGTATGTTAACACTATTTTAAATAACTGTTGAATTAAACCGGCCTTCATACAAACTATTTACCTATAACCTTTTATTTAAGACCAGTTTCATGAGCTCAAAAACTATACTTCTGCTTTCAATGAGAAAAACAAAAATATTAATTTATAATGCATACGTAAGGAGTATATTGGAATACGGTAGTGTAGTCTGGACAACATTCTATCTAGTGTTCACCGACTGCGAATCGAAAGGGTCCAACGGAAATTTGTACGGCATTTGGCATTTCACTGGTATCGCAGTAAATACAAATACAGTTACTGGTATAACCTCATACATATACTTTAAAATTAATTCTTCAGCGCTTTGTCGTCAGCAATTGGACATGATTTTAAATAATAAAATTGACTGCCCCCAACTGCTCTAAAAATTTTCATTCAGAGCCCCCCCGAAAAATTCCAGACGAGCCGTTTCTCTTTTTCACCCACCTTTTAAGCGAACAAACCTCGGAGTCAACAGTGCTTTGTGTAGATTGTCTCGGGCCTACAATCTTCTTGGAGATTCGGTCGATTTGTTCGCGGACTCCATGCCGGGATTCAGGAGAAAGGTCTTCGGGTTGTTGAGAGATGCACAAACTAATAATCTTGACATCAATTACCATTAATATAATATAATATAGTATGATATAATATAGTATAAATAAACAGGTCACTCTGACGTATGTTGTGGATGCCTTAACAGGAACTGTACATTGTTGCTTGTAACTGTGTATATGTATTGTGTAAATGAGTTATTGTACCGGGCCACTGGTAACCCTGTAAAGAGTAAATAAATAAATAAATGAGGCCGAAGATGTATCGTCTTTGCTCACTAAACACCAATACACTCTTCTCAAAAGTCTTCTAAATAATAAGCGGCTGGGGTTTTTTCGAGACGATAATATGCTGTTGGCCTGGGTGGGCCTTTACAACGGCACCGGGCGAGGAAGCAAGCGGTCAAGGTGGTCAGCCAGCGAGTAGGTTGGATAGCAACGCAAGGGAACCTTCTCT
The DNA here is from genome assembly GCA_036320925.1 of Automeris io. Taxonomy (NCBI): domain Eukaryota; kingdom Metazoa; phylum Arthropoda; class Insecta; order Lepidoptera; family Saturniidae; genus Automeris; species Automeris io. The sequence continues at coordinate 3,532,478 of JAUDJH010000031.1, read as the reverse complement.
GTTAATATTACGAATGAATAAGCTAATGTTTTAGTGCAGATGAAATATCAATCACTTCAGGGTGGTTCCAACCAGAGATGGGCAAAATGTAATCTGATTAATAAAAATTATTAACGACTAGCTGATCCGGCAAACGTTGTTTTGCTATATAAGGTTTTGTAATATCTTCTAAGATGTTCATTGAAATTAAGTGATGTCAAAGACAATTTTGTTCACAATTAAATAAACTTAATCAACAACACATTTATTTGAATAAAGATTAATATTATTACGTTGATACAACTCTTAACAAATAATGCATTAATTTCGACCAAATTTGATTACCATAAAAACGGTTCTAGTGACTTAATCTTAAAAGATAGACTTATACTGTCGGAAAAAATTTTTTAGATAATTTCAAGAGGAATAATTCATTCATACATATATTTTTGGTATCTTGAACCGTTTTCGCAGCGCACGCAATGGAAGCCTTCGAGGATGAATAATTTTCCCCGTTTTTTTCACATTTTCCATTATTTCTTCGCTCCTAATAATTGCATCGTGATGTTATATAGCCTAAAGCCTTCCCCGATAAATGGTCTATTCAACACAAAAAGAATTTTTCAATTCAAACCAGTAGTTCCTGAGATTAGCGCGTTCAAACAAACAAACAAACAAACAAACTCTTCAGCTTTATAATATTAGTATAGATTACATTTTACGTTTTTTACCATTAATATGACTGCATTTTGCTCATTTATGTTTTAAACACTACAAAATCCCCGATTGTATATACATTTATGATTTCTTAATGTTTTAAATGGATTTAACCATGATTACAGAGCAAGAAAATTAAAATTACGACGACATTTTGCAATCGTTCATCATTAATCAGATTACATTTTGCCCATCTCTGGCCATAAGGATTGTTATTCATACAATCGTGTATATAAACCCTTCATTTGATCATTTTCCAGGTGTTACGATAAATATAATTTGAAAAAATTGTTGGCTAGTCCTGAATATTTATCTACATGGCAAAAATTGACCACAGTTGTTGTCGAGGTTTGTACTCATTAACTTTTTCATCCAAAAACAAGATTTTTTCTTTAAAAAAAAGCCGGTAGGTCTCTAACAACAGTGTCACGTGTAAGTGCCGTGAGAACGGTAATCACTTGCGCTACTGGTCACCTTGGGCACGACATACAAGTGTAAAGTGGATACAGCCACTAATAAAACTTTGCTCACCCGGAAAGGGGCATGTAACGGGGGGTGGTTAGGTTGCAGCGGAGGACTGTCTGCATTGTGAATGATCCTGACGTGACTAAGCATCTTGGACCGCTTCAGTTGCGTGGAGATATTACCTCACTGAGCGTTTCCTACCGTCTGTACCACGACGAGTGTTCTGAAGAGCTATTTAAGATTTATAGAGTGACTATAATCACCGAAAGTAGCAAAAATGTTAAATTTTAAAATAATTTTGAATACTTATGACTCAAAAAAATGCTTTATTTTTTTTTTGGTAACCCGGGAGAAAATCCTACATTGGACCATCTAAGACGCTGTGAGGGCAGCGACCCCGGTGTGTCAGACCCCTACTGACTAAAATCCCCCGGGGTGTCCCTCTAATCTCTCCACCCAGGCCTGGGAAACCAAATTCGTCCAGTCGCCCGGGGAGCGAACAGCCTTGTTCAGGCTTCCTCTCTGGGAGGGGTGGGTATAAAGAGCCCACGTCTCCAGTACCTCTTTCATAGGCGGCGCGCTAGACACTCCGCACCGCCGCCCTCTCATCCGGGCAGCAAACTCCCTCAAGTCTACTGCCCGGCCAAAACACAATGCTTTATAACACAACCCAAAATAACACAGTACATTACAATACGCTGCGTTACGCTACAATATAATTTTTGCATAAAAATGTATAATTCATTGGTGTTGAAAAGGGTTTTAAAATGTAAGGAACATTTCTGAATCTGGACGTTGATGTTCTAGGCTTCAATGAACACGACATGGCAATGTTCATTCACAACATATCCTGGTAATATATTTAACTGTGAATTTCCTGTTAATGTTAGGCTTACTGGTGAGTCTGTTTTACCTTCTTTTTTTTATGATTTACAGGTCAAACTTAACCTCGAGTACACCTGGTGGAATGAGCCCGACGACGGACCGCGTCCGCCCAACAAATGCCTATTCACTCTTCTTTTAAAGACTCCCAGGTTATAAGACCGCGGAAATAAGGCCGCTGGAAGCATATTCCACTCCTTAGCTGTTCGCATGATGAATGTTGAATTGAAATGTGATTGGCTTAGTCGAGTTGTTGACCTCTTTCACAGACTAATCTCTAGTTCTAATTGCTTTTTTTTTTCAACAGGACTATACGCTTTTGACCGGATAAAACCTTCACAACTTTACCGGTCTAAGAGAGCGAGCACTGTAGGTGCTCAGCCAGCGAATTTATGGGTTGTGTGGCAACGCAAGGCACCTCTGCGGGTGATCTACCAGCGTTACGGAAGCTGTCGAGCCCGCTTGGTATTAAATAGAAATGTCATGTGTACTAGTGCTGTGAGAACGGCGATCAGCTGCGCTACTGGTCACGTTGGGCACGGCATATAAACCCAAAGTGGATACAACCACTAATGTCCTCTCCGACGCAGCCTAGAGTTTCTTTCGGCGTTTCTTCTCAAGGTATTCGCTTCTGAAACACAGGTATATCACTGTGGGGTTTCGTATTTCGGCTGGCGGCCCAAATAGAGTTCCGTCCCCACAGGGGCGGGCTTGGGTTGCCACCAAATTTATCTTCCATACATACATATGATGATGATGATCTCCTAGCCGGATTCGGCCACGGCGAGTGTTTCAACGCCGATAAAGAAAATCAAGGCCCAGTTTTCGGAAACATTCAATTGCGCAGGAGATATTTAAGTGCATAACTGGACGCGCTGCCAGAAAAGCACTCTCTCGTCCGAGCTCCCTCAGGCCCGATGGAATGGAGAACCAGTACGATCGGGAGGGAGCGGGATGCAGGTTTGGTCGAGTTTTCCTTCTCTGAACACCTGGTTGAATTGCAGTGTTAAAGAGATACCTTAGTCGCCTTTTGCGACACCTCAGCAAGAAGAGGGGCGTGCTATTCTATTCTGCCGGCAGCCACCACGGCTAACATCTATATATATACCATCGCTGGCTGACCACCTTAAGTATTCGCTCTCTCGCTCGGTTTAGTTGTGAAGGTCTCTTCCAACCGCTAACATTTGTCCTGTCGAAAATAACAACAATAATGTCACTCGGCTTACCCCTTAAGGGATATAGCATGATACTATATTAGTATTAAAAAGAAATATATCTCCTTATAGATATAACAGATGTGTTAATAAATAATGAAACAGTTTATAAAAAAGTACCAGCATATATAACGGAATATAATGTATCAAGTACTTACAACTACGTTGATGATGAACTAGTGATCATCCGATGTCAATCCAAAATGGGAAATGCGATGAGATTTGCAGACGTCTACAAATTTGACACAAGTAAGTATGTTATTGATATCGCAGCAGTTCATAATGAAACATGTTAGTATCATCCCTCAATCTGGTTATTTTTAAGTAAAAACTCTTTTCGGCTCATTTGGGATGGGGGGAAAGCTCTAAATTAACGTAGCAGTCACGCTAGACAGCTTCCAGTTATAGCTATTCGTGTATAGTTTATCTCTATCCATCAAATCCAGTTTATCTATTAGTCACAGCAATGTTCAGAGCTTTCATAGTTTATCTAGTTTTGTATGGAACCTCAGTGGAACAGCCCAACTCGCACTTGGTCAGTTTTTTACATATATAAACTAGCTGCAGTGACCCGGCGTTAAGATAGGCAGAATGCTCTGTATTTGCGCGGCCATCACGCTAGAATGCATGCAGAGATGCGAGTGGCAGGAGCGGTTGTCGCCACGCGAAATGTTTCTAATTCGCGGCCGGTGCACGCGCCTGGTGCCAGTGTCGTGTAGACAGTTTGTCTACATCCAATGCATTCATCCAATTTAGTTGATTCTTTAGTCATAGCAATGTTCATAACTTTCATAGCTTATGTTATGTTTGAACAGAATCCTCGGTGGTAAAGCCAAACTCGCACTTGGCCGGTTTTTTACATCTTTAAACTAGATGCAGTGATCCGGCGGTATCCGGGTAGAAATATGTTAAACCGTTAGGGGGTGGTTTTCCAAAAAAAATTCAAAGCTATTATAATTTCGCTTAACATCGTGCTCATTTAAAAATGGACGGATGCAAAATAAAGTTTAACCCTTTTCTTTTCGCACCATCAGGGACGCTGTGAGGGCAGCGACCCCGGTGTGTCAGACTCCTACTGACTAAAAACCCCCGGGGTGTCCCACTGATTGCCCCACCCGGGCCTGGGAAGCCAAAGTCGTCCAGACGCCAAGGGAACAAAAGGCCTTGTTGTGGCTACCTCTATGTGAGGGGTGGAAGTAAAGGAGTCTACCACTCATCCAGGCAGCAGACTAGGGATGTCGAAAATGAAAAAAAAACGATATATCGATGTATCGATATTTATTAAAATATCAATATCGGCGTCGATATATTGAAGGAAAAATATCGATATATCGAATATATCGCACACACGAAAGTATTTTACCAGTATTCCTTTTTATTAGACAAAATTACAAAAATATCAAGAACTAAAAGGCTATCTTCTAACTTTAAGACCTATTTAAGATATCAAACAAAAATAAATAATAAATAAATAAATGGCGGCAAATAATATACATGCAACAAATTCAGACGTCAATGCATGCAACGTAAGAAAATATAGTTTTTCTATTTACACACAACGCAATTTTCACACAATATGTATAGTTCTTTTTTTTTTGTTCCGTCCAAATTCTACAGTTTCAGATTTCAGCGACTTCACTGCCATAACAATTAAAAAAATATCGTTTTCGATACAATTTTCGATACTGGATATTTTGTATCGATATATCATTACAAAATATATCGCCCAAAAATATCGATATATTGAATTGAAAATAACGATGTATCGATATTTATTCGACAAGCCTACAGCAGACTCCCTCAAGTCTACTGCCCGGCTATTGTCACCGGGGGATGTCGCGCTCGCTCTGGGCGAACGCGTTCCTCCGGCGACGGTGCCTTGGCCGCCAAATGGCCAGAAAAGGTGTTCGCTCTCTTACTCTTTCGGCGGAATCGGTCTGCAGGGCGAATGAGGACAGTGAAATGAGACGCCTAACGGCTGTCTTTTGGGGCTCTTTGGTGATCCTCTTTCTTTATTGGTGAACGATGTGCGGCCATCATGAATGAATGTATGAGAGACATGTAGATTTGATTGGATGAATAAATTTGAGTGAATGAATCGAATGAGAGCGAGGAATATTTACTAAATTATTTATTTATCTATTTACTAGCTGATCCGGCAAACGTTGTTTTGCTATGTAAGGTTTTGTAATATCTTCTAAGATGTTCATTGAAATTAAGTGATGTCAAAGACAATTTTGTTCACAATTAAATATGCTTAATCAACAACACATTTATTTGGATAAAGATTAATATTATTACGTTGATACAACTCTTAACAAATAATGCATTAATTTCGACCAAATTTGTTTACCATAAAAACGGTTCTAGTGACTTAATCTTAAAAGATAGACATATACTGTCGCGGATATTTTTTTAGATCATTTTAAGAGGAATAATTCTTTCTTACATATATTTTTGGTATCTTGAACCGTTTTTGCAGCGCACGCAATGGAAGCCTTCAAGGATGAATAATTTTGCCCGTTTTTTTTACATTTTCCATTATTTCTTCGCTTCTAATAATTGCATCGTGATGTTATATAGCCTAAAGCCTTCCTCGATAAATGGTCTATTCAACTCAAAAATATTTTTTCAATTCGAACTAGTAGTTCCTGAGATTAGCGCGTTCAAACAAACAAACAAACAAACAAACTCTTCAGCTTTATAATATTAGTATAGATATATGAATGTAAATGTTTAACCTAAGAATTGTATAGAAATTACTTGTGGAAATTTAAAAAAAAGCTATGGTTAATGCCATGAACGTAAATGAAAGGAAGGAAGGGAAGGATAAAACAAAATAAAAATAGTGTTTTCATTTATTTTAGATTATTCGTTGATCCCGAAAGAATATGTATTCACAAAATCTTTGGAACTTCAAGTTATATTACATAGAAGAAATAATATATCTCACATCGACTGTATTGTAAGGGATGGTGGAGACTTGGAGGCTGTTCACAGGATCTTCTTTCAGCCCAAAATTGAGTCTAGGTATTTAGGTAAGTTTCATAATTTAATATGTCTAAATTACGACAGCTTAGTACAAACATAACACTGAATAGAGAAAAACTAAGGAGTTACCTTATAATCCTGACATTGATTAACATTATTACATGCCACTCTAACGTATGTTGTGGATGCCTTAATAGGAACTGTACATTGTTGATTGTAACTGTGTATATGTATTGTGTAAATGAGTTATTGTACCGGGCCACTGGCAGCCCTGTTATCCGAAAATAAAATAAAACATTGATTTTTTATTACATACAGGCTTGCGTTTGACCTCAATCTCACCTGCTGGAAAGTGATGATGAGGCCGAAGACGGAGCGCGCTCGCCCAGCAAATACCGATTCACTCGACGTTTGAAGATTCCCATGTCATAAGATGCCGGAAACACAGACGCAGGAAGCGAGTTCCACTCCTTCGCGGTTCGCAGCAAAAAGGAGGAGGCGAATCGCTTCGTGCGAGCAGCTGGAGTGTCAACCATATAAGGGTGCAAACGGCGCGCAGTCAATTTATGGTAGAAGGGGGAGGGGCGAACTAAATCATATAACTCATACAATTTAGTAGAGTTCAGTTTTCTGGGAGTAACATTGCATTCAGAATTCCAATAAGTAGCAAAAATTACACATCTTGCGGGGAAACTTAGCTCGGCTGCTTGTACAGTCAGTAAAATCGAGCAAGTTAAATATAATGAAACAGCTCGAGTAGTTTTTTTAGTTCTTTTTACAGCGTTACGGCCTAGGGTATTTTACTGTGTGGTAATTCTGCTGATTTGATGATTTCATTTTAGGACATGGAAATTTGTAAACGATGAATCGGTATTTGTTGGGTGCGCGCTCCATCGTTGGCCTCTTCATTACTATCTAATAAGAGAGATTGAGGTCAAGCGCAAACCTGTGTAATAAAAAAACATAACATAAAATGCAAACTCGACCCCACTTTTCTAAGTTCGGGTATTTATTCGGATCGAACCAGCGTTTAACTGTCCTTATATCTCACTTTTGACAGAAATGTCGAAAGGCCTAGATTTATAGACGCATCTTTAAGTTTGCTTAGACTTTACTAAAGTATTACAATTTATATTACTCAATGAATGTCAAAGGATTTGGTAAGTCACCGATTTTGTCAACATGGACTTGGCTCTGCGAATACTGTGGTTATACGAAGCGATTCGCCTTCTCCTTTTTGCTGCGAACCGCGAAGGAGTGGAACTCGCTTCCTGCGTCTGTATTTCCAACATCTTATGACATGGGAATCTTCAAACGTCGAGTGAATCGGTATTTGCTAGGTGAGCGCGCTCCATCGTCGACCTCCACATCGCTTTCCAGCAGGTGAGATTGAGGTCAAGCGCAAGTCTGTCAGTAATTAAAAAAAACTCAAGTTCCTGTTATATATTCAATTTTTTTGTCAAACCGAATTTATTTTTTGAGAACTTTCCTAAGCAATGTCGAAATGGCGTTTATAAATCTCAGACGTGAACACACTTTTTCTTTTTTTTTTACACTGACTCGACATATTGACTACAGTGTACCTGATGGTAAGTACAGTGTAGTCCAAAAACGAAAGCGACTATCGAAGGATGAAAATCCATTGATATTCTACATCGTCATGTCGGCCCACATATACCACGACTGAAGGTCTCTAGGTATATGAGCTACTGGATATACACAAGCTGATCCCGAAACGCGACAAGCCGAAACTGGTCACTATGACGGGCTTCACACCCATGTACTGTGGTCGCGATCCAGACGGGCACCGACGCCCTACCACCTCGCTGCTGCTCGTTTAGCACCACCCAGGAGTCACGTGTAGGGAAACTAGGGTAAAGCCTACGGACGCGAGCAGCTTCGACTCCCAAAAAATGGAATTGTTATTTGATATCAACACGAGAACACCACATGTGGATATTTTCCACGACAGCAGCGGGTCCTTCAGGAAGAAAGTAGTCGAGGCTATCGGGCCGTTTTCGGACAAGGACATTTAACATACGCATTCATACACACACATACAAAGTCACATACACAAAGTACCCAATCACACTACACATTTCACATATAACTTTTACATTGTTATATCACAACAATTATTTGAATCGCATTTAATGCTCTCATATAACCTTGTTATACAAATAATTTTGGTAAATCTGATTTTTGCTTGTTTTCCTGTATTAATAAAATTATATACCTACTGTACATTTGTAAATAAATAAATAAATATTTAATGGTTTACAGGTGATATGATAATACGTGTGAACGGGTTAAGATTGGCTCAATCAAATTGGTTTGGTTCGAAAAGTAAGTTTTCATTATACAGTTACAATACTGAGGATCTATTGAACGTAAGTTGTGAATGTAACAGCATCACTAAAACTGAACTCCGACTGACATACAATCCTGCCTTGGACCAGGATATACCAAGTAAGTGAGTGAGCTTTTTAACTTAGAAACCTTTTTCACTGTATATGAGAGCTGGCATGACAGCAGCGAGTATCAATAGATTCTTGTTTCTTGGTACTCATAATCCATCTTAATCTACGCTGGGCTTTCTATCAGGCTGTAATCCTGACATCGAGCCGGCATAAAATTTTCGTAGCGTTATTAAATTATTATTACCTAGATCAGCGGTTCCCAACCTTTTTTCATTAGAGTACCCCTCTACCTGATTGTTTACTTAGGGGGTACCCCTAACACACACAAAACACATATATATGTATACACACAAATAAGAAATCATTTAGTAATTTCAGATATACAAATATCAAAATACAAAAAAAAAAATTCAAATATTTACTTTCAAAAAATACAGCTGAAGAAATATACACATGCAAACATATTTAATGTAATATGATGTTAAATAATGTTATATACGAAAAAAAAATTATAAAAAAAATTGTTAATCCTAAAAAAGCATATTTTAGAATACTTTTTACCGCCATAATACTTTTTTTTTAGTACCCCTAAGCAAACCTTACCGTACCCCAGGTTGGGAACCGCTGACCTAATGAAATGAAAAATGAAATGTTATTATTTCGCCACAAACTAACAAAAAACTAGAAATTTAAATGCAATAACACAAACAACAAACAGAAACAATAGAAAATACAAAAGCATATAAATATGGCGAAAATGCGATCTCCATCAGCCTAAAGCCACAGAGGAAGTCTGCAGCGCTGGTTTTCGTGAAGGGCCCCGGTCGTGTTACATCTTATTAGCAGTATCTATAAGCAATAAAAACGATAAATAGAATAACATATAGCTTAAATAATCTTAAGTATAAATATAATAATAAGCTTAATTAGTTGTAATACAACCATTTTTAATCAAATATTTTAATGAGCCTTTTGTGCATCCTTGGTGACTATGCCAGCCTCGTAAAGTTTTTTTTTTTTTTACTTGGGGAAAATCCTCATAGGACCGTCCCGGCCGCGAAGGGGTAGGCAGCCGGGGTGTGCCGGACTTTTACCAGCTAAAAAGGTGACTACTTCTGCGAATTAGTGGGGACTGCGGGTCCTGTAATCAAATCGCCGCAGAGCCTCGTAACGTATATCATGATGTTTAAACACACTTCTTCTGAAATGACAACTGTATGAATCTGTAAATTCATTTTGCATTAACCGACGCCGGCTCTCACAATATGATGTTAATTTCTCCGACACTTCGCCAGTCCTGAGAAAGAAGTCTTCTCCTAAACTTTTCATTGTAACTACATTCCCAAAGGAGGTGATATCATCAACCACCTTGTAGCGCTCACAAATTGGGGAAGTTTTCTTATTGTAAATGATCATAAAAAGTCTTTAAGTAAAAACGCCAACGCACGCCAACCGTCCGCTAAAACGCTACGCAAACATCGGTCTTTTTTTTGGGTACAGAGATGGGCAAAATGTAATCTGATTAATGATAAACGATTACAAAATGTAGGCGTAATTTTAATTTTCTTGCTCTGTAATCATAATTAAATCCTTTTAAAACATTAAGGAAATATAAATGTGTATACAATCTGGGATTTTGTAGTGTTCAAAACATAAATAAGCAAAATGCAGTCATATTAATGGTAAAAAACGTAAAATGTAGTCGTTAATCATTTTTATTAATCTGATTACATTTTGCTCATCTATGTTTGGGTACATATAGTAACCACACTCATTTCTTATGCGCCAAATGAACATTTTTCTACTCTGTACTATTCAAATAACTATTGTTATATATTTCGTAGATGGACGAGTATCTGAAAACTTTATAAGTGCTGCTATAAATACGACCGACTGTAAAAATACTACACAAAATATGTGTAATATTTATTGTACTGGCAGAAAGTCCACCCGCAGTGTAGCAGGAAAATATGAAACCGCACTGGTCCTAAAAGAAGCACCGAATAACGGTTAGTAGAATTTGGATTAAAAAGTTACTGGAATTTCCATTTTTTTAACAAATCATCGTTATAAAACAAAGTCATTTACCGTGTTCTCTCTGATTGTGATATACCCAAAACTACTGTAATGTACCGCATTATGTTAAAAGGAGCAACTACCAGAGTTTCTTGCCGGCTCTTCTCGGTAGATTCTGCTTTCCGAACCGGTGGTAGATTTACTTTGCTTTTTTTTGACGATTCAAAAGTGTTTGGAAGTAGTCCTATTTGAATAAAGTTATATTTCATTTCATTACTTTCATTAGGGACTTTCATGCAGTTTCCGCTTAGTTACGCCAAAAGGCGCAACCCCAGAATATTAAAATTAATAAAATGTAAACGCACCTAATCCCCAACGCCATCTGGCGAACTACATTCACTTCTTAATTAACTGTTCTCGCTTAAACTCAAACGTCGTATCGCATCCTTTTTTTCTTTTATTTATTTTATAAAAATAAGTCCGGTTTTCCTTCCTGACGCTATAACTCCAGAACGCACTAACCGATTTCCACGGTTTTGCATTCGTTGGAAAGGTCTCGGGCTCCGTGAGGCTTATAGCAAACAAAATTCAGGAAAATTTCAACAGAAAAGCAGGAAACGGGGAAAATCATTTTTCACATACAGCGCCATCTCTGATACATAGCATGTACTACAAACCAATATGGTTTTGCATGGTGGTGGAGCAGATCGCACCAGTATTTTAAGTAGATGGCGCCGATGCGTTATACATTGTTTGACAGCTACACATTGTACTCTGCTCAGTTAATTTCATGTGACATTTATTATGCGCACGTTCTTTCAAACGCTAACTAAAAACCAAAACGAAGCCATCTGGTGGCGAAACGAAGTTCTCCGGGTTTGCTAGACATCGCATATAATTAATTCTAACTGGCTATCCACATCGCAAATCCTCACTTACACTATACTCCACATCATACACATTCAAATACACACAAAGATTTTTTGGTGTGCCTGACTACCGCTGCCAGCTGGTAAGTACTTTGATAACTGTCTCAAACTATCGCAATGTTTTTTTTATAAAATCATCCCGCCTACGAGGGTGCATTTTTGCAACGGCGTAAGTCTGTAGACTTATTCCGGACCGAGTGCCTCTAATACACTGAGTGATTAATGTAGAACGTTGAAGTGTTGTAGCGTGCACCCTGCCGGCCCACTCTCGCGGACACCGTAATGGTTGCACGGATCGCTTGCGCCCAGCCGCGGTGGACGAAGACTCTTGTACCGACCGCACCTTGTAACAGGGATGTTATGGAGCTTCGACCCCGACTCCGATAAGTCGGAACTTCCGATCGTTATTACACCTTCGGTTCCGACTTCGGTTCCGAAACTTTTTAATCGGAGGTATTAACCGGAGGTCACCACCACTGTTGTAGTCAATTCATTTGATTTCATTTTATATGTTGTTGAAATATAATATCAATTAATCAAACAACCAATGCTACTTGATTTGAAGAAGAAATTTTTAAAAATTTCGATTATAAAAATATGATTAATGTCATTAAATTTAAAACTAAATGTACATTTAAATTTATTACTAAAAAGTTTTTTTATTTTACATTAAAAAAAATTAAATAGAAAATAACACAAAAGCAACCCTGGAGCAAATTTGATTTAATTTATTCATTGATAATGGGAAAATGTTAATAAGAAACACAGCAATTTTTATTTTCATTGTCTTTGGATGTGTAAATTAATTACTTTTTAATTAACAAGGTTTACTGAATAATGTTTTTATATGTTCCATAATAAAACTACTTTCTTCTGCCGTCTCTTGTTACTGGCATTGCCTCCGACTCTGGTTCCGACTCCGATAAATCAAATTTAAAAACTCCGACTCCGACTTTGGTTCCGGTAAAACTGCCTCCGTTACATCCCTACCTTGTAATATTAGCTCGCTAGATTATCACCTAATTTATCTAGTTTTAATAGTTTTACTCTAGGTTTTGGTGCAATAAAAGTATCTATGATGGAGCTATAGTGTTTTTAATACCCTTGAACGTTAAAGTGTATAACTTGTTATCGTTTTGTGTCAATTAATAACAATGCATTATTTATTAGAAAAACTGAAGGCAGTACATTGTAGTTAGCTGACTCCCAAACTAGAACTACCTGTATCTTGTGTGTCAGAGTTATTCAAATCACACAATATGTTACGTGCAGTTTATGCTGCGTGGCTCCAATCTTAACTTTTAATTGATATATAGTGAAACTATAGTTAACAATAGATATCAAAAACATCATTGTTCTATTTGTTCATCACACATAAAAATATCTACTATAATAAATACAACAAAACAATATAAACAGTCCTAGACAAGGCACAACAAGCACATTTACACATAGCTTGAAATACAGTCAAACCTGGATAAGTGAGAGTTCAAGGGAGCACAATCTCATTCTCGCTTGTAGAGGTTTCCCACTAACCCGAGTTCCTCGCTAATGCAGGCACATGGGCAGTGTTTCCCTCTTATAGAGGTACGCAGCAGTAACGCGTCACAGCAAGTACGAATGTATTATGTACATATATATTTTTAATAGTGTGTATATGTTACGTTCATTAGATTTCGACATATAAGGGCAGGTATCAAGATGCTTACGAAAACAAAACAAAAACAACAGTAGGAAGTTCCATGAAAGTTAAGAATGAGTAAAAAAATAGCAGATGTTAAATTTGTAATTTGTTTTGTCATTTGTTCCTCCTAAATAATATAAATAAATAAAGCTCGACTCTCGCTTATAGAGGTATAGATAAGCAGCAGTCTCGCTTACGGAGGTCCATGAGGGAGCCACGACTCTCTCTTACAGAGGTTTCTCTTTCTCGCTAATAGAGGTTTTGGGAGCTCAAAATGACGGGTCCTGGCTATTACTCTCACTTATAGAGCTTTCTCACTTATCCAGGTTTGACTGTAGAACAATAATCTTTTGACACTGTCGGAAAAAATCCAGGTTAATCGTTCTAACACTCCCGTTTTTGCGTCGGGGATTGAAAATAATTTGTTTATTTCAGTAATCAGAATGCACGGATTACCACGAAACAAAGTCATGTTTGAGTATAAAAATGAAAATAATGTGGATATAATGGTGTATGTATTCTCAGACAACGAAGTGCTTGATTTAAAATGGTGTTTATACGGAGTAAATGCCAGTTCCAATGTACCTACGCAACTTATTTTAATAACATGGAAGGGTAATATATTTTACTATTTTTTTTTACACTGGCTCGACATTGTGACTACAGAGTACCTGATGGTAAGTACAGTATAGTCCTAAAACGAAAGCGACTATCAAAGGATGAAAATCAATTGACAGTCTCCGTCGTCATGTCGGCCCACATATACAGCGACTGAAGATCTCTAGGTATATGAGCTACTGGATATACACAAGCTGATCCCGAAACGCGACAAGCCGAAACTGGTCACTATGACGGGCTTTACACCCATGCACTGTGGTCGCGATCCAGACGGGCACCGACGCCCTACCACCTCGCTGCTGCTCGTTTAGCACCACCCAGAAGTCTCGTGTAGGGAAACTAGGGTAAAGCCTAAGGACGCGAGCAGCTTCGACTCCCAAAACTCAATCTCAATCTGTAATCGGATTACAATTAATCATGATTACTTTTATGATTACTTTTCTGTTTGATACGTACAATGTGCTGCCGACAGCAGAGCGGCGCTCGCCTGTTTTTATTTATAGTATACGACTGCTACTAGCTAAACTGGCGAACTGAGTACCACCACATAGTTAGGTGTTAGGGCGATTACCCGAACTGGGTCGTGACCGCAGAACAATTGTGCAAAGACCGGCATAGTGACTCGCTTCGACCTGACCACTATCAGGATCAGTTCGTGCTCGGTGGCCATTAAGTAAATCCAACGAAATCTAGCTAATCATAGATGCTTTTACTATTGTTCTGAGTGATTCCTGCACTATTAGAAGTGATTATCGAACTACCGCCCATATTTTTGCATGTTGAATTTTTGCATATGTTGCATCCAATATTTTGTGTGGTATAGCATGTAGACGCGGCCCGATACGTGTTTGTGTTAAACGCCCTAAAGGTCGTTAGGGTGTTACGGGACGAGCGGGGTAAGGGGTGCCTGCGCGCAAGGGATGCTTTAAGCTAAAGCAGTCGACTACCGAGACCCAAGCCTAGAGTACGTGCGTGTGCGTCGCAGTTCGGTGTGCCTTAAAGTCCAAATAAACAGTAAAACGCAAAATCCGTGTCTTTCTACCAACACACCCACGACCACCGGTCATAATGTTATAATAATGACGTTTGTGTTACGTCATAGAAAGCGGGTGCAGTAAGCGACATCTGTCCCATGTTTCACTATAGATTAGGGACGCAGATTATTTTTATATCATTCGCAAGTAATTTATGGAGTGATAGAAGAACTTAGGTATGAAGCGGATATATATTAACCGCTTCACCAGATTAATTATTTGTTTATGATATATTTTCAGATAAAATCATTGCCAACAACCATTCATCAACTGTACCTGCTCACGAATTAGCCTCAACAAAGATTATTTTAAAAGGCGAAGACGATGGATCTATCATACACAGTATTATCAGAATGTCGTCTTTTAACGATGAAAAATTGATAATCCTTCGAAAAAACATATTTGATACGAGTACTGTAAATGAGATTAAGATTTCCGTTAGAACATGGATTTTCTCTAGAGGTCAGTCTTTTATCCTGGCTTGACACAGTGAGACCAGCCCTGAAGGCAAGCATGACGCAGTCCAAAAATGAACGACTATCTACAGTAAAGAAAAACAAATCGGTAGTCGCAGCGATCATGCCGGCCTGCAGAAATATCTCTTCACGCTACGCTTAAAGGATCCCATATAGGCTGAGACAGGCAAAATGTAATCTGATTAATGATGAACGATTACAAAATGTAGTCGTAATTTTAATTTTCTTGCTCTGGAATTATGATTAAATCCATTTAAAACATTAAGAAATCATAAATGTGTATACAATCTGGGATTTTGTTGTATTTAAAACATAAATGAGCAAAATGCAGTCACATTAATGGTAAAAAACGTAAAATGTAATTTTAATCATTTTCATTAATCTGATTACATTTTACCCATCTATGCATATAGGATTGTGGGAACACGCTCACTGGAAGACCATTCCACAGCCCAACGACTTGGCTGCGGTAAGAGTTGGGGAACTTCTCTGTCCTAGCCGGGATGTGAGATACCATATAGCTGTGACTCCGTCACCCGCGCGCGTGGTATTGCTATGGAAGGGAGAGGGCGGAATAAGTTTTGTATACTAGTTCTACATAGTGACGTTAAGGATCATAAACCCATCCTAGTCCACTGTTGAACACGAGCTTCTCTTAACAAGTGATATGATGATGTCCTAGCCGGTTTCGGCCACGGCGACTGTTTCAACACCGGTTTAAGAAATTCGAGGTCCAGTTTTCAGAAACAGTCAATTGCGCAGGAGATATTTAAGTGCATAACTGGACGCGCAGCCAGAAAAGCACTCTCTCGTCCGAGTTCCCTCAGGCCCGATGGAAAGGAGAACCAGTACGATCGGGAGGGAGCAGGATGCAGGTTTGGTCGAGTTTTCCTTCTCTGAACACCTGGTTGAATTGCGGTGTTAAAGAGATACCTTTGTCACCTTTTACGACACCTCAGCAAGAAGAGGGGGTGCTATTCTATTCTGCCGGCAGCCACCACGGCTTAACAAGTACCACTGACTCGGCCTTCAGCTCTTCTCATCCAATCCTTTCCAACCACCTTACGCAAATCTTCGCTTCACCGTACACTTAACCCTTTACGGAGCCGTGTTGTATTTCTGCAATATACAACTAAAACAGATGCAGCAATAAGAAATGCCGATAGACTGACTTTGCTTGGTGTTTATTATACGCAGAGATGGGCAAAATGTAATCTGATTAATGATGAACGATTACAAAATGTAGTAGTAATTTTAATTATCTTGCTCTGTAATCATGATTAAATCCATTTAAAATACTAAGAAATGATAAATGTGTATACAATCTGGGATTCTGTAGTGTTTAAAATATAAATGAGTCATATTAATGACTAGCTGTCCCGGCAGACCTTGTTCTGCCCTATTTCTCTAAAACAAAGTCACATTGTTTTTTTTAATGTTAATAGCTATTGGCCTGTCGGCTGTTTTTGAAAATTGTTTGAAGGAACCTGGCCTTAATGCTATATGTATAAAAATTGACAAATATTGACATTAATATTTATACGCCACTCAATAATTGTTTTGCCTTCCCGGAACCCGTCCACTAACATTTAAACTTTATGCTATGGTGTTAAAGTTCAAATTGACTTATAACAAATCTTTTGTATGAGAATATAGAAAAGTGTTGTTTTTAGACTTTTTCAGATAATTTTTTAAAATCTTCTCTCTGTTATAAACTTCCCCAGACTTCAACAAACACAACAAAAAAGAAATCAGTCAAATCGGTTCAGCCGTTCTCGAGTTTCGCGGTTATCAAGACACTATAGCTGATCCGGCAAACGTTGTTTTGCTATGTAAGGTTTTGTAATATCTTCTAAGATGTTCGTTGAAATTAAGTGATGTCAAAGACAATTTTGTTCACAATTAAATACTCTTAATCAACAACACATTTATTTGGATAAAGATTAATATTATTACGTTGATACAACTCTTAACAAATAATGCATTAATTTCGACCAAATTTGTTTACCATAAAAACGGTTCTAGTGACTTAATCTTAAAAGATAGACATATACTGTCATGGACATTTTTTTAGATCATTTCAAGAGGAATAATTCTTTCATACATATATCTTTGGTATCTTGAACCGTTTTTGCAGCGCACGCAATGGAAGCCCTTAAGGATGAATAATTTTGCCCGTTTTTTTCACATTTTCCATTATTTCTTCGCTCCTAATAATTGCATCGTGATGTTATATAGCCTAAAGCCTTCCTCGATAAATGGTCTATTCCACTCAAAAAGAATTTTTCAATTCGAACCAGTAGTTCCTGAGATTAGCGCGTTCAAACAAACAAACAAACAAACAAACAAACAAACTCTTCAGCTTTATAATATTAGTATAGATAAAAAACGTAAAATGTAATCTATACTACTGAAGAGTTTGTTTGTTTGTTTGAACGCGCTAATCTCAGGAACTACTGGTTCGAATTGAAAAATTCTTTTTGTGTTGAATAGACTATTTATCGAGGAAGGCTTTAGGCTATATAACATCACGATGCAACTATTAGGAGCGAAGAAATAATGGAAAATGTGAAAAAAACGGGGAAAATTATTCATCCTTGGGTGCTTCCATTGCGTGCGTTGCGAAAACGGTTCAAGATATCAAAAATATATGTATGACAGAGTTATTCCTCTTAAAATGATCTAAAAAAATGTCCGCGACAGTATATGTCTATCTTTTAAGATTAACTCACTAGAACCGTTTTTATGGTAATCAAATTTGGTCGAAATTAATGCATTATTTGTTAAGAGCTATATCAACGTAATAATATTAATCTTTATCCAAATAAATGTGTTTTTAATTAAGAGTATTTAATTGTGAACAAAATTGTCTTTGACATCACTTAATTTCAATGAACATCTTAGAAGATATTACAATAACTTATTCAGCAAAACAACGTTTGCCGGATCAGCTAGTCGTTAATAATTTTTATTAATCTGATTACATTTTGCCCATCTATGGTTATACGGCAGCAACAAAGCATTCTTACGGCTTAGTGGCAATTCAGCTCACTAGATGATGAGACTTGTAGGTGATGATGTTTTATTATAGTGTCAAACGAATACAAGCCTGTTTCCATCTCTTCGAATTCATTTACAAAAAATTAATTCCTGGTGAAATAGTAATAATCGACTGTTGAAATTTGTGTAAATAAAGAGTAAGAGGATGTATTGGAATAATTTGTTCGTAATTTTAACTTTTATTATATGAGCCGTTCATTTTGAAAGTGACTTAAGTCCACTTATCTTTAATTTGAAATACTTAAGGTTTTGCGTTTTTTATATTATTTTGAAAATGTACGTGATATAAAAATTTCAAACGTACTAAGTATATTGCAATACTAATTTATTTTTTGACAGTTCAGCATTAATTATAAATGTCACAAGTGCCAACTTGATAAAAGATGAAAATGGACTTAAGCCACTTTCAAAATGAACAGCTCATTTAGTACTTATCAAATGTTGCAACTTGCGAGTTGTTTAAGAGTTACATATGATTAATTTCTAATATTTTTTTAAATCGTTATTTTCGTTATCGTACAATATTTACTATCCAGTTTTTACAAAACTAATACATTTAACGACCTCGCGACATAATGGGTTAAGCACAGCGGAGACTAAACACCGACTCCAAGCGTTGAGAAAGACTATAGTATTAGTCAATTGTCACCATACCCATGCAGGCCTAGGGTCGTTATGTTTTAAATAACAAACGTCGGACTTTGCGTTACATTATGGGACATTTTGAGGTGGTAATACGATTGCCCCAATCAGGATCACAGTATACAAGTGTGTCTTCAAAGTGACTCGCTTTGGCATGTCGCGTTTTGAGATCAGCTTGTGTATATCCAGTAGCTCATATACCTAGAGGCCTTCAGTCGTGGTATATGTGGGCCTACATGACGACGGAGTCTATCAATGGATTTTCACCTTAATAATTTCTTTTTTTTAACCCGGGGGAATTCCCAAACGGACCCCGGGGTGCGGTGACGGCCGCCCCCCGGTGTGTCGGGCTTGCACCGACTAAAGCCCCCGGGGTGTTCCACCTTCCACCTACCGGCATCGAGGGCACGACTGGGGTCTCATCCTCGATGACCGGCAAGGCGTGCGGCCTTACGTAGGCTTCTACTCATTTGGGGAGGAGTGGTGTAAAGAGCCCCCCCTCTCATGCCTCTGTGTTGCAGAGCGGCACGCGGGAACACGTCGCGCGCAGCTCGCACCCTTGTTGGACGACACACTCCCTCAAGTGAGCCTCCCGGTACCTATATAATACCTGCTATTGTAGGAATACGCAGTACATTTCTTCTGATACAGTGCAGTCACTTAATCCAGCCAGTAAAAACAAATCGGAACAGTCCTGGGGAAATCGCGATGTATGGTAGTCCTAGTAACTCTTGATTTTTTTTGACCAGATGGACTTATACTAATGTGCAGCATTGCGGGGATCGCCATCGGCATCTTATTTGTAGGGATATTATTCTCCGTCTGTAGACACCAACGAAAATTGAAACCATTGGTTGTGAGTATTTTAGTATTACAAAATGTTAAGTATTTTGTTTTTTGCTCTTCGCAATAAATTTAAACATATCTAAAATGTAGGTATATATACATATATGTGTGGCGTGGATCCCATATAAAGCATAAAAAACATTATTTTATTACACTTGCACATTCAACACACATACAGGCTGATTTTATAGACGAGGGAGATAGTCAAAGAGAATATTCAGCATTCAATTCTAATTCCAAATATATAGGCATAGTGATATCTTAATATTGACATTTGCGGCATCCCCAAAAGCCTGGTACGATTGACTTTAAGGAACTTATATAAAGGAAAATCTACAAACCACTGGAACACAATACCAGGGTTGAAACATTCCAAAGAGTTAGTCAAGGCTTTCGACTAGCGTAAAGCTGTAGAGGCTCTGATGCTTAGAAGAAATTAAATACGAGTATTAGTAAGAGCACTGACTGGCCACTGCTGTCTGAACAAACATTTGTTCAGCATTGGTGGCCGGAGCACTAGAGATTACAGATTCTGCGAAAGTGCGGACGAAACGCCCAAGCACATCCTGTGTCAATGTGACTTACTAATGCCCAAACGCAACCGCATCCTGGGCCGCCACGTGCTACACCCATGAGAGGTTCCAGATATCTCTGCCAATAAAGTACTACAGTTCTTTAAAACTATAGGCCTTGACAGAGAGCTTTAAATGGTATAATAATTTATATTAAAACAAAGTAATTTATAGTCAGTCAACATATTAAGGGGCAATTACACACATGATAGAATAAACATCAATTAATTATTAAGTAGGTATTTTGTCTCTCCTAAGCCAGGATAAAGTACGAAAGGGTAACGAGTCAATTACCTGTTTACCTAAAATCACGTAAAAGGAATTTCACCTACATGCCATTCAATCGTGCGCCACACGCGCTGCGGTGTCCGAACTCTTTAAGGATCAATTCTCATTTGTTCATCAATGTTTCTTTATGATTTGTTAGGGAATATTGTTATTTACATTTTATTAGTTATAAGAAGGTACAAATTATTGTATTCTGAAATATCTCCCTCGTCTATAAAATCACGCTGTATACGCTCAAAATTTGGTTCAATTTGAACTCTCAGGCTGCTATTTTGGTAAACACCAGATTTTAAGTCAATATATTTATCAAACGTCCAAGTATAACAAGATATTGCTTTGTATGGGATGCATGCCACTGGTATATATAAGTATATAGTTGGTTGGTTTTCTTTTATTATTTTGTATCTCTTACCTTGATTTTTGTTTTGTGGAAACTGCTCGCTTATGTATCATTCTTTGTGTATTTTTTATTGTTTATATACTGCTGTATGTTTCTCTTTAAAAATAAAGAAAAGAAAATAAACAAATATCTCTGGTCAAAGCCAGCCCCGGATCTAGAAGGGTAGGCAAATTCTATGAACGGCACACGAGTATATCACCCAGCGTAATATATCTATAAAAGCGGGTTTACTTCTTCATAAAAAAATAAGTTAAAAAACAGCTGTAGTGAGCCTAGCGGATAATGGAACGCTTTCCATGCGCGGCATCGTACCTCTGGAATTTTCTAGAGTATGTATAAATTTAGGCACCACATACTCACCGACGAAGGTAAACATCGTGAGGAAACCCGCATGACATTTATAGTAGTGCTGTGAGAACGGCATTCAGCTGCGCTACTGGTCACGTTGGACACAACCCATAAGCGGAAAGTGGATACAACCATTAATGTATCTCTGCTCACCTCTAAAGCTCACTCCGACGCAGCCTTGAGTTTCTTTCGGCGTTTCTTCTCAAGGCAGTCGCTTCCGAAACGCTGGTAGATCACCGTTAGGTTCGTTTTTCAACTGGCCGGCCGCCCAAGTCGAGGTCCGTACCCACAGGGGTGCCCTTGCGTAGCCGCCCAACCCATAAATTTCGCTGGCTGAGCGCTCTCTGCGTTCGCCCACCAAGCCCGGTTTTGTTGTGAAGGTCTTTCCCAGGCCACCAACGTAAAACACGCCAAAAAAAACCTCTAAAGAGATAAGCGTAAAGATAAATTATTATTAGTTTTACAATCAATTATCCTTCTAGAACGAAGGCGTTTATATAGGAGCGAATGAAGCGGCTCCACAGCCGTCGCAATTTCCAACGCAATGGGATGAATACGCGAACTCCATGGTGAAAGGAACAAGGCCTTCGACGACGCACATCAACACACATAACTTGTACTCGGAGCCCGTTATTAGGAGAACCATGGAGGATACAGTGAGCGAAGAAAACCCTTGTTACGATTCTTTGAGCGATCAAACGAAAATCTACGCGAACGAGAAAAGCATTCCGAATAAAAAGTGGAATAAATTGGCCAGCACTGGGAAGGACAGCTCTGATAACAGTCATAATAGCAAAGTGGAGACGGAGATGTACACGTATTGTGATATGCCTTATAGGAAATGAGATTTATTTTGTACTAGCTGACCAGGCGAACATTGAACCAGAGGTGGGCAAAATGTAAACTGATTAATGATTATAAAATGTAGTCCTAATTTTAATTTTGTTGCACTGTAATCATGATTGAATCCCTTGAAAACATTACGGAGTCATAAATATGTCTGCAATTGAGGATTCCGTAGTGTTTAAGACATAGATGAGCAAAATGCAGTCATATTAATGATAGAAAACGCAAAATGTAATCGTTTTTCATTAATCTGATTACTTTTTACCTAACAGTTAATGAATACTGAGTTGGATAAACCTATTTCCTCTTTACATTATTTAAAAGATCCGAAAATAAAAAAAAATCCTAAATTTTTGTCCCTAACTTAAAAAAAGACATTTAGACCCCGCAATTTAGAGTAAATAGGGCGTGCAAAAAATGTTTTTCAACCCCTTCAAGTTTTTTTTTCGCAACGAAAAGTAGCCTATGTTCGTCTCCAATGTCTAATTTAAATGCTCAGATAAAGTGAAAACTGAACATATCAACATATTTTCTAGTTTATAACATTGGTAAGGCTTTCCTTGTGCTTTATTATTTATATTGTATTTTTTTTATTGTATTTATATAGAAGCATGCTTAACAAATACATCTAAACATATATAACTAACAAACTATTGTTTTTAGGCATGACACTCAATCATTGGATTTGGGCATTCTAAATAAACGACTAGGGCTTACTGTCTGTAAAACTGAATTTCACCGCACCTCGGTCGCCTCTAGACACTTCAAAATTTTAAGCGCTCGATTTTACAACAAACTAAATGTAATTCTCAATATCTATCCCCTTTCCCTTTATGAACTTAAAATCAAAGTCAAGGATTACTTGTTGCAGCTCGATTATTTACAAACTGAAAATCTTCTAAATGCTTATATATAATCTGCACTCACAACACTCTCTACTCACCCTTTTCTACACATAACACACCTATACACAACACGTCTGTATACTTTTATATATTTTTGTAATTATTTGTATTCTCTGTAATGGCGGGCGCTGACGTCTGCGATACAGTCTCACGACTAGTGCAGGCGTCAACGTAAATTAAATTATACAATGTAAAATTTTTGATCCAATAAATTATTATTATTATAACTCAAAGGTGACTGACTGACTGACATAGTGATCAATCAACGTACAGCCCAAACCACTGAACTGATCGGGCTGAAATTTGGCATGCAGGTAGATGTTATGACGTAGGCATCCCCTAAGAAAGAAATTTGATCAATTCTACCCCCTAGGGAATAAAATAGGGGATGTAAGTTTGTATGAAACGGTTAATTTTAAACCGATCGGGCTGAGAATTTGCACGCATAAGGCTACTATGACGTAGACATTTCCTAAGAAAGGATTTTGATTAATTTCACCCCTAAGGGGATAAAATAGGGGATGAATGTTTGTATAAATCTTCTTATATTTTCTACTGATTAAACTGAAATTAAAGATTGGAGCTACTATGATGAAGACTCATACAATTCAAGCTTGAAATAATCATTATCATAGCAAAAGTTCTTCTTCCACGCGCACGAAGTTACGGGCATAGCTAGTATATAATATATGTATTTGTTAAACATGCTTTAATCTCACTGCCTGACTTTCATTTATTCTAAGCTTATAATAGACTCAAGGTAGGATAATTTCACTGTCGTACTTACCTCACTTTAAAGTTATCGCTGGACTGTCTTGTTCACTCATATGATAAGTAAAAAGTACTTTTAAATAAAATAAAAAAACCTTAAAATAACATTTATTATATAATCACTCAATATTCGTTCACCTAAGTTACAACTTAAGTTAATACAATGAAATCCGAAAATATTAATGCATTAAGATACATTTGGCATAATATAAAAATGCACATACGATATAAAGTTGACTGAAAAAGAAAACACCTTTTTCAATCATCTAAACATCATCTTATTTCGGAAACAATCCGAATAGTAAGTACTTATAAATAATTTAACCTAGTTGGCAATGTGATGTCCAGGTTACGGAAAAAGATAAAAAAAAAAATACAAAAAGTAAAAAATATTTTGTGACGTTAACTAGTTGTATAGTTAGACATTGCAATACGTGTATATTGACGCCATCCATGGGCAAACGTAATCAAACTAATGATTACAAAATTTAATTGTACTTTAGTTAATCTGTAATCATAATTAAAACCCTTCAAAACATTAATACTCGTATGTTATAAATTTATATGCAATTAAGGATTTATTAGTGTTTAAAACATACAAGATCAAAATGTAATCAGATTAATGAATACAAAATGTAATTAATTTGATGACTCTGATTACATTTTGCCTGTCTGTGTACATGGACGGTCTAAAACAGCTCCTGTTAATTTTAAACACAGTAGTATTTGTATGTATTACTGTCGCAACGAAAGCTTCGGCTGCTTTCAGCTAAAAAACTACATTTAACCCTTTGTGTCACGCATTTTTTTTAGTCGCTGATTACGATACCACCCTCAAACTTTCAAAATTCAATATGACGGATCCAATATGGCGACCGGAAAAGCAAAAATTAAATCAAACCGCATGATATTTGGGACGCGTGCGTTTTCGGGGTCGTTTACAACGATTCCACCCTCAAAATTTCAAAATTCAAAATGACGGACCGAAAATGCAAAAATTCATTCTAACCGCATATTTGGCACTAAATTATGAAATTTTTAGGGCGGAATCATAATCAGCGACCCCAAAAATTCCCGAGTACAAAATTTTCAGCTAATTCCTCGTAAAGAAAAATGTGTACTTCGAAATCTTCTAGAGTAAATTCATTATCACCATATACCACTGCGATTTGTTAAGGTTTGTTTATATGCATAAGCAAAATCATCCATGATTTTTAATTATTCCACATCAATTCTTATTCTTGAATATATGAATGATGCTGAAACACAAAAAAAGATCAAAAATTCGGTCCAAATTGCTCAGAAAATGGTTCTAAAACAGGTGGCACTCTGACAGTGCCACCGTGACACAAAGGGTTAATAAAACTTTCTAATGTACTGAAATGTTAACTACAGCTTGCTATTTCTAGCAAGCGTCAAAGTAAGACTGATGATTGCTCGGTTACTTTTTAATAAGTATCAAGTTAAGGTCCATATCGGACTGAACCTGAAGATTATATATGTATATTTTTTTTATATACAGTCAAACCTGGATAAGTGAGAAAGCTCTATAAGTGAAAGTATAGCCAGGACCCGTCATTTTGAGCTCCCAAAACTTCTATTAGCGAGAAAGAGAAACCTCTGTAAGAGAGAGTCGTGGCTCCCTCATGGACCTCCGTAAGTGAGGCTGCTACCTATCTATACCTCTATAAGCGACAGTCGAGCTTTATTTATTTATATTATTTAGGAGGAACAAATGACAAAACAAATTACAAATGTAACATCTGCTATTTTATGACTCATTCTTAACTTTCATGGAACTTCCAACTATTGTTTTTGTTTTATTTTCGTAAGTATCTTGATACCTGCCCTTATAAAGTACTTACATGTCGAAATCTAATGAACGTGACATATACACACTATTAAAAATATATATGTACATAATACATGCGTACTTGCTGTGACGTGTTATTGCAGCGTGCCTCTATAAGAGAGAAACGCTGCCCATGTACCTGCATTAGCGAGGAACTCGGGTTAGTGAGGGACCTCTATAAGCGAGAATGAGATTGGGCTCCCTTGAACTCTCACTTATCCAGGTTTGACTATACTGGGTTATCAATGTAACTTCATTACACCTGATGGTAAATAGAGTATAATTGAAGAACGTTAACGATCGGCAAGAGACGAAAACCCATTGACAGCCGTCATCATTGTCAACCTACATATACCACGACTGAAGGTCTCTTGGTATATGAGTTACTGGATATACACAAACTGATCCCGAAACGCGACAGGCCACAGCGAGTCGTTATGACGGTCTCTACACTTGTGTACTGTGGTCGCGATCCAGTTCGAGACATTGCCTTTCCACCTCAAACAAAAAGTATTGACTGAAAGATAACTTACTCGTATAACGATTTTGAAAAATTTTAAATGACCTCAAAGAACTTGTCTGAACGTGGCTAAACCAAGTCAAGTAAATACAAAATTATAACAGATGTCGATTTCTTGATTTAACATTTCGTCTGTAAACGGGACCCATCAGTGTTCGAGCAAAATCAATTTCTGTTTATACCTGCTAAATAGGGAAATGGTGTGGCTCCACTTGTGTCACTAATTTACGAGAATTTTCAATATTTATTTCAAAATTAATGTTTTAAGAGTAACATGAATTTGTTTAAGATTTTTTTTAGTGCATTAAAGGGGGTGAAAAGAGGGCAGGATACGAAATACTCCCGTTTACTGACGAAGGGTTAACTTGCACTGTTTCTGTATATACAAGATGATTTTATAGAGGGAGATATATCAGAAAAAAATATTTTTTACTTTCTTGTAACAAATAAAAATGTAACTAACTATATTCCCTAACAAATCATAAAGAATTGACGAACATATAAGAAATAATCCGCAGTGCGTGTGGCGCACGATTGGATAAAATTCCTTTTACGTAATTTTAGGTAAATAGGTATCGATTTATCCCTTTGCACTGTATCCTGACTCAGGACAGGCAAAATACCCACTTAATAATTAATTGTTATTATAATTCACGTGTGTAATTGTCCCTAAATATGTTGAATATAATTTATTTTGTTTTAATATAAATATTAAGATACCACTATTTTTACATATTTGGGAATGGAATCGAATGTTGAATATACTCCCTGAATATCTCCCTAGTCTATAAAATTTCCTGTATATTCACACTAATGTATGGTACAATAGTAATAAGATAATTTATCGAAGAATAAGTCATAGTAAAATATATTATATCAAAGATATCATGTACAGGGTGTCACGTAATGAATGTCCAAACGAAAAATTTCAATACAGCACCTCTGCGGACAACCCGCATGTATATTTTGACAAAAAACATACATTTTGAAAAATAAAAAGATTTTTTTTAGAACATTTATAGATTTTATTTTATCTTATATTTTATTTTAAAGCGCTATTTACGTAAGTTAAACAAAAAAAACCTAGTTATAGTATAGAATTAATTTAATTCCTTATATTAATTTTTATAATAAATTTTGCATTTTTTTTATAATCTCCTTCACAACCCATTTAATGGTCAAAGCAGCAGACATGAAAACGGCATTTTCATAAAACGGAATTTTAACTGTAGCATAGCTATAACAAAGGTTTATGTTTGTAGTTACAAAAAAATATGACACCATTAACTATGCATTGTGCTGTAATTTTTTAGTCTCTCTCTTTGCTCATATCTTTTAAACTGCACAACACGCCTTGATACGGTTTTCATCAACTAGTAAGAAATTTATTCCGGATAGTTTTTATTAATATTAATACATTTGTATAGTACGGAATTGTCTCAAAATAGCCAGAGTAATCTTGATATTTTGTATCGGTCCAAAGATGCTAATGAAGTTTACGAAGTGTGTGCGGACCACCATTGTTACAATCCATTAATCAATGTTCTACAAAAATAAAGGTCTTGAAAAGGCCTACAAAAGTCCGCGAAATCATTGATCTTATTACATAACTAATTTTAACCCTTTGCACTCGAGGCCTTTTTCGCTCGCGCTAACCAGCAACTCGAGACGGTTTCAGCCAAATTCGGGGAACACTTTACAAATACTTTAAAAACATTTATAAATAAACAAACGTATACAAATAATAAAATAACACCAGTTTATACATTTATATGTTGAAAACAACAAGCTTTATAACATATTACACTCTGTAATTAGTTTTGATGTGATATTTTATAAAACAATGTCGTAGGTGCATCCTAGGTTTGTCAGGACACGTATCGCGGTAATAAGTGATTTCTCGCCTACTTCCAGGTGTGCTACGGTTCGTCGGAAGTATCCGGATTCCCAGGCTCGGCGAAAGCGAAGAGAGGGCTGTGCTGGCACCCCGGTGGTTTTAATCGGGGCAAGTCTGACACACCGGGGGGGAGTGGCCTCACCACTTCCCCTGACGGGCAGTAGGGATTTCCACCGGGTTAACAAAAAAAAAAAAGGTGTGCTATGGTTAGAACAAACTTTGCATTCCCTTTTTGGCTCTTTTAGCACTATGTGGAGCTTCCCATTAAGTCGGATTTCATCAATTAATTTGTATCTTTTAGTTACTTATATATTTTTTTCTTTTATATAGAAAAGTTGACGACATTTATTTTCGGGCTTTACAAGCACTACACACAGCAATGATGTAAATTTTATTTTGTAATAAAGAAAAATGCATTTGTGCCTTAATATGTTTAAGAAAAAAACCTAATGTGTTTTGTACAAATAAATACTTTATCTGGTCTTATACGGGAAAAACAGTTTCGAGTCGACTATGAAAATTAAAATTTGCAAAACAATAGCGGGTAGAAGAAGTTATTTTCGGTCCCCGACAGAGATACCGCGGCTCTACGGTTTGCTCGTAAACTGCGGTCTGTGTAACTGGTTCGAATCAAAATTTAAATAAGTTTTTTTTTGCGTATTAGACCTAATAAAATATTTCTACAACATTTTTTTTTACTTTTTATTTAGTAAAATATATGTTAATACTTATTGGGTTTTCAATTTTATTTTCCTTACTTCCCATCAACCTATACATTTATCCTTTATCACGTGAATATAGCGTATTTTATTACAAGTAGGACGGTGTTTACATAAATCTTTTTTAATTTAAGTTACATTTATTATCTACATAGATTAACTTAAGTATAAAGAGACGTGAGGCGTGGCGCTTCATGTGGTCGATTCAAGGTCGTTCCCGGACCTGTGATTTAGAAGAAAAAAAAAACTCTTATTTAGTACCTATTGTGGAAACTAAAAATAAAATTACAATTATTTGCATAATAAGATATGGTAGAGGGACAAACGAAAAAGCTATCATATTAATTCCTATTTTGTTTTTCATTTTATACAAGAAAAATTAAATGACAAGTTAGAAAAAGCTGTACACTTCAAGGTCTCCATGGAAATTCAAATCACATAACATTCTTTTCCAATTAGGTGATAGAAAAAAGAAAAAAAAATATCGTTCGACTGTAAATGAAAAATAAATCAAAGGTAAGAAAATTTAAATAGATATTAATGTTATCAACGAAAAAATATTAGAATTATTCGGTAATTAGGGGATAAAAAAGAGAGCGCGCCGCCCAGATCAAGGCGTGGGAAGCACATTCCGCATGTGGTGGACGTTCCTCATATCTTCAAGAAGAGATCCGCTTCTACATTCATCATGCGAACGGCTAAGGAGTGGAATATGCTTCCAGCGGCCATATTTCCGCGGTCTTATGACCTGGGAGTCTTTAAGAGAAAAGTGAATAGACCTTTGTTAGTCAGATGCGGTGCATCTTCGGGGTCTTCTTCACCTTCCACCAGGTGTGATTGAGGTGAAGCACCCGCCTGTAAGTCATACAAAAAGCGATTACCTGAGTTTCAGGTTCAAGTCAAGCGCCCACTTTGTTACGTCTCTTGTTCAGTAAAGAATTGTTGCTCTGCTCCAAGGCCTTGATTTGCACCTGGAATGTAAACGAAAAACTAAAGATCTACCACCTTCAGGGTTTTTTTTTTAACTAGCTGACCCGGCAAACTTTGCTCCGGTCCACATATACCGCGACAGAAGGTATCCAGGTAAAGTAGAACGGGAGGCAGAGATGGGCAAAATGTAATCTGATTAATGATGAGCGATTACAAAATGTACTTGTAATTTTCATTTTCTTGGTCTGTAATCATGATTAAATCCATTTAAAACGTTAAGAAATC
Source organism: Automeris io (assembly GCA_036320925.1). Taxonomy (NCBI): domain Eukaryota; kingdom Metazoa; phylum Arthropoda; class Insecta; order Lepidoptera; family Saturniidae; genus Automeris; species Automeris io. The sequence goes on along the minus strand of JAUDJH010000031.1, from coordinate 3,502,172 downwards.
ATAAATGTGTATACAATGTAGTGTTTTAAACATAAATGAGCAAAATTCAGTCATATTAATGGTAAAAAACGTAAAATGTAATCATTAATCATTTTCGTTAATCTGATTACATTTTGCCCATCTATGACGGGAGGGACACAAGCTGATCCCGAAACGGGACCGGCCGGAGCGTGTCACTATTACGGTCTTTACAGTTGTGTGCTGTGCTTGCTGTAGAGCGGAGTGAGGGTGTGAGTGGGAGGGCGGGCGGGGGGGGGGGGGGGGGGGGGAAGGGTGGTGGCGTTGGGAGCGAGCTCGAGGCGCGACACTCGCCTTTACCTGGTCGTAGTCGACGCGCATGGTGGCGAGCGAGCGGGTCATCTCCTCCTGCACGTCGGGCCAGGCCTCGCCGCCCTCCCGCAGCAGCGTGTTCGTGTAGAGCGGCGTCTGCGGCACCTGCGTGTACTGCCTGATCCAGGGGCTCGCCATCACCTGGTCAAATCAACGCAATAAACCCGTTGTTAACAGTCCACAAACCGTATTAGGCTTGTCGAATAAATACCGATACATCGATATTTTCAATTCTATATATCGATATTTTTGGGCGATATATTTTGTGATGATACATCGATAGAAAATATCCAGTATTGTTAATTGTATCGAAAACGATATTTTTTTAATTCTTATGGCAGTGAAGTCGCTGAAATCTGAAACTGTAGAAGATATGACCGAACGAAAAAAAAAAGAACTATATTGTCTATAACTGTTGAGTATTATGTTTTGTTACGTTGCATGCATTGACATCTGAATTTGTTGCATGTATATTATTTGCCGCCATTTATTTATTTATTATTTATTTTTGTTTGATATCTTAAATAGGTCTTAAAGTTAGAAGATAGCCTTTTAGTTCCTGATATTTTTGTAATTTTGTCTAATAAAAAGAAATACCGGTAAAATATTTTCGTGTTTATTGAGATTTAATCGATATATCGATATTTTTCCTTCGATCTATCGACGCCGATATTGATATTTTAATAAATATCGATATAACGATATTTTTTTCATTTTCAACATCCCTAAACCGTATCCGGTCTGAGTGCGGAAGTTATTGCCTGTTCACAGACCATACACGGTCACGAGGAAAGCCGAGTCACCCAACTGTGTCACGTGTGGAAAGATTGAAGATGTGCACCGCTTGCTGATGGAGTGTGCCCGGAGCGAGACACAAAGGGAGTCGCTGATGAGCAAGTTGAAAATTAACAGACAAAGTATTGGAGCATGGCGCGGCATTTTGGCGAATTCTTTGTCCAGTGAAGTCAGAATGCTGTGTCAGATGGTGACGCTTGCTCATCCGCGACTCCCCCAGGATGTAAGGACGTAGGTTAGGGCACAATGGGGCTGATATATTCGCAAGAATAAAAGCCCCTAAATAGAAATAAATTTAAAAAAATACCTTATATAAGGCATAAACATATATATCTATATATATATATATATATATATATATATATATATATATATGCGGAAAGTATTGCCTGATTGAAGACCAGGCAATATATTTTGCGAGGTGGTAGGGCGTCGCTGCCCGTCTGGATCGCGACCACAGTGCATGGGTGTAAAGCCCGTCATATTGACTAGTTTCAACTGGTCGCGTTTCGGGATCAGCTTGTGTATATCCAGTAGCTCATATACCTTCAGAGACCTTCAGTCGTGGTATATGTGGGCCGACATGACGATGTAGACTATCAATGGATTTTCATCCTTTGATAGTCGCTTTCGTTTTTGGACTACACTGTGCTTACCGTCAGGTACTCTGTAGTCACTATGTCGAGCCAGTGAAAAAAAAAGAAAAGACCACATGCGGTGATACGGTCTAGAAACGCAAAGTACTGTCAGTTCTAATAAACGGCCTGATATCGCAATTTGTAGTGACAATGTTTGAGTGAGTTTGTTGCACCTGCGCAGCTCAAGGTCCTGGGATCGAGTCCCGGTACCGGCAAACACAGTGCACAGTGATGAGCAGAATAATTCTTTGCAAGTCATGAATGTGTATTTAGTATATAAGTATTACTAAGGTTTTATGAATAGACAACATTGGTTAATGGTACTTGGGGGAGTCCATTGCCCGTACACAAGCGAGGCGGTGTGAGCATACTCCCACACACCATCCACATTGTTGTTCAAGAAGGTAAAATTTCTGCCCCCCCCCCCCACCATTATTGTTTTGAGTTAGTCTAAACAGGCCCCTAGTGCCCGATTCATGGCCAAGTCCGACTCGCCCCCACAGACCGGCAGTTATGCAACAGGAGTGCCCAGGAGTTTTAGTCGGCAAGACCCTGATGATCCATGAAGGGTCTCACTTGGTAATTTAAAGTTAACAGTTTACAAACCATATGGTTCAAAGATAGAAGGCAGTCTGGAAACTGCCCCATTCCACCACAAAACCACTAGACATCGTGTCGGATACCGTCCGTATGTGGTGGAAGTTCCTTATATCCGCAGGAAGAGATTCGCTTCTACATTCATCATGCGAACAGCTAAGGAATGGAATACGCTTCCAGCGGCCATATTTCCGCGATCTTATGACCTGGGAGTCTTTAAGAGAAGAGCGAATAGGCATTTGTTGGTCGGACGCGGTTTATCATCGGACTCATCTTCACCTTCCACCAGGTGTGATTGAGGTCAAGCGTTCGCCTGTAAGTAATTAAAAAAAAAACGGAGTGAACGGCTGGTTCACAAAACATACGAGGTGTGACCGTGGATAGTCTGTTAAAAGACAATCGATAAATAGCTGTAATCGCTTTTTGGATTGTACCATTCTTTTCAGTAAGCGTGGAGTGGTCGCTTTGCCAGTTTAGAATTAAAAAAAAAACAATTACTTGATGTATTGTGAGACGCTTGGCTGGGTCAACGGAGAGCATCCCTCTGATGAGATTCTTGGCTTCAGAAGACACGTTAGACCATTCCGGCTCCGGGAAATCGTATTGGCCGAGTCTGATGCGCTGCGAATGAAAAAAGAAACAAATAATTTAAACGAAAACAAAAAATGCTCGTTTAGTCTCGTTCGTCATGACTGAAGGTCTCTAGGTATATGAGCTACTGGATATACACAAGCTGATCCCGAGACGCGACAAGCCGAAACTGGTCACTATGTCGGGCTTTACACCCATGTACTGTGGTCATGACTCAATTTGGGTAATCACCCTACCACGACAACATCAACATCATTCTTCTAATAAAAAAATCAGCTTTCAAACTAAAAAGGTCGAAAAATGTTTCTACAGTGGTAGAGCAATTGCCTGAATTAAGTTGTCTCCACAGTACACAAGTGTAGAGACTAGAGATGCCACGAATATTCGGCAACTATTCGGTATTCGGCCTATTCGGCCACTTTTTTTGCTATTCGGTATTCGTCCGAATAATACGTACTATTCGGCCGAATACCGAATACCAAATCATGTAAAAAAGACACGATATATTACTCAAAGTTATGTATTTATTTCTAAATTACAACACTTTAGTAATTAAAATTGATCAGTGGTAAGTTGTGATGGATAAAAACCAGCTTTTCAGCATTTTTTGATAGCAAACGATTACGCTTTTCATCGTAAATGTTACCAGCCTCAGAAAATAACCTCTCACACACCCGAATAACCCGAACGGAAGTGCGAGTCTCACCAGAGACAAGATTTACTTAATCGGTGAGACTTATCACCCTGTGTATATGCATAAGTTTTGTGTTGAAATAAACATTATTACTATTACTAAACACGCTACTTCCAGGAATATTCGGCGCTTCGGCCGACAGCGTTGCCGAATATTCGGTATTTGGTATTCGGCCAATTCACTATTCGTGACATCACTAGTAGAGACCGTCGTAGTTCCTCTCTCCTGCTTGTTAAGTTTCAGGATTACTTTGAGTATACCTAAAGTGACCATAAGTCCCGCTTTCAGGCAGTTTGTCCCGGTGTCCCCAGCGAGGTCGACATTGTCCCGCTTTTGCAAACAAACCAAACGATAATTAAAATATATTAATTTACAGGATAATTTTATAAACGAGAGAGATATTCAGGAAGGATATTTATTATTCAATTCTAAATACAAATATGTAAAAATAGTGATATATTAGGTCCTTACATATGAAATTGGCGTTTTTCGTACTGGCCAATTTAATCACAAATTTCTCCTCTTTGGTAAAGAATTCCAAATTCAAATTTGTACAGCTATAGACTCATGTATTTGTGCTTCGATGATCGTCATTCATTTGTTTTTTTTTTCTTTTGTATTTTTCTGTTTGCGTCACTCATTTTACAAAATGGAAAACTTAAAATATAGCATTATTTACGAGTACGAGTTCCGCCGTGGCACTAGTGCTGCGGAAACAACTCGAAGGGTGAATGATGTGTATGGCGGTCGTGTTGCAAAAGAAAACACAGTTCGTTTTTGGTTCCAACGTTTTCGTTCTGGAAATTTCGACCTGCAGAACAAGCCCCGTGGACGGCCTGAGACTCAAGTTGATAATGAAGAGTTGAAGGCTATTGTGGAAGCGGATCCATCGCAAACCACGTCCGAGTTAGCTGCAGGCTGCGATGTTAGTGATAAAACTGTTTTAATTCACTTGAAGCAAATTGGGAAGATTAAAAAGCTTGAAAGGTGGGTACCTCACGAATTGACTGAAGCAAACCGGCAAACGCGCGTCGACTGCTGCGTTACATTACTAAACCGGCACAATAATGAAGGTATTTTAAACCGAATCATTAACTGTGATGAAAAATGGGTTCTTTACGATAATCGGAAGCGCTCAGCGCAATGGTTGGATCCTGGCCAGGCAGCCAAATCCTGCCCCAAGCGAAAATTAACCCCAAAAAAGTTACTTGTAAGCGTTTGGTGGACTAGTGCCGGTATTGTTCATTACAGTTTTCTCAAATCTGGCCAGACTATTACGGCTGATGCCTATTGTCAGCAATTGCAAACCATGATGGAAAAGCTAACGGCTAAACAACCTAGGCTGGTCAATCGCTCCACGCCACTGCTGCTTCACGACAACGCTAGACCACACACTGCGCAACAGACGGCTACTAAATTAGAAGAGCTTCAATTGGAAAGTCTAAGACATCCTCCGTACTCCCCGGACCTTGCTCCAACAGATTACCATTTTTTTCGAAATTTGGATAACTCCTTGCAAGGGAAAAAATTCAACTCCGATGGGGCAGTCCAAATCGCCTTCAAAGATTTTATTGATTCCCGTCCGACTGGTTTTTTTAGTAAAGGGATCAATGAACTACCTATGAGATGGCAAAAGTGCATAGAAAATAATGGTTCATACTTTGATTAATTAAATATATTTTATTAAAAAATATTCGACTTTTTGTTCCTCCCATACAAAACGCCAATTTCATATGTAAGGACCTAATATTTATGTCTTTATTAAAACATAGTAAATTATAATCAACATATTTAGGGGTATGACCGGTGGTCGTGGGTGTTGTTGTAGAAAGACACGGATTTTGGCGTTTTACTGTTTATTTGCACTTTACGTTACACCGAACTGCGACGCACACGCACGTACTCTCGCCTTGCGTCTCGGTAGTCGACTGCCTTGCAAGCATCCCGTGCGCGCGCGCTTCCTCTTACCCCGCACGTCTCGTAACACCCTAACGACCCTTAGGGCGACAATTACGTATCGGGCGGCGTCTACATGCTATAGGGGCAATTGCACACATAAATGAATGAATACCAATTAAGTATTAAGCATAGATGGGCGTAATCATGATTACTTTTAATCAGATTAATAATCAGATTACAAGTAATCATGACGAATGTAATCATGATTACTTGTAATCTGATTACTTTTAATCATGATTATATGAGTAATCATTAATCTTGATTACAGTAATCATTCAATTAATCATGATTATTTTAATGATTACTTTTGAGTTCTGACTGAGAGAGAGACCGATTTAAATACTCGTTTATTTAATTTTTCAAGTTTTTTATTTTGAATTCTATATGACCCCAAACTTCCGTCTAATAGTGGGGTGGTGTCCAGCGCAGAGTGGGGGGTGGCGTCCAGCGGAGAGAGGGAGTGTGGCGTCCAGCAGAGAGTGGTGGGTGGCGTCCAGTGAAGAGTGGGGGTGGCATCTAGTTGAGAGTGAGGGGTGGCGTCTAGTGGAGATTGGGGGGATCCAGCGGAGAGTGGGGTTGGCGTCCAGCAAAGAGTGGGGGGGTGGCGTCCAGCGGAGGGTTGGGTGGCGTCCAGCAGAGGGGGGGTGGCGTCCAGCTGAGGGTAGGGTGGTGTCGTCGTGTGTGTGCTCACACGCCGCCCCAATGGGAGGTATTGTTTGGTTAGTTTTACGACCCTCTCCCAGGGAGGAGGCCTGTCTAAAACCAATCGCTCGCTGGGCCCCTAGGAAGTATCTGGATTCCCAGACCCGGCGAAGTCGAAGATTAGGCAGTGCTGGCACCCGGTGGTTTTAGCCGGTGCATGTCCGCCCCCGAATATCCGTCTCGTCGAGCAAATCATAATCATTATAAGGGTCTTTGCAGTTGTGTACTGTGGTCACGAGTCACGACATTGTTCGGCCAATAAACCTACCAACTCATAGTAACTCGCTTCAACCTGATTACGCTCAGGACCATTTTTTGTGCTTTCAGCCGTTTGAGTTGGTAGGTTAATTGCCGGAATTGGGTCGTGACCATAGTACAATAGTGAAAAAACTGGCGTAGTGTCTTGCTTCGACCTGACTACTTTCAGGATCAGTTCGTGCTCGGTGGCCATTAAGTAAATCCAACGAAATCTAGCTGATCATAGATGCTTTTACTATTGTTCTGAGTGATTCCTGGACTATTAGAAGTGATTATCAAAGTACCGCCCATATTTTACTGAAATACCGACTCCTACCCGATAATCCACGCCCGCCTTCGAGATGGAGAATACTTTTGATAATGGCCAAAGACTTTGTGTGCAATCCTTTAAGTTAAAGTTAAATTTTTAAAACAGAAAAATGTAATATATTTTTTTTTTATGTATATTTCATTAAATATATATATATATATATTAAAATATAATCATTTAATAATTTAAATAACTTGGTAAAGAAAAAAGCGTTTTTAGTGAGATAAAAATGGCGCGTCTTTAAGAATATGGAAATCAAACGCGAAAAAAAAATTAAGCGAACTGAGAAAAAAACTATGTATGTGTTCCGATGATTTTTTGTAAGAATCAAAGTTATTAGGTAGAACGTCAGTTATCCGGAAAAAAAAAACAGATCTATATCTCAACTTTAGTTATGAGTTAAAATTCAAAATACGATACGAACGTGTGCGGCGATTCGGTTTACATCAAAGACGAAACCGAGTCAGTAGAGAGAGATGGATGACCAAGAAAGGTGATGTTGCACTCTGCGCTATAGAAGCTTGTGTAAATTTGAGAAAATGATGTCTTGTTCTGATCAATTAAAATTTTGCGCTATCTTGCTCTGTCTCTCTACCTCCATCCCGAAGGCGGGCGTGGATTATCGGGTTGGAGACGGTATTTCAGTAAAATATGGGCGGTAGTTTGATAATCAGTTCTAATAGTCCAGGAATCACTCAGAACAATGGTAAAAGCATCAATGATTAACTAGATTTCGTTGGATTTACTTAATGTCCACCGAGCACGAACTGATCCTGAAAGTAGTCAGGTCGAAGCGAGTCACTATGCCGGTCTTTGCACTATTGTACTGCGGTCACGACCCAGTTCGGGTAATCGCCCTAATACCTAACTATGTGGTGGTACTCAGTTCGCCAGTTTAGCTAGTAGTAGTCGTATACTATAAATAAAAAAAGGCGAGCGCCGCTCTGCTGTCGGCAGCACATTTTACGTATCAAACAGAAAAGTAATCATAAAAGTAATCATGATTAATTGTAATCCGATTAAAGATTAATAATCCTTAATCACCGAAAAATGATTACTTTTTTTGATTAATTTCGTTAATCATTAATCATGTTAAATGATTACAAAATTTAATCGTAATCGTTAATCATTAATCTGATTACATTTTGCCCATCTCTGGTATTAAGTCGGTATTTTGCTTGTTCTAAGCCGGGATAAAGTGCGAAGGGAAAACGAGTCAATTCTTGTTTACCTAAAATTACGTAAAATAAACTTTCTACTTGTCAATCAATCGCGCGCCACACGAGCTGCGGCGTCTACAATTTTTACAGATCAATTTTCATTTGTTCATTACTTTTTGGTTATGATTTATTAAGAAATATAGTGATTTACATTTTTATTAATTACAAGAAGGTATAAATTATTGTATTCTGAAATATCTTCCTAATTTATACAATCGGCCTGTATTAAAATATATTTATCCCGCACGAAATGTGTGACACGGTGTCCCGCACGGGATATATGTAATTCCGGAGATGTCTCGCTCTGGTAAAAAAAAAAGGGTCACTTTAGGTATACCTAGTTGTTGATATACCTAGAGACGATTGTGGTATATGGCGATGTAGACTATCGTTTCTGGACTACGCTTAACTTTCCATCATCTGAAATGGAGTCACTTTATCAAATTAGTATAAAAATAAATTAAAATCTATCCGCTTAGTAGCCACGATGTCACAGACAGATACGCAAGTATATTTTTGCATCGCGGGTTGAAGAATTAAGGACTTACTTTCTTCATGCCAGGGGATATGGCCAGTCCGTGGTTAGAGTAGAACGGAGGGAATCCACACAGAAGGATGTACATAACCACACCCAGAGACCAAACGTCGCATGATTTGTCATACTTCTCAGGTCCTAGTACCTGTAAAAAAAAAATCAATGGTATAGAGCTGGAAGTCTGAACTGAAAAGTTTTCTTTTAACTTGTTAACAATGTTTACGGGTTATTATTAGTGAGATTTGTCCCACTACAAAGCAAAAGCTTCTGGAGACGCCTGTAAATAGGATCGTAACTTTAAGTAGTATCTTCAATCGATCATAACGTAAAAAAATAAAATTACAAAAAAAAAAACCAAGAAAAAGTTCAACAGAACGCAGTCGCTAGCTTCGTGCGTGTAAAAAACAATTGTTGAACAATCAAGATAGATGTTCAAATCTATACTAATATTAATATTATAAAGCTGAAGAGTTTGTTTGAACGCGCTAATCTCGGGAAATACTGGTTCGAATTAAAAATATCTTTTTGTGTTGAATAGACCATTTATCGAGGAAGGGTTTAGACTATATAAGATCACGATCCAACTATTAGGAGCGAAGAAATAATGGAAAATGAGAAAAAAAACGGGGAAAATTATTCATCCTTGAGTGCTTCCATTGCGTGCGCTGCGAAAACGATTCAAGATACCAAAAACATATGTATGAATAATTTATATGGCTGAACAATGTTTGCCGGATCAGCTAGTAAAATATAAAATATCTTTTAAAATTAATCAAAATACTTTCATTTTTATACAAATAAACTTTGTTATCATCCTACCCTTGTTATCTATATTCATCTCATTCTTTCGCATACCTCAGGGGCCACATAGTAGGGCGTGTAACACGGAGTCTGTAGGGTGTCAGCGGCCGATAATGTCTCCTTGGCGAATCCAAAATCGGTCAATTTCAGCACCGAGTTGGGCTCCATGCTAGAGTATAGTAGGTTCTCCGGCTTGATGTCCCTGTGAGCTATATTCGAGTCGTGAAGATGCCTTACTGCCACGCAAATCGAATGCATTATCTGAAACAGAACACTGGCTCTGATTACCTGTCCTTGTCTTTTTTTTTTGGTAACCCGGGGGAAATCCGTTATGGACAGTCAGGGGTGGTGAGGGACGCCCCCCGGTGTGTCGGACTCGAACCGACTAAAACTCCCGAAGTGTTCCACCTTTCACCTACAGAGATCGAGGGTACGACTGGGGGCCTCAACTTCAACACCTGTCTAGGCGTGCAGCCTTGGTGAGGCCTCTGCTCGCTTTAGGAGGGGTGGTGTAAAGAGCCATCCCTCTCTTGCCTCTGCGATTTCGGAGCAGCACGCAGAAACACATCGCGTGCCGCTTGCACCTTTGTTGGGCGACACACTCCATCAATTGTGCTACCCGATCGGTCCCTGCCTGGATAGAAAATATTAAAAAACGTCTTTTTTATAAATAATAATATATCCTCATGCTTTATCTCTTTCGGGGTGAGTAGAGATATCGTCTCGTCTATATCTATGTCACTTCTATAAGTGACGGTATCCACATGGCGCTTATTGATAGGGCAGTCCTAAATATTCTACCTGGAGTCCGGTGCAGACGCGAGAGAAGGATCACCCCGGGGGTTTTAGTCGGTATGAGTCCGGCATACCGGGAGCGACCCTCACCGCCCCCTGACGATCCATGAGGATTTCCCCCGGTTTACCAAAAAAAAACCTAAACATTCCGTATTAATTTATTATCTCCTCACGTTCTTGAAGAAAAATGTCTTTAGCGTGATAGGTATGCAGGTAGTGACCTTCCTTACACTATAGCGCAGGATAGCGTGATAGAGATGAGATGACAGAATGAAATGAAGAAGTCCAGACAGCAAGTATATAGACGTTTAATAAAGCACAGTACAGAGTCCAGTAGAAGTAGTGAAGCACAAGTAAGATAGTCCAAGTAGAAGTAAAGTACAGAGCACAACAATATAAATAAGAACACGAAAATAAACACAATACGTAAACTATAAGTAGCGAGCGAGTGGTGCGTGGAGCTAGTCTCAGTGTGATAGTCAGACTAGTTTACCAGGTGCGCTGGCGCTCGCGTCGCGTGCACATGTACAATCCCCCCGCGCGCCCCGGTATCCCGCGCCACTCTAGCTTAGCGCCGTTTCGACCGTACGACACGATATTAAGAAATAAATATCAAGTGTGTTAGTATGAAATGTGTTGTTAAAATTACTTAGATAAATAAGTGAAGATATAATAATGTTATTTAAAATAGTTGTTAGTTATAGGTTAGTATAGTAAAAAGAACTGAATCTGTGAGAGAAGCGCTTGTGAGTGCCTTTGCTCTGAACAGACTTGACATCGGGATGTTTAACAAAATCTTAACAGAACTATTATCTGATGAGGCGTCTGGCCTGTTCAGATCAATGGCACCATATGTAATATGTTAGGTATTTCTGTATTAGGGTACGATGGGGCTGACATACGTACACACGTAAAAGTCCCTTAAATAAATAGAATAAAAAAAAATAGTAAAAAGAATTAGAAAATAGATAATGTTAAAGACAGAAATAAATAAATAGATAGTGAGTATGCCACATGTCTCAACAGACGTGTGGACAACGAAGCAACCTTATAAGTGGTTTTTCTTTGAGGTACTGACCTCTGAAAAACTTGTGACTTACTTCTGCCGCTTGTCTCTCGGTGAAGGCTCCCTCCCTGTTGTCTTGTATTCTCTGGAACAGCTCTCCTCCGTCCATGCACTCCATGACAACCAGCAGGCAAGTGCGACCGCCATACGCGTTCTCATACACATCAATCACCTGCAACACCCCCATTGGAGATGATTAGGAACGTCAGGGAAGGGAGATATTTCTTCAGCAGGTAAAAATGCTGTTGGCCTGTGAGGATCTTTACAACTTCATGAACGAATGGCAGGCTCTTAGGGTAAACTGTCAGCGAATTTATGGGTTGAGTGGGTACGAACCTTGACGAGAACAGACAGCCCGAGGAAGATCCTAACGGTGATCTACTAGCGGTTCGGAAGCGACTACCTTGAGAAGAATCGCCGAAAGAAACTCAAGGCTGCGTCGGTGTGGAGGAGAGAAAAGTTATTCGAGATTTTATTTAAAAGAAAATTCATTTTTACTTATCACAACAAATACATAATACTCACTAATGATCACAAGTATTGAATTAAAAATACCCCGACTCAATTATTTCTTTATACAGGGATACAGGTAACTAACGCAAAACCTATTAAGGGTGACTTTGGTATATCAAGACTGACAACTTTTGTTTTACGACTTTTTATAATTCAATCTTTTTATCCCCATGCAAAAAAAAAATGCAGTTCTGATCTTCTTAATACTCTGAAAGGCGGCGCGATGCAACTGGGGCAGACGTTTTTGGTAGCATCAGCTGACTGAACTTTAAACATAGAGCTAACGATTGATAGAAATTCCTACTAAAACTAAAAAAATATATAATGTTAGGATGTGTTAAGTTTTGGCAAAAGTCATAGAACAAAAGTTGTTAGTCTTGATGTACTAAACTTAGCTTTAAGAGGTTTTGCGTTAGTAACCTGTAACGTTGTATATCGGTGTGTATGTTCTGTTTACAAATCAAAACGGCTAAACAAATTGACAAATGACGGCGCTATCCTCAATTATTGGGAGCAACACCCGCCGTTGGGAACCCCACCATTGAAACTCATTATATAAAGCATCACACGCACTGTCCTAGAGCATTATTCGGTCGGCAACGATTTCCAGATGCACGCGTTACAAAGTAATCGTTTACAGTGTTAATTTTATATGCCCCTTTGGTTAAATTACAATAGTCAATGAAATGGCTATCTCTTGAATTATTTTCTTACCTCCACAATATGTATGCAGCCACGTGCTCTCCAATGCAACTCCACCTCCCGCCTCGCTTTCACGCTGTCATGGAGGACTTTCAGAGCCCGCTTCATCCCACTCTTCTTCTCCTTGCATTCCACCACCTGGTCGGGCAAATTTATATACAAAATTTGAAATAATATATCGACATGCTATATCCCTTTCGGAGTGGGCAGAGATACATTAGTGGCTGTATCCACTTGGCGCTTATTCGTCGTGCCCAACGTGACCAGTAGCGTAGCTAATCGCCGCTCTCACAGCACTAGTACACATAACATTTCTTTTACATGCCACACGGGTTTCCTCAGGATATTTTCTTTCACCGGTGAGTTTATGTTGACCAAATAAGTACGTAATTTAGAAAACCCAGAGTAAGTACCGGGATTCAAACCTACAAACATTAACGATTTTTTTATACTAACTCGACATAGTGACTGCACCATACCTGATGGTAAGCAAGGTGCAGCCCAAAAAACGCCAACGACTATCGACAGGTAAGAAAAACCCATCGGTAGTCGCAGCGATCATGCCGGCCTGCACTAATATCTCTTCACGCTACGCTTAAAGGATCCCATATCACAGGACGGTGGGAACACGCTCGCCGGAAGATTAATCTTTATTCTTATAAATTAGTGTGTTTAGTTTAGTTTGAGCTGAAGCAAACAGAAAGCTGAAATAAATGATTTTAAGAAAAGACTAATCAATCCGTTCCACCGAACGTCGGCTGACAAGTAGCGCTGGCTGGCATATAACAGCGTCACCCAGCAAGTCAGCATACGCTGAGCTGAACCATCCTTTGAGATTAGCGACAGCACACAGGATACTTAACGTAATCTTATCTAGGATTCTTTCATTGTTTTCAGAAACTAGTCCATTGGTCGAAATTGGACCATAATTATGAGCATTAATAACCCCTTGGCATATCTTTAAACGCAAAAGAAATGTGTCCAGAAATACTATTTATTTATCGGTTGCTGTGGCATTCAAATATAGCTTTATATCTTGTTCAAAATACTTTATTTGAATAACAAAACATCATACTTAGTGTTACAACCAAAAAAATAAAATTTATAACTATAAAAATAAATTCCTTTCAGACATAGGGTAGACTGGGTACAGTTGTAACAGGGTACGGTTGTAACAGAGTGAATATCTCTCGAATTATGGGTGGAACGAAGAGGAGTTCAAGGGGAGACAGGAGCAGTTTATGTATCCGAGCGTGTTTGTCAGTCTTTCGCGGGTGGCCGCGGGTTTCTGTTTGTTGTAAAAGGTCCTATTGTGTTTGATCGCGACAAAGTAAGTATTTTCGATCGAAGATTGTTTCTAATTACGTAGCTAATATCAAAAATACGATGATAAGTATTTTTTTACTTGGAGCTTAGACCTTCGAGTATATGGAGTTGTAATTATTTTTGTGTAGGATAGTTTGCTTCGTCACTGTGATTTTTTATTTATAAAGAATATAGATGGGTACAGTTGTAACAATTTTTGTGGGTACGGTTGTAACATTATTAATCCCTTCGTTCCTCGTTGTAGATGCCTAGGACATGCATAAGAAAGACGACAAAATGACGAAATGACATATCGCAGTACAAGGACGCATATGAAGATGTGAAAAATGGTAAATCTCTTAGAAGTGCCGCAGAAGCGCACGGAGTTAACTATGTTTCTCTACTTCGATACATAAAAAAAGGGATCAGGTTGAGGGCCATGAGGCAGAAAATGCCGCTCTGGGGTATGTGGCACCTAACAGAGTTTACACTCAAAAACAAAAATGTGCACTTTCCAAGTATCTTACTCGCTGTGTGGACATATACTTCGGACTCTCTAGAAAAGAGTTGAGGAAGATGGCATTCGAACTAACCGTTAAATATGGTTTGAAGAAACCGAGTTTTTGGATTGAGAATAAGATGGCTGGAGAAAAATGGTTTCGTTCTTTCATGAAAAGGAACCCTGAACTGTCTGTATGCGCAGCCCAGGCTACAAGCCTCTCTAGAGTAACAAGCTTCAACAGGACTAACGTCGGCATTTTTTACGACGACTTACATGTTGTTCTGTATTGTCATCACTTAGAGCCACATAACATATATAACGTTGATGAAACTGGCGTCACTACGGTTCAGAAGCCAGACAGAACAGTAGCACGATGCTTTAAAATATTCTTGACCCTAACAGTTTTATCAATCTATTAAGATTTTTGAGAACAAATGTTTCATTGTATGTTGATTTTGTTTTAATTATAGTTATTTTGAAGTCGAGGTACTGATAATTGAAGTTACTAATGCTGTTTTATTGACTGATTGCAAGAGACTGGCAACAAGAAGATATTTTAGATACTTTAGATCATAAATACTCCATTTCTCACTTAAATAACTATAAAAATTGTGTCTTATTAGCGACAGACACTCTAATTTATTACTCTTCTGTGATTTTATTGTAATAAATCTGTTTAGAACACATTAATAGTGCCTCATTTTCATGTGTTACAACTAACCCCAACCACTGTTACAACTGACCCTGGTATTGGGGTAAGTTGTAACAAACGTATACCTTTTTTCAAAATGCTCCTGTAGCCTTATTACTGCACTAGACGCTCAAATTTAATGAATATTGTGTAGACTAAAGAACACTATTTTACTTCTCGTGCTTATTGCAGGAATTTCTAGTATCATTACGATTCTATGAGCGATTAATGCAAAATTGTTACAACTGTACTCAGTCTACCCTACTATTCGATTATTTTTCGTCAAAAATTCTAAAACTGTGCGGAATTATTAATTTCTTGATATAAGAATGATCTCGTCGAATGATAGTCGTTGGCGTTTTTGGACAGCACCATACTTATCATCAGGTGCGGTGCAGTCACAGTGTCGAGTCAGTATAAAAAAATACCGTTTATTTGTTTTTAGTATTTCATTGGCTTTATAATTTTGAAATGTAATTTTTTAGTGCATGATCTAAAAGTTAGTACATTGCAAATGTAATTTAGTAACAGTTATACGGAAATGTAAAAGCGATTAAATTGCACGAAAATAACAAACCGGGGGTTCGAGATATTTTCTAAGCAATTTAAATTAGAAAACGTTCCAGTTTTCTCATTAATCGACCTTGGGATTTGTGGACAGAAATCTATTTCCTACTAGCGTGTGAACTAACATGGAAAAATAATTGCATCGAGTGAAATACGACATTTTTAGATGCCCGTCGGATTCTTGTAATCGTGACTCGGTTGACGACGTAGAGCGCACGGGAGTAAATGCCAGAATCCAACGTCTTCCTTTAATTATACCTTACTACATGTATATTAGGGCGTTTAAAAAAAAAAAAATTTTTCCTCGAAACCACGCTCAAAAGTTTCGTTTTAATGCCAAAATAGGCCTCTGAAAATATGAGCCCTTAATATTAATATTTAAGTTGTCCGCATCGCACTTTTCGATTTCCCATACAAATAACACAGGACAAAAGTTTTTTTTTCTTTTGACTTTTATAACTAATGAACGATATATCGTATTGCAATACCCATTCATTATTTTTGTAGAGAATTTAACGCTAAATATTAATATTAAGGGCTCATATTTTCAGAGGCCTATTTTGGCATTAAAACGAAACTTTTGAGCGTGGTTCCGAGAGAATTTTCTTTTTTTTTAAACGCCCTAATGTATTACTTTTTTCACCCTTTTTTTAACCCGGGGGAAATCCCTAACGGACCTTCAGGGGGCAGTGAGGGCCGCCCCCCGGTGTGTCGGACTTGCACCGACTAAAACCCCCGGGATGTGTTCCTTCTCCCAGCTGCCGAGTGCCAAGGGCAAGGCTGAACCAACTTCCTCGGCACCCGGCGACGTCTGGCCTTCCGCAGGCCAACAATCCAGCCTGCACTCGCAATCAACTGCCTTCCTTAATTATATCTTACTACATGTATAATTTTTTTTTCATCCGACTCGCCATTGTGACCACACCACGGAAATGGTAAACATGGTGCAATCCAAAAACATCGACTACCAACAGTAAAAAAACTTATCGACAGTCGCAGCGTTCATGCCAGCCTGCACAAATATCTCTTCACTCTTCGTTTAAATTAAGTTTCCCATATCATAGGAACATGCTCGTCGAAAGACCATTGCACAGCGATACGGAAAAGTAAGAATTAGAGAATTTCTTAATCCTAGCCGGGATGTGAGTTACCGTATGCACAGATGGACAAAATGTAATCAAATTAATGAAAATGATTAACGATTACAATTTACGTTTTTTACCATTAATGTGACTGCATTTTGCTCATTTATGTTTTAAACACTGCAAAATGCCAAATTGTATACACATTTATGATTTCTTAATGTTTTAAATGGATTCAGGGCGGCTTGCACTAACGAATTGAATCTAGTTTAGAGTTATATAAAATGCTATTTAACGCTGATATGTATTTATTGTCTTGCGCTAAATCAAAATCTAGATGTAACAACTCTTAAACTAAAATCATCATTAAGATGGAATCAAACCAACTCAATTAATTAGCGTTTTATACAAGCTTAAACTAGATTAATTCGTTAGTGCAAGCCGCCCTTAATCATGATTACAGAGCAAGAAAATTGAAATTACGACTACATTTTGTAATCGTTCATCATTAATCAGATTACATTTTGCCCATCTCTGACCGTATGTATAGCTTTGACTCCGCAACCTGCGCGCGTGTTTCTGCTATGGGAGGAAGAGGATGGAACAAACTCATGGGAAATAGCTCATTAAAACACTCTCAACACGTTACACCCTTGAGACCGGCAGTGATGTTTCCGTGCAGCCAGTACTAGAATTTTCGTTCGGCTGGCGTCGAGCCGTGGGACCGACAGTATTAAAGTTTTTTTTTATTTAGGGGCTTTTATTACATTGAATATATCTTTTTTTTTGGTTTCTCGGGGGAAAATCCTGCATAAGACCATCAGGGCCGCTGTGTGGGCAGCGACCCCGGTGTGTCAGACTCCTACTGACTAAAAACCCCCGGGGTGTCCCTCTAATCGCTCCCCCCGAGCCTGGGAAACCAAATTCATCCAGACGCCCGGAGAGCGAAATGCCTTGTCGAGGCTGCCTCTCTGGGAAGGGTAGGTGTAAAGAGCCCACCCTTTCAATACCTATCTCTTACGCGGCGCGCCGGACACTGCACACCGCCAGCTTCTCATCCGGGCAGCAGACTCCCTCTAGTTACTGCCCGGCTATTGTCACCGGGAGATGTCGCGCTCGCTCTGGGCGAACGCATCCCCCCGGCACATTGAATATATCAGCCCCATTGTGCCCTAACCTACGTCCTTACATCCTGGGGGAGTCGCGGATGAGCAAGCGTCACCATCTGCTCCAATATTTTGTCTGTTAATTTTCAACTTGCTCATCAGCGACTCCCTTTGTGTCTCGCTCCGGGCACACTCCATCAGCCAGCGGTGCACATCTTCAATCTTTCCACACGTGACACAGTTGGGTCAGTATTAAAATTAAAAAAATAAATATAGTCTCAATACAATGTGATCGAATGTAGTGTAATGAAATTTATTGAAACATTCTAAACATAAATGCGGCTTATCTTTACACATATTACAATATGTAACAACTTTTTTGGAAATCTTTTTAGTTTCCTTTCGTCCAAATAGTTTTCAATTGTTACTTTTATTTAATTGTTAGGCAAGGGCGACAGACCGCAATACCCTACAACATTGTATCGCTCGCCGGCAGCCGGCTGAACGGAAAGGTTAGCAAATTCAGCGCCGGGCTTAACATGTTAAAAACGAAAAAATCCTCTTTTTTTTTTGGGATTTCCAACGTTGGTGGCCTGGGAAAGACCTTCACAACACAACAAAACCGGGCTTGGTGGGCGAACGCAGAGGGCGCTAGGCCAGCGAAATTTATGGGTTGGGCGGCTACGCAAGGGCACCCCTGTGGGTACGGACCTCGACTTGGGCGGCCGGCCAGTTGAAAAACGAACCTAACGGTGATCTACCAGTGTTTCGGAAGCGACTGCCTTGAGAAGAAACGCCGAAAGAAACTCAAGGTTGCATCGGAGTGAAAACGAAAAAATCCGTTTATAATCTATTATATAAAAATAAGTCCGGTTTTCCTTTCTGACGCTATAACTCCAGAATGCACGAACTGATTTCCACGGTTTTGCATTCGATGGAAAGGTCTCGGGCTCCGTGAGGCTTATAGCAAACAAAATTTAGGAATAATTTCAACAGAAAAGCAGGAAAACGGAGAAGATTATTTTTATATAATTGTCTGGTATTTACTTTATTTTATAATTATTTTTAATGTTAACATTATATAATTTACACTTATAATTAGGAAGATAATTCGAGGAGAAAAAGGCACCTTTGCGAAGCCGAGCGGTTGCACTTTGATGTTTAAAAATAAGCCCACCTTTTGTTACGGGTCCTTCAATATTGATTAAAGATATCCCTTTCGTTAATTAACATACAATATTTCATACAAAAATATCTCCTTTGTGTCAGCTTAAGGGGGTCGTCTAGTGTGTCAGATGAAAAAAAAAAAACATTTATTTTTCATAAATCATATCTAACACATGTATACAATACATGGGTAAAAGGATTTTTCGTAATTTGTAGCCGTTGAAAAAGTTACAGCCGTAAACCAAAGCGAGTATACTGAGCACGCGGGCACTTTACTATAATTTAAACGCATTTTTCTCGAAACATGATATCTCAAAAACTATTCTATCAATTCAGTTCAAATTAATACAGTATCTTCAGTACACATATTACTACAAGTTGAGCAGACTAATTAAGATTGCTTCGTTAGTTTTATTTTTATCATCCATATACGAGTAGACACCGAAAAATGTACGAAATTTTTTTGTTTTTATAAAGCGTACAAATTCGCCATTTTTTGTAATTCAATCTTTTAATTTTAGTACAACTTGGAACCTCAATTCTAACGATTTAAATTACGTTTGGTTTTTTGATCTCACATAAGCAGAACGGCTGCAATCATGGCAGCAGTGAAGCACCATTTTTTATATATGTGTTCCTGTCGGGCGGTGTACTCGTGTCTCCGACTGCATTCGATATAATGACTTCAAAACATTCACAACGATTGTTGGAATGTTGATGAAAATGATATATGATTTATTTTGTTTAAACGGTGTGAAAAAAAAAATCCTCAAAAACGGCTTTCACACTAGACGACCTCCTTAAACTCAGGCATGGAATTAAGAAGTTGGAAGCTGGTATATACATAATCATAAAATTATTTATTTGGCATACAACATACAACACATCAGAATAGGTTAAAAAAAAAACAGAAAACAACAAAAGCAAATACCCTGTGTTGTGGTGAAGCGCTAAAGGGAAGTCAGCTCAGCAAATGCTAAGTGACCAGACGAGCCACCCAGCGCTGATTTTCAGCTGACACCCATCTATTGCGTCGACGCGCAGAAAACAGCAAGGAAGGGATCAATATAGTACAGATACACAGCATTAGAGACTAAAATTCAAAGTATCATAGATAGATATAATAAATGAAAATATACAAGAACATATAATCTATACTAATATTATAAAGTTGAAGAGTTTGTTTGTTTGTTTGAACGTGCTAATCTCAGGAACTACTGGTTTGAATTGAAAAATTCTTTTTGTGTTGAATAGACCATTTATCGAGGAAGGCTTTATAACATCACGATGCAACTATTAGGAGCGAAGAAATAATGGAAAATGTAAAAAAACGGGGAAAATTATTTATCTTTGAGGGCTTCCATTGCGTGCGCTGCGAAAACAGTTCAAGATACCAAAAATATATGTAAGAAAGAATTATTCCTCTTAAAATAATCTAAAAAAATGTCTACGACAGTATATGTCTATCATTTAAGATTAACTCACTAGAACCGTTTTTAATGTAATCAAATATGGTCGAAATTAATGCATTATTTGTTAAGAGTTGTATCAACGTAATAATATTAATCTTTGTCCAAATAAATGTGTTGTTGATTAAGAGTATTTAATTGTGAACAAAATTGTCTTTGACATCACTTAATTTTAATGAACATCTTAGAAGATATTACAATAACTTATATAGCAAAACATCGTTTGCCGGATCAGCTAGTACAGAATATAATACAGAAGACGACCTAATTGGAGGCGGTATATTGTCCCAGCATTTGGACGCAGCATACCGGAAACTACCTCTTAAAGTCGATGTAGTGTGGCGAGGTATACATACATGAAATAACTCTACAAATATTAGTGAGATTTGCGTCAGAATATTTTATCTTACGCTAAAGAGTACAAGGAAAAGCTGACATTATACATGTTTGAATAGTTCACAGAACGCAAAGTCGTAAAAGGACGTTATTATTTACCGCGCAATTGGTAATACTATCTGTTCATTTATTACTTTAAATCTTCTGTCCATATATACAAAGGAGGGTGTATAATTAGAAACATTAAAAACCACAAGAGGATTTTATACAGAATGATTTTATAGACAAGGGATATATTCAAGGAGGATATTCAGCATTCGATTCTAATTCCAAATATATAGGAATAGTGATATCTTAATATTTACATTAAAACAAAGTAATTTATAGTCAATACATTAAGGGGCAATTACACATATGATAGAATAAATAACAATTAATTATTAAATACATATTCTGTCTCTCCTAAGCCAGGATAAAGTACTAAAGCGAAGCGAGTCAATTACCTGTTTATCTAAAATCACGTAAAAGGAATTTCACCTACATGCCATTCAATCGTGCGCCACACGCGCTGCGGTGTCCAAACTTTTTACGGATCAATTCTTATTTGTTCATCAAAGTTTCTTTATGATTTGTTAGGGAATATTGTTATTTACATTTTTATTAGTTATAAGAAGGTACAAATTATTGTATTCTGAAATATCTCCCTCGCCTATAAAATCACCCTGTATAAAACCACCATCACCAGAGCTATTTACCCTTGTGGCACAGTTTCTCTTCCATAGTATAACGGCTGAGATTTTTAGACGATGCTTTGATTGCATCGACTTTGTTCACGAAATAAGTTCGTCTTTGATAAAAAAACTATATAGATAATAGCAATTTGAGTACAGTATCTTGAGCAGCTCCAGTTGCGCAGAGATAATGCCTCACAAAGCGTTTACTACCGTCTGTATCATGAAGAGAGTTTTGAAAAGTTATTTAACCTTGTTCAATCCTGTTTACATCCCGGTTACCGGAGTCAGAGCTATACGGTAACTCAAATCCCGGCTAGGACTAAGAAGTTATCTAATTTTAACTTTTGCCGTATCGTTGGGCTGTGGAATGGTCTTCCGGCGAGCGTGTTCCCACCATCCTATGATATGGGATCTTTTAAGCGTAGCGTGAAGAGATATTTGTGCAGGTCGGCATGATCGCTGCGAATATCGACAGGGTTTTTTACTGTTGATAGCTCACTAACCAGAATGGTGTGGTCACTCTACAGTGTCAGGATAAAAAAATGTTATTGCTGGTTCAAAGTCCTTTTTGTATTTTTTATTATTGTGGTAACGTATCGGTAATTTAATTTAAAAAAAATAGTATTACTATGCCTCGACATAGAACATTAACGGGTCGAAGTGAGAGAAAGAGAACAAACAATCTATATTCGCGGATACATATATAACAGTAGCCTTGGCGAAATCTGTGATTATAGAAGCAAAGTCTTTGACAATAGAACCTTAATAATATTCATAATTACGGTCAAATTTCAAACAATGGATGACCACTAGCAGAGATGGGCAAAATGTAATCTGATTAATGGTGAACGATTACAAAATGTAGGCGTAATTTTAATTTTATTGCTCTGTAATCATGATTAAATCCATCTAAAACATTTAGAAATGATAAATGTGTATACAATCTGGGATTCTGTAGTGTTTAAAACATAAATGAGCAAAATGCAGTCATGTTAATGGTAAAAAGCGTAAAATGTAATCGTTAATCATATTTATTAATCTGATTACATTTTGCCCATCTATGACCACTAGTATCTTCAAATTCGTGATAATGACGCATTGAACTTTTATAGATGAACTAGATTTTGCCCGCGGCTTTGCTCGCGTTAAAAGTATTATTATTAATTAGGTATAGTTTTTGCGGCTTTACTTTTGTTTAGCGTGTGTAAAAAATTAGGGCCTAATCTGTCACTAGGCGCTCAAACTATCAAGCTATTATATTATATTATAGTCGAAAATCTGAGAAGATTTATACAAACTTTCGTCCCTTATTTTATCCCCTTAGGGGCGGAATTTATCAAAATCCTTTCTTAGGGAATGCCTACGTCATAGTAGCCTTATGCGTGCAAAGTCTCAGCCCGATCGGTTTAAAATTGACAGAGTTTCATACAAAATTTCATCCCCTATTTTATCCTCTTGGGGGTAGAATAGATCAAAATCTTTAGCGAATGCCTACGTCATAAAATCTACCCGCATGCCAAATTTCAGCCCGATCCGTCCAGTGGTTTGGGCTGTGCGTTGATAGATCACTATGCCAGTCAGTCAGTCACCTTTGAGTTATATATATTTAGATGTCGGTAGTTTTATGAGTTTTTATCGGATCGGCCTATGAAAAACGACTTTTCACTACGCCACACAACTCCCGTTCGGTTATATTCAGCGATCCACGTGACAGAGCGTATCGGTAACGCACACTCCTTCTATAAACAGACGTCAGGTCATGGGCGATACGTACATCCCGGTATAATGTGCGTCACTATTCACTCACTATACTACACGCTAAAGACGAGCCTGCACTGGCGTGTTTGACGCGGAAACCCGCTTGCAAAAACCGCCTCAGATTCTGAATCGATAGTTAGTTACACGGCTTTTAATTTAACCTTTTGAGCACGGAACAAGTTTTGCGAGCATATATCAGAATGCGGTGAGTTAAGGTATAACATACAGTCAAAACATAGATGGGCAAAATGTAATCAGATTAATAAAAATGATTAACGATTACATTTTACCATTAATATCACTGCATTCTGCTCATTTATGTTTTAAACACTTCACAATCCCAGATTGCACACACATTTATGATGTCTTAATATTTTAAATGGATTTAAACATGATTACAGTGCAAGAAAATTAAAATTACGACTACATTTTGTAATCGTTCATCATTAATCAGATTAAATTTTGCCCATATTTGAGTCAAAACCATTTCTGGCGACATCGTTTAGAACAAGAAGTTCAATATATAAGGTTTTAACGTTTGAAGGCAGTAAAACACCATAGATCCTTTATTAATACGTTTATTGTACGAGAAATTTAGATTAACCCATAAAATTACATAAAAATAGCAATAATAATCGTGCGACGTATTATAAGGCGCGCGGTCGTTCGAGACATCACACAATCTCTCCTACCGTCCACCGCGGCCGGTGCGCAAGCGATCCGTACCAACATTACGGCGTCTGCGAGAGTGGGTCGGCAGAGTGCATACTATAAGATATATTTGTAGTCTCTACAAATATACTACTATATAATAGTTATACTATAGAACTAATAATAACAGAATAGAATACTATAGAATAGTTGATACTATAAAGGCTCAATATAAATTAAGATATATTTGTAGTCTCTCCATCATTATTATATATCCAACATTTGTTGATCGAATATGTCCAGGATAAAAAAAGAAAGAGAAAGCTTAAGGAGCACCCTAAACATCAACCTTTTGGACTACGGCATTTTTCAAAGCTATTTAAGTAATCCCAGTAGTCGAGAAGCTCCCAAAATTTATTAATTTATTTATAATAGTTTAGTCGAACCCTAAGATTTCTCTATCTGTTCGGCGCATTTACCGCGTTTTATGCAGGTAGGGAGCGAATGCATGATTGACGTTATGTATTATTTTAAATTAGTGTCAACAGTTAAAAAATTTAAAAAAATATATTGTAATTAGTGTAAACAATCGCAAGTGAACCACGTATTTTATTCAAATTATAAAACAACTGAAAGTCCACATTAAGTACTCCAACACTATCTTCTATAGTGACCCTATTACACTTATTTTATAAAAAAAATATATATTTATGTTTATGGCGTAGCACGATAGGGCTGGCATGACGGCAAGCGGCAGTCAAAAGCCCTTTAAAAACATTGAATAATAAAAAAAATCATTATTATAAATATGACGGCCCACAACAGCATTCTCGAGCATATTAATGGCGGTTTATCCCCGCATGTAGCCGCGGACTAAAAGCCGGGCTTATCGTATACGATGGAGTGAGTCATCGACTTAAAAATCCGTCATCTCGTGTTCTTCCTACATAACGCTATGACGTTAGAGATCAGCTGGTCAGCTATTGTTGTGAAAGGTTTGGTCTGATCGCTTTGTTTAAATTCTTGCCTTTTTCTAAATTTTCCCTTTATATTTTAGTCCCTTTTGAAGCAGGCGCAGAGGAATTAATTAAAAACCATATTTAGATCGCACATATTGTATACTAGTTGATCCGGCAAACGTTGTTTTGCTATATAAGGTTTTGTAATATCTTCTAAGATGTTCATTGAAATTAAGTGATGTCAAAGACAATTTTGTTCACAATTAAATACTCTTAACCAACAACATATTTATTTGGATAAAGATTAATATTATTACGTTGATACAACTCTTAACAAATAATGCATTAATTTCGATCAAATTTGTTTACCATAAAAACGGTTCTAGTGACTTAATCTTAAAAGGTAGACATATACTGTCGCGGACATTTTTTTAGATCATTTCAAGAGGAATAATTCTTTCTTACATATATTTTTGGTATCTTAAACCGTTTTTGCAGCGCACGCAATGGAAGCCCTCAAGGATGAATAGTTTTTCCCCCTTTTTTTTTTCACATTTTCCATTATTTCTTCGCTCCTAATAATTGCATCGTGATGTTATATAGCCTAAAGCCTTCCTCGATAAATGGTCTATTCACCTCAAAAATAATTTTTCAATTCGAACCAGTAAATCCTGAGATTAGCGCGTTCAAACAAACAAACAAACTCTTCAGCTTTATAATATTAGTATAGATTACGTATTTTATGACACCATTCTATACATTGTCATATAACTATTCTTATTTTTATAAAAACCTTATTAACCTACAGACGTCGACCTCTTCAACAGTCCCAACATAAGTAAGTAACGATACTTTAAGGGTACTGATATTAGTATCGAAAAATGATTTGAATACTGCTTAAATAAGTAAGTATCGACATGTTATGGGTATCGGAACATCTCTACGTGGGACACGTCTCACAAAATCAACCTCGCGATCCACGCGCACGGGTTTGCGGAGTCACAGCAGGGATGAAGTGCTCCGTCCAGCAAAATACCAAGCAATTGAATACGTTTGAAACTCCGTATTTGAATAAATTTCAAATCAAGTCACATCTACGTGCCAGTGCTCCGGTTTTTTTCCGGCCTTGCGGCAAGGACGTTTGCGTTTTTGTTGTTTTATAATACATAATGTTGTTTTAACGCTGCTAGAAGCGTCCGTTTTGAGTGAAAAAGTGCACGATGGAAGAAAACTTTCATAGTATTACCCGTTTATAAGGTTTTTTATAAAACTTCATACCGCCACGAATTTCATATTAACCTATTACCCCTTTCCTCCCCACCTTTCCCATCGCTTTTTTTTTCTAAATGACGTTTGCTTTTGACCCGGGTAAGGGCCTCTAACGCTACACCGGACTTGAGTGGGCGAACACAGAAGGTGCTCAGCCAGCGAGTTTATGGGTTGGGTAGCAATGCAAGGGCACCCCTGTGGGTACGAACCTCGTCTTGGACTGCCAGCCAAATAAAAATACTATCCCTACGGGTGATCTACTAGCGTTTCGGAAGCGACTACCTAGAGAAGAAACGCCGAAAGAAACTCAAGGCTGCGTCGGAGAGATACTGCGTCTCGAGGCGATGACGATCCGGTTAACGACAGTCGAATGAACTATTCTTCTAGTGCGGCGCCGCCGTTGTCGAGGAATGTATCTGGTGCATGTGAGTACCTGACTGTGCTGAGGATCGGCGGAAAACAATTCCGCTATCCAATTCCCATCCCTAATCCCTATCCAAGCGCTTCACTTCTGTTGTTCTTTTCGAAATATCATTTTTTTTAATTCTGTCTCGACCTAGTGACAGCACCGCACCTGATGGTAAGTGTAGTGCAGTCCAAAAACGCCAACGACTATCGACAGGTATGAAAAAACCCGCCGGTAGTCGCAGTGATCATGTCGGCCTGCACAAACCTCACGCATCTCTTCACTCTGCGCTTAAAGGACCTCATATTATAGGATGATAGGAAGACGCTCGCCGGTAATTCCATAGCCCAACGACACGGCAAAAGAAGGAGTTGGAGAACTTCTTAGTCATAGCCGTGATGTGAGATACCGAATAGCTGTGACTCCGCAAACCAGGACGTAAAGAGGAATGAACAAGGTTAAATAACTCTTCAAAACACTCTCCATGATACAGACGGTAGAAAACGCTCAGTGAGGTATTATCTCTGCACAACTGGAGCGGCTTAAGATATTGTACTCAAATCGCTATTATCTATTTAGCTTTTTATCAAAGACGAATTAATTTCGTGAGCAAAGCCGAACCAATATCAAAGCAGCGTCTACAAATCTCAGGCGTGTAAGCAGAGAAGCATAGATGGGCAAAATGTAATCAGATTAATAAAAATGATTACATTTTACGTTTTTTACCATTAATATGACTGCATTTTACTCATCTATGTTTTAAACACTACAGAATCCCAGACTGCATTCAAAATTTATGATTTCTTAATGTTTCAAATAGATTTAACAATGAATACAGAGCAAGAAAATTAAAATTACGACTACATTTTGTAATCGTCAATCATTAATCAGATTACATTTTGTCCATCTCTGCAGAGAAGTATGAGCCTCTGAATCTTCCTAAATCTGGTCACGCTGCGAGCAGCAGACCCGGACGTGACGCGTGCGGTTTTTTTTATTATCAACTATAAAAATTAGGTTAAACCGTGACTCATCGTAAATGAATCATTATCGAGTCATGTTA
The DNA here is from genome assembly GCA_036320925.1 of Automeris io. NCBI lineage: Eukaryota > Metazoa > Arthropoda > Insecta > Lepidoptera > Saturniidae > Automeris > Automeris io. The sequence continues at coordinate 3,474,601 of JAUDJH010000031.1, read as the reverse complement.
TCAAATATTGATTCCCATTATCGTTAGTAAAAATAGCTTCATCATTCGCAACACTGGCGCTCAAATTGTCAATTGCGAGAACTCTGAGTCGATCTCGGGAAATATTGGCCTGTACCGATTGATTCACAATTAAGTATTTCTTACTCTAATAATGTATTAGCACCGCGACGTCCGCGCTCCGCAATCAGTTCCCTTGAGGATCAGCTGTAAAACAGCGCTGGAAATGTCCCGTCGAATAAAAAGGCGTTAAAGGAGTCAAAAATACAAAGCCATAGAAATAGTTTAGTGCGGAATGTTTTTTTTTCTACATACTATAGATGTCATTTGCTCTTGTACTAGACGGGATTATTTATTTGTATAGACACACAAAGTGACTCATTGCGGTCATATCTCGTACATAACCATATTGCTCAGTGTTCACGGGTTATAGAAATACTAGAATTTCAGAATAAAAATTTAATATTTTTTTAACGTGGATATTTATTTTATTTTATTTTTTTGTTTGGTGTCCCGGGGGAATATCCTACATAGGACCATCAGAGCCGCTGTGAGGGCAGCGACCCCGGTGTGCCAGCCTCCTACTGACTAAAAACCACCGGGCTGTCCCTCTAATCGCTCCACCCGAGCCTGGGAAACCAAATTCATCCAGACGCCCGGAGAGCGAAATGCCTTGTCCATGCTGCCTTTCTGGGAGGGGTAGGGGTAAATAGCGCACCCTTTCAACACCTATCTCTTAGGCAGTGCACCGGACACTGCGCACCGCCTCCCTCTTATCCGGACACCAGACTCCCTCCAGTCTACTGCTCGGCTAGGATATTTGTATATTAGGAAACTCTCTCAAGTCTACTGCTCGGCTAGGATATTTGTATATTAGGAAACTCACCCCATACCGTGGCTGTCCGTTTATTCGTGACTAGCTGATCCGGTAAATGTTGTTATGCCATATAAATAATTTATCTATATATATTTGGTATCTTGAACCATTTTCGCAGCTCACGCAATGGAAGCCCTCAAGGATGAATAATTTTCCCCGTTTTTTTCACATTTACCATTATTTCTTCGCTCCTAATAGTTGCATCGTGATGTTATATCCTAAAGCCTTCCTCGATAAATAGTCTATTCAACACAAAAATAATTTTTCACTTCGAACCAGTAGTTCCTGAGATTAGCGCGTTCAAACAAACAAACTCTTCAGCTTTATATTAGTATATATAGATAAACTCAAAAACTACTGAAACAACTTTCATGCGGCTTTTACCAAAAATTTGTTAAGCTTTTTTCGACAGGACTATATGTTGATGGCCGGGAAAGACCTTTACAACTACACCGGGCAAAGAGAGCGAACACTTAAGCCAAGATTTATAGACGCTTCTTTGACTTTGCGTAGAATTCACTCAAACATTATTCAATGAACATCGAAAGATATGATAAATTACAGGTTTTGTAAAATTGGTGTTGGCTCCGCAAATACTTACGCTATACTCAAGTTTCTATTATATATTCAGTTTTCCATTAAAGGCCAATTACGATCAATTCTGAGCGCTTTGTTACGCGATATCAAAGCACCATTTATAAATCTCATACTTAGGGTGCTCAGCTAGCTAATGCGTTGGGTGGTAACGCAAGAGCATCCCTGTGAGTACGGACTTCGACTTGGCCAGCCAGGGAAAGAATCTAACAGTGATTTAATAGCGTTTCGCAAGCGACTACCTTGAGAAGAACTCACGGCAGCCTTGGAGTGTAAACGCATCGGTTAAGCTTCTGTGTAAATCGGTTGAAATATGACGATAATTAATGAAGATGTCGAAAAAAGTCAAAACGCCTGAGTGCACTGAAATCACACGCATCAAAACACTGCATAATCGCTTTGAGATATAAAAAACAATGTATGGTGGGATATTCCTCTTTTATAAGTCTACAGAAATGACACGAGGGAAAGAGGAAGTTGGTTTAACTAAAAGTTAATACAATATTCATTAATTTATTAGGCGATATATATATCAATTTATTAGAAAAAAACACTAGGTTTATTTTAGTGTTACAAACCCAATAATTTTAATTCAGTATTTGTACACAAATTATCTGGCAACACTCAAATAAGTACGAACGGATGATTTAAACGAGCATCGATACCTATCACGAGTTCATTGACATATTACTTTGCCTTTGACACTCATGTATCTCTTTCTCGCTCCGTTTTATTTAGGTCCCTCATTTAGTTCATTCTGAATGCAAGATGAGTCCTTCATAAATGGCGTCATTTGTTTATTTCCTACTAATTCGAAATACTCAATGTAGGGGGTATCCAAACAATTGATCGCGATACCTTCTCGAGTTGATCTTGAGAAATATTGACCGATATCAGCCGATTACGTATTTTTAATCGATGACTACATGATTCAAATTTAAATTGAAGCCAGTGTCTTTTATGACTTTTTTGATATCGTAAGAATCCTCTGCTAGCGCCGAAAGGATATGACTTTTTTACTAACTTTTTTAAAGCAGATTTCATACTTGTGAGCTACCTACGATTTTTGTATCCCGGGTAAGAATCCTGCAAAGGACCATCAGGGACGCTGTGAGGGCAGCGACGCCGGTGTGTCACCTGACTAAAAACCCCCGGGGTACACCCTGATTGCTCCACCCGGGTCTGGGAAGCCAAATTCATCCAGACGCCCAGGGAACAAGAAGCCTTGTTGAGGCAACCTTTCTGGGAGGGGAAGGAGTAAAGCCTACCCCCTACAAAACCTCTCTCCCAGGCGATGCATCGGACACCGTGCACCGCCTCCCTCTCATCCGGGCAGCAGACTCCCTCAAGTCTACTATATGCCTACGATATGATAAGTCCAACCAACCTACTTCTCAATCCAATATCGCACATACTTGCGGCATCAACACCTGCAAATTCGTTTACTTACAGTCTAACAATTTTGTAGTAAATTGCCAGAATTTCAGGTCAGCATACCCCTGACTCCACGCATTGAATGACATCAACAAAACAGGAATACTTTAAGCACGATATTTGACCTTCCGGGGTATTCTTTGTTTAATTCTCCACTTTGTGGGGAAGGCAAAGGCTTTCACGCCATACAGCCATGTTTGGGGTCTTTCCTTTACAAGTACTATTAAACTTCCTATCATGTCTTACCACCACGCTTTAATATCTCAGACGCAATTTTGATCTCTTCTCCATCTTCAATTCTTATTTGATACACCATTTATTAACGTCTGCAGGCAACATTAATGGCGAGGAGGATAATGCAGATTGGCAGAAAAACTCAGTGGCCCAAGGGACGCCTCACTCCACTAGCGTCTAGTAATAAAACCAATGACACCCCATCGCACACAGTCAGTCGAGCATTCCATTGATGCTCAAGGTTACAGCACAAGTTCAGACAATAATTGAATACCCAAGGGACAGCCACAACAGGCAAACAATTATTCAAGGAAAGTGTAGAAGAGATGCAACCACTCTGGTTTGAAGTTTTGCCGCCAAATCCAGAGTATAAATTATGATTATTAATATTAAATTTTACGGCCCTATATACAAGTCTTTTTGAGCTCCTCCTCCTATTTTTAATATTCTGTACTCTCTGATTGACATTAAAACTAATGACGAAAGTGACGCACACTCCACCTCATCCTTTCAGAAAAATCACCAATTCTATAAAAAATTTGCCATCCGGGCATCTTGAGGATGTCCAGATCCAAAACATACCAAAAAAAAGAACAATACATCTAGAAGAGTAAATTAGTAATTATCTGATCTATGAAATAGAGAACACAGCCATTCCCATTCTAAGTTTGAATGTCCATACATAAATTAAGATAAAATGTCAGAGTTACTAGAACAATCCAGATGTATATTTTATTTAGCAGTTATAAAATTATTGTATAAACTACCTGAGGATTTTCTTCACATATAAATTTTAGTTTTTTTACAATAGCTGTAATATAGAAGAATATATCGACATGGTATATCTCTTACGAGGTGAGCAGAGATACATTAGAGCTTCCATCCACTTTTTTTTTATTCTATTTATTTATGGGACTTTTACGTGTGTACGTATGTCATGTCACCCCCATTGTACCCTAATACAGAAATACCTAACATATTACATATGGTGCCATTGATCTGAAAAAGCCAGTCGCCTCATCAGATAATAGTTCTGTTAAGATTTTGTTAAACATCCCGATGTCAAGTCTGTTCAGACCAAAGGCACTCACAAACTTCTATCCACTTTGAGCTTATATGTGTCCAACGTGACCACTAGCGCCACTGATCACCGTTCTCACAGCACTAGTACACATGACATTTTTATTAGATGCCATGCAGGTTTCTTCACGATATATTCCTGCACTGGTGAACATGTGAGACCTAAATCTGTATGTAATCTAGAAAAACCTAGAGGTATGTGCCTGGATTCAAACCATTCACATTGCCACGCATAGATACCAGTCTTAATCTACTAAGCTACCAAAGTCACAACTGTAACTTATATTTTCTGAAATAAAATGGTCTACCAAAGGCAGGTATGTTGATATTATATGCCTAAGAGGGTGAAATAAGGGTTGTAATTTTAAAAATCTATCAACTTTGAAGTAAGAGTTATAAAAACCAGTATTTGGCTATTTGGTTAGAAATTAAAAATACCATGTTTAGAAATTTTAGGGAAATCAACAGCCAGGGGGTTAAAATAAGAGATTAGAATTGAATACAATCAAAACTTTAGTAATACAATAGCTTTGAAGTGGAGATTTTATCATATTACATCAGAAAATATTCCATTTCCACAGTCTAATGAACAATCAATAGGCCATGAAATGGTGCATAGCTAATTTGTTGATATAAACATAGATTTATGTTTTCTAGATGTGCCTTAGTAATATGCAGAAAATAATTTAATGTACTGTTAAACACATCAATATATTGTATTTATTTGTATTTTTTCGCGGGGGAAAACATGCTTATAAGATTAAAATCAAAACTATAGCACTATGTTTCCCAATCAGAATTCTCAAGTTGATGGTTAAAAATCTTATTTTGCCTTTACTTAGAAAATAGGTTTGCTTTTAGCAAAATGTTGAATATATAATAAGAACTGGAGAGTAGTGTAATTGGTATGTGGGAAAGAAGGTTGACAAAAGTTTACTTTACATATTGACCTTATGAGTAATGTCTGATAAGAATAAAAATATTTGTAAGGCTGATATAAAATGGGCAATAGACAATCAGGGATTTAAAATTATGAGACCTGGATCAGATAGATGATCAGGAAAAAAGACAAACAAGAGTAAAATCATTGTATTAGTATGTCCAGATATACTCAAAGATAACATTTTGAAACTAAAAAAAAAAAAAAGATGTTATCATTGTGGAATTAATTATTTTTTATTTGTTTTATTTTCAAGCCTTCAAGTATTACATAATGCAATTTTGAAGAGGGGGGATCCAACAAGGCCTTATGTAGCATTGTTTTTTTTAGTACTAGAAAACACTAGGGAATATAAATCCCGTTAGGCTGCAAAATGGCAACATTTTTCCTTGGTAGGTGCAGGTATTGATACCTTTGCAGTTGTGTTTGCAAGAGCAAACAATATTAAACTGGTTACTTTTAAAGTAATATATTATTTAATAATAGTAGTAATATAGCTACAGTATTCTGAAAAAGGCCTTCCTCCAAAGTTTATACCAGATATCTGCGAGAGTTTAAAATTATACTCTGCCTCAAGGATATGATAATAGATAATATTTATTATTTATCTTGCGCAATATTTACAAATCCTATCACTATAGCGGTGTTATCAAGTTTCAAGCAAAAATAAGTCAATGTCTTATTGAAAATAAAAAGAATAAAAAAACATTTTTTAAATACAAAACTAAAGGTATTAATTTGTTTTTAAAATTTAGAATTCAGGCAAAAGTATTTTAGCTTAACTCCTCTATTAAGTACTTATTCTCTGAACTGTGCTACGATAAAACTAACGGGCGCATCTAAATTTATAACTTTACGTCATTTCAGTAAACAAAATTCCAAAAACTATTGTCCCTTGTTCAATTAGTTTTAAATAAATTTAACAAATAAAACTAACCTTTCCATTTATACCAAGGCCAAGGACCGTGTTTGAGATGTCGTAATCATCGGTGATCGGCGTAGATTTAATGATTTTAGCGAAATTACTCATTTTGAATCACCAATTTTTGTGTATAACGTACGTATTTCACACAAACTACCACGATATCACTGGGTTAAACACGGAAATGTCGCGTTTAAGTATCACAAAGTTAGTTGTTACGAAATATTTGTACACTTTATAGCAATGAACGGATTTTTGTAGTACAATTTTTATCTGATTTCGTGCAAGTGACAAAAATTACTTCAATCACACGCAAAGTTGGGCAATTGACTGGGTTACCAACTTATACCCATTTTCAATTGCAGTGATTATACCGAAAAAAATAATTAAAATAGAATTTAATGTTTTAACGTTTTTTTTTTAAGTTATTAAGAACGTTCAATATATATTATGATTATATCTTTAGAACTCCAAATAAATGGAAAAAATAGGAAAAATGTAAATTATCCTTAAATATCTTTCAGAATATTTTCAGACATTAATTTGTCATTCATGACTTCGTTTCTTTATTTAGGATTTATGGGTGGTTGACCTCAATTACACCTGGTCAAAGATGAAGATGAGTCTGACGATGAGCCGCAACCGCCCAATAAATGCCTGTTCACTCTTCTTTTATCTTTAAGAGAATTTTATTTATTTTATGACCTAGGAGTCTTCTCCGGTTTCAGGTTCTTCTCTACCGGATACCAGTGATTTCTATGTTTATGAACTTCTTTCTCTATCATAATATTAATTAATTCATATTTAATCAAAAATCTGCATTACTTGGTATAGGATTAGTAAAAAATTCATTTTTACATAGTAAATTCATAAATTAGAGGAAATAAAATGAAGTATCTACTAAATCAGTGCTTATTAATTACTGCGCTAAGTAGATTTTTAATAAGAAGGAAAGAAACAATTTTTGATAAATCACTTTTTTAAATAATAGATATCTGTACAAGGAACGTAGGAAAAACTGAGCCCTGGTTATTCACTTGGTGCTCAAGTAATTTGCCGTGTACCATATTAGAAGATTCATTGTCCCACAAAACATAAACAACTAATTTGGATGACATTAATTTTATAATGTAATTGTCGTGAATATAAAGAAATAATTGTGAATTATTTCGACTTGGTAGCCTTCTAAAGTTTTTTTTTTTTTTTTTTTTTTTTAAATTTCGTCTGAGCAAAGAGGCAAAAGTATTCTAACTATATATACTGTAGTTAATTATAATTTAATTTAAAAGAATTTAAATCAATTTTATGTATATATGTCATATTTTATTGTATGTATGTCAACATTTATGAATAAATTATATATTCCAATATTTTATTAAAATATATAAAATTAATATTTTAGTGACGTCATATGTACATGTATGATTTATCAAGAAATAATTTTCTGTATTAATGGTGCAGCTATTCAAGTATTTATTTCACAAGATAGATATTCAATAATTAATAAATGTTTATAGTGAAATTATAATATTTATAATGTGAACTGAAGCGCCATCTTTTATCTGGTATCGATATCACAAAATAATACCTAGCTACTATTCTGTGGATAGTTTCAATTTTCACTGCATGTACGTGTTATTGTCGGTAGATGGCGTTAAATCAAGAAATAAAAATATGAACTAGAATAGTTGAGAGCGAAAGTGGTTTTGAACAACTTAAAATAATTATGCAACAAGAGTATTATGAGCGATTATAAGGTAATTATTACTTGGTATATTGGAACATGACACAATGACGCTGAATGCATACGAATGAAATTGTCTGTATTGCTGTAAAATAGAAAAATATTGTGCAAAACAATATTCTGAAATGATCTCATTTCTTGAAATGGACACATAACAAGTCCTTTGTAGTAAACGGAGACCTCGCAGCATTATTACATTACAATGACACGGAAAAAGGATATTTCCGGACCTTGTACTTAACGCTTCCTCTCTTTAAAGATAAAAAGTTATTAAAAGAAAATATTTGCACCCATTCGCCTGTATGTGAGCCCCGTTCAAATGTACTTTTATTTAATAATATTAAATAGGTTAGATTAAATACGAATTTAGGCTGCATATGCACATAGCCAAGAAACCCAGATGGTGTCTAAAAGAAATATATGTAAGAACGGCGATCAGCTGAGTCACTGATCACGCTGGACACGACAAATAAGCGCAAGGTGGATACAGGCACTAATTTAACTCTGCTTACCCGGAAAGGGATATTGCGTAACGATTTATTATTATTTAAATTAATATCCGTCTTGTAATATAGCCAACATTTTGGTTTTATACGCTTTCTTTACTTAAATGGAGTATATATTATTAATATTACCTCAATATAGCACTGAGTGGGATCATTTTATATTTAATGCTATGCTTTCACTAACAAATTGTTCTCTCGCAAATATTGGCAAACAGCCTCCCACGTGCGGAGTAGTGAAAAGCCAACCGATTCATTTGAACCGCTTTCTCTTTATTGGAGTTCGTGATTCACGAGCGGTACAGGCCATTAGATGAGCGTGAAATATTATGTCATCTTTTGCTATAACTCGAGAAATAAACCTCAGATACAATATAGACAATTGACAAGCATAGATTAAAAATATGAGTATTTTTTTACAAAATTATTGTCATCCATAATTACTGGTTAAGTAAAGTTTGTTTTATTTTATTTTATTCTATGTACTGACGAAGATTATTCCACGGAGTGAAAATTACATTATCCGCTATGTAAATATGAAGATATGTATACGAAGTATTTCAAAAAGTTAAAACTGAATTGAACTAACATCCGCTGCTTATATTTTTTAAACATTTAACAATAAAATAATTCTCGCATAAAACTTAGTATATTATATAATATAGTATAGCGTAGCTTATATTTATTCCTGCTACAACTTCCGCTTATGCTATACTCCAACGCAGCCTTGAGTTTCTTTCAGCATTTCTTCTCCAGGTAGTCCTTTGGATAAGCTAGATAACTTTTAGTTTCTTTCTGAAGCTGGCTGCCCAAGTCTAGGTTCGTACTCGCAAGGGTACCCTTGCGTTGCCATCCAACCCATAAACTCACTGTCTGATCACCATAAGTGTTCACCCCTCTCGATCACTGAAGTTGTGAAGGTTAGTATGAACCAGAGATGGGCAAAATGTAATCTGATTAATGATGAACGATTACAAAATGTTGTCGTAGTTTTAATTTTCTTGCTCTGTAATCATGATTAGATCCGTTTAGAACATTAAGAAATCATAAATGTGTATGCAATCTGGGATTCTGTAGTGTTTTAAACATAGATGAGCGAAACGCAGTCATATTAATGGTAAAAAACGTAAAATGTAATCGTAATCATTTTATTAATCCGATTACATTTTGCCCATTTATGGTATGAACAGTGTATTGTCCTGCCGTAAAAAAAGCTTCCGCTTGTGCAAATCGCGTATTTCGTGGCCCCAACGACGTATCGCAGTCAGACGTCCCGTCTTCAAGACTTGATCTTTAGCTATTGTGAAACATTTGTCTCTTTAGCAAATTGAGATTCGCCGATATGAAGCTAGCGGTTAACTCGAGTGCATAGACGCTTAATAAATCCGAAGCTAGTCCAAAGTAGAGTTTATAAGTTTCAGTATTAGAGGATAGTTGTAGATTGGCGCTGAGTTCATTATTTACTGTAAACTAGATTTGATTAAATGAAAGTTACTGTACGTAAACTAAACATATACAGTGCAAACTCTATATAACGACTCTCAAGGGACTGTGCATATTTTGACGATATAGAGAGTTGTCGTTAAATGAAGAGAAGAAAAATCTGTATTAGAAAAAGAAAAAGTTTATTTCAGACTAGTGTTAGTAATTACATAAAAATCAATTCTTATTTGATTGCTATTGAGTATAGTCTGTTATTTTTGTCTGATTGCTTTTGCTGCACCAGTGATTTTGTTGTATTTTTTAAATTGTTATATTCATATCTTGTGATATTAAGGCATCTTGGTGACAAAGAAAGTACTTTATATTATTTAATTGCTGTCGTTATTTAGAGTGGGTGTAATGCTATATAGAGTTTATCATTATATGGGAAACAAGCTAAACCAACCAAAGCCGAGTGATATCGACGCTTTAGGGAGTTTGTCGTTAAATCGAGTGAAGTTACATGGAGGTTACACTGTATTTATAATTTAATTACAACGGAATTGAGTTTAATAAGTTGCTTAAATCTATTACGCGGTAACACGGTGCACGGGCGGCGGTATATTGTAGGCTTGTCGAATAAATATAGATACATCGATATATCGATATTTTCAATGGAATATATCGATATTTTTGGGTGATATATTTTATAATGATATATCGAATACATAGATATACAAGAATACAAGAATATACAATATCTAGTATCGAAAATTGTATCGAAAACGATATATTTTTAATTTTTATGATAGTGAAGTCGCTGAAATCTGAAAATAGAAGATAGGAATGAAAGAAAAAAAAACTATATTGTCTATGACTGCTGAGTATTGTTTTTTTACGTTGCATGCATTGACATCTGAATTTGTTGCATGTATAATATTTGCCGCCATTTATTTATTTATTATTTATTTTTATTTGATATCTTAAATAGGTCTTAAAGTTAGAAGATAGCCTTTTAGTTCTTGATATTTTTGTAATTTTGTGTAATAAAAATGAATACTGGTAAAATACTTTCGTATGTATTGAGATTTAATCGATATATCGATATTTTTCCTTCGATATATCGTCGCCGATATTGATATTTTAATAAATATCGATTTATCGATTTAACGATATTTTTTTTCATTTTCGACATCCCTAGTAGATTGCTCACTCCCACCAAAGGATACGCGCGGGCGCGTTCCCGAACTACCATTCTATTTGCTAGGGATGTTCTGCTGCCAACAATAGTTATGAGGCAATGCCAAATTGATATTACTAAAAATACCCATTGAACATGTAATACATAGTTATTGTCTAGTGCCACGGCATTGTAAAATTGTCTTCAATCACGCTATTTCCGGAGTGAACAGTGACATAAATAAAAACAATTTTTACATTTATTTCTTTATACACTGGCTGGACAAAGTATTACGGTGCACATGATGGTAAGTGCAGTGTAGTCCAAAAACGAAAGCAACCATCACAGGACGGTAATCTATTGAGTCTACATCGTCATATCGGCCCACATATACCACGACTGAAGGTCTCTAGGTATATGAGCTACTGGATATACACAAGCTGATCCCGAAACGCGACAGGCCAAAGCGAGTTACTAGGACGGTCTTTACACTTGCATACTGTGGTTATGACCTAGTTCGGGAAATTGCCCTACCACCAAAAAAAAACAACCAAGTAAAATAAAACAAAGTAAAATTAATTTGCATAATGTGATCTATATATTATATATATAAATTAATTGCTGTTTGTTAGTCTTGCTAAAACTCGAGAACGGCTGAACCGATTTGGCTGTTTTTGGTTTTCAATTAATTGTTGAGGTACAGGGAAGGTTTAAAAGGTGAGTAGATATGAAAAAAATGCTAGGAATATAGTAAAAACAAGAATTTCGTTTTCCCATACAAACCACTCTGTCCCCAGCTGTCAAACATATGATGTCAATCAAAACAAAACAAAGGTATGCCTTCAAGTTGAAATTTATACGCCAATTAATCAAACAAAAAATAACCCAAAAATGTCCCATAAGGCATTATAGTAAAAATATCATTACCTTAGATATGAGTTAAGTCTTTCAATGCAATTTTATTTCTATTAGACTGCGACAGGCCAATAACTTTTGGCAGAATGAAATTTGATGGGGCAGCTTTTAACATAAAAAACAATGTAACTTTGTTTTAGAGAAATAGGGCAGAACAAGGTCTACCGGGACAGCTAGTAGGAAATAATTATATAGCATAAGCTAAGTAAACACTGTAAACGAGCATGGCAAGAGGTAGCACCCTTCTGCGAGGTTGTGATGAAGCAGAAGGAGGCCGCCGAAAGGGTTAGAGAGCGAACATCTACTCTGCCCACTCGGCGGCCAAGGCACCGTCGCCGGAGGGACGCGTTCGCCCAGAGCGAGCGCGACATCCCCTGGTGACAATAGCCGGGCAGTAAACATGAGGGAGTTTGCTGCCCGGATGAGAGGGAGGCGGTGCACGGTGTCCGGCGCGCCGCCTGAGAGAGAGGTTTTGGAAAGGTGGATTTTACTCCCAACTCTCCCCCAGAGGGATAGCTTCAACAAGGCCTTTTGTTCCCTGAGCGTCTGGACGAATTTGGCTTCCCAGGCTCGGGTGGAGCAATCAGAGGGACACCCCGGGGTTTTTAGTCAGTAAGAGTCTGACACACCGGGGTCGCTGCCCTCACAGCGTCCCTGATGATCCTATGTAGGATTTTACCCCGGGTTACAAAAATAAAAGCTTGGAAGTCGAAGCTGCTCGCGTCCGTAGGCTTTACCCTAGTTTCCCTACACGTGACTCCTGGGTGGTGCTGAACGAGCAGCAGCGAGGTGGTAGGGCGTCGTTAACCATCTGGATCGCGACCACAGGACATGGGTGTAAAGCCCGTCATAGTGACCAGTTTCGGCTTGTCGCGTTTCGGGATCAGCTTGTGTATATCCAGTAGCTCATATACCTAGAGACCTTCAGTCGCGGTATATGTGGGCCGACATGACGACGGAGACTATCAATAGATATTCATCCTTTGATAGTCGCTTTCGTTTTTGGACTACACTGTACTTACCATCAGGTACTCTGGAGTCACTATGTCGAGCCAATGTAAAAAAAAAAACACTGTAAACGAGAATGTTAGAATGTAACGAAATAAACGGTAACAGGATTGTTTTAATAAAAAAAGATGACCTTATTATATCTGTTTATATTAAAGATAATAAAATAAAAATATTCATTTCAAACAAAATGCCGTAATATTTCGTACTTTGTATTAAAAGAATGTGCCAGCTGTTTGTACGAGAAGCATGTAAACTAAGCGTAATGTAACTATCTAAAACCAGACCTTGCATCTATTGGCAAGCATAGAGGTCAGCTTCGTGACTCATACATACATTTAAGTTAACAATAGTAATTTGTAGTTAATCATTGTGCATTAAACTACTTAGAGTGTTTTTAAGGCTGAGATTTATACTAGACTCAACTTTAAGTTTGCTTAGACTTTATTAAAACATTACAATTTATATTGCTCAATGAATGTCAAGGGATTTGGTAAGTCACCGATTTTGTCAACATGGACTTGACTCTGCGAATACTATGGCTATACTCAAGTTCCTGTTATACATTCAGTTTTTTGTCAAAACCAATTTATTTTTACAGAACTTTGCTAAGCAACGTTGAAATAGCGTCTGTATATTTCAGCCTTAGAGTGCCGTACCGGAAAAGAAAAACATTGAAACATTTTTAGACTCAATTATACAGAGTAATTTAATAGACGAGGAAGATATTTAGAAAAGGGTCTTACGAGCTCGTCCCCCATTATCTAGGCGTGAGCGGTATGCGTGCGTTCCCGCACATCGCTGTAGTGGTAAACACACACAGATGACGGGGGGTGGCATTTTACACCGTCCTCCCCGCTATTGCAAAGTGAGTGGGGGGCATTCTTACCAACCTCCGTAAAATCTGGAGGAGGCCCGAGGAAGGCCAGAGGTCAATGGGCGCTGAGTTTTAGTGGCTCAACTGTGTCCTTGGCTCCGGTAGATGAAAAGAGGATTATTCTGGGGGTTTTAGTCGTTGCGAGTCTAACACACTGGAGCGCTGACCTCACCGCCCCCTGACGGTCCATAAAGATTTCCCCCGAGTTAATTAGAAATAGGGAGATATTTAGGGAAGATTTCAGCATTCGAGTCCAAACACAAATATTAGGTCCTTACATATGAAATTGGCGTTTTTCGTACTGGCCACTTTAATCACAAATTTCTCCTCTTTGGTAAGGAATTCCAAATTCAAATTTGTACAGCTATAGACTCATGTATTTGTGCTTCGATGATCGTCATTCATTTGTTTTTTTCTTCTGTTTTTTTTCTGTTTGCGTCACTCATTTTACAAAATGGAAATCTTAAAATATCGCATTATTTACGAGTACGAGTTCCGCCATGGCACTAGTGCTGCGGAAACAACTCGAAGGGTGAATGATGTGTGTGGCGGTCGTGTTGCAAAAGAAAACACAGTTCGTTTTTGGTTCCAACGTTTTCGTTCTGGAAATTTCGACCTGCAGAACAAGCCCCGTGGACGGCCTGAGACTCAAGTTGATAATGAAGAGTTGAAGGCTATTATGGAAGCGGATCCATCGCAAACCACGTCCGAGTTAGCTGCAGGCTGCGATGTTAGTGATAAAACTGTTTTAATTCACTTGAAGCAAATTGGGAAGATTAAAAAGCTTGAAAGGTGGGTACCTCACGAATTGACTGAAGCAAACCGGCAAACGCGCGTCGACTGCTGCGTTACATTACTAAACCGGCACAAAAATTAAGGTATTTTAAACCGAATCATTACCTGTGATGAAAAATGGGTTCTTTACGATAATCGGAAGCGCTCAGCGCAATGGTTGGATCCTGGCCAGCCAGCCAAATCCTGCCCCAAGCGAAAATTAACCCCAAAAAAGTTACTTGTAAGCGTTTGGTGGACTAGTGCCGGTATTGTTCATTACAGTTTTCTCAAATCTGGCCAGACTATTACGGCTGATGTCTATTGTCAGCAATTGCAAACCATGATGGAAAAGCTAGCGGCTAAACAACCTAGGCTGGTCAATCGCTCCACGCCACTGCTGCTTCACGACAACGCTAGACCACACACTGCGCAACAGACGGCTACTAAATTAGAAGAGCTTCAATTGGAAAGTCTAAGACATCTTCCGTACTCCCCGGACCTTGCTCCAACAGATTACCATTTTTTTCGAAATTTGGATAACTTCTTGCAAGGGAAAAAATTCAACTCCGATGGGGCAGTCCAAATCGCCTTCAAAGATTTTATTGATTCCCGTCCGACTGGTTTTTTTAGTAAAGGGATCAATGAACTACCTATGAGATGGCAAAAGTGCATAGAAAATAATGGTTCATACTTTGATTAATTAAATATATTATATTAAAAAATATTCGACTTTTTGTTCCTCCCATACAAAACGCCAATTTCATATGTAAGGACCTAATATATAAACATAGTGATATCTTAATATTTTTCTTAAAACTAAGTAAATTATAGTCAATATATTTAGAGACAAGGAAAACATGGTGAGGAAGCCTGTACGGCATCTAATAGAAATGTCATGTGTACTAGTGCTGTGAGAACGGCGATCAGCTGCGCCACTGGTCACGTTGGGCACGACGAATAAGCGCCAAGTGGATACAGCCACTAATGTATCTCTGCTCACTCTCAAGAGGGATATAGCATGTCGATATATTATTTCAAATTTTGTATATAAATTTGCCCGACCAGGTGGTAGAATGCAAGGAGAAGAAGAGTGGGATGAAGCGGGCCCTGAAAGTCCTCCATGACAGCGTGAAAGCGAGGCGGGAGGTGGAGTTGCATTGGAGAGCACGTGGCTGCATACACATTGTTTACTTTTGCTGCTTTTTAATTATTTACATTAGCTGGGCTACTGGTCACGTTGGGCACGACATATAAGCGCCAAGTAGATATAAACACTTATGTATCTCTGCTTCCCCTGAATGGGATATAGCGTAACTATATATTATTAAGTATTCAAAAAATAAAGTCAATATTGTTTGATGATAAGAGAATACAAGTCAAAATACCCGCAAAGTTAAAACCGCTATTAAACTTACTTGATAATAATGGTCTTATTATACGAATAATGAATTTTTTAACAATTAATTTAGACTTTTAATCCATTTATTCGTCTAAATTGCAGAGAAATTGCCGAAAAATCGTTTGTAATGATTATATTGACCGCAAAAGTACAGTTACAGTTCAGGAAATATATAGTGGCTTTCATTTACAGCGTGGCAAGTTACGAAAGGCACAATATAATGCCTATAATATAATGTCCTGCAAAGTATGTGATTTGTGAAATAAGATATTTTATGAATTGTTATCATAAATACTGCTTTGGAAGGTAGTTAAGATTATTTATGACTCCATAGGTACTTTTACAACCCATATCCGTCCTTTATGTATTTATT
Source organism: Automeris io (assembly GCA_036320925.1). NCBI lineage: Eukaryota > Metazoa > Arthropoda > Insecta > Lepidoptera > Saturniidae > Automeris > Automeris io. Next base: position 3,458,328 of record JAUDJH010000031.1, on the reverse strand, counting down.
GCGAAATGCTGACGCAGGGTATCGAATGTCGACTAACATCAATGCAACTTTATACCTTACTAACTGACCCGGTAAACGTTGTTCTGCCATATAAATTATTTCTAGTGAATATCTTCTGTATTATAATATTGTATATAATTTTGGTCATAGTGGCGCTTCCACATAAAAGGTAGATATATGCTGTCTGGGACTTTTATTTAGAACTATTCAAGACAAACAATCCTACGGTACATCATCTTTGTGTAACTCCAATGGTTTAGGCAGTGTACGGCAAGATAGCTCTCAGAGGACAGATTTTTTTCTGACTTAATTGACATGTATACAACGGTGTCGCAGCGGCGCCGTAGAACAAGGATAGTATAGTCAACTGTCGTTAAACGGTGCGTTTACGCTCCGAGGGGCAGTTCCACTCCAACGCAGCCTTGAGTTTCTTTCAGCATTTTCTCAAGGAAGTCGCTTTCGAAACGCTAGAAGAGCATCGTTCAGCTATTTCCTCCACTGGTCGCTTAAGTCGAGGTTTGTACCCACAAGGGTGTACTTGCGATGTCACCCAACCCATAAATTAGGGAACTGAGCACCTCACTGTTCGTCATCTCCCCCGGCTTATTTGCGAAGTTCTGTCCCAGTCATCAACGCATATCCTGTTAAAAAAAAAGCCACATAATAACAATATTTACTAACAATTACACACATTGACTTAGTCCTAAATTAAGCTAACGCTTGTACTATGAGTACTAGACAAAGATATACATATTTAAATACATATATACACAACCATGACTCGTGACAAACTCATCTGCTCATCACAGAAAAGTTTACCACTACCGGGACTCGAACCCAGGACCTTAGCATCCTAAGTCGCTACAAGCTGCGCTATCAGGCCGTCAAGTCCATGTAAACGTGACTTCGCAAATCCGCGCGCGTTACTTACATTAGTATGTAATTTATTAATAACGAAACGTCAGACAAGCTGTTATACTTCTGTGGGTTGCATGCTACTGCATCCATGTGCCGTTCTACATTTTCCGCGCTGTATACACAACTAATGACATAACCGTAATGAATAATTTATAATACCATCACATAACGTTCCGTATTATGAATAATCAGTTAATTAGAACGGTTTTATGTGTCGTTTAGACAAAGGCTATTTTATTATTTTATTAAAGTGTTTCTTTGAGAGCTAGTCCTGCATTGCAGTCTACTTTGCACTTTCTCAAGAGCTACATTCTCTAATTCCACCAAAAATTTATATGTTGGCCAAAGTAATAATCGATCACTTGGAGATAGCTCTTGTATCGCTTCCAAACATAAACTGTCCTGCCATCGAGACCGGCCGCTATTTCTATAGGAGCGGCGGATTTCGGGCATTTCAAAATGAACGGTGTTGGTAGTGCGGCATTTTTGATGTTCACTAGCCGTTGGCGATTTGTCTGACAGTTAGTCCATTCCAAAGAGCATTTCGAGACAAACTATGCGTTTTAGAATCTTAGCCCAGTGATATCTAGAAATCTAGGTTTCCAGTTTTGTTCTAGTTCAGTCGTAGCAATATTTTCACAATTGATCAAGTGTATGAAACACGCGCTGAAAATTCTATACGGTTATTACAATATTTAGCAACTCTGTTCCCACCGGCAATCAAATCCTTTGAATTTTTCTCACAGATTTTATAACAATGGTATCATTAAATACACGCAATTGCCGACTACTTTACTGAGCGTATAAAGAAATTTTTATATCGACATGTTTTTTACTGTTTCGTAGTTTATGTATGCATTACAATTTAGATACGGTTCTAATTCGGGCAGTCGATGCTCGTCAGCGGCAACCAAACAACAGCTGCAAGATCCCAATGTATTGCATTTTATGCATTTAGATGGAAGAGATTCTGAAGTGTCTATGCAGCTCTGTCTTCTACCACGGTTGCGATCTTGACACCTGACAGCGCTACATAGTTGTCTATAGCCTTATCTTCTTATATATAAAAATGAATCGTTAAATGTGTATAAGGGCGAAACTCGAGAACGGCTGAACCGATTTGGCTGATTTCTTTTTTGTTGTGTTTGTTGAAGTCTAGGGAAGGTTATTACGGAGAGAAAATTTAAAAAAATATCTGAAAAAGTCTAAAAACAACACTTTTCTATATTCTCATACAAAAAATTCGCAATAATATTTAAAAGTCAATTTGAACTTTAACACCATACCATAAAGTTTAAATGTTAGTGGACAGGATCCGGGAAGGCAAAACAATTGAGTGACGTACAAATATTAATGTCAGTATTTGTCAATTTTTATACATATAACATTAAGGCCAGGTTCCTTCAAACAATTTTCAAAAAACAGCCGACAGGCCAATAAGTTTTGGCAGAATGAAATCTGACGGGGAATCTATTAACATTAATAAAAACAATGTGACTTTGTTTTAGAGAAATAGGGCAGAACAAGGTCTGCCGGGATAGCTAGTATATAAATATATATAACTCAAAGGTGACTGACTGACTGACATAGAGATCTATCAACGCACAGCCCAAACCACTGGACGGATCGGGCTGGAATTTGGCATGCAGGTAGGTGAAGTCTGCTTTGCCATGACAATAAACAAGTCTCAGGGGCAAACTCTCGAATCTGCGGGTATTGACTTGAGAGAACATTGCTTCTCTCAGGGACAGTTTTATGTTGCTTGCTCACGAATAAGTTCACCCAATAGCTTGATAGTTTTAGCGCCTAATGACAGATTAGTTAAGAAAATTGTATACAAAGAAGTTTTGTAGGCCCTCATTTTGACACACGCTAAACAAAAGTAAAGCCGTAAAAACTATACCTAATTGATAATAATACTTCTTAACGCGACCGAAGCCGCGGGCAAAAGCTAGTATTTTATATATATGGTCCTATCGGGATACCAGCGCTGCAGAGTCTAGTTTTCTGTAGCACAAGCTGAGGCAAGGTCCTTATTGGCGGCGGCCTAAAGTTTCTAATGTATTGTTTTTTGCTTTTTATTTATTTTTATTTTTTTCTTGTTTCTATTTTTCATGTGATTTATTGAATTATGTCGTCACTTTTGTCTGGCTGCTGCTAATAAAACGTTTTCTTTCTTTTATATACCCGAAGTATTTATTTAGTTTAAATTGATTTAGTATATACCTCTAGGGGTATCTTATTTTGTGATTTTTTTACACTGGCTCGGGAAAATGACTACAGTACAACTGATGGTAAGTACAGTGCAGTCCAAAAACCAAAGCGACCATCAAAGGATGAAATTCCGTTGACAGTCTCCGTCGTCATGTCGGCCCACATATACCGCGACTGAAGGTCTCTAGGTATATGAGTTAGTATATACACAAGCTGATCCCGAAACGAGACAAGCCAAAACGAGTCACTGTGGCGGTCTTTACACTTGTGTACTGTGGACACGACCCAGTTCGGGCAATCGCCCTAACACTAAAAAATAATAAAGGTTATAGATTTGGTTCTATCAAGCAGCGATCGGCTGCGCTGCTTGGTCACGTTTGGCACAACATGCCAGCGCAAAATTGGATACTTTTTTTTTGTAACCCGGGGCAAAATCCTGCATAGGGCCATCAGAGACGCTGTGAGGGCAGTCACCTTAGTGTGACAGATTCCTATTGACAAAACTCCCCCGGGTATACCTCCAATTGCTTCACCCGGATCTAGGAAACCAAATTCATCCAGACGCCCGTGGAGCAAAAAGCCTTGTTGAGGCTACCTCTCTGGCAGAGATGGGAGCAAAGAGCCCATCCCTCCAAAACCACTATCTCAGGCGAAGCGTCGAACACGGTGCATCGCCTCCCTCTCATCCGGGCATCAGACTCCCTCAGCTCTACTGCCGCTCTGCTCGTTCTGAGCGAATACGCCCTCCGACAACAGTGTCTTGGCCGCCGAACGGCCAGAGAAGGTGTTCGCTCTCTGCTCTTTCGACGGATTCATTCTGCTTCATCACAACCTCGCAGAAGGATGATACCTCTTGTCATGCCCCTTCGCTGCCAACCATAGCTTTCACCACCGCCGGCAGCCCAAAAGTGAATACAACTGATATATCTATACTCACCTCCAAAGTCATTATTATAAAAACAATTAGGGTCATAATTCTGTATCCAGCTTTATATTACATTCACATATTATTACCTAAAATTCAAAACTCTTTCTTAAATTATCCACCTTAAAAATCCACTGCCATTTGCCAGATGCCGTGGAGTGTCTCTCTTATTAATTCGGGTAACTTCCCTTTATAGCATGTAGACGCCGCCCGATACGCGTTTGTGGTAAACGCCCCAAAGGACGTTACGGTGTTACGGGACGCGCAGGGTAAGGGGTGCGCGCGCGCAAGGGACGCTCTAGCAAATTCAGTCGACTACCGAGACGCAAGGCTAGAGTACGTGCGTGTACGCTGCAGTTCGGTGTGCCTTAAAGTGCAAATAAACAGTAAAACGCCAAAATCCGTATCTTTCTACAACCACACCCACGACCACCGGTCACACCTTTTAATATCCCTATTTGAGGAGTCTAATTTCAAAACCCACTATAATATATTTTTTCCAAATCCCATAAATTTATAAAAACTTATAATTAATCGTTGACTTAACAATTACATTCTTATAAGGTATTTAAATTATTATTCTAGAGTGAAAAAGCAAAAAAGAAAAAATACATATATATATATATATATTATTTGCTTTGATAAAAACATTTCTAATTACTATTAGGACTATTAAGTAATTTTGTACGAAAAATCGTTTTAGCGGGTTTTGAAATTAGACGCCTCATTTGTAAATATTTTAATAATTTTACAAATATTTGCTATTAACTTAGAAAGTCGTGACAAGATACAGCTTAGTGATATATTATTATTAGTAACGCCAAGTTTATTAACTGTGTAATAAACAAAGCCAATTTAAAATATCTGTAGCAATTTACATCCATTTCAATTCTCATTTAAAACACGTTTACATTAATTGATAACGGAAAACTCGGTTTTTATGGCTATATTAAAATAATCTACGAGTCTTAAACGCATTCAGGATACGGTTACAAAATAATGTGCTGATTACAACTATAATTACGACTTCGAAGGGTAAACACGAAAAACATTAGTATGCCCCATAAAAACTAGATTTGGGGACATAGAGAGGCGTATTGCGTACGCACACGCAGCTTCTTACGCTAGGGCTTGTGGTGATTTTCAGTTCCTTTTTATCTGATTTTTAATTGTTACACTATTCGGCATGGGATGAGGACCATAGATGAGCTCTACTGCTGGTAACCACTTTGAACCAAGGCAGAGGGCATAAGGCATCCCGCAGTAATAGCAGAATACTATAGCTCCCCTGAACGCGCTGATCCTCAGAGTTAAGTCCATTTCTCTCTCTCCATTCCTGAAGAGGAGTAAACTGTGCAGCAGTACCGATATTAATTGTATTAATCCGAAATAAATTTATGTGACAAGGGTTGGTGTCTTTCATTCCACAGTCGGGAACTCCCTTGTTACAAATATCTTGAGATTTTAATATTTTTTACTTAGACACTAACTTATAAATGTTCAGTGTAAGTAAACAAAGCATATAGTTATTTTTTTATTACAGACAAGCTTGCGCGTCACCCCAATCTCACTTGATGGAAACTGATGACGAAGCCGATGACGGAGCGCACACACCTACTATATACCGATTCGCTCATCGTTTGAAACTTCCCATGTTGTAAAACATACGCAGGAAACGAATTATATTTCTTGGCGATTCCTAGCAAAAAAGAAGACGTGAATCGTCTCGTGCGAGCAGTTGGAATATCAAATACATAAGGGTGCAAGCCCGCACGGCGTCTTTTCAATTTATGGTAGAAAAGGGAGGAGCTTGCACGCTCGTAAAACCCAGACGTGTGTTTTCATAAAACAAAGGCCGTCAGACAAACCCGAACAAGAGTACCTTTTCACGCTGGCTGACCACATTATTATGCATGCAACCCTAATATGAGGTCAAAAAACGTATTGTTAAATTTCTGCCGTTTTCTAAAGGTCATTGTATGGGTTTTAGTTTAGTATTTAAAGGTTTGCCTCTAAGTATTTAACTGGATGCCTCTTTTATTTAGTTGTTTATAGTTGTTTAAATTTATTTATTATTCTATTTGCATTTATTTTTGTGTGTATCTGTATATTAATGATAATAATTTATATGGTATGTGTATGTAATAAATATACTTATATATTTGTGTTCTTGTATATGTATATTTTTCATTTATGATATATATGTATCTATGATACTTTGAATTTCGTCTCTAATACTGTGTATCTATGTATATTGATCCCTTCCTTGCTGTTTTCTGCGCGTCGACGCAATAAATGTGTGTCAGTTGAAAATCAACGCTGGGTGTCTTGGCTGGTCACTTAGCATTTGCTGAGCTGACTTCCCTTTAGCGCTTCATCACAACACAGGGTATTTGCTTTTGTTGTTTTCTGTTTTTTTTTAATCTGTTCTGATGTGTTGTATGTTGTGTTGTGTGCCAAATAAATGTTTTTATTATTATTATGTTTGCCAGTAGGCAATACATACCAGGCCGTTCAAATCTATTAGTTTTAAAATATTTAAGATATTTTCAGTGATATTTTTATTTCTGGGTGGCGCGCTTGAGTGAGCGTGAGGCATCCAGCTTATCCGGCTTATCCAGGCGAGAGCGGTGTGCGAGGGGTGGCTCCTTACACCACTCCTCGCAGTGCAGTGATGCGGCCTTACAAAAGGCCAGACGTCGCCGAGGGTCGGAGAAGAGGATGACACTGTACCTCAGGCCCTGGTTAGACGGGAAGAAGGAATATCCCGGGGGTTTTAGTCGGTGCAGGTCTGACACACCGGGGGGCGGCCCTCACCGCCTCCTGAGGTTCATCAAGGATATACCCAAGGTTATAAAAAAAAGTGGTATTTTTATTTGTTGCTGTCGTGGAATAGTGGATAAGTGACTTCTAACCATGCGCCGTGACACGAATGGTTTTACGTTCGAATCCTGGCACGTACATCTGGGTTTTTCCAGATTAAGGCACCATATTCTCACAGATGAAAGGAATAATCGTGAGGAAACCTGCCTGCTATCTAACAAAAAGATCTCATGCGTAAATGCCTTGAGAACAGCGATCGGCTGTGCTACTGACCACGTTGGGCTACACATATACGCGCAAAAGTAGATACAATCACTAAAGTATCTCTGCTCACCCCTAAACAGGTATAGCGTGACGATTAATTATTATTATTTCAATGAAATTAGAAATGTTTATATATCCATGCTTATCAATACGAGTGATTTTAGGTTCGTTCTGTGTTACGTACTTCTGGATTTTTCTAGATTAAATACGGATGTAGACTTCTTGGAGATGGAGAGGCGTGTAAATAGCCCTCCATATGAGCGGGGATCGTAACTTGGTTGGCGGTTAGGAAAAAATTAAAATTGATCAAGGAAACTTATCATTCTATAAATCACAGCCGATATACCAGAATGTCTGTATCCACTAACCTGCAGGTCTGCAGCTCGTCCAATATATGCTGTCCAGCTCGGTAAGGGTCCAGGGTTTGCTCCAGTCAGCGGCCACGGGCGCAGATCAAATATCCACTTGCATAATTACACCCAAATCTCTCCGTAATAACGTCAATGCGGTTTTATATATTACAAGGCGGTTCAATTATTTTTAAACTAAAAGCGGTGACATCATGACGGCACTGCGGTTGCATTCAATAATTTTTATGTATTATATTTTAATGACGTTTGTGTGACGTTATAGAGAGCGGGTGGAGTAAGCGACATCTGTTGCATGTTTCACTATAGATTAGGGACGCAGATTATTTTTATATCATTTGCAAGTAATTTATGGAGTGATAGAAGAACTTAGGTATGAAGCGGAAATACCTTAACCGCTTCACTACATCTCATGCTCGCTGGTGAAGGAAAAAACTGCGAGAAAACCCGCATAGGGTTGCCGCATGATGATGTCCTAGCCGGATACGGCCACGGCGACTGTTTCAACACCGATTAAGGAAATCGAGGTCCAGTTTACGGAAACAGCCAATTGCGCAGGAGATATTTAAGTGCATAGCTGGACGCGCAGCCAGAAAAGCACTCTCTCGTCCGAGCTCCCTCAGGCCCGATGGAATGGAGAACCAGTACGATCGGGAGGGAGCGGGATGCAGGTTTGGTCGAGTTGTCCTTCTCTGAACACCTGGTTGAATTGCGGTGTTAAAGAGATACCTTAGTCGCCTTTTACGACACCTCAGCAAGAAGAGGGGGGTGCTATTCTATTTGCCGCATATGTGTACTCTGGCATAACTGCGGTGAAAATTAGCTGGTAGTTGTCTATAATATAAAAATGAATCGCTAAATGTGTTGATAAGAGCAACACTCGAGAACGGCTGAACTGATTTGGCTAATTTCGTTTTTGTTGTGTTTGATGAAGTCTGGGGAAGGTTATTACGGAGAGAAAAATTTTAAACATTCTCTAAAAAAGTCTAAAAATAACGCTTTTCTATATTCTCATACAAAAGATTCTTAATAATACTTAAAAGTAAATTTGAACTTTAATATGGACGGGTTCCGGGAAGGCAAAACAATTGAGTGACGTATAAAAATTAATGTCAATATTTGTCAATTTTTATACATATAGCATTAAGGCCAGGTTATTTTAAACAATTTTCAAAAAATAGCCGACGGGCCAATAGGTTTTGGCAGAATGAAATCTGACGGGGAAGCTATTAACATTAACAAAAAACAATGTGACTTTGTTTTAGAGAAAAGGGCGGAACAAGGTCTGCCGGGACAGCTAGTTTTTTTATATACTCGTACTCAGTTTTTGGATTGCATTATACTTTCCATCGAGTAAGGTGTAGTCACTATGCCAAGTTAAAAGTAAATAACGTTTTGGCTTTAAAAAGCCGGGTTTATGAGTAATTTTCCGTCCATTGCGTCATAGAAAAACTGCATCACCGTTCTAATAGCGACAAGGCTCGTTGGAGCTTATCTGGGTCACTTATTAGACACACGATAAAATATATATCTGGCTTTCTGTATATACTAAAATATGTATTTCTCATTTTACGGTACAAAGTCATTAATGGTGTGGTTTTTATTACTGACCTGACAAATGATCATTTCGCCATGTTTATATCGAGGGGTGAAAGGCTTTTTGGTTTAAGCGACATTTTTTTGGTGATATAGTAATATATATTTATGGAATCAGTAAAAAACGCTGATTCTGACTATATATATTACTATATCACCAAAAAATTACGCTTAAACCAAATAGCCTTTCACCCCTCGATGTGTTTTTCTACTTTGTATTTTTTTTCTGTGTATTATTTACGTTTCTGATTTTTTTTATCCTGATATGGCTCAGACCATATCTGATGGTAAGCAGGATACAGTCCAAAAATGATAACGACTGCCAACAGCAAAAAAACTATCGATAGTCGCAGCGATCATGCCGGCCTGCACAAATATCTCTTCACACTTCGCTTAAAAGACCCAATATTATAGGACGGTGGGAACACGCTCGCCGGAAGACCATTCCACAGTCCAACGACACGGCAAAATTAAGAGTTAGAGAACTTCTTAGTCCTAGCCGGGATGTAGGGTTACCGTATAGCTGTGACTCCGTGAACCCGCGCGCGTGGCTCTATTCAGGAAGGGAGAGAGTGGAACAAGGTTAAACAACTCTTCAGAACACTCGCCCTGATGCAGACGGTAGAAAACGCTCAGTGAGGCAACATCTCTACATAACTGGAGCGGTTTAAGATGATCGGAAACTTCTAGATCATTAACAATTTTTGGGAGTCGAAGCTGCTCGCGTCCGTAGGCTTTACCCTAGTTTCCCTACACATGACTCCCGGGTGGTGCTAAACGAGCAGCAGCGAGGTGGCAGGGCGTCGGTGCCCGTCTGGATAACGACCACAGTACATGGGTGTAAAGCCCGCCGTAGTGACCAGTTTCGGCTTGTCGCGTTTCGGGATTAGCTTGTGTATATCCAGTGGCTCATATACCTGGAGACCTTCAGTCGCGATATATGTGGGCCGACATGACGATGTAGACTGTCAATGGATTTTCATCCTTTGATAGTCGCTTTCGTTTTTGGACTACACTGTACTTACCATCAGGTACTCTGTAGTCACTATGTCGAGCCAGTATAAAAAAAAAATACGGACAGCGCTCCGCTGCAACCTATCCAGGGCGTCGAGTAAGTACTGAGTAGAACCGTCTCTCAGATTCCAAGAGTATTCAATGTTATTGCTTACTTGAGGCGAAAGAAACGCATTTCATTTCATAATATAAATTTGCTTGTTCCCAGAGCTTGACCTCGTTTCCTATTTCGAACATTTGCAAAAAAAAAGAAAGAAAGAAAAAGTTTATTGAGGCAAAGGAAACAGCACACAACAAAGATATTTATATATAAACAACAATGAAAGAATACATAACATCACATCATGTATCCTGTGTGCTGCTACCCATCTCAAAGACCGCTCGGCTCAGCGTGTGCTGGGCGACCCTGTACGCGCCATCCAGCGCTGAATGTCAGCCCATCTTCAGGGGAACCAATTGCGCGGACGTCGCGGTGCTAATACAATATTAGATCCATTCACTGTAATAAACAAGTATGACAATAAATACATAGAATACTTATAAGTAATATACAAAAAAAGGGCACTAAAGGCGAATATCTATTCTTCTTGAACGAAAGAGAAATACAACAAAGTTAGTGACATTGACATCTTTCACTGTTCCTTGCATCTGCATCAATATCCTCGCAGGATGTGATTCGCCCTCTCTTTTTTGCTGCGAACCGCCAAGGAGTAGAACTCTCTTCCTGCGTCTATTTTTCCGACATTTTATGACATGGGAATCTAGGTTGGGTTGAGATTTGCTGGGTGAGCATGCTCCATCATCGGCCTCGCCAACACCTTCCAACAGGTGAGATTGAGGTCAAGCGTAAGCTTGTCTGTGTCGCTGGGCTGTGGAATGGTCTTCCGGCGAGCGTGTTCCCACCATCCTATGATATAGGATCCTTTAAGCGTAGCGTGAAGAGATATTTGTCCAGGCCGGCATGATCGCTGCGACTACCGATGGGTTTTTCATACCTTTCGATAGTCGTTGGTGTTTTTTGGTCTGCACCATGCTTACCATCAGGTGCGGTGCAGTCACTGTGTCATGTCAGAATAAAAAAAAAATTAAATAAAAAAATCTTGTTCCTCTGTAGTAACTGATTATTTTTCGTTACTTGTATTGTGAAAAGCTAGACATTCCTATAAGAATATAGCAGTCTGTCTTGTAGATTCCATGTGTATGTTTAAAAAACCTTGCATATATCGTTGGTGTATTAATGAATTAAGTAAATAAATATGTAATTACGAGTAGGTAAGTAAAATGTATCTAGATGCAGTTTTGTTCTGACGTTACCTTGAGTTGTTCCGCGTTTCATCTAAAGCCAGACTGGCCAAGTTGCGGTCTGCATCATCTACAAAGGTTGTTTATAATACCTTTTACAATTTAATTTTAAGGATAAATATCAATGTCGCTGTTTTAGTTGTCATTAACTTGAAAACTTTGTTGGCTGAATATCTTAAGCATTTGGTTTGTTCCTCCGATGAAATTATATATGACTAGCTGTCCCGGCAGACCTTGTTCTGCCCTATTTCTCTAAAACAAAGTTAAATTGTTTTTTTATGTTAATTGGTGCCCCGTCAGATTGCATTCTGCCAAAAGTTATTGGCCTGTCGCAGTCTAATAGAAATAAAATTGCATTAAAAGACTTAAGTCATATTTAAGGTAATGATATTTTTACTATAATGCCTTATGGGACATTTTTGGGTTATTTTTTGTTTGATTCAAGTAATCAAACAAAAAATAACATATAAATTAGTTTTGTTTTGATTGACATCATATGTTTGACAGCTGGGGACAAATTGGTTTGTATGGGAAAACGAAATTGCTGTTTTTACTATATTCCTAGCAATTTTTTCATATTTACTCACCTTTGAAACCTTCCCTGGAGTTCAAGAATTAATTCAAAACCAAAATTAGGCAAATCGATTCTGCAGTTTTCGAGTTTTAGCGAGACTAACGAACAGCAATTGATTTTTATATATATATATAAGGGGTGTCTCAGAATGTTTTTCGTTTTTGAATTGACCAATACGCGCCGGTCGCTGGTAGCAGGGGGAGGGGAGTGGTCTCAAACGCTTGGCCGGCTTGTTAAGTTTAGTAGCCATGAATCGTTTCACGGGACCGCAGCGCGCGTTTTGCGTGCGAGCGTTTTATAAAAACAACGATTCCTACACTATTGTTCGTCGTCTCTACAGGACACATTTTAATTTAACAAGCTTAAAACATGTGCCAAGTGCCAATTTAATTAAACATTGGGTGTGCAAGTTTGAAGAGACTGGGAATACAATGCCGGACAAATCATCTGGGCGCAAAAGGACATCAAGGGCGAGCACGAACGTCGACCGCGTTCGCCAGTCTGTTATGGACGACCCACAACAGTCGTTGAGATTGCGCGCAGCTTCTCTGAATTTGAACAAATCTACGGTTTATCGCATTATTTCGAAAGATTTGCATTTTCACCCATATAAAATTGTTATTGTTCAAGAAATGAAGCCTGATGATCCTGATAAACGAGTCGAATTCTGCAGGACAATGAAAAACCGTTTTAGGAGTTTCAATAACATCTGGTTCTCCGACGAATCGAATTTTCATATCAACGGTCACGTGAATAAACAAAATTGCAGATACTGGGCTACCGAGAATCCGCTAGAACTGCATCAGAAGCCCTTGTACTCACCAAAAGTGGTTGTTTGGGCTGCCATATCAAGTCAAGGAATTATCGGTCCTTATTTTTTTGAAGATAACCGAGGTCGAACTCAGACCGTTAATTCTGATCGATATTGCCATATGATCCGGACTTTTTTGGCTACAGAAATGCAAAACCAGTCTGGCTACAACCGCAACACCTTTTTCCAGCAAAATGGGGCCACTTCTCATGTAACAAATGACTCATTAGCTGCTCTTCACGATTTATTCCCCGGAAGAGTGATAAGCCGCCGAGGAGACATAAACTGGCCACCGAGGAGTCCTGATTTAACGCCTGCTGATTTTTTCTTATGGGGCTACCTAAAAAGTAAAGTTTACAATCCATTGCCACCAAACCTGAACGTTTTGAAGCAAAGAATCACTGAAGAAATCAACGCTATTCCAAGAGCAATGCTCCAGCAAGTGATTGAAAATTTTAGCTCCAGGCTAAATGAGTGTGAACAAGTAAATGGTGAACATTTGCAAACGGTTGTTTTTCATAAATAAACTTCAAGATCTGCTCTTTAATTTAACAATAAATAAAACAAGTTTTAATGGATAATGTTGTTTTTTATTTAACATAAAAAAATGAAAAACATTCTGAGATATATATATATATATATATATAAATATGTACATATATGTACATAGATATATGTATGTAGTTTGGAAAGATCAACAGAATATGCCAATAAATTAAGACGCCAATATAGAAGAGAAATCGATATATTAATCGAAGAGAGAGTGAAATATTAGTACGCAGTTACAGAAACTTCTCGAAGCGCAATTGTCGCATGATCTCAGAAATCCAGTCGATGAAAGTTCCCGATACTCAGCCGTAAAAAGCCCAAACACAGAGACCTCTCATGGTCCAGTCAAAATATTCGTACGTACGATGACCAACCGCAGTAGTTTCCGAAATATCTAAATATATATAACTCAAAGGTGACTGACTGACTGACTGACATAGTGATCTATCAACGCACAGCCGAAACCACTGGACGAATCGGGCTGAAATTTGGCATGCAGGTAGATGTTATGACGTAGGCATCCGCTAAGAAAGGATTTTGATCTATTCTACCCACAGGGGGGTAAAAAAGGGGATGAAAGACAGATTACACAGATTGACAGATTAGTTAAGAATATTACAAAGAAGTTTTGTAGGCTCTAATTTTTTACACATGCTAAACAAAAAGCCGCAAAAACTATACCTAATTAATATTAATACTTCATAACAGGAGCGGAGCTGCGGGCAAAAGCTAGTATTAGATATTCGTCAAAGTCGTAATTGGTCACTTGGAGATATTGTTGTGTTGTTGTGTGTTGCTTCCAACAGAAAATTGCCCTGCGGTTTTTTTTGGCATGATATACACTGGTAGCCGGAATAGGCTTATACAGTTTAACCGGGAGAGAGCCTTGCGGTCAGATTCGTCCGGTATTTCTATCGGTGGGTCATGCTTCCAGCGATTTCGAGAAAGATCTAGAAGCCCGGATGGTCTATATTCGCTTGTTGTTCTTAGCGGCTCTACATTCCACAGATAAACAACTGTCTAATTGAAAAAGGCAATGTACGTCAGTCAAAAACTAAATATCATTAGTGCTTCCTTCCTGGCTTTGATAGCTTCCTAGCTCCTATCCGGGGCACAAAAGACTATCCAACTTTGTTCCAACAATTTCATTCCAACGCCCCCCTATGGTACCTCGGGAACAGTATAAAATTGCTCGTCCCACGTTACGCTCGGAAGTTAAAAAAGTGAAATAGATTTGCAAGAATAGAAAGAATTGACGATCCATATTCTCTGCCTACCCCAATAGAGATTTGACATGAAGATAGACAGATTTTTTCCGAAATTGCTTTATTATTTAAGATGTAAATTGTCTTTTGAATTTACATCCTGAGATAAATTCATTGTAAAAAATTAGATTCATCAATAAAATTGTGACATTTTGCCATTTTTCTGTGTTGTTTGATTTTTTTTTCTTTTATAGTCATCCCAGCTTGACAAGTCTCCAAGAGTTCAATGACATAAGCCCACAAAACAAACATGTTCCGACCCGGGGCCTGACAAAAGCTCATTGTCAAGTAAACTATTATACTTCTAAGTTATTGTTTTATGTTATAGTTTCATTGACATGCAAAAATACCGAACTAAGTTCCGGAATATATGTAAAAGCGCTGTGTAATTGATAGCTTCTAAAAAAAAACCGTCAAAGTGACAGTGGGACCCTCCACTCCAAGGATTCCGTACAAACTAATTTGTGTAAGTTAAGTTGATGGTGTGTAATAGTATTTTTTTTATTAATTCATATGAGAAATAGAGATAACTGGGGAGATTCGGCAGATTTTTTTTTATACTGACATGGTACAGTGACTACACCAAACCTGATGGTAAGCATTGTGCAGTCCATAAAACGCCAACGACTATCGAATGGTAAGAAAAAACCCATCGGTAGTCGCAGCGATCATGCCGGCCTGCACAAATATCTCTTCACGCTACGCTTAAAGGATCCCATATCATAGGAAGGTGGGAACACGATAACTATTAAATTATTATTAGATAACTATTTTTGCTACGTATCGAGAGGGTGACAGATACTCGTTAAACTTATGATGACTCTGTTTTTGCATATTAAAATATCTGAACCCACGGGAGCGAGACCTAAGGCCCAAGCCACCGGTAGTTAGGAGCTCAGAGTGAGGAACCTCCTAACAATGCGTACCATATCGAGTAGAACTGCCTTCTGTATCCGGCCCGCGATCCAACAACCAAGCGAGAACCTCTTGCGATGATATTCGAGGTTTTTTGCGACTAGCTCATAAGTCGATACAATTATCGGGACAGTAATCATTGAATCCGCATCCCACATATTGATAATTTCGTATGCAAGGTTCAAATATTTATTTATTTTAAAGGGAAAAATACAGCAATATAAAAATGATAACAAAATACACAAAAAATGTTACATTAACCAGCAAAGTTTCCACAAAAATTAGTACAAAAATAGAAATCAAGCTAATAAATAACAATAAAAGAAAACCAATCAAATATACATACATATACATGTTACATATAAATAGTACATATATAAAAAAATACAATATAGAACAAAATTGAGCTTAGGCTAATGTTTTCTCTCTCACCATTCGTTTCAATGTTTCCAAACAAACAAAAAAACAAACAAACTCTTCAGCTTTATAATATTAGTATAGATACTAATATTATAAAGCTGAAGAGTTTGTTTGTTTGTTTGTTTGAACGCGCTAATCTCAGGAACTACTGGTTCGAATTGAAAAATTCTTTTTGTGTTGAATAGACCATTTATCGAGGAAGGCTTTAGGCTATATAACATCACGATGCAACTATTAGGAGCGAAGAAATAATGGAAAATGTGAAAAAAAACGGGGAAAATTATTCATCCTTGAGGGCTTCCATTGCGTGCGCTGCAAAAACGGTTCAAGATACCAAAATATATTTATGAAAGAATTATTCCTCTTGAAATGATCTAAAAATGTCCGCGACAGTATATGTCTACCTTTTAAGATTAAGTCACTAGAACCGTTTTTATGGTAAACAAATTTGGTCGAAATTAATGCATTATTTGTTAAGAGTTGTATCAATGTAATAATATTAATCTTTATCCAAATAAATGTATTGTTGATTAAGAGTATTTAATTGTGAACAAAATTGTCTTTGACATCACTTAATTTCAATGAACATCTTAGAAGATATTACAATAACTTATATAGCAAAACAACGTTTGCCGGATCTGCTAGTCATAAATACTTGTTAATAATTTCTAGTTCATTGGGTACTTTATAAAAAGCAAACCCAATCTAATTCATTCATTGCTTGGTTCAGTTGGCTGCCGACCCTGGGGACTCCACACCGTGACGATTTGGTGTGTGATTTTGTGCGGTTGCAGTATCACTAAAGCGACTGTTTTTATTGCTAGTTTGGTTAAATTACAATGCATTTGAACTTTTTTTAGTAAGGTATGGCGCAGCTTTATTTTTAGCACAATGATTGAACTTGTCGTTTCTACATTACGTTTTACGGGCTCGAACCTATAGTTGAAACCAGTGACGTGCATAGTATTTTGGACAGGGTAGGCAGAATTCGCATAAGTATTTTGGATATTATATTATGATAATAAATATTATATTGCTCTTATAGGGATGATAGATGTCTTGAATATACAATATACGTACATTTATTACTTCTAATTTACAAAAAAAGAATAGTTCACAATATAAAAACTGCGAAGCCATATGTCAGGCTAATGAGAAGCCAGTGAGCTCGAGCAAACAATTTTACAAGAATATATATATATATGATAGACTTGCGCTTGACCTCAATCTCACCTGCTGGAAAGCGATGATGAGGCCGACGATGGAGCGCGCTCGCCCAGCAAATACCGATTCACTCGATGTTTGAAGATTCCCATGTCACAAGATGCCGGAAACACAGACGCAGGAAGCGAGTTCCACTCCTTCGCGGTTCGCAGCAAAAAAGAGGAGGCGAATCGCTTCGTGCGAGCAGCAGGAATGTCAACCACATAAGGGTGCAAACCCGCACGGTGCGCAGTCAATTTATGGTAGAAGGGGGAGGGGGCAACCAAATCATACAACTCGGCTGCATACTCTCTAGAGAAATTATTAATTAATCAAATTGATACAGTTAACTTATGTCAATTGTGTAGCGTTGTCATAATATGTAATCAGGACGATCTAGTTTATAATAATATTGTTTTATTTTGTGAAGGGTTTAGGGCGTGGAGGCACACGTCCTGCATATCGCGAGGCAAACTATTCATTAATTTAGGTAACATATTTATTTACTCTCATGCCATATATATTACTAGCTGATCCGGCAAACGTTGTCTTGCTATATAAGGTTTTGTAATATCTTCTAAGATGTACATTGAAATTAAGTGATGTCAAAGACAATTTTGTTCACAATTAAATACTCTTAATCAACAACACATTTATTTGGATAAAGATTAATATTATTACGTTGATACAACTCTTAACAAATAATGCATTAATTTCGACCAACTTTGAATACCATAAAAACTGTTCTAGTGACTTAATCTTGAAAGAAAGACATATACTGTCGCGGACATTTTTTTAGATCATTTCAAGAGGAATAATTCTTTCTTACATATATTTTTGGTATCTTTAACCATTTTTGCAGCGCACGCAATGGAAGCCCTCAAGCATGAATAATATTCCCCGTTTTTTTTTACATTTTCCATTATTTCTTCGCTCCTAATAATTCCATCGTGATGTTATAAAGCCTAAAGCCTTCCATCATAAATGTTCTATTCAACTCAAAAAGATTTTTTCAATTCGAACCAGTAGTTCCTGAGATTAACGCGTTCAAACAAACAAACAAACTCTTCAGCTTTATAATATTAGTATAGATTGTATTTCGGTAGCAGAAATGAATTCGAACTTTATACCGCATCTGTCTGAAACACAATGCAGCTCCGTGGAGACTCATCGATAGCTCGAAACGTACTGCCTCACTCCACAGTTCCCGCTCTACCTGGAGCCTCTCATGCATCACACCCGGTGACAGATGATCGGCAAACTACACGGCCATTTTTCATACACGACAATAGATCACTGTGGAAGACTGGCTATTCTAAAAAGCAATTACGTTTAGAAATATTTACAAAGGAACGCAATTTACAAATGCATTTCTGAGACGTAATAAATATAGACACGTAAAAATTAAGACAAAGTCGAAGTTGCTTGCGTCCGTAGGCTTTACCCTAGTTTCCCTACACGTGACTCCTGGGTGGTGCTAAACGAGCAGCAGCGAGGCGGTAGGGCGTCGGTGCCCGTCTGGATCGCGACCACAGTGCACGGGTGTAAAGCCCGCCATAGTGACCAGTCTCGGCTTGTCGCGTTTCGGGATCAGCTTGTGTATATCCAGTAGCTCATATACCTAGAGACCTTCAGTCGTGGTATATGTGGGCCGACATGACGATGTAGACTATCAATGGATTTTCATCCTTTGATAGTCGCTTTCGTTTTTTGACTACACTGTACTTACCATCAGGTACTCTGTAGTCACTATGTCGAGCCAGTGTAAAAAAAAAGACAAAATAACGTGTAAGTCCGACTCACACATGGCCGGTTTTTGTAATCATAATTACAATTAAAATAACAAAATATAACAATATATATACCGTTATGTAACAGGAAATTCCGGGCTTGTTTAGTTATTACTTGATGCAGTCTCATTGCTGAGTTATTTAACCTTGCATTATACACCTACTGCTAATTTACAAGCTTAATTGTGCCTAGGTATTGCTTTAGATTTTCTATCTGCGATATTTTTAATAATCTATATATATTACTACACGATTTGTTGATGGAATGTGTCCGATCTGAATCTGTGGAGAGGCGTTTGTGAGCGCCTTTGCTCTGAGCAGACTTGACGTCGGGATGTTTAACAAAGTCTTAACAGAACTGTTATCTGATGAGG
The DNA here is from genome assembly GCA_036320925.1 of Automeris io. Taxonomy (NCBI): domain Eukaryota; kingdom Metazoa; phylum Arthropoda; class Insecta; order Lepidoptera; family Saturniidae; genus Automeris; species Automeris io. Next base: position 3,439,003 of record JAUDJH010000031.1, on the reverse strand, counting down.
CGTCTGGCATGTTCAGATCAATGGCACCATATGTCATATAGTAGGTATTTTGTATAAAGGTATGATGGGACTGACACACCTACACACGTAAAACTCCCCTAAATAAATAGAATAAAAAAAACGTGTACCATGTGAAAAAAAAAATGAAAAAGTATTTATTTCGCCACAAATATACAAAAAAAAACAGAAATTTAAATGTAGCATTACAAACAACACACAAAAACAAAAGAAAATACAGAACATATAAACATGGTGAAATGGGTGACTTGCTCGTTTGCCGTTTCTAAAATTTAGCAGTACAGACTCCGGCTCGCCCCACCCTAGGATCCGTGGCTGAAACACACTCGTGTTAACGACTATTTTCATCACACTTGGGAGGAACAAGACAATCTTGTATTACGTTATTAAATTTTAATGATTGAAACATGCAGTGAAAGTGGAATCTTCACAGTTGTGCGACATTTCGCTTTTAGTTATTTAGCATTTAATATTTATGATGAGGTCAAATCGACATCTTGTTTTTTCACACTAGTTAAAGTCGACATATTTGATAATAACCACAGCGAAAACTTACATCAGGATGGTGAGTGGTGACCTGTCGCTGCCGGCGCTCGCTTGCGCGATGGTCGGCAGCGACAGAGCATGGCAGGCGGTCGTCACAGATTGTGAGAGTGTTATGGAGGTGAAAGAGGCGGCGGAGAGGGTCAGGGAGGCAATAGCCGGCCCCGACAACCCGATCCGTCGCCCACGCAGAATAGGACGAAGGAGGAGGGCCTTTGCCGCAGGCCTTCTTTCGTAACTGGAAAGACGCCTGGGCGGCGCGCTTGAGGGAGTGTGTCGCCCAACTTATCCAGGCGAGAGCGGTGTGTGACGTGTTCCCGCACACCGCTCCAAGACTACTTATGAGGAGAGTGATGGGTGGCCCTTTACTCTACACCCTCGTAAACGCAGAGGTGAGGCCTACCAAAAAGCCAGACGTCGTCGCGGGCCGTTGAAATGGACGCTGCTGTGCCTCCGGTCCCGGCTAGACGGAGAAAAGGAACACCCTGGGGGTTTTAGTCGGTGCAAGTCCGACACACCGGGGGGCGACCCTCATCGCCCTCTGAGGTCCGTCAGGGATTTCTCCCGGGTTACAAAAAAAAGCGAAATCTTACATATGCTCTTATAGTTATGTGCGTAAGGAGACCATTAAGTTAGGTTGCTTTATTTGTAGTGTTTGAGCAGGATAGCGCAGGGATACCGAAGGTTAAAAAAAGTTTATGTAACCGCCGGAGAGCGTCGCTGGTCTGGATTTCCACGTAGAGAATTAGGGAACAAAGAGTTCGTTCAGGCACACTGACAATGAAATATTCAAAAGGCACTTACCTGGAAACTGGATGATAAGGACAGGCTACTGCAGCTCCGCATCACCGTATACAATTAATTAGATGTTCCGCCGTATTGTCCAAAGCAACTGACTATTCCGTAGTGTGACCGAGTTCGCCGCCGATGATAAGTGTAGCGATACCGCCGTGCGTACACATGTATCACCGTTAAGGACCGAGCGTGGAATGGAAATGTAGGGAGACGGAAGGGAATCTCAAGTACCTTTTTTATACCCATGCCCTGTGCCCAAACATGTAGTATGAATCGAGAAGTAGATTGAAGGCAGTCTTTTTTTGTTAACCCGGTGGAAATCCCTTCGGATCGTCAGGGGAGTGGTGAGAGCCACTGCCCCGGTGTGTCGGACTTGCACCGGCTAAAACCACCGGGGTGCCGGCACTGCCTACTTGGAGACTCGGCGATAGTCGACGCTCGGCCATGCCGTTTATATCACAGCCGTCGATTATAGGCGACGCTCGTACCGAAGTGGTAGACTCAGCACTTTTTTTTTTACACTGGCTCGACATAGTGACTACAATGTACCTGATGGTAAGTACAGTATAGTCCAAAAACGAAAGCGACTATCAAAGGATGAAAATCCATTGATAGTCTACATCGTCATGTCGGCCCGCATAACCACGACTGAGGGTGTCAAGGTATATGAGCTACTGGATATACACAAGCTGATCCCGAAACGCGACAAGCCGAAACTGGTCATTATGACGGGCTTTACACCCATGTACTGTGGTCGCGATCCACACGGGCACCGGCGCCCTACCGCCTCGCTGCTGCTCGTTTAGCACCACCCAGGAGTCACGTGTAGGGAAACTAGGGTAAAGCCTACGGACGCGAGCAGCTTCGACTCCCAAAAAGCTTTGATTAGATCATGGAAATATACTCGCTGGAAGCATATTCCGCTCCTTAGCTGTTCGCATGATGAATGTAGAAGCGAATCTCTTCATGCGGATGTAACGAACGTCGACCATATATTGATGATATCCGACATGGTGTCTAGTGGTTTTATGGTGAAATGGAGCTGGTGGAACTAGAAAATAAATAATTGAATTAATCTATATAATTGGGAAGACAAGATAACACTTAGTTTTTGCCCCAACTAGAAAAATTTTGAGATCTGAGGCTTGTGGGCCATTATAACCTTGACTTTCATACATCGCTTGTGTTACGGTTTGCGTATAATTTCGCCTCGTCTGTAATGACTAACTTAGCGCACTAGTATTATAATGTACTATTTATTTACCCGGACAACGTCAGGACACAACAGCTAGTAGCTATATCTATTTAAAATCATATTAGAACGTGTCGTTAGAGAATGTGATTTGTTTCGTTTGGTAATGCCGAGTCACGGATTTATTTAAAACTAAAAATTATAAGCTAAGCCATTCTTTTTAGGGTTCTTTATCTCAAAGGAACCGTTGGAAAATCTCTTCATTTTTTTTATTGCCACAGATGCTGAGCTGTGTCCGGCGCGCCGCCAGAGAGGTTTTTGAGAGGTAGCCTCAACAAGGCTTTTCACTCCCCGGTCGTCTGGATGAATTTGGTTTCCCAGGCCCGGGTGGAGCAATTAGAGGGACACCCCGGGGGTTTTTTTATCAGTAGGAGTTTGATACACCAGGGTCGCTGCCCTCACAGCATCCCTGATGGTCCTATGTATATATGTAATCGATAGTCACAGCAATCATGCCGACCTGCACAAATATATCTTCAAGCTTTGTTTAAAGGATCCTATTTTGTGAATGACTATATCGTTCGGCATTGATGGAATTTTTAAGAAAGTTCAGTGTCGTCTCGTTGCTACCTGAGAACGTTCTTTGCAGAGTTTCTCTTCCACAGCTTGGGTCTAACTCAGCCGGTGTGCACGCAGGTGCGTTGGCGGCAAACTTAAAGCGATTGTTTATACATAAAAATTTGTCGCCGTGAAAGATTGTCTATTGCGCTATCGTTCCTTTAGAAATTGTTGACAAAGGAACACAATTAACAAGGCATTTCCAAAGCGTTGTAAGCTCAAACACATTAAAATAAAGGTACAATAGCCACGTCTTATGTACCAAACCTATCTTATAGGATTTATTTGTAAGGTATTCATTGGGACCGTTCCAATGAGCTCAACTTCGATACCTCTTCTGTAAGTTAGTAAAGAGTTGAGCATCTTGGTTCCTACAGACAACGCTGCAGCATCAGGTCCAGGTTACAGCGTTATTGGAATATAATTAAAATAACAGTATACTAAATTTTGAATCGAATAAACCAGTAGATGTGTTTTACACTCCTTCAAAGAAACGAGCAGATTATCTTTAAGAAGCTGATAAAATCTTCAATTTTCTTTTGAGATGGTAATGCGATAACACAAACTGAGTTATGACCACTGTATACAAGTATAAAGACCGTTATAGTGACTCGCTGCGGCATGTCGCGTTTCGGGACCAGCTTGCCCACGCCTATAACTCATATACCTAGAGACCTTCAGTCGCGGTATATGTGGGCCGACATGACGATGTAGACTATCAATGGATTTTCATCCTTTGATGGTCGCTTTCGTTGTTGGACTACACTGTACTTACCATCAGGAGCACTGTAGTGACTATGTCGCACCAGTGTAGAAAAATATATCGTCACGCTATATCCTTTCCAGGGTGAGTAAATAAACATTAGTTTCATAACGAAAGTTTAGTTTCATAATAGTTAATACACATGCCTATAATGGCATTTCTATTAGATGCCATACTGGTTTCCTCGCAATTTTTCCCATCACCGATGAGCATGTGGTGCCAGAATTCGAACCTACCACCAAAGTCACACTTTTTATTAGTAATTAAAAAGCTATATTTATACTTACACACTTATGTGTTCTTATTAACAGTGTGTATTAAAACCTTGTCCGACCCAAAAAGGGCAAATGAGTGTCTCGATAATGTTACCGCAAGACATTGGACAGTTTTATTATTCATAAATATTAAAAGTTGTTGTCATATAAAATTGAGGGATTTTTTCCGAAGTTTCGTTCGTTGATGACCAGGAAAAGCCTTTACAACTACACCGGACATGAGTGGGTGAGCATTAAAGGTACAGCCAGCGATTTATCGGTTGGACTGCAACTTAAGGGCACTCCTGTGGGTACGGACTTCGACTTGAGCGGGCAGGCAGTGAAAATGAACCTGACGGTGATCTACTAGCGTTTCGGAAGTGACTATCTTGAGAAGAAACGCCGAAAGAAACTCAAGGCTGCGTCGGAGAGGCACACAATTAATCGAATTACTTTCTAAAACCAATGTAAAGATTAATCAAACGATTTAACTCGTAAACGGTGCTTGTAATTTGCGAGGGTTAGGACTTTTATGACGTCATGATCTACTAGTATTATCCTTTGTTCCTCGAGAAGTAGGCAGAGCATTGTGACGTGCTCTGCCTAAATACAATGAGCAGTGTCGGGGAAGATATCTTCCTCCGAGTTTGTGCCCAGCGGGTGCGGCGTGACGGGGCTGTGGCGAATTGATTACAGGTCCCGCAGTCCCCGCCAATGCGCAGAAGAAGTCACCTTGGGGTTTTTAGTCGGTACAAGTCCGACACACCTCGGTCTCGCGCAACCCCCCAGTGCGGCCGAGACGGTCCTATGAGGATTTTCCCCAAGAAAAAAAAAAGTATTATCATGTGGTTTTATTATAAATGACTAATTAATTTGCATTTCTATTTTATTCTGTTTTTTCTTCTTTAAGTAAAGAGAATAACGTAAGCACAGTCTAATATCGATATCGAGTACCGCCTGCACGGGTCGGTCAGACAGTTTTTAATATATATCAAGGTTTCCCAAACTTAATTTAACTGTGACGTCCTAGAGAAGTTGCCATATTTTTGCGATGCCCTGGCTTTCTTGCCATAATTTTACCTACTAGTTGTTGTTTTAGTCTAATAGCATTTTTTTATTAGAAATTAAGAACAAAACATAAAAATGCCAGCAATCAAAAAGGATAAATAGCAAGCATGCCCTTTTTTATCTATTTTCGTTTGCTATTAATGAGAGGGATATGCTCACTTTTCTGAGCATAGTTTCTTAAAACGAAGCTCAAGTTTCGAAATTGCCACTCTCATCTCTGTCTCTAAATTTATTTTCGGTCTGTACGTGTTCAGATATTTTCGATATAGTCAGCCAACCTATTTAGACCGCCTCACGACGCCCCTGGAATAGTACCGCGGCGCCCTATGGCGTCGCGACGAATAGTTTAGGAAGGCCTGATATCAGTGGCGTGCATATTGTTTTCACACAAGGCAAGCAATCTGTAAGAAAACTTATCTTCGACTCTTCTATTGCTCATTCCTAATAAAGAATGAGAAACTCTCTCTCTCTCTTTAGAGAACTGTGAAAATTCGTTATTTTTTATTTAATTCGATAAGCACACATTCCCATCACAATCACAAGTGAATGTATTTAATATTGATCGATTAATTCATAATGTTAGAATTAGATGCTTGTAGAGTGTAGGGCAAGCATTGCTTTTATGCTTGTATGAGATGAACGCCACTGCCTGATATATATTCTTTATAGCTGTATCTAAGCGTGACGGTCAAGCGAGTTCAGTGCTTTTTCACTTCAAAAATATATTTTTGACTATAGGATAAAGTTGCTGGGAGAATATCCAGTTCAACAGAGAAGTCGTAAACAATGCACAGATGGATTCACGATAAAGCACAATTCAAGAATATGACAAAACAAAACAACGATAGCGAATAATTTCGTAACTAACCCAACCCTGAGACATCAGCAGAACATTTTATACATGCACAAAAAAAAATAACGCAGAAAAAATACAAAAGGTCATAACTGACGAAACTGAATTTCTTCAATGCAGACAAAAACGGTTTTATTTAAAACTAGTAGTCTTTACCCGGCGTTGCCCTGATAGAAATAAGTTCCCCTCCCAGAGAGGTAGCCTTGAAAAGGCTTTTTGTTCCCTGGGCGTCTGGGTGAGTTTCGTTTCTCAGGCCCGGGTGGAGCAATCAGAGGGACGCCCCGGGGGTTTTTAGTCAGTAGGAGTCTGACACACCGGGGTCGCTGCCCTCACAGCGTCCCTGATGGTCCTTTGCAGGATTCTTACCCGGGATACAAAAAAAAAAAAAAATTAGCAGTAGACATACAGCTATATTCAATAAACGATATCTGGTAGAATGTGAGAAACGTATGGAGTAGAAATAAACTTTGAAAATATATAACATTTTCAGGTTTTGAATATTGAATATATTTCGTAGTTTTCTATTAACGATTTTACTTACCAAATGCTACTATATCTAAAACCTTATATAATTTTGTAGCAAAACTGATTATAGTGGTGTTGAAAAAACATTTTGGATGAAAATTAGCTCATGGATAATAATTTGGGAGGGGAATATGCTCCTAGTGTTTATTTTTTTTTTACACTGGCTCGACATAGTGACTACAGTGCAACTGATGGTAAGTACAGTGTAGTCCAATAACGAAAGCGACCATCAAAGAATTAAATCCCAATAATAGTCTCCGTCGTCATGTCAGCCCACATAACATATACCACGACTGAAAGTCTCTAGGTATATGAGGTACTGGATATACACAAGCAGATCCCGAAACGCGACAAGCCAAAGCGAGTCGCAATGACTGTCTTTACACTTGTGTACTGTGGTCATGAGTAGTCATGACCCAGTTCGGGCAATTTCAAGTTGAACCCCAAACAAATCCCAACCAAAAAACACAATCAATCAATTATTTTTCTATAATCGTATGATCTGTAACGCATTAGAGTGAATAGACATTTGCTGGCCAAACGAGATTCTTTATTGGCTTCCTTTTCACTTATCATCGGGTGTGACTACGGTCTAAATCATAAAAAAATAAATATCAGTTATACCATTTTGTTTTCCGTCGTCGATATATTCCCCTCGATTCGGCCATCTTGGCGTTCACTCCCCGCCTTTCGTTTCGGATAAAACCGCGGGAACACCGTTCGTGTAACTCAGTCGACTGGACCAACGCCTGACATCGCGGAGCTGTCAAAAAGCGCGCGGATTTTGACGTTTCTTTTTTTTTTAATTCAACTTTTTAATAACAATGAAGTACTTTGTTGCTTTCGCCGTATTCGCTCTGGCCTTTGCCGCGGAGGAGAAGAATGATGAAGAATCCAGGAAAACTTTTCAACGATTGATCCCAGCTGATGTTTTGAGAGGTCAGTGTTTTATGCGTGTTTTAATTTATTAAAAAGATATGAAACAAATTCTTTAAAATATTTAAAAGCTTAAAATCAATAAAGAGCATTTTATATGTATGCTAAATAAAATAAAAACTGGCTTAGCCCTTTGTGCCGTAATTATAAAATATGATATCATACTTTTAAATTGAACTGTATGTTTGAAATTAGTTTTTATTTAGTTTTTAATAAAAATTAAAAAAATAAACCTTAGCTGCCAGAATTATTAAAAATATGCGCCATTTTGTTTACCTGCCATATAAAACGAGTAATTTTTGGAAAGTTATATTTTTAAGGGTTAATTAGGTACTTAATTTTCATAATTACGTTAAATAATCAAAACTCGTTTCGATCATGGTTAGATAATGTTATGAAGCATTTAAATCTATACATGTAATATATATTACATAATTTATTTACATTGAGGCATGATCGAAGTGTCTTTGCCTTTTTTTCAATGTAAAAACAATTAATTCAATGTGCGTGTGAAAAGAATTTCATAGTTTCGCTAAATAACGTGTAACAAATTAAGTGAGTGCAAGAAACCAGTCGTGATTGCATGTATTTCGTAATGGTTTTTAAATGCAACCGAAAAAATATTGCATGGCACAAACTGGTTATCCAACTTTAGCGACTGACTTGATTACTGATGCATAATATTGCTTTCGACGGAAAAAACCAACCGAGGCATTTCTTCCGTCTCGTTTTAGTGTTCCGTAACTTACAAGGAGGGTTCCTACATATAACATACTTCGTTACTCTCTGTCAAGACCCTTTTTCTCTCCGGTTAGCACCTCAGTGATCACCCTCTTTCCCGGCTTAGTTGTGAAAGTCTATCTCGCCCGTCAATAAATATCCTGTCGAAAAAAAAACCTTTTTCTCAGGCACGCATGAATGTATCAAGTTGAAATTATCAAATACTCAGGGCTGACGGAGACAGAGTTCGCTGTAGCTCTGAAGAAATTAAACTTCTAAGTCCACGCAATCAAAAGATATAGCCGTTGTGCTGAATATCTTAAGTTTGTTCAAAGGAATCAAAACCTATAATAGACTACTTACAGTTGTCATAGAATCATGAGTTGTCATGAAATTCGGCTAGTAGCAAAATTACTTTACTAAAACTAATTGGATAATTCTGATTTTTTAAATAGTTAATCATATAAATAATATATCGTCACGTTAGATTCCTTTCGGGTTTAGCAGAGATACTGATACATTAGTGACTGCGCATTCCGGGCCGGAGACTTGAGGGAGTCTGATGCCCGGATGAGAGGGAGGTGTGGGCTTTATTTATTCCATCCCCTCCCAGAGAGGTAACCTCAGCAAGGCTTCTTGTTTCCTGACTGGCTGGTAGAGTTTGCCTTCCCAGGCCCGAGTGGAGCAACCAGAGGGAGACCCCGAGGGTTTTTTAGTCAGTAAGAGTGTGACACACAGGGGTCACTGCCCTCACAGCGTCCCTGGTGGTTCTATGCAGGATTTCCCCGGGATACAAAAAAGGAACTACGCATTGTGATTTGCGCTTTTATGCCTGCCCAACGTGACCAGTAGCGCTGTTGATCGCCGTACTCACAGCATTAGTACACATGCCATTTCTATTAGATACCATACGGGTTCTTCAAAATGTTTTCTTTCACCGGTGAGCCTGTGGTGTAAATCCGTGCATAGTCTGGAAAAACTCAGATGCATGAGTTGAAATTTGAACACGCGACCATTGGCGATGCCGCGCATAAATACCAGTCTGTTATTCGCTAGCCCACCATAGGTATGGTTTTATAGTAACAACAAAAAAACAGCGTTTATAAACTTATGTAAAAAAAATGCACTAAACCGTCCGTGCACAAGTTCCAATCCCACTTGGTCGGTTTTAATCTGTAGGCACACTCGAACTTTCGTTTTTATTGTATTCGTGAATGCAAAGGTTTTTCCATAGAGCCATTTAAAACACAAGTAAAAAATGTGCTCTAATTTTGTAAAGAAAAATGAAGCAACGTTGATGAAATAAAACTATTACCTATAAAATCTGAAGATTTTTAACTAAATTACGTTAGACTTACGTAAGTCAAAAGTGCATTTTTCTGTTTATATTGACGCAAGCTCGCGAACTCTCTATTTGCGGTAACTTTTGCTGTTACCGAATGACTAAGCGTCGGTTCTAGAAGATTCTTTTCGTAGACTTGTGAAATGAGTCCCTGAATATATTTTTTACAAGCTGTAGAATTTTTCAAAAGCGTTTTAGAAGCATATTTAAATATGAACAAAGATAAAAGTTTTTATTCATTATGACGGCCGATTTTCTGCAATTTAATATATAAAAACCATCTATTCAAAATATTTATAGATTTATTATGTTTTTAAGGTTAAGATTGGCAGGGGGCCTAATACGTTTTTTTTTGACATTTTATTTAACAAGAAAAATATAGAAGAGATTAATTTACTAATATGTATGTCTTTTATATACATCACAGAAAAGTATTCATAAATTGTATGGGCATTATAAATATAAAAATATACGTGCGATATGCCACGACGCCACGACGAGGTCATCGACCGGGCGTGCTGACTCAGCTGATACATAATAAGCAAATGTAACTGAGTGCTCTCATAATTTATAAATCAAATGTAAAATATTCATTTTTGATATACATATTGACGAATTATTTGTTAGATTGATCCACTCCGAGCTAACCTCTTTCGGCGTTCCTTCTCAAGGTAGTCGCTTCCGAAACGCTAGTAGATCACCCGTAGGCTCTTTCACTGGCTGTCCGCCCAAGTCAAGGTCCGTACCCACAGAGACCTTTTCTTTTTTTTTTTGGTAACCCGGGGGAATTTCCTAACGGACCTTCAGGGAGCAGTGTGTCGGACTTGCACCAACTAAAACCACCGGGGTGTTCCTTCTCCCGCCTGCCGAGTACCAAAGGCAAGGCTGAGCCATCTTCCTCATCACCCGGGGACGTCTAGCCTTCTCCAGGCCCCAACTACTTGGCAGGGGGTGGTAAAATAGTCACCACCCCCGCGTACACCTAACATATCTGGTTGGGAGAGTGGTGTAAAGTGCCACCCTCCCCTCAATACCCAAAGGGGCCATGCGTTGCCACCCAACTCATAAATTCACTGGTTGAGCGTCTGTTTTCTATATTAGTGCCAAGTTATTCTTGTTACGTTTTTCTTGAATTATAAAACAACAGTTACCTGAGACAACGTAAGGTCCGCAAAAAACCGCTCGGTCCGGTCAAGGTAAAAGCGAAAGTTTGGATGCACAACTGTTAAAAACAATTGCTTTTTCACAACATTGCGCAACTTGGCTTACTGTTACAAGGATTATTTATAAGAACATTTACATAGCCTACATCGACATATACAAACATATATAAGACATTTTTTTTACATTTGTAAGGGCGGCCAGTTGCCAACACACTACAAGACAATTAAAAAAAAAAACAATCGAGAAAAAATGCATATTAATATGTTGCGCCGTTTATGGTCACCACATCGTGCATCAAATATATAAACAATACTACTTATAAAATAAACAAATTAACAAATAAGAATAAAACAATGAAAGTGAAAACATAGGCAAGTGAAAAATCATATCAACAACTACTGCGCGTCCCTCAACCACCCGAAGACACGAATAAGCCACATTATAAATGCGACTATATTTAAAAGTGTAGACTACTTGCACAAAAGAAGAGAAAATAAAAAATAAGAGTAACACACGGATAGGAACAGTAACAAAAACAAAAACACAAAACAGAGGAAAAGATAAAAAAACAAACAAAAACTTATTCCACCGTTTTATAACCGAAAGTGGCAGAAGCTAAAGCGTTAAGCTAGACACTACATACGGTCTAAATACGAAACGAGTTTTTGTTAGGTCATATTATGTCGAATCTAGACTGAATTACGCAACCGGGTCACTTCTTATAAACATTGTTGATATATTTTAGAGAGTATTGTATAAAACGCCATTTGAATAAAGCCGTTTAAATCGACCTCAATGATGATTTCAATTTAGCAGTTATAAAAGGATTCCCTGCAAGACAGTAAGTATAATTTAACGCTCAAAAGAGTTTTATATGACTTAATAAATAAATAAAATAATTAATTATTTAGCAGCATATTAAAGTCAGCTGACTCCCAAATTAGGACTACCTGTATCTTAGATGTCAGCACATTTCACACAATTTGTTACATACAGTTAATATCCGCTGCGTAGCTCCAATCTTAACTCTGAATAATACACTTTACAATAATGTTAAACCTTAGGTACATTTATACCCGTAACAGTTCCTCATTATCACTACATCCCAGATTCAACAACCAATCCTTTAGCTTCGTTTTACATTCGTTCAACATTATACAAAATTTAATTTGTTTTCGCAAACCGCCCTAAGATTACAAAACGTAATCGTAATTTTAATTTCGTTAATCTGTAATCATGATTAAAACCCTTCTAAGCAATGAGTTACATTTATATGCAATTTAGGATTTATTAGTATTTAAAACATAGATAGGGAAAATTTAATCAAATTAATGACTAAATATAATATTACAAAATGTAATAGTTATCATTAATTTGATTACATTTTGCCCATTTATGAGAGAGATTGATAATGGAGTCGGGCGAAACTTTACAACTAATTTTATGATTATCAAATCGAGTCTCATGTCGACGATAGTTTAAATTCATCTCGGGTGTACTTTGCGTTCATTTAGTGCAGTGATTCTCAAAGTGGTCCAGGGGTCCATGTCTAGTTACGGTAATAAAGAGCAAAAATGTTGACTTGGCTTTATCTATTAATGTAAGCAGATAAAATACTACACAAAAAAATTTAGAGTACAAGAAAAATATTTTATGCTTACATAGATGATATAAACCCGTTACACAATGGGTAAAACTGTACAAATTCGATTTCCTACGAGGATTTTTGATTGTCTGTATGTATCTCGATGAAGATGGTCGAATTGAGACTTAGAAAAGCATTTTGAAACTTCAAGATTCAAATTTTGAGGTTTTTTTGCTAACATTTTTTCGGAGCGTCATATTTTTTTATTGAATTTTGGGATTATGATAAAAATCTAGTACCAGGTCTATAGAAACCAGTAACATTTTGAAAGGGGTCTACGAGAAAAAAAATTGACAACCTCTGGTTTAGCGTAAACCAGACATTACATCGATGATTCATGATTTTAATACGAGTCTTACACAGTTCCGGAACAAGGTCACTAGACCTAATTAACTTCATGCCTTGACATGCAAAATAATATCCGGTCATAGAGTTTAAAAAATACGTTTTTCCATGTACGCATAAGGGCTCACGTGATCCGATTAATGGAATCCGTGAAAATACGTTTCGAAATAGCCATGGAACTTTTGTATACGCTTACGCACTACACCGTCATCCGATTTTAATCCGTATATTCTCTGATTCCAGTCAGTTTATTGACGGGCTTAAGTAGCCATGATACTATTTGTATATTCGCTCGCGTATTGAATCGAATTGTATTCGAGAAATAGGGCGGACGATGGGGTAAAGAAAATAGGGACGTGGCTCAACACATCGTCTATATCAAATCAAATATTTTTAATAATATATCGTTACACTACATACTTTCGGGGTGAGTAGAGAAACATTAGCGGTATCTAATTTGTGCTTATATGTCGTGCCCAACGTGACCACTAGCACAGCGCAGACATTTATATTAGATGCCATGCAGGTTAACTTAGACTGATTTTTTTCTCCGTTGAACACGTGGTAACTACCGTCTTGCTGTGGAAAACTCCATAGTTACGTGCCGGGATTCAAACCAACGACCATTCATGGATTCATGGATACTAATCTCTCAACCAGCCACCAATTTATTTCAGTTTTTGTAGTTCTCGAGTTGCGATCGGAGCCAGTGCGTAAACAAAAAACGGAATACCGTCCGAGTTTTTTAGGTCAGATTTTTTACAGATTTTATTCGGACAGTGCGTAACTGCCTTAGGCGTGAGTTCTGTTGAGTATTTCAATCTGATTCCACTTCCTCACTAGCGGGTCACCATAGTTAGTGTCATGTGTCTGTTGTGATTTATGACAAATGTACCTTAAAACAACCGCAGAGACAAGTATCTTAGTGAAAGTAACAATGCAAGACCGAGCAGCTTAGTGAAAGGCACTGCACTATCAGTTCCGTGGTGAAAGGATCTCATTTAAACCGGGAAGCCGGTTCAAATTCGAAGGTCACCTCTATATACTGTTTACATATCTCTAGCAGGGGTGCGCTAAAACAATGGAGAAGCGTAACTACAAACATCTCTGATATCTTTAATATATATAAATTACGTGTCACGTTGTTTGTCCGCGTTGAACTCCTAAACTACTTAACCGATTTTAATAAAATTTACACACCACGTGCAGTTTGATCTAGCTTAAAAGATAGAATAGTTTTCATCTCAATTCATAGTTACAATATTATTTTATTACAAATTATTTGTTTATTATTTGTCAGTCACAATTTTCAGTTAGCTCGAAACGCTTGTAACAGATGGCGGTATCTGTTGACTGGATTGCGTAACGGTTCGTTATATGGCGCTATGTTAAACACACTGTATGTAGGGGTTGTTACTATAATAAATGCGTATTCACATGTATCTACCATATATATTGCTTTATTTATTAATCTTAATTTGAATTGCAATTACAAGTCTTACAATAATATATATGAAAAAAGACAGATTAATTTATTAATATTCTGAAAAGAGAGTTGAATGTTAATAGGCAACAGAAGATCGAAGGAAGGGAGGAAAGGGAGAAAGGGTATATGTTTAGCTATGAGTTAATAAGACATTCCAGGCGGGACATAGTTCGCCGGGTCAGCTAGTGTTATCTATTATATAAAAATAAGTCCGGTTTTCCTTCCTGACGCTATAACTCCAGAACGCACGAACCGATTTCCACGGTTTTGTATTCGTTGGAAAGGTCTCGGGCTCCGTGAGGTTTATAGCAAACAAAATTCAGGAAAAATTTCAACAGAAAAGCAGGAAAACGGGGAAAATTATTTTTCTCACACAGCGCCATCTCTGATACATAGCATGTACTACAAACCAATATGGTTTGCATGGTGGTGGAGTAGATCGCACCAGTATTTTAAGTAGATGGCGCCGATTGCTAGGGTTTGCTAGTGATAGATATAATATAAATAAATGTCATTATATATTAAATTATCTTGTGAATATTATTAAAACTTTCAGCGTTTCTTTCAAAGACTGAGTAACGCTTCCGAAACGCTAGTAAATCACCGTTTAGTTCATCTTTCTGGCTAGCTGCTCAAGTCAAGACCCGTATTCACAGGCAGAGATGGGCAAAATGTAATCTGATTAATGATTAAAGATTACAAAATGTAGTCGTAATTTTAATTTTCTTGCTCTGTAATCATGATTAAATCCATTTAAAACATTAAGAAATCAGGAATGTGTTTGCAATCTGGGATTCTGTAGTGTTTCAATCATAGATGAGCAAAATGCAGTCATGGTAAAAAACTTAAAATTTAATCGTTAATTATTTTCATTAATCTGATTACATTTTGCCCATCTATGCCTATAAATCGTTGGCTGAGCACCTCAGGTGCTCGCCATCAATGCCTTGTGAAATTGTAAAGGTCATTCCCGGCCAACAGCATAAGATCCTGCGAAATAATATCGGGGATTGTTAAAACTAGGTCGGACAGAAATGTTCAAAAAGGAATTCCGTTCCGGTGAACGGCGGTTGATAAATACACTAAAACCTGATCTTTGTGGTATTTCTAAAACGATATTTTATTGGAATTAGCAGATTAACCTTTACTGAAACAGGTTATAACTCATAAGTAATAGGATACGCAATGAAAAGGATTTCATCTTTGCTCACAATACAGTATGTAGTAAAAACCCTGTCATAGATCAAAAATTATATTCTAAAATAAAATAAAACTTTATTCAAGTAAGCCTACTTGCAAGCACTTTTGAATCGTCAAAAAAAAGGAAAGCGAATCTCAGATTCAGATTTCAGATTTCACACCACCCCATTCCACTGCCTTTCATTCATCGTTCTTTCATCCATCCGCTGATAAGGTCTGGGTGGTGCCATTTATTTAAGAAAAGTATAATACAAACTTAAAGCTAACTTAAGAGTCTATTACATTTTTCCTAACAACTAGTACCTAACTAAACCTTAACTAACGTATGTACAAAATTAACCTAAGTCTTAAAAATAGAATAAAAAGCAACAACAGGGAAGTTTTTATTTTAAAATTTAACACTTAGCCTAATACAATAAATTAAAGGGGATCTGGGGCGGGAAGCCGTTTCGAGGCGGACCTCCTGACGGCGGCGTTCTTCTCCGTCTGCAGCGGCAGACGGGTCACTGATCGAAGGTAGCTCGCGCGTCCTTCTTGGTGGAAAATCTACCGGAGTCCATCTGGGCGTTTCTTCTGGGATCGGAATCTGAGGGTGAGCGATCTGTACGCACATCCGTCTAGTACTCTCCAGCGCGCCCTCTCCGGGCGGGGCGCAGTCTAGGTATGGACTAGATCGCGGGCTTTAGGCTTTTTCTTTTTGGCTTTTCGGGATTCTGGTTGTCTCACATGACGTTCACCTTCGTCTGGGGGTCTTGCGTGGAGCGGCGCAATGTTCTGAAGATGAACGTGCGCCGACGAGTCCGCTCTTTTAAACATCTTAGTTGCCAGGCTGCTAACAAAAGCATCCAGGCTTTCGACTTTTACGTCGCGGGCTATGGTGGCATTGCTCACGTACCACGGCGCACCCAACACCGCGCGTAGAGAGAGGTTCTGCTGGGCTTGAAGCCGCTTCTTCGTTGTTCTGGACAGGTAAGAGTACCATGCCGGCGCCGCGTACGTGAGCCGCGACCGGATGTACGTCTTGTAGAGTCCCAGCTTCGTACGAAGTGGGAGCCTCGAGCTAAGCACTGGCTGCAGCATTCTCCTGGCTACTTTAGCCCTCGCGATCACACCCTCCGCGTGCCTCTTGAAGGTAACGTTCCGATCGATGATGACGCCCAGGTATTTGACTCTTTCCGACCAAGGAATAGTCTGTCCCTGGAACGTCAATGGTGGCGGTGCTCTTGTCTTCACTCTGGTGACAAGAGCTTGTGTCTTCCCGACGTTGACTGACAACCTCCACTTCGCCAGCCATTCAGGTAGAGCATCGAGCTGTCTTTGCAGTTTTAAGACGGCAGATTTTGCATTATACGCTGTTGCATAAAATGCCGTATCGTCTGCATACAACGCGAGCTCCGCCCGACCAACCAGCGGAATGTCATCGGTATACAGTGCGTATAACAACGGCGAGAGGCAGCTGCCCTGAGGGACTCCTGCCCGCACAGGAAAGTCCCTGGAGGTAATCCCCTCCACCGCTACCACGACGCGGCGGTTTTCCAGGAATGACTTTATAATATGGGTAATCTTCTTGGGGGCCGATGACGTTGACAGCTTGTATAGCAGCCCCTCGTGCCATACTCTGTCAAACGCCTTCTCCATATCTAGTAGTACTGCAGCGAAGTACTCATTCTTATCATATGTTCGGGCAATAGTGTCGATGACTTTTGTGAGCTGTAGGACAGTTGAGTGCTCTTCCCTGAAACCAAACTGTTCTTCTCTCGGTGTGATGTGGGGTTTTAAAAACCCCAGGAGAACCTTCTCAAACAGTTTAGACATCGTAGAAAGCAACGTGATAGGCCTATAACTCTCTGGTTTTTGCAGGGGTTTGCCCTGTTTCGGTATCATTACGGCCTTCCCAAGTTTCCAGTCTTGTGGGAAGTGGCCGCTTCGCAGGATTCCATTAAATAATCGTGTCATTGCCGCAACGGTCTTAAACGGTAAATGACGAAGCATCGTATTCGTGATTTGATCCATGCCAGGGGCTTTTCTAGGCGGTAATTTTCTGATAGTCCGCAGAACCTGGTGCGGACTAACGTATAGAGCGGTGCCTTCTTCGCTGCTACCGGCTATAGGCTCTACAAAGAAGCGATCCAGATGTCTTTTGACATCGATATCGTGCTGGGGGTTCGATACCGGGTTCAGGGAAAACTGTCTCTCCAGACACTCGGCAAATATCTCCGCCCGATCGTTTGCCGTGAATCGTGGGTGACCGTTTTTGTTCAGTAGAGGTCTGACCGGCGATGGAACTGCTGACAAGTTCCGGCACAAGCGGTGAATAGAAGGCAGGCGTGTGCTGCAATCTCCTAATTCTTCTATAAAGCTATCCCACGATTCCGCTGCGTCGTCATCGAGGGCCGCTTTAACTCGCTCTACCATCGAGTTATATCTAATTTTCATGAAAGGGCAACGGGTCTGTTGCCATGCGCGTCGCAGCGCCCTCTTCTCATCAATTAGCATCTGGATCCGCCGGGGAAGTGGCCTAAGCCGACCCCCGGTCGGAACCGTATGGCTAGATCGACGGAGAGCGCTTTGAATGCTACGCGTCAAGGCACCCGTCATCCACTCGACATCTGCACGAGAGGACATCGGTCTCGTGATGTTTGTGTTTTCAAGCTCTTTCACGAATGCGGTCCAATCTACCCTTTGACGTGATGTTGGAGCGTTGATCCGTGTTGGTAGAGAATCAGAAAACTCGAGAAGGACTGGGCGATGGTCCGACGGCAGGTCCGGGAGAACCGTCTGCCCCGGTGGTGCTCTAAGGCCTCTATAAACACATATGTCCAATACTTCCTGCGAATTATAACCGTGCCGTGTCGGCGCGTCCGGCCCGATTATCTCGTAATTATTGTCTACAGAGTGACAATAGAACGCTCTGCCCATCGAGGTATCCTTACTCGAGCCCCAGTAGGTACTCTTCACGTTGAGATCACCGGCTATCACCGTCGGAGTCGAGTCTCGCAGCAATATATCCCCGATATCCGCACAGAAAGACTGGCTATTCTGGTGATTCGGTGGTCTATATGCCGCGTAGAACTTGAGGTGATGCCCTCTAACGTTCAGAAGTATTCCCAGGGCGTAGAGTGATGGGTATTCTTTATATGGTATCTCTTGATGTACAATGTTCCTTTTAACGAGCACCACCAACCCGCGATAAGGGGCGCCGTCGGCCGTCTTCTCGTTTTTCCTATACGTGTAATAGTTCGACACTTTAAAAGTGTCGACATCACGCAGGTAAGTTTCTGATATCAACATCACGTCGACGTTCTGCTCACGGAGGAAGTGCGTCAGCAGTTTCTTCTTCCTCCGGAGTGACTGGGCGTTCCAATGTACCACCCTTAAGGTCTTATTGTCCATTGCACAAGAGCTTAAACAATCCCTTAAGGGCGGCCTTTTGAGCTCCTTCGCCCTCCTGCACGGCGTCGAGTATCTCCCGAATTACACCGATAGTGTTGGCGAGGTGGTCCAGTTTTCGCGCCGGCTGTGGCGATGCAGGTGCAGGGGGGCGCAGGTCCTCCCCCTCTGATTGTCCGCTTGTCGCCGCGGCTCGGCCCCGTGCCGCGGCGGATTTTCTCTTCGATAAGCGTTTTCCTCTCGAACGCTTGTTACCTTGCCCAGTCGTCCCGCTGAGGCCAGTAGGATCATTGGCAGGCGCCATCAGCGACGCTGGCGCTGTCTCCTCTACGGCGTTGCTCAGCGGCAGCGCTTGCCCGGTGCGTTCTGATCCCGTGCCCGTCCTTGCGAGCGTCCCAGCCCGCCTGTTGCGCAATTCGCGCCTCCAGACGGGACACCGTGTGAAATTTGCGGGGTGAGGCCCCTTGCAGTTTGCACAGGTGGGAGGCTCCTCCCTGGGGCGCTCGCAATCCCTGGCGGTGTGCTCACCGCCACAACGGACACAGGCTAGCGGCTTGTGGCATTGTCGGGAGCTGTGCCGAAACTCCTGACACCTATGGCACTGTGCGGGACCCAGTCTACCGCGCCAGGCCTCCACAACCACACCCCGCATATACATGAGCTCGTTGAGCTCAAATATCGCTGGGGTGAGGCCTTCCTGCCGCTTCAGAATTACGTAAAAGAGGCAACCAGGGTTGCCTCCTCGAGCTTTGACGTTCTTACAAAACTCGGGTGTGAAGCCCCGCTCTTGTAAGGCGGCCATGATCTCACTCGGATCTGTATCCGAAGGGAGACCCCGTATGGCCACCTTGAGGCTTCGCTCGGCCGGGAGCGAGTAGGTGAACCACGCCACCCGCTCATCCTTCTCTAGTCGAGTAAGGTAGCGCTGGACAACGCGGTACTCCTCCTCGCTCTCTGGTGAGAACCGCACCCCTTTCCCGTAGGGGCGCGCGTTCGGTGATCGCCCGAGCAATTGGGCAAGCTGCTTGAAGTGGCGTTGCCACTCAGGTAACTTCTCTACAATCAGAGGGGGGAATGTTTCCGTCTTCCTCTGTTGTTGCTTTCCTTTGGCTTTTACGTGTTGTCGCTGCGCAGCAGCAGCCGGGTCAGCAGCGTCCCGTCCCGTCGGCTGAGGCGCAGCCAGTGAGGCTGGCTGCGCGGTAAGCGGCGCGGCAGGTGCGCGCGCCGTCGCGGTGCCGCGGGGTACAACGCTCGATGCGAGCGGCGGACGGGCTGGCTGGGTCGGCGCACGAGGCGCGCCGACGGGCGCGGCCTTAGGGGCCGGGACAGATGGTGGGCGTTCCGACGGAACGGGTCGCTGCTTACCGGCTTTTAATTTAGATACATAGCTATCTTTAACTTCTTGAGACAGTAAGGTAGGGCGGGCGGTGGCTCCAGTGGGTGTTGGCAGGGGCGCGGCGGAGTCCGGGGCAGCGCGCACGGCAGGCGGCGCAGCGTCGCGACGCGCAGGCATCGCAGCGGCAGCGGGCACGGCGCGCGGTCCAGTGACCGGAGGCGGCGCGACGCGCGGCGGCGCGACGGCAGCGGCGCCGGCCATGAAAGCCGCCGTCCTTTCCTCCGCTGGGCGCTTCGAAAGTCGCTTCTTCTCCCTTTGTGGCAGAGGTTCTTGTCGGGCGAAGACGGTTGTACGAACCGTCGGGACTTCACCCGGGGTGGGTTCGTCGCCCTCAGGGACGACTGCAGGCGGCGGTAGTGGGCGTCGCGGCACGTATGCCTGCGGTTGCGGTGGCTGCGGCGGCGACACGGACGCGCGCGAGTGCCAATGGAAGGGGTCGCGGCAGGAGGGGGTCGGCGATGCGGAGCGCGACAGGCGGGGACGGACCAGGCGGCCCAGGCACCCATCATCGTCGCTGCTTCCTCCCCCGCGCTTCCTCTTCCGTGGACTGCGGCGCGTCACGGCAGCTTGGATGGCCGGCAGGTCGAGTGTCAGCTCGCTGGCCAGCCGTAGGGTGGTGACGTCGGTGGGGGCTAGCGGGCGGCCCTCCATTTGTGCCTCCCTGATGCGGAGGTACAGGGCCATCCACCTCAGCATCGACTCCGACAGGAGCCCAGTTTCAACAAACTGGGCGAGCGTGACTAAGTCACGCTCGTACACTCGAGTCGGGGTCGACGCTCCGGCAGACGGCGCGTAGTAGTCCGCGGGGGGCGGGTGGGCTGTTGGCAGCTGCAGTTGAACCTCGGAGGGGGAGGCGGGAGACGGTAGCACAATGTGCTGGTCAAGCCGCCTCTGAAGCTCGACGAGGTTCTCTTCGTTTAATTCTGCTGACGCAGAGATTTCTACCCCGAGCTGTGAGCTCGAGGGGTAGAAGGTCAGCGGCATCCTCTCTTCGGAGCGGCGGAGCGAGTCGGAGACCCGGCGCGGTGACCCGACGATCGCCAGGGATGCATCCCCGGTGAACTCGAATCCCGGCGACCGGCGCGACGATCCACTGGTGCGGCGGCGACGGCGCGGCCCGGCGACGGAGCCCGACGATGATGATGATGACGGCGAAAGATGCAGCGACCCGGTGGCGCGGCTACGCTGCGCACCGGTGCGCGGGATCGCGCCACCAGCACTACGCCGGGTGCCGTCGTCGGAGCGCGGCGACTCTGCCGCGCGGAGCGGCGCGTCGGCCCGTAGATCCAAACCGGCGATGTTCCCCGGCGGCTCGGCGATGGGTCGCGACGGCTCGTCGACTCGCGACAGCGCGTCCGAAGAGGACGAAAGTTCGCGCGATGAGGACAGGGGGAGGGCGCCGGCATTGTCTCCATCCGGCTGTGAGGCCGTTTGGTGACGCCTGGCGCGCCTGCCACCCCTGTTAGCGGCGATGGGTGATGTTTGGCCCTGAAAAGGGCCTTTTAAGAATTGAGATTTGTCCCCGGGCGGCATTGCCCGGGAACTCCTCCGATGGTCCGGCTGCTAATGGGTCTCCCGTTTGCGCGGCCCTGAGGTCATTGCCCCCACAACCACGATATCCTTTCCCTAACGGTACTAGGAGTATCGAGGCGCAGGAACCAGGACCCCGGCGTCTGGAGCCTCCCCTGGAGCTGCTCGTTCGGGCTGGATGTTGATGTCCGGCCCAATGTCCCAGTCTTCGGGTAGTTATTTGCAAAAATAACTCCGAAGATGAGACGCGTGGGGTAGGCGCGAAAGGTCCCGTGCGCAGGCGTCGTAAGTGCGCAGTATGCGGTGCGGCGGGCGGTGAAGCGGCGATGTTGCGAAATAGCGTGTAAGAGCGGGATGGCGCGATACGCGACTCACTACGACCGAGCGGGAGAGACTTTCCAAAGCGAATCTACTACCGGTTCGTAAAGCAGAATCTACCGAGTAGAACCGGCAAGAAACTCTGGTAGTTGCTCTTTTTAACATAATGAGGTACAATAACAGGTATAATATACAAAGGATTGACTGCCCCGCGAGAAAGATTGCATATATTAAGACCACGCACTTTTATCATTCAAACAGTCATTATTGAAATAATATCCCTTTTTTAGCAATTTAGTTTTAATAGTTTTTTATATTTCAATAGTGATAACTCCAAAATGTCTTTAGATATTTTATTGTATAAGCATATACCGATATTATTTATGAAGATTAAATAGTACTTGTTGTATAAAATTGTACAAAAAATTATTATTTTACATGTAATTATTAACAACAAGCCAAATAGCGTCTTTTTTTACACTGGCTCGACATAGTGACTACGGAGTACCTGATGGTAAGTACAGTGTAGTCCAAAAACGAAAGCGACTATCAAAGGGTGAAAATCCAATGATAGTCTACATCGTCATGTCGGCCCACATATACCGCGACTGAAGGTCTCTAGGTATATGAGCTACTGGATATACACAAGCTGATCCCGAAACGCGACAAGCCGAAACTGGTCACTATGACGGGCTTTACACCCATGTACTGTGGTCGCGATCCAGACGGGCACCGACGCCCTACCGCCTCGCTGCTGCTCGTTTAGCACCACCCAGGAGTCACATATAGGAAAACTAGGGTAAAACCTACGGACGCGAGCAGCTTCGACTCCCAAAGATATTGAAACAATTTAACAGATGAATGGCGCTTGGGATTTATAGGGGTCATAATTCTTTTAGTGTCATGGCTACTAGCTTGCCTATTTGCTTTCCTTTATTCACGAGCTACGCGCGCCCTCATTGTTGATATTTAATTTTCCCCATTTTATTTTATTCGTATTTCTTATTGCTGTTTAATTAAAAAATATAACGTAAATATAATCTAAAATCGATATCGAGTAACGCCTTCACGGGTCGGACAGGGTTTTTATAACTTGCTGTATAATAACAATTTACATCTCGCATACGAGATTGCCAGCATGTGGGATGTGGATTCAACAATTATTGTCATGCACGTCGTGTCCACTGATGGGTTAATTATATCGTCGATTTCCATCTCAGGAGGCTCTCGCTTGGTTGTTAGATCAAGGGCTAGAAAGCCAGTATTACTCGATACGGTACGACTTGTGAGGAGGTTCCTCACTCTGAGCTCCCAATAACTGGTGGCTTGGGCCTTAGGCCTCACTCCCATAAGCCTAAATATCTTTATATTTTTAAAATTTGTGGCCATAGTGACGCAAGTGGATAAGGTACGCGAATGATTCTAGGTTCTTGACCTGACACCTACGTCTTCGGATTTCCACAATAAGTATGGATTTAGATACCATATGCTTGCCGGTGAAAGAAAACACTGTAAGAAAACCCGCATGGGGTTGCCGCATGATGATGTCCTAGCCGGATCCGGCCACGCCAACTGTTTCAACATCGATAAAGGTCCACTTTTCGGAAACAGTCAATTGCGCAGGAGATATTTAAGTGCATAACTGGACGCGCAGCCAGAAAAGCACTCTCTCGTCCGAGCTCCCTCAGGCCCGATGGAATGGAGAACCAGTACGATCAGGAGGGAGCGGGACGCGTGTTTGGTTGAGTTTTCCTTCTCTGATCACCTGGTAAAATTGCTGTGTTAAAGAGATACCTTGGTCGCCTTTTACGACACCTCAGCAAGGAGACGGGGGTGCTATTCTATTCTGCCGGCAGCCACCACGGCATATGCCGATTATACTATATTTACGTATCGTATCTCTTGCAGTTTACAATGTCTCAATACTGCTTCTTTAAAAAAAAAAAAACTTGTATAGGTTGTTTATTTTTGTCATATTTCTGTATGGTTTCGATTCAAGGAACTTTCTATTCTGAATATCGTGAAGGTTATAAAATAGACTTAGGAATTTCTAGCAATCGACCATTCAACTTTAAAAACGCGTCAAAACCAATTTCGGTTATTTGCACACATCACGATCCGTATCGGAGTTATGGATTTGAGGCAAAACTGGAAATTGTAGCGCGATATTTGCAATTCAAATGCCAGATCATTAGGAATGACATCATCGTGGTCCATTTTTCGTTCCACTTTCGGTTGTGAAATGCGAGGCAAATATTTCGGAGATTGCACCGAAAGCGTGTTTTGTTGCATCGCTTTCATTAAAAACTATTATTTGTCTGTTCGACCAAAAAAACCAACAGTGAAACATTGAAATGGGGTCTATGTTAAATAATTTCAAATCGATTGCCTTAGTTTGTTATCAATTGACTTAAATAGATCCCTAACTTGATCGATTCGATTTATCCAAATATATCTAAGCCAGCGGTTCCCAACCTGGGGTACGCGTAACTCTAGGGGTACGCTAAAGTTTGCTTATGGGTACTAAAAAAAAGTATTATGGCGGTAAAAAGTATTATAAAATATGCATTCTTGGATTAACAATTTTTGTTTATAATTTTTTCTCTTATATAACATTATTTACATTAAATTTGTTTGCATGTTTCTATTTCTTCAGCTGTATTTTTTGTAAGTAATATTTGTATATCTGAAATTACTAAATGATTTTGTATTTGTGTGTATATATATGTGTTTGCGTGTGTGTTAGGGGTACCCACTAAGTAAACAATCAGGTAGAGGGGTCCTCTAATTAAAGAAGGTTGGGAACCGCTGATCTAAGCACATTAAGTAAATATAGTAACACGAAATAAAATGTTATGTTGAACGATCAATGCGAACTATTTTCAGTAAATTCGAGCAGCTCCCAAGGCGAGTGAGCCGCGTGTAGTTTCTAGAACCCACCAAGGTTTCATACAGATCCGAATGGTACATTCACTTTACCGGCACTTTAAATGTTTTATGCGCTGACTCAATACATTTTTTGTCGAAAGACCCCTTTGTTAAGGACACCGGGAAGTGATCCATATTGAATCAACTTCCATAATTGGATCTTGACTTCTTAATCGACGTGACATTTCTTAGACAATTTATATAACTCTTTGTTGTTACGGCCTTGACTTTTATTTTAAGGACTTTCGACATTTCGCCTTAATTTATTTTGAAATGTAACATATCGTCCGTTATTTATTTTAAAATCTTAATAATATATCATTACGCTATATCTCTTTCGGATTGAGCAGAGTTACATTAGAAATTAAACCACCGGAAAGTAGACTTGGGGAAGTCTGCTGCTGGGATGAGAAGGGAGCCGGTACGCAATATCCGGTGCGCCGCCTGAGGGAGAGACAACTATAGAAGGGGTGGGCTCTATACTCCCCTCTCAGAGAGGTCGCCTCAACAAAACTTTTCGCTTCCACAGCGTCTAGATGAATTTGGTTGACTCTTTGACAAAAATTAAAATGCAGAGCATCGAGCATCGACGTAGAGTTGCCTGCCTTACGGTCTTTTACCGGTTGCACGGTGGAGAGTGTTCTCAGGAACTACATTCTTTGATTCCACCAGCCCCATTCCATCACAAAACCACAAGACATCGTGTCGGATACCATCCGTATGTGGTGGATGTTCCTTATATCCGCACGAAGAGATTCGCTTCTACATTCATCATGCGAACGGCTAAGGAGTGGAACATGCTTCCAGCGGCCATATTTCCGCGGTCTTATGACCTGGGAGTCTTTAAGAGAAGAATGAATAGGCCTTTGTTGGGCGGACGCAGTTCATCATCGGACTCATCTTCACCTTCCACCAGGTGTGACTGAGGTCAAGCATTCGTCTATAAATAATAATAAAAAAGGTTCGGGTTGAGCGATTAGAGGGACACTTCAGGAGTTTTTATTAAGGTAGAACTACACGTAGTTTCCCTACACATGAATCCTGGCTAAACGAGCTGCAGCGAGGTGGTAGGGCGTCGGTGCCCGTCTGGATCGCGACCACAGTACATGGGTGTAAAGCCCGTCACAGTGACCAGTTTCGGCTTGTCGCGTTTCGGGATCAGCTTGTGCATATCCAGTAGCTCATATACCTAGAGACCTTCAGTCGTGGTTTATGTGGGCCGACATGACGATGTAGACTATCAATGGATTTTCATCCTTTGATAGTCGCTTTCGTTTTTGGACTACACTGTACTTACCATCAGGTACTCTGTAGTCACTATGTCGAGCCAGTGTAAAAAGAACTGCCGACTAAAATTTTAAAAACATAATAATGCTTTTTAAGCATTTATGGGACACACTGGTAAAAGTTAGCAAAGACATGGCGCCGCGTGAATCCAGTCCGCACTCATCCGGTTTTCGTCCTAAATCGGAAGGTGTGGAGGTCGCTATGTCGCACTGAGGCTAGATTACACGCTGCGGACTAATCGGCATGGAACCCGGTTGCCCCACATCCGCACACGCATTACAACACTCTTTCATTATGCCGCCATAATCTATACTAATATTATAAAGCTGAAGAGTTTGTTTGTTTGTTTGTTTGTTTGAACGCGCTAATCTCTGGAACTACTGGTTCGAATTGAAAAATCCTTTTTGTGTTGAATAGACTATTTATCGAGGAAGGCTTTAGGCTATATAACATCACGATGCAACTATTAGGAGCGAAGAAATAATGGAAAATGTGAAAAAAACGGGGAAGATTATTCATCCTTGAGTGCTTCCATTGCGTGCGCTGTGAAAACGGTTCAAGATACCAAAAATATATGTATGACAAAGTTATTCCTCTTAAAATGATCTAAAAAAAATCCGTGACAGTATATGTCTATCTTTTAAGATTAACTCACTAGAACCGTTTTTATGGTAATCAAATTTGATCGAAATAATGCATTATTTGTTAAGAGTTGTATCAACGTAATAATATTAATCTTTATCCAAATAAATGTGTTGTTGATTAAGAGTATTTAATTGTGAACAAAATTGTCTTTGACATCACTTAATTTCAATGAACATCTTAGAAGATATTACAATAACTTATATAGCAAAACAACGTTTGCCGGATCAGCTAGTTATCCATAAACGTATGCATTCGAAAGTGCTTTAACACTAAGCATGTCATAACGGGTCAAATGACCCATTTTGAACTTTTGCATTGAAAATACAAGTATCATCTTATTGTTTTTGCACATTTAACTTCATGACTTTTTCTAAATAATTAACCTACAGTTAATTTAGTTTTTTTTGTTTTATTTATTTTGAGTAATACTTGAACTTGGCGCCGATTTTCGAGAAGCTCGCGAGCAACCAAAAGAAAACAAATACGAAAGAATCGTTGCCTTAGTCTCCTACAGATGCTTATCAACGTAAGAAGTGTCAAATAGGATACTGTAAAGAAAATAAAACTAACAAAATTTGCTCTAAATGTAAAAAATATGTTTGCGGAAAATTTACAATGGACACACTAATATGTAAAAAATGCGATGAGCAATAATTAAAAATTATTATTTTTACTTTTGTAATAGAAATGGTCAATATACAGTTTTTTTAATATAATAAATTTTATTATTATGTTTATTTCTTTCCTAATATCCATATAATACATACAAGCAGGAAATTGGTATCTAAAAAGTGTTGGTATGATTAGTGTTAAACCAATGTTAGTTCGAGTAGAGTCGGAAATAACAGCTGTCAACCATCAATACGTACAATAAATTCGTTCCTCAGCCACCTATATAATGTTATCTAGATTGAAAGTGATTTTGGTGTCCGTCATAGTGACTCGCTTTGGCCTGTCGCGTGTTTGGATCAGCTTGTATATATCCAGTAGCTCATATACCTAGAGACCTTCAGTCGCGGTATATGTGGGCCGACATGACGACGGAGACTGTCAATGGATTTTCATTCTTTGATGGGTTCTTTCGTTTTTGTACTACACTGTACTTACTATCAGGTGCACTGTAGTGACTATGCCAATCCATATATAGTGTTGCTGTTTTACGGTACATCGATAGCTCTGCAACAGTAGCACGTGCTATCTAAAGAAGTTCTCTTATCGCGTTTGCCAACTCCTTCCTCATTCTCTTCCTGTTTCTCCTTTAGGAAACTGGTGACTTCAAGGATCTTTGTCGCTGTACACTTTAATATGCTTTAGAATCTTTTGTATGGAAAGGATATATCTATGTCGTTACATAGCGGGTGAATTGAGCGAGTGATTTCAATTGACAGCCAGTTCGGTATTATAGGAGCTGAATCGAAAAACCTTGCGCATGAATATCTGCATTAATTGGTGAAAACCACTTTTTTTTTAATCTGACTCGACACAGTGACAGCACCATACCTGATGGTAAGCATGGTACAGTCCAAAAAACGCCAACGACTATCGACAGGCAAGAAAAACCCATCGGTAGTCGCAGCGATCATACCGGCCTGCACAAATATCTCTTCACGCTACGCTTACAGGACCCCCTATCATAGGACGGTGGCAACACGCTCGTCGTAAGACCATTCCACAGCCCAACGACACGGCAAAAGAAGGAGTTAGATAACTTCTTAGTCCTAGCCGGGATGTGAGATACCGTATAGCAATGGCTCCACAAACCCGCGCGCGTGGTTCTAGTCAGGAAGGCAGAGGGTGGAACAAGGTTAAACAATTCTTCAGAACAGTCTTTGTTCATGAAAATCCGTTCAGTAGTTTTGAGTTTATCGCCAACAGATTGACACATTATTTAGATAGATTATCTAGTGCGTGCTCAGCTTTATTATTCCTACGCCAAAGCCGTCGCTGAGAGAATGCCAAGGATCTCAAATGCAGCGGAGTGTGGAGAATCAAACGCAGTATCGTAGATTGCGAAATAGCTCCGATTGGCGGCTACCTACGGCCTAGATTTAGTCTAGATTACTTTCACTTAGGTGTGCCATAAGGCCTGCGTAATTAGTTCTATTGTATTGGAAACATCTATACAATTTACTCAATATAAATATGCCTAATTATGCAATATTTATCACATTTTAAAAAGGCTGTCTTGACAGATAACAGCGACGATAGATTATATAATGAATTCGAATCAAATCGACGAAATTACAAATAGTTAATTATCTACTACGTTGTCGGCATTTTAGATTTTTACTTTATTTCCTATTTTTTATATAATTTTCTTAAAATGTGTTGTGTAGTTACTATTAAATAAAGAGTGTTGTGTAGTGTATGTGTTAGGGACGTTGAGATATAGGTCTATATTTGTTCTATCTATACTAATATTATAAAGCTGAAGAGTTTGTTTGTTTGTTTGTTTGAACGCGCTAATCTCAGGATCTACAGGTTCGAATTGAAAAATTATTTTTGAGTTGAATAGACCATTTATCGAGGAAGGCTTTAGGCTATATAACATCACGATGCAATTATTAGGAGCGAAGAAATAATAGAAAATGTGAAAAAAACGGGGAAAATTATTCATCCTTGAGGGCTTCCATTGCGTGCGCTGCAAAAACGGTTCAAGATACCAAAAACATATGTAAGAAAGAATTATTCCTCTTAAAATGATCTAAAAAAATTTGACAGGATATGTCTATCTTTTAAGATTAAGTCACTAGAACCGTTTTTATGGTAAACCAATTTGGTCGAAGTTAATGCATTATCTGTTAAGAGTTGTATTAACCTAATAATATTAATCTTTATCCAAATAAATGTGTTGTTGATTAAGAGTATTTAATTGTGAACAAAATTGTCTTTGACATCACTTAATTTCAATGAATATCTTAGAAGATATTACAAAACCTTATATAGCAAAACTACGTTTGCCGGATCAGCTAGTATATAAATAAATAATTAATTCTGAACGTATTATCACGAATTCGTAACGGGTGGAGTCCGTAAACTTCTTTATTTGTGAACATACATACAACCATAGATGGGCAAAATGTAATCAGATTAATGTAAATGATTAACGATTACATTTTACGTTTTTTACCATTAATATGACAGCATTTTACTCATTTATGTTTTAAACACTACAAAATCCCAGATTTTTTAATATTTTAAATCATGATTACAGAGCAAGAAAATTAAAATTACGACTACATTCTGTAATCGTTCATTATTAATCAGATTACATTTTGCTCATCTCTGCAAACAACCTATCACAGATTCTCATCCGCTTCGAAGTTGGATAATAATTTTACGTATTTCTTTCCAGATTTCCCCGGAATGTGTTTCGCGTCGACCCGATGCGCGACCGTCGAGCCCGGCAGCACCTGGGAACTGTCGCCGTTCTGCGGCCGCAGCACCTGCGTGACCAGCAAGGACACTCCTCCCAGGCTGCTCGAGCTGGTTGAAGACTGCGGCCCCCTGCCTATCCCCAATGACAAGTGCAAGCTTGATACCGGTAAGCATCAATTATCATTCGCATCCAGTGACGTGTATAGGATATTTAGATAGGGTAAACAGAATTCGCGTAATTAATTTGAATATTATTTTATGATAGTAAATATTACATTGCTTTCATAGGAAATATAGATGGCGTGAGTATAGAATAGATATGAATACGAATTGTTCCTTTTTTCTTTAACTTTAAGTAATTTATTCCAGACTTATTTATCATCAGGGCATCCAATACTTTCATGCATCTATGGAATGAACGCTACTGTTCGCACCCTATTCTACCCACAACTGTGTATAAACCTCTCAATCTAGTTCTTTGCGACCCTAAAACTAATTTTCGTCGAGAACACCGCATCATAAAATACTCTAGTCCATGTTTTTGTATGGTTGGGAAACTTTGGTATTTCTAAAGGTAATTTATGATTGAATTCAAATATTTAAATTCTGGATCTTGCGGAAAATGCTCAGAGTTCTCTGGGCAAGTTTCGTTTTAGAGGCTAAAGTCCTGCCCAAGGCTAATCGCAAGAGATAACTGATGTCGACAGTCATGAGACAGAAAGTGGCCTTCTTCCGACATAAAAATTCAAAATATGGGCATCCTGATTTTCTACCTGGCTTAATTTAATAATGTTACAATTATTGTCCCGATAGTTGTATCGACTAATGGGCTGGTCGCAAAGAGCCTCGATTGCCACCTTAAGAGGCTCTCGCTTGGTTGTTGGATCAAGGGCCGGATACAGGCAGTTCTACTCGATACGGCGCGCATTGTGAGGCGGTTCCTCACTCTGAGCTCCTAACTACCGGTGGCTTGGGCCTTATGCCTCGCCCCTGTGGGTCTACATGTTTTTATATTTTAAAATGAAAAATATTGTAATAATTATAATGTTGGTTTTAAAATAGTTATCAACCCTGTCTTGCTACATATGTAAAAATAAAACGTCACGTGGTTTATTCGAATATATTCTGATATTGCAAACCAATGAAATATCTGGGAAAAGTGCCAGACTCGTACTGGCCAAAAACCGTCCAAATGTCCTTCAGTTTGCTGCTAGCTGAGCAAAGGGACCCGTATTATTCCAACAAAAGAAATTATTTAACCTTGCAACTTTAATAAATACTATGACCGGTGGTCGTGGGTGTGGTGTTAGAAAGACATGGATTTTGGCGTTTTACTGTTTATTTGCACTTTTGGGCACACCGAACTGCGACGCACACGCACGTACCCTAGCCTTGGATCTCGGTAGTCGACTGAATTCGCAAGCATCCCGTGCGCGCGCTCATCCTCTTACACCGTGCGTCCCAAAACACCCTAACGACCCTTAGGGCGTTTTAACACATGCACGTAACCGGTGGCATCTACATGCTATAATACTGTTGTTTTAATTTCAGAGAAGACCAACAAAACCGCACCCTTCCCTGATTGCTGTCCGATCTTCACCTGCGAGGATGGTGTCAAGCTAGAGTACCCTGATCTGCCAGTCCCTCCCCCAGCAGCTGGAGAGAAGACGGAAGAAGTAAAGCCTAAGGCTTAAATCCCATTTTAAAATAAGTTCCAATCTTAGATTAAGCTCCCACGCGCCATGATAGTTCCAAATTGTAATAAAATCTATGTTTTTGGCATCAAAATGAGTGGGGTTTGTACAGTATGTAGCCTTATCATTACCTTTAAAAACAATGATTTAATCTTACTTTCATGATGTTTCAAAACTGAATTGCAATAATGTTTTACAAAGGCGTTGTCTGCAATGATGAAATCTTTAATTTAATTTCAAAAAATCTGGATGATGTTTAAAAGTTGTAGCAAAAATTCGTTGAAACAAATCGCTTAAGCAATACTGAAATAATCTTGTTTTAAACGGTCGTGTCACGCTTAAAACAATGTTACATGAGACATATGGCTGCATGCCTCATAAAAAGTACCAATTTTTTTTTAAAACGGTCCCAGCGGCTGGTTTCGAAAGCGACTTCCGGTTCTTTATTTGAAAATGACAGTTAGATGTCATTGTTCGGCACAATCGTTGTTTCGCAGATAAAAAAGAGTTTCCGGAATTGAATTGTGATTGTTTTATTTTTTTTTAGAAGTTGTCATCGGCTTTTTAATTGAATACCTAACTAATTTTAATATTTGTGATACTGATATTATTAATTTTATTAATAGAAAAGATATTCAATAAAAAAATATAAAAATTTCTACATTCGTTTGTTTTATTTCGAATATATTTTCAGGGCGGCTTGCACTTATAAATTAAACCGTAGGTAACTTGAAAACTAAGGGCGGCTTGCACTATCAAATTAAATCTAGTTTAGACTTACATAAAATGCTATTTATCGTTGAACTGTACTTATTGTCTTGCACAGAATCAAAATCCAGTTGTAACAACTCTTAAACTGAAAACATCATTAAGATCGAATGTAACCACTTTAATTAATTAGCGTTTATACAAGCTTAAACTAGATTTAATTTGTTACTGCAAGCCGCCCTTAATGTATGGTTCGGATTATGACAGACGATGCTCAAGAGTGGAAGCTCAGCTGCGGCTGCCGAGTTGCTCAGTATTTTTATTAACACTGGCTCGACAAAGTGACTGTAGTTCATCTGATAGTAAGTACAGTGTAGTACAAAAAAGACAACCATTATCAAAGGAAGGAAATCTAGTCTGCTGTTTTGACAGCCCACATATACCGCGACTGAAGGTCTCTAGGTATACGAGCTACTGAATATACACAAGCTGGTCCCGAAACGCGACAGGCCAAAGCGAGTCACCGTGACGGTCTTTACATTCGTGTACTGTGGTCACGATACAGTTCGTGCATTCACCTTAGCACCTTATAAAAGCCAGCTGCTAGCGAGAATGGTCAGTCAGACCGCAATATAGTGTGATCCAAGTAGAGATACTTTTTTCAATAGCCTTTTTTTGACAGCCCACGTGTGAGTCATGTCATGCTGCCATGTTATTTTTGTTTGACATTTCATTATGCAAAGACTTACGCGTGAACAGCTTCGCTCGATAGGCTCTTGAAAAGTTCCAAGAAAATCCGACGTTTTCGAAGAAAATTTTGTTCTAAGATGAGGTCCATTTCTGGCTCAATGGGTATGTAAACAAGCAAAATTGCCGCATTTGGGACGAAGAGCAACCTGAAGAGTTTTTTTTTACACTGGCTCGACATAGTGACTACAGAGTACCTGATGGTAAGTACAGTGTAGTCCAAAAACGAAAGCGACTATCAAAGGATGAAAATCCATTGATAGTCTACATCGTCATGTCGGCCCACATATACCACGACTGAAGGTCTCTAGGTATATGAGCTACTGGATATACACAAGCTAATCCCGAAACGCGACAAGCCGAAAGTAGTCACTATGACGGGCTTTACACCCATGCACTGTGGTCGCGATCCAGACGGGCACCGACGCCCTACCACCTCGCTGCTGCTCGTTTAGCCCCACCCAGGAGTCACGTGTAGGGAAACTAGGGTAAAGCCTACGGACGCGAGCAGCTTCGACTCCCAAAAGATTCAAGAGCTGCCACTTCATCCAGAAAAACAATGTTTCAAATAATTTCACGTTTTGGGCCGACCGATTGGCCACCAAGATCGTGTGATATCACACCGTTAGAATTTTTCCTGTGGGGACATGTAAAGTCTAAAGTTTATGCGGACAATCTCGCTTCGATTCAGGCCTTGGAGCAAAACATCACGCGTGTCATTTGCCAATTATCACTCGAAATTTGGACTCAACGGATGGACCATCTGAGACGTAGCCGCGGCCAACATTTGAAAGACACAATCTTCAAACAATTTGAATTTCCCATTAAATTTGAATTTTCTGTGTTTTTTTCTTTAAAAAAGTATAGAACCTCGAAATGAATCACCATTATATCGCTATATGTATATGTGACGGGCTACCCTCAATTATTGTGAGAAATACACACCAATGGCCAGGCTCACGTCATTCGGATTTAATTATAATAAAGGTCGTGCGCACTGCTCATTCCGACGCAGCCATGATTTTAATTCGTCGTTTCTTCAAAAGGTAGTAGCTTTCGAAACGCTGGCAGATCATCGTTAGATTAGTTTTTTTACTGACCGGCTGGCCAAGCCGAGGTCCATAGCCACAGGTGTTCCTTTGCTTTGCCACCCAACCCATAAACTCGCTGGCTAAACACATTCTATACTCGCCCCCTAAACCAGGTTGAGTTGTAAAGATCTGGTCCCGGCCAACCAATATTTGTCCGTGTTGTGTAGCCGTGGTGGCTGCCGGCAGAATAGAATAGCACCCCCCTCTTCTTGCTGAGGTGTCGTAAAAGGCGACTAAGGTATCTCTTTAACACCGCAATTCAACCAGATGTTCAGAGAAGGAAAACTCGACCAAACCTGCATCCCGCTCCCTCCCGATCGTACTGGTTCTCCTTTCCACCGGGCCTGAGGGAGCTCGGACGAGAGAGTGCTTTTCTGGCAGCGTGTCCAGTTATGTACTTAAATATCTCCTGCGCAATTGACTGTTTCCGAAAACTGGGCCTTGATTTTCTTAATCGGCGTTGAAACAGTCGCCGTGGCCGAATCCGGCTAGGACATTATCATTATCATTTGTCCGTCCAAAAAATAAAATTCTAGGATATTATTTGGTCTGCAACGGTTGCCCGGTGCACGTGTTGCCAAGTAATCGTTTACAGTGTTCATTTTGTCTAACTCTTTTGTTAAATTACAATAGTTAATAGAGCAGCAATAGAATTCGAAGGTTAACCAAATTATTAAATCGGAGTAGAAGTAGATCAGGTGGATTGGAAGACTTTCTTATTTTAGTTCATGATATCCCCTTACGCTTCTATATATGCATTTAAATGTAAGTGATTTGTAAGGCGCTGTCAGCTGGCACAATCACTAGCTGGACAGCTGTCTATAACAGACGTCTATATATATTTTATTATATATAACTGGGAACCCAATATGGGTGAAATGGGGTAAGAAAAATAAGAACTGTGCCACACAAAATAGACTAGAACATATTGCAACATATAACAAAATTATGTAATTTGTACGCAACATTTCATACATATTTTCTTGGAAATATCTCGTTTATTTACCTAAAACATAATTTTATTGCAAAATGATACATGGTTTTTTAGCTTTTACTTAAGTAATTACGATTCCTTCTTGCAAATTTTAATTTAAAATGAGATTATTATTATTTAGCTATACGAATACAGTAAAAACAATAATATTCCGGTAAATTCCGGTAAGGAGTCTCCAAAAATAACGAGAGACGGTTCTAGATCGCTAAGCAAGCGGGAAAGTCGGCTGACCAGTGAAATAATCCTTTATTTGGTAACCCGGGGGAAATCCCTAACGGACCGTCAGCAGGCGGAGAAGGCGATTTCAGAACACCTTGGATTGACGTCAATCCAAACATTACTTTGGACCAGGGATGTTACGGAGCTTCGACTCCGACTCCGATAAGTCGGAACTTCCGATTGATATTACACCTTCGGTTCCGACTTCGGTTCCGACTTCGGTTCCGAAACTTTTTAATCGGAGGTATTCATCGGAGGTCACCACCACTATTGTAGTCAATTTATTTAATTTCATTTTATGTGCAATCAAACAATCAGTGCTACTTAATTTAAAGAGCTCATTTTTAAAAATTTAGATAAAAAAGTATGAATAAAATTATTAAATTTAGAACTAAATGTTCATTTTAATTTATTACTAAAAGATTTTTTTTTATTTTACATTTTTATTTATTTTACATATTTAATTTGTGCATTCTTAATGGAAAAATGTTAATAAGAAACACAGCAATTTTTATTTTCATTGTCTGTGTATGTGTAAATTTATCACTTTCTAATTAAAAAGGTTCACTGAATAATGTTTTTATTTGTCCCTTAATAAATCTATGTTATTCTTCCGTCACTTGTGACTGACATTGCCTCCGACTCCGATTCCGACTCCGATAAATCAAATTTAAAAACTCCGACTCCGACTTCGGTTCCGATAAAACTGCCTCCGTTACATCCCTACTTTGGACACAAATGACTCACACCATTAGCTGCGAATATACATTTTTCTTTTGTAACCGGGACAAAAAATCTTGCACTGAACTATTAATTAGGGTCACAGTGAGGGAAGCTACCATGGTATGTCACTCTTGCTTGACTAAAAACTCCCGGTGTGTCACTCTAATTGCTCCACACGGGCCTGGGAAACCAAATTCATCCAGACGCTCGGGAAGCAAAATAGCTTTCTTGATCTCTGTTGGGGGGTAGAAGTAAAGAGCCCAACCCTCCAAAACCTCTCAGACAGACTCCGTCAAGTATACTGCCCGACTACTTTTAACCGCAACATTAAGCTATTGCTATAAGAGAAGGGGTTGTAATTAAAAAGAAAGAAGAAGAAAGAAAATGCACTTCATTTGTCTTTTTTCAATCCCTCAGATTTCAGAACTCCTCAGAATAAGGCGATTTACAATACAAATACATTACCGTAAATATCCGACGTGGGATATTATTAGTTACTCCTTTTTTTGTATCCCGGGAGAAAATCCTACTTAGGACCATCAGGGTTGCTGTGAGGGCAGCGACCCCAGTGTGTCAGACTTCTATTGACTAAAAACTCCCGGGATGTCCCTCTAATCACTCCACCCAGGCCTGGGAAACCAAATTCGTCCAGACGCCCGGGGAGCGAACAGCCTTATTCATGGTTTCCTCTTTAGAGGGATGGGTATAAAGAACCCACGCCTCCAATACCTCTCTCTCAGACGGCGCGTTAGATACTGCGCACCGCCTCCCTCTCATCCGGGCAGCAGACTTCCTCGAGTCTACTGTCCGGCTATTGTCACTTGGGGTTATTAGTTACTCCACAGCAAGGAGGAACATCATCTCTTGCTTCATAACACAGGTAAAAAAGTATTTAAAATTAACTCAATCAGAACTGAAATATTTTTATTTTTCTTTAAAACAAGTAAAGCTTATAATTACAAACTCTTAGATTACCTACACACAATGTCGCAGAAAAGAGAAAGGTTTATAATACTTGCATCTTCTATGTCCCACCTACAATAAATTAAGTCTTGATTAAATTACTAAAAATTAAATATAAAAAAAGGAAACATAAATATAATTATAATTTGTTCCATTTTCACGCCATCTATCGTTCCCATGAAACAAGCATAACGTTTGCTAATATAACAGAATTATTACGCGATCACAGCGCCGCTTACGAACAGCAGAGTAAACTTTGGCTATCCGCGCGCTTTAGATGTAGCAGTTTTGACCTCGCCGACAACTCTTGGATTTCTTCACTATTAAAAGCACTGCTTTTTGTATACAAAAAACTTTAAAATTGTTTTTTATTCAACTTCATTGCCATACGTAATTATTATTATATATTAAAATAACGATATTAATGTAATTTCCTGGTTATAAATTTTGACTGTAACAAATTTTAAATAAAAGTATTAAAATTTTGCATTTACGTTCCATTTGCTGTACATTGCGTGTGTCCTTAGAGTACACATTAACTATATACTCTAAGCGCGCGGCAATAATATGGATTCAGTACTTGAGTCTTTATTATCGCATTCTTTAAGTAAATTTATGTATTCCAATGTGTGAATTTAATTAAATATCTTATATTCTAAGAAAAATATTTTTTTTTTATATAAAACAGTGTGCATTATTTCCTGTGAATTGAAATTGTGAATAATGGATCTTTTCGACGTCTATTCCAAAATTACTGAAAACTAAAGTTTATGACCGGTGGTCGTGGGTGCGGGTCTCAGTAGTCGACTACTGAGACCCGAGGCTAGAGTACGTGCGTGTACGTCGCAATTCAGTGTGGCTTAAAGTGCAAATAAACAGTAAAACGCCAAAATCCGTGTCTTTCTACAACCACAACCACACCCACGACCACCGGTCATAAGTGTTCAATAAATGCTCTATCCAGTTATGCCGCACGGAGCCGAGACGTGGAAACCAACAGTCGGGCTAGTCCACCAGTTTAAAATCGTGCAGCGTGCGATGTAACGGGCTATGTTAACCATCTTTCTGAATCATAAAGTCCAAAATGGGATATAGCTCTCCGCATTAACAAGCTGAAGCGGCAGTGGGTAGTCCACGCACATCGAAGAACCGATGATCGTTGGAACAGGCGGGTTTGTAAGTATGCGAATTGGTGATTAAGCTTAGGGCATCTCTCGGCAAAGTGGAGGAACGACTTGCGGAAGATGGCCGGCATAGAAGAGACGAAGACCAGTCCCACTTATTACGCCTTTGTCCAGCAGTGGAATAGAGTAGGCTGACGATGATAACGATGTTTAGAAGAAATTGTTTTATTCACGTTAGAAATGTTTCTCAGTAAACTTGCATTATTCTAGTTCGTTCTTCTCTGATTTCTATCACTCTTTTGTCATTGTAGATCCAATGTAAGCTTTAACAAGCTATTTCTTTGTACGTTTAATTAATAATTCGCAGTAAGCTGGTTGCGCATAGTCATCCCTTCCATCATTATTGACGTATCGCTCATTATTAGATATATTTCCGTAATTACTTTGGCTTGCTGGAATTGGCTCCGCATAAACCTTGCTGTACTGATTTTCTTCTTCTATACTCATATCAACTCTACCATTTTTAATTACTACATCCTCATATACATTACGGCTTGGTGACGCTGTGTTATGGTCATTCTGTATGTGTACATTTATTTCAGCATATTCAGGTTCTTTATTTTTCCGGGGTCGATCAGATTTTGGTATAGGCTTTGTGTAGAGCTCATCTATTGTTGGTTTGTAAGGTACGCTGTATTGGGTATCATTGAATACGTCTACTGGTTCAGCGTTTACTATTTTAACGTTATCCGCAACTTTTGCCGCATCGTTAGTTGGAGGGAAGATTCCATATTGCACGCATTTTGGAGTCACCTGCAATAGATGCAAACATTATCTACCAAAAGATAGGAGTCCATTGAAAGACACTGTCACCATGCTAGTCCGTATATACCGCGACAGAAAGTCTCTAGATATACAAATAACTGGACATATAAAAACTGATTGTCGCGATCATTGGACTATGTTGAGCTGGATGTTCAAATAAAAGACTGTACTATCGAACCATGATATATTAAAATTCAGCATATATTTTGCGTAACGTAACAATTGTGTGTTGTAATTCGTTCTTAGCGCCATCTAGTTGAGTACAAATATACTAAATCAGCGGAAATTATTATTTTTAACTCATAACTATTTTAAACACTGATTTCGATGCGCGGTCTTCGCACTTTGGTATTGTGGGCGCTATTTAGGTCGGTGATAGCCCTGCCACCTCAAAAATACTAATTATTCTGATATCGCGTCTAACTTAAAGAAATAAAATGTTATAACTACACACAAAAAGTCCCCCATCGCGGCTGTCTGTCCGTCTATTTAAGACAAGCTTAAAAACTTCTGAACAGATTCTCTTGCATTTTTAAGCAATAGACAGGTTGATTCACGAGGAAGATTTGGGTGTATAAATTGTTTGTTTTCTGTAAATTAGTTGAACTATAACCAACGAATAAATTGATAACATTTTAAATGTCGGAAAAAGGTGAGTCGTCTTGGAGCTTTCGTAAAAAAAGAGGGAGAGAGAGAGATAATGTTAGGAATTTATTGCAAGAACAAACAATTTAAAATACCTTGTTTATACTTAAAAGATAACATAGGTTTTAAAACTAAAAGAAATCTGTGAATGGTCTTCGATATTACTGTCAAAGGCAAAAACACTTTTACAGCGATATACAATTTGTCAGACTACCCGTTTTCAACGAATGTACATTGTAGCGCGCACAGATAATAAAATTTGAAGTCGAAGTTGGGAGTCGAAGCTGCTCGCGTCCGTAGACTTTACCCTAGTTTCCCTACACGTGACTCCTGGGTGGTGCTAAACGAGCAGCCGCGATGTGGTAGGGCGCCGGTGCCCGTCTGGATCGCGACCACGGTACGTGGGTGT
Source organism: Automeris io (assembly GCA_036320925.1). Lineage (NCBI taxonomy): Eukaryota > Metazoa > Arthropoda > Insecta > Lepidoptera > Saturniidae > Automeris > Automeris io. The sequence continues at coordinate 3,398,522 of JAUDJH010000031.1, read as the reverse complement.
AAAGCCCGTCATAGTGACCAGTTTTGGCTTGTCGCGTTTCGGGATCAGCGTGTGTATATCCAGTAACTCGTATACCTAGAGACCTTCAGTCGCGGTATATGTGGGCCGACATGACGATGTAGACTATCAACGGATTTTCATCCTTTGATAGTCGCTTTCGTTTTTGGACTACACTGTACTTACCATCAGGTACTCTGTAGTCACAATGTCAAGCCAGTGTAAAAAAAAACTCGTCATAAATGCGCGCGGGCAACGGCGATGTTTACAGCACTCATCCCTCACCACGCCAGTCATAATTTGATTATTGTATGTGCTGCCGAGCGCTCCGAATTTTACATTAAACTGCACCGTGAGACGCGCGCATGGCACGACATAAATTTTCAGCGCAATGACTTTTACCGGCCTCCGATATGATCATTTTAAACTATTCAATACAATGTGTTTTTTTTTTTTATTTCAAGCAATAATATTTAATGAACAAACTATCCATCCATCCATCCAGGTATCCATTGCAGACATTTAGCTTGTGTATGTGATCTCATTGTGAATGTAAAATGCAATGGAACTGTTGATAGCCTATACATAAATAAATTAATAATAAATAAACACTTTATAAATACTGTTATTTGTGAATAACATAACAAAATAAACAATTGTTGCTAAATAACCGTTATTACCATCTTACGTAACAACATAAAATAGACAAACCAACTTCGAAGGATCGTTATAATATAAATAAATTTACCTCCACTCTTCTTGATTTACGTTTTCCGATCCAAAGAACAATTAATACAACAAGTATAACAGCGAAGCCGGCGGCGAGTGAAATTGTTATTATTTTAATTTGATCTCCGGAAATTTTAGCTTCTGTAACATATAGAAAACGTAAAAAATGCGCATGACACAAAAAGGGTACAAAAATTCAATAATTAAGCTTTACCTCCAGGGCTAGTAAAACCTAGGGATGGCAAACAAGGGAAATCACTGGTGATTTAACAGTGATAAATGAAAAACACATAGACAGTAATAAAAACATAATAATTACCTCTTTCATGCATAACAATTTTGAGACTTATGTCGTCGGAAATAGAGTTACGAATGCAGCTTAAAGTAGTATTGTTTTTACCTTTACCTAGAGTAATATTTTGAGATATTATGTTAGTAAATGATGTTTTATTTTTTAAAATATCTGTAATAGAAGAAAGCGAATTAACGATCATTAGAAGGTTTAAGGAAAACTTCAAGTATGTGTGTAATAAATATTTAGTTTTGTTTATACAGGAATATACAATTTAATCCATTATTAATACTCAACGGATAACACTGCTGTTAAAAACAGGAAAAGTAATTGTCAATATTTCGTTAACTTTTTACCAGGAGAAAAAGCAATATTGCATGAAATTTAGTGTAAGTTTGTATAAGGATTTCGTTATTGTTTCCGCCAAATGTGTTAGGTGTACGCGGGGGGTGGCGACTATTTAACCACCCCTCACCAAGTAGGCGGGGCCTGCAGAAGGCTAGACATCGCCGGGTGCCGAGGAAGATTGGCACTCGGCATGCGGGAGAAGGAACACCGCGGGGGTTTTAGTCGGTGCAAATCTGACACATCAGGAGGCGGCCCTCACTGCCTCCTGAGGGTCGGTAAGAGATATCCCCGGGTTACCAAAAAAAAGGGTTTCGTTATTGTTGAACTGACACTTTATATGTAGGTAACTTTTATATGATATTAGTAAACAACATTTGGGCAAAGCTAGACGTGGTCTCCCCGTCCAGTGCAAAGAGGAAGGGTCGGCGTGTGTGTGCCCACACGCCGGTCCCACAGAGAGGAGGCGAGGGGTTTAAATCCCCCTCCACGAGAGGAGGCCTGCCCAAAGGCCAACGCCCGCCGAGCCGTCGGAAGTATTCGGATTCCCAGGCTCGGCGAAGGCGAAGAGAGGGCAGTGCTGGCACCCCGGTGGTTTTAGTCGGGGCAGGTCCGACACACCGGGGGAAGTGGCCCTCACTACTTCCCCTGACGGTCCGTAGGGATTTCCAACGGGTTAACAAAAAAAAAAGCTAGACGTGGTCCCGGATGAGAGGGAAGCAGTGTACGGTGTCCGGCGCATTGCCTGGGAGAGAGGTTTTTGGAGGGGTGGGCTTTACTACTTCCCCTCCCAGAGAGGTAGCCTCAACAAGGCTTCTTGTTCTCTGGGCTGTGAAATGGTCTTCCAGCGAGCGCGTTCCCTTCGTCCTATGATATGGGATCCTTTAAGTGAAGCGTAAAGAGATATTTGTGCAGGCCGGCATGATCGCGGCGGCTATTTTAGTTTTTTTGCTGTTGGTAGTTGTTGTCGTATTTGGGACTTCACCATGCTTACCATGAAGCATAGTGTCCTGTCAGGATAAAAAAAACACTAGTGCAGTGTAGTTTGTCGAGCCAGTATAAAGAAACAGGGAATCTTTTAGCTGATTATTACTTTTATAGTAAACTAGCTGTCCCGGCAGACCTTGTTCTGCCCTATTTCTCTAAAACAAAGTCACATTGTTTTTTTTTTATGTTAATAGCTTTCCCGTCAGATTTTATTCTGCCAAAACCTATTGGCCTGTCGGCTGTTTTTTGAAAATTGTTTGAAGGAACCTGGCCTTGATGCTATATGTATAAAAATTGACAAATATTGACATTAATATTTATACGTCACTCAATTGTTTTGCCTTCCCGGAACCCGTCCACTAACATTTAAACTTTATGGTATGGTGTTAAAGTTCAAATTGACTTTTAAATATTATTTCGAATTTTTTGTATGAGAATATAGAAAAGTGTTGTTTTTAGATTTTTTCAGACAATGTTTTTAATTTTTCTCTCTCCGTAATAACCTTTCCCAGACCTCATCAAACACAACAAAAAAGAAATCAGCCAAATCGGTTCAGCCATTCTCGAGTTTCGCGCTTATCACCACATTTAGCGATTCATTTTTATATATAAGATATAGTACGTACTTGTTCCGTTGGCCGAATCCCAATGCAATTCTAAGAAATATACGTCTTTTACAGTTTTACATGTAACGTTAACAGTCGTGTCGGGGTCGTAGAGGTATCGTCCTGTGTAATCGTACCCGGCAGTGGCCCAGTCAACTCTCGTAGTTTCAACCCGCTTGTTATTTATATACATTTGTTGAACATCTGTAAATTAATTGTTTTGTAATTTCCTTAGTCTTCGTTGATCGTCAGGGCAGTAGCAAGAGGCGCTGCCCAAGTGTGCTGGACCTTTACTGACTATAACCAAGGGAGTGTCCCATCTCCCGTTTACCGGGGCAAAGTGTATGGCCTTGATGTCTTTCTCGGCTCCCGACGACGTCTGGCTTTGTTCAGGCCTCGTCTAAATTGTGCGGGAAGGGGATGATGTAAAGTGCCATTTCTCTTTATAAGTTTTCACTAAAACAATGTTGCGGAAGGTATCACATCGCTAACGCCTGGATATTCGATGTCGCACTTCCTAGAGTGTGCCGCCTAGCGTTAATCCGATATTAAAGGGGGTCTCTGAAATAGTCCCCCACTCACACCTGTATAAATTACACATTATTACAAATTATCCCGTGCAAATTTGTGTAAAAATACTGGTCTGTTAGTTAAAAAAAACATATTACACGTTGCCATTTAATAATCACTCTTTGTTATAGAATTCGCATATCAAAAAATTCGTTTCTTGTGATGTACCTTGATGGCATATTTCTTTACAATAGAATGGTATTTCATTTATCAGTGTATTCATTAGTAGTATTATTCCTCTTTCTAAGTAATGGTAATTTAGATTTAGCAACTCATAAATCTGACTTAGACGAATATATTCCAAAGATGAACTGAAATCTTAAGTTTGATTTACCTTTTACGACCACATATAATACAACTAAACGTGTTAATAATACTTTTGTTTTTTGTGCCTGTGATCTATATAATAAACGTTTTTGCGATATAGATATACTGTCCTGTGCCTTTGGGCCCTTTAAACGAATGGTGAGAAAGAAAATATTAGCCTAAGTTCAATTTTGTTCTATAATGTATTTTTTTTTAATATAAATGTACTATTTATATGTAACATATATATGTATGTATATTTGATTGATTTTTTTATTGTTATTTATTAGCTTGATTTTTATTTTTGTACTAATTTTTGTGGAAACTTTGCTGGCTTATGTAACATTTTTTGTGTATATTATTATCATTTTTATATTGCTGTATGTTTCCCTTTAAAATAAATAAATAAATAAATAAACCATTTCATTATAATTCTGACCCTGTCTGTAAAAATTGTAATAGATTGCAAAGAGCTCCGAGGATTGTAAATGATCTTAATAAGTCCTTGAATAGAAAGCGCAAGCTCTCCCAACTGTCCGCGAAAACGCTACATAAACAACGGTCTTCTGTTATGGATAATTATGGTAACCACACGCACGTGAGTGTTTAGTCAATGAAACATTTCATCATTGATAATGTCAGTTAACTCTTCAATTCCCAGGTTTATGTTAATGTTAATTTTGTATTTCTCTTTAACTAAAATAGTTTAGATACATTCAGCGAAGACAAAACCAAATTAAAAAAAAAACTACCCTCTTTTTTAGGAAGGTGTCATACAGGTGACACTGGGCATTGTGAAAAAATATATGAATAAATTTACCCTTCAACTTTTCTGTAATAATGGTAGAATTAAAAAATTAATAATCATGTCCTAGAAAAAAAATTAAACTACTGTCACCTACAAGTGACACTGGGAATTGAAGAGTTAAAAAGTATAAAACGTATGTTTTTTTATGACGGGACTCAATGCTGTTGGGCGGGAAAAGCCTTTGCAACTTCAACGGGCAAGAGGAGCGAGCATTTAAGGTACTGAGCCAACGTTCTGTCATATTATATTAAAAAACTCAATGATAATAAGATTTTTGTGAAAAATTTGTAAAGGAGTAAACAATTATTTATTATTCCGTCGATATCATTTCAAATATACATTCTATCGTCGCTGGAATCTGTCTAAAGGACATTAGAAATGTATAAACGAAAATAATCGAGCGGCGATGCTAATTTCAACGTGCGAAAGTTCAGTGTTGAACGTAGCTTCATGCGGACGACGAAAGCAGAGTTGCGGGGGAGGCGTCTATTGTATGTTAGGACGTTGATACAATGAGTGCGCGCCAGCCAGCCGCGTGCACGCTGCTATACTGTAGCGCTACAATTTCGTAATTATCTGTTTATTAAATGGCATGATGATATAAACAAGCACCAACCGGAGCGCCGAGCAATCGACTACTACAATTTCAGATCGATTAACGATAATAGTTCTATTGGTAGTATAATAGATCGATTCCAGTACAGCGTTGCATGATCAATTTCGAGAACTGGCTGAAGTTAATACTGTTTCTATGGTACGCCAAAGTCTACAAGAAAAGTGTAATTACGACGCTGATTCTAATCATCATTCGTAGGCGTAAAGACGATTAATAAATTGATTGATATTTTACCTTTCAAAATGTAATGCACGTAAAATTTACACCGCACTGTATCTTCATGGTTCATAACAAAATCGCAAGTCCAATTTGATCCTAAGTTATTTGAATCGATTATCTGCAAACAAATTGTGAGATCGTCATTAACATGATTCGAGATATAGACGTATGTGCCGTCACCTAGAAAAACAATTATAGTCAACTAGCAAATCCGGCGAACTTCGTTTCGCCACCAGATGGCTTTGTTTTGGTTTTTAGTTAGCGTTTGAAAGAACGTGCGCATAATAAATGTCACATGCAATTAACTGAGCAGAGTACAATGAGTAGCTGTCAAACATGTATAACGCATCGGCGCCATCTACTTAAAATACTGGTGCGATCTGCTCCACCAACATGCAAAACCATATTGGTTTGTAGTACATACTATGTATCAGAGATGGCGCTGTATGTGAAAAATGATTTTCCGCGCTTTGCTGCTTTTCTGTTGAAAATTTTTTGAGAATTTTTTTTGACACCTTTCCAACGAATGCAAAACCGTGAAAATCGGTTCGTGCGTTCTGGAGTTATAGCGTCAGGAAGTAAAACCGGACTTATTTTTATATAATAGAAGATTTCCTTTCGCAATTTGCACTATGACGTCCTAAAACGAAGCTTACTTCCACGATGACTTACAAAGTCGTTTTGATAAAATTGATGGAGCGAAGCGAGGTGTCTGAGCTAACTCAGAGATTCACCTTAGACCGTCTGTCTGTCCATTTGTTCGAGTTTTATATATTTTAAATTAAGTTAGATAAGTATACGAAATTAGTAATTTTTAGACCTATTTTGTCTGTATGTTGCAAAACAACGGATTTATTTTATTTTACTTTTACATTTGTAAGAGCGGCCAGTGGCCAATACACTGCAAGAAAATAAAAAATAAAAAATCGAAAAAAATGCACATTAATGTGTTGCGCCGTTTAAGGCTACCACATTGTGCATCAAAAATATAAACAATACTACTTTTAAAATAAACACTATGACCGGTGGTCGTGGGCGTGGTTGTAGAAAGACACGGATTTTGGCGTTTTACTGTTTATTTGCACTTTAAGGCACACCAAAATGCGACGCACACGCACGTACTCTAGCCTTGGGTCTCGGTAGTCGACTGCTTTAACTAGAGCATCACTTACGCGCGCGCACCTCTTACCCCCGTGTGTCCCGTAACACCCTAACGACCCTTAGGGCGTTTTAACGCAGGCACGTATCGGGCGGCGTCTACATGCTATACAATACTACTTTTTAAATAAACACATTAACAAATAAGAATAAAACAATGAAAGTGGAAAATATAAACACAATATAAACATAGGCAAATGAAAAATCATATCAACAACTACAGCGCGTCCCTCAACCACCCGAATTAATGTAAACTCGATAGAAAATAAATCATACTCACTTCCATTGTATAATGAGTATTATATCTTAATATACCAGTAACAGAAGACTGCTTTAGGCAAGAACATCTGAAATAGAATAATTAAAACGTTTTAAATTATCATGTTTGAAGACATATGGAATAAATTGATTTGTGACATTTTTATCTTTATAATGTATAGTTGTTTTGATCTACAGATGGTATCCGACACGATGTCTAATGGTTTTATGGTGGAATGTGGCTGGTGGAATCAAAGAATGCAGTTCCTGAGAACACTTTCCACTGTGCAACCGGTAAAAGACTATGAGGCAGGTAACTCTACGATTAAGCTCCTTGTTCTGCATTTCAATCCCAAAGAATCATCGCCAACAAGTCTACAAGTCTACGGTCAATCGACTCCAAAGCCGCCAACTGGTATTTAGCAGACCTGTTGCAAGGGTGACAACAGTACTCGAAACCTACACCTTTTAAGCGAACAAACCTCGGAGTCAACAGTGCTGTGTGTAGACTGTCTCGGGCCTACAATCTTCTTGGAGATTCGGTTGATTTGTTCGCGGACTTCATGCCGGGATTCAGGAGAAAAGTCTTCGGGTTGTTGAGAGATGCACAAACTAATAATCTTGACATCAATTACCATTCATATGACACGATATAGTATAGTATGATGTGATAAGATATAATATAATGTAATATGATATAGTGTGATATAGTATAGTATGATTTAGTATAATGTAATATGATACAGTATAATTAAACAGGCCACTCTGACGCATGTTGTGGATGCCTTAATAGGAACTGTACATTTTTTATTGTAACTTTATGTATGTGTGAATTAGTTATTGTACCGGGCCACTGGCAACCCTGTAAAAGTAAATAAATACATAAATAAATAAACCTGACCGCATCTGCGACTTTTTGCTTTAAACGTAATGGACCATCCAAAGTTCAGAGCAGCTAGCTCTACATCAAGAAATTTAATACCATCAGTTACGGCAAGGAAACACCTCGGAAGGCGGGAGTCAGGTAAACAGGTCTACGTTTAATTAATTTATTTTAATTTTATTTTAATAGTCTTTCAAACAGAATGTGTACATTCTAAAATAACAATAGATAACATGCTATATACATATACAGTGCACCACTTCAATTGTATGAAAGCGCAACATACACTACAAAGATAATTTCCATATAAACAAAGTGAAATTTGAATGTAAAAATTGCCAGTGCCACAGCGATAGAAAATAAGAGATCTTTTATACACAAACTATTTATAATTTTATAATTATACTAGCTGTCCCGGCAGATCTTGTTCTGCCTTATTTCTCTAAAACAAAGTCACATTGTTTTTTTTTTAATGTTAATTGTTAATTTAAATTGTTTGAAGGAACCTGGCCTTAATGCTATATGTATAAAAGTTGACAAACATTGACATTAATATTTATACGTCACTCGATTGTTTTGTCTTCCCGGAACCCGTCCACTAACATTTAAACTTTATGGTATGGTATTAAAGTTCAAAATGACTTATAACGAATTTTTTGTATGAGAATATAGAAAAGTGTTGTTTTTAGACTTTTTCAGACAATTTATTTAATTTTTATCTCCGTAATAACCTTCCCTAGACTTCATCAAACACAACAAAAAAGAAATCAGCCAAATCGGTTTACCCGTTCTCGAGATTCGTGCTTATCAAGACATTTAGCGATTCATTTTTATATATAAGAATATTAACAGTAAAACAATTTTAAAAGACTTGCTTTGTAAGAGAACTATAAAATATATCTTGAGGCGGTGCACGGTGTCCGGCGCGCCGCCTGAGAGAGAGGCTTTGGAGAGGTGGATTTTTACTCACACTCCTCCCCCAGAGAGATAGCTTCAACAAGGCCTTTTGTTCCCCGGGCGTCTGGACGAATTTGGCTTCCCATGCCCGGTTGGAGCAATCAGAGGGACACCCCGGGGGTTTTTAGTCAGTAGGAGTCTGACACACCGGGGTCGCTCCCCTCACAGCGTCCCTGGTGGTCCTATGCAGGATTTTCCCCCGGCATACAAAAAAAATATATAAAACATATCTTGACTTTCATTATGAATGTTATTAAAGGTCCTACACATACGACATGAAGGAGCCTGTTTGCCAAGGTTGGTGCGGATATGTATTGTGGCAAATGGTATATATGAGCAAGGTCTTGTGCCTGAACGTGGCACTTTCAGCGGAATTTTCTGGAGAATTTCTGGGCTATCCACCATTGCATTAACAATTTTGTACAGAAACACTATTTCATGAATAGAGCGTCTGGCTTGAAGACATTGACAATTTAAAATATTTTTCAGGAGATGTGCCAGAGCCTTTTGGATCTAAATTGAGATCATTACGTACTAGATTTACAATATATCTCGCAGTAGATTTGTTAAAGCGATAACGCTTACGAAAGTCTTCGTCGTCCAAAGAAAACGGATCACCCCGGCTTTTGTACACTTTTCTTCGACGCGAACTATTTTCAAATTGTTCAATGGTTTCAATAGCATTTAAGCTGTGTAAAGCTTGCATTATTATTTATAAGGTACTAGAAATATTTGACAGAATATTTAATGTTAGACCGTATACAACAAACTCAAGTGTCATAAGTAAATTTCGATATAATCAGCTGTTGTCAATCGGCCATTTTGTATGTTATAGAACTGTTATTGTAGGGTCCGGGGCGCTATAACTTTATGATAGATTTATAGAACTGTTTAGTGTTATAATGGTGTTATGAATAAGATTGTTCGCTCAGCGAGCTTATAGAACACTTTATCTGTTCCATAACTTTTTATGAATAAGACCGTTAGTCTATCCTGATAGCTGCTACTATAGGGCTCCGTTTAGCAGAAAAAAGAGATGCCTTTGTCTTGATAGCATTAAAATTAACCAGATAGGCATCGCCCCAATCAGAGAGAAATTTAAGAGCTAAATCCGTTCGCTTCACCATAGCCTTCCTCAGCAGAGATATTTCGACGACATCCGTCCGCATTACAGATTAGTATCTATCAGTAACAGTGCTATCGTTGGCATATCCAAGGTTAACCGGGTGTAAGCAAATCAATGATGTGCAGCAGAAATAATATTGCCGAAAGTACTGATCCCTTGATCCCTTTTTTGTTAACCCGGTGGAAATCCCTTCGGACCGTCAGGGGAGTGGTGAGGGTCACTCCCCCGGTGTGCACGGACCTGCACCGACTAAAACTACCGGGGTGCCAGCACTGCCTACTCTTCGCCTTCGCCGGGCCTGGGGATCCAGATACTTCCGAGGGCCCGGCGAGCGATTGGCCTTAGGCAAGCCTCTTATCTGGGAGGGGGTCGTAAACTACCCCCTCATTACCTCTCATTGGGACGGCGTGTGGACACACACACGCCGCCCCACCCCCATTCTCAAAGTACTGATCCCTGAGGAACATCGGTATTAATAGCCGTTTGGTCCGACAAACAGCCAACGAGAACTATAATATTTCTATGGACCGTTCACTCAGGAAGTCACTGACCTAGACTTTCAGACTATCCGGTAACCAACAAGATTGGAGCTTCCTTAGAAGGCTTAGAAGAGATATCAAGAGAGACAGCGAGTTTACCATTGTTTCAACTGTTTACATCTATTTGTTATCAAGCAAGCATCCGTGACTAGAGTTACGTAGACTGTATAATTAAAAAAAAAACCGAATTATGCCTTTTTTATTTAAAAAACTGCAATACTTCTCTGCGAGGGCATACGGACACCAGGTGACTTTTAGCTTTTGGGTGAGTTCTACCACTGGCAACCACTTTTACTACGGCAGAGGACGGAATAAGATTTATAGCAGGAGGGCACTATCGCTCCCCCGGGCGCGTCGATCTTCAGAGTTATGGCCGTTCCTCTCTCTGCGATCTTTTGAAGGAACGAACTCTGCTGTTGTCAATCTACATGCTCATTATTCAACACCTTACGCATTTTAGTATTCCGAAATAAATTTATGTATCAAGGGTTTTCGTTTTTTATTCTCTAGCTGTAAACTCCTAGTTGGGAATATAAATCTAAATATACATAACTCAAAGGTGACTGACTGACTGCCATAGTGATCTATCAACGCACAGCCCAAACCACTAGACGGATCGGGCTGAAATTTGGCATGCAGGTAGATGTTATGACTTAGACATCCGCTAAGAAAGGATTTCGATCAATTCTAGCCCAAAGGGGATAAAATAGGGGATGAAAGTTTGTATGAAACTTTGTCAATTTTAAGCCGATCGAGCTGAGACTTTGCATGCATAAGGTTACTATGACATAGGCATCACCTAAGAAAGAATTTTGATAAATTCTACCCCTAAGAAGATAAAATAGGGGATAAAAGTTTGTATAAGTTCACCCAATATCTTGATAGTTTTAGCGCCCAATGACAGATTAGTTAAGAATATTGTGTACAAAGAAGTTTTGTAGGCCTTAATTTTTTACATACACTAAATAAAAGTAAAGCCACAAAACTATACCTAATTAATAATAATACGTCTTAACGCGAGCGAAGCCGCGGGAAAAAGCTATATAGACATAAAGAAAGAAAGAACACTTACTTTGCAGACGCGATTTCATTTTCTGACTTAATTATGACCTCATTACGAACTCCCTGTTGTAAAACATAGTTCTGCAAGCTGTCACAAGTTGTCCCGTTTGCTGTTTTTCCTTGATTTTCTCGTAACGTCAAAATTATATGTTTCGGCTCATCTGAAAATAAAAACGTACAATTTTTGTGAACGTTAACTTCAATCTTAAATCATGGAGCGCGTTCTTTTTTTTAAATGCTAAATAAAAACTGATTCATTCGTTGCTTGAAGACATATTTTATTTATTATTATTATTTCATACACTTTATTCTACTTATTAAATATGTATACAGGAGACAAAGTGCATAGATATTTCTTATAAGATGTAACACGACCGGGCCCCTTCACGAAAATCAGCGCTGCAGACTTCCTCTGTGGCTTTAGGCTTTTACGCAACAACTTGTGGGATAAAACATTTTTTTTTGTAATCCGGGGGAAATCCTTAACGGACCTCGGGGGAGGTGAGGGCTGCCCCCGGTGTGTCGGGCTTGCACCGACTAAAACCCCCGGGGTGTTCCACCTTCCGCCTACCGGCATCGAGGGCACGACTGGGGTCTCATCCTCAATGATCGGCTGGGCGTGCAACCGTAAGTAGGCCTCTACTCGTTTGGGGAGGGGTGGTGTATAGAGCCACCCCTCTCATGCCTCAGTGTTGTAGAGCGGCACGCGGGGACACATCGCGCGCCGCTTGCACCCTTGTTGGATAACAAATTCCTCAAGTGTGCCGCCCGGTGTCGCCGCTAAGCGGGTTAAAACACCGTGCGAGCTTCCTCAACCAGGTTTAGCTCACAGCAGAAGTGATTATCAGGGTGTGGCCACTACGTGCTGCTCAGCTACTAGGATCCACTGGTGAGAGTTCATGAAAAGCAATTAGCTTCATTAATTTCTGTCACCTGTAAATAGTGGCCGGCTGACAGACAAAGACGATGAGTTCCCTCTACGCCCCATGCTTAATATACAAAATGTTTGAGGTTGGCATCTATTAACGTGCCCTCCTAGAGAGGCAGCATCGACAAGGCATTTCGCTCTCCAGGCGTCTGGATGAATTTGGTTTCCCAAGCCCGGGTGGAGCGATTAGAGGAGTACCCCGGGGGTTTTTAGTCAGTAGGAGTCTGACACACCGGGGTCGCTGCCCTCACAGCGGCCCTGATGGTCCTATGCAGGATTTTCCCCCGAGACACCAAAAAAAAAGTTAACTTGCAATTGTACTTCCCTATACTACCATCCTAGCCTACCCCCCTTCCTACTAGTCCCTTATCCACTATGCCGTCACAGCAACACTATAACAATACAATATCTTGTTCTATTTATAGCCAACGTATATTCCGTAGCGTACACAATAATCTTAAAATAAAAAAAAACACGTATTTGATAATAAATATAGTTTTTTTTTTACATTTACCTGAACATGCTGTGGAATGTAATCCCAAAAATATGATAATGCAAGAAAATAATAATGTACACATATTTTTGTCACGTAATAAACCATTCGAGGATAGTGAAATACTGTAGGTTTACTTTGCGAATGTAATAGTGTCGGACTAAACATCGACTTCTGGAGATGAAACCGAAATCGGCCATCATCGCTACTTTCGGCAAAACTCGAAGCGTTAGGCTTGAAACATCTAAATTTTTTTGTAGTAGGGCTTCAAATTTTTCTAGTAGTGGCAAAAACCACAATCTTTTTTTTTATTACTTACAGGCTTGCGCTTGACCTCAATCTCACCTGCTGGAAAGTGATGGTGAGGCCTACGATAGAGCGCGCTCGCCCAGCAAATACCGATTCACTCGACGTTTGAAGATCCCCATGTCATAAGATGCTGGAACCACAGACGCAGGAAGCAAGTTCCACCCCTTGGCGGTTCGCAGCAAAAAGGAGGAGTCGAATCGCTTCGTGCGACCAGCTGGAGTGTCAACCACATAAGGGTGGAAATCCGCACGGCGTCTTGTCAATTTGCACTCCAGTTTGTTGTTAACCTTTGGTTCTCAATTATATGGAGGAGTCCAATAAAAAATGTATACAAAACAATTTTTAAAGATTTATTGCTCTACATTTATCACATAGGAAACGAAGTATATGAAAGCAAATGTCTGAGATGGTGGGATGATTGCGCAAACTGGGTCGAGACCAGAGTACACAGATGTAAAAATTGTCGTACTGACTCGCTTCGATCTATCGTGTTTCGAGATCCAGTCGTTTATGTCCCAAGAGACATTTACCGTCGTAGCATTAGGTCCTTGAATAAGTTCTCGTTGTTTTTTTGGCTTACAGAAAGTTTTTTAAAATATAAAGCTTACAATAACTTTAACTCTAAACATTGTCCATCATTAGAGATCACTTTCTTCCATCTTTCTGGCAGTAATTAAATCCCCTGTCGGAAAAACGATTCATCTTTTGACGCAATCCATGAATCGCCCCATTTTTCGGCTTCTTCAAAAGAATGAAAGCGCTGCTCGCTCAAACCAGGCGCTATTGACCGAAACAAGTGGTAATCGGAGAGAGCTATGTTTGGTGAATACAGCAGGTGAGGTAGATCTTCCCATTGAAGCATTTCCAGGTACGTTTTGACTGGTTTTGCGACATGTGGCCGAGCAGTGTCATGTAATAGAATCACTTTGTCGTGTCTCTGCTTGTATAGTAGCCGCTTTTCTTTTAGAACTCGACTCAAACGCATCAACTGAAGTCGATAGCGAGCTCCCGTGATAATTTCATTAGGTTTAAGCACCTTATAATAAATTACACCCTGTTGATCCCACCAAATGCAAAGTAGAAGCTTCAAACTGTGGATATTTGGTTTTGGGGACGATGCTGATGCGTGTCCGATCATATCCTATGATTTTTTACGCTTTGAATTGTCGTAGTGAATCTACTTTTCATCTCCAGTGATAATACGGTGCAAAAAACCTTTTCTTTTCTGCCGTTGAAGCAATGAATACACATGAGAAAACGTCGTTTAACGTCTCTCGGTTTCAGTTCATACGGCACCCAATGTCCTTGCATTTGGATCATTCCTAACGCTCTTAAAAGTTTTGAAACTTTTGAAGCATCTTGAAATGTTTTTCCGAGCTCTACTAGCATCTGACATCGATTTTGATCAAGAAATGACTCCAATTCTTCGACTTCAAACTTTGTCGGTGCTCCAGAACGTTCTTTGTCGTCAAGCTCAAAATTATTATTTTTAAAGCGCATAAACCAGTCTCTAGATATTGTATTCGACAGAGCGTTGTATCAACAAGAATTCTGTGTACTTCAGCTGTATATTTCTTTTGAATAAAGCAGTGCAATTAAATTCCCCGCAAAAACACTTTATTTGGCACAAAAGTAGATATTTTCAAAATATGTAAATAAACACATGGTTGACACTGTGGTAAACTTTATCGACTAGAATTTGAGGTTACATATAGTACTACTTAGCTAATGCGTTACTGTACGAAATTCCATGCACAGAGTGCCACAACGCCTGTTTTTAAGAAACAGCGAGAACTTATTCAAGGACCTAATATATGTGGGCCGATATGGCAATGGTGACTATCAATGGATCTTCGTCCTTCGGCGGACGCTGCTGTTCTGGGACTTTACTATTCAGATGACCATCAGTAATCACCAACATCAGGTGCAATGTCGTCACTTTGTCGTGACAATATAAAAAAAAAACATAAATCAACATCCTTTGACCTTGTATTACTTAAAACGTAACGATATCTCATAAGACTTTTGTGTTATAGCAAAATGTATGGCTAATCTAAGTGTAATAGCAAGACTCTTATGACGGCTGCGTGGATCGCGGAGCGCTCTAGTCGCGTACGCCAGCGCAATCCTCCTGCGCGCGCCGGTATACAGCGGTTCTCAACCTTAAAGCCCGTTGCGTGTTTTTATCGCACAACACGATATTAAGAAATAAATACTGAGTGTGTTAGTATGAAATGTGTTGATAAATAATTAAAGATACAATAATGTTATTTAAAATAGTTGTTAGTATTATATAAAGAAATAGAAAATAAATAATGTGGACAGAAATAAATAAATAATTATATAGTGAATAGACTACAAACAAGGTATTTCGCGGACAACAGCATAATGGCCTGCCGAAAAAAAAAAAACTAAGCATAGTTAAAACTTCTAAACATGATTATATACACTTTCATACAGAGGTGTCAATCGCAGCCGTTGTCGATCCACGACCGCCAGAGTCCGATTAGCACCTTAATAGTTCGTTCAATTTTCGGCTTAGGCAAAAACTTCGTCTCATGTTAGCCGTCAACGGAGCCGAATCTTCGGCCACACACTAATAACTAATCTGTTTGCATAATATTAATAATAGAGTGAGGAAGGAAGCGTCGATATTCAAATGTGTTCAGTTTTGCCTTGAATTTTGAGATATTTATTTATTTATGGGCAATCAACAGTACCATTGTTTATTTTAGTAACAATAAAATCATGTGTACTCGTTAAATGTGGACAATAGATACTAATAAGAGATAACCACAGATATTGTTTATACACAATTTTTATACATTAAATATATAAAAATTGTTATATAATTAAACTGCCTTCATTACGATGTTACTTATTCACAATGTTCAGTTTTTGAACATATGTTTTTTCTCGTGAGCAACATTGGTTGGTAGCTGGGAATACCTTTTTGCTTGTTACAAGTATGATTGTAATTCTCGTTTTCTTACTGTTTTATTTATAATAGCTATAACTATTCATTAATAAACATTTTTTATTTATCTTTTATGTTTCCTATTCACGAACAAAAATGAAGTGGTCCTTCAAGCCGGATATGAGCCACATAATTTAAATAGTTATACAACGAAAATGAGAAATACAGAGACCTTTTAAGTAAAAACAAAATGGAACTTACAAAATATCTTTTTTTTTACTTTGGCTCGACAAAGCGGCTAGAGTACGTATAGGCGACGTATAGGCTTGGCAAGAGATTGCATCCTTCTGCGGAGTTGTACTGAAGCAGAAAGAGGCCGCAAAAAGGGTCAGAGAGCGAACATTTTCTCTGGCCACTCGGCGGCAAGTCTGCTGTCCAGATGGGAGGGAGGCAGCGCGTTGTGTGCGACGCGCTACCCGCGAAAAAGATTTAGGGTGTGCCTCTTTACACCCACCACTTTCAGAGATGAAGCCTAAACAGGCTGTTCGCTCCCCGGGCACCTGGATGAATCTGGATTCCCAGGCCGGGGTGGAGTGATTGGAAGGAAACTCCGGGGGTTTTTAGTCAGTAGGAGTCTGACATACCGGGGTCGCTACCTTCACGACGACCTTGATGATCGTATGTAAGGGTTTTCTCCGGGTTAAAATAAGACAGGGATTATCCAATGAAGAAAATCCATTTACAATTTCCGTCGTCATGTCAGACCAGACATATTACGACAAGACATACATACACATAGACTTACATATTATTAATATTACATATTCTCAAGGTCTCTCAGTATATGAACAACTGGATATTCCTAAATATATTTATTTATTTATTTATTTTATTCATTCACAGATCCCGAAAACGTGTCAGGCGGAAGCAGTGACGTGCATAGGATATTTGGACAGGGTAGGCAGAATTCACGTAATTAATTTGAATATTATATTATGATATTAATTAAAATATAGCTTTCATAGGAGAGATAGATTACGTGAATATAAAATTGATATGAATATAAACAGTTCCTTTTTTTTGTTTAACTTCAAGCAATTTATTCCAGACTTGTTTATCATAAGGGCATGCAATGCTTTCATGCATCTATGGAATGAACGCTACTGGGCGGAAGCAAGTCACTATGATGGTTGACACAGAGTTATAAAATTAGTCAAGAAGCTGGCTCTTATACCATAAAAAGAGGAAAAATCCGAAACTGTAAACTTGTATGTAGTTTTGGGGATCTTCATATCAAATAAATAGCAAAATAAACTTTATAAACTTCTTTATTGCACTTTTAAAAATACTTTTTCGTCGTAACACTTTTTTGTCGTCTTAAAATTACAGAGCACTCGCATCGAAAAAAAACCGTTTATCCTCTCTCTCTTTCTATCTTTCTGTCTTTCACTGCCATACGTTCCGATCTACGCATTTACTACTTCATACATAATAATATTTCACACAATAACATCCATCCTACAAGTATTTATATCCTATTTTTTTTTTTGTTATTATAATCCTGAAAGTTTATCGCAAAGCTTATGCTTTGCGATAAACTTAGCCTTATGGCTGAAATATATAGAGGCAACTTTAAGTTTGCTTTGATTTAAATAAAACATTACAATTTATATTTCTAAATGAATGTCAAAGGATTTCGTTAGTCACCATGTCAATATGAACTTGGCTCTGCGAATACTATGGCTAAACTCAAGTTCCTATTATATATAACCGTACATTTTTTTTATGAAAGCGAATTTAATTTTTAATAATTTGCTGATCATAAGTCGAAATAGCACCTGTAAAGCTCAGCCTAAGTAGTATTAGACTCAATCCTACCTGCAATTATTATTTGTTTCGCACTCAGGCAATATTATCTCTCCATGAAAACAGTATTCTATGTAAACAGGCAAAAATCCTGATTATCCTGTTTATATTTATACTATATTTAGTTATATGAAGAAGGAATTAAATCTGGTTGGATAACATACATTACATTATTCGTGGGGTGTGTTGGCGGAATAGACTAGTGCCTCCCTCTTCATCATTCTGAGGTGTCGAAAGAGCGTGAAAGCCCGTCTAAGGTATCCAGCATGCCGACCTGCACGCAGATTGCTGCTGGATATACCTTCTCTGCACAGTGCACACCCTCCAGCCCACATTGGACAAGCGTGCTGGGTCACATGACCTAACTCCTTCCCATTGACTCCAAAAATATAGAGGAAAAGGGAAGAGAGGCTTTTGCCCTGCAGTGGGTCGAAACTGGCCAGTAATAGTATTTGATTTGATTTATATTAAACTTAGCAATAATAAAAAAATATTTTTGAATTAAGGAAGATCTGTAATAATAATACATACTCATACTCTATCTCTTTTGGTGTAAGCAGATACAGTTATGCCTGTACCGACTTTGCGTTTATACTCAGTCTGGCTACAAATACTGTCACAATTAAAAATAAAATATTGCTTAAGAACTTGGAATCTGTTATTTAAATGAAATGAAATGAAATATAGCATTATTCAAATAAGCCTACTTCCAAGCACTTTTGAATCGTTACAAAAAGCAATGCGAAGCTACAACTGGTTCGGAAAGCAAAATCTACCGAAAGAGAGCCGGTGAGAAACTCCGATAGTTGCTATTTTTCACATAATGAGGTACAACAACAGGTATAATATACAAAGGATTGAATGTCCCGCGAGAAAAATTGCATATATAAGACCACGCACTTTTATCATTCAAACTAGGGATGTAACGGAGGCAGTTTTATCGGAACCGAAGTCGGAGTTGGAGTTTTTAAATTTGATTTATCGGAGTCGGAACCGAAGTCGGAACCGAAGTCGGAATCGGAGTCGGAGGCAATGTAAGCCACAAGTGACGGCAGAATAAAATAGTTTTATTAAGGGACAAATAAAAACATTATTCAGTGAACCTTTTTAATTAGAAAGTGATAAATTTACAAATACACAGACAATAAAAATTTCTGTTTCTTATTAACATTTTCCCATTAACAGGATTTGCTCCAGGGTTGTTGTCGTGTTAATTTGTATTTTACTTAATTTAATGTAAAATAAAAAAAACCTTTTAGTAATAAATTTCAATGTACATTTAGTTTTAAATATAATAATTTTAATCACATTTTTTTAATCTAAATTTTAAAAAATGTCTTCTACGAATTAAGTAGCACCTATTGTTTGATTAATTGATATTATGTTTCAACAACATATAAAATGAAATCAAATGAATTGACTACAACAGTGATGATGACCTCCGATGAATACCTCCGATTAAAAAGTTTCGGAACCGAAGTCGGAACCGGAGGTGTAATAACAATCGGAAGCTCCGACTTATCGGAGTCGGAGTCGAAGCTCCGTAACATCCCTGATTCAAACAGTCATTAATGGAATAATATCCCCTTTTAGCAATTTAGTTTTAATTTTTTTTTTTAATTTCTATAGTAATAACTCCAAGATGTCTTTAGGTATTGTATTGTATAAGCGAATACCGAGCCCCATGTAGGAACCATGAACCTTTTTAAGCCGGAAATTATGTAACACTAATTTGTGTTTATTTCTAGTATTAACATTATGAATATCACTACTCGCCAAAAATAGATGCAGATTTTGTCGTATGTATATAATACAAGTGTAAATATATTGCGATGGAACTGTTAAAATACCGAAGTCATAAAAACGTTCTCTAAGCGAGACTCTAGTCATTAAATTATAGATAGCACGCACAGCCCTCTTTAGCAAAACGAAAATTATTTTCAAATCAGCACCATTACCCCACATTAAAATACCATAAGATATAACGCTGTGAAAATAACTAAAATAAACTAATCGAGCTTTTTCAATATCTGTGAGTCGCCTGATTTTCCTGACTGCATAAGCAGCCGAGCTGGTTCCCTGCAAGACGTGTCATGTGTGCAGCCCACTGTTATTTTGAGTCCAAAGTCACTCCCAGAAACACTGCGGACTCTACTATATGAACGTTTTCTCTATTAATTACTAGCTGTCCCGGCAGACCTTGTTCTGCCCTATTTCTCTAAAACAAAGTCACATTGCTTTTTTTAATGTTAATAGATTCCCCTTCAGATTTTTTTGAAAATTGTTTGAAGAAACCTGGCCTTAATGCTATATGTATAAAAATTGACAAATATTGACATTAATATTTATACGTCACTCAATAATTGTTTTGCCTTCCCGGAACCCGTCCACTAACATTTAAACTTTATGGTATGGTGTTAAAGTTCAAATTGACTTTTAAATATTATTACGAATTTTTTGTATGAATATATAGAAAAGTGTTGTTTTTAGACTTTTTCAGACATTTTTTTTTTAATTTTCTCTTCGTAATAACCATCCCCAGACTTCAACAAACACAACAAAAAAGAAATCAGCCAAATCGGTTCAGCCGTTCTCGAATTTCGCGCTTATCAAGACATTTAGCGATTCATTTTTATATTATAGATTATGTTTGTACTGAGCTGTGGTACATTAGGCATTGCGAATTTAATATGAGTGTTCATTGTTCTTTATATGTTTGCGCCAAAATATTATAAAATATTTTGTAATATTAAAATGGAGTGGGGTGATAAAGAGAACCGAATCGCTGTGATTGCATTAAATAAAGTAGGTATGGAGCTAAATACGACGACGAAAATTCTACAGTTGCGCTTCGAGACACTTCTGCGGCTGTGTTCTGATATTGTACATTCTCATCGATCAATAAATCGATTGCCCGTCAAAACCGGCATCTTTCTACCCCGCGCTCCTAACTATATAAATAAATAGTACGTGCATAAGACCCGAAAAGTATTTATAATCAGTACAAAACGCGACAGCTTAAGATGTAAAATATAGTGATTTTTGAAAGATTAAAATAAATTATAAGAAAAAAAAATATATATATATATAACGAAGGTAATGAACTAACAGAATTAGTAGGGATAGTGACATTGCTAGGCCGACGTCAATATCTCTCTGATCACTCATAATGAAACAGATGTAACGAGTTTTATAAATGTAATTCAGGTACTTACAAAATTTTCACAATATAGAACACTTATTTTAGATCACTACTTTACTCTGCTGAGGTTGACTTTTTAATGATCATCTCCACACTAAAATTCTCATAACGAAACAACGCTACGGCCGCCATACAGCGGGGATCTGTTTTTAACTTTTTAAATAACAATGTTTTATTTTACTTCACAGAAATTATTAGAACCAACTAATAATTACAAAACTAGTTTTAAATGTTATCAAACAATTCGAATAGTTTTATGTTTAAGCAGAAACATTATAAAAATGCGATTAATTTATGACCGGAACTCCCGGAAATGAAAACGACACAATGCATTTCTTTTATCATAAATTAAGTAAAGACCTATTAAGTTATAGTTTACAAATCATGAAATGAACCTTAAAGGTCGTTTAAATAATTAATAGTCAGCATTTCAAGTAAATAAATTATAATAAATTTGTTATTTTAGACAATAATAAATCATTAAAACATCTACTTATTCAGATAGAGTTACCATATGTTAAAATTACAATCTTAGTTAATGATCAATTCATAATCTCAAATATTCATTTTGAAACTAGAAACTAATTATAATCATTTGCCGATTTTATGCAAACAGATTTCTTCCTAAATAAAACATTAGATAATAACTTTTTCTATTGCCAGATTGTACCTTAGATTCAGTGCTTATTGACAAATTAACTGATTAAAAATCAAATAGATTGAACTTAATTAATTCTTATACTAAAAATCACATTAATTATAATAAATTTGAGTCTTGCGTCATATATATATATATATATATAAATTATAAGATTTTTTGAAGTAAACATTTATTATATGTTAATTTTTTTATGCTTTACTGGCTTACCCTTGACCTCAATCATACTCGGCGATAGGCGAAGACGAGGCTGGTAATGAATCGCGTTTGCTCAACAAATGCCTTCTCACTTTTCTTTTAAAAGCTTTCAGATCGAAAGTTGTAGAAAATGAGACGTTGGGAGCGTATTCCAGCCCTTTGCTGTTCGCATTATGAAGGATAAGGTGAAATTTTCATTACAGATATGAGGAATATTTAACATGTAAGGAGGTCATCTATCACGGCGTCTAAAGGTTGTGTGGGAAAAGAGGTATGGTGTAATCAGAGAATTCTGCTCTTGAGCAAATTCTTCCCAGTGCAACCGGTGAGATACGGCAAGGCGGGCCTTTTTACGTCGGTGCTGATATATATATCTATATATATAATCTTATAATAAATATATAAATTAAATAATATTATATATATGATCTATATATATAAACAACGTGTCGAGATTATTAAAAAATTTGTCTTTAAGAAATACTCACCTGACTTCGAAAAGTATATAATAAAAAAAAGGTGTGTGTGCGATCCGCACACGATAGAAGTGAAACTTCAGTAAATCGACAAAAGAATGAGATGAATATACATAACAAGGGTAGGATAATTACAAAGTTCATTTGTTTAAAAATGACAGATTTTGATTAATTTTAAAAGACATTAAATATTTTATTTAACATATGTTACATAATTTATTGGTGTTTATTAACATTTATATTTGAACATCTATCTTGATTGTTCAATCATTATTTTTTACACGCAAAAAACTCGCAACTACGTTCTGTTGAACTTTTTCCTGTTTTTTTTTTTGTAATTTTAATTTCTATTGTTTTGCGTCGATATTGACGAGACATTTCGGCATTAGTTTTCAGCATCTTATAAAATGTATTACTTAGCACAACGCGATATAAAAATACTCACAACACTGTTAAATAATAACACACCGCGCTGACTTCTTACTGAAAAGCTGTAATACGCGCATACAACGACATTTGCTCTCTCGCTCTGTCTCATTAATTTTTGTATTTGTGTCTCACCACGCTGACTTCTTACTAAAAAGTGTAATACGCACATAGACACCGACATTTGCTCTCTCGCTCTGGCTCACTAGTTTTTGTATTTGTGTCTCTTACCTGTCGTTTTTCCGTTGCATCCGGTTAGAAATGACAACGATCCTATAGAAGTTTCACTTCAATAATTTTAAACTACCAATCAGACTTTTTTCATTTTAAAGTCAATGCCTATATCTTGTTCATTCTAAAAAGTGCTTTATAGTAATTCTTTGAATGTTAATTTTATATTTACTGTAACTAAATATGGAAATTACGTTTGAAACAGATAATTCTAAATTAAGTGATTTCGCCACTGAATAGGATATTTGCATGGTTTTCCTGATTCAACAAAGCTGTGTAGTCACGATGAGCAATAGTTATCGCGCAGCGGCTGCAGTAATCTGACGCAGAGACCATGAGTTCCCTGCTAATAGTGCTTGTTTTAATATCGTGCAACTGGCACGGCGCGACATGCTCAGGTAAGACAGTATCGGGGAGTGAAAACTAAACGCTTAAAGCGACCCCCTTAAGACAGTAGAATAGACCAATGTCGGCTTTTAAGTGTTCATTAAATTTCTGGAATAAATAGTTGATATCATTTTAAATTGTTACTAAAATAGGAAAGGAATTGTGATAGTGCAATAATCTTATCCATTTCTTTTTTTTAACCTGTTGGATGTCCATCATGGACCACCAGCGCAGCCCTGAGGGTGTGTCAGACTTTTACTGACTGAAACCACCGTAGTGATCCTATAATCGCAGAATGCGCCGGTTTACGTAGTTTCCAGCGGCCCGGCGCGCGATTAGCCCCGTAATGCGACATCAATTCCGAACGAGACTCATTGCTAGCCCGGAACGTACCATCTTGCAGAGTTTCTCTTCTCAGAGGCTTGAGTCTAACTCAGTGCACGTCAGATGTGTTGGCGGCAATTTACAAACATTTACTTATGAAACGATTAATGTTATGTGTGATTTTTATTTATTTATTTAATAGCAACTTCACAGCACATTATAAGTCAATTATATACAAAATAGGAAATAAAATAAAAATAAACAGTGCCAGTAACGAAGTTACGCTTACATATAAAATTTTGTTAACATGTTTTGGATCTCTCTACGTATCCTTATAACTTATAACTGAATATAAAAATCTTCTGAAATTATACTTTTGCCTACCGAAATAGAAAAGTCCACAACAGCATATATCTATCTATCTATAAATGATAACTTACTACATCCATTCCAATTTATAAGGAAAAAAAAGTTACAATATGGACTATGCCCACTATAATTGTAGCTAATTTTTGAACTACACCATCCTTACCATCCAGTGTGCTTTGGTCACTATGACGAATCAGAATAAAAAATGAAAGTAGAGCATTGCTCTAACGGAAACATAAATCATATCAACTTAACTTCGCGGTGAGGTAGCGGTCAGTTAACCAACTGCGAATAAATTTGTAATTGTAAATATTTCTGTTACTGTGTACTTCAGTTTCTGTTTGTGAAGAAAAATAAATAAATACATTATACATTATTAATTTGTAATTGTAAGAATTCGTTTTGTGATGTTACAGGAAAATACTTTTAGGATTTTTAAATCCTAACACGAGCATTACTTTCAACATTTTGCTAAATTTTTACATAAAACAATGAACACATTAATTTACAGAGTACGTAGAAATATATATTAACAACGAGCGGATCGATACCAGGGACTTCTACACAGGACGATACTACTACGAGCCCGATAGCTCTAAACTTTCTGTAGCCCAAGCTGGGTATTCCCTTAGCACATGCTCTGCTCTCTCGTAGGGGCAGCCTGCATAACATAAAAAGGAAGAAAAAATTGTGTATATGTTACCAGAAACAAACTAGTACTTACTGCATTTTATTAACTAACTTGTGTCGTGGTAACAAAGAGGTCACTGATTCAGTATGAATGCCGAAAGTGGGTCACCGTGCTGTGTTTATATCTTGCTGGATCCTGACGAAATAATTACCGAGCCAAAGCAGCTTCAACTCTGAAAAATACACATAAAATGTATATACAGGCACTAGATTCATCCCACGACACCGGCGTCGCCGTACTAATGAGATATATGTATATTTCAGCTTCGAATAATTATTATCCTAATAAACTGCTTCCACGCAAACACAGTCGCTGGCACAGCTAGTTTACAACAAAATTAACTGTCCCCAACTGCTCCAAAAACTTTCATTGGTAACCCCTGGTAAATATTCCAGACGAGCCGTTTCTCGTTTCATCCACATTTTAAGTGCACAGTTTATGGCTTCAACAGTACTCAGAGTAGATTATCTCGGGCCTACAATCTTCTTGGAGATTCGGTCGATTTGTTCGCGGACTCCATGCCGGGATTCAAGAGAAAGGTCTTCGGGCTGTTGAGAGATGCACAGACTTATAATCTTCACTTTCATTAACATGAATACAATAGGCCACTCTAACGTATGTTGTGGATGCCTTAATAGGAACTGTACATTGTTGATTGTGATTGTGTGTATGTTTCTGAAATTAATAAATAAAATATATTATAGATCCATCAGGTATTTCTTTAAAATAACTTTTCAACACACATATGACTCGTACTAACCGGTAATAAACTGTATTTGACAATGTGTTTTTGGGAGTCGAAGCTGCTCGCGTCCGTAGTGTTTACCCTAGTTTCCTTACTCGTGACTCCTGGGTGGTGCTAAACGAGCAGCAGCGAGGTGGTAGGGCGTCGGGGCCCGTCTGGATCGCGACCACAGTAGATAGGTGTAAAGCCCGTCATAGTGACCAGTTTCGGCTTGTCGCGTTTCGGGATCAGCTTGTGCATATCCAGTAGCTCATATACCTAGAGACCTTCAGTCGCGGTATATGTGGGCCGACATGACGATGTAGACTGTCAATGGAATTTCATCCTTTGCTAGTCGCTTTCGTTTTTGGACTAAACTGTACTTACCATCAGGTACTCTGTAGTCACTATGTCGATCTAATGTAAAAAAAAAATGTGTTGACTTGGACCTCTGACTCTAATGACATCATATTATTTGTGTTTCAGGTATAACAGACGATTTTATAGATCACACTATCCGTATACAACCGATAAAGTCACATAACAATACGAAATTAACCGATAGACAAAACGGCAATCATGGAATCCTCTCCGTCTCTGTGTATATAGAAAAACAAACAGAAACGAAAATGAAAGACCAAACAGAAGGTACCATTAACGACTTCTTTTGCATTATCATTAAGTAACCCCGGTGCGAATCCTTTAGATGCTTGTTTTCTTTTATTATATACTCGCTGATCCGGCGAACTTAATACCGCCTAGTATTCAATTAATGACTCATTAACTTGTTATTTCAAAATCCTCTTCATCTTTCTCCCACAGGTTTCTTTAGAACTTAGAAAGGATGTTGTAAGCTTTCCCTTAAAGATGTATTTATATGTCATCGATGACTTATCTGTAGACCTATTAAAGAGGAATATGCCAGCATAAATTGTTTTTGTGTTTTTATGTCTCAAAGGGATTAGGTAGCGTTTTCAATGTAAGCTCCCAGGTGACTTGACTTGTTCCGTTATTTACAAAAGTTATTGTCATATTTCAACCAACTTATACAAAGTCTTAATATAAATAATAATAATAATAATAAAAACATTTATTTGGCACACAACATACAACACATCAGAATAGGGAAATAAAAACATAAAACAACAAAAGCATACACACTGTGTTGTGATAATGCGCCAAAGGGAAGTCAGCTCAGCAAATGCTAAGTGACCAGCCGAGCCACCCAGCGCTGATTTTCAGCTGACACCCATCTATTGCGTCGACGCGCAGAAAACAGCAAGGAAGGGATCAATATAGTACAGATACACAGCATTAGAGACTAAAATTCAGAGTATCATAGATAGATATATATCATAAATGAAAATACACATACACAAGAACACAAATATATAAGTATATTACATATATATATCTTATACATTATTATCATTAATATACAGACATACACAAAATAAATGCAAATAGAATAATAAATAAATACACCTACATACACGTACATATATACTACAACTTCCACATGAATCACTCTTCTTATTGGTCCAAACCGCATGAAAATCAGCTTAGTCGTTTTTGATTTTATTACAAACAGACAGGCATATCTAATAATCGTGCTTTTTGACAAATTTCATGATTCTAGGCCAGCAGGAAGTACCTTACAGGTTTTGATCCACTTGCAAAAGCGCTATAGAATAAGAGATAAACGGACATATCTTTTGATTGCGTTGACTTAGACGTATGATGTTTGCTTGACCACAAGGCGCCGCATATTTGATATTAATTTCAACTTGATTCCTCCACGGGTTCCTGAGACCAAGAGTCTTGGCTGACAGACAGACGGACGAAAGTTATTCTATTAGGGTTACTATTGTCATTTTGAGGGGGCGGAGCCCTCAATAATGGTCACGTACAATGCGTAGTTAGAAAGCTATTTCAACAGACACAGTATTAATTCTTATCAACTAAAATGCGTTAGTTATCATAAGTATTTTATGCACGTTATGATTCTCCTTTATAGCATACATATCAAATGAATATCTTATAGGTTATCGGTAAATAAATACCAACGCGGGCGAAAATAAATTCGGGCGCTGCTCTCATATGGGATAGCGGCATTCGCTTGATGCGAGCATTCGCGCGCCGCTTTTGTTTATTACAATTTTGAAACGATGATAGAATATTAACAACAGATGGCGAGAAGGAGATGGTAGGAGAGGGATAGAAGAAAAAGTAGTAGGAGAGGGCAATTGGGGCAGCTAGCAGTAAATATAAGAGACATCTTATGAGATTAAGGTCAAACAGTTTCTGAACCACGAGTAGCTAGGTGATAGGAAGCCGTCACAATTCCTAAGGCACTTAAAAGACTTAGCTAGACCTTCCGTGCCCGAAGACTTACTTACAACAATTTGGTGCAGCCGTCTCCCACGCGACCTCCAGGCATTGCCAACATCTTAACCCACCCAATCCCTGGATCAGCTCACGGTTCTGGCTGACCACGATTACAACATGACGACACCGTCCAACGTCTACGCTACATCTCCCGGCAGCACACACAGATCTTATGAAGCGGACGAGACTGAGGAGTTGAAGAAGTTGTTGCAACATTTGGCTAGCAAGCTGGAGGAGCATGGTCAAACATCCTGCACCTCCACAGCCTGCTTTAACAACAGAATCGACGACGCCCATATCCTCAAAAGACGAATCGATCCAGTACCAGCTACAGTAAATATCCCGTATGTTGGTATCACACCAAATTCGGAGTACAGGCACGGAAGAGTTAAGCCCTGTGACTACAGCGAGAAGGGCGACTCTAACACCTAGAACAGCCAGGCAGCAATGGTAACAGTTAACTCACCACAATCTGCATTGGGTCGCCTCTTTATCACCGACCGCAGAATTAACACCCAGTTCCTGGTGGACTCTGGCAGAAATCTATGCGCTCATTCTGCGCTATGAGAACGTCGACCGAAGGCGGATTTTAATCTCACCGCGGCTAACGGATCCCCTATTGAAAGTTTCGGTCTTATAGAACTAAATTTAAACATAGGTCTAAGACGTGATTTTGCATGGAATTTTGCTGTCGCTAACATTACAAAACCAATAATAGGCGTTAACTTTCTAAGCTATTATAATTTGACTGTAGATTGTGGGAAACAACGCTTAATCGACAACACCACAACATTGTCATCTAATGGTTGTATCGCTAAAGCCAATATATTTTCTGTAAAGCTTGGGACAGGTAACACGTGCTTACACGGTATTTTGAATCCGTATTCGGAAATTGTACGCTCGTCTCTCACACCGGTGTGTCCAAAACTCAACACGATACATAACACTAGAGTCAATTCTGGAATGCCTATTTTATGTACCACTTCCCTCAAACCTTTCTATATTACATTGGTTGATTCTACTCCTGATCCCAATCCTACTTCCACTCCTATTACAAACACCTGTTCTATCTCACACCCTGTTCCTCTTTATAGAGGACAGCATCACTTAGCTCAGGACGCTATGAGACGAACTCGTCCGGGTCGTTCAGTTAGGTTTTCTGACTTTTATCGCCCGTTATGACGGTCTCTGGAGGGGAGTGATGTGGCATACTATCTATCTATTTATTTATTTCTGTCCTTAACGTTATCTATTTTCTAATTCTTTATACTATACTAATCTATAACTAACAACTATTTTAAATAACATTATTATATCTTCTCTTATTTATATAAGTAATTTTATCAATACTTTTCATATTAACATACAATGGCTCTAAGGTTTAGAACCACTGTGTACCGGCGTGCGCGGGGGGATTGCGCGGGCGCGCGCGACGCAAGTGCTTCACCGCCCGCGCACGCGACACAACAGTCTCGCTATCACATTTGACGTGCCACTACGTTCCTCTCGCTCGCCGTTCGTACTGTTCTCATTGTTATTATTTACGTGTTGTTATTTGTATTATCGTGTCGTGAACTTTATCTTACTTGGACTATCTTATTTGTGCTGGACTTTGTACTGTACTTCATTAAACGCCTATCAACTTGTTGTCTGGACTTTCTTCATTTCATTCTTCATCATTTCATCTTTACACGCTATCCTGCGCTTTAGCCTACGGTAGGTCTACTTTCTACTTTCATTATACCTACCACGCTAAAAATTCCTTCTTTTTTTGGAAAGTCGGAGGAAGTTTTTTGGACCGGCCCCGCCCGCTTTGAGAGCAACGGCCCCTGTATGTCAGATTCTTCCGCCCGAGATTCGTCTGCCTTTCTACTTCTTCTACCTTTAAGGGCGTGGAGTAAAAGGCTGCCCCACGTTCATATCACGCGTGAGAACACATCATGCACCGCGCATGGGGGATGCACTCTGTCAAGTGCGCCACCCAGGTGAATATAATATCCTGGGCAAGATGAGACAACTTAAGTTAATAAAAGTTTACAATTTCCCCCGATGATGCATGATGTGTGCGTTGATATGGTCCATAAACGTTAGAGTTGATTAAATGAGGCACCTGCGCAGGTAAACTGGGCAGGTAACTTGAAGCGCGTATGTCGGAAGCTCTAGTTCTGCACAAGTAAAAAGTCGCCATATACCCCTTATCATCATTACCTACTCTAGTATAGCTCTTGGGCAATGCCTAGCGTGTATGATCCCCGGTACTGATTTTACTCGTTATTTCCATACTCTGTGTACAATATTCTATTGGTTTACATCGGTGAGTATCATGGCGAGTGTTGTAAAGTGTTACTCAGCCTCATGCCACCTTCTTGCCTTCAACACAGAACCACATGCGCTGGATGGCAGTGCCACAGTTTGACGCTGACTTTTATTTTATCTAGAACGAAGAAATTCTCTAATTTTTACTTTTGTCAGATCATTGGACTGCGGATTGGTCTTCTGGCGAGCGTGTCCCCTTCGTCGTATGATGTTGGGTTCTTTAAGCAAAACGGGAAGGAGTATTTGTGTAGGAATGATCGCGGTGAATATAAAAGGATTAATGTTAAGAGTGGCTTTTATAACTGAATATAAAAATCTTGTGAAGTTATAGTTTTACCTAATGAAATATAATATCTATAAGTGATAACCTAATATACCCATTACCACTTATAAAAAAAATTAAGCTACAGTTGGGTTAACTATGCCCCCGACAACTGCATTTAATATTTTAACTGCACCATGCTTACCATCCAGTGCGCTGTGGTCACTATGACAAATCAGAATAAAAAATGAAAGTAGAGCATCGCTCTAACGGAAACATAAATCATATCAAGTGAACTTAACTTCGCGGTGAGGTAGCGGCCAGTTCACCAACTGCGAATAAATTTGTCATTGCAAGAATTCGTTTTGTGATGTCACTGGAAAACACTTTTAGGGTTTTTTGAAATCCTAACACGAGCATTACTTTTAACATTTTGCTAACTTTTTGCATAAAACGATGAACAAATTAATTTACAGATTCCGTACGTATGTATATAAACAACGAGGAAATACAGACTCAAGTTAGGCAGTTCACTACGGAGGAGTTCTACACAGGACGATATTACTACGAGCCCGACACGACTGTTACCGTTACGTGTAAAACTGTAGAAAAACCACACAATTTAATACTTAAATGGAATCACAGCAACGGTATAAGTAAGTGGTATTTATTTCGCTCACTATCTGTGAATATATATGTTAACAATTCTAAAAACTAGTAACATTCTACTCTGAGAGACAACTCCGCTGTTCTGTTCTCATTGAATTTTCAATTGTATTATAATCATAGTTGGGCAAAATGTAATCAGATTAATAAAAATGATTAACGATCATATTGTACGTTTTTCACCATTAATATGACATTTTGCTCATTTATGTTTTAAACACTATAAAATCCCAGATTTTATACACATTTATCATTTCTTAATGTTTTAAATGGATTTGATCATGATCACAGAGCAAGAAAATTAAAATTACGACTACATTTTGTAATCGTTCATCATTAAATTTGGCATTGTTCTAGGTGTTGTTTGTGTGTTAATTTTAATTTAAATTGTAGGTATTATTGTCTAGTTCTTTTTTTCTTTTTGGTGTTTTTAATTTAATTTTTTGTTTTGATTTTGTTAGTACTTAATTAAATGCTTTTGAACCATGCTGTGGCTGTCTATTATTAGTATCCATTACAGACATTTAGCTTGTGCATGCGATCTCATGGTGAATGTAAAATGCAATGGAACTGTTGATAGTCCATATATAAATAAATAAATAAATTAACTAATTAGACTACATTTTGGCCATCTCTGATTATAATACACTTGCACTTTATTCATAAAAATAAATTTATATATGATTTACGCGACACAAGTTTTAAGATGCTCTTAAACTCTATTGTGGCATTTTGCGTGAAATTTAATCTATGTAAGGTGCAAGTGCGTTCTTATGTGGAGCATTGCTCCCACCTTTGAGATGAGTTCACAAAATGTCAACTTGCAACTTTAAGCCCAATGGTCGTTGGGCACGCAGACTTGTAGGTCTGTTTATTTACACTCGTCACACATTCTACTGCCTTTCAAATCAACCTTTTTTACGTCACGCAATCATCCATCCACTGAAAAGAGTTAGTGGCGAGTCTTTTATACTCGCCGTGATACAGACGGTAGAAAACGCCCAATGAGGCAACATCTCTACGCAACTAGAGCGGTTCAAGATATTCAGAAACGTCTGGATCGTTCACTATGCGGTCAGCCTTCCGCTGCAACCTATCCAAGGCGTAGAGTTAGTACTGGGCAGAACCGTCCCAGAGGTATGAACAGTATTCCATGCAAGGCCGGACCTTATACAATAGATACAGTTGATCCGGCGTGAAATACCGTCGCGCTCTGTTCAGGATACCAAGGTTAAATTTAAGAAGGGTTTTCGAAACTGGATGCGAGACTCCGCCTGCCCCGACGTGCACGCTGACCGCGTATTTGGATCCCGCTTCGCATTACATTCGTACATGCAGATGAAACGAGCATAACGATTGTTAATACCTGTTCGTTTTCGTTTATTCCAGATTTAATGGAAACTTCATTAGAAATTTATGGCAACATAATATCTCAACGTATTCAACTAAGTAGTGCCCACAACAACAGTTATATAGAATGTGCCATAATTGATGAAATCCCAAATTTCAAGGTTATTTTGTACGAAAGAGGTAATTACTATAATCATAATTATATATTTTCTTTTGGTTACCCGGGGCAAAACCCGCATAGGGCCGTCGGGGCCACCGTGGGGGCTGCGATCTCGGTGTGCCACTCTTACTGGATAAACCACCCTCATCCACAGGGTGTCATCTCCTCATCGCTGCTAACCGGGTCTGGAGGTCCACATTCTTCCTTTGACCCGGTGTGAGAAAGACCTATAAAGGCCCCACCTCCTGAATAGATGGATATCAGTGATGCCCCCTCTCGTCACGCAAGTGTTGTGCTCCACACATCTCATCCACATCAACTGGGAAGCGGATTCCTTCAAGCCTATTGCCTGATTTTTGTTAGGAAGGGTGGTTACGCGCAAAATCGCGTGCGAACACCTCGCTCCTCATACATTCCGTTCTAGGATGGTGACCGTTCGGGCGCGAGATTATCCTCTGCCTCTCTCGTACGGCCGTCTTCTTCTTCATCATAACACTCTCGCAAAACACGAGCACCGCTTTCCACGACCTCTCACTGCCGACGGCGCTATGGATCACCCCCGGCAGTGACAGGTCTCCGCCAATTACTATTATACCAGCTCTAGACGTTCTGTAGTCGAAGCTGGGCATTCTCTTAGCATACGCTCTGCTCTTTCTTGTAGGGGCAGCCTACACAATATAAAAAAAAATATTTTGAAGAGATTGATGATAGAGTCTAATATTGAATCAAATCGACGAAATTACAAATTACTGTTTACTTCTTCAGTAATCGATGACTCCCGTCAGCATGACTGTGACGGGCAATCCTCAATTATTGAGAGCAGCACCGCCAATCTGGGTCTGCTATATAAATGTCGGGTGCAACGGTCTTGGATCCCGTTCATTAAATCTGTGTTTGACTTTTGAAATTACTGTGGTCCTTGCTACCAGCGATACTAAAAACAACAAGACGCCGACGATTACCACCATTCTTCCACCTTCATTATTCCACTAATATAGGTCAAATTGCACCCCTATGCAGAATGACAAAATTATACAATTATATGTCGTGATCAATTAGTCTCGATATATTTAACGAGAGTGTTTGTAAATTAATAAAAAGAATTTTATTCAAGAAGATTGTTAAATAGATTGTTGTTTTGTTTTTGTTTCTTTTTGCAAATTAGATTAGAATATTTCTTTTTATGTTACTCGTATTTTTTATTTTTCTTCTCTTCTGTGCATGTAGTCTACACTTTTAAATAGAGTCGCATTTATAATGTATCCTGTTCATGTCTTATATAGTTTTATGTGTTAATGTACACTGTGTAAGTGTACTAATAAACAAATAAATGACAAATAAGGATAGACCAGTCAAAAGTCAGTTAAATAAAGTGATAATTTTATAGTTAAAGCATTAGATTGTCTATTTCATTATTGTTTACTGAAATGTCAGTAGCACAAGATAAAGGGATAATAACGACCCTTACGGGATATTTAAAAGATACATATTGAACAAACAAGTATATATACATGAAATTAAAGAACTTTTTTTTTCCTCGTGCTATTTGTTTTGGATTTCGTGGGCCTTTGGTCACTTTAGAATTTAATGTTTAAACAAATGATCATATTGCAGTCATACCGCAACTGTTCGTGAACAAAAAACTTGTGAATAGTGAGGAAGTGTACCGCAATAATATTACGAACTCAAGGGTTTACAAAGGCTATTATTATTTTGTACCGAACGAGGATATCGAAATACGATGTAACCGTTCAGATACTATTCAACCATCGTGGATAGGAAAGTACATAGGTGGTAAGTATGTCTAAATTCTTTTTATTTTTAATATGGTTTCTTGGCCGAAAGCTTCAGACCTTTTCATTTGACAAGTTTCTTCAACAATGGCTACTCACACTTAACTTCTTATCAATACATATTATAAATCCGTTCCTGAGCCTTCTATATAATATTGTGTAGATGAAAAACTGTTTGAGAACTTCTTGTATACTGCTTTGCAGATTAACTAATAAAAACTCCACTAACTAATAAAACTAATATAATATGGTTTGCGTTATGTAGCTTAGTGGGAATGTATCAGAACCGATAATCAGTATACAGACATCTTGTACACGCCATTATAGTATATATCAGTGGCGTTCATCTCATACAAGCATAAAAGCAACGCTTGTCCTACGTTCTACGAATATCTACCATAATTCTAATATTATGAATTATAATCAATCAAAAATAACTTGCTTTTTCTAAAAAACTTCTTTTACGCCATCTATCGACCGATTGAGAAACTATTATAAAAATCATTTAAAACAAACATGGCGCGAGACGCGAACTCAGGCCCGCGCGAAAAGCAGAACTAACCTTTGCCTTTTTTCACCATACAAAATGTGTAGGTACGTACTCCCAAAATTGCTAGGTACCTAGCGAATTTTATAAGGCCAAGACATGCAAGCTTTTGAACATAAAAAAGTAGTTTTATATAAATGAATAATAATTAAAAATAAGTTTTTCGATTTTTTTAACATTACATTCTGATTTTGATTTCGTATATTAAATTTGGAAAAAATAAGTATTCAATTACAATTCCGTAGTCGGACTGTTATGACAGTTCGCCATATTGTGTATTGGATTCAATGTTTCCACTTTTAGGGATTTTTTCCTTTTTAGGCAAAAATTACTAATAATATGTATAGCTTAGGAACATCATCAACCTCATCGTGACTTTCCATCAGGTGATATTGAGGTAGCATTTAAGCCTGTTTGTAATAAAAAAAAAACAAAATGCCAGCTACAATTTAATTAAATAAGATATTAAGCTTGAAATATGTGAAATGATTTGTTGTAGTTTATTTTAATTACGCTCCCTAAACCTACGAATTTCTAAAAATTTTTCGGGAGAATTTCTAATTTAACTTGGGAAAAACCAAAATCGAAAGTGAAAACATTAA
Source organism: Automeris io (assembly GCA_036320925.1). Lineage (NCBI taxonomy): Eukaryota > Metazoa > Arthropoda > Insecta > Lepidoptera > Saturniidae > Automeris > Automeris io. Next base: position 3,362,782 of record JAUDJH010000031.1, on the reverse strand, counting down.
CGTATAGTGGCACGTATTTGTTATATTATTCAATTAACTCTTATAATTACTTTCCAATTGTAGTGTTTTGTAGTTTTATACAAATGAATAGTAATTACAAATAAGTCATATGATTTATTAAACATTATATTCTGATTTCAGTGACAAATATTCAATTTACGTAGTCAACAATTATAAACAGTTAAAACTATACGAGTACACTTGCGGTCGTGTTATGTTTAGTTTTTCGTCGAATTTAATTGTTTCTGTTAATTTATTTCGAATTATCGTGGTTTATATTATTTAGTGTACGAATTATGGAAAGACTCTTATATGAAATTACTGGTCGGAAATTCTGCTTCCCGAAATTATTAGAAAAAATAACCCATTTTCAAAGTTATCTTATAATTAAAAAAAAAACGTATTTATAAGGACAGTGTATTTCTGAATTTGAAGTATCATAAAATCAGGTACAGGTAACACGAAATTTTTGCTAGAAATATTTTAATAATATTAAATAGGTGGTTTGTTTTTTTTTCATAGAAATTGCTTATTTTATGTTTTCTATATTTTAGTAATAATAATTGTAATATATAGCCACACTATATCTCTTTCGGGGTAAGCAGATATACAATAGTGACTGTATCCAGTTTGCACTTATATGTCGTGCCCAACGTGACCTGTAGCGCAGCTGAATGCCATTCTTCGGGCACTCACACATGATATGTTTCTAAATGCATTTTTTTTATGTTATTACATCCCATGCTGATATCCTCACGATGTTTTCTTTACCGGTCAACATATAGTGCTTAATTAAATCCGTATTTAATTTGGAAAAACCTAGAGGTACAAGCAGGGATTAAAACCTAAAACCGTTCGCGTTTCTGCGCATTGATATCTCTTTATCCACTAGGCCATCATAGCTGCATTTTATTTCGTAATAATAAAGGCAATTGGAATGTTGCGGGATATTACGAATTAAATAATTTTCATAAAGCCGCGAAAAAACGTGACCTGAAAAACGATATATTTTCGGGCACCCGCTACATTATAAGTGAACCAAGAATATTGCTTGGATATGTTTTGGCTAGCTTTTTAACGCTACTAACTTAGTACACGACGCAAAGCTCCTGTGTAGCACTAAGTTGGTGAGATGTAAAAGACCCGAGGTAAGTTTTTTACGAATTGCTTGCCTTATTTCAGAAGCCAGTGCACGCCACTGGTATATATGTATGTTGTTTCCGCATGCCTACCGCTAGATGGCGTTATTCGACACTCTGCAAAACACACTCGTTGGGAAGCCGCTATAGCTTGTAAATCGGATCTTAAAATTATTGCTTATATAATTTTGTAATAAGATGTAACACGACCGGGGCCCTTCAAGAAAATCAGCTCTGCAGACTTCCTCTGCGACTTTAAGCTGATGGAGGTCCCATTTTCACCAAGTTTATATGTTTTTGTATTTTCTTTTTTTTTCTGTATGTTGTTAGTGTTACTGCATTGAAATTTTTAGTTTTTTGTTAGTTTGTGGCGAAATAAATACATTTCATTTCATTTCATTTCACTTCATAAACAGGCCACTCTAACGTATGTTGTGGATGCCTTAATAGGAACTGTACATTGTTGATTGTAATTGTGTGTGTGTTTTTGTAATTGTGTATGTGTGTTTAATTAATAAATAAAAAAAGGCGTGTGTGCGATTCACACACGATAGAAGTGTAACTTCAGTAAATCGACAAAATGTTTGTATTTTTTGACTCACCACACTGACTTCTTACTAAAAAGCACATACACCGACCGTTGCTCTCTTGCTCTGGCTCACTATTTTTTGTATTTGTGTCTCTTACCTGTCGTTTTTTCCGTTGCATCTGGTTTGAAATCACAACGATTCTATAAAAGTGTCACTTTAATAAAAAAATATATTATGAGATCCATCAGGTATTTCTTTAAAATATCTTTTCAACACACATATGACTCGTACTTTCCGGTAATAAACTGTATTTGACAATGTGTTAACTTTGAGCTCCGACTCTAATGACATCATATTATTTGTGTTTCAGGTATATCAAACAATTTTAGGGATCACACTATCCGTATACAACCGATAAAGTCACATAACAATACGAAATTATCATGTGTATATTCACAAGACGGCTATTATTCAATTCTCTATGTCTATTTGTATGTAAAAACAGAAACGAAAATAAAGCACAAAACAGAAGGTACCATTAACGACTTCTTTTGCATTATCATTAAGTAACCCCGGTGCGAATCCTTTAGATGCTTTTTTTCTTCTATTTTGTACTCGTTGATCCGGCGAACTTTATACCGCCTAGTAGTCAATTAATGACTGATTAACTTGTTATTTCAACATCCTTGGTGAAGCGGTTAAGATACTTCCGCTTCATACCAAAATCCTTCTATCACTCCATAAGTTACTTGCGAATGATATAAGGATAATCTGCATCCATAATCTGTAGTGAAACCGATAGATGTCGCCTTACTACAACCGCTCTGTTTGACGTCACAAAAACGTCATTCATTAATATTACAATTGTATGCAACCGCCGCGACGTCGTGCTATCACCGCTCTTATTTTAAAATAATATAATAAAACCGCCACACGACGTTGTTATTAAAAAGAGAAAAAGGTGTAATTGTGAGAGAGGAACTTTCTGTGCCCGTGGCCGCTACCGGAACCCTGGAACCTTACCGTGCTGTAGCATATACAGGACGAGCTGCAGACCTACAGGTTAGTGATTCAGATATTCTGGTATATCAGCTGGGATTTATGGAGTGATACGTTTCCTTAATACTCGTTTTGACCTTATTTTAATTTCTCTTAACCGCCAACCAAGTTACGTTCTCCGCTCATATGGAGGGCTATTTACACGCCTCTCCAATCCTCTTCATCTTTCTCCCACAGGTTTCTTTAGAGCTTAGAAAGGATATGTTGAGCTTTCCCTTAAAGATATATTTATATGTGATCGTTGACTTATCTGTAGACCTATTAAAGAGGAATATGCCAGCATAAATTGTTTTTGTGTTTTTTGTCTCAAAGGGATTAGGTAACGTTTTCAATGTAAGCTCCCAGGTGACTTGACTTGCTCCGTTACTTACAAAAGTTATTGTCATATTTCAATCAACTTACACAAATTCTTAATATACTACACCATCCTCATGAATCACTTTTCTTATTGTTGCAAAACGCATGAAAATCAGTTTAGTAGTTTTTGATTTTATTACAAACCGACGGGTAGATTTTATAGGATTGCTTTTTGCCAAATTTCATGATTCTAGACCAACGGGAAGCGCCTTATAGCTTTTGAGCCACTTACAAAAACGCTAAAGAATACGAGATAAACGGACATACCTTTTGATTGCGTTGACTTAGAAGCATGATACTTTTGACGCGTACTGCTGGAAGAGGTGCAGTGCATACGCCAGCGCATGGTCGGCGCCATTCTGCCGAGCCTCGAAGCCTGGTTTTATAGTAGACTAGCTGTGCCCGCTACTTCGTTCGCGTGGCAAAAGTACTTTTGCTATGATAATGATTATTTCAAGCTTGAATTCCTGTATGAGTCTTCGTCATAGTAGCTCCAATCTTTAATTTCAGTTCAAACAGTCAAAATCTAAGAAGATTTATACAAACTTTCATACCCTATTTTATTCCTTTAGAGGTAGAATTTATCAAAAGCCTTTCTTAACGTATGCCTACGTCATAATAGCTTTATGCATGCAAAGTCTCAGCCCGATCGGTTTAAAATTGACAAAGTTTCATACAAAATTTCATCCCCTATTTTATCGCCTTAGGGGGTAGAATTGATCTAAACCCTTTCATAGCGGATGCTTATGTCATAACATCTACCTGCATGCCAAATTTCAGCCCGATCCGTCCAGTGGTTTGGGCTGTGCGTTGATAGATCACTATGACAGTCAGTCAGTCAGTCACCTTTGAGTTATATATATTTAGATATCACGTCATCTACCACCTGACACAGGTACTTACGGGACACGGATGTTTCCCTGAGTACTTGTGCAGGTTTTGCGCCGTTGCCAAAAGGCCACTGTAGGTGGCGAAAGGCAATAGAAAAAAGGCTGCCAAAAACAACACGGTGGAGCCTATGTTGGAGCAGAAGTCCCCGGCTATTCACTCACCTGAGGGACAAACTCGCGGAGCGTCTAGCGGTGTGCCAGAGCGGGCAGTTGCCTGAAACTAAGCTCGTGGTGACGCGTGTGCAACCGCACGTCACTTGGCGATGCAGGGTCGGTGTGACTCTTCTCCCACCCACCTACCAGCGAAACGAAGACCTTTTGGGTGGATCACGCGCCGGACCGCGGGGAGACCAACGTCACATTCCCGTAGTCCGGCGCACCATGTGATTGCTGTTGCACCCCGGAGGTTTTAGTCGGTGAGAGTCCAACACACCGGGGGGGTGGCCCTCACCACCTCCCTAACGGTCTATAACGGGTTTTTCCTGGGTTACCAAAAAAGGCCTTGGAATAACAGTCTAAAAGAAAATAACTGATTTCACAATACGTGCTTCTAAAATTTGTACATAGCTTCAGCAGGTCCAAAAATTTTTATAAACGGGAAAATTGTGGCATCAAAGAAAACAGACAATGACGTCGAGCACGATTATTTAGGATCCTACCACTTTGAGGAAGACGAGTCAGTAAACGTTACGTGCTTTGGACCAGAAACCACAGCTGATGGATTTGACCAGATCAAAATGCAGTTGAAATCAGGAATCGATGGAAGTAAGTGCTTTCTTTGATAGTACATTCTAATACGAGTGTGCTAACTTGGTCATTGCAGTCGAGGTGAAATTATGCGCGAGTCGCAGGTGGAAAGCCATAAGAGAGCAAAGTCTGTAATAATCAAAAACACACGCGTGGTATACGACGATTTTTATTACACTTGCGAGGAAAGAGAGAGTCTTTTATTATGTTTGTACACGCCATTATACTGTATACATGTGTATATTTCCGCAAGCCTACCGCCAGATGGCGTCATACGGTGGGCAAACGTCACACTCCGTCGGACGCAACTATACCGGGCACATCGGTTTTGTATCGGAAGGCTTTTTATTAATTTATTTACGGCTACGGACCTAGTTATATTGTTTTATTGTGCTCCCTGTGTCTTGTGTTGCGTGGGACAATTACATTAGCACGGAGTTGGCTTCAGCTACGGATTTTCGGACTTATATCTTCGGGCACACGACCGTGTCGGATTCACTGCCCCGGAAGCTGGTCTGGATCCAGGCAGGCAGAGACACCACGGCGGCAAGGTAAGCGGAATAGATATATGTATATATTATAATGGTCGTGTGCATTTAATAGGGCCAAAGAAAGATAACCTACCAGCACCTACAAAAATACAGTCCACTATCTTCCTTGTTAGGAAAACCCAGTGCAGCCCTGAGTGGCATGCACAATGTTACTTATTTTTAATATGAAATAATGAAACTAAAAAATTCTCATGGATTAGTGACAATACCTGTTCCGTGCCCCAATTAGTATTTCCGACGGATCAAACCTATGTCTTGCTCTAGTATATTGTTAAGGGGTTAATTATTGCAGAGGAAACCTATACATACACATAGAAAACACATTTGCTTTAAGAAAATATTATCGATTTAACCTACAATTTTTTTTTTTTCGGTTATATTTTCCCCTTTACGGGGAAGGCAAAGGCATTCACGCCGTACAGCTATGTCTGACGTCATTTCTTTTCAAGTCTTATTAAATTTTTGTTACGTCTTCCCGCCACGCTCCAATATATCTTTCGTATCACTTGGCTAGCGTTTCCTCAAAAAACCATCGATTCCCCAACGCACACGGCCGGCCGAACATTCTATTACTGTCCAAGCTAACAATACACGCTCAAATAACAATTAAGCACCCAGCCGACCTCCAGAACAAGAATACAACAATTATTCAGCGACAGTGTAGAAGAGATGCAACCACTCCGGCTTGAAGGTTTGCCGCCAATCCCATGTCGCACAAACTTTTTTATCCCACATCACGGCAACGATACGCGGCGCATACAGCCGACATTAAAAAATCGAATTATTTAGATTAAAATGAAAACTCGTTTGAATTAAGATTACTTCTTCTACATGGGTGCATTATATTATGCAGTGAAGTACAAACTTAGCTCAATCGGGATTGCACTAACGCACTCTGAGAGCGATAATGTAAATATAGCCCTAGTCCGTAATTTAGATAGCTATGAACTCAAAAGCCATGTCATAACACACTTGTTAGGAGCAAATGTGATAAAAACAAATTAAAACATTGAGCTCACCAACGAGTACTATAAACATAGAGCGGGCGGGCATACAGAAAGCCGAACCATGAGTTGCCTATTCGTATAGGAAATTGTGAGCAGTCTTAGAGAGAAAAGCCTGGGTTCCGTTGCAATATCTCAGCAAAATGCTTACAATGATCCGAATGGTTAATTCCGTGTAGTCTGAGAATTGATAATAACTTTTGAGGGATTGGAACCAGTTGGCAGTAGTAGCGACCACGCAGTTTAGAGCAAATGTTTTTACGACTTTATTAGGGTAAATACAGAGGTGTTAATTACATTTGTTATCGGGATCTGTGTATTTAAGTCAAAACTTACTTAGTTAAATCCTTTGTCAGCTAATGAATTTAAGAATGGTGTTCTTTTCCTCTTATGATATTGGATTCTTTAAACGAAGCGTGTGTAAAAGGGTAGGTGCCTGAAGGGCCTAGCTCATTATAAAAAACAACCAAAACCTGTTACATAAAATTTATTTTAAAAAAAATAGGAAATAAAATTAATGTGACTCGCGAAAAAGATGTGAGCGGTGGATTCGGGTGTGCTTGTTGTTCCTTTTGGCTTTAAATAGGAACAGAGGACTTAACTAAGGAATCGGCGACTCAGGCGACCCCTAGGTTGGCACGGTCGCAGGTCGGCGAACCTGGGAGGAACGCGGCGAGACACGCCGGGGCTCGCAGTCCTCGGGGCTGGGGCGACACCAGTGTCCGCTCCTAGGCTCCCGCAAGCACGGAGGGTTCCTTTAAGGAAACGGGGAAAACCTGAAATCGCCGGGAAAAAAAGGATATACAGTACAGGCAGGATAGAAGGGTGGCGGCGCGGTGGACAGGAACAGCCTCTAAAAAGAGACTTGACCTAGGTCATGGTCTGTCCACGGCGGCAACCTACAACTACCCTCGCCTGTCCCGGAGATAACAGATAAAACAAACTACACATAACTGGCACAGGGAAATGGGTATTATTATTACAGTTAATAGGCTAATTAAATATTTATAATAAACAATAACATACCCGGTTATACTATTCGGGTCCACGATAGCAACACCCAGTTGGCACAGTCAGACGATATACAGACTATATATATACGTCTTCTCACTATTAAAGTTAGAATTGCAATGCCAAATGTGATTGTCTGAGGCAGTACAATTAATAATCTAGGCCACGCCTATAGATGTTTCTCGAATGTATTGAGGGTTGCAAACCCTAACGTAACTCCTTCAAAATATGTTTTGTGTGAGTAATTGGGTAACTATAATAAATATATGTCAATATAATACCAGTTATGTAAAAGAGGGGGGAAGTATCATAGCGTGACATAAATCACCGCTACACGTGATAAAGTTTTATATACATATATCGGCAGGTTCGCGGTGACCGTCGTCAGGTTGTAGTCCCTCGTCACTCTTATTCGGTCTTCGGATTACACTCTGCTTTCCATCAGGTGCGGTCCAGTCACTGTCTCTAGTCAGAATTTAAAAAATACTCTTAAATATAGCGGTTTTCCTGTAACTGCTGTATATTTCAGGGATACTCACAGAAACTAACTACACAAAAGATCACGCAATTATAAATTTTAAACTATCAAGAGAACATCAGCTCGCGTATCTGGTCTGCTCATACAAAAGCCATACAATCAAAGAAGTCCTCAAGGTCTATATGTACTTAAAAGGATCAGGCACAGGTAATCCAAGCATGAGTTATACGCTAGATCGTTTTTTTTACAAATGTATTACCTAAGCTCGCATTACCGTGCGGGTTCTGAAACAATATCGTCAGCAACAACTTAGATTTTTCACAAGTAACGATTGTTAATAATTATTTCTAAAGTGTTGCGGTATTTTCGTCTATATTTTAATGAAATCTAATTTGTACATTTAGTGATCGATCAGTTTTGCAACTATTAAATACAGTGTCACATGTAACGTCACTCGATTTAACAACAAACTCCCTAAAGCGTCGATATCACGCGGCTTTGGTTGGTTTAGCTTGTTTCCCATACAATGATACACTCTATATAGCATTACACGCACTCTCAATAACGATAGCAATTTAATAATATAAACTACTTACTTACTACTTACTTTTTTACTTTTTAAGCTAAGATGACTTTTGAAGTTGCCAAAATTAGTAAAAACTGCGCAGCTGTGTACGTTCTTTTGTCGCTTTATTATCCTAGCCCGTAATAAACTCGACTGTCGGCATTACCCATATCGAACTTTATAAGAAGTCCGTTCTTTTGTTTACAAATTGGGATTGCTCGCATGTGTTGACTGTTGTTAGTAGGAGTCATGGATTATTTATACGTTGTCATATTCTTAGTTGCTCACAAACTTTTAAACTGTAAACATGGCAAATAAGTGAAAATCTCCGTGTATTGACAAAACTTTTTCTTTTTCTAGTACAGATTTTTCTTTTTTCCATTTAACGACAACGCTCTTAACGTCAAAATATGCACAGCCTCTTGCGGGTCGTTATATAGAGTGTGAATTGTATTTATATAAATTTAATCTTGTTCCTAGTTAGATAGTTATTGCAGTGATCAAACCACTTTCGATATTTTCTTCCTTATGTTGGTCATCTGGAACTGCTCGTTTGTTATGTGTTCCAGAATTAATAATATTGAAAATATTTTCTTCCATATTTTTTTTTGTATTGAATACTAGCAATCGAAAACTTTTATCGTCAGCTATAGGTTCGGTGGCAATCATAGTTGAGTGTTCCCAGCATCGATCTGACTGTATCAATGCGGTTAGTCCCACAATTCGGGCACTGTTATCTGTTACTTGTGTTTCTTATATAAAACGACAGATAGAAAGTGTTGGTATATTAAGAATGTTTCTTTAATTTAATGATTTCTCTATAATTTCAGATTTACCTACATGGGCCATAGCGCTAATGAATGTTTTGTCTATAGTGATTCTGATTGCTGGTTTCCTCAGTCTTATATTTATTCAAAAGAGATGCAAACCTGCCCAGGTTAGTGGTTGTGTTTATACTGGCTTGCACAGAAGTCACTTCACTTTTAATAGATACTCGTAATTTTAATTTTGTTGCTCTGTAATCATTATAAGGAGTCATATATATGAGCTATGTATGTGATATTGAGAATTCCGTAGTGTTTAAAACAGATGAGCAAAATTCATTCATGGAGATGATTAAAACGGAAAATGTAATCGTTTTTCGTTAATCTGATTATATTTTGCTCATCTATGTACCAGGCACGGCGGAACCTGAAGCTTATAAAGACGATAAAGCTGGTCTGGTGTCTAGAGTCTATGACATAGCATAACTCTTTCTATTGAAGGCCAAACAAAGTCGAATTTATTAGCTATTCCTCAATAGGAAAGTACTCATACGAACTATAGATACTGTAATTAATGTACGCAGACACCGCAGCAATGCCCAGATGAACATGTCTATGAAGAGATTCCAGAGAATGCTAGACAGACATCCATCAGGAGTCCTGACTACGGGCGAGAGCTCCGCCGTATACCTGGGCTCAAAGTCGACATGAAGACCGGGGTGTTAAACGTGGATCCAGAGTTTGTGAGGTGAGAAGCGTTCTTAGGGTGGGCCCACATCAAACGAGTGAATACCTACTGCAATAAATACTATTTGCATAAATAAAAGCAAAGCATTGTTTCGTAGCTCCTCCTTTGTCCACAGCGATACTATATATCGAGGTGAGGACGATAACAAAAATCATCAAATCAAAATAAATAACGTTATAGCTCAAACAAACAGGAAACTACTAAAATATCATGAATTAATATTTTCATTGTGTTGGCGAAACTCTTCATTTAGAGACGCCATCTTGTCTTGGTCTCGTATCAAGTTAGTGTAAAAGCGGCTGCGGAGATGTCAAGAGATCTATCTGCAGCTAGCAGAACAGGATAAAAGAATGGTAGAGTTTAGTATTCCTATTTGTCCTGATAGAAATGATCTGCGCTTTATTGACTTTACTCTATTTGGAAATAACTAAACATTATGCCCCGTTACAGAATTTTATGTAGGGCAAAAACTGAAAAAGTTGGTTACGAATGAGCTATTTACTTTATTTCACGTTGGGTTAACCTAAGTTCGGGAATTGGGTTAGGACGAGATTGCCAAACCGTCCTAAGTTATGGATCGTAGATTCATCATAGTTAGTGATGTTTTAATAAACTTTGACAACTTTTTTATAATCATTATCATTATCATCATCGAGCGTCTTCGCCATATACAATATCCTATAATGAAATAAGATTTCTCGCTCGTTTGATGTAAATGGCGCAGTAATGCAGTAACAGTTGCCTGCTCTAAGGAGCTCTCTATTTCTGTTGTTCGCGTACAAATTTGGGTTTTCTCATCCAACAAAAATATTAACCTATATATTATTTTTTTTAAACTGGCTTGGCATAGTGACTACAGAGTACCTGATGGTAAGCGCAGTGTAGTCCAAAACCGAAAGCGACTATCAAAGGATGAAAATCCAATGATAGTCTACATCGTCATGTCGGCCCACATATACCACGACTGAAGGTCTCTAGGTATATGAGCTAGTGGATATACACAAGCTGATCCCGAAACGCGACAAGCTGGAACTGGTCACTATGACGGGCTTTACACTCATGTACTGTGGTCGCGATCCAGACGGGCACCGACGCCCTACCTCCTCGCTGCTGCTCGTTTAGCACCACTCAGGAGTCACGTGTAGGGAAACTAGGGTAAAGCCTACGGACGCGAGTAGCTTCGACTTGCAAAAACAAAAACATTAGCAAAAACAAATTTAAAACTTATTCAATTTAATGTTTTTAAATTGCAGGCAATTTCATGAGGAACAGAAGGAGCTCGAGTACGACTATGCATACAGCACCACTCTGATGCAGCGTTAAGTTTCTTTCGGCATTTCTTTGTGGCTGGGGGCCAAGCCGAGATCCGTATCAACAGGGAGGTGTCCTTTTCACCAGACCCGTAAATTGACTGAGCAGCTTATGTGTTCAGTCTCTCGCCCGATTTAGTTGTAAAGGTCTCTTCCAACCGCCAACATTTGTCCTATTGAAAAAATGTATGTAGCCACAAGCCCCCACAAACTTGAAACTAGAGGACTGAAGCATATATGAGCAAACAATATTTGGAAACATCAGACCGTCTATAGAATGAAACTGCTCTCACTGCAGTCAGTTATAAGATCTTCATTTATAGCACAATATTAATATTATAAGATATATCCGTATTTAGTAATATTTATAACATTAAGTAACAATATATATAATAGGTGTTCCGGTTAATAATGTCGAATTTTTTTTGCTAAATCAAATCATTAATTACCTGATCGAATTACAAGAACTGAATATATATAAATAAGATAAATATTAGGTCCTTACATATGAAATTGGCGTTTTGTATGGGAGGAACAAAAAGTCGAATATTTTTTAATATAATATATTTAATTAATCAAAGTATGAACCATTATTTTCTATGCACTTTTGCCATCTCATAGGTAGTTCATTGATCCCTTTACTAAAAAAACCAGTCGGACGGGAATCAATAAAATCTTTGAAGGCGATTTGGACTGCCCCATCGGAGTTGAATTTTTTCCCTTGCAAGAAGTTATCCAAATTTCGAAAAAAATGGTAATCTATTGGAGCAAGGTCCGGGGAGTACGGAGGATGTCTTAGACTTTCCAATTGAAGCTCTTCTAATTTAGTAGCCGTCTGTTGCGCAGTGTGTGGTCTAGCGTTGTCGTGAAGCAGCAGTGGCGTGGAGCGATTGACCAGCCTAGGTTGTTTAGCCGCTAGCTTTTCCATCATGGTTTGCAATTGCTGACAATAGACATCAGCCGTAATAGTCTGGCCAGATTTGAGAAAACTGTAATGAAAAATACCGGTAAGTAACTTTTTTGGGGTTAATTTTCGCTTGGGGCAGGATTTGGCTGGCTGGCCAGGATCCAACCATTGCGCTGAGCGTTTCCGATTATCGTAAAGAACCCATTTTTCATCACAGGTAATGATTCGGTTTAAAATACCTTCATTATTGTGCCGGTTTAGTAATGTAACGCAGCAGTCGACGCGCGTTTGCCGGTTTGCTTCAGTCAATTCGTGAGGTACCCACCTTTCAAGCTTTTTAATCTTCCCAATTTGCTTCAAGTGAATTAAAACAGTTTTATCACTAACATCGCAGCCTGCAGCTAACTCGGACGTGGTTTGCGATGGATCCGCTTCCACAATAGCCTTCAACTCTTCATTATCAACTTGAGTCTCAGGCCGTCCACGGGGCTTGTTCTGCAGGTCGAAATTTCCAGAACGAAAACGTTGGAACCAAAAACGAACTGTGTTTTCTTTTGCAACACGACCGCCCTACACATCATTCACCCTTCGAGTTGTTTCCGCAGCACTAGTGCCACGGCGGAACTCGTACTCGTAAATAATGCGATATTTTAAGTTTTCCATTTTGTAAAATGAGTGACGCAAACAGAAAAAAACAGAAGAAAAAACAAATGAATGACGATCATCGAAGCACAAATACATGAGTCTATAGCTGTACAAATTTGAATTTGGAATTCCTTACCAAAGAGGAGAAATTTGTGATTAAAGTGGCCAGTACGAAAAACGCCAATTTCATATGTAAGGACCTAATATAATGTATTCATCACGCGAACACAGCGCCGCTTATGCAAAGCAGAGTAAACTTTGGATATCCGCGCGCCTTACAACTAGGGATGTAACGGAGGCAGTTTTATCGGAACCGAAGTCGGAGTCGGAGTTTTTGAATTTGATTTATCGGAGTCGGAACCGGAGTCGGAATCGGAGTCGGAGGCAATTTCAGTCACAAGTGACGGCAGAATAAAATAGCTTTATTAAGGGACCAATAAAAACATTATTCAGTGAACCTTTTTAATTAGAAAATGATAAATTTACAAATACACTGACAATAAAAATTGCGGTTTCTTATTAACATTTTCCCATTAACAGTGAACAAATTAAATTAAATTTGCTCCAGGTTTGTTTTTGTGTTAATTTCTATTTTACTTAATTTAATGTAAATGTAAAATAGAAAAACCGTGTAGTGATGTACATTTACTTTTAAATTTAATAATTTAAATCATTTTTTTTCTACGTAAATTTTTAAAAATGTCTTCTACAAATTAAGTAGCACTGATTGTGTGATTAATTGATAGTTTTAACATATAAAATGAAATCAAATGAATTGACTACAACAGTGGTGGTGACCTCCGATGAATACCTCCGATTAAAAAGTTTCTGAACCGAAGTCGGAATCGGAGGTGCAATAACAATCGGAAGTTCCGACTTATCGGAGTCGGAGTCGAAGCTCCGTAACATCCCTGCTTACAACTTACAAGTAACATTTTTGACCACGCCGATAACTCTGAAAGTTCTTCGGAATTAAAAGCACTTCTATTTGTAAAGATAGGACTTTAAAAATGTTATTCAACTCCATTGCCGTTTGCATTTATTATTATATATTAAAATACCGATATTAATGTAATTTCCTGGCTGTAAATAGTATTTATAACAAATTCTGTATAAAAGTATTTAAGTGTTGAGTTTACGATCCGTTTGCAGTACATTGCGTACTTCCTTAGGGTACACATTACTATATACCCTAAGCGTGCGGCAATGACATGCATTTTGTACTTAGTCTCTATTATCGTATTTTTTAAGTACCTTTATGTGTTCCAATGTGTGTATTTTATTAAATATGTAATTTCTTATTTAATAAATAAAATGATTAATCTTTTTATATGAAAAAGTGTATGTTTATTCCTGTTGAATATTTATTATGTATTAAAATTATTGCAGTACGTGCCATTTAAAATAAGCAACAACATAAATAGTGACTCGCTTTGGCCTGTCGCGTTTCGGGATCAGCTTGTGTATATCCAGTAACTCATATACCTGGAGACCTTCAGTCGCGGTATATGTGGGCCGACATGACCTTTGATAGTCGCTTTCGTTTTTGGACTACACTGTACTTACCATCAGGTGCAACGGAGTCACTTTGTAGAGCCAGTGTTAAAAAAAAACTAAGTTTAGTGATAAAAAAATTACATTTGATTGTTGCTAATATGGTTCTTCGTTTGATTACTGAGAGTGCCAAAATGTTATGATCTATACTAATATTATAAAGCAGAAGAGTTTGTTTGTTTGTTTGAATGCGCTAATCTCAAGAACTACTGGTTCGAATTGAAAAATTCTTTTTGTGTTGAATAGACCATTTATCGAGGAAGGCTTTAGGCTATATAACATCACGATGCAACTATTAGGAGCGAAGAAATAATGAAAAATGTGAAAAAAACGGGGAAAATTATTCATCCTTGAGGACTTCCATTGCGTGCGCTGCAAAAACGGTTCAAGATACTAAAAATATATGTAAGAAAGAATTATTCCTCTTGAAATGATCTAGAAAAATGTCCGCGACAGTGTATGTCTATCTTTTAAGATTAAGTCACTAGAACCGTTTTTATGGTAAACAAATTTGGTCGAAATTAATGCATTATTTGTTAAGAGTTGTATCAACGTAATAATATTAATCTTTATCCAAATAAATGTGTTGTTGATTAAGAGTATTTAATTGTGAACAAAATTGTCTTTGACATCACTTAATTTAAATGAACATCTTAGAAGATATTACAAAACCTTATATAGCAAAACAACGTTTGCCGGATCAGCTAGTCGTATAATAATCATACAATCAATAATAATCATATAATCGTATATTATCGTGCGGGTTTGCACCCTTTTGTGGTTGACATTCCAGCTGCTCGCACGAAGCGATTCGCCTCCTCCATTTTGCTGCGGACCGCGAAGGAGTGGAACTCACTTCCTGCGTCTGTGTTTCCAACTTCTTATGGCATGGGAATCTTCAAACGTCGAGTGAATCGGTATTTGCTGGGCGAGCGCGCTCCATCATCGGCCTTATCATCACTTTCCAGCAGGTGAGATTGAGGTCAAGCGCAAGCCTGTATGTAATAAAAAAAATGTTATATAATGTATTCAAAAATATGAACATTCTGTATTAATGGTCTCCTGACCGAATAATTGCATGCCTTGTTTAAAATGTTAATGTCCGCCACTGTTTAAGTTTTATGTTTCTTGACCACATTTCGAACTAGTTTTGGATGATAGAAACGATATCGGAAGAGGATCTTTGGGCTATGCAACGCAATCTTTGGCCTGTGTCACTAGGCCGAAACGTCGAGTCTTAATTAAAAGTAAGTTACTTTGCGTATAAGTCCCGTTACAGTATTTATAAAGTAGTATTTTTGGCCGAAGGTTGCAAGTATGTGATGGCCTGCAGTTAGACATTATAACTATGCACTTAATTATTAATTTACTTATAGTGTCTGAGGTCCTTACTCGAATAGAATACGCGTTGTAAATGTATGTATTTCATATTGATTTTGTCAAATTATATTTCCACAATAGAACTACAAATAAGAGATTATAGGTTTAGAACAGTGACGTGCATAAGGTATTCACGTACAGACAGGGTAGGCAGAATTCGCGTAAGTAATTTGAATATTATATTATGATATTAAATATTATATTGCTTTCATAGAAGAGTTAAATGATGCTAATATAGAATAGATATGAATATAAATGGTTGCTTTATTGTTTAACTTTAAGCAATGTAATCCAGACTTATTTATCATTGGGGTATGCAATGCTTTCATGCATCTATTGGAATGAACGCTACTGGTTAAGAACAATATCATAAAGTATAAATATGTGGGCTACTTTAACTTATTTATATGTAAAATAAAAAAAATGTGACGATTCGACTTTGACATGATGCGTTCATTACCGTAAAACAATTATAATTATTTTACTTCTAAATATTTTCATAAACCGTTCAACTTGTGCTGAGCATCTAAGTGTTTTGTGTATTACTTCTATTTATTGCTTTTTCTCTGAGTTTGTGTGGACTATCAAATAAATCTGGGAACTGTAAGTGTTTATCGTTTTCTTTTACATCAATCTTCATCTTACAAAATAAAACAATACTAGACTCAATTCTGCCTGCGATAATTATTTTTTGTTTCGCAGTGTGGCAAAGTTATCTCTGCACGAAAACAGTATTTCATGTAAACAGGCGAACATTCTGATTTTCCTGTTTATATTTGTACTATATTTAGATATATGAAGTAGCAATTAAGTCGGGTTTGATAACATACATTACATTAGTCGTAAGATGTGTTGGCAGAATAGACTAGTGCCTCCCTCTTCATCATTCTGAGGTGTCGAAAGAGCATGAGAGCCCGTCTAAGGTATCCAGCATGCCGACCTGCACGCAGATTGCTGCTGGATACACCTTCTCTGCACAGTGCACACCCTCCAGCCCACACTGGACAAGCGTGCTGGGTTACGTGACCAAACCCCTTCCCATGGACTCCAAAAACATAGAGGAAAAG
The DNA here is from genome assembly GCA_036320925.1 of Automeris io. Taxonomy (NCBI): domain Eukaryota; kingdom Metazoa; phylum Arthropoda; class Insecta; order Lepidoptera; family Saturniidae; genus Automeris; species Automeris io. The sequence goes on along the minus strand of JAUDJH010000031.1, from coordinate 3,346,076 downwards.
GGAAAGGAGGCTTTTGCCCTGCAGTGGGACGAAACTGGCCAGTAATAATATTTGATTTGATTTATATTAAACTTAGCAATAATAAAAAAAAAATTGAATAAAGGAAGATCTGTAATAATAATATATACTCATGCTCTATCTCTTTTGGTGTAAGCAGATACAGTTATGTCTGTACCGACTTTGCGTTTATACTTAGTCTGGCCACAAATACTGTCACAATTAAAAATAAACAAAATATTACTTTGAAATTTGGAAACTGTCATTTTTATACGATTGTTCATCGTTTTTTCTTATTTTCGCGAATTAAAACGATTAGAAGAAGAGGGCATCATTTATAAAGTTGATAGATCTGACTATGGGACGCCGGTGGTTCCGATTATAAAGCGCGACGGGTCGCTGAGACTATGCGGGGATTATAAAATTACAGTAAATAAACAAATAAAAGATTATCACTATCCGTTACCACGCATAGAACAATTATTTGCAGCGCTAAGTGGGGGTGTGCAGTTTACAAAATTAGATCTTAAAACGGCGTATTTACAACTGGTTCTAGATGAAAGTTCGCAACCGACGAATGAATGTCGATGTCGTCGATGTCGACGGATGAATCAACGTCGATGCTGATATATATATAAACAACGTATTGAGATTACTAAAAACCTATCTATAAAAAAACTTAACTGACTTCGAAAAGTATATAATAAAAAAAGGTGTGCGCGATTCACACAAGATAGAAGTGAAACTTCCGTAAATCAACAAAAGAATGAGATGAATATATATAACAAGGGTAGGATAATTATCCTATTTATTTTATTATATTTTTTTTTATTTTATTTGTAATTACAAAGCTTATTTGTTTAAAAATGAAAATATTTTGATTAAATTTAAAAGACATTTTATTTAACATATGTTACATAATTTATTGGTGTTTTTTTAACACTTATATTTGAACATCTATCTTGATTGTTCAATAATTGTTTTTTTTACGCGCACGATACTCGCGATTACGTTCTGTTGAACTGGTCTGTTTTTTTTTTTTATTTTAATTTAATTTTTTTTTGCGTCCATATTGACGACACGTTTCGGCATCTTATAAAACGTATTATTTAGCACAACAAGATATAAAAATACTCACAAACACTGTTAAATAATAACGCACCGCGCTGCCTTCTTACTGAAAAGCTGTAATACGCACATACACACCGACATTTGCTATCTCGCTCTGTCTCACTAATTTTTGTATTTGTTTCTCACCACGCTGACTTCTTACTAAAAAGTGTAATACGCACATAGACACCGACATTTGCTCTCTCGCTCTGGCTCACTAATTTTTGTATTTTTGTCTCTTATCTGTCGTTTTTCCGTTGCATTCGGATTGAAATGACAACGAAGTTTCATTTTAATAATTTTAAACTACCAATCAGACTTTTTTCATTTTAAAATCAATGCCTATACCTTGTTCATTCTACGAAATGCCTTATAGTAATTCTTTAAACGTTAATTTCCATATTTACTGTAACTAAATATGGAAATTACGTTTCAAACAGATAATTCTAAGTTGGGTGATTTCGCCACTGAATAGGATATTTGCATGGTTTTCCTGATTCAACAAAGCTGAGCAAACGATGAGCAATAGTTATCGCGCAGCGGCTGCAGTAATCTGACGCAGAGACCATGAGTTCCCTGCTAACCGTGCTTGTTTTGATATCGTACAACTGGCAAGGCGCGACATGCTCAGGTAAGACAATATCGAGGAGTGAAAACTAAATGCTTTAACCCTTTAACGCTCAAATGCACAAAAATTTGAGGTGGAATGTAGGCTAGTACTATTTATAGAAAAAACGGTACACGAGGCTCTGCTCAACATTTTTCTTACGTATTTGACATCGCTCTTTCGAATGGTACACTTAGAATTGGCGAAAAAAAATTAAACACCTTTTTTAACAATTAAAAAAAAATCGTACTTTTTGAAAAAAAAACTTTCAATCGTAATTTTAATAATGATACCGGTACTTCTCTGTCTTGAAAAGGGTTAAAAGCGTCCACAAGACGGTGGGGAGGCGAAACATCTGCCTCCCCTACATTCATAACGTAATGGGGCAACGCGAAGGGCCGGGCTCTCGGAGAGGCGAGTAGCCATGCCCCTCGACTCTAGAGCGCTCGGTGGACCACCCCGGGGGTTTTAGTCGGTAGGAATCCGGCATACCGGGGGGTGGCCCTCACCACCCCCTGAAGATCCATGAGGATTTCCCCCGAGTAACAAAAAAAGGGTTAAAAGCGTGCACGCAATACTTGTACTTAAAAATCATGTCATAATAACATTAATTTTTTCGCCATTATTACAGTGACATGTTAAAAATAAGTTTCTTGTATAATCTTTACTAATAAATATTCATTTAAATGAAATTTATATTTCCCGAAGCTTTGTGAAAGAGGACAGGAAGTCAGCGCCGATACTAACAATAGACATTTAATTATATCACTTTAAAGTATGTGTCATCAAATCAAATCAGCAATAAAATAATATAATATCAAGTTATTATTGTTGGGGTTTTAAGGCAATTGTCTGAAATGAGTAATGACCACAGTACATCACAAAACCGCCATGATGACTCGCTTCGGCCTATAAATGTGTGTGTTTGCTGCCGCCGATACACCAGTCTTGTTTCTGACAGAGAAATTTAATGTCACATCAGTAGATGAGACCAATGTCAGCTTTAAGGTGTTAAATACATTTCTGGAATAAATAGTTGATATAATTTTAAATTGTTACTGAAATAGGAAAGGAATGATGATAGTGTAATAATCTTATTAGTTTCTTTTTTAAACCTGTTGCATATCCATCATGGACCGTCAGCGCAGCCCTGAGGGCGGCTGTCCCGTGTGTTAGACTCCTACTGACTACACCCACCGCAGTGATCCTATAAACTCAGGGTGCGCCGCGCTACGTAGCCCACCACGGCTCGTCGCGCGATTTGCCCCATAACTGTTTGGGAGTAAATAAAAATCTCGTGGAGTTTCACTTCTACCCAGCGAAACGTTCCCTTATGTTAAGCAATTGAATTTAAGAAAATATTTGAACGGTCACGATTATTGCGCACAACCAAGAACCAAAAAAATCTTAAATTAGAATGTCCAGTCTGACGTTCTTTCCATAGAAGCACGTCCCATTCAAAACAAAAAGATGATATTCTTAAGAAAGAAGAAATAGATTGGGTCCACAAAATGACTACGGTGCATCCGATGATAAGACAGAGTAGTCTAAAAACGAAAGCGACTATCAAAGGATGAAAATCCGTTGACAGTCTCCGTCGTTCTGTCGGTCCATATATGCCGCGACTGAAGGTCTCTAGGTATATGAGTTACTGGGAATACGTGATGTGGACAAAAAGTTCGCGGACTCATGATGTAAAAATTTAATTTTATTTATTCTCCTATAACAACTTTATCACCTTCAAACTACTGTTTTTGGGACGCAATAAACTTATTCCAGGGCTTTCTCCAATCTAGGAAACAATGATTGATGTTCTTAGAAGTGAATTCTTCTTCATACTTTTTCTTAATTATTCATAGTTCTTCATAATTCTTTTAGGCACCTTATCACTTCCTTTCGGATTGTCTTGATGTCCTCCACATGTCTTCCCCGTATCGTCGTCTTTACTTTTGGTGAACTGGAAATGTCGCACGGTGCAAGGTCCGGAGAATAAGGGGATTCTATAATTGCGATGTTGTTTTCACCAAAAACTGCTTTACCACCAAGGCTTATAGGTCTACAGAAAACTCCACAATAGCTTATATCAATCTACGAATAATAACTTGCTATAACCATTGTAACATTAAAAAAAAAGAAGGTACAATTGAGTTTTAACTGTGCCCACGATAATTGCAGCTAATATATGCATGATCCGGACCATGCTTTTATGCATTTAATAGCAACTTCACAGAACATAATAAGTCAATTATATACAAAATAGGAAATAAAATAAAAATCAACAGTGCAAGTAACGAAGTTACGCTTACATATAAAATTTTGTTAACATGGTTGGGGTCTCTCTACGTGTGCTTATAACTTATAACTTAATGTAAAAATCTTGTGAAATTATACTTTTGCCTACCGAAATAGAAAAGTCCACAATAGCATATATCTATCTATCTATAAATGATAACTTACTACGCCCATTCTAATTTATGAGTAAAAAAAAGTTACAATATGGACTTAACTATGCCCACGATAATTGTAGCTAATTTTTTAAATACACCATGCTTACCATCCAGTGTGCTGTGGTCACTATGACGAATCAGAATAAAAAATGAAAGTAGAGCATCGCTCTAGCGGAAACATAAATCACATCAAGTGAACATAACTTTGCGGTGAGGTAGCGGTCAGCGCACCAACTGCTAATAAGTTTGTAATTGCAAGAATTCGTTTTTGTGATGTCACTGGAAAACACTTTTAGGGTTTTTTAAATCCTAACACGAGCATTACTTTCAACATTTTGCTAACTTTTTGCATAAAATGATGAACAAATTAATTTACAGAGTACGTAGAAATGTATATTAACAACGAGCGGATCGACATCGGAGACGTCTACACAAGACGATACTACTTCGAGCCCGACAAGATTGTTAACGTTACGTGTAAAACTTTAAACAAAACACACAGTTTAATGTTTAGATGGAATCAGAGCAACGGTACAAGTAAGTGGTATTGCTATTTTGCTCACTATCTGTGAATATAGCTAGAATTATATGTTAACAATTCTAAAAATTAGTGACATTCTCATCTGAGAGACAACTCCACTATTCTGTTCTCATTGAACTTTGAACTGCATTATAATTACACTTGGCATTTTTTCATAAAAATAAATTTAACCTTTTAATTTACATTGGATAACGTATCTATGCAACTGGAGCGTTTCAAGATGTTCAGAAACGTCTGGATCGTTCTCTAGGCGGACAGCCCTACGCTGCAACCTATCCAAAGCGTAGAGTAAGTACTGGGCAGAACCGTCCCCGAGATGCGAGCAGTATTCCATACAAGGCCTGACCTGGGCCTTATACAATAGATACAGTTGATCCGGCGTGAAATACCGTCGCGCTCTGTTCAGGATACCAAGTCTAAATTGAAGAAGGGTTTTCGAAACTGGATGCGAGACTCCGCCTGCCCCGACGCGCACGCTGACCGCGCATTTGGATCCCGCTTCGCATTACATTCGTACATGCAGATGAAACGAGCATAACGATTGCTAATAACTGTTCGTTTTCTTTTATTTCAGAAATAAATGAAACTTCAAAAATGCATGACAACTTAATATCTCAACGTATTCAACTAAGTAGTGCCTACAACAACACTTATATAGTGTGTGCCATATTTGGTGAAATCCCAAATTTCAAGGTTGTTTTGTACGAAACAGGTAATTATATATTTTATATATTTTATTCATCAATCATTTTTATATATTTTATTTTGTTAACCCGGGGGTAAACCCTGCATAGGGCCGTCAGGGCCACCGTGGGGGCTGCGATCTCGGTGTGCCACTCTTACTGGATAAACCACACTCAACCTCAGGCTGTCATCTCCTCATCGCTGCTAACCGGGTCTGGAGGTCCACATTCTTCCTTTGACCCGGTGTGAGAAAGGCCTATAAAGGCTCCACCTCCTGAATAGATGGATATCAGTGATGCCCCCTCTAGTCACGCAAGTGTTGTGCTCCACACATCTCATCCACATCAACTGGGAAGCAGACTCCTTCAAGTCTATTGTCCGATTTTTGTTAGCAGGGGTGGTCACGAGCAAAATTGCGTGCGAACACCTCTCTCCTCCTGCATCCCGTTCTAGGATGCTGACCGTTCGGGCGCGAGATTATCCTCTGCCTCTCTCGTACGGCCGTCTTCTTTTTCATCATGACACTCTCGCAAAACGTGAGCACCGCTTGCCACGACCTCTCACTGCCGACGGCGCTATGGATCACCGCCGGCAGTGACAGGTCTCCGCCAATAACGTTTGCCAGCTCTAGACGTTCTGTAGCCCAAGCTTGTCATTCCATTAGCACATTCTCTGCTCTCTCGTAAGGGCAGCCTACACAACATAAAAAGTTTATTTTGAAGATAAAGAAAAATTGTGTATTTGTTACGAGAAACAAACTAGTACTTACTGCAGTTTATTAACTAACTTGTGTCGTGGTAACAAAGAGGTCGCTGATTCAGTATGAATGCCGAAAGTGGGTCACCGTGCTGTGTTTATGTCTTGCTGGATCCTGATGAACCAATTACCGCAGCCAAAGCAGCTTCAACTCCGAAAAATACACATAAAAAATACAAACAGGCATTAGATTCATCCCACGATACCGGCGTCGCCGTAATAATGAGATATATGCCTCTCTCGTTCGACCGTCTTCTTTTTCATCATGACACTCTCGGAAGACACGAGCACCGCTTAGCACGACCTGTCACTGCCGACGGTGCTATGGATCACCGCCGGCAATAACAGGTCACCGTCAATAAATTTTGCCAGCTCTAGACGTTCTTTAGTCGAAGCCGGGCATTCCATTAGCACACGCTCTGCTCTCTCGTAGGGGCAGCCTACACAATATAAAAAGATTATTTTGAAGAGATTGATAATAGAATCTAATATTGAATCAAATCGATGAAATTACAAATTACTGTTTACTTCTTCAGTAATCGATGACTCACGTTAACATGGCTGTGACGGGCAACCCTAAATTATTGAGAGCAGCACCGCCATTCTGGCTCTGCTATATAAATGTCGAGTGCAATGTTCTTGACATTCCAATTGGATCCGTTCGATTAAATGACTGTGGTCCTTGCTGCCGGCAATACTAAAAACAACGAGGTACACACAAGCACTCGACACGTACTAAGACACTGAAGACGCCGACGATGACAAATAAGGATAGACCAATTAACAGTCGTTTAAATAAAGTGATGATTTTATAGTTAAAGCATTAGATTGTCTATTTCATTATTGTTTACTGAAATGTCAATGGCACAAGATAAAGGGATAATAACGACTCTTACGGGATATTTAAAAGAATATATTGTTACGAGCGCGGGGTAGTAAAACGCCGGTTTTGACGGACAAACAATTTATTAGTCGAAGGGAGTACACAATTAAGAACGCAGCCGCAGAAAAGTCCAGAAGCGCAGCTGTCGAATGATCGCGATGGCAAATCGTCGATAATTCCAGAAGCACGTCGAAATATGCTCACGAAGATCCGTCGTCCAAAGTCCAGTCGCAGAAAGTTCTCGAAGTCCAATATCAAAAATCCAGTCGTAATAATCGCACGCAGAATCGCTATCCAGTCGCAGTATGATCGCAAAAGTCCTTGAAGATCGCTTGTGATATCGCACTGTGTCGCTGTCCAAATTAGAACTATGTCGTGATCGCATCGAGCGCGTATTTATATCAGAACAGCCGCTTTCCAGCATTTTCGAGTAATAACTAGAATCTTATAGAGATTTTTGAACCTTATGTTTTTACTCGTAAATTCCAGAATGGGTTCATCGACCTTTCGCGAATTAAAATTCCACGAATAGGGGCCGTCTCACCGATATACGCGTCACGAACTCGGGCGGCAAGATGAAACAGACGCGACCCCTCCGATATTTTCGACGGTAAACAATTTTCTCCGATCGGGTTGAAAGTTATTTCATTCGAAGCAGTACCTCAAGACTATCTATGCGTTTTAAGATTATAGTCGTGCGATGCCAGGAAGCCTAGAAATCTAGGGCTAAAGTTTGGCCCTAGTTCCGTCGTAACAATATATTGAACAAACAAGTCTATGTACATGAAATTAAAGAACATTTTTATTTCCCCGTGCTATTTGTAACAAATTTGTGTGAAATATGCTGACATCCACGATACAGGATGTCCTAGTTTGGGTGTTAGCTGATTTTTAATGTGCTGTCTTGTAGTTGTTTGTCGATAAATAATTTTATTTATTTTATTTTATTATTTATTTGTTTTGGATTTCGTGGGCCTGTGGACACTTTAGAATTTAATCTTTAAACAAATGATCATATTGCAGTTATACCGCAACTGTTCGTGAACAACGAACTTGTGAATAGTGAGGAAGAATACCGCGATAATATTACGAACTCATGGGCTTACAAAGGCTATTATTATTTTGTACCGAACGAGGATATCGACATACGATGTAACCGTTCAGATACTATTCAACCATCGTGGAGAGGAAGGTACTTAGGTGGTAAGTATGTCTAAATTATTTTTAAATTTAATATGATTCTCTGGCCGAAAGCTTCAGACCTTTTCATTGCACGTGTTTCTTCAATAATGGCTACTCACACTTAAATTCTTATCAATGCATACTATAAGTCAGTTCCTGAGCCTTCTATATAATATTGTGTAGATGAAAAACTATTTGAGAGCTTCTTGTATAACGCTTTGCAGAATAATTTGGCTTGCGCTATGTAGGTCAGTGGGAATGTATCAGAACCGATAATCCGTATACAGACATCTTGTACACGCCATTATAGTCTATATGTATGTTGTTTCCGTAAGCCTACCGCTAGATGGCGTTATTCAGCACTCTGCTAAACACACTCGTTCGGAAGCTGTCATAGCTTGTAAATCGGATCTGATTAAAACCCCGTTCTTCTCGAAATTAATGTTATGGATTGACATATTTCTATTAATTGTGCCTTGGATGATTTGTGTGTGTGTGTTGTTGTCCGCTAATCTCAGAAATGACTTTACTGATTTAGAAGCGATTTTCACTAATGTATTGTGGAAAAATTATTTAACATTTAATGCTAATCTATTACAGTCGGTTCATAGAGGAAAAGCTATGTTAAATGTTGTTATTTATATAATCGATGACATTTATCTCATTTACACAAATATTTCAGCTTCGAATAATTATTATCATAATAAACTGCTTCCATGCAAACGACGTCGCGATCACAGCTAGTTTTAAATAAAATTAATTGGCCCCAACTGCTCCAAAAATTTGTATTGGGAACCCCTGATAAATATTTCAGATGAGCTGTTTCTCGTTTCCATCCACCTTTTAAACGTACAGACTTTCGCTTTCACAGTTCTTTGTGTAGATTATCTCGGGCCTACAATCTTCTTGGAGATTCGGTTGATTTGTTCGCGGACTCCATGACGAGATTCAAGAGAAAGGTCTTCGGGGTGTTGAGAGATGCACAGACTAATAATCTCGACTTTCATTAGCATTCATACAATTTAAAATTGTATATTGTGTATTGTATTGTAATTCTATTTATTATGTTTTTATTGCTTATAGATATTTCTAATTAGATGTAACACGACCGGGGCCCTTTGCGAAAACCAGCGCTGCAGACTTCCCCTGTGGCTTTAAGCTGATGGAGGTCCCATTTTCGCCATGTTTATATATTTTTGTATTTTATTTTGTTTTTGTATGTTGTTTGTGTAACTGCATTAAAATTTTTAGTTTTTTGTTAGTTTGTGGCGAAATAAATACATTTCATTTCATAAACAGGCCACTCTAACGTATGATGTGGATGTCTTAATACGAACTGTACATTGTTTATTGTAATTGTGTGTGTTTGTTGTAATTAATTAATAAAAAAGGTGTGTGTGCGTTTCACACACTATAGAAGTCGACTTCAGTAAATCGACAAAAGAATGAGATGAATATATGAGCCGTTCATTTTGAAAGTGGCTTAAGTCCATTTTAACATTTTATCAAGTTGGCACTTGTGACATTTATAATTTATGCTGAACTGTCAAAAGAATAAATTGGTATAATATTAAAATATACTTGGTACATTTGAAAATTTTATATCACGCACATTTTCAAAATAATATAAAAAACGCAAAACCTTAAGTATTTCAAATTAATAAGATAAGTGGATTTAAGTCACTTTCAAAATGAACAGCTTATATATAACAAGTATAGGAAAATTACAAAGTTTATTCGTTTAAAAATGAAAAGATTTTGATTAATTTTAAAAGACATTTTATGTTTTATTTAACATATGTTACATAAATTATTGGTGTTTATTAACACTTATATTTGAACATCTATCTTGATTGTTCAATAATTGTTTTTTTTACGCGCACGAAACTCGCGATTACGTTCTGTTGAACTGGTCTGTTTTTTTTGTAATTTTAATTTAATTTTTTTTTGCGTCAATATTGACGACACGTTTCGGCATCTTATAAAACGTATTATTTAGCACAACAAGATATAAAAATACTCACAAACACTGTTAAATAATAACACACCGCGCTGCCTTCTTACTGAAAAGCTGTAATACGCACATACACACCGACATTTGCTCTCTCGCTCTGCATTTTTGTATTTGTATCTCTTGCCTGTCGTTTCTCCGTTACATCCGGTTTGAAATCACAACGATTCTATAGAAGTTTCACTTCAATAAAAATATAGACCCATCAGGTATTTCTTTAAAATAACTTTTCAACACACACATGCCTCGTACTTTCCGGTAATAAACTGTATTTGACAATGTGTTGAATTGGACCTCTAACTCAAATGACATCATATTATTTGTGTTTCAGGTGTAACAAACAATTTTGTAGATCACACTATCCGTATAAAACCGATGAAGTCACATAACAACACGAAATTATTATGTATCTATAGACAAGACGACTATAGTGTATCTCTCTACGTCTCTTTGTATGTAAAAACAGAAACGAAAATAAAACACAAAACAGAAGGTACCATTACCGACTTCATTTGCATTATCATTAAGTAACCCCGGTCCGAATCCTTTAGATGCCTCTTCCCTCTTCTATAATATACTCGCTGATCCGGCGAACTTTATACCGCCTAGTTATCAATTAGTCTCATTAACTTGTTATTTCAACATCCTCTGCATCTCTCTCACACAGTTTTCTTTAGAACTTAGAAGTCCGTAAGGGTTTTCCCCCGAGTTACAAAACAAAGGGTTGGTTTTTTTCATTTTAAGGAACGGAGTCCTCAAAAATGGGCATGTACAATGCGTAGTTAGAAAGCTATATCAACAGTCACAATATAAATTCTCATCTATTAAAATACGTTTGTTACTTTAAGTATTTTATGCACATAAAATATGATTCTCCTTTACAACATACAAATTAAATGAATATGTTATAGGTTATCGCTAAATAAATACCAACGCGGGCGAAAATAAATTCAGGCGCTGCGCTCACATAGGATAGCGGCTCTCGCTTGATGCGAGCATACCCGTGCCGCTTTAGTTTATTAAAATTTTGAAACGATGATAGAATATTAACATCAGATGGCGAGAAGGAAATGGTGGGTTAGGGAAAGAAGAAAATCGTCTTAAATATGTTCTCGATAGCTTTAGGTAATTTTTGGACTGCACCATGCTTACCATCCAGTGCGCTGTGGTCACTATGACGAATCAGAATAAAAAATGAAAGTAGAGCATTGCTCTAACGGAAACATAAATCATATCAAGTGAACTTTGCGGTGAGGTAGCGGTCAGTTCATTAACTGCGAATAAGTTTGTAATTGCAAGAATTCGTTTTTGTGATGTCACTGGAAAACACTTTTAGGGTTTTTAAATCATAACACGAGCATTACTTTCAACATTTTGGTGATTTTTTGCATAAAACGATGAATAAATTAATTTACAGATTCCGTAGAAATGTATATTAACAACGAGCGAATACAGACTCAAGTTAGGCGGGTCGACAACGGGTACTTCTACACAGGACGATACTACTACGAGCCCGACACGACTGTTAACGTTACGTGTAAAACTTTAGGAAAACCACACCGTTTAATAGTTAGATGGAATCAGAACAACGATACAAGTAAGTGGTATTATTGGTCTTTCGCCCACTATCTGTGAATATAGCTAGAATTATATGTTAACAATTCTAAAAAGTAGTGACATTCTCCTCAGGGAGACAACTGCACTATTCTGTTCTCATTGAATTTTCAATTGCATTATAATCGTAGATGGGCAAAATGTTATCAGATTAATAAAAATGATTAACGATTACATTTTACGTTTTTTACCATTAATATGACTGCATTTTGCTCATTTATGTTTTAAACACTACAAAAATCCCAGATTTTATACATATGTAGCCTACTATCTTTCAACTTATTTCTTTTTGTACTGGGTCATGCTTTGGAATCGTATGTGGTGGGCGCTAGGGTTGAGAGCCACAGTGTACCGGCGGGCGCGGGGGGATTGCGCGGGCGCACGTGACGCGATTGCTTCACCGCCCGCGCACCCGGCACAGTAGTCTCGATAGACACTCGATACGTTGCCACGCACCACTCTCTCGCTATTTATAGTTTTCAAGTTATTATTATTTACGTGTTCTTATTTGTATTGTTGTGCTCTTTACTTTATTTCTACTTGGTTTATCATACTTGTGCTTCATTATTTCTACTAGACTTTGTACTGTGCTTCATTAAACGTCTATCTACTTGCGGTCTGGACTTATTTCATTTCATTCTTCATCAACTCATCTATCACGCTATCCTGCGCTATAGTGCAAGGTAGGACAACTATCCACCTGCATACCTACCACGTTATACAAATTTATCATTTTTTAATGTTATAAATGGATTTAATCAAGATTCCAGAGCAATAAAATTAAAATTATGACTACATTTTGTAATCTTTCATCATTAATCAGATTACATTTTGCCCATCTCTGCTTGTGATTATACTTGCACTTTCTTCATAAAAATAAATTTATATTTGATTTATGCGACACAAGTTTTAAGATGCTCTGAAACTCTAATGTGGCATGTTGCGTGAAATTTAATCTATGTAAGGTGCAGGTGCGTTCATATGTGGAGCATTGCTCCCACCTTTGAGATGAGTTCTCAAAATGTCAACTAGCAACTTTGAACTCAATCGATCGTAGGGTCTGGATTCTTTATTATGCGGTCAGCCTTCCACTGCAACCTATCTATAGGGCGTAGAATTATTACTGGGCAGAACCGTCTCAGATATATGAACAATATTCCATGAAAGACCTGGACCTTATACAATAGATACAGTTGATCCGGCGTGAAATACCGTCGCGCTCTGTTCAGGACACCAAGTCTAAATTTAAGAAGGGTTTTCGAAACTGGATGCGAGACTCCGCCTGCCCCGACGCGCACGCTGACCGCGCATTTGGATCCCGCTTCGCATTACATTCGTACATGCAGATGAAACGAGCATAACGATTGTTAATAACTGTTCGTTTTCTTTTATTCCAGATATAATTGAAAATTCGAAAAGGCGTACCCACAAAATATCTCAAGATATTCAACTAACAAGTGCCCATAACAACACTTATATAGTATGTGCCATAATTGGTGAAATCCCAAATTTCAGGGTTATTTTGTACGAAAGAGGTAATTACTATAATCATAATTATATATTTTCTTTTGTTAACCCGGGTCAAAACCTACATAGGGCCGTCGGGGCCACCGTGGGGGCCGCGATCTCGGTGTGCCACTCTTACTGGATAAACCACACTCAACCTCAGGGTGTCATCTCCTCATCGCTGCTAACCGGGTCTGGAGGTCCACATTCTTCCTTTGACCCGGTGTGAGAAAGGCCTATAAAGGCTCCACCTCCTGAATAGATGGATATCAGTGATGCCCCCTCTCGTCACGCAAGTGTTGTGCTCCACACATCTCATCCACATCAACTGGGAAGCAGACCCCTTCAAGTCTATTGTCCGATTTTTGTTAGCAGGGGTGGTCACGAGCAAAATTGCGTGCGAACACCTCTCTCCTCCTGCATCCCGTTCTAGGATGCTGACCGTTCGGGCGCGAGATTATCCTCTGCCTCTCTCGTACGGCCGTCTTCTTTTTCATCATGACACTCTCGCAAAACGTGAGCACCGCTTGCCACGACCTCTCACTGCCGACGGCGCTATAGATCACCGCCGGCAGTGACAGGGCTCCGCCAATAACGTTTGCCAGCTCTAGACGTTCTGTAGCCCAAGCTTGTCATTCCATTAGCACATGCTCTGCTCTCTCGTAAGGGTAGCTTACACAACATAAAAAGTTTATTTTGAAGATAAAGAAAAATTGTATATTTGTTACGAGAAACAAACTAGTACTTACTGCAGTTTATTAACTAACTTGTGTCGTGGTAACAAAGAGGTCGCTGACTCAGTATGAATGCCGAAAGTGGGTCACCGTGCTGTGTTTATGTCTTGCTGGACCCTGATGAACCAATTACCGCAGCCAAAGCAGCTTCAACTCCGAAAAATACACATAAAAAATACATACAGGCATTAGATTCATCCCACGACACCGGCGTCGCCGTAATAATGAGATATATGCATAGCATCACAGTATTTCGGGAGCACAATAAAACTCGACCGTACTTGATAGCTGGTAATAGCGGAGGAGACTAAAACTACTTCTATTTACCTTACATATACCTTTAACTACCTTACATGATGATGATAAAATCCTGGCGGATTTCGGCCTTGGCGACGTTTCCAAAATAGTATCAGGTAGGCGCGGGCGGCAGCCCCAATCGACGAAGGAGAGCTCGCTGATGACTTGCGTAGCCCACCTTAGCGCGGAATGTCCTGTTGCATAATGGACAGGTCAGAACACCACCCACGTAATTATAGGAAGCGAGCACAGGTGGACGGGCCTTGAAGTGATCTCGCTTCTCTTCCAACTCAAGCCTACGTTTGGTCTCGAATTCGGCCACCACGCGCTTCACAAGACTTCTCCACTCCGAGCGTCGCTCCGCATGCATCCGCCACTGCGTCGGCTCAATATTGCAGCGCTTTAAGTGCCGCATCAAAACATCCTTAAATCTTAAATATTGCCCACCGGCCTCCCTCCTACCACACTGCAACTCTGAGGAAAATATACGCTTAGCCTTTCTTTCACTAGGCATACGGGACAAGTGACCACACCAACGCAATTGCCGCCTCATGAGATAAGCTACCTTACATACATTACACTTAAGTGCTCGCCCCTCTCGTCTGGTGAAGTAGTCAGGGACTTTCTCAGTTAATAGCAATTTGTTCTGCTGAAAATAAAGCCATGACTCCCACTTCGACACAGCTTTGAGATTATTTCGGCGTTTCTTCTCACGGTGGTCGCTTCCGAAACTTTAGTACATAGCCGTTAGGTTTCGTATTTTGTCTGGTGGCCCAAGTTGAGATCCGTACCGACAGGAGTGTCTTGTGTTGCCACCCAACTCATAAATTCGCTGGCTGAGCACCTCAGTATTCGCCCTGTCGCCCGGTTAAGTTGTGAAACTCTGTCCCGGCCATCAACAAATATCCTGTCGAAAAAAAGCCATGTTTTAACAACTGTGAACGATGTTAGAGTCTAATGTTGAATCAAATCGACGAAATTACAAATTACTGTTTACTTCTTCAGTAATCGATGACTCACGTTAACATGGCTGTGACGGGCAACCCTCAATTATTGAGAGCAGCACCGCCATTCTGGCTCTGCTATATAAATGTCGGATGCAACGCTCTTGGATCCCGTCGATTAAATGTGTGTTTGTATTTTGAAATTACTGTGGTCCTTGTTACCGGCGATACTAAAACAACGAGGTACACACAAGCACTCGACACATCTTAGATACCGAAGACGGTGACGATGACAAATAAGGATAGACCAATTAACAGTCATTTAAATAAAGTGATGATTTTATAGTTAAAGCATTAGATTGTCTGTTTTACTATTGTTTACTGAAATGTCAGTAGCACAAGATAAAGGGATAATAACGACCCTTACGGGATATTTAAAAGAATACATATTGAACAAACAAGTCTATATACATGAAATTAAAGAACATTTTTTTTCCCCGTGCTATTTGTTTTGGATTTCGTGGGCCTTAGGTCACTTTAGAATTTAATGTTTAAACAAATGATCATATTGCAGTTATACCGCAACTGTTCGTGAACAAAAAACTTGTGAATAGTGAGGAAGAATACCGCGATAATATTACGAACTCATGGGTTTACAAAGGCTATTATTATTTTGTACCGAACGAGTATATCGAAATACGATGTAACCGTTCAGATACTATTCAACCATCGTGGATAGGAAGGTACATAAGTGGTAAGTATGTCTAAATTATTTTTATTCTTAATACGGTTCCTTGGCCGACAGCTTCAGACCTTTTCATTTCACCTGTTTCTTCAACAATGGCTACTCACACTTAACTTCTTATCTATACATATTATAAATCCGTTCCCGAGACTTCTATTTAATATTGTGTAGATGAAAAACTGTTTGAGAGCTTCTTGTATATCACTTTGCAAAATAACTGATAAAAACTACACTAATTAATAAAACTAATATAATACCGCTTGCATTATGTAGCTTAGTGGAAATGGATCAGAACTGATAAGCAGTATACAGACTCTTGTACACGCCAATATAGTCTATATTTATGTTGTTTCCGTAAGCCTACCGTTAGATGGCATTATTCAGCACTCTGCTAAACACACTCGTTCGGAAGCCGTCATAGCTTGTAAATCGGATCTTATAATTATTGCTTATAGATATTTCTAATAAGATGTAACACGACCGGGGCCCTTTACAAAAAACTGCGCTGCAGACTTCCTCTGTGGCTTTAAGCTGATAAAGGTCTCATTTTTGCCATGTTTATATGTTTTTGTATTTTCTGTTGTTTCTGTATGTTGTTTGTGTTACTGCATTTAAATTTTTAGTTTTTTGTTAGTTTGTGGCGAAATAAATACATTTCATTTCATTTCATTTTACTTTATAAACAGGCTACTCTAACGTATGGTGTGGATGCCTTAATAGGAACTGTACATTGTTGATTGTAATTGTGTGTGTGTGTTTTAATTAATAAATAAAAAATTTCACACACACGATAGAAGTGAAACTTCAGTAAATCGATAAATATTTTGTATTTTTTTATCTCACCACACTGACTTCTTACTAAAAAGCTGTAATACGCACATACACACCGACATTTGCTCTCTCGCTCTGGCTCAATATTTTTTGTATTTGTGTCTCTTACCTGTCGTTTTTCCGTTGCATCCGGTTTGAAATCACAAAGATTCTATAGAAGTTTCACTTTAATAAAAAAATATATTATAAGATCCATCAGGTATTTCTTTAAAATAAGTTTTCAACACGCATAGGATTCGTACTTTCCGGTAATAAACTGTATTTGACAATGTGTTGACTTGGACCTCTGAGTCAAATGAAATATTATTTGTGTTTCAGGTATATCAAACAATTTTAGGGATCACACTATCCGTATACAACCGATACAATCACATAACAACACGAAATTATCATGTGTATATACACAAGACGGCTATGATGCAACCCTCTTCGTCTCTTTGTATGTGAAAACAGAAACGAAAATAAAACACAAAACAGAAGGTACCATTAACGACTTCATTTGCATTATCATTAAGTAACCCTGGTGCAAATCCTTTAGATGATTTGATTATGAGTTGTATGATTTAGTTCTACCCTCCCCCTTCTACCATAAATTGACGCGAGTGGAACTCGCTTCCTGCGTCTGTGTTTCCGGCATCTTATGACATGGGAATCTTCAACCGTCGAGTGAATCGGTATTTGCTGAGTGAGCGCGCTCCATCGTCGGCCTCATCATCACTTTCCAGCAGGTGAGATTGAGGTCAAGTGTAAGCCTGTATGTAATAAAAAAAAAGATGGATTTTTTTCTTCTATTATCCAGCGAACTTAATACCGCGTAGTAATCAATTAATGACTCATTAACTTGTTATTTCAACGTTCTCTTCATCTCTCTCTCACAGTTTTTTTTAGAACTTACAAAGGATGTGGTAAGCTTTCCCTTAAAGAAGTATTTATAGGTCATCGTTGACTTATCTGTAGACCTATTAAAGAGGAATATGGCAGCATGAATTGTTTTTGCGTTTTTTTGTCTCAAAGGGATTAGGTAGCGTCTTCAATGTAAGCTCCCAGGTGACTTGACTTATTTCGTTACTTACAAAAGTTATTGTCATATTTCAACCAACTTACACAGTCTTAATATACTCCACCTTCCTCATGAATCACTTTTCTTATTGGTGCAAAACGCATGAATATCAGCTTAGTAGTTTCTGATTTTATTACAAACCGACAGGTAGATCTTATAGGATTGATTTTTGCCAAATTTCATGATTCTAGGCCAACGAGAAGCACCTTATAGCTTTTGAGCCACTTACAAAAACGCTAAAGAATACGAAATAAACGGGCATACCTTTTGATTGCGTTGACTTAGAAGTATGATACTTTTGACGCGTACTGCTGGAAGAGGTGCAGTGCATACGCCAGCGCATGGTCGGCGCCATTCTGCCGAGCCTCGAAGCCTGGTTTTATAGCAGACTAGCTGTGCCCGCGACTTCGTTCGCGTGGAAAAAGTACTTTTGAAATGATAATGATTATTTCAAGCTTGAATTCTTGTATGAGTCTTCATCATAGTAGCTCCAATCTTTAATTTCAGTTCAAACAGTCAAAATCTAAGAAGATTTATACAAACTTTCATACCCTATTTTATTCCTTTAGAGGTAGAATTTATCAAAAGCCTTTCTTAACGTATGCCTACGTCATAATAGCTTTATGCATGCAAAGTCTCAGCCCGATCGGTTTAAAATTGATAAAGTTTCATACAAAATTTCATCCCCTATTTTATCGCCTTAGGGGATAGAATTGATCTAAACCCTTTCTTAGCAGATGCCTACGTCATAACATCTACCTGCATGCCAAATTTCAGCCCGATCCGTCCAGTGGTTTGGGCTGTGCGTTGATAGATCACTATGACAGTCAGTCAGTCAGTCACCTTTGAGTTATATATATTTAGATATCACGTCATCTACCACCTGACACAGGCACTTACGGGACACGGATGTTTCCCTGAGTACTTGTGCAGGTTTTTGCGCCGTTGCCAAAAGGCCACTGTAAGTGCCGAAAGGCAATAGAAAAAAGGCTGCCGAAAACAACACGGTGGAGCCTATGTTGGAGCAGAAGTCCCCGGCTATGCAATCACCTGAGGGACAAACTCGCGGAGCATCTAGCGGTGTGCCAGAGCGGGCAGTCGCCTGAAACTAAGCTCGTGGTGACGCGTGTGCAACCGCACGTCACTTGGCGATGCAGGGTCGGTGTGACTCTTCTCCCACCCACCTACCAGCGAAACGAAGACCTTTTGGGCGGATCACGCGCCGGATCGCGGTGAGACCAACGTCACATTCCCGTAGTCCGGCGCACCATGTGATTGCTGTTGCACCCCGGAGGTTTTAGTCGGTGAGAGTCCAACACACCGGGGGGGTGGCCCTCACCACCTCCCTAACGGTCTATAACGGGTTTTTCCTGGGTTACCCAAAAAAGGCCTTGGAATAACAGCCTAAAAGAAAATAATTGATTTCACAATACATGTTTCTAAAATTTGTACATCGCTTCAGCAGGTCCAAAAATTTTTATAAACGGGAAAATTGTGGCATCAAAGAAAACAGACAATGACGTCGAGCACGATTATTTAGGATCCTACCACTTTGAAGAAGACGAGTCAGTAAACGTTACGTGCTTTGGACCAGAAACCACAGCTGGTGGATTTGATCAGATCAAAATGCAGTTGAAATCAGGAATCGATGGAAGTAAGTGCTTTCTTTGATAGTACATTCTAATACGAGTGTGCTAACTTGGTCATTACAGTCGAGGTGAAATTATGCGCGAGTCGCAGGTGGAAAGCCATAAGAGAGCAAAGTCTGTAATAATCAAAAACACACGCGTGATATACGACGATTTTCATTACACTTGCGAGGAAAGAGAGAGTCTTTTATTATGTTACTTATTTTTAATATTATATGAATTAATGAAACTAAAAAATTCTCATGGATTAGTGACAATACCTGTTCCGTGCCCCAATCAGTATTTCCGACGGATCAAACCTATGTCTTGCTCTAGTATATTGTTAAGGGGCTAATTATTGCAGAGGAAACCTATACATACACATAGAAAACACATTTGCTTTAAGAAAATATTATCGATTTAACCTACAAAATTACCTTTTTTCGGTTATATTTTCCCCTTTACGGGGAAGGCAAAGGCATTCACGCCGTACAGCTATGTCTGACGTCATTTCTTTTCAAGTCTTATTAAATTTTTGTTACGTCTTCCCGCCACGCTCCAATATATCTTTCGTATCACTTGGCTAGCGTTTCCCCAAAAAACCATTGATTCCCCAACGCACACGGCCAGCGGAACATTCTATTACTGTCCAAGCCAACAATACACGCTCAAACAACAACTAAGCACCCAGCCGACCTCCAGAACAAGAATAAAACAATTATTCAGCGACAGTGTAGAAGAGATGCAACCACTCCGGCTTGAAGGTTTGCCGCCAATCCCATGTTGCACAAACTTTTTTACCCCACATCACGGCAACGATACGCGGCGCATACAGCCGACATTAAAAAATCGAATTATTTAGATTAAAATGAAAACTCGCTTGAATTAAGATTACTTCTTCTACATGGGTGCATTATATTATGCAGTGAAGTACAAACTTAGCTCAATCGGGATTGCACTAACGCACTCTGAGAGCGATAATGTAAATATAGCCCTAGTGCGTAATTTAGATAGCTATGAACTCAAAAGCCATGTCATAACACACTTGTTATGAGCAAATGTGATAAAAACAAATTAAAACATTGAGCTCACCTACGAGTACTATAAACATAGAGCGGGCGGGCATACAGAAAGCCGAACCATGAGTTGCCTATTCGTATAGGAAATTGTGAGCAGTCTTAGAGAGAAAAGCCTGGGTTCCGTTGCAATATCTCAGCAAAATGCTTACAATGATCCGAATGGTTAATTCCATGTAGTCTGAGAATTGATAATAACTTTTGAGGGATTGGAACCAGTTGGCAGTAGTAGCGACCACGCAGTTTAGAGCAAATGTTTTTACGACTTTATTAGAGTAAATATAGAGGTGTTAATTACATTTGTTATCGGGATCTGTGTATTTAAGTCAAAACTTCCTTAGTTAAATCCTTTGTCAGCTATTGAATTTAAGAATGGTGTTCTTTTCGTCTTATGATATTGGATTCTTTAAACGAAGCTTGTGTAACAGGGTAGGTGCCTAAAGGGCCTAGCTCATAAAAAAAAACAACCAAAACCTGTTACATAAAATTTATTTAAAAAAAAATAGGAAATAAAATTAATGCGACTCGCGAAAATGATGTGAGCGGTGGATTCGGGTGTGCTTGTTGTTCCTTTTGGCTTTAAAAAGGAACAGAAGACTTAACTAAGGAATCGGCGAATCAGGCGACCTCTAGGTTTGCACGGTCGCAGGTCGGCGACCCTGGGAGGAACGCGGCGAGACACACCGGGGCTCGCAGTCCTCGAGGCTGGGGCGACACCAGTGTCCGCTCCCAGGCTCCCGCAAGCACGAATGGTTCCTTTAAGGGAACGTGGAAAACCTGAAATCGCCGGGAAAAAAAGGATATACAGTACAAGCAGGATAGAACGGGGGCGGCGCGGTGGACAGGAACAGCCTCTAAAAAGAGGCTTGACCTAGGTCATGGTCTGCCCACAGCGGCAACCTACAACTACCCTCGCCTGTCCCGGAGATAACAGATAAAACAAACTACACATAACTGGCACAGGGAAATGGGTATTATTATTACAGTTAATACGCTAATTAAATATTTATAATAAACAATAACATACCCGGTTACACTATCCGGGTCCACGATAGCAACACCCAGTTGGCACAGTCAGACGATATACAGATTATATATATACGTCTTCTCACTATTAAAGTTAGAATTGCAATGCCAAATGCGATTGTCTGAGGCAGTACAATAAATAATCTAGGCCACGCCTATAGATGTTTCTCGAATGTATTGAGGGTTGCAAACCCTAACGTAACTCCTTCAAAATATGTTTTGTGTGAGTGATTGGGTAACTATAATAAATATATGTCAATATAATACCAGTTATGTAAAAGAGGGAGGAAGTATCATAGCGTGACATAAATCACTGCTACACGTGATAAAGTTTTATATACATATATCGGCATGTTTGCGGTGACTGTCATCAGGTTGTAGTCCCTCGTCACTCTTATTCGGTCTTCGGATTACACTCTGCTTTCCATCAGGTGCGGTCCAGTCACTGTCTCGAGTCAGAATTAAAAAAATACTCTTAAATATAGCCGATTTCCTGTAACTGCTGTATATTTCAGGGATACTCACAGAAACTAACTACACAAAAGATCACGCAATTATAAATTTTAAACTATCAAGAGAACATCAGCTCGCGTACCTGGTCTGTTCATACAAAAGCCATAGAATCAAAGAAGTCCTCAAGGTCTATATGTACTTAAAAGGATCAGGCACAGGTAATCCAGGCATGAGTTATAACCTAGATCGTTTTTTTTACAAATGTATTACCTAAGCTCGCATTACCGAGCGGGTTCTGAAACAATATCGTCAGCAACAACTTAGATTTTTCACAAGTAACGATTGTTAATAATTATTTCTAAAGTGCTGCGGTATTTTCGTCTATATTTTAATGAAATCTAATTTATACATTTAGTGATCGATTAGTTTTGCAACTATTAAATACAGTGTAACCTCCATGTAACGTCACTCGATTTAACAACAAACTCCCTAAAGCGTCGATATCACGCGGCTTTGGTTGGTTTAGCTTGTTTCCCATACAATGATACACTCTATATAGCATTACACGCACTCTCAATAACGATAGCAATTTAATAATATAAACTACTTACTTACTACTTACTATTTTACTTTTTAAGCTAAGATGACTTTTGAAGTTGCCAAAATTAGTAAAAACTGCGCAGCTGTGTACGTTCTTTTGTCGCTTTATTATCCTAGCCCGTAAATAAACTCGACTGTCGGCATTACACATACCGAACTTTATAAGAAGTCCGTTCTTTTGTTTACAAATTGGGATTGCTCGCACGTGTTGACTGTTGTTAGTAGGAGTCATGGATTATTTATACGTTGTCATATTCTTAGTTGCTCACAAACTTTTAAACTGTAAACATGGCAAATAAGTGAAAATCTCCGTGTATTGACAAAACTTTTTCTTTTTTCCATTTAACGACAACGCTCTCAACGTCAAAATATGCACAGCCTCTTGCGGGTCGTTATATAGAGTGTGAATTGTATTTATATAAAATTAATCTTGTTCCTAGTTAGATAGTTATTGCAACGATCAAACCACTTTCGATATATTCACCCTTATGTTGTTCATCTGGAACTGCTCGTTTGTTATGTTTTCCAGAATTAATAATATTGAAAATCTTTTCTTCCATATTTTTTTTTGTATTGAATACTAGCAATCGAAAACCTTTATCGTCAGCTATAGGTTCGGTGGCAATCATAGTTGAGTGTTCCCAGCATCGATCTGACTGTATCAATACGGTTAGTCTCACAATGTCTCAAATTCTTAAATTTCTAAAGTCTCAAATTTCTTATTTAAAACCATAGTTAGAAAGTGTTGGAATATTAAAAATGATTCTTTAATGTAACGATTTCTCTATAATTTCAGATTTTCCTACATGGGCCATAGTGCTAATGAATGTTTTCTCTATAGCGGCTTTGATTGTTGGTCTCCTCAGTATTATATTTATTCAAAAGAGATGCAAACCTGCGCAGGTTAGTGGTTGTGCTCATACTGGCTTGTACAGAAGTCACTTCTTAATAGGTACTCGTAATATTAATTTTGTTGCTCTGTAATCATGATAAGGAGTTACAAATGTATGTGGTATTGAGGATACCGTAGTGTTAAAAACAGATGAACAAAATTCATTCGTGGACATGATAAAAACGGAAAATGTAATCGTTTTTCGTTAATCTGATTATATTTTGCTCATCTATGTACCAGGCACGGCGGAACCTGAACCTTATAAAGACGATAAAACTGGTCTGGTGTGTAGAGTCTATGACATAGCATAACTCTTTTTATTGGAGGCCAAACAAAGTCGAATTTATTAGCTATTCCTCAATAGGAAAGTACTCAGACGAACTATAGATACTGTAATTAATGTACGCAGACACCGCAGCAATCCCCAGCTGAACATGTCTATGAAGAGATTCCAGAGAATGCTAGACAGACATCCATCAGGAGTCCTGACTACGGGCGAGAGCTCCGCCGTATACCTGGGCTCAAAGTCGACATGAAGACCGGGGTGTTAAATATTGATCCAGAGTTTGTGAGGTGAGATGCGTTCTTAAGATGGGACCACATCAAACGAGTGAATGCCTACTGCAATAAATACTGTTTGCATAAACAAAACCGGAGCATTTTTTCGTTGCTTCTCCTTTGTCCATAGCGATACTATATATCAGATCGAGGACGGTATCGAGCTCCGACAAATCAAAATGAGTAACGTAGTAACTAAAAAAAACAGCAAACTACTAAAATGTCATGAATTAATAGTTTGTGTTGGCGACTCTCTTCATTTATCGACGCCATCTTGTCTTACTCTCGTATCAAGTTAGTATAAAAGCGGCTGCGGAGATGTCAAGAGATCAGTCTGCAGTAAGCAGACCAGGATAAACGAATGGTAGAGTTTAGTATTCCTATTTGTCCTGATAGAAATGATCTGCGCTTTATTGACTTTACTCTATTTGGAAATAACTAAGCATTATGCTCCGTTACAGAATTTTAGGTAGGGCAAAAACTGAAAAAGTTGGTTACGAATGTCCCATTTACTTTATTTCACGTTGGGTTAACCTAGGTTTGGGAATTGGGTTAGGACGAGATTGCCAAACCGTCCTAAGTGATGGATCGTAGATTCATCATAGTTAGTGATGTTTTAATAAACTTTGACAACTTTTTTATAATCATTATCATTATCATCATCGAGCGTCTTCGCCATATACAATATCCTATAATGAAATAAGATTTCTCGCTCGTTTGATGTAAATGGCGCAGTAATGCAGTAACAGTTGCCTGCTCTAAGGAGCTCTCTATTTCTGTTGTTCGCGTACAAATTCGGCTTTTCTCGTCCAATCCAACAAAAATATTAATCTATATTTTTTTTTACACTGGCTCGTCGTAGTGACTACAGAGTACCTGATGGTAAGCACAGTGTAGTCCAAAAACGAAAGCGACTATCAAAGGATGAAAATCCATTGATAGTCTACATCGTCATGTCGGCCCACATATACCACGACTGAAGGTCTCTAGGTATATGAGCTACTGGATATACACAAGCTGATCCCGAAACGCGACAAGCTGGAACTGGTCACTATGACGGGCTTTACACCCATGTACTGTGGTCGCGATCCAGACGGGCACCGACGCCCTACCACTTCGCTGCTGCTCGCTTAGCACCACCCAGGAGTCACGTGTAGGGAAACTAGAGCAAAGCCTACGGACGCGAGCAGCTTCGACTCCCAAAAACAAAAACATTAGCAAAAACAAATTTAAAACTTATTCAATTTAATGTTTTTAAATTGCAGGCAATTTCATGAGGAACAGAAGGAGCTCGAGTACGACTATCCATACAGCACCACTCTGATGCAGCGTTAAGTTTCTTTCGGCATTTCTTTGTGGCTGGGGCCCAAGCCGAGATCCGTATCAACAGGAAGGGGTCCTTTTCACCAGACCCGTAAATTGACTGAGCAGCTTATGTGTTCAGTCTCTCGCCCGGTTTAGTTGTAAAGGTCTCTTCCAACCGCCAACATTTGTCCTGTTGAAAAAATGTATGTAGCGACAAGCCCCCACAAACTTGAAACTAGAGGACTGAAGCATATATGAGCAAACAATATTTGGAAACATCAGACCGTCTGTAGAATGAAACTGCTCTCACTGCAGATAGTTATAAGATCTTCATTTATAGCACAATATTAATATTATAAGATATATCCGTATTTAGTAATATTTATAACATTAAGTAAAAATATAGATAATAGGTGTTCCGGCTAATAATGTCGAATTTTTTTCTAAATCAAAGCATTAATTACCTAATTGAATTACGAGAACTGAATAATCAAAGTATTAGCCATCGTTGGCTATGACCTTTTCTCAGCTTTCCATCAAAGAATGTTTCCCTTCCCAAAATTAGCTGTTCGTTTTTGAGGCCAGGTATCCATCCATCAATCTAAATATTCACTTCTTCGTAAGAATGGAACTGTTGTTCTGAAAGTCCATGCTGCAACACTTGAAATAGACAATAATCCCTGGGGACTAAACCCGGTGAATACGACGGGTGGGGTAGAACGTCCCATTTGATGTTTTCCAAATTGTTTTTCAAACATTTTGCAACATGAGATCGAGCATTGTCATGTCGAAAAATGAGTGTAATGTGTATTTGGGAATATTCTGGTCGTTTTTCCTTCAATGCTCGATTCAATTTCATTAATATTTAATGGTGGTTTCGTTCGCCAGTAGTCGCTTCACCAGGTTTTAGCAGTTCATAATAAACAGCACCGTTACTATCCCACCAAATACACAGAATTACTTTTTTCCCATGAATATTGCACACTGGTTGTGAAGTCGAAGGCTGTCTTGGATAGATCCAAGATGAATCCCAAATAAAATTGGATAGATCCATGATATCCCGCGTTTTGGGTTGTCTAAATATATTTACTACTCATCTCCTGAGACAACTCGATGCAATTTTTTTTTTCTCATGTCTAGCGATCAAAATTTCACAAATGGTTTTTGCTTCAATGTCTATCTCCTTTCAATATGGAACCCATTTTCCTTGCTTCCGGATCTTTCCCAATGCGTCTTGTTTTTCGAAAATAGTCAATTGCGCAACAGTTAATGCTTCTAGTAGTTGTATCAAGATTTGAGTTGTGTCTACTTCTAATGATGCTAGTAAATCTGCATCTTTAAACTTTTTTGGCTGGCCTGTGCGATTTTTGTCTTTTATATGGAAATTACCATTTCTAAATCATAGAAACTATCGTTCATAAATTTTTGGAGTAGAAGCATGAATGAACTGCGCTTCAATTAACAATCGATAACTTTCAGCAACCGTTTTCTTTAACCACTCAACCGTCGCGGGTTATTTACAGAACTAGGCGCATATGTCGCGCCCTTGTACAGGACTTTCATCAGATGGGGGTTTTTGAGAACTAGGTTTCGAAAAACCTGGATTTTTTATACCACAGAATTTCTAATTTCTATGGGAAAGGATAGCTGTTCTTTCGTGAACAATGTATAATACGTGCGAAAAGGATAGAGCTTTATGTCGCGATGTATTATGCTTGTAACAAACATCTGTTTGCACTTGTTCGCGCCGGCTGTCACAGGATGCCTATCATATGCGGGATATTTTGATTTGTCCTGTAGCAGTACTTTCATCACACGAGGGGCTAAGTGAAGAAATGACGATTCGTAACTAAGTACGAGTAGCTTTCAATGGCGCATGCTCATACTCTAAAGCACTAAAGATGTTAATAAAAGAATGAGTGACGCAATCTCTTAGCACAGTCGACATTATTAACCGAACCACCTATTATTATTTTGAATAGGATTTGTGTAAGGCTCGGGAGGGTGTGTACTCTAGATGGAAAAGTTACTTTAAGTTTCATCTATATAGTATGTAATAAAACTCTGTATTATCCCTGAAAGCGCTACTCGATATCGATTCTATTTACATTATACTTTTTAGTAAAATAACAAAAGAAAAAGAAATTAAATAAACATAAAAGCCTTGTGAACAATGATCTGCAGCGCTACTGGTCACGTTGGGCACGACATAGAAGTGAAAAGTAGATACAGTCATTAAAAGTCTCTGCTCATCCCCCGAAAGTTATATAGCATGACAGTGTAAATATTATTATAAATTAAATGGGAAGACTTACAATGGTAACACTGGTGTGTACGTAGTTTACCGGTTGTAGTTTATTTATTAGTTTATTTATTTTTTATTAGTATAGTTTATTTTTAGTTTACTCTTTTACCGGTTACACGGTGTAGAGTGTTCTTAGGAACTTCATTCTTTGATTCCACCAGCCCCATTCCACCACAAAACCACTAGACATAGTGTCGGATACCATCCGTATGTGGTGGATGTTCCTTATATTCGCACGAAAAGATTCGCTTCTACATTTATCATGCGAACGGCTGAGGAGTGGAATATGCTTCCAGCGGCCATATTTCCGCGATCTTATGACCTGGGAGTCTTTAAGAGAAGAGTGAATAGGCATTTGCTAGGCGATCGCGTTTCATCATCGAACTCATCTTCACCTTCCACCAGGTGTGATTGAGGTCAAGCGTTCGTCTATAAATTATAAAAAAAAAAGTTTGTGCATTAAGAAAAAAAGGAAAGCAAGACCGTGCTAGTAGGTCACGACGTCATCTATGGCCTCTAAGCCATGACCCACGTAGATTCCAAGTACAAGCCAGGTAACCATGGCTAGTCTGATATAAATATATAGTTAATAAATTATGTTTTTATATTAAGCAGATGGATTTTAAATAAATAATATTCATGTTTTTTTTTGTCATTTATTGTATAAAAAAAATCATACATAAATCGATCAAAATGATGAATGATTCGTGTTTACAATCTACAGGTAAGTTTATAGATGAGAGATATATTCAGCATCGATGACAATTCCATATTATATGTAAAAATAGGGATATCATAATGTTTCCTTTAAAACAAAGTAAATTATAGACAACATATTTAGAGACAATTAAACATATGAATTAATGAGTAACTATTAAGTAAGTATTTTTCCTGTCCTAACCCAGGGATAAAGGAACCCAATACGAAGGGAAAACGGGGCAATACTTATTTACCTAAAATTACGTAAATTGAACTTTATTTACTTACCCACCAATCGTGCGCTACACTAGCTACGGTCTCCACGCTTTGTACGGATAAATTCTCGTTTGTTCATTAATTTCTCTTTATTATTTGTTTGGGAATATAGTTATATGTGTCGGCACACCTACATTTTAACGACGGTGTTGCCAACTTGAAAAACAGACGTGTCAGAACGAAGACCAAGCACTGTGGAGGTGGCCATATTGAATAACCAGCAATCTATTGACGAACGTAGTGAAGTGCGCACGCGGCCACAAGCTCGGTGAACGTTAAAATAAATCTAACAAAATCTAGCTTATCGTTGATTATTTTAATATTGTTATAAGTGATTTATGGAAGATTAAAATTGATTATCAAACTACTGCTCATATTTTATTGAAATACCGCCTCATCCCGAAAATCCACGCCTGCTTTCGAGATGGAGAATATTTCCGATAACGACCAAAAGACTATATACAGGGTGATAGGTAATGCGATACATTCATTGATAGAAGTTGAAGTACATTTTATTTGCAGTCATTTAAGTCATATGACACTATGCTCGAAACTTGTTCATTTCGAAGTTATTCAAGATTTAAGTATTGTTTTAAAAAACTCCAGTTTTTATGTTAAAGTGTGCCCTTATAGTGACATACACAATAACATTGTTTTGTATTCGTATATTTGAATTAGTTACAAGAACGTACACATTATTCTATCCTGAATTATTTCCCTCGGCTATAAAGTTATCCCGTATGTTGCCCTGTACATCTTACACACTACATTTTTGGGAGTCGAAGCTGCTCGCGTCCGTAGTGTTTACCCTAGTTTCCCTACACGTGACTCCTGGGTGGTGCTAAACGAGCAACAGCGAGGTGGCAGGGCGTCGGTGCCCGTCCGGATCGCGACCACAGTACATGGGTGTAAAGCCCGTCATAGTGACCAGTTTCGGCTTGTCGCGTTTCGGGATCAGCTTGTGCATATCCAGTAGCTCATATACCCAGAGACCTTCAGTCGTGGTATATGTGGGCAGACATGACGATGTAGACTATCAATGGATTTTCATTCTTTGATGGTCGCTTTCGTTTTTGGACTACACTGCACTTACCATCAGGTACTCTGTAGTCACTATGTCGAGCCAGTGTAAAAAAAAAAAAAAAATATTAATTACATCTATTCTTAGTAAATATAATAAAGGATATACACGTCCCCATAAGTGTCTCTATAAAGAGCAACATTACAAAGATCAGTCACAAGCTGACGCAGCGACACATAAAGCATCATACAGACGCACAGCAGTGACTTTGTCCAGCCAGGGTAATAGTATTCTAAACTCCGTGATTCTATAGTACTACTCATATTTGTAGAGGAACTGGAAAGATGAAGGTTGAAGTAAAATAAAAAGATAAACACTTACAGTTTCCAGATTTATTTGATAGTCCACACACATTCAGAGAAGAAGGAGCAATAAAAAGAAGTTATAATACATAAAACACTAAGAAAGATGCTCAGCACAAGTTGAACAGTTTATGTAAATATTTAGAAGTAAAATAATTACAATTGTTTTACGGTAATGAGCGCATCATGTCGAAGTCGAATCGTCACAATTTTTTATTTTACATATAAAGTTAAAGTAGCCCACATATTCATGTCCAGAGATGGGCAAAATGTAATCTGATTAATGATGAACGATTACAAAATGTAGTCATAATTTTAATTTTCTTGCTCTGTAATCAAGATTAAATCCATATAAAACACTAAGAAATCATAAATGTGTATACAATCTGGGATTTTGTAGTCTTTAAAACATAAATGAGCAAAATGCAGTCATATTAATGGTAAAAAACGTAAAATGTAATCCTTAATCATTTTCATTAATCTGATTACATTTTGTCCATCTATGTTTATACCTTATGATATTGTTCTAAACATATAATCTCTTATTTTATACTCAAGCTCCTTCTGTTCCTCTTGAAATTTCCTGCAATTTAAAGACATTATATTTAACAAATATTTAAATTGGATAAGTTTTTAATTTGTTTTTGCTAATATTTATATAGTTTTATATTATTGTTGTCTGAGGAGTGACGAATTTGTACGCGAACAACAGAAATAGAGAGCTCTTTAGAACAGGCAACTGTTACTGCATTACTGCGCCATTTACATCAAACGAGAATTCTTATTTCATTTTTAACCTATGATGACGACGCTCGATGATTATAAAAATTAACCAAAGTTTATTAAAACATCACTAACTATCATGAATCCATCGATTCATCAGTTAGGACGGTCTGACAATCTCGTTCAAACCCAATTACCAAACCTAGGTTAACCCAACGTGAAATAACATGAACGGGCGTGAGGCATTTGAAGATGATATGTAATGACTTTTATGTAACCCAGTATGATCATAACCACTAACCTGGGCAAGTTTGCACCTCTTTTGAATAAATTTAAGACTGAGGAAACCAGCAATCAAAGCCACTATAGAGAAAACACTCATTAGCACGATGGCCCATGCAGGAAAATCTGAAATTATAAAAGGAATCGTTAAATTAAAGCAGTGATCCCCAAAGTGGTCTATATCGACCCCTAGGATTCTATGACAACCTGCAAGGGGTCTACGTCAGCGAAAAAAAATTTGGGGGTCCATGAAATGAAAATGGGGGTCCATAGTGGATCTCAACACATACACTGATAGTACCTATTTACTTACATCATACTATCTTATAATATCAAAACATATACATTATTTATTAAAGTACCTATGAAGTAAAAAAAATATTATATATGTGTTAGCGCCAGTGAATAGTTGCACAGACTATATCTAGCGCCATGGGATAGAAACACGAAGGACAGGGAGTAAAGGGGAAGACGGGGAGGGGAAATGGCTGCTTTAAATTGACACGTCACACGGCGCGGGGACACACTTTGGGCCAAAGTTTTTAACACTAAACTTCACTACAGTTAGAAATTCACAGGAAATCAATATCAGGTAAGTAGGGGGTCTACCCAACACGGAAAAACATGGCAAGGGGTCTACGACACAAAAATGTTTGGGAAACTCTGAATTAAAGAAACATTCTTAACCCGTTAAGCGCGACGCTGAATTTGCTGACCGTTCCGTTTAGTTGGCAGCCGACGAGCAACAATTCAAAACTACCATATTTAGACGAAAGGAAGCTAAAAATATTACCAAAAAAGTTGTTACATGTTGTAATGTGTAAAGATAAGCCGCATTTATTTTTAGCACGTTTTAATAAATTTAATTAAAACTACATTTGATCACATTTCATTAAGACTATATTTATTTTTTAACTTTAATACTGTCGGTCCTACGAACCGGCACCAGTCGAACAAGAAAGTTACCTGCCGGTCCCCAGAGACCTTAACGTGTTAACGGGCTTAACGTGTTAATATTACAACACTTTAACTGTCGTTTTATATAAGAATCACAAGTAACCGATAAAAGTGCGCGCATTGTGGAACTAACCCCATTGATACAGCCAGACCGATGCTCGGAACACTCATCTATGATTGCCAACGAACCTATAGCTGACGATATAGCATTCAGGTTTTCTATTGCTAGTATTAAATATTTAAAAAAAAGTTTTATAGAAGAAGAAAAGTCATCTAAAGAATTCGGACCAGAGCTACTTAATGATATTGCAAATGAAGTAGGTAATGGTACCTTCTGTTTTGTGTTTTATTTTCGTTTCTGTTTTTACATACAAATAGACGGAGAGGGATGCATCATAGTCGTCTTGTGTATAGAGACACGTTAATAGCGTGTTTTTATGTGACTTCACCGGTTTTATACGGAGAGTATGATCCACAGAATTGTTTCTTATACCTGAAACACAAATAATATGATGTCATTAGAGTCAGAGGTCCAAGTCAACACGTCTTTGTCAACTACTGTTATAAAATTAACATTAAATGATAGATACATTTTTTCACAATACATTAGGCAAAATCCCATCTAAATCGGTAAAGTAATTTCTGAGATTATCTGACATAATGCGTAGAGACGTGCGCACGCCGTTCAGGGCTTCACTGGGTTTTTCGATATAGAGACACGTGTTTGTGTAGATGCTGGTAGGGTTATGTTTATATTAAAGTGCATAGATGGGCCAAATGTAATCAGATTAATGAAAATGATTAACGATTACATTTTACGGGTTTTACCATTAATATGACCGCATTTTACTCATCCATGTTTTAAACACTACAGAATCCGAGATTGCATACACATTTATGATTTCTTAATGTTTTAAATGGATTTAATCACGACTACAGAGCAAGATAACTAAAATAACGACTACATTTTGTAATCGTTAATAATTAATCAGATTTCATTTTGCCCATCTCTGGTAAAGTGATAGGCTATCTACACAATATTATGTACAAGGCTCAAGAACGGATTTATAGTATGCATTGATAAGTGTGAGTAGCCATTGTTGTTGAAGAAACAGATGAAATGAAAAGGTCTGAAACTTTCGGCGAGGGAATCATATTAAAAATAATAATTTAGACATACTTACCACTGCATTGGTCTTTTGTCCACGATGGTAGAATAGTATTTGAATTGTTACACCGTATGTCGATATACTCGTTCGGTACAAAATAATAATAGCCTTTGTAAACCCATAAGTTTCCAAAAACGCCGCGGTATTCTTCCTCACTATTCACAAGTTCGTTGTTAACGAATAGTTGCGGTCTAACTGAAATGTGATCATTTGTTTAAACATTAAATTCTAAACTGACCTAAAGCCCACGAAATAAAAATCAAATAGTACAGAGAAAAATGTTTTGTTCTTTAACTTCGTGTAACTTGTTTATTCAATATGTATTCTTTTAAATATCTAGTATAGATCGTTTGTGACCAAGATACGGGACTTTGAATAACAAAATATCCTTTCTGCTACCGAGATTTCAATAAACAATAATTAAATAGACAATTTAATGACAGGCTTAGGAACTAACTGACACGACTTTTAGAATAACACTGTGGGAGATAGCACTGCAATATATGCACCGGGCAACCGTAGCCGACCAAAGGATGACTAGATCGTTTTTTATTTTCGGCAGGACTATTGTTTGCGGTCGGGATAGACTTTCACAACTAATACAGGCTTGGTGTGCGAATGCAGAAGGGCACCCCTGTGCGTACGGACCTCAACTTGGGCCTTCAGCCAAAACTCGAAACCTAACGTTAATCTACTAGCGTTTCGGAACCGAATGCCTTGGGGAGAAACGCTGAAATAAACTCGAGGCAACGTCGGTGTGGAACTTCGCATCGGAGTATAGACACATCGGCTAACGCCATCTCACTCTACTATCTTTCTTCGGCGCCGCCGGCAAAGCCGGTGTCGTGGCATGAATCTTGTGCGTGTATGTACTTTGTATGTATGTTATTTAAAGCTGCTTTAGCTGTGGCTGCGGTAATTGGATCGTCAGAATCCAGCAAGACATAAACACAGCACGGTGACCCACTTTCGGCATTCATACTGAGTCAGCGACCTCTTTGTTACCACGACACAAGTTAGCTGATAAACTGCAGTAAGTACTAGTTTGTTTCTAGTAACCAATACACAATTTTTCTTTATCTTCAAAATAAACTTTTTATGTTGTGTAGGCTGCCCTTACGAGAGAGCAGAGTATGTGCTAATGGAATGACAAGCTTGGGCTACAGAACGTCTAGAGCTGGCAAACGTTATTGGCGGAGACCTGTTACGGCCGGCGGTGACAAGTCGTGCCAAGCGGTGCTCGCGTTTTGCGAGAGTATCATGATGAAAAAGAAGACGGCCGAACGAGAGAGGCAGACGATAATCTAGCGGCTGGACGGTCAGCATCCTAGAACGGAATGCAGGAGGAGAGAAGTGTTCGCACGCGATTTTGCTCGTGACCACCTTTCCTAACAGAAATCGGGCAGTAGACTTGAAGGAATCTGCTGCCCAGTTGATGTAGAAGAAATAAGTGACGCACATCAATTGCGTGGTGACGAGAGGGGACATCGGTGATATCCATCTCTTCAGGAGGTAGAGCCCTTGTAATCCTTTTGCACGTCGGGCCAAAAACAGAATGTAGTCCTCCAGACCCGGTTAGCAGCGATGAGGAGATGACACCCTGAGGTTGAGTGTGGTTTATCCAGTAAGAGTGGCACACCGAGATCGCGGCCCCCACGGTGGCCCCGACGGCCCTATGCTGGTTTTGCCCCCAAGTTAACAAAAGAAAATATATAATTATGCTTATAGTAATTACCTCTTTCGTACAAAACAACCTTGAAATTTGTGATTTCATCCATCATGGCACATACTATATAAGTGTTGTTGTGGGCACTTTTTAGTTGAATATCTTGAGATATTTTGTAGGTAAGTCTTGTTGAATTTTCAATTATATCTGAAATAAAAGAAAACGAACAGTTATTAACAATCGTTGTGCTCGTTTCATCTGCATGTATGAATGTAATGCGAAGCGGGATCCAAACGTGCGCTCAGCGTTCGCGAAAATCGTTCTTCAATTTAGACTTGGTATCCTGAACAGAGCGCGACGGTATTTCACGCCGGATCAACTGTATCTATTGTATAAGGCCCGGGTCCGCCCTTGCATGGAATACTGTTCATACCTCTGGGCCGGTTCTGCCCAGTACTAACCCTACGCCCTGGATAGGTTGCAGCGGAAGGCTGTCCGCATTGTGAACGATCCAGACGTTTCTGAACATCTTGAAATACTCCAATTGCGTAGATACGTTGTTCAATGTAAAATTAAATGTTTAAATTTATTTTTATGAAAAAATGCCAAATGTACTTATAATGCAATTGAAAATTCAATGAGAACAGAATAGCGGAGTTGTCTCTCAGAGTAGAATGTCACTAGTTTTTAGAATTGTTAACATATATATTTACAGATAGTGAGAGAAATAAATACCACTTACTTATACCGTTGCTCTGATTCCATTTAAGTATTAAATTATGTGGTTTTTGTACAGTTTTACACGTAACGTTAACAGTCGTGTCGGGCTCGTAGTAGTATCGTCCTGTGTAGAAGTTCTTGGTACTCGTATTGATATGCGTAAGTTCGATCTGTATTTCCTCGTTGTTTATATACATACGTACGGAATCTGTAAATTAATTTGTTCATCGTTTTATGTAAAAAGTAAGCAAAATGTTGAAAGTAATACAAAAAACCCTAAAAGTGTTTTCCAGTGACATCACAAAAACGAATTCTTGCAACTACAAATTTATTCGCAGTTGATGAACTGGCCGCTACCTTACCGCAAAGTTCACTTGATATGATTTATGTTTCCGTTAGAGCAATGCTCTACTTTCATTTTTTATTCTGATTCGTCATAGTGACCACAGCGCACTGGATGGTAAGCATGGTGCAGCCCAAAAATTACCTACTATTATCGAGGACATAGTTAAAAACCAATTGTACCTTAATTGTTTTTATTTTGTTACGATCGCGGTGTAGTAAGACGCTGGTTTTGACAGACAATCAATTTATTAGTCGGTGAGAGCAGTAGCGTTCATTCCATAGATGCATGCAAGCATTGCATGCCCTTATGATAAATAAGTCTGTAATAAATTGCTTAAAGTTCAACAAAAAAAGAAACCATTTATATTCATATCTACTCTATATTCACACCGTCTATCTTTCCTATGAGAGCAATATAATATTTACTATCATAATACAACATTCGAATTAATAACTCAAATTCTGCCTACCCTGTCCAAATAGGTTATGCACGTCACTGGGTGAGAGTGTACAATATCAGAACGAAGCCGAAGCGGGAGTCGAAGCTGCTCGCGTCCGTAGGCTTTACCCTAGTTTCCCTACACGTGACCCCTGGGTGGTGCTAAACGAGCAGCAGCGAGGTGGTAGAGCGCCGGTGCCCGTCTGGATCGCGACCACAGTGCATGGGTGTAAAGCCCGTCATAGTGACCAGTTTCGGCTTGTCGCGTTTCGGGATCAGCTTGTGCATATCCAGTAGCTCATATACCTAGAGACCTTCAGTCGTGGTATATGTGGGCCGACATGACGATGTAGACTATCAATGGATGTTCATCCTTTGATAGTCGCTTTCGTTTTTGGACTACACTGTACTTACCATCAGGTACTCTGTAGTCACTATGTCAAGCCAGTGTAAAAAAAAAATCTATGATTCATTAATGTTTAAAAGGGTTACAATTTACTCGGGCTGGGATAATTAAATGTACTTATGCCGTTGCACAAAGGCACCCTCGCAGGCGGGATAATTATAATATAAAGATTGCGACAATTTGAGACAATTAGAAAGTACTTACCAGTTGCCGAAGGTAATCGGAGACTTCACAAACCACTCACTGTGTTTGTATTTGGTATGTTTATTGCAGTGATTGTATGAAAGCATTATGGAGTAGGTTAGTTATTGTCGGCATTGGCTGATAAATAGAAAAATAAGTTTATTTTAAAAGGTTAGAACATCTAATTTAAAAAATATGAAGTTTGATTTGATAGATTGAATGAAAAAATAGAAAATGAAGGTTCGGATTGTATAAATTATATTAATAAGATTAGAAAAATACATGTAAACTTTATTTGAAATATATGGGAGTACAGATATAAAGAAGGTGTATCATTTAAAGCGAGTAAGCTATCAAACACATATAGGGAATGTAGACACGCCACCAAGAGCGTGCTACAGTATGATGTGGAGTATGGAGT
This sequence comes from Automeris io, assembly GCA_036320925.1. NCBI lineage: Eukaryota > Metazoa > Arthropoda > Insecta > Lepidoptera > Saturniidae > Automeris > Automeris io. Next base: position 3,308,615 of record JAUDJH010000031.1, on the reverse strand, counting down.
AGGTGAGGGTTTGTGATGTGTGCGTTTGGCTGCGTTTCCGTTTTATTAATTCTAATGTTCTGGGGTTGAGCTTTTTGGCATGACTACAGTTTAAGAAGCCTTTCTGCAACTAGACGAATGGCGCCGATAATGTTGCTTAAAGCGTTTAGTTTTCACTCCTGGATATGGTCTTACCTGAGCATGTCGCGCCTTGCCAGTTGTACGATATCAAAACAAGCACTGTTAGCAGGGAACTCATGGTCTCTGCGTCAGATTACTGCAGCCGCTGCGCGATAACTATTGTTCATCGCGACTGCACAGCGATGTTGAATCAGGAAAATCATGCAAATATCCTGTTTAGTGGCAAAATCACTCAATTTAGAATTATCTCTATCGAACGTAATTTCCATATTTAGCTACAGTGAATATGTGTTCAGTCCTGATATACTTTTATGATATTATTTATATAAATAACTAGCTGTCCCGGCAGACCTTGTTCTGCCCTATTTCTCTAAAACAAAGTCATATTGTTTTTTTTAATGTTAATAGCCTCCCCGTCAGATTTTTTTGAAAATTGTTTGAAAGAACCTGGCCTTAATGCTATATGTATAAAAATTGACAAATATTGACATTAATATTTATACGTCACTCAATTGTTTTGCCTTCCCGGAACCCGTCCACTGACATTTAAACTTTATGGTATGGTGTTAAAGTTCAAATTGACTTTTAAATATTATTACGAATTTTTTGTATGAGAATATAGAAAAGTGTTGTTTTTAGACTTTTTCAGACAATTTTTTTAATTTTTCTCTCCGTAATAACCTTTCCCAGACTTCAACAAACACAACAAAAAAGAAATCAGTCAAATCGGTTTAATCGTTCTCGAGTTTCGCGCTTATCAAGACATAGCTGATCCGGCAAACGTAGTTTTGCTATATAAGTTATTGTAATATCTTCTATGATGTTCATTGAAATTAAGTGATTTCAAAGACAATTTTGTTCATAATTAAATACTCTTTATCAACAAAACATTGATTTGGATAAAGATTAACATTATTACGTTGATACAACTCTTAACAAATAATACATTAATTTCGACAAAATTTGTTTACCCTAAAAACGGTTCTAGTGACTTAATCTTAAAAGATAAACATATACTGTTGCGGACATTTTTTTAGATCATCTCAAGAGAAATAATTCTTTCTTACATATATTTTTGGTATCTTGAACCGTTTTTGCAGCGCACGCAATGGAAGCCCTCAAGGATGAAAAATTTTGCCCGTTTTTTTCACATTTTCCATTATTTCTTCGCTTCTAATAATTGCATCGTGATGCTATATAGCCTATAGCCTTCCTAAATGGTCTATTCAACTCAAAAAGAATTTATCAATTCGAACCAGTAGTTCCAGAGATTAGCGCGTTCAAACAAACAAACAAACAAACAAACAAACAAACTCTTCAGCTTTATAATATTAGTATAGATAACCGTTACATTTGTGACATTTTTAATTAATCAAAATAACAAGATGACATTGGGACATTGTTGCGTGGCTTGGCTGGTCACTTAGCATTTGCTGAGCTGACTTCTCTTTGGCGCATCATCACAACACAGGGTGTTTGCTTTTATTAACCTATTCCGATGTATTGTATGTTGTGTTGTGTGTCAAATAAATGTTTTAATTACTTTTTTTTTACATTCCCTAGCAACGTCGTTGTACTTCTTATTTGTATTCGGCTGCTTAGATAAAACCTCAACAATATGGAAATTAACGTTCAAATAATTACTATAAATCTCTTCGTATAATGAACAAAATGTTGATGACTTCAAACAAAAGACAAACTCTGATTGGTAGTTTAAACTTATTATATACTTTTCGAAGTCAGGTGAGTTTTTTTGTAGATAGGTTTTTAATAATCTCAATACGTTGTTTATATATATCAGCACCTACGTAAAATCGCCTTCCTTGCTGTATTTCACCGGTTGCACTAGGGAGAGTGTGCTCAAGAGCAGAATTCTCTGATTACACCATACCCCTTTCCCCACAAAACCACTAGACGTCGTGAGAGATACCCTCCTTATGTGCAAGATAATCCTCATATCTGTAATGAAAATTTCACCTTATCCGTCATATTGCGAACAACAAAGGGCTGGACGTCCCAACGTCTGTTTTTCTACAACTGCAGACACTATCAAGGTAGCTTTGAGACTTCGTTCCAGTCACTATCCATCGGCAAGTTTTGAATATCTTATGAGGACAAGAGACTCGCCTGACTGCAGTACCTGTGAAAGACGGGAGGATTTGCATCACTTGCTGACGGAGTGTGACCGAAATAAAAGCGCAAGAGAGTCACTGATGAGCCAATCCTGCCCGGTTGAGTTGTGAAGACCTTTCCCGGTCAACAAACACGCGTAATTTCGAAAAAGAAAAAAAAAGATGAGCCAATGTAAAGTCAGCTTATTTGATATAGGTGTTCCTTCCCGGCTCTTCTCTGTAGATTCTGCTCTCCAAATCGGTGGTAGATTCGCTTTGCTTTTAACAATTCGATTTTTTGGTGGTAGGACGATAGCCCGAACTGGGTCATGACCACAGTACACAAGTGTAAAGACCGTAATAGTGACTCGCTTCGGCCTGTCGCGCTTCGGGATCAGCTTGTGTATATCCAGTAACTCGTATATAGAGACCTTCAGTCGTGGTATATGAGGGCCGACATGACGACGGAGACTGACAACGGATTTTCATCCTTTGATGGTCGCTCTCGTTTTTGGACTACACTGTACTTACCATCAGGTGCACTGTAGTCACTATGTCGAGCCAGTGTAAAAAAAAAGTACAAAACGATTCAAGGCCTGTTTCCCACGTGAAAGGAACTATATCTATACTAATATTATAAAGCTGAAGAGTTTGTTTGTTTGTTTGTTTGAACGCGCTAATCTCAGGAACTACTGGTTCGAATTAAAAAATTCTTTTTGAGTGGAATAGACCATTTATCGAGGAAGGCTTTAGGCTATATAACATCACGATGCAATTATTAGGAGCGAAGAAATAATGAAAAATGTGAAAAAAACGGGCAAAATTATTCATCCTTGAGGGCTTCCATTGCGTGCGCTGCAAAAACGGTTCAAGATACCAAAAATATATGTATGAAAGAATTATTCCTCTTGAAATGATCTAAAAAAATGTCCGCGACAGTATATGTCTATCTTTTAAGATTAAGTCACTAGAACCGTTTTTATGGTAAACAAATTTGGTCGAAATTAATGCATTATTTGTTAAGAGTTGTATCAACGTAATAATATTAATCTTTATCAAAATAAATGTGTTGTTGATTAAGAGTATTTAATTGTGAACAAAATTGTCACTTAATTTCAATGAACATCTTAGAAGATATTACAAAACCTTACATAGCAAAACAACGTTTGCCGGATCAGCTATAGTGTCTTGATAACCGCGAAACTCGAGAACGGCTGAACCGATTTGATTGATTTCTTGTTTGTTGTGTTTGTTGAAGTCTGGGGAAGGTTATAACAGAGAGAAGATTTTAAAAAAATAACTGAAAAAGTCTAAAAACAACTCTTTTCTATATTCTCATACAAAAGATTTGTTATAAGTCAATTTGAACTTTAACACCATAGCATAAAGTTTAAATGTTAGTGGACGGATTCCGGGAAGGCACAACAATTATTGAGTGACGTATAAATATTAATGTCAATATTTGTCAATTTTTATACATATAGCATTAAGGCCAGGTTCCTTCAAACAATCTTCAAAAAACAGCCGACAGGCCAATAGCTATTAACATTAAAAAAACAATGTGACTTTGTTTTAGAGAAATAGGGCAGAACAAGGTCTGCCGGGACAGCTAGTCTGTTATATGTACTCATTTATCTGCCGCCCAATAGCGCCGCGTAAGTTACACGATACGGTGTTCACACTTATTACGGATCAACTCACGTTTGTTCTATAATTATTCTTTAAGATTGATTAAGGAATATAGTTTTTGTTTATATTTTTATTCGTTACAATGAGACAAAAATTATGGTATCCTGAAATATCTGCCAAGCTTATAAAATCAACCTGTATACGATCATAACATTTTGGCACTCTCTGTAATCAAACAAAGGACCATATTTTAGCAACAAATTAAATGCAACATTTTTGATAACTAAATGTATATTAATTTACGTTTTTGCTTAATTTAAATGGCACGTAATGCAATAATTTTAATACATAATATATATTCAAGAGGAATAAATACACACTTTTTCATATAAAAAAAATCAATCATTTTTTTTATTAATTACGATATGACCTATTTTATTAAATACACACATTGGAATACTTAAGGGTACTTAAAAAATACGAATATAGAGACTATAGTACAAAATGCAAGTCATTGCCGCACGCTTAGGGTATATAGTAATGTATACTCTAAAGAAGCACGCAATGTACGGCAAATAGAACGTAAACTCAAAACTTATATACTTTTATATAGAATTTGTTATAAATACTATTTATTGCTAGGAAATTACATTAATATCGTTATTTTAATATATAATAATTATTACAAATGGCAATGAATATGAAATACATTTTTCACTTGAAGAAAACGGCAGCTGAAAGTTATCGATTGTTATTATAGTTGAAGCTTACAGGGATCATGCTCCTACTAGAAAAAATTGTGAACGATAGTTTCAACGCTTTAGAAGAGGTAATTTCCATGAAAAAGAAAAAGAGCGCCCAGGCCAGCCGAAAAGGTTTGAAGATGCAGATTTACTAGCATTATTAGAAGAAGACGCAACTCTAACCTTGAAACAATTAGCAGAACCATTAAATGTTGCTCAATTGACTATTTTCGAAAAACTACTCGCATTGGAAAAGATCCAAAAGCAAGGAAAATGGGTTCCACATTTGAAGGAGACCCCACCCGCCCTGTTCACCGGACTTAGTTCTCTCGGACTATTAACTATTCCGAGCGTTGCAGCATGGGTTTTCAGAACAACAGTTCCATTCTTACGAAGAAGTGGAGATTTGGATTGATGGATGTTTGGCTTCAAAACACAAACAGTTAATTTTAGCAAGGTGTGCATTCTTTGATAGGAAGATGGAGAAAGGTCATATCTAACGACGGCCCATACTTTGATTGTTAAATTCTCGTAATTCGATTACGTAATTAATACTTTGATTTAGCAAAAAAAATCGTCATTATGAACCGGAACACCTATTATCTATATTGTTACTTAATGTTATAAATATTACTAAATACGGATATATCTTATAATATTAATATTGTGCTATAAATGAAGATCTTATCACTAACTGCAGTGAGAGCAGTTTCATTCTATAGACGGTCTGATGTTTCCAAATATTGTTTGCTCATATATGGTTCAGTCTTAAACACTGTGCGGCAGACGGTCGTCCTCTAGTTTCGAGTGTGTGAGGGCTTGTCGCTTTATACATTATTTCGACAGGACAAATGTTGGCGCTCGGGAGAGACCTTCATAACTAAACCGGGCGAGAGAGTGAACACATAAGGTGTTTGGCCAGCAATTTATGGGTTGGGTGAAATGGACACCCCTGTGGGTACGGACCTCGGCTTGGGCTGCCAGCCAGGAAGACGAATCTGACGGTGATCTACTAGCGTTTCGGAAGTGATTCCCTTGAGAAGATATGCCGGAAGAAACTCAAAGCTTCGTCGGAATGGTGTAGTATGCATAGTCGTGCTCAAGCTCCTTTTGTTCCTCATGAAATTGCCTGCAATTTAAAGTCATTACTTACTTAACGGATAATTAAATTGGATAAGTTTTTAATTTGTGTTTGCTAATATTTATATAGTTTTATATTATTGTTGGCTGAGGAGTGACGAAATAGAGAGTTCCTTAGAACAGGCAACTGTTCCTACGTTACTGCGCCATTTACATCAAACGAGCGAGAAATCTTATTTCATTATAGGATATTGTATATGACGAAGGCGTTAGATGATGATGATAATTATAAAAAATAGCCCGAGTTTATTCAAACATCACTAACTATGTTTAATCTACGATCCATCACTTAGGACGCTTTGGCAATCTCGTTCTAACCCAATTCCCAAGCCTGTGTTAATCCAACGTGAAATAACGTGAATGGGTCGTGAGGCACATTCACGACCAGCTTTTTAACTTTTGCTCTTCCTAAAATTCTATGATGGAGCAGAATGCTTCGTTATTTCCAAATAAGGTAAAGTCAGTAAAGCGCACATCACTTCTATCAAGCCAAGTAGGAATACTAAACTCTACCATTAGTTTATCCTGGTCTGCTAGCTGCAGATAGATCTCTTGACATCTCCGCAGCCGCTTTTATACTAACTCGGTACGAGAGCAAGACAAGATGGCGTCGATAAATGAAGAGAGTCGCCAACACAAACTATTAATTCATGACATTTTAGTAGTTTGCTGTTTTTTTTAGTTACTACGTTACTCATTTTGATTTGTCGGAGCTCGATATCGTCCTCGCTCTGATATATAGTATCGCTACGGACAAAGGAGGAGCAACGAAAAAATGCTCCGGTTTTATTTATGCAAACAGTATTTATTGCAGTAGGCATTCATTCGTTTGACGTTGATCCACCTTAAGAACGCTTCTCACCTCACAAACTCTGGATCCACGTTTAACACCCCGGTCTTCATGTCGACTTTGAGCCCAGGTATACGGCGGAGCTCTAGCCCGTAGTCAGGACTCCTGATGGATGTCTGTCTAGCATTCTCTGGAATCTCTTCATAGACATGTTCAGCTGGGGATTGCTGCGGTGTCTGCGTACATTAATTACAGTATCTATAGTTCGTTTTCTACCGAAGAAAAGCTAAAAAAATCGACTTGTAATTCCCAGAAATGTTTATTATACCTGAAACACAAATAATATGATGACATTAGAGTCAGAGGTCCAAGTCAACACATTGTCAAATACAGCTTATTACCGGAAAGTACGAGACATATGTGAGTTGAAAAATTATTTTAAAGAAATACCTGATGGATCTTACAATATATTTTTTATTTATTTATTAATTACAACACACATACACAACTACAATCAACAATGTATAGTTCCTATTAGGGCATCCACAACATACTTTAGAGTGACGTGTTTATATTGTATTAATGCTAATGAAAGTCAAGATTATTAGTCTCTGCACCTCTCAACAGCCCGAAGACCTTTCTCTTGATTCTCGTCATGTAGTCCGCGAATAAATCGACCGAACCTCCAAGAAGATTGTAGGCCCGAGACAATCTACTCAGAGTACTGTTGAAGTCAACCTCTGTTCACTGAAAAGGTGGATGAAAACGAAGAACGACTCGTCTGGAATATATACCAGGGTTCCTAATGAAAATTTATGGAGCAGTTGGGCCCAGTTAATTTTGTTTTAAACTAGCTGTGCCCGCGGCTTCGTTTGCGTGGAAGCAATTAATTATGATAATAATTATTCGAAGCTGAAATATTTGTGTAAATGAGACAAATCGCATCGATTATATAAATTACTACATTTAACATAGCTTTTTCTCTATGAACCGAATGTAATAAAATTAACATTAAATGTTAAATACATTTTTCCCCAATACAATTAGTCAAAATCGCATCTAAATCGGTAAAGTCATTTCTGAGATTAGCGGACATAAACGCGTACAGACCTGCGCACGCCGTTCAGGGCTGCACTGGGTTTTTCGTTGTGGTGAACTCTGTTTGTATAGATGCTGGTAAAGTAATGATCGGGCTCTAACAAATGCACTCGTCCATTATAGCTCATCCATATATAATTCCTCCGCTTACCTTGCCACCATGGTGTCTCTGCCTGCCTGGATCCAGGGACAGTTTCCAAGGCAGCAAATACTGTACGTGTGCCTGAAGAGGCGAACCAAAAAGTCCTTGAGGTGTGATACTTATTGCGTATCAAATAATAGTCAAATCATCAAAGGCACAATTAATAAAAATAAATCAATTCTTACTATTAATTCTGAGAAGAACAGGGTTTTAAGCAGATCTGATGTACATGTTATGACGGCTTCCGAATGAGTGTGTTTTGCAGAGTGCCGAATAACGCCACCTAGTGGTAGGCTTACGGAAACAATATACATATAGACTACAATGGAGTGTAAAAGATGTTTGTATACTGATTGTCAGTTTTTATCCATTTTCATTAACCTACATAGCCCTAGCCAAATTATTATGCAAAGCGGTATGCAAGAAGCTCTCAAACAATTTTTCATCTACACAATATTATAATATATATAAGTAGAAAGCTCAGGAACGGATTTGTAATATGTATTGATAAGAAATTCGAGGTGAGTAGTCATTATTGTTGAAGAAACAGGTGAAATGAAAAGGTCTGAAGCTTTCGGCCAAGAAGTTATATTAAAAATAATAATAATTTAGATATACTTACCACTGTTGTGCTGTTTTGTCCACAATGGTACAATAGTATCTGAATTGTTACATCGTATGTCGATATACTCGTTTGGTACAAAATAATAATAGCCTTTGTAAACCCATAAGTTTCCAAAAACGTCGCGGTATTCTTCCTCAATATGAAATGACCAAAGGCCTACGAAATTCAAAACAAATAGCACGGAGAAAAGAAAAAGTTCTTTAATTTCATGTACATAGACTTGTTTGCTGAATATGTATACTTTTAAATATCCCGTAAGGGTTGTTATTATCCCTTTATCTTGTGCCACTGACATTGCGGTAAATAGTAATGAAATAGACAATCTAATGCTTTAACTAAAAAAATATCATTTTATTTATTTATAACTACACTTACACAGTCTATATTAACAGATAAAACTATATAAGACATGAACAAGATACATTGCAAATGCGACTATATTTAAAAGTGTAGACTACATGCACAAAAGAAAAGAAAAATAAAAATACGAGTAACACAAAGAGAAATATACTAGCCTAATTTGTAAAAAGAGATAAAAATAAAAAAAGCAAAAAAACATTAATCTATTTAACAATCCTCTCGAATAACATTAATTTTTTCAATTTACAAACACTCGTTAAATATTATATGTCGAGATCTACTGATCTCGACATATAATTATATAACTTTGTCGTTCTGCATAGAGGTGCATTTTGACCTATATTTGTGGAATAGCTTGGAATTCGGAACAAGTTAAAATTAGATGCTCTGGGTAATCTAGTAGGAGCAGAAAATTCTATAGATGGTAAGATGCTAGGAGCTTCGAGAAGATTGTTAACAATTTTGTAAAAAAAAACAAGTCAAGCATGCGTCTTCGATCGACTAAACTATTCATATTAAAATACTGTAATCGATCGCAATAATTTAATAATTTTTTACCAAGACCACAGGAAAAGGTAATATGCCATAAAAATCATTTTTGTATGCTTTCCAAACGCTTTATATAAATATTATAGAAAGGATTCCAGACTGTACTACAATATTCCAAGCCACTACGTACCAGTGCATTGTATAATAGTATTTTTGTAGACGGTGACTTGAAATCTCTAGAATTGCGTAATATGAAGCCTAAACATTTAAATCCCTTGGAGACAATGCTATCTACATGATTATTAAATCACAATTTATCATCCATGATGACTCCGAGATCGCGAATATGAGTAGCACTTTCCAGTGTGATATCACTAATAGTGTATGAAGGAGCAAATGCATTTTTTTCCCTACTAAATTAAATTTAAAAAACTTGGCTATATTCAAAGACATGTCATTGGTAACATACCATTTATTAAGACTGTCCAAGTCATCTTGTAACAAAACGACATCATCACAGCTGTTAACAGATCTAAAAATTTTAAGATCGTCTGTGAAAAGATACTAATTTAAATTCTTGAAACAGTTACCTGTTTCGTTGACAAAAATATTAAAAAGTAGAGGACCCAAATGAGAGCCTTGAGGCACCCCAGAGTATATAGGAAACCATTCCGACGTATATCCACTAACAACTACACTAGATTTTCTATTAAAAATATAGGATCTACACCAATCCAACAGTGGTACAGAGATTCCATAAGAGAGCTTATCAAGAAAAATATTATGGTTCACTTTGTCAAATGCTCTATTAAAATACGTGTAAATTGCACTCACTGAAGAATATTGATCCAGTAGACAGGATACATCGTTAATAAATGAAACTAAGCACGTATTCGTGGACCTAAGTTTCATAAAACCGTGTTAGTTTAAGAAGATAATGTTTTTAAAATGCCAGGATAAGATAGGATGCAACAATTTTTCAAAGACTTTGGCAAATGTATTATAAATAGAGATGGGTCGAACATAAACAGAGCACTGAGACCCACTTTCGGCATTCATACTGTATCAGTGATTTCTTTGTTAGCATGACATAAGTTAGTTGATTAAGTGCAGTAAGTACTAGTTTGTTTCTGGTAACAAATACACAATTTTTTTTTCATCTTCCAAATATTTTTTTTTATGTTGTGTAGCTGACTTTACGAGAGAGCAGAGCATATCCTAAGGGAATGCCTAAAATGGACTACAGAACGTCTAGAGCTAGCAAAAATTATGAGTGGAGACCCGTCACTGCCGGCGATGATCCATAGCGGTGTCGGCAGTGAGAGGAAAATCTCGAGCCCGGACGGTCAGCATTCTAAAACGGGATGCAGGAAGAGAGAGGTGTTCGCATGCGATTTTTGCGCGTTTGCCCTTCCTAACAGAAATCGGGCAGTAGACTTGAAGGAGTAAGCTGCTCAATTGTAGTGGAGGAGGTGTGTGAAGCACATCACTTGCGCGGTAACTAGAGGAGGGATTGTTGATATCCATCGCTTCAGGAGGTAGTGCCCTTGTAGGCATTTCGCACGCCGAAGAAAGAATGTGGACCTCCACGCCCAGTAAGCAGCGACGAGGAGATGACACCCAGAGCGTGAGGGTGGTTTAGCCGGTAAGAGTGGCACAGCGAGGTCGCGGTCCTCACGGTAGCCCCGGTGGTCCTATGCAGGTTTTGCCTCCGAGTGAAAACTTCAAACACTCAAAGTATTTAGCACTTCCTTTATTTATAAAACATATAATTGACTTACAGTCGGAAGTCACACAAACCCAAAAACATATATCTTTCTTAAACATTCACCACCGCGTGCGTCTATATCCAATCTGCTCTTATTATTCTTTTCTATCGCCTCGCTTCCTTTTATTTAATTATGTCGCCATCTATCGAGATTAACTATTATCATGTTTATATTTTTAATTAGTGATGGCTTTTATTAAAAAGTATCCAAATATTATTTAACAGATAGATGGCTCTATAATTAGTACATTGTATCAAAACCAATAAGTATAATATTTTCAAACAATGACATATCTATATTATATTTATCATGAATAATATTATTTCACAGTAGTAATAGTTTCATAATTGGCATTTGCTTACACGAGTAACAAAAAAAAAAAAGATATAATTATGATTATAGTAATTACCTCTTTCGTACAAAACAACTTTGACTTTTGGGATTTCATCCATCATGGTACATACTATATTAGTGTTGTTGTGGACACTTTTTAGTTGAACATATTCAGATATTATTTGGGTGTGCCTTTTTGTATTTTGAATTATATCTGAAATAAAAGAAAACGAACAGTTATTAACAATCGTTATGCTCGTTTCATCTGCATGTATGAATGTAATGCGAAGCGGGATCCAAATGCGCGGTCAGCGTGCGCGTCGGGGCAGGCGGAGTCTCGCATCCAGTTTCGAAAACCCTTCTTAAATTTAGACTTGGTATCCTGAACAGAGTGCATCGATTACTCACTCCTGATCAACTGCATCTTTTGTATAAGGCCGAGATCAGACCTTGCATGGAATACTGTTCGCATCTTTAGGACTGTTCTGTCCAGTACTTACTCGACGCCCTGTATAGGTTGCACTTGTAGCGAAAAGCTAAGTTCTTGCTTAAATATTCGTTTTAGAGTGTAAAAATCTTTACAAATCTTTAAACACGTTTCTCACACGTGGCTTTTTTGTAATTGGTGTCCACTGTAGCTTAAAATCTACTTAACCGATTCTTTTCAAATTTTGTAGAGTTATTTTACTTTATTCACGAGGTAATGACGTCGGGTTTTTATTTTATTTTAACATATTTTAAAATAACAAAATTTTTGAGTTTTTTGATGACAAATCGGTGTTATGAATTCAAAGCGCCGTAAAAAATTAAAAAAATTAAAAAACCAAAACAATCTCAACTTTGTTACCTGCGAAAATTTATTAACTAATGAAATCAATTTGGTTTTCTGATTTTAGTTTATCCAGTGATGAATTCTGAGAGACACCGCAATTGAACTTTTTTATGAGACATCCGCGGAGATTCGCTGCCAGCAGCTCATTTCTTCATAAAAATCAATGAAAATTTCACACAATATTCTTTAAATATGATTTTATAATGAACTAAACTTAAAATTTTGAATAAATTAACTGTGTTGCCTAAAAAAAATTCAAAAATATGCTTGTTTTACACCGAATTAATCTTAGAACTCCCTTAATTTTAACGTTCTGGGGTTGAGCTTTTTGGCGTGACTACACTTTAAAAAGCCTTTCTGCAACTAGACGAATGGCGCCGATAATGTTGCTTAAAGCGTTTAGTTTTCACTCCTGGATATTGTCTTACCTGAGCATGTCGCGCCTTGCCAGTTGCACGATATCAAAACAAGCACTGTTAGCAAGGAATTCATGGTCTCTGCGTCAGATTACTGCAGCCGCTGCGCGATAACTATTGCACATTGGGACTGCACTGCGATGATCAATCAGGAAAACCATTGAAATATCCTCTTTAGTGGCAAAATGTAATTAAATTCAAAGAATTAGTATAAAGGACTTCGTAGAATGAACAAGGTATAGGTATTGACTTAAAAAAAGACAGTCTGACTGGTAGTTTAAAATTATAATATATTAGGTGTACATCTTTGCTCCCGCCGTTTTTTATCGAAGTTCCAGGCTTTATTGTAAAAAACTGGTTATATATTTATGATTTAAAGTATTGTCCATCGCTAGCCACTACTTTCTCTCATCTTTCGGGCAGCATACGAATCCCGCGTTGAAAAAACTGGTCATCTTTTGAAGCGATCCATGAATCGATCCAATTTTTTACTTCTTCATAAGAACGGAAGTGCTGGTCAGCTTGGCCGTGTGCTATTGATCGAAAAACGTGATAGTCCGAGGGAGCAACGTCTGGAGAATACAGCGGGTGGGGTAGGACTTCGCATTTCAAAGTTTCCAAGTATGTCTTGACCACTTTCGAAACATGGGGTCGAGCAATGTCATGCTCTAAAATCACTTTATCATGTCTCTCGTTGTATTGTTTGCCGTTTGTCTTTTAATGCTTGGCTCAAAGGCATTAATTGCGTTCGATAACTATCGCCTTTAATTGTTTCAGTCAGTTTTAACAACTCAAATATACTATGCCGAGCTGGTCCCACCAAATACTGAGCATAACCTTGGAACCGTGAATATTCGGTTTGGCCGTCGACGTGGAAGCATAGTCGGGATATCCCCATGTTTTTCTGCGCTTGGGATTATCGTAATTAACCCATTTTTCGTCCCCAGTTACAATGCGATGCAGAAATCCGTTCCGTCTTTGCCTTGTAAGCAGCTATTCACAAACACACAAACGCCGTTCAACATTTCTCGGCTTCAACTCGTACGGCACCCAATTCATTGTTTACATAGAACACTATTTTCCTGGAGAGATAACATTGCCACACTGCGAAACAAATAACTATCGCAGGTAGGATTGAGTCTAGTACTGTTTTATTTTGTAAAATGAAGGTTGAAGAAAAAGATAAACACTTACAGTTCCAAGATATATTTGATAGTCCACACAAACTCAGAGAATAAGCAATAAAAATAAGTAATAATACACAAAACACTAAGAAAGATACTCAGCATAAGTTGAACGGTTTATTAAAATATTTAGAAGTAAAATAATTACAATTGTTTTACAGTAATGAGCGCATCATGTCAAAGTCGAATCGTTACAATTTTTTTCTTTTACATATAAATAAGTTAAAGTAACCCACATATGTTTTTTTTATTCTGACTCGACACAGTGGCTGCACCATACCTGATGGTAAGCATGGTGCAGACCAAAAACGCCAACGACTATCGACAGGTAAGAAAAACCCAACCGTAGTCGCAGCGATCATGCTGGCCTGCACAAATATCTCTTCACACTACGCTTAAAGGATCCCATATCATAGGATGTTGGGAACATGCTCGCTGGAAGACCATTCCACAGCCCAACGACACGGCAAAAGAAGGAGTTAGATAACTTCTTAGTCCTAGCCGGGATGTGAGATACCGTAAAGCTGTGACTCCGCAAACCCGCGCGCGTGGTTCTATTCAGGAAGGGAGAGGGTGGAACAAGGTTAAACAACTCTTCAGAACACTCGCCATGATACAGACGGTAGAATACGCTCAGTGAGGCATTCTCTCTGCGCAACTGGAGCGGTTCAAGATGCTTAGTCACGTTAGGATCATTCACAATGTTCAAATTCACAATATTATTCTAAACCTATAATTTTTTATTCCTAGGAATGTTGTGGAAATATAATTTGACAAAATCAATATGAAATACATATGCATATCCATGACTTGCGACAAACTAACCAATTCATCATAGAAAAGTTCGCCGCTATCGGGACTCGAACCTAGAACCTTCAGCGTTGCAGGCAAAGTCGCTACAATAGCGAAATCAGGCCGTCAAAATTAAAATCATGTCAATGAGTGCAGAACTTAAAACAACTCCACTAGATAAAATTTTTAAATGTACTGGTATTTTATCTAAAGCCTAAGATTTCTCGCAAGCGCCAAACTGAGATCGATTGTTTTAAAATTACTTTTCATAAGTATCCGATTGTAAGTCGATATTAAGCCGGAATCGTTTAATCGGCCATCGCCACAACCTTCAATAGAAGTAGAAGTGGCTAGTTGACATTAAGGGGATAGGACACTCTAGAATTTTTGAAAAACCGTTTTTTTAGTTTAAATCGCCCCTTCAGACATCAAAAATGATGTGCCAAAATATTATAGTCGGAAAACATTTCTAAGTACATAGTTTTTAATTTCAAAACTATTTTTAAAATTGGCCAAATATTAAAATATCGAAAAAAACCTACATCTTTCTTTAGCAGTTATTGTATAAAATAAAAATATTAGGATATTGAATAAGTTCTCGCTGTTTATTTGGCTTAAAAAAGTTTTTTTAAAATATAAAGCTTACAATAACTTTAATTCTAAGCATTGTCCATCATTAGAGACCACTTTCTTCCATCTTTCTGGCAGTAATTAAATCCTCTGTCGGAAAAACGATTCATCTTTTGACGCAATCCATGAATCGCCCCATTTTTCGGCTTCTTCGAAAGAATGAAAGCGCTGCTCGCTCAAACCAGGCGCTATTGACCGAAACAAGTGGTAATCGGAGAGAGCTATGTCTGGTGAATACAGCGGGTGGGGTATAACTTCCCATTGAAGCGTTTCCAGGTATGTTTTGACTGGTTTTGCGACATGTGGCCGAGCAGTGTCCAGTAATAGAATCTCTTTGTCGTGTTTCTGCTTGTATAGTAGCCGCTTTTCTTTTAAAACTCGACTCAAACGCATCAACTGAAGTCGATAGCGAGCTCCCTTGATAGTTTCATTAGGTTTAAGCAGCTTATAATAAATTACGCCCTGTTGATCACACCAAATGCAAAGTAGAAGCTTCAAACTGTGGATATTTGGTTTTAGGGACGATGCTGATGCGTGTCCGAGCATATCCCATGATTATTTACGCTTTGAATTGTCGTAGTGAATATACTTTTCATCTCCAGTGATAATACGGTGCAAAAAACCTTTTCTTTTCTGCCGTTGAAGCAGTGAATACACATGAGAAAACGTCATTTAACGTCTCTCGGTTTCAGATCATACGGCACCCAATGTCCTTGCTTTTGGATCATTCCTAACGCTGTTAAAAGTTTCGAAACTGTTGAAGCATCTTCTTGAAATGTTTTTCCGAGCTCTACTAGCGTCTGATATCGATTTTGATCAAGCAATGCCTCCAATTCTTCGAATTCAAACTTTGTCGGTGCTCCAGAACGTTCTTTGTCTTAAAGCTCAAAATCATTATTTTTAAAGTGCATAAACCAGTCTCTACATATTGTATTCGACAGAACATTGTATCAACAAGAATTCTGTGTGCTTCAGCTGCATATTTCTTTTGAATAAAGCAGTGCAATTAAATTCCCCGCAAAAACACTTTATTTGGCACAAAAGTAGATATTTTCAAAATATGTAAATAAACACATGGTTGACACTGTGGTAAACTTTGTCGACTAGAATTTGAGGTTACATATTGTACTACTTAGCTAATGCGTTACTGTACGAAATTCCATGCACAGAGTGCCACAACGCCTGTTTTTAAGAAACAGCGAGAACTTATTCAAGGACCTAATATAAAAATTGGCCAGTTATAACACAAATATTACTGGAATTATTTGTCCGGCCGTGGGCCTTGAACAAACAAATACATCATAGGAAAAATGCTGACCGGATAGAGCTTTTCTGTTTGGAAGAGTATACAATGGGATAGCCAGAAAATTTGCATGTCTACCTCCAAAGATCATTATGAAGAGAGCACCCTAATATTTTTATGATTTACACGCAGACGTGTGATTTCAATCACATCTGGTGGAAGATAAGAATGAGTCCGACGGTGGAACGTGTCCGCTCAACAAATTCATTTATTTCTTAAGTCATCAAATCATGGAAATATACTCGCTGGAAGCATAATCTACTCCTTATCCGTCCGCATGATGAATCTAGAAGCGAATCTCTTCGTGCGGATATAAGGAACGTCCAACATATATGGATGGTATCCGACATCGCGGTAAGTGGGTTTGAGATGAAATGGGACTGGTCGACTTAGAGAATGTAAAGAAAGAAAAAAGAAAAAGTTTATTGAGGCAAAGGAAACAACACGCAACAAACATATTTATATAAAAACAACAATGAAATAATACATAACATCACATCATGTATCCTGTGTGCTGCTACCTATCTCAAAGAGCACTCGGCTCAGGGTATGCTGGTCGACGCTGTACGCGCCATCCAGCGCTGATTTTCTACCGACGCTCAGGGAAACCGATTGCGCGGACGTCGCGGTGCTATTTCAATATTAGAACCTAACCAGATATATAAAAACATACCTTATAACGTACAATAAACAAGTATGACAATAAATACATAGAATACTTGTAAGTAGTATACAAAAATGTAGAATCCATACTAATATTATAAAGCTGAAGAGTTTGTTTGTTTGTTTGTTTGTTTGTTTGAACGCGCTAATCTCAGGAACTACTGGTTCGAATTGAAAAATTCTTTTTGTGTTAAATAGACTATTTATCGAGGAAGGCTTTAGGCTATAAAACATCACGATGCAACTAGTAGGAGCGAAGAAATAATGGAAAATGTGAAAAAAACGGGGAAAATTATTCATCCTTGAAGGCTTCCATTGCGTGCGCTGCGAAAACGGTACAAGATACCAAAAATATATGTATGAAAGAATTATTGCTCTTGAAATGATCTAAAAAAATGTCCGTGACAGTATATGTCTATCTTTTAAGATTAAGTCACTAGAACCGTTTTTATGGTAAACATATTTGGTCGAAATTAATGCATTATTTGTTAAGAGTTGTATCAACGTAATAATATTAATCTTTATCCAAATAAATGTTTTGTTGATTAAGAGTATTTAATTATGAACAAAATTGTCTTTGACATCACTTAATTTCAATGAACATCATAGAAGATATTACAATAACTTATATAGCAAAACTACGTTTGCCGGATCAGCTATATCTTGATAAGCGCGAAACTCGAGAACGACTAAACCGATTTGACTGATTTCTTTTTTGTTGTGTTTGTTGAAGTATGGGGAAGGTTATTACGGAGAGAAAAATTAAAAAAATTGTCTGAAAAATTCTAAAAACAACACTTTTCTATATTCTCATACAAAAATTCGTAATAATATTTTAAAGTCAATTTGAACTTTAACACTTTTTTGTGTTGTGTTCGGTTGTGTTCGGTTGTGTTCTGTTGTGTTCGGTTGTGTTCGGTTGTGTTCTGTTGTGTTCGGTTGTGTTCGGTTCTGTTCGGTTAGGTTTGGTTGTGTTCGGTTGTGTTCGGTTGTGTTCGGTTGTGTTCGGTTGTGTTCGGTTGTGTTCGGTTGTGTTCGGTTGTGTTCGGTTGTGTTGTGTTGTGTTCGGTTGTGTTCGATTATATTCGATTGTGTTCGATTATGTTCGATTATGTTCAGTTGTGTTCGGTTGTGTTCGGTTGTGTTTGGTTCTGTTCGGTTATGTTCGGTTGTGTTCGGTTTGTTCGGTTAGGATTCGGTTGTGTTGTGTTGTGTTCGGTTGTGTTGTGTTGTGTTCGGTTGTGTTGTGTTCGATTGTGTTCGGTTAGGTTAGGTTAGGTTCGGTTGTGTTCGGTTGTGTTCGGTTGTGTTCTGTTGTGTTCGGTTGTGTTCGGTTCTGTTCGGTTGTGTTCGGTTAGGTTTGGTTGTGTTCGGTTGTGTTCGGTTTTGTTCGGTTGTGTTCGGTTATGTTCGGTTGTGTTCGGTTGTGTTCGGTTGTGTTCGGTTGTGTTCGGTTGTGTTCGGTTGTGTTCGGTTGTGTTCGGTTATGTTCGGTTGTGTTCGGTTGTGTTGTGTTGTGTTCGGTTGTGTTCGATTATATTCGATTGTGTTCGATTATGTTCAGTTGTGTTCGGTTGTGTTCGGTTGTGTTTGGTTCTGTTCGGTTGTGTTCGGTTGTGTTCGGTTGTGTTCGGTTGTGTTCGGTTGTGTTCGGTTGTGTTCGGTTTGTTCGGTTAGGATTCGGTTGTGTTGTGTTGTGTTCGGTTATGTTCGGTTGTGTTCGGTTGTGTTGTGTTGTGTTCGGTTGTGTTGTGTTCGATTGTGTTCGGTTAGGTTAGGTTAGGTTCGGTTGTGTTCGGTTGTATTGTGTTGTGTTCGGTTGTGTTTGGTTGTGTTCGGTTATGTTCGGTTGTGTTCGGTTGTGTTGTGTTGTGTTCGGTTGTGTTCGGTTGTGTTCGGTTGTGTTCGGTTAGGTTCGGTTGTGTTGTGTTGTGTTCGGTTGTGTTGTGTTGTGTTGTGTTCGGTTGTGTTGTGTTCGATTGTGTTCGGTTAGGTTAGGTTAGGTTCGGTTGTGTTCGGTTGTATTGTGTTCTGTTGTGTTCGGTTGTGTTCGGTTGTGTTCGGTTGTGTTCGGTTGTGTTCGGTTGTGTTCTGTTGTGTTCGGTTGTGTTCGGTTGTGTTCTGTTGTGTTCGGTTGTGTTCGGTTGTGTTCGGTTATGTTCGGTTGTGTTCGGTTGTGTTCGGTTGTGTTCGGTTGTGTTCGGTTGTGTTCGGTTGTGTTCGGTTGTGTTCGGTAGTGTTCGGTTGTGTTCGGTTGTGTTCGGTTGTGTTCGGTTGTGTTGTGTTGTGTTCGGTTGTGTTCGGTTGTGTTCGGTTGTGTTCGGTTGTGTTTGGTTGTGTTCGGTTGTGTTCAGTTGTGTTCGGTTAGGTTCGGTTGTGTTGTGTTGTGTTCGGTTGTGTTGTGTTGTGTTGTGTTCGGTTGTGTTGTGTTCGATTGTGTTCGGTTAGGTTAGGTTAGGTTCGGTTGTGTTCGGTTGTATTGTGTTCTGTTGTGTTCGGTTGTGTTCGGTTGTGTTCGGTTATGTTCGGTTGTGTTCGGCTGTGTTCGGTTGTGTTCGGCTGTGTTCGGTTGTGTTCGGATGTGTTCGGTTGTGTTCGGATGTCTTCGGTTGTGTTCGGTTAAACCGAACCGGTAGAACCGTTTTTATGGTAATCGAATTTGGTCGAAATTAATGCATTAAGAGTTGTATCAACGTAATAATATTAATCTTTATCCAAATAAATGTTTTGTTGATTAAGAGTATTTAATTATGAACAAAATTGTCTTTGACATCACTTAATTTCAATGAACATCATAGAAGATATTACAATAACTTATATAGCAAAACTACGTTTGCCGGATCAGCTATGTCTTGATAAGCGCGAAACTCGAGAACGACTAAACCGATTCTTTTTTGTTGTATTTGTTGAAGTATGGGGAAGGTTATTACGGAGAGAAAAATTAAAAAAATTGTCCGAAAAAGTCTAAAAACAACACTTTTCTATATTCTCATACAAAAAATTCGTAATAATATTTTAAAGTCAATTTGAACTTTAACACCATACCATAAAGTTTAAATGTCAGTGGACGGGTTCCGGGAAGGCAAAACAATTGAGTGACGTATGAATATTAATGTCAATATTTGTCAATTTTTATACATATAGCATTAAGGCCAGGTTCTTTCAAACAATTTTCAAAAAAATCTGTCGGGGAAGCTATTAACATTAAAAAAAAACAATATGACTTTGTTTTAGAAAAATAGGGCATAACAAGGTCTGCCGGGACAGCTAGTACTAAATAAAATGTAATATAGATAGGGTAGATTGATAATAAAATACATATACATACATACAGGCTGTTCGATAAAATATCAAGTCAAATTACAGAAATATCTAAAGTTGTTTTTTCGTATTTAATTTGAGATTCAAGCAAATATTTTTTTAATTTATTTTTAAAAGCATAAATACTGAACGAAGATCTTATAAGTGAAGGTATATAGTTCCAACATTTACTTGCATTGTATTTGAAACTACCTCTAAAAGCAGCAGTGCAGTGACGAGGTATAGCAATTTTTAGTGCACCGGTTCTAGCTCAATGTAGCTCCTGAAAACACTTTCTATTGTGCAACCAGTGAAAGCGAAGCAGACGAATAATATACGTCGATGCTAAACACGATTTAATGCGATGTTGATGTTTTGCATTATCGTCTCAGTTAACCCTCTGTGTCACGGTGGCACTATCAGAGTGTCTGTCACCTGTTTTAGAACAATTTTCTGAGCAATTTCGACCGAATTTTCGATCTTTTTTTTGGTGTTTCAGCATAAGTCATATATTCAAGAATAAGGATTGATGTGGAATAATCAAAAAACATGGATGATTTTGCTTATGCACATAAACAAACCTTAACAAATCGCAATGATTCTGGAGAAAATTCATTATTACCAAAAGTTTTCGAAGTACACATTTTTTCCTTACATGGGATTAGCTCAAAACATTGTACTCAGGTATTTTTGGGGTGATTACGATTCTGTCCTAAAAATTTCAAAATTTATTTGCCAAATGTCATGCGATTAAAATGATTTTTTTCCATTTTCGCTCCACATATTGGATCCGCCATTTTAAATTTTGAAATTTTGAGGGTTGAATCAGCGACCCACGAAAACCCTCGAGTACTAAATTTCAAGCCGATTGGAATAAACAAAAAATGCATGACACAAAGGGTTAGAGTTATCAACAACTAGTACCTAGTAGTAGTAGTGTAGTACTGGTTCTACTAGCCCTACGGTCTATCGGGTCCAGAGCAGCCATTTAATGAGAACAGGTTTATTTTTTGACGCGTTTTACTAAAAGCTCACAATAAGCTGGTTCAGCGTAGTCATCCCTTGCATCACTATTAACATATCTTTGATTATTCGAGAGATTTTCATAATGACGTGAATTTACTGGAATCGCTTCCGCGTATAGTTCACTGTAAATCGCTTCTTGTTTAGTTTCCTTTTTATTCTGCGACGACTCCGGGTTTCCGCTGTTCTGTATTGACAATTCGGCGTATATAACCTCCTGTGTTTTTTCCTTGTTAACTTCAGCATATAAATTGTTTGGATTTTTGTCTCCATGCCTGTCAGATTTCGGTATAGGCTTTGAGTAAAGTTCTTCAAGCGCCGGTCTGTACGGTTCGCTGTATTGACAGTCATTGTTTTCGTCCAGCGGTTGGGAATATATACAGTCACTCTCATTAGGTCGAGTTGTGTTGCCTGATATAAGATTTTCACAGCTTGCAGCTGCTGTATTAGGCTAGAAATAAAACAATTCATTATTTCACTATAATTATTATTTCAAACACTTGACTAAATACAATTCACTACATACTTCTACATTTTAAAAGGAACATTCAAATAAGAACAATATTAATTTTAAATTTTTAAAAAATCTGTGTACCTGACAGAATGAGGCCTAAGGCCCAAGCCACCGGTAGTTAGGAGCTCAGAGTGATGAACCTCCTAACATTGCGCGCCGTATCGAGTAATACTGTCTGTATTGTTAATATATATCAGGCAGGGATCCCGGTGTGTCAGACTCCTACTGATTAAAATCCTCCAGCTTGTCCCTCTAATCTCTCCAGCAAGGCCTGGGAAACCAAATTCATCTCAACGCCCGGGGAGCAAAAAGCCTTGTTGAGGCTACCTCTCTTGGGGATGGGAGTAAAAAGTCCACCCCTCCAGTACCTCTCTCATCTGGTTAGTAGAATCCCACAAGTCTACTGCCCGCCTATTGTTATCGGGGGATGTCGCGCTCGCTCTCGACGAAGGCGTCCCTCCGGTGACGGTGCCTTGTTCACGTAATGGTCAGAGAAAATGTTCGCTTTCTGACTCTTTTGGCGACCTCCTTCTGCTTCATCAAAACCTCGCAGAACGATGCTACCTCTTGCCATGCGAGGCCGGCAGCGAGAGGTCGTCACCAATGTGCTCCTACAAGACCTCCCTTTTCTCACTCCAGGCTAAACACACCTCTAGGGTGTGCTGTGCCGCGTCCTCGGGGCTCCTGCACTCGTGGCATTAAGCCATCAGCCATAGATGCGCAAAATGTAATCAGATTAATGAAAATGATTAACGATTACATTTTGCGTTTTTTACCATTAATATGGCTGCATTTTGCTCATTTGTGTTTTAAACACTACAAAATCCCAGATTGTATACACATTTAAGATTTCTTAATATTTTAAATGGATTTGATCATGATTACAGAGCAAGAAAATTAAAATTTTGTAATCGTTAATCATTAATCAGATTACATTTTGCCCATCTCTGCCATCAGCTCCCCTCCGGACATCCGCCACCAGTGAGGGCTGCCTTCTGTATCCATCTTTTGATCCAACAACCAAGGAAGAGCCTCTTAAGGTGGCTATCGAGGATATTTATGATAAGAACACATTAACATATATCTCAAATATTCTTTAAATTAGGAGAATTTATGTATCTGTGATTCCGTCTCTATCCCACAGTGCAATGGATAACAGACAATAATCAATTAAAAATTAAATAAAAATTGATTTAAAATAAAATAAAACTAACCTGGTCTTTCTTTTTACATACTCGGACACAAAGTATGTAGATCATTAGAATTATAAAGAGTAGAAGAAGAAGGAAGAGCAGAAAGGCACCAACAATACGTAGGATATTCGATGTGACCCGCAGACTTTCTGCGACATGAATTAATTTTATCAGATATTACAGAAGTATGAAATTACACTTATGTGTGTGTATCTATTCTTAATAATATTATAAATTCGAAAGTGTGTACAAGGAGAGGGAAAAGGAAAGGAAGGTAGAGGGGAGGAAATTAGCAGGGGAGGGAATGGAGTAAGTTTAGCTATAAGTTAATATGACACTAATTGTTAGGTAGTACGAAATTAGGTGAGGCCTGCACAAGGCCGGACGTCGCCGGATGCCGAGGAAGATGGCTCGGCTTTGCCCTTAGCATCCGGCAGACGAGAGAACGAACACCCCGGTGGTTTTAGTCGGGGCAGGTCCGACACACCGGGGGAGCGGCCCTCACCGCTCCCCTGAAGGTCCGTAGGGATTTCCACCGGGTTACCAAAAAAAAAAGGTAGTACGAAATTCACCGGGTTAGCGAGTCATCGCTCTGGCGTTTATTTATCTAAACCATGGGTCGGCCACCTTTTCTTATATAAGGCCCACAAATATTTTGAGTATAATATTTGTGGGAGTCGAAGCTGCTCGCGTCCGTAAGCTTTACCCTAGTTTCCCTACACGTGACTCCTGGGTGGTGCTAAACGAGCAGCAGCGAGGTGGTAGGGCGCCGGTACCCGTCTGGATCGCGACCACAGTGCATGGGTGTAAAGCCCGTCATAGTAACCAATTTCGGCTTGTCGCGTTTCGGGATCAGCTTGTGTATATCCAGTAGCTCATATACCTAGGGACCTTCAGTCGTGGTATATGTGGGCCGACATGGCGATGTAGACTATCATAGGATTTTCATCCTTTGATAGTCGCTTTCGTTTTTGGACTACACTGTACTTACCATCAGGTACTCTGTAGTCACTATGTCGAGCAAGTGTAAAAAAAATATATATATTGGTGCGGGCCGCATTTCATCTAATAAACACAATAATTGTGAAAAATAAAGAACTCCGCACCGCAGCCAATAAATTAAAAACACTTATAGAAATAAGTCTCTATTTCATTGTTTCGTGTGCGCGGAAGCCGGGAATTCAGTTCAAGCTATAACAGTCAGTAAAATGAGAGCAACAATAAATATGGTTAAACATGCAAAAATGAGTTTTATCTAAAAAAATATTGTTTTAGATAAACCTAAAAAAAAATATTTGTTTAGATAGATAGATTGTGTAGCCATATTTATGGCAATACTAAGTAGATGTATTATAGCATGTGGACACCGCCCGATACGTAATTGTATTACACGCCCTAAGGGTCGTTAGGGTGTTACGGGACGCGCAGGGTAAGGGGTGCGCGCGCGCACGGGATGCTCTAGCAAAATGAGTCGACTACCGAGACGCAAGGCGTCGTAGAGTACGTGTGTGTGCGTCGCAGTTTGGTATGCCTTAAAGTGCAAATAAACAGTAAAATGCCAAAATCCGTGTCTTTCTACAACCATACTCACGACCACTGGTCTTAGTACATATATATACACGCACGCATACATATACTATCAAATACTTATATATGCTTAGATGTATGTAAGTATTTGAATTGCTATGGTAGACTCGGGTCTATTTTTACATAGACCTGTCAATAATGCGACCAATTGTTACCTGGCTTAGGGGAACTTATTTCCATAAGTGATGATTCTGAAGAAACTGTATCTGTAGTCGTCATCGTTTCTGAAATAATTAGTTTAAATAATAATATATCGTTACGCTGTATCATTTACAGGGTGAGCAGAAATACATTAGAGGATGTTTTTTTATTAATTTATAGGCGAACGCTTGACCACAATCACACCTCGTGGAAGGTGAAGATGAGCCCGATGATGAACCGCATCCGCCCAACTATTCACTCTTCTCTTAAAGACTCCCAGGTCATGAGACGGCGGGAATATGGTCGCTGGAAGCATTTTCCACTCCTTAGCCGTTCGCATTATGAATGTAGAAGCGAATCTTTTCGCGCGGATATAAGGAACATCCACCACATACGGATGGTATCCGACACGACGTCTAGTGGTTTTGTGGTGAAATGGGGCTGGTGGAATCAAAGAATGCAGTTCCTGAGAGCACTCTCCACCGTGCAACCGGTAAAAGACCGAGAGGCCGGCAACTCTGCGTCGATGCTCGATGCTCTGCATTTTAATTTTTGTCAAAGAGTCGTCACCAATAAGTCTACGAGCTTTACCATCAATCTAGTCCAAAGCCGCCAACTGATATTATAGAGATATTGATTCTATTATTGAGGCTATATAATAATACAGTGCTTACTAATATTTTATATTATAATTTTTTAATGGGTGTTAAATATTTTATCTGTTGGTCTTATATTTCTGTTCTTGTATATGTGTATTTTCATATTATTATCTATGATACTTTAAAATTTGTGTATCTGTACTCCATTGATCCCTTCCTTGCTGTTTTCTGCGCGTCGACGCAATAAATGGGTGTCAGCTGGCAATCAGCGCTGGGTGGCTCGGCTGGTCACCTAGCATTTGCTGAGCTGACTTCCCTTTGGCGCATCATCACAACACAGGGTGTGTACTGTTTTTGTTTTCTATCTTTAATAACCTATTTTGCTGTGTTGTTTGTTGTGTTGTATGCCATATAAATGTTTTATTATCATTATTATTATTATTATATTTAGCTGCTGTATACACTTTCCGCGTATATGTCGTGTCCAATGTAGCAGATCACCGTTCTCCGGGCACTAACACGTGACATTTTGTATTAGATGCCATGCGGGTATCCTCACGATATTTTCCTTCATCGATGACCACGTGGTACCTAAGTCTTGCACGTAATTTGGAAAAACCCAGAGGGACGTGGATTCGAACCAGCAACCACGGCCGCGTATGGAAACCGGTCCATTATCCACTTGGTAACAACAGCCACTAATAATTAGTTTTTAATTAATATTAACTCAATTGGTCTTCTGAAAACCTTTCATTAGGGCTTTGAATGATCTACAAGCAGATGCATTTCCTTCTTATGATAATGGCTCCTTTAAAGAAGTATGAAGTACGAAATCAGCGCTGGATGGTGCGTACAGCGTCTCCTAGCACACGCTGAGCTGAGTGCCCTTTGAGATGGGTAGCAGCACACAGGATACATGATGTGATGTTATGTATTATTATTTCATTGTTGTTTTTATATAAATGTGTTTGTTGTGTGTTGTTTTCTTTGTCTCAATATACTTTTTCTTTCTTTTCTTTCTTTCCTTATATTTTTGAGCAGACCGACATGATCACCTTGGAGTCGGGATCAGCTTGTGTATATCCAGTAACTCATATACCTAGAGACCTTCAGTCGCGGTATATGCGGGACCGTCGTCGCTGGCGGCGCCGACGATGGCAATCAAGGATACGTCTGTCAACTGTCGTTTAAACAACGCAGTTCTACTCCGACGCAGACTTGAGTTTCTTTCAGCGTTTCTTCTCAAGGTAGTCGCTCCCGAAACGCTAGTAGATCACCCGTAGGGATAGTATTCTTTTTGGCTGGCGGTCCAAGTCGCAATTGGTACCCACAGGGGTGCCCTTGCATTGCCACACAGCCCATAAACTCGCTGGCTGAGCACCTTCTGTGCTCGCCCCCTAAGCCCGGTTGAACTGTAAATGCCTTTCCCGGCAATCAGTAGTTAGTACGCTTAAAAAAAAAGGATAATGTGAATTCACGCCCGCGGGCGTCAAAGGGTTAAGAAGACCGACTGAGCTCGCAATGATGCCTTCGAAATTCCAGATCCCTTGAGCCTTTTGAACCTATGAGTCCATACGATGAGAATGAAAAAGTTACATGATGCTAGCCACCACTCACCTTCGTGGAATATTATAGTTTTTAGCAAAGTAGCTATAATAATATGGTGGAAAAGACGGCAATAACCTGAAACAACCTATAGCTACAAGTGAGGTTGCCGGAAGACGTTTAAAATGTTGGTGCCAGTAAAATGAACAAATTAAATGTAATGGTGAGTGAGGGGTGACTTTATATACCACCCCCCCTGCAAGTAGTTACAGATCAGTGGAAGGCCGATCGTCGCCACAAAAATAGCGTGGCTATGGGCATGGCTTCGTTTAGTCAAGACGAATAGGGGGACCACCACAGGAGTGCCCCGGTCCATGAGGATTTCTCCCGGGTTACCAAAAAAGGACTAATAAAATCCGTGACACTCTAAATAAAAATTTACAGGATGCTCTTCACGATGTCAAGAATAGATAGGAGTCGCGTACTGCCATACGACAGATGACACCTTAGAGGAGTTCACGACCTCAGCATGGAGGAAAGCGACGTGAGGATGATGAGGTCTTCTGTCGAATTTCTACAGGCCCCATCCAAATTTACTGGTTTGTATTTATTCACCTGTTCCTCACCTCAGCAAATTATACAGGTAATTGTTAACAAGTATCTTCCAATTACCTTGATCTATTTGCAGGAAAACCCTGAGTCTTAATTCGTCAACATTGGTCCCGTATGTGCAGTCCAGGTACTGTCCATAATATTCCGTAGTTGGATGTATTTCAAGCTGTGTGTAATTATTTATAACCTGGTAATTTGTTTGTTTGTAAGGAGCTGAAAAATTAAAATTTACGTTAACTAATGGCTCGATATGTACGAAATCTTCGCGGTATAGATTCAATAAGAGATGGGCAAAATGTAATCTGATTAATGATGAACGATTACAAAATGTAGGCGTAATTTTAATTTTCTTCCTCTGTAATCATGATCCATTTAAAACATTAAGAGGGATTTTGTAGTGTTTAAAACATAAATGTGCAAAATGCAGTCATATTAATGGTAAAAAACGCAAAATGTAATTGTTAATCATTTTTATTAAACTCATTACATTTTGCCCATCTATGGCTGATGGCTTAATGCCACGAGTGCAGGAGCCCCGAGGACGCGGCACAGCACACCCTAGAGGTGTGTCTAGCCTGGACTGAGGAAAGGGAGGTCTTGTAGGAGCACATTGGTGACGACCTCTCGCTGCCGGCCTCGCATGGCAAGAGGTAGCATCGTTCTGCGAGGTTTTGATGAAGCAGAAGGAGGTGGCCAAAAGAGTCAGAAAGTGAACATTTTCTGAACATTACGTGAACAAGGCACCGTCGCCGGAGGGACGCGTTCGCCCAGAGCGAGCGCGACATCCCCCGGTGAAAATAGCCGGGCAGTAGACGAGGGATTTTGTAGTGTTTAAAACATAAATGTGCAAAATGCAGTCATATTAATGGTAAAAAACGAAAATGTAATCGTTAATCATTTTTTTTTTTTTTTTATTCTGACTCGACACAGTGACTGCACCATACCTGATGGTAAGCATGGTGCAGTCAAAAAAACGCTAACGACTATCGATAGGCAAGAAAAATCCAACGGTAGTCGCAGCGATCATGCCGGCCTGCACAAATATCTCTTCACGTTACGCTTAAAGGATCCCATATCATAGGAAGGCGGGAACACGCTCGCCGGAAGACCATTCCACAGTCCAACGACACGGAAAAAGAAGGAGTTAGAGAACTTCTTAGTCCTAGCTGGGATATGAGAAACCGTAAAGCTGTGACTCCGCAAACCCGCGCGCGTGGTTCTATTCAGGAAAGGAGAGGGTGGAACAAGGTTAAACAACTCTTCAGAACACTCGCCATGATACAGACGGTAGAAAACGCTCAGTGAGGCAATATCTCTGCGCAACTGGAGCGGTTCAAGATGCTTAGTCACGTCAGGATCATTCACAATGCGGACAGCCCTCCGCTGCAACCTATCCAGGGCGTCAAGTAAGTACTGAGCAGAACCGTCCCAAAGATGCGAACAATATTCCATGCAAGGCCTGACCTGAGCCTTATACAAAAGTAACAGTTGATCAGGCGTAAAAAACCGACGCACTCTGTTCAGGACACCAAGCCTACGCGATGTTGTGGTGATAACAGATCCTAAATGATCCCTAGGATTAAGATCACAGCGAATATTCATACCTAAGATATTTAGGCTGTCGCGCATTGCAAGCGACGCATTCTGAAGAGAAGGGAGAGGGGAAAAAGGGGTTTTTATTAATCTGATTACATTTTTCCTTTTATGGATTCAATACTGTAATATGGGATAAAGAAAAACATAGAAGGGTCTTTTTATGTGAAAGGAAGGCAAGAAGGTGAAGTTACTGTCACTTACGGACGGCTGCAATGCAATAAGTATCATTATTGTTCTATCTAGGCAAGCGTTGTCACTTTTTTTTAAAGAGTTCCATCATAATCGTAATTCGGAGGAAATACTACGGTAATCCCACAGCTCGAGAATATGCGACAAGAAGGTTCTAGAAAACGTCAATGTTGTTGTGAAGTAATGAGTTTTGAAGCAATGAAGACGCAGGGTGATGAGGGCAACCTCTGTGGGTGCCGAGGAACATGGTTCAGCCTTGCTCTTGGCACTCGGCAGGTTAGAGAAGAAACACCCCGCGAGTTTTAGTCGATGCAAGTCCGACACACCGGGGGACGGCCCTCACTGCCCCTGAAGGTCTGTTAGGGATTTCTCCCGGGTTACCAAAAAAAGCGTGAAGAGGGTATTAAATCAAACAATTCTTCAGAAATGTCTCCAGTGCACACACATAGTAAATAAGCAGATACCCCGGCTAATGTAATACAAAACGCGCGTATCGCTGCCGTATTACTGAGTTTTTCTTAGGTAGCTGGGCAATTTCCCTAACTGCGTCCTGACCACAGCACACAAGTGTAAATATCATCATAGTAACTCGCTACGGCCTGTCGTGTTTCGGCATCAGTTTGTGAATCCGCTTTCATATACCTTGAGACCTTTTGTCGTGGTATATGTTGGCTCACAAAGCAAAAGCGACATTTTTGGACTACTCTGCATTTACCATTAGATGCAATATACAGATAAGAAGTGGAATATTCTTCCAGCGACCATATTTCCACGTTCTCATGACTTGGGATCTTCAAGAGAAGTGTGTATAGTTATTTGTTGAACGGACGCGGCACATGGTTGGACTCATCTTCACTTATTTTTTATCCTGACTTACCTAAGTGACCATACCACGCCTAATGGGAAGCGCGGTGCACTGGATGAGAAGGAGGTGGTGTACGGTGTCCGACGCACCGCCTAGGAGAGAGTTTTCGGAGGGGTGGGCTTTACTCCTTCCCCTCTCAGAGAGGTAGCCTTAACAAGGCTTCTTGTTCCCTGGGCAACTGGACGAATTTGATTTCCCAGCCCTGGGTGGAGTGATTAGAGGGACACCCTGAGGGTTTTAGTCAGTAGACGTCTGACACACCGGATTCGCTGGCCTCACAGCGATCCTGATAATCCTATGTAGGATTTCCTCCGGGTTACCAAAAAAAGAGCAAATTTGGACTGAACCCGCCAGTAGAAATATGAAGTAACTTCATACTTACGTTTATTTTCGCTTAATCTCCATTCTATATTGATCCAATTCATGTGAGATGGTCTGATGCATGTTACGTTAACAGGAGTATCCGGCTTGTAGAAATATTCTCCTATGTAGTCAAATTTGGTAGTGGCTAACTCAGTTCTCGAAATTGTGACTTGTTTACCGTTTATATACATTTGTGGGCCATCTGTAATTTGTTTTACTATTATTCGGCACAGCTCCACCGTATGTTCAGACGAGGTATATGAATAGAAAAAAGTACTTGTCCTCCCTTCCCTGGTCCCTAGTAGTTCACACACTTATTATCGGATGGCGACAACAATAACGCTTATATTCGATTTTTTGACAATATAACTGAACATTACTCTATATAAATATATATAACTGTGTACGGTGAACTATTTGCAGCTCCAGAAGTCTGCCCTCAGCACTCAATTTCCAGGTGCCCTTTTACCTAAAGCATTGGCACTGGGCCTGAACGAACTATTTGTCCTTAATTAATTACGTGGAAATCTAAAACAACCGGTGCTTCCCTGGTCTAAGACCGTATTTGATGAAAGTGTGAGTTCATCCTTCGGTTAAAAAAACATGTCATAAAACCACGATAACACGCTCACTGAAAGATCATTTGAAAATACTTGCAAAGTTTAGATAACTTTTAAATCTTCGTCGATACTGGAGACATGTTAAATTGTGACTTCGTGAATCAGCAAGAGTGGTTTTATTGTAAAAGACA
Source organism: Automeris io (assembly GCA_036320925.1). Classification (NCBI taxonomy): domain Eukaryota; kingdom Metazoa; phylum Arthropoda; class Insecta; order Lepidoptera; family Saturniidae; genus Automeris; species Automeris io. Next base: position 3,277,168 of record JAUDJH010000031.1, on the reverse strand, counting down.
TCATGAAACTTTAATTTTCTGTCATTTCATACAATTATATTTTAAATCACAAACAAGCATAAAATTATGGTTTTAAATCGCATAACAATGTTTACTTAAAAAATCGAAATGATTTTAATATCACATCGGGGTCACCAATTGTGGAGGATGAGTCTACAGCTATATTGTTACTAATTGTGGAAGCAGTTGGCTTGAGACTCGCTGCCTGTCGAAAAATATACCGACCACATCGGGGTCTACAGTTGTGAAGAAATGTTGGTCTCTTGTGGGAGACTAGACTCTACTGCTTGTGGGAGGCTTGTGATTCAAAGGCAGTCCTTCGCTGAATCTCACTTATTATTTATTTGGCGCGCTTGATCTCGATATCGTGCATTGAACTATATATAACCTTAGGTTGCATTAAGTGTATAAGATTTCCATTGGCCCTAGTCAGCACATACGTCACCACAGCATCAACAATTTGCCTGACTTTGTTCATGTGTTTATTTATGGAGAGGCGTGTAAATAGCCCTCCATATAAGCGGGGAACGTAACTTGGTTGGCGGTTAAGAGAAATTAAAAAATAGGTCAAAACGAGTATTAAGGAAACTTATCACTCCATAAATCGCAGCCGATATACCGGAATGTCTGTATCCATTAACCTGTAGGTCTGCAGCTCGTCCAGTATATGCTGTACAGAACGGCAAGGGTTCAGGGTTCCGGTAGCGGCCACGGGCACAGAAAGTTTCCACTCGTACAGTTACACCTTATTTCTCTTTAATAACGTCGTGTGGCGGTTTAAATATCAATACGGCGTTTTTATTATATTTTTATAAATTAGAGCGGAGATAGCACGACGTCGCGGCGGTTGCATACAATTTTGTTATATGAATGACGTTTTTGTGACGTCCAAACAGAGCGGTGTTAGTTTGAGCGACATCTATTGGTTTCACTACAGAATTAGAGACACAGATTATCCTTATATCAGTCGCAAGTAACTTATGGAGTGATAGAAGAATTTTGGTATGAAGCGGAAATATCTTAACCGCTTCACCAACTTATAATTTTTATTATACAATATATTACTAAAAGTTTTATTAAGATGAGTTAGATAAAACAAAGGCTCCCGCCGGCCACCGCAAAGCGGCCGCTGAGGAAAAGAGGGGGCGTCTACTACAGGGGCGCTCTGAATGCCGCCCCCGCGGCATTGGAGACATAGCAGGAGACCATCTCTGCTGTGCCGCGGGAGGAGGACCCTGTTTCGGCACCGCCGAACATGTTACAACAAGGGTTCTCCGACGGAGTGCCGGGCAACTCGGCTGACGGGCCAGCTGCTTAGGCTATTCTCCGGTGGTGTAGTGTGTGGTCCCACACACCACAAGGTGGTGGGGAGGCGAGCATCTGCCTCCTCTACATACACAGCGAGCCCGTAATGGGGCACCGCGCAGTGCCGGGCTCTAGGAAAGGCGTTAATAGCCATGCCCCTCGGCACATGATGCGCTTGATGGACACCCCCGGGGGTTTTAGTCTGTAGGAGTCCAGCATACCGGGGGTGGCCGTCGCCGCCCTCTGACGATCCACCAGGATTTCCCCCGGGCAACAAAAAAAAAGGTAAAAACAAAGGCTATAGAAGCACAAGGTAATCCTTTCGCATCTATAGTCGTTTTCCTTTAGTGTGATAAATGGAATGTTTTCTTCCCTAACATTAAAATAGATAATAATTGTGCACGCCACTCAGGGCTATACTGGGTTTTCCGAACAAGGAAGATAGTGGACTGTATTTTTGTAGGTGCTGGTAGGTTATCTTTCTTTGGGCCCTATTAAATGCACACGACCATTATAAAATATACATATATCTATTCCGCTTACCTTGCCGCCGTGGTGTCTCTGCCTGCCTGGATCCAGACCAGCTTCCGGGGCAGTGAATCCGACACGGTCGTGTGCTCGAAGATATAAGTCCGAAAATCCGTAACTGATGCCAACTCCGTGCTAATATAATTGTCCCACGCAACACAAAACACAGGGAGCACAATAAAACAATATAAATAGGTCCGTAGCCGTAAATAAATTAATAAAAAGCCTTCCGATACAAATCCGATGTGCCCGGTATAGTTGCGTCCGACGGAGTGTGACGTTTGCCCACCGTGTGACGCCATCTGGCGGTAGGCTTGCGGAAATATAAATAGGTATACAGTATAATGGTGTGTACAATAATTATACGTAGTAACTAATTAAAGGGGGATTATTCCTATTTCCTAACTTAAATGAAATGGCGAGCACAGACTAGAATAATATATAGATCAACTTACTTAATAAACGGTAGTGTACATTAAAGTCACATAAGACTCGAGTGTATTTTATGTTGTTTACTATAGCAACCGGCTCAATGATTCCAACGCCATAATTGGTTAATATCTCGCAAGACCACTGTCCCGGAGCAATCGATTTAATCTGTAAGAGAAAGAAAAGTTTATCTTCTCTTCTTCTTATGAAGGAAAAAGAGTTGCACCAGTTTAGATAAAAACTTTATCTTTTCAGCCTGATGTATTGAAAATATCTGAGGATAATGAGAGTATGAGAGTGAAAAATGAATAGGTTTTGTTTGCTAATCCGGGAGATAGTTCTACATAGGACCTTCAGGATAGCCATGAGGCTGGTGGCCATAGTGTGCCAGATTCCTACTGACTAAGCATCCTCAATTCAATGCTAGCCGGACCTGGAGATCCAATTTCTTTCAACGATTCTGTGAGTGAATAGCCTTCGTCTGGCTCCATCTCTGGGTGGGTATATACAGATAACTCTTCAAGAGCCTCTATAGCATGTAATGTATAGGACTTATTCACACCAACTCCGTCCAGGTTTGTCCATGCTTCAGATTCCCCCAAGTTCAAATTATTTATTAAAATTATTGCTCGGTAGTCGTAGTAACTTACCTCAATTCGATTTATATCGTCCTTCTTGTATATTTCTTCATAAGTATATACAAATTTATTATTTTTACTATAATAGCACCTGAAATAAAAAAAACACTATATTTAACGCGTTAATAGATTAATTAATTGGGAGTCGAAGCTGCTCGCGTCCGTAGGCTTTACCCTAGTTTCCCTACACGTGACTCCTGGGTGGTGCTAAACGAGCAGCAGCGAGGTGGTAGGGCGTTGGTGCCCGTCTGGGTCGCGACCACAGTGCATGGGTGTAAAGCCCGTCATAGTGACCAGTTTCGGCTTGTCGCGTTTCGAGATCAGCTTGTGTATATCCAGTAGCTCATATACCTAGAGACCTTCAGTCGTGGTATATGTGGGTCGACATGACGATGTAGACTATCAATGGATTTTCATCCTTTGATAGTCGCTTTCGTTTTTGGACTACACTGTACTTACCATCGGGTACTCTGTAGTCACTATGTCGAGCCAGTGTAAAAAATATATATATTTTTTTTTAAATATAATTTGTTCCTTCTTAGGAACATAACTACTTAAATGTCAAAGGTTTGCTTTTTGTTTTTTTTAAAGAGTACCAAACATAATCTTACGTTACGTTGTTCAGCGTGTTTTTGTATTTTACGACCACCTCAGCACGGACTCCTTGCAATAACGTATATTTCTGTCCATTACTATCGCATAACAAAACGCTTCTGTCATTTTGAAAATCATTTCTTAAAGTTAAATATATATTATTTGAATCTGGAAATAAAACCAATAATTTATTTTTTTCATCTGGATACCTACTGATTGCAAGGAAAGGCCTATACAGTTTAACCGGGCTTCGGGGGCGAGCACAGAAGGTGCTCAGCCAGCGAGTTTATGGGTTGGGTGGCAATGCAAGGGCACCCCTGTGGGTACGGACCGCCAGCCAACAAGAATACGAGCCCTACTGATCTACTAGCGTTTCGGAAGCGACTACCTTGAGAAGAAACGCCGAAAGAAACTCAAGGCTGCGTCGGAGTGGAAAATAAATTTAATAAATTTAAAACACTCCCGACAAATTTATATATTAGTAGACTATTCATTCGGATCATGCGTGCATGCTGGCAATCCCGATGTGTAATGACTATAAAAATATATACTAAATTATTCAAACATATAATATACAAACAAGATAATATACTATCCATTAGCAAATTGAAACGAATGCCTTGCGCATATATTGACGTCAAATATTTTACAGTTGAGGACATTGCGGTTTGTATGGGAGAAGAAAGTTGTTGTTTTTACTATTTTCCTCGTATTTCGTATTTTAGATTTTTAATCTCCATAAGAACTTTCCTCAAAGTTCATCAAACACAACAAAAAAGAAAGCGAAGTCGGTTGAGCCGGTCTCGAGTTTTACGCTCGGCAACACAATTAGAGTATTTGTATAGATTGTAAAACTCTCGGCTTTGGTCACAATGGCCGATCAATCAGTTGCGGCTTCTACTGGAAATCGACCTATAATCGGATACTTATCAAGAGATATGGGTTTGCACTTTCGAAAAATAGTTTTTTTGTCTTATCTGAGGAAGGATTTCATGATACTTTGACTAAATTACAATGGTTTTTGATTTTAGATCATTTCTGAATGAGATATAGTGAACATCGCAAATTGTTATTTTGCTAAGACGCTTTGGAGCAAGGTCTGTCATCGGCTTGTTTTTAAATTATTTCGCATGAAAAAATTACAGATATTGTTAAAAGTATACTTAATTCAAAAAAGTTAAATAAGTTTACTAAATCCATACATTAAAATAAAATAAAAAAAAGTGTTTGGTTTACGCTGAAATCCTTAAAAGCAATTTAAGCATCAGATTTTTAGTTAGTGTAAGTTTTAAATGTAAAATAATTACGGCTCTTCTGCTGTTGTTTTATTTTTATTTAAGGCTTATAGCATGTAGACGCCGCCCGATACGTGCTTGTGTTAAAACGCTCTAAGGGTCGTTAGGGTGTTACGGGACGCACGGGGTAAGAGGATGCGCGCGCGCACGGTATGCTTGCTAATTCAGTAAACTACCGAGACCGAAGGCTAGAGTACGTGCGTGTGCGTCGCAGTTTGATGTGCCTTAAAGTGCAAATAAACAGTAAAACGCCAAAATCCGTATTTTTCTACCACCACACCCACGACCACCGGTCATAAGGCCCATTTGAAAATTTTATCCAATGGGGTTTTTTGCGGAAACCGAAAACTTTTGCAAACACTATATGAATAGAGTAAATATCATGACGTCAATTAGTCATTTGTAATGTCCCAAGGATATGTTACAAGGATATTCATTTAACATCCCGTTAGAACGGAATATTACAAAATGTCCGTCAATATTTTGATATTAGGTTCGGGAAAAAGTTTTTTCGCATTTTATATGAAAACTTAATACATTTTTTTTAGTTTATTTATACAGTGACGAACTAAAGTATTGGCACAGCGAGGTAAACAAAATTATTATAGTGCTAGCAATTATGGGAATACAAACAATATCTGGATTATTTATTATAACAATACTTACGTACTTGATAACCCATTATATTAAAAAAAATCAATTGAAAACAATTTCGTAGTTCAGGAAAAAATAATATAAATGTCATCACCTATTTTGGCCGCAACATAAGTATTGGCACACAATAATACTGTTAAAAAATATTTTTAGTTAATTTACCTGAAGATTCTGAGATATCCAAAGAGAACAATAAAAAAACGCACCAAATGAATGAAAAACACATTTTTGTAACACGTAATAAGCATCGAAATAGCTTTAGTTGACTGAATATCCTCTATAGTCAATGTAATTGTAGCTGTTTTAGTGACTCAGATATTTTTGTGGCTAAGCTGCTGCGGGATCTGTAAGGAAAAACAATTATTTAATTTTAATAATAATATATCATTAACCTATTTCATTTTCATGGTGAGCAGAGGTACATTAGTGGCTGTATCTACTCTTGGGCTTATATATCGTGCCCAACCTGACCAGTGACGTAGCTGATCCCCTGTCTCACAGTACTAGATTTCAATAATAATAAATCGTTACGCTATATCCCTTTAGGGGTGGGCAGAGGTACATTAGTGGCTGTATCCACTTTGCGCTTATGTCGTGCCCAACATGACCAGTGACACAACTGATCGCTGTTTCCACAGCACTAGTATACATAATATTAGATACCATGCGGGTTTCCTCACGATACTTTCCTTCACTAAGATATACTTGCTGGGATTCGAACCCATGACCATTCGAGGCGCTGCGCATAGAGGCCGGCCCCTTATTAATGAGGCCACCACAGCCATAGGTTTATTTCTGATTTATTTATTTCACTGGCTACATTAAGTGACTAAAGTGCACCTGATGATAAGTACGGTGTAGTCCAAAAACGAAAGCGACCATCAAAGGATGAAAATCCATTGATAGTCTCCGTCGTCATGTCGGCCCACATATACCGCGACTGAAGGTCTCTAGGTATATGAGCTACTGGATATACACAAGCTGATCCCGAAACGCGACAAGCCAAAGCGAGTCACTATGACGGTCTGTACACTTGTGTATTTAAGTAATGCTTACTATACTAAGAAGTTGCCTGTCGATAGTCGTTGGCATTTTTTGGACTTCGCCGAGCTTACCATCAGGTATGGTGCACTCACTGTGTCGAGTCAGTTTAAATATATAAATACATAAAATAAATGCGCTATTTTTGCGTATGTTGATTTATACCGCATTGTATTTGTGGTTTTCCTTCATTAGCAGATATCAAATGAATCATGCATGTACTCTACTTATGGATAAAATCCAACAACCGCTATAAAATAATATAAAAATGTAGGATGGATGTTATTGTGTGAAATATTATTATGTATGAAGTAGTAAATGCGTAGAATGCCCCATTCCATCACAAAACCACAAGACATCGTGTCGGATACAATCCGTATGTGGTGGACGTTCCTTATATCCGCACGAAAAGATTCGCTTCTACATTTATCATACGAACAGCTAAGGAGTGGAATATGCTTCCAGCGGCCATATTTCCGCGATCTTATGACCTGGGAGTCTTTAAGAGAAGAGTGAATAGGCATTTGTTGGGCGGACGCGGTTCATCATCGGATTCAGCTTCGCCTTGCACCAGGTGTGATTGAGGTCAAGCGTTCGCCTGTAAGTAATAAAAAAAATGGAACGTATGGGAGTGAAAGGAAGGAAGGATAGAATGAAAGGGAGTATAAACAGTTTATTTTTTTACGACGCAAGCGCTCTGTAATATAAAGACGTAGAAAAAGTGTTAAGACGTAAAATTATTTTGAAAAAGTGCAATAAAGAAGTTCATACAGTTTATTCGGTGTTTATTCTTATCCAAAGATCCCCAAAACTACATAAATTTTATTTTAGAATAATGTAAATGATACTTATTTGGGGTCGCGGCCGCTCAGGGTAGGGGCCCTGAGCGGCCGCGACCACTCGAGAAGTGGGCAGAGCATTGTGAAGTGCTCTGCCTAAATACAACGAGCAGTATCGGGAAAGGCATCATCTTCCTCAGAGTTTGTGCCCAGCGGGCGCGGCGCAACGGGGCTGTGGCGAATTTATTACAGGACCCGCAGTCCCCACCAATGCGCAGAAGTAGTCATTTTGGGGTTTTTAGTCGGTACAAGACCGTCATACCTCGGTCGCGCAATCCCCCTGTATGGTCGAGACGGTCCTATGAGGATTTTCCCCAAGTAAAAAAAAAAGTATTTAAGTTCTGAAATGTCGTATGTACTAATGCTGTAAGAATGGTTATCAGCTGCGCCCCTGACGTCACTAAGCATCTTGAACCGCTCCAGTTGCGTAGAGGTGTTGCCTCACTGAGCGTTTCCTACCGTCTGCATCATGGCGAGTGTTCTGAAGAGTTGTGTAACCTTGTTCCAACCTCTCCCTTCCTGAATAGAACCACACGCGCGGGTTTGCGGAGTCACAGCTATACGGTATCTCACATCCCGGCTAGGGCTAAGAAGTTCTCTAACTCTTATTGCAGCCGTGTCGTTGGGCTGTGGAATGGACTTCGTCCTATGATATTGGGTCCTTTAAGCGAAGCGTGAAGAGATATTTGTGCGGGCCGGCATGATCGCGGCGGCTATCGATAGTTTTTTGTTGTTGTTGGTACTCGTTGTCGTTTTATGGACTGCACCATGCTTACCATCAGATGTGATGTGGTCAATTTGCCGTGTTAGGATTTAAAAAAGGCTATTCTCAGTTTAAGCATAGGCTTTAAACATAAATAAAGGAGTATAAATGCGTGTGTATCAATTGCATAGTAGTGTGTGTAATATTTTTTATTGAATTATTTTATTTTTTATGTGTTTTTTAAATAATATTAGCATTTTACACTCCTGATCTATATGAACTTTAAGTGTGCCAAATTTCATACTCTTCCGTCTGCGAAATTTTCGTAAAAAGTAGTATAAAGTTTTTGCTTCGTGTATTAATCTATACTAATATTATAAAGCTGAAGAGTTTGTTTGTTTGTTTGTTTGTAAAGCTGAAGAGTTTGTTTGTTTGTTTGTTTGAACGCGCTAATCTCAGGAACTACTGGTTCGAATTGAAAAATTCTTTTTGAGTTGAATAGACCATTTATCGAGGAAGGCTATAGGCTATATAACATCACGATGCAATTATTAGAAGCGAAGAAATAATGGAAAATGTGAAAAAAACGGGCAAAATGTTTCATCCTTGAGGGCTTCCATTGCGTGCGCTGCAAAAACGGTTCAAGATACCAAAAATATATGTAAGAAAGAATTATTCCTCTTGAGATGATCTAAAAAAATGTCCGCGACAGTATATGTTTATCTTTTAAGATTAAGTCACTAGAACCGTTTTTATGGTAAACAAATTTGGTCGAAATTAATGCATTATTTGTTAAGAGTTGTATCGACGTAATAATATTAATCTTTATATAAATAAATGTGTTGTTGATTAAGAATATTCAATTGTGAACAAAATTGTCTTTGACATCACTTAATTTCAATGAACATCTTAGAAAATATTACAAAACCTTACATAGCAAAACAACGTTTGCCGGATCAGCTAGTATACATATATGTATGTAGGATGGATATTATTGTGTGAAATATTATTATGTATGAAGTAGTAAATGAGTAGAATGGAACGTATGTGAGTGAAAGGAAGGAAAGATAGAAAGAGAGAGAGGAACAACAGTTTTTTTTTTCGACAAGAGCGCTCAGAAATTTTAAGACGTATTAAAAAGTGTAAAGACGAAACATTAATTTTCAGAAGTGCAATAAAGGAGTTTTAAAACTACATATAAATAATTGAAAACTAATAACTCAGAAAATATTAATTTTGGCGCAATATGTTTTGCGGTCGATTCGAGCTTCTTTGTAACCCCCTAAAAGGATCGTAGTTTGTTAAAATTAACCCTGCCATTTGTACATCTACTTTGTCCTTAATAATTGTTAAAATCTTTGTTGGATTAATTGTAGGTTGAATTTTAATAATTTAAACACAATATTATCGTAAAAGATATTTATTGTTCATTTATCTAAAACATTTAATCGAGTTCTTAGCACTATATCTTTATATTTACAAAATTCTCGTGTCACAATGTTAGTTTGTGTTAACCTTACTTATGTTAACCTTACTCCTCCGAAACGGATTTACCGATTTTTACCAAATTTTATATGCATATTCAGTAGGTCTGAGAATCGGTTACTATCTATTTTTCATACCCCTATTTTTGATATCCCGGTGGAAATCCCTTTGGATCGTCAGGGGAGTGGTGAGGGCCACCCCCCTGGTGTGCCGGACCTGCACCGACTAAAACCACCGGGGTGCCAGCACTGCCTACTCTTCGCCTTCGCCGGGCCTGGGAATCCAAATAAATCCGAGGATTTTTTTTCATATCCCTAAGTGATAAGGGTTATTCACCCTTTAACATCTTTTTTTTAATTTTATCCTTACACACAATAAGTTAGTTGTTTTTTGTCTACACTAGAAATTACCTAGAAATAATTTATATGGCAAAACATCGTTTGCCAGGTCAGCTAGTACACATCTAGACATCTTTGATACGTAGCTTCTTATTTAAAAAAAAATCGTTTTTAAAATTTGGCGGAACATAAAAAAAGATAAAACAATTTGAATTTGAACAAATAACCACTAAAATCACAAGATGGGTATGAAACTAGGTTGTTACTTTAGAGTGGACAAAGTAGATTGTATCGTTTCATGCCGGGCCTGATACGTTTATAGCGCGGTCATAGTGCAGTGGGCGACGACCTTTAACACGTTCCCGCCGGCATGTAACATTAATGGTACAATGAAAAAAATCAATTTAATTTGTATTTTTTGGTAATAAAAATAAAAAAAAGTTTGCAAATGAACGCAGGCATAGTCGGCAGAAGCGCTTAATGAGAGATATGCGATTACGTGCAAAGGGCGGCACCCGATGAGACTAATTTGATTCTACAGAGCCCTCAGATGCCGAAGGCAGCGAATTCTGCCGCCGAAGGGAACATGTTAAGTCTGATAGATGAATCTCTTCTAACGCCAAGCTTGTGGATTGCTGTGTTTACTTAATCTCTTCATAGGTGTGCTGCTCCTTTTCTAAGAATTTTCTGCAAATCAAAAATATTACCCTTTGAAATATACATTAACAGGCTATACCAACACGCTACACACTCACACACACATTGTGTAATATTTTGCCATATTTAATTACAATTTATTTATTTATATGAACGCTTAGACAGTTTACATTAATACCAACAACAATATAACACACGAACAAGATATATTACAAATGCGACTATATTTAAAAGTTTAGACTACTTGTACAGAGGAAAAGAAAAATGAAAATACGAACAACACACGGACAGGAATAGTAACAAAGAGAAAAATACTAATCTAATTTGCAAAATTAACCTATTACACAACCTTCTCGAATAGCATCCTTTTTTTGAGTTTAAAAATACTATCATTAAATATATCGAGATAAATAGATCTCGACATAGATTTGTCATTCTGCATTGTGAACTAAATTTGTAGAATAATTTGGAATTCGGAACAACGTAAAATTAGATGCTCTGGATAATCTAGTAGAAGGAGAAAATGCTGTAGACGGTGAATGGCTAGGAGCTTCGAGAAGGCGGACAATTTAATGACATTATTTGTGCAACCGGCGTTGATGAGGTTTACGGTTTTCTGGTATAGAGTGTAATATGAGCACGGTAAGAAATATTAATCAAATGAGAAAATGATTTATGGAAGTAAATAAACAAACAGCAATCAAAGCGTGGGCTGGTAGAGAGGCAAACGATTGAACATTCAAAGTACTAGTAAATATTTATAAAGAAACGTTAAAGAGTAACTAATTCAGGTTTCAATCCAGTCGTTTGTAACTCTACTTGTAGATACTATTTAAAGGATCTAATATCGCAAAAGAGAGGGACCATGCTGGCAGGAAGATTTGTACTATTTGGTAGCACGGCAGAAATAATCTCAACATGTACTTAGATTTCTCACCTGAGGTCATCATTGAAAGTTACCGTCCCATTTTCCAAATCCACCTTAAGTCCGGGAATACGGCGTAGAGGACGTCCGTAGTCGGGACTTAAAATGGTCTTTTCGCGAGATACTTCGTTGTTAACCGGTTCCCTCTGGGTCTGGTGTTTCGGTCTACGTGCCTGTGTATATATATTAATTATACGTTATATATTTGGATGTGCTTTTGTGTACTATCTGATTCCACAACGTAACAACTGGCAACACCAAACAGTGCACAGAGTCAGGTAGCAAATGATGTTGAAAATAAAGATATTCCTAACAACTGATATTTCATATTAGCACAAAAATTCTTTAGGCGGCTGAGTGAAACCGATCTGGAAGAAAAAGAAAAATTATGAGATATCTTACATCACTGCATGAGGCAGTTGTTTGCTGCTGTATGGGCTGCATTTGCGTAGGTTTACTTCTCTTTCGCCCGCAGAGATAGCGTAGAAGACAAGCGGTAAAGGCCACGATAGTCAAAACGGTTATAAGCGCTATAGCCCAAGTAGGAAAACCTGAAAATATAAATTAACCATGGGAAAAATTATCAATAGCCATACTGCTATCTTTAAAAACAATAATTTTACAACATTCAAGATTATTGACTTAAATATTTGGATGAAATTGTTCACAGAGCACGTCATACTTTAGTCATTAGTGCTAAATCTTGTCCACGGTGTTTACGCGAAGCAAAAACTTTGTACCCCTCTTTACGAAAATATGGGACACTAATAGTTTATATAGAGTATGAGTGCAGAATGCTAATATTTTTTAAATTACATTAAATCAAAAAAAAAACATTAAACACACTACAATGCACTTGACATTTATACCCGTTTGTTTATGGTTAAAGCCTGTGCTCAAATTGAGAATAGGTCATATTGTTTGCCGTTAATATTATTTGCCTTTAGTTTTAATAAATGCCAAACATAATCTATAATAAATATTTCTGCTTTATATTGTAATGAAATTTGTTTATTCTAATAAAGATGCAGTTGCTAGTGAAATATCGCTCGCTAAATATACAAATGATGATTTCCTAGCCGGATTCGGCCAAGGGGACTGTTTCAACACCGATTAAGTAAATCGAGGTCCAATTTTCGGAAACAGTCAATTGCGCAGGAGATATTTCAGTGCATAACAGGACGCGCTGCCAGAAAAGCACTCTCTCGTCCGAGCTCCCTCAGGCCCGATGGAATGGAGAACCAGTACGATCGGGAGGGAGCGGGATGCAGGTTTGGTCGAGTTTTCCTTCTCTGAACACCTGGTTGAATTGCGGTGTTAAAGAGATACCTTAGTCGCCTTTTACGACACCTCAGCAAGAAGAGGGGGGTGCTATTCTATTCTGTCGGCAGCCACCACGGCACAATACACAAATATAAAATTTGTATTAACAAAATCATATACATAGGTAAAATAGTAAATATCTGTTATTGCTGGTTCAAAGTCCTTTTTGTATTTTTTATTATTGTGGTAATGTATGTATCAGTAATTAAATTAAATAAAAAATAGTATAATATTACTATGCCTCAACATTGAACATTAACGGGTCGGAGTGAGAGACAGAGAACAAACAATCTATATTCGCGGACACATATAACAGCAGCCTTGGCGAAATCTGTGATTATAGAAGCACAGTCTTTGACAATAGAACCTTAATAATGTTCAGAATTATGGTCGAAGTTCGACCAATGTGCGACCACTAGTTTTAATAAAAACAGAAAGTTTTCATATATTATTACTCAGTGTGACATGACGAGTGCAAAAAATTACAACTATGACCGGTGGTCGTGGGTGAATTGGTAGAAAGACACAGATTTTGACGTTTTAGTGTTTATTGCACATTATGACACACAGAACTGCGACGCACACGCACGTACTCTAGCTTTGGGTCCCGGTAGTCGACTGCTTTAGCAAGAGCATCACTTGCGCGCGCGCACCCCTTACCTCGTGCGTCCCGTAACACCCTAACGACCCTTAGGGCGTTTAACGCAAGCACGTATCGGGCGGCGTCTACATGCTATATAACTGTTTATAAAATTGAGGAAAACGTCCTAAAAATTATATTCTTTCTTTCGTTCAAATAAATTCGCTACGCCAAACTGAAATCTTGTTTCATGTACGCTGTGGTACAGATAAATCTTATTGAAGTATCAATGAAACAATACTGCTATAGGAGACCGTGATGGGGATGGTTGCGCCTATAGAAGATGAGAGGGCTGTATTACGGTAATAAAAAAATTTGAAAGAAAAGAGAATAGAGGACACAGACAGTTCCCACGATGCTCGCGGCTCTGGTAACATCAGCTTCATCTTCATTTTCCTGGATGTGGCGCGAGACCTCAGTATGCGGACGAACAATAATTATGGACACACTGTCGTGTGCGCGGAGCAGGCTAACAATAGGAGATCCAGGGCAATGAGGTGTCCTCGCGGTGCGTGTTGACGGCTTATGCGGCGACCGTCACGAATGATTTGATGACACTAAAGTCACGGCTGCATGCGGTAGAAAAGGTGATAGGATGAGCGAAGGAAAATAAGAGAGAGTAGATTTTAAAATGAATAAATGAGGAGTCTAATTTCAAAACCCACTATAACAGTTACGCGGGCCGGGATAAGGTTTGGACTTATGCCGTTGCACAAAATGCACCGTCGTAGGCGGGATGATTTATAAATAAAAGAAGATTGCGATAATTTGAGACAATCAAGTACTTACCGAGCAGCGGTATTCCAGGCACTTTACAACCACTTGCTATGTATGTTTGATTGTGAATGTTGAGTATGGTTTTGAGAAGGATTTGTGTGTGTTGCGTGTTTGAAAGAATTATTAAATGCGATTGTAATGTAGAAGGATGCGATGCGATGTTATTAAGTTTTAAAAGAATGCGATGCGGAGTTTGGTTTAAAATGCGAGAACGTTAAGAAGTAAGTAAGTGAATTACGCCAGATGGCGTTGGGGATTTGGTGCGTTTACATTATTAATTTTTTGATGTTCTGGAGTTGCGCCTTTTGGCGTGACTAACAGTTTTTTTTTCAAATCCCATAAATTTATAAAAACGTATATTTATCTTTGACTTAACAATCACATTCTTATAAGGTATTTAAATTATTTTTCTATAATAAAAAAGCAAAAAAAAAAAAATTTCGTATATAATATTTTATTTGCTTTGATAAAAACTTTTCAAATTACTATTAGGACTATTAAGTAATTTTGTACGAAAAATCGTTTTAGCGGGTTTTGAAATGAACCAACTGCTAGAGAAGCTTCAAAATAGTTATCAGTTTCAGTATGAAGTTGAAGAATTTAATTCTCTGTTGACTTACCTTCTGATTTGATTTTATCCTCTCCATTTGCTTTTATTGTTGAATTATTCACAAGAGCTTTGAGCTGTATAATATACCGTTCTATACTATACCCGCAGTATATATATGTGTCTTGGTGTGACTGAGTCAGTTTAATGATGTAAGATCTATCATTATCGCCATTATTATTGTCACCCTTATAACTTGGTTTCAAAGGAATTACTGAAACAGAAAGAATACAAATAGAAACACATCACTACATATTATGAAGTTCCAAGCCACGTCTGTCGGCATGTTCGCAATAAACTTAAAATTTATTGAACGTATTTTTATGCTGTTTCCACTAATAGATATAATTATTCCTGATATAAATTTGAGGCTGAGATTTGCAGAAGCAATTTCAAGTTTGCTTGGATTTTACTAAATTTTACAATTTATACTAGATGACCTGGCAAACGATGTTTTGCCATATAAGTTATTTCTAGGTAATTTCTAGTGTAGACAAAAAATAACTAACTTATTGTAAGTGTGTAAGGATAAAATTAAAAATTAAAAAAGATGTTAGGGTGAACAACCCTTATCGCTTAGGGGTATGAAAAATAGATAGCAGCCGATTCTCAGACCTACTGAATATGCATGTAAAATTTGGTAAAAATCGGTAAATCCGTTTCGGGGGAGTAAGGTAACTAACATTGTGACACGATAATTTTATATCTATAATATAATCTTCTATAATATAAAAATGAATCGTTAAATGTGTATAAGCGCGAAACTCGAGAACGGCTGAACCGATTTGGCTGATTTCTCTTTTGTTGTGTTTGTTGAAGTCTGAGGATGGTTGGGGTCTGGAAAAGTCTAAAAACAACACTTTTCTATATTCTCATACAAAAAATTCGTAACAATATTTAAAAGTCAATTTGAACTTTAACACCATACCATAAAGTTTAAATGTCAGTGGACGAGTTCCGGGAAGGCAAAACAATTGAGTGACGTATAAATATTAATGTCAATATTTGTCAATTTTTATACATATAGCATTAAGGCCAGGTTCCTTCAAATAATTTTCAAAAAAATCTGACGGGGAAGCTATTAACACTAAAAAAAACCATGTGACTTTGTTTTAAAGAAATAGGGCAGAACAAGGTCTGCCGGGACAGCTACTCGTAGTATAATATATAAAGATTACTCAATGAATCTCAAAGGACTTGGTAAGTCAATGATTTTTTCAACATGGACTTGACTCTGCGAATATTATGGCTATAATCAAGTTCTTAATATATATTCAGTTTTTGTCAAAACGAATTTATCTTTTTAGGACGTTGCTTAGCAAAGTCGAAATAGCGTTTATAAATTTCAGCTTAAGTATACATGGATACAGGTAACTAACGCAAACCTCTTAAGGCTGACTTTGGTATATCAAGACTGACAACTTTTGTTTTACGACTTTTTATAATTCAATCTTTTTTTTTTCCATACAAAAAATAAATAAATCAAATTTGCAGTTCTGACCTTCTTAACACTCTGAAAGGCGGCGCGATGCTACTAAGGCAGACGATTTCGTAGCATCAGCTGACTGAACTTTAAACATAGAGCTAATGATTGATAGATATCCTCACTAAGACTAAAAAAATATATATATCTTAGGATATGTTAAGTTTTGGCAAAAGTCATAAAACAAAAGTTGTTAGTCATGATGTACCAAACTCAGCTTTAAGAGGTTTTGCGTTAGTTACCAGTAACATTGTATAATTTGCTTAGGTTTTGTTTACATTGATTGAAATATGACTTTCATTGTTGAAAATATCATAAAAATTCAAACTACTTTCGATCGATCAGAAAGAACTCTGCCTAACCCCTCTGAGATATAACAAAGCAATTTATAGTGGGACAGAAATGGGCAAAACGAACATAATGATTTACGATTACAAAATGTAGTCGTCATTTTAATTTTCTTGCTCTGTAATCATGATTAAATCCATTTAAAACACTAAGAAAACATAAATGTGTATGCAATCTGGGATTCAGTAGTGTTTAACACGTTCACGCTGGCGTGTACCACCGGTGGCTCGCGCTTGATTGTGCCATCGGGCGGCGTGTACCACCGGTGACCCGCGCTTGATTGTGCCATCGGGAGGCGTGTACCACTGGTGGCTCGCGCTAGATTACTAGACTATTTATGCATTGTATAGCATGTATTTGTTTCTCCAACTATCTTCTCTAGTATGTAATCCGTAAAGAAAAATTTGTATAAAGCAAAAGGATCATTACAGTCAACATCTTCGTATTCAAGTCAAGTATTCGTAATCTTGATGCGTTTCTCCTGCCTCTATTTACACATTCATCAGACGAATTACTTATTTCCATATCCATGTTATGGGCAAAATTAAAATTATATTTATAAGGTCAAAATTAAAATTATATTTACAAGGTC
Organism: Automeris io; assembly: GCA_036320925.1. Lineage (NCBI taxonomy): Eukaryota > Metazoa > Arthropoda > Insecta > Lepidoptera > Saturniidae > Automeris > Automeris io. The sequence goes on along the minus strand of JAUDJH010000031.1, from coordinate 3,259,967 downwards.
AAAATTAAAAAAATATGTTTTCAAGACCTTTTGTTATTTTTACCGGCATAGATCTCTGATCAGGATATAAAAACAACACGAGTTACACAATTTGCAAAGTAAGCACTCAATGTACTACTGAAGAAACAAGAAGCGCGTGCAAGCCTGAACACGCGAAATTAGCGCGCCGCCAGATGAAGCGCGACATAGATTTACGCGCCGCCCGTTGGTGCATCAAATGAAAAAATGCGCTGGCGGGAACGTGTTAAACAATAGATGAGCTAAATGCAGTCATATTAATGGTAAGAAACGTAGAATGTAATCGTAATCATTTTTATTAGTCTGATTAGATTTTGCACATCTATGGACATAACAAGCTATGTCGGGCATCTTTATTAAAGATAAAAACAGCTTTTTTTTTTGTTAACCCGGTGGAAATCCCTACGGACCGTCAGGGGAAGTGGTGAGGGCCACTCCCCCCGGTGTGTCGAACCTGCCCCGACTAAAACCACCGGGTGCCAGCAATGCCCTTTCTTCGCTTTCGCCGAGCCCGGGAATCTGGATACTTCCGACGGCTCGACGAGCAGATAAAAACAGCTGCCAAGTCGCAATGTACTACTCAGTAATCTTGTATATTTAAAGCTGTCCCATGTAGGTGAATACACAGCTCTGTCGGGTGGCGTGTTTAGCTCGTGATCTTGACTGCTGGCAGCCGTCACTGGCCACCGTCTTTATCAGGGCGAGTGTTCTGAAGAGTTGTTTAACCTTGTTCCACCCTCTCCCTTCCTGAATAGTACAACGCGCGCGGGTTTGCGGTGTCACAGCTATACGGTATCTCACATCCCGGCTAGGACTAAGAAGTTCTCTATCTCTTACTGCAGCGGTGTCGTTGGGCTGTGGAATGGTCTACCGGCGAGCGTGTTACCTGTAGTATAAAGATGAGAGATGAGAGATTGAGGAGTATTGTAGGGACACATAGTATAATGTTAACGTAAGTAATTGATTTTGATAGCGTGATTTATGAAAGTGCGAATATTGCATAAATGAGGAACGTATGCTGCATGTATTTAGAGACGGCTGCGTCCGTCGATTAAGTTAGTTCGGATAATACACAGTTAACAGCAACATGCATTTTATTTCCATAGTCCTTGAACTCTATAGGCCGCCACACTTACAACCTAAAAGTATAAACTAGTATGATGAGTATATACTAGGTGAGTATAAACTGGAGAACTAGCCTAATCATTACTATTTACTAATTAACAGATGTCATACTAACCACGATTTCCACGGGTTCTCCACTGTAGCATCAAAGAAGAATTAGTGGTGGCGACGCGACATCTAAAAGTGACTGTCTTTCCCGGCACAAAATGGTATTCACTATTGTAGTAGTTCAAATCTGAATGATAGTCGAAAAATATTCTTTTAAATTTTACAGGCTCGTCGTTTATCTCCATTCGTACTAAATCTGTAATGTGATGATATGTTTTTATACTAAACAAATCGTGCCAAAAGGCGCAACACCAGAGTCATAAAAAATTAATGCGTGATCGGACACACACAACAGCGACATCTGGGGCACGACTTTTGTTAAAGTTTTCGCTTTCAAAAATTCATCATCCGTATCTCATATCTCCTGTCACAAATAGTAAAAGATATTTTGTTATCAACACTAATATCGCAAATTCTCAGTTAACTTTACATTATATTCACCCACATAAGTAACACATAGTGAATGATTTGTGAAAGTATAATACTGGGAGTCGAAGCTGCTCGCGTCCGTAGGCTTTACCCTAGCATCCCAACACGTGACTCCTGGGTGGTGCTAAACGAGCAGCAGTGAGGTGATAGGGCGTCGGTGCTCGTCTGGATCGCGACCACAGTACATGGGTGTAAAGCCCGTCATAGTGACCAGTTTCGGCTTGTCGCGTTTCGGGATCAGCTTGTGTATATCCAGTAACTCATATACCTAGAGACCTTCAGTCGCGGTATATGTGGGCCGACATGACGATGTAGACTATCAATGGATTTTCATCCTTTGATGGTCACTTTTGTTTTTGGACTACACTGTACTTACCGTCAGGAACTCTGTAGTCACTAAATCGAGCCAGTGTAAAAAAAAGTTTCCTGGATGTATTGTCGCTGTTATGTTATAGATGCGTCATATGCCTCTCTTTTCAATTGTCTTAATTAACGTTAGTATAAAAATTACGGAAAAAGGGGGTTTAAAGTGCTGGTGATCAACAAAAAATTATCTGGTTTCGATACTAAAAATAAAACAATAAATTTAGGCTTGGATTAATATATCAATGTATACAGATAAAAAAAATCAAGGAATAAAAACAACTTTTTTTTTTCGGTGATTTTTGACAATCTGGTTTTCTATGATAAAGTCGCATTATGACTAAATAAACATTTAGCTTTATTTAGGAGCTTTATATTTTTTGGGCGAATTTTGGGATTATGGTAAAAATTGGTAGCAGGAGATTCCATCGAAACCAGTAACGCTTGAAAGGGGTCCACGAGTAATAAAGTGACGAGTTTTTAAGCTCTATGCTTATTACTTCGTACCGTACCAAAACCGGGCTAAGAACCTATTTGGCTCGGTACGAAATCATACCGATAGATATTATTCCATTAATGACTGTTTGAATAATAAAAGTGCGTGGTATTAATATATGAAATCGTTCTCGCGGGGCATTCAATCCTTTGTATATTTTACCTGTTATTGTACGTCATTATGTTAAAAAGAGCAACTACCAGAGTTTCTTGCCGACTCTTCTCGGTAAATTCGGCTTTGCGAACCTGTGGCAGATTCGCCTTGCATTTTTGACGATTCAAAAGTGCTTAGAATTAGGCCTATTTGAATGAAGTTATATTTAATTTCATTACTGTCTACCTAACCCGCTAAAACTTAGCAGCCGTAACGGCAATGAAACGGCTATCATACACATTTATTCCTCTACAGATTCCTAGTAAATTCTGCAGATTGGTTTGACAACGTCGTCGGCAACTGTTACGTACTTGACTCGGTACGGTCTTGATTGGTGACGGAATGGTTATGTGGGCTTAGTCTCATATATTTTTACATTTTTTTCGGCTGATACGGTTATAGTACTATTTCATTAAAAATAAATATAGATAAATACTATTTTAATCCCCCAGTACGACCCCTAAAACTTACGTGACTCAACAAGTTTCTTCATTCCTAAATATAAATGAATCTTCAGAAGTAGCTCGTCAGTTTGTGTAATCCATGCGCAAGTTAAATACGTGTTGTTATGTTCCGGTTTCAAAGTAACATTGAAATAACTTTTTTCAGATTCTACTTGTTCACTCTTTTCCAAAATATAGTCTGAAATAAAACATGCTAAAATATTAATTTTCTTTAGGACGCTTAGAACTTTTGAAACGCAACTTTCGGATTCTTGGACTTTTCGGATTTTTGGGAGTCGAAGCTGCTCGCGTCCGTAGGCCTTACCCTAGTTTCCCTACACGTGACTCCTGGGTGGTGCTAAACGAGCAGCAGCGAGGTGGTAGGGCGTCGGTGCCCGTCTGGATCGCGACCACAGTACATGGGTGTAAAGCCCGTCATAGTGACCAGTTTCGGCTTGTCGTGTTTCGGGATCAGCTTGTGTATATCCAGTAGCTCATATACCTAGAGACCTTCAGTCGTGGTATATGTGGGCCGACATGACGATGTAGACTATCAATGGATTTTCATCCTTTGATAGTCGCTTTCGTTTTTGGACTACACTGTACTTACCATCAGGTACTCTGTAGTCACTATGCCGAGCCAGTGTGAAAAAATCTTGTTTCTGTTCGCCGAAATAATTTTATAAATCAATTATTAAGACCAATATAATATTTTAAATATTTCTTTTTAATTGGTGACATGTTATCAATCAAGTTCTTCACTTGGGGTACTCCTCGTAGGATTGCCCCGGCCGCGCATGAGGGTGGCGGTCAATGTGAGCCGGATTCGTACCAGTTAAAAACCCCAGGGTGATTATTTCTGCGAATTAGAGAGAACTGCGAGAGAAATTGTTAGACTTAAATTTTTGTAAAATTTTTGTACTTTTACTGTTTGCCGACATCCATCGCATAACTATGAATCCAGCGTGTTTTGTTCTGGTACATGATATGTTCACAGGAACATTGTCTGGTTCAAAATAGTATTCACCGATATAATCAAAGTCAGTTGTAGCGACATTTGTTCTTTTCCAGTCTACTGGGACATCGTTTACTTTGAATTCTGGTCCATCTGCAAAAGTAGAATTAGTTATAACTGTATACCATCACATTATATTCCTTTCAGGGAGAGCAGAGAAACTATATAATACTTTTAAAGCAGTGACGTGCATAGGGTATATGGAGAAGTTAGGCAGACAGAATTTGAATATTATATTACTCTCATGGGGAAAATAGAATAGATATGGGATAGAAAAGATTGGAGTCGAAGCTGCTCGCGTCCGTAGGCTTTACCCTAGTTTCCCTACACGTGACTCCTGGGTGGTGCTAAACGAGCAGCAGCGAGGTGGTAGGGCGCCGGTGCCCGTCTGGATCGCGACCACAGTACATGGGTGTAAAGCCCGCCTCAGTGACCAGTTTCGGCTTGTCGCGTGTCGGGATGAGCTTGTGTATATCCAGTAGCTCATACACGTAGAGACCTTCAGTCGTGGTATATGTGGGCCGACATGACGATGTAGACTATCAATGGACTTTCATCCTTTGATAGTCGCTTTCGTTTTTGGACTACACTGTACTTACCATCAGGTACTCCGTAGTCACTATGTCGAGCCAGTGTAAAAAAAAAGATATGAATATAAAGGGTTCCTATTTTGTTTAAATCAAAGGAATTTATTCCAGACTTATTTATCGTAAAGGTACGCAATGCTTTCATGCATTTAAAGAATGAACGCTACTGATTAATAGGTGTTTTCACTTTACGCTTATTTGTCGTGATCAGTGTGCCCAGTAGAGAAGCTAAACACTGTTGTCAAGGTACTTGGACATAAAAGAAGGAATATATTTAAACCTATCGCTACTATCGGTGACTATAGTCCTCAGCTAAAATACGCCGTCTATACACGATGAACGACTATATGTTATTGCAACGTAATATAAATAAATGGCACATAAAGGTAAAGAAATCCAAAAAATGTAATAAAATAAACATTCTAGGCTAGATACAGTCACTTCACCGGCAAAGTATTACATTTTAGATTTAAACATATTACAAATTTGAGATTGAATTGTAAATAAATCTACGAAATTATAAATAATTATTTAAGACAATAAATATAGTGGGACCGTGATCGGTCGGTGAGAAATCAATTAAAAATTATGTGTATATGTGATCAGACACAAATTTTAAATCGATTTCTCGTTTCAGTTGACCAAATTTATTACCGATTAGCTGTTCCTGCGACTTCGCTCACATGGAAGTATCACTTTTGTTATTATAATTGCTATTTCAAGTAATAAAATAATATAAATTCCATCGATTGTTCCTTATAAATCAATTATTACAATATAGAACTCGATTAGTATTCGGGATGACTAACAAAATCTTAACAGAACTATTATCTGATGAGGCGTGTGGCCTGTTCAGATCAATGGCACCATATGTAATATGTTAGGTATTTCTGTATTAGGGTACGATGGGGCTGACATACGTACACACGTATAAGTCCCTTAAATAAATAGAATTAAAAAAAACTCGATTAGTACTAATTACTTTCAATACTCAACAATAGATGTCGCTAGTGCAGTTTTATAAGTTAATAAGGTTAAGCGGTTTCTGATATTAGCGCGCAATAAATACAGACAAACATTCTAATAAAAATTGCTTTTTAATTGCGTTAAAAAAGTCACATTTTTTCTAATATATGTTCCTTGTACAGACAGCGTTAGTTACAGTTTTATTATAAGCCAGTGGCGTGCATTGGCTTCTGAAATAAGGCAAGCAATCCGTAAAAAAACTTACCTCGGGTCTTTTACATCTCACCAGCTCAGTGCTACACAGGAGCTTTGCGTCGAGCACTAAGTTAGTAGCGTTAAAAAGCTAGCCAAAACATATCCAAGCAATATTCTTGGTTCCCTTATAATGTAGTAGGTGCCCGAAAATATATCGTTTTTTCAGGTCACGTTTTTTCGCGGCTTTATTAAAATTATTTAAATCGTAATATCCCGCAACATTCCAATTGCCTTTATTATTACGAAATAAAATGCAGCTATGATGGCCTAGTGGATAAAGAGATATCAATGCGCAGAACCGCGAACGGTTTTAGGTTTTAATCCCTGCTTGTACCTCTAGGTTTTACAAAATTAAATACGGATTTAATTAAGGACTATATGTTGACCGGTAAAGAAAACATCGTGAGGAAATCAGCATGGGATAAATGACATAAAAAAATGCATTTAGAAACATATCATGTGTGAGTGCCCGAAGAATGGCATTCAGCTGCGCTACAGGTCACGTTGGGCACGACATATAAGTGCAAACTGGATACAGGCACTATTGTATATCTGCTCACCCCGAAAGAGATATAGTGTGGCTATATATTACAATTATTATTACTAAAATATAGAAAACATAAAATAAGCAATTTGCATGAAAAAAAAAAACAACCACCTAATTAATATTATTAAAATATTTCTAGCAAAAATTTCGTGTTACCTGTACCTGATTTTATGATACTTCAAGTTCTGAAATACACTGTCCTAATAAATATATTTTTTTAAATTATAAGATAACTTTGAAAATGGGTTATTTTTTCTAATAATTTCGGAAAGCAGAATTTCCGACCACTAATTTCATATAAGAATTTTTCCATAATTCGTACACTAAATAATATAAACCACGATAATTCGAAATAAATTAACAGAAACAATTAAATTCAACGAAAAACTAAACATAACACGACCACAAGCGTACTCGATATTTTTAACTGTTTATAATTTTTGACTACGAAAATTGTATATAAAACTTTTTTTTTTAAATTGAATATTTGTCACTGAAATCAGAATCTAATGTTTAATAAATCATATGACTTATTTGTAATTACTATTCATTTGTATAAAACCAAAGAACACTATAATTGGAAAGTAATTATCAGAGATAATTGAATAATATAGCAAATACGTGCTACTATACGATAATGTTTTCACTTTCGATTTTGGTTTTTCCCAAGTTTATTTAGAAATTCTCCCGAAAAAATATTAGAAATTCGTAGATTTAGGGAGCATAATTAAAATAAAGTACAACAAATCATTTGACATATTTCAAGCTTAATATCTTGTTTAATTAAATTTTAGCTGGTATTTTTTTTTTTATTACAAACAGGCTTCAGTGCTACCTCAGTATCACCTGATGGACAGTCACGATGAGGTTGATGATGTTCCTAAGCTATACATATTCATAGTCATTTTTCCCTAAAAAGGAAAAAATCCCTAAAAGTGGAAACATTGAATCCAATACACAATATGGCGAACTGTCATAACAGTCCGACTACGGAATTGTAATTGAATACTTATTTTTTCCAAATTTTATATACGAAATCAAAATCAGAACGTAATGTTTAAAAATCGAAAAACTTATTTTTAACTATTATTCATTTATATAAAACATTATAAAACTACTTTTTTGTTCAAAAGCTTGCATGTTTTGGCCTTATAAAATTCGCTAGGTACTAGGGATGGAACGGAGGCAGTTTTATCGGAACCGAAGTCGGAGTCGGAGTTTTTAAATTTGATTTATCGGAGTTGGAGGCAATGTCAGTCACAAGTGACGGCAGAATAAAATAGTTTTATTAAGGGACAAATAAAAACATTATTCAGTGAACCTTTTTAATTAGAAAGTGATCAATTTACAAATACATAGACAATAAAAATTGCTGTTTCTTATTAACATTTTCATAGTACTGTGAGAAAGCGATTACCTGAGCTACTGGTCGCGTAGTCCACGACATTTAAGCGCAAAGTGGATAAAACCACTATTGTATGTCTGCTCACATAGCGTGATAGCGTGAAGATATGTTATTTATTATATCTTAAATTTGATCCCATTTTAATATGGTGCAGGATTGATACATGTATTCGAAAGTATAAGCCAGAACTTTTGAATTGACAACAGCATAATCCATTTCCCTCTACATCTCCCTCGTGTGTAGACAGATGTTGAGGATCGAGACTGTTTCCAAGCGTATATCAGGTTTTTTTTATAGCCCGGGGGATATTGTTGACGGACCTCAGGGAGCTTTTTGGTTGTCGGACTTGCACCGACTAAAACCCCCGGGGTCACACAGCGCTCTCGCCTGGATAAGTTGGGCGGCAAGCGCATCGCCGGCGTATATCAAGTTGGGTCAACAGAACCCAACACAACACAACACAACCTAACTTGGGCAAATAAAAGCTGTTGTTCACAAAGTGTTGGATATATCAGAAACCATTATCCTCCTGTAAACATTGTCCAGTGAACAAATTAAATCAAATTTGCTGCAGGGTTGTTTTTGTGTTAATTTCTATTTTACTTAATTTAATGTAAATGTAAAATAAAAAAACCTTTTTTTAAATGTACATTTAGTTTTAAATTTAATAATTTAATCATATTTTTTTAATCTAAGTTTTAGAAAATGTCTTCTACACATTAAGTAGCACTGATTGTTTGATAAATTGATATTATGTTTCAACAACATATAAAGTAAAATCAAATGAATTGACTACAACAGTGGTGGTGACCTCCGATGAATACATCCGATTAAAAAGTTTCAGAACCGAAGTCAGAACCGAAGGTGTAATAACGATCGGAAGTTCCGACTTGTCGGAGTCGGAGTCGAAGCTCCGTAACATCCCTGCTAGGTACCTAGCAATTTTGGGAGTACGTACCTACACATTTTGTATGGTGAAAAAAGCAAAGGCTAGTTCTGCTTTTCGCGCGGGCCTGAGTTCGCGATTCGCGATTAAATGATTTTTATAATAGTTCCTCAATTGGTCGATAGATGGCGTAAAATAAGTTTTTTTTAGAAAAAGCAAATTATTTTTGATTGATTATAATTCATAATATTAGAATTAGATATTCGTAGAGCGCAGGACAAGCATTGCTTTTATGCTTGTATGAGATGAACGCCACTGTTATAAGCGTATTATTATATATACGAGGTCCGTTCAACAAGTATCTTAAATTTCCGCGGATCACGTATTTTCGATTTTTTGTGTATTTTGTGACGTGTATTGGTATTTATGTCAGACACTTATGCCGATAAGTTCGGCCATTTTGAATGTTCAGTTAATTGCTGGCAGCTATTTTTTTCGAACGTGTTTTGGCTCTGATTTTTGCATATTACAAAATTGGATCTAAGAATCTGTCAAAGCTATGTTCATTGGTAGAATTAATGCGTGCAGAACGCTTGAACACATCACCAACAGAAGAAAACTTTGATGAAGTAAAAAAATATATTGGGCAATCCTCGAATCACCGTTAAAGATGTTGCTAAGAACCTAAATATATAGAATGGTTAGTGCTATTCGATTTTTACGAACAATTAGATATGAGACTGTTCGCCGCAAAATCCGGTATCACCATTGCTCATTTTTGACTAAAAATTTGCGCAAATTTTTGGCCATAAACTACAAAATAATGATGTCCAAGCCACCGTGTTTCGCAGATCTAGCCCCCTGTAACTTTTTCTTGTTCCCAATACAGAAGGGACCCAGGAAAGGAAAAGGCTACGTTACTATTAAGGAGATAAAGATTGCATCGAAGGAGAAACTTGAACAAGATCACTAAAAGTGATTCAAGGATTGAAAAAAAACGTTAACACAAGTGTATAATATTTAGTAGGGATTACTTTGAATGCGACAAAATAGATTGATGAGTAAATAATCAAGTCCTTAAGGCTATTATTTCCAAACTGCAGTCATGAATGCACTGAAATAAACGCACACACGCACACACAACAGTCACTCGTCCACTGAAATACTATAGAGCGACCCAAAACGCTTTAACAAAATGTAATATACAAGTGTAACTTCGTTACTGGCACTGTAGTTTTTTATTTTATTTTCTATTTCGTGTATTAACTTTATGTAATGTGCTTATTATTAAAATAATTATACAAATAATTTATGAAAAACACAAAATTCGAGATAACTTTTGAACAGACCTCTTATATAAAGAGGGGACTAGGTTTAGCTTAAAGTTAATATCGAGGGGTGAAAGGCTATTTGGTTTAAGTGACATTTTTTGGTGATATAGTAATATACACGGTTAGTCGAAAAGGGTATATAAAGCGAAAAACCTAGGAAGGAGGTCATTAAAACAAACATCTTGTGTACTATAACTTTTCGCAAAAATGAATAACTAATGAGATACAGGTACCTATAGATTTACATACTAAAAGTATAAAGAGGCAGCTCTAGAAATCATATGTTTCTTCGTGTCAACGACCCACCAAAGATGAACCTAATGATACCTAATGTAGATGGGCATGTACCTAGAAATAGATAACAACTCTATACAGTTCGGACAAACTTTTTTTTTACACTGGCTCGACATAGGGACTACAGAGTACCTGATGGTAAGTACAGTGTAATTTAAAAACGAAAGCGACTATCAAAGGATGAAAATCCATTGATAGTCTACATCGTCATGTCGGCACACATATACCGCGACTGAAGGTCTCTAGGTATATGAGCTACTGGATGTAGACAAGCTGATCCCGAAACGCGACCGAAACTGGTCACTATGACGGGCTTTACACCCATGTACTGTGGTCGCGATCCAGACGGGCACCGACGCCCTACCACCTCGCTGCTGCTCGTTTAGCACCACCCAGGAGTCACGTATAGGGAAACTAGGGTAAAGCCTACGGACGCGAGCAGCTTCGACTCCCAAACTTCCCTATATCATCGAAATTTTGATGTACTAAAGTTTTTGGTGTCTTAGATACGTTATAAATAAACAATTTTTATATTAAATACTTAAATTCCATAATTTATTATCTAAAACAAGTGTTAACACCAAAGAGGTAAAATGAGCAGTCTGCTGACTCACTGACCTATGCAACAACAAAACGACCTATACAAAAACGTAAACAACTGTTTAAAATCTGTGAGATATCGTTTAAAATATAAAACATTGACGAAATTGATATTTGTGTTTTAAATTGAGTATAAAGAGACGGCGCATATTTAAGTGACACTTTACTACATGTTTAGTTCGATGGATCAACTGAAAGCAAAGGTAAATAATAAAATATCTAAAATTAAAATATGTAGGCACATTGCGCGCCGCAAACACTGCGGCAAATTTCAAACGATCTATTTCTGAATCCGCTGACTTTCGGCACGGCGCGCATGGCCTTGTCCCTATGGCTGTCAAAGTTTAAGAATAAATGACATAATTTATTTTGAGTATGTAAAAATAAATTACAACTTTCAGGAAAATTACTATATTCCTTTTTAAGTATATACGATACCTATACCAATAGCCTAGGCTTGGTATACCCTTTCTGACTAACCGTGTATATTATATACTAGCCGATCCGGCAAACGTTGCTTTGCTATATAAGGTTTTGTAATATCTTCTAAGATGTTCATTGAAATTAAGTGATGTCAAAGATAATTTTGTTCACAATTAAATACTCTTAATCAGCAACACATTTATTTGGATAAAGATTAATATTATTACGTTGATACAACTCTTAACAAATAATGCATTAATTTCGACCAAATTTGTTTACCATAAAAACGGTTCTAGTGACTTAATCTTAAAAGATGGACATATACTGTCTTGGACATTTTTTTAGATCATTTCAAGAGGAATAATTCTTTCTTACATATATTTTTGGTATCTTGAACCGTTTTTGCAGCGCACGCAATGGAAGCCCTCAAGGATGAATAATTTTCCCCGTTTTTTTCACATTTTCCATTATTTCTTCGCTCCTAATAATTGCATCGTGATGTTATATAGCCTAAAGCCTTCCTTGATAAATGGTCTATTCAACTCAAAAAGAATTTTTCAATTCGAACCAGTAGTTCCTGAGATTAGCGCGTTCAAACAAACAAACAAACTCTTCAGCTTTATAATATTAAGTATAGATTAGGAATTGGTAAAAACGCTGATTCCGAAAATATATAAAATATATTACTATATCACCAACAAATGTCGCTTAAACCAAATAGCCTTTCACCCCTCGATATGACATTCATTGACTGTTAGGCGGCAAGAAGTTCACCGAGTCAGCTAGTGTTACATAATACAAGGTGTCTCAAAAGTAAGTTCACATTTGCTTATCTTATTACGCGAAAGCAACTATTCTGAGGGGCGCGGGGGGTATGTCAGTCGGTAGTCTGGCTCTTGGGAATTTAGTCGCTATGGAGCGTTTCTCTGGTGCGGACCGTGCGTTGTGCGTACGTGAGTTTTACAAAAACGGTAATTCGGCGACTGTAGCGCGTAGAAAATTCTGCAGTATTAACATAATAAACGTAATAAAATAAACATTTTTTCAATAAAGCTAAGACTTTTCTTTTAAAAAAAGATTTAAATGTGAACTTTCTTTTGAGACACTTTGTACTAGCAGAAAATAACTTACGTGTTAATCTCATATGTACTTTGAAGTTGCAAGACGTCGTATTTAGTATCAATACTGGCCCTAGTTGAATTAAAACGAAAAATTCACAGGTCCATGACTTCGCTTCCATTTTCTTTATCTGAAACCTCTGATTCCACATGTTAATTTAAATATGTATAATAATTTGTAAATAGTATGTATATAATAATTTTGCCATCTATAGCATTTTCTGCTCCTACTAGATTACCCAGAGCATCTAATTTTAACTTATTCCGTATTCAAAATTATTCTACAAACTTAGGTCAAAATGCAGAATGACAAAGCTATACAATTATATGTCATTGATCATTAGATCTCGACATATTTAACGAAAGTATTTACAAATTAAAAAAAAGGATGTATTAGAGAGGATTGTTGCATAAATTATTGTTTTTTTTTATTGTTTTTTTCTTGCTTTTTTTGTTTTTATTTCTGTTATAAATTTTAATTAGTTTAATTAGATTAGTTTATTTCTTTTTGTGTTACTCGTATTTTTATTTTTATTTTTCTTTCCTCCTGTGCATGTAGTCTACACTTTTAAATATAGTCGCATTTATAATGTATCTTGTTCATGTCTTATATAGTTTTATGTGTTTATGTAGACTGTGTAAGTGTACTTATAAATAAATAAATAATCAAGCCAAGCCTTTGTTTTTTTTAAATAAAAAATCATTAGTAGTCGCAGCGATCATGCCGGCATGCACAAATGTCTCTTCACGCTACGCTTAAAATACCCAATATCATGGGACAATGGGAACAGGCTCGCTGGAAGGCCAATCAACACCCAACTTGGCACAAATAGGAGTTAGAGAACTTCTTAGTCCTAGCTGGGTTTGTTGGGATAGGTACAAAAAAATCGTCGGATCGTAGGATGAATTCGGATCTTCAGACCTGGCTAACAGCGATGTGAAGGACACTCCAGGGATTTTCTAGCCAGTAGAAGCCATAGGCCTGAAGATGAACATATTCAAGACGAAGCTAATGACCAACTCCGCTTGTTTCTCAAGTAGAAATATTGGTTCAGGGTGGTAGGTGGTGACCTTTCGCTGCCGGTACTTGCTCGTGCGATGGTCAGTAGCGACAGGGCAAGACGATGAAGGTGATAAGAGACAGCGGAGTGGGTTCGAGAGGCTATTGCCACCCCGATAACCCAATCCGCCGCCCAGCTCGGACAGGACGTCGGAGGAGGGACTTCGCCAGAGGTTTTCCTCCATAACAGGACATACGCCGGACGGCGCGCTTAAGGGAGCGCGTCATCCAGATCCAGGCGTGAGCGGTGTGCAATGTTTTCACGCACACCGCTCCAATGACAAATGATGGAAATGAGGGGAGGGTGACACCACTCTCCCCGCCAAATGTGTTAGATGTACGCAGGGGATGGCGACTATTTAACCACCCCCTGCCAAGAAGGCGGGGCTTGCAGAAGGCTAGACGTCACCGGGTGCCGAGGAAGATGGCTCAGCCTTGCCCTTGGAACTAGGCAGGCGGGAGAGGGAACACCCCGGGGGTTTTAGTCAGTGCAAGTCCGACACACCGTGGGGCGGCCCTCACTGCCCCCTGAAGGTTCGTTATGGAATTTCCCGGGCTACCAAAAAAAAAATAAGAATATTGGTTCCAGTCTATCAGTGTGTATACCCTGGGAATGTTTTATATTTTGGCAAGGAACACCAGAAAATAGAGATGAGCCGTCAGCATTCGTAATTTTAGAGGCCGTCTTACGATCTAAACGTATACGAAAATACCTGTAGACCCATCTCTTTAGCTAGAACTGTAGTTTACCACACTGTGCTGTGTGTGTGTGTGTCTGTGTAGTGTATCTGGACTCTAATCAAAGAAACCGTATACCGATTAAGGTTTGCTAAAAGAGCAATGGAACACTCAATGCTCTCCAGCTAATTGGTTTCCTCAGCACCCGGCGAAGTCGGCCCTTGTGCAGTGCGTATTTCTATTTATTCATTATTCACCCTCTCCACGTGTCCAAACCAGCGGAGTATAGCTTTGTGTATTGTTGTTGTTGGATCTCTTTTAAGCCAACCATATTAAACAACAATGAAAATATGTTTTTTTTTTGCAATATGTAATCAGCAGGTTTCGTTTGTGTATAAAGTAGTTACTTACTTGTTTTCTGGGATATGCACCAAATGTTCTTAGATCTTCTGTATAAAAATTCGATTTATTTTTAGAATCAAAGCATCTGAAATCAAACAATCAGGTATAGAACTATCCTCTCCTATTCTTTCTCCTCAGTTATCTTCACGCTTTACTTTTACTGTGATGGCTCGTTTCTTCCAACAAATTTACAATTAACGTTATATTTCAACGAATTTGCATAAAACATTGAGGAATTACACGTGTACCCTCGTAAGAGGTTGGACGGTTGGTTGAAGACGGGTGCCAGTCCTTTTGTTTTCTGTCTACGTAATTTCAACCCTAGCTTACCCCAATAGACTTATAATTTCAATTAATCAAAAGGCTAAGCAATGTGCAGCCATTTAAATAACCATTACGTGCAATTAACTGCCTTGCTAACTCCTTGAACGGGTTTTACTATCAATTGACTAAGGAATATACACTGTTAATGCGAAAAAATAATGTTCGAGATCGTATGAAGACATCATACTCTATGTAGTAAAGGCATTAGTGAAAGGGAAAACTTTGTCAAGATGTTTTCGGGACAGTATTCACGATTCCTTAGTAATGTGAACTCCAGTGGCGTGCATCCCATATAAAGCATAAAAAGCAATACCACGTTATACTTCGACATTTAATACATATACAGGCATACAGGTAACTAACGCAAAACCTCTTAAGGATGACTTTGGTATATCAATACTATCAACTTCTGTTTTACGACTTATTCTAATTCAATCTTTTTTTACACATACAAAAAATAAATGAATCAAATTTGCAATTCTGAGCTTCTTAGCACTATGAGAGGCGGCGCGACGCAACTGGGGCTGACGATTTCGTAGCATCTGCTGACTGAACTTTAAACATAGAGTTAACGATTGATAGAAATCCCACCGAAACTAAAAAAATATATATCTTAGGATGTATTAAGTTTTGGCAAAAGTCATAGAACAAAAGTTTATTTTCCAGAGGAAATCCCTAACGAACCTTCAGGGGGCGATAAGGGTCAACTTGCACAGACTAAACCCCCGGGGTGTTCCTTCTCCCGCCTGCCGAGTACCAAAGTGGGGTGGTGTAAAGTGCCACCCTCCCCTCATCTCCTTGATTTGTCATTAGAGCGCTGTGCGGGAACACATCGCACACCGCTCAAACCTGAATCTGGGCGACACGCTTCCTCAAGCGCGCCTCCCGGCGTATATTCTGTTATGGAGGAAGGCCTCTGGCGAAGGCCGTCCTCCAGCGTCCTGCCCGAACTGGGCGGCGCATTGGGTTATCGGGGGTGGCAATAGTCATGAACCCGCTCCGCCGCCTCGTTCACCTTCATCATCTCCTCCATGAAGGAGAGGGCCACCCACCATCCTGAAGTTGTCAGTCTTGATGTACACAAGTTACCTTTAAGAGGTCTGGCGTTAGCTACCAGTAAACATTGTATATATGGTATATTGTTTAATATGATCTTACCTAGATTCTTTGGTGATTGAATTAAGCTGCTCATCGTCATTTATTATGATTATTTCGGCATAATCTTCCAGTAATGTGTACTTTGGTGAGCTATGACATTGTATTTGTGGCCCATTTCCTTTATCCTCAATGGTCAGTTTTAAATTTATATTATTATGATTGTCTGGAAAGAATAGAAATAACAACAAATAAAAAATCACCGCTACAACTATCAATCCATTTGTAACTTCATACCGCCTAACAGTCAGTGAATGCCACGTTAGCTTTCAGCTGAATCTACTGACTTTCTATACATATTTACTAACTGACCCGGAAAACTTCGTATCAGTTAACAGTCAATACATGACGTGTTATCATTTAGCTAAATATATTAACTTTTTCCCACTTCAACTCTTTTTCCTCTTCCCTCCCACTCTACCCTACCCTTCCCCTCTTTTTTTGGTATCCCGGGGGAGAATCCTACATAGGGCCATCAGGGACGCTGTGAGGGCAGCGACCCCGGTGCGTCAGACTTCTACTGACTAAAACCCCTTGTGTCGCTCTAGTCATTCCACCCAGGCCTGGGAAACCAAATTCGTCCAGCCACCCGGGGAGCGAACAACCCTTTTCAGGCTTCCTTTTTGGAAGGCGTCTTTCACAGTCGGCGCACTGGACACTGCGCACCGCTGCCCTCTCATCCGGGCAGCAGACTCCTTCAAGCCTTCAGACCGGCTATTGTTACCGGGGGATGTCGCGCTCGCTCTAAGCGAACGCGTCCTTCCGACTACCCTTCCCCTCTTTACTCAACTCACCCTTAGCCAATCTCCTTCTCTCTTTCTATCCCCATGTTATTCATATTCTACCCTCTTTTCCAAATATTGATGAGTATTATTAACCCTTTGCGGTCGTATTCAATTTGAACATGGGTATCGTACTGGTCGGAATTAATTTCCGTCGAAAGAGCAAGGATACATAACACGTAAGGTTACGATGGATAAACAAGATTTGGTAATTCTATTGTGAACTTTAGATATATGTTTATTTAATACAGTCATACATCCATCCATTTTGTTTAGAGAAAGTGTTAGCTGATACATTGTTGCATACAGTGTAGGATTCGTATGGGTCCTTGCTGTGGTGGCTGAGAGCAGACATACGACCTCAAAAGGTTAATAGCGAAAACATCAAGTTATTTCATGTGCTTGTGGTTCCGATGACATAATTTCATATATAACATAGTCTAATGAGTAAACAGGAAAAGCTTATATTTTTCTGTTTATAGGCATGTTCCCTGGTCTAAGAATTATAGTCAAATATGGAAATAACACTGTTCACGGAGGTTTTTGACGTCATATTTGACAATTTTATCGAAAATGTCAAGCTGTTATCAGCTTTGGTAATTTATGTTTTAAACACTACAAAATCCCAGATTGTATACACATTTATGATTTCTTAATGTTTTAAATGGATTTAATAATGATTACAGAACAAGAAAATTAAAATTACGACTACATTTTGTAATCGTTAATCATTAATCAGATTACATTTTGCTCATCTCTGGTTATTTACATTTTTTGAGTTACAAATTATTGTAACCTGATACATTTCAATCGTTTTTAAAACCACTCACTATAAGAGCATTAGCAATTTTATATTACTGCCTATCTTAATGCAGATTCGCCTTGATGATTAATATCAAAATATATATAACTCAAAGGTGACTGACTGACTGACTGACATAGTGATCTATCAACGCACAGCCCAAACCACTGGACAGATCGGACTGAAATTTGGCATGTACGTATGTAGACGTTATGTTACGTAGGCATCCGCTAAGAAAGGATTTTGATAAATTCCACCCTCAAGGGGATAAAATAGGGGATTAAAATTTGTATGAAACTTTGTCAATTTTGAACCAATCAAGCTGAGACTTTGCACACATATGGGTACTATAACGTAAGCATTGCATTATAAAGGATTTTGATCAATTCCACGCCTAAGGAGATAAAATAGGGGATAAAAGTTTGTATAAATCTGTTCAGATTTTCAACTATAATATAATATAATAGCTTGATAGTTTTAGCGCCTAATGACAGATTAGGCCCTAATTTTTTACACACGCTAAACAAAAGTAAAGCCGCAAAAACTATATCTAATTAATAATAATACTTCTTAACGCGAGCGAAGCCGCGGGCGAAAGCTAGTTCAAATATATACCTGTGCAACTTGAGCCTTGTGAGTTGTATAATATTGAGACACATACGATTATCAACCAATTCATGATCTCAACTGGAATGGCTGCTATTCTAGTTTAACGCACGATGGGAGACAATCAACTGATTGGTGTGGCGTTGAAACTCAAATAGTGTCCATCTGACGTTTCAGTTTCGTCCTCGGCTATTGCTATCTATGGGCAAAACCTTCGGTTTCGACTAAACTGGACCGAAGCATGGGTTTCTAGCAAGAGCAGAATTAAAACTAACCAGATAGTTGAATATTCTCAATCGAGTGTCTAATTGCTGAGCTGGCTTCCCTTTGACACATCATCACCGCACATGGTAGTAGCGTTTGTTGTTTTCTACCTTGCGTACCCTATCCTTGTTTTGTGTGAGTATGTTATGTATTAAGCACCAAATAACTGTCTTGTTTTTTCTTTTGTTCTAAATAAAAATTGTAACGCGGGGGGTATAGTTAAATCGTTCGCGTACTACGGTATATACCTCTTTCCCCTCACCTCTCCGTGGCCCGCGCCACAGATCGCCGCGCAAGCATCGTAGCCCGTCCGTCGTTCGTGTTGCGCGCGTCCTTTTCTTTGTTTTGTTTTTATATATTTTATTACGTGTACGCTCGGACTGTGTTTGCATATAAACAAATCGAAAACAGAAGAACCCCGTTTCAATTAAACTCCGTTAGAAAATTGTAATTCACAAAGAAACAATTAATTTCCACGATCTTATGACTTGGGAGCCTTTAGGAGAAGAGTGAATAGGCATCTGTTGGGCACCCTGGCCATTCAGCGCCGGAGAACGGGTCGCCGACGGGGTGTGTTCGCGCGTTATTTTCTTCGCAACCCCCCACCATGACATTGGCGCGGGCAGTGGTACTTGAGGGAGTCCACTGCCAGTACATGAGGGCGGCAGTCTATGTGTACTTCCGCACACAGCCTATTCTGAGGAAATAGGGATGGGAATACTCTTTCCATCCCCTACTGAGGAGGCCTAACAAGGCTCACTCTGCGCGCCGGTCGTGGAAGATTGCCAGTCCGCACCCACGGCCGGTGTACTAGCGAATGAAGGAGTACCCAGGAGTTTTTAGTCGGTGAGTATCCGACACACCGGGGGGAACGGCCCTCACCAACTCCCTGAAGGTCCATAATGGATTTTCTCCTGGATAAAAAAAGGCGTCTGTTGGGCGGACGTAGTACATCGTCAGACTCACTTTCACGTTCCACCAGGTGTAATTGAGGCGACTTTAAATTTGTGGACTAACCGCACCGTGATTTTCCACGTGAGTGGAATCTATAATTTCAATGATATTACAATAATATGGCAATATTAACCTGACGTTGCAGCGTTATTATTTGGAACTGTTTATTTCGCACACACACTTAATATGTCACGGAAGTATTAGGAGCTCATAAGAATAAAAATCATTTATGGACATCACATTTATGCAACAAAACGCTTGCGTGTTTTAAAAAACTGGTAGCGTCATCTAGTTTGTGCGAAGTGAACTAAATTTTCCAACTAAAATATATTCACACATTCTATTTAATTAGCCAGGAAGTAACAGGATACTCTTGAGCTCATTGGAATTCTCTCAAATACGAATAAATAAACAATCAAGGATTTTTATATTATTTAATCGTTGTTTCTAATTGGGAGTCGAAGCTGCTCGCGTCCGTAGGCTTTACCCTAGTTTCCCTACACGTGACTCCTGGGTGTTGCTAAACGAGCAGCAGCGAGGTGGTAGAGCGTCGGTGCCCGTCTGGATCGCGACCACAGTACATGGGTGTAAAGCCTGTCATAATGACCAGTTTCGGCTTGTCACGTTTCGGGACCAGCTTATGTATATCCAGTAGCTCATATACCTAGATACCTTCAGTCGTGGTATATGTGGGCCGACATGACGATGTAGACTATCAATGGATTTTCATCCTTTGATAGTCGCTTTCGTTTTTGGAATACACTGTACTTACCATCAGGTACTCTGTAGTCAATATGTCGACCCACTGTAAAAAAAAATAGCAGATAATTTAAATCGTTTCTAAAAGTAGATAAGACGTAGGTAGACCGTAGCTGTAGTGATCTGGTGGGTAAGAGACCAGTATTCAGGCATGTCTACGCAAATGTTAGTAAGTTCAAAATATCGGCACTTTTACCGAGTATTTTCTAAAGTACTAATTTTGTCCTCAAGTATTGATAGGTAAAAGAAAACATCGTGAGGAAGCCCGCATGGCATCTAATAGAAATGTCATGTGTACTCGTGCTGTGTGAACGGCGATCGGCTGCGCTACTGGTCACGTTGGTCACAACATATAAGCGCAGTGGATATAGCTACTAATGAATCTCTGTATATCCCGAAAGGAGCATACCGTGATGATATAATATTATTGATTTCTAGCCAGTATTGAATGAAATGAAATGAAATGAAAATGCATTTATTTCGCCACAAACCAACAGGAAACCATAAATTTAAATGCAGCAACACAAACAACATACAGAAACAAAAGAAAATACGCAACATATAAACATGGCGAAAATGGGTCCTCCATCAGCCTATAGCCACAGAGGAAGCCTGCAGCGCTGGTTTTCGTGAAGGGCCCCGATAGTGTTACATCTAATTAGAAATATCTATAAGCAATAAAAAAAATACAATAAATGGAAATAACATCTAGCGTAATCTATTTTTTTTTTTACACTGGCTCGACATAGTGACTACAGAGTACCTGATGGTAAGTACAGTGTAGTCCAAAAACGAAAGCGACTATCAAAGAAAGAAAATCCATTGATAGTCTACATCGTCATGTAGGCCCACTTATACCACGACTGAAGGTCTCTAGGTATATGAGCTACTGGATATACACAAGCTGATCCCGAAACGCAACAAGCCGAAACTGATCACTATGACGGGCTTTATACCCATGTACTGTGGTCGCGATCCAGACGGGCACCGACGCCCTACCACCTCGCTGCTGCTCGTTTAGCACCATCCAGGAGTCACGTGTAGGGAAACTAGGGTAAAGCCCACGGACGCGAGCAGCTTCGACTTCCAAAATATAAGTGAATTCTTATATTAAGCTGATTAGATTAGAGTAAGCCTTTGGGTTTTGGCCGAAGGTTGTGATAAGGGCTGAATCATTTTCGGTTTCGACACGACACTAAGCTCTTGGATATATCCACAGGAAAAACTTTGTAATTATCCTGTTTGAAACTTACATAGATCACACGGAACAGATACTTTGAACTCAAAACTTTTAACAAATTAAAGAAAATGAAAAAAAAAATGAAATGAAATGAAAAAGTATTTATTTCGCCACAAATATACAAAAAAAAACAGAAATTTGTATGTAGCATTACAAACAACACACAAAAACAAAAGGAAATACAGAACATATAAACATGGCAAAAATGGGCTCTTCATCAACCTAAAGCCACAGAGGAAGCCTGCAGCGCTGATTTCCGTGAAGGGCCCCGGTCGTGTTACATCTTATAAGAATTATCGATAAACAACAAAATACATATAGCTTAAATAATAAATATAAGTGACACTAAAATAAACTATTACATACAATAAATAAATCGACTACAAAATGTATTAGTGATAGATACTATAGTAAAAATACTATTATTAAATAAATAAATATCATTTTTGAAAACCAATAGATATTAGATTTGGATATTCTAAGCGATGGCGGCAAATTGTTCCAACACTTCGTAGCCTGATAGCGAAAACTACCACGAAATGTTGTCAAGCGATGTCGCGGTGTTACTAACAAGAATGATATATAAACATGCTATATCCCTTTTGGGCTGAGCAGAGATACATGAGTAGTTTTTGTGAACTTTGTAGTACCACAATCGTATATAAACTGATTATTTTTAACACAAAACCAACTTTTACACTTTTTCGTATCTCATGCCGTCGCTACGCATAACATACACTGCCGCCATCTTTTGTTCACCCCAAAAGTCCTTATTAATTGTCTGACATCATATTTCATGAAAGTTATTGTTAAACGATTACCGCATAAATTATATGATATTAAATAATAATTATTAACATTGGCTTGTAGTGATATTTGTCCCTACTTTACGCTTTTACTTTGGTGGTCAATAACCCGGAAGCCAAGCCAAGAGGCCAAACCGGAAGTGTCATCCGGACGTATTCAGATAATTACTTTTATTTAAGATCATAGTCAATAATAATGCTTATGCTAGTAAGTACATACCTGTATGTCATTTATAATGACAATATTTAAGGGGTACCATTAGCTGTGGAGTCAATCTTGTGTATCATACTGCTAGTAGTTAACACGTAATTTTAATTTTCGTGCTCTGTAATCGGCTTTAAATCCATTTAAAACATTAAGGGCGGCTTGCACTAACAAATTAAGTCTAGTTTAAGCTTTTATAGACACTAATTAATCGAAGTACATTAATTCTATCTTAATGATGATTTGAGTTTAAGAGTTGTTAGAACTGGGTTTTTATTCAGTGCAAGACTTTAAGTACAATTCAGCGCTAAATAGCATTTTATGTAAGTCTAAACTAGACTTAATTTGCTAGTGCAAGCCGCCTTAAGAAATCATAAATATGTATGCAATCTGGGATTCTATAGTGTTTAAAACATAAATGAGCAAAATGCAGTAATATAAATGGTAAAAAATATAAAATGTAATCGTAATAATTTTTATTACTTTGATTACATTTTGCCCAACTATGAGTGCAAGCACCGTCATACGCTCGGCCGGGCCATTTATATAATATCACGGCCGTCGACTATAGTCGACGCTCACACCGAAGTGGTTAAAAAGGACAGTGAAATAAAACATATATTTTTAACTCAATATTTTTTATTTGAGAATAATGAATGTCATAAATACACAATACAATTTTAATTGTCAACACTTTATATTACGTGTATATTATTAAATATTTAATAAAAGTTACATACATCTAAATTTACTAATAAATTATTACAAGAGCCTATAGACACATAGATTTAAAGGCGTTTACATAAACTTTACGAGCTTAAAAATTCGATTTTTAGCAGCACTGTCTAATGTTTTCAACATACATTTTAATTGAAACAACTAAAAAACGTCTCAATACTCTGTAAATTAATAATTAGTTTATAAAACATAAATAATTATATGAAATCTTTTAATAAGGTTAACCAAGGCAAGTGTGGTATGAATTCATAGATACAAATGTTTCCATTAATTATTTCTGCTATTATTGGTTAAATAGATAAAGCTTGTATTTAAATCATTTGTTTTTGTGGTTATTTCATTGATCTAAATCTAAAATACATTACTAAATATAATTTAACTAAGACTTCGGCAGGTATAGAAGACTCTCCGGGCGGATCCTGGCGTGAGCGGTGTGCGAAGTGTTTCCGCACACCGCTCTGGTGACAATTTCAAGGAGATAGGGGAGGGTGGCACTTTACACCACCCTCCCCGCTATGTGTTAGGTGTGTGCCGGGAGTGGCGACTATTGAACCACTACCCGTCAAGTAGACGGGGCCTGAGCAAGGCCAGACGTCACCGGGTGCCGAGGAAGCTGGCCCGGCCTTGTCCTTGGCACCCGGCAGGCAAGAGAAGGAACACCCCAGGGACTTTATGTCGGTACAAGTCCGACACACCGGGGGGCGGCCTTCACTGCGCCCTGAGGTCCGTTAGGTATTTCCCACGGGTTACCAAAAAAAAAAGGTATAGAAGTCTCTCACGCTTTCGTCACTTAAAGTACAAAAAAAACCTTTCTTGTTATTTTTCATTTCTGGGTTTGTGGTCTCTAAACATATCGAGTTTAAAATACTACAATGATATTCATAGACACACCTTGAATCCTATTAAAACAAATTCACATTATCATGAAATTCTCAAAAATTGCTTCAAAAACTCACTAGTGGGTTAGTTTTGCAAAATGTCGTCCAGTGATTTAATATTAAATGTTTACTATTTGTCGTTGATACAATCAATAACATAAAAGCTTCTACTTTATCTGGTATAGATTTCTTACATAAAAATGGTGCATGAGTCATTTAAATTTGTCACACTTGCCTTGGTTTTTCTTATAGTATTTCAATTAATTGAAAGTTAAAATAACTGTCTCGAGAAAAAATCGTCGTATGAAGCTCTTTGATGTTTATAAAAAGAAAAAACTATGTATTTATTATATAACTAGCTGTTCAATCTGGCGTTGTTCGGATTGAAATAATTTATTTCCTTTATTAATTCATTTTCAAAATGGCGAAAACGTATTTTTTGTTTCTAATCGAAAATCTAAATATTGGTTTTCACAATGCTAACTTTAAAATTAGCGGATTTTCAAAAATACTTTCAACCCCTTAGAATGTAAATATAAAAAAAAAGAGTTACAGAGTCCAGTTGATTTTGCCTTTTTCTATACGACAATTTTTCACGTATAAGCAGCTTTTTAATTGTTTCTCTTGGCTTAATGATTTGGGCCGAGATACTGGTTTGATTTTGCTTAGCAAAATGCGCAGGAAAGAAATTTGTTTTCACAAAAAACTAAAAATATAATAGAAACTTGAGTATAGCTTGAGTATCCGCAAAGTCCAAGTTGACAAAATCGTGGTGTTATCATATCTTTTGACATCAATTATGTAATGATGATGAAAGACAACATGGGAAGACGATTTAAAACTGACCCTTGGCTCTTATTGAACAAGAGTTGCGCCTGACAGAACCCAGTGGAAGCAGTTGGAGGAAGTCTATGCCCTTAGGCACACTTATGGTAGACATTCTTGACCCTGGCGGACGGATTGGAGGAACAATCCGATGGTTTAAGTTAGAAAGAGTCTAACACACCAGGATCGCTGCCCTCATAGCGTCTCTGGTAGTTTACGAGGATTTCCACCGGGCTACCAAAAAAAGTGTATATTCAAATTTCTATTTTTTTTGTTTTTGTTATTAAAAATAAGGATTTATTTTCTGCGCAATATATAGTTTGAATATCTCGGCCTTAATAAATTATGCACACGTTTTTATTGTATTTATTGTGCTTTTAAAATACAATGAAGAAGATTCTTTCATTAAAGAGCCTTAAATTCATTAAAATAATGCATTTAAGTGTTATTGTATTTGCAAACGTTCGAATACCAATCAAGCTATTTCACACCAAAAAAAGCGTATTTTTTTTAATTTCTATTCCAAACACTGATTCTTAGAATATATGATATTATATTTAAAAATCATATTTTATTTAAATTTATACATTAAAATATATTCGACTATATTAAATGTTTAAAACAATTACTTCTAAGTAACAACGCTCACCTCTTCCGGACTGAATTACTTTTCATATTAAAAGCGATTACGCACTAAA
The DNA here is from genome assembly GCA_036320925.1 of Automeris io. Taxonomy (NCBI): domain Eukaryota; kingdom Metazoa; phylum Arthropoda; class Insecta; order Lepidoptera; family Saturniidae; genus Automeris; species Automeris io. The sequence continues at coordinate 3,234,229 of JAUDJH010000031.1, read as the reverse complement.
TCCGATCCATGGCCGTGAAAATACGAGCCTAGAAAATTAGGACTGCGTTTGGATATTGTATTTAGCACTGTTTTTGATACAAAGCCCTTAAAATATAATATGAATCTAGGTGCTTATTGCAATCACCACAAGCAATAGGTCAGATTGTTGTCCAAGCCTGGAACTCGAGCGGTTGTGTTTCTTATTTCATCCATCGGAAAATTTCTGCGACAAAATGACTGGATGGCAAAATGCTGCATTGAATTAGTGATTTTTCTGATAGCATGGGCTGGAGTGCGCATCATTGGGTTCGTTGGTCTGAACGTGAATTAGATACTATACTAATAACGGGCTCAAAAGGACTTGTATCTAGAGCCGTAATACCTAATATTTAAAAAAAGCAATACGTCAATTCTTCTGTAGGGTCAAGACTTGATTGTGACGAAGTACACGAGTTTTTATAAAACAATCCTATGGCTATTCTTGTCTTTTTTATCCTCTTAATACAGTGACTACACCACATATGATGGTGAGCGTATTGCAGTCCAAAAATCAACTACGGCTATCAGCAGCTAAGAAAAAACCTATCGAAAGTCGCAGTAATCATACCAAATTGCACAAATATCTCTTCACATTTGATTTAAAGGGCCCAATGTCATAGGACGGTGGGAACACACTCGCCGGGGACCATTCCACAGCCCAACGACTTGGCAGAAGTAAGAGTTAAAGAACTTCTTAGTCCTAGCTGTGATTCTGTAAATCTGGGCGCGTGGTTCTACTGTGGAAAGGGGAGGTTGGAACAAGGCATCGAATATTATCAAACAATGTCCGGATCCGAATTGGAAAGTAACGGATGACAGATATAGTGCGTAAACAACCACGCAAATATTTCTATGACTAGTTTGGGAAGTATTTTCACGTATTCGTATCGGATGTAGTACGTAACCGACCTAAAGGGGTTATGTCCGAAATTAGTCGGATATTTAGTTTAAAACTAATCAAATTAAATTATTGCACTATTTAGACATCGACTGCAACTATAAATCACGTTGTATGATCCAAATACTTCCGAACTATACCGAAGCAGTAAAAATTTAAAAGATTTCGCTGATTGTCTAAAAACCTATACGCGAATATTCCATCAGTTTATACGGATTACGATATAAGTAACAATTATTTTCGAAAAATAATAAATCATCGAACTAATAAGGAATTTAATTTACAAAAAAAAATTCGCTGATAAAAAAACTTTTCAAAACTGTTTTCGAAATAATTTACGCCGTTAATTTTACAAATCAAAATGTAATTGCGTTTCTCGGGTATTTTTAATATGTTTTGTAAATAATACATAAGTTATTCCAAACGAAAATTACAAACATTTTTGGAGATATTTTTATCGTTGCATGTTTTTCAAAAAATCTGTTTGTTTTTATTTTACATAAAAAAAATATTTATTTAACAAATTTTCGTTTTTCGGCTAAAATTACACGATATTTTGATATTAAAAAATATTTATCAAATATTGATCATGATGTCGGTGTGTTTTTTTATTTTTCTGGAAATAAATCTTACTACCGTTATATTTCTAACATACACTTATTAAATTGGTAACATCTACAAATTGTTAATTTAATAATAATAAAAAATACATTCTTATTTAACATATGAACTTACTCAATATATAGCTCAAAAATAAATTTAGAAATGTGTGCAGCAAAAAATAGTTCCTATTTTATTTTTAATATTCGTGAAAAAATATACATTTTTAAAAGGCATGATATAGAAAATAAAATATGATATGATATGTCGTAATGGTACATATCACATATTTCAAATTTAACAGTCAGAAGTAAGTATAGTGCATATTCTTGAGACTACGTTAAGGGCGCTTAGAAAGAATATAAACAAATTTGATCAAATAAACAAATAATTCCTATTTCCACAATAAAATACATTATTTTTTCACTAGTATATAGAGACAGTACATTTTTTCGTTGTTATAGCTAACAATGCTCGTTTTGTTTTCTGGAATTCTATACAATGTGCTAAAAATAAAAGAAAGAAATTTGCCTATCCGATATAAGACCTAACACGCATTGCGAATTTTCACCGCATGATTTTTTATCAGATATTTTGTTACTCTATGGACAAGAAGTGAAAACACAACCTTCTGCGAGGTTGTAATAAAGCAGGAGACTGCGGAAAAGTTCAGAGAGCGAACATCTTCTCTAGCCATTCGGCGGCAAGGCGCCGTCGCCGGAGGGATGCGATCGAACAAAGCCAGCGCGACATTCCCGGGTGAGAATATCCGGTCAGTAGCCTTGTGGAAGTCTGCTGCCCGGATGAAAGGGAGGTGGTACGCGGTGAGCTTTTTACACCCACCACTCCCAGAGAGGTAGCCTCAACCATGCTTTTCGCGCTCCGGGCGTGTGGATGACTTTGGTTTACCAGGTGCTGGTGGAGCAATTAGAGCGACGCCGCGGAGGTTTTCAGTCAGTAGGAGTCTGACATATCAGGGTCACTACCCTCAAACCTCCCATGATGGTCCTATACAGGATGTTACCCCGGGTTACCAAAAAATTGACTGTTTTATACAATTCAGTGTACACACAGAGGGTAAAAATTCACTAAAATGAGATATCGAACTACACGAAAATCAGGCAGCGCGTTTCATTTCAGTTACATATGAATCTAACAATTATGTGATGATAAAAACCACACGTTTTATGTTTCGCAGAGCGAACTAGGTGAATCCATGTTCGCGAGATATTTTCCAGTGCGCTGAAAATCCGCAGTACGGTCTAAGCTTAAACGCAAGAGTGCAACAACCACTGTTTATACTCTGCCTTCGAATGCCATTTACATAGACGAGATATATACCGTATTTATAAAAACATGAACATAAAATATATGAACATAACATGAAAATAACAGCAAAAAAGAGGTAACGCGTTCGGAAGGTCAAAACATTCTATAATATAATTCTATTTAAAAAAAAGTAGCCCACACTAAGCTTGACAACAATATTTATACACAGGGTGACGTGAAACGTGCTACCACCCTTTTAAGCAGTTATAGAAAAGATCGTTTGCCATCAACTAGCCAAAAACTGTGTCACACACAAATTAAATTTCTAAATAAGTGTGATATGTTTTTTAATTGGTTAATGCAATATTGAAGCACTTTTTTATTAATCTTAGATTGAATAACGTAGTAATAAATAAAAGTCAACAATAAAATATAAATACACTTGAAATGGTAAATTGTTTTTTAAATTCGAATTTCACGTTGTTTTAATGTAAAAATGAGAATTATTTTGTTTAGCAGTGCACGTTGTACTTTCATATATTCGGAGTTATGCACTTTAATTGTAGATAACATATTTTCTATTATTTGGAAAATATGTATAAACTCTGAGCCTATTCAAATAAAATAAATAAATAAAATATTTTCGAATTACAACCAGGAAATTCAAAAATAGTTTCAGAATTTATATGTTTTACGCAATTTTTCTTTCAAATATCGAATACTCGGAAACTACTAACTTTGGATCAAGATGATTTCCAGCATCTTGACAGCAATTAGCCTTTTCTGTAACCACTTCAAAGGATCGTGACAAGTAACAGGTGGCCACCTGTATTTTCCTAATATTATTTACAATTAATATTATTCATAATTCCTCTCTTTTTGACCTTTTGTTATAATTACATTTTTTTTATTTTACCACTCCTACCGATAGGATATGCTTTTTTATTAATAAACGCAGCAACACTTAAATGTGGCCATGTTATTATTTGTCCAGGGGCGGATATTTTGAAGTTTCTGCCAAATCAGTAAAAAAATCATTTAAAAGCAGCAAAGTTTATCAATTAATAATGCGCACTCTCTTTGTCTTATTATTTCCCATCTCTCTTGTATAACAATTTCACAATATTATGTGCAAGCACAACAATAGCTGCGTCTTGTTTACTCCTGTCAAATATGTATTTCCTGTCTCTTTCCGACAGATTCGGAATGTTATTGAGATTTGAAAGATTGTTAGATATGCTATAGTGTGCGTGTGTGTGTGTTATTTGCCCGAATTTTTAGCTTAAAACAAATTTTACGAATTTATAAATGGATTTGTTCAAGAAATCTGCAAAATTGAATTGTGTTTTGTTTAAATTTTTTATTAACAAATTGTCGGTAATTTTTCTTTTTACTAATAGATTTAGCTCATATTGTAAAATAATTCAAAGCTGTATAATTTTTCTTAAATATAATTAATTAATATACAATTTTATTTAAAGAATTTTCTAAAAATGAACAATTTAACTATGTGTGATTTCTTGAATAACACCATCCAGTTACAACATTTTGAAGAATGAATAAAAATTGTATGTTTTTATATATTGCTTTGATATTTTCGTCTATTTGTAAATTATTATGACATATAGAACCACCTAATTCTAAAAACAAGCTACTGTAATACATCTAAAAATATATATCCTAATTTTTCTATAAAATCTTTTACAAACGTATGTATTTTGGTTTCTGATGACTTAATATATTTAACACCGATTCTACTGCGGAATGTAAGCATCGTAACATGTATCAACAAGCATTTTCGAACTATTTAATATTAATATACAATTTCAACAAAAAAAATATATATCATTCATAAAAATATTTCATTTTATAAAGTATCAAAACTTTTATGTCGAATATTGTTGATGGTATCTGTTAAAACAGAAAAAATGGAATCAAAGGAAAGTTCTTTCGTTTTTTGAACGAATACACACTCTATAATGTTTAAAAAGTGTGTTTCTGAATTATAATCCATGATTTTTTGCTCCAAAAAAAAATTATTTGTATACTATATGTAAAAAATTTCGGACATATCTAAATTCAACTAAAGTAAATTTATTTCTCTGTTTAAAATCATCAAGACGATTGTATCAGTTTTAATATTTTACATCATTTATTCACTCGACTAATCGTTAATTTTTATATGAACACGTCACACAGGCATGACCCATCAGTGGGTCACACTTGACGGTTCCGTGGGGCGACGTGACCCACCAGAGGGTCACACTTGACTGTTGTGTGGGGTGACATGACCCATGTGTGGGTCATGCTTAACTGTACCGTGGGGTGACGTGACCTTCCGATGGGTCACACTCAGTCCCGCCTCACGCGGAAAAACTTAGATATTCGCCCCGGCGTGAACATGTTAATACAACTTGTTTTATGATTAACAGGCGAACGCTTGACCTCAATCTCACCTGGTGGAAGGTAAAGCTGAGTCCGACGATGGACAGCGTTCGCTCAACAACCTATTCACTCTTCTCTTACAGGCTCCCAAGTGATAAGATCGTGGAACTATGCTCGCTGGAAGCACATTCCACTCCTTAGCTGTTCGCATGATGAATGTAGAAGCGAATCTCTTTGTGCGGATATAAGAAACGTCCACCACATACCGATGGTATCCGACACGGCATCTAGTGGTGTTATGCTGAAATGGGGCTGGAGGAATTAGAGAATGCAGTTCCTGGGAACACCTCTCCGCTGTGTAACCAGTAAAAGCGAGGTAGGCGGCTTTAAGTCGATGTTTTTTCAGAAAACCATAATCGAAACGACAAAACTTTCCCTTGTACCAAAAATCTCAAATTTAATTAATAAAAAAAGAATTGCTTCTTATACAACATTCTTTTTAAACTCTCCTAAAATTGACCAACTCTCTTTTAAGCCATATCCTAACATTTAAACATTTAATTTAGAATCTCCGAAACATACCCTCACTTCACATAGAAAGCAAAAATTTGACACCTCAGCAAAAATAATTAATGCGTCATGAATTCCTATGGTTTTTTTTATATAAAATTTGGCAGTCAATTACATTTATTGTTTTTTTCCATCGCAATTTATATGTTGTATCTATATTATTTGTAAATAAATTTTGAGCTTCAATTAAAAGAAAACAAATCTCTACGAAGTTTGTGCGATGAAACTCGATTTTTTCATATGATCACACTACTTTTAACAATATATTTTTATATTATATTAATATTTTCTAACTTTTTTTTATTGATATTATATTTAACATTCATAGATCAACTTTTGCTTAATAATTAAATATTTTAAACTTTCGCGTTTTGTACTTATTATAAAAACTTTAACGGGACCTATACGTGAACTAACTTATTTTCAATTATGGCTCGACGTTTGACCTGATTATACAAGTCATGGTTTGAAATTATCGAGAACAAAAGAGGGTAGAAGAAGTATATTCGCTCCACCGTCGACAACTCCGCGGCGCGTCAGTCTGCTCGTGACCTTGACCTGGGTCACAAGGTTGAAAATTCTCGCCATAATTAAAAGTAAGTTAATTCGCACATGAGTCCCGTTGAAGCATTTTTAATAATAAAACGTCAATTTACATTGAATATTCTGGTATTTCTCATAAATCTTAACAAAACTGTTTTTAACAGCAAACTTAACATAGGATAGCCCTGCTTTAGCTCGACCACAATCGTTATATCTCGCTCTAATGTATGTCACCGACCTATGACAGCAAGATAACACAATTCGCGGCCGCTCAGGGTGGGGGCCCTGAGCGACTGGTTAGCGACCCTCGAGAAGTAGGCAGAGCATTGTGACGTGCTCTGCCTTAATACAATGAGCAGTGTCGGGGAAAATTTCTTGCTCCGAGTTTGTGCCCAGCGGGCACGGCGCGACAAGGCTGTGGCGAATTGATTACAGGCCCCGCTAATGCGCAGAAGAAGTCACCTTGGGATTTTTAGTCGGTGCAAGTCTGACACACCTCGGTCTCACGCAACCCCTCCCCCCCGTGTGGCCAAGGCGGTCCTATGAGGATTTTCCTCAAGTAAAAAAAAACAGAAGGTTGGGAATACACACATCCCAGCCGCAGTGACGTTCATAAAGTATTTGGACAGGGTAGGCAGTTTCACATGATTAATTAGAATATTATATAACGATAATAAATATTATATTACTTTCATAGGGAAGATAGATGGCGTGAAAATAGAATAGGCATAAATATAAAGGGTTCCTTTTTTGTTTAAATTAAAGAAATTTATTCCAGACTTATTTATCGTAAGGGCATGCAATGCTTTCATGCATTTATTGAATGATCGCTACTGCCCAGGCGTATGAATGAATTCTTTTTCTCAGGCCCGGGAGGAGCGATAGGTTCACTCCCCGGGTTTTTAGTCAGTAGGTATCTGACACACTGGAGTCGCTGCCCTCACAGCGGCACAGGTGATCCTATGCAGAATTTTCAATTGGGTTACAAAAAAGAAAATCTACGCACTATATCCATTTTGAATTCGCTAATCTAAGGAACTGGGGTCGAGGTCAGATATTGCTTAACGCACTCTCTTCGATTAAAGTCCGCGAAAACATGCATCAAGGAGCTAATTAAAATCACCAAAAAGCGTTACACCAACACAACAGTAAATTATATATAATTCGGACTTGTTTCTCATTACACGAGTATTTATAAAATAATTCAATAGCTATGTATTTCGGTCTGACAAAATTCGTATCCGAATATCGACATTTAAATTATCGACAGATGTAGTGCGTAAATTAAGATTGACAAGTCATACGGCTACTTTGGAACATAATTTTTAGCGCGTAACTGCCCTTTTTACCTGTATATAGCTCTACCTCCCTGGTCCTCCCCCCTAACCGCGCTGAAACATGAGTTGCGATACGACAGTTACGGTCAAACTATAGCAAAGGATTTCCCTGTGAACGAACTACGCCACCAAAAGGGTTAAATTTAAAAAATATATACATCCAAATTTTGTTAATATTCATGAATAATTGTCTCATTTTACGAGAAAATCGTCAACAATTTTTAATTCAACATTTTCTTATTTATTCAAGATTTAAAGTTGAATTCAAGACAGCTCAAGATTTAGAATTAACAATTTGTCAAGTCTAGATAAAAGCGAGTGCATTTGAAAAATAAGATATTTTTAATATAAAAAATAATAAAATAAGCCCACGTCAATATACCCTATATTTATTTAAATAGCACAATTATATCTAGATTTATATTCTTGATATAAATATAGCTTAGACTAACAAAAAATATAGACATCGGAGTGCTCGATGATCCCAAGGAAGTAAGTGAACAATTGACTGAACAAAATATAAATTTATTCAACAAGACCTCGTCAAAAAAAAAAGAAAACAGAATCTGCTAATGGTTTGGAAAGCAGAATATGCCGAGAAGAGCCGGCGAGAAACTCTGCTCCTTCCAAATAATGAAGAACAAATATATAATATACAAAGGAATATAGTATATGTCCCGTGATAAAAATTTTACTCATTAGAAATTTACACTTTTTTAAGTTAAACAATCATTGGTGCAATAATATCCCTTTTTTAGTAATTTAGTTTACAATAGTACAGCTTTTTAATTTTTTTTAGTAAAATTAGTTACTCTGATGTTTGATAACAAAAATATGCAATTTCGTTATGAACTATTCATTGATAAACAAGGCCTTCTTACAAAATCAACTGGAGTGTTTACTATACAACAAAATAAAGTTAAATTTTACTTTTTATTAGTCTAAGCTTGGTTGGTAAATTTGTAACAAAAACAAAAGCTACTTTCCTACGAACGAATTTATAAATAATTACGAGAATACATGGAGAATTAAGGAATGTGATTTCAGTATAGAAGACTGGAATAGACAGTTTCACTATTGAGTTACTAGTTAGTTGAGTTATTGCTAGGATTCTCACGATGCCAAACAAATAGTTATAAAAATAACATTGCCTCCGAAAGCAGTTTTTACCGATCTTTTAAGGTTATACAAATATTCAAGTTCAAAACTTGTTTAATAGATGGCGCTATTTTATACAATAAATGTATACCCGCATTGGAAAAGCGGGCAGATTCAATTACCAAACCGCTTCCTGTGGATTCTACAAATATACTGGAGACGCGACAAGCCAAAACGAGTGTTTATATTGAAAGTACAATTTTACTTTTCGTGACCTGATAAATAGATGGCGCTATTGTGATTTTAAAACTAATTTATCTATCTTTTATGTGTTTTGTACTCTGTGAGGTCAAAAATACCACTCGATAGTTGACAGCATTATTATCTTAATTTTGCATTTTAACTGACATTCCTTAAATTCCTCCATAGTTTTCGTTTACAAATTTCATGCGTATTTTAAGGTTAGAAATGCACTCTGCTAAATAGGACAGGCCTAGAAGAGATTCTCAGGATGTTGTAACATGTTAACCATTCAGTCTTATGACGCGTATCATTTTACAGTTGCAACAAATAAGTTTATTCTGGCTTGAGGCGATGCCATTGCACTATGGTCTGCCTCGGCTTGGTAATCATGTCTTGCCAATGTTTCGTCTCTGATGCCCCTGAACCGTTCTTACCTGGAAATGAAAGGGTGTCACGATTTGTTATTCCTTTCTACCAGTTCCTCTCAGTAGTTTTGGCAGTCGAAGCTGCTCGCGTCCGTAGGCTTTACCCTAGTTTCCCTACACGTGACTCCTGGGTGGTGCTAAACGAGCAGCAGCGAGGTGGTAGGGCACCGGTGCCCGTCTGGATCGCGACCACAGTATATGGGTGTAAAGCCCGTCATTGTGACCAGTTTCGGCTTGTCGCGTTTCGGGATCAGCTTGTGTATATCCAGTAGCTCATATACCTAGAGACCTTCAGTCGTGGTATATGCGGGCCGACGTGACGATGTAGACTATCAATGGATTTTCATCATATGTCGAGCCAGTGTAAAAAAAAATGTATGGAACCCGCGTTACGCGGCTCTGATTCGCACTTGGCAGATTTTTTGCCAGATTTTATTTTCTCAGCAAACTGTAAGCTAAACCAAAGTATCGTGTATCTCAGTATAAGCATGTACCGGCAAGTAATATTCTTCCAATCAACTCGTTTCTCCCTATATTGTCGAAGTCCATCACTTGTACGTCTAGAGAGCATTCTCTTATCTTCTCCCACGGCACGTTGAAAGAGAAGGAGTCATTGAAGACCGGGTTAAGGGTGCATTTGAAGATGGCGGTCTTGCGCTTCTCGATGCGCTTGTCGCCGAATTGCAACCACACCTTTACATAAGGATCTGAAACACAATTTCTATAGTCATAGACGAATGAAAGAGACATATAACAAAGTTAGTGACATTGACATCTTCCACTGCTCCCTGTCAGGATTTCGGTCGGCTTTGATTGCATTGTTCTCATCTTATAATAATAAACTTATATGTTTTTTTTTTTTTAATTTTGTTTATAATTGTGCTGTATATTTAGATATACCTGTAAAGATATAACACGCGGCCTTAGGACTTGTATATATGTTTTTTTTATGTTTTCGTGTATATATCGATGGTATATTAAATAAATAAATAAATAGACTAATATATAGAAGATTCACAATGCTCGCAAAAAGTGAAACGTCATAGTATGTACGTCACACATATACGTTGCTAAGGTAACCACCTGTCATTAGTGGTAACTAAGATACAAGACAATAAAAATGGAGTTCTAATTATTAAATCTTTTATTGTGTGTTAAACACACTGTATTGTGTTGTACTGTGTACTTTAACACATAAAGAGTTCATAAAATTTAAATTCTTTCGAGCTTAGTCACTCCTTGGTCATATCGTCACGCTATATCTCTTACGGGGTGAGTAGAGATATGTACATAAGTGGCTGTATCCACTTTGCGCTTATATCTCGTGCCCAATGTGACCAGTAGCGCAGTTAATCGCTTTTCTCTGGGCACTTACACATGACATTTCTTTTAAATTTGAAATAAATAGTATTTAATTTCGAAAAAATATTGTCAAGAAGGGGTTTATTTTTGTAGGGGCTGCCAAATTTTGGAATATTCTCAATTGTAACAGATTAATGATTCACTGAGTAATTGCCACAAAGATGAATATATTGGTCAATGTCATTACTTACCTGATTTTCCATTAATGTCCTTGGCTTTCAGGTTTCTGGCTTTCAGAAGTGTGAGGGTCAAGATGCTGTTGCTAGGATGGTAGCAGAGGGAAGTCAGTAGTTCACCGCACTTGTCCTTTGCCGGCGGCTTCAAAGCCTTCCAGAATGACGGCTTTTCGCTTAAATCCACCTGAAAAGTTGAGATTTTCTTAATATAAGGTTTCTTTATGCGGAAACATCTAATATGACAGTGGATATCGGCTTTTGATGCGACGCGTCGCCACGCCATTTGTTTGTTACCTAAACATAATTTAAGTTGCGCATCATATATAACACGAAAAGAAAAAAATTCCTTTGCATGATTAAAATTTTTGGTGGTGCTATATAGTGGTACTTAGATAAAATAAATATTGACTAATAATTAAACCTCGCCAACATTAATCACAGAAAAGCGCCATCTATCAATTTAATACAGAACTAGCTAACAAATTCCTAATGAGGATAACATATTTTTATTTTCGTTATTTGCTTGGTTAACAGATGTCGCTATATTAAATATTATTACTAGTTTAATCATTTAAAAAATCAAGCACGTGTCCAAACCATAGAAGCATATTTTTGTGCATGCTATGGATGATGCTATCTTTGAAACCAACCATTCTACGTATCTTTTCTTTCCTAACAAGATCTACAAGCGTTACTCCGCATATAGAACGAAGAGATCGCATTTTCACTGCATTTATAGTTTTTTTTTGTACACTGGCTCAACAAAGTTACTACAGCGCGCCTGATGGTAAGTACAGTGTAGTGCAAAACGAAAGCGACCATCAAAGGATGCAAATCCGTTGATAGTCTCCGTCGTCATGTCGGCCCACATATACCGCGACTGAAGGTCTCTAGGTATATGAGCTACTGGATATACATAAGCTGATCCCGAAACGCGACAAGCCGAAACTGGTCACTATGACGGGCTTTACACCCATGCACTGTGGTCGCGATCCAGACGGGCACCGACGCCCTACCACCTCGCTGCTGCTCGTTTAGCACCACCCAGGAGTCACGTGTAGGGAAACTAGGGTAAAGCCTACGGACGCGAGCAGCTTCGACTCCCAAAACACAAACAAACATACACAAACTGATCCCGAAACGCGACAGGCCTAAGCGAGTCACAATGACGGTATTTACACTTGTGTGCTGTGCTCATGACACAGTTCGGGCAATCGCCCTGCCACCTCAAAAAATTAACCAAATATAAGTTAACTTGGTAGAATCATCAAAATTCAAGAAAATCAATACGGAGTCACATCTATACGGTATCTCACATCCCGGCCAGGACTGAGAAGTTCTCTAACTCTTACTGCAGCCGTGTCGTTGGGCTCTGGAATGGTCTTCAGGCGAGCGTTCCCATGACCTTTAAACGAAGCGTGAAGAGATATCTGTGCAGGCCGGCATGATCGCTTTCTTTACCGATATACTGCAGCCGTGTCGTTGGGCTGTGGAATGGTCTTCAGGCGAGCGTTCCCATGACCTTTAAGCGAAGCGTGAAGAGATATCTGTGCAGGCCGGCGTGATCGCTTTGTATACCGAAAGGTTTATCTGTACTGTTGATAGTCATCGTTTTTTGGACTGCACTATACGTATGCAGGCGTAATAACCTCTGTGCCAAGTCAGAATAATAAAGTTGACCTATTTTAGAATTCTACTCCTTACTACGTGAAGAGAATCTATAGTTAACACAACAGAGACAAAATACCTGGCATAGAGGGAGAAACACTTCTCCAATAGAGTCATCCCTTGAGAACCGGTCGTAATCAAAGACGTGAAGATGAAGAACCTGAAAAAGAGAAAGAGAATCTAAACCAAGTCACTACCATTTCCTACAAATTGATATCAGAACTTGTGTATTCTTAATAATATAACATATCGTCACGCTATATCCTTATCGGGGTGATCAGAGGTACATTAGTAGCTGTATCCACTTTGGGCTTATATGTCGTGACCAACGTGACCAGTAGCGCAGCTGAAGGTCGTTCTAATAGCACGTAGGGCCCTAGTATACATGACATTTCTATTAGATATCACGCGGGTTCACTATGTTTCCTTCACTTGTGGGTATATGTTGCCTAGATACGTAGTTAATTTGGAAAAAGCCTAGAGTATATGACGGAATGTGAATCTACTACCATTCGCGTTGCCACGCATGTATAATAGGGATGTCGGAAATGAAAAAAATATCGTTATATCGATATATCGATATTTATTAAAATATCAATATCGGCGTCGATACATCGAAGGAAAAATATTGATATATCGATTAAATCTCGATAAACACGAAAGTATTTTACCAGTATTCCTTTTTATTACACAAAATTACGAAAATATCAAGAACTTAAAGGCTATATTGTAACTTTAAGACCTATTTAAGATATCAAACAAAAATAAATAAATGCCGGCAAATAATACACATGCAACAAATTCAGATGTCAATGCATGCAACCTAAGAAAACATAATACTCAACAGTCATAGACAATATAGTTTTTTTTTTCGTTCGGTCCTATCTTCTACAGTTTCAGATTTCAGCGACTTCACTATCATAAAAATTAAAAAAATATCGTTTTCGATACAATTTTCGATACTGGATATTTTATATCGATACATCGATATATCATTACAAAATATATCGCCCAAAAATATCGATATATTAAATTGAAAATATCGATATTTATTCGACAAGCCTAATGTATAACGGTCTCTTATCCACTATTCCACTACAGCCACAAGTGTGGAAGTCTTTAGTTCAGAAAGAGAAGATTAATTTTTCGAAATGTTTAACATATATTCCTCTCAAATAATTTTGCTGGTTTATGAACACAGGAGATTATTAAGAGAACAGTTAAGGAGTGGAATATGCTTCCAGCAACCATAATTCCACATTCATATGACTTAAGACTTGGGCCGCCGGCCAAAATACGAAACTTAACGGTGATCTACTAGCGTTTCGGAAACGACTACCTTGAAAAGAAACGCCGAAAGAAACTCAATGATTCTTCGACGTGGAACAGTGCTTCCAACACTGGGTTTTCCGAGTATTTTATAAAGTATGCTCATAAAATAATCCTTTTCAAAGTTGAAATAACCACTTACCCGGCTTTGCAACTTCTGTATGGGAAACCCTTCGAAGTAGAAAGTTTCATTCCAACGAGGGTTGAGGGTGCGTCGCTTGATCTTGGTCTCCAACCGATGTTTTTTATCCGGGAGGAGAGTCACACGTACGTAGGGGTCTGAAGTACCGCTTAGATCCTTTGCTGGCAGGTCTTTGCCCTGGGAAAGTGAATAACTTCTATTATTATAATAGGTGAGCTGACACAGCGTTGTACAGGTTTAAGGCGCATTGACAAAGACTTCGACAAAGAGTCCCTATGAGGGTAGTTTGATTTTTAATTAAGTCTAAAGGCTCCACAGCTACGCGGTCGCCATATATCGTTTTGTATGCTTTCGTATGGAAAACGAATGATGCAGTCGACTGCGAAGCGCTGTTAAGCGTCGACCAGCTTACAGCGCTGCAGCCGCTGCTAGAATTCGAATCAAGGCTTAACTTATATTCAGGAGATATTTGATAAAATCAAACACGTTCTGTGGTATATACCAAAATGATGACCTATTTCGTAATATTTATTTCCTATTTTTTATCCCATAGAAGCATACAAATGCAATATCTTGTTATACGTTTTTTTTTTATAATTTAGAGGCGGACACTTGACCTCAATGAAACCTGGTGGAACGTGAAGATGAGCCTGACATGGACCGCGTCCGCTGAACAAATGCCTATTCATTCTTCTGTTAGGTTGAGATTTATAGACGCTATTTCGAATTTGCTTAGCAAAACGTAAATGAGGAGTCTAATTTCAAAACCCACTATAACATATTTCTTTCAAATACCATAAATTTATAAAAACTTTTAATGTTTGACTTAAAAATCACATTCTTATAAGGTATTTAAATTATTATTCTAGAGTGAAAAAGCAAAAAAGAAAAAATTCATATATAATATTTGCTTTGATAAAAACATTTACTATTAGGACTGTTAAGTAATTTTGTACGAAAAATCGTTTTAGCGGGTTTTGAAGTTAGACGCCTCAAATTCGTTTTGACAAAATACAGAATGTATAATAGGAACTAGAGAATAAATGGCTATAGTATTCATAGAGCCAAGTCCATGTTGTCAAAATCGGTGACTTACCAAATCCTTTGACATTCATTGAGAAATCTTAATCTAAATCTCAGCCATAAAATCTCCTAAGGTATAAGAACGTGGAAATATGCTTGCTGTTCGCGTGATGAATGTAGAAGGGAATCTTTTTGTTTGTATGAGGAAAATCCACCACATATGGATGGTATCCGACACGGCATCTAGTGATTTTAATAGATTTTTCCCATTGGAAATTCTTGTTCGTTCTTCGAACGTTCGTTCTTGAGAACTACATACATCTTACTTCATTTAAATCATATATTGATTAAATATTTGATTCAATTTTCATTTTAAGCCTCATATTCTACCAAATACTAGATGCTATTTGTGAATTTATATATTGCGAATAAATATTTGTAATTTTGCGAAACAAATATTTTCTTTATATATTTCTAACACTAAATACATCTAAAGGAAATATAAAACTTATTGATATTGTGTTTTTGTTGGCCTCAACAATAACATCCTATTGAGTTCGTGATTGTTTTGTTTGCAATAATGGTTTACGTCCATTAGATATATCATTCAAATACAGTATATTTTGAAAACACTGTTCGACTTTAATGGGGCGCATTGGTAACACCCACAGTGTTACAAAAACTTACATTCCCGATTTAATTAATGTTCATATTTAATTTATTCGGATATTTTTTTCTCTTTCACTATAAGGATGACCTAAATAGAATATAATAACGATATAAAGTAACACTTTCACGGGTAAGGCAAATAGATTGCATATTTCATATAACAATAACTTTTTAATGTTCGCTTATAATATTATTTTCTAATGTACTATGTACCAGCGAAAATACATTCACTTACTTGAATGATTTTTAGAATGAGAGTAGTGTTCTGGAAGTCATACTCCAGAGAGAAGTGAATCTGGCCGACATTCTCCGACGGCTCCGAGTTGTCGATGTACATATCCACCAGCGAGATGGACCGGTTCTGCAGGAACGCCATCTGTCAGCCCAGAGCGGGTACACTTTAAACACTCGCTATGGACTGATTAGGGCATCTATCCACTGCGGCGCACGGATACGCTACACACGATTTGTTTTCGTGTATTATCAAAACATTTGTAACTTAACATTTCCCTTGTCTATGCAAACATTGGCAACACTAATCACGCATACATTTTTTTTTGATCATTTGACTATTAAATTGTTCGATAGTCGGTTACCATTGAATTATAATTAAATTCGTATGACTGCCAAGAGTTCTAGGCATAGAACATGTTAAGTATATTATGCTTTACATATCCCAGTTGTGCTACTTGATTGTGTTTTAACTAAACTGGTCAATGTATGAGCTATATATGCTTTAAAATATAAAAAAAATGTATAATATATTGATTAATCTACACTGAAATATTAACAACCAGGATATATAATGTACTGTGGCTATTAGGCGTGCTACCTGTATTACACGAGGCTACTAGAACCAAATTTGACCAATTAAATATTTTTCCAAGATTTTTTGAAATAAGATATTCATAGAATAAAAATTCATAGTAATCCGGTATTAATTTTTCACAAATGTCAATCATTGATTTATTTAAAATTGCATCATGTTTTTTATTTATAATTATAATAACTGAGTATCAAATCTTATTTGAGTTATTATTATTTATATGGTAGGTATCAGGTCAATCTGGTTTTTGTAGCCTCATAATATTTACCAAATTAAATTTAACTTTTTTAGATATAAAATTAAATACAAATATTGACGTCGTTAGACGAACCGTAGTGCTAATTAATGGTTATTCAAATGATATCAATAAATCGTTATGTACATACCTAAAAATAAACAAAATGTGATGATAAACGTATTTATCCCCTATCCCCAAAAGCTCTACAATTATTGGTTGAAGAAAATTAAAAAACATACCTACCTCGAAATGTATGAATCTTTAAACTTAAATAGTATTGATCCACGTTCGTACTATACTAAAAATGAGTAAATAAATAAACGAACTTTTAATTCATCTAAAGTTATACGATCATGGATCAATAATATACAGCGTGCATCTAAAAGTAAGCACAAATGACAGTGAATATTAGATATAATACATAAGTAAGTGTATATACCGGTATACACCGTGCGAATCAGTTGGTATGCATCTTTATTTCTCTAAGCTAATAAAAGCCGATTTAAGCTATCACAATGGCATAAGATTAATGGATAAAACGCATATTAACTGTGGAAAACTGTGTTTGTTGTAAAATAATATACTTTATTTTTTACTTATAAGCTAGTAAAAGTTTTTACTTTAAGTTTTTCAACACCACACAGATAACAAGCATTTGCTTTTAACAAAAAACTCTGCTTTTTATAACTTTACTTTTATTTAGTTACGAAAAAGCGTCTAATGCGTCTAATTTTCATTCTACTTTAAAATAAGCTGCTTAGTAATTTATTTTTCATATATTTTTTAAGTAATAACTTTTTACCTATATTTACATACCATAGATGGGCAAAATGTAATTAGATTAATGAAAACAATTAACGATTACATTTTACGTTTTTTACTATTAATATGACTGCATTTTGCTCATTTGTGTTTTAAACACTACAAAATCCAAGATTGTATACACATTTGTGATTTCTTAATGTTTTAAATGGATTTAATCATGATTACAGAGCAAGGAAATTAAAATTACGACTACATTTTGTAATCGTTGATCATTAATTAGATTACATTTTGCCCATCTCTGTTACATACTAGGTTTGTGCAGCAAAGACTAAAAAGAAACTGATACGTTCAAACACATCTACAATCGTAAAGTAATTATTTTTCACCTACAATTGTTTTTTTTTTCGATAGTATATGGATTGATGGCCGGGACAGACCTTCACAACTAAACCGGTCAAGAGGCGAACACCGAGGTGCTCAGCCAGCAAATTTATGGGTCGGGTGGCATCGCAAGGGCACCCTTGTAGGTACGGGACCTTGACTTGGACTGCTAGCCAAAATACGAAACCTAACAGTGATCTACCAGCGTTTCGGAAGCGACTACCTTGAGAAGGAACGCCGAAAGAAACTCAAGGCTGCGTCAAAGTGGAACAATTGAGATAGAGAATAAAAGCAATTGCCATCCAGCTCACCACAGTTATAAAAGTATGTATAATAATAATGTGTTTGACTATGTCGGCTTTTTTTTGGATGGGCACTGTATGCCAATAGTACGAGCATATTATTATTTAAAAAAAACGTGTAAACTATGCCCAAAAACTAAAAGAGCAAAAAAAAAAATCCAAGTTTCTTCTCCTATTCTTGATGGGATTTATCTCAGTGAAATATAGTCATATTGCAAATTAAATATAAAAGGATTTCAAAGCTTCAAGACTCTAGTTTTTCGATCTTTTGACAAAAAATGTTTTAGAGCTACAATTTTAGCGTTATTTAAAGAAATAGATCGGTAAATAATCTAAAATTTGAGTCTTCTTTCCAGTCTATTCCTTGCGATTGGGCAAAAACCTTAACTCTACAATTTTTTTTTGCCAAAAAAAACTAGGGTTTTAAAGCTACAAATTATATTCTTAGATTTAAATTTGATCATATATTCTTGAGACAAAGTGCGTCAAAAATCGGGCAAAGGTTATGAATTTTTTGCGCCCTTAATTGTTGCGCGTAGTTTACTTTATGAAAATGGTGAAAAGAGAGTATAATGGCAAGCTAATTGTTTTTATTGAGTATAACCACTAACAAAAACAGCTTTAGTGAATAAATTTACATAGATGCCAGTCATTCTAACTAATAAATGTAGTAAACACAAAACATGGTTCACAATTGAAAATACATTCACTCAACTTAGAAAGCATTATTGCAATTCAATGTTCGTACTACGCCTTTTTATTCACAGGCTGTTTTTATATTTAGTTTTCAATCATTTTAATAATACAAATGAAAAATTATTGTAGCTCTTTTAGATTGACATATGTCAATATTTAGTGTCAGATCAAGTCTCCACAATATTTTACTTAAGCTCTGTTATTAGTTATTAGTTAGTTGTTGTCCTTTGTTTTCTCCGAACTGTCACTTCGTATTGTTGCCAACTCAAAATAGATTTATTACTCATTAAAAATCAATTGTTAATAATATTCTCAGGAATATTTAGTATCCAATAATAATCATTTACATTATATCCATCGTAAATTAATCGGTGACATTTGCTGTTTGGTTTTTCCATTAATTTAATATTTGTTAATTTGAAATGTATAGGGGGAAATAGGCCGAACGGAAACAAACCCGGAGACACTGTAATTGTTTATTAGTGGTCAAGAGTCCTTAATTAAACTTAACCTATAACATGACACCTCACATTCTTAAGTCTAATACACCACTACTCTGACGGCGAGCGGTAGCGAGCCGGGGGTCGCACCGATCTCCGTCGAGAGCGCGAAATTCGAACGCGATCGCTCCCTGGTCGTGCTATACTCTCCCCCTCCAAGTCACGGACGGGTACCTCCGGAGATGACTTGGAAACCAAAAGAGAAGAAGAAACTGGCGGTCGCCCTCGGCGACGGGAAGCTAAAACTGATGCTTCACCCTTGTACGGTGTAAGGAAGCTAGTGTGGTACTTCCCTCTAACCAAACCATTGATGTCAGCGATCTCATAAGAAACGGGAGACACGACCTTCGTAACAACGTAAGGGCCATCACGTCGCGCAGCGAATTTATGAGTAATATCCTTAGCTTTATCGCTTAGGACTCGTGTTTCCACGAGCACAAGGTCACCCTCCTTATAACCGGGTCCTGGGCGTCGGCCACGATCAGCAACGGCTTTGCGGATGTCTTGCTGATTCTCGACGCGGTACTTCATCTCCTTGAGATGCTGAGCAAAAGTACGCAGGTAAGGAGTGACTTGTGGAACGTAATTTTCTTGCTCGATTATAGGCCGCAGATCTAGAGTATTCTCTAGAGGAGATCTGACATGCCGAGCAAACGTCAAATATGATGCCGAGTGACCAGTACCTTGATTTGTAGCTGTATTCAGTGCGAAGCGGACAGCAGGTAAAGCTTCGGCCCAACTCCTATGTACAGGTCCTACTAACATAGACAGCATCTGTTTTAAGTCTCTATTCTTTCTTTCAGCCGGATTGGCTTCAGGATGGTACACTGGGTTCAAGCTCTGTTTAATATCAAGAACATGCATGGCTTTTTGCATTACCGCGGATACGAATTGGGTACCATTATCAGACACAACCCGACGAGGAAACCCATAACGAAGGAACACTTCCTCGATCAAGACCTTGGCACAGGTCTCAGCGGTAGCAGAAACCATGGGAAAAAGTTCTACCCACCGACTAGCAACATCTTCAACCAGATAGATCCATTTCTCACCCTTCTCCGTTTCAGGTAAAGGACCAAACAGATCCATGGCCAGGACTTCAAACCGATGCTGAGGCACAGGTGTCTGTAAAAGTCCGGCTGGTTTCATATTAGTCGGCTTATATCGTTGGCAAAGCTCACAGTTTTTGATATACTTAGCAATATACGCTCTCATATTAGGAAAATAGTATCTCTCTCTAATTTTCCGTAGGGTTCTCTCTAACCCTAAATGTCCGGCGGTAGGCGCATCGTGAAACTCCTTCATAAGTTCTGCGCGACCGGATTCGGGAACAACCAGCAGTGGCTCTTCAGACTCACCATACAGGTCAGTACGATATAACACCCCTTGTGCCATATAATAACCACGATCCGTCCATTGGATAGCTGATTCGGTGTCGTCCCGCTCGAAGTCATTAATGATTTCAGCGATCTTCGGGTCTTCCAACTGAGAAGCACGGACATCTTCTGAAGTACGGTGTGGCCAGTCCACAGAAATCGGACAAACGTCACACACAGGAAGCTCTTCCTGAATGTCCACAGCCGGGCGACTCAAAGTGTCAGCAATGACATTGACCTTTCCAGGTGTAAAATCAATGTTTAAATTGAAGCCTTGAATCTTCAGGGCCCAACGAGCCAATCGTCCACTAGGAGTTTTAAGTGAGAGAAGCCATTTCAGCGGCTGGTGGTCGGTAGCAATCTTGATTTGGGCACCTTCCACATAAGGTCTAAATTTATCTAAAGCCCACACTACTGCTAAAGCTTCCCGCTCAGTAGTGCTGTAATTCTTCTCAGCTCCAGTGAGTAAACGGCTTGCGTATTCGATTGGTCTCTCTTCCTTGAAATTCTCGCCTTGGAGAAGCACTGCTCCAAGCGCGTATGAACTAGCATCAGTCCGTATTACAAACGGTTTCTCAAACTCTGGCTGTATCAGGATGGGACTGGTGGCAAGCTTTGCCTTAAGAGTTTCAAAAGCAGTCGTCTGCTTCTCTTCCCAAGACCAGGTCTTATTCTTCCGAGTCAGTTCCGTTAGCGGACAAGCTAAATCAGCAAACGATGGAATAAATTTGCGAAACCAGGAACAGGTTTGTAGAAATGTCCTCAGTCCTTTAAGGTCTTTTGGAGGCTTCATATCCATGACAGCCTGAACCTTTCTAGGGTCTGGCTCAATACCACAGCTCGAGATGACATGTCCCAAGTAAGTGACCTTTTCTCTGGCGAACACACACTTGTTCCTATTAGCCCTCAGGTTGAACAAGCGGAGACGTTCGAAGACCTGTTGCAGATCCCGTAGATGGGAGTCCAGGCTCTCAGAAATCACAAGAATATCATCCAGGTAAGCCACGACAGTTATGTCCTTCAAACCAGCACGAAATCTGTCAATAAGGCGTTGGAATGTCGCCGGGGCATTCTTCAATCCAAAAGGCATACGGCGAAATCTGAACATCCCAAATGGCGTAGAAAAAGCAGTTTTGTCTCTGTCCTCAGGAGCAACTTCTATCTGCCAATAGCCAGCCTTCAGATCTATGGTTGACATAACGCTACCAGCTTTAGTAGATTGTAGAATCTCATCAATAACGGGTAAAGGATATCTATCCGTTTTAGTTACCGCGTTAACTCCTCGATAGTCTACACAGAATCGCATCTCCTGAGTGTCTCTCTTAGGCACAAGAACCACTTGCGCAGACCACTCCGATTCAGCTTCTTCAATGATCTCATCTTCAAGCATTTTGTCTATCTCCTTTCTAATGACTTCTTTCTTTTCAGGTGATACTCTGTAAGGTGGAACACATACTGGGCGACTATCTCCAGTATCTATTCTATGAACGGCAAACGTAGTGGGTCCTCCCCCTGGTTCAAAGATATCTTTGTTCAAAACCAGCAGGTCAGCCAGTTGCCCACGCTCAGTGGAAGTGAGAAGAGTACCCTCGTCCTCGCGGAGACTAATTGCTGCACATGTGACCTCTTCGAGATGGCTGTCTTCGTACACGATAGGAAATTTAACCTGCAAATTCCTCAAAGACCAACAATGGTTTGCAAAGTCAAGCATCACACCAGCATCCCGAATAAAATTCATGCCAAGCAATGAATCCGTGGCATTTGGCAAAATTACGAAAAGAGTACGCACAACCACGTCGCGAACGTTTACATCTACTAAACAAGTTTCTACGTTTTGTAATCTTACAGAGCCATCAGCTAATTTAATTTCTGTAACAGTACTTTCAAATTTTTGACCATTCCTGTGAAGATGATTTCTTAAACTAATACTAGCGATTGACTGTTTAGCGCCAGTATCTAATAAAGCAGTCCCTATAGCGTTACATATTTTAATATCGATCTTAGGTCTACCACGCGGATCAATAGTAGCACCGCACACTGAGATTGATTGAAACGCAGTTCTGGAGTTCTTATCCCTACACACATTACAGTTCGCTCGGATGACTCCCGGAGCACCACATCCGAAACAAATGACTTGCGATGAAATCTTACGAGTCGCAACGGCCATACCCTTGTCATGGGTCCTCTTCGATAGCCGTGGGCATGCATCCCGCAGATGTCCATACTGCTTACAATAAACGCATCTTGGTCGTGACTTGACGTTCTCCAAAGACTTTGCAGGAAGCAACTCAGTAGACGTTGAAGATGCAGTCGAGGACGTCACATGTGAATTGAGTGCAACAAAGGGCTTTGACGATCCCTTCCCATCAATTGATGTCGTCTTAGACTGAGGTTGCGTTTCGTCTAGCAAATCTTCAATACGACGAGTATGCTCTAGCAGTTCATGAAAAGTCTTGAACGAATTACGACTGATCTTTTCTCGTATGCGTCGATGCAATAAGCCATATGTCATATCTAACTGTACCTCTTCCGATAGGGAACCCTGAGGTAATTGGGAAAATAAAGCGCGCAGTGAACACACAAATACATCCGTGTTTTCCTCCCCCTGCTCTCTCTTAAAGATTTCACGGTAGAGCCGGTGAGGCGGTAAGCGCGGTCCGAAAGTATGCTTCAAGCATCTGATAGCTTCTTCAAAGCTTGGAATACTGTGCTTCACGCCTTGCCACCAAGTAGCCGCCAAATCGGTTAAAAGCATAGGCAGTCCCCGTAAAGCTACGTCGTCATTGATGCTGACACAGTCCTTGTATATTAGGATGGCATCAATAAAAGCTTCGACGTCCCCAGTGCCATCAAAACGAGCAGTACACCTCGCAAAGTTACCAGTGGGCGCAGGCGCACGCAGTGCAGTGAGGAGAGTGAGGAGCTGTTGATCCGAAAGCACCAACGGATTAGTAATGGCAGGCGTAGAAGGCGGATTAGTGCGAGAAGGCGATGAAAGCGGTGATTTAATCACATCTTCAGTATTTATTGGAGTTGCGTAATCTAGCGTACGCATCGACTCAACCGAAGTTGCTGTAAAAGTCGAGGCCGTGGGCGCTGATGTAGATACAGACATAATTAAATTTTCAGTGGGACTTGACGTTTGTGAACGCGTAACAACCATTTTAATGAATGTCCAAAAATAATTGTTAATTAGAAAAAGTCCACTTCAAATGCTAACATTATTGACGAAATTGTATCTGGAACGCAACTTAAGAGAAACGATTTTACCGATAAAAGTCCCTGGAACACAATTTAAGAGACAAGCAATATTGTCTATGGTCCCCAAAATCGTAATGACATTAGTCGCAGCACTACCACCACGACAAAAAATGAAATGTCACCAGATCCCGTTATGTATTTTAGGTTAGTCGAAACGTGTTCGAACTTGAATTGCAGAAAGTTCGGAAAAAAACACGACACCAACGTTCGATACCTAAAACACCGTTCACATAA
Source organism: Automeris io (assembly GCA_036320925.1). Lineage (NCBI taxonomy): Eukaryota > Metazoa > Arthropoda > Insecta > Lepidoptera > Saturniidae > Automeris > Automeris io. The sequence goes on along the minus strand of JAUDJH010000031.1, from coordinate 3,209,893 downwards.
AGTCTAAAACAATTTACAATGTCTCGAACACGACAATCACAAAAATTTGTGCACACAAATTGTCTGGAGTTCGGGGTTAATGACCTATTGTTAAACATAAAAACACGTAAAATCACTGTAAAGTCCTGGTTTCGGTGAAAAACGATTTCGACGATGTCAGACTTAATTCCTAACACAAGGTTTCAGTCCGTAAAAACACTCGACGACTACAAAATCGCACCAAACAGGAACACTGATTTTTGTTCGGCCAGACGTTGGGCGTCCATTTATAGGGGGAAATAGGCCGAACGGAAACAAACCCGGAGACACTGTAATTGTTTATTAGTGGTCAAGAGTCCTTAATTAAACTTAACCTATAACATGACACCTCACATTCTTAAGTCTAATACACCACTACTCTGACGGCGAGCGGTAGCGAGCCGGGGGTCGCACCGATCTCCGTCGAGAGCGCGAAATTCGAACGCGATCGCTCCCTGGTCGTGCTATAAATGTAAAATATTTTCTTAATAAGTTTAATGTTACCTTAAAAATATTATAACTGAGGATTAAAATTTTTCATAAACAAACAAACAAAAATAAACTTATTTATTGTTTTCACACTTAAATTATATTATATGTGTTCATTATTCATGAGATAAATTATAAAAGCTCTAATATGTTTTATGAAAGTTATAAATATAACATAAAATGAAAAAGAAAAAATAATTTACATAAAGTGCTTTGTATAAATATATATCTACAAAGAAAAGGCCATGCAAATCTTTTATACAGGGATACAGGTAACTAACGCAAAACCTCTTAAGGGTGACTTTGGTATATCAAGACTGACAACTTTTGTTTTACTACTTTTGCTGATTGAATATTTGATTCCCCAATACAAAAAAATAATAAATTAAAATTGCAGTTCTGATCTTCTTAACGCTCTGAAAGGCGGCGCGATGCTACTGGGGCTGACGATTTCGTAGCGACTGCTAGCTGAATTTTAAACATAGAACTAATGATAGATAGAAATCCCCACTAAAACTTAAAAAAAAAATCTTAGAATGTGTTAAGTTTTGGTAAAAGGCATAGAATAAAAGTTGTGTCTTGATTTGGCGTTAGCTACCAGTAACCTTGTATACACAGGAAAAGATCCTTTTTTTTAAAGTTCTTTCTCGTGGATTTTGAGATAACGAAGCCTGATATGAGCAATTGGTTTTTGATGAAAGTTTCGCATCCGAAATTGACTTTGCGGATCGAAATTATAAATTAAATTATATAAGTGAATGGAAGAATTCTCGTTCAATATTCTCCGTTCAACTTTGGCAATTATCCAAAACAGCCAATTTCCAAAGTCGTTTGAACTTCATTTAAATAACGACTTTTTAGGTATACCTACGTTTTTACATACTCATTATTATCCCAGTAGGGTGTATTTTATTGGGTAAGCAGACAAAGAATGACCACTATTCTAGTTATAATGCGCTCTTAAGGATTTAGGTTTTAGTTTTTTAGAATTTGTAAATACAAGATGTAAAGATAAAAAATCTATTTATAATATAGTATTAAAAAATATATATATATAATATAATACTCTAATCTAACTCATTAGTATTAAAACTACTTATCTAAAAATAATTTTGCACATATTTCAAATCGTGTTATGTGTTAAAAATATGTGTTCAAATATAACAAACCAGTCTTGAAAAGAATTGATATTCAAACGAAATCTATACTATGTTTTAAAGCTATCTAAACTCTTAACTCTTGTGCTGGTGTAAGTTATAAAATATTGCAAAATTCCAGCACTGTCAAGTGACTTTTGAAATAAATCAAGCGTTGTTCAATCAAGCGAAAATCATTAGTGAAAGCATTTTCATATTCTCTATTATAATTTTCTCTATTTCTTCTTATACAACCTCCTCTACCTACCATTTTTGAAGGAGAAAGCATGGAAAGAGAGTCCGTAATTTAGAAATGTTTGCACAGAAGAAAAATCAAAAATACAGTAAATACAACAACAAACAACACTTTTAAAAGGACAGTTTTCACACACTTTAAAACTGGTTTTGTTAAACTAAAACTTATAGCAATTTGTTTTGTAGTACTGTTCAATGTTATGTTATAGTCAATCTGCAACTGATGTTTGATTTAAGAAAATCGTGTTTCAATAGAATATCTATTTGTGTTTGATAAAGTACTCACGTCATCGTATTTGAGCTCCGTGATTTTTTAATTCGAACTTCTACAATATTTAAACAAATCTTACAAAAATATATAAATGTGTAAAATGGTATGTCTATATTCTATGACAATATTTTTTTTTTTATCTAATAGTCTTTGTATCTTCATACAAATTTCATATTTTATCCGTTGGTCCTATTTTTGTGTTCTTGTATATGTGTATTTTTATATTATTGTCTATAATATTTTAAATTTAGTCTCTAATGCTGTGTATCTGTACTATATTGATCCCTTCCTTGCTGTTTTCTGCGCGTCGACGCAATAAATGGGCGTCAGCTGAAAATCAGCGCTGGGTGGCTCGGCTGGTCACTTAGCATTTGCTGAGCTGACTTCCCTTTAGCGCTTCATCACAACACAGGGTGTTTACTTTTTTATTTTCTGTCTTTAATAACCTATTTTGCTGTGTTGTTTTTTATGTTCTGTGGCAAATAAATGTTTTATTTATTTTATTTATACAATCCACAGATGTATCATAGTGAACTAACTATACCTAAGTCATTTTACGAAGTTCCTTAAAACAATTCTTTGAAGTGTATAAATAGTGAAAATAAATATGTATGAATGAAGGTACTAAAACACAATTAACCCTTTGCGGTCGTATGTCTTTTTTTCTCAAGGTGACTACTTCTACGCATTGATGGGAACTGCGGGTCCTGTAATCAATTCGCCACAGCCCCGTCGTACCGCGCCCCGTGGGCACGAACTCGGGGGAAGATATCTTCCCCGACACTGCTCCGTGTATTTAGACCGAGCACGTCACAATGCTCTGCCTACTTCTTGAGGGTCGCTAACCAGTCGCTCTGGGCTCCCACCCTGAGCAGGCGGTCGCATGTCTGCTCTCAGCAACCACAGCAAGGAACCGTACGAATCCTACACTGTATGCAACAATGTAGCAGCTTACAATTTTTCGAAACAAAATGGCTGGATGGATAACTGTATTAAATAAATATATATCTAAAGTTCACAAAAGAATGACCAAATCTTGTTTATCCATCGTAGCCTTACGTGTTATGTATCCGTGCTCTTTCGACGGAAATTAATTCCGATCAGTACGATACCCATGTACAAATTTAATACGTCCGCAAAGGGTTAATAATAAACTCAAAATAAAAAATAACATAATTGTTTCGAAAACAAAACCAAGCTGTATTATGTCAGTCAAAGGGGACTTCGTAAAATGAACAATATATAAATATATATTATTCAACTATAAATTCAGTCAAAATAGCTTAACGGTTATTTTAAACATGATTTGTCGATAATTATTCGACGTAATATTAAAAATGGCGTAACTTCCTTATTAATGAACCGATGGCTATAAAAATGAAACCATGTAATAAAGGATAGTTACCGCAACATACAACTGAAAACCGCATTCACATCAGTTAAGCCGTTTCTGAGATAAGCGTGCACAAACACGCACAGACGCAAATTCTAGCAATTAATGGTTTTGCATAAATTATGGTCACCAATTAATTGTCATATATTTCCCATGTAAAACACCGATCAGTTACAATTTTAATAAAGGTATGTAAAAATAAAAGAAATTTGTAACAGGCAGTATATAAATAATTATATGGGAGCCGTGGTGGCTGCCGGCAGAATAGAATAGCACCTCCCTCTTCTTGCTGAGGTGTCGTAAAAGGCGACTAAGGTATCTCTTGAACACCGCAATTCAACCAGGTGGTTAGAGAAGGGAAAACTCGACCAAACCTGCATCCCGCTCCCTCCCGATCGTACTGGTTCTCCTTACCATCGGGCCCGAGGGAGCTCGGACGAGAGAGTGCTTTTCTGGCTGCGCGTCCAGTTATGCACTTAAATATCTCCTGCGTAATTGACTGTTTCCGAAAACTGGACCTCGAATTTCTTAACCGGTGTTGAAACAGTCGCCGTGGCCGAAACCGGCTAGGACATCATCATCATATGGGAGCAGTACAGCGCAACGCCAATAGATGGCGGGAGCAGTCGGATGGATCACGCAATCGTTGTGCTGACTTGGTGTGTAGACCTGTCATAGTTTGTGCGGAGTGACACAATTTTGGAGACCATCATAGAGACTCAATACACGCCGATAGTCGCATTCAAGCTGTTGAACTTTTATCTACTGCTGTTTGAGAACATATATGAGACAGGACTGGTTCGGAGTTCCCGTCGAAACGCCTTCCAATCCGTATTCCGTATTAGCCTAGATATAAGACTGTGTTATAATCAGTATCTAGTTAATCCCGATATAGTTTTGAAGCTCTCTTCCGTGTTTGTTTGGCGCATACCACCGGAACGACCCCACAATTGTTATAAATTTAAATTAGTTTAGTTAGCAAAAGAATCTTATAGTAAAAAAGTATAAATAGATCTTAGCTAAATCAACAACCAGAAGATCATTAATCGCCATTCACTATTACATCTCTCGCCCTCTCATCAAGCAGCCATTAAACGAAGAGTACATATAAAGTAACATCATGTATATACGTCGGGTAATGTTCGATAAATAATCCACGACAGAGGTCGACTTCTGTCTCATTTACTCCTTCATTACGTGGAGTCCAATTCATAAGAAACAGCACAAACTTTATGAAGTTAGAAAAAAAAAAACATTTATTTGGCACATAGCATAACATACAACATAGAAGAATAGGTTAATCTAGCAAAAGGAAATGACTAGATGACCAGTTGGGGCACCCAGCACCGATTTTCAGCTATATTAACGCGCAGAAAACAACGAAGAAAATAATAATTGAGTATGTGTCTTCATGTGCATACGTACTAATGAACATATATATGTATAAACGTATATTTTTGGTGGTAGGGCGATTACCCGAACTGAATCATGACCACAGTACATAAGTGTAACTCAACCCCTAAGGAGATAAAATAGGGGATGAAAATTTGTATAAATCTTCTCAGATTTTCGACTATAATATAATATAATATAATAGCTTGGTAGTTTTAGCGCCTATTGACAATTTAGGCCCTAATTTTTTACACACGCTACACAAAAGTAAAGCCGCAAAAACTATACCTAATTAATAATAATAATACTTCTTAACGTGAGCGAAGCCGTGAGCAAAAGCTATCGTGGTATATGTAGGCTGACATGACGATGGAGACAATGGATTTTCATCCTTTGATAGTCCCTTTCGTTTTTGGACCACTCTATATTTACCCTCAGGTGTACTGTAGTCACTATGTCGTGTCAGAGGAAAAAAAACACACAGATAGACAGATATATACGCTTAATTTATAACATTCCTTCTTTTCCGTTGGGGGTTGAAAATTACACAATGTATGACCTACAAAATTAGAAATCTTTATCTAAACTTAATTTAGACCTTTCTATATAGATAAATAAATGAAAAAGAAATGAGCTCTGTCAACGGCTTGACATCGCCGGGTATTGAGGAAGTTGGCAAAGCCGTACGCACCCTTTGCCCCAGCAGAAGGATAAGAAGATCCCGGTGGTTTTACTTGGTATGATTCAGACACACCGGGACGCCGCCCTCACGGGATCCTGACGGCCCATGAATATTTCCATTAATAATAATATTTTTTTTATTAAATATATTATATATTATATAATATATTATATATATTTATTCAACAAATGCGGAGACAGAAGGTGTACGTTTGAAATAAATTTGTTTTTGTTTTAGCTATTAATTTTAAATTATAAATTACTTCTGTGGTTTTTTGTATTTATTTATACTTTTATTTTTATCTAATGCGTTTACTTTAATCATTAACTTTTATTCTACAGGATCAATTAATAGTATTTTGAAAAAAAAACAAAATCGCTGTTTCTTATAAACTGTACCAAACAGGGACTTTATCAACCATTTGGGTTGAACACGTCCAACTATGCATTATTCATTTGTGCTAACATTCATACGGTTGTATGTGAGATTTATGAGTATAATCTTTGTTGACTTGATTCAAACGAGCACCCTATACATTTCTGAGGGTTACAAAGAGGCATACAAATTGAGCTTCGTGCGAATTGGGGGTCAGTAGGCGTACCATTACCTTTAAAACCGTACCTTTAGCGTTTTTCATCGTTTTTATCATGGAAAGCGTTCTGAACAGTTGTAAAACCTCATTTCACTATTTCCTTTTCATAACAAAACCACGTGCGCTAGACTCCCGTGTCACAGTTTTGCGGTTTCTCTAACTCACCATTGCCAGGTTATTGTATTGTGAAATGGTCTTCCAGCGAGAATGTTCTCTTCGTGATATGATGTTGGGTTTTTCAAGCAAAGTCTGAAGAGATATTTCTATAAGCTGGCATAACCACGGCAACAGGCGCCAAGTATTTCGACACTCGGACTTTTTAGGATTGCACTGTACTCAATACATACGGTGCAATGACTGTGCCAAGTTAGAATAAAACAATAATGTTTCAATATTGCTTTCATATTACATACAATGACTACCTAAAAGGAAGCTTTTTAGTGACTTCTTTAAGCATGTTAGAGTGGGAGAAAATACTAAATTCGCGTGAACGTCACGCTAGTATGCGTACGGAGGTACGAACGGGACAGGCGGTTGTTAACACACGATGTGGACGAAGTTCTCTGCCAGCACACACTAGCCCGGTGCCAGTGTCGTGTAGACTGTTACATCTGCCCACGTCACTTAATTTCCGTATTGCATTATGTATCTTTATCTATACTATAATATTATAAAGCTGTGTAATACATATTATTAAAAAAAAATTATGTGTAATACATATAAATTATTGTACAGAAAAGCCGAAAAATTCAAAGATTTCTAATGTTATGTCGTACCAAACATATTTTTGTGCGCTTAATTCGCAAACGCTGGCTATACCTTACGAGATAGATCAAATTAATGTACTACGGAATTGTATATCTTCAAAAGACATAGGTCGTAACACTAAGAGAAGTTCTGGATACAGAGAGCCAGTATGGGGCAGGCAGAGGGAGAGGTGCGAGGAGCGATTCGAGAGAAGAGGAGTGAGAAAGAGGGAGTGGGTTAGCTAAAAGTTAACACGACGTTAATTGTATGCTTAGGCAGTGCGAAGTTCGCCGTGTTAGTTGGTTTATTATAAGTTTCTAAATCACTAATCTTGGCCTTAATTTTTCATTTTCTTACCACTGTACAAAATCCCATATCCATGACAAATGATGAAACAAAATATGTCGTTATTAATGTTGTAACGTAACGTAATACGTAACAACCAATTTTTTCTCTAGCTGTCTACATGCTCTAAGTCAGAGGTTCTCAAAGTGAGCGCCGCAGGACCCTGGGGCGTCGTAGCGAGTTAACAAACGAGCTATAAAACGTTCCATTTGGTATTTTTTATAAGAATTTAAGCAGTTATTCTATTTGTATGTTTTTTTCAAACCATATAGTCATTTTTAGAGCAGTTCATTTAATAAAAGCGATAAAAAAACAGAAACTAACCTAAATTTAAAATACTATTAAACACAAAATATATAATATATCATTCATGAACTTTAGTGCCATGACGTTGCCCGGTAAAAATCCCTTATTTTATACCCCTTAGGGGTTACTTTAAATAAATATTGGATTTTTTTATTTCTAACCAAAAAAAGTAGATATTGCTTTTCGTAGTACTTATTTCAAAATTTATTGATTTTCATACAAAATCTCGACCCCTATTTCACCCCTTTTAAGAGTGGAATATAAAAAAAATCGAATTTAGCGGGTGCCTATATCATGAAAATAATCTAATATCCACTTTTCGTATTTTTAGCGTCAACAGTTTAGGTTCGACGACGTTACGTCAGTCAGAATAAATCTTTTTAAATACGTGTATTTAGATTAATATTTAAAAGAACCTCGAAATTTAAGGAGGGCTTCCGATACTAGGCGTAGTATGTCTCTCCTGGAACATCTTTGTAATTACTTAAAATCATGTTGACCTGCTGTGCCCTTGTGAAAAAGTAACGAAAACAAACTTAGACTGACGTAAATAACTAAATTTGCGATCTGGTTACAGTCATTCACAAAATTTATCATAAAAACTACAATAAACTCTAAGACCGAGATTTATAGACGCTATTTCTAATTACCGTAGCAAAGTTCTCAAAAAAAAAATCGTTTGGACAAAATCTATATCTTATACATCTTGTATATATCTATATATAAGAAAGAAAGTCACATTGGTTACACTATTTATAAATCAAGAATGGCTGAAGCGGTTTGGTTAAAAATTGGTGGAGAGGTAGCTTAGAAGCAGGATACGAACATAGGGTGATTTTTATCCGGTTCAACCGCGTTTCCGTGAAGTCACTATAAACTGTGGTATAACAAAAACGCATCTGACATGAAATAACAAAACGAAGATGTCAGCTAAGCGTAATTTTGTCTATGGTTAAGTAGAAAATACATAATAGAAACTTGAATATAGCCACAGTATTCGAATAACCAAGTTCATGTTGACAAAATCGGTGACTTACCTTTGACTTTCATTGAGTAATATAAATTGTAATGTTTTAGTAAAGTCCAAGTAAACTTAAAGTTATTTTTATAAATCTCAGCCTAAAAATTTTGAGGACTTTTTTTTCAATTTACATTTCAGTGTGTAAATCGGGCATACCAAAAAAAAACACCTTGAAATATTTCAAAAAGCCAGCTTAGCTACACATACACACGTGCTAGAAATTACGATCAGCTCGAAAAGATTCCAACTGTGAGGGCAACGGGATATAAGTTTGGGAGCCCCTGGCCTAAGTTATATGTAGAATAAATGAAAATGTGGATACGATAAATCACTTTTCTTAAATGAAATCAGTTACAAGGCGTATCACATACGTATCTCACATCTCATGAATAATATAATACTTGTGCGTTTGGCTTCACGAATGATTATATTCATTTAATGGATGTGGCGCGTGGCTTGCTCCGTGTAACATACTGTCAAGGTTTCTGCCTATTATAAAGATATGTAACATGGTTGGATATATTTGGAATTGGTAGACCGGTAGAACTGGGTTATGACAACATCACAATGTTGCGAGCGGCGCGCGATATGTTCCTGCGTGCCGCTCTACAACACAGAGTCATGAGAGGGGTGGCTCTATACACCACCCCTCCCCAAACGAGTAGTGGCCTACTTAAGGCCGCACGCCCAGTCGGTCATTGAGGATGAGACCCCCAGTCATGCCCTCGATGCCGTTAGGCGGAAGGTGGAACACCCCAGGGGTTTTAGTTGGTGCAAGCCTTGCCCACCGGGGGGTGACCCTCACCGCCACCCAAGCTCCGATAGGGATTTCCCCCGGTCTACCAAAAAAAAGGGGGTTATGACAACCGTGCACGAATGCAAAGACAACTATAGTAACTCAAAATAATCTATTTTCATTTCGTTTTATTTTACATAATTGGGTATCCAACATGGGTGACATTGAGTAAGAAAACAAATGAACCATGGTACCAAAATAGAACATATAAATGCACCCACAATTATGACGCACCATAGCAGGCACAATAATCTAAATGTATATAACTCAAAGGTGACTGACTGACTGACTGACATAGTGATCTATCAACGCACAGCCCAAGCCACTGGACGTATCGGGCTGAAATTTGGCATGCAGGCAGATGTTATGACGTAGGCATCCGCTAAGAAAGGATTTTAATAAATTCCACCTCTAAGGGGATAAAATAGGGGATGAAAGTTCTCCTTCTGTGAAGATGTCATGTCCCAGAAGGAGGCCGCAGAGCGAGAACGGCAGAAGGCCGCTCGAAGGAGACACCAGGGTGCCGGCAACCGCCCCGGCACATCAGTCCCAGCCGACCGGTCGATCCACGACCGGTTGTTTGATGTCTTTGGGGTCGTGGCTGCTCAGGGTGGGGGCCCTGAGCAACTGGTTTAGCGGCCCTCGAGAAGTTGGGAGGTCATTGTGGCGTGCTCTTTCTAAATACAACGAGCAGTAGCGGGGAGGGTATCATCTTCCCCCGAGTTTGTGCCTATCGGGCGCGGCGCGACGTGGCTGTGGTGAATTGATTACAGGACCCGCAGTCCCCGCCAATGCGCAGAAGTAGTCACCTTGGCGTTTTCAGTCGGTACAAGTCGGACACACCTCGGTCGCGCAACCCCCCTGTGCGGCTGAGACGGTCCTATGAGGATTGTCCCCAAGTAAAAAAAAAGGGGGGATGAAAGTTTGTATAAATCTTCTTAGATTTTCGACTGATTAAACTAAAATTAAAGATTTGAGCTACTATGATGAAGACTCATACAAGAATTCAAGCTTGAAATAATCATTCTCATAGCAAAAGTACTTCTTCCACGCGCACGAAGTTACGGGAACAGCCAGTTAATATATAACACTAGTTTACTATAAATTAAAGAATATTAGAAAAAAATTCAATAAAAAGAATTGAATTATAAACCGACTATTTGACTCGGAAAACGTTGTTCTTCCTTATAAATGGAAGGCGCTAGTTATCTGCATACGCAAATGACCTTCCCAGCACGTGCCAGGATTTAAACCTATGACCATACGCGTTGCTGCGCATGGAACCCATCTATTATCCACCAGATCAACACAGCCGGAATGATTCCCTCGAGGGAATATCTCCCTCGTTAATACAATCACCCTGTATATAATATACATTCCTTCATAAGTGTCTACATATCGAGATTCGAGAAACATCGTTCGATACAGCACTCAAGGGCGAGTTAACCGGAAATTGTATCAGAATCGGAAATTACTTAACGTTGGATATAGCAGAAGTTGCATTCGGACTTACAGCTAAATTAAATTTGCAGCATACTATGGGAATACCTCGTATTCTATTTGAGGCGTCTAACTTCAAAACCCGCTAAAACGATTTTTTGTACAAAATTACTTAATAGTCCTAATAGTAATTTGAAACGTTTTTATCAAAGCAAATATTATATATGATTTTTTCTTTTTTGCTTTTTCACTCTAGAATAATAATTTAAATACCTTATAAGAATGTGATTGTTAAGTCAAAGATTAATTATATTTTTTTTTATAAAATTATGGAATTTGTAAAAAATATGTTATAGTGGGTTTTGAAATTAGATTCCTCATTTGATCAGACATGTGATATTTCATGAAAAGCTAGCTCTGCCCGTGAGTTTGTTGACGTGGATGTAATACCCGAAATCCGCGTTTTACTTCATACAGACGTAGTTTCCACCTATGTACGCGCGTACAACCACATTGTAGAGGAAAGAGGAAAATCCATTGATAGTCTACATCGTCATGTCGGCCCACATATACCACGACTGGAGGTCTCTAGATATATAAGTCACTGGATTTACCTACACAACACAAACTGATTTGGGGTGCGCTCCTTTCCTGACACAGGCCGGTCAGTGGACGTTGAGAGCGTCCGCCATTTGGCAAAGAGGTCAGAAGGACTACACTTGGACTGTACCTGCCTCTCTCGCGACTAGTCACCGGGTCGAGGCTGCACAGGCGTCGGCTCCTCGTCAGCTCCAAGCTCCTCAGCGGTCGCACGGACACAAATCGCGTGTGTATAGCGGAGAGAGAGATAGAGAGAGAGATAGAGATTCCCTCGCGGAACAGTCTTCGTATTGACAATTGGCTAACGTCTTTGTAGAACACTAACGCGGGTTTGAGCGGGAGCGGGTTCGTCCTTATTCCACGGACGCGGGCTTTCACTTTGAGGTGGAGAAAGAGTCACTCGCGATAAGTCTTAGTAATAACAGGTTAATGTCTTTGTAGCACGTTAGCGCGGGTTTTAGTGGGAGCGGTGTGCGAGGACGTACTTTCTCCGCGGCCTAGGGCATCTCACTTTTAGATGGAGAAAGAGTCACTCGCGTTAGCGGGGGAGTGGCCCTCACCACTCTCCTGACAGACCGAAGGGATTACAACCGGGTTAACAAAAATACACAAGCTGATCCCGAAGCACGACAGTCCAAAGCGAACCACTATCACAGTCTTCACCTTTGCATAGTGTGTTTATGATCCAGTTCGAGCAATCGGCTAACCACCACAAAACAAACAAGAGACTATAAGACTACGAATATGTGCTTAAAGAAAAATAAATTTGAGCACTACTTTAGTAGACCGTCTGTAAAATATTCATAAATAGTAATAAAAACTAAGACAGAAATAAACGATGCACACAGTTCGGAGTGCCGGGCAGCTCGGCTGAGGAGCCAGCTGCCTAGGCAGCTAGCTTTGGGAGTCGAAGCTGCTCGCGTCTGTAGGCTTTACTCTAGTTTCCCTACACATGACTCCTGGGTGGTGCTAAACGAGCAGCAGCGAGGTGGTAGGGCGTCGGTGCCCGTCTGGATCGCGACCACAGTACATGGGTGTAAAGCCCGTCATAGTGACCAGTTTCGGCTTGTCGCGTTTCGAGATCAGCTTGTGTATATCCAGTAGCTCATATACCCAGAGACCTTCAGTCGTGGTATATGTGGGCCGACATGACGATGTAGACTATCAATGGATTTTCATCCTTTGATAGTCGCTTTCGTTTTTGGACTACACTGTGCTTACCATCAGGTACTCTGTAGTCACAATGTCGAGCCAGTGTAAAAAAAGGCGATACTCCAGTGGTGACGTGCGTCATCCCACGCACCACTTGCCGGTGGGGGGGACCATCTGCCGCCCCTACACTCTGTGGCCAGCCTGTAGTGAGGCTAAGCGCTGTGCCGGGCCGGAGGAAACGCGTCGCAGCACCACCACAGCCCGGCGCAAAGATGCGCTCGGAGGATCAACCCGGTGGTTTAAGTCGGTGCGAGATCGGCATACCGGGGCGGGGGGGGCTCTCACCGCCCCCCTGACAGCCCATAGCGGGATTCCACGGGGATACCAAAAAAAAAAAGAGATGCATACAGTCAATTTTTATTTTTCTTTATCATACATTACAGTCAATTTCAACTTTATCGTAAACAATACCACAGATACAAAACTCAAATCATAGATTTGTCTATTATAAAGAAATAAATTAATGTGTTCAAGACAGCCCTATAGTAAAGGGAGCGTCTTGTTCTTTACGATACTCTGTAATTCTTGGATTCAAACATTTAAAGGAACTCAGTGTGGTACTTCTAAATTTTATGGAATTCTTGAACACGTTTTATTGCGTCAGAACGGAATTTTACGCGAGCACGAGACTGAATTTAGGTTTTCTATCTTCACACGGAAAACCGTCAAATTTGTAACAATTCAAAAGAATGTTTACAAATAATTTTCCGATGTGTTTTAGTAATGTAATCGTTGGTAGTGTAATTATCGTGTGAAGGTCTCTAGGTATATGAGTTACTGGATATACACAAGCTGATCCCGAAACGCGACAGGCCGAAACGAGTCATTATGACGGTCTTTGCACTTGTGTACTGTGCTCATGACACAGTTCGAGCATTACCAGCAAAAAAATGTAATGTATGTGAGAGTAAATTGGCTACTGCGTAGATATGTCACAGAATTCAACTAATCTACATACATATATGAAGGTAGTGTCAGAGATGGGCAAAATGTAATCTGATTAATGATTAACGATTATAAAATGTAGTCATAATTTTAAGTTTCTTGCTCTGTAATCATGGTTAAATCCATTTAAAACATTAAGAAGTAATAAATGTGTATGCAATTGAGGATTCCGTAGTGTTTAAAACATAGATGAGCAAAATGCAGTCATATTAATGGTAAAAAACACAAAATGTAATCGTAATCATTTTTATTAATCTGATTACATTTTGGCCATCTATGGTTAGTGTTCAATGTTTAACCTGAATGTTTTATGACATTTTCTATGATAATAAGAGTTGAAAACTGTCCTTTTAATATATACGATAAAACATATACTAAATAAAACTGTATACCATTTCCATATACCTGAAAAAGTATGATAATGAGTTAAATACTATTTGAAAATGCGACTTTTAAACAGCCGTGTTCATTCTAGAATACCTTTTATTATATCTACCACAATATAAGTAACCTGTTTTTTTTTCTTTTGATAGCCCGGTGGAAATCCCTAACGGACCTCAGGGGGCGGTGAGGGCTGCCCCCCGGTGTGTCGGACTAGCACCGACTAAAACCCCCGAGGTATTCCTTCTTCCCGTCTTACCGGGGCCAGAGGTACAGTGGCATCCTCATCTCCGACCCTCGGCAACGTTTTTTTTTTTATCTACCACAATATATTTAACCTGTTCTGACAACAACGACCAACTATAGAATGTAACTTAGAATCACACCAAAGAAATCAAATACATATATTTACTTCCTTTATTTCCGGGGTCAGCAGAGATATTGTATATAAGTGGCTTTTGTTCCAAGAGGACTACATTGATGGCCGGGATAGCCCTTCACATCTAAACCAGGCGAGAGGTGTTTAACCGAAAATTTTAACGGTCGGATGGAAACGCATGAGCCTGAAGGCCCATAATGGGTTACCCCGGATTAGCAAAAAAAAAGTTACCGATTTATTTGGTTACATTCCTAATTAGATTGATTTGGGATATTTTTTTTTATTCTGACTCGACACAGTGACTGCACCATACCTGATGGTAAGCAAGGTGCAGTCCAAAAAACGCTAACGACTATCGACAGGCAAGAAAAACTCATCGGTAGTCGCAGCGATCATGCCGGCTTGCACAAATATGTCTTCACGCTACGCTTAAAGGATCCCATATCATAGGATGGCGGGAACACGCTCATGGGAAGACCATTCTACAGCCCAACGACACGGCAAAAGAAGGAGTTAGAGAACTTCTTAGTCCTGGCCGGAATGTGAGAAACCGTTTAAATTTAAGAATAGGTATCTTATATTGTAATAGGTATAGAAGCTTGTTCTACTTTGAAATATTCTGTATTGTTTACGCAAGTTAATATAACGAAAAACAGTCGCATTTTCAAAACAACACCAATTAAATTATCCAATAATCAAACACAAACTAAATGATACAATCACACACAGAAGTCACATAAATTTTGCCATGTTTTACAAATCATTACAAAATGTAAAGCATAACAATGTAAACTAAATAATTGTCTAGTCTAAATACAATTTGGAAATAATTTTCAGCCAATAACATAGAACATCGATCTACAAACATTTAATAAAATAAACTTACATATTTTGTTTATTATTATCAGTTTTTTATCCGAATTTATTGCGAATATTATAGTTTTTTTTTTCAAAATATTATTATTAAAATTGATATTTATAAGATTGTAAAATAATATTTTATTTTTTTTTTATCTTTTATTGAGGTATGATTCCTGGAAATCGAAGCTTAGGGCTTTAGAGAAGTAAACTCTGTTTTAGAGAACTGATTGGATGATATTAAAAAGTGAGGAGGGATAAGGCCGAGTTTTTTGATATTATATCCCTAAAAGGGCAAAAAGTTTGTTTGAAAATCTGCCAGTTTTTTGTACTGGCCAGCAAAATAGTACAAAAGTGACAGCGACCATCAAAGAATGCAAAGCCATTGACAGTCTACATCGTCATGTCGGCCCACATATACCACGACTGAAGGTCTCTAGGTATATGAGTTACTGGATATACACAAGCTGATCCTGAAACGCGACAGGCCAAAGCGAGTCACTATGACGATCTCTACACTTTTGTACTGTGGTCACTATATTGTGCACAGGTCCTAACAATTCAAAAATAGTAAAGTAACTTTTTAATTTAAATCGCACTTTGGTGAAGGCAAACTGGGGCCGCTAGTTGTAATATAGACTCTTGGTTTACTCATAAAATAACAAGAATAAATTAATTGAACAAATTAATTAGATTGTAATTTAAAATTCTGTTTATACTGATTGTGTTTATTCTGATTGTACCCGAATTTGTTTATTACGGAATACCAAATAGAATTAATTACAATCCTAAATAAACAAAGGAACATTACATTCGTACTGCGTTTATTATCCAATTGGCTAATTACATACATATTTTCTCGATTAACCCAGTTAAATCGTTATTTTCTGGATCCATTTATTCAAATTATTACATTCGAACTTTAAATTTTGTAAATTTTACATTTTTACATTTTATATTGATAACTGCCACTTAATAAATTTAAGTGTATTTTATTTTTATTAATTTTGAATTTAACACGTTCGTCACCCAGCAAAGCTCGTAAACAAGCGATATGGAGGAATATAAACAATGCAACTCGAGTATTATAATTAAGTTGTGATATTATTACCTTCGATTTATCGCAAAGAATTTTGTTCCTCACCTCAAATGTATTTAAAATACGCCATAGTTTAATGTGATATGTTATCCTATATAAATTAATAAAAGGTATTGTATTATGTGAATATTTTTAGTATTCTTTTAAAAATCCTATTAATTTCAACATGAACAGCGTCACCCAGATATGAGTGACGTGTCGATGAACGTGTTAACCATTCATATTTATTTCAATATATTATTTTATAAATACTTTAGACTTCGATAAAACTCAATTTTCAATTTCTAGATACAACGAAATATTATTTTACAAGCGGTTTTTTTATTCCAAGATCCGTAATAAAACCGAAAATAATTTTCAACTTATAGAATCTGTGAAACTCACGGATGGATGCGCCGGGTGATCTTGGCCCTTGACATTTTGGAGTTGCTTGTTATGAGCAGTTGGCGTACGATCTCCGGCGGCCGTAGACGCGCTTGCGGCGGCTCCGGCGCTGCTTCCGGCGGGGGACTTCGCTTGGGGGGAACTTATTGAGGTGGTCCTGCAACCATACCATTATTATTATTATCAAATAATAACTGAGAAGCTATTAGCTGACATGTCTATGTCTCAGCTGGTATATTCAACTATGTATATTATTTGAAATGAAATGAAATGTATTTATTTCGCCACAAACTAACAAAAAACTAAAAATTTAAATGCAGTAACACAAACAACATACAGAAACAAAAGAAAAATACAAAAACATATAAACATGGCGAAAATGGGACCTTCGTCAGCTTAAAGCCACAGAGGAAGTCTGCAGCGCTGGTTTTCGTGAAGGGCCCCGGTCGTGTTACATCTTATTAATCATTAAAAACAAAAAATAGAATAACATGTAGCTTTAATAATTTTAAGTATAAAATTCGTTTTAATTTTATTTAGCACTGCGCATCATACTTAAAATCCGACTGAGATGAGCGCCATCTATCCAGTCTAACTTTGAAACTATTCGTTGATGGCGCGTCAGCAATATCCTGGGGCAATTTATTCCAAACTTGCAATATTCAGTTACTAAGTGAGTGGTAACCACAGATGGGCAAATGATTACGACTACATTTTACGTTTTTTACCATTAATATGGCTGCATTTGGCTCATCTATGTTTTAAACACTACAGAATCCCAGATTGCATACACATTTATGACTTCTTAATGTTTTGGATGGATTTAATCATGATTACAGAGCAAGAAAATTAAAACCACGACTACATTTTGTAATCGTTAATCAATAATCAGATTATATTTTGCCCATCTCTGGTGGTAATCAATAATCAGATTATATTTTGCCCATCTCTGGTGGTAATCAATTATCAGATTATATTTTGCCCATCTCTGGTGGTAACCAATATTCGTTTTTGAGTTCCAAGGAACCAGCTGCAGATCATTCTCACAACGAGCACGGGGACAACCATTAACTTTAAAAATATTGCATAGCTTGATTGATTATGATCTGTTTTCTTTTGAGCGACATGGAGTCATTCAACAGGGCAGTGAAAAATTTCTTTTTCAGTCGGCAATGCAATAAAAACGGTCCTTGTGTTGCGAATGTCTTGCCTCTTGTGGCTGTGATGCGGATACCTCTTGCTATAAGGTGAAACGTCAGTCTATTACCCAATAAAAGTTTTAAAAAATCTTTGTGATTTATGAAAGATGGATTGAAGATAATAATGTATATACTCCATGTCCCGTAAGTTAACGTTCAAAGCTAAGAGGCTCATAGAGAGAAGGAGATCCTCATGGACCGTAGTTAGAAGACCTATCGCTGTCAGGGGTTGTGAAAGCCATAGTCGGCAGTGGAGAGACCTGACGCGAAGTCACAGCCTTCTGCGATGCACTCATGAGACAGAAAGACCCCGCCGAAAGGGTCAGGGAGGGAAAAACTTCCCTGGACATTCGGCGGCCAAGACACCGTCGCCGGAGGGACGTGTTCGTTTATAATGAGCGCGAGATCCCTCCGTTACACCAGCAGGGCAGTAGAGTTGAGGGAGTTTGCATTGTCCGGTGCGTCGCCCGTAAGATAGGTTTGGAGAAGTGAGCTCTTAACACCCACCCCTTCCAGAGATAAAGCCTAAATAGGCTGTTCGCTCCCCGAGCATCTGGAAGCATCTGGATCCCCAGGCTCGAGTGAAGTGCTTGGAAGGACAGACCGGGGTCGCTAGCCTCACTAATGCCCTCATTGTCCTAAGAAGGAGTTTACCCCGGGTCATCAAAAAAAAATGGGGCTGATAGAGGAAAGGTAGCTCTATAGCTTGTTGTAAACAGAATTCTCCAATACCAGCGCTTTAAGGAGATACATAGAAAAATCTATTATTTTTTTAAGAAATATGGAATCACTTTAAATATAATATTTTTCTAAAAATTCATAAATTTTAGGATGTAAATTGTCTATTATTATATTTTGACATGAATTACACATATTAAAAAAGTAGTTTCATTACTGAAATCACTGTATTAGTAAAGTTACAAGCAAAAATTGTAACCTATTATTTCTCATTATAAAAATTTGTTAATGTTCAAAGGCGATATCTTTAAAAACATATATAAAGAAAAGAAAACGTTTTATTAGCAGCAGCCAGACAAAAGCGACGACATAATACATAAATCACATGGAAAAACCAGAAACAAAAAAAAAAATAAAAATAAAAAACAACAAACAATACATAAGAAAATCTAGGCCGCCGCTAATAAGGATCCTTTCTCAGCTTGTGCTACAGAGCACTGGATCCTGCAGCGCTGGTGTTCTGACAGGGCCTTGCGGGCGATACAGCCCTTCATTGGCAGAGCCTTACATATATATATATAAATTATAAGGATCTTGTTACATATTAAAAAAAAGAAAAGAAAACCATCAACATAAAACACAAACAAGCACAAAAAACCAAATACAATTTAACCTTTCAATTTAGTCAGCTTTCATTTAAAAAAAACTAACTAACTAAAAGGCGTCCACCACATCGTGTAAAAACAGAGCTCTGCGCACCTATGCATTTAATTTAAACTTGTTCACATAAAAGACATTTTCAATATATATTATAAATGGTACTTGGTATGTCCTCTTATATAAAAAACTGCAGTAATTTATGTAATTTCTAATATGGTACAACATTTTATATTTAATTCTCGAGTTTCTTATTTTTTGAGTCATAAACGGAAAGCAAACTAAATAATTTTGATTGTTACACTCCTAAACTGGTTAACCAATGGTTAGGATTCACTTTGAAGCAAGTGCAATAAATATCTGAAAAAACACTGAAAAAATAGAAATTTTTATGTAATTTTACTCTATAGATGGACACCCTACAGCCTCCTACGATGATTATAAGGTATAAAATTGAGTATACTTACTCAAGTTGCGCTCTGCATATCGCGAAGAGTACATGAAACAGAAAAAAGATATTATTTTAACTTTAAACAATAATATACAAGTAGACATGTTTAATGTTATGTAACCGTCCTATGATTTTGGATCCTTTGAAGCGTGAAGAGATATTTGTGCAGGCCGGCATGATCACTGCAATTATCGATAGGTTTTTCTTTACTGTTGATTGTCATTGTCGTTTTTTGGACATCACTACGCTTGCTACTTTGTACTTTAAATAATAATGGGCTAATTTCCAGAAGTAAACGATAATCTCGGAATTACTGGAAATTCCTAAACTATGTTAACTCTATACATTCTAGAGACTAATTGAAACTGAAAACAGATTTATTTGAAGAGCCTTATTTCCAGAATTTTCGATACTTTTGGGATTCCCGGAAAACACTGAATTATTTCAAATCTTGACATTCTAGTCACCGGACTAATTTACATTAAAATAAATTTACTTATGCGTGACAACGCTAGTGGTCGAAGGCTCGAATCCTGGCACCTACTTCTAGATTTTTTTAGATTAAATACGAATTTAGGCTCTATATACTCCCCGGTGAAGGAAAACAGCATGAGAAAATCCGCATGGCATCTAATAGAAATGTCAGGTGTACTAGTGCTGTGAGAGCAGTGATCAGCAGCACTACTGGTCACGTTGGGCACGACATATAACCGCAAAGTGGACACAGCCACTAATGTATTTTTACTCACCTACGAAAGGATATAGCGTGAGCTAGAAATCTTAATAATCCCAGGAATTTCCAAACTTTACCAAATTTTGAAGACCATTTGAATAATTAACACAATTCTCTTCACACCCTTGTTTACAACTCTATTATACGGGGCGAAGTAGGTAATGAACTATTAATACACTTGTACGGGAATGTTGGTTAGTCGGTCAATGTGTCAGATAATTGATGAGCTAACAATGCTCTTGTTTCTTTATGTAGCCTTCGACACAACTTGGAAACGGGAAATTAAAAACGCCTTCATTCCGCAATGATTGACATTACACAATGTATAAAGCATTGGTGCTCAAACTGTCGATAGTCAGAACTTTTTGAATCGATTTCTGGAAATCTATACTAATATTATAAAGCTGAAGAGTTTGTTTGTTTGTTTGACCGCGCTAATCTCAAGAACTACTGGTTCGATTTGAAAAATTATTTTTTTGTTGAATAGACTATTTATCGAGGAAGGCTTTAGGCTATATAACATCACGATGCAACTATTAGGAGCGAAGAAATAATGCAAAATTTGAAAAAAAATACAGGAAAAATTATTCATCCTTGAAGGCTTCCATTGCGTGCGCTACAAAAACGGTTCAAGATACCAAAAATATACGTATGAAAGAATTATTCCTCTTGAAATGATCTAAAAAAAATTCTCGGACAGTATATATCTATCTTTTAAGATTAACTCACTAGAACCGTTTTTATGGTAATCAAATTAGGTTGAAATTAATGCATTATTTATTAAGAGTTGTATCAACGTAATAATATTAATCTTTATCCAAATAATTGTGTTGTTGATTAAGAGTACTTAATTGTGAACAAAATTGTCTTTGACATCACTTAATTTCAATGAACATCTTAGAAGATATTACAATAACTTATATAGCAAAACGTTTGCCGGATCAGCTAGTACTCGATAACAGCCGATTCACAATGAAACCAGAGCGTCCTTTAAATTCAAAGATGGACGTTAATCTGATTAACGATTACAAAACGCAGTTGTAATTTTAATTTTATTGCACTGTAATAATTATTAAATCTCTTCAAAATATTAAGGAGTCGTAAATGTGTATGCAATTGAGGATTCCGTAGTGGTTACAACATAGATGAGCAAAATGCAGTCGTATTAATAATGAAAAACTGAGATTGAAAAAAAAAATGAGATGTTGCTTCATTAAGCGTTTTCTACCGTCTGAATTATGGCGAATGTTCTGAAGAGCTATTTAACCTTGTTCGATCCTCTTTCTTCCACAGTAGAACCAGGCCCACAGGTTTACCGAATCACAGCTAGATTTTTTTTATTTTTTTTTTTATTACACTGGCTCGACATAGTGACTTCATAGTACCTGATGGCAAGCACAGTGTAGTCCAAAAACGAAAGCGACTATCAAAGGATGAAAATCCAATGATAGTCTACATCGTCATGTCAGCCCACATATACCACGACTGAAGGTCTCTAGGTATATGAGCTACTGGATATATACAAGTTGATCCCGAAACGCGACAAGCCGAAACTGGTCACTATGACGGGCTTTACACCCATGTACTGTGGTCGCGATCCAGACGGGCACCGACGCCCTACCACCTCGCTGCTGCTCGTTTAGCACCACTCAGGAGCCACGCGTAGGGAAACTAGGGTAAAGCCTACGGACGCGAGCAGCATCCACTCCCAAACATTATTATTTAAACATTTTGATTATTTATTCTGACACGGCACAGCGTCTGCACCGCACCTGAAGGTAAGCATGGTGCAGTCCAGAAAACGCCAACGACTATCGACAGGCAAGAAAAACCCATCGGTAGTCGCAGCGATCACGCCGGCCTGCACAAATATCTCTTCACAGTACGCTTAAAGGATTCCATATCATAGGAAGGTCTAAGAAGTTCCCTAATTGCTGAGTGGTCGGGATGTGGAATGGTCTTCCGGTGAGCGAGTTCCCATCGTTCTATGATATTGAATCTTTTAAGCGAAGCGTGAAGAGATATTTGTGTAGGCCGGCATGGTCGCTGCGGCTTATGATGTTTTTTTTGCTGTTGCTCATTGGTGGGTCTAAGAAGTTCCCTAATTGCTGAGTCGTTGGGATGTGGAATGGTCTTCCTCGGTCTTTATCGTTCTATGATTGGTAACGCCAGAGATAACAAAATATTATCGCTTTGTCTGGCTCTTGTTGCGTTTGCTTGCCACCCAGTCCGAGAGGGGGGTAGTTTGCCTAACTACTGTAAAACCGTTCGTCTTGCTATCAATACGTATGCGTCGACGGTGCACCTTAATCATTTATATTTTGGTCTTCATACAAATACTGTGTTGTGGAAGTGATATCACATATCGTCAGGACTGCTGAACAGCCTAACAGGTGGGTGGCAACAGTTATATCGCATGAGCCAAGACCTAGAAAAATTACAGTCCACTTTCTAAATACCACGAAACCTCCAACTCATGGCGGTTCCAATGATATTGGGTCTTTTAAGCTAAGCGTGAAGAGATATTTGTGTAGGCTGGCATGGTCGCTGCGGCTTATGATGGTTTTTTTGCTGTTGCTCATTGGTGTCGTTTTTGGTCTGCACCGTGCTTACCATTAGGTGTGGTGAAGCTAAAACTCGCGTTAGTACTCGACATTCTAATTTACGAAGGTCAAGTGAAATAGTGTCTTTAACATTTGAACAGATACCTAAACTTAAGGAGTCAAAATGGGAGTGTTTCATGATAACTAAAATAGCTGAAGTCTTGGGCAGAACTCCAAGGCTTATCTTAACTATTATAAGATTGTATCTTAGCTAAGTTACAGTTGCGGTCTTACGCAATGGATATCAAAATTAGTATACACACAGAGTGTAATAAAAGATCCGAAAAGGATTAACTGACGTTACGATAATATTACCAAAATTCATTAAAATATTGAATATAAAAACAGATCTTAAAAATTCGTCAAGACAGTAGCTATAGTATGACGTAAAACGTTTTCCAGTTCTGTTTTATGTCGACTTGTATCCGCTTACGACTGAGTTCGTAACATCCGCTTTTCTTGTTTTCATCTGCGCTTGGCACATCCGCTTTACCTCGCTTTGTATCACCTAGAACAGTTACGTCAACTTAAAAGCCGTACTTAAGAGCTTTTCATGCATATAGAGGAAGCTACATAGCACTGCCGTGTATTCTATAAAAAACCAAAAATCTTGTTATACTTCGGCATGTAATATATCGAGGGCTGAAAGGTTATTTGGTTGAAGCGACATTTTTTGGTAATATAGTAATATATTTTTGGAATCGGTAAAAAACGCTGATTCCGAATATATACATATATTACTGTAGGATGGATGTTATTGTGTGAAATATTATTATGTATGAATTAGTAAATGCGTAGAACGGAACGTATGTGTGCGAAAGGCAGAAAAGATAGAAAGAGAAGAGAGAGGATAAACGGCTTTTATTAATGCGAGCGCTCTGTAATATTAAAACGTAAGAAAAATTGTTAAGAAGTAAAATTAATTTGAAAAAGTGCAATAAAGGAGTTTTTGAAGTTTATTTAGTATTTATTTTGATCCAAAGATCCCCAGAACTACATTACTATATCACCAAAAAATGTCGCTTAAACCAAATAGCCTTTCACCCATCGATATGATGAAATCATAACCGATTTCAACCCTGGCGATGTTTGTAAATTCAACAGCTGCATTCGTCGTAGGTGAGGTCACTGATGAATATATTCGGAAACAATCAATTGCAGAGCATATATTTGATGCGTGAATGCTAGCGCTTGCACAACCGCGCCCTCTCGAGGAAACCCCTCTTAAGCTAATGAGACAGGGGTATGTGTTATAAAAACACTGTTTGACCACTGACAGTTGACAGATTGTCCACTAGGATCGTCTTTACACTAGTGTACTATGGTCACGATTCCATTCGAGCAATCACCCTACCACTTGTTGTAATCAATATATTTTTAATTTGTGGTATATTGGTAATGAAACGAGTCTAGAGTTTATGAGGTCTATGAATAAACATCCTACTTTTATTATAAATGCGAAAGTGTGTGAATATGTTTGTTACTCTTTCACGATAAAACTACTGGACGGATTTGCATGAAACTGCCACAGTAATATAGATTATACATCGGAATAATATATAGGCTGCAATTTGTGATGATTTTATGTAATTTTGGTCGTAATATAACGATACATGTCAATTAAGTTGGAAAAAAATCTGGCCTCTGAGAGCTATCTTGGCGTACGCTGCCTAAACCATTGGAATTACAGAAAGATGATGTTCAGTAGGATTCTTTGTCTTGTACAGTTCTAAATAAAAGTCCCCGACAGCATATATCTACCTTTTATGTGGAAGCCACTATGAGCAAAATCGTATATTATAATACAAAAGATATTCGATAGAAATAATTTATATGACAGAACAACGTTTGCTGGGTCAGCTAGTTCATACTATAACACAAGTAAGTTTATTATTATTCTACACACAGTAATTCACTTAATATGACTTAATGCAACCATTATAGAAAAGAGAGTGAAAGCAGGAATACTAAGTTTTTATAGGTACATATTTGTTTATTGTTGCTAATGAATAAATAGACCATGACAAATCACCATATAACCATAATTTATAACAAAATTAATATTGCAAAAGGCGCTAGCTTGTACGTAGCAGTGGGTGGATAGATGATAAAAAAGATTCGATAAAGTGACTCCACTGTATCTGAAAGAAAGTAAAAATAAAATAAAAAAAGCTAAATAATAATAACAAAAATATTTATTTGGCACACAACACAACATACAACACATCAGAATAGGTAAATAAAGACAGAAAACAACAAAACCATGTACCCTGTGTTGTGATGATGCGCCAAAGGGAAGTCAGCTCAGCAAATGCTAAGTGACTAGCCAAGCCACCCAGCGCTGATTTTCAGCTGACACCCATTTATTGCATCGACGCGCAGAAAACAGCAGGGAAGGGATCAATGGAGTACAGATACATAGCGTTAGAGACTAAATTCGAGGTATCATAGATAGATATATGTATATCATAGATGAAAATATACAAGAACACAAATATATAAGCATATTACATACATATACCATATACATTATTATCATTAATTTACAGATACACACAAAAATAAATCCAAATAGAATAATAAATAAATTTAAACAACTAAATAAAACAGGCATCCAGTTGCGGTACGGTATGATGCTCATTCAGTAAGAAGGTTTTAATTTATTTTTAAAAGTATTTATGCTTAAAGACGACCTAATTGCAGGCGGTATATTGTTCCAGTAATCAATAAATAAATGAATAAAAAGCTTCAATAACCAAATTAAAATGCGTAGAGTATAAAGACCTCAGAAAGTAATGTCCCTCTGACCTCCCCACAAAACATACACACCGTGATGCTTTTATTATATTCAGGTCATCGGAGCTCTTTGTACGGTCAGCTCCATTTATCCGCTCGTTAGTTGAAGTCAAATAAAATTAATTGCCCAAACTACGCAACTTTGGTGACGGTACTCGCTTCGTTAACCTAAATACAATGGGGGCTGTACACAACATTTTATAATTAACCTACATCATGTAAATGCGATTATCCAATGACCGTCATCAGTGTAAAATATAGTATAGCATAGTGTAGTGTGTAGTTGTTGATGCCGTGGTGGCTGTCGGCAGAATAGAATAGCACCCCCCTCTTCTTGCTGAGGTGTCGTAAAAGGCGGCTAAGGTATATCTCTAACACCCCAATTCAACCAGGTGTTCAGAGAAGGAAAACTCGACCAAACCTGTATTCTGCTCCCTCCCGATCGTACTGGCTCTCCATTCCATCGGACCTGAGGGAGCTCGGACGAGAGAGTGCTTTTCTGTCTGCGCGTCCAGCTATACACTTAAATATCTCCTGCGCAATTGTCTGTTTCCGAAAACTGGACCTTGATTTTATTAATCGGTGTTGAAACAGTCGCCGTGGCCGAATCCGGCTAGGACATCTTCAGTTGTTGATATGATTTTTCATTTCCCTATGTTTTCACTTTCATTGTTTTATTATTGTTTGTTAATGTGTTTACTTTATAAGTAGTATTGTTTGTACTTTCGATGCAGGATGTGGTGGCCTTAAACGGTGCAACACATTGATGTGCATTTTTTTTTAAGTGTTTTTTTTATTGTCTTGTAGTGTGTTGGCCACTGGCCGCCCTTAAAATGTAAAAATAAAAATAATACCTCTTAAAGGCTCTTTACACTCACCCCTCTCAGAGAGGTAACCTTAACAAGGGCTTTCGCTCCCTCCCAGAGTGGAGGTCTGCCAAGGACAGCCGCTCGCCGGGCCAAAGGAAGTATGTGGATACCCAGGCTCGGCGAAGGCAAAGAGTAGGCAGTGCTAGCACCCTGATGATTATAGCCGGAAAGATTCCAGCACACCGTGTAGGCGGCTCTCACAGCTGCTCTGATGATCCACGAGGAACTCCACCAGACAAAATAAAAACTTTTCGTCCCCCGGTGCGTATGGAAGAATTAGGTTTCTCAGGCTCGGTTGCAATAATTAAAGGAAGACCCCGGGGGCTTTACTTAGTAATAGCCGGGCAGTAGACTTGAGGGTTTTTGCTGCCCGGATGAGAGGGAGGGGGCGTGCAGTATCCGGTGCGGTGCCCGTAAGAAAGGTTTGGGAGTGGGCTTTAGTTATTAGTGAAATACCGCTCGCTCAATATACAAATATAAAGCTAATATAAAATCTCAATATAAAAAGAAAGTTGTGTAGCAGTAAACTGAATTAACAATATCATAAACCATACATATGTATGTAGGTAAAAATATATCGAGAGGTGAAAGGGTATTTGGTTTAAGCGACATTTTTTGGTGATATAGTAATATATATATTTTTGGAATCAGCGTTTTTTACGATTTCAAATATATATATATATATATATATATATTACTGTATCACCAAAAAATGTCGCTTAAACCAAATAGCCTTTCACCCCTCGATATATACTACTAGCTGTGTCCGCGACTTCGTCCGCGTGGAATAGTTATTTTGGGCATTTTAGTTAGTTATTTATTTTAAAATTGTAATATCTTCTAAGATGTTCATTGAAATTAAGTGATGTCAAAGACAATTTTGTTCACAATTAAATACTCTTAATCAACAACACATTTATTTGGATAAAGATTAATATTATTACGTTGATACAATTCTTAACAAATAATGCATTGATTTCGATTAAATTTTATTACTATAAAAACGGTTCTAGTGACTTAACCTTAAAAGATAGACATATGCTGTTGGGTACATTTTTTTAGATCATTTCAAGAGGAATAATTCTTTCGTACATATATTTTTGGTATCTTGAACCGTTTTCGCAGCGCATGCAATGGAAGCCCTCAAGGATGAATAGTTTCCCCCGTTTTTTTCACATTTTTCATTATTTCTTCGCTCCTAATAGTTGC
Source organism: Automeris io (assembly GCA_036320925.1). NCBI lineage: Eukaryota > Metazoa > Arthropoda > Insecta > Lepidoptera > Saturniidae > Automeris > Automeris io. Next base: position 3,181,957 of record JAUDJH010000031.1, on the reverse strand, counting down.
ATCGTGATGTTATATAGCTTAAAGCCTTCCTCGATAAATGGTCTATTCAACACAAAAATAACTTTTCAATTCGAACCAGTAATTCCTGAGATTAGCGCGTTCAAACAAACAAACAAACTCTTCAGCTTTATAATATTAGTATAGATTTGTTATTGCTGGTTCAAAGATATTTTTGTATTTTTTTATTATTGTGGTGGCTACTAAAATCGTTTTCTCTTCACGATTTCACTAATTTCATGAAAGTTTTATTCTACTTTTATCATGCCTCGACATAGAACATTAACGGGTCGGAGTGAGAGACAGAGAAGACGCTATCTATATTCGCGGACACATATAACAGCAGCCTTGGCGAAACCTGTGATTATAGAAGTATAGTCTATGACAATAGAACCTTAACAATGTTCATAATTATGGTCGAATTTCGAGCAATGGACGACCATTAGTTGTTATAAACGAATAATAAGATATCTTTTATGCGAATATTAAAAAGTAACGAAGTCCCTCAAGATAAGCTAAAATGAAATTGTAGCTTCAACAAAAGTTTCTACAATAGCTTTGTTAGTCGCAGTTAATTTAGTTAAAACATTTAGCCGATCGCTGGCAAAGTTAATTAAGCATAATTGACTTAGTTAAATAGACAAATATAACTTTCACACCGTTTCATTTTGTTTGAGCAAATATGTTAACGAAATACTCGCTTCACGCCCCGGAGTATTAGCAAATTGGACTGGTAGTGAGCAGGATTCAACTCGTAGACTCGTGACTGATTGCGCAGGGTTTTTGAGTGAAGACCACGTACTGGCAAGCACAGTGAGGGTAGTCCACCAATAAGATGGACAAGAGACAGCCCCGGATCTTGAAATTTGTCAAAGGGGTGCAAAATTACTAATACCGCTCTCCGCCAGTCCTTTAATTCAATCAAAAATGTTTACAGCACAATTTTAGAGATTTTGTTCTCAACCGTCAAAATATAAATATCATTTATTACATAAGAAACGAGATATCCACGAAAAACTATCTTACGGAACTTAAAACGTGTTAATAATATCTTATGAGACTTTTGAGTAAACTTTAAAAAAGTCAAAACTAAAGACTACTTTTCAGGCATTTTTTATGGACAGGTTGGTCCACGTTATTAGATATATTATTGAGTATACATTGGGTGATGTGCTCGACTGTAGCACAGGGCGTGGACTTCGGTTTATCTCCCTCTCATCCATGTCTGGAGACATCTATTCTTCCACACAAATTACTTTATTCGGCACTTCGTCAAACTCATGTGAAAATCTTATCTAAAACTAGCTGTCCCGGCAGACCTTGTTCTGCCCTATTTCTCTTAAACAAAGTCACATTGTTTTTTTATAATGTTAATAGCTTCCCCGTCAGATTTTATTCTGCCAAAACCTATTGGCCTGTCGGCTGTTTTTTGAAAATTGTTTGAAGGAACCTGGCCTTAATGCTATATGTATAAAAATTGACAAATATTGACATTAATATTTATACGTCACTCAATTGTTTTGTCTTCCCGGAACCCGTCCACTGACATTTAAACTTTATGGTATGGTGTTAAAGTTCAAAATGACTTATAACGAGTTGTTTGTATGAGAATACAGAAAAGTGTTATTTTTAGACAGTTGCAGAGAACTTTTAAATTTTTTCTCTACGTAATAACCTTCCCCAGACTTCAACAAACACAACAAAAAAGAAATCAGCCAAATCGGTTCAGCCGTTCTCGAGTTTTGCGCTTATCAACACTTTTAGCGATTCATTTTTATATTATAGAGATAGATAGACCGAATTTAAAAAAAATATGTTGTTAGTCATTATAATTAAAAAGAAATAAAATCCAAAATTGTATTACTACAATAATACATTTTAACTTATTTAATACAAAAATATTGTCAATTAATGAAAAGAAAATTTAATTTTCAACTTTAATTATGTCCCATAATTTGTTATCTAGAATACAAGTTCCATATTGTTTTAGGGGCTTCCGGTATTTGAAGGTTTTCCGTTCCATAATGAACTGACTAGGGTTGTCACCTGAATAATTATTTAAAAAAAAACGTTTATTACTATAAGGATAGGATATAATAGAGGTGGACTGACCAGTAGACTAGAGGAAGTCTGCTGTCCGGATGAGAGGGAGGCATTGCTCAGTGTCCGGCGCGCCGCCTGAGAGGTTTTCGAGGCGTGGACTCTTTAGTCCCATCCCTCCCGGAGAAGTTGCCTTTACAAGGCTTTTAGCTCCCCGGGTGTCTAGATGAATTTGGCTTCCCAGGCGCAATTGGAGGAACTAGAGGGACACTCCGGGGATTTTTAGTCAGTAGGAGTCTGACACAGCGGGGCCGATGCCCTCACAGCGCCCCTGATAATCTTATACAGAACCCCCCCCCCCGTGTACAAAAAACCTTTACGTGTTCTTAAATACGCGCTTTACCGACCTTTTTTGTTTGAATACCTCATTAATAGTAAACAAGAGGTCCAATTTGCTTCACCATTAATATTCTATAGCTTTAATGTTTTTATCTTCAATGTACATAAATCAGGGAAAATAATAACGTTAAGATTATAATATAATTCCGTGTTTTATTGAACACCTTCGTGACTGGCCCCTTTTACCCGCGTAATGGAAAGCGAAAATTGAGTTACTGTCGAAAGGCACGATATTTCATAGCATCGTATAATTTACGCAGACGAGAGATTTTTAATCCGTACGGATATATATTCAACGCAATGAAACCCAAATCTACACAATACCAAGAACAAAGCGGAATCTTGTATCATGGTGGACCATAACCTAGGGGGATTCACGACCCTAAGCATTGAGGACATGGGAAACCAACCCCCATTTTGACATGACCACATTGTACTGCATTCTATATTGTGGGTGTAGTTTGTAGCGTAAGGACGGCGGCAAACGCCAAGAGATAAGATAAATCTATTGACATCCGCTGTTACCATGTTGACCTTCATATACTCGTACCAAACGCACCAGGAGGGTGTTCCTCCTCCCATAAGAACCCGACACACTGAAGTGATGGGGTACTGACGGCGAAGCGCTAAAGAATTCTTTATTTTTATTATTATATTTGCCCGCCGTATTCACTTTATACATAGTGCAAAAGGTTTTATGTTTATAAGAATGATGTTTACGTTTTTTTTAGTGCAACTATTTTAGTGAAAATAAATAAATAAATCACGATTCAGTTCGATCAATTGCCCTAGCACTTCATCGCGTCGGCAACCCAGCGTGCGCCGCCGCCAAGAGGTCCGTCCGCAAACGGAGAGGGGTCGTCTACCACAGAGACGCCCAAAATGCCGCCCCCGCGGCAATGGAGACACAGGAGGAATCTACGATTGCTCCTGTGCCGCGGGAGGAAAACCTCGCTTCGGATACCGCCGAACTTCTTGCGAGGTCCTTCCTACGGAGGGTCGGGCAGTCTGGCTGAGGGGCCAGCTGTCTGACAATGCTCCGGTGATGTAGTGTGTGGTCCCACACACCACAAGGCGGTGGGAAGGCGGCCATCTGCCTCCCCTACTTTCACGGCGAGCCCGTAATGGGGTGACGCGCAGGGCCGGGCTCTGGGCAGGCGAGTAGCCATACCCCTCGGCCCTAGAGCGCTTGACGGACCACCCCGGGGTTTTAGTCGGTAAAAGTCCGGCATACCGGGGGGTGGCCCTCACCACCCTCTAACGATCCTATGAGGATTTCCCCCGGGTTAACAAAAAAAAAAAAAATTGGCCTAGCTCATTAAAACTCTTTGTAACTTTAATCCATTGCGATTAAAGTCGCTCGTCTGCAGAGACCATTGTAGTTATATTCAGGCAATAAGTATTTTATTACCAACCTTATCACATACAATTAGTACTTGGCGATTTACAATACTTTTACTACGCAGTCATTATATGTACGGGCTTATTCAAGAAAGGTGAAACATATTAAATAATATTTTATTCCTTTATTTTTTATTATTTTTAAAATAAATAATTTAGTTGTAGAATATCGTATAATTGATAAGTTAAATTTTACGACTATATATAACCTTTATGACGACAGTTCACCTCATGTTAAGGACAGTGTAGTCCAAAAACGAAAGCGACCATCAAAAGATGAAAATTGATAGTCTACATCGTCATATCGGCCCACATATACCACGACTGAAGATCTCTAGGTATATGAGCTACTGGATATACACAAGCTGATCCCGATACGCGACAAGCCAAAGCGAGTCACTATGACGGTCTTTACACTTGTGTACTGTGGTCATGACCCAGTTCGGGTAATCATCCTACCACCAAACTACCACCACCCAACTACCACCATGTATTCACTTTGTAGAGCCAGTATTTAAAAAGCCAATAAAACGATTCTATTATGATTTCTATTTCGTTTTGTCTGTGTTTAATGTAATAGATTTTTTAAATTTATTTTGTTAAATAGTTTAGTTCACTTTGAATAAACTAGATGGCGCTGTCATCCCTTTAAAATACGCAAGCGTTTTATTCCACCATAGATGATTTTTTTTTGTTCTTGTGAGTTCCTAGTACTCACATAGTATATTAAGTGTGTGAATGTGCGAAAATAAACGATAGACACACTATAAGTCTTATAAATCTAGACATTATAAATTTACATTTAGGAGAAAAAGGTTCTTGAATAATTAATTTAGATTTACGAGTATATAGGGACAGCCCTGATATTGTTTGTCAATCCTATACAAACAATAATGAATTGTGCACGCTCTATTGTGTTTTTAATTACGAAAGGCAAGCTTTTGTTTTGTGTGCCCGCTTATTGCCATTCCAGATAAAGGTTGTAGGTTGAACGTTAGAATAAAGGAATAGATTTGCTGGAGTTATATCAATTATTGTCTTTTATATAAAATAATAATAATAAAAACATTTATTTAGCACACAACATAACATACAACACATCAGAATAGGTTAATAAAAACAGAAAACAACAAAAGCACCCTGTACCCTGTGTTGTGATGATGCGCCAAAGGGAAGTCAGCTCAGCAAACGCTAAGTGACCAACCGAGCCACCCAGCGCTGATTTTCAGCTGACACCCATTTATTGCGTCGACGCGAAGAAAACAGCAAGGAAGGGATCAATATAGTACAGACACACAGCATTAGAGACTAAAATTCAAAGTATCCATACAGTATGTTATGAAAACCATGTTCGACCCGTGACGGAGTTACTTGGCATCGATATTCTATTAAATGTAGGTTATCCTTATTTTAAAGAGCAAAATCATCAAATAAAATAAACGCTGAGAGTGTATAGCTCATGAATATAGGAAAGCAAGGGTCATCCTAGTAGATCATGACGTCAAAAGGGTCAAGATCCTCGTTGATTCCACGCATTTTTTCAATTGATTCGTTTGATTAGTCTTTAAACCGATTTTTGTAAGTACTCTAAGCAGATATTGAATGTAAAATTACTCAATTTCTTCAATGTTATACGAAAATTAATTTTGGTAATGCCACCGTGTTATTAATACATCAATACAAAAACACTGGTCCTGACTAGTGATGAAAATGCCCGAGAATTTTTCCAAAGTGCCCAAAACTTGCTTGGGAATATTCCCGGGAATTTACGAAATGTTCTCGGAAGTTTTGGGCACTTTGTGAAAATTTCCGGGCATTTTCATCACTAGTCCTGACTTACTTATCAACATGGAGCCTAAGCTGCTGGAGCTGAAAACATGAAAGTTTTTCATCAGATTCTTTTTATGACGTAAGCATCCACTAAGGGCAATTTTTTTTGATATTCTACCTCTAAGAGGGTCAAATACGGTTTGACAGTTTTGTTGAAAATCCGTCTATTTTGAAATAAGCACTGCAAAATTTAATATGTAGCTCTTTGACTAGAAATAAAAAATATATCTTTTGATGTTTTTGAAAAAACAAACACTATTAGAATTTTTTGTTCTGACTTGGTGCAGTAATCACACATCGTCTGATGGTAAGTGTAGTGCAGTCCAAAAAACTACAAAGACTCACGACAGTTAAGAAAAACCCATCGGTAGTCGCCTCATATCATAGAAAGGTGAGAACACGCTCGCTGGAAGACCATTTCACAGCCCATTGACCCAGCCAAAGTAAGAGTTGGAGAACGTCTTAGTCCTAGCCGGGATGTGAGATACCGTACAGCTGTGATTCCGTAAACCCGCGCGCGTGGTTTTATTCAGGAAGCGAGAGGGTGGAGCAAGGTTAAATAGCTCTTCAGAACACTCATGATACAGACGGTAGAAAACGAACGATAAAAGTTTATTTGAAAGTCCAGCAGTTTTCAATGTAAGTTGCATCTGAACGAACCCAGGACGCGTCTGTTAGGAAAATAGAAACTGTAAAATACGGATGTAAAATAAAAAACAATGAGACTCATAAAATAATTTGTCGGCGCCCCTGCATTTTAACGTCGGTGTTTCCAACTTGTAAAATAGACAAATCAGAACGCACATCAGGTACTAGGGAGGTAGCCATATTGCAATAACCGCTAGTCTACTGACGAACGAAGTGAAGTGCGCATGCGCCCACCTGCTCGGTGGACGTTAAACTAAATCTAACAAAATCTAGCTAATCATTGATTCTTTTACTATTGTTCTGAGTAATTCCTGGAATATTAGAAGTGATTATCAAACTACCGCTCATATTTTATTGAAATACCGTCTCCAACCCGATAATCCACGCCCGCCTTCGAGTTGGAGAATACTTCTGATAACGGCCAAAAGACTACATTTATGACATGTTACGTCAAGAAGTTTTTAGGTTAAACGGATTTTTTTTTATGAATTACCCCCAAACAATGGTGTTATTGGGCTGTAAAGATTTTCTAGGACAGACTTAACAAGGGATATTAGAATTATAATGCTCGATGTCCTATTTTTTAAATCTATTTTCATTGTGGGTGTGTTGATAATGGACCAATTTCCATGCGAATTGTTGTAGTTTCGAATCCCAGCTGTCACATCTGTTTTTTCCAGATTACGTTACGGACTTGGCCAGCACATGGTTATCGGCGAAAGAATATATAGCGAGGAAACCCGCATGGCATCTAATAGAAATGTCACGTGTACTAGCGCTGTGAGAACGGCGATCAGCTGCGCTACTGGTCACGTTGGGCGCGACATATAAGCGCAAAATGGATACAGCTACTACTGTATCTCTGCTTACCCCGTAAGAGATATGTTATGATATATTATTATTAAAAGTATTGTTAGTATTTGTTGTTAATGAGGTCGAAGTCTGTAGATTTATAAGGTTTTTATACAAATAAGAAAAGTCATATTACGATGAATTTAGAATGTGTCACATAAGAAAATTATGGTGTCATTGAAGTATTGTAATAGTCATAAAATACGTAATATACAATATGTGCGATCTAAATATGTTTTTTAATTAATTCCTCTGCGCCTGCTTCAAAATGTGTATTAGTAGTAATTTTAATTTCATGCCTTTATACGTTCCTGAGAGAAGGGTGTTATGAAACAGATGGATACCACATTGATCATATTTGTAAGGGTTGCTTTTTTCCTTTTGAAAAACGGACCCCTAAAAATCATAGAGAATATTACAATAACACAGAAGCACAACAGCAAATATCACTGATAAGCTAGGCTGGATATAATATAAATAATAGTTATTAAATGCTAAATATTAATGTGAACACCATTAATAATTAATATATATTTCGCAATAATTATATTTTATGTTGTCAAGCATAAAAAGTGACAGGAAGGATATGGCAGTGTGTGACATTGCTTAATGGCAGCGGCATGAGTAGTCGTGTGGCGAAAAAGAAGGCGTTTGATATTGTGTTGGAGTTCTGTTAATGTATAACAAATAATTGTGTGGTCGAAACTGTATGCAATGGTCCAAACAGGTGTCCATCGACCCAGCGCGGGGCCTGGAACCGGAAAGAAAAGAGATGACGAATGCGAGTTTACCAACTACCAGATATGTTTTAGAGTTTATAATAATATAATATTTTATCCTTTAAAAAAGAAATATACAATAAAAAACTTTATTTCCAAATGCTATCAAAGTAGCTAGCTAGACATAATTTATATATCCCTCAGGACGTTATCCCGACATTTTCAGCAACTTCAAAGAGAAATACTTTTATTGTCATTTTTCTGTAGAGCATATTCCAAGGAAAACTTCCTCTTTACATAAAAGATAAACTGGCGGTTCTTTTGTTGACAAAATGTTATCAAAACAATAAATAATTTGAAACGAGCTCGTTCGTTTTACATTAGGGATATTACTAAGTATCTATAAAAAAAAATCTGTCGACTTCAAAACGTAATTAATAATTCTAAATCAAATAAACAGATTTTGTCATTTTTGAAGACAGTGTCGCGCAATATCTACATATATATGTGTGTGTCAGGGGGGCGACCGTCACCGCCCCCCTGACGATCCATGAGGATTTTCCTCGAGTTAACAAAAAAAAAAGGTTACTAAAATCTTTTTCTCATCTCGGTTTCACTAATTTCATGAAAGTTTTTTCCTACTTTTATTATGCCTTGACATAGAACATTAACGGGTCGGAGTGAGAGACAAAGAAGGAATTGTTAAAGGAGCTGGCAACTCTATTAACAGATGCTAATAATTATACCTTCAAATTACTTTTTTTAAATATACTAATTAACATACCAACTTAATATAATAATTGTTAATATGATTATCCTAGATTAAGATATATTATATTTGATAGTATATTACCTCGTATTAAGGAAACTGCCAGCACTAAAATCAGACGGTAGTAATTATTATTTAAATATCTTGATAAAAATATCAAATTAATATACAGATTGTTGTTGTGATTTTTAGAATAAAATATTTTATTTAATAGTCATGCTCTTACTGTTTCTGGACGAATTATTTAACGATGGCTGTATTTGTGATTAATTGTACAGCAACTGTGAAATAAAGAAAAAGGTGGAAAATCTGCTGGAATTATTATTATCCCCTTCGCCGTCTACTAACAGAATCTATATTCGCGGACACATATAACAGTAACCTTGGCGAAATCTGTCATTATAGAAGCATAGTCTTTGACAATAGAACCTTGATAATGTTTACAATTATGGTCGAATTTCGACTAATGTGTGTGTAACCACTAGCAGACTTAGATACGCATGTTCCAATATTACTAATATAAAACCGCAGGCAAAGACTACATAAAGAAGATGAATTTGATCTATCCGACCCTAATGCAATTACTAGAGCTCAGATCGATAGTCTTCCCGTCAGGAGCAATCATTTTGATATCGGAAAACCGGGTCAGGGTGTAACCGGTCATCAATTTACCCAGTTAATCGGATTTCAGAATTTACTGTGACAAATCCGATTTTATCTACATTTCTATATATTTAATGCTAGTTGTGGTGACACGGCTTTGCTCGAGTCAATATATATACATATATGATCTGGTTCATATAGTTTTTTTTTATTATTATTATTTATAGACGAACGCTTGACCTCAATCACACCTGGTGGAAGGTGAAGATGAGTTCGGTGATGAAACGCGTTCGCCTAGCAAATGCCTATTCACTCTTCTCTTAAAGACTCCCAGGTCATATGCGCACATCGCGGAAATATGGCCGCTGAAAGCATATTCCACTCCTTAGCCGTTCGCATGATGAATGTAGAAGCGAATCTCTTTGTGCGGATATAAGGAACATCCACCACAAACGGATAAAAGTGTCTTGTTGAAAAAAAAACTCTCAAGTCCGTACTCAAAAAAAAGCTGAAACTTGCCAAATTGTTTTATCGCGCTATTACCTTAGCTCCTAAAAATGTTTAGCCTTAAAATTTTAAAATTAGTCCAATATCATTGAATTTTTTTCTTGCTAACTCGTTTAATCGTTCTGACCCTGTCCATGAGGATTTTCTCTTGATTATAAAAAAGGCTTATTATTTTAATGTAACTTTATTATTTCTGAAGTTATTATTACGTTACACGGCACTGACTTCAAAAATTACAATGTCATGGCAAAATACCCATTTGTAATTATTTTCAGTCATTTAATTTAAAAAAATATATACAACCAAATACAGAGATTCCGCTTTTTAAAATCGGATAGAAAAGCGTTAATACATGGAGTGTTTTGTTTGATGTTAAAACTTGTTCACAACGATAATCAATCAATATATAGTAAACAATGAAAAGGTAATTCAATATCCTTCCGACACGATTACGGAGTGGGTTCATTAGTAAAGAGTTTAACGTGTTTATATCGATTAGTCATTAGCGCGAAATGCCGAGTATTTTTATCGATTATTTAGGGTTGTCACCTATAAAGATAGTAATATATTTTGAACTTTCGCGTTTTGTTCTCATAAGTCAATATTTTAACGTGCCTTATGCGCGAAATAACTTATTATTAATTATCGATCGAGGTTTTTACCTAGTTGTACAGGTCAAGGTAACGAGCAGACTGACGCGCTGCGGAGTTTTCATCGAGAACGTAAGGGAGCTTCCTGTACTCTTGTAAAATGGTAAAATGCTAATAATATGAGCGTTGTGTGTACTGACTATTGTAATTGTTGTGAACAAAAGAGGGTAGAGGAAGTGACTTATCATTCTCGACGAAATCTCCGCGGCGCGTCGGACACATCGTGACCGCGGCGTATGTGACCCGGTCGAAACGTAGAGCTATAATTAAAATTAAGTTAATTCGCACATAGGAACCGTTAAAGTATTATATATGACCGGTGGTCGTAGGTGAGTTGGTAGAAGGATACGGATTTTGCGTTTTAGTGTTTATTGCACTTTACGACACACAGAACTGCGACGCACACGCACGTACTCTATCTTTGGTTCCCGGTAGTCGACTGCTTTAGCAAGAGCATCCCTTGTGCGTGCGCACCCCTTACCGCGTGGGTTCCGTAACACCCTTAGGGCGTTTAACACAAGCAGGCGGCGTCTACATGCTATAAGTGTTAAATTATAAAGGTTGTTTTTGATTAAGTTAAAGTCATGATAAAGCTATTATACTATCATGTATAATAATAAATCATTTTTAGGGTTCCGCCCATTTAAAAGAAAATTGAACCCTTTTAGGAACTTTGTTGTTTTTTATTTGTCTTTGCGAATATTTTAGTGCTTCACATAAAAGCGGCATTTTTAATATTCTATGCATTAAAATGGTTTAAGAAAGCCGCTTCAGGGCGAGTATGACCACTGCACCAAGGGTTCCATACGAAATGAAATTTAATACATTTATTTCGCCACAACGATGTGATCCTATATGGGTTTCTGTATTTATTTTAAGGAAAAGAACTCTAAAAATAGAACAATAATGTGGAATTTTAATAGAAAATTCAACAAATCTTTTGACCAAATGTATTTAATCTAGAATTTAAAGAAAAATCCAAATCACCTGTGCTACTGGTCATATTCGGTACAACATATAAGCGCAAAGTGGATATAGCCACTAACGTATATCTGCTCACCCCAAAAAGAATATAGCGTGTCGAGATATTATTATTAAATTCAGATAAAAACTAGTGACAACCCTAAGTTCCTACTGAAATCCTGTCGATATCGAAGCGGTATCTCTTAATCGATTATGGTAATATCGACCCAGATTATAGGGTTATTTGATGTCTCAGTTTCATGGTAGTGACTCTGCCTGAAACGCTAATGGTCCTGGGTTTTGAAACTCGATGCCTACAAAATTTTGCTTATATGCGCTTTTTATAGTTTACAGGCAAACCTTGACCTCAAACACCTGGTGGAAAGGGAAGATGAGCCCGATATTGAACCACGTCCGCCTAACAAATGCCTATTCACTCTTCTTTTAAAGACTCCTAAGTCATACGAGGAAATATTCTCGCTGGAAGTATATTCCACTCCTTAGCTGTTCGCATAATGAATGTAGAAGCGAATCTCTTTGAGCGGATATAAGGAACGTCCACCACATACGGATAGTATCCGACACGGCGTCTAGTGAATTTATGACGGAATGGAGTTGGTGGAACTGGAGAATGTATTTATTTTTGCTGTTTTCTACCCTGATTAAACTATTCTGGTATGGTGCGTGTTACGAGTATGTTATATAGCCAATAAATGCTTTTCCTGTGCCCCTAAAGTGGCTCTGTCATCCAGAAGGTCCTGTCAGAATACCAACGCTGCAAAGTTTGGTGTTCTGTTTTTTTTTTTGTAACCCGTAGGAAACTCATTATGGGCTGTCCGTTATGTCTGACTTTCACCGAATAAAACCCCCGGAGTGTTCTATCCTCCAACTACCGGGATCGAGGGCATGACTAGACAATTAGACCTTTACTCACTTGAAGAGGTGTGGTGTAAAGAGCCACCCTTCTCTTGCATCAGCGCTCTTGAGCAGCAAACGATAGCACATAGATCGATCGATCATCGATTTGGGAGTCGAAGCTGCTCGCGTCCGTAGGCTTTACCCTAGTTTCCCTACACGTGACTCCTGGGTGGTGCTAAACGAGCAGCAGCGAGGTGGTAGGGCGTCGGTGCCCGTCTGGATCGCGACCACAGTACATGGGTGTAAAGCCCGTCATAGTGACTAGTTTCGGCTTGTCGCGTTTCTGGATCAGCTTGTGTATATCCAATAGCTCATATACCTAGAGACCTTCAGTCGTGGTATATGTGGGCCGACATGACGATGTAGACTATCAATATATTTTCATCCTTTGATAGTCGCTTTCGTTTTTGGACTACACTGTACTTACTATCAGGTACTCTGTAGTTACTAAGTCGAGCCAGAGTAAAAAAAAAAAACAAAGAGTGTCGCATGTTCCATTGTTGGACGGGACGACACACTCTCTCAAATGTGCCGCCCGGTCCTGCCGTTAGAGACCGACGTTCCTTATCTACGCCGCTCTGCCGCTCTGCCGCTCTACGGCGTCCCGTTCTTGCGGGTCGGCGGGCGGGCTCGGATCAGAGATGGGCAAAATGTAATCTGATTAATGATCAACGATTACAAAATGTAGTCGTAATTTTAATTTTCTTGCTCTGTAGTCGTGATAAAATCCATTTAAAACATTAAGAAATCATAAATGTGTATACAATCTGGGATTTTGTAGTGTTTAAAACATAAATGAGCAAAATGCAGTCATATTAATGGTAATAAACGTAAAATGTAATCGTTAATCATTTTCATTAATCTGATTATATTTTGCCCATCTATGGCTCGGATGGCGCTGCTGTAGATGTTGAAGCTAGCGCCTCCCGAACCCGCTCCGCCACCTCCACCTATGCTAATACCTCACTGAAGTGGGGTACTGCTCTCCAAGCGCCTTCGCTGCCGACCATAGCTGAGATGAGTGTCAGCAGCGCGATGTCTCCAGCCACCTCAACTTTAGTGCTCTGTAGCACAAGCTGAGGCAAGGTCACCAGTGGCAGCCTAGAGTTTTTATGTAATGTATTTTTTTGTTCTTATTTTTCCTTTTTTTCACGTGTCATTTATTTGTATTGTCGACACTTTTGTTTTCTTTTTTCTACCTCTTTCTTTCTAATTACATACACATAAGATTCCTTAATAGATCTTAATCATAACATGTATCTATTTGCACTAATAGTGATAGATATAATAAAGCTAAATACTATGAAAATGTATTCCTATAAAATAAAAACAGTTTATCACAATAAACCAGTGACAATTTATATAACAAGAGCAAAGATATTTGCAAAAACTAACAAGCGATATAAATATCGTTTCCACAAACCGTGGGTTCACAGAGAATTTCCAAGCAATCTGTGACAAAACGGGGTAAATATTTTGAGGAATCCTGAGACAGTAACAAACGACCGTCATAAATTATTTGACCCGAACGGTCGAATATGAAAGACAAATGGTCGTATTTTGTCAGAAGTAGATGTATGAAAACTATTATCAGCGAGTTGAAATAGTTTTAGTATTATTAAAGGTCTATTCCGTTAATAGTGGTTTTGCTTTTCGTGCCTGTGTGAATGCGCTGGAGGGGCCGACATTATTACTTAAAACAACGAAGTCTTCACAATCCAACCCTGATACTCTTGTACTCCCCTTTAGCAATTTGATTAACTATCGAATCCCACTATTAGCTAATTAAGCATTGTACTTTTAACAAAAGGGTCATATAAAATTAACACTGTAAACGATTACTCTGCAACACGTGCACCAGGCAACCGTTGCTGATTAAATCTCCTTGAGCAGTATACTCGACCTTTATATAATAATAGATCACAAATGGCGGATCTATCCGTCGGCGGGTATAGCTCACAATAATTGAGAGTAACCCGTCACGTATAACAAAAGGTTTTTTGATTCTAACTCCGACGTAGCCTTGAGTTTCTTTCGGCGTTTCTTCTTAAGGCAGCCGCTTTCGAAACGCGAGTAGATCAGCATTAGGTTATTTCATTGCTTAGCCGCTTAAGTCCAGGTTTGTACCCACAATTCTCGCTGGCTGAGCATCTCAAATGCCCGCTCACCTCGTCCGGTGATGATGTAAAGGCCCTCCCAAGCCTACACTAATTTATAATGTCGAAGAAAAAAGTCTTTGTTATATCGAAAATCTATCTTGTACATTTACTATAACTCTTTTAAACGAATGGCATCTGATAGAAATGACAAGTGTATATATATGCCCTGAGAACGGAGATTATCTGGTCACGACATATAAGCGCAAAGTGGATACAACCACTAATGTATCCTGCTCACCCCGTAAGGGTTATGGCGTGACGTTATTTTATTATTACTTCGAACCTTTATTCAAACTATAACTGTTTTTACGTTTTAAAATAAATACATATCCATTTTAACAGTGACGTGCATAGAGTATTTGGACAGGGTAGGCAGAATTCGCGTAATTAATTTGAATATTTTATTATCATACTAAATATTATATAGCTTTCATAGGAAAGATAGATGGCGTGAATATGGAATAAAAATGAATATAAATGTTTTTTTTTGTTTAACTTCAAGCAATTTATTCCAGACTTATTTATCATAAGGGCATGCATTGCTTGCATGCATCTATGGAATGAACGCTACTGCATTTTAAATATAAAACATGTATACCTCGGTAGCGAGGCCTAAAACCCAAGCCACCGGTAGTTAGGAGCTCAGGGTGAGGAATCTCCTAACAACGCGCGCCGTATCGAGTGGAAATGCCTTTTGTATCCGGCCCTTGATCCAACAACCAAGCGAGAGCCTCTTAAGGTGGTAATCGAGGTTCTTTGCGATCAGCCCATCAGTCGACACGACTATCGGGACAATACTCGTAGAATCTACATCCCACATGCTGGTGATCTCGTGTGCGAGGTCTAAATATTTTGATGGTTTTTCTTTTTCAGCTTTCACGAGATTGAGACTATTATTATTCGTTTGTTAATTTGTGTGGAAATTTTGCTGATTAATGTAACTTTTTTGTATATTTTTTATTGTTTATATTGTATATTTCTGTTGGATTCCCTCGAAATTACAAGGAAATACTTCAAAGAGAAAAAGGAATCCTTTGTCGTCTGTCTGTCAACGCAATCAAAGATATGCTCGGTGATATCATACTTTTCAACGTTTTTTGCCGTTTTCACAAGGGATACACAATCTATTGTCACAAATGGTAATAGATACTAGTGTTAGCTTTAAAAATGTTCAGGAATGTTTCAAACTGTTTGACGCCTTGTTTTAAATGCACTTCTAAAATTTGAAACCCTTTTTAAACACTAATCCTACTAGTATAATCTATATCTCTAATATACAATTCTCGTGTCACAATGTTAGTTACCTTACTCCTCCGAAACGGCTTTACCGATTTTTACCAAATTTTATATGCATATTCATACTGAGAATCGGTTACTATCTATTTTTCATCCCCCTAAGTGATAAGGGTTGTTCACCCTTAACATTTTTTTTAATTTTGGACAAAAATTTTTGTTTTTATTTTTCTACAATGTGGCATTAAAAACTATATACAACCCTACATTTTTACCCTTTTATCACTAACCCCTATTTTTAATAGCCATTTTAGTGATTTAATCATTTTTCATCCCGCTCGATAGCTGACCAATTATCACCTAGAAATAACATATATGGCAGAACAACGTTTGCCGGGTCAACTACTAATATTATAAATGCGAAAGTTTGTGAATATGTTTGTTACTCTTTCACGATAAAACTACTGGACGGATTTGCATGAAACTGCCACAGTAATATTGATTATACATTGGAAAAACATATAGGCTACAATTTGTAATGATTTTATATAATTTTGGTCGTAATATAACGATACATGTCAATTAAGTCGGAAAAAAAATCTGGCTTCTGAGAGCTATCTTGGCGTTCACTGCCTAAACCATTGGAGTTACACAAAGATGATGTACCGTAGGATTATTTGTCTTGAATAGTTCTAAATAATATTCCGCGACAGCATATATCTACCTTTTATGTGGAAGCCACTATGACCAAAATTGTGAACCATAAATTTAATTTAATTAGATACTATTTTACAATCCACATTTTACTATATTTATCAAACTTTTTAGTATATTTATAGAAGTCTCAATCAAAATCAATACATTTCTTGCTTTAGGTATTTCATGTAAGTAAACTTTGTCTTTCATACTTATTAATTTGGCCGAATAGTTTTAAAGTTATCACGATATATATAGTGGCTGCGTCGTTCTTAAGGCCCTGTCAGAATACCAGCCCTGCAGTCTTTTTTTTTGGTATCCCGGGGGAAAATCCTACATAGGACCATCAGGGACGCTGTGAGGGCAGCGACCCCGGTGCGTCAGACTCTAACTGACTAAAAACCCCCAGGGTGTCCCTCTGATTGCTCCACACGAGCCTGGGAAGCGAAATTAGTCCAGACGCCCAGGGAACAAAAGGCCTTGTTGAAGCTATCCCTTTGGGGGAGGGGTGGGAGTAAAAATCCACCTCTCCAAAACCTCTCTCAGGCGGCGTGCCGGACACCGTGCAAGCGCTGCAGAGTCTAGAACTTGGTAGCACAAGCTGAGGCAGGCCCCTCATTGGCGGCGGCCTAGATTTTCTTATGTATTGTTTGTGATTTTTTTTACTGCTTTTTCATGTAATTTATTGTACCATGTTTTCACTTCTGTCTGGCTGCTGATAATAAAACGTTTTCTTTCTTTCGATATGATTGACTTGAATGGAGCGCCATTAGTAATTTTAGTAATTTAAATATAGTTTTTATTAGTAGAAAATAAATAAATTATTTTTTGTTTTCATAACATGAATATAATTTTACGTGGGTAAACTATGTTATAATACAGAAGATATTCACTAGAAATAATTTACATGGCAGAACAACGTTTGCCAGTCAGCTAGTGGTCCATAAATTTGTATGCAATCGATTATTTATTCATTACAGCTTAAAAGCGTGTTTGAAACTTCCTTTAAAATGGCAAAAGTAGCTGACAAATATAGATGAACACTTCCCTACCCTCTCTGTTTATAAACGGAATTGTGTCGACCGTATTTACAGGTCACTGCGGAAGGCATTTTCATCATAAATATAATGACAAAAAATAATGGGCTAAACGTGAGTCTGATGCTCGCACCTAGGGTTCCATATAAACTTAAAATATATTAAAACAGATATCATTGAATTTGATAAATTTAAGGGTGAAGGGTGGGTGAAGACCTCTCGCTGCCGACGCTCATCCTAATTATGGTCGGCAGTGAGCGTGCATGGAAAGCAGTGCTCAATTTCAGCGACCAAGTGCTGGCACAGAAGGAGGCGGCGGAGCGGGTTCGGGAGTCGCTTGCTTCAGCAGCGTCATCCCAGCCCGCCCGCCGACCCGTAAGAATGGGATATCGTAGGGCGGTGTTTCTTAGAAACGTCCGCCTCTAACGACAGCACTGGACGGCACACTTGAGGGAGGCACTCAAGAGCGCAGAGGCGAGAGAGAGGGGTGGCTCCTTACACCACCCCGAGGAAGGTGGAACACCCCGGGGGTTTTAGTCGGTGCAAATCCGATACACCGGGGAGCAGCCCTCACCGCCCACTGAGGTCGGAAGGGATTTCCGCAGGTTACAAAAAAAAACTAAGTTCCACTGTTTATATTTTTTCACGTCATACAAAACAATTATCCTCAGATGAAACTGAATTCATTTCTGTAAAGAAAAATGTTTAATTAATTATATTTAATTTTTGTTACTTCTTCCATAATTTCGTGATTATAAGTCAACAGGAAGCACTCTTTTTTTTTTACTCGGGGTAAATCCTCATTGGACCGTCCCGGCTACACATGGGGGATGGTAACCGGGGTGTGCCGGACTTTTATCGACTAAACATCCCAAGTTGACCTCATCTGCACTAAGACGGGACTGTGGGCCCTGTAATCAATTGCTCCACAGCCCCGCCGTGCACTGCATTTCTTAAGCTCTGTCTCGCAGGAAGACGTTAGCAGCAATGCCTTCCCTCACCCGTCTCACGAAATTTAATATAAGCGCTTCCGCTCCACCAATGTCTAGATATCGCTAACCAGGCGCCCAGGGACCCCACTTTGAGCACCCGCGATTCCAAGGGTATCAGCCAATTGGTCATGGATGGACCGATCGGCTGGAATCGACGTGCCGGGGCGATTGCCAACACGGCGTCTTCTCCTGTGAGTGGGATTAGCTCTATGCCGCTCACACTCTGCAGCCTCCTTCAGGGACATAATATTCTCACAGAAGGAGACCATAGCCCTCCAATTATCCTGTCTTTTCAGCATAGCCGATACCACTGATGGCAAGGTGAGGTCGTGTCCGATTTTTTGGACCAGATTTCGCCGCTCATCGTCCCATGCCGGACATTCTGCGACCGTATGTTGGGCAGAATCCTGATCCGAGACGCAGTGATAGCACTGGGTCGTTCCTTCTATCCCAAACCGGCACAGATACTCAGTGAAACATCCGTGTCCAGTGAGTACCTGTGTCAGACGGTAGGTGACATGACCGCTGCTCTGTAACCAGGCTTCGAGGTTTGGCAGAATTGCGTTTACCACGCGCTTACGCACACATCGCTCTTCTGAGAGTCGCGCTCGCCATATTCTCACGGCTGTTAGACGCTCTTCCGCTTTAAGGCTTTCCAGTGCCAAGGGTGTTACAGTTTCACCCCTTTGACGGATTTCGCGGACTCGGTTGAACACCGCAGTGTCCACTTCCGCTAAGATATCGATGGGTGGAAAGCGCGCCAAAATCAACGCCGCCTCATACGATATCGTTCTATAACCGCGTGCGATCCGAATGGCTATCCTTCGCAACAAACTATACAGTTTATGTCTGCAGCGACGGACACGCAGCCTGTGCCCCCAGACTGGTGCTCCGTAAAGGGCCACGGACCGCATAACTCCAGCATAGAGGCGGCAACTCCACCCGGGCCTGAGGATCCTTATTCTTCCAAGACCCCTCCTCTAGGAAAGGTGGATGTAAAGAGCCCAGCTTCTCATCCGGGCTACAGACTGCCTCAAGTTTACTGCACAGCTATTGTCACGGAGGGATGTCGTACTCATTGCGAGCGAATGCGTCCCTCCGGCGACGGTGTCTTGGCCGTTCAATGTCCAGGGTAGTTTTTTCCCTGTCCCTTTTAGCGGCCTCCTTCTGCTTTATGATTACTTCACAGAAGGTTGTAACCCTTCTCCAAGTACTCTCGCTGCCGATCATGGCCTTGAACACTGCTGGGAGCGTAAGGTCGTCGCTAGATGGAGCGACTCCTTTTATTTTTTTGGTGTCCGGGGGAAAATCCTGCATAGGACCATCAGGGCCGCTGTGAGGGCAGCGACCCCAGTGTGTCAGCCTCCTACTGACTAAAAACCACCGGGCTGTCCCTCTAATCGCTCCACCCGAGCCTGGGAAACCAAATTCATCCAGACTAATGATGAAAATGCCCGGGAATTTTCCCAAAGTGCCCAGCACTTCCGCGAACATTTCGTAAATTCCCGGGAATATTCCCCATACAAGTTTTGGGCACTTTGGGAAAATTCCCGGGCATTTTCATCACTAATCCAAACGCCCGGAGAGCGAAATGCCTTGTCAAGGCTGCCTCCCTGGGAGGGGTAGGGGTAAAGAGCCCACCCTTCCAACACCTATCTCACAGGCGGTGCACCGGACACTGCGCACCGCCACCCTCTTATCCAGACAGCAGACTCCCTCAAGTCTAGACCCCAACTCAACGCGTCGTATGCCGTAACATTATTTTTTAATTCTAAAAGCACTCCCAGAAGCACTGTGGTTGACTCTAGTAAATCAATATTTTCCTATTAAGTACATATTATGTTTGTATTATGCTGCAGTATCCGGCACACCGCAAATTAAAAACAATTGATTTTTGTTGAATGACTAGCTGACCCGGCAAACGTTGTTCTGCCATATAAATTATTTCTAGTGAATATATTCTGTATTATAATATACAATTTTGGTCATAGTGGCTTCCACATACAAGGTAAATATATGCTGTCGGGGACTTTTATTTAGAACTATTCAAGACAAACAATCCTACGGTACATCATCTTTGTGTAACTCCAATGGTTTAGGCAGTGTACGCCAAGATAGCTCTAAGAGCCAGATTTTTTTCCGACTTAATTCACATGTTTCGTTATATTACGATCAACATTACATAAAATCATTACAAATCTATATAACTGTACAGTTTCATGCAAATCCGTCCAGTAGTTTTATCTTGAAAGAGTAACAAACATATTCACAAACTTTCACTTTTATAATATTACTAGGATTTATTAGAAGGTCAAAAATCAATCTAAAGGACTAAAAACATAAATAAGTAATAAAAAATAATAAAAAAGCGCTTAATTCGTAAATATCTATCTCAGCAATCTCAAAATGTCTCAAAAGATTAGTATTGTCAGACTTTACTTTCTTTTATTGTTAATGGCGGTTTTTTTATTTATGGCTTGGTATTTTATTTCACCACAGTACATAAATATGAAGACCGTCATAGTGACTCGCTTCGGCCTGTCGCGTTTCGGGATCAGCTTGTGTATATCCAGTAGCTCATATACCTAGAGACCTTCAGTCGCGGTGTATGTGAGCCGGCATGACGACGGAGACTATCGATGGATTTTCATCCTTTGAAGGTCGCTTTCGCTGTTGTACTACACTGTACTTACCATCAGGTACTCTGTAGTCACTATGTCGAGCCAGTGTAAAAAAAAATTAACTAGTAGTCGTCCATTGGTCAAAATTCGACCTTAATTCTGAACATTATTAAGGTTTTATTGTCAAAGAGTATGCTTCTATAATCACAGATTTCGCCAAGGCTACTGTTATATGTGTCCGCCAATATAGATTCCTTCTTTGTTTCTCTTTACGACCCGAGAATGGAGAAGAGAAAAGATTTGTATTTATCCTGGTGGAAGGCTTGGTGCTCTGTAAAAACGTTAACAACTATCAACGGGTAAAAAAATTATGCTGGCCTGCACAATTATATCTTCTCGCTACGCCGAAGAAACAAAGTAAATAAACTGGCGGAGATATTCAGACAGTAATGTTTACCCAACTTCGAAATATTTCAAGATACGGGGCTGGAAAAGAGGATCATGGAATCACAGAATGAAGAAAGTTAGTATAAGCTTCTTAGGAGTTGTCTCCCTGGCCAGCAGTTCAGAAGTTGAGCTAATTACCAGGCCACGTAAAACGGCATTCATACCATGTTAAATCTAAATGTATGAGTGAGGTTTGACCCATATAGCAGACCTATTTTTAGAAATTTCGCATTTCCCTGCCCAACTCAAAGCGGAACAAACTGCGAAACTCCCAAGCATCATATATACATTGTACGGTCCATATTATTTACGTGTGTACTTTTAAAATTACTCCACCCTTATTTATTTAGGTTCGTAATTTGAACAACATTGTAATATAAATGATGGCGCTATCCACAGTATGTCGCCCCGCCAACGGGTAAGCCCCAACCATAAAAATTCTATTATATAAAGGTCGCACGCATCATTTGGACGGCAACAGTTGTCCGGTGCACGTGTTGCAAAGTAATCGTTGACAATGTTCATTTTTTTTTAGACTGGCTTGACATAGTGACTACAGAGTACCTGATGGTAAGTACAGTGTAGTCCAAATACTAAAGCGACCATCAAAGTATGAAAATCCATTGATAGTCTACATCGTCATGTCGGCCCACATATACCGCGACTGAAGGTCTCTAAGTATATG
Source organism: Automeris io (assembly GCA_036320925.1). Classification (NCBI taxonomy): domain Eukaryota; kingdom Metazoa; phylum Arthropoda; class Insecta; order Lepidoptera; family Saturniidae; genus Automeris; species Automeris io. The sequence continues at coordinate 3,159,791 of JAUDJH010000031.1, read as the reverse complement.
AGTTACTGGATACACACAAGCTGATCCCAAAACGCGACAGGCCAAAGCGAGTCGCTATGACGGTCTTTACACTTGTGTACTGTGGTCATGACCCAGTTCGGGCAATCGCCCTACCACTAAACATATGACCCTTTTGTTAAATTATAAAAGTTAATGCGCTGAGAATGGGATTCGATAGTTAATCAAATTGTTAAGGGAAAGTGAATCGTGAATATTTATATGTACTGTATATCCAAAGTCCGTCATTTTTTTTAATAATATACAGGCGAACGCTTGACCTCAATCACATTTGGTGAAAGGTAAAGCTAAGTCGTCGATGTACCGTGTTCGCCCAGTAAATGCTTATTCACTCTTCTCTTAGGCTGATATTTACAGCGGCTATTTCATCTTTGCTAAGCAAAGTGCTCAAAAAAATTAATACGGTTTGACAAAAACTGAATATATAACAGGAATTTGAGTATAGCCATGGTATTCGCAAAGTTTAGTCCATTTTGGCAAAATCGACGACTTTCAAAATCCTTTGACATTCATTGAGAAATATAAGTTGTAATATTTTAGTATAGTCTAAGCAAACTTAAAGTTGTGTCTGTAAATGTCAGCCTTAAAGGCTCGCAAGTCATAATTTCGCATGACTCAATATGGTCGCTGAAAGCAATTTCCACTCCTCACCTGTTTGCATGATGAATGTAGAAGCGAATCTTTTCGTGCGGATATAAAGGAACGTATACCACATACAGATGGTTTCAAAGCAAATACATTTTATTTAAGCTCCCAGATTATAGTAATGTTACAACCAATGAACTCAATAAATAAAACTACGGGGATTCTCTGAACCAGAATCGTTTAATGCCTTCCCATCAACTAACGGGTAATAAATGGTCCCAAATACACTGGAGGATTAGGTTAATAAATATGAACACTTTATTTAATAACTGCGATTATTTTCCGCAAGTAGGTAAAACAACCGAAAAGAATTAAAACCGGCCAATTACAAATCGAACTCGACACTAACTCCCTGCAAACTTGTAAGTTTTAATTGAAAAAACATAATTTCATTTCAATTTTCCTTCATACCTGTGTTATAAGAGTTAGTATATTGTCAAATTTTATGATTATTTTATTTAATTTGGGGAAAATCTTCAAAGGACCGTCCCGGCCACACTTGGTGTAGGTATCCGAGGCTTGCAAGAGTTTAACACCCTGCTGTCGTGAGATTAATGCGAGCAACGGTGCTTGAGGGAGTCCACTGCCCGTACACTAGGGAGGCCGTGTGTGTACTCCCACACACTGCCTATTATAAGGAAGAGAGAGTCGGGAATACTACTCCCAGACCCATCACTTCTGAGGAGGCCTAACTAGGTCCACCGCGCGCCGGTCGTGGCTGATTGCAAGTCGGCGCCCACGGCCTGCGTAAAAGCGGATAAGGAGTACCCAGGAGTTTTTAGCCGGTGAAGGTCCGACACACCGGGGGGTGGGTCACCCTCAACGCCCCCCTGACGGTCCATAATGGATGTTGTCCTGTTAAAAAAAAACTAGGTTTGCAAGACTTGTAGGGGCTAAAAACCCCAAGCTGACTACTGGGGATTGCGGGTCCTGAGATCAATTCACTGCAGCCTCGCTACGCCGCGCCTGACAGGCACAATCACGGGGGGAGACGCCGCCTGCCCCGCTATGTAAATGTGAGTTATTGGGTGAATGTAATTAAATAATTTCAAGGTGAGATTACCTTTGTGCGTAATACTCGAAGAAAGCGACGAGTATCTCAATGGATCTTGTCATAGCAGCCCACATTTCGTGAGTCTTGCATTTTGGGGGCAGCAACGATGGTAATCTTGAGGGACCCTCAGACATAACACCAAAAATGTTCACATACTGTCACACACGAACTCACAAACACTTTTTTTTATTAAAGTACTAAAATTAGTTTTTATTGACACTAAAGAACTGCCCTGGATTTTAAATTACTTTAACCCGAGGTTCGCTAAGGTTATTATATTTCTAATCTAACCTAATCGAACAATTACTGTAAATATAAATTAGTTTCCTTGAAAACGGCTCTAACGATATCGGTCTAAATCGACTCAGATAACAATGCAAATTAGCGCCATCTGTTTTCGGATTACCCACATTGTTTTCATTGATTAAATACCAACGCCTATTTACTCAATAACAGATGGCATCACCTTAAATATAAATACATTTTCTTACGTTAAAACGGTTTATCACGGATGAGGCACTAACGTATAGTAAAATATTACTTCGCGGGGTGAAAGGCTATTTGGCTTAAGCGACATTTTTGGTGATATAGTAATATTTATATACTTTTTTACCGATATTTAGCGATTTTACCGTTTATATATATATATATATATATCACTAAACATATATATCACTAAAAAAACGTCGCTTAAACTATATAGCCTTTCACCCCTCGATTTAAATACAAACATTCGTCAAAATCTTTAGAGCCGTTTCGGAAAAACCAATTACAAACACATATACAAGTATTGCTCTTTTAAAGTATAGGATAATAAATATAATAATAATATATCGTCACGGTATACCCACAGCAGCTGCAGGTATGAGCAGAGATACTTTACACCTGTATCCACTTTTCTCTTATATGTCGTGCTCTGCGTAACACACACATGTACACATGAATCTTCTATAAGATCCCGTGCGGGTTTTTTTACGATATTTCCCTTCACCGGTAAGCATGTGGCGCCCTAAATATTTAATCTGGAAAAACCACAGAAGTTTGTTTTAGAATCGTAACCACCTAACATTCGCATTTCCATACGGATCCCCGTCCTTTGTCCAATAGATTTTAAAATTAAAGAGAATATAGGTCAACATCCAGTTTACTTTCATAAATTTACGATTACGAATGGCAGTGCATAAAGTAGTCTCGATACCCGCTTTGTTGTACGGGATTGAGACCTGGGTATGTCAGGAGAAGCATGAAAGTAGAATTAATGCAGTGGAGATGCGATCTCTTCTATATGCGTAGTAACGCTTGCGTATCGCGTTAGGAACGAGGAGATACGCAGAATGGTTCATTTGAAAGGTAGTATCATCGATAGCATGCATGTGATCTGTGAACCAAATAAAAAAAGCATGTTTCGAAAGTTCGGGCACGTAGAAAGGATGAATAAAAAACGAAAATCAAGCAGCGCATTTGTTATTTAATCCTTCGTCCGATAGATGGTACTAGCCAGACCTTTTGCGTTTTCAATCGTCAATTAAGTACAGTTTTTTTTTATCTGAGAAAAGTAAGAAATAAATATATACCTGGTTAGTTTTTAATTAACTTTGCAGCACTGATTCCCACCAAAATGTAAAAATATACATGTTAATGTATAGGATATAATGTCTGGCCAGGCAATTTTCGTCGAAACAAAAGTATTGCAATATCTGTCGGACGGAGCGTTAAATGACCACAGTATTAAGCAGATATAAAATTATATATCTATCAATAAGCTTGTCTTTATTAAGCAAATATAAAATATACTTTTTATATTAATAAGTCATAATTTCAAACTCGATAAAAAACAGTTTTTCATTAAAGACAGTGAGAAACATAGCACTTTGAAGCGGTTTATTGAAGACTATAGATATTTTATGTAATGAAATGAAATATAACTTTATTCAAATAAAATTACTTCCAACCACTTTTGAATCGGCAAAAAAAGGAAACTGAATCTACCGCCGGTTCGGAAAGCAGAATCTACCGAGAAGAGTCGGCAAGAAACTCTTGTAGTTGCTCTCTTTAACATTATGAGGTACAATAACAGGTATAATATATAAAGGATTGAATGCCCCGCGAGAACGATTGCATATATTAAGACCACGCACTTTTATCAATCAAACAGTCATTAATGGAATAATATCCCTTTTTTTAGCAATTTCGTTTTAATAGTATTTTTAAATTTCAATACTGATAACTCCAAGATGTCTTTAGGTATTGTATTGTATAAGCGAATACCGAGCCCCATGTAGGAACCATTAAATTTTTTTAAGTCGAAATTTAGGTAACACTAATTTGTGTTTATTTCTAGTATTAATATTATGAATATCACTAATCGTCAAATATAGATGCAGGTTCGAATCCTAGCAAATATCTCCGGGTTTGTCAAATTTACGTATGGAATTATGCACCACATGCTCACCTGTGAAGAAAAACGTTATGAAACTCACAAGGCATATAATGGATTTTTTTATAATAGTGCTGGGAAGACGTGGTCAGCTGTGACATTGGTCATTAGAGCTCGGAATATAAGCGCAACGTTTATACAGCCACTAATGTATCTCTGCTCACCCCGATAAGGATATCGCTTGATGATATATTATTGTGTATACAAAAGCAAACATTCAAATATTATATCCAAAAACAATATCACGTTTACGACTTTAAAAACACTTTTTAGAAAGCTTTTTCGCAAGCTTTCACGAAAATTGACGCTATATTCATACTTCGTATCCTAAAAAGTTATTACAAACATTAAGATATTAAAAAAAAAAAACTAAACAAGAAAAATAATACTATGATTTTTTTTTTATTATTTTCTTACAAAACTCGTTTTAATGTACTGGTTGATTATTTTAAACGTTATTTTCGTGTTTAAAACCTTTTTAAATGTTGATTTTATTTCGAATTCACAGACGTGCACTACACAGCACCGGTTATAGAAGACTAAATAGCCTAGAAGCTTTGCGCAGGTCTCTACAAAATTGCTGCCAAGGTCCATTCTAAAAAGGCCTCCCTCCACCTCCCATTTTCGCGATGAACAACGTGCTTTGAAAGCGCCGGCACCTGGGCGGGAGGTCAGACATATCTGGCCGTTAAATTCACGTAATAAACGCAACATTTAGGTGAAAGGTATTAGAATCCACAGTTGGTTTCACTTTTTCCCCCTTCGCTGTTATGAGCCTTTTTACGTTGCTAGTAAATAAGGAGGAATTGGAAATATTTCGTAGTACTCAGTGAATTTACGAAAGGTAAAATGTATTACACGTGTGTATGTATCTCTGTACACCCCAAAAGGGATATACCGTGTTGATATATTATTATTACTTCATTGTTTATCATGTTTACATTATTTTTACATTTTCAAATATATTTACATAGTATAAAATGTCTCTCCCGCTGTCTGTCCGCTTAGATCTTTTAAACTATTAAACGCATTTTAATGATGTGATTCATGAGGAAGATTTATATGTATACTAAATATATATTAAAGTACAGAGAAGCCGAAATTTTCAAAGATTTGTAATGTGATGTCGTAAAAAATATATTTTTGTGTGATTAAATCGCAAACGCTGGCTAAAGTTAACGAGATAGTTCAAATTATTGTACTACGGAATTGTATGTCTTCAAAAGGTCGATAAACAACTCCGCAATGATATCGAGGGGTGAAAGGCTATTTGGTTTAAGCGACATTTTTTGGTGATATAGTCATATATATATTTACGGAATCATCGTTTTTCAGATTCCATAGTATAGTATATATTACTATATCACCAAAAAAGTCGCTTAAACCAAATAGCCTTTCGCCCCTCAATATGTGTTATTTACCAAGCTGTTTTATACACTATATTATTCTTTTAAATACATTATATGAATTTTACATTTCATGTAAATCAAAACTGCCCTTAATTAAATTAAATTAAGCATTACATTAAAATTGATATCATAGAAAACTAGCCCATATTAATTTTTACATTGCATCCGTTCGAAGCGCGACAGGTCACTAATAACATATAAAATTTAAATATAAAAACGTGTAGACCTATGGAAGCTTGATCGAAGGCTCAAATCACCGATAGTTAGGAATCCAGATTGAGCGACTTCATCACAATTTATTTATTTATATAGCAGATAGAGGCGGGCAGGTCATTATTTATATAAAAATTAACCATATGAACGGTGGTCGTGGGTGTGGTGGTAGAAAGACACGGATTTTGGCGTTTTACTGTTTATTTGCACTTTAAGGCACACCGAACTGCGACGCACACGCACGTACTCCCGCCTTGGGTCTCGGTAGTCGACTGCTTGCAAGCATCCCGTGCGCGCGCGCATCCTCTTACCCCGTCCGTCCCGTAACACCCTTACGACCCTTAGGGCGTTTAACACAAGCACGTGTAGGGCGACGTCTACATGCTATAACCATTAACTTATAACAACAAATGTCTAAATGGATCACACGGTATAGGCTCTCTCGCAGAACAGAAAGTAAACAAATAATAATGGAATCTATCAAATTTACAGAACAAATACCAAGAACTTAAAAATTAATGACAAAATAAAGGAAAAAACAGAATCTGCTCATACAATAACCGGAGCTACAAGATTAACACTAAATCAAAATAAAAACACAAATATTAACACTCAAAATTTACATTTAGATGGCTCTCAGTGCCTTTTAATGCCTTTCCTTTCAATTTCGGTAAGGAGTCGACAAATACATCCAGGGACGATCGCTAAGCGAGCGGGAAAGTTTGCTCACCGGTGAATTAATACCTGTATTAGTTTAGACGGCAGGTGTGCGTAGATGATGTACAGGATTCCTACACAAGCCATTAAAACAAAATTTCTGAGGTAGCTGAGGGCAGTTAATACAATGCGTGCGGTATCGAGTAATACCTAACGTAACCCATATTTTTTTTACCAGAGTGGTACGTCTGCGGTATTATATATATATATATATATATATATATATATATATATATATATATATAATATAAAAATGAATCGCAAAATGTCTTGATAAGCGCGAAACTCGAGAACGCCTGAACCGATTTGGCTGATTTTTTTTTTGTGTTTGATGAAGTCTGAGGAAGGTTATTACGGAGAGAAGAATTTTAAAAATTCCCTGCAACTGTCTAATAATAACACTTTTCTGTATTCTCATACAAAAATTTCGGGATAATATTTAAAAGTCAATTTGAACTTTAACACGATACCATAAAGTTTATATGTTAGTGGACGGGTTCCGGGAAGGCAAAACAATTGAGTGACGTATAAATGTAAATATTTGTCAATTTTTATACATATAACATTAAGGCCAGGTTCCTTCAAACAATTTTTAAAATTTCATCAGCCGACAGGCCAATAGGTTTTGGCAGAATAAAATATGACGAGGAAGCTATTAACATTAAAAAAAAACAATGTGACTTTGTTTTAGAGAAATAGGGCAGAACAAGATCTGCCGGGACAGCTAGTATATATGTATATAAAATTGTTATACAAGTTTTTTATTATAGACTATAGATTAACAAAAAATAATCAAAGCACTGAACACAAAATAGTTAGGTAGGCACGACTTACTGTAGGCCTCGGAGAGGGCCGACCTCGTCAGGGTGGTGGATGGAGATCCGTCGCTGCCGGCGCTCGTTTGCGCGATGGTCGGCAGCAACAGAGCATAGCAAACGGTCCTCGCATTGAGTGAGGACACATTGAAGGCAAAAAGGCGGCGGAGCGGGACCGGGAGGCGATGGCCACCCCCTAGAGCCCAATCCGCCGCCCACGCAGAATTGGACGCCGGAGGAGGGCCCACATCCGTGGCTTTCCTCCCTAAAAACCGGATATGACGCCTTGGGCGGTGCACGTGAGGGAGTACGCCGTCCAATGATCCAGGCGAGAGCAGTGTGCGATGTTTTCCCGCACACTCCTCCAAGATAAAAGTAGGCGAGGGTGGAGAGGGTGGCCATTTACACCACCCCTCCCCTGATTTTTGCAACAGGGAGAGGCCTATCTTGAGGTTAAACGTCGCCGGGTGCCGAGGAAGTGGCCAATGCTGTACCCTTGGCCTCGCCAGGCGAGTAGGAGGAACACCCCGGGGGCTTTAGTCGGTGCAAGTCCGACACACCGGGGAGCTGCCCTTACCACCCCCGGAGGTCTGTTAGGGATTTCCCCCGGGTTACAAAAAAAGGGCACGACTTAAAGCCCCAAAGAACATGGTTCCAGCAGGATGGAGCAACTTCACACACGTCCAACAGATCTCTGCCTCGAGTTCGAGAAATTTTTCCGAACAAATTAATCTCCAGGCGAGGTGACATAAATTGGCCTCCACGGAGTCCCGATTTAACGCCTATGGATTTTTTCCTGTGGGGTTATGTCAAATCAAAAGTTTACGCTAATAAACCGACTTCCCTGGCACAATTAAAAGAAAATATCCGTCATGAAATGGCAGCCATCACGGAGACTACCTGCCGAGCTGTCATAGGCAATTTTAGTGCCCGACTAAATGAATGCCGAGAGCGCAACGGTTTACATTAGGACGATGTTATTTTTAAAAAATAAATTCCCAAACAGTGTACTTCAATATAAAATAAACATTTTTTCAATAAAGCTAAGACTTTTCTTTTAAAAAAAGATTTAAATGTGAACTTTCTTTTGAGACACCTTGTATTTGTCGGCTGAAAAAATTACTTTCAAAATATCGGGTCATGATTTATTTATATTTATCTTCACCTGTCTCATAATCTGCCTTCCCATGTGGGGCGCCGTGTCACAGATTTCGAGCGGAATAAATCAATTTCAATTATCGTTTGGGACAAAAGCGGGACAATGTGGGCCTCACCGGGAACACCGGGACACACTGCCTGAAAGCGGGACTGTCCCACCCAGAGCGGGACGTATGGTCAAGTCAGTAATACCGCCTTCTGTTTTCGGCTTTTGATTCAACAACCAAGGGAGATTATCTTAAGATGGTAATCAAGGCTTTTTGCGATTAGCCCAGTAATAATTAATATTATAAAATGTATTAATAAGGTTCTCAACCTGACATTTCTAATCCGAATCAGCGATAGTCAAACTATAATCGGATTACTTAATTTATTTATTTATTTTCTCTTAATAGGGTTGCCAGTGGCCCGGTACAATAATTCATTTACACAGCACATATAAAATTACAATCAACAATGTACAGTTCCTATTAAGGGATCCAGAACATACGTCAGAGTGGCCTGTTTATTTATACGACATTATATTATATTATACTATATCAATGGTAATTAAAGTCAAGATTATTAGTTTGTGTATCTCTCAACAACCTGAAGACTTTTCTCCTGAATCCCGGCATGGAGTCCGCAAACAAATCAACCGAATCTCCAAGAATATTGTAGGCCCGAGACAATCTACACACAGCACTGTTGACTCCAATAGTTCATTAATTCATTGGTTAATTAATGGTTTATTTATTTATTTATTCACTATTATTGAACATATAAAACATTTTACATTCGGTACAGTTAACTAGCTGTGCCAATTACACAATGATAATATTTAAAAACTAACAAAGAAAAGGAAAATATAACAGTAAACTCACAACAATTAGAAATAAATGTGTGTGCGTGTGTGTGTGTGTGTGCGTTTGTTGTGACAAGGTGAGTGTAAGAAAGCTATATATGTACATATGAATGCAGTGTGGCGTCTGTACCCTCCTATTGGCGATTTAACTTTAGCAAAGCCAAAACCGAGGCTATGAAGTTGCTTCTATTTTGGGAAAATGTGTCAATGCTGCGAAAGTCCTTATTGTAAGTGTTAACGATTACAAAATTTAATCATAATTTTAATTTTGATAATCAGTAATCATTACTAAAACCCTTCTAAACATTGATTACTCATAAATTTGTATGCAACTAAGGATTCCTTAATATTTACAACATAAATGGGCAAAATTACATGGTAGGCATTTATGGTGGAAGGGTGATTGTCCGAATTAGGTCATGACCACAGTACACAAGTGTAAAGCCCGTCATAGTGACCAGTTTCGGCCTGTCGCGTTTCGGGATCAGCTTGTGTATATCCAGTAACTGATATACCTAGAGACCTTCAGTCGTGGGCTGACATGACGATGGAGACCATCCATGGTTTTTTATCCTTTAATGGTCGCTTTCGTTTTTGAACTACACTATACTTACCATCAGATGCATTATAGTTACTTTATCTACCCAATATTTAAAAAAAAACGGATTTCCTGAGCAATGTCTATAAGCAAACAAAAAAGGGTTTATAAATTTTAGCCTAAGTATTCTATGAGGGTTGTTTTTTCCTTTTTAAGGACGGATCTCTAAAAATAATGATATACTAATGAACTGAATTAAATATTTCAACTTTTCGTTTCAAAGAAAATTGGAAATCCAATTTCTTTTAAAGTAAGCGACTGAACTAAAGTACGCTTTAAATTTTTGATGACAACCGACCTTTGATCCAATATCATATTATTTGATGTTCTGATATCAAAGAATGCCGAATCAAATCTATTTTATTGTATACTAGCTTTAGCCCGTGGCTTCGCTCATTTTAAGAAGTATTACTATTAATTAAGTATAGTTTTTGCGGCTTTACTTTTGTTTAGCGTGTGTAAAAAATTAGGGCCTACTCTGTCGTTAGGCGCTACAACTATCAAGCTATTATATTATATTATAGTCGAAAATCTGAGAAGATTTATACAAATTTTCATCCCTTATTTTATCCCCTTAGGGGTGGAATTTAAAAAAATCCTTTCTTAGGGAATGCCTACGTCATAGTAGCCTTATGCGTGCGAAGTCTTAGCCCGATCGGTTTAAAGTTGACAAAGTTTCATACAAAATTTTATTAGATTAATATCCTTTATTAGTCTACATCTTCACAGAAGGAGAACGTTCATCCCGTATTTTATCCCCTTAGAGGTGGAATTGATCAAAATCCTTTCTTAGCGGATGTCTACGTTATAACATCTACCTGCATGCCAAATTTCATCCCGATCAGTCCAGTGGTTTGGGCTGTGCGTTGATAGATCACTATGTCAGTCAGTCAGTCAGTCAGTCACCTTTGAGTTATATATATTTAGATTCCCTTGGTATCTTACATTATTCTTTAAAACTAAAGGATGTATTTGTAGCTATAGTAGCCTATTGGATAAGGGACCGGTTTCCACATGGGGGCAACGTAAATGCTCATAGGTTCGAATCCCGCTACGTATCTCTAGGTTTTACCAGATTACGTATGTATTTAGCCACCATATGCTTACCGGTATAGGGAAAATTCTGAGGAAACCCGCATAGCATCTGATAATAATGGTTTATGTACTAGTGCTGTGAAAACGGCGATCAGCTGCGCTACTGGTCACGTTGGATATGATATATAACCGCAAAGTGGATACAGCAACTTATATGTCTTTGCTCACCTCGAAGGGATATAGCGTAACGATATATTATTCTTTATCGAATATTAATTATAACTAAGTGTAGAAGAACCCAAGACACAATTGAGTTGAATTCAAATTTAAACAGTCCGTCCCAAAAATATTTTTAGGCATTATGAAATAACAGAATTTGGTGCTAATTATTATAACATAATAATAACGATAGATTTTTCTTAGCACTTAAGCCATTGGTTCTCAATGTGGTCTATATCGACCCCTATGAGTCAGTAACGACCAGCCAGCGGTCTATGTGAGCGCAAAAAAATTGACTATCGATGAGATGCAAACGGGTTCCATTTAAGTCATGACCTTGGCCGATTTTCACAATTTTTCAATATACAATATTAACTAAATATGGTACATGTCAGTATGTATTTTTGGTATCGAAGAATTCGTCATTCTTCACAATAAAAGTTAATTAAATTAGATTTACCGGCAAACAAGTTACAGTCAAAATCTGTGCAAAACTGCTCATATTTGGTCGTACAAACCGATAGCCGCAACAACCGGTGATGGTTTCAAGAAGTCCTTTTTTTGTCAGAACCTTTGTTCTGGGTCAATATAACTGATATGTTGTTCTAAACGATATCGCCATAAACGGTTTTGACTGTATATTTTAAAAATAGGTATAAATTGGTTTATTTTGCTTTGTTATAAATAAAATTAATTCCATTATATCTATCAATATCTTGTATTAGTAAAAGACATGTTATAATTTAGAATGAAAATAAAAATTAGAAAAGAAAAAGTTCTAAGACCAATGACCAGTTATTTTAACTTGTTTGGTAAATCTAGTGTTAAATAATAGATACATAATAAATTACAATTAGATTTTTCAATTTGAATTTCATCCATACATTAGTAAAACTTTATGCGTATTTTAAAAGGTTTTCCATTCTACACTTGAATGCCGTCAGAAGTAAGTCAAAAGCATATTTGACTTTGTTTTTTTTTTGTTCTATTTCTTTAGGGAACTTTTACGTGTGTACGTATGTCAGCTCCATCGTACCCTAATACAGAAATACCTAACATATGACAAATGGTGCCATTGATCTGAACTTGCCAGACGCACCATAAATAACAGTTCTGTTAAGACTTTATCAAACATCCCGACGTCAAGTCTGCTCAGAGCAAAGGCACTCACAAACGCCTCTCTCACAGATTCAGCTCCGATACATTAACAGTGATGAATTTGCAAAATATATAATACATTACCAGAGGGACTGCCAGAAATAAAAAACACGACAAGGGGCTTACGATAAAAAAGTTTGACAGCCTCTGACTTAAACTATTGTTCAAAAACTATAACATAACGAAGTATCCTCTATGTTATATGAACGTGTTGCAAAAAGAGGTATACATACGAAATATTGCGCTTTTAAAACAACAAACAAGGTTTTATACTCAACTCCACCGAAAATGCGAAATTTATGGCTGAAATTTTGCATTATTAATCCGCTGTTGACTTGAGGGGTACTGGATAAATAGTTATTTCAACATGTAATTATTATTACACTGGCTAGGGTAGCCTTTTTTTTTATTTGGGGAAAATCCTCATAGGACCGTCTCGGCCGCACAGGGGGGTTGCGCGACCGAGATGTGTCGGACTTGTACTGACTAAAAACCCCAAAGCGACTTTTTCTGCGCATTAGCGGGGACTGAGGGTCCTGTAATTAATTCACCACAGCCACGTCGCGCCGCGCCCGCTAGGCACAATCTCGGGGGAAGATGATGTCTTCCCCGATACTGCTCGTTGTATTTAGGCAGAGCACGTCACAATGCTCTGCCCACTTCTCGAGGGTCGCCAGAGGGGCCTGAGGCCTAAGCCACCAGTAGTTAGGAGTTCAGAGTGAGGAACTCTCTAACAATCTGTGCGGTATCGAGTAATACTGCCTTCTATAACCGGTCTTTGATCCAACAACCAAGCGAGAGCTTCTTGAGATGATAATTGAGTCTCTTAGCGATCAGCCCAAAAGTCTATTATTATCAGATCGAATTTTTGGCCGCAGTTTCGCTTCTAGTCCCCTATTTAGAAGTTGTGAAATCATTTTAATGAACCTATAGTATACATTTTGTGTTTTTTAGTTAGGTGATAGTTTATTCGTGCTATTATTTGCTCCAAAAATTGAAGAAAATTCAGAACGTAAGAAAGAGATCGAGTTAATATTAACTAGTATTTTTTACTTCAAAATTATGCAATCTAATAACTGTGTACATGCCTAATCCACGCACCTAATCCAATGTTATAATACCTCACCTTTACTCCGTATGTATTTACATGGAAAGGCGTGTGATGTTGATAACTGCAGCGCTGTCAACTTTCACGATCGCCCTTGTCACGCCATCTAATACGTACTGTACGCCTTTAATCCATTTTAGAATACCTTTTCGTGTAAGCTAGGCATTACTCACGATAGCAATAAAGATAAATTATCTTGAAGCTCATAACGTAATTTTAGCTAATTTATTTTATTCGTAATTCAAGTTTAAATAATAAACTGGGAATAATAACATTTAATGAAATGAAACTCCTCTAAAATATAAAAGTAGGCTCTTTCAAAAATCTAATTTCGAGGTATTTCTTTCATTATATTTCTCTAGAACAGTGTTTTCCAAACTCAGTGTTTTTTTGGTGGTAGGGAGATTGCCCGAACTGACGTTTACACAGTACACAAGTGTAAAGACCGTTATAGTGACTCGCTTTGGCCTGTCACGTTTCGTGATCAACTTGTGTATATCCAGTAACTCATATACCTAGAGACCTTCGGTCGTGGTATATGTGGGCCGACATGACGACGGAGACTATCAATGGATTTTCATCCTTTGACGGTCGCTTTCGTTTTTGGACTACACTGTACTTACCACCAGGTATATGGTAGTCACTATGTCGAGCCAGTGTATAAAAACTCAGATTGGGAGCCCCTAAGATAGCTCTAAGAAAACATTTGTTTCTACATTCATCACGCGAACAGCGAAGGAGTGGAATATGCTTCCATTGGCCATATTTCCACGATCTTATGACCTGGGAGTCTTTAAGAGAAGAGTGAATAGGCATTTATTGGGCGGACGGAGTTCATCATCTTCACTTTTCACCAGGTGTGATTGAGGTCAAGCGTGAGTCTGTAAATTATTAAAAAAACATAAATGTAGTTTAAAAATACGATGGCAGAGAACAAGTACAGAATTCGTGTTATTAACGCACGCTTAGATTATGTATTCATGTATTCTCTAAGGACGCACGCAATTAACGGCAAATGTAACGTAAACGCAAAATTTGAATACTTTTATCTAGAATTTGTTATAATTACATTATAGCCATTAAATTAAATTAATATTGCTTTTCTAATATGAAATCGTAGTTAGACAGCAATTAAGTTGAATAAATAACATTTTAAAATCTTTAGTTTACAAAGAATGCTTAATTAATTGCTTAATGTTTTTAATTGCATAGGAATCGATGATCGAGGATTTTGAGTCGAAGCTGCTCGCGTCCGTAGGCTTTACCCTAGTTCCCCTACACGTGACTCCTGGGTGGTGCTAAACGAGCAGCAGCGAGGTGGTAGGGCGTCGGTGCCCGTCTGGATCGCGACCACAGTGCATGGGTGTAAAGCCCGTCATAGTGACCAGTTTCAGCTTTTCGCGTTTCGGGATCAGCTTGTGTATATCCAGTGGCTCATATACCTAGAGACCTTCTTTCGTGGTATATGTGGGCCGACATGACGATGTAGACTATCAATGGATTATCACCTTTGATAGTCGCTTTCGTTTTTGGACTACACTGTACTTACCATCAGGTACTTTGTAGTCACTATGTCGAGCCAGTGTTACAAAAAGAATCTGAGAGTTGTAAACCTGGCCATACATATAATGTAATGTCGCCAGCCTCACAATCTGTTACCGGTTATACAGTGGAGAGTTCTCAGGTGCTGCATTCTCTAATTCCACCAGCCCCATTTCACCATAACACCACTAGATGCCGTGTCGGATACCATCCGTATGTGGTGGACGTTCCTTATAACCGCTCGAATAAATTCGCTTCTACATTCATCATGCGAACAGCTAAGGAGTGGAATATGCTTCCAGTGAGCATATTTCCACGATCTTTTGACCCGGGAGTGTTTAAGATACTAGTAAATAGGCAATTGCTGGATGGACTCATCTTCACCTGCCAACAGATAGTATGGGGTCAAGAGTCCGCCTGTAAATCATAAAAAAAAAACTACAATTTCTATGGTACTGGTTTTGCCAAATTTACTTTACTTTCTGCAGGCGGCGCTACGAGTTTGCGTAGTTAATTAATAATTTAACAAACGTTGTACTTGTCTTATCAGAACGAGAGATGACGTGAAATTAAAATACATTATAATTATATTAGTTTTTTCTATTTCGTATTTAACCTAAAGCAATTTCTCCAATACTTATTTACTGTAAGGTATGCATTGCTTTTATGGATATTTGGGATGAACGCCACTGATGTTTAAGGACAGCCGTTTACCCACGCAAAGTTTAGTTTACCCCTTAATTTGGTAGATCGTTCCGTTACAGAATTGTACAGTACTTTCATAATTTATTTGTACGGAACCGTCATTGAGCAAGTTCGATTCACACTTGTCCAGTTTTTTACATTTTTTGTTATTAATAATTTCTGAACTAAAGGTGACCATTAAAACACTCAAAGTATAGCAAAATTATTTATTGTACGTTTTTTCAGTTTTACATTACAGAATTTGGGATAAAATTTCGCAGAACAACCAAGTAACAACTTAATATTATTCTTTAGTTTGGAACTTTTATGTATGGTCATGCTTTACCTTCCAGCTTTTACTAGAAACTTAGACATGCTTTCTGTTAATCTCAAGAACATGTATTTAAATAGTTTGTGATAATTCAACGTTAGCAAAGGCATTCGTGTGAAGTTCTGTCTATTTCTACCTTTATTAACTTTCTATCCATGGACGAAAATATATGTAATATTTCTTCAGCACCTTTCAGTCCTGTCTCATCTTAACCGAGTTCTTGTTCCATAGAGTAGATTCTACAATAGTATTTATATAATAGTTTACTTTTTACGAAGGATAGTCTCGATTGAAATGAAATGAAATGTATTTATTTCGCCACAAACTAACAAAAAACCAGAAATTTAGATGCAATTACACAAACAACATACAGAAACAAAAGAAAATATAAAAACATACAAACATGGCGAAAATGGGACCTCCATCAGCTTAAAGCCACAGAGGAAGTCTGCAGCGCAGGTTTCCGTGAAGGACCCCGTGTGTTACGAAAAATTACTTCCATAATTACTAATTTTAATAAAGTTTCTGTACCTCCAAAAGTAAAAGGTAAACTTATAAGATTCATTAGTTAACCATTTGTCTGTCTGTCAAGATTTTTTTCTCAGGAATGCGCGAAGTTACGTCATCATAGATGCGTCATAGTAACTTGCTTTGGCTTGTCGCGTTTCGGGATCAGCTTGTGTATACATATATTATACAGTGTCTCATATACCTAGAGACTTTCAGTCGTGGTATATTTGAGCCGACATGACGAAGGAGGAGAAAATCCAAACCTTTAAGGTGCTTCTTGTTAGCCTAGAATGAAAATTGGGAAGAAACAAAGTTGTAAGCCACGAGTCAAGGAGAAAAAACTAAAAGCGTAGAGAAATCATAAAAAAGCGATTGAAAACTATCTCTACTATTATCATTTTCCATGCGAGTTTGCCCATATCTAGTTGACGTTCCAGATGCTCACACGAGGCTATTGGCTTCCTCTATTTTGCTGCGAACCGCGAAGGAGTGGAATTCGCTTCCTCCGTCTGTTTTTCTAACATCTTATTTCACCCACCACCCCTTTTCTTTTTTATCTTGATTAACCTATCCTTCTGTGTTATAAGTTATCTTGTGTGCTAAATAAATGCTTTTTCTTATCTATAAAACTGACCTTGAATTCATCTCTAAATTTCCTCGATATTGCGTTATATAGAATTGGATTTAGAGCTCCAGATATGTAGGCCGTGTAACATAGATATCCTAAACACTTCCAAACCTGTAAAGTACAATAAAATTCCCATTATCTTAGGCTATTCCGCTGTACATAATACATAGTCACAGGGAATTTATTTTTAAATCAATTAGATCAATCAAAAACGATGTACCTTATATCCGGACGATAAGATTCGCTTCCACATGTATCATGCGAACGGCTAAGGAGTGGAATATGCTTCCAGCGGCCATATTTCCGCGGTCTTATCACTTGGGAGTATTTAAAAGAATAGTGAATAGGCATTTGTTCTGCGTACGCAGTTCATTATCTTCACTTTTCACCAGGTGTGATTGAGGTAAAGCGTTCGCCTATAAATTAAAAAAAATCGTCACGCTACATCAATTTAGGGGTGAGCATAAGTAAATTAGTGGTTATGATGATGACCTAGCCGGTTTCGGCCACGGCGACTGTTTCAACGCCGGTTAAGAAATTCGAGGTCCAGTTTCCGGAAACAGTCAATGGCGCAGGAGATATTTAAGTGCATAACTGGACGCGCAGCCAGAAAAGCACTCTCTCGTCCGAGCTCCCTCAGGCCCAATGGAAAGGAGAACCAGTACGATCGGGAGGGAGCAGGATGCAGGTTTGGTCGAGTTTTCCCTCCTCTAAACACCTGGTTGAATTGCGGTGTTCAAGAGATACCTTAGTCGCCTTTTACGACAGTTCAGCAAGAAGAGGGGGGTGCTATTCTATTCTGCCGGCAGCCACCACGGCTTATACGGCTTACGGCTTAGTGGCTATATTATGTGACATCTCTATTAGATGCCGTGCGGGTTTTCTCACGATGTTTTCCTTTACCGGTGAGCCTGCGGAACCTAAATTTGTCTTTGTGTGTGCGTGCGTTGTAATCTACGACCACGTTTCCGCGCATTAATACCGCTCTCTTATCCACTAGGCCACCAGAATCACGAAACAAAAGTAGAAAGTTATCTAAGTCTTAATTTTGCCGAGTCGTTGGGCTGTGAAATGGTCTTCCAAAGAACGTGTTCCCATCGTTCTATGATATTGGATCCTTTAAGCGAAGTGTGAAGAGATCACCGCGATTATCAGTAGGTTTTTTTTACTTTTACACCATACCATCACGCGTGGTATAGCCACTGTTAACGTCCCTCCAGTGTCAGTACAAAAAACGTGCAAAGGATTATTTATTTCGGTCATTTTTTTATAGAGATTAGATGACGAACTATTTTTAGATATTGTTACGACCGAACTCGGGCCAAACTTTAGCCCTAGATTTCTAGGCTTCCAGGCATCGCACGACTATAATCTTAAAACGCATAGATAGTCTTGACGTACTCCTTCGAATGAAATAACTTGCAACCGGATCCGAGCAAATTGTTTACCATCAAAAAAAATAGGAGGGGGGCGCATCGTTTCATCTTGCCGCCCGAGTTCGTGACGCGTGTATCGGTGAGACGGCCGCTATTCGTGGAATTCCGTCAATGCGAAAGGTCGATAAACCCATTCTGGAATGTACAACTAAAAACATAAGGTTCAAATACCTCTATAAGATTCTAGTTATTACTCGAAAATGCTGGAAAGCGGCTGTTCCGATATAAATACGCGCTCGATGCGATCACAGGACAGTTCTAATCTGGACAGCGACACAGTGCGATACCACAAGCGATCTTCAAGGACTTTTGCGATCATACTGCGACTGTATAGTGTTTCTACGTGCGATTATTTCGACTGGATTTTTGATACTGGACTTCGAGAACTTTCTGCGACTGGACTTTTGACGACGGATCTTCGAGAGCGTTTATCGACGTGTTTCTGGACTCTTCGACGATTTAACATCGCGATCGTTCGACAGCTGCGTTTCACGACATTTCTGTGGCTACGTGTTGATTTTGTGTACTCTCCTCTATTAATAAATTGATTGTCCGTCACAACCGGCATTTTAATACCCCGCGCTCGTAACAATATGTTATTCAGTGGGTTATGGTCGTTTGAAACCCAGAGCTCGGACCCTGACTGGCCCTTCCTATCTAGATCTGAGAGTGCTATGAAGTACCTTGACTTACATTGTGATATTCCTCAGTAGTATATTTTGTTGTGATCATAAGTCTTATAAAGCAATATGGTGACCAGAATATAAAAAAGCTTAATGCAACTGCCGCTGAAAAAGCAAAAATATTTATTCCGTTAAGAGTTGAATAAAAACCTTTACAAGTTTACATTTATACAAGTTTGTAACAAAAATACGTATAAGTTGGTATTTAAGTTAATAAAGAGCTATATGTGAAATGTAATTTATTGTAGGATTGGTATTTTTTTTATAGATAGTGTTTATCGACCCGTTTCGGTCCACTGCTGGACATAGCTACTTTAGGTTTGCCACTGAGCCTGACTTTTCTTCTTCTGGCTTTTCTTCTCCAACAATTGCTTGCTGCTTAGCGCAAACCAGAGGAGCTATTAAAATACATTTATTTTCTTTTTTCACAGGCTCTTTTTGTGTTGTACATACCGAAAGAAAAAGTTTAAATTTTTACATTTCCAGAAACTATTATTAAAGATTTTACTGTTTAAAAACGCCATTTCTGGTTGACAGTTTAGGATTTATGAGTTACAGCGTTCTCGCTTTTTTGGATCAGTTTCGTCAATGGTCAAAGAACGATCAGTATTTAAAGAGAATCTCTATTTTCAAAGAACAACTATGGCAGTCTTCAAATACTAACCTAGCATTAAAACCGCTTTATCTTTATTCTTCTGCCCTTTCCCTGGAGGACGGAATGCTCTCTCACTTTTCTTCTTCTTTTGTTTTACAATCAGTAGCACATAGAGAACCAATACAATCATCACAGGTATTACATAGAACAATAAGGTTTCCAGACCATATATAAAGCTAATTGACTCGTATACCTTTATTAAGCAGAATATAAAATTCCCTTTCTGAATCGGGAATCTATAGTAAAGCATAGGAATGCAGAAAGCTATTGACACAATCCAAAACATACCAATCAATTTGATTACCCTAGCGCTAGATGTAAAGCTTTTTATTAGAAATGGTTTTGATACGACAAGATACCTTTCAAAGGTAAAAGATGCGATAGTAAGTAAGCTGCAATTGCATAACAAGTCCCAGAAAAAATATTGTAAGCGGCATTCGAAGTCCTCTATTAAATAGCTACCAGGGTACCAGAGACTATATACATCTACAGGAATGAAGAAAGACATTAAAATATCCGTTATTGCCAGGTTTAGTAGATAAAGATTAGTTGGAGTTCTCATGCTTTTTTTACGCAGAACGACTACGCAAGTACACATGTTACCTACAATGGCTAAAACCATGCTGATAGATAAGCATATGCTCAGGAAAATATTGATGACGAATTTCTCCACGACGTCCGCTTTCGCAGAGTAAATTCCAACTGGACCAAAGAAAAGAACGGTGTAATTCTCAGAAACATTTGCATTTCCTTCAACCATTATGATCACCTGGTAATAAAAACACATGATTAGACATCGAGATATTACTTTCTAAAAACGTCTAAGCAAATAATAATTGTAAATTTTAGACCTTTTTTGTTTCTTCTTTTTTATGATTTATAGGCGGAGGCTTAACCCAATTACACCTGATGGAAAGTGAAGATGAGTTCGATGATGAACCGCGTCCGCCCAGCAAATACCAATTTAGTCTATTTTAAAGGCTCCCAAGTCATAAAAACCTGAAAACATGGTCGCTGGAAGTATATTCCATTCCTTAGCCGTTCGCATGATGAATGTAGAAGTGAATCTTTTCGTGCGGATATAAGGAACATCCACCACATACGTATGGTATCCGACACGACGTTATGATGAAATGTTTTATAATGAAATGAGGCTGGTAGAATTAGAGAGTGGAGCACTTAGGAACATTCCATTGTGCAACTGGTAAAAGACTAAGAGGTAGATGGCTTTACATCGATGCACAATGTATCTTGCTAAAAACTTTGGTGATGACGAAAAATGTCTTTAAGAAATTTAGTAACTATAGACAAATAAGTGCTCCAAATTGAAGGACTAATTAAACAAAATTCTAATTAAAATGTAAAATTTACTTTCAAAGAATTCTCATGGCTCCAAGACTTAACCATTAATAATAGTTTGAAGTTGTGATTTATCGCATTGAAAGGCAAAATCACTCGATAGACTACTTATTATGGCATGATAATTAATAAAACATTTTCAATAATTGTCTTGTCTTTGAATTCTGCGCGTGTTGAAAATGCTAGTAATTTGTGATCGCTCGTTGCTTGCTGAGACAAATTTAAAGACGTTTTGAAAAAAAAAAAATAAGACGCAATACTTTGCCCCAGAAAACGTACTAGTGAAAATATTTCCTTTTATAGCTCCTCATCCAACAATATTGGATAAAATCAACAATGGACGTGGCTTGTGGAAGGCCAGACGTCGCTGTGTGCTGAGGACCCTGGCACAGCCGTACCATTGGCTTCGGCAGACGGGAGAAGAAAGAGCCCAGAGATGTCAACCGGTAACAGTCCGGCACACAGGTGCGCCGCCCTCACGGTTACCTGACGGTCCGTAAGTATTTCCCCTGGGTTAACAAAAAAGGGTTAAAACCAACGTTCCTTTTCACGAGTACAATTAAAATTTTAAAATTTTCTCATTTTAAATTCTCTTAAATTTCACATTACAGTATTCGTGCAAGCATTTCAGCTTAGCCACAAGGGTTCTAACAATTGAGTTCTAACTGTTCGTCTGAGGCAATTTGCCTTCACTTTTCACCCACAAAAGAGGTAAATTCTTTTCCTGGATATTTTTATACAACATTTTACATGGGAATTTATAAGAAACGAGTGAATCGTTATTTACTAGTTGACCGCGTCCCTTAATATCCCTCATCATTGCATTTCATCAGGTGAAATTAAAGTAAAGCGTAACTTTGTTTATAATTTTAAAAGTTCTAAGGTACTTACGATTTTCAATGCAAATTTTCTTTAATTACCATCCATCTCTCAAGAGCTCCACATTAATGTGTTGGTTAAGTTCTTTGTACTAGTTTGGATACTTTATAGTGATTTAATTTGAAAATATATTTTTAAAGTCTTATTCTAAAACATTATAAAAAAAGAAAAAATAATATAAAGTGACATAGATTTCACCAGTGGCGTGCAGGCCAAATAAAGCAAAAAAACATAATCTTGTTATACTTGGACAATTAATAAATATATTCACATAAAATATGCTGTTTACCAAAATAGCAAAGAGAGAGTCCAAGTTGGACCAAATTTTAAGTATGTATATATGTTACATGTCCAAGTAAAACGATATAATGCTTTTTTTTTGCTTTATATGTGATGCACGCCACTGGAGTTCACATTACTAAGGAATCGTGAATACTGTCCCGAAAACATCTTGACAAATTTTTCCCTTTCACTAATGCCTTTACTACATACAGTATGATGTCTTTATACAATCCCGAACATTATTTTTTCGCATTAACAGTGTATATACCTTAGTCAATTGATAGAAAAACCCATTCAAGTAGTTAATTGCATGTAATGGTTAATTAAATGGCTACACATTGCTTAGCCTTTTGATTAATTGAAATTATAAGTCTATCGGGGTAAGCTAGGGTTGAAATTACGTAGACAGATTAAAACTGTACAGTAGAAAATATTTTTAAATTAAAGTAAGCGAACAATACGAATTAAAGTAAATTAATGGAGTTGGTTTTGCGAAAATTGGTTGAAATGTTTTATAATGATATCGAGGGGTGAAAGGCTATTTGGTTTAAGCGAAATTCTTTGGTGACATAGTAATATATGTATATATATTTGGAATCGGTAAAAAACACTGATTGATATAATATTACTATATCACCAAAAAATGTCGCTTAACCCAAATAGCCTTTCACCCGACGATATATATTACCATGTCACCAAAAATGTCGCTTAAACCAAATAGCCTTACAAACCTCGATATATATTACTACATCACCAAAAAATGTCGCTTAAACCAAATAGCCTTTCACCCGACGATATATATTACTATATCACCAAAAATGTCGCTTAAACTAAATAGCCTTTCACCCCTCGATATATTCTAACGCAATATCCCTTACGGGGCGGCTTTGAGCTTATATGTCGTGCTCAACTTGACCAGGCGCAGCTGCTCGCAGTTTTCACAGCACTCTAGTACACATAACATTTCTATTAGATTCTATGCGGGGTCCTCACAATATTTTCTTTCACCTGTAAGCATGAGTTGCTTAAATCCATATTGATCTTAGTGAGGAATCTATACTAATATTATAAAGCTGAAGAGTTTGTTTGTACGCGCTAATCTCTGGAACTACTGGTTCGAATTGAAAAATTCTTTTTGTGTTGAATAGACTATTTATCGAGGAAAGCTTTAGGCTATATAACATCACGATGCGATTATTAGGAGCGAAGAAATAATGGAAAATGTGAAAAAAACGGGCAAAATTATTCATCCTTGAGGGCTTCCATTGCGTGCGCTGCGAAAATGGTTCAAGATACCAAAAATATATGTAACAAAGAATTATTCCTCTTGAAATGATCTAAAAAAATGTCCCAGACAGTATATGTCTATCTTTTAAGATTAAGTCACTAGAACCGTTTTTATGGTAAACAAATTTGGTCGAAATTAATGCATTATTTGTTAAGAGTTGTATCAACGTAATAATAATAACCTTTATCCAAATAAATGTGTTGTTGATTAAGAGTATTAATTGTGAACAAAATTGTCTTTGACATCATTTAATTTCAATGAACATCTTAGAAGATATTACAAAACCTTATATAGCAAAACAACGTTTGCCGGATCAGCTAGTCTTGGATAAGGCCTAAGTACAACAGTTGAACGAGGCTGAGTATGTGCTCATATACCTCGAGACCTTCAGACGTGGTATATGAATGCCATCACGGCATCGGTGACCGTCAATGAAAACTCGTTCCTTAGTAGCTATTTCTGTTTCAGGACTACACTGTAAGTTCCATGAGTTGGCTAAACGAGGGAGGCAAATCTATCTCGGAGCCTAGCATCAGCGTCCTAAAACAAGACGTAAGAGGAGGGGGGTATTCGCACGTGTTCATCTTTCCTAACAATCAGGTAGTAGACTTAACGGAATCTACTGCCTAGAAGAAGTGGTGGAAGTGTGTAGACCTCACTTGTTGACTAAAGGAGAGGATTATTTATATCCATACCTCTAAGAGACGAAACCTTTATAGAACTTTCGCAAGCCAAGTTGAAAGAAGAATATGAATACCCAAATCCGGTTAGCAACGTTGTGGACATGACACCCCGGGGGTTTTTAGCCAGTAGGAAGTCGTACGCAAGATATTATCTGGATTACCAAAATAAAAAAAAAACCACAGAACTTTCCACAAAACCCGCTGTAGTATTTTCGTCGAGCTACTATAAAAAAATGTGCATGTGTGTCCCAATTAATTTTGCTAATATATTCACGATATGCAAAATCATAACCACCCTGTATAAATGACTGGTTGTTAGCATAAAAATACATAGTGCCTTGAAGGAGCATAATTTGATGGCAGCCATACAATCCACCCTAATTGGAAGCGAAGCGTATTGCGTACTATCGACTGATGCTCGTAAAGATCATAATTTTTCCACTCCGCTCCATTTTTAGGGGTACGTGCCTCAAAAGGTAAAAAGAAACCGTTCGTTGCTTTATCTAGACTTTAGCAATTCAAGACAAATTATAATTTTTCTTTTTATACTATCATTCAGAGCTATTACTTTTTTACTGTATTGTATAAGGCCCAGGTCAGACTTTGTATGGAATACTGTTCGCATCTCTGGGATGGTTCTGCCTAGTACTTACACGTTGCCCTGGATAGGTTGCAGCGGAGGGTTGTCCGAATTGTGAACAATCCAGGCGTTTCTGAGCATCGTAATGCGCTCCAGTTGCGTAGAGATGTTGCCTCACTGAGCGTTTTCTACCAACTGTATCATGGCGAATGTTCTGAAGAGTTATTTAACCTTGCTCTACCATCTCCCTTCCAAATCAGAACCACGTGCGTGGGTTAACGAAGTCATAGTTTTACGGTAACTCACATCCCTCCTTTGTTGTGTCTGGAGGGAAAATCCAACATTGGACCATCAAGGTCGCTGTGAGGGCAGCGACTCCGGTGTGTCAGACTCCTACTGATTAAAAACCCCCGGGATGTCCCTCCAATCACTCCACCCAGGCCTGAGATCCATATTCCTCCGGGGAGCGAACAGCCCGTTTAGGCTTCCTCTCTGGGAGGGGTGGCTGTAACTAGTCCACTCCTCAACCTTTATCACGAGCGGTGCACCAGACACTGCATGCCGCCTCCTTCTCATCCGGACAGCATACTCTCTCAAGTCTACTACCCGGTTGAGTACGCTCCATCATCAGCCTCGTCATTACTTTCCATCAGGTGGGATTGAAATCAACCGCAAACCAGTCTATAATGAAAAAAGAAGATTTACATTTAACTATTGTGAAAACTGGATGTTTTCGAGCATGATAATTAAAACAGTTGAAAGAGAAAGAGAGTTTCATATAAGTTTTAACGAGATATAATTTTCTAATGCATGCCGCCATTAAAGGAATATCTAGAAAGTTACAAGAAGCTTAGAAAGCAAATTGTAACAGTCTAAAAGCAACCCGAAAAAGATAAACAAATACAAAGTTGACCCAGTTACAAAATCATAATATAAATCATTGAATATTAAAAGAAATTCCACCTCAAGTCGACAACAAGCAAAGTAACACTTGCCACCGACGATGTGAAATAATAAGCGTGCGAGCGAGACGGATACACGGTGCCAGGGCAAGAGTAAAGGAGACGGATAGCGGTATCATCAATCGATCACGTTGCCATGGTAACCGTACAGGCTGCCGCAAAAGTGCAGGGGGACAGTCAAGAACGTAATTCTATTCAGTTTTAAATAAAAATGTTAAAATCCGGATTGCACCGTGCCGCCATCTACCTTAATCGATTACACCCTGTGTTAGTTAAACATAGTAAATTGCCTCTTAGAAATAAGTTGACATTTTCCTAAATTTTCATAAGAATTGTGATAAAATATCGAGGGATATTTAGGAGTAGTAATAAATGTATGTATTTTTGGAATCGGTAAAAACATTGATTCTGAAAATACATATCGAGGGGTAAATTGGTGATCGTTTCTAACTTGAGGTCGTCATGGAAATCGGTAGTGCGTATGTGCGTTGGAACATCCATCGCTTTACGCATGAATCACCTGTAGCGATTTTAGAGAAGTCTGGAAGCTATGGGACGAATATTTCGAATTTTTATTTTTGGTACCTTGGATAGGTTGCAGCGGAGGGCTGTCCACATTGTGAATTATTCTGACGTGACTAAGCATCTTGAACCGTTCCAGATGCGTAGAGATGTTGCCTCACTGAGCGTTTTCTACCGTCTGCATCATGGCGAGTGTTCTAAAGAGTTGTTTAACCTTGTTCCACCCTCTCCCTTCCTTAAATTTAATATAACCATGGGCGCTGGTTTATAGAGTCACAGCTATACGGTAACCCACATCCCGGCTAGGATTAAAAAGTTCTCTAACTCTTAATTTTGCTGAGTTGAGCTGTGGAATGGTCTTCCAGAGAGCGTGTACTCGGCATCCTGTTATATATGGTTTTTTAGCCGTGGTGGCTGCCGGCAGAATAGAATAGCACCCCCCTCTTCTTGCTGAGGTGTCGTAAAAGGCGACTAAGGTATCTCTTTAACACCGCAATTCAACCAGGTGTTTAGAGAAGGGAAAACTCGACCAAACCTGCATCCCGCTCCCTCCCGATCGTACTGGTTCTCCTTTCCATCGGGCCTGAGGGAGCTCGGACGAGAGAGTGCTTTTCTGGCGGCGCGTCCAGTTATGCACTTAAAAATCTCAATTGACTGTTTCCGAAAACTGGACCTCGAATTTCTTAACCGGTGTTGAAACAGTCGCTGTGGCCGAAACCGGCTAGGACATCATCATCATATATGGTTCTTTAAGTGTAGCGTGAAGAGTTTCTGTGCAGGTCGGCATGATAGCTGCGACTACTCATGCATTTCTCTTTATAGTCGATACTCGTTGATTTTTGATTTGCACCATGTGTTCTCACGGAACATTTACCAGTTCTTGTAAAATGAAAAACCGTATTGTAACCTATTGTTTTAATAAATTTAATATTGTATTTACAAATTTGTATTCGTTTGCAAAGCGGTCGGATGTCTAGTTGCATAACGACTGTGTACGGGCCGCGGACGCGCGACGGCTGCAGGGGTAGGCTGCGGGGGTAGCGGGACGCGGCGCGCGCGTTAACACCATTTCTCTACCATCAAGAGCAGTGAAGTCACTATATCGAATCAGGATAAAAAAACGGTATTCTACAAGGGTTTTCTTTTTCGATTTAAGTCACGGAACCATGAAAACGAAATCCCATATTGATCTAAATAGATCAACCGTAGTTCAATGTCAGAGGCAGGCTGGAATCGAATGAAACGTCGCTTTGGTCTAATAACTCGAGTTATCGGGCGAGACAAGTTGACTAGATTGACTGAAAGCATTGTGGTCCAAGTTAAAAGCGGATGTACCGTAAAATATATCATTAAATTATAATTTTAAAAGATATATGATTCTATTAATTGTCATGCGAACAGATCAGGAATGGAATATGCTTCCAGTGACTGTGTTTCCGCATTCTTATGACTTGGGCCTTTAAGGAAAGAGTGAATAGGCATTTGTTGGCAATCCATCCGCCGACTCATCTTCAACTTCTACCAGATGCGGTTGATCTCAAGCGTCCGCCTGAAAATCATTAAAAAAAGAAAGATCAACGAAAGCAAGTGTAGCAATTTGAAATATGATGATGATATCCTAGCCGGTTTCGGCCACGGCGACTGTTTCAATGCTGATTAAGAAAATTGAGGGCCACTTTTCGGAAACAGTCAATTGCGCAGGAGATATTTAAGTGCATAACTGGACGCGCAGCCAGAGAAGCACTCTCTCGTCCGAACTCCCTCGGGCCCGATGGAATGGAGAACCAGTACGATCGGGAGGGAGCAGGATGCAGGTTTGGTCGAGTTTTCCTTCTCTGAACACCTGGTTGAATTGCGGTGTTAAAGAGATACCTTAGTCGCCTTTTACGACACCTCAGCAAGAAGAGGGGGGTGCTATTCTATTCTGCCGGCAGCCACCACGGCTAAATTTATAATATATATAATTTTTTTTTAATTTGAAATATAGTAAATTAGTTATGTACTTGTTTTATTAAAGAAATCTACTATGGATAACGTAGGAACTTTTATATTGTGAACTATTTAAGACTCCGTTTCGGGGATTATCCAGCGGCAAGTTTTGCATATCTCATGAGAAAAACCGAGTTACCCAATTGTGACACGTGTGGAAAGATTGAAGATGTGCGTCACTTGCTGATGGAGTGTGCGCGGAACGAGACACAAAGGGAGTCGCTGATGAGCAAGTTTGAAAATTAACAGACAAAGTATTGGGGCATGGCACGGCATTTTGGCGGATCCTTTGTACAGTGAAGTCAGAATGCTGTGCCAGATGGTGACGCTTGCTCAGCCGCGGCTCCCCTGGGATGTAAGGACGTAGATTAGGGCACATTGGGGCTGATATATTCAGCGGAATACAAGCCCCTTAATAAAAAAAATAAAAACTTTATTGACTGTATCAACGATACGGAATAAACTTTTCATATTTAATCGCTAGATGGCATTTTGTAAGTCTACATGACTAAGTGGGACAAGCTGGGACCCATAGCCCGGGCGCCAAGGTCAGTTCAGACAAGGACATATCTTGTGTATCCACTGAATGATATATCTAAAAAAGTGGACCCACCTCCCCATGAAAATTTGGCTGAAAACTACATGACTTTGATTTTGACGTTAAAAAATGTAACTTACAAGTTTTTATAGATAACTTTACCATGTTTTAATTTGTGCAAGGTGAAAGATTTGTTTTTATGAATATCACTTTTTATGTTATAAAAGATATTTACATTTTCACATAGTTTCTTTTTTTATTACAGACAGGCTTGCGCTTGACCTCAATCGCACCTGCTGGAAAGTGATGATGACGCCGACGATGGAGCGCGCTCGCCCAGCAAATACCGATTCACTCGACGTTTGAAGATTCCCATATCATAAGAAGATGGAAACACCGACGCAGGAAGCGAGTTCCATTCCTTCGCGGTTCGCAGCATAAAGGAGGAGGCGAATCGCTTCGTGCGAGCAGCTGGAATGTCAACCACAAAAGGGTGTAAACCCGCTCGGCGTCTTGTCAATTTATGGTAGCACGGGGAGGGGGGAACTAAATCATACAACTCGGCCGCACTCTCTCCAGATTATAGTCTATAGAAAACACGACGTAAGAGCCTCATCGGCAATAAGTCGCCGAGTTAGTTGTCATAATTCTATCTATAAAACACTAGATGGCGAAAATGCTCGGTCTTTATATTTGTCTTAGAATTTTTACAAAATAAATCATATTATACCATTTCTAAAATAGATATAAATTGTTCGCCAAGAGATATGTTAAGGCATTTTTACATGCGTAAGTATGTCAGCCCCGTTACATCTTTAAATAATTTTACAAAGTTTAAGAGTAAAAATCTTTAAAAATAGTGCTGTATACATTTTTTATTGGATTAATCCGTATAATTGAAAAGCAAAAGTAAACATTTGCGACAGGGGCGACAGAGACTAGTTTTTAATTACACGTGCTTGACTAGTGACTAAAGAGTACCTGATGGTAAGTACAGTGTAGTCCAAAAAGGAAAGCCACGAAGCAAAGACCATCATCATATCGGCCCACATATACCGCGACTGAAGGTCTCTAGGTATATGAGCTATTGGATATACACAAGCTGATCCAGAAACGCGACAGGCCAAAACTGGTCGCTATGGCGGGCTTTACACCCATGTACTGTAGTCACGATCCAGACGGGCACCGACGCCCTACCACCTCGCTGCTGCTCGTTTAGCACCACCCAGGAGTCACGTGTAGGGAAACTAGGGTAAAGCCTACGGACGCGAGTAGCTTCGAGTTTTTGTCCCGTCTAGAATATTTACAAAATCCGGAGGAGTGTAAACTAAATACAGTAGCGTAAATTGTAACGTAACATATTTCACGCATGAATAATTAAGTATTAACTCTATGAATACCTACGCTACATTCTAAGTGGTTGAGAAGTTGTGCTCAGGAACTATTTTATAATTCCTAGTTAAGAGCGAAATAGTTTTCGAGCGTAAACCAGTATTAAGATCACGATTACTTGATAAAATAAGGTATTTTCTTTACATACTATAAACATTTATAAGTCGCTATTTCTGTCTGTGTGTTTGTACACATCTTCTTTAGAAGATCCTTTGTATAGTAAACTATACAAAGGATCTGGAAGTGTTTTCAACTTGGGACCACAAGTAAATATTGTTTGAAGTAAATATAAGCCGTGAGGTCAACCCTCTAAAGTCTAGACGATGACGACTGTCAGTCGACTTGACCATCGAACTTCACCGCTTTTTGATTGCGCTCTGAAATTCACTTATCATCAGGTAGGGTATTGTCACTTTGCCATACATTAAAAAATAGACTATAATAGTTAGTGAACTAACTAAATGCGTAATATTTTAACAAAAAAAATCATTTTCAAAAGATTGTTGAATCTATATGAATCTGAATATTAAAATGTTTTATAGTCACTTCCAAAAGAATAAGTACCGAAACAATAATATTTCAGCTTTCAACGCCTTCTCGTGACACTATTCTGAAAGTATGAAAATTATACACTGCCATCTATTGAATAAATTTAGAAAACTATTTCCTTCATTCGTTTCTTTGACATGTAAGAATATTAGTTCTCTTAACTTTTGTTAGATGGCGTTTCAATAAATAATTAAGTTTTATAAAATTCATTTTTAATTAATTTCCACTTTATGTAGAGTGGTATTTATTAAGCTTTCGTTAATATAGGACATTTAATGTATATTAAAAAATAATAATAAAGCAATAAATTGCACACGGGTCTAACAATTATTGTCTACGTTTTTAATTTTTTTTTTTATTATTTATCAACTTAGTTGAATTTATGAATTCTCTTAATGACTTAAAAGTGCTTACAGTGAACAATTAATCATGCAAAACTTCATTATTTTCATTACAAATATAAGACCCAATTTTTTTTCTCAAGTGGCGTCATCTTCCTTTCTTACCGACTTGCTCTAAGATCTGATAGATGGCGTTATTTGGTACATGATAATTTTAGTAGATTCTACATATAGTTCTAGTGACGCTTTCTGTAATGCTAGAAAATATTACTTAAAGCAATATTTGTGATAAAAACTTTGTTATTTCCGATTCTATATTCTTATAAAAACTACATTTTTTTCTGATGGTGGTGGCGCCACTTACATTGTTTTCTTCTACTTCTACCTATAGGTGGCGACACAATATTTACAATAATTTTACATAATTAATAACGAAGTTTTTGAAAAAATAATTAATCAATTTTACAAAATCAGATATTCAAGTCAAGAATATCAAGAAATTACTCAATAAGACTAGAAATTTGTCTAAAAATCAAAGTTTTTCTTTATTTCATAGTTTACTGAAAATATATTTAGATTTGATATAATTTGTCCGGAAATTGAATCTTGGAAATCATATACAAATATCAGTATTCATGAAGATGATAGATTTAATTTGGAATCTCATCTCATCTCCATACAAACTGTATAGGATATCAATAAACAGCTCTGACATAGTAACAATATTTGCAACATCTAACTTTGGGCAATATCGGTCCAAACTGAGTCAAACTAGGGCACCATTACTATCGAAACTCGACTCAGTTATTTTTCACTTCAAATTAGTTTATAATTTACACCTTTTTTTTGGCAGGACAGAATGCTATTAGCTGGGTGAGGTCGTTGCAATTTCATCGGGTAAGAGGGGCGCGTGCTTAAGGTGTTCAGCCAGTGAGATTGGATGTCAACGCAAGGGCACCCCTACGGAAATCTATTAGCGTTTCGTAAGTAACTACCTTGAGAAGAAACGCCGAAAAAAACTCAAGGTTACGTGGGAATGAAACTGCGCCTCGCAGCGTAATCGTATCGATTAGCGACAGTTAACTGAACTATCCTACGGCGCCGCCAGCGACGCCGGTGTCGTAGAATGAAGCTATTGCCTGTGTGTACTTCACTGTTTTTCAGAGCTGCTTCGGATCCCGGCACTTAACTCTGGGTATTTTTAGATTACACACGGAATTAGGCACCACAAGAAACCTGCACGATATCTAACAAGAATTTCATTTCTAAGTTCCTTGAGAACGGCGATCAGTTGCGCTGCTGGTCACGTTATGCACGACATAATCTCAAAGTGGACACAGCCATTAATGTAAATATGGAGACATACGGGAGCGAGGTCTTAGGCCCAAATCACCTGTAGTCATAGCTGGGAAAAATGTAATCAGATAAATAAAAAACAATTACGATTACATATTGCGTTTTTCATCATTATTATGATTGCATTTTACTCATTTATGTTTTAACCACCTCGGAATCCTTAATCGCATACACATTTATGACTCCTTAATGTTTTGAAGGGATTTAATCATAATTACATTGCAACAAAATTAAAATAACGAAACAATTACATTTTGTCCACCTCTATCTGTAGCTACGAGCCCTGAGTGAGGAACTACATGCCAATGCATATCGTATCGAGTAATACTGTCTTTTGTATCCGGGTCTTGATCAAACAACTAAGTAAAACGCTTTTATCCAAGGATCCATAGTGAACCATATGCCATCCACCACCCGGCAAATAAATACCAATGCCTTTTTTGGGACATGGGGGAAAATCTAAAAATAGAACCTCCAGGGTCTCTGTGAGGGCAGTGACCCTGGTGTTTCAAACTTTCACTGACTAAAAGCCCTCGGGGAGTCCCTCAAATCACACTGGGAATCCTTATTCTTCCAGGCGTTCGGGGAGTGAACAGTCCATTAATACACCTCCTCTGGGAAAGGTGCAAAAAGCGTGTAAAAAGCTCATCTTTCCAAACCTCTCTATATGGCGGCGCACCGGACACTGCGTGCCATCTGCATCTCATCCGGATAGCAGACTCCCTCAAGTCTATTGCCCGGAAATATCAATGTCTACATCAAGGTGACTTTAATTACATTAGTAGGGGTTCGAGTTTCAAATTCAGAACGCCACTCGTATTCAAATTTCGTACTGTTTGAATTCTCAACGTGCAACGCGTCCCGATTGGCCGTTAGTTGCCACAGTTTGGAAACTTCCCGCTATTTAACTTCCGTATACTGTCAGGACCACAAATTAGTTGCATGATAAGTTATTCTGTTGAAATAAATAATATGAAAAAAAAAAAAACCTACGTATTTTATTTACGCACAAATTTCTATCTATGACATAATTTCAGTTGCTAATGACCATGGCAGTACAATATACAGGCTTTAATAAAAATATGAAATAATTAGAGATGTGCCGTGTATAATATTGGCCGACTAGCCCAATAGTCGATGATTTGGTTAAAAGAGGTCAACTAGTTAGTCAGATAGTCCGTCAATGCATAGATGCCAATAGATAATCTAGCCCAGTAGATTTAAGGGAGTCTCCTGCCTGGATGAGAGGGACGCGGCGTGCAAGTCCTGTGCGCTGCCCGTGAGAAAGGTTTGGAGGAGTGGGCTCTTTATACCCACCCCTCCCAGAGAGGAAGCCTAAATATGCTGTTCGCTCCCCGGGAGTCTGGGAGAATCTGGATCCACTGGCCCGGATTTTTAGTCAGTAGGAGTTTGACACACCAGGGTAACTGCCCTCACAGCGTCCTTGATGGTTCCATGTAGGATTTTCCCCGGCACACAAAAAAAAGAAAGATAGTCAGCAAATTCAATTATCGGTCTCGCGGATATTTCCAAATTGTCGTGACACATCGAATACTACTGCTTCGCGCGCAAGTCGCTACCGCTGCTTGCAAACCTGTCGTAATTTGTTTACTTCGCTACATTTTTAGCAATAGTTAATATTTTACGGTGACCAATGGTTATATGTAAAAATTTAGTGTGTAGTTTGCCGCCAATACACCTGCGTTCAGACCAGCTCAGTTAGACCGAAGCCTGTGAGAAGAGAATCTCTTTAAGACAGTACGTTCTGGGCTAACAACGTGTTCACACAGAATTTTATCAAAAATTCCAACAATTGCGACATTAATTCTCTATCTTAATTCTCTCTCACGACATTTAGTACAGAGAGAGGTACGTAACTCTAAACATTCATGAAACAAAATACAGTTAAAAATAGAAATTCCTCTTTGAAGTCTGTTACAAACAAAAAGAGTTTTTATTCAGTAATCAAGCAGGAAATGAGATTTTCTCTGAATAATATCTTCCATCATGTTTCAAATTTAAAACTCCTTTCGAATACAAATTTCGATCTGTTTGGATCGTACACCGCTGAGCCGATTTAGTTTAGGAGTCTTACATTTTATTACCTATACATTCAGGTAACAATAAAAAAAAAAATAAGAAAAAAATGTTACCGTGTTGGACTAGTGAATAAGGGACCGGTACATATATGTGGCAATGCGGTTTATAGGATTGAATCTCGACATGTGCCTCTAGACTTTTCATAAGGTCATCACATGCTCACCGGGAAAAAAAAACACCGTGAAGAAGCCCGCATGGCTTCTAATATAAATGTAATGTGTAAGTTCCTTAAAAACGGTGATCAGTTACACTACTGATCACGTTTGTGACGACACAAAGCTGGTACAGCTTCTAATATATCTCTGCTCATCCCTAAAGGTACATAGCGTTACGATATATTAATCATTCAGGAAGGTGAAGATCAGTCCGAGGATGGACTGCTTCCGCAAAACAAATGCCTAATCACTCTTCTCTTAAAGACTGCCAAGTCATAAAATCATGGAAATACGCTCGCTGTAAGCATAGATGTGCAAAATGTAATCAGATTAATAAAAATTATTACGATTACATTTTTCGTTTTTTACCATAAATATGACTGCATTTTGCTTATCTATGTTTAAAACACTACATAATCCCAGATTACATACACATTTATGATTTCTTAATGTTTTAAATTATTTTTCAGATATTGTCACTTATAATCCTATCCTGTCCTACTAATATTATAAATGCGAAAGTTTGTGCATATGTTTGTTACTCATTCACGATAAAACTACCGGACGGATTTGCATGAAACTGCCACAGTAATATAGATTATACGTCGGAATAACATATAGGCTACAATTTGTAATGATTTTATGTAATTCTAGTCGTAAAATAACGATACATGTCAATTAAGTCGGAAAAAAATGTGGCCTCTGAGAGCTATCTTGGCGTACACTGCCTAAACCATTGGAGTTACACAAAAATGATGTACCGTAGGATTGTTTGTCTTGAATAGTTCCAAATAAAAGTCCCCGACAGCATATATCTACCTTTTATGTGGAAGCCACTATGACCGAAGTCGTAAATTATAATACAGAAGATATGTATTCACTAGAAATAATTTATATAGCAGAACAACGTTTGCCGGGTCAGCTAGTAAACTAAGTAAGCACGCACCACGCTCGGTGATATTGTAAAAGCCTTGGTTTGCCTAAATCGCTCAATATTACGTAACGCAAGAAATGTCCAGCTCCGACACTGCGTTTGAAATTAAAATATTCAAGTCGGCTGTATCTACCGGGGCGCGTGGCATTGGTAATATGATGTTCTTTTAAATACTATGTGTTCTTTACAAAGAATTTAGAAAAAGTTATTTAGGGTTGAGGGTTGACTAAATTGGGCAGTAGACTTGAGGGAAATTCACAGAGACGAGAGGGATTTGCTTTTTACATCACCCTCCGAGCAATTATAATAAGAGTGAATGGGGGATGGCATCTTTACCACCTCCCGCTGGTACAAGCCTTGATTACATCAGCTGCCAGCCCCAAGGTCAGCAATGAACCTATGAGGATTTATAATGTAACTAGCTGTTTCCGCGACTTCGTCTGTGTAATATAAGAAGTCCGTGGAATAGTGTCTTTGGGTAGCATTGTAAATTATTAAGGCTAATTAGTTTACAAATAAGACACATACGTAAAAATTAATATTCGCATGCGTGTGGCCAGTAGAGTTCATTTCATAGATGCATGAAAGCATTGCATGCCCTTACGATAAATAAGTTGGGAATCAATTGCTTTAATTTAAACAAAAAAGGAACCCTTTACATTTATATCTATTCTATTTTCACGCCATCTATTTTCCCTATGAAAGTAATATAATATTTATGGTCATTATATAATACTAGCTTTTGCCCGCGGCTTCGCTCGCGTTAAGAAGTATTATTATTAATTAGGTATAGTTTTTGCGGCTTCACTTTTGTTTAACGTGTGTAAAAAATTAGGGCCTACAAAACTTCTTTGTATACAATATTCTTAACTAATCTGTCATTAGGCGCTAAAACTATCAAGCTATTGGATGAACTTACTCGTGAGCAAGCAACATGAAACTGTCCCTGAGAGAAGCAATGTTCTCTCAAGTCCAATACCCACAAATTTGAGAGTTTGCCCCTGAGACTTGTTTATTGTCATGGCAAAGTAGACTTCACCTATCTACATGCCAACTTCCAGACCGATCCGTCCAGTGGTTTGGGCTGTGCGTGTGTGTGTCCAGTGGAAATGAAAATGT